>CM065053.1:111156396-113723062 GCA_032883995.1 Coronaproctus castanopsis
ATCTTACTTTTATATTTCAAATAATAATTTATACGTTAACAATCAACCTCTACTTTGATTATTTCGACTTTTTTTTACAGATATTTAAAATTGCAACAGTAATATCTCTTTTAAAATTATTTACATTCATGAACATATTGTAAGTTTACGTTAAAGTTCTTATTAAAATGATCTAATACTCTATAATAGGTAATCAAGATGAATTAAACATTTTATGTTCTGCTACTAAAGCAACTTGCTATAAACTGAGGTCAGTTGGCCGAATAGCTCTGTAGTTGTCGACACTGTTCTATATAACAAGTCACTATTAAACAACAGTTTTCTCCGAGTTCTTAATATTTTTTTCTTTCTACGTAACTGTATTAAATCTTCGTAATGTAATACTATAATAATAATAATAATAATAATAATAATTGAAAATCGCTCGAATAATACCATTCTAAGTAATGACTCGAATGTAATAATAAATGCCACCAATATTAATTAATTTTTAACATAAAAAATATTAACGTTATTCGTTATGATATAAACGATATGTTTGTTAAAGTTAAATTCAGACAGCACTCCAAAAATATGCTGCAAGCAAGCAGTAGTTCTGTTTGCTCTCGAAAGTAATGTAGATTAGACAAAGTGAGTCTCTGTTTACAAAAAAAAAAAAAAAAAAACTCAAAAGAAAGTAACGTTAGAAAATTAAAACTGAATAAAAGATCAAATCATCCGACACGCCCAGAAATTGAAATACTTGGGAACTCGAAAACACGGATCAGACTGTTGAAGTACACACTAGAATCAAAACAAGTTAAACAAGCATAACTAAATATTAAGAAAATTTGAACTTTCAGTTACGAGTGAGACTTAGTATTATTTCATTGAATGGAAAGTTGAAGTCTTTCGAAATGTGTATATATATATATCGAGGAATGTCAAAATCTCATATAGCTTACAAACCCATAAGTTCTCAATGAAATGGTCAAAGTAGTTGAATTGCTGAAAATCGTATAAACAATAAAACTTACACACTTTGGCCATATATCCAGGCATTTGTAAGAATACTATCTGCATTTAGTTCAGAAGGTGAAATAAAATACGAAGACCAAGTAGAAGAAAAAGTCTTGGTTACCAGATACGAATAGTATGGATGCACCACAGCCGAATTATAAGACCTTGCACAATCAAAATTAACAATAGAAGGCAGAGATGACGAAGTAACGAAGAGGTCATATTTTGTTAACATAACTGTTATACAAGTACTTTAAAAAAAATTTAAAATCTTGTCATTAACTAAATATTTATTTGACGATTGAAATGTAATCGTTTTTGTTTTATAATTCTTCCATAATTTTAAATGTTTTAAGCTGGAATTTTATGAATAAGATATTGGGAATAACATTAACGTTGTAAAGTTTGATAATCTTTGATTTTATGAAATATAAATATGATTGACAGCGAATGACTTTTCAGTAAAATATTTAGTCTGCAATAAAAAAACAAGCAGAATAATTGAATACAGGTTTTTTATTAAATAAAAAAAATTTAACAAAAACCCTGTTTTACAACTCTACAAGTGTCAGTCTTCTGGTCATGTTACAATTGTAGTATGATTCTTAGGTTTTTAATATGAAGAAAATCTCGCAACAAGAGGAGGGATGCAATGATAAAGAAAAAAATTATTTGTGATAATTATAGTGGTCTACACTCAGCTAGTTGAAAAAGAATGTTTAAGATATTGAAGAATGTTAATAAAAAACAAATAGAGTGTTGCAATTTTTCAAGCTCTGCTCCCCAGTTTATGTGTTCATTCTTTCACTGACATTGCTATTAGCAAAAGAAACGTGAACCTTGAATGCCGGGACTGTTAGAGTTTATAGGCTACAGAAATAAAAAGACTATTAAGGATTTCATGAATCGAAAAATTTTAAAATAATGTATTGAAAAGAAAGCTCATAAAAAATGTATAAAAAAAAAAAGAAAGAAAAAAGCATATCTAGGTCATATTTTAAGAGAAGATTTTTAATTGCTCATTCTTTGGTACCTACATAATCGAAAGGCGGGTTAAGTTGATTCTGCTTCCTGCCATTGCCAATAGCTGCCAAAATTTGTTTTCTAGACTTCTTCGAGTTTTGTTCACACTGTTATGTTCATATCTTCAATGTATCTTTTTTTTTACTCACTTTTTACCATTCCTCATATTCTGAACATTAAACGAATAACAATAATAATTCCAGTTAAATATTAATTCCAACACGTAATAATAATTTTTACAAGAATAATAAAATATTGTTTTATATTCTCCGAAGTTTTTACATTAAAAAAATAAATAAATGAATAAATAAAGAAAAACAGTAAAACATTGCATAATATATATATATGTTTTTATTTAAAAAGACAATTGAAATATTATCGACCTATTTAATTATTTACTTTCTTTATCATTGTCTGTAATACAATGTTAAAAGGTACAAATTCATCGCCACGCGACTAGACCTATCGACAATGCAACAGCACTGCTCTAACGGATTTATGTAGTGCCAATTCAAATCAAGCGATGCGACTGTTGTTGCGGTTGCAGCAGTCATTGCAACGTGAAACTGGTTCAAGAAAGGTCTGATAGCCCCGTAATGTGCTTTTTGCATTTTCTTTACTGCAACATATGGCTGGAAGAAAAGGAAATACGTAGAGACGCCCCGCATTAGAATACAAATTGCTTAAAACACCGATTTTACTAATCGCGATCTATCTGCATCCGAAACCCGGAAGTTTAAAAGAACAAATAGAAGCGGATCGATTCCTTTGAGATGTAAGTTTATAGGGAAAAAAAAGTTTTGGGCACCATGAAGAGCCTATAGAACAAACGCATCGGTTTTAAACGAATTAAAAATAGATGCAACGCTACTAACAGAAATTAATAAAAATACAATATTCTGGACATGTAGCAGGATATGAGAACTCGATGCAGAAAAATAGAGCAAAATATAGGGTTACCCAAAGAAGACGGACGGTTGTTTTTTTAATAAACACTGCTACAACGTAAACCGCGTACTCTACGTTTAGTGTACACACGACAGATTCATTTTCGTCTATAGTTTCAGTTACGACAGTGCAAAGAAAGATTCGAAAAGAATTCAAAGTTACGCGATTTTTCTTTTGTGGAGATATCTTAAGAGCCGTGTTTACGAAACACATCCATGAGATCTGGAAGACCTAAAAACTCGGATCTTTGAAGGAATTTCAAAAATTCAGCAACCTATGCTAAAAAAAAACAGTCTTCGAAAATTTTAAAAAGACTTAATGAATGTATTGCAAATGGCGGTCGTCTAAACGATATTGTGTTCCACAAATGATTGTAAGCTAATCTCTCGTTTTTATATTTTTAATAGATAAAATTTCATTCAAAAATTTTGGCCCAGTAGTTTTGGAGTTATAAAAAAACAATAAAACCGCCCGTCTTCTCTGAGTCAATACTTGGAAACAGCTATAGAAGATGTTTTCGAGTGAAGCCCCTAACTGGGCTTAAGGCTTAATGTGACGGATACATTCCACCCAGCAAGAAACCGAAGTAGAAAGAAAAGAATCGTCGAAGTCATATGATGTCACCAAATCGATTTGATTTTTACCTGGTTTTATTTTTAAGCAAAATTTTAAGGGTTGCTTCGCATGTACAGTTCTTTTTGATAATAATCGTCATTTTTGTTTATTTTTTAAAAAATTATACAGCGTTGTCTGGTAGATTACGCTCGTTAAATTATACATTTTCTAAAAGTTTCACGATTGTTTTTCACACTCAAAAATTTATTTTTAGTAAAATTACGTTTCATTTATTATGTTTTTTTTTTTTTTTAACATTTCGAGTGGACTTGCATTAGTCATCGCCAGAATTAATGTGACATTAAAAATTGCATAAAAAATGAAACGTGGTTTTACTGAAAATAAATTTGTAAATATTTTAAATTATTTTCGCAACCAAAAATCTTTTTTTCCTATTTATAAAACTGCTTTATGGATTTCTCGATTCTTTACTTCGTAAATACTGTAAAATTAATTTATCGCGTTCTTCTAATAAAAATTATTCGTAAAAAATCCGTTCGAGTACGCATTGTAGAATTTGTCGCATCGCATGATTTCGATCAAAAGAGCGGCGTAGCGTGAATTTATACCTCACATGTGAGATACATATACGTTCGAACAAAAGAGAATTTTTGATAGACAATTAACATAGTTATAAACACTTTTAAAAATGTAATAACAACATAATATTATTCATAATAATTTTGTTTTTCCGTTCGATGAAATAAATATTCACGATATACAAAATATTTATAAGTTAGCAAAGATTAAAATAAAGGAAAATAATAAATATAATAGCTTTAAATAAAAGATGATTTGAAAAATAATTAATAATAATTATTTGGAAAATAATTAATATTCGTTTTACGGCGAATTTACTTCGTATCTATATAATTTTTCTCTAAAAAATTATTCATTTCGAATTTACAATTATTAGAAAAAATATTACTGTTTAATATTTGTCAAATTTTTAGATTAACGAAACGAATTATTAAATATATCTATCGTAATATTATACATACACTATATATATATAATATATATAATATATATAACAATTACAGATACTTACCGTGAACGGCTTCGCAGCATTAAGCAAATTTAAATCACACGAAATAAAAACTATATAACACGGAGAAAAATAACACTAATCGAACGAGTCCGCTTAATAACAGACGCTTGTAAAAAATTTTTTCGATCTCACGGCACTTGCGACCTGTAACTCTAAATTCCGATTATCGACATAATGCACGATTTACTCCATACCCCTTTATTATAAGTAAATTAAAGAAGGTCTCATAAGCGACATCATACAATGAAGCCGAAAGATTGATAGAGGACCGGTCCAGATGACGCATCCTACATAAATCAGCTTTTCCTTACGTACTGGGTTTTCATTTGCCGATCAATTTGATGGATAGTTGAGGTGGCTCGAGAGGCTTTTCTATTGCAAGAAATTCTCGTCAATTGGCTGAATGAGAATTCAGGTCACTCGAGTAGGATGCGAGATTATTTACAAAAAAAAAAAAAAATAATAAAAAAAAATTGCTAGTTACGTAGGGCATGTTTTTAAGGAGTGTCGGACTTGAAAATCAGATAATAAACTGAAACAATATTAAAACTGTCAAATAGAACAGTTAATTAATCTGTGGAAAAGGAATCAAGAAGCAAATCCCGTGTATTCGACAGTGTATAGAATAATTGTATGTCTTTATCTTTTATTGATTATCAGAAATGGAATATCGTGTCAAGTTGCACAAAATTTTTGAAGTATTAAAAATCACGATCGGTATACTGTCCAAATAAGTAATTTCTACAGCCGAACAGAAGCGAGGATCACTAGATGGACTGATAATGTATATTATTCCCTTTACTTTTAACTTACGCAGCGAATACGTAAGGAAGAACGAGATTTTAATGACAGAGTTCAAATAGGCGTAGAACGAATATATATAACTAGTTAAGTTTACCGTCGAGTTCGAGGATGTATATGATCTATGAGGACAGAGTAAAAAAAAATGAATTTTGAATATCGATAAATTATGATAATAGAAAAAACAACGCATCAAAGAAACTGGACAAACCGCAGGTTTTAAAAGTGGTTTAATTCATATAGATAACTAGGATGTTTAATAAATTATTATGATGGAACTAGAGAAGAATTTTTTTTTCATTAAGATTATTGTGACGACTAATCTTTGACAATCGCGATGATGAAGTTGAAAGCACGTGTGAAGACTTCCGATAAAGTGACTCTGACTTATTCGTTACTTCACTAAATCATATGGTTTTCGAAATCGTCTTATGAATCCTCGGAAAGCTCCAGGTATTGATGGCATATCCCCAAGAGTGCTAAAAGAACTAACAAAAAAAGGTATAATTATGTTGACATATTTGTTTAATGCTTGTCTACGTTTAGAATACATGCCACGCTGTTTCAAAATAGCGCAAATCATTATGGTAAAAAAACATAACAAACCAGACGCTGATGTAGGGTCATACAGACCAATTTCATTATTGCCAACTATATCAAAGTTATTCGAGAAATTATTACTCAAACGACTGTTGCCTATGGTTGAAGAGTATATACCAGTACATCAGTTTGGGTTTCGACGGAAGCACTCCACAATTGATCAAGCGCACAGGATCACAACGGTAATCAATAGAGCATTTGAGGAAAAAAAATATTGCCCGACCGTCTTCTTAGACGTAGCGCAAGCTTTCGATAAGGTATGGCACTACGGGCTGACCTATAAATTAAGCCGAATTCTGCCAGGTAACATCTGCCGTTTGCTCATGTCTTATTTATCAGAAAGACAATTTAAAGTACAGCAAGAAAATGCTACTTCCGCATCCTACAACATAGAAGCTGGAGTTCCGCCGAGAAGCGTTCTCGGTCCCATCTTGTATCTTCTATACACAGAAGACTTACCAACGGATGCGCAAAAGCTACGTTCGTCGACGATACAGCTATATTAACCGTTAAGCAGTAGTCATTCTGAAGCTATAAATAAATTGCAAAACTCTTTGAACAGAGTGCACGAATGGGCATCAAACTGGAAAGTTAAAATCAATGAAGAAATATCAACGCATATAACTTTCACATACCGACGAACAGATGTGCATCACCAAGTGTACTTAGGAGGTAAACCTGTTCCACAGGTTGAGTCAGTCAAGTACGTTGGTATGCACCTGGATAGGCGACTGACCTGGGAAATACATGCCAGAATGAAATGTAAACAAATAAAGAAAAAAGTCAGCAGTTATATTGGCTTATTGGACGCAAATCGCCTCTAGACGTAACGTACAATAAAGCCAATATGGACTTATGGTCTGCAGTTATGGGGCTGTACCAGTAGGTCTTCTAGAGCAAAGATCCAAGCTAGACAAAGCATAATACTAAGAGCAATTGTCGTTGCATGCCGTTATTCGAGAAATGATGATATTCATCGAGACTTGCACATCTCGCTTGTAAACGAAGAGATTAGAAAATTCGCTACAACACACAAGAAGAGGCTACACCAACATGTCAATGTGGAAGCTACCAATTTATTAGATACTAGTCAATACATCAGGCGTCTTAAAAGGCGCCACCCGTCAGACTTATTATGAAGTCATTAAATTCTATTACATAAATATATTAATACAAACTAATGTTCGTAGTCATGGTCAATGGACTACTGACTTCAACCCATAAGCTGGCTAACAGGATGATCTTGTTAGTAAGCTACACTTTACTAAATTTGATACTTATTTAACTTCAATGCGTTAAGATCGTATCTTTATTTAAAAAAAAAAAATCCTCAGAGTTGTACAAGGGATGTATGACTTCGAAGCAGGTTTTTTAATCTTTTGCAAACCTGATACTTTTATCGGTGCTCATTGAAATTTTTGATTCCCGGCATAAGTCATTATTGCGTTCAAATCAATATGCGCGGATTAACGTACAAAGTGCAACGTTTAGACGTATACGGGATTTATATTAGAAACACTAGTACAACCTCGAAATTATATTCCATAAATCCAAATAGTTTTAACAATGACCATACGCGAAAGTCGTTTATACTCAATAGGTAGCGTCGAGTTCTTTCCTATTAGCCAATGAATACTTCTAATTTTTGCTTTGATTTCCAAACATTTCTACCGAACGCGAATCGATATTAACTGACCTTTTTTTTGTGTCCGCTAATTCAGTGTCATTGCAATGTTTTCTGTTTTCCGCGGAGTGAAGTTTATGCGTTTTCGATGTTTAATTTTCCAAGGTTTAACCAAGCGTTTAATTAATTTATTGTTAGCTGTAGATTTTCAATAGCACGCTGTTGAATCTTATCTGTAGCTAGAATCGCTGTGTTATCAACAAAAAACATAGATATGGCTAGGATTATTTATTGGGATATCGGCTGTGTAAAGGAAGATAAAGCCCGAGAAGAAATCAGACGAAAAAGTCTGAAATGGTTAGACTAAGTAAAGTCTGGAGCGATCGTTCCGTTAGTAGATTGACGAAAATAAACGTAGTTAATACTCTTGCATTTGCGACGTTTTTACATGAAACAGAAACTTAAACCATACACGAACAACGTAAAATAATAGTATATAGCTAGAGAACAAATAAATCAATTTTGGAAGAGTTAAACATTAAACGTCTCCTTCTACTGTGCCGAGAGAAAAAAATCTGAATACGAAAGAAGCAGATCACCGGCCTCAAGAACATATACTAGCAGGTCCCTCGCTAGACTACTACGAACACAAGCAATACCGATTATTCGAAATAAGAACAGATAGAGAATGATAATATCAGATGTATTACGATAGAAGTAACGACACTCAGTAATTGAGTTAGCGATTTAGATATATGTATATATATATATATATATATATATATAATGCATATAATGAAAACACGAATAAATTATAATTTTATCTTATATATTAAAAGTCGACCAGATTATAACTCGATTAAATTTACCGTTGTATCTTACAATAAGTCGCCGTTTTCTTATAAACTACTTTCACAATCAGTTAAATAGAAAAATGTATAAAACTAGATTATTTAAAAGTATACCATGAAATAGTCTTAATAAAATACTATTTTAGTATGATCGTTTGCTCGCAATCGTCTACGCGATTAATTTAATTTCGATATTTCGTCTCGTGTAAGAAGAAACGTTTAGTAAATTGAACTTGAAAAACAAGAGAGTAGGCATTAAAATAAACGGCATATTGTTTAAAAATAATTTTATATTTGCAGATGAGACATTGTGTTGATGGTTGATGTTAAATGAACTGAACGAGACCGTAGAAAAATGCGAAATTAAATACAAAAATTAGAAATGACGAAAATGTTAGCTTTCGAATGTGAAATATTAAAATTAAATAATAAAGAAATACAAAAAAAAAAAACTCGAACATATTATTTATAAGTCAGTTAATAATATGATCAAATAATAGCGCCAAAAAAAAAAAAAAAAAGTCTTACTAAGAGGAAATACTAGTTTTTTACAAACGTCAAACAATATAGTGACAGACTGAAAAAGCTATTCTTAAAATTTATCAGACCCGAACTTACTAGGTAATACAATTAATGAAAATAAAGAAAGCGAAATACGCCGGAGAGATCGCTGTTAGGTATAAAAGATTAGGAATAGACTGAAATGTAGCTATAATAATAAAAAAATCGAAACGGCATCATTAGGCAGGACATGTAATGTAGCTAGAGCAGAAGACGATAAATAGACAAAACCGGGAATTTAGATATTAATAAAATACTTTGAAATAAACACTACCAATAAGGGTAGATTAGCTTGAATATCGATGAAGCCTTAGCGTGTTATCAGGGTTAGATAATAATTTTTATCAAAAATAATTTATATTTAACGTAAAAGTATTAAAATTATTACAAATCAACGCGGCGAATAATAATAATAATAACAAAAAAAAAAATATTCAACATCCAACGAGATTCGCAAGAACCCCCAAGACGCATAAAAGCAATATTAAAAGAACGACGAGTATTATCATGTTTCCCCTAAAACCTGTATATTCGTACTTCATTTAAAAGTGAAAAACATTGTTTCGATCAATTTAAACAAATCACAAATATTAAATTAACTAAAGATGAATATTTAAAAGCGGCAAAGATAAGAAATAACGTTTAAAATAATAATGTTATTCAGTTTACACATCCTTTAAATAACATATATAAAAAATAAATAAATCACCGTTCGAGTCTATATCAAATAAACGAAGCGAAATACTACTAGACGTCAGCTCCTTATATAGAACAGTGTCGACCGTGTAGCAGCTCAAGTGATTATCTCGGACACTATCCTACAGACTTAAATTTATTTCTGAATTCCATAATTTCCGGTGTAAAATTAATTAATAACCGATTTCACGATTATCGTTCGACGATTTTACCGATATTAAGAATTTGAAAATTTCTATCGACTAGGGGATGAATAATTTACAGAAAATCAGATCAAACAATCAATTTACCGAGTAGACAAAACATACATAGTTTTTTTGATCGATATAAAAGAAATACTTTGTTTGTGGACATTTTTTGTTGTATATTTTTATCTTTATAAGACAATATTTAACATTATCGGACGATAATTGTTAAAAATAACAAATTCTGCGATGCATTGATTTAGTGCTCCTGTTTAATCTAAATATGGAATTTAAACGGTACATTGGAAATTAAACGACTCACATATTAATAAGGTTAAAACTAAACTGAAGTTATTTAAATCACTTAAATGCGACAAATAGTAACTACACTACCCTCTGTTATAAGTAAATTACGCATATTACGGACTACGCCTTATTGATAGTGATTACTATATTATATATATATATATATATATATATATATATATATATATATATATATATATATAAAATACCAGGTTTATTTTAAATTAGTGATGAAGTTTTTCAACGGTTACGATACAAATATATAAAAAAGCAGCAATAAAGTTACTAGTAGAAATCATTAAAATCACTAATTGTTATATATATATATCATGATATTGACTTACGAAAGGACGTGGTGACTCCATTTACGAATATACATTTTAATTCCTCTCCATTATCTTATTGTCCATTTGAAAAGCACATATTATATCCGATTAGCACCTTAACTTGATCAAAATGTGTTGAATATTTTCCTTATGACCGTTTACCATCTACCATATCTTGTATTATTTTTCGTTCTAATAAATCGATGTTTCTTGTATGCCCAATATACCTTGTTCCTTACTTATTCCTGTCAAAAGGCTAATATTTACATTCATCGATGAGCGTCTATGATACTCGAAGAAGTTTTCGATATAGTTTCATCTCGAAGGTACATACGTTTTTAATTAGCTTTTTTGATGATCCACGTTTAAAATGACTGCATCGACCAATCTTAATGTTGTTCTTTTTGTTATACGGGTATCTTTTCAGATTTTATTCAGTTTGGTCAATGCTACTGTCGATTGCGCGAAACGCCTGCGAATTTCCTCCGCACATCCGCCTGTGTTTGTTATTATTGTACCGATGTATCTGAATTATACTACTTCATAACTCCCAATTTCTGTAGTTTCTAGTCGATCACTTCCAGCTCTGTTAACAGTCATAACGTTGGTTTTTGATTTGTTAAATTTAATATTGTAATTTTCATTTACGACTTCTAGCTTTTTCATAATGGTTTGAAGCTGTTCTTCTAAGAAGGCTAATATATCATCAGCGTATCGAAAATTAGTAATTTATGACCTCATATTGTTATTCCATGTTCCTATCCATCGAGTATTTCTCGAATTATATGTTTTATATATATATATATATATATATATATATATATATTTAACAAAACAAAATAAAATTGAAGATAATCACTAAAAAAATTTTTTTTTTTTATTACACGAATACGAAGCTTTTCGACTATTAAGTCATTTTCAATCTTTTGTTATTATCTTCAATTTTATTTTGTTTTGTTAAATTCATAAATCACTACTCTCCAATACATCAACATTATATATATATATATATATATATATATATATATATATATATATATATATATATATATATATATTCAATAACGTGGGAGATATTATACATACTAGTCTAACTCCTACTTTAAACATTTTTTTTTTTTAATCCTCTTCTTATCAGGTACTGACAAATTTATGTCATCTTGAGAACGCACTTGATTTCTTGAGAATATGCACATTAGCAAGGTCTCAATTTAAGTTTTGAAATGGCTATATCCAATCCATCATCGTTCTTCTTTTCACTCTTTTGACCTTTGTTGGTTTCTTCAACAAACTATCTGCTAGTGGGTTTGTGTGGTGCTGTAGTCTACATATATGTTTTTGAATCGCTTCGTGAATTACATCCTCTATGTACTTTATATTCAGATCTTCATGTAGCGTACGGTTTGAGACGTACCACGGTGCTCCCACTATAGCACGTAATACCCTGTTTTGATACGTCTGAATTTTGTTAACTTTGCTTTTAGACGCACAGTCCACTGGATATAGCCATACAGGTTTTAATACTACGTTGTACAGTAGTAATTTGTTTATAGTATGAAGTTGTGAATGTGGACCAAGCAACCAGTACAGCTGTTTAGTCTTTATGTTTAATTCCGTTTTGAGCCCATGTTAAAGTTTGGTCTAGGTGAACTCCTAGATATTTTACCGTTCGACTTTGTTCAATTTCCCTACCTTTGATAAAGATTTTATATCTATAGCGAACAATTCTTCTCTTAGTAAATATAATGTGGGTACTCTTGGACTCGTTTATTGTCAATTTCCATTTGCTCGACCAATTTTCAATTTCACTGACTGCATTTTGCAAGATTTTATTTGATATTTGCGGAAGCTTATGTGACGCCATTATTGCAGTGTCATCAGCAAATGTTGCTACACTCACATTCCTTGGTACCGGTATATCATAAGTAAATATCAAGTACAACAAGGGACCAAGCGCGCTTCCTTGGGGTACGCCCGTTTTAATTTTTTGAATTTGAGATTGCTCATTATTTACTATGACTCGAAAGTGTCTTTCGTCTATATAGGATTTTATAATATTATAATATTGTATTAGCAGGACCCTTTTACATTTGTATAGTAGACCAGTGTGCCAGATATCAAGCGCTTGTTGAATAATATCCAGGAAGGCCGCTGAGCAGACCTCCTTCTCCTCAAAAGCTGTTTCGATTTGATTAAAACGAGCCTGTGGACTTGCTGGACTGTTGAGTAGCCAGTTCTAAATCCAAATTGATATAAATCCCACTAGGTATTTTGAATTTTGCGATATTATATAAGTTTTAACTCTCTCATTAATGATAGTTAGAAGAACTTCGCTGGTGTGAGCTATTAATATTATAGTTCTATAGTTTTTGCATTCTTATCCCTTTTACACAAACGTGTTATTTTTATTTTTTTTTTTTGTTTTGTTTCCTCGTATGCATTTTGATAACCAATTGTAGCGTTTCATCCGTAATCCAATGCTGCTTGTTAGTTTTTGTACTGCAGTTTTGTCTTAATAATCCACCCTTTCACTTTGTTCCATGCTTCATCTGGACTCCCTGCTGGATATGGTACTTTATCATTTAACAATGCATGACGGAATGCCACGGGATTTTTCGTTATTTTCTTATTACATTCACCGTTTTCAAAAGTGTGTGGAACATTAACTTGAAATCTAACTCTAATAATTTGTGCCCCGTGCCACATTCAGCCTTGGTTTAGTTTTAACGTCAGTTACCGATGTTCTCCAACGTTTACTATTCATGCTTCCCATTATAACTATAGGTTCGTTTTTGGTATATTTAATACACTTGATTCTATTTCATGCTTCCGACTTCGAAAGTATAAATAACTTACTCAACTAATAACAATAAATAATAAAATAAATTACCAATAATAAAAATAATAAAACCGATTTATAAGAAATTTCTTAACAGTGATAGTAATGTATGTAATATAGCTCATCAAGTTCCAAACCGAGACGGTTGTCAACAGGCAATATTACAATCATATTCTGAATAGGAAAAATACATTTAAAATGGTCTATAAAAGTAATTCATCATCAAATATTGAAACTACCGAGTAGTTTCTTCACTGCATACGTCGTTTTGTACAGACCAAAACTGTTTGTTGATGGTCATCTCATTAGATTAGCCAGTTTTAGCGTGTAACAATGTAATAAAAAAAATATGTTATTAATGTGTTTTTGATAAATGATTTTTATTTCTTAATTTATTAAACACGTTTATAACACTCGGATATGAATTAATTTTTAAGAAATATATTTAGATTATTTTGTATTAAGAGTATAAGATTGTAGATTATTATTACTGTTGATAGGTACTTCTGTTCGGAACTTGATGATCGATAGCTATTAACGTTAAGAATAAATATATTTTTTACAATAAAATTTTTGTTAAGTCATTTAATTGATCATTATTTATTGTTATTATTAAATGTATTTATAACCCAAAATGGCGTATGTGTCTAGTATAATAAGAACATAGCGGACTCCCAAAATGGATACGATATGGAGGATTACACGAAAGCGAACGGTATAGACCACGCATGGGATACAAAAGTCAGACTCGAACTAATAAAGTTAACGAAATTAGAAAGTACACACAACATTGGAGAACAATTTGCGTCAGAAAAAACACACGAAAACATAATCGAAAATCGTCAGAAACGAGCCCTCTTAACTGCTTTATAGCACGTATTGGACTTATCTCACACATTGACGCTCACTACAATTGATTTACTTGCTTATTTTTCGATTATATATATATATATATATATATATATATATATAAAACAATTAACAATTTCTAATTGTAACTTTGCTGCTGCTGTTTAAAAACAAATCACTTATATATATATATATATATATATATATATATATATATATATATATATATACACGCGTGTATATTTATACAATTATTTAACTATTTCAAACGAATGTCAACATGCATACGATTTCCGATTTAATAATCGGATAGCAAATAAATTTTTCGTAATAAAATAGGAAAAAAAATAAAATCACCAAATTTTTTATCATTGACGAATAAATAAACCGCGATGAAATTTATAATTTAATTAGTTACCATTTTTTTCAAAATGAAACATCTGGGTTATTCGTTTAAACATTTTCAATGATTTTTTCAGATACTCCGTATAATAATCGAACAAAACGCGTACTTCTGTAAAACACACAAAAAACATTTTTATTCGTAACGAATTAATAAACATTAAAAAATAAAAATATAAATAATCCTAATATTATCGCGTGGAAGGAAATGACACAAACCACCTTGCACATCATACGCGCTCTAGTGAATAAGCATCTATTACGAAATGTTAAAAATCAAAAGATTTACTACATTAATAAGATCTTTTCGTATAATAATAGCGATTAAAACGATCAAAGTGTATAAAACTACTAGCTACTGGGCATCGATGATAATAATAGTGGAAATTTTCCCTATAGATTTAGAAACAGAGTCAACATATCGATATATTTTTTATCTTCGATACAATATTAATTTGATCCGTTAATTTAATCAAGCCGAATATATAAAAAATTCGTGTACGAAAGAAAAAAAAACGAGTTAACTCAAAACAGTTCAAAGTGATCCTAAATAAATATTATTCAGAGCGATATAAAATAATTTAGAACACGTATAACCGATTAACGTATCGATATTTTCCTAATCTAAACGACAAACTCAATAATATAATGCGCAATTTATTATTAGTCGTGACAGTTTTAAAAAATATCTAAAACGTTTTGGCATAGCAGAAACAGAAAACTGCATAGCGCAGCGGCGGCTCGTAGTTAAAAAATCTAGCGGTTGGAATTACACCTTCTGCCCCTCCCTAACATCATCATCGTCGTATTGTTCGTTGCGTCTTTACGTACAAAATGAGCTAGCGTTCGAGACACTATTTATATGCTACGCAGATACGCGTGCATATGATGTTATATGGAGTGGGGTGCCACTGCCTACTCCGTAATAAAGAATTAAAAAATGACGGAAACTTTCTACGTCGCTTGTTGGTTTCGAACCCCTGACCGTCGAGTTGACAGTCGATCACTCTATACTCCACAACATACATACACAAAGATTTTTTTGTCTCACACAATATCGATAAGTAACACTAATAATATCGAAGTCAACAAAGTGTAATACGTAATAACCGTTTAAAACGGTAATCGAAAAAACTAAAAATTACGAAATTTTTATTAATTCCAAGATACAAAATTGTATTATATTAAACGAAAATATATTAAAAATTTATTTCTACACGAATAAATACAAAAAAAAATATACAATTAAAAAAGTATGAAATTTTTTTACTAAAACGAAACAATTCGATAAACTCTACATATCGTTAGTTAAGTATTATTATTTTTTCACACAAAACAATCTGCTGTAAACGAAATGATCAATTGCCGTATAAGTAATAAAGCTCCAGTGAAGAAAAAATTCTACGTATATTAACAATACGAATAGCATAAACTGTAGAGAGGCAATGAAACAATTCACACGCTGAAATGTACACAAGTAAAAGAAAGAACTCCCATAGACATTCGAAAAAGAAAAAAACTAATTTCGGAAAGAGATGAAATATAAGTCGTAGACTCGTTGGTTAGTAACAATTGTAAATGGAGTTTATAGAGTGGCGACAAACTTAATTGGATTGCCAGCTTAAATTTTTAATAACGTAAATTTGTAGTTATTAAAAATATACTACTATCAAATGAAAAAAAAAATGAATTAACGAAATTTAATTTACACGAAGACCTACCGTAAATAAAAATGAATAAATAAATAAAAAATCGCTTAATATATTCGCACGAGAAATGAATTTATCCTAAAAGACGGATACAGGTTATAATGTAATCTGAAAACAAATCGTTAAATTATCGGCGAATAATTTAATATATCGAACCGGATTAAAAATTAAAAAATAAAAGAAACTGTTATTAAAGACTATAACTTTATTTACGCGTATTCCACGCGAGATAGATTTTTATGTACGTTTTATGCTAAATTCGACAAACTTCGATTTTAGAGATAACGACGTGGTGTTAAGACAGAATGACAAAATACCAGAGCATCTCAAAATCGACCGAAGCTTGAATAAATCAATTTATTTCGTTTACCTATAAACGGAAGGGAACAACAAAAAAAAAAAATGCGGAAATTTATTTCTTCAACAGTCACTGCTCAACATAGTTAGTTGTATGTTGTGTAAATTGTTTTATTGATTAACGTTTCGATTTATCTAACAATTTCGTTTCTAGGGATGCACATCGATTCGCGTCTGAATTGGAAGCACCACGCCCGGTGGAAATGTTTGAAAATAAAAACAAAAATGGAAAGTATTTATTGGCTAATAGGAAAGAACTCAACGCTATTTATTTAAACGACTTTTATATATGACCATTGTTAAACGTACTTGGATTTATGGAATACAATTGCGGGATTGTACTAGTATTTCCAATATAGATTCCATACAGAGACTTCAAAACGTTGCACTTTGTACGATCATCGGTGCATATAGATTTGGACGCAATAATGACATACACCGAGACATAAGAATTCCAATGGTCATCGATGAAATTACCAGCTTCGCTTGCAAACATGCAAAAAGATTGGATAAGCACACTAATACCGAAGTCATACAGCTCTTGGAAAACTTTTTGAAGATTTAAGACGACTTAAACGTCGAAAA
Source organism: Coronaproctus castanopsis (assembly GCA_032883995.1). Classification (NCBI taxonomy): domain Eukaryota; kingdom Metazoa; phylum Arthropoda; class Insecta; order Hemiptera; family Monophlebidae; genus Coronaproctus; species Coronaproctus castanopsis. The sequence goes on from CM065053.1 coordinate 111,173,724, forward strand.
CCACATGACTTGGTGAAGTAATGAATCAAGTCGATCGTTATTGTCAAAACGAATAAAGATAATATGATCGTATTAATCCGCAACGGAATTAATTTTTTTTATTGCTAATATAAATTTCATTTCGAAATTTTTATTTACATTAAATTTTTATAAAGATTTATAAATTCGAGACGAGCATATTAATTTACTATAATTTTCTTTTGCAATTAAGTCTCATCACAGGCTTATACATTTATCATATAGCACAAATATATACAAAGTTTCTAACGGATTAAATTTACTATATAATGGATGATAGAGATCATTACTAAAAAAAAATTATTAAATCACTTCATTAAAAACAAAATTATGGTTATGTATTAATCGAATTGCTGTATTATTTACCTTTTTTGGAATCTTCATTCAAAAAATATATAATCGTGTCGAAACGCTTGGTTTTGCTTAACCACAGCAGATAATTAAGCGTTAAGTTTGCATTTTCCACACGAAGTTCAGTAGCTAACGCATGAATTATACGGCTAAATGTAGATTCTTCCAAGAAATCTTGCATTAAATTTGGAATGTTTTCTGGTTTTATTTTCTAATTAAAATATATATATATATTAAAAACTAAAATAAATGTAAAACCAGCGTTTTAAAAAAAAACAAAACGAAATCTGGGGAATAAAAATTAACATTTTTTTTCTTTAAATTCACATACATACGACAATATAAGGTAACATAATAATTTATATTTGTCGCGTATAAAATGTAACGATTACAGACATTTACTTATTTACTTTTTTAATGACATATCTCTATGTAGGTATCTACGTGTGTGTATGAATACCGGTGTGTCAATGAGAATAAGATGATTTTAAAAATTAATTAAAAACTGTATTAGTATTTTTAATAATAATTCAAATTTTTCAAATTAAAATATCAAAATTACGCACTACGAAATTTACATAACGAACGAAAAACAATTAGTGTAACACCAGACTATACGCATACTCGTTTACATCGTCGGCTTTATTATTTTTAATTATAATAAAGTTAAGAAAAACGGTTTGTTCTGGTGAATTTTGCGATGGTAGAAGATGTTTATTTATTTTTTAATAATTTCTATTAAATTTTCTTTCTTCAATCTGAATAGTTGTGTTACATAGGTGTATACCTTTGGATTAGTTTCTTTTTTTAATTTGAAGACATCCGCCTTTCTTATTAAGACATTCTCCGCTAACCAGTTTTAACTATTGTCTCTACAAAAAAGTCGCTAAGAATGCTTCTGAAAACATAATTCTTTGTTATATTCATTAGTGCATACTGATTATATTCGTATCGCCCAAAATACATCCACACCCGCTTCTACATTGTGTGAATTGCCGCTTACGTTAAAAAGTTTTTATGCAGACAACACGTTTGTCTATAGATATCACGTTGCCAAATGTACCCGAGTATCTACAAAGATACTATCTAAAACTGGTTACAAAACCAGTCAGCGTCCTTATTAATTACTAACGTCTTAAATCGAAAAATTGAATGCGCAAAGATAATCGATTTAAATTTTAAAGATTATAACTTAATTTACATTAAATTAACGTAAAAGAAATAAACATAGTATTTAATCATAAATAAACGATAATTTAGGTTAAAAAAAATAAATCAATTGAAAGTGTCGATTTTCGCAACAATAATTAGAAAAATTATTGTACAACCGACCGTGCCGAACCAATAATAATATGTTCATCATAAAAGGTTAAATAATCCACGCATTATCTAAATGCTTCGGTTGCAGCAAACAGTTGCCAATATTGATCATTGAACTGTACGATATATACCTGAACGTCGCTCCCATAATAATAATAATGGTAGTAGTAGCAATAATTGGTCCAGCGTAAACGTTAAATTACCGTAAAAATAAGATAATTCACGCATTATCTTAAATATTTTGATTGTAACGAACACTCGACAATATTGATTATTCCTCAAAATCCCAATTTAGAAAGAGAACATCAGTTCGATTATTAGCATAAACATACGGAATAAATTAAGATTGTACATACTACAACGTTAGCCATATGCATTTCATCTATATTAATTTATTTAAAAAAAAAATTAATGATTTTTAAATGATAATCATAAATTTTTAATTTTATTGTAAAACCATTGAGGAGGTATATTAATGGTGTGTATTATATAATGATATATATATATGTGTGTGTGTACGTAAACATGTAGAAAATCGAATAGACAGCGTGTAAAACTTTGTTAGAATCATGCTATACGAAAAATAGAGAGAGAATGCGATTAAGCGCAAGGCTACTCACGCATGCGTGAGAAAAAGATAGGAGTTGTTTGGTCCCAATTCTAATTCTGATAGTAAAATGATATATATATATATATATATATATATATATATATATATATATATATATATATATATATATATATATATATGCTAAAAGTTACCCACGGCTTCGCCTGTGTAATTATTTTTTTTTTAAACACAATATCGTTATCTGTTTCTTTTATTACACGAACGCAATTATTACAGAAAAGGTCCATGATGAGATATTTTACAGATAGTCCTTGACGCAGATATCGCTGTCTCATTCTTTTACCAGACGAAAGTAAAAAATTCAGAACAGACCGATGATGCGATATTTTTACAGTCGGTCTACCGGCTAATAGATGTACTGTTTCCGGATTTTAGGTGGCTGTTAAATTTTAAACGATTTGGCAGCGATATCGCTGTCTCCTACTTTTTAAAACTTTAAATTATTGTAATTTCTGCCCTATTTGTCATATCAATGTGAAGTTCTCGTTTAATCAGTAAATCGATCGGTCGTGTTTATTGTGTTGCTCGTTAATCGTAAATCGTTCTTATTTAACAAGTTACACGTGTCGATTTCTTTCTTTTTTTTTTTTTTTTTATTTCTTTTTCTTATCCTCGCGTTTTTCATTTTCGTATATAGTACACCAGCTTTACTCGTTTCGCCAGCTGATGAATGACTCGAGCGACGGGGGTCCGCCCCCGTCCGTAAGTATAGATAACTCGCTCATCAGTTCCGATAGCTTAAATAAAGAATTATATAATAGTAGTAATAATGGTGATGGCCGTATTACTATTAATAATAAGTCCAATTTATCTAATAACTATAGTAATAGTCGTAGTAATAATAGTAATATTAGTATTAGTGGTAGTAGTAGCATTGGTAGTGGTGATAACGTTAATAATGATGATCATAGTAGTAGTAATGATAATGATGGTAATAGTATGATCATCCCAAATAATAGTAGTAATAATAATTTTAATATTAATAACTCAACTATTAATTCACTATATGTGAAAAACGTTCATTCGGGCCCTTATATAGCTATTATATCGTCTTCTCGAGTTGCAAATAGTAATCTTGGCAATTACCATCTTTTGGCAATATGCAAATTATTAGCAAAATATCCCGGCGTTGAATATTTCCAACGTAACGGTATTAATAAAATTAAAGCAGTCTTTAATAGTCTGGAACATGCTAATATTTTTGTTGAACAGGTCAACAAAGAAAATGATATATCAGCTTTTATTCCAAATTCTCTTTTGTATAGATTTGGCGTGATTAGAGGTATTCCCACTAATATTTCAGACACAGAAATTTTTGAAAATATAGAAAGCTCTGTCCAAGTTGTAAGTATCAGACGTATCCACCGTCGCGCGGAAGGTTCGTTAATCCCAACGCAGACGGTTGAAATTAAATTCCTTGGTAACTCTCTACCAGAGTATGTCGCACTATATCGGTTGCGCTTAAAGGTAGATCCAAGTATTCGGCCGCCAAGACAGTGTGCGAATTGCTTGCGGTTCTCACACACTGCACAACAATGTCGATCCAAACCTAGGTGTTCATTTTGCCATGAGAGCCATTTATCCTCTAGTTGCTCAAATACAAATACTTCTGCCCCTTCATGCATTAACTGTATGGGAGCTCATATGGCCACTGACAAATCTTGTCCTATATATAAAGAACGTTTTCAAATCCAACAAATTATGTCTTATGATAACATTTCATTATCGGAAGCAATCCGTAAGAATAAATCAGGACACATTAGTGAGGCTTTCTCCTTTTCAGACATAGCAAAACGCCCATCTTCTTCTAATCAACGGCATGCTCCAATACCTTACACCCCCAATATTGACACTCGTCAAGTACGTTATTCTTCCCCTCAGTCATACTTTTTTCGTAAATCTCTTCAAAATCATACAGGTCCTTCACAGCCTGTGACACCCTCCTATCCAAATTATAAACACTTACTTTCATTTCCTTCTGGTAGAACATCGTCATCGCCATCCCTAACAGTTACTACCCAAAATAATGTTACTGGTGGTCCACCCTCTGATGATACAAAGTCACCCCCCATTAAAAAAGCTTCTATTTCATCTACTCCTCAATCCTCATCTTCTGCTAATCATAAATCTCAATCTAAAGCAAAAGAATCTAACAAATTCGTTTTTCCAAATTCTTCTAATAACACTCGTTCAGATACACGTAAAACTAAATTACCAAATAATATCAAATAACTCACCCACATAATTGACAATGTATTCAACCCTACGTATTTTACAATGGAACTGTCGCAGTATCTCAATAAATAAACCTAACCTTCAATCTTTTCTAGCAACTAATACTTTTGACATTATTTTACTTTCCGAGACATGGCTGAATCCAGATTCTAAATTTTCCTTTAACGGTTATTTCTGTATTCGAGACGATAGATCTGATGGTTATGGAGGAGCGGCTATTTTAATACGTAGTATCATCCCTCATTACCGTCATGATATTCGATCAATTTTAAATGGTAGTCACTGTAATGGTGTCTGCGCTTCTATCAAATACGACACTAAAGAATTATTTATACTTTCATTTTACTGCCCACCTTCCTCTTTTTTTAATACAAACTTATTTATGTCATTTATCAACAACATCTCATCCGATGCTTACATTTTTTGTGGTGGGGATTTTAATGCATTGCATTCTTCTTGGGGTTGTAATAGGTGCAACCTCTCTGCCCAAAATATTATAAACATTATTAATCATTCTAATTTAGTACTATTAAACGATGGAAGTCATACCACAGTTCCTTCGCTAAATAGATCAGCAAACGCTTTGGATCTAACACTTGTCTCCAGTAATTTATCATTGAATAGTACCTGGAGCGTTATTAATAATCCTCTGGGTAGTAACCATTTACCAATTGACACCTCAATTATTTTCCAGCATACTAGGATGGTGAATAATAAAAATTCATTCTTCCCTTCTTGGAATTTCCCTCACAAAAATACTGTAGATTTCACAAATTTCCTAGATTCATTATGCATTCCATTACTAGATAATTCGTGCTTTAATACCACTGTATACGATCAATTTGTCAAACATTTACATACTGCTTTAGATTCTTATGCCACTCGGAGGTCGGCTAGAGTGAACAAATTTCGTAAACCTATTTGGTAGGATCCTTCGTGCACACCATTGTTACAAAAACAAAGTGCATATTTTAAACGTTTCCGTAGAAGCAAACTAATTTCAGATTACTTTGCTTATAAGAATCAGGAAGCCATTACGAGACGGTTCCTTTTATCTAAAAAAAGGGAATCTTGGAAGCAATTTGTAAGTTCGATTAATCGTAACACTTCTGTATCTTATGTTTGGAATAAGGCAAAATCATTTGCTGAACACCTCTCCACGAATAACACATGCAAATCATACAATTTTCACTGGTATGAAGAATTTGTCAATACAGTAGCCCCGAGTTATGTTCCAAACTTGCACGAACTTTCTCCTTCTTATTCACCCAGTCATAATAATACTCAAACTATACTATCTGATGCAATTACTTTACCCGAACTTATGAGTTCACTTTCCTTTAATAAAAAATCCTCTCCTGGTTGTGACGGAATCACATATACTATACTCAACCATCTCCCCTCTTCTGCAACTACAATTTTGTTAAACTGTTTTAATAATTTCTTCCAGACTGCAAACTTTCCAGATGAATGGACCAAGTTCCTTATAATTCCTATTAAAAAATCTCATTCAATATCTTCAGAATCACCTTCTTACCGCCCAATTTCTCTTGCCTCGTGTTTACGTAAAACCTTTGAAAGGATACTTAAAAATAGATTAGTATGGTGGCTTGAAAACCGCAATCTATTTCCATTAGGAATATTTGGCTTCCGAAACAACCTAAGTTCATTAAACTGTATAGCTCATTTATTATCAGACATTTATAAATCCTTTTTATCAAAAAAATATTTAATCTCGTGTTTCTTAGATATTAATAAGGCCTTTGATTCCATTTCTATTCCCATCTTACATAACAGATTAACAGATTTGGGAATTCCTTTGGGTTTCGCCAATGTTTGCTGCAGGTTGTTTACAAATCGTACACTACTTTTCGTGCATCCTTCCTCTGAACCTATAGTTCGACATGCATATGTTGGACTTCCACAAGGTTCTATACTCAGTCCAGTTCTTTTTAATATATACATTCTTCCGTTATTTCAACTTCAACGAGCATCAAATCTTCATATCTTATCGTACGCTGATGACTTCGTCATATACTGTGATCACCACTGCCATGCTGAGGGTGTCAGTTTATTGAACAATTTTTTATATTGTTTTTCTATGGCTCTAGCTGATTTGGGACTTTCTCTCGCGCTTAATAAATGCTCCTCTGTAGTTTTTTCTTATAAACAACCAAGCCCCGCTATTACAGGATTATCTCACGCTAGCCATACTATTCCTTTCTGTACTTCGCATCGGTATTTAGGTATAATTTTGGATAGAACGCTTAACTGGAATTTACATATACAATATACTTACGCAAAAGCTTTTAAACGCATAGGTCTTATTAAGTCGCTTAGTCATACTATTTGGGGAGGAGATCCATTAACGTTAATTTTACTTTATAAATCCTTTATTCGTTCGGTGTTTGAGTATGGTAGTTTCTTTTATGGTAATGCTTCGTCAAATTCTTTGGATCCTCTAAATAAATTGCAAAATTCTTGCCTCCGTTACTGTTTGGGAGCATTTCTCACTACTCCAATTGCTGCTTTAGAGGTGGAATCTAATACCCCTCCTCTTCACATCCGCAGAAACCTCTTAGCAGACCAGTTTGTTGTAAAAAGTTTCACAACTACATATCAGTCAGCATATAATAACTTCTTATTTATTTATAACAAATGGAGGTTCTCACCATATAAACTTCCTATTCTCTGTAAATCTTCTAAACGATTCTCCAATTATCGCAACTTAATTATTCCTTTGTCACCCTCTCCTTATTTTTCCGATCCATTCTCTATTAATAATATAAAATTAGAAATAAATTTAGAAACCTTTCATAGGTCTAAATATCCTCCTACTGGTTTTAATACTTCTATTTTAAATAATTTACTGACAACTCACTGGACGGGCTTCCTTCCGATTTATACAGATGGTTCCAAGGCTAATAATAAAGTTGGTGCAGCATTCGTAGTTCCTTCTTTAAACATTATTAAGAAATTCGTTTTATTACGTTTTTCTTCGATTTTTACAGCTGAAGCTATGGCAATATACCAAGCGTTAAGATACGTTTATCAACAACGTCCAGCTTCATCAGTTCTTATTCTTACCGATTCGAAAACCTGTTTAACCGCTCTAAAATCTCTCTCATTTAATCCCCGTGCATCGCCTTATTTATATAAAATCCGAATTTTGGTTTCCTCACTGTTAGAATCTGGTATTTCTGTTAGGTTCTCCTGGATTCCTGGACATTCTGGCATATTTGGCAATACTGTTGCTGATGCGGAAGCCAAGTCCGCTTCGAATAGCGGTGTGCTTATTCCTTATACACCTTTAACAGATCTTTTGTGTCTCATTAAATTTGCTCATAAAGAATATTGGAATAATATTTGGTCCAATCCTTATCTAGCTCCATATTACAGATCGATTCAACCTCTAATACCCATAAAATCATGGTTTACTGATATAAAAGTACCAAGTAACATACTTCGATGTTTCATTACTACTTTATGTAGATTACGTTTTGGAAAAAATCGTCTTCCATCGTCCCTATACCGATGCAATCTTATAAATTCTCCTTTTTGCCCTCATCCTTCCGATGACAACAAAATAGCAGATGCGGATCATGTATTTTTTGAATGTTCTTACTACAGCTCTCAACAATCTTTATTATATAATCAAATTATATCTCTCAAAGTACCATTGCCAATAAATATGTCTTACTTACTTACTATTAATCGCATTCATGTATATTTAGCTATTTATAATTATATTACATCAACTAATATTAATGTTTAACATATCCATTTTAATAATTTTATATCAATCTGGGTGAAAAATCCTGTGCCCATTAAAAAAAAAAAAAAAAAAAAAAAAAAAGCTTAGAACGAATCTGATAATATAGGCTATAATAAACTGTGCGGTTTTAATAGTTTTTGAGTTAAATCGGAACAGACAGACAAAAATTTTTATAAATAGATTTTTTGTTTGTGTGTGATAAAAATAGCCCAATGCAGTGATTATAATTCAAATAATCACAAATCACAGACAGATACTACAGTTGTACATATTAGTGTATGTATATATATATAAAATTACGCAAAGATCAAAATGATGCTGAGAAGATAACGGAAGTGATTAACAGGTAATAAAAATTATAATTTACACAAACTGTACCTTTTATTCGATCATTAAGCTAATAATTTTTAATTTAATTTTCTTATTAAAATTATTATACTTCTTTATACAAATGTATATTTTTACACGTAGGCAAATATAACAACGCATCAAATAAAATAAATTTCGAATAATATATCATCTGAACTTTATTTAAATTAAATAATTTAGCATAAAGTATATTATATAACTATAATACAAATAATTTAATTTGTCCGAGTTGTTTCTAAAATAACAATATATCCGACAGCCTTATCAGTAGTTATATATAGAGATCCTCTCGTAATACATAGATACAACTAAAAAGAATTTTAATGTTGCATTTTAAGAACATTTATGGAAAAACGAATTACCTTTTTTTTTTTTTTTTTTTTAATACATTACACATAATGATGATGAACACTCGATTCTAATTTCCAAATTTTACACACGTCTACAAAAATAATCAGGTCATTGTTTCCCTCGAAATTCTAGAAATAGTTGAAATTTTTTCAAACTCTTCTTTCAAAATGATTAACGAATAAATATCGGAATCTAGTTCTTTTGTTTACATAGCAAGGTTGAGTTTTTACAATTCTCGTTAGTTTTATAGTTTATCATTTAGTCTTAATGATGTTATAATCAGCGTAACTAGTCGTAACTAGTCGACCGTGATTATAAATATGATTACGATTTTTTTTTAATAATATAACGAAATAATAACTTAATTGTAACCATATCCCCTTAAAAAAAAACCAACAAAAAAACAGCTTATGTATAAGAATATTTACCTTCAAATATAAATATTGTTTATGAGTATCATTATCCAGTGATTTTAAAGTTTCGCTGAACTGTAAGTAAGTTGTGGGATACGATAAATATCCCTCCGGACTATTACGTTCTACATGACTAGCAGAATTTTCAGTTACGCGTTTGTTCATATCGGAAGATAAAACATCCTGAAATTGATTTTTTTTTTTAAATTATTAATAGTTCTTTAGTAACATTCGCCGAAAGAGACTTTAACGGCAGCAATATCAATGTTAAAGTCGTTCAAACTTCTACATACTAGCGAAAATATTCGTCGTTTTAAGCGTTTAAAATACAAAACATTATGTTATAATGTTATCCGGGTCTTTGCTGGACCGAATTATCGTCGTATTTTCTTTTATTTTATATTTCTAAAAAATTATTCAACTTTCCAGTTATTGTTATATTTTTTATGCTTCTGACAAAAAAACCTACCTTTGAAATATAATTAACAAAATACTAATTTTTATTTCTGCAACTTTAACCCTTTAAAATAATAATAACTATTCGGTCGTTCGATTTCTTTAGGAATTATAAAATTGTCGAATTTTTAATATGAATATACAAAACAGCGGGATAAATTAATTTTTTAATATATTGTATTTTTAACAAAAACGAAATTTTACTCTTATTTTACGAATTTTTGAAAATCAGCAATAAATCATTTAATAAAACTTTACTTTTATTTCATCAATATTTGAAAAATTTGCAATAATTTCGCAGAAAATTATTTGCATTTAGTTATAACAATAAATTTGAGAAACGCGCTGTAAAATTTAATCTTTTTTTTTGCGTTTTTTAAATTTCGTCCATTCGAATTTAAGAAGTGCATGAAATAAGCACAAGTTTCATCGTATTGCGGTAAGTCGAAATAAACGTAATTTATTCGTTTATTAGTTCGTGCAAGGTCATTCTCGTTAATCGTATAATAGGTTACAAATTTTAAAGAAATATTCTTTTTTAGGGTAACCGGATAAGATTTATCGACCTTCAAAACAATCGCAGCTTATTAATTAGTAGCTTAACCGAATGAATCACCTGCGAGTACTTATCTAATTCTGTACTATCTTGTCCTTCAGCAATCATTTTGAAATATCGCTTACGTTCTGCCAACTCCGAATTAGCATGATTACCATTTACGTCTTCTGTCGTTGGGTTATAAATGAATAATTTATTATTTTCCATCGCTAGAAGAATAGTAGAATAATAATATTTCGATGAATACAATTATATTATAAATTATCTATTATATATATATATATATATACAACTTTACGTTATACTGTTTACTAAAAGATACCCTTCCCCCTATCAGATATTACTATTAATGATATAAATGCATTTGGATTAACTGTCTTTGGAGTTGCTCTAAACTCTTGTCTTTCATTTAACGCGCACATTAATAAATTTATTCGCAAAGCGAAAAAATTCGAATACCAATCTTCAATTACATTTCCATCTTTCTGAAATTAATATACACTACCGCATTATAAGACCCAGGTTAATTTATACTTATCCGTTCTGGTGTTCAGTGTTTGTTAGTACTTACAAAAAACTTTGGTTAATGCAAAACCAATATTATAGAATATCATTAAGCGCTCCTCGATAAATTAAAATATATAGTACATTCATTTCACGTTATATACTCCTCGTATTTATGATCATATCTATAAATTATCGTAGAAATTTTACGATAAATGTAGGTATCGAGACAATAATTTAATTCAAACGATTGGAGATTACGATACGCTTGATCTGAGCACACGTTATATTAAATATAAGAATCGTCGTATTAAGCGCAGATTTTTGATATCAGATCTGTGTTAAACTAGTTCTTACTATATATTATTTTTATGCGTGTTAAATTTAATATATAAATTAATGTGTTTTTTTTTTTAATTTTTCCTATTCTTATTTGACTTTTATTTTCTTTAAAGTGATCATCATCGTCGTATTCTTCGTTGCTGAAAGTCGTGACTAGCCATTGTACGTTTATTTTTTTACGTACAAAATGAGCTAGCATTCAAGGCACATGCGACGCATATGTAGTCCCTGATAATTAAGAATTATATAATGATGAAAAAGTTTCTATGTCACGTGAACCTCGACCGTCGAGTTGACAGTCGAGCACAGTAACTACGCCATCGTGAATGATTTATCGAATTTTATATCGATATAAATCTTTTCATTTTTCTTCTTTTATAACTTTAGTACAGTTATTACAACCCAAATATAAAATAAATAAAAAAATAAAGAAGTGAAACTTAAAGACGTTTTCACAAAAAGACTCATTTAATAAACTCGCGATTTCGTACAAATTTCACAAAGAAAAGGAACGGCCTATGGCTCGCTCGCTCGTTTGACTGGTTAACTCCTCATACACAACGCGTCAATATAAGTTTCACTTAAAAAACCCCCGCGAAACTTACTAGCGACGATTATTTTATGTACGATTATGAACAATTCCGAGATAAATAAAGGGAATTGTATCGATAAAATTATTTCGTTCAGCTGAAGTGAACAATTAATACCGTATAACTGTCCCGAGTGATTGTATAATCACTGTATACAATACGTCGAATGTTTTCTACTACTCGGAAAATTGCGATATTTATTAATGCGGATAACGCGCGATTTATTTAAATAATATCCGATGGATCCGCGACCGGTACTATTTGAGTCATATAAAAATTTTAATTTTTCTTTTTTAAAACATTTCGTTACATCGGAGAAAAAATATTTATTAGTTTAAAATATCGTATCTAGTTCTAAATTCATTTTAAAAAATAGTACATTTGTTACATTCTCCGCTTATAGCGTCATTATTATTTCTATTATTTACGAAAATTTATGATTTTGTTTAATGGATTAATCAATTGGTAATACTCGTGTTATGGTTCGGTTCGCCATATTAGAAGCATGGTCGTATAAACAAATTTATTTATACACTTACAGGAATAGCACTCTAATATATTCCACAGATCGACGTTGTAGTGTACAGCTTGCTCTACGCGAGCAATCCAGTTACTATTCTTCAAATCGATTAAATTCGATAATTTAAATCTGATTCTAGGCGACAAATTTTTCTGTTCCAACAAATTTCGAATATGTTCGAAATATGCGTCGAATTCGGTCGGTTTCTATTTTGACATACAACGAATCGAATTAATAGTAAATACGATAAAATAATGCATTGTTGATTATTGAATTCAAAATCATTAGAATACAACAAAAAGTCAACTTTGATATATTATTTTTCGTTGTTATCGCACGGTTATTACGTTTAAGTTCCATTACTCCATCATTAATGTACCGTATGCCAGAATTATAGTTTTACAGATTTACATAGAATTTTCTATTAATTAAGATTTGACAGTAAATACATGAAGACGAATGTTACGCGTTCCATGGACGACTATGAGAGAAACAACAATATAGTAAAGGAGGACAAAGAACCTATATGATTACTGACGGAAGTACTTATCAGAGCGGGACGGTTTTTCGGCCACACGGTTCGAGCGAACGGATTGGAAAAGGACGTCATCGAAGGGACATTAGATGGAACAAGATGTCGTGGACGTGTATTTCTAAGATGGTCGAATGGATTAACAAAATTTAAGGAGAGGAGTAAATGCATACACGCAGCTTATAACAGAGATAAATGGCGCGAAGTAATTCATAAAAACTGCATTTCTGTGTCACGATATCCATGCTAAGGACGATGTGATTCAAAGAAGAAGACAAGATATGGAAGAAAATTATATTTAGACTTATATATAATTTCATCATGTCAGATTGTGTCAAACGCTTTTTCTATGCCCATCAAGACTACTTCAGAATGTTCATTCTGATTAAAGTTATCAGTAATTTTGTCACATACTTTAGCCAACTGTATCGTTGTATTTAGCTTTAATCGAAAACTAAATTGCCAGTCAGATATGATGGATTTCCTCTCGCTATATAAGTCCTTAGTGTACACTAGGAGTATTTTTTAAAAAATCCAACTTATATTTAAACACAGTGATCTAACACATTTTGAACTAAGGAGGCATCCTATCCCGGTTTTGCTAGAGGTACCGTAACCGATGCTCTTCACGACACAGAATAATAGCACAGACGTACGCATGAATTAAACAGAATTTCCGGGGTGACTATTGCTTTAGTTGACAGATTATTTTATCATTTGTATGCTAATTTGATGGTGACCAACTGAATTTACAGAAAGTTATGTTTAAAAATAAATTTAAATATGAACGTATTTTATCGATTCGCCTTGAACACTTGAGGGTTTAAAAAAAGTTAAATTGAATGAATAATTTTATTCCGAAGAGTGAGATAACGTTTTGAGGTTAAGTATGTAAGTAAAGTTTCACCAAATAGATTTGAAGACTGTCGTCTCAACAATACTCCGTCTCAATACGAAGATTGATAGTTTATCGATCAAACGATACGTCTTGAGGAAGAAAATGCATCTGTCTTTCCAGGCTTCTTCACTTTTTCCAGCAAGACGGGTAACTGATCAATTAGATGAATAGCTGGGTTACCTAAAGATCTTTTACAGTGAGAAATTCTCGCACCGGGTGAGATTCAAACTAACGTCGTGCGAGCAGATATATATATATATATATATATATATATATATAATATTAATAATTATTATTATTTTAATAATAAATAAAGCGCCTACTATAAATAAATATCAAAAATTAGCCATTACATGTTCAAAAATAGAATCAATCAGCGTTTCATCCCTGAGGATTTCCGCACGAGTAATATTAGTAGAACTCAAACAGTTCCATCGGTTTAAATCTAAGATGTAGACTATTCACCTTCAAAAGCTTTATTTTACTTCAGGATTTGAATAACCTCCTTTCATGGTTCACTGCAATTCTCTCAATTACTTCATAGGATGTACAAGTCCATTGACAATATAACGAAGCACTTTATTTTTTTCTTCTTTAAATTATATCAGCAATCGTCGATGTAATATCATATTTTTATCGACTTTTTTCATCGAACTGTTACTAGATTTATATTTCCACTATTTTTTTTCGAACGGAATACAGTAAAAACGATTAGATTAAGAAACACTTACCAAATGTTGTTCAACCGTTTGCCCGGCAACGGTTAAAATTATACAAAGAGCATCTAATCCCCTTTCATCGTCGCTATATAGCAAACTGGTTATAAAACGTTGAACAACGTCTATAGCGAGTACATCGTATTTCAGTAATTCGCCAATAAACCTGTATAATTTTTTTTTTTTTAATAATTAAAGCGATAATATTTGTAATTGCGATTATTTATAAATTATTAAAATTTAACGCGTGGTGTATTATAATTTTGCCTTATCGTGAAATTCGTTTAAAAAAATCAAACTGAGAAATTAATCGCGCTTATCCTAGCGGCAATAATCAAAATTCCCCTAGCAAATATTACGTACGTTTATCATCCGCTGGAACTCAATTATAAAACTAAAATTTTGATTTTAAACAACTTTCGAATGAAATACACCGAAAAAATAGATTGCAAGTAGACGAAAAGTATATATGATAATTATTTTTATTTGACAGTCGGTTACAAAATAAATAAAACGTAAAATTATTTGAAAAAATCGAACACGCTTGAAAAATAGTGATATTTTTGCAAAAAATAATAAAAAAGAACATTTTTATATACAACAGGTTTCTCCCGAAATAAAGGCACGTGAGGAACTCGGAAAAACAGTTCCTATAACTTTTCCTCAATAACGACTAATAGAAGATAGAAATATATCAAAAAATTCAGAAGTATAAAAATTAAATTTTAACCAATGTGAAAAAAAGAACTAATAAAATAAATAGGTAGGCAATTCACAATAAGATTTAGAAAATATTTAAATTCATATATAAACAATGATGAAAAATCATTATTTAGAAAACATTGTAAAGAATTAAAACACAAAATAAATTATACTAACCAAAAGTTATAAAATTTTACCCATAGGAAAACATTAAAAAAAAGAAAACTTATAGAAAATAGAATTTATTAAATTCGATGATAAATTTAAGGTTTATGTATAAATTTTATAATGTTGAATGTTTTTATTTATTTTTATTTTATTTACTATTGTGTTTTTGTTTATATATAAATTTTATATTGCTGATTGTGTTATTTACCACATTCACTATGGGATTATTTAAAAATAACGTTTTATTACTGATAACTTTTGTAAATTGTGTATCTAAATAATTGTTTACATTTTATATTAATCTCTGTATATTTTTATAATTTGTATTTTTTATCATCATCATCATCATCATAGTCGTGAGCTCGGTCCGATCCTAAAAGTATTTAACCTTTTATCGTAGTGAACTGACGCCAGTTATCATTTTGACACTGTCCACATATCGTGTTGGTGGTCTTCGTTTCCGCCCGCGACCATCCATACCTAATATTATAAATTTTTCTAGATTGTTCAGTCGCATGATATGGTCAAAAAAAGTGGACATACGTTTTTTAACGATATCTCATAATCGAGCACCCGGATTAACTTCTTCCAGTATTGACACGTTTGTCCTCCTGACTGTCCACGGCACTCTCAATATTCTCCGCCAACAATACATTTCAAAGGCACCGATCCTACGAACGTCTGTCTCTTTCAAAGTCAAACACTCAGATGCATATGGAAATACGGAGAATACTAACGTTTTCACTAGGAGTATTTTGGTGGTCATCGTTATGTCATGGTTTTTCCGCATCTTTTATACTCACTCGATAATGGCTTAACAGCTAAAAAGCTTTGTAATAATTACAAAGAAAAAAATTAACGATTTTAACTCCTTTTTTGTTGTTTATTAATTACAAAAGGTTTATATTTTTATTTTCGTCTACGATCACAATTTTTTTTTTTTACTTTCTATATATAACTACCGATTAATTTGAATACCGACTATTAATAATTTAAACGATTCGATAAATTATTTGTCAACGAATAAAAATTAAAAATTGTCAAAAAAAAATCAGAGAACGAATATTTTTAATATTTAATTAAATAAATACGTTACTTGTAATTATTTAGCGATCTTATACGAATCTTGTGTTTCTTTTCTCCCAGAGCTTTCCGTAGTTCTTCTTTCTTCGCCTATAAATAAAGTAAAAATCCGCAGTAATTAAAAAAGAAAAATTACATTCACCAATTTGGAACGGTTTTTCTTGTGTGTGTGTTAGTAAGGCACGATGTTAAGTCGAATATATAACAATTTAATCGAATAATAGATGATAAATATTTATTTATAATTAAAAAGTTAATTGTATCTTGTCACCACTGTTATTTAACATATATCTAAAATAAATTTTTGAAGAAGTACAAAAGAAATTTAACAACGGTATTATAAAGTAAACGGAAAATAATAAATGTCAGATATAACCTGAAAGAATTACAACAGTTCATAGATGTCTTTACCGTAGTAGATAAAAAGTAAGGATTTCAGCGAAACACATTTAAAATAAAAATACACGGTGGTAATAAATTGACGAAATTGAAATTTAAGAACAACGGAACATTACTGACAGCTTATAGTGAAATAATAGAAAAAATCGGGAATATCGAGTACCTAGTTAATATATAAATATGAACAAATATAATACGAGCGAGGAAATAAAAATAAAATTTTAATAAAATATTATGTATTTTCGGGTAATGGAGTTGAAAGTTGGACAAGAGAAATAGTTAGAGGCCTTCGAAATGTTGCTATACCGTAGAATATGCTTCAAATAAAATGGACGGATAAAATACGAGTATTAAAATCGATTATGTAAATGTAAAGAAATAGTGAAAGAAGTTAAACGCAGAAAATTGAAATATTTCGGACACATAAACAATATAATACACTTAATCTTCTTATACAAGGCAAGATAGACCGCCACGAACAAAATGAGTAACACAGATACCGAATTTGACGCAGTGGTATAACTTAACTACAGATGAACTATTCCAAAATTAAACAGAATTTGTAAAATGTTAGCCGACGTTCTGATGGATGTACCAAACCATCGAGCAAACAAATTATTCGAATGGTGCAAAACAAATTTCTTCGTTCGATAACCGATGCTAGTTGATTTGTACGAAACGAAACATTGCACACCGATTTAAGGATCAGATCACCGACTTGACTCATTGATATAAAAAATGATTCTACAACCGCCCGAATCTAGAAGCATTATTACTCACTAATCAGGACTTAAAAGAGTTCAAACGTCCTAAACCCAATGACTGAGTAGCATTATAAAGTACTGAATTATAATTATTACTTATTTAGAATTATTTCTGCGGATAGTGATATTTATAAAGCGTTCTCTAAAGTTTTTTTTTTTTTTTTTTAAAAAAAAAAAGATAGTATTGATTTTACATCGTTGAACGTGGTTTTATTTTTTTATTTATTTTTTTTTTTTACGTTTGTTAATTATCTTCCGTCATTATACTTCTTAGATAATGTACTTCTGTTCCTGGGTCCAATCGAGTGTTTTTTATTTTTATATTTCTTAGATCAATTGTAATTTTAATTAGGTCGATGTACCTTGTCACCTTCCATTTTTTTTTCTCTCGAATAATTAAGTTTTTTTACGATACGACCAAAGAATTTCGGCATATTTGTACATTCCCCAGTAACAGTCGTTTCAAAAACATCTACGCGTTTTTGACCCGCGTTATTATTGTGCAAGACTGGATGTCGTATAAGGGTTCTATCACCGTCATTTAAAATTTCTGTCTAGTCGATATACAGTGAGCAACTTAGTTTATGCGCCGTGTCAATCTATGTTTCACTTACACACGTTATATGAATATCTTTATCATACGATAATTACCCGAATTCTAAGAATTTATTTCTGATGAAATTAGCATTCTATCTCAATTTAAAAAAAAAATTAATTAATTAATTAATTAAAGTACTCGATAATAGTTTCAACTTCGATAAAACTTTTGCTAAATGTATTACACTGGCTTGTTAGAGTCGGTTTAGAACAAATTTAATATACTTTATTAAAATTTAAATCTAAAAAATTAACGTATGAATTAAGTATACCCGAAAATAACCAATTCGAAAACATCCGTTCATTAAACGTTTATAAAGCTTAATTTTCAACTGAATATATATATATATATATATATATATATATATATATATATATATATATATATATATATATATATTAAACGATAATAAAACAAAGTACATGGTAATAAATAGGGGAAAAACAAATGATAACGACACCACTAATAACTGGTGGAGAAATAATAGGTAAAATAGAGAATATCGAAGTACCTGGATAGCAACATAAATGAGAATAATGGGATACGAGCAAAGAAATAAAAATCCGAATTAGAAAGCCCGTAATGCATTTTTTAATATTGTGTAATAAAAACATAAATATAGAATTAAAACTAAGACTGGTAAAATGTTACGTATTCTCGGTACTGCTGTATGGCGTTGAAAGTTGGAATTTAAGAGAAAAAACTAGATTCCTTTGAAATGTGGCAAAATTCTTAAAGTAAAATGGACTGAGAAGATAAGAAACTGTGAAATATTAAGTCGTTTAAATAAAAGCCGGGGAAATAGTAAAAGAAGTCAAACATCGAAAACCGGAATATTTTGCACATATAATGCGCCACCCGAAATGATATAATACATTACGTATATTCTTATAGAAGGGAAGGTGGGGGAAGAGGCCGCCGGAAGGAAGAACAGCATAGGTGTAAAACTTAGCGCAGTGGTACAATGCAAGTACAGTTGAACTGTTCCGGAATGTGTATCACATAAAAAAAAATATGGAAAAATCCACGTTCAGTCATGGCATCGTGATGATGATAATATATTGAACCATATTTACCGGATCTGGGCAATTGTCGATTACTTTTTCCTCGTTTTTTATCCATTCGTTGGTGCAAAATTGGTCGTGTAACAAACGACATTTACGAAGTAAAATATCTTGGAAATTCGTCGACGCTCCAGACGAATCCGATGTAAATTCTCTGTAACTAGACTGAATACTGCGACATAAACGAGCGTAAACCGAACAAAACGTAGGTTCGCTGATAGCCTGCAAATTTTGAATAAAAATAAATATCGGAATACGTCTCGTAATGAATAGATTAAAAAACGTTCGCCAGATTGAAAGGCGAGAAAGTTAATAAGGAGAAAACGCAGAACAAACAGATTAATCGATAAAAATAAAATCTTTAAAATCTTCTAATTTCAAAATTCCCGTACTTGGCCTACAATTTATAAAATTCCAAATTTATTCAATGTACTCTGCGATACGCGCAGAGTTCTCTTGTATCATCCTGCTGATGTCTGAGAATGAGTTGACAGACTTTTATTGTAGTTGACGAACTTATTCTTATATCCGCTATAAAGTACTCGCATAAAGAGTAATGAGGTGCTCTATGGTCTAATCTCTTTACAAATATACATTACAAATCGATACAAAACTTTTTAAACAAAAAACACGAGTTTATTAAAATATAATATATATAATATATAAAGAAAATTAATTAATTCGTAATTATTCCTTTGATTTCTTTTTCTTTTTTTTAATCCACGTGGAAGATATATATTTATTACTTACTACCATTTGCAGAATGCGTTTCAGCGCTAACCTATTTTCCAGGTTTAAACATATAATTTGGAACTGCAGGATAAGAAATATAGGAAGAGAAGAACTGCAAAAAGAAATTGTTCGAACATACAATACATTGCCAGTACATATTAGATAATTAGCGAATCGGATAAAAGAGTGGCTGTTGTATGGATTTATAAAGATTAATAATATTAAAATATAAATTAAAGTTCATCGATTGTTATAAACTTTGTTACGTCAATGCAAATATTTAAGTACAAAGAAAACTGTCTAAGTGGGTAATACCGGACCAAAAAAAAA
This sequence comes from Coronaproctus castanopsis, assembly GCA_032883995.1. Lineage (NCBI taxonomy): Eukaryota > Metazoa > Arthropoda > Insecta > Hemiptera > Monophlebidae > Coronaproctus > Coronaproctus castanopsis. Next base: position 111,194,141 of record CM065053.1, read on the forward strand.
AAACCTCTGTGACATTCTCCCGGGCTTCCCACCATTCAAGACTAGTTGGAATAAATAATATCTTCCCGGATGTCTATTTATATGACTGTAATATTTTAATTTTCTAGAACGTATAAACGTAGTTCCATTTGCTTTGGCATTTTCCACATCACTCTGTATTGGTAATATAGTCTTTGTATGGAATCTTCAAAATACGGCGATATATATATATATATATATATATATATATATATATATATATATATATATATATATATCATCGCAACAGCCGTAGTCTTATCTGTAGGTTAATATCTTTCCAGGTATTTTTCTTGCTTAATCCAATAAAATAACAACAATATATTTGCATAAGTTATCACGGGTTACAAATATTGTGTACCGGGAACACCTTACCACAATATTACAGTAAGAATGTAAAGAATAAAAGAGAATAAAACGTTACATACTGCAGGAAAAAAGTAAATAAAAACCTGCGATTACGCAATAAACAATTTTTCCAGTTACTAACAATACATGTTAATATAGCAACTTAAGTCTAAACTGGTAAAATATATTGTTCGAGTCTTGAGTTTTTAAATTAATACTGTGTTAAAAATACAAAAGTGGGTGACATTGATGTCGGGTGTACTTACTAAGTAAAGGGGTTAATACTAATAAATAAATTAATTCTAATTTATTACTATGTTATCTGTGTTTTATCGGTGTATTGGAGAGTAGTGATTTTATGAATTAACAAAACAAATTATATATTAACTTTTTTGTATATTCTTGAAAACGACGTTAATGTCGAAAAAAAGTTTTGCATTAATAAAATAACTTTTATAGCGATTAACTTTGTTTTTATTTTGTTTTGTTAATTATCTGTGTTTATATTTGGAATAAATGAAACGAAGTTGCCTGGAATCGTAACTGGCAATCGAGGAGACGAGATCATTATTTTGGTATGAGTATTTAATAAAAAAAAAGTCAGTCGATAGTTTTAGAACAAAATCTCTTACGTACATGCTGTCGATTCTAGCATAGCGAAGTACATTGGGAATACATCTGAGGCATCTATTTTGAATTTTATTAAAGGAGGTTTTTGATATCGAGCTCCAGGCAGGACAAGCGTAAGAAAGTATTGAACGGATTAGTGCTTTATAGAGGATTATCTTGCTGTTAATGTTGAGGAAAGGATTTATGATTGAGGACAGGGTATAAGAAACCGAAGGCGTTATTTGTCTAGATTGCGATATTATTTATGTGTTTAATGAAAGTCAGTCCATTATCACACCAAAATAAAAAATTACGTAACGACTAACATAAAAACGCTGTTTTCTTTTCATATTCTAACGAAAAGGACGACAATAAAAATGTGTTCGAAACGTTTAGTTGTTTACGAAAAATAAATTCCGATCATCTTCGTGGACATCCTAATTTTGTTTACTGATAAATTTTAAACACGATTAAATCTACCGCGACGATTTTACATAACAAAAGGATTGTAACAGAAGGGTAAATATTCGCTACGAATTGACCGTTTAAATGAAGGCGTTTTGCAGCTTAAATTACACAAGAATAATCTGTTAATTTCGCATAAAAAAATAACAAAACAGAAATCCGCTTTAAAATTATCGGCGGACGTTATTAAATTTATTACTTTATAAGAAAATCGACTTCGTTATTATTAAATAATTAATAATTATATTTGAAATACTTACTTTGAGAAAAATACAATTGACTAAAAATTGCAATTTAGGCAACGTGTCTATCAGTAACGATTTCATTTTCGTAGCCAGACTTTCCAAATTCTCCGACGTTATTTTGTTCAAAATACTTAGAATCATTTTGAACAACCCCTAAAATATATATATAAAAAAAATCAATTTTTAATAAAAATAAATACAAAATCGTTCTTAACTACTCGCATATATATCGACGAGCACAAAATTAGAATCGTCACTGATACGCGTTATAACATACAAAGGTATCGTATCGTATGATATTGAACTACAGTTCGAGTATTAGACCGGAGAGATATTTTAAATAGTTGCCGCACAAAGGCCCCAAATAGTCGATTATAATTCTATTTTTTTAATAAATTTTACATTATATACTTTAGTTAAATTCTGACGATAAATAGTACAAGTCCGCTTGAAACGTTAAAAGTAGTTAACTAGCGTACGGTAATTTTTACCGAAAGTAAATTTGTGTAAAGTTTATATTCTTCAACTGGGTTCAATGACCGTAACAGCGACACGATTCGAATCGCAAAACATTCCAAGGTAGTAGTTCGACATTGTAATTAAAATCGTGCCAAACATTTTTTTTTTTTAGTATAATTGTACTATACCTGGTAAGGGTGGCTACATCTTTTGAATACAGTATGTACAATTTTCATGACAATTAATACAACGTAATGGCTACATCAACAAATATGTTTTACACCTTTCGCGATGATGTTAAATGACGCAGTGTGAGAAAGAACAAATTCCATCTTTTTAGACAACGTGAATTATCTGAATTTTTTTAAGCTTCCTAATGCACACCATGACTACATGGTATTACAAAGTGTCATATAAGTACATTTTAAATCTACTCTATTGTACACATATTTAGAGAATAATCGTAATAAACTTTAAACAGTCTTTTAATTCAAATAATTATTAAATTTGACAACAAACATATATGTTAGTGCTTTGAATGCTAGCTCATTTTGTAAGTAAAAATAAACGTACAATGGCTCTTCAGGACGTTCGGCAACGAACAATACGATGATGATGATAATTATAATGATGATTATTATATATATATATACACAAAGTTAAGCCATAAAACTATAATAACAAACATATAAAAAATTGAATAGCAACGCTAAAATCTTCTCTCTCTCCCACAAACACACACACACACACATATATATATATATATATATGTATGTATCAATACTTACATTCGCTAATTGTTTATTTTCTAGTAAGTTTTGATTTGTCATTAAACTTGAAGATTTGGAAGAGCCTTTATACTGATTTAATTTTACGTCGTCCACAGAATTATCCATATCATTTTTCTCCTACATATTACAGAAAGGTATTTTAAGATTACAAAAGGCTTACAGTCAAATAAAAATGTTCATTACTTATCGAAACTACACAATCGTATTAATGATAAAAATTTTTATTATCTTTTAAACATTTATAGAACGCTCTTTGCGGTTTCCTAAATTATTTTTCATATATACACATTAGATAACATGAAAGTTAAAAACATTTCTGAATTCGTTTCTTTTTAAGCAAAAAAAAAAAAAAAACACGTTAACTGCATAACACGTGACTAGTCAATTATTTCATTATTTTATGAATGCGCGCAAGATCTTAAATATATTTATATAACACGTAGATGGCATTAAATAATGTTAAATTAAATGCATTCACCTTTTTCAATTATTTTTTCCCATTAATGGAACACGATTAACCACCTTTTCGCTATTCGCTTTATATATTTCCTCTCCTACGTACTTATGTAGACATAAAAATGATTCGATTCATTCTATTGCCTACTTAGCCTTTTGATCGTAATAACTGTTATATTGTACTCTATGTGCTTTATGTTGCGAAGGTATTTCGTAACATCATACGACATCAACATGACTTTTCTCCGACATGCTGCTTTTCTCGAAGCTACAGAGTCCAGTTTTTCGTTTTATTTCATTTGTCCATCGAAACGGACAACTTCCTCGATTACTATATCCTCCTGGTATCCCCTATAGGGATAGGCCTGTTTCCTTATTATGTGTCCAAAACATTTTTACTGCATTTCTATTAATTCTCGTAAATAAGCGAACTTCCTACTTTAAGATGATCCAATATAGATGCATTTGTTCGAAGTGCTGTTCAAGGTATTCTAACCCACATTTCAAAAGCGTCAATTCGTTTGGCATACTATGTGCAATACTTTTTCAAATCTTGGTTAATTTCGTTGTCGCATAACTTGGCAGTATCAGATGTTTCTTGATATCTTCTTCGCACTCTCCGTTATTTACGACGAGGGAACCTAAACAATTATATTTGTCCATCACTTTATAGTCGTGAAGGTTATCATCCTTGGATTTGGAATTTCTTACGCGATCTATAACCATAACTTTAGTTTTCTCAGAATTAGTACTCAAGCCATATTTTTCGAAACATTTTTGAGTTTGGACATCAAATATTTTAGTTCTTTTTTCGGAGGATATCGTCTGCATATCGTAGGTTGCTGATTTCACGGTCACTAATCGAAACGTCCCATCGCCATTCGTTTAGTGCTCTTTCCAATATTCAGTATATATATTGAAGAGTAAAGGCGACAGTTATATGAATGTGGATATTTTCTCAAACATTTTTCGTATCGTATTCAGTAACTAACGTTCATTTCGATTTGCTCGATAATGGTGTTTCGCTAAATTTCCCTCACGTATTAACATATGGTTTTAGATATAGTTGTTATGTTACCACTATAAGTAAAAAGTTTGCATACTGACACGTTTTGTATCAGTTTATATAGTAGAATAAAAAACGATGTGTTTTTTTAGCTTACAGCTTTCAAAAAAATTTTGTAACGTTTTTTAAATCTCGTTCTTCTTCCGTTATATGAGCAATTATACAGAACTTTAGCCCTTAACATTACCGTCAATAATAGTAGTTGCCTCCACCACGAACGTTTATTCTACATCTCGGTTTGCAATAACTTTTGCGACCGACTTGTTTACAAACACTTGTTCCCTACTTTTTGTTCAGCTTGATATTTACGTTCAATCCGTGTAATATCCTTGGACTAATTCACACCTATCATCTAAGCTTTCCATTTTTTCTGTTCTGCTGTTAGCCTTTCCAGTTCAATGTAGCTCTTGATGTTCGTTTCTTTCTCGATTGTGTGCATCAGTGTCTGTCATGGCCTTCCTTTCGGCCTGCACATGGGTATTTTTCCTTCTATAATATTTTCCACAAGCCGTCATATCTTAACACTTTTTGTTTCAAACAATCGTTTTCAAGAGTGACCTTTCATCTTATACTCAAATAGAGACTTTTTCATTTGGAATTTTCCAACGAAATTTTTAACATGCTCGCCAGTGTCGCGTTTCAAAAACCTCGATTTTCTGTAAATCTCTTTTGTTTAAACTTGATGTTTGCGCCGCGTACAGTGCTACCGCATATGATTTGACAATACGTTTTCGTGTAATTTTACAGAGCGTGTTTAGGCCTCTTTAGTCATTGTAATTCTTCACCGGATTTCTTCGTTGCAATATACATTTTCTGTTATTATAGGTCCTAAATATTTGATGGAATCGACTTGTTTTAGATTTTTTCAAGTAATTGATATACTCATATTTTCTGCTGCTTTTCTGATTATCATTATATTCATCTTTTCATTACTTCCATTCAATATTTACCCACTATGCTATTTAATTTTTGTACCATTGTTAATAATCCTTTCTCGTCTATATTCACATTATTGACTTATAATTAAAAATTTTAATAAATAAAGTGATATATAGGTAGCAAACTTTTAAAATATTATTAGAAAACATTTTTTTTTTCATCGTTGGTCGACGTTAAATTCGAAAATAAAATAACAATAAAAAAAAACTTACTTCAAATACTTTCGGTTGAACTTCGGATTTTTTGCGATCGCTGCTGAATACAAATTTAAAACCGAAATTAACTTTTTCATCTTTCTAAAAAAAAAAAAAAGAAAAGGTAAAAACTATATTATATAAAAAAGAATGTTTACAAATAAATACGATGAATTGAATAATTCGATTTATTCACCTAAATAGTATGTCTTTTGAATAATGCCATCGAATTTTACTAATACGTACATCATACATATATATATATATATATATTGGCAATACGATAGTTTTATATAAAATTCCTATACTATTGTGTTGTAAATCAAAAACATATTCTAAGAAATATATCACCGAAAAAAGATAGGAAAGAAGATACAAATTTAGTAAATAATTTTAAGAAATTTGTTTAAGACATTTTCATTATGATCATGAACAATTTGTTAAATTTGAAGAATATATAAAAAAAGGCCTTTACCCGCGTTTCTGATGCAACTGGTTTCGAAGATGTTTCAGACGCAACTTCAGACTCCTTCTCGTCATCGCTAAGTGCAAATTTAAAACCGAAATTAACTTTTTCATCGCCTTCTTTATTGGATTGTAATTTGTTTTCACCAACATCGTTCTGTGTATATACACGCAAAAACATAATAAATTATATATATATAAAGAAAGTGTATATATTTAACTAAATTAAAACAACAATACGATCGTTGCAATATAAAAAATAAATGTATTGTATCCCCCCATTTATTAAAAAATAAAAATACGATATAATTTAAACAAATAATAAATATACGTGGCGTATCGTATTAATAATGGAAAAATTTTAAAGGAAACCTTTGCGAGAGAGTGAAAAACATCATAGTTTATACAAGGATAATTGTAAATTGTAAATCTTTAATTTATTTTGGTTTTGACATTTCCATTAATTAACCGTTGGGGATTCAAATCAAAATTAATGGTGTAATAATCGGTTACACGCGATAAATTACTTTCGATGTTTTATTTATAAATTTCGTTAGTTTTTTTTTTTTTTTTGCACAACCAACTAAAAGGCATATGCCCAATTAGTTATTGTAACAGTAATTTATTTTAAAGCAATAACAAAGATCTCCTCTCTCAACGACCGGTATATAGTCCCCTCAATCCGATTTATTATAATTGTTTACAGTTTCGGCTACGATATACGTTTTCATGTCTTTTTAAATAAAAATACAGACCATAGTGTCGCATAATATATCCTTGTTTAGTTCTGTTTGCCGAGAAATTTTAACGTATAATAAATAATAACATTAAGTCAATCCCCCCCCCCAACAACTAAAATTAAACACTATAATTAATGCTTGTACGCAGCCGAATGCCGAAATTTGACTTCCAAAAAGGAATTATTTCAACTGGAAATCATCAAAGAAAGAATATAACCAGAAAAACATTGGGCATACGTGCGCAAAGAACGTAAGAAGTTATGAAATAATAGGGAAATATAGTAAGCAACAGAAAATATCAACGATATAATTAGAAAAAGAGGAGTCAGTCGTACTTTACGGACTCATTTTTGTGACTGTCGTGCTAGCAAATCAGAAAATCAAGGCATTGTGGACAGTGCAACTAAAAAAAAAAGAGATGTCAATATGGGAATACGTGAAGAGATCGAAATAAGTTTAATAGGGTTCAAAAAAAACATTTCAAGGATTCCAAGAGACTTTTTAATTTATTTTATGTATAGCTGCAGTAAGGAAAACATGACGAATATGGCTGAAGAAATAAAGAAGATACACTCGAAAAGAACGAAAAAACACTAGACAAAGAAAAGGAGGAAAGAGAAAAAAAATTTTTATTTAAAGGAACGAATTGTTTACGAAGAAGGTAATTGAGAATAATTTCTAATAAACACAAGGATAAGTTAATATCCACAGAAAGTCTTTTGGAGAGAATAGATACATTACAGTCGAAAATGTTAGAAAATTGTTACGCTGCAAAATTAATAAAATGGAATTTGAAACAAATATAATACAAGGAAATTTAAGCAATATAAAGAACAACGCTGAATAAACAAAAATAATAATTTTATTATATACAGAACAGGCGAATATATACTACCAATATTACATGGCAAAATTCCAGTTGAAATATTGGTGACAAAAAAAGTCAACGAAACAAGCAATAAAAAAGTGGCTAAGAAAGAAAAGAACAAAATAATAGTAATACCACAAAAGAAAAGAATAAAAATAAAAATCATCGCATGAAGAATTAAAACACATCAATGAGTATATAACGAATATCGAGACAATATTGTATATATTATGGAAAGAATTTACCGCTGTATATAATTGTAAGAAACCTCAAACGACGGGTAAAACTGACGGAAACCCTTAATGGGATTATATATTTATTGTATATAATTATTAACAGAATTGTTCCGTCGAAACAAATTGTAATTAATAATACAATAATTAATAATACAACAATTGAAACAAAAATTGACGCAAGGTATTCGCAAAAATAAATGAACTTAATATAGAAATCAAATAAATGCACTGATTTATAGGTAGGAAATCAACGATTTCTTTATCTAATTGCAGTTATTAGTTTCTGTACGGAGTATGGATGTTGACTACAGGGTTATAGTTCGAAAACAAATATCAATTTAATACGTTTCTAGAACTAGACATTGAGAACATTGATCGATGCACCGTAGTATGTAAGTCATACAACATTACATCAAGAAACCAATAAATACGCAGCTAAATTATCTAATCATCCTAGAATTTATAGAAGTACGCCGTCTGAAATAAATGGAAACCCTTATAGATCTAATTAAGTGGGTTTATTTTCAGGAATTGTTGTTTATAACTCATCAAGACTAGTTATAAATTAAAAAATAAATAAATAAATTATAACACGTAACACACAATGTAAACATAGTTAAAAATGGAATAAATTATATATATATATATAATTACCTTAGAATTTTTCTCGGAAAAGTCAAGTTGGTTTTTATTACGTTTTTTCTTCTTAACGGATGGATCTATATAGAACGGAAATCTAGACACGTCCGACTTTCTAATCACCTTCGTTTCCGAAAGATCGCTATTGTATCGACATTTTTTTCTATTCTGTTCTTCGGTGGACAATAATGTATCATCGACGGCGGGCAGTGAACTCTGGGCCGCAACCGTTTTTCGTTTCAGAGTTTCGTTGAAACGAATCTTATTTGTTTCTTTTTCTTCGTTCAACAATTTCTCCTAAAAAAAAAAAAAACGACAAAATAAAACTGTGATGACCGAAAATCTCGAAAATGAGACGCATTCGGTTATATGTATTATTATTAATGATACTCTAGAGAATTTTCGTTCATCAAAATTTAAATTTTAATTCGGTAAGTATCCTATTCTACATCTTGTTCTTTCTGCATCATTGTTTAATTTATCGTTTATTATTGATCTGAAATATATGCATCTGATAAAACTCTCTGAATTAAATTATGATTTACAGTTAGATGACTCATAACGTTTGATCACTTCTTTTAAACACCACTAATTTAATCTTTGATGTATTAATTCGAATACAATATTCTTAACTTACAACATTGGTCTAGCATACCGCTACAATTGCTGAATCGTCTGTGAAAAATAAAAAACGTTATGCTCGTTAATGATTTGCCATTCCAGCTAAACCTAAAAGTTATAGATGCTACGTTATATCAGTACTTTTTTAAAACGTCAACCTTGAATGTCAGTACTGTTTGACGTTTAGAGGATACAGAATTATGGCTCCTAAGAAGACTATTAAGAATTTCATAAATCGAAAAAGTTCCAATAATAATGTATTAAAGAACTTAAAGGAAATTCATTAAAAAATATTTTTAAAAAAATAAAAATGTGCATATCTAGATTATATTCTAAGGAGAGAAAAATGTGATATTTTGCGGCTAATTTCGTTATTATTTCAAATACATTAAATAAAAATTAAATTCGTCGACCATTATAAAAATTATCGCGTTTAAATAAATAAATCATATAATACCAGGTCGAGTTTATTTAAATCTTTCGATTGGTATTTGTCCAATATTAAATGCTGACTGAAAGCTTTTTCAGCTCCGTCGAAATCTTCAAGCAGCATAAGAGCCGACGCTTTACGATAATACGCTTTAATGTTAGTCGGATTCATCTTTATAGCTCTCTGGCAATCCGCTAAGGCGCACCGAGGTCTAAAATAATTAAAAAATAACCGTAAAAGTGAATTACTGATTATTTCTAAGTAAACGTGTTCACATCAGACGCGTGTAATATCAAAGGGCCTGTTCTAGAACTTACATTGTAAACAATTTTTCGAAGATAAAATTTCGATTTTTATATTTCAATTTATTTAATTAAGAAATACGTAAATACGCGATTTTTCAAATCCTCATTTGCAACCGACATTTCTACGTTTACACGATTTATAAATTACATATAAGCATAGCATATTAAATTATAATTTATTGTAATGAGTCAGTGCTTATTAATACTATTATAATTATTACTACGATGTTATGATAATTATTTCCATATTTGTTAGTTTCAGTGTTATCTAATATTACGCTTACAATGTTTATTTGGGGGTTCCTTTTTCTATTACGTTTTAATAATTGTGCACTTTTCGTTTGTTATTTATCTTAATTAATTAATACCGGTATACGATATATTTATAAAGTATGTTTATTGATTAAATTTTTAATTATTGAATAAAATATATATTTATCCATAAACACACGTATCGTTTACTTACAATATCCTATTACAACACTAAATCGCCTCGCTTGTTATGTAAACGAGTTCGGAGATTCAGCACAATTATACTGATGCGTGTGTACATTGGGTTGCAAAATAAATGAAACATTCATTTTACATTTAAAATAGTATTATTTCATTGTGTTATAAGCCTAATCGACTACACGACGTATATAAGACAGATTTATCTTCAGGACACTAAATTATTACTGTTCATTATTTACATTACACTGTTTCTACGCACTTTTATTCATTGTTGTCACATGAATATATAACCATATCATATGATTACATATTTATTTATATATATATATATATATATATATATATATATATATATATATATATATATATATAACTGGGTTACACTTAATACACGTTCATTAAATATAAGACTTCAACAGATGTAATAATAAAACCGTTTATATATGTATGTATATATGAAATTAACGAACAACAAAGTCCTCAAAAGAAACCATCTAGTGAGACATCTGATAGAAGATATATATATATTTTTTACTTGCCAATTTGTACCTAGCCTAGTAGGCTATCAACAAATGTTTGAAAGGAAACTCGTATATGGGAAGCACACCCATTGGTGTGTTCTGCTCTATTTATTTACACTATCTTGAATTTTGATCATCTTGATACGTCTTGTCACCGATTTTTGGTATGAAGCACCAAATCTCGATGTTTCAGTTCATTGGTTACGTACCAAGGCATACGGTATATCAATCTGAGGGCTTTGTTCTAAAACCGCTGGATGATCAGCCGATTCGATTGTTTTGCGCATCACTACAGTGGTGCAACGTAGGTCCATATTGGTTTCAACATAATATTGGTATATTAAAAATTTGTCTCGTAGTGTGACAGCTGAGATTGATATCCTATAAGCCAGTATAGGTCAGCTCTAGGTGTAATTCCTTCCTCTTCTTCTGTATATGCACTTTCTAGTTAAGAGTGCAATCTAAATGTACTCCGAAATATTTCGTCCCTTTGCTTCTCGGTACCAGTATATAAAGTTAACTGCTTATTATGAGTCTTCCCATTGGAGAATGAGACGTGTGTACATTTTTCAGGATTTATTTGGAGATTCCATTTTCTGAGTAATCATCGTCATATTTGACTTGAAATAGTCTGTCTATTAGGATTGTAGTAATTGATATTTTCCGCGGAAAATATTTTTAATTTTATATAACAGACTCATGCCATATTTTATCAAAGGCTTTAGAGATATCGATAAAAATTCCTTCGTTGTATTTTTTATTGTCAATTCTTTTTTCAATTGTTTTCACAACTATTTGTATTTGCTGTTCAGTAGAATGTGAGTTTTTGAAGCCAAATTGATGTTGTGGAATTACTTTTTTTTCCTCAACAATTTTATTTAGTCGATTTAGTATTAATTTCTCTAGTAGCGAAATGGGTCTATAGATGCAGGTTTATTGCCATCCTTTCCAGACTTGAATATCATAATTATTTCTGAGAACTTCCATTGGATTGGGAAATGTGCTGTTCTGACAATGGCATTGTATATATATGTTAGTAGCATTACTGACTTTTTAGGTAACTTTTTCAACATTCTTGGTGTTATCAGGTCAAAGCCTGGGGATTTTCTATTGTTCATTAATTTTTTTTTTCTTTTCACAAGTTATACTCAGTTTCAGATGTGGGAGTTAAGTTAGAAATATAAGTATAAAATTCTTCATTTTTAAAATCAATTAGTGCATTCCTAACTCTTTTAGTCAGGTCATTTAAATGGTGTTTGCTTTCAGGGTCCCTGTTTCGTTGCCACTGAATTCTTGTTCTCTTTTTCTGTTTTATAAGATCTTGTATGTATTTAGGATAGCTATTGCTGTGGTTGTTTGTATCATCGGAAGTTTAGTTTGAAGCGGACCATTTGGAGTTGCTATAAAAATTTTCTTGCTGCACATTCTATCGTGTTTTTAGATGAACTGACAAGTCAGTTTGTTCTTCCAAGAACTTTCTGCACCAACCACCAGTATGTTTTTCTGTTGTGAAGCCGTTTTGCCTTTTGTTTATTTAATATTTCCATATCTATAATTGCTATTATTAGTGCGTGGTTTGAGAAGATGAAGTCATAGCTCGCAGCGGCAGACATTTGGTTCATAGGTATTCCTTTAACAAAAAGTAAGTCTAATAAGTCAGGAGTAAATTAACGTAAAATACCTTAATGGAAGCAAGTACGAGCCGCTGAAATTAATAATTCAAAGAAATATAAAAGTCTAGAGGACCTGAAAGAAAACAATAATATAAAGAAATTGACTAGACTAGAAACCGTTAAAGAACTAAACTATAAATTTGTAAATATATTTAAACGTATTAACTTATGTTTGATGTATTTAAAAGAAAAAACGTCTACTAATTTATATCGCTCGAATTATGCAGAATAATAACACAATCAGATTACGTAAATTATTATTATTAAGTATAATTAAAAAATATACTTGTCAATTTTGAGGAAACACTGAGCTCGATTGCTATAAAATATATCATCGTACGGATACAATTTGATCGCCTTCGTGTAACAACCAACAGCATTGAACCATTGACCTTTTTTTGCAAAGTCATTCCCCTGTGGATCGCACAATAATAAGTATGTCCGTTTATAAGTGTTATAATTCGAACGCGCGAAAAATACTTATTTCCAACGCGTGCTAAAAATTTTACGATAATATCGAGACAATAATATATATTATTCGTCGTTTAAAATTTTCACTCATTTTTTATCTAAATAATTGTTTGAATTCGTTATATTTGTGCAGCAGAACTGTAATTCGTTAAATATAAAAGGATGTCTACGCTAATCCGATGAGGAGTTCGCTAGATATTTTAAAGTAACAACATTTAACTTTCGTCAATGAATAAAAAATTATTATTAGTAACGAAACGTGTGATGACATATTAGAAATAAAATCAAAAGATATTTAATTTAAATTAAAGTCGATGGTTTTGAAATAAATTAATTTAGAAAAATAATCAATAAATAAAAAGCAGCAGAAAATAAAATGCGTAAAAAAATAATTTTAAAAAATAAAACACAAGAAATATGTTTAAAAAAACGAAGTTAGTAGAATAATTGATAAATCAAGAATGAAACTTCATGTGAAATACATATAATTACAAATTTCATAATCTGTAACTACATAAATAAATAGTCTTATACATCTCATATTTCCATCTCGTCTTTCGCGTTATGTTACTAACCCATATTCCACCAATTTTTCGAATATCATAATTCACCATCTACCTTCGCTTCCTTCTCATACCTCAGTATTAACGTCGACTCCATCATACTTGACAAATGTCCTAATCATATTCTGGTATTTTCAGGTGGCTCCTAATTGTCGTGGTATTGTCATCTCGTACTGCTGGTTTCCCCGACATTTCAGAATTCATAATAATGATGATGCTGATACTTCCGCCAGGTAAACCGGTTTCTTTATGGTTCATTTGTTCTGGCATCTACTTCCTCAACATCCTATCTTCATGGTTAGCCAATTATTCTAACCCGCATTATTATCTCGCTACCTCTCCTACGCCTTGGTATTTCAAATTACCTTCGCACATCAACTATCGCAAATCACCTATTTATGGTCTGAACATAATCGTCTTCCTGCTCATTTGTTCATAATTGGCATTTTTAATTCCCATTTTCCCCTTACTGCTCTCACTTCTTGATATATATATATATATATATATATATATATATATATATATATATATATATAAAATATAGATAGATAGATAGATAGATAAATATTATCTCCGATGAAAAACCATATTTTCTTCAACTACCACTTATGTCAACACGAGCAATTTTCTCTTCTAAATGTCTTAATATCAAACGGTTATCATCCTCCTTTTCCAAAAAATTCATTAATTTAATGACATTAGAATCTTTCTGATCCTCTTTAAATTTCTAGCTATCATATTGACGTCTAAAACTCATTCATCTATTAATGAACTGTGATTGCTACTTTACAACGCCCAAATAATAAAAAAATAAAAAAAAAAACAAAAAATGAAGTAATCTGTAGAAGCATATCTGACTGTAAACGAAATAAAAGAATTTATATATTTCAAATAATTATTTAATCATATTGTGTCTCAATAATGGATTTCATTTTAAGTGACATCATGAAACTTTAACAAAGCTCTCGCATTGTGACCTAAACATCAAGATTACCCGATCGAAAATACATTAAGATTACTTAATGTAAAGAAACAAAACACTTATTTTTTTATTACATTAAACTTCCGTTTTTATACGCAAAAAATTATAGATGTGGACATCTTTAGTGGGTTCATAGTTTGACGATTCTGTAGATATAAATACAAAGTATTTAAAAAAAAAACACCATATAAATATTTTAACAATAACCTTCTCCTTTTCCATGTACGCTTCACTTTTCCCCTTCTCCTGCGGTGACAATTCGTTATCGATTTTAATAGCACTTGACTCAACAGGAACCGTAGATTCCATTTTAGCTATATTCGGTTCAGAAACATCATTTTCGACTTTAAGTTCGGTTTTGGTCATATCTGTCTTAAGAACATCGTGTTCGACCTTCGTTATACTTGACTCGGAAATATTTTGTCTTCCAGAAGCTCTATTAGGGGTTTTGACTAGATTTGACTTTAAGACGTCCGTATCGATGATTGATTTCTTGTCATCGATTTTAGTAATTATATTTGATTCAAAAGTACGTTTAGTATCAATAATCGGTTTTGATATAACAGGTTCCAAAACATTTGATTTCGATTTTACCTGTAAAAAAATTGCACGTATTTTAATTACATAAACGCATAATCTATTTGATACATCAACTTAACATTGCGTTACATTCTTTTCTAACGTTCGCAAAGAAAAACATTTTAAGAATATTATAAGTATTTAACTTGCTGCTTATTTTAATGTGAAAAATGTAATTAAAAATACGTATACATGTAATATTTTGAAATTAATAGCGACAAAATACACTATTATTTGAATGAATATATCGCTTTTTAGTATTTATGATGAAACGATCCATAATGAGCACAATATTTTTCCAAATAGTGTACAATAACTGAACGAAATGTGATATAAATAAATATTAACGTAAAAACTCGAAGTATCAGTACTGATAATATGCTTATTAATATGCCACTACGGACTACGCAGAACTACCAAAACATTAAGCTTTAAATTTTAATTATTGAATGTAACTTTTCTTATGGTGTACGTAATGATTCGCAATGTTTTATTGCAATATTTCTTAAAACATAAATTCATGGCCACATTTTTAGTTGACCTTCCATTTGTAGAATTTATTAAATAAACATAAGATCAATAGAATATAGGTTAACGAATTAAATTTTGTTGATCTCACAAAGTAGCAGTAGAAATTATTTCTACATTCAAAACGAAAGTTCTAATTAAGAATTTTTGACTCTAAGCACCGGTTTAAATATGACGTTTATGAAAAAATTATAATCGGACTATTTTTTTTAAATAATAAAGGATAATTTTATTTTTTAAGGCATATAAGTAGCTGAATAATTCATTCGGTTTGAAGTTACCTTAAATGTTAAGTAATAAAAGAGTGATAACATTTACATAAAGAAAGTCCCGTTAAAAAGCAATCTCAATAGTTTTATAGGAAATATTAAGATTTTTGTATCAATTTTACGGTAATACATAAATTAAGGTTTATAGTATGTAATAAAATTTAAGTTATTCTGAAGAAATCCGCAGAGAAATCGGAAAATAACTGCCAGGAACTTGTTTAACAAAATCTTGCGAACGATTCACGTAGATTTTATATTAGGATGACGTAAGACAGCTCATATATTTCTTCTAAAATTATTTATTAAAGAAATGAACATAACTAGATGAAATGTTAATTATATTTTCTGATAGTTATATCTTAGAAGAAGCTAATTTGTGGTTAATATTCAAAGTAAAAAAAATACAGAGAATAATTTAACATAAAAAATAACGTAACATTTTACAGTATCTATGAAACAATGACAAAATTATTACGCATTCTATTTTATCAAATTCCATAAAATTTTAATATCGTAATTACTTTTATTCAATTTTTCCGAATATGATATATACGCGATATTTTTTGCATATTCTCACATATGTTTCAACCCATTACACAACAACTTTTAAAATATTTGAATTAAATATCAAACAGTATTTCAAAATAAATTGTTAGTGAATTGTACGAACATACGTAAAAAATTCAGTCAGCTACAATAAATGAAGGGTTTGTTCTATGAGTAGAAGTTTTGAACTGATATCAATTAATAAGCAGCATCACAGAAACAGGACGCGTTTGTTATAAAGCTCTAATTAAAAATATTGGCTTTACTTTTAATTATTTTAAAATATAATTCTAAGGTGGTTTATCAATAGAATCATATTATAAAATGTAAAATTAATATATGATGTCATAAACACTGATAACGAAATGTATATATACATTTTTGTCGTCTTTCATCGATAATTGAATGCAAATAAAATAAAGACACAGAATAAATTTAAAAATTAAAATAATAACCCGACTGCTTCAAAAAATAACCGCTTCTATAATTACTTTTTTTTTCTCGTTTCGAAAGGAGACACATTTTAAAATATTTTATAATTAATATGTGAGATACTGCTTTCAGAGCGTTTTCCATTTTTTCCTTTGTTTTAAAAGTTCTTTATATAATTTTTCATTTTCACATTTTATTAAGAAAAAACGTGTAATATGTATTTAAAATATTGAAATGACAAAGTAAATACCCCTAGTTTTTTGTTCAAATCGTTTAACAATTTTTTTACTGCCATATTATTTGGATCTATTCGGACTGCTCGTAAAATATCATCATAAGCTTCTTCAACTTGATTTAATTGGACACGAACAATTGCTCGCCTATGTAATGCTTTAACATACGCGTCATCTAGTTGCAAAGCGGTAGTACAATCAGTTTCGGCTTCACGTAATCTGACAGAACAAGTAAAAAAGTATAGTACTTCAAAATACAATATGACATAGTTAAACTGTCGTAAAGAAAACCATAAATTATTAATAAAGTAACCTACTGGTTTGTTTTTAAGAAACATAATGCACGATTTGCATAGTACGTAGCATCTGTAGAAAAATAATAAATAGCTTCAGTATAATGGAAAATTGCTTTATTCCAGTCGCCTTCTTTCGTTAATTTATTACCCTGTAACACGTATAGTGGTATAAAAGTGAGATTTTTATATTCTACATACATATATATTATTTCTTCACTTACATTGAAAGAATAATGTAATAAAAATTATTTGTTAAATTAACAGATTTGAACAAATTCAAAGTTCAAATTACTAGTAATATAAATAAATAATTCAAGATAAAGACATTACCAATTCTTTTTCCGCTAAGGATTTTTGTTTTAAATCTTCAAAATCATTTGTTTGCTTACTAGGCTCCTGTAATGTACATATATAAATCATTTATCATTGTATAGCATCTATAAATTAATAATGTATTGTAAAAACATTGATAGCCTTTTAATAATTATGAAACAGATGTATAACAAATATATTTAAAAAGTTTATGAAAGACCTATATAATATAATAAAGTAGTAAATACATTTAAAATGTGTTCTTTGCTTTCCATTTCCGTTTTCCAATGGTTTATAGAACGTATGTAATTACTAAGCTCTTCTGAATCTTCTTTAATTCGTCTCTGCGCTTCAAAAGACAAATCCATAATTAAAATTATTTAAAAGGGGTCAATTAAAGTTAAATTAAATCACTTTCTTAATAACAAGTAAACACACGTCTGTTTAAAAAACCGGCGATTCTAAAATATCTCATCAGCCAGCAGTGCCACTTCTAAATCAGTTAAAGATTTTTTAAATTCAAGAAAATCATTAATTTAATACAAATGCCACGCCAATAAATTAGAATGAGAAATAAAAAAAGGAATTCTTTACTTGCTATTTAATGTAAACTGTCTATTCGATATTTCCAAATGTAAGGACTAAGGAGTCTTACTTTTAGCGTCACAAAATTACACTTTTCCAGGACGATATGCTAAAAATCGATTATCGAATAACGATTACTTTCATTGTAAATAATGTGATAATTATAAACTCGGAACGTATGAACTAGATGATTAAAACTAAAAATTTGTAAATTATATTAAACAATTTGACACACAAGAATTTTCAAAACGAAGGGATATGAAAAATCCATTAGCATACTTTTAAATGATAATATTATTGGAAACATGGTAGATCAAACAAACTTGTATTCTATCCAAAAAAAGTGGCGGAGAAGCGAGTGTGAACACTTGCAAAGCTGAGGTGAAGCAGTTAGTAGAAATCCACATGCTTGCATTATAAAGGCGCCTATTAATAGGCTATATTGGAATTCAATATGTCGTTTTGGACCAATTGCTGACAGAATGTCCCGAAGATTTGATAAACTTCATTCTTCTTTACATTTTGTGAACAATGCTAATACGCTATCGCGAGATCATGGAAATCAAGATAAATTATTTAAAGTACGGCCATTTATAACTTTCATTTGCATAAATTTTCAACAAATTCTTGTACAAAAAAATTTAGTTGTTGATGAAACAATGATACCATTCAAGGGTTTATCTTCAATGAAACAGTATATCAGAAACAAACCCCATAAATGGGGTATCAAATTGTTTGCAATTGCATCTGAGGTGTGGAATTGTAACATGATTTTAAAATTCATATTGGTAAAAAAACAATATCAGCGGAAAAAACAAAACTAGGTATTAGCGGTGATATTTTAATACATCTTGCAAATTGTATTTCAAAGTATCAAAATTGCACATTGTGTTTCGATAATTGGTTTGGTTCGAGTGTGTTAAATATTAAAATTAATCGATAAGTGTTTAGTGTAAGTTTTTATATATAGGACGCGCTGATGTTTGTTTACCTTTTTATTAGAAGTTGTATTAATGGCTTCAATATCTTGAAAGATAACGTGTTGTAATTTTTCGTTTTGTTCACGGTAATTCAATATTAATTTGTAAAATATATCACGTATTAAATGAACAAATAGCAAATTATTTCAATAGGTTATGGGTACAGACGCTTTTAATTTTTAAATAGATAATTGTTTTTGTTTATTTGTAAAGTGTTAAAAGAAAAATATGTGTTATGTATACAAAGCAAGTTAGTTGTGTTAAGACTAATATTAACTTTATTTCATTTAATCATATGTATGCATTACATTTTTTTTTATAACTTTTCCAAGTGTTCAGTAATTGCTAATTAGCCAAAATATGGATTTAGCAAGACACATTAAGCCATTAACCAATGAAGTGGATTGGCCGATTTGGAAGAGGAAAATACGTGATTTATTGGATTATCAAGAAGGTGCGTTGGATGTCATAGACAAGAAGTTAGAAAAACCTATTTTCTTAAAAGATGGTGCAACAAAAGAAGAGGAAAAGCACTATAAAGCTACATGTGATTTGTATCGAAAAGCTAATAGTTTCGCTAAGACCATGATCACTGGTACAATTTCAGACGCAGTATATCAAAAAATTATGGACAAAGTGACAGCCCATGCGGCTTGGGAAGCGTTAAAATTGTAGTTCAAAGCTACGTCTAGAGATCAGTTATTTAAGGTTTGTGCAGAATTTTTCGCATTTAATTGGACATAGGGTGATGACGTATCTACTCATGTAGCTAAGTTGAAAAATCTGTGGAACGAGTTAACCCTTAAATGCATAGTGTAGTCTATAGGCTACATTTTAAAAATTAACTTTATCAGAGTTATTTGTGCGGATATTGTTTAAAAATGTGACCAATCATTTAGATTATATGTTCCTCTGTTACTTTTTATTTTTATTAAAGCTATTTTAAATTCGATTAATTAACGACCAACTGAGGTAATAATTTCTCACTGATATGGCAATTTTTTATTGACCGGATGTTAACCTCGACTACCGTATTTCCAAATAAAAAAATATATTTAATAGTCTAGAATGCCTTCCGAAACGAATGGTATGCATGATTTACTATTTATTCTTATTTATGATTGTTGAGAGGCAAAAATTAAAATGTAGCCTATAGGCTACATCATGCACTTGTGGGAAATCAAGTTTTCCTATTCTACTTGCATTGTGATATAGTGTGGTTAGTTGTTACTGTTATTATTTCTATCTTTTTACGTGTTATTTTCCTTATATATATATATATATATATATATATATATATATATATATATATATATATATATATACGCTTTCCTTTATATATATATATATATATACGCTTTCCTTTTATATATATATATATATATATACGCTTTCCTTATATATATATATATATATATATATATACGCATCAACAAAGTGGATCATCGGGATGAACAAGTCTGCTTTAACAGATGAAGAGATTATACAGACATTGCAGATACCATTTGAAAGCGAGGACGATGAAGAATTTAGTGACGATGATGAGGTTAGTAATATGGTCTTACATAATGTCGTAAATAAAATAATCGAAAATGACAAATTGTTCATAAATTCTAATGAGACTAGTTAAGTTAGTAATATAGAATCGGTTTTAGCACGTTCAAAAAAAAGGAAATCGTTAATTGTTAGACAATGTGACAAGATTAAATGGCGTAAAAAGTCTTTAACACCATTTGATGCGACTTTTATTGAAACCAATTCAATGCCATCCGAGGTGCAGGACCTTGTATCCCCCATTCAGTTTTTCAAATATTTTTTTGATCATGATTTGTTAGATCATATTTGCGCTGAAATCTTATGTTATAGTATTCAGATGGATGTGAACAATCCATTTGTTATCACGCGATCAGAACTGGAACGTTTCTTAGGTATCTGCATAATGATGTCAGTGGTTCATTTACCCAGTGTTAGAAGCTACTGGTCTAATAATATGGGCAACCATATAATAAAAAATGCAATGACTGTTAATAGATTTGAAAAAATCAAATATGTTTTACATTTTAATAATAATAAGTTAAATTTTGGTTTGGATAGATTATATAAAATAAGACCTCTCATTGAAACATTGAGAAAAAAATTTATTTCTATTCCACTGGAAGAGTGCCTCAGTGTAGACGAACAAATTTGTGCAACAAAAAAAGCACACTATTTGAAACAATATGTTCCATGCAAGCCACATAAGTGGGGTTACAAATTATTCTATTTATGTGGAACCTCTGGCTTTGCTTATGATTTCGAAATTTATTCTGGCCAATACGATCCTGATTTGAAAGAACCTGATTTAGGAGCATGCGCTAATGTAGTTGTGCGGCTGGCACGCAAAATACCAGATGACTGTCAATATAAGCTTTATTTCGACAATTTTTTCGCAACAATACCGTTATTTATATATTTGAAAAAAAGGAGTATTTTATCTGTAGGGACGATGAAACGAAATAGAATAAAAAACTGTAAGTTCTCAAAAGAATCTAATTTGAAGAAAAATACTCGTGGTTCTTTCGAAGAATTTACAGCAAAAATTAGTCGAGAAGAAGTCACGGTAATTTCTTGGTTGGACAACAAAATAGTTAATGTTGCATCAACGTTTGCTGGCGCTAATCCAATAACAACTATCAAAAGAACAGAGAAGAAAACTAAAAAACAAATTGAAGTAAACTGTCCTGATATTATTCGACAATATAATCATCATATGGGAGGTGTTGACCTGTTAGACGCTCATTTAGGCAGATACCAAATTAAAATAAAATCTAGAAAATGGTATTTACTGATTTTTTTCCACTTATTGGATGTCACTATTGTAAATGCTTATCTTCTACAAAAACGTAGCAATCCTTCAATAGAAAGATCCTACAGTTTAGCTCAGTTCAGGGAAGAATTGGCGGTTATTTTATGTCAGACTGGATCAAATAATAAAAAAGGGCGACCATCGGCAGTTGAAAAATTGTTGCAACAAAAGAAACAGATGCCATGGTGTGGAGATACCTTTTAAAGATATTCGTCAGGATCAAATTGGTCATTTTCCGATATACTCCGAAACAAAGAAAAGGTGTCGATATCCTCAGTGTGGAAAATCTACATTGATCGTATGTAGAAAGTGCAACATTGGTCTTTGTTTAGTCAAAGAACGAAATTGTTTTCTAAATTTCCATACTCAGTAATTTATTGTAATAAGTAGTTGCACATGTTCTTGCCTTTGTAATTGCACAGCAGATAATATCATTGTTGAAATAAATAAAATGAAAATAATAGGAAAATTTTATTTTTAATTTCGTGTTTATATATATATGTGTGTGTGCGTGTGTGTGTGTGCATATATATGTATATATATATATATAATGTCTATAAATAAATAAATTACTTTGAACATACGTACTAGTAAACATTGCATAGGACAGTCGTGTTCCTTGAACACAATTGCCGATAACTGCATAGTGTAGCCTATAAGCTACGTTTACATTTTGGTCAATAACATCCCCCCACTTAAAATACGGTATTACTAACTTCAAAACTGCTTTTAAATGATATAAAGAAACAAAAAAAAATTTTTCCCCCAAAAAAGTGAATAAATTTTTTTTCATGCATTTAAGGGTTAAATAATGGGCTTAAAGACAAAAACGAAAATCAATTATCGGATCTACTTTTGGTATGTAAAACTTTACAAATCATACCTAGTATATTCGAAAATTTTAAATCGAGCTGGATGCTTCTTACAAAAGATGAAGTTAGAACATTCGACGAATTAACGATGTAACTTTGTGTTTTTGAGCGAAACATGAAATCTGCCAATGACACTGCTAATCAGGAGGCTCTAGTTGCTAAGTCTGATAAGCAGAAAAAGAGTAATAACAATAACTATGTTCCTAATGGAAATAGAAAAGAAGATATCTGTAATTACTGCCATAAGAAAGGTCATTGGGTGAGATCGTGTCGTAAATGGAAAGCAGATGGACGACCTGCTTGAAAAGTAAAAAAACAATAATGTACAGAGTAATGACATAGAAATTCTTGGTTTGGTTTCTATCGATAATAATGTATTAGCAGCTGAACCGAATTCTGAAGACTGGTGGGTGGATAATGGTGCTACAAAGCATATTACAAACCACTCTGATTGGTTTACTACTTTCAGAAAATTCGATAATTCATGCATTATTAAAGCAGCAGGAAAAGAACGTTTAACTGCAATAGACAGCGGTGTTATCGAAGTACTGTCATCAATGAATGGTAAAAGCCAACGTTTGTTATTAAGATATGTTTGATTAATTCCTAAAATTGCGATAAATTTGTTTTCGTCATTAGCGGCACATGATAAAAATTCTAATAGCGAATTTAAGTCGATAGTCACTACCTGCTCATTTTCAGTAAATGAATTTAATCTACTGAGGGCATTCGTGAAAAGTGTGGTACACTGTATAAAGCAAGTATAAAGACAGTACCATTGAAAAATGTGTCTATAGTTAATATTGCTGAATATAGTAATTCCTTGCAGATTTATCATGAAAGATGGGAACATCAGGATAAACGACACATTAAACAGAAGCTTGAAAAAGAATTAGACATTAAAGTAAAGCTTGATGATAATATCTGTGAGCCATGTATCTATGGTCCGGCACATCGTTTATCATTTGGCTCTAGAAAAGCATGTATAAAACCAGGTGAACTAATTTCAGTTGATGTTTGTGGACCATTTGATGGGTCTTTCCAGAAGAAGCGATATTTGGTTGTATTTAAGGATGATTACATTAAATATCGTTATGGTTTTGTAATTAAGGAAAAGTCGTTCTAGAACAGATGCTTGCTCAAGCAGAAAAGCAAGGTCACAACATTAAGGAGTTACTCTGTGATAATGGCAAAGAATTTGACAATATAGATATTCGGAAAATTCTTCAGAAAAAGGGGATTATGCAGAGATTAACAGCTCCATACACGCCCGAAC
Source organism: Coronaproctus castanopsis (assembly GCA_032883995.1). Taxonomy (NCBI): domain Eukaryota; kingdom Metazoa; phylum Arthropoda; class Insecta; order Hemiptera; family Monophlebidae; genus Coronaproctus; species Coronaproctus castanopsis. The sequence continues at coordinate 111,218,451 of CM065053.1, forward strand.
AGAATGGCGGTAGTGAACGAGATAATAGAACAATTGTAAACGTGAAGACAATGACCAATAAATATAAGATAAAAACCCTTTTACTCATTGGTCATTATATTCCTTATAATAATAAAGTATCCAAGAATTCGTATAAACTGAACAGTAATACCAGAGACAAAAAGTAGACTCAACCAATTATAGTAATGCCAGAAGAAGACAGTAAAATCGACCAATTAAGTATTTTCTTTATTATTTGGAAAACGCGGGTTAAGTGGAACAAACAAGCAATGTACGTTTTTCAATAAAACGATTCAGAAATTTAAATGTTTATATATAATCGTATGAGCAAGAAACACTATGAATTGCATTATCTCATTTTCATCCATTTATTGTATATACTGAAGGAGAATGAGACAATTTTATTTTAATAAGGATGAGGAATTAGTTATATAATAAGAATGAAGTAAAGGTGAGTGAAAGAGTAAATTTTAAACGATGCAGAAGAAAGGAGATAATAACAATCTGCTCCCTTAGGTACGTATCATATTTAGAATCATCTGCCTAAATAGGAAAGAATTGGGACCAATGGTTATAAATGTGTTGCTCGGTCATTCGCGGCTTCTTTTTCCTTGAATTTTACCTTCAAGAATTTTATAAATAATCCCATGCCGAAGTACATGACCTATCCAATTTAATCCTGTATTCCTTATCCGATTTGATAACGACCTTTTCTCCTCAACTTGTTGTAGTACTAGCCCATTTTGGATTTGTTCTACCCAACTTATCTGTTCAATTTTCCTCCAAGTCCACATCTCGAACGCTTGTAACTTATTTACATTCACTTTATTTAATCCATAAAAGGCTATGGATCACACGTACATCTTCAATATTCTTTTTTAGAACTTGAATAGTATTGACTTTTGTCTTAATATTCCTTGTTTTTCTTGAAACGAACATTTTGTTAGTCCAATTTTATAATTAATTTCAAGATCACAATATAGATCTTTGTTATAATCTGACCAAAGTATTTAAATCTCTGAACTTGCTCAATTCATCAATTTTTATTAGGAAATTCTTTGGACAGCAAACGTGGTTTTACCTGTACGTGTCGATGTCGTGTCTCCCTTTACAACATTCTCATGAAAGTATGCATGCATAGTACTAAGTTAGAAATATTTCTATGAATACATCATAATATTCAGCATTACCGCGATAACACCACTTAGTGATCCGTTATTAATACCTGTCCACAGTGATAATGATCCCACAATTTATGGGTACGTTAACCGCCCACCAATATTATTAATACTGTCGACTTGATCAGTGTGATGAAACACCGTACGCATTCTTTTTCATTTATACTATTATTTTTATTTATTATTGCACTTCTTTTAATGTATTAAACGGTTTATCTAATTTTGTTTCGCGTTGCATTTAAATTTACATAGACTTGGTAATTTATTTTTTTTTATAGTCTACAAGATTATTTTGTAAAAAGGTAAATTATTAAATAAGGGTAGAATATAGGGCGCTTATTCGGTATAAAATATACATATTCGGACATGTATCTAAATCAACAATACATACTACTCGGCACTATATGTAAATGACTTATATTTTGGGAGGAGTTTCACTATATTATTTGTCCATTAAAATATCTGTCGGCGACTGTGACCATTATCACGTCTTTTGTGTTCCAGAGTTCTATACGTGACAGGGTAAAATAAATGGTAATCCTAAGTGTGGTCCACCTAGAATAATATGGTTAGAGAATCTAAGTTACAATTAAAATATTTCGAAAAGTTTTATATAAAGATTAAGGCAAGCAGATGATCGCCAACGTTTTCCGATGACACGGCCTATAGAAAAATAAGAAGTGTATATATACATGTATATATATAGTGGTGCACCCACGTGGATTATCGGGCTTAAGCCCCAGAGGGCTTAGAAAAGTATAAAATACATATCAAGAAGGTTCGTAACTGGTAAGCTTAAAAAAATTTCGCAGCTAAAATGATAGTTGAAACAGAAAAGAATATTTGAAGTTACCACTAATAAAAAAAACTGATATTGAAGAGCGTGTAAAAACGGCCAAGATTTTTAAAAAAATACTGTTAGAAAATATTCGTTACATTCTGTCTGCTGACATTGAAAATCCAGCTGACTCTGCAACACAAAGAAAAAATGTTCGTTCGGCATTTCGAATCTGATCTGGTCGTGACCAGTGCGATTTTTTGTTGTTGTTAATGCTTGTTTCGTTGATGTTCGTGATTGTATATAGTTTGTTTTGTCTGTCGAATCGGCTGTGTACATTTTATCCATTTTCATTACGAATTTTTGAATTTTTTTTCAGGGTATATTTGAGCCCACCCCAGGTACAAACCCTGGGTGCGTCACTATATATATAATTTCATTTTAAGTATTGTTGTGAAATCTAATTTATTCAAAAAATATGTTGTATATGCATAAATAGGTATATTTTTGTGAAAAATTTTCATACCTCTCTCTGTTTACACGTATTCATATGTTACGCGTAATAAACACGTCAGTAAGAAATTACACCGAACGATGATGGTAACAGGAAATTGGTGTTGTAAGAACGCAGAGGAAAGTGAGAATACGTCCTATTTCTCCCGTCATATCGATTACATAATTATCGAGTGAAATGGAAGACGATCGTTGTATTTCCACCTTGTTTTTCGCGTAGAAATTTTTTGTCTCTAATCAGCTGATAATAATTCAGAAATAATAATCGACCAAATTATCGATTAAAATGTTCTACGTCACGAAGTATATAAATAAAGGTTACTACGAAGACAAAAAAATAATAATAAAATACAAAAAGTTATCACCACCAGCACGGTTGAATCAGTTGTATTGAAACAGTTAGTACTTTAGTAGTGTCATCGGATTCGAACGTGATATGATTGTGAACTTGCGCGTTCTTAATTTTGCAAATATAGTTTCGTTAATAAACTCGCTTTCATTTTGTTTTACGTGCGATTTGTTAATAACGTATACGTAATTTCCGGTTTCAAAACAGTGGTATTATACTGTAATATCGAATCTACAAAGTCCGTTATTTTATTGAAAATTAAAAAAAAAATCGAAATTAAACTATAAACCAGTTTCGATGCTAAAGGTAACGTAATTCGTAGTTAATATGTATCACACCGGGCGACGATCAATTATAGTTAAATAGTGTATAAATCGAATCTTTTTCAGACAGATATACAATACTAAAATAGCCGCAATTTTCGATATTTTTTTTCAATTTTTTTTTTTAACGAGTTACGGAATTAAAATCGGTGGAAACCGTTCTTTAAGGTTACATAGGAAGCAAATGACGAAGTATGGGTATGACTCGAATGAAGTGAAAATAACAAAGTTATTTAAAAATTGTTATAAAGAGGTGTGGGAAACGATGTAAATAATAAACAAAAGTTAATATAAAAGAAAATTTATTCACGCTTTTAAAAAAATGGTTTTCACCCGATGTAACTGATGAATTAGCCTTATCGAAGAACAGCAAAGTAGCTGATATTTCTATTAAAATGTGGTTTTTAGCGATTTTTAACTTTGTCGGGTGGTGTAGTATTCTACTTAACGTATTTCTTCAAACTTAAAACCAAGAAGCGTAATTTATCTTTTAAGAACGATACATTAATGTTACGCATATTTTAAATAACCGTATTAATAAATAAATTTTAAAATAACAAATAAATTTACAAGGGAAAACTTAAAAAATGAAAAGCAGAACACCAATTAAGAAGATAACAATGGCGAATGTGATGGACACTTTTTAAAACAAAACAACAAAAATTCAAATAATTTTTTTTAAATAAAACGACAAGTATAATAACCTAAATATTTATTATTATAAAAAGGTTAATAAAAAAAATAATATTTAAAATACACGATTTTATTATTATACTAAAATAATTTTTAAAATAAAACAATGACTATTATAATTTAATCGACACTAACGCTATAACGAAAAAACTCCACTTTTCTATGTAAACGTACTTATAAGTAACATTTGAAAGGTTGTAATTTACCTAAAACATTGTTTATGCACTTTATTATTTTTTTTATCGTGTTTAAGAAGCGTTCATTTATACACGACCCTTTTAGTATTCTACGAATTATTCCTCTTTCATCCAACATACACGCTGTATTAATTTTTTATTTTATTTTGGTACGCTTATTACAACCAAAATATAAAATAAAATAAAAAAATGAAATATCTTGCGAAGCTTATGCCTGAAATTGAAAATATTTTACTCGTCGTAAGTGGACAATTAATATTCTCACAACCGGCCTTGGAGTATCTGCCATCTCTGGGCAATTTTCGACAGCGGACCTTGTAAGGCCAACATTTTAAAGATTAAAAGTATATACAGATTTATTTATGAAATTTGTACTGATTTTATTAATTTCTTTTTTTTAATTTTAAATATTATCCAAAGAATTTATTTGTATAGTGTTAATAAGATATAAAATGCCATTTTATATTTTTTCAATAGTATTTTAATTTTTAATCTAAATCATTTAATTCAAAACAGTAGTCTAAATAAATTTTACATGCACTTGCCACTCAATCGTCCTTACCAGTGCCCGCTTTCGAGTTGTTGTCATACCCCTCCATTAGTGGATGAGAGTTGGGACCATCTGCTTGAAACGTGTTGTTACTGTGTTCAGTTATTATTCACCTTTCATTGAAACGATATATTACATAAGTTATTACTTATATATAAGGGATATTCTTTTTCTTTTCTTTTTTTTTTAATTGTTATTTTAATTCAAGTTCCATTTCATTGTTTTAATTTAGACATATTTTTAGATTATTTTACGTTTATTTTTTGGATATTTTGTGCCCTTGAACCACAAAAAAAGTATTTCGACATTTTAATAATACCTGACTCTTAGCGCCCGTTAGAATTTAGCGTCACCCGACCAGCCCACAAACACTGGCTTCGAATACTGTGTAACTATCTCCAGTGATTACACTTGTTACAAGTGTAACATGTGAGCGTCTTCTACTTCATTACTAGTGCAATTACAATATTCATTATTGTCGATAACACATCATTTGTTTAAATAATATCAAATAAATTAATTGGTAATTAGCAATATTACAAGCAATTATATAAGAGGAAGTTTTATCGTTTGAAATTTCCGACAGTTAGAAGTTACGTTTTGAGCTAGTTGTCCTTATAACTGATTGCAATAAATATTAGAACAGCATGAGTATAATGGTATACCTGTATTTCTTAGAATTGAAGTGCCCATATTTTATTACTGAATATTTAAAAAATATAATAATATTTATTAATTTTATTATTTATATTCTAAAATTGTGTTATCAATATTTTACTATTTGAATACGTGAGAGTTTTATAAGTAATTCGTGGTCGTACACAGTGGAAGGGAGCGATCCTAGAAAAACAGAGAAATAACTTTTTTTAGACATGTTCCACTTTTGTGTATGTCACAGTCGCATGTGATGGAGCTAATGCAGTGCTGAAATTTTTCCTTCAGCCAGTTTATCAGAGATCGGTCACAAAAGAATTACGAGTGTTGTTTGAGTTAGCGGCTGATTCGTGTTCTTTTTTCTCGGTTATCATTCTCTATTCCACACAATTTGGCGTCATTTTTAGTTTATATTCTTAACTTGAAACAATAGGTTTCATTATTCGAATCCTGGTTGATTGTGAAAATATTGTATGTTTAGTTCTGTTATTTTTTATATATTTTATTTCTTATTTTAATCTAAATCTGCTAAGCATTTTGAATAAGTATTATTTGTCTGGAAATGACTTAAGAATTAAAATGAAATCACATTGTTACATTAATTTGTTGTTCTTTTTTTCTCCCTTTTCGTGTTCGGTTAGTTATATTTTGTCGCATCAGTATTCGGCCAGAATTTCTAGCCCCTTGTCGTTTTTCTCGATCACCTCATACATTGTACACCTCGTCAGGTTCTTTTTACACTCCAGTATATGTGGCATTTTCTGAAGTTTTACCCAGTGACATTTCGGATCTTAGATCCCACTTCATCATCTTTGATAGCATTCGAACATAGCCCACTCGTCGGTTGAACGTTCGTCATATTGATCATTTCTCTTTATATCCTGGCGCCAAGGTTTCTTCCGGTAAGTCTGAGTTTGTACATACATAATTATTTTCTTGCAATTATTAATTTGTGTAATTTTGATTTTGTGCACTTCTGTCATCTTAATTACTTAGAATCTCAGCAATTATTTAAAAATAGGTCTTCGAAAATATAGGTTTGGTGTCAAAAAATTTAAATCACATCTTTTTTGATCCCCTTCATTTAACGAATCTTCAACAACTTCTGAACCAGCTTTAGAAATGACATCCACATTACATGTATTACCAAGAAACAGTAATACAACATTTACTCTATTTTTAATTTTTTTTAATAAAAACGTATTTGAATAAAAAGATAGACGAATTGAAAGTTAAAATTTTAATTAACTTTTAGAAACCAGATGAGTTATACAATTTTCATAAAGATTCTCAGTAATCAAATAGTCTTTTCATTTATATATGGTTAACACGGTACTCACCATGGTCAACATATTCACAATAATTAAAAGGCCATTGTATATATCATTATTTCCTCAGAAGATTGAACGAGGTTTACAAGTATCATTCATTATAAAACCCTGCGACAATTAATTCATATGCTCAGTGTCACATGAAAAGTGTCTGGCATAACAATGCCTTCAAGGGACACTATTCATTTTATTAAAATAATTAAGTAGAAAACATTATGTATTGAGGTTCAGATAAATACACGTGCTAAGCATACAATAGGAGACAATAGACATGAATTACTGTCTATTGTTTCTGAGATTCTGTAGTATTCAAGCTAATGAAATAGCTGATATTTCAGATTCTGAGAAGTTTTCCCTAGTAGCTAAATTGTCATGTTCCAAATCACAAACACTTTTGTTCAACTGAATGATCCGAGTGCAGAGAACATAACCCATTTGATTTTGGGTTAGATATGAATGCACTTATTGGACTGGATGTTCAGTTATGGCTTGCAAGGAAGGAGGAGTTAAAAAAATAATCATTAATATGTATCCTAAAGCTTTATTTTGACATTGATCTCCTCATAAATTAAATCTTGTTGTCAATGATTTCAATAAATTAGTTAGTTCACAAAATTTAATGGAAATAAAATCAGTGATTAAATTTCTTAGAGAGAGTTAAGTACCAGATAGTATCAAATATATCTCTGCTGTGTGAAACAAGGTAAACTGAGATTTAAAGAGTACTTTTCTGAAATAATTGAAAAACTTAATATTTGTGATTAATGTCAATAATAGTAAGCAGATTTCAAACCAGTACATGCATTGTGTCAACACTTATTGTTTCCTTATTTACAACTGCACAATATTCAGGTATATTAAAATCAGTTTCAACTGCTTTCCAAGCCATTAAATTAGATATGGTAAAACATCACAAGCGAATCAACTCTAACACATGCGACGCCGTGAGCGTTATTACACAGGGTCCTGATTGTTTTGCCACCATTTGTAAAGACATTTTCTGTCACAGACTTGATAAGCTTACTTATTATCGAAGCTCAGATTATGTTACTGACTTTATATGTTCTAGGGCCTTGAACCATGATGAGTTATATCCATATTTACAGATGAATCATCTTCATACAAGCAGAATATCTATCTCTGCCAGGTAATCCTTGAATTATACTTTAATTCAAAAATTACAGCACAGCAGTATACTTCTGGTTCAAAAAGTCACCGTTTATGCTCAATAGCGATAAGAGCGGGACATTGTGAACTTCTTAATAGATCAACTATTTTAACATTAGCAACCATATGATTGATACCGCATAAATGGCAATTGGTATTAAAATTGCTTTGTACAAAGTTTCGCAGGAGCATACAGGATTCCCTACTTTGTCTGATAATATAACTACAAGATCCTTCAAAGAGGTTGTCCAGCACAATGGTTAATTTCCTAATCTTACCACATGTTGACGTTCCAGTTTCCCTTTAAGGAATATATACAATATTATACTTGAATAGACAACCCAATTCAATAAAATTTAAGTGACTTGTTCAATGCTTCCACATGCCTGTGAGTGTTACCGGTAATTAGTTATGGTAATATCATCAACATGCACTATCATTTCCCCCTCAGGCTAATTAGCTGTAAGGAGCTGATTTACAAAAACTCATCAAAGTCTGACAACACTTTCTGGGGGCAGTCGTAAGTTAAGATTTTCTCTACTGATGTAGTAGAATCCTTAAGAACCACAGTTCTTCCATGTAAGTAGTCTTCCAGTTTTTCTTTCAAATAACTAGAGACTTTTACTTAAATTTATCAGTCTACTTTATTTTAGTCTCTTTTTTTACCCTCAAATCCATATTGTAACATATTTTATAGGTACGTCTACTTTTGTGAATTCATTTGTAATAAGTTTTAATTATGATATTTATACACCATTTACGTTTTTTGCAAGTTTTACCCTTTTTTTTTTTTTCAGGTCGCCAAAGTTATTATTGTATTGCTAACAGTATTCGGATGCATTGTAGCAGGTGAGAATAATTTTTATGAACCACCGAATTTGTGTCACTCCATTTTTTTCTTTCTTTATGGTGATTCATTCGATTAATTTTTTCAGCCGAGCATTTAAATTGCATACCGCGAAAATTTCATAGCGACAGCATCGTTTGTGTATGCAATTCAACGTACTGCGATACTACACCGAAAATTGATATCATTGCGACAGGTCGATACTTATCGATTGTATCCACTTGCGACGGGTTAAGATTCGCCACATCCGTAGGTAGCTTCCAGGATCGAGAAAGTAAATATTTGAATTATATAAATACTGGAAGCTATTAAATAAATTATAAAAATTCCGGGACTCGTGCTTGAGCAAATTTTCACACTTAATTTCAATCTGTAAGGTAAATCTTCAATTACGCGCTTTATTTATATTTCAATATTTATTCAGAACGATTTCATATTCTTTCCTTTTTCTTATGACTCACTTTTTCTTGCTTTCGAGATAATACAATATTAACTTCAGCAGCGTTTAACAACAATTACATCTATAGATGAAAATTGCGTGAAAATAAAAACTAAATACGAAGGTTTAAATGTAGCTATGAATAGCTTTGTGTCATAATGAAATTTGTACAAATATTTATTTCGAGCATTACTCTAATATTATACAATCGTGCATTCTTTGTGAATTATGAAAACTTTTATACTGGTAAACAGCAAACTTGCGACAAGTGAAAGTCATTGTCTTCGATATTTATCATGGGACAAATTAATCGATAATTAAGATTCATTAGAAATTAGAAATTATTTTTGATTATTTCAGGATTTTAAAAACGTTTCAAGACTTAAATGAAATATAAACGTCACCTGCTAAAAATTATACACATCTTCGTTTTGTTTAGATTATAATAAAAACGATGTTATTCAAAAGTTCCAGGGTGGTTTAATTTAGATGTCGACAGAAACGTTCAGTATCAAACGGTATTTGGATTCGGAGGTGCATTCACGGATTCTGCTGGAATTAACATATTATCCTTAAGCGAAGCTACTCAAGATAATTTGCTGAAGTAATTTTTGTATTTATTTTTAATGAATAACGCCGTTAAAATGAGATTACAAAATACAGCGAATAAATTTTAAGTAATCTATAACATAAACACGCTCCGAAAATTATATATACAAATACTTTACAAATCTCTTTAGTGCATAGCTTGGTTGGTATATTGCTATAAATACATTCTAGACTTGGTATGGTTATGTATTTAAAAAGTGGTATATTTTTAAGTTTCTAGTCAAGTGACATTGTTAGAAATGTAAATAAACATCAATATTAGGCGGATGGTAGATCTTATTTAAATATAGTTGTTCTTGTGTAGTGTTTAATAAAGTGTTTAAAGTGCATTGTTCGGAATTTGAAAAAAATATTACAGTACTTCAAATGAACTGTGATTATAATGAAATTAAGTACACATTACCTTAATATTTGTTTATGATTTATGATCGAATATATAATAGATACCAAATGCTAAGATAACATGCGAATACATGAATTACTACGCTGTAATTATTTATAATGTATTGTTTTTAATTTTAAATTTTAAATGTTAAATTTACGGACAAAACGGGTCGATTTAGACTATTAGTCGTTGACATCAACACTAGTGATTTGTTTACGATTTCAGTGACATATAAAATGAACTATTCTTTGTAAGTTTTATATTCGAGGAAGATGTAAACGATGATCATTTTTTGAGAACTGTAAATTAAAATAATTTATTCGAAAAATTCATAAATATATTTTAAAAAGATTTTCCTGAATCCCGTTTACAGATATCTGGTAGTGTCTAATAATGAATTTTTTATCTGTGCTGTTAGTTTTTGATTTACATGAAACGGAGTTATCCATGTTCTCTTTGGTTTGTGATTGCATGTTGTTTAATTTATGCGTCCTTTTCGTCTTGTAGAGTCTGTTAATAGTGATACAATTCAGGAGAATCTTCAACAAATCTCCTTATCTTCAGCAGTAGCATCATTTTCAGATGTTCTTACAACCAAATAAGTAAAACGACAAAGAAGAATCACCTATGGTAAAATAAAAGATTTAAAATGAGGTAGAAATTTTTACCGGTAATTAAAATTCACGGGTACATCGGCGTTTTGGTAATGTCCTCTGCTGCAATATGCTGAAATTTTCGCTATTACTGAAATTCATCTTTTGGAAATAACACTATTACGAATGCCGTGACTTTAAACTGATTTGAGTCAATACGTTGTTTTATTAAATGTTATAAACGTACTAAACAGTAAAATTTAAAAAAAAAAAAACACAAAGTGTAGCCGGTACAAAATAGAACATAAAGAAAAGATTATTTCTTTTCTTTACCTACTAAGGTGAAATGTTCTACATACGTGTCACACTAGTTTCTTCGCCGTAAAATGAAATATAATTTTCAAATATTTAAAATATTCTTATGAACGCAGATTTTCGAGATTATATAATTCTAAATTTCATTTTTAAATACATTAAATATACGATACTCAGTAATAATCGATAATGAAGTTTATATTTTTGATAGTTAATCTTTGCGTCGTGTAAATAGACTGCTTTTTAAATATTGGTTTATTAATAAAAATATGCATTATAATATCGCGAAGTAAATAGTTCTATAATATAGTAATCAATTAAATTGGCGACGATCACAGCTTTTAAAGGTCGATATCATCACGGTTTTATGTCTGATTAACGTTTACAAATATGTCAAACAATTTTTTTACAAATCGTAACAAAGCTAAATTATTAATTTTTCGCTGATCAAAAATTTAAAAAATTATTTTTCTATATTTTAATAATTGTCGCAAAATTAAGATTTTATGCAACATATTCGCTTTAAATAAAAGTTGCTATTTTTCTCAAATTTCGCAGTACAAAGAGCGGGTTCATTTATTATAATTTCATTCAACTTTGCTAAAAATGAGATTTTCTTAATGAAAACTTTTATTGTACAATGTAAACGGTTTTCGAAAAAGCAAAATTATAGTCGAAAAAAACTGAAGATGTAGAATAAACTTTTAAATAGTTATAAAACTGATGTTATAGGTATAATTGACTGGTAAAATTAGTCTTTAGATTAACACGACTGGAAAGAGTTGGATGAGTTCGTATGTATAATTCAGTCGAAGAAAATGATTTTGCACACATCTTAAAAGTTTAAAGCATCTCGTTATTTCGTCTTATAATAATCTATTACAAGATTAACGCTTAAAATTAGTTATTAAAAAAAAAATTACATTTACTTAAATGTGTTTAAAAAAGAAAAAAAATTTTTTTTTCTAAATGGAGAAGTCAGACATGTGTATGTGTTCCAAATTTTCTATCAGAAACATAATTTGTAGAAAACAAATTTACTAGCTTATAAATGTTGGAGCATAAACGACGATTCTTTCTCAGAAATAGTTGTTACCGGACGGTGATGTCACATTATTAGAAAGTGTTCAGCTGTACTACTGATTTATAAAGAGATGATGGAAAATCATTGTATCCAAGAATAATGAACGGAAAAAGAAAACATTTAGCGTAATATTCACCTTCGATGTAAATTAAAATATTTTTAGTTAACGATTCCGGTTAATAAAAAAACATTGTTCAAATTATATGTACGAAAGGTAAATTGAAAAATTTCTTAAAATTTAATTAAAAATTTTACACTTTCAACTTCCCGAGTATTACGCCAGTTTATTTAACTGTTGTGTAAATAAATCAGTTCTGATTCATCTTGTGACAGCCAACAAGAAAACCGGGTAATGGATCATATCCTGAACGAATGCCCACGTAGAGCCCTTCGCGGTGGATGGGGGGATATTCGAGTAATATCAAGAATGGCCATAGCATGTGGACATTTAAGCTACTCGTAGATATACGACATCATCATCATCAGTTGAAAGTGTTAAATTTAATATTCCTACTATCGACCGTGTCGTGCCATTATTATTTTTTTATATATATATATATACCGAGTAGAGATTCTATAAAATACTTTTGGCTACGTTGCGGGTATAATTTTAATGAAATTTTTCACTTATACACTGGAAATATTTTTTCGTATTAAATAATTACGTCATATTCTTAGGTCTTACTTTTCAAAAGATGGAATAGAATATACTTACGGACGCGTGCCTATCGGTGGAACAGATTTTTCTACGCATCCTTATACTTACGTAGATCATGATGAAGACGCCACTTTGAAAAATTTCACTTTATCAGAAGAAGATTACAAATACAAAGTAGGCTTTTTAATTTACTCTAAATGTAAAATAGCGAATTTATTAGCCGTTTTTAATTATTTTTTAAACTGAAATCGTACCATTCCTGAAACACTTTTTCTTTACGTAATTAATAATTCGGTATTTATACCTGCTTATATGATTATTTTAGATACCTTTGATTAAAAGAGCGGAAATTTACGCTGGTAAACCTTTAAATCTAGTAGCTTCTTCTTGGACATCACCCATTTGGATGAAGACAAATCATGATTACAACGGTTTCGGTGTATTGAAGGAAGAATATTACAGAGCCTACGCTAATTATCATATCAAGTAAATATGAATTTCGATGTTTTTTTTTTCGTACGTCTATTAAAGAAGATTCAACAACTGTCATTATATCGCGTTAGTTCAAAACCGAGATAGTACCTTCGTTTGGGTTCAATCCTATGAGAGTATCTAATTGGGGGGGATGAAGTATGCGATCGGGCTGCTAAACTCATTCTCATTTCATGGATTCCTGTTTCCTGCTTAATTAGCATCCTACGAATTGACAATCTATCCAACCGTAACCTCCCTTTTACTTACGTTCTTGCACTTACTCCTAAGAATGTCCCAGCTCAACTTTGCTTCTCCATCCTGGTCAGACTTCGTTCCAACCACAATTGCCTTCCTAGCCATTTGTGCACGATCAATCTTACTTCCTCTGTATATTGCCCTGTGCATGCGGAAACTCTAGCTGATGATAATCATGTGATTTTTGTTTAGCAAGGTAGAGATATGTTAATAAAATTTCACAATTAAATATTTTCATCGATACGCAAAATTCAGGCAGGTGTTCCGCAGGGGAGCGTGCTTGGGCCTCTTCTTTACTCGTTGTTCACCAATGATATATCCGTAAGTGAAACCGTATTTGTAGCTACATTTGCGTATGATACGGTAGTGATGTCATCTCATCGATGTCCTAAAATATGCACTCAGCACGTTCAAAAGGCTATTAACAACGTAATTGAATGGTCGGATAAATGGAAAATCGTTATCAATGAGCAAAAATGCAATCACATCATATTCACCAAACGACGTATTGCGCGTGATAAATATAAAGGTTACGATAAATTCAAAGTTATTAATTCAAAGCGAGTCTACTAAATATCTCGGTGTTCATTTGGATCAAACATTAACCTGGGCGAAACATATAAAAGCCAAGAATATCGAACTAGAACTTACGATGAAACAACTGTATTGGCTGTTAGGACCTCGTTCGCAGTTGAATATAAATAATAAGTTAATATTGTATAAATCTATATTGAAGTGGTTTTATGCAGCAGAACTATGGGGGATGTGCTTCGGCCACTAACGTGGAACGAATCCAGCGCAGACAGAATAAAATACTACGGTTGATAGTTGCTGCTCCATGGTACGTCTCCAACAGGACATTACACACCGACCTACATGTAAAATATGTCGCTGAAGAGATTAAATCGGCAATCCATAGATACTTATCAAGAATACAACATCATCCAAATACATTGGCAGCTAATCTACTTAATGATGAAATACCTAATAGACTAAAACGGAAAAGAATGATAGATCTGGCTTAAAATGTAATACTACTCTAAGACGGTTTGATTTGCTAATGGGCAAAACCACCATCTCCTGATACTTACCAACATAAAATCCAGTAGATAATTATTTAAATTAGTTCTGGATTAGAGGGAAATAGAAAAAAAAATTAAATATTTACCACCCCCTTCGCGGTTGTCTCCTTATTAGCCTTGGATAACAACAATATCCTCGCAGCTCTGGCCACCTATGTGTATATATCTAAGTCTTTTCTCCCTTCTATCTTTTTTGTTATCTTATGTATGATATATTTATATGAAAATAGTGTTGACAATGAGTACTTTTGATATTCATACCTAAGCTCAATTCATATTTTTTATATATATATATATATATATATATATATATATATATATATATATATATATATATATATATATAATAAGAATGTAATTCACGTGTCGAACAACAAAACAGATTTCTAGATAAATACGAAGAAAGTGGCATTAAATTTTGGAGTATTACAACTGGAAATGAACCGATAAACGGATTGAACATTTTGAACAAAATAAACGCTTTAGGATGGAGTCCGCTTTCCCAACGACAGTGGATAGGCAATTATTTTGGACCCGCGTTAAATTCTTCAACTCATAAAGACGTACATATTCTTGCCATCGATGATCAACGAATCGTTTTACCTTGGTGGTTAGAAATTGTAAATATTTTAATCGTTAAAATCAATTTGTCTCGAAAATTAATTATGTAATTATGTAATTGAAACCGGAATTCCAACAAACTCGTCACTATATTTTAATTAGTCTTTCGTTCGAAATAACACGATGATATACCAATCTAATTTGTTATTTATTTAATTTCATAGATATATTAAAAATAAAAAAAGGTCGATAAATTTACGTATTCTTTCTAAATATGACAAAAATAGAAACACGCTGTTTATACTATTCTCCGATTTAAATTAATAAAAACTGTATGGACCTTTAAAACGGTCTCATATATTCTCCGTTTCACATCATACATTTTTGAAAGCCGGCAAACGTTTTTAAACGAATGAAAGACTCGAAAATATTATTTAACCGACTGGATTAAGCCGACAATGATAAATGTAAATCACATAAGAAATCATTATAATAATGATAATAATAATATGATTAATTGAAATGAAATATTTTTCAGTAAACGGTCGTTTATCTGTCATTTCAGTGCTTGCGATAAATCTCGGTAATCGACGAATATTATTGAGCAACTAGTAGAATAGTAATCTGAAGAAAATCGAATCGTTTTTCCTTGTTACATAATCAACATTCGCCTTAATAGCTGACAGTCATTATTAACATCTAGCATATTGACGATTGAAATGAACGATTAAATATGTTATCACATTTACAAGTACCGTTGAAAGTTCGTATTAATTTAATAATAAATTAACAACAAAAAGTATTTAAAATCGCTAAATTTTTATATATAAAAAGAACACAAAGTTTTTGAGCTATTAAGACATTATCAAGTGGACATAAAAAATAAGATAAAAATATATACATTGTATAAAAAAATATAAGAGAAAAAAATAAAATAAAATGTAAGATATACTTATTTTAGATGTACAATATTACAAAAAATAGCAAAGTGAAAACCAAATTATTTTATAATAAAATTTTTTTTTTTTTTTTTATTTTGATATTTTTTGTAATATTGTATATCTAAACGTGTATTTTCTTACATTTTATTTTTTATCTCCACCGGATAACGTCTTAATAGTTGGAAAATTTATGTTATTTTCATGTGTAAAAATTTACTGATTTCAACTACTTTTTTGTTGTTTATTTATTTTTTAAAAATCACTACTGTCCAAAATTTAATAGTAATAATAATGAATAAAATACAATTTTATTCGGAAAACAGCGCATAATGATTACACATTAATATAATGTACGGTACGTATAAACGATATATAAAAATATATACATTGTAAAAAAATATATATATAAAAGAAAAAAAAATAAAATGTAAGATACACTTAATTTTTTTTTTTTTTTTTTTTTTTTTTTCACCATTTCCAAATTTGTAACTAGTTAGTAATAGCTATCTAACAAATTGTATCTAAGATAATTTAGATTTTTTTTTTTTTAATGGTTCCCCATACCGACTATAGCCGGGTGGGACAAATGTATTTGTTAAATTTGTATTTATAAAAGTGCAGGGAATTAATGTGCTAAATAATAAATGTGTGTAAATGTTGTGTAACTGAAACAGGAGAAACATATATGCATGCGGTATGTAACTTTAAAAAAAAAAAAAAAAAAAAAAAGGTAAACATTACTCTCTTAGTGCATCAAGTTTGTGTGTATGATAGAGTTTATGAGTGCGCGTTATAAATTAAGTGGTGTAGGTGCAAATAAATTAAAATAAAATTATAAAATAACAAATAAAAAAAATGAAAAGTAATTAAATATTAGTAAACTGAAGATAAAAATTAAACTTCATTTGGATTACAATATTATAAAAATAACAATGTGAAAAACAAATTATTTTATAATACATTCGTCAAATCCTGTTAAATTATGCGAGTACCGTAATCATGTAATAAATGAATTTTTTGGTGTTACGTTAAATAACGGTGATTCAGTAGATACACATTTTGCAACGAACTTAAAGTACGCTTATTTATAGAATATATTTATAAAATTAAACCAAATAAATATTAACAAAATAATAATGAAATAAATAAATACGCCGATATAACTTCAAAATCGATCGAATTTTCTCGAACAGAAAATAATTAAAATAACCAATATATATATATACATATATATATATATATATATATATATGTATATATATATATATGTATATATATATATATATATATATATATACAGAGAATAGGTCCCAGGAAAAGGGAATAAATTAAAATAATTATTTGTGTACCTTTAAACACGAGAATACTCAATTATACTTTCACATATATATAACCATAAAATGATGGCGTCGCATAATTATACTACGTACGCAATCATCTACATCACATCAACATACACACGCGCCCATGCATGAAAATCATATTACAAGTCGAAGAAAACTACTTCTATCGTTCAAGCGAACACGCATATTTAAAGATAAATATTAAATTTTCATATCCTGCGTCGTCGCTTGAAATTTTTGCGATCGTTTCTAATTATTTCTGGTAAAGAATTAGGTAAAAAATAGTAATAATAACAATCATCATCATTAAGTGCAGTTTCCGTATCGGAGGTAGGCGACTACTTATCTATACATATTTTGTTGTACAGTGTAAGTAGCATACAAGGCAATCATATAGCGTAGATAGACACACACATAATTGTAATCTGTTTGTTGTCACTACACAATGCAACCCCGCTTGTTTTTGTAGTGTACTATATTGTTACTAGCGCGCATACGGTGTTGTGCGTGGTGGTTTGCCATTGCCTTCCACGCGATAATATCAGGATTATTTATATTTTTATTTTCCGATAATAATATTTGCGACGCTGATCATATTCGAACTCGGTACCTTCCGCATGGAAGTCCGTGCTCGAGCCACTAGGCTATCCCGACGACATAATAAAAATAATAATAGTAATAATTAAAAAAAATCATTATTTTATTATCGGAAAATATTTATATATGGAAAGATAAAAAAGTCATCACAACTTTAATCTTGGAACACCGCACATGTTGTAAGTTAGGTATGATGAATATACGCTTTTACATAAATATATAAATATTTTTAGCGGATTATAAATAACGGCGAGCCTTCTAATCTTAGTTTTTAACAATCATATCATTTTAAATTTTGCGGATCTTTTTTTACTTAATAACTGCTGCAGTCCTTTGTAAATTTTTGATTAATTTAAACCAAGCGTACAAATGCCGAAAGAAGAAAGACGTATTCAAAAAATTAAAATTCTAAAAAAATTCAATTAAAAGTATCGTGTATTTTTTTACTATATTTTTTTTTTTTTTTTTTTTCTAAATAATTTAAACAACCGGTTGTCGCGAAGTTACAAATGCATATAAATGTACGTGCACGTGAGTAGTGTAAACACACACATAATTCCTTAATCGAACTGATGAAAAATTATTTGCTTTCAGTTATTAGAAGATGAAAATGCGAAAAAATATATCAAAGGTGTGGCTGTACACTGGTATCTTGACTTTCTCATTCCGGCCGAGGTACTTCGAAAGACACGTGATAAATATCCGGAATTGTATATAATAAACACCGAATCGTGTTTCGGTAAATAAATTTTTCCTACTATGATGAATACGCACGACAATAAAATTAACGATATTTCAGATTTCTTTGTCGCCTTTATTTAAATGTAGACATATCTACTCACACGACTCGGATTTGAATCTGGTCAAGAACGAGAATTTGTCACGATGAAAAAGATTTTCACTAAGATATTCATCAAATTTAATCTGCAAATAAGTACTCGTTCTTTGCGTAGTAAGAATAAGGCAGGAGGAATGGCAAAGTCCGAACTTAACGTTACGTTAGAAAATAATAAAATCAATTTTAACGCTAAGCCAAAATATCTTGGGGTATACTGAATAGAACACGCTAACATAAAGACCGCATATGCATAAAAAGTAAAGACAACGGTGAACTTATAAAGGAAACTTTCTGGTACAGGAATCGGCTGCAAAGGTGTTCAGAACAACAACTCTAGCGCTCGGCGGCGGAATATTGCGCACCTATCTGTACAGTGCGCATACTGACAAAATAGATATCCAGTTGAAAGCCGCAATGTGAATAATAGCGACACATTAGACCGGCTTCCTGTTCTTGCTCATATTTCTCCTCCAAAATTAGGACGGAAGAGACTTTCCGAAAAATTTGGGAAAATTTTATACATAGGCGATAACTGCTCAATGTATGTAGATAAAGATTACAAATCTGAAATTTAAACGGCCACCCTGGAAAATGGCAGTGTATATGGAGAACACGTCAAGAAACTGGAAGGAAAGATTGAAAGATGAATGGACAAAGAGTAAAGACATTAATATAGATTTAGTGCAAGATCCCAGCATAGAACACCTCCCGGAATATCACGACGGAAATAAATAGATTCCGATCGTTACAAGGTAGATGTGCCTATACATTAAATAAATGTAAAATGGCTTCAAATACCTTACGTGATTGTTCAAACTCTCGATCATTCGTATAGTTGCAAAATCTTCTCTTTAAATAAAAATAATATTAATAAACACGATGTCACGAATAAGACGCTCCAGTGGGTATGTGGACTCTCAATAGATATTTGAGTATATTTCTTTTAGCTCCATATGAATGAACGAACGGTCCTTCCTCTTCATCCGTTCTATAACTTTCATATTTTTAATTTTTGCTGTCCATGATATTGCAAGTAATCGTCTGTATGACCATAACTCGAACGCTTCTAATCTTTCTGCCTTTAAAGTTCAAGTTTCTGTCGCTTATAATAGCGAGGAGAAAACATAGCACTTTACAATTCTCCGTCGTAGTTCGAGTTTAACATCATGACTTCGCAGAAAGTTGTTTAGGTTATAAAATATTAACTGCGCTATCTCAATTCTATATTTTTTTTGTACTTTTAAGGAACCTGTAGTTGTAATCCGACAACTGAGATATTAAAAACTAACTTTTAAGTTGATGAACTGTTTGATTACTTTCTAGCAAATTGATAATCATTTATCAACCAATTGGATGGATAGTTGAGCTGAATAACAATTTTTTTACCGTATGAAATTCTTGTTCCCAGCGAGGCCTATTTATACATACATAAATTTATATATATATATATATATATATATATATATATATATATATATATATATATATATATAGTTATTTTCACTATTAGGAGACAAACCATGGGATATTCAAAAGGTATCACTAGGATCTTGGTATCGCGCTGAAAGTTATACGCATCACATAATCGAGGTAATCGACAAATCACATAACACATTTCATAATTTATAATTATTTTATTCCATATCCGCTTAACGAACGTCATAAAAGTTCTGGACATTCCTATCCAACGTTTTATGTTATCTACTTATCTCATCCTCGATATTCTTTCTTTCAGTATTAGTCGCAGTATTTCATATTTACTACCTGTTACTTTACATTTTAATAATTCAGATTGTTTTAATAAACTTAGCAAGTATGTTTGTTACTTATTTTATCTGTCGAGATTATTTTTAATTTATAGATAAACGAAAGTTATTTATTATAAATATATATATTTTAGGATTTCAATAATTGGGTTGCGGGATGGATTGACTGGAACTTAGCATTGAATGAATACGGGGGACCGAACTGGATTAAGAATTACGTCGATTCTCCTATTATTACGAATAAAGAAAGAGACGAATTTTATAAACAACCGATTTATTACGCGCTGGGTCATTTCTCTAAATTCATATCGGAAAATTCCATACGCATAAAAACTAGCGGATCGTCAGCTTATTTAGTAGAAATATTAGCGGTAAAAAGGTTGGATAACAGCGTAGTGCTTGTAATTCTAAACAGGTAAATTGAAATATTTGCTACATGAACATAATTTTAGTTCATCAGTGCGGAGCATGCATCCCTGTGTGATAATTATCTAAAGAAGTGGAGATTACATCGGATATCGTAAGCGAAATTTTTTCGAAAATTAATGTATGAAATTTTTTTATAGAGGAAAAACCCATTATATCACTAAATTTTTATATAAAAACACCATAAAGATTTTCGGATATTAAGCCTTTAAGTGGACATAGAAAATGAAATATAAAAATACACAGTTTATAAAAAAGAAAATGTAAAAAATACTTAATTCAGATATCCTCTTCTTCATGGTTGTTCAGTCCTAGAACTGCTCTGCCATCACTATATCCGTCTTCCACTGTTTACAATTTGTCGCCATCCTCTTAAGTTAGACAACGCAAGTACTCCTGTTTTATGGTGTCCATTAGTGTTAGCCTCGATGTACCTTTCGATATTTTCTCCGCTATTTTGCCTTACATTGCATCGGTTATCATTCGTACATGCCTCAGTACATGTCCGATCCATTCCAACCTCCTTTTTCTTATGCTTTCGTAGGATAAAACATCATTCTTGGACTCTGTCAAAAATACTTTGGTTTGATAATTTGTCAGTTCATGAGAATTTCTAGCAGGTGACGCCAACGCCAAATTTTAAGTGCTTCTAATTTTTCTTTATCTTTAACGTGCAGGTTTCTGCTCTGTAATCCTTTGACTCAGTATAGCTTATATTTTGCGATCGTATAATATGTAACAAACGAGTACCTTAATAAATAATTTTCTAGCATTTTTTAATTTAAAAAGTTTTTTTTTCGTTAAATTCTATTCTCCCATCTGACGTTTATTGAACACCGAATGCGTTCCAAAGTAATGTATTTGCTACACAAGTTGGTAAGCAGTATAAACCATCAACAGGTAATGAACTTGAATTATTTATAGAAACAAATATATTCATAGGAATGAAAAAGTTACCAAGTTATCGTGACTAATGGTCATCTAGACCTGACTTTCATGACCACCTATATTTAAAATTTTACGATCAATTTTGATAGAACTTTCTAAGAAATTTAAAGAAAATTATATTACGCATTAAAAGTTAATAACGAATGAATGGATGATCAGATTTTGATGTCGATCAAATCTGAAGCAATACTTGAGGGAAAATCAATAAAGAAACGGTTCAATATTTCTATACTTTGTGACCCTATAGATTACAATATAATTACAATGGTAAAACTGGAGAGATTAGTAAAGTTGATTTCATCACATGTGTTTTGGAATTGGTACAGGTAAAACACAAATCATGTTCTTTTCATCGATAACTTTTTTAATGGTTCTGAATTATTATTAACATTTAAAACAAATCAAATATTCGCATGCGACATTGTACGATCACAAAAAACTATATACTACAAACAAGATGAAAAATGGATGAAAAGTGGAAGTAGTCAAACGATTCCGTAACATTTTTTAAGTCCAAGGACGAGGAAGTGGCGAATTTTTTATCGAATTTGCAAAGCTCGAATGAAGTAGGTACCGTAAAAAGAAAAAAGGGAAATATTAATAACATTTCATGTCCAAAAATTGTAGATGACCGCAATAGTAATATGAATTATGTCGATAATTTTAATAGGCTAAAATTTGATTATCGGATCGATTGTAAGAGCAAGAAATGTTGGGAATATTTTTTCATATAAAATCAAATTCATACATAATAAATAAAAAAAAAAACTGGTGACACTAAAGCTAAGTAAAAAGAGTTCCGACAAGATTTACATGAATATTGTACAAGCAATGCTGATTATGAACAAAAACGAGAGAAAAAAAAATACTAATTTAGCACCTAGTGAAAATTGTAACATAAATTTGCTGCAAGTATTATATGGTGTAATTTAAAAAGGGTTGCTTTGTCCGAGTAATTTTGAAAATAAAATGCTGCAGAAAACGTATCATTCCAAAAATGTATTAAATACACATTACACACACACGCTAGAAAACATTACGTACAAAAGAGAATATTTGTGTTGATTTTATAAAAAATTCGTCATTGGCGGAAATTGTTTTTTTAATGTATTATGTATTTATTTCCAATTATAGTTAAATAATTTTACATGTTTACAGACGACATTTCGACATTCCAGTTACACTAAGAGACAGTGAACGTGGTAATGCAACTTTAAATTTACTGAAAAGATCGATTACTACAATAATTTATGTTTAATATTTTAATCGAAGACAGCATGTATTGGTAATTAAAATTCTTTTATATTATTCCTAACTTTGACGCTATACATATAAAAAATGTGTAATAATTTATAGGTATATCATTTTATATTCATTGTAATTTATAATATTACTTAAAATTTAAGCATTTATCAACATCTACAAAAGTTATGAAATATAAAATAATTGTATAACTTTAATGTTTATCATGGTAACAAAACTAATAACCTACACCGTAAACTAAATCTGAAGTAAATTTTAAAAACGCTTCCAAAAATATATTAAAACGAGCGAAATAAATAAAAAATACATAGTAAGAATGAAATTAGAATTAAAAAAAAAAAATGTGTACGAATTAACACAAGTAGAAAAATAACATTAAATTAATTATACTGATGCATGTTCGTTTTAATCTTTTATAATGATTTTAACCTTCCGTGTTTGTACTGAATGCATAAAATATAAGTCGCTTAGAATCCTTACCACAGATATTAATAATCCGTTTATTGCATAAAAATATATTGTAAAATTTTGAAGCAACTAAAATATTATAAATTTATAAGTTCTTTACGTATGTATTTGTGTTAATATATATGTAAGATGAAAATAAATGTAGAAGACTTCCAATAATATATTAATTGTTAATAAATTCCTGAAATAGTTACTCATTAAATTTAAAATTTTCGGAAAAATTCGGATCTGATAAATCAATCAACTAAGTATTTTAATATTAAAAATGAACGCATTATATGAATGAGAACAATTTTCCAATTACGTTTGTTTATATCTTGTTTGTTCTGAGTATATGTGAGTTTAACATGAAAGTAGTTTATTTTTTTATTAACAATAAAAATAGTGTCTATTAGCAATTTTTAGCTTTGTAAATGAAATTAAATAAAAAAGTCAATAAACTTGATCTTCTCTCATCGAATCAATGAGTGTTTAGACTGAAAATCCATATGCGAGTAACATTAGCAGCACAGCTGAAACGGTTTGAAAATCCATATGCGAGTAACATTAGCAGCACAGCTGAAACGGTTTCTTTTGTTTAAGTCTACGACATTATCACATGTTTTATACCGTCTGAACATAGGAAACTTTGAGAACGGACATGCGGAGAATATACAGCAATCACCCAACACTCAGTACTATCAATTACACCTTCTCTTCCTAGATTTCAGCGGTTCTATTATTAAACGTAGAAGCATTATACTTATCAGTAGATTGCGATTCGGGCATTAATTGTTACCGGACCACTACTCCTTATGCAACTTAGAAAAACTCCTTACTACCCTATCCATACTGGATGTGCAATTTGCAATCCTGATCGTGTGTTCTTCGAATGTCCTTTTTTAATAACATTACGTTCTGAACTATACCTTAAATTAATGCAATTGTCCTTCTCCAAAGGCGGCATTATTTCAGGATCTAGGTGTCGGAATGATCTCCTTTCGTAACTTACCGCTATTTTTTTCTATTACTTCATAAACAGACACATAAATCTCTATGAAGTTCCGTGTTCTGGATGTGTACCAAGATGCATTGATAATACAACGTGCAACCCATAGGTCTATACCGATGGTAATTTATGCAGTAGCAGTTTATTGTACTAAGTCTAGAGGTTCTGTCAATTAATCGTTATATTTTTTTTTATTCAAATTTTTAACTTTTTTTTTTTTACGTATCTAATGCCGTACTTTAATTTTTTGACTGTTGTATAAATTTATTGTATTACTTTTTATTAACGGAATTTATGAGTGTTGATTTAATTTCATTTAGTTAATTTCATCTACCGTCGTTTGCACTATTCCGATATATAGTTTACGGATTTTTACAATCTTCTAGTTAGTTCATGGATGCCGTGTTGTCGACGTACATAACCGAAAAACAATACGAGGATTTAATTTTCCAACAATTCGTTAAAAAAAAAAGTAGACTCCGTACCTTGTCAGTATATCTAACCTAATTTTTTATAATTGGACAGATACTTTATTTTTCGTGTATGTAACGAATATTTATAAAATCGTTTAAATTTGTTTTGCACGCATCATGACAAGTTTTAAAAAGATCGTATTCAAACCGCTAGGAGCTCGTAGTAAATGAGAATTGAATAATTCTAACATAAAAATCTTTAAATCGTTAGAAAAAATTCTACGTCATCCACTAATTTTTATAATAAACACGACGTTTCAAATGTATTCCGATGATTGATTCAAAAAATGTTAAAACTTTAATGTCTTGTAGGAGTATATTTTTCACGATGTGTTTATTTTTAACGGAAACATCATTTCATTTAGTGTACAACAAAATGGCCAAATTATTTTAGTTATATCATAATAAAGAGAAACATATATTCTAAAGATTACCACGTGTAGAAAATCACATGCATGGTATAAATACAAACGAAGTTTATTTACAATTATAGAGTATAACGATCAGTCAGATTACTTTAGTTATATCAAAATAATAATAAAGTGAAATACATTTTCTGAACAGCCCCATATATAGACAGTTATGCTATTTTTAACAATTTTTTTCACAAAATAAATCATTAACGAAAATTTAATTAAATTGTATATAATATATTTAAATATTGTTCCGTATTTATAAAAATATCCGAAGCAGTATTAACGTAACTCCTTCAAACAATAAATAAGCTATACTTCGTGGGTAATCTAATATCGCAGCAATTCTACGTTGCAATACAAAAAATAATGACATATGCATAACGTCTAAGTTCGTATTTAAATACATTCATTTCCATCTTTTAAAACTTTAATAATGTACAAAGCAGAAACGGTGGGCAATATAGTAATGATATACACGTATCAGTCGAAATAAAGTGTTAATTTCTTTTTTGCTTCCATTTTGTAATTAATGATAAATTATATTTATGATGTTTTTTTGTTTGTTTGATGAAATTTTTCTGATGTTGTGTGTGATACTTATGAATTTGCGCCTTTGCAAAAGATCATTATTACGTTGTTTTCGAATATCTGTTATCTATCCGTTTCTTAATCGAACTAAATTATTTTTTTAATTACTTATACGTCAATATTTAAAATATTAAATGTCTTTTATAAACCGCGCTTTAAATAATTTTCTAACCCCTTTGTTCGTAACTCTGACCTTTATATATCGGTTTAATTGTGTTTCCTTTTCTTTCGCGTCGTTATTATTATTAGCAAATTTTTTCATTATGTAAACATTTTGTTAATCTATTATTTTCTAAATGCCTTTCGGTTATATAAAGTTAATTCATCTTTTAAAGCAGCTTTTGATTATTCGTCACGCTTTATTTAGCGCCGTATTTACTCCTTTTGTGTGTGTTAAGTGGCGGCAATGTAGGGACAGGAACCATCATGTATTGCTGGAAACAGTGAAATTTTTATATTTAACATAGTGATACGAGTTCTGTCTTTACATAATTATGAAAAAAATAGTAATTACTATATTATTTTCATTTTATAATGTACTTTTAAAATAGTAATTTTATCCTAAAACTAATAAATAAAAAAATGCAACTAATTTTTGACTTAAAAATTATTGAAAACATATAGAGAAGTTGTTTTCATGGCTAAATGCTTTTGCGAATTTAAACGTATTTTAATTGTGAAAAGCATTTAAAGACAACAATAAATAAATCTTCATCCGTATAAGGTGTGTACATACGTATATTTGCGCCGCCTTTTTAGATGTTAAAAGTATTGCTCAAATTAATGTAATTAAGTAGCTTATGTATGTTTGTGGTCTAAATTATTTTATTAGTGATTACACTGTTAATTTAGATGTTGTTTAAAATTTTACATCGAGTACAATAGTTTTAACGGGAGATGAATTATGTATTCGACTTTTTGTTTTCTTTGTTTCAAATTCTCAAATCTCAAAAAAGTTTAAAACTATCTCTTTTTCACCCTAAAGAACAGAATGCGTTTAGATTTCTTAAAATTGATTTCGAATTTGTAAGTTCAATGGTTTAAATTATGTTATAATTTTTATTGTAACTCCGAAGTTTAGGTTGGTCATTTTGTTCGCAAATAAAGAAAGTACGGAAACATTTTGATAAATTTTATCAGTCTGTTATTCATAATTAATATTTCAAGATGATAATAATGTAAGAAGCTGATAAGCAATACATTTTTTATTTTTTAGTGTTCTGGTTCAATGTACCTACCAACGAACATTTGTGATTTACATAATTATGGCGTCTACGTGTATATATATATATATATATATATATATATATATATATATATATATATATATATATATATGTATATGTATATATATCTATAGATCGATGGGAAAAAATTAATTTTGACCAGTAATATTCTTTTATAAAATTCCATTTACACAACGATGAAATTA
Organism: Coronaproctus castanopsis; assembly: GCA_032883995.1. Lineage (NCBI taxonomy): Eukaryota > Metazoa > Arthropoda > Insecta > Hemiptera > Monophlebidae > Coronaproctus > Coronaproctus castanopsis. Next base: position 111,245,973 of record CM065053.1, read on the forward strand.
AATTAGAAAGAATATGATAAAAGCACAGTGGTTTTCATATTTAGTTTAAAATTGTTACAGTTTTTAATAACAGTTAAAATACACAGCAGCGATTCATTTAATTTGCTAAACGCATAGAGTTACATTACACGCTAATCATGTAAACTTTGATGGGGAATTATTAAATTAACATCAAATTGTTTTACCCAAACATTTCGTACAATAAGATCAATATTTCTAGTTGAAACTGGGATGTTGTCAAAAATATATTTTTAAAACAAAACTAACTTTAAAATCACAAATGTGTTGCTCATTATTATATGTTATATTGTTGACAGAAATTTCTCAACTGTAAGCAATTATATTGAAAAAGTTAGAAAATGATAATTTTCTGTTAAGGCTTGAATTGAGACATTTTAACACCTAAGCATGTTGTTATGTACTTTTCTGTCACTGAACCATGGTGTTATGAGTATTAAAGGTTGAATCCACCTGTAATATGGGCTAAAGACTGGACCAAATATTATTCCAATGTTCTTTATGAGCAAATTTAATCAGACATAAAACGTCTATTAGATGTGTATACTGAATCTGCATTCAACTATCTGAAACGGTCATGGCTTCCGCATCAACGGTACTGGTGAAATGCCGGAGTGTCTAAGAATCGAGAAGAACCTAACAAAAATGTTACATTAATAGCAATTAAACCAAAATTTGTGTTTTACATAAGTAATGCGATGTACGGACGATTAGATCACAGAGATTTTAGATCTATTAAACAGCTTTTCAAATCGGTAAAAATAATTCTGATTCATAAACGAATTTTAATGCTTGTTATATTGTCATAGTGTCGGCAGTAAAAATAGAAGGAAAACGTAATAGAACAAATTTCTTAATAACGTTTAAAGAAGGAAACACAAAAGCAGCACCAACTTTATTATTACACTCGGAAGAATTTATATAAATTGGAAGGAAAAAACTTTATTTCTACTCTAGCAGTTTGGACAGTTACAACTGATTTTTAATCACGAAAAAGGTTAAGCAAAACTTCCGTTTTAGAGATTTACTTAAAGTAGTATTATGGTACTTAAAATACAAATAAATCTTTCTAGTGTCAGAATTACGGATTTTATTTTTTTTAAATCATTATTTTTAATATATAAACTGTACTTGGAAAATATTTAATGCCGATCTGAATGAATTCCAACATGTTTTACTTTTCGTATGAATTGAATATTAATAATCTAAGGTTGGTCCATCGCTGAAAGAAACCTTTATTTAACTGAATCACGTCCAATGCGTATATATTGTGATCAATAGAATATTCTAATATTTTACTCATCCTTATAGACAAAATTTCATCTCGATTAAAAAATGTTAAAAAGCTTATCATATCGAAAAAATTGCATTGAGTTTATTAACTCATAAGGCAACACCGATATTTTGCCATAATTTTATGTTATCATTATATTGTAGTTTTATAAAATACATTGTGAGGTATAAATATTATGTTTTTAAAAGACATTTAATAAATAGGCAAATGTCCGAAAATTCGTTTAAACACGTTTTATTTAATTTTTTTTATTTTGTAAGGATACTTTTCACTTTCTACACACCATATTTGTTCTGTTTCATTTACATCTAATTTGAATTTTCAAAAGCAAATTTTTGTGGGATAAAGATTCTTAGAAATATATATTGCAATAAATTACCTACTTGAAAGGTTGTAAATCCGACTTTTGTAGTTTTCGTAGATTAGAAATATATTTTCCTTATAAATGAGGCAAATAAATATATTATTGAAAATCATTGTATAAGTTTTCATCTGATTTTATTTATAAAGTGGATTACGATGCAAACGTCGAAAAATCGACTTACTAACTGAATTCAATGTGAAAGAATCAAATCGATTCGTTAAGTTTTATCTGGCAAATAACAAAAATGGCGGGATCAGCAATATTTCTTATTTCGCCGTGGTTTTTGTTCTTTAAAACGTTGAATGCAAAAGAAATTTTACAATTTTTAAATCAATAGTTATAGTTTAAAAAAGTGGTGGTCTATTGTAGCCTCGTTGATTATTCTGCTGAAAATATAACAGGTGATGGTGTCATTTTTTATTTATGTAAGTATCCGAATTTTCAGAATTATAACATTTACGATAATTTATACGAAATTCAGTGAAACGTATTAACTTAAATATTAAGAAATGTCTATTTTTAAAATTAGACGTTACCAACTTTTTAACCAATTTTATAAGTGTATCTTCACATCTTTTGTCAAAGTCAAATTGAATGAATTTTTCATTTGTTTCATTATAAACAAACGACAAATTTTGTTTCAATACATTTAGAAAGAAAACATTCATCGTTTGTTTATTGTATTTAATGTCAAGTTTGATTACATGAAATCATTTAGAGTGATATACATTCTATGTACCACTCAAATGTAAAAACTGGTTTCCAAAATATCTGAAGTTCAAAATATTAAATGGTAAGAGAGACATTTCAATATATTTTCAATAGCTGAAACTATATTAATCGTGAATTGTTTAACGAACATGGGATGGATATATATATATTTAATAGGGTAAAATGTCAAAAACACAAAAACATTTATTATAAACTGATCCCTTTGCATTCGGCATAATTTTGGTGTTTAATTAGTTATCTTATAAGCAGATAGTTCTATGTATATGTTTTAGATTAAATGAATTAAAACTAAGTAGACGCATTAGTAGTTTGTTCATCCTTTGTCGCACAATTTTATACCTGCTCAGATATTTCGCTTTTGAATTTTATTTCTTAAAATTATTTTTTATATGTGTAATTCTATGTATTTAGTTTTCTTTAATTTATAAATTGTCTTTGGTAATTTCTATTATAATAAATTTTCTAGTTTAGAATTTATAAAATAACCCAGATCGTAGATTCAAATATAAGGAAATTTTTATATTTTACGGAGTGTTTCTAAGGCATATAATTTTCTACAATAGATATGCGTAATTTATTCAATGACGAGTTTTTTTAAATATAATTTTTGTATAATTGAAAAAAAAAATTAATTTATTAAAATATTTGTATTCGGTAGTATATTCTCGACAAATTAAATGTAAATAAGTATTGAAATATAGACAAAAATTCACTAATCCCATCTTAATATATTTCATAATGACAACATAATTCTTTCCCCTTTTTATTTACAGGTGTATGAGTCAAGATAACAACGATGTTTTTTTTTTTCGCGTCATGTAAATGTATGATGTTAATTATTAAGCCTTTATTCAATAGGAATACTTTTGGGCAAGTAAAAGTATTGTGAGTATAGGTATGTAATGTGCATATATTAATGGTGTATTATGTCATCCATCTTGGCTTGAACTTGCAACAGTTAAAATAGCAGTATGTAATTTTTACAATATATTTTTATTATTGTAATTATGCGAAAATTGACACAAATGTTGCGTTTTGTTTGAGTTATAATTATCAGTGCAGAAAACAGGTAAATTTAAAACATCTGACTGTAGCGGAGCTAAAATATCTTTCGGATTATTTACGAGGAGTTAAAAATTAGGTTTGTTTTAGTCAATTCTAATTTTCAAGAATTATTACCATGTGATTTTCCAGATTGTTTGAGGCGTTTAAAAATTATGTTTATTTTATTTAATTCTAATTTTCACGAATTATTATCGTGTACTTAAAATGATTATGTATTCGAAACACATCACATGTAAGAAATTAATAATTTTTTTATTTTCTTAATTTTCATTTATTTATTTATTATTTTTTTTTTTTTAGTAAAACAAAAACTGCATTTTTAATAACATAATAGATAATGCTTAATAAAAATTGTTAATTCTTTGAAAAAAACTGTTAACGGTTATATTTCTTTTTTAAAATAAGTTTACCATATCTGTTCTTGTTACCAGTGTTAATATACAAACGGATAAAAATATTTTACGCAGAACTTTAAAAATGATTAATTACATATTAGTATAGCTAGACCAAACAGTACATTATGAGTAAAAATAATGTGACAGTGTTCGGGGAACCATAGTAATAATTTATAATATGCCATCGAAAAATTATTTTAAATTCACTTAAAGATAAATTCAGTCATAAAGAATTATTCTTCATAAAAATAACTGAACTATATTATAGTTTTAAGTACTTTGGGAAATCTGCTTGATTAATTAGTAAACGAGTTTACATTATTTATTGCCTATATAATGGATAAAAAAAAAACACGTACTTAACCGGGATAAATCGTATGTTATCTAATTATCATGTACACGACTATAATTACGTAATTCATTTTATACATGTATAATCCGTTAGCTACATGATTTGTCAGTTTAAATAATCATTCTTAGACTGCGTCACTTCACGACGTACTTTAGCTAGTTTTGCAAGCACTAATATTGTACACTCTTTAAAACATATATTTTATTTTATTTTGTATATATTTATAAGGTTTTGCTCTTTTTATTTGTTTTCGTATTGCATCAATCGCCAACCTTAAACCTGCTTTTTAAAACAGCAATTATAAATTCGATTGAAGTAAGCGACTAAAGCTATGTCGTTTGCTGAAACTAAATCCGTTTTTATTTAATTGTATTTTTTTATTTTTGCCTCCTCGAATTATGTTTTCTACAGAAGTTATTTATGTATAAGAAGTCTTTCTTTTAGCGTAGATAAATATACTCTATAACCTGTTTCAGTGTTATTTATATCTATTTTTATTCCGAATTTACAGGTTGTAGCGTCAATAATTATTGCTAATTCTGTTGTTTCAAATTATCTACATAGATATTTATTGTCGTGTCCTGTGGAAATTGTACGCTGTCAGAAATATTAACATTGTTATCTACACCAAATAGAGGCGTACCCAGGATTTGTTTCTGGGGTAGGCTGAAATTACCCCCCTCCCAAATAAAAAATAAATAGTCTATTATTTTTAGACTGTATATACTTGATCAGAATATGTCGACGGTCTGGAGGTATTGAACGGATTTGAAGTGTGGTGTATAAATAAGGTCAGAGCATGTTAAAGTTTAACACTAACAACGTTTGGGTATAATTAAAATTTATATTTATAAAATTCATAATTAAATTTACAAAACGAAATCTACACGCCTAGGGTTTCTTGCTAAAATATCGTTAACTTAATCTGTACTGATACTTATTTCGCGGCGTATATTCAATAGAGCCAATCGGTTCAGGCAATCCTCATCTGCGTTGCTCCTTAAATAATTTTTTAGACGCCTGAGTGTCGAAAACGATCTTTCGCCACAAGTTGTTGTGACAGGTAAAGTACATAACATCTTTAGCAAAATGCAGATGTGTATGAAGGTGGTTTCATCGCACATATTCAGAGCAATATGCGCCTTTTTAGGAGCTTTGTCGAATTTTAAGTACCACAATTCAATTTGCGAGATAAGTGCCGAATTTGTTGCAAAATGCAAGTAATTTGAATAAAACTCGCATAGCTGTAAGAACTGGGTCTTTCTTCGTTCAGTGATTGATTCTCCGGTTGGTAACAAGCAGGAAAAACTGGAGAGTATGTCTTCATGTTACAAAAATTTTCGATAAATTTTTCTACCCATGGTATATAAATACTGCATTGATAGTATTGTTCTGGAGTTTCGGATTCAATGTTGCTTCTTGCTGTTTGTTTTCAAGCTATTCGACGTATTGCAATGGTAATATTTAAAGTAGCAGCAATGTTTTTGACTGCTTCGAATATCGCATGAAAACAGAAAACAGCAGTTTCTTGCTCTCCTTGAACTAGTTTTATGACAAATTTTGTCAAATCAACATCTCCTTCTAAATCAAAGTCATTTTCTCGCAACGTTTCACTCAAAGACAAAAACGCAGTATTTTTCAGCGCAAAGTAAACATATAATAAATTTCCCTCGGTAAACATATAATAAATTTCCCTCGCTAGATGGAATTGTTTAAGATTGATGTATTTCTATCATTCCAGTATAATATCTCTTCGGGTGCATCTGCAATAGTATGGAATAATTCTATAAAAACTGTAATGGCATTATGTCTCTCCACCTATCTTGTTGGTACATTCCCTTCAGTTGTCTTTGGCGCAAGTACCTGCGTCACGTGCTTCAGAAGCGTTTATGTGAGTTAAAGAAAGCAGCTACTTTTTGCACCACTCCAAAACAATTCCTAATAGGAGCAATATCTGCCGAATGTGAAATTCACAGGTTTAAAAAATGTGACATACAATGTACGTATATTGCTAAACGATACTGTTCTGATATAATCCCTTGAACACCACTGTGCCTGTCGCTCGTGGCAGCTGCTCCATCATAACCCTTACCACGCATTTTAAATGAATCGACATCATATTTTCTTAAAGTTGATAAAATTCTATTTGCCATATCTGTACCAATCTGTCCTTCGAGCTGTTGAAATTTGAAGAATTGTTCGCAGATTAATCCACTTTCATTACGCACAAAAAACAAAGTGAAAACTATTTGGTTTTTGAAATATCTGTAGTTTCGTCAGCTAATGCGGAATAAAACTCCGCTTCTCTGGTTTCTGCAATAATCTTTTGTTTTGTGACTGGCACATGCTGAGATAATTTGGTTCTGTATTTTCCAGCTAATGTATGTAGGATTTTTTCCGCAACTTTTAAAATGCTACTTCAATTCGCTATCTCCAGCTTGTATTCGCGCTTTTAGCAATGCTCTAAAATTACCTTCGTTTTCTAATGGCGGATTCTCTAAATTAAATTCACCGTAATCGCGATGTCTGTACAAATCAATTCCCTGTCTCCCACATAAAATGACGGTATCCACTATTGCTTTGTTTTTTTGTTTTTTCGTCGGTTTTTTAGAGCTTGCATCTTACTGCCTTTGTCAATCGATCGGTGGATAGGCTGAGCTTTTCCAGCCATTATATCTTTACAGTTACTCGCATCAATAAATGCACTTTTATGATAATAATTTGCATCATGTTCAGCAAATCGTTCTGGAGCATGTTTCCAATTACTGTAACCCTCTTTTACAAGACTTCCAGTATTTTCTTTTGACGTGAAGCCAACGGTCGAAGGAGCAAAAAGTAAACAGTACAAGCAATAAACGCTATCTTCCGCCATCGAATAAGTTATCCAAGGATATTTTTCAGCCAATTATAATTAAAACTTCGGGTTTGTTTCCCATATGGTTTAGTAGGAAAATTAAAACTTTCATTTGGTTTCCATACATTAATTAGTGCATTCAACTTTTCATGATCAGCTGAAGTTCTCTTTTTATAATTTGATACATCCTCGGGAGTGGGATATACATTTATTAGAGAGAAATGCACCCCACGTGCAATTGTAGACAAATTTCGACAGAATGTGTACAGATGGTTGTATAAATAAGTCAGTAAGACGCTATACTGCAGTTTTCTATTATACAGATAAAGAAATATTGATAATTTTGCAGTACGCCCGATCCTCGTATCCAGTAAAACTATACTCAATAATGATAGCACTAAACTACATAAAAAGAATAGAGACAAAAAAATTTTTATAACTCAGCATTAAGTAAACTAGAAACCATTAATCCAAAAAAAATGTTAGTAACGTTGAAATGAAAATTTGGGAACTAGTTGAACACAAATTATTTTTTAAGTGGATTCCAGGACACGTTGGACTTTATGGAAACCAGACAGTTGATGCCCTAACTAGGAGTAAACAGAATAACATAAAACTGATAAAGTTAAACTGGGAAGATTATATGACAGTTATTAAGGATCGGTCATATCAACAATGGGAACAAATGTATACAGCAGAAGCAACGTAAAAAGGTAAAACCTACATATTAGTAAAACAGACAATCGATAGGAATCTATGATATGTGGACAAGAATATGAGAGAGAATACATAAACATGATATGTAGATTATATTTTGGAATCATTGAACACCACCATTTTCACCTATGGCTTTTAGCAATTGTTGATAGCTCGGCTTGTAATTATTGTGCTTTAAAACAGTCAATAGAACATATGATATTGGCAATGTGGCCAGTTCGATTCAGAAAGAAAATTATTCTTAAAAAAGTATTACAAACATTAATATCTCTCTGCCCATAAGTGTTGTACAAATATTAATTAATTGTCTCGTGAATGTATGTATTTATATCGGTTTATGAAGAATGCTAATATAGATTTCTAGATATTTTATACTAGGCAGAAGTTGAAAAACCGGGTCAAAATAAAAATATATAACTTATTTAAATTATTATGTTTTCGTTTCGTAATTTAGTAATTATTTTTTTTATATATAATATTTTCGTCATGTAAAGTTGCAATATAAAATATTGTTTTAATTTTTTTTTTTTTTTTTTTTTAACAAAATTATTGAGTCGCCCAAAATTTTATTTCTTTTGGTGAACGCCCAATAAACATAATTTTATCGATATTAAAATAATGTCCTAGATGCTGTACGATTACTTTCATAACACACCAGTTAATATATAATGGTATACAATTTAAGGCGTCTTAAAACGCTAAATAATATGAATATATATGTGTATGTGTGTGAGACGAGTAAGTGTGTTAGTATGCAACGAACACAGACTTCGAAAATTTATAAAAATTAAATTTAAATATATTTTTGATAAATATGATGTTAATAAACTATTTTAAAATCATCAAAATTTTATGTTCGACAATGATATCCTGTGTATTTTACCTTTAAAACTACTAAAATTCTGTTCTAGTTTATCGATATTTTAATTTTGTATTGGATTATTAGTTTTCGCATATTCAAATGATAACAAATTTTGTTTAATAACACCCGTTCCGAGTTTTCGGGTTCGGTGTTATCGTGTCGTGTTTTAAAATTGTGCACAGCGGTTATTTGGTACGAGCTTGTTCACATCATGTTTTATATAAATATAATTCTCGAATAAGCATAGTCAGAATGAGTTTTTAGTTCAAGAAGGAACCATGTACGTATTTGTATTAGCGTTGAGGTCACAATGATAAGATTGGATCAAAAGTAGATATTGAGAATTTATAAGTGGAAATTTTAGAAACGGAAACCAACATTAATAATGAAAGGTTAGTTTTAATATAGGTGAAGTGACATTAATATTAACGGTAATAATGCTTAATTTATATATATATATATATATATATATATATATATATATATATATATGGAAAAACTGATTAGTTTGTTACTAATTAGAAATTATGATTGTAAAACGTCTGCTAATAAAAATAAATTGTAACGAGGATATTATTTTCTAAGTATATGGAACAGGATTTGATAAATGAACATTCTTAAATTAACTTTTTTTTTTCGTGTTAATAAAATTGTCGTCTATTAAAATTATCAATTGTTCTTATATTTGTGGAATTGATTTTTCGGGTTTATTGGTGATAAACTATGATACGCGTTTAAGGTTTTCCAAAATGATACAATTTTTTGAAATTCTATCAGTCATCCTTGAAATTTTGAGTGGAGCTATTTTAGGAGATTTGATAGTTCTCAAATTTTAGACTTTTCAATTAGTCTATTGGTATGCGTAATTATTCGCCGTTAAAAAAAAATCTCAAATAGGAAATACTTTTATTATCGATTTTTTCATTTGATCTAGTTCATTCAATCAAGTCCGTACAGCGTCATCGAAGTAAAATATCGCTTAAAAGAAGTTAGTTACTTATTCTGGTTTGAATATATAATTTATATATATATATATATATAATTTATATATATATAATTTATATATATATATAATTTATATATATATAATTTATATATATATATAATTTATATATATATAATTTATATATATATATAATTTATATATATATAATTTATATATATATAATTTATATATATATAATTTATATATATAATTTATATATATATATATATATATATATATATATATATAATTTTATATAATTTTCTTTTATTATATATATATATAATCTTATATAAATTTCTTTTATTGTGTATATATATATATATATATATATATATATATATATATATATATATATATATATATATATATATATATATATATATATAATTTTCTTTTATTGGGCTCGAACGGTGATTTACTATCAGACATCCTTATCTCTTATTTTATAATTATTTGAATAATATCGCATGTATACCAGTTTTTTTGGTTTCGGGATAAACAAATATCCTGCTGTGAGTTTTTCCGTTTTATGTTTATCGTTGTTATTATATAAACACCTGTTTCTGTTATGGATTAATTTATTGATCAGTGGTAACCAGGTGAAATCCAATTGATGAATTCATATTCTTCATTAAAGTTAGGATGTTTATACATTTTAATAGCTTCGTTTTTTTTTCTTTATGGGGATGCCATTACAGCCTACCCAACGTGATACTGTAATTCCTGATTCATATTTCTATAAACTTGACAACTTCTCTAGAAATATCGCTATGTCCGGAAACAGATGTAAATTATGAAGGTGAAGAAGGGACAAAACTTTATAAGGAGGACCGTTACAAGACGCGTGCAAAGTCGAAAAACACGTGATCAGGATTGCAAACTGCACGTCCAGCGTGTAGAGGACTGTAAGGAGTTTTTCTAAGCTGTATAAGGAACAGGCGGTCCGGCAACAAGCAATGCCGAAACTGCAGTCGCGTTTTTAAAACTATTATCTAATAATAAACTAATCCAAAAATTGCAACGTACACATATGAATTGCTTAATATTAACGCAACCTAACTCGTCTAGTGTCAAACCGATGCGCTTGTCATTATTAGCGAGAATCGTTAGTTTTGTTTACTATTACTATCAAAATGAAGAGATGTTTTCCAAAAAATACGGCTCTTACGTTTTGGCGTGAAAAATATAAATAAATAAAAATAATTTCGGTTATAAATAGTACGTAACCTGGGACAGTATTTCTGGATAAAAGGAAACTTACAATGATCAATAATATTTATTTCGTTTAAGCGTCGTTTTTCTTAAATGATCGTTATATCAGTGGCCGTGCTGCATACACAATACCGGTGTAGAAAAGTTACTAGGTTCGTTCACTGCTCCCGATATAAAAAGTTTTTCATTATCATTTAATTACGGGCAATGGTGATAGTGTATGCCAGCAAAATTGTTTACTTTTATAAAAGATATTCGGTTGATAACAAAAAATGTTTCAACTATAAAAATATTTATGTAGCGCATAAAAATTTATACGTAGAGTTATGTAAAAAATCAATGCTGTACAAATAACATTATTTTATTATTTTTAACTATTTAATATTACTATTATTATTACTATTAAATTAGATTAACGTGCTGTGTGCAGCTACTAATAGCTAGAGGCACGCGAGGAACAAAATATTACATTGAGTGGTAGAGGGTTTATTGATGTCAGCGAGGAGAGGTGGAAAAGAAGTCGGAAGGTTCAATAAGGATCTTTTGGAGGAATATTGGGGACAAATGACCGGGACGTGTTAAACAGCAAGAGTGACACCGCACAAGGCACACTAAGGTGGATCATTCTGCTCTAGGGAGGTGAACATGTGTCATCTTTGTATGAACTAGTCGAAGTTGAGTGATGACCACGTCGTCTTTGCGGCACTGTATGTTTAGTCGTATTGTTGTTGACTTGACCAAACGCAATTTATTGGAGGGGCAGAACGCTATTTTTATTCTCATACCGTATAGGAAAACATCCTTTATCTCAAGCTTATAAAAGTAGAGGTGTACTTTACTTAGAAGTCTTAATAGTTACTTCGTATAGAAAAATTTATAAGTATGTGTTAAAAATTGGCAATGCGTGACTAAATATGAGTTCATTATTAGTCGATATTGTACGTTTTGTTTTTGTTTTTTTAATTCGTTCTATCTTCGTTTTAGTTTATAGCTAACCCTCTTCACGCCTGCGTCTAATTATAATTTGACATCTTCGGAGTAGATCGTGTTATAGATTAGTTTTTCTCGGACGAGGAAGTGTGTAATGTAGAATTCTCGGAATGATTAGTACTCGTTATGTTGTAATTACGAAAAAAGAAACATCCATTATGTTCATTCGGTTAAAAATATAAAATCATCTTTTAATTTAATAGATTGATATAGAGAGAGTTCGGGTGGTAGATAATAGTTGCAAATGTTGATACTCAGGTATGGTGTGTGGGGTAAGTGGATAGTGACTTCTATTATCTGTAATGAAGTGTTTATGTTTACTTGATTACGAGTTATTGAAGAATGAATTAAGATTGTCACTACCCCCTTAGCTCTAATTCAGTGTGTGTTGTCATGCCTGAAAATGTTGTAGTTCATTATTTGTAGGTTATCTGAGAGTTTAAGATATATCTCCGGTAAGCATATGATTGCCGGACAGTGTGGTGATAATAGTTGCCTAAGTTCATAGTTGGTACAAGCCTCTTTAGTTCCACTGTATTATTTTAGCCAACATTTTTATTTGTACTAATGTTTTCGCGTGTAATTACCTGTTTAATATTAGTTTAAACGGTCATGATTTATTCATCTGTGTCGATGGCATTCATCTGGCGTGTGTCACTTTGTACCGTTCTGTTGCTAAGATATTTTGTAACTGATATCATGTGAATTAGACCCTCCTTAACACTAGTATAATGAGCAAAGCTTAGTTTTCATACATGTTTAATATTTGGAAAAATCAAGGATGAAATTATATTGATTATTATCGAACAATGGTTTAACTTTTTCAGTATTTTATATATATATATATACGTATATGTTCGTTGAGCTGAATCGTAAATTAGTAAATAGCAATACCGGAGAGATAAAAAAAAAAAAAGTGGAAATACACGTTTTGTAACTTTTAATTTTCTACACTATACAAATGGTACAAATATGAGAAATAAATTACGTAATTACGTATACAAATATAGAGTCGTAAGTAATATAGTAACTGCGAAACTTAGAATACAAAAAAAAATTAATAAATAAATTAAAAAGGTTAATAATTTTGAAAGAACAATTTTCAAGAAGGGAAAAAAGGAAGAAAAAAACAGGACGACGTAAAAATAAATATTCAAGAAAAAAAACAGGACGACGTAAAAATAAATATTCAAGAAAAAAACCAGGAAATAATAAATTAAGACGTAATAAATAAAATATTTAATTAATTAATAATTAATGCTGCTCATTTAAAAAAGACTAGAATAAATAAGATGCAAATGGCCTTTCCAACATTTTTAAAAAATTTATTTAATTTATTTTACAGTCGAGACGACAGTGCACACGCGCTATACTTCGGTGACGATAATTCAATTCTATTTCTTATTGCGATTATGTTTTTCGTGAGGAGCGTTAAATTTTGTTGGCGATTGTAGTTTTTCTTTAATGAACGCGATACATTAAACTTTTTAAGGTGTTCCAAAGAAAAATAAATGCTTTTTTTTTTATTATTTTTCTCGAAATTTCTTTCCAAATTGTTCTTCGCGTAAAATATCATCCGCTTCGTCCGAAACCGCAGCCATGTTCGAGTCAACTCCGTACAAATAAGCCGCCAACATAGAATTCAATGATTCGAATTTAGACCTGAAATAGCAAATAATTCCAGAAACGAATTAAACGCGGTTTATGAAAAAAATTCCTTAAAAAAATTACTCGCTAAATATATACGACGGATATATTTATACATTGTACGCGTGTATACGCAAACACACACATATTAATTAAATATCTAAATAATTAGCCCGTATATAACGACTTTTTTTTTATCACAACGTGGTATTCGAACCGCGTGCGAATAGTGCTGTCTACTTTTCGAATATCCGTTTTGTATAATTAAACTCTGTACTTATTACTTTTGTACGTTATAAATACTTCGCGCGTTATTAATTGTTATCATTAACTTTTTATTATTTTATTCGTCGTAAGTTTTGTTTCGTACATATAAAAATTCCAAAGAAGTTTTTAACCGAGTACAGGAGGAAAAGGTCATTCTTGAATTGAAAGATATCGCGGTAAGAAAAAATAACCGTCTGCAGACCCAAAGAAAGACCAAGCCACACAGTCGAGAGAAAGAAGCGAAAATCAAGAGCTCCCCGCTGAACTGAAAAGGCTAACAGCAGAACGTAAAAAGTGGAGTACTTGGATGATAGAGACGAACCAGTTCGAAGATTGATACACACCGATCGATATAATATCTAAATACCGGCATCGAAAATGGCTAAAATTCAACAAATCAAACTTTTTTATTTTAATAGTTAATAAAGATTAGGGGCTATAATACTACTCTAACGGTAAACTTAACAAAAAAAAAAAAAATATAAAAGGAGTATACTTGGGAGCACGCATATCGAGTCAGCGTGATTCCGATCGAAATATAAAAGAGAGAATATAACTGAGGAGTACATTAATAGGGGAGAAATTTAGATATAGAAAGTATTGAAATATATACAAAAAGTGAGAATTTAAAAATTTTTAAACTTGTCTTACCGATATATAAATTATATACCTTTAACACGATATAGAGAAGGAAACTGGACACTATAGGAGACTATTCCGAATATCACGGATTGCGCATTGAACCATAATGAGTCTGCCCCGGAGGAATTAGATAATTAACTGTTATCATCAATCGCTAAGCGGATGTTAGCATTTTTGGGACGCATAATTCGAGCCGATAAAATGGAAAAAATAAATTCTTAGATTGTAAATTGGATCGATGTACTTGGAACGAATGACAAAATTGATTGATATACAACTTCCGGACCATAAAATTGAGAATCACTGATGTACTACAGTTGTTGCGAAATCAAGTTTCGACGTCCGAAATTATATATATATATATTGTTTAGATTGGTGGACAACTAACTTGAAATGTCAGAATTCTCTGGATAGCGCCAATTTGTTCGTGTTATTATATTGTTGTTTGTACATCATGTATTTGTTCGATATATTTCATTCTTCACCTTCCTCTTGATCCTTTACGTTTCCATCCTTTTTTATTAGTATGTCCTTTCCCAAAATTACTTTGTTTTTTTATATGTTTTATTAACGTTCCATCAATTTTTATGTTTATTTCCTTATTTATTTCCTTTCTACCGCATCCGATAACTTATGTCTCCTTTATGTTTATCCTCGTGTTGTAGGTTTTTAAAATTTAATTAATTTGATTTAGGGCTCCCTCGTTCTAGGTCTTGTGGATTTCCTGCTATTATAGCAATATCGTCTGCAACCGTGAAGATGTGTTTATTTTCTTTCCGCCGTTTATAATTCCAATATTACATTCTTCTTTTCATTGTTTTATCACTACATTAAATAGGCCAGATTACATTGCTACCTTACTCCATTGTTTATTTTTACCTCTTTTTACGTATATTTTATATTGATTTTCGTTATTTGGTTTTAGTACAACGAATCTGTAAGTTATATATAATATATATATATATATTTTTTACGTTATCATCTTTAAAGAATTAAATATTATCATTTAACTGATATATACATAGACGAACGAAACATTCTATACAATTAAATAAGTAAAATTACCTAAATTCCGAGTCCGTTTAACCTCCTGATCCATTGTTGAATTTTATCTAATTCGTCCGTCAATAATAGTACATCTACACAGCCTTTGAAATAGTCACTGGTGAAACAATTTTGCCTGCAATTACGAAATAAAATATTTATAGATTTATTATAAATAAAATACACCTCGGAAATTATAAAGGGAAAACAATAGTTACGTACGTGAAATAATTTTTCTCACCTGCGACGTTTATATATATTTATTAAACCCAAAATGGTGTATACACGAACAAAATATGTTTAAGAAGTATATTATTTCGCGAACTATATTAAACTTTTGAATATTACGAGAGAAGGGACGAAATAAATTAATCCTTTCAGTCACGATGTACACTATATGGTACATGAAATTTTAATGCTAACATTTTAAGTATACATACTTTAAAAAAAATTGTTTATAATATGCGCGGTAACAGCGTATATATATAATTCACAGTAGCCGCACGTGCCCGTTAATATATATATCACGATGCGCTTATATCAATCCACTGCTGGATGGAATCGCCCCCCCTTCGTTTTCCATCTGTAGCGATCACGGGCCTCGTTTATCCCTTTCACAACGGCTGATTTCTCTATATCGTCCTGCCACCTTGTATCTGGCCGACCGCGACTTCTGCGTCCTTCTCTTGGAAGCCATTCTGTTATTCGCTTCGTCCACCTCTCACCGTTTCTTCTTGCTACATGACCTGCCCAATTCCATTTTAACTGCTCTACACATCCGACTACATCCGACAATTTAGTCTGATGTCTTATCCACGTGGTTTATATATATATATATATATATATATATATATATATATATATATATATATATATATATATATATAATGTTGATGTATTGAAAAGTGTGATTTTATAAATTAACATAACAAAATAAAAACATTTTATTTACACGCAATCCTTTTTAGTATTTGCAAACACACACACACACACACACACATATATATATATATATATGAAATGTACGCGAAATAACATTTTCGCCATATCTTCGTGAAAAATGTTTAGATTTTGATTGACATTTTTGTTTGTTTTATTGATAATCATTCCCTTTATTTAAACCCCCTATCAGTAGACCCTAGTTACATACACTTGCATAATTTTGATGTTATACCTACATACGAAGCATTGAGCTATCTTGATATAACGGTTTTGTCATCGAGTTTACAACGTCAACGTCTAAAAACACTCGTTTGATCTCAATTCTGATTTTCAAATCTTACACGTTTCCGAAATTAATCAGGTGATCGATTTACTTGAAACGTTAGAAATATAAATGATGAAACCTGTTTTTAACTACTTCCTCTCAGTGGTCAGCAAACAAATATCGAATTCGAACCTGTTACCTTTCGTTTACCGAGGGTTGAGCATTTTACGTAGCAGAGAATTAGACGGTTTTTTCGGAGATGTACGCGACACCGTATAAAAAGTATTTATTATCATTTTTTTTTAAATTAGTAGCATTTTCGTAAGTCTAACATGTGTTACTTTCTTTTTTATTGTTCACGGGGAAAATGATTAAGCACGATGCTAAAAAAATACGATTATCGTTTATCACCGTCGTAAAACGATTAACCCCTTCATATATGAAATTTTAACGAAAAATTAGTAATTTTATACAGGGTGTTGCTTTTTAGATAACTCCAGATTGAAATATGTATGTATATATATATATATATATATATATATATATATATATATAATTAGAATTCGGACATTTCATGGTCGACCAGAAAGTGTACGATTTTGTTAATATGAAGATTTCACGTACCGTATAATGGACATTGTGACTGAAAGGTTTAAATATATTAATATTCGTAACATCTTACCTGCACAATGCGTGCAATTTAGGAGCTCTGAATAGATTATAACAGTCTTCGCAAATTTGATCTACTCGTGCGAAGATCGTTTTATCGTAAATGCCTTTACAGCTGATATCGTAGAACGACCTTTTATTTACCGAATGTACGGCGGCGGTAGATGTGTAGCCACTGCGTCCGCTCTCAAAGTTATCCGGTTGTTGACGACTTTCCGTTTGAATTATCGGTGCAGCGGTATCGGTGCTGAACTGATCATTCGGATTGACTACCGGATTAGCGAAAATTGTACGCGTCAATAACATCGCTACCGATATCGCTACGATGCTTCCATAAAAGATTTTCCACTGAGGCATCTGCGAATAATATTAACAAATTAGTACTATAAAAAAAAAATAATAATCTGTGGACGATTGAATGCTGGGAGGAATTGTTTTAGTTTTTGGACAAAGCGACGAATCGATATGGCGTTCTTATAAAATCTGATATTCGGCAATAATAATCATTGAAATTTATTTCAAGTTTCCGTTTGATTTAAAGTAGATTAGAAAAATGAAATAAAACGCCTATGCGCAAATATACATTATTTTGCTCAACACAAACATATCACGCATTCACATTCGTACACACATGCACTCCCCCATCTACACGTAACGTAATATCTTCCCCTAAATGTTTATAAATGGCGAAAGCCTATAGTATATCAATGATGCACATATCGGAATGTATACAATGAACGTCGCATTATTGAACGAAAACATGTAGAAACTACCAATAAGGCTTATTATTATATAAAGATGATTCGATGAATTCTATAAATTCAAATAAAACTAACGCAACAATATACACTATACAAGAAGATTCATATTATGCGATATGCGTACGTTTATATCGGATTACGTACACAGATGTTCTTATATATTAAGTAAATTAGTGTCGTAATTAATGCTTACCAAACGTAATAACGTTGATTATATAAGAAGAGAAAAGTTTCGATACACGTTTTTACAGTTAATAATGTAATTAATAAAAATAACGATGTAATAATAATAATAATGATAATATTATAACAATAATTTGATTTAACGATTAGACCATACTGAAACGTAATTTTATAATTAATATTTCGATGCTTGTGTAAATTTTACGATTAATTCCACGTTGTAATTTATAATATCCCGTTCAGTCGCACATTATCAATTTTGAAAAACAAAATTATACATTTTTGCGTGAATTAGCTGAATAATAATATTAAACAATAATTCGATTTAACGATTACTATATATTGAAACGTAAGTTTGTAATCAATATTTCAACACTGGTGTAAATGTTCGTGACCTTTATGATAGCACCTGCGATATTATCCCTCTCCATTCTACTCTTTTTCCGACTCTTATGTATTACTCGGACCCTACTTAATACAGTCGGCGACGTGATTGTCTATGCTCATTGTCTCTCTGATCTTCCCCTGTTTCTTTTCTCACTTATTTGTTCAGTTAGTGCGCAATCTACAGACTCCCGCATAATGAGACCATAGTACTTTAATATTTTCTGTTGACACCAGGTAGATAGACGATTTTTAATTTTTAAGTCTTCCAGCCTGTCAGACGATGGTATCCTTAATATTCTTTGGCATGTCTACATCTCGAATGAATTAATATTCACGGTTGTTTTCGGTGTAAACCATATCAATTTTTTTTATTACGTAACGTTTCGAAAACAATTACAGTTTTTACTTCCAAACCGAGAGCAATTGCGAACGTTCAGATATATTTATACGATTATAGATTTGTACGTTCCACTTCCATAGAATCCGTGTTTTGGCTTCATGTAAGAATATCGCAAATAATAGGGTGGTATTAACCGATCTTAATTTTATATATATATATGTGTGTGTGTGTGTTTGCAAACATTGAAGGTATACTAGTTATATGATACGCACATGCGCGTGTCCGTATGATGTTGCGACTACTTTCTCCGAAATAATCAGAGTTACACGCTGATGAAGAACTCTATCCCGCATGTTGTACCACCGACGCACATCAGCTCTCAGTAACATTTTTCCCGTCTTCCTATGTACCTGGATGACACCTTCAGGACAAGTTTTTCTATATCTATTTACATGACCAAAAAGGTTTTAATTTTTTTTTAAGCGTTTAGCCTATGGCGCAAATTCGCTTTGACTTTTTTCGCAGCACATCTGTATTGGTAATATGATCTCCGTATGAAATCTTCAAAATACTACAGTATATATATATATATACATCTCCAGAGCTTTGATATTTTTTTCAAGCGTGGGTGTAAGAATCCAACTTTACATACAGTAGAGAATACCGGTCATACATAGTATCCCACCGACCGTAGTCTAGGTTAATGAAAAAGGTCTTCCTTGATTCCTCTATGTGTGATCGTACCTCGATCGATTGATTGGTTTCTTCACGAAACCAGATTCCGTGATACTGAAATTTAAGAACACTGTCTATGTTTTCTTAATTTAATTTTTTAATACAGCTGTAGAGTATCGCTCCTTCTACGTACTGCTAACCATTTTGTTTTGCTTACATTTATTTCATTCTTTGATTACTGCAGCGACTCTCGTTCAACCGTTTTTTCCTGTTATATCTGAGAATATCTTATATTTGAAATATGACGGTTTTCGCGATGATGATACGATCGTCATTCATGAAAATCGTTCCTGAATATATATTTAACGGAGATAATGTGCTACTTACTCCTAATTTTCATTCGGACATAATCAGTTGTATAGAAGATTAAATAAAGTTAATTTTCTATTTTTTTTTTAAATAATCCTTTTGATCGTAATATCTCGAAATTGTTTCATTTATTGTAAATACTTTTTGATTTCCTAACATATACAAATATATATATATATATATATATATATATATATATATATATATATATATATTTATTTATTTATTTATTTAAAAAAAAAATCGATTTAACATAAAAAAATATACATTATTATTATTCGAACACAATGATCGGATTAAAGACTTAAACGTTATTGTGTGAGTGCATTTATAATTTTATAAAGTAAACCGCCTGTCTATTTCATCATGCGGAATATATTTACAACATAGCGAGATATTTTCTATCCAAGGTTAAGAAGATAGTCCTATAAATAGATCAGATTGAAGAGTAACAGGTTTTCAAACTTAAACGATAACAATAGCACTCCAACGAGGATGGTTTAACATTTTATTACGAAACCCGTCTGTACTTGTAACATGCACGATTCACGTAAAAAAACATCTCCAGTACGTTTACCAGTTACATTAGATAAAAGTTCGCAAATTACCGACTAATAATGATAGTAATAAATCTATCATTTGTCACGCGCTTTTCTAAATCTCGAAACTCGCGAAGCGAAATATACGTTAACGATAATTAAATATTTATTGCAATGGTAATTGGAACTATGATAGATAATTATACGTAAATTATATCAAAACACATACATATACATATATAGATGATTTCATTATCATCAATTATACAGGAATATATGTTTAATATATATATATATATATATATATATATATATATATATGTAGGCGTGTGTGCTTTTTGTAATAAGAAATAAAAATTGCAATAATAATTGTACCTCGAAATATAGGCTGCCGTATTTACTAGGAAGGAAATACTATTGGAAAAACTTTTAATTATTATTCTTCGTTTATTAAAATTACGTCATTATTTAACTGAAATGAAGGTGATTACAGATATTATATAGGATAACTTTATACATTGATATATTTGTTATTGGGGAAGTAACTTTATATTTATTTTTAAGCAAATGTAAAATACGAGTATGCAATATGTTCGTATCAATTTTAAAATTGTGGATCTTAGTATATATATATATATGTGTGTGTGTGTGTGTACATATTCCGATGTATACATGTGAAGCTATATAATAAGTGTTCATTTTGATTGGGGCAAGAAGAATAGGTATGTACATATACACGCTGACATGTTTATATATACGTTAATTATAATTAATATCATAAACGATAGAAATGTAATTAAATTTTATTTAAATACACAAAGTTTTTCGGCCTTTAAACCATTTTCAAATATGCAAAGTAAAAGTAAGTAAATAATAATAATAAAATTCGGAATGTCTTACAATGAATTTAGTAAACAATGTTAATACGATCGAAAAAAAAGAAAGATAATCAGGAAAATACTCGGACGAAGATATGAAAATGATACGTGGAAATTAAGAACTAATAAAGAAGTATATGAAGTAATCCAAAAAAATTAACAAATACTATGGGTAAAAGAAGGATCGGATTTTACGATCATCTTAAAAGGACGGAGTCCGAAAGATTATTCAAAAAATATTCGATTTTTTTGATAAAAATCAGAAAAAAAATCAGAACACCTGGTTTGTAGAAGTTAAAAAGGACTTAGACGAAATAAAGATAGAAGAAGAAGAAATCCAGAGTAGAGAACTATTTAGAAAGAAAATTGAAAATTTCGAAAGTTTAAAAAAAAAACAGAGAAAAAAAAACTGGCGCAATGTGGACGGATGAAAGAAGAGAACATCGGCAGCGGATGGTATTGGCTGGAGAGAAAGACGATGAATCGTGCGTAAATTATTTCACGTGGTCCTTAAATGGCATAATTAAAAAAAAAAAAACCAATACTTAATACAGATGTACTATGTTACAAGGAATAGTAAAATGAAAATGAAATAACGATTGTGAACTAACCTAACGGTGAATGTAGTAAACAACTCAATCGATCAATGAGCAATACGCATAACAATCTATAAATAATCGCCTATACTAACTAGCCAGAAAAATCCAATCTCTATGTCTCATTAAAAATTGATTAAATTTATAATATACTTCTCCTTTCGGAGGTTTTCAGTCCTAGAACTAGTCCGCCATCACTATATCTTTTTTCCGCAGTATACGATCTGCCGCCCTCCTCTTGAGTTGTACATACGATTGTGCTCCTCCCTCCTGTTTTATGGAGTCTATTAACCTTGCTTTTCGGTCTTTTCCCAGCTATTTTTCCTTCCATTGCATCTGTTAGCATTCCGCCATATCTCAATATGTGTACGATCCATTCCAACCTCCTTTTTCTTATGTTTCGTAGGGTAGAACGTCGTTCTTATGTCAAAAATATACTTTGGTTTGATACTTCGTCGGTCCATGATACTTTCAGCAGGCGACGCCAACACCAAGTTTCAAATGCTTCTAATTTTTGTCTATGTTTTACAGACAAATTCCCGGTTTCTGACCCATTGTTGTTACTATTCGTTTCCGTAAATTCTGGGACATGCTTCGCTGTGTCATCAATGATTTTTTCTCTTCATGAATGCTTTTTTTTGCCATTGCAATTCTGGCTGCTATTTCTTTACTGATGCATATGATTTTAGTCTTTGCCGCATTAATGTTCATTCCATATTTCTTCGTCGTATGTTGTAGCCCCGTTAACATTTTTTCTAAATCTTCCGGTCTAGTAGCCAACACTGCCTGGTCATCTGCAACCTTGATGATTTTGAATTTTTAACCGCCGATCTTGATTCCTTTCTTGCATGTTTGTAGGACTTCATTGACAATCATTTTCGCGCACATGTCGAACAATAGTGGCGAAAGGGACAGCCTTGCCTGACACCTGTTGTGATAGTTACTGGTTGCGTGTATTCATTTCTCCATCCAACAACAGCTGTTTGTTTTATGTATAAACTTTTTATTATGTTAATTAGCTTGCTTGGTACTCCTATCTGTTCCAATAATAATAAACAATTGGTTCCAATCGACTCTATCAAAAGCTTTCTCGTAACCACGAAACACATACATTGTGCGCTTCAGGGCAATTAGTCTTTCTCCGCAAGCCCTGACGGTTGCTATTGCGTCTTTCGTAGATAACTACTTCCGGAATCCATACTGTGTATCATCTATATAGTCTTCCACGTATCTTTCCATTCTATGTTCGATAATGTAGAGGGGAATTTTAGCTGCATGTGACACCTTGCCGTCTTCTTCTTCGAAATTGGTATTTACACTGACTGGCACATTTCCATCGGCCACTCTTTGGTTCTATAAATTTCGTTCGTGGTTTCTGCCAAGCCCAAAACTTGTACTCTATAACGTTCCATTTCCATTTTAACGTTCGCCATTTTACTTAACTTTGTCATTGTGCGCACATTGCCACAGCATAGTAGGGACTTCGCATGTTGTGAACTCAGGAAGCCCTCCTCTGTCTTCCTTTGCCCGTGCCGACACTACCGTCGATGTGATTGTCGTTCGTCCCGGTTAACTCGTTACTGTTTTTGACTTCCATAGCGATTTTTCGTGTGAAGATAATGCGTTAGTTTCACCTTGCCAAATACTTATAAGCTAATTCTTTGTGAAGATTTGTCATCAAATTTAATAAATTATTTTTATCTCTTTCTTTTATTATTTCCACTTTTTTTTAGTAGTTTTTTTTATTTTATAACGTTTTCCCGCGTGTAAAATTTAATAATTTCGATTAATAATATCGATTTTGTGTTATAATTATTTTTTTTTTTTTTTTTTTTAATAACGATTTTTCATCATTGTTCCTGTACGAATTTAAATATTCTTTAAATCTTTAAATTTTATTATGTCCACTTGAAAATGACTTAGCCGAAAAGCTTTTTTATTGTTTATTACGTTTTTTTTTTTTAAAGAAAAAAATCACTACATTCCACACCGGTTCGAAATAACAAATATTAATATTTAACGAAATTCCATTTTATTCTTATAACACACATACATCAATTTATATTTATAGAAAATCGGGTGATAGGAGGTTAATATTTAATCGAATAAAAAATTTCACCTGTTTATTCGAGATGAGAAAATTAGTGTGCTCAGGACTAACCAAGTTTATTCGGCGCATTTGCAGACCCGTTTTTAGTTTTCAAATAAAAAACACGTTGTATCTGAATAAAAATCGGCGATAATTAATTAATTAATTAATTAAATTAATCAAGAATAAAGATAAATAATGGAATATAAAGCATAAATTAATTAATTAATTGTTCTTAAATTTTAAAGTTAAATGAAACGCGGACAGACCACCACACTAAAATTACACACCACCAAGTCGTACTTTCAACGTATTCTGTGTTCATTTTGTTACGATACTAATTTCCGTTCAACACATACTAATAATATTTCTTACTCCCAAGGTAACGTGCGTAAATATTTTTAAAATATTTTTGTCCCTACGTTATTCGATTAGGTCGTTCTATGGTGAAACATAATTAATTTTTATACCCGATTGATGCAGGAGCTCCCTTCCCATTGAACAAGGTTTCTTCCCAAAGCAGCGTATCGATGATAACAATATATTTTACAACGATAAAATATAAAAAAAATTTCTCGGGATATATAATATAAATTACACTGAACCGAGAGGAAACATTAACTTAATAAGTTCATTACCCATAGTAGAATGTCTGTGTACGTGTTATGTCTTGATAAGACGAATCTTCGAAAAGTAATTGTTTTCTGGAAGCTTCTAACTTAGATAAGCGTGATATATGTACTTGACATTTTGATATGCATATTTATATATATATATATATATATATATATATATATATATATATATATATATATATATATATATACGTGACATTTAAAAAATAATAATTACGCTGTGTTTAACACGAAGCATCCGGATTATCTTATAATCAAATTAAACATATTTACTCTCCTTGTCTAGATAACAAATAATAAGAAAGATTATATAAGTAATTTATTTCCCTCCTATGTAAATATGTACAAGGTTTAACAGATCGTTATTTTCCATCCTTATCATTTCACCGTCGACTAGTTTACATTTTTCTTTATCGTCACCTGTTCCCGCTTATGAAATGGGTCAAACGAATGATTTCTTAATATACTCGCGTGTTGTCCACATCTTTATCTAGTTTGATATCCCTTTCCTGTGCACTTATTATTACCATGTTCGTGTGTGTGCATGATTTTCTTCGGGGTCGTTATGTATTTACTCTTTAAATCGATAAGATTTTTTTTCTTATAGCGATAATTAAATTTTTAATTAACCCGGAACATTAAAAGGGCGACTCTATCGTTCGACAATTCTGATTACTATCGTTATATTATTCGATGTACTCCGAAACATTCTTTTTTCTTTTCACTAGAAAAGGAGCTTAGGCTATATCTTTAACGTATCCGAAATCAGTTTACGTGGGCACCATTTTATCGAGCAATTTTAAGTATTTACCTAATGTATATATATATAAAGTAAATTTATTGTTTGTTTGTTAGCTGTAATTTTGACGCGACTGTAATGTATTTAGAATCTACTTGCATACACACACAAAAACACGCGTATTATATATATATATATATATATATATATATATATATATATATATAAAGAACTATGAAATAGTTGCTAAAGCGCTCAACCGTCAACACGAGGGTCGCGAAGGTTCGATGCCAACTCACGCCATCAAGTTTCATCATCATACGGAGAACGCAATGGCATCTGCACTGTTATATGATTAGCACCTAGATGCTCTAAACAATTAAAAAGTAGTTAAAATCGTTAAATTTTTGTTTGAAAAAAATAAAAAGAAGAAGCTTTTCGACTATTATGCCATTATCAAGTGCATACGAAAAAGATAAAATATAAAAATGTATACAATTTACAAAACATATAAAAGGGAAAAAATTAAATGGAATGCGACAGACACTTGATTTAGATGTACAATATTACAAAACGAAAAAAATAGCGAATTGAAAAAACAGTTATTTATAAAATAATCTAAGTGAATGTGGTAAACAACACCATCACCATATCGGTAATATAAAATTTATACATAAACGTTTGCAGTAAATAGAAAAATAAAAACTTTTTGTCTAATATATATATTTAAAAAAAATTTTGTGTGGTATTTTTATTGAAAAATTTAGCGATTTTAATTACTTTTTTATTGTTTATTTCTTCGTAAAATCACTGTTGAAATTAAATGCTCTAACTCATTTTGTACGTAAAAATAATCTACATCGGTCGACAACGAATGATATGAATATTTGAAAATTTTTGAACGAATGTACTAAATTAACGCTTCCAGATGTTTTTCATCATTCTACTCGCACCGAACGACTTAAATTCGAATCCCGGCAATTTTCAATGGTAAAACATCCAACTGACTCAGCTATAAATTTATTCGGTCGGTCGGTAAGTCAGTGGGAAAATATAGAAACCGGTATTTGGAATGGCAAACTACCTCGTATTTGGCTAGACATTCGGCCGATTTTCTCTGAATTTTCGGTTTAACGTGGATCGATTAGGCATCGTCACCCATAATTCTCATTTGACGGGATTTAAGATTACAAACCGAAAGAATCAGTAAAAAGGAAAAACAATATTAATAAAATTAATCTGACCGCGCGTGTCATTTTTTAAATTTAATATTTTTTTATCTTTTTAAATATTTACTTGATAATGGCCTAACAGCGAAAAGCTTGTGATTTTTTCATAAAGAAAATTTTAGTGGTTTTAATTTGTTTTTGTTGTTTTTTTTTTGATAAAAAATACACTTATTTATATACATATATATATATATATGTATGTATGTATATATGTCGCGGATCGATTATATACGAAATGACACAGTACAAGAAAGAGTCATAATCGAACATATTTAAAAAGTAGAAAATTTAAATATGAGAAAATGTAATTTTATTCACGCTGGCGATGTTTTGGAATCAATAATCACTGACGCACATCGTTCAATTCAACATGTAAAAATCTGGAAAAGATTACAATGTACTAAGGAAGTCGGAAAATATAGAGATACCGTACAATCTCTTGAATCACGCGACCATATTGATAATGACGAACATTTATTAATTTGTACCGTATAAAAAAGTAGACCAAATTTTAAATGTTATAAAATTCTTTATATATATATATATATATATATATATATATATATATATATATATCACATAAATTAGTCGTTTTTATTCGATTACAGTAGGATATATATATATATATATATATATATATATATATATATATATATATATATATACCTATAAAGCGTATAATATCTCGTTAACGGATTTGTACGATTAGCGACACTTATGTATTTATTTTATTTTAAACGAGACATAATTAAATTTAAATTCTTATTTCTTACGTTTTCTATTACGCGATACGTCGTCGTTAATATAAATATATTATATCGCGCGTTTGTTTTTAAAATTTAATTAGGTTCATCGATAGAATTTCGATAGTTTTGATAATTTCGAAATAATTATTTATAAAATTACACGTATTTAGGTGAAATTATCGAGATAAATTTATCGACTAAATACGTGAAAAGCATTTTGTTTTTTATTGACGGAATGTTTGCACTATTTGACGTCATAACCGATGAGAAAATAACGAGGAATGAAGGAAACGGTTCGTTAAACCGGAACAAATAATAATAGTATTAATAAAAATAACAATAATAATAATAAGTCGATCGAAATTCCTCATTTTATAAATTATTAGTCTACTTCGTCGATAAAAATTCTGCCAACTTTATTTTACCAGATAATTACTTTTCGCAATACGGACTTTGACGATCGATATTGGCAAAATTAAATTGGAACACAAAATACGAACCGAATTGTCGGGTTTTATTATTATTTTTATTATTATCGATAATTTGAAAACTACCATCAATTTGTATAATTAGTAAAATTATCGTTTTACTTTGTTAATCGCGCATAATATTACGCGTCAATAAATCAGTAAAAAACAATTTTTCGAAAGTACATATAAAAAATTATATTAATCGATGAGGCAATAAATACAATCACTTATTCGCTCATTAGCTCACTTGGCATTTCACACCATTCGCTTGCCGGCTTTTCACGCACACATAAATATATTATATATATATATATATATATATATATATATATATATATATATATATATACATAAAACTAGACACGTCACAAGGAGGGACAACTGAGATAAATAGCTGCGGACCATGAACGAAAGGGCTCCAAAAATCTTAAGACCCCTTTATGCCTACGATTTAAATTGAAACACACACACGCATATATATATATATATATATATATATATATATATATATATGCATATGCGTTGAATCTGAAGATCTCACCAAGTTATACCGCTTCTCGGCAGGGTTCTATAAAATTAACACTGCTCTTTATAAGGAATACAATAATACTATATTTTAATTTTTTTTTTTATAATGTGGAATGTAGTGATTTTTTTAATAAAAATCAATCGAATAATTAGTTAAATCACTAACATTTATTTTCTTGTGAAGAACATAAAGCTTTTCGGCATTTACGCCATTATCAAGTGATAACAGATTTTTTTTTAAAAATCATAATTTTACTAGTATAAATTATAAATAATTACTCAAAAATATTTGATGGTGACGGTGAAACTATATTCCATAAAATGTTATTCTTCTTGTCTGTTCCGTTATTAATTTATTTTTTGAATTGACAAAAATTGAATATATTAACATCGATATATTTGTTTACTCAATTTTATTTTATTATTTTTTTTGTCGATATTGTTTTCTGGATTCTACAAAAGTTGTATACGGATGGAATTTTAAATTTTCATTTACTGTCGTCCAAAAGTAAAATATAAAATATGAAAATATACAAACACAAAAATTTTTTTAAAAAACACAATTTTACAAGTATAAATGAAAAATCTGATACCGATCAGATTTTTCAAATATTTATTTTTCATTTATCACTTGTAAAATTGTGTTTTTTGAAAAAAAGGAAAGACCAATGTTGGCAAGTTGATAAAAATGAATTGGATCAGAAATAATAGAAGTAGTTGAGAGACGTCGTATTCGTACGGGAGTAAAACGATTATATATGTGTTATAATAGGGTGGCCATACAAGAATAATTGCTCGTTTAATAATGTAAGATAGGCATATTTACGAATTTATTCGGTAACAGAACTACGTACGTAGAGGAATTAATAAAAAAATAATAATAATAAACGACTAATAAAATAATCGCGTTAAAAATCGATCGAATGAATTTTCGTTTTTGCAAAATTATTTTAAATTATCTTTACACTCACTTTTGATCTGTATTCTTTCCGGATGGAATTTTAATTCTCCTCGTGGCGATGGTAATTAATAATGATTAATAATAATAATGATAATAAGGCGACAATGATGAATTTAAGATATAATAATAAATTTTAAAATCGCGAATAAACGCAAAATTATCGTCGTAACCGTAAGTTGCACGATTGTAACTATGTTGAATTTTCTTAATTCCCAATCTATTTTATATGAGTGACTGCCTAACCACGCGTATCACTGTTTATATAATGTACATATATATATATATATTATATATATATATATATATATATATATATGTGTGCTGCGAGTTTGTATAAGTGCATATATACGAATGTTGTCTAATTGTACGTTAGTGGTATCAAATTTTAGGTAAGTTCGTTCGATAAAAAAGAATTAAAAAAAATATATATCGCAAAAAATAGCGGTTTTCCAAAGTTTTTCTTGTTTTTCATTTTTTTTTGCCTAATTACATTCTCGTTTCCTATTTAAATTCGACAGATTTACACGCACTATCCGCAACAGCCGCTATAAATTACGATCGTATCCGAAACGGAATAATACGGTATAACTTGAAACGAGCCCAACCGCAAACGCTCTATTAATAATGTTAGCAGCTCCGGAAGTGAAAAAGTGATTTAATAACACTCGAAAAACCGCGTGATCCGCGCCGTAAAACACGATTTTACGAATAAGTAGTAATTGTAAGTACAAATACCTAAATTACGCTTTACGATTAACTCGCATACATCATATATATATACATCATATATATATATATACCTATAAATCGCTATTTAAATCCTCGCAAGAAAAGTAATATAGTGCCTGTGTATAAATAATATACGCGGTTCCTTAAACAAAGTGATGGAAACGTTAGTTGAAAAAAAAAAGTTATTTTACCGGAATTAACTGTCCGTGTTAATTCATTATCCGCTTATTTACATTTCATTTTTTTTTATTTTATTTATTTTTTTTTAATTACTTTTAAGAACGCTATAATTCGGGAGTTCCCTACAATTTGTTATAAATCGGGATTTCCCCGATTTTGTATTTCATATTCGAGCGTGATTTGAACGATGGTGCAGTGGAAGAATATCGAGAACTAACCGTTAAATTCTAAAGACTAAATTAACTTTTTGTAAATTATTTTTTTTTTATTCCGAATGAAATTTTTATATAAATAAACTTAAACGTCGTTATCAATCGTCACTTTTATGTTGTAATTACAAGTACTACATTAAATAAATATGTATATAATATATGTATATATGTATATAATATATGTATATATGTATATGTATGTATGTCGCGGGGATAGCATAGTGGCTAGAGCACGGACTTATATATGGATGGAACCTAGTTCGAATACGATCGACGACGTAAAAATTATCATCAGAAAATATAAATATAAATAATCCTAATATTTACCGCGTGGGAAGCAACAGCAAACCACCACGTACAACACCATATGCGGGTTAGTAATAATATATATATATATATATATATATATAATGATAGGTCGATGTTGACAAGTTGTGGCGACTATGTTATTTTGGTAGTGACGTCTATCGAATCCGCTGCTCATTATTCTGTTACAAATGCCAAGTCATCACGTCAAGTTTAACATGACAAACGCCGGACACCGCGATGAATATTCAGCACGAACGATTTGGTTATCTCCCAAAGATTCGCGGAGATTACTGGAAATAGCCACCACGATCTCGCTAGAGAAGGTTTCTTACGAAGTTTCACATCCATGTCAATAAGCCGCAATGACCAATGCCCCCTTAAAGTCAACATTATCGATGATACCGTTCAAATGCGGAAGAATCATTCGAAATTAAACCACTTGATCTGTACCATCTTGAAATGTTATTCCATACTTGAGACGTTCGAATAATAATAATAATAATAATAAGAAGAAGAAATTTTTTGTTAATACCTCATACACAGCTTGTTTTATTCCATTTCTACATTTACCCGATCCGCCCTTGTTAAATAACGTTATATATATATATATATTAGAATTACAATAAAAATAACTAACAATTGAATAATTCACAACAAATAAACAAACGAACATAGGGTATATATAGATCGAACAGTTCGGTAATAAGTGAAAATTTCATAATACCGGCACATACTCCTCAATTAAATGAATATATATATATAATGGCGTAGCCAGGGACGGTTTTTTTGGATCTAAACCCCCCCCCCCTTTGAAATCAATCTGATAATAAAAAAATACATACCGGCTGTTGAATGCAGTTTCGCATTTGTTAAACCTTTTTTTATTATTTTCATTTATTTTATTTAAATTTCGTTGTTTTTCAAGTAAATAAATAGTTTTGTAATATATTACAAATAATAATTTTTATATTATATGTAACCCTGTTGATTTCCTTTTCGGTTATATTGATACTGGCTGTCGCTGCTTTAAAAATTAGTTGTAAAAACTGATTGGTAATCATTTAAGACAGGATAAATAAAATTAAACATTTATAAAAATGCGTCTATCAATTTTAATTTACTCTTATATTACACGGTAGAAATTATTATGCTGCGAATGTTGCAATTTTATTCTTTTTTTTAGCGGTTGTACTTTTGAAAACGTAAGAATATAGATTTATAATCCTAAATATTAAATAGATCTTCGCACATTTATGAAAACATATGATTACACCGCCACCATTCGATTATTTTTTCAGTACGATTCCGAGATACTTGACTCCGCCGATCGATATTACAGTTATTTGATCGGATTCCGGTAGTTTATCCTCAGAGGGCGTTATAGCTTCAGTATTAGTAATCTTTGTTGAAAGTTTTCGTTTGTTCAAAAATGTATGAAGTTTCTAAGCACTGAAGTTTATAATAAATTTCTTATAACGATCATATATATATATATATATGTATATTGAATAAACATACAAACTGTATTATCGATTATATACGCTATTTATTAACGACAAGACCTTCTCAATGCAGTCATCTTGTTGTGTTTAGTCATTTCTCGAAGTCCATTGCCTTATATTCAGTCCGTCATCTTAACTATACGTTTGTGTAATATTATATTTTTAATCCCAAAAAAAAGTAAGTAGGTTAAAGAATAGAATTTCATGTGAAAAAAAGGGGGCGAGATTTGGATCCGGATATTAAAACACAGGTAGATGTAACGAGTATGGAATGATTCGTGGGATTTCTTGGAGAAAAATTACACGAGCTAAATAATTATTCTATCATTAGATTTTTATTATTTCTACATCGTACCTATTATGCATGTGCACCTATTTTTATACTAGAAGTTACCCACGGCTTCGCCTGTGTATTTTTTTTTTTAAATACAATATCGCTGTCATTACACGAACGCAACTATTCCACAAAGGGTCGATGATGAAATATTTTACAGATGGTCATAGACAAAGATAGTCTCTTTCTTCTACTACGCGAAAGCAAATACTCCAGAACGGTCGGGGGGTGCGATGTTTTTACAGTCGGTCTAACGGCTAATAAATGCGCTGTTTCCCGATTTTAGACGGCTGTTTAATTTTAAATTCTAAATTAAATTTCTCTCCTATTTACGATATCGATGTAAAGCAAAAGATTTTCCGTTTATGCGTGATAAAAATAGCCAAACGCAGTGATTATAATGAAAGTAGTCGCAAATCACAGACGCTACACAGTTTTATATGTTAGTATAGATTATAATTCTTTTATGCATCCGATATACGTGAGTTTTTTTCAAAGTTACTACTTTTCAAATCGTTATAAAATATAGGACATATTCAATTTATAATTTATTCGGTAACTATTGTGAAAGCTGCCTATAAATATTTCGAACCTTGGAATGAATTTTTCGAGGTCGTTATTTAGAAACTGACGATTTTTTTTCTCTCTCAGTAGTCATTCTGCCGGCGGAGTTTTTACAATATTTTCGTGTAAGACTGTCAGCCTGTCTACGTACATATAGTTAGTTCATTCATTAGGTTTCGGTAACGTTAAGAATGGAATAAATAGCTATCCTAGCACTAACGTATATATCTTTAAAAATAGTTTTTAATCGAGCACGCGACGCCGGAAATATATACACTAAATACGCTCAGACACACGTATACGAAATGATGTATAGGTGTATACATGTGTAATTGTAATGGACAACAGTTGCACAACATTTTCGTAATTACTTAACAATAACAGCTATTTTTTAATTCGGCATTTCCTACTTTCATTAGGCTGTGTGTCCCATCTTTTCTGATATATATATATATATATATTCATCCAATATTATCAACATCCGATGATTAATGTGAAATTCAAACGCCCATATATTTATTATAAACACGCACACTTTATATATATATATATATATATATATATATATATATATATATAAAGTTATTGATTGTGGAATGTAGTGATTTTTATTTATACTTGATTACTAAAAATAGTTAAAATCACTAAATTTATTTTTAATTATGCGAAGCTTTTCGGCAATTACGCCATTGTCAAAAACTTAGTTTTAAATTAATATGTTATGATTTTATATTAATTAATTTTAACTGTATATAGCTTGACAATGGCGTAATTGCCGAAAAGCTTCGCATAATTAAAAATAAATTTAGTGATTTTAACTATTTTTAGTAATCAAGTATATATATATATATATATATATATATATATATATATATATATATATATAAAATATGCAAAAGCTAGTTTGTATTATCTTAAAGCTTACAATGTGAGTTGATAATTAAATTTAAAAGTTCAATTCTCGATCGAATATATTACATTTACAATAGCTACGTCGAAAGACAGTTTATATTGTCATTTATTTCGCCTTTGCTACATTATGAACAAATAAAATATAAATGTTATTCTGGACTTTTTAGATTAAGTTGATTTAATGTTTTTACCCCCACACATTGTACATAAAATCTCGGTCGAGCTGTTACCATCACTGTCATTATAACAAAAATAAAATGTTCAACACCACTTGATACTGAAGCCTAACATCCGTTACACTACTACAAAAAAAAATTTTTTACTCATTAACCATCCCCAAAAATAGTTTTGAAAATAATCGAAATTATGCATAAGTACACAACTATTCGCGATCTATATCAATTATATATATATATATATATATATATATATATATATATATATATATATATAAATATATATATATATAAAATGCATCTGCTTATTCAGAATTTATAATAAATGAAGCGCCAGAAGAAATTTAGAAGGCTCAAAAGTTGGTAGATGACGTATAAAAATTATAAATTTCGCAGGTGTAAAGTATTAATTACGGACAATCAAAAAGAATTATCGAAAATGGTACAAAAATTACAAAAAGTATAGCAGGCAAATATAGAATCGAAATAAATGTTGAAAAAAAAAACCGGTAGTCCACGTCAACAAAATACCAGACATAACGTAGAATGCACTAAAAAGAGAGGTAAAGTCGTATTTATTGACAGTGATATCGGAGAATGAAGCGAAGATCGAAAGATACGTTCAAATGAAAGGACTGGATAATCCTCATAAACCTATTGACATATAGGGTTATCCAATAAGAGCGGATCGGTTCGTTGAATATCTGGCTATTACAGAATCCTGTGTAACAAATATTGTTATAGATTTACTATTGATATACTTACATACATATATATATATATATATATATATATATACACTGACGTATAATAAATTTATATGTATATATAAACTCAGTGGTAGCAGAATACTTAAAAATTAATTTTTAAATTATACATTGTGTTCCACTTCCACCACCTGCACCAGTCTATTAAGCTGAGGTAGGTATGCGTATTGTGTCATTGTGCGTAATTATTGCCAAGTTTCGTTGGTGCGCGGATAGCAAGAGTGTATATTTTTAAATATGACGTCATTTTGATGACTCTGGTTTTATATCATAATCTGTGATAAAGACTGGGAAGTAAAATCAGCATAATATTTCTTAGTAACCTTTTTTTGTTTTTTTGTTTCGATTTCACTTGCGTAGTCTCTTACATAGACAAGTTTGCATACATACTATCTTTTATAATGTCCGCAAAAAACCTCGTATACAATGGAGTGCGTACAAAAAAGCATCTTTACCATATCTGTCCAAAAATGTTAGATTTTGATGGGGACC
The DNA here is from genome assembly GCA_032883995.1 of Coronaproctus castanopsis. Lineage (NCBI taxonomy): Eukaryota > Metazoa > Arthropoda > Insecta > Hemiptera > Monophlebidae > Coronaproctus > Coronaproctus castanopsis. The sequence goes on from CM065053.1 coordinate 111,281,594, forward strand.
ATTTACGAATAATTTTTAAACGAAAGTAATAAAATTTAAAGGTTTATTAATAAAATAACTTATAAAATTAATAATTTTTATTTTTATTTTAATAAATAATTTTTAAATCATCTTTAAAATAAAATAACTATTCAAATAAATTAATTAATCGACACTATCGATATAACCGGGTTAGTCGGAAGTTGGCCGCAACACTATCCCTACAATTGCGAATGTTTGTAAACATAGAAATTAGCAAAATGTCAAAAGATATAGTTAATTTTAAAAGCGTTTTTTAAGAAAAGTTCTAATTGTCCGCCGTTATACAACTACCGTAAAAATTGGCCATTTTTAGTACACACATTCCAACGGACGAATAGAAAAAGAAGTAAGAGAATATAAAAACGCTTTTATTAAAAGGAAAAAACGCTTATTACATCGGGAAATATTTCATTACGCGTAAGGAAGCTGTTCGTTATTTGTCTGGAGCGTTGCACTATACGGCAGCGAAACATGGACTTTGTATAAAAAAGAAAGATTAAAACTTGAAGCCTTTGAAGTTTGATGTTATCGAAGGATGCTGTGGATGGATAAACTCACAAATAAGGAGGTATTCGAAAGAATAGAAGAACAACCAGAGATAATGAACACGATTGAAAAGAGAAGAAATAGTATGATCTCGGTCATCAAATCAGACAAATGGCTAAAAAACTTAATGGAAGACAAAACAAATGGAAAATTAAGAAGAGGACCACCAAGAACCCGATTTATGGACGCCGTAATAAAAGAACAGAATTATGTGAAGATAAAAGAAGCTGCTCTTGCCAGGAAGTTATTTGCTTAGCTGCAATGTTGTCCACTAACCTAGCGATTGAGGAGAAATGATGATGATGATTCCATTCGTATAAAAACGACTAGTAACGGAAAAATGTTTCCTGGCTGTCGCAAGTTTTCGAAAAAAATTAATTTTTGGAACCGTGTTTTCGAATTTATTAAATCAACAAAAATCGAAACAAAAAACTCGTTGTTAAACACGTTATTTATCGGATATTTAATTTAAAATGACCAAATGTACTTATTATTAAAGCACCGCGCTTAATTAAAATAGGAAAACGATTTTTTAAAGCTAAATTATACTTCTTTCAAACTTTAATGTTTAAAATAAACAAACGGTAATGCTAGTATTCAACGATTGGTATCGAATGTTAATCGATGATGAATTAAATATTTTTTATTTTATAAATTGTGAAAAAAAATTATTCAAAATTATTACAATTAATTACGCAATTAATAACATTTTTTTTTTTTTAAATTACTTGACCATTTTTTTTTTTAAAGATATTTTTGTCAAAATGATTTAAATACAACACGGTTTTTCGTAATTTAAGTCAACGGGATGAAAAATGGCGGGTAATCAGTTTTAAGGAATGAAAAATAGCGGGTACTGAGAGTATTAATGTATTCGTACAATGTCGTTCGCGTGACCGTGTTTTCTGTTGTTACGTTATTGAGTTTATTTTAGTTTATTTAATTTTTATTTATTATTAAAGTAAACTTTTATATTTTACTATATTTCTGTTTATTTTTTTTTTTTTTTGATAATGCAACATGCATTGGATAGACAACGTTTATTAAATCGGTAGAGGGATTGGTAGTTTATTCCAAGAGATGGGCAATACACAAATGCCCTAAATGTTCTCAATCCCTTAAATTGTATCAACTATTCGGATTTTTCTATTTATTTCGGGTTTCATCGCTCTAATGTTGTTATGTATTTCTTACATTATGAAGACGGTATTGAATTATATTATTGCAAGTAGATTATTTTATATTTTATTATCTTGTTTTTTATAATTTAGTCGCGATTAAATTTTATTCTGTCGTCAAGAATACAAATGACATTTGCGTATACATGCGATTAGTGGTGAAAAATTTTCGTGCCGAAATTTGAAATTTGTGTCATTAGCTCTAGACAATCAGTGTTATAACTAATTAACTTTTTTCGCATTTCTTAAAATAAAAAAAATAAAATAAAATAAATAAGTTACGGAAACAATTTTTCTTCGATTTTTATACAAACGTGATTTGTGTTCGAAAAATGGCTAATTTTGATAAATTTTCTCTCTCTATCTCTCTTTATTATATATGTATGTGTGTGTATGTAAAGTTTTATTTAATTTTCTACGTAACGGTTTCGCGTACTCACCGGTAGTTTCGTTTACGTGATAATAAAAGTAACAATTAAAAACGGCGATAAATCTGCGAAAATATCGTTAGGAGATATGAGTTTTTTCGAGAAAATATAACAACACGACAAAAAAATTACCGATACAGTTCGTTTAAATTCGAATTCGCGAAAATATTGCATATTTCGCCCGAGTTAACTCGTTTTTAATTAATCGATAAAATATCGTAACGATATTTATTCGGCGATCGACTTCATAGCGATATCGATAACGCCAACGGTCTCGAGAATAATTTAGAAAAATTCTAATAATACGTACACGTTGACCGCAAATTTTGATAATAACCGAGAAAGAAAACGTTTTTGATAGAAAAAAAATAAAACAGAACCGAACGGTTATTCTTTCAAATATAACGTAGAATAGAATACTAACGCGCGCGTAACGAGAAACGCAAATAACGGTGACGATCTTCGGTGCGAAGAAGAAGTATAAAAATATATCCAACCTAATAAAAGCTCGAGGGGCTAACTTAGTGATGACATTAACAATAATAATGACGACGGTGATGATAATGACAATATTAAAATGACGCACGTAAATTCGAAAAACAGAGTTTTTGCATTTGCAATATTACTGAGGACGGTTGCCTGCGATAAGAAATATATAACAATTTGTCCTCCCCTCCCCGATTATGCTAAATATGTATTATACATGTAATAATGATAATGATAATAATAATAATAAGACTGATAAGCCCCCCCTTAAAGGTTTTATTTACTAGCTATCGATATGATTCGTTAACGCACAGCGAGTTGACTGTAAAATATTGGCGAATAATAAATATCGTGTATGTGTCGTATATAACGTATATATATTTCATACATAAAAATTAGTACGCTCAAAAAAACACAGGGCTAATCGGATAATAGGTCTGTGTTTTTGCTACGCCTAATATAATACGAGCCCTTTTAAAAATATATACATATAAACCAACCAACAAACACACACATATATATATATATATATATATATATATATATATATAATATGTATATTGTATTTGTGTATATATACGTAGATCACAAGTTTTAAAATTATAACATTCGTCTGTGTGGAGATGCACGTGTACGATGAGCATATCACCATTAATTTTTGACGGCAATCTATTACACAGGAAATTGCGCTGTATTTTTAAAATTTTTATATAAAATATATATATATATGTAAAGTGCGAAATTTATATATATTGTAAATTTAATGAAAAAAAAATAAAAATTTCGTCTAACAGCGAAATTTTATCATTTGCCAAAAAAAGACGAAGCATGTTGCCAGAAAATAATAGAAACGGTAATTAATAATAACATTAGGCCATCGGTCGTAATGCTTCGATAATTTTAAACACATTTTACAAAAACAAATCAATGAAGATTTACCTTAAAACTGACGCACCAACGTGTCCGCGTCAGTTTAGTAACAGTTTTTGTACAGACCTGGAATACACGATTCTCTGTCAGTTTTGTATAAATCTGCGATATCACAGACGCTACTATACGGACTAGAAACCCCGCAGGCTCCCTATGAATAATTTCAAATTCTAGAAAATTTGTAATCACGTTTGTAGATTTTAAGAGAACTTCAGCAAATAGAACCGTGTTGTTTAATGTCCTCAAATAATTTAACCCGTATTAAAAAAAAGTACACGCTAAACACGCTAAAATGAAATGTAGTGGTGACATATATTTAGAAAGGAACGGAGAAAAGTTATATATAAAGAAAATATCGCTGGGGAAATTAGACTAGGATACAAGAAGGATAATTTATCAATAGATTTTGGTTAGTTTTTTGCAGAGGATTTAACAAACAAAGTGGAATCTTCGGGGGATAGGAACATAGCGGATAGAGTTATTAAATTAAAGCAACAAACTCATATTTATGTGAGCTATAGATCTCTATTGAAAAATCCGAATTTAGGACGAAATTCAGAAAATTATCTGAACAGAGTGAGTCGAATAAGTAAGCAATAAGTTCGGGATCGATACATGTTTACAGATGAGATTAAAAAAGTACGGCATCTCAACTTACCGGAGCAGCATTTTATATTCCACATCTAAATTACACCAAACTGTTTAGATTCTCGAAATTTAGGAAAATGAAGTATGCGAACGGGCTGCAAAACTTTGAGACATCGGGGAAGGCATTCTCATTTCGAAGAGTACTTCTTCCTGTTTAGTTGCATCCGCTCGTGCAGCTGTTCTTCATCGATGGAAGTCTTATGTTCTGTAAAAGATGACCTAACTTTTATAAATCTATTCAATCTAATCTGCCTAACACATCCGTTTTCGCACTTACGGTTCTTAAAAACCTGCAAGCTCGTCTTTTCTTTTCAATCCTAGCCAAACTTCGTTCCAACCACAATCAATCTTACTCCATCTGTATACTGTCCAGTACATTCTCCGTTGCCTCTTTATTGGTCCCGAATAACAACAGTATCCTCGCAACTCTGGCCACCTATGTGGATATATCTAATTAAGCTCTAAGTGTTTTTTTTTCCTTTTTCTTTTGTTCTTTTGTTATTTTATGTGTCATACATATTTATATGAAAATAGCGTTGACAATGGGTCATTTTGGTTTTTGTACCTAAGCCCAATTATTTTAATATTATAAATAAATAAATAACGGACAAACTATTATTAAACGATCAACTAGAAATTGCAAAAAGAAACATCTTAACGATAATACTAGCATCAGCGAAACAAGTTTAAAAATATATAAAACAGAATAACCGGGAAATATACTAAATGTGGACTAATTAAATTCGAAAAAGAACAATTCGATTCCTTACGCACAGCCTAGCGGGTTCGTGGAAAAATTTATATTACAATTTTTAATACGATAACATAATTTAGCGTTTGTGGAGATACAATATCTTGATTACTTTTTGACGGCAATCTATTACACAGAAAATATTTTTTATATTTATTTTTATATATAGGTATAAGTGTGTGTATCTGGTACGCGCGTGCATGCATAAACTACCCACAACCCTTTATATATATTTTTATATATATATATATATATATATATATATATATATATATATATATATATATATATATATATATATATTATAATAATAATAATAATAATAATAAAAATAAAACATTCGTAAGTGCGAAATTTATATATTGTAAATTCAATGAAAAAACAAAAAAAAAATTCGTCTAACAGCGAAATTTTATCATTTGCCAAAAAGACGAAGCGTGTTGCCAGAAAATAAAAGAGTAACGGCAATTAATAAAATAACATTTGACCATCGGTGTAGTTTTAAACACATTTTACAACAAAAGCTAATCCGTGAAGATTTACCTTAAAACAGATGCACTAACGTGTCTGTCAGTTTAGTAACAGTTTTTGTACAAACCTGAAATACACGACTCTCTGTCAGTATTGCAAACTCGTTTCCGCGACGTACAAAAAAATTTCACCGACGTGTGTACTGCGTAGAATTTTACATATCCGTCGGTAAGATCATTTGACGAAACACGCGACATTCTACATTGGGCAAACCGCCAATCTATACAGGGAGTTCCTTTACAATACTCGTTTACGATGGTCGGTCGAACACGTTATTAGCGAATGATTCCCAAAACTTTTTTCTACAATCAATTGCTGTATGAAAGCGTCGTGTTAGCCAGTCTGTGATCGTGTTACACACATTTCTGGCAACAAATATTATTTATTAAAAGATCGTGAAAGGACATAGTGGAAGAACTTAATCGTACATCAGAATAAAATGTGGAGTAATGGCCTACAATGTTCGGACGGAAAATCTCCAGCCGCGGCAGAAAGCAAAAGACGTAACTAGAACATCAACAACACTAGCGCCTTTAAATGTAGCGTATTTTTAGAGCAAGGAGTGTGTTGTGGAAATCAGGCTACTTAGTCGTCACCTCAGGACGCATCAAATAGTACACGATATATCATACTCGGAGAAGTGGACAGATGATTTATTATATATATATATATATATATATATATATATATATATATATATAATAAGAGGAGTAAGGGGAGAAAGGAGGAGAACCTCTACGTCGAATGGTTTAAAAATAAAATATTTGTAAAAGTTGTCTTTCATTCAACAAGGGTAAATCCTATTTCGCTCTTTGCATATTATGTGATATATATAACCTCTTCCCTGAAGATTGGCGCAAATTCCTTGTTATAGCTATAAAAAAAAAAAAGCAGATAAGCCGGCCTATGACTAACTCATACAGACCAATTGCCCTGTACTCTTGTCGGAGAAAAATTCTGGAGACGATACTAAATAATCGTCTGAGATGGTGGATGGGGTCTAATTGTAAATTCCCAAAATTTATGTATGGTTTCCGCCCAGGATACTCTACAACGGATTGCCTAACCCACCTTACCGCTGATGTCTATGATTCCTTTATCAACAGAGCTCACCTTACTGGCTGCTTTCTAGATATTCAGTCAGCTTTTGATAATGTCCATATTCCGACTCTTTTTAATAGAATTATTCAGATCGGTATTCCTAAACCTGTTGCGGTTTTCCTTCATAATCTGTTGATTTATCGTACTCTTGTCTTTAAATTACTCTAGTTGTTTACTCAGAACAGCCTACACAGGGTCTGTGCTAAGCACTTTACTGTTTAACTTGTACATTTCTCCTCTCTTTGACCACATACGAGATAAGGTATATTGTATTTTCTATGCGGATGATATTGTTGTTTATAACAAAGAAAAACATTTACAGGAATGTCTGTTTTACAACAGACCTTAGATTTCATTAATTGTTTCATGCATAATGAATAACAACAATATCCTCGCAGCGCTGGCCACCTACATGTATATATCTAAAATTAATCTTAAAGGTTTTTTTCTTCTTTTGTTTTTTAATTTTATTTATTTTTTTCTTTCCCTTTTTTCACTGTTCAATTTTTAATATATTTATATGAAAATAGTGTATACAATGGGTAATTATGGATATTAGACTTAAGCCCAATTATTGTAAAATAATAATAATAATGTAATAATAGTTCAAACGATAAATCCTCAATATATCATTGAAGTCATACAATTAAAAACAAGAAAAATCATGTTTTTTTTTTTTAATAAAGAAAAGAATTTACTGTAAAATGTTATATATGTGTGTTTACAAATCTTGAAATACAATTTTTTTACTGAAAAATAATCCTCTTTAAATCGGATAATTTGTGACATTGTCGATCAGTTGTATATATATATATATATATATATATATATATATATATATATATATATATATATATATATATATAAAAAACAATTTTTCTTGTCCACGCCTATCATTTATGTAAGCAATAATTATATTTTACTGAGGAGTTCATTAGATATTTACACGTAAAGTGCGAATGTTTTTTAAACAAACAAAACAACGGGGTTATATTTGCGCAGTAAAATTTACATACAATAATACAGATTAACTGTATACCGGTAAAAATACCTTACCGCAGTGAACTGCTTTAATAATATATTTATCATCGTTATTTTATATTAAAATATATAATGAAAATTAGCAGGAAAAATAACACCGCTGAAACCTGTAAGACCGGTATACTTAAAAATAATTTAATTATCATTTACTGAATAGGATGATTACGACGAGGTAACTCAAATTCTAATGCAGTGAAACTTATATTATATACTTACTAAAATTAATTGATCATAAGTTTATAATAGGTTGTGATTTAGACGTCTACGTATACATAGTTTTTAGTCGCCTGAAATCGTAATCTTCAATAAATGCGTGGATTGGTGTGAGATGAACACGGAGTGAAGAATTTAGCCGATATGTTTAATATATAATTCTTAAGATAGGGTAGATCGGTACTTTCATGCATAAATGAGATTTCTTTCGTATTTTGACTTGTTCATCTGTTTTATATAGCTTGCAGGTTGTTTATATGCTGAATTTGAAACCATACTGGGAACGCGTAAGTTATTAAAAGTTTGATCAAGAATCATTTTATTTAAGAGTTCAGTAAGGATTTTTGGTCAAAGATGTACGGAATGTTTTCGATTGCGACCAGATTCGTAATTTGTCGAATTTTTATATTGCGAAATTAGTACGTTGCAAACGATATATTTTAATTGCTGTACGTTGAATTGAATTAACATCGTAAGACTAATAAACGTATATGCCGAAAGAAACATATAAACAATTGCAGATTTTTAAATTAATTTTATAAACTGCGTATATCAAGAATTTGTGTTAAGTACTATAACCAAATTTGTACCGAACACCATTAAAATGTTTACAATCCTCATCTACAGATAATTTGCCGAAAGTAAATTGTGATTATGAAATCGATAATTCAAAAACGTTTGAATCTTTATCAGTATCTGCTGATAATAATAATTCCAAATAATGATGATGAATATATATATATATATATATATATATATATATATATATATATATATATATATATATATATATAGATCGAGAAAAATAATTAACTTCGTCGGCGTATATGTTTATAATTCACCGTAATTTTTTTTCTTATTTTATTTGCCAATTTGCTTCTAGCCAAATAGGTTACCAACAAATGTCTGAGAGGAAAAACTCATGTATGGGGAGCACACCCATTGGTGTGTTCTGCCATATTTATTAGTTATCTTCAATCTTAATTCTCTTGCGGTTAGCTCATTGGAGTGTCTGTACGGACGCATCGTGTGATTTTGAATTCGCCTGTCGATGACCTCGTCGATAGTACGAATTCCCAGATCTCGATGGATCAGCTCATTAGTTCCGAGAGCTTTGTTCTAAAACCGCTGGATGATCATCTGATTCGATTTCTTCGCGCATTCCCACAGTTGTACAAATATCGGTTTTAGCATTGTATTGTAAACAGTTTGTTTCGCAGTAGATATCCTATAAGCCGGTATAGATTTCTCAGCTTCAGGTCCAATTCCTTCCTCTTCTTCTGTATATGAACCTTCAAATTCAGAGTGCAATCTAAATGTACTCCGATGTATTTTGCCCCTTTGCTTGTCGGTACCAGCATGTTGTTTAACGTTAACTGCTTATTACGAACCTTTCCATTGGAGAATGAGACGTGTGTACATTTTTCAGGATTTATTTGGAGATTCTACAGGCAAAACGCCGAGAGAAAGACCGAGAACAGTTCTGATGAATATATACGTTTGCTCGAATATAAATAAATATCGAAAACTTTGGACACTGGCTACCAACAGGACACAATGGCTGCAAACGAATGGAAACTTTTATTTTTGAGATGAAACTTATATTGGCGCGGTATATATGGGGGAGTTAACCTTCAAAAACAGACCGATATATATCACACACACTTTATATATATATATATATATATATATATATAAATATATATATATATATATAAATATATATATATTTTTTTAGCATTATCCGCGTCGACTTATATACATAGGTACGCTTATATTTTTATATATATATATGTATGTATGTGTGTACGTTTATATATAAACAAAGAAAAACTCTGTATCGAATTCAGTTAAAATGTCTAAAATGTCTTGATTTCACTTCTTCGCTGCGCTAGGAAGTACAGATGTTTTTGTTTTTTCTATTATTAAATATATTATTTTCCAAATTTTTGTTGTGAGATTGATTCTAATCGTGTCTTACAAACTAAATTCCTCCTAACTCCGTTACTTAGTAAAAATATCGTAGAATGACCTCTGTTAACATTGTCGATGACATAAGAACAACGCTGTTGCTGAAATAATTTTTTCCCCTTTTTCGGAAATACGCGCATATCCGTTCAAAATGCGTAATTAATTAATTAACGTATTGTTTTCGACTAAACAAAATTCTTTAATTGTCTCATTATCATTGACGTCAATCTATTACACACACACGTGTGCAGAGACATATAGTATTACGTTATATATTGTTGTACGAATAACACCTTAAAAACGATTATATATATTTTTTTTTAAAAAAAAGGCGTTTCCTTGCAACCTTGACTGGTCATTTAGGACCAATAGAATATACGCGCCGTTGTTTACTTGCATTAGTTCTAGAAGTTCACATTACGTTCGTGTAAATCGCACATCGAAACTCGTCGATTTACGTAACATTTTCTACTACGTCGATGAACCACACTGCCTCTGATTTTTGAATCTTACAATCGGCTCGTTGATTTAGTCGAAATTATATTTCACACGGTGGTCGAAAAATAAATATCGGAATTCACAGCCGATCCTTTTATTTATGAAAATGTTTTGTTGCCTAGTTCCAATGATGTTGCCGGCAGCGGTTATAAAAAGTATTTTTATTTATATATTCTCGGTTTTAAAATTAATTTTATAAAATAGTTTAAAAGAAATAATCGCCAGTCATCGCATCAAAATCGCAACGCCGATCGGTTTTTATAGCATTTAACGAAACAATTAGCGCGTGCTTAATAAGCAAAATGGAACGATTTCATAACGGGTCGCGATAATAAATTAAACGCGTACGATGTTAGACTTTCTCAGCAAACTGATACTCATTTACCGGTCAATTAAATGTTTAGTAGTTAGAGGTCTTTCGCACTCAGGATATGGGAGGAGATTAAAAGCTTTAGAAACAATTATATATAAATGCGAAAAAGGAAAAAGAAAACCTGCAATATTCATTTTTTTCAAATAGGTTTAATTTCAATGCGGACAGAAAGCTTAATAAGCAACTTTGAGAAATAGGATGCGACGACCTCTTGATTTCTTTTGCGAATCGACAAAATCGGAACGGAAGAGCCTGAAATGTGAAACGGAGTATCCCCCTATAATTTCTTCACCACCCTCAAGTAGGCCAACTATCGGCGGATTTGATGGCTTACAACCAGCCTCTGTAAATAACGCTTGCTATTTCGGTTGATCTCGAACGTTAGGTATTTGAAAACACCTATATCAATTACAATTGTATATATATACCATTGGGCGCCAACCGTTATTCGTAATAGTTTCGAATGGAACGCTGAATCAACCTAATCATGACGTTTTAGTGCCCCATGGCGGTATACTGTAAGCCCACACCGGCTGAACAAGCGTATTATTTAATTTAGTTTAAATCTCCAAATCTCTCAACTAAGTCAGCGGTTATACTGACCCTAGATTTCGATGTATTAACTTTGAACCTTCATTTTTGTGCCGATAGTTTGCAATCATTGCCGTATCGCGTGGTCTTGTGAGAAATATCTATGTCTGTGCTATTTTAACACACGGATCGGGATGTCGTGAGAATATGAAAGATACAAGTAGAGAACAAATCCCTCTGGGCACCAAGCACGATTTGAAATATATCAATTTCAAATTTAAACTGAACGCTAAATACGAAACGAATAAGCCTTTTATTTCACGTACGCATGCCAAACACGATCGAAGGCCTCGCTGATATCTGTAAATGTAGGCGAATATATATTTTATGCAACTGATTTATGAGCCGGTAAGAGAAAGTCGCACGATTTACGAATCATGACTGTTTTGGGTGATTTTTCACTGAAGTTGGTAATGTCCGAATTGAAGAATAGAGTTGAAGCGATACGATGGTCTTCCGCGACAGGTGATATTCACGAATATCGCTGAAAATGTCAGACGGTCGCATATTCGAGCGTAGACATTTTTTTATTTATTTCAACTTACCTAGTCAAAATGACGGAGGAAGTCAACTCTATTGCTCCAATAATAATGTACCGGATAAAAATCAACAGGACGCAAGTTTTCTCGAGACGTACACAACTGACGTTTTACGTATGCTCGTCTTTATGTACGTTTTTGTTTTTACAAAATTATTAAATGATCACTATTTTTAACGGTTCATCGTACTACTCGACAATTCGATAATAAAATTACATAATTTAAGTGCGCACCACACGAATGTGAGGACCTTTGGCAAATTCTTTATCGGCGATACTCTTCTTGTTCGTAATTATCATCCGACGATAGAGACAGGTCTAGGGCGTGGTTACCAGGCTACTTTTGAAACTATTTCTCTCGGGCTATTACGTCGCTGATGCAACAATTACAATTTACGTTTCATTTTTGCTGGAATTTTCGTTATAATTATCGTCAATACGTTTTTCTCTTTTTTAGTAATTCAAAAAAAAAAGCACGCGGACATTTTCCCGACAGATTCTATTTTTATTACATCAAATTTAGGTTATTCGATTTTTCTAGGTTTAAATTTGAAATTAACAAATACAAAAGAATTAGCAAAAGAAAAATTAGCTCGAAACGCGTTTAAATAAAATGTCGAAATAAATAATATCTTCGTGAAGTTTTTACACAGTTCGTGCAACGTTTTTGATTTCTTAAATTGGTTAGTTCAAGAATCGCTATTCCTTCAACCACGGTCGCGTACTAATCTCCGAAACTTATTATTACTGTGGCAAAGGTGTTGTCACATTGGTTAGTAGCTTGTTTTTTGGGTTATCAATTTTATAATTATAAATTATCCTTATACTTTTGCGTACCACGTGCCGTTTATTTCCATTATTCTATATATATATATATAATTAACTAGGATTTATGCTTTGCGTAAGGAATCGAATAGTTTCCGATTGTTGTAGTAATTTGGACCACATATTGGTATATTTCCCCATTATTCTGTTTTTAAATTTAACTTGTTTCGCTAGTATTCTTCTTAAGATGTTTCTTTTTGCAAATTTTTAGTTGATCGTTTAACCGTAATTTGTCCGTTATTAGGCTCTATATAATGTCTCCGGTTCGATCACAGAATTCCGATTAAATTCGGACTAGTAGCGGGAGTTCTGCTTACAAATCCGAATAGCTGAAAATGAGCAGATGGACAGGTTTACATCGCGTAACTTTGAATTCGTTTCGAAACTCTCTTTGCACTGTCGTGATCGATTCGCGCCGAAAATAACGTTCCACGCAAAACACGAGCTCTTTCTTGTTATAGGATGCTATGATGACTGAAACTGTAACGATTTTCTAGTGTATACATTGAACGTGGAGCATTGCGCTATTCAAAAAACAAAACCGTCCGTCTTCTCTGGGTCACCTTGTATTCTGGGAATTTTTGAAATTTATTTTATGCCTATTTTTATGAAATAAAACGACGTTTTCATTCGATCGATCCTGTATTTAAATAATTTTCTGAATTTTGTCAGAAATTCGGATTTTTCAAAAGAGATTTATAGTTCACTTTAATTACGGTCTTGGTGCTTCAATAATTCTATCCGCTATTTTCCTTACCCCGAAGATTTCGCTATGTTTTGCTAAATCATCTGAAAAAACTAACCAACATCTATTAATAAATTATCCTTTTTCTATCCTAGTCTAATTTACCCAGCGAGATTTTCTTTATCCATAGCTTTTATCTATTCTTTTCTAGATATGTCACCTCCGCATTTCATTTTAACATACGTGTTCCGTCAAGCGTGTACTTATTTTAATACGGATTAAATTATTTGAGGGCATTAAACAACACGATTCTATCTGCTGAAATTCTCTTAAAATCTACAAACGTGATTACATATTTTCTAGATTTTTTTTTTTTCAGATACATAAGTGATTTAAGGTTATAAACCTGTTTAACACATGAACTATGTTTCACTCACATACAAGAATATATATTGACATTTGGCAAGAGGACAAAGATGGACTAAGCGAATATTACGGTGGGTCCTCGAGGGAGGTCTATAAGTGGCGAGATGATGTTAAATGAGTAGAAATCAATTGGATCCGAGCCGCACAAGGTAGAAATCGTTGGAAAAGCTTAGGGAATGCCTACCCCCAGCAGTGAGTTGATACATATATATGTGTGTGTATTGACACGCGCGAGATAAAATTATATACTGGGGTTATTAAATATTTATTATCAACGTTTAATACGCTTATTAAAGTATGAATATTTAAATTTGAAAAAATTCAATATAAGACCGATATCAAATAATAAAAATCTACTTCAGTTTTATTAAATTAAGTCGAAATAAAACGATTTAATTCAACTCTTTTTTAAAATAACGTTTATAATTCGATTATTATTTCGACTTCTTGTTCAAAGGTTACTATTCTCGTATTAATAAATAAATAAAAAAAATAATCAAATTATATATATTTTCCCAATTTCGTTAATTTTTCAAAAAAAATTTCATTAATTACACAATCCGGAGAAACAACGTAAAAACATTAACTTTCTTTTTCATTGTACAAAAAACAATTAACCGAAATAACGATTGCACTAAATTACGTAACAAAATAGCATAACGTATGTAACAGGTGCGTCGCATCATGACACACTCACTAAAAACATACAGAAACCTATAATTTTATATATATATATATATATATATATATATATATATATATATATGTGCATGTATATTTTACACTACATATATATGTGTATGTTACGATAATGCACCAAGTGAAATACACAAATTCCTTAATAATGCACAATGACGTGCTGTTCACCTTTGGCCTCGCTACGTCAGAGATTATGCAAAACTGAAGATAAAACAATTTTTTGTACATTTTTTTTTTTTTTAATTATATCGCGATGACTAAATAAAAAGTTCTAACCGTAGTTTGATTACTACATAATTTGCTAATAATCGTGCCTGACACATATATAGACGTAGATTAATACACGTGTGTGTGTGTGTGCAATCGGCGGTAATCAGAAATGCCAGGGATAAGAACATACCGTCTGAACCCCACTCCGATTAGGTGAAGGAACTTTCAAGATATGCTGTACTTTCTTATTCATTTCGTCAATAATCGGTGCAAATAATTTCGCCGACGACTGGCGAATTAATTTTTGATTCCATTAACAAAATTTTGATTATATTTGTATCACTGTCAGATGAACGATTTATGTTGCGCACGTATACAAAAACGTTTTGTGTTGTACAGTTTAAAAAGTCGTTTTAAGAAAAATTAAACTATTCCTACCTGAAATAACTTTGTGCAGTGTCGTACAAATGTGTGCGGTTCGTTGTTTAGAATATTAAACGGTTCAAACTACCGTGATCAACTATATAAAAAATATACATAAACATATACCGTGATAAAATTTTTACCTTCCTATAAAATGATCATACCGATACAAATTGTATGACTATGACAAGTTCGTAATTTTAATAAACAGAACACGTACCATAATGTCAAAAAAGCGCGCTATCCTAATTCACAGTTCTTTAAAAAGTATATATATATAGATAAATGCTGACAAGTGATAGACATATCGAATGCGGAAGAACTGAGGATCATTCAATAAGAATAAAAAATAAAACCTCTTTTAAAGTTATTTTTATTCTGCCATTAATTTATTCTCATATATATATATATATATATATATATATATATATATATATATATATATATATATATATATATATATATATGCGTATGTGAAATTGAGCTTAGACAAAATTATCCATTTGTATTAAATTGCTAGACGATGTCGCTGCTTAATGTAGAAACTTCGATAGGCTGAAGTACTTGCTGGAAGTGGCATTATTATAAAACAGGTTAGAACATCTTGGGCAGTAAAACTAGAAGTAGTGGAGACACTTACTATGGGCACGTGTGTATCAACGAAGGAGTAAGCTTCCCGGTTTTGGGTAGGATTTATATAAACGAAAAATGTAAACGTCGCTGTAACTAATATTGCGCTCGTAATCACTGAGTGTCTTAAATTATAAAATCTATACTTCTTAAGTCGAGTGTCATCTCTTGATTATGTAGAACGGATGGTAATTGCAGATGTAGAAAAACAAAACAATTGCAGGATTACCAGAATTCGATGTATGAGGAAATGGCAGTATCGATGTATCTGCGAAAAAGAAATAGTTTTTAAAATGCAGTTATCTGAAGTGGTTGTTGTAAATTAAAATAATTTCGGGCTAAATGAAAGTGACGACATCTCGCTTTATGGCAAACACTGTAGAAAAATAAAAACACAACATAGAAAATATACATATTTTACACGCAGAATATAAATTTTAAAAAAGAAAATTATTAGAAAAATTACAAATTATATATAAAACATAGAAGTAGTAATAATTTATGAAATAATATGATCAATTTTTTAAAATCGGTTTTATATGTAAATGCTATTGTAAAAATAAATTGAATAGTAAATTACCTCTAGCTAGTTAAATGTATATCAAATATGTAAGTTGTATATAAACATTACAGTTAATTTTTTATTGCATATGCTTGATAATGACGTAATTGTCGAAAGGCTAATAAAATTTTTTTTAGTGATTAACTTTTATTTTGTTTTGTTAATTGATAAAATCACTACTTTCCGATATTTAAATATGTTCATATTAATATTATAATTTTCATATATAACTCCTATCTTAGTATGTGTAAAAAATAACTACCAGTGATTGCGCAAGTATATGTAACATATGTTTCAGTATACGAAGAATTTTAATTTAGACGTTATATCATTTTAACGTGTCGTTTGCTTTATAACGTCCATCACTCATAACAAAACGACAAGCTCGTCTCTTCAATTGCCAGTTACACAATTCCAAGCAACTTGGTTTCACGTACTCGAAATATAAACGCGCAAGAATTAAACGTAACTTTATTTATTAGTATTAATCCAATTTAAATATTAAATATATTGGAGAGTAGTGATTTTATTTATTAAAAAAAGATGTAATAATTTTTGATGCGTGCTTCAAAAAGGACGTAACTGTCGAAAAGCTTCGCGATTAAAAAACTGTTAGCGATTGCGTTATATTTTGTTCGGTTTATTATTAATTAATTAATTAATCCAATTTTATACGCGTGTGACGCATTTTCGTATTTTTAAAACGGTATTAATTTAAAAAGCCAATACTTCGAACGATATATTTGAACAGTTTAAAGTTAAGTTTCAATATTTATCTACCAATGACATTAAACGTTCGGATGTAGGGTACGATTAATAAAAAAAAACTTTCGAGTGAGGAAAAGAATATAATTTTTGAGAAATGACAATTCGTTGCGTGTATTTGTAATTTTCGTGTAAGGGGAGAAACATTAAGAATAATCCCAGGGTTCTGTATGAACTCCGTCAGTTATTAAAATTAGTATTGGAAATATGGCACCGAGCGGGACAAGAATATGGTAATAATTGGTCGAGTAATAATTTTATAAAGGACTAATTTGTTTTCCAGCTTCAGAAATGATTTCCCGTAAAAAAGTGGGCGACTGCTTTATCGAGCTTAACATTAATGTAAATAATGTGATCAGAAAATGTCAATCGCTTATCTAGGATGATATCTAGATAACGAATGTTCTTGGATCAAGAGCAAAGTTTATTATGTTTTTCTTTGTAAATATACGTTTGTTGTTTTTCTAATTTTTGTGTACACATTCAGATAGTGAGTAATAACGGACTAACGAAACACACTGTTCGGCATCATTTTGATAAGTTGAAAACTAGCTCGAGGTAGTTCTTGAACGTGAAAAAGGAGCCAGATAAAATGTAAATATATACACTGCAACACGATCGATAACAGAATAGAATTTAGAAATAAAATTTTAAAAAAAGTTTATCCGATCCACTTAAAAACCCGAAACTATTACCTACCTGTAGATTTACGTGTCATGTACTGCATCTAAGAGGCACGGGAAACGAGAGAACGTAGGGTTAGATTGGAATCGTTAGTTTCGCAAGAATGGAGTACAAAAATACATCGCTTAATGAAATACGTCGGAATTTAAAAAACACGTGAACGTGTAAACAACGCGTGACTTGCTCTAAAAGTATTAATTATCGATCTTTGATCATTATTCGAATTACGTTTTGAGAGCGCATGTGTGTGTGTGTATGTGTGTACTGTGAATATGTGGGTAAGTGTACATTCATCACGATCGGTACAGATTCCGATGATTAATCTTTGTAAATGGTGCTTTTCTTCATTTTATAAACAAGTTTATTTACGTTCCGATTTAAAGAAAATAATAATTACCCGAGTAATTTATAAACTCGCTGCTTATTGTTATTTTAGCCCCTATTTTTTATTAATATGTGTGTGTACGTGTATATATTTCGTTTAATCTGCGTGTTAGTGTTCGTTGGACACTTTTTTTTTTATATTCGGTCGTTGTTCGCATTTTCGAGTATACGTGTATATATATATATGAATATACGTACTATTTGATCCGTGGAATTCTCGGGTATATTTATGAGCTTCGTATTATGTGTGTCAGGACATCCGGGAATTTCCGACAATGAAATTATATATTCATCAGCTAGCGGTGTGGTATTCTCTTTAGTATCTGCACACGATACAGCCGGAACATAGGAAAATTTGGGAACTGCATGTTGAGGATATGAAGTCACACCTCGCACTCAACACTACCAATTACAACCATCTCCGTATAAATTTCTACGGTTATATAATTTTTTAAAAATTAAGCGCGAAGAAATTGTACTTATCAGCCGATCGCGCCTCTAATCCTAATGCAACTTACAGATCTCCATGCTGGACGTGCAATCTGCAATACCGATTGTGCGTTTTTCGAATATCTTTAATAACATTACGTCCTGAACTATCAAACCGAACATATTAAAAGCTGACAACAGACGGAAGAAAGAAACTTCACTAAAAATACAACTTGATATATCGACACGCTGAAAAGATTGAAATCGCAGAAATTAATATACAATACCACGTTGAAACTCGTTGTAGAAAAATTCGATAGGTTTAAAGCACGAAGGGAGAACTGGAAAATATAGGAGGCGTAAAAAAAAGTTTCGATACAAGATGCGCAAACGTTAGACCGCCTGGTTTTGAATTGAACAGAAACGAACTATATTCGACAAAATGAAAAATCAGAGAATGCTTAGCGTACAAAAACTATGAACTATAATGCCTATTAGAGATTTTGAAGGAACGATCGAATCATAGTATTATCGAAAGTAGTGCTCTATCGGCTAACGAAGTTGAATCTGGAAATATGATTTCTTGAAATAAGTGACCGCGGATAACATTGGGAAAAATATGTGTATCACACGATGTCAGCACAACGTTGTTAAAACAGCGAGAAAGTGGTGACTTGGAAAAACAAAATAAAGAGGAAAATGGATTAACGAAGATCTACGTGATGTGGGTTACGTATTACGGGGGAAAGAATTAAAAGACCCGATTAGGTAAACGTCGAATTAGTTTCCTTATTCGACAAATAAAAATCGTAAAGATTTTTTTAATTACTCCTTTCGTAATATCGCATGAAAGCGTTTAATCTTGCGCAAGAATGCAGAATGTCAAATGAAGACTCCGGATTCTATATGAAAATATTCTTTTTCGCCGGATTTTTCTGTTTGCGAATCATACTCGAAGTTTACGATACCTCATCACCATTCTGCATAACATTTAATTAGTAGAAAAGCGAAGACGATCATTAAAATATCAGATTTTATTTTGCTAGTTTTAGTAAACAACCTCAGTCTCCCACCGTAGAATAATTATGATAAAACATCGATAAACGCATGTATATATAAGAGTAGGATGATATCGCAAAATCTGGGGACAACATTAAGTGTAGATTGTGTTCTTTTAAAACTGTAATTGTTTTCGAAACGTTACGTAATAAAACAAAATTGACAACCGAAAAAAAAAATCGCGACTCTATGGATATCATTTTAGTTCTTACGATGTGGCTAAAGTATTACGCATTTCTCGATATATTGCGATTCATTTCTTTTTTTAAATGGGGGGGGGTGCATTTACAGCTTACCCAACGTGATACTGTGGGGACTATCTAATGTTAATCAAGCATGCTGACTCTCTAGAAATATCTCTATATGGGAGAATAATTGTAGATTATCCAGATGTAGAAGGGACGATACCTTATACGGAGGTGTAATACTCGAATAACGTAGCAAGACAAAAGCTTCGATCGTAACGGCGCCACAGCGGAGCATTCAAAAAAGACATGATCGAGGTTGCAGACTGCCTGTTCAGAATGGAGTAGACAGAAGAGACTTTCGACGGCCAGGCAACAAATGATGTATGTTCTTAACATTTTGAAGACGTCAATATTATTTTTCGATTAGAGACAAATTTCCATATCCTCGCCTAGATTTAATCGTTTCTTATTTAAAAGCATCAAATACGGTAACATTCATTATCCGCTTGACAACTTATATCATGGGATTAGCATACACAGATTTGTTGCCATATGTCGCGTTTAGTTTCAAAATTTGTTTTAGGCTCATTTTCGTTTAATATTAGTCTGTTTTACGATGTCCATTCTATTTTCGTTCAGTGCTGTAACTTTTTTTTTTTTTTTTTAAATGGTAAATTTTCTTTGTATCAATACGGACATCTTGCAGTACACATTAGACATGTATGAAGGTTACAACTTTTAATAAAATCAAAATGTCGATAGAGGTATTTAAAAGTTTTATTTAAATAATATATTTAAGAAAGTACGATTTATTTACAAATTATGTTTTAAAAACGTTTCGAGCTTAATATTGAAACAGTTACCGTAAAAAATCATCGCTATAGGAATTAACCTTTAGGTAATATTTTCAAGTGTTTTTATATATATATATATCAATCCAGAATCAATCAATAAATCAATATATATATATACATATATATAACTTATGTGAAGTTAATTTTATCGATGTCGTCAGCTGAATATAACAAAGAAGACCATGAATTAAAGAAATATGAGTATGTGGACAAAAGGTCAACGGTAAAAACCACAACAGAGACTGATAACAATTATCGGAAGCCGTGTTTACTTAAAAACAACTTTGTTGTACGCAATAGTTTCATAGTCATTCCTATTTTATTTTGTATTTTTACTATTATTTTATCATTTCTGAAATCAGCCATGTGACTTAAGCTAATCTAATACACACCCGTTACAATTCACGTGTGCATTTCTGAGATAATAGAAGTGTATATATATATATATATATACATATATGTACGTAATTTCATAATCGACAATAATTGGAACGCATCGCGGAAAGAAAAGTTCTTTGTAAACTTTAATAGCAATATTTCCTCTGTCGGACGATTAACTCTGATAACGAAACAGCCTTAAGAAATCGGAACCTTTAACAATAATCTTATTACTATTATTATTTTTATTTGGTTATTAATTAACCCATTATTATATTATTTATCGCTGTAATTACGACGGTGAAGCTTTCATGAAAATTTAAGCCGCATTTACGGAAATTTATTAATATTAATTACGAGTTATTTATTTATTTATTATAATCCGATCTGTTCAACAGTCATAATGAAATCAACTGCTGGTTAAATAATAATAATTAAAAAGAACGAATAAAGTTACAGTTGAAATGAAATTTCGAAGAAAAAAATCCTAAACTATATATATAATACATAGTAAAACTAAGTGCATTCGCATTTCATGTAATATTTTAAACATCGTGGGGAAAGTTAAAATAAAAACCCCCCACACGATTAAAATAGTTAAAAGTACTCGCTTAAACACATTTATATACCTGATATAGTAAACTATACTTCTCATATAACGATAAAAACGATTAAAAAAAAAAGTAGTTAAAATCACTTTGAAACTTTCACGGTTGATATGCATACGTCCGTGATTTTTCTCGATGTAAACCATGTTCGTATTTTTTTCACGTAACGTTTCGAAAATACAGTTTTCATTATCAAACTTAGAATGGTTATGAAAGCGCAGGTGTATTTATAGGATTATGCTTAGAAGAACGCAATCTTACCTTAATGTTGTCCAGATTATGTAGTGTTTACCTTAAATAAACGGCACCACAGACGGAATAGGCAGAATTTTATGGAAAAACAAAGTTAGACCAGCGTTTGGCACGTATAAAAAATAACACCATATTTAAAAAGCGTCAAGCGTCAACTCCTCAAAGGACGTGTGGCTGGTGTATATAAAATTCCTTGCTTATACGCGCTTAGCTGCATTGCACAGACTGCTAGAAGCTTTAATCGAAAAATTAAAAGAACACGAAGCAGATTGTAACCGTACGAGAAAAGATTTGTCAGCAGTGGCTTCGCATCAGTGTCCAGGGAATAGTGAAATACCGTTTTTAAGAATTTTGAAATTCTATCAAAAATGGATAAATATAGCTCTATAATTGTGCGCGAAGCAATTGAAATTTTTAAACATCCAAATTTTAACAGAGGACGGACACCAGCTTAATTCAACCTGGCTGCCGGACATTGCCCCAGTGAGAACAAAGTTATAGTAAAACAAACTGTTAGGCCAGTAAACAACTCCATAACCACGCATGATGATAATTGATAAACAGATATGTACAAAGAAAGGCGCCTGTTTATAAAAAATCTGGATAGTCAAGATTGCGCTCTTCTAAGCGTAATCCTATAATAATGCCTGCGCTTTTACATAACTGCTCTGAATTTGATAATAAGTGTTTTCGAAACGTTACGCGAAAAAAATAAGAACATGGTTTACACTGAAAAAATCATAGACGTAATTAAAATCACTAAATTTTATATTCACCATCAAGTTAGTTTACTGATGACACAGCTCAGTATTTAATGTAACATTGTGTATCTAAGATTAAGCATATTCTAATTTGATTTTTATTTTAATATACATGTTTTTTTTTTTTTTTATAATTTTTACTTTTGTCCTGGGGATTGAGGAAGGAAACACTATGACCCGAAACCATTATCGAGGGAATGTAAAAAATAATTTATAAAAATATATGTGCCAATTTATAAAAATATAAAATGTAAAAAAAAAATATTATTTAGATACGCAACAAGTGTTAAAACGGTATATATTTATAATAGCTGATAAAATAAATGAAAACATCCGTATAACATTTTTGTACGTAAACAAAACGCAATAGCCGGTAAAACAAATAATAATAATTGGACAACTATTTTCTTTTACTCGCTATCGCGTTATTATTTTGTATAAATTTTATATTGTTTTTATTTTTCTTTTACTTTACTTTGTTCGTATTATTGTTTATGTATAAATTTCATATTGCTGATTGTTGAGTGTTGTTTACCACATTCACTATCAAATATTTAAAAATACACTTTTTTTTTGTGTATCTAAGTAAAAATTTTTTACATTTTATATTTTTATAAATTTGCATATATTTTTATAAATTATTTTTTATATTCGCCCGATAATAATGGCTTAAAATAGCCGAAAAGCTTTGCGATCGTTTATAAAGAAAAACAATTTTTTAATGATTTTAACTACTTTTTGGGTGTTTATTTTTTTGAAAAAAATCACTACATTCCGAACTTTTCAAATTACAAAATAATAATACGTTTACGGTTATTCATTTCTGTACGCGCGTGTATCTACTAAATTAGTTAAATTTGTTTTGTATTTTTTGGTTAAGTTTCGCGCACATTGAGACGAATTTAATTTATGTAGAATGTTACGAATTAATTTATTAAGGAGCATTTTTATAATTTTTATTTATAAATTTCCGGTGTATCGTGTTCATAAAATGTCGGAATTTTAACTTGTTTACCGGGCGCTCACTCAGTTTCTAATCGGTCTATGTTGTATTTTACACGTGTGTAAACATTTTTTTTTTTTTTTTTGTTGAAATGCGATAATAATAAATTAAATTGAACTTTAAAAATATATATATATTATCATTATATTTGCTCGCATTATATATAAGATTGATTCGATGTATAATATACTATCTCGTTAATCTTTCTTTTGTCTTTTTAAAAATTATTAGTTCATTATTGTTATTAATACGGTAATTTTTATATATAAATCCTATCTTACTACGTGTAAAAGATAATTACCAGTGATCGGGCGAGTATATGTAAAATATTTTAATTTTTTATAATGTGGAATGTAGTGATTTTTTTTATAAAAAATCAATTGAAAATTAGTTAAATCGCTAATATTTATTTTCTTAAAGAAAACACAAAGCTTTTCGGCATTTACGCCATTATCAAGTGAAATATTTTAAAACGTCATAATTTTAAAAATATAAATTAAATATAATTACTTAAAAATATGCGATGATGATTGTGAATATACGATCCAAAAATGCTGTCTGCTTCAGTTCTGTCTATTTTTTGATTTGTTGAAATTTAATATCAATATATTTGTTTATTAATTTTGTTTTTTTATATTAATTTTTTCTTCAATACTATTTTCCGGATTCTGTAAAAGTTGTATACTGGTGGAATTTTAAATTTTTCATTTACTATTGCGATGTATGATGTCCAAAAGTAAAATATAAAATATAAAATATAAAAATATACAAACACAAAAATTTTTTTAAAAACACAATTTTACAAGTAAAATGAAAATAAATATTAAAAATCTTATGTAAAATATGTGTTCTGATAAATGTTAATAAGTTTACAATCATTTTAATTTGCTCTTAAGTTAAAACTAGCTGCCAATTTCGATACTAAAAGTACGTTATATTATAATCTAGCATTTATAGACGTGTATCCGTCGCGTTAAATCTACGGCATACGCTTGTAAACTGTTGCATTCACACGGATATAAAACAACGGTTTTGGTTTTTGACTCTTGATTATCGTATAAATAAAAAAAATTAATTATTACGTTTTAAAAAATATCCATTTCATCAATTTATCATTATGTAAGGCGCGCACTTTTTTGTCATCTAATAAATTACGTAATAATTTATCGCGTCCGTCAAACGTAATTGTAATAATATTTAAAATACGACTAAAAAAGAAAATAGATTAATTATTTGACGATAGAACAGTAATTAAGGGAATAATAAACGATTAACCGTATTAGGAGGGGAATTAATAACGCGCTTAATGGAATATAAGTCGTATAAGGAAGAATAATAGTAATTAAAACATTCACACCGTCGAAATTGAAAAAAATTAGAAGAATTACCTCGGTAGTCGATGTCTCAAACACTACGAGAAGAAGTGGTTAACACAAGTCGGGTTGTGCGAACGAAATGAAGTTTTTTTATATAATTACATCGTCCACTAGCGGTTTTCGAGCGCGCAGAATTACTCTATATAGATATCGGACACATATACAGCGGTGGCATAATACACGGGGCGATTTCGATTGAAGCTCGCGGCACAAAGTGTTTCGTCGTCTGTAACTTTTAATTATCGTGCGGTTAATTGCATCGAGTATATAATCGGTGCCTCGAATGTTGGCCAATTTTATACGCAAAAATAATGTACATCGACTTAGTCACTATATATGTATACATACTATGTCCGTCATTTTTATTCAAGAAGAAATTAATTGTTATCGGTTTTTCTAAAAAGCTTTTATTTGTTATATAATCATCATCATCATCGTCGTCGTATTGTTCGTTGCCGAACGTCGTGACTATACATTTATTTTTACGTACAAAATGGGCTAGCATTCATGGCACTATTTATATGCGACGCAGATGCGCGCGCATATAATGTTATACGTAGTGGGGTGCCACTACCATCTCGCTGATGATTAAGAATTAAATAACGATGCAAACTTTCTACAACGCGTGTTGGTTTCGAACCCCCGACCGTCGAGTTGACAATCCAGCATAGCAACTACGCCAGCGCGACATATAAAACTAACCGCAATTACGTACACTACCATCCCATTGTTTATATATTTTATCGTGAAGCTTTCGCATGCTGACGGTTCTAATATCATTTTAATATCATTTTACAATGTGTACATTTACAACATCACACTTATACACAGTAAATTAGTAATTTATAAAATTTACGTACACACACTCACATATACACGACGACGTCCTAATTTCTAACACACTCTCACCCATACTCTCGCAGAATCCGCTTTTTATTTACCGTATTTTAATTACCCCGTTTAACCATTTCGTATTCGCTATAAATTGTTATTTATTTCATTTTATTATTTATTTCATTTTATGTAGCAGTAACTTCGATTCCTAAAACTATCCAACACCCAGCATGATATCTGACCTCCATTTACTCGTGCCTTTGGCCAATGTTGTACCGTACAATATAAATACAATTAAGCAAAATATTAGTATTTTTTTATCTCTACAGTTCTTTATTCCTAGCGCCTTTCCGTTAAGGGGTCCGTTTGATAGCACCTTCTTCTCCATTTCTTGCGACCCTTTTTTTTCTTTTTTTCTCTTTTTTTAAATTAGTTTATAGACGCTCGATTGATCATTTGCGTCTTAAAGTCGGTTATAAACTATTTACGAAAGCGTCTGTAAGATACTGTAATGTGATGTTTTAATTGTTTGTGAAAGGACTGTATGTAAATCGGTAACGTGTTGATTTTATTGTTTTTAGAGATTTGTAAGAGACGTTATTCTATCAATGTTTTCATTCCCGATTATTCCTGAATGAGCTGGTGTCCATAGAAGAACAAGTTTTTTTATTAGAGATAACGCTATTGATGATGTGTTTTAGGTTGAACTGTATTTTAAAGTTTTTGATCTTGCTTAGATATGTATTTTAAAGTTTTATAGATTGCAAGAAGTTCTGCTGTAAAAACTAACACTGAGTCGGGTAAATGATATACTTGGGAATGGTTGGATGTAAGATAGGCTGATGAGGTTTAGTTTATAGACTTAGATTCATCAGTGTATATGTGTGTATAATCGCCGTAATTTTTTTCCAAAATGTTGTAGAATTTTTATTTCAGAATATTTGTAGGTGTTAAGTGTTTTTTATATTTTTCCAGTTCTGTATTTATTGTGATCGAAACCTTTATCCAATGTGTCCGTTTTGGAGCGTGGTTTGTTTTGATTTGTGGTAATTGATATTGAAGTTTTGTTAATGCATTGTTAACGCGTTCTGATAGGAGTTTAGATGCATTTGGTTTGTTTAAGAATGTATGATGAAATTTATTCCTTAGTAAGGATAAGCGCTAGTATTTGTCTTCTGTATTGGAAATATGTTTTGCTTCCACGTGTGTTTGTTTGAGGTAATGTGAAAGGCTTTCAAGGCAATTCTAAGAGCTGAATTTTGAACAGAATTGAGTTTTTTTTAGTGTGGAACAGGCTGCACTATCACATATTATACTGGCGTTGTCTAATCTGCTTAGCACGTAGGATTTGTATATAACTGTATTAATGTTTTTCGATCAGATCCTCACGATAAATTATTTAACATCCTGAGCATATTGACAGCCTCTATATTGGCACCAACTTCCACCATGTTCGTGTTAACAAAGTCTATCCATTTCTTGGTCGGCCTCGTGGCGGCCGCTTTCCTCCGGGGCCGTACTCCATTAACATCTTTACTTCTCTACACTGTTGTTGTTATACGCTTTTTCAATTAATTTTTGCAAAGACGGGTATCATAGAGTTAGAAGTATCGAAATTTGTAAACTGTTTTTCTTACTTAGTCGGACGTTCCCGGTAAATAAGAAAATTCCACTTAAGTTTTCTCGTCGTTGGCGTATTTCTTGTTTGTTTGTTTGTTTTTTTTAAACTGTGTCATGAGTTAATTACGGAGTAGAAAAGATTTCTCAATGGCGTATCTTTCGATCAAAAGCTAAATACCGACAATTCTTTTTATCGCGAAACGATATGAAATCAATGACGTCATCGATTAGAATTTCAAAACTGGTTGCCGCCGCGCAATTTTTTTTGCTATTCATATTTAATCTTTTATTATATAAAACATATAGTAACAATCAGAAGTGTTACGAAATATATACATGCATTTATTCATATATATTATATGAACGAATATAAGAGTGAGAACTGTATTACGTAAAACTTAAATCAGAAACGTTACGATATATATATATATATATATATGTGTGTGTGTGTGTGTGTGTGTATATACATATATAAATGTGCCAATATAAATGCGCGTAATTCGTTCCTAATTAGCGGAAAAATGGCGCAGGTCATCTATTTATGGAAACTAAACATATAGACGTATTTAGTAGAATACAACCTTCTTGTTGTAATATATTAAGTTTATTTATGTGTTCGTTCCTCTTTGTTCTAAATCGCCACACTTGTTGAGTAATCACGTGGCAAAAACTAAAAGAAAAATATGCCTTCAAAATTTATATATATATATATATACATACATATGTGTAAACGCATACAATATTTAATATGTTTTTGCCGTTATCAGTAAAATATATATTTAATATCGGGTCGAATGCCAGAGATTAATATCTATCGGGCCCCTTAATACCTAGAATTCTATAAACCATTTCGCCTTCCTTTGTTCTGTATTGGACTGATTATATTTCTATTTTCATACACACACATATATATATGTGTGTGTGAATGTATATATGGGTATATGACGCATACTTTTCCTGTGGATAATTATAAAATCTTCTATCTACTTATATGTCAATTGAGCAATTTTACAAATAAAGAATTTTCTTCTTTGTAACACATCGCAGTGGAAATTGAAATGTGAAAGAAAAAAAAACATGATTCGGCTGTTACGTCGAATTATCCTCGATATAATTATTTAAATACCGACAAAGAAATTAACCAAAATAAGCGTTGCACATTGTAAACACAACATATGATAAAATTAATCGACAGCTTAATTTTTCCAATGTTATACCGGTTCCGAAACCTCTGGAGTATAAAACGTACAGATGCTAGACGAATTGACGGTTGTGAAATGTGGGTTAATAGGAAGGCGCTTTACTGAACAAATGCGTCGATATTCCACGATCTGGAAAGTTTGTTCCTAGATGTTACTCCGACATTTGATAAATTGTAGTATCCACCCTAGGCGTCTACATAAATTTCGATAATTTCTTAACGAGCATAAACTTTCATCCTTCTAAGCAGTTCACATTCACACGTCGAATTTCTGCAAGTGAATTCATTCAAAAACGTACCATTCCTTCAGAGGTTGCACATATGTCTGCGCCTAATATCATCACTTGTCATAAGAGCTAAAATTCTTATGCAAGAACTGCGGTTTGACAAGCTAGGCCGGGACGAACCAGTTGAGCCGGACAGAACTACAAGATGGCTTAAATTCAGAAAGCTTAATGAACTATCCCAACTACAAATTCTACGTTGGATGAATTATCATTCAGATGCTGCTCGTATAGAAATTCGTGTCTTCTCTGATGCATTTCAGCTTAGCAATCGTATATTTTAAGACAACCTTTCACGATAAACCGTCGGTCATTAATCTTATCTGTTCAAAAACAAAGGTAGCATCTCTGAGCTACTCATAATTCCACGTCTAGAATTTACAGCAGTTTTATTTTTGACTAAGATTTTCAAGCATGTGCAGCAGACTTTGGATATCTCTAATGTGTCACTCTTTATGTGGGCTGACTCATCAGTCGCATTGACGTGGATTACACAACATCCTAGCCACTGGAAAGAATTTGTTTACAACAAGATTTCTGCTGTTCAAGAACTCCTTCCTCTTACTGATTATACATCTCGTTGACTTAGTGCTTTTCAGCTTATAATTACGAATTATGGTTAACATCACTGGTTACATAAATAATTGGCCCGGTCGAGATTTTCGCTGTTCATCTCGAACAAGAACCTAAGCTAGGCCTAGTGTAGTCAGTGTTGCAGTAACTAAAGAAGACAATATCTTGGACCGAGTTTCTAAGAATAACGAGCCTCTGTCAAAACACTTTTAAGATATTTAATAAAATACCTAGTGCTACACTTAATTTATCACCTATCAGTGATGCTGATGTAGAAAAAAAAAAGTTTTTTTTTCGGTCAAAGCAACACAGGCAGCACTTCTAATCAGAAATTCAGATTATCTTAAACGGACAACAACTAAAGAGAACGAGTGTATTTTCCTGAATCATTCTGGAGTTCCTAGAGTTGGAGGACGTCTCTAAAATGCACAACTCTGTTATTGTAACATGCATCCAGCTATTCTTTCAAGAAGTAGTTCCTTTACAACACTAATCATTGCAAATGCACATTCATATAATGCGTGGAGACACACAGTTGACGCTTGCACAAGTTCTACAAATCTTTCTGGCTTATTGAAGACGAGCTCTAGTCAAAAGTGACATATGCCAGAATTCGAGGAACAAGGACATAGTAAACAAATGGAGCAGTTTCCTCTGAGATGTATTATACGATTGTTAGTTTTTTAACATACTGGAATTGATTATGCAGGTTCAATCACCCTTAAGTTTTATCAAAGGCGATGAAGCATTTTATAAAGGATATATAGCAGTATTTGTTTGTTTTTCAATATCAGCTGTTCGTATAAAGGCTGTTACCGATTAGTCAACACAGTGGTCTCTGAAAGCGTTTCGATGGTTCACTAGTAGACAAGGTATTCCCAAGTCTATAACAAGTGATTGCGGGAACAACTTCAGAGGAGTAGAAACCACACTGAAACAGTTGTTTAATCAATGCTCAAAAAAATGTTACCATAATTCCAGACCAATGGGTGTGCTTGGGAACCTGTTATCTTTAACATCAGGTAATTTCGTTTGTGTAGTAGCTTCTTCAACAATTCCTGAGTCACCTTTAGCTTCAATCCCAGAAATCTCACATTTTCAAAAAATTCAAAAGCAATTCCAAAAATTTTGTGAACGATGGTCATAATAATGTAAGTTATAAGTGGCAGTTTCCAAACAATTCATTCAAGATTGGCTCACTGGTGATGTTCTTAGTGCAACCTGAAGAAAGCATCGGAAAGCTGTATATAGCGTTATATAGAGATTTTTGGTGACTGCTGATTCTAATCATTTTGCAACCAATGTCCTTGAAGTACACACACACACATACACTTGACACGGCAGAATAGGTTTTCTTTGTTGTGTTGTTCATAACAGGTGGATGCGGTTGCATGCGCATACTATTAACCAACTAACGAACGAGTCTGTGATTTATATTTCATCTTTTGCCGAGATTAGTTTTTTCTTCTTCGAATTTCTATCTGTGTTTCTTTCTTTTACTGTGTACATTTCTGCAAGCGAATTGTTAATTTTGTGTGTGTATTTGGGAGGGGGAGATATAATTGCAACCGCTAGATTTTTTAACCAGGAGCCACCACTGATGTAGATGTATATGCATATACATATACATTTTATATATATATATATATAAATAAAAGGGTTCTTTTTTCGTTTAACGTAATTTTGTACATTTCACTAAATTGTGTTTAAAGTAAATAAATTGATTGTTCTGTGAGCGCTGTCTCAATTTTTTCTGTTTAAATTTAATTCGGCCGAATTCTGTATACCAGCATTATTTTCAGGTTCAAGTTTTTTCGTACAGTATTTTCACACGATTAAATTATCGAAAATATGATAAAAATTTAAAATCAATAAAAAAAACTAGTCTTTTTTATACTTTGTTGATGATAAAAATTAACCGATTGACGGGCGAATTTTAAATGAATATATCACTGCTCACGTTAAAGGCATTATTAAATTCGGTAAATTCTATCGTAGGTTAAAACGTAGGAGTACATACATATTATACGTCATTCGTGAATAGAATATTAAAAGAATGTAACAAAAATCGTGGTAAAATTCATAAATGATGTACACTGGTCTGGTTATTGCAATTGGCAAGGTTTCGGTTCAGACGGTTTAACGGCGAAACCATATAAATTATTTAGATGAATTCCATTAACGTTTAGTGTTTATCGCGTTAAAATAAAAAACAAACATCATCTCGTTGTACCATTAATAACACAACACTCAATGTAGAACATCTGAAAACTGTGTAATAAAGGATTCATTCCGTTAAATAAGGAGCTAACACTTTGTTCTCTCCCTGTCACTGTCCTTCCAAACGACTTTACAATTTGGCAAAATTCCCTTTATCGGCAGACGACGATATATACACGCCAAATAAACCGAAAAAAATGGTAGCTATTTCAATGGACGTCTTTGACCTTTCGATTATTCCTTAACTATATATTAAATTTTTACGATTACATTTAAATTTTCTATTCGTATCTACACTCTATTGAAAACTGAAATTCAATATATACATATATATATATTTTTTTGGTTAATATTCATAATTAAATACAATAATTTCGGAACAACCACGTTCAAAAAAAAACACGATTTATTAATAAAAGTAAAAAATATATTAATAAACCCAAGTTTACGTTTCAAGCAACATACTATGCCTATCATCAGAACTAAACTAAACTAACTATGACATAACCAGCTACTACCTTAGTTACATTGATAGTACTACATACATCTGATTAGTTCTCAATTGATCAATCATCGTTCTGAAGCCATCTTCTCTGTTGAAGTTCTTGAATTTTCCAATTTCTAAGGCTTTCCTAACAATTCTTTCACCTAACCGATCTACTCCAGCCAGAAATGTTGTATCCTCAAACCTTATTGCACGCTCTGTAATCGTTTGATATTCCGCAATGGCTGACTTTTCAAAGCACCCGCTTTTGCAGTCCACTACATACGCCTTAATCCTTACAGCAACAGTTCTGTTCTCTTTTGTACGTGGTTGTTCCGAAATTATTGCATCTAATTCTATATATATATGTATATATATATATATATATATATATATATATATATATATATATATATATAAATTTAATGAGTTGAATTTGAATATTGACCGGAGACGTCAGATCCATTAATTACTATAATTCGTTCGGATTTAATTTATATTTCGTCCGATTATTTTCGTAAACATATTTTCATTCTGAAACTGGTCAATTAATAATCGATAATAATGGTCTATATATTTGGGAATATGCGCGGAAAACGTTACACGCAACAAACGATTGTGCACATTACGTGTATCTATATATATGTATGTGTGTATAAATATATATGTACATTACTATAAAATAAACCAGTCTTAAAACGGTTAAACCCATGACAATAAATTATTATATGTGAACCCAGATTGTATCTACGAAAATTATATTATTTACTCATATATATATATATATATATATATATATATATATATATATATATATATATATATATATATATATATATATATATATATTAAAAGACGATAAATATTACGATTATATGCATACAAAACTTCCGTAATTTTATTTTATAATGAGGTTTAATCATAATTTATTTACATACACGATTCACATAAACCAACACAAAGTAAGATGATAAGTTTCAAATAATGTGTTTTTTATATATATATATATATAATATGAATGTGCGTGTGTGTGTGAATTTTTATATATACATATAAAAAGATAGATAGTAGGAGAAAGAGAAAAAAGATCAGGAAAAAATTAAAGAAAGTAAGAGATAGCGGACACTTGTTCGTATGCAAATTTATATCCATTCATAGATGCTTACATAGGAGCTTGTTGCCCATGAAACGAATAACGGGTTTAGATAATTTTTTTTTTTAATATTAGAGTTGATAAATACATAAATATGTCAAGAGACGACTTGTATGATAACTATCAAACAAATAATACTCCGAGGCTACGAGATTTAAAACACGTATCAGCACACACCTGTTGCTATTCGCTATGTGTGATTGGCGTATGGGATATTTGCCAAAATTCAACTTCGCAAATGACACACCCGATGAAATTGCACTCTCTAAATCTTAAATGATCAATCTCTCTTCTATCCTACATTATTTTCATTCTACCAACGAAATTAAGTGCCCACTCTAAAGTTATTGTATATATATACATACATATATATATATATATATATATATATATATATATATATATATATATATATATATATACAGAGAGAGAGAGAGAGAGAGAGAGAGAGAGAGAGAGAGAGAGAGAGAGAGAGACGAGAGAGATAAATTGAATTGAGCAAAAAATGACACACCTGGTGAGATTATATTCTCGAATTTAGATCGTTAAATTTTTATGAATTTTATTTTATCTTTTATTTAACACAAGCTTACACGCAAAAACTCGTACATACATCTTATATACGTACACACACAATAAGATATTTCTTTAGTTGTATTCGTTTTACTATTTTTTACACTTAGTGCTAATTTAATTATATTTATTATATGACAAGTTTTATAATTCATCCGATAGGGCGCGTTTATAATAAAGTAGAAAGAGTAGTAAACTCGGTTATTTCGAGGAAATAAATAATCCCGGCGAACGTTTAACAATCTGTCAGTAGCATATTATAAATTTTATACATAAAATCGTAAATGTTGCTAAATTTGAAGTAATATTTTCAGGCATAGAATAGCGCTAGTTTGGATGACTAGATAATTTAAATATATTTAGAATCTAAACAGTCCGCGAGATAATTAAATATCTCTTGTTATGAAAATAGATGATTTTTTTCAACGTTAATAGTTTACCTACCGTAAAGGGGGGGGCACTAAAACTGAAACGGTTAAATTGATTAACACCGCATTTCTTAAGTAGAATTTAAATATTGGACGCGTGTTTTCACTGTTTCTTCTTCCCATTAACGTGTCATATACTGTTGGTTAAAAGTGAAAGGTTGGATTATTGAACGAATTGAAGAACACGATACATAATATCTGGTCCTGAAGTCGGTAATAATTCGTTCAAAGTAGTTGGCAGAGCTAATTTAGTGCGCAAGGAACTGTGATTAGTACAATCAATTAAAAGATGATGCACTGTGATGATACTGTTACCGCAGAAGCAACGCGAAGGAAGTTGACGCTGAAGCAGTTAACTGCGAATGATAGCTGTATGACAAAATGTAACACGACGTAAAACTATTTCAGCTTTCCGCGATAAGTCAGAAGGAGTAATGAAACGCGCAGTACCAAATTTTATCGATCTAAAATTTATTAGTAATTGACATATGCTCCCAGAGAGACTGTGGGATGTCAATTTTAAAGCATCGACACGCGCAATGGCAAGATTTAGATGAGGAAACATAGTTACTGCTTGTTTGGCAGCCCAGTCTGCCATATCATTCACCTGTAATATGACAGTGACCAGGAACCCAAACCATTATCGGCGCTACGAGTTTCAATTTCGTGAATTACCGTGTAAATATCAAAAAATAAGTATAATCGAAAATTTCTCATGTTTAGTGTTCTATTTAATAGTATTTATCGTACTTAATTTATGCGTAATGTCAAAAATGCATCAATTTGCTGCGCAAGTGCATAGTCGCGCAGTATTCGCCCTTGTCATATACATACGCATACACACACACATATACATATATATATATATAGATAGATAGATAGATTGACGTTTTTCTTCTGATTTCTTCAAAAGTTTACATCAGTTTTACTAGTCGCATTCGTACACAAAGAGTCTTTCAACCTCAAATTCAACCGCTATCAATGTGACGCGGTTATAGTTTATTCCACATTGTATTTCACCATCGCAATGTAGTTCTTTCGAATTTAATTTGTTTACGCGTGACAGGAAAAACTGCATCAAAATTGTATTCAAGTGAAAATAAGAAAACATATGAAAATGTAGTATACGCTGTTCTAAATAAATCGTGTTTTTGAGTATACGTAGAATTCAGATTTAAACAACATATCGCATTATATATCGAAACAAATGAAATGATTACTACACTCTTTCCCCTCAAATCCTAATCTTCCCTTCCAATCCTCAACCTTTGGTTTCAAATCTTTCCCTTCAATTCTTACTT
The DNA here is from genome assembly GCA_032883995.1 of Coronaproctus castanopsis. Classification (NCBI taxonomy): domain Eukaryota; kingdom Metazoa; phylum Arthropoda; class Insecta; order Hemiptera; family Monophlebidae; genus Coronaproctus; species Coronaproctus castanopsis. Next base: position 111,317,311 of record CM065053.1, read on the forward strand.
TTGCTAAACAAATAGAAAATATCCTGTCCTCTCTTCAAATGCACCTTCCCCAGTTTTTTTTCCTCCCTCGACATCATTCCTCCTCGGAGTGAACACACTATTCCAATAGACCTTAGTATCATCAAATTTTCAAAGAATTATACTCTTAAATATGTAATAAAAGAATCTTATCTAGAAATGATCTCACGGTATCCATCTCATTATTTCACCGACGGCTCTAAAAACAAAACTCGAGTAGGAGGCGCTTTATCTTTCCTTCCAGGACTCTATACTTCGTTTCTACACTCCACCCTATTAAGCAATACTATCAGCGAAACTATATGCCATTAAAATGGCGATTACGGATATTTCAAACATTATCGTTGATCGGTCGTTCTTAATATGAACGAACTCTCTTGTAGCATTACAGCGCCTTAGTGATCTTCATGATCATAAATTACACCCTTCGTTAAAGAAATTGATCATTTCATTATAACATCTAATAATCATGTAGTTCTCGCATGGATTCCATCGCATGTTGATATGCAAGGTCAAGCGGGGAGTGCAGCCAGAGCTGGCACATGGCTTCAACCATTCCCGCTCCTGACTACACAGATGAAATACCTATATAAGTCATGAAACCTTCAGTAGTCTGCACTTCCACTTGCCAACAAACTTTATTCAACATTCCTCCGGACTTTATCCCGCTCAACAAACAGAAGAGATGATATTGTACTTGCTCATCTGCGCCTAGGTCACAGTAATATCTCACACAGTTATATCCTAAATAATCTTCTTCCTCCTTCTTTATGTTCAACCTGTAATATCCTCATTACCGTCCGCCACATTCTCCTTAAATGTGTGCACTCGACAAACCGCCCAACCTCCTAAACATTCTTTCCTACACGCACGATGCTTTCAATAATTTATTAAATTTTTTCAAATTCTACAATTTATATCAACTAATTTAACAATCCGTCCTTCCCGTTTATTCTTCCAACTTTCAATTCATTCTCACTAACCTTGCGCGTTCTTTCCTTTCCCGTGCCTCTGGCCTAGGTGCAGTACATGGAACGTAAATTTGCAGGTAATCTATGATTTTTACAATTTTTTCCGATCACCTTATACATAATGGACACTCCTTTAACGTTGCTTCTAACTTCCGAATCTTACACATTTCTAAACGAAGCCTTTTTCCTCGCTGCGGCTGGTTAACAAACAAATCTATTCGTAGTCTAGACCGGTTATTGCCGAAGGTTGAGTTTAATACTTGCTAATTTTTATCGTTTTTCATTCAGACTGGATGATGCTGTTACTAGTGAAACTAGTAGACTATTTTGATTAATTAATGGTATAAAAGTATTTTTTTATTTTGTTTAATTTTTAAATTAAAATATATATCAGCAACTAAACAGTACATAATATCAATAATAATTTTATCGTGTTTATAATAATAATAATAATAATAATAATAATAATTTTTTTCAAAAACGTACATTTTTAAATATAATACATGACACATTTATACATTTTCTTATTTATTATTACATGCTTCGTCGAGCAAAATTACTTGTCGACGAAAATTTAGCAAAATACATTTTACTTATTTGTTTATTTACTTGATTATGCTTATACATTAAGCATTCACACTCACATTTATACTATGGTTCTCATTCGTATCTCTCTCACACACTCATTTACTCTCTCATTTACACTCTCACTTTTCCTATTTTCTTATTTTGATTACACAATATGTAGTAGCAGGTCGTCATTTGAATTTGGCTCATTCTACATCACCCTTCTCGTACGTTACCCCTTTATTTATTTATTTTATTATTTTTCGTTTAATTTTTAATTACACTTATTTTCATTGTTTTTTTTTTTTTTTTTTTTTTTTTTTTACACATTAGTATTGATTATGTTGTTCAGGTTGTTTTTAGTCATATTTTCAGTTATTGTTTTAAGTGGCCAATTTTCTTTTCCTCCACTAAGTCAGGTGGAAGTTTGTTTAACAATTTCGCCATTAAGTATTCCCATTCGTTTGTTCACCATATTTTGTTCTCACTACCGGTATTCTGTATTTTCTTTTTGTTCGGAATTCATATTTTGTCTGTACATTTTCAATTATTTTTTGACGTTTGTTTTTTACTACATAGTTCCAAATAATAGTAGTAATAATAATAATAATAATAATAATAATAATAATAATAATAATAATAATAATAATAATAATAATAAATTATTATTATTATTATTATTACTACTATTATTTTAAAAAGAAAAAAAGATGAGAACCGTCAGTTCTCTATTACGTTTTTTCTTTTGCGACTTTCATAACGTACGTGAGGTTAATTAGGTTTAGCAAATTTTATCTCGATTTATACGTGACTCGGATTATTTTTGTTTACTTGTTAATTTTTTTAGTTAGGAGTATTTTTAGGATGTCTAATTAAGATCAAATTTATTTCGAAGGTTATAAACCGAATGATGTAAAAGAATGTGCGTTATTCACCCCAGAGTATATTTTTAACTATTACGAAATTACTAAATCGATCGTTGTAGATAGCGATGATTTATCGATGATAACGTCGTTCAATTAAAACAACGTGGTTCTTTATTATATTAAATATGAAATATAATCGATACATTCGTTATTGAATTTTTTAAAATATCCGGCGTAATTGTCGGACGAGCGCGGAGAAGCAGATAAGCGGTAAACGATTTCTAACGACCGATCAGTGTTTTATATAAAACTACTGGAAACGAATAATATTAATAATGAAATAAACGTAGAAAAAATAATTATATTTTATAAAGCGAACGTGTAATATATTGTATGATGTACAAATCGAGATATAAAAATTAAAATTTAATCGCAATCTAAATGAAAAAGTTGTTACATCATTCGCGATTATGCGCGAAGGCCCGTCTATAATGTATAATATAGATTGCATAATTAACAATTATTATTAATCGATTTTCGGTTTTTAAATTAACGAAATTAGCAATCGACATAGATTACCCGGCAAGAGGTTTTTGGCGATGAGACTTTCATGCAAGACTTTATCGAAAGCCTTACGTCGAGAAAGACGGCCGAGCGAAACTATTTATCTTCAAATGTTTTTTCACTAACTGTTGTTACTCGATGCACCTGTTCAATTGTAGAATGTTGCCTCCTAAGACCAAACTGTGATGGTTTGGAAGCTCCGCAAACTGTCTCATTCATTTTAATACGAGTGTTTTGTATAGTTTTGAGATTGATGGCAGTAACGATATTGGCCGGTAAGACGTTACCCTTGATCGTAATCACTTGTGCTATTTGAAGCAAACAGTTATATGCCCAAGTCTAAGACTGGCATTGAAGAAGTACATAAGCAGAACGATAGCTTTACGTGACAGTTCTTTCAATGTACGTTATCCGATCAATACCTGGAGCCTTAACGATGAATTAGTTAGTCTGTAGTATATAAAGAGTGTAAAATTGACATTTATCGTAATATGGAACAGTATGAACTACATAGATCGGTTGTTATTTAAGAATTAGTATATTTCTTATATATATCGTTTTTATTATTATTATTATTCATATTTTATTATCGTTTATTATTATAAATATTATTAGTCGTTAAATTATTTTTAATAACGTGTAACTGGCGAAATTTCGTTACAATTACTTTTAATTATCACCGGTTTTTATTAGTGACTTTGTTGCTGTTTCATTAAAAAAATGATAATAATCACCCGATCGTGAGCTGTATTTTCCCAATTTTTGGTTTAATGCCGATCTTTTTAAAATACTTCCTTCTTCACGGTACAATAACACCCTAATAAGAATCATATACACAGATATTTTAGTCTGGACGGTTAGATTTCTATTATTGAACACTCTTTTGGATAATATACGATACGCATCATTCGCTTTATTCACATCTCATCGTCCAGATTTCCATCTTTAGTTATAACGTTGCCTAACTATATAGTTGAACCTCTAATTCCGTTCAGTTGAAATATTTCTTCCATCGTTTTAAATCGGTAAGGTTTCCGTTTTTTACGACGAGATCAAAATTCTTATATGCAACTTTCAAACATTCCAACGCATCTTGTAGGTTATTCGCACTTTTGATAAATCCGCGTATTGTAGGCTTGTAAACAGCAAATGACTGATCCGATGAAAGTATTTAACGTTGTTGATTCTACTGAAGTGTCGCTTTCCACTATTCCAGGGGTAGTAGATATTAAATTTCGTTTTGACGACGGATTGGATAATATTATAATCGCTTCTTTCAAGCTCGGTTATCTTAAATATGCCGATGACGTGTTTAACAACACAGCAGATGAATTCGAAAAGACGACGTCGCGATTGGCCTAAACGTATAATTTCAGACCTAATGAGAGTAAAACAGAAATCGTTGCACAGCTAAATGGAGGATGGTTCGCAGCAAGTTTTCGCTTCGTATATGAAGGACGCATTGTTCGTATAGACCTTATTTTTAAGGTGTTGGATATGTTTCTTTATTTTCGAGCACGGTGTTCACTCTCGCGCACTGTGCCCTTTTCCGTGATAATTACTTAACCTATACATATTTATATATATATATATATATATATATATATATATATATATATATATATATATCAATCTATTGCTGGATGTAAGCGTTCTCCTTGCTTTCCGTCTTGCCATCTCCGTATACGGTCGACCACGAATTCTGTATCCTTCTCTCGGTCTCCATTGCGTTGTTCTTTTAGTTCGCCTATCTCATTTATCCTCCTACCAGCCCAGTTTCATTTTAATTTTGCTACGCGTTGTATTATCTACCAGTTCAATTTGCGTCCTTATTCGCGTATTATCGAAGGTACGTCCGTCTTTTAATTTCTTTACACGTCGATATATACGCGTGTGAATTTGTGCGTAAGGGAGTTGTAGTCGTTCACGAAATTCCACGCCAATTCTAATAACTGAATTCACCGATTATAAACGTACGAAATAATCTCGTATGTTGTTTTTTTTTTAAGTTAAATTTTTTATTTATAAAAGGCGGTAACAATTAATATATCGCGTTTTTAATGACCTCGAATTTTTTAATAAGGCGTTATTTCAATTCGGTCTTTGGGATTGTTCAGTGGAAGTTACGTGTTGAATAATGATAATAATAATAGAATACTTTCCTGGTAATAATAATTTAGGGTTTTTTTTCCTTTCCAATTAAACCGTTACTACTACCTTCCCAATCTGAAAGGAGCCGTTAATAAATCTGTACTTTCATCTTCCGTCATTTACGAAATACGCCCATTAAAACGCATTCCTAATTTTAGATATGTGTATAAGAAATCGTTGAAAATGTCTGGCACATGCCTACACCTAACATTGGGTTTATATGGGCACAACGTGATATATATATATATATATATATATATATATATATATAATAGTATATATTATATTTCGCTATTAAATTTCGATATCGAACGATCAGTAATAAATACGCGGATAAAGATAAACTATCCGATAATGCTCAATTACAACGCCCACTCTACGGGTTAGACACACCGTACTCTCTCACCCGTTAATTAGTCTTCTTTCTCTATACATTGTATTTTTTTATTATTGTGACCCATATTCAAACTTTGCTTTATACTCAATGATTGAAAATTACATAATTCCGATTTCTTTCCTAATCTTGATATGCTTTCATAGAAATACGTCGATTATAATAACAATAATTACGATAATAGTAACAATAATAAATCGTTTCTTCGCTTATATATACATATATATATATATATATATATATATATATATATATATATATATATATAACAGATGAGAATGGAGAATATTTCAAAATAGCGCGTGATGTGCGCCAAGGAGATCTTCTAGCTCTCTGGCTCTGTTTAACTGTGTCTTAGAAGAAATGTTTAAATCGTTAGATTGGTCTGCCGATACGGGCGTTAAAATAAGCGTAGAATTCCTCAACAATTTACTCCTCGCAGATGATGTACTGCTAATCGCATCCTTTCTTCGATCAAAATGAAACAAATGTTTCTCTCTTTGTAGATAGAAAGAAATAGGAGCGGGATTAAAACTAAACGATGATAAAACAAAAATATGTAAAATAAACAAAGACGCTTTTGTAACTATAGGAAATAAGGAGACAGAAGAAGTAACTGAACTCGTGTATTTAAGTCGATTAATTTCGTTTAAGAACTAATCAGTAGCTGAAATGTACCGTCGTCTTAACGATGAAATCAATTTTCGAAGATAACATTTCGCTTAATCTTAAGAGCGCAATATTCAATAGTTGCTTGCTTCCGTGTTTGACTTACAACTTCCAAACACGGTCGCTAACGCATAAACAAGAAAGCATAAACCGATCAAAATAATTTTAAAACGTCAATACTGAACATCGAGAAATTAGATTAAAGGCTATTAAAGAAAAGAGTGGAAATAGTCTTTAATTACTGGGAACGACATGTCATTAGGTGCAAAGATGATCAATGGACGAAGAAACTAGAATTGCTCATGCAGAAGATAATTGAAAACGTATACATACACATCGGGGACGACTATCTCGGGACATTTTTCCCCCTTGCATAGAAAGGTCAATCATAAATATAGTTGGAAACAATTGGGAGATAATAATAATAATTATTATTTTTTAAATGAGGGATTTTAGCTTCGATAATAATAATATCAACAACATTAATAGTCATATATTTAATAATGTTATAAATAGTTATACTAAATAAAATAGATGTATCAGTCCTGGGAATGGTTCGCTTCTATCATCCAAATCCTTTATTTTTTCCTTCTACTGTTCGCCTTTGTTGATATTCGCTTCTTTCTCGGTTGTGTCCATCAGTATCTCCTTTCGGCCTGCACATTGTACTTTTCCTTCCATGATATCTTTCAATACGACATCACGTCTTAAATTTCATTATTGTTTTTCTAATTGTTTTTAAAAGTGACTTTTCCTCTTGTACTCGATTAATAACTTCTTCATTTAGAATTTTATCAAACTACCAAATTTTTATCACGCGCTAGGTTTCAAAAGCCGCAACTTCCGTAAATCTCTTTTGTTCGAAGTCCATGTTTCAGCAGCGTTGCTGACCATATATATATATATATATATATATATATATATATATATATATATATATATATATATATACGACTTGAAAAGAACGTTTTTGTAATCCTATCTGCGTTGTAACACATCCCTTTTTCTTTTACACTCCCTTTTAGACATTGAAATTCTTCGCCACATTTCTTTGCTATAATATACGTTTTCTGTCATTATATGTTCTAAATATTTGAAGGAACAAATGGAAAATGGTAGTCATTAAGAAACAAATCACGAACTGAATAGACAAAGATAACTCAAATAAAACGAGCGTGAATCGTTCTTATGTCATCGATAATGATGATAGATAAATCTGATAACTGCCACCTTTTGAATCAGACAAGTCGTGTAGACGTATACGTAAGTTTCGAACAATACTTTAAAGTAAACCTGAATGGTTGTGTTACACTGTGTATAACCTCAATATTTTTCGTCAAATAAATCGCCATTGCTCCTTTATATATTTATTTATTTCAATTACATCGACTTAATAAAATTTTAAATCCCAACAGAGTCAAACATATATATATATATATATATATATATATATATATATATAATACCATTTACATTTGGAGTTAAACAGATTTTTATTTTATGTTTTACAACAGTTTTATATTTATTATAACGGACATTTTGGCTCTTAAATTAAATCTACGTATATTTTTATTTAATAGATAGTGTATACATACATATATATATATATATATATATATATATATATATATATATAATATATATGCATTTATATATATTATTTTTTAATAAACGTAAACGGCACAGAGAAGGAGGTGGGAAAGAAAGAATGAGATAGTATTATCAACACGATAACTAAGGATTATCTTATTTTTCTTCTGACGGATGACGGTGAAAGTTAAACCTCGGCCATTATTGTCAACGACTGTGAATTCTTTTGTCATAGTGTAAAATTCTAAACAGGAAGCAAATATGTACCGGTTTCAAATCGTGCCAGATGAACTGCCCTGGAAATGAAATAGCGAGAATAGTAGTTGGTGTGAAGCCTTAATGGAAGCGGGGTACTATCGTCTTAATTTAATCGATATAATAATGGACTTTTATTTAATAATCGCTGACTGAGGTTAACACGTGTCCGTTTGCGGCTAATTTTATATATATATATATATATATAAAGCTGTAGACAAATATAATTATTTAGTTTCTCGTAAATGGCGGATGATGCGAAGAAAATATCAAGAAACGTCCGATCAACCAAATTAATCAAGATTCTAATAAGCATTGTGTATTTAGTAAACGAAACAATGTAAAATGGAACGATAGCTTAATTTTTCCAATAGCGACGTACAGTTAGGAAACCTGGAGTATTAAACGCACAAGTGTTAGGCGAATTGACGCTTTTAAAATGTGTTGATATATAGGAGGGCCCTTAGGAATACCTTTGACAGCGCACCGAATAAATGCGTCGATGTTGTATGATCTGAAAGTTGATGCCCGTTTATTAACGAGAATTAACAGGAATGTAGTAAAATTTTATGGATATAATAAGGAAAACAGGCTTACTTGTACACACTATCCTACAGTGGATACCAGGAGGATATAGAAAGCGCCATGAAGAGTATTACTGTTGCCGGTTAGTTCTTCAAATAAAAATGAATATGTATAAAACATAGAAGCACGACAGGAGAATTGATTAGATAGAAAATATCCAAAAAATTGGACATAGTCAGACAGAAATTTGACGAAGACATGGATACTTCTTCGTCAAGCACGTATTACTGTCAACCTCCGATAAGTAGGCTCATTATCATCGTAATATCTGGCCCCGACATGTTGATTTTCGTTTCAAGTTTTTCCATGTTGTCGCTAAAATACGAATAATCGTTGATAATGTTCTTTAGCCGTTGATTAGAGAAATTCACTCACTTTCGTATCTAAATATAAAATAGTTGAGGAAAATTTCTGACGATGAAAATACAGAAAAAATAAAACGAATTTTTTAGGTTTAATAAGTTCTGTAGGAAGTGAAAATAATATTAATATTTAACAAATATAACACAGATTTAGCAATAAGAAATAATAACACATTATTGAAATGAAACAACAAAATAGAAGATAGAAATATATTTAAGAAATTTCGGAGTATACAAATTAAATTGTAATAAATGTGAAGAAATATGCAAACAATTCGCAATAAGATTTAAAGAACATTATATGAAAAATAATCATTATTCCGAATACACTGTAAGGAATTAAAACGTCAAATTAATAACATTAACCAAAATTATAAAATTTTACCTATAGAAAAATATTATATATATAAAAAAAAACTATTTTGAAAAAAATGAAAATGACAAAAAGAAGTGATAAAAATAATTTATTAAATTCGACAATAATTTATTAAATTCAGCGATAAATTTAGACGAAGAATTAGTTTTAAGAAGTAGATTATAAATTTAATCAAATTTTATATTAGACATGAAGTTTTCATTTCCTAACTATTTGTATATGCATAAATTTTATGTACACTGCTGATTTATTGATTCTGTTATTTACCACATTCACTGTTGGATTCTTTCATAAACAACTTTGTTTTTATTTTCACTCTGATATTTTTTGTAATATAGTACATTTAAATTAAATATTTTCTTACATTTTTTTTTTTCTTTTTATATATTTTATATATTTTTATTATGGCCACTTGATAATGGCTTAATGGCCAAAAATAATGATGTACTGATTTTAACCACCTGTTTACAGTTTTTTTTTTTTTTTTTTTTTTAGTCAATGCATTCCACCTATTCATGTTCTATAATAAGGATTACCCGATAAACATTAGCGGAGAAATTTAAATTAGTCAGCTAATACATTTAAAGTTGCCCAACGGTAAACAACAATTCCAGCAAAGTCATCGCAAATTGATTCATTTTACTAAATAAGCAGTAACGTGTTTTGCTTCAATTGAATTTATTTTTAATGTCTACTCGTCGGATAAGCGATTGTTCTCACATATTTAATTTTAACAAGTTACTTTAAACTCGTGGGAATTAAAAAAAAACAACTTTCGGACAAATTAGAGCGGGATAGTTAATTTGGCGAAACTAAATCATCTTCATGACATAATTCTATAGTTACGATATTACCGGAATGGTCTATTTATGGAAGAATTGGATATAAAAGCGAGATAAATGAATTGGTTACAGAGTATAAAAGGAGAAATCTACGAATCGAATAAAATACAAGTATATAAAAAAACATCCTTAAACCCGTACGGACACGTATGGTATATAGTTTTAAGGCTGCGCAAGACCAATATTCAAATAATTCAGACCCGGTCGGAATAAAAATTTACTACTAATCACCACTGGAGCACTCTAGTATATTTCTAACGCAACGCTTCATAGTGATTTCGACGTTAGTTCTATAAGAAACGAGGTAAATCTATTTGCCAAAACAAAACCTTCAAATTCTCCCGTCGATTAAAACGACTTCACAACCTGCAGACTTTACAAAAATATCAAATTTTGAAATCAGGTGCAGTGCTAACTTCTCCTTCCGTGTAATTTGAAAAGCAAAAAACTAAAAACAAAGTGGAGATAGTTTTTTTTACAAAAATTTAAAATTTTCGCAATTTTAAAAATACATCCGGTACATATGCACTTAATGAACTCAACAAATACTGTGCCACCGTATTTATTTACGTATCTCAAGCTTCTAACTAGCATCGAGAACTCAAACGCAAGTTCAGTATACTCTATTGTCAAGTAATCTTTGTCAACTGTTGGAATCATATTTAACCGATCGACAATTTCCTGTATCAGAATGTGTCAAATCTTTACACTGTATACAGGCATACCGCAAAGGAACTCTTCTCTATCTGCTGTATACAGAAGATTTGCCGATGGATGAAACAACAGTAACAACAACTGCAACATTTGCGGATAATACAGACGATAGTCAGCTTGCAGCAACGGGGGTGAATCTGCTCTCGATCGAAATCATAAATAGGCGATAGACAACCTAGAAGATAAAGATTAATGAGATACAATCTGCGCGCGTCGCGTTCGCATATCGGCATCCAGATCTACAGTGTATTCACTAGCTTATGGATGACCAAGCGGTTATTATGTCAACAAATCATTCGGACAATATGGATTTATGACCTCCAACTACGCGTATAAGTCGACAAATCATATATTTACATTGCGTTAAAAAAAAAATAAACATTGGAGTGTTGTTTTTCATACGTCGTCAAATTTTTAATCTGGCTGTATATAAAATTATTTAATATAATTCGAATTAATAATAACGAATTGCGTATAATAAATTTTATTTTATTCGAGCTCTGACACTAATTCGTTTTTACGTCACACTTTTTAAGATGGTAACTTCCGCAATTTCAATAAGAATTACCGGAATAAAGGTTAAAATACGTTATTCCACGAAGTATATAATATAATCAGGACGATAAGCACTGCAATTCCATTTTAATATTCAGTGGAAGGGGGAGTTTGAAAATAACCCCTTAAAGGACCGATGCTATGTACGTAGATAAAGAATATAATTTAAAATTAAAAATATTATTTATGACCATATTGTAATTCTCCTTGACCCGAGGTGTTCCAATCTCGATTCTATTTTTAGATTTACTTTACCTTATCGCCATATTATTAATAATAATAATACTAAATAACAACGACCGGTATTCCGGAATCCTTCAACCCGCTACAGGTTACTTACGTTCAATGCTGACAACGAAGTATATTGTCGAAATGTCGTACCCGCGAAAAGATTTGCACGATTTTTTACGCGTTTTATAATAAATTAAAGGCACACTATTATTCAGGCTTACTCTCTTAAAAATACTTTTGACAAGTTTTCCCTTCAATTTTTTTGTACAATATATATATATATATATATATATATATATATATATATATATATATATATATATATATATATATATATATTTGTAAGCATACTTCATTGACAGTAATATCATACTAAAACCATCAAGTAAGAAATTAACGAACGCAATTAAAATTTTTTTTCTAACAATGGAAAATAAAGATAAACGAATATGAATCCGAATCTATATTTTTTTTAATCGACACAGACCTGTTATAAACTAGTATATTCATAAAGGCTTTCATTAGGGACGTCTATTGCCACCCTCTATAAAGCTGAGTGGCTTTTTTTCCTAGAATTAATAGTTTTGTGACATAAAAGGCATTAATGGACTGGAGCTGTTGAATATATATCGTGAAACACATAATACCTCACGAGTTATTAGATATATTTATAAAAAACAAAAAATATTTTTAGAAACGTGCGAATTTACTTTTTTTAATGTTACATAGCTATATTATACATTTATGTACATACACACACACATATATATATATAACATTTGTACTGTTACTAAATTCATGTTTATTTTAAATTACATTTTTCCTATAATCGTTGCTATTACCACCATTATAAAATTCCGTTAATTTTATATTTTCACATAAAATTTATTTATATTTTTATATAAAATTCATTAATTTTATATTTTCACATGAAATTCGTTAATTTTATATTTTCATATAAAATTCGTTAATTTTATATTTTTAAATAAAACTGTCTAAAATGACATATAGCATTACGAAAAATAAAAGAATACGGATTATCATAAATCGATGATAAATTCTTATGAAATACACGATAAATTAATTAGGATTATTTAGCGTCTATTTTCGAATTGAATTTGATTAACTGTTTTTTAATCCTTTCAGTGACACAATGTCTCCTACACGGTATGTAAACTTTTAACGCGAAGAGACATTTGGATTACGTCGAATTTTTAACGTAATTCTGAAATTATTTTTTATAAAACGGTTAAAAATTTTCTAGAATTACGTAAAAAACAATATTCAAAATATTATTTTATATTTCTGTTTAATTCGATTATTTCACATATTAAAGCGCATCAAATGGTAATGTACGAAGTGTTAAGACGTTCAAAATGGATGCGGTCGTCCGGTAAATTAATAGCCATTAACACGCTGTCGAAGCTTTCGCATATAATAAATATCTTATTGTTCGTCTGATCGTTGGTACCACGATGTATGTCATCACTGAATATATATCAGGGTGCAGATATTTCTCAACACTCGGTTCTGAAATCGCTGGATGATATTAAGCGCCTTACAGTGTTCCACATTTCAGCTTTGTAAGTCCGCGCCGGTTATTATTATTATTTTTTTAAAATTTACAAACCATTCTCGAGTGTTCTACTTTCTAGCCTAGTTAAAAAAAAAACGAGCACATTTAATTACATTCGCCTCGAAAATCGATATCTCGACTGAAAAATCGATTATAAAATATCCAAGTATGGCCTATTACTAGATGGTGAAATTAAGGAATCGCGTACATCGGATGTATTAGCTAAAATTTGATTTGTCTATAAATATATTTTTTGGTGAAAAGAGAGATAAAATTAGGTATTTAGGGAACTTAATCACTGATCGTGACAGAAGTGATAATCAGATCGAGAAATGGCATAATGAAACAGGAATTTAACAACCCGAGTCGTGGACTAAAGAATTCAAGGTTAAATTTAAAATTAAAAAAAAATAATAACGCCATGTTATGTTTGAAAAATGGTCCGTAAGAGCGAGCAGTAAACAAAGAATAAATTCTTTTGAAATGTGGCGTTATCGCAGATTGCTGAAAATTCTTCGGACATACTTGGGGTCACCAATGAAGTTGTTCTAACCCAAGTAGACGGAGAGAAAACGATATTAGCTAGCATTCAAAAAATTTTTTTTCTATCTTCCTCTAATCTAGAACTGACGTGTCTAACCCGTCATCTACCAGATGTAATGAATATGAAAAAAAATAAACATTTTTAGAAGGAGTGGGTCCAGCGACAGAACTCCCCAGTTATGAATGATGGCAGCCCGAAAGCATTATCTGAAGTCGGTAATACGTTTTCTCTTCAGCCTTCTAATCGCCGATTGAACTCGCAAACTTATTGCCAGCGGATTTTCGTGAGTTTCCAATCTCGCCAGGTAATCGCGAGCAGCTCGTTGGACTACATATTGTATCTGAAGATCTTTATGCAACGTGTAGTGACATATCCTTCATAGTATCTTATTCTGGTACCGCTGTATTTTTTGAATGTTGCTCTTAGAGGGACATCCGCATAGTTCGCAGCCATACAGCCAGATTGGTTTAAGTATCGCATTGTATAATAAAAGTTTATTTTTAATGTCTAGTTGCGATCTGAGTTCTAATAACCACTTTAATTTTACTGTCTTGATATTTAATTTCAACAGTTAACCTCGTAATAGTTTATAATGGAAATAGGCACTATAATCGATACCCGTCTTATTTAAAATATGTTTCGAAATTATACAATTAATATAAAAAAATTAATTGAAATTTTAACTAGATACTAACGTTTAATGTCTAATAATTTAATATTTAATTAGATAACTAACCTTTAACGCCTAATAATAATTTACTTCTAAATATTATTAAACTAGATAACAAATCTTAAATGTTTCCTAATAATTTTCTAATCGATACCAATGATAAAGAAATAATTTAAATATTATTCAAAAAAATTCTTTTTTACAATGCGTTTTAAATATTTAATTAGATAACCTAATCTTTTAGTACCTAATAATTTATTTCCAAATAATATATAATTATATGACAAATCTTAAAATATCCTAATAATTTTATGAATGATAAACATGTCTTAGCAACACTGAATAACTACCATTTTCATCGGTTTCTAAGGAAAACATGATGAACTGTGAACTTTATAATATATCATCATAAAAATTGGTTAAAATAATTTTATGTAATTTTACTCCATTCGACAATTGTAGTAGATTTTAAAAGTTACATCGCAATTATTATACGCCGTCATATTATCGCAAAAAATTCGTAGTTTTGTTTAGGGACTGATTGTAAACTTAAGAAATAAAATTTTCTATTGCGAATTAAAACTTTTACTTAACCCTTAGTAGGACATCTAATTTCAAACGTAAACCCATTATATTGGCGAACTGATAGTCGACTTGTGTGCTGCGTTAGAAACTATTTATGGTTCGTATAAACACTTAACAAATAGCGATAATTACTGATATTAATTTTTTTTTTTGCATATTACTAATAATAGTAACGATAGTAGTAGTAGTAATAATAATAATAATAATATGTGTACATGTACATTAGAACTATGTACTAACTAAAAACACCTCGTGGTGATGGGAACTAAGTCGATGCCATCCTGTATAGCATATTTATTATGAGTACACTACGCGGATGAGGACCCTTGCGCACAAATATCCCATATGTTTTGTTTTACTTTTATAAACACAATCGTTAAAACTACGACACTACTTGTAACCGAATTAATTAATAAATTCGCCCCACTTGTATATACAATCGAAAAGAAAAATTAAAAAAAAAATGCAGCGAAATTACGGGCTGTGCGTCTAAAAGCGATGTAAACAAAATTCAGACATATCTCGGAACAGGGTGTTACAAGCTGTAGTGGGAGTACTGTGATAACTCAAATCGTACGCTACAAGAAGATCTAAATATAAAGTACATAGAGGATGTAATACACGTAGCGATTCAGAAGCATATATGGAGACTAAGGTACAAACCCACTAGCAGACAGTTTACGGAAGAAAACGGTACAGATTAAAAGATTGAAAAAGGAACGACGATGGATTCGGTGTAGCCAATAATCTAATTTGAGACGTTGCTAATATGTTCTCAAGCGGTCAAGCCCGTTCTCGAGAAACAATATCTGGTTGATGACATCAATTTGTGTCAGTAACTGATAAGAAGGAGATTTTAAAAAAAAATCTTAAATATAACCGTAATACGTTTGTAGGTGTAAAAAAAATATGTTCGTTTTTTAAACACAATTTAAACAAAGCAAATATAACGAGTTGAATTTTCGAGAATTTTTAATAAATTTCAATATCGCGAGTCCATCGAGATTACGTAATTCATTTTGGGTGGTAAAAAATTTCGGAGATTGCTTTTGACGGTTTGCAACATTCCACGTATTTCTTCACCATTCACGCTATAGTCGAATTATTCGACCATATCTAATATTTGATGAAAAATTTATATTTATATATTTAATAAATATATATATATATTAAATATTAATCTATATATTTAATAATATTTTGAAATACTTACGATTTTTATTCAGTTTTCGTCTGAAGCGCCGCTTCCTTAGAATTATTATTCGTATCGGAACTTCGTTATTAAAAGTTTTAATAATATCCCGGAGAATTATCGAATTATAAAAAAAAAAACACAAAAAACGAGAGTTCTAGAAATTAACGAAAAAATAATTTCGAAGAATAACCTGTCTCAAATAATAATAATAATAATGATGATAACGATTGGGATTTATGTTTTCTCTGAACGACGTTGTAGCACGAAAATAAATTCCCGTAACGGGTTCTTGGTTTTATCGGAAAATTTCGTCCCAGTCATCTTCTTAACGGCATCGTTCGATTTTAAAATTTTCCTAACGCGCACTCGTAAGAAATATTATCGGACGATAAGACGAAAAGCCCCCCGCCAAAAAAAAATTATCCGAAGGTGTAAAATTTCGAAGAATTTTATTTAGGGAATAAAAAAATCGCGCACCCGAGCAAATGCAGAAAAATATACGCGAACGTTTTATTACGTTAAAAATAAAATCCGAAATTTAATATATATCAATTTTGTTTTTATATATATATATATTTTTTTTTTAATATATAATTTTATTTTTGCACGAATAAATTATATTCCGCGGGATATCGCGTTGTAACAACAAACAAACAGAAGATACGGAACAAACAAGTGACACTAGACCCGGCCACCGAGCTACGGGTCGTTATATAGGTTCTTTTTTTTTTAATGTAGCGCGGAAATCGCGCCAGTATATTACATCTACCAATACACTAATCTCTATAAACACGTACACACATATACACACGGACATACATAAATAAACACGAACATACATATACTGAAATACGCATCTGAGTAAATTAAAATACAGAATTATTACTACAGTTACAGCTTTGACTGTGTTATTACATATAATTATCGTTTGGCATATTGTTTAGTGGTAGTAAAATTACCGGTAAAATCCTTACATATATATATATATATATATATAACTGATCTCGTTGTCGTCCAAGTCGAGACGGCAAGACAACTTACTCGTCAAATCAAGAGTGGAAAATCTGTTACCGGTAATAATAATCATAATAATAATAAACACCGATTGCTATATTTATAAACACAAACATCTATTAGGTGTTGCGTGTGTGTGTTGTGTGTATAGATATGTGTAGCTGGTCAACGTGAAACAGACAGCCAAGACGGATACTTGAAGAGTCTGCAAGAATGATTAGAAGATCTCGGGGATCAAACTCTTAAACAACAAACGTGTATACCCGATTTGGGATCGCCACGATAATCGAACTGCGTGTGTATGTGTGTGTGTGTGTATGCGTGTATTTATCCATTATCGTAGTCGTCAGAATGTCTGCATACGTTGGAACTTCGGATGATATCGATGATGTCATAGATTCTAGGAATCTAGTTATGATATCATTGAGTCTATCTCGGCCAGCAGACATCCATCAATAAGCTGTCGGTTTTATTTGTGCTTAACGTTTACATTTAACCCTTTCTGAATTATATTCGACGGTACATCAACTTTTAACCCTTTCAGTTATACATTATAAAATTTTGACACAAAATTATACATTTTATACGTGTGTTCGTTATACAATACCATCGCTGTTGTATCATAATTCAAAACTGGCAGGCTGTTTATTGAAACAGAGGATGTATATCGTCGTACTTTCACACATGTTTAACTGACTCATGTGCTTATTGTCTATTTGTACAGGTGCACACTAAGAAAATAAAAACGTATCCGCACATATATACGTATGCAGTTAGAGAATCAGTTATATTCGTGATGTGTTCAATTATTTAGGAATTAATTATATCAGTCCGTTAACTTCTTCTGACGAACTTTTTGAAAGTTTATCAATCTGCGATAGAAATATTTATTTCTTCCGTCATTAACGAATGCAGTAAAAATTGATTTAAAAAAAAAATACGATTAAATGAAATAAATGCGCTTAACGAATAAAATATCCGAATAAATTGAAATTAGTCGTCCGAAAAACGTTGTTGATAACAAATGGTCCATTAAATAGCGTAAGATAAAACTTGCAGGAAGTACACTGAACGCAATTGATTAAAGTAAAATAGATTATAGGAGAGGGAAAACAAACCTACCTCGAATTTAAGTTTGTTCTATGGTGGAGTTGAGATTTCATTGAATGTTGGACTAACACGACCATATTTATATTTCGAGGTAATTTTAAATATTATTTTATATCGAAGGAGGAAATAAAAAAACATCATTAAACACGAATATATACATACCTATATAATATATATTTTACATATGCATGTCCACAGTATGATGCGCGTTGCACACGCATAACACACACACACATATATATATATATATATATATATGTAGCTTATAAATAATTAAAACTTTTAAACGAGAAATAATATAATTTCCACTTATAACAGTTTAATTTCATTTTGTAAGGCTTCGATAATTCTTGGTGGCTGACTTTTACGATAAAAAATGCGTAAAAATCCAAAGGCGGCGGTGTTGGTCTAATAAAAGTTTAAAAAAATAATGCGACCGTTTGAATGTACTAAAAAAAATTACGAGTGTGACGTTTACGCGAAAAGTAGTTTCGTTTTAAGCTCCTCATATTTTAACTTATCGTATATATGTTTGTTCACAAATTTTTAGAAACATTGATGTTTGGTTAAGATATCAATTAATTTCCTTTTAAATCCTATACATACCGGTACATAGTGTTCAAATAGTAATAATAATAACAATAATAATAATAATAATAATAAAACAATTACTGACATTGAACAGATCGACAGATGTTCAAAATTTTCTTACGTTATTTTTTCCTAAGAATTATTTTAAAATAAACCCGTTCGTCGTAAACGACTGCGTCACTTAAGTTTTTTTTTAAATTATTTTCAGTAATAACTCTGTCAGTTGAGAAGATTTCCATTTTAATTTTAAAAGAACCGGAAGTTCTTCCGGAGTTATCAGCCGTCAAATTTTGGCAGTTTTCCCGATTTTTTTTTTGTTTTTGGCGTATTATTCAACGATCTGTTAAAAATTTACTGTCAATTTTTCTTTACGTATGTAAACTTCTTTTAGAATAAAACAGCTAAATCTGAAGTTAACATATCAACAGCAAACAGCGAGATTTGAATTTAAATAGGATAAAGTTTTACTAACTTTTTTAGGGGGGGATTGTAGATTATCCAGGTGGGAAAAGGGATAATACATTATACGGAAGTGCAATACATGAAAAACGTAGCACGATAAGGTATAGTTCAGAACGTAACGGTGTCATAGTAGAGCATTAAAAAAAAAAAAACATAATCGTGATTGCAGACTGCCTGTTCAGAATGAAGGGGCGGACTTTCTCTAAGCTGCATGTGGAAAAGAAGATCAGATAACAAATGATGTCCAAATCGTAATCTACCGATGAGTACAATTCTTTTCCGATTAATCTTCTTAAAGAAATAGGACCACGGAAGTTTTGAGGAGAGACGGTTGAAGTTGTTAGTAAGAAGTGAGAGATGATTGACTAATGTTCTCAGTGTACATCAGTTCCCAATGATTTTTATGCTCCAGATGAATAGAGCGAATGATATCCTAGTGTGAGACTAAGGAGAGTTCTACGCCATTAGATGACGCGTCTTTAGCTAATGAGTTAACAAATTCATTGCTTGGAATACCTTTATGATCCGGCACTCACAAGAAGGACATTTTCTAAGAAAAACATATTAAATATTATTATCTGTATGTAATGTTGCCGATCTATTTTTTATTACTAAATATAAATTTCAGGCATGCAATTGCATTCAAATCGTAAATCGTTTGATATAGCCATATATATATATATATATATATATATATATATATATATATATATATATATATATATATATATATAAAAGAATTGCATATACTAACGAAAACCAGTCAGTGGATGAATAATCGTCGGTAAAACCATTCAGTTAAAAATGAGTGTTTAAAAAGGAAATAAAAACGAATTAATCTGGATGGTGACAAGTGCGTTATCATATATCAACCATCCCTCCATCCGTTGCGAGATTTCGAAATTTTTCAGTAAATAGGTCAAAAAACTTCGTAAAACCTGAATGAATCCGTTTCACGTAATCTGGAAATTCCCCGGTTGAATTTACACGAATGCGGTTTTTGCATGCTGTTAAAAAAGAAACTTTTAACGACTTCGAACTTTCTTTTTTATTTTATTTTATTTTATTTTTAACAATAAAATCGGACCGTTACGTGTTGAAAAGTATATTAAAACATCGGTTTTGGTTAAAAATATATAAATTTCTTTCATCGATAATAATTAAATATTGAAGAGGTGTAAAAATAAAAAAATAAAAACTGGTTTTTAATTTATATAATAACTCAATCGTTTTACCAATTAGTCATTCATCTGGATAGTTTTGAAACAAAAACCACACGCGCTTAGTTCGTCTTTCTAAATTAAAACCATACGTCTCCAGTTGATCTTTATCGAGTCTCCGACTTTTCATACGGAAATCATGATCGATAGAAGAAAAAAAAGAAGAAACAGTAAATTTATTCCTATTATTGCGAAAACTAGACTCTCTAAAGTCCTGTTCAGCCATCGATCAACATCGAGATATTGTCGAGATACCAGATCGGATAAAATTGACATAATTATCTTCTTAAACCGTTCAGTCGCAATGATTTTAATCTTAACGGAATTTTTTATTTTCTCGTTGACGAGAAATGTGTCGATATTAAAAATATTTATATAAATACGGTGAAATTTATCTCCGGTTCGCCATAAAAACCGGTATCGTATAATAAACGCCCGTATAAAATTTATCATTTTGTGTCGAAATTTTATAACTGTAGATTATGAAAGACCACCGTGCTATCAAAGAATCGCTTACTATCTCGGAAAAACTCGTTTAACATCGAGATTTCATCGAATATTGATCGTTCGGTACACTTGTTCGATAATTAATTTTTCTTCTAGAATTTTATTTGATGCGCCAGAAAAATATCTACCGGTTTTACAATAATAGGAGTTAACTGTTTCGCTATTACTTCTTCAAGAACGTTTGTAAGTCATAAAAAAACCCCGAATGAATAAACAAATGAACAAAGTATGTACGTTTTAATTGCGAGTTGTGATTTAAAACAAAAAATCCGTCTATATTTATAACAGATTATGTATATGTAAGCGTGTAATATCAGTGACACGTTTATCATCCTATTTATAAGAGAATACAGTTTATAATCTCATTATCTGGTTATCGCGATTACAAAGTTTAATGACATGCAGAACTTCGAAAGGTAAGCTTTCCGTTCCCTATTAGTATATTTAATTACTCACCTCGAAGCGCGGAGATTTTTAATTGCAGCGTAATTAAAAATTTAATATTACTTAGAAGCGATAGTAATCGTCGTTTCAATTAATTTTATAAGATAATTTACGAAAACAAAACCGAATGAATTATTTTGCGATATTATATAGATGAGTCCTCAGCGAAAACATTTCGTATATTTACTATATATATATATATATATATATATATATATATATATATATATATATATATATATATATATATATATATATATATATATTTATTCAAGTTAAATTTGTTTCACATTATTACAACAAATAATAACAATGCTTAAAAAAATAATATCACTAATTTATGAATATTATTAAAAAAATCGGACTACATGCGCACGTGATCTAAGCGATTTTGCGAACTTTATATATATATATATATATATATATATATAAAAACATGAGCCGATGAAGTAATTGTTAAATTAAAATAAAATATGTAAAAAAATATATATATAAATAAAACAAAAAATATTATATATATAAAAAATTACGCGATATACGAAAATATTTGCTTTACAATAGAATTATTTATACAGAATACGAAATTGCATTGAGGATTGTTCAACAAGAATATTTGTAATTTTGTTATTTTCCCCCAAAAACCGTTCTAAATAATTTTTCTTTTTCCCTTTCTCTCTTCTTCTTTCTGTTAGGCTTTCAATTGGGTTTGCGCAAGTTAATGGCAGCATGAAAAATTTGTGAAGATATATGCAAGTTAGAAGTTTAAATAAGTAAATGAATCCGTTTTATGCGAAATAGAGTAAATACGCTATCAGTTGAGGTGACATTATCGATGCGGTATTTACCAAAACTATCGAATCAAAAACAATCTTTATACAACAACACGCTGCAAATCGCGATAACTCGCCAGTAGCAGCATAAACAATAGAACTATTTTCTTAAATATACGCTGTTTATTACAAAAAATAAATTAAACGCGCTTGTAAAATTAAAATATAGAAATAATAAAAATGTTATAAATGGTGGATAAGTGTAATCTAATGTAATTTAGGATACAGGTGTACATGCGTATAATATTAAGGTAACCCTGGCATTTTCAAATGCATACACACACATACCGCCGTACTCAACATATGCATACACATAAATTTGTAGAAAAACCCTAACGCTAAAAACCAACAAAGTTCTATTTTATCTTTTATTTTTTATGTACCTCATTAAATGCTTGCGACGTTTTTTAAAATTTTTTATATCGGTTTTTATATACACGGGCAACGTGTTATAAGTTATAGCGCCTTTATAGATAGCTTAAATTCTGGAGTAATACTTATTGAACTTCGATACTTGTACCATTACCACTCAATTTGATCTCATAAAGTATTCCACGATGTGCAACACATATCGTAAGGATTAAAGACATAGTCTAGTAATTGTTATTGGTATATCTCTTGAATATATTTAGGATTACGTTATAAGAAGAAGGTTTTTTTGGGTGAAGAACAAATTTTACCAATCTATTTTGCAGCGTTTGAATTGGCTTAATATGCTGTTTAGACGCCCCTCCCCAATGAAACTAAATTAAAAAACGTAGAAATCATAGAAAACCCCTTCCCGTCTGGATATGGAGAACTTTCATAAAGAACATTCATGATACGTTATACATTATTTTTACTCTCATAATGCGAACATTTATTATAAAAAGTCACCTGACTTTTAATATAAAATCCCTAATACAGGGTAATTTGAAGAAATCGTTCATTTTATCGAATTTTATGTAACGGGGTTATATTTAAAATACAGCTGTGGAGTGGGTCGATGTTGGCAGGCTATAACGGTCATATTGATTTTGATGGTGTATGTCTAATCTGTTGCTTATTATTCTGTTCCAAATGTCAAATCACTATATCTAGTTTTATGGCGCTACATGTCACATAACGGACGCTACGATGAATATTTCGCATAAAAGATTTGAGAGGAGGTGACGTGAATTAACCAACATGATCGTGCGATTTAAGCCTTCCCGATGTTGCATCCTAATAAGCTACAATCGGCCAATTTAAAGTCAACACTGCCAATGCTATCGTTTCAGCCAAATCTATGCGACAGAGTTTTTGAAAATTTTGATCGTATATTCCATATATTTGAACATATATTTGTCTTTTAAATAAAGAAAAATTTTCGATAATATCATATACACGGCTTGTTTTATTCGATTTCAACATCGAACCGACTCGCCTTTATTTGAGAACCCATTTTTTTTATGTATTAAATCTTCAAAATACGACGATATATCTGTACGTGTCCAACGCTTCAATCTTCTTTTTAAGCGTGAATATGAGAATCCAACTTTCCATTCCGTAGAGTTTTATCAATCTCATACCTAACATCGCATCAGCCGTAGTGTTAACTATATCGGATCATCAGATTTGTCATATTTAAAAAGGTCTTCCTTGCCTTTGATTGAAATCATATTAAAATTTAGGAACTCTGTCTATAACTTGATCATTTATTGTTCATTTAATTTTTGATTCGTCTTTAGTATCACTTCTTCTATGTATTGCTAACAATTTTGTTTCGCTTATATTTATTTCAAAGCCATATTAACTTATCAATGTTATCTTAGATTAGGATTGTTTTTCGTCGTGTATAAATTCAAGTTTTTTTCTCTCATTTATTCGAAGTAGATGCATATTTATACGTACGACGATGATAATGATTTTTAAAATTAAATTTTTTTATAAATTCATTGTATCCATACGATAGTTTTTGTTCGTTTCGTTAAAAAACAAATAAATATTTCGAATTTTCTACGCGACCTATGATTGAGAAAGATAAATTTTCCGGATGAAACTCCTTTGTTTTATGGCACGGCTAATCCTATGATTTAAATATAGTGTTAATTTATATTTTCAAAATTTACAGACTCCAATAAAATAAAATTAATCAATTTTTCGAAATAGTCTGACTAAATTAAACAAGAACATCCAAATACATCCCAAGTAATACTTTTTTTCAGTACGCTTAAATATATTTCGAAGTAATCCCTCACGTCGAAGTACACGACCCATCAAAGTTACTCGTATTGTCCTTGTCCGATTTAATAACGACCTTTTCTCTTCAATTTGTCGTAGTACGTGTTTGTTTTGGATTTTTTCTACCCAGCTTATCCGTTTTCCTCCAAGCCAACGCGTGGCACGTTTGTAACTTATTCGTATTTATTTTATCTCGAAGGACTAAGCCCCCAGCAGATATTGACTTTTTCTTGTGGAAAGCTACACGAAAAATGAAGAGACCATTCGTTCGAATTATTCCCCCTCTTCAGGACCAAGGAGGTAACTAAGTCAGACGGAAAGAAGAAAAAGCAGAGCTTTTTGCTCAACATTTAGCAAATACATTTCGGCTACATGACATTCAGACAGATATCAATCCTCAGAAGTCATACAAAAGCAGCGACGTAACTTTTGATCATATCACTCCTATTGCGAAAGAAATCATGATGAACATTAATGCAAGAAAAAAGTTCCTGGAATCGACGGCATTTCTTCTGTAGTTTTAAAAGAATTTTCTCGTAAAGCTGTATTGCTCTTATTCGGAACATACTCAAGATATTCATTGAATATATATTCAATGAATGTCTTGAGTATGTTCCGAATTGTTTCAAAATTTGACAGATAATTATGCTACGTAGAAAATGAAAACCGGCGGAAGAAGTTACATCATACCGTCCTATTTCGTTACTTCCTATAATGTCGAAACTCTTCGAAAAACTTTTACTTAAACATCTAAAACCGTTAGTCGATCTACCTGATCATCAGTTTGGCTTTAGAAACCAACATTCGATCATAGACGAAGTTCACAGGGTTACATCGGTTATCGAAAAAGCGTTCGAAGAAAGAAAGTACTGTTCCACAGCCTTTCTCGACGTATCGCCAGATTTTGATCGTGTTTGGCACGAAGGTCTTATATTCAAAATGTCTAGCCTGCTTCCATTTAGCTATTGTAGATTTCTGGAATTGTACTTGACTAATTGTCAATTTCGAGTAGCACGCTTGCTAAATCTACGTTCTACCGTATACAAGCGGGAATGCCGCAAGGTAGTGTCCTTGGACCTATCTTGTACCTGTTGTATACGCAGGATTTGCCCACAAATAGTGATACAGTAATAGCGACATTTGGCGACGATACTGCAGTACTTTCCGTCAGCGATAATCCGGTGGAAGCTAAACTGAGATTCGCGTACAATTCACGATTATGTGGATCTTCATACGGTGATGACGGTAAGCAGCGATACATCAAAATGCATAATACATTCAGCAAAAATTTGAATTTATTAATATCGCGCACGTATACCACTGGACTTCTTGACAATCCGTCCAGAAGACTGAGGAAAAAATAATGGTCCTAGTAGTAAAGTTGTGTAACAAGTAAGAAATCTATTAGGATGCGTCGTTATTAACAGAGAATAGAATTACGTATTGCGTTGATGACCTAAAAGTCGGTATGAAAAAAAACAACTTCTTATTCGCTATTTCGTAACTGGCGAGAAATTTACCAAAAAACAATAAATATATAAACAATAAAATAAATAAATAATCAAATGACGTAAATTTGACGAAATTTTAAAATGATTCAACGACGATTATTCCATTCACGAGGTCGCTATCGACGAGGAGGTATTAAAACGAAAATTCTGTTTATTTTCTAAATTCAGACCGAACTGGTTTCCGGTAAAAATAGAAACCGGTTGAAAACCAGTTCGACACGCCTCTCTATCAAGGAGGTATAAATTACAAACTTGGGTTCGCAACCGGTTCAATAGTCGATTTTGAATATTGCACATTAATCGTCATAAATACAATTGCCATTCGTTGCGTATGGAAAATTTATATTAACCGCGAACCCTTTTAAAAATTACATTATTATCGAGCGTAAAATTAAAAAATAATTTTATAACATTATTAAAAATAATATTAAAGGAAAATAATTTCGTTCGAAAATTTTGGTCGAGTAGTTTTAGAGTTATTCAAAAAACAACAAAACCTTCCGTCTTCTCTGGTCACTGCCCTATGTAATAAAATATGCGAAAAAATCCAAAGACCAGATTGGCCTAATAAATTGGTAGAGCTAAAACTATTTTAATTAATGATAATAAGTGAAAAATCAAGTTAAAGATATCATTAAACGGGGATATCTAATTAATATATATATATATCCTCGGAATGGATGAAATTTTGAACGTTAAGTGAAAATAACTAAAAAAAACTGTATAGAAATTACGAATTTTCAAATTTTGAACTGACGATTGAGAGTACTCACCCTTAAAATTTTTTGTTTTTTTTTCATCTTAATTTTTATTTGAAAGCAAGTTCAAATTTTCAGCTCGATCGTATGTTTTTTTGATCTATAAAAGAATAATTTTGAAGAAAAAAAAGTCCTATCTAAAAATTCTAATATCCATTTCCAAAAGGACATTATCAGATATTTGTTAAAATTGACATTTTTGGTTATCACTTCGGAAATTTACGAAACAAAATTCTACACGGTTAAAATAGTTATAATTATGTGTGCAATAGTTTTTATTTGTATGTGATTCGTATTTAAATATATTTTCCGAAATAACACGATTATACAACAAAACATATATATATATATATGTGTGTGTATATATATATATATACACATATATAATGAACGAGCTTAGTCGCCTAGGTATATAAACCTTATTTTCAATCTGTTCGGTATTTAATTTTGAATACCACGCATTAACTATCATGAATATGTCTAATAATCGTCGCGTATTTTTACATGTGTCAAATAATATAATCAGTGCGATGTCAAAGGGTCCATTCAGTGTATACATGAATTAGAAGGTGGAAGATAAAATTATGTTGAATGAGCAGAAATCCATTCACGTTCTTTTCACTCTGTCTACTGTTAGTAATCATAACCGCATGTACGTTGGTAATCAAGCTATTACACGAGCTTATTCTGCGAAAGTATGGTAGGTATACATCTAGATAAACGTATGTCGTGGAAAGCTCATGTCAGAATAAAGGTTCAACAAACGACAATTATACTGGTTAATTAGACAATCTTTATTGGATACGTCCTATCGATAATACGATAAAAAGTATATTTATACGATTGTATTCGACGATAGAGAATCCGATGCGGTCACAGATTGACAGATAATAATCACGACGTGTTTACGAATGATTTCGACTCGGAGATGATGATGATGACTGTATTTTTTATGTATATACATCATCGTCGTTGTCGTCGTGTTGTCCATTGCCAACGTATAAAATGGACCAGCGTTCAAGACACTAATTACATGCAACGCTGATGCATACGATGTCACGAGTTGGATTATTCTACTGATTTCTCGTTGATAATTAACAGCTACGTAATGATGAAAAACCTTTATAAAGTTTTACGTCGCGAGTTGGTTTCAAACCCTGACACAGTCGAGTTGACAGCAGTTTAGAATCTATTCCATCGCGACCTGGTATATATTTCATCATCGTTATCATTCGAGTAGTTACAAATTTCGTTATAACTATCCGCGCATTTTTGTACTCTTCCGCGCCACGCTTTCTTAACCTATTGGACGATAGCTCGTATGCTCCAAACTTAATCTTGGATTGACCAGTTTTGGTCACTCTGCTTGAACGCGTAATATGACCAAAAACAAAAATTCTGCATATGACGTATATCTGTAAAGCTTCCTGGATAATGTATATCGAACAAGAGTAATTAAAACTTTTCGTATACAATATTGTATTTAAAAATATGTACTTTTTATTTTTAAACAACGTATAGGATTTTAATTTTTTTTTTTTTAATTCAGACTTGCGGTTATTCGAGAGAGACCACCCAATGACCGTCGAAATAAGTGTGAGTAATACCGTGGTGGAGTTTGTTTGTTTAGCGGTTGATTTAAATTAAAACAGAGAAAAATATTGCACATAAAATCGTAAATGGGTTTATTTTCGGATTAATTCTGTGCATGTGCTAATGCATATATATATATATATATATATATAATGTGTGTGTGTGACTGTATATAATTGTACTTTTAATGTCGGTCGTAACTTTTTATTGGAAAAAGTTGAAATAACGGTAAGAACGATGAAAATCTACGGTGTCCTTTACGTTAATTACCGGCGATAGAACAATAAAATAAAATATCAAGTAACCCAATACGACGCGGTCGACCCTCCGATGACATTGTATACGTAACACGCGCTACTATCGCCGTTATCACCTTTTCGAAATTATTACGCACATCGCATCTATCTGCTATTCTAAAGGTAGTTAACATAACGAATTTTTTGACGTAATCGACAGTTTTATTGAGGAAATCCGTTCGGAGGAATATTTTATAAAGATACTTGATTACTAAAAATAGTTAAAATCACTAAATTTATTTTTAATTATGCGAAGCTTTTCGGCAATTACGCCATTGTCAAGCTATATACAATTAAAATTAATTAATATAACATCATAAAATATTAATTTAAAACTAAGTTTACAATTTTACACAAAAATGTAGTTTTAAATTAATATTTTATGATGTTATATTAATTAATTTCAATTGTATATAGCTTGACAATGGCGTAATTGCCGAAAAGCTTCGCATAATTAAAAATAAATTTAGTGATTTTAACTATTTTTAGTAATCAAGTATAAATAAAAATCACTACATTCCACAATCAATAATTTTATAAAGATGTCGCGATTTAAGTATTCGAAAATCCTGGACGACTTTCTGAAAAAATAACTACAGGCTGATAAAAAACGATTACGTAGAGTACCTTTGTTAACGGTTGTCATTTGCAGAGTCGCGATAGATAAGTTACAAAGGAAATAACTGAAATTGATCTTCTTTTACGCCATCTCCGGCCGAAGTTTGGCCATCAATATAGCTGTACCACCGTCCTTTGGACACCTCTACCAACTCTGTAGTAGATGTTTACCATCGTCGCGTACCAGCTCTCCGTGGCATTTTTCTTCTCTCTGCCTTCCGATGTCTCTCGATGACACCATTCACAGAACAAGTTGTAATGAATAATATACTTTTATAGATGTCTATTTATTAATTTTCTGTAAAGTGTATAGCGCAGTTCCATTCGCTGTTTTTCGCGGCACATTTGTATATATTTATCCTTGTATGAAATCTTCAAAATGCCACGATAATACATTTCCAAAACTTCTTTTCAAACGTCGATGTAAAAATCCAACTTTTTCCATATCTCTAAGTAGTACCGGTCACATATAACATGGCACCAAAAAGTCTATTTACAAAATAAATATATGTTACAAAAATAACGAAATTAATCATGTAACGCATTTCGAACACAGTTATTTATACTAGTTTAAAAAGTGTGCCCAGTTGCTCACATTTAACTAAAATAAAAATACAGGAAACAACAAAACCTGCATAGTGACATCATGAAGCTACCTATATATAAATTTATAAACCTTTAAGTTAATAGGATAAACAATATTTTTTACGTGTATTATACACAAAAAATAAATTTTTGGACAAAATGCCAGCTGTACATCGTGTAATAGCTTGTGTTTAATTCTTTTGTATTCGTAACGTTTATATTTTAGTTGCAAACTTGTACCGTATAATCTCCTATGTCGTTTAAAGCGTTTACTTTTTTGCGCTATGATTGAGTATAGATCATTTGGGAGTGCAGATCTTATCATTTTTAGGTTTTTTAAATTTTGTTCTGGTGGCTTTATCAAGTTTGTTTAAGAATGTATGATGAAATTTATTCCTTAGTAAGGATTGAGATATCGTATTGAATGGTGTGCAAATTGATTTTAACGCTAGTATTTGTCTTTGCTTGCACGTGTAGAGCTGTGTTTGAGGTAGTGTGAAAGGCTCTCAAGGCAATATTTTGAACAAAATTGAGTTTTTTAGTGTTGAACAGGCTGCATTATACTGGCGTAGTCTAATATGCTTAGCATGTAAGATTCGTATAACTGTATTCATGTTTTTCGATCAGATCGCCTCGATGAATTATTTAACATTCTGAGTATATTGACATCCTCTATATTGGCACCAACTTCCATCATGTTTACACACGAAAAAGACACTAATCCTAGACTAACAGTGTTGATACACATACATATACACATATATATATATATATGTATATATGAGCTTGTGTGTATAAATGAAATACAAAATTTAATTAATAGTGTTAATAATTAATTTAATTATTAGTAATTTTTAATTAACGCGGCTTGTAAAAATTGGTTTAGTTAAATATTTTGCAATTTCATTATGTTATTCGTGTTATGCGTGTTATTTGTTTCACGATTAACGGGAGAACTCGTCCGAACAACCAGTTCTAGAATGTGCTTCGATAAAAAAAATTCCTCCACATTTCATAAATCTTTCCTGTTTTACAATGGGGTTAGAAAAAATGAACCTCAGTTAGTTGACATTTTCGAACGCATGTGAAACCGGTATTTGTGGCAATTAATCGAAAATTTTAAATTAAGGAATTTTCATTGAAATTTTTGTAATCGTTATAGGAAAGTGAGAAAAATTATCTTGCAAATTTTGTACCACTAGAAAATTACAAATTAAAATAAGTAAAAATAATATATTTATCTAAAACACGATGTATTATTATTAAATGCACGTGTGCATCTACATACACACACACATGCACATACGTATATATATATATATAATATATATAGTCGTATATTGATCATAATTGACCGTCGTGACCATTATGTAGCAATCAAATTCCTCCACAGTTATCGATCATCCTCCGAGTTTACCAAATCTGATATTGACAAATTAACACGTCGTCATATTTGTTTCCTCCATCGGGTTACCGACCTTACCTTCTATATCCGTTCATTCTGCCTAGTGTAACTGTCCTGTCTAAGTTTCGTGCACGCATTATAGGACCGAAAAATTTATGTATTTTATCGCGTATGCCTTGTGACAGTCGTTTATCTCTATTAAATCACTTAATGATCGAAACGTTAGTTCGTTTATCGTATCACCTTTTTTTTTTTTTTTTTTTTTATTATGGGGATGCCTTTACAGCTTACCCAACGTGGTGCCGTAATAATCACTAACTCATATTTTTATGAACTCGAACAACTTCTCGAGAAAAGTCGCTATGTCCGGGAACAAACCTAGATTCTCAATATGCAGAAGGGACATTACGTTATAAGGAGGACCATCACGAGATGCGTACAGTAATTTGAGATACAGTTCAGAGGGTAATGCTGTTAATGAAGGACATTCGAAGAACACGTGATCAGGGTTGCAGACTACACAACCAGCATGTAGAGGACAATACGGATTTTCTCTAAGCTGCATAATGAACAGGCGGTCCGGCAACAAGCAATGCCCAAACCGCAATCTGCTGATAAGCACAATTCCTCTCCGCTTAATGTTTTTGAAAACGTAGAACCATGGGAACCTAGAGAGAGACGGCTGCAGCTGATAGTACGCAGTAAGAGGCGACCGCTGATGTCTGTTCCCAGAGTTTTTTATGATCAGACTGTATAAAATGAATGACATCACGCGATGAAATTGAAGAGAATAAAACACCATTAGAAGAAACCCTTTTAACTATTGCATCTACTATTTCATTGTCGGGGACTCCTCGATGTCCCGGTACCCACAAGAATGACACAAATATCCTCAGGTTTT
Source organism: Coronaproctus castanopsis (assembly GCA_032883995.1). Taxonomy (NCBI): domain Eukaryota; kingdom Metazoa; phylum Arthropoda; class Insecta; order Hemiptera; family Monophlebidae; genus Coronaproctus; species Coronaproctus castanopsis. The sequence goes on from CM065053.1 coordinate 111,349,638, forward strand.
CCAGCTGATTAAGTTTCAACATGATGGCTGAAATCAATGAATCTGACACCTTCCCTTTGCTTTCAATAGCCTTTAAAATACTTTATTACCTGGAAGATTCGCATCAATTAAGGACGACAAAGAAAGAAATACTGCCACACACTCAGCTGTAAATGCGGAACAGAGATCAGATAATTTGTATGCCCTGCTAATATTAAGAGATGGGATATAAACTGCTGCACCAGTTCCCTGAGCTGACTTCGATCCATCTGTATAAACAAGGATATGCGTAGGAAAATTTTCAGCGATAATATTATTAAATGTAGCCCGGATCAGTGGGGGGGTCAATGGACGTAGTTCTCTGGAAAGAAAAATGTTATTTTATTTGCAAAATTGTATGAATACGGTAACATAAATTGGAGTGGTATATGAATTCGCATAGTCTGCACCTGAAATTCATCCAACCTAGGTATAACCGAAGCCAGCAGAGGCATTTTGCTGTTTGAAAACCGCCAGTTGGAATAAATGTGGTAGAATAAATTGTATAGCAGAAAGCGATCTATGTACATTCTACCGATCAAGAGCTTTAATGCTAAATAACTCCGTCTCAGCTGTAACGGAGGAATCTTACACTCTGCCAACAATGCCGGTATCGGAGTACTTCTAACTGCACCAATACAGAGCCTCACACACTCATTTTGTACACGATCAAGCTTATTTAACAATGATTCAGCTGCTGATCCATAAAAAACACAACCATACTCCATTTTAGAACGAATTAGCAACTTATAAAGAGTTAACAGTATGAAAGGATCACCCCCCAACGAGTATTGTATAAATTACGTAGAATGTTAACGGCGCGGTTAATAGTTTTTATAAGATGATCAATATGTGGCCTCCATGTTAAACGCGTATCCAATGTAATACCCAAATACCGTATTGACTTGCAAAAGGGAATAACTCCATTTTCTGTTGTGATAGAGAAGTTATTGACTGTGAGATGTCTGTATGTAAAAACCACTGCCGCACTTTTCTGGGGACTTAGAGTTAACCCCAACTTATAAAGAACTCGTTCGATTAAATCAATATCCATATTAATATTACATACGGCGTCGGAAAATGATGTATTGGAACTAAATACCGCAATGTCATCGGCATAAAGGAGAGTTTTGGAATACAAAGAATATATAAATTAAAAAGCAACGGACTGAGGGAAGAACCCTGAGGAATTCCCCTGTATACCACTCGATGATATCTGGTGGACAATGAACTTATTAAAATGTGGCGTTGCGAAAATAGTCTACTAATGAAATGGCAGCAATGCCCTGGAATGCCTAGGGACAACAGTTTCTGCTGTAAAGTGGGCAAATGTACATTGTTAAAGGCGTTCATTATATCGAGGAAAACAGTAATATTGTATTCTTTGTTAATGAGACTGTTATATATATTACCAACTAAATCACCCACGCAGTTCAATGTACTGGTGTTATTTCGAAAACCATACATATTAGTTGGGAGGATTTCATTATGCTCTAACCATAACGGATTCACAAACTTTTCTAAAACAAGAGGCTAATGCAATTGGTCTAAGTGATCCATTTTTCTTAGGCACAGGGACGATAACAAAAAGCATCCAAGAACTTGGAATCGATTTAGTTTGCCAAACTTTATTTAAAATGTGAACGAAGACAGTAAAAAAATTTTCCGGCAGCTTTTTTAATACTTCAAAAGAAACACCATCGTATCCTGGCGATGTTGAATCTTTCGTTGATAAAATGTAAGCTACCTCCTTTTCAGTAAAAGGAGCATCTAAAAAGTGATCAGAGGGGCTACTTTCAGGTATTATAACTTCTTCTAGTTCAGGTACATGAGGTGGAGCCAGTGACTCAACAAATGAATAAAAATTGTCCTCTGACAACTGTCTAACTTTATTATATGAAGAACTCCTGAACGATTTAGATAATTCCCATACCTTAGAGATAGATGTTTGTCGATTGAATTGCATACAAAACTGTTGCCACTTCTTCCTTTTTGCAAGTTTAAATTCCCGCTTAGCTAAAGCATTAATTTTCCTCCAGTGCAGCTAATTTTCAACAGAACTATTTTCCTTATATTGTAGAAAAGCTCTCCTTCTATCACACGCTGCGCGGTAACAGGAAACTGACCACCAAAGGCTTGAGTTACTTTTCCTCGTTTTCTTATATTCACGCTCCTTTACAGTTGGTGACGATTTTGATAGGGCTTCGCTGATAGCTTCATATAACAACTGGAACTGGATCCTAGGGTCAGTCTCATTGCATATATTTAAATCATGCTTCTGAAGCTAAGCAGAAAACCATTGCCAATTCGTACGAATATAGTTCCACCTTTTTCCTAAGGACTGATCAAAAAATCTGTAACTATCCTGTACCTCATTTATATGAGCTCTAACCGGGGAGGAGCGCGTCCACGGGTGGTGAGTTGTGAAATGACCCACAGATATGCGTAAGCGTAAAAGCCCTGACAGAAAATTAAAATCAATGCCTTCTACTAAGAGTTCTTACCAAAAGGCTGAGGAAACTAACCTCGTCAGAAATTCGACTGAAGGCAAGGGGAAATAGCTCCACACGAAAACCAAATATGTCAAGTAATGATTGTCAAAAAATATGAACGAACATTTAATTGATCATTTACTAATTAACGACAGAATAATTATATTTCCCATACTCGGAAACCACTGGAATTAATATAATTCAAGTGTACGCACCGATCGCATACAAAGAGCATATGGAAATAGGGACTTTTTATAATGATCTGAAAACAACTCACGAAAATCAACGAAGAGAACATAATTATGGATGACTTCAACGCAAAAATAATAAGAGAGTAAGATACCAAACATAGCAAACGGAATGGGAGAGAACATTGACTAACTCAACTCTGCCAAGAAATGAAATATGTCGTAACAAATACGTTTTTCCAAATGCCGCCGCGAACCGAAGTACAGCTGCGAACAGAATAAACAAAATGATTGTGTCGTAAGACAAGATTGCATCACCCATAGTATTTAATATATACCCGGAATAGATAATGCAGGGAAACTGAAGGAGTACGGATCAATGTGGGGAGATATTGATAAATAACATCAGGTTTGCTGACGATATCGTCATTGTATCCATCTCCCGAGATGTACTAAAGAAACTAATTAATGACGTACTAGGAAGCGCTAAACAAATCGAAATTCAAATAAACGTAGAAAACAAAGTATAGGAAAATATCAAACTCTGAAAATCGTAATACAGGTAGAATAATGATGGACGGGAAAAATATAGTATATCAAAAGTTGGATAATAACAGAAAAAAAAAACTAACTTGGATGCGGAAATCAGATGCAGACTAGAAATAGCGCGTGAAACGTTTTGATGATGCGGAAGTGTATTACGTAATAACGACATCTAGTCAGATGTTGCATCTGGGCAACGTTGTTATATAATAGCTGGTTGACGTTCACAAGAGCCGCACAAAAGAAAATTGCGTTTTTTGAAGTGTGGCCATATAGGCGTTTGTTGGTGAGTTGGAAGGAGTAAGTAAGTGACAAAAAGATACTACAACGTTTGCAGAAGAATTAACCGCCATAAATAAATAAAAATATATATATCTAGGGCACCCGTTGAGGAATTGCCGCAGTTAATACTGCAGAGCAAAAAGGGAAGGAAAACGAAGCCTAGGTAAACTAAGGATATCCCCCGGGTGCAAGTTATAAAAGACTGGATGGGAATAAATGAAATAAGGGGAATAAAGGATATTTTGTGGAGAGAGAGAGAGATGTGCGAGATCGCCAATATCCTCCGAACACAGCAATAAAAAGAAGAGTTCTTATTTATTCTATCAACAGTTACTTTTTTCTAGTTTTGGATCACTGTTAACATTTGCTTCGTTTAGCCTGTATTCAGTATAACACATATACATACATATGTATATATGTGTGTGTACTGTATATATCTATGTACACTGAGAACATTAGTCAATCACCTCTCACTTACTATTATTAACTCTAACCGTCTCTCACCAAACTTCCGTGGTTTTGTTTCTTTAAGAAGATCAATCGTAACGGAATTGTACTCATCCGTAGATTACGATTTGGACATAATTTATTACCTAACCGTCTTTTCCGTATGCAGTTTAGAGAAAGTCCCTTTTGTCCCCTCCATCCTGAACAGACAGTCTACAATCCCGATATTTTTTTTTAATGCTCTGCTGTGACAGTTCTGAGCATTTCACTTTGTGTTATTGCGTCATCCATGTATCATACCTACGTATAATGTTTCGTCCCTTCTTCATCTGGATAATCTACAGTTGTTCCCCCCATATAACGACATTTCTAGAGAAGTCGGCATCTTTGTTTAATTAAAATGTAAATAGTCTCCACAGTATCAGGTTGGGTAGGCCTTAAAGGCATCCCCATTTAAAAAATATATATATAAAATGGAATAGATATTGGACGAAGATGAAAATATATATATCATCATCATCATCAGGGTGCCGTGTCCGCTATCGAACGTTGGCTAACATGCTGGCAGTCCTACGTCTGTCTAAAACTGCTCGGAACAAATTTATTACCGGTAAGTTGTACCAATCCGACAGATTCTGTAACCAGGTTATCTTTTTTCTTTCCCCCTGGGCTTTTTCCTGTAATCTTTCCCTGCATTAACACGTGGAGCAGGCTGTATCGTTTTGGATGTCGTATTACGTGACCGAAATTTACGATGCTTGACTTCTTTTACTACATCCTTGATTTATTTTTATCTGTCAACTTTACGCGGAGAATTCTACGGTACAACCACATTTCGGTCTCCTCCATTACTTTTGTAATTATCCAGCTTTCACAACCGAGAATACATGGGGCATTTTATTAATCTCATTTTCAGAGCTAATTTTATATTTCTGCTACTTAATATTTGTTTTAGTTTTAAAAATGCACCTCTAGCCTTTCAAATTCGAATTTTTATCTCTTTATGCATGTCCCCTTTGATCATTTATATTACATCCGAGGTAATCGATATTTTTAATTTTCTCCACTTCTTTATTATAAGCCACGAGTGGTTCTGAAAGTGATTTCATGTCTGTCTTACCAATTACCATGTATTTTCTTTTTGAAATAATTAACTGCAATCCGTAATCATCGCACACGGAAGTAACTACATCTAGGAATCGTTGTATATATATATATACATATGTGTGTGTACTCATAATTGTGTATAAAAATCTGTGATTTCTGGCGATAGGTGGTTATCCTTATTAATTAAAGTTAGCATTTATTTCTTTAGTTTTTTTAAAGCAATCTGGCTATATGGCTGCATGTTGGATGTTCCTGAGCAACATTAAAAAAATACAGCGGTTCCAGAATAAGATACTACGAAGGATAGCTGGCGCTCCATGGTATGTCACTAACTACACATTAAAGATCTTCAGACACAATATGTGGAACAAGTAATCCAACGAGCTGCTCGTGATTACCTGGCGAGATTGGAATCTCTCGAAATTCCGCTGGCAATAAGTTTGTAAGTTCAATCGGCGATTAGAAGGCTGAAGAGAAAACGTATTGCCGACTTCAGATAATGCTTTCGGACTGCCGTCATTCATAACTTGGGAGTTCTGTCGCTGGACCGACTACTTCTAAAAAAAATGTTTTTTTTTTCACATTCATTACATCTGGTCGATGACGGGTTAGACACGTCAGTTCTAGATTAGAAGAAGATAAAAAAAAAACGTGTTTGTGAAATCTAGGTATTATTATCTTATTTTATAATAAACATACTTAAATAATGGTATTATTTTATTATATTGTTTCACTGTCTCTACCCTTTCCACCTTCAAATATATATATGTATATATATATGTGTGTGTGGATGTGTAAATGAAGACGTGTATGAGGTCATTCAATATCCACTACTAACTAACAATAATGAAATAGATAACTTTTATAATTGGTTTATTATTTATATATCTTATATCGTGTAAAAGGTGATTTTAAGGATGAATTCTCGCACAAGCGCGCCTTCTTAATCTTTTTTTATTGTATCGTTATAGACTATAATTGCGATTAATAGCTTCTATATATAATGTATTCGATTTTCGTACTCGACATTAAGTAAAGAAGTATAGATTTAAAGACGAACCCACACGTAAGCGTAATATATTAATACGTATTACGAGTTCCGTATGAACGTTCGATTTTACTAGCGTTACGTTTAATCGTGACCGGCATCATCATTTTTTTTATTATTTTTTTTTACACGTGACTCTGTTCGTCTTTCTTCTGGGCACGTGACCGGATAATAAAATATCTCTTTCATTCTGGATAACCTTGAAAAACGCTACGTCCGATGATAAATAAAAATAATTAACCCGTATTTTAAAATTTTACCTTAATCCGTCCCGAAGAAACGATTTTTTCTTTATATATATTTTTTTTTTACTGATTTACGGGAATAATATGGGCGTATTAAACGAACGAATCTACCAATATAGTCGTTAGACTTATACCGGTGGATCCGGAGAAACTTTCAACTCATAAATAAATGGAAGGAGGAAGCTGTGAAATTACTAAAGTTATATTGCATTTGGGGCCAACCTGAGGCTAGCCACATGCGGCTCTTTGAAGGATTATTTGTTGTACCCGAGTTACCAGAATCGAAGTATCCCGAATTAAAAAATGCTGTTTGTCAAATTATTTCAATATTCGAAACCACGTACTTATGTGAATCATAATTCGTGAAATCCAAACACCGATCACTATTAACTAACTAACATCTCAAAGAATTACTGAGAGGGCTGTCACCAATTGCCCACCCCATGTACTCCAAAGCTATATTGCTCTTGAAATCTCTAAATATAAGGACGCTTTTTGCTGTTTTACCGATGGCTCTAAATCTGGTGGACGTGTGGGGTCTACCTTCTTGGTGCCCCCTTTCATTCATCGCTTTCTGCTTCCTAAGTCCTGCCCCATATTCTCGGCTGAATCTTTTGTTATTTTCAAGTGTCTAGAGTTCTTATCCACAGTGTAATCTTCTTCTAAATTCCGTATCCTTTCTGATTCACTCTATGTTTTAAAATCTCTCCACAACCTTTATACGGACAGTGCACTTTTACAACGCATACTGCTTGTCCATGACCTCCTTACTAGATCTCAAGTTTCCATAGTTTTCATTTGGATTCCCAGCCACATCGGTTTTCCTGGAAATAAAGCTATTGACCGAGCTTCCAGGGAGGCGTCCTGGCTTCCACACATTTCCGCTCGCCTCTTTCTCTATAGTGACGTAAACGTTTTTCTAAAATTTCTCATAACCAAATCCCGGTGTCGGGTGTGGAAGTCTAATCAACAAAACCATCTCCTTTCAATCAAACATGTTATCCTTACCAGACTTCGAATATCCCACTCAAATCTTACCTATTCCTATCTTCTTCAAGGAACAGACCCTCTACTTTGTCCCTTTTGCCAAGTGTCACAACTGCCCTTATACCACACATACTAACATCCTGTCATGCTCCCACAGTCACAACACTTAGAATCCAGCACAACCTTCCTCCTTCCTTACCTCAACTGTTATCTGAATCTGCCGACCACATTCATAATCTTTTACTGTTCTTGGATTCATTGAACCTTTTAGGTCAATGGGTGCATATGTCCGGCTAGTACAGCCGGCGTCCATATTATCAAATAATAATGATAATAATTATCAAATTTTAAAGAATTACTGTCGAGAGAAGTAAAATAAATTAAAATAAATGTGTTTACTTTTTAATATCTAAATTCGATACAGATCTTTTGCACTTTTATTTATGTTTTGAATAAATATAATTTCTGTTAAGAAAATTTGAACATCTTTTTGCATATCTTTTATACGTATTTAATTGCGGTGGGCGAAAAATTTCAAATTTTGAAAAATGTCTCAGACTATCAAGGAGCTCGGCCACCACCGTTATATTACTTCAACCGTTCAACGTAAGTAAAAATGAGCCCGCAACGACGTCTATATATAACTCGACTGTCGAGTATAATTCAGGGTGTTTTGATTTCGTTATTGGAATTCGCTCGCGGAATATTTAACTTAATCACACTGTAATTTGTTTAACTAAATAATTGTTAAACAACGGAAAAGTTGTGCAATCAAATTAAGAGATGAAAACATTGAACAAGTCTCACGTATCGAGTATTTCGAAAGCATACTCGAAGAGAATTGCACTTGCAAACCTGGGAAACAGTAGAATTGAACAAGCTAGAAGTACACTAATAAAAATGAAGAGGAATCTTTTTTTTACACGTCAAGAGTTAAAATTGGACCTAGGAATTATACTTCTGAGATGTTACATCTTCTCTATTCTGCTATATGGATGTGAATGTTGGACACTTAATTCAGTATTGGAAAAAAAGATCAACGATGTATTGTTACCGGCATACGCTGAAAATACCGTGGGTACAAAAAGTCCAAAACATCGAAGTGCTTAATAGATTTGGAGAAAATTATGGAAACTATCAAAAGAAAACAATTGTAATACTTGGGACATATTATGAGAGAAACAAAATATACTCTACAAAAAAATGTTACCTAAGGGTAAAATTAACGGGAAAAGATCGAGGGGAAAACCACAAACAATATGGATAGACAACCTCAAGAAATGATTCCCACGTTCATCGCGAGAACTTTTCCGGTCGGCCGCTGATAGGAATTACTTTCAATTGTGGATCGCCAATCTTCGAAATGGAGACGGCGGCTAAAGAAGAAGAAGAAGTAGAAGAGAAAAAAGTAGTTAAAATCGTTAAAAAATTATTTCTTTATGAACAATCGCAGAGCTTTTCAGCTGTTAAGCCATTATCGAGTGAATCTGCGATTTTAACTACTTTTTTTTTGTTTTTTTTTTTTTAAATCACTACATTCCAAACTTTTCAAAAAATAAATAATAGTTATTTCGATCGTATTTTTTAGTTACGGTACATAAATTTTTAACGCTGAAACAAATGCATGTTTTTATAACAAGAGGCGTCAGCATTCTCAATTCTAATAATATTTATTATTATTATCATCATGATCGCTTCCTCTTATAGACGATTGCGTACATCCATTTACATTCATATTTCTAGCGTCCGTAATAAGTTCTTCATTGCGAAGTGAGTTGTTCGGTAGATTTGTCATCAATTCCAGTCGCTTTCTTCCTCTTGTCAGAGTTACCATATTTCCCGTTTTAACGGGAGATCTACCATTTTTTCACTATTCCTACCGTCCTACCATTTTTTTCTCTTAATCTACCGTTTTTCCAAAATTTTTTGAATCAACAAAAAAAAAATTGTACTTCTTAATTTTTAATCTCACAAATTTACCTGAAATTTTTAAGAAATCAGATCTGGCAACACTACTTTTAGTATACGAAGGGTCACTGTCGCGCATTGTAAATGGAAAGAGATTCGAAAGAAGTGAGATGGAACTATTTTTTTACAACATTTGATTGAAACAGTCGTTTACCAGCATGATTCCATAAAATCAACATTTCAACCCACACAAACAATAAGAAACATCGTCAGCGAATGTTCCCACTATTAACCAAGTTTGTTTTCAGTTTACTTAGCCTTACTCATTCTTCCGCTAACGTAGAACGAAAATTTTCAGCAATTAATGATATTAAAACTGATAAACGATCTAAATTAGGAGATGAGTAAGTGGTTTGTTACATGCTAAATAAATAAATAAATAAATAAAGGTGTATTTATTAAGTTTTAAAAACATAATAGTTACACTGCTACAAAATATATCACGGATACCGAAAACATGATCCTTACTCCGTATAATATAAAGGCTAGAATATACAGTCAGATATAATAAAGAACAAGATAAAATCACAGGAAAAACCACCACCAAAACCTGCATGCTAATAGTTTGTTACATGTTAAGGAATTTCTGGACAATAGTAATTGGTATGATATTACTATAACCGATGCAATGAGAAGTCGGTTCACTTCTGATATTTACAAACATGTTGAACATGACTGTAAAATGATCGTAATTTTTGGTTTTTATGATAAGTGTAAGTATTACTTATAATAATTTTAAATTCAACTTATTGTTATTATTTAGTGTTTAAATAGGCTCATACGGAAAATATTATGTTTATTATTTGTTATACATGATTTACATTACATTAAAGTATTTAAAAACTATCTAAATTAAAACTTTTTTTTAGTCTACCGTTTTTTCTCTCAGCCTACCGTTTTTTTTAAGGTCGCACTACCGTTTTTTAAACAATTAGATCTGGCAACACTGCCTCTTGTTGGTCTTTCTTGTATTGCGAGCATGAAAATGCCACCTTCTCGAATTTTATGCCCTATATATTATTATATATTATTAGTTTTCTTGTTTTTAATATCGTCTATTATGTTTTTATCGATGTTATCCTATTTTCATTAAGACCTCCACGTTTGTTAATCTCTTTCCATGATATTCGTAACAATCTTCGATAGCACCACATACGAGATATTTTTTTTTTCACGTTTCGTGCTCATAGTTCACATTTCGGATGCATATTATAGGTGTAGCATCGTAGGTTACTTTTTGATTTCCAACCATAGGTTTTTTTGACATATATATATTCTCGTTAATTTCGACCATCGTTTATAATAGCTCCAACACATCTGAATTCATTTATTTTTAGTATTCCGATCTTAACTGTAGCTTTCTCGCCGGAAATACTACATAAATTTAATATGTATATATATATATATATATATATATATATATATATATATATATATATACATAAAACGCATTAAAAATTATCTGGATATAGCGGCATTATACACAAAATATTATTTTGTATTTTTACATCTTGCAGTAGTTACGAGAATATGTATAATTTTGTGTTAAAAATTGATAATACGCGATGACTGAAAGGATTAAAAGAAAATCTAGCAATCAATAAAGTAGTCCTAACGAGAATGCACAATATAAGTAAGAGATTTTATCTCAGGAGTCGTTATCCAGGTAGGTTTTTGCCGTTTTCCGATTACAACGTTATATATAGAATTCTATAATTAAGGTTATATTAATAAGATGGAATTATATATGTTATATATATTTTATATATATATATATATATATATATATATATATATATATATATATAATGACCGATTAAAGGAATTCTCTGTCGGGGAAAACCTAAAATTTAGAGCTATCCCAGCTTCATCGCGTAGATTCGTAGAAGGCTTCTAGCATTCGTTTCGAAGTAACATCCGATTAAATTCTTTTATTTTTTCAGCAATCCAAGAGACTGATGAAATAGTAGAAACCGGTTTCAGTAATTTTCATTTTAAACGTAATCTGCGGTATACATAGTTCGCGATTTCTTTTTCCATTTGTTTATTATCGATGCAGAAATAACAATAAAGAAAAATTACACACACACATTACTGTGTACGCAACACACACATACATACATATATATATGAAACTAAAACAAAATCTCAAGACTTGTAGATAATACTTTTTCCATATCGATACTATTCATCTCGTTTGATAGATTCTTCTTCATCTTCGGTCGTGAAGTTGGTCATTCTTTCTTGGAATTATAAGGCGTCCTATTTTATGCTCGCTTCGATACCATTATGTCCAAAATATAGTTTAGTTAAAAATAACTAGTTTTCATATGCAATCAACCGGTTCGTACGTGTTATTCATCTGCACTATCTTTATCCACTTTCAGCGGTGTTTATTTCGTATTTATAGAGATGTTGTTTTATTTCATTATCCGATCTGTTTTTGTTTTCAACAAAGTATTCGATTTTTTATATATATATATTAGTCACATTACATCGTTCGCGAAACCAAGTTTTAATGTTTTGCATAGATTCGTTCAGACCGAACCTCGTAAAACGAATAAAATAACGTAGCGGACAAGATACAACCTTTTGTTATACTAGACTGAAACGTTTTTTTAATATTGGAGATATCGCCGGAACAGGCCGGGTTTATTGAAGGGAAGGGGGACAACGTTATTATAAAACAATTGATGAAAATTTCTAGGAATTTACGAGTTGTGTTTTATTTTTTAGATTATGCTAAGCATTCGAAAATGCTAACACTCCGTGCCATTAACATGTGTAATGAACTGATAATAAGGAAAATCACGGAGGAATGGGGTATCATTTGAGGATACAGAATCAAGACGGAAGAATGAATGGCACAGTTGTAACATATAGTGAAAAGGGCTATTGAAAAGGCCGCACTCAAGCTAAATAAGAATAAATTTGCTATTTTGATATTAGATAGAGGAAACCTAGTACTGCCGAAATCGAATTTAATTCCAGATGTTGAAAGTAAATATACCCTTGGCACGGATTTCACCGGTAAAATGGAAGATTCTTTCTTCTTCCACTGTATATCCGTTAACGGATGTTCGCGATCGAATTATAGATATTATGATTTTGTCCATTGTTGTTCCGAACGGTTCTGTGGAAGTTACTCCGAACCGTGTTCATAAATTCTTGAGCCAAGATTTTGTTCTCCGTCCCCGACCTCTTCATCACACTTATCTTCCCTAGAAGAATTCTCTGCAGTAATTCATATCTACTTTCATCTCTCATTATGCGGCCCAAATATTTTAATTTCCCGTCAAGATTTCTAGTTCTTTGCTCATCTTCGATAAAACTGTAATTCCCCAAAATCAGGCACTTCACATTTTCAGCGGAACGTTCTTAGTCCAGTTTCAAGTCCATATGCTGAAACTGATATAACAACACTTAAGAATCGAAGAATCCTATTGAAACATTATTTCGAATGGAGCATGAAGAAACCCTATTCAAGCTATTACAAAACCTTTCATTCCAACCTAGAATATAAATAAAGTAACGAAGCACTTGGACTACGTTGTAAACACTTCACACGGTACCTAAATTTAACAACGGCTGATTGTACTATACAAACCTATGGCAAAAAACAACGCTACTGACTGGAAATCCTCGTTCGCAGATAAATAATTAAAATTCGCGATAAATATTGTTCGACAAGAGTCGTGGTCGAGATTAACGCAGAACAAATTACAGAGAATCAAACCGCGAATTTTAGTGGACGACGTTGTACCGCACGAAGAGATGATCCCGATTGCGAATCGGCCACACGAGGTTAACGCACGGGCCAATAATCGAGAATAATCCGTCGTCGATAATGTGCAAGTTTTGTAAAGGTACCGCGCTTACTGTAGAACATATCATTACAGAATGCCACAAATTCCACAACAACGTAATAAACCGTCAATAACTGGACTAGATATAAATGAAGAACTACAGGACAACGAAGACGTAATACAAAGAGTAATATATTTTCTGGGGAAAAAGAAAAAAAAAACGAATTTAATAAAATTATTATAACCTAAGCAAATATAAGTAGAAAATAATTATTTTGTAAGTTACGTTATCTAATTTCCGCGGACACAAATTTATTTATTTATTTATTTATTTATTTAATGAAGCCACACAACAGCTAACAGCCAATTATAGTGTAGGCTTATAAATAAAATAATACAATTAATAATTTTTTCTGAATTATAAAATTAAAAGTAAAAAAATAAAATACAAAAAAAAATACATTGAACACATTCACCAGCCTCGCACCCATTAAACACAACAAAAAACTACACTCATTCACAAGTCTCACACTCATTAAAACATACATCATTCACACCCCATTCACACAATCTTACTCGAAATAAACGGATGAATAATCTTCAACAAATTAATAAATACAATATAAACCTTAACGTATATACTACATGTACATTAGTAAAGGAACACATATACCAAACACACACCACATAATAACAATCTAGAACCATTGGAATAGACAACAGCGAGAGTCCTGATCTCATCGCAAAATATGTTCGGGAAGCAACTTATTAAAGAAATATCTGTTATCAAAGTATATATCCGTACAGGGAAATATGTTCAAAAGAGAATTATATAAGCGGAAAGCTGACGGCAACGGAGAACTTAAACCGAGGTTTGTTCGTGCACGCGGCTCACTAAAGAAACGATTCGATCGCCTATTTGATCTTGGTACAACGTAGGAGATGGTTGATGTTAAATACTCACTATTAACTCTACCGTTGCATACATCATGAAGAAACCTTAATTTGGCTATTTTCCTTCTGTACTTAAAGACCTCACATCCATATATTTCTTAATATATCGTAATTCATATATTTAGGGTAAATACCTGATATACGGTAATATAGATATTTTAAAAATTTACACTGAACTTTGTCAATTAACCTAATGTATTTATTATAATACGGATCCCAAATAATTGAACAATATTCTAAAGGACTATGCATTCTAATAATATTATAAAATCTTTTGACAGTCCAAGCAACTTTAGCTTATTCAGTAGGTGTGAATGACTAATTGTGTCAAATGCTTTACTAAAATCAGTGTAAATACTATCAACTTGTAAACCGCAATCCATGAATCTAGAAATCTGATCAGTGTATGTAACTAGATTTGTCACAGTGGACTTGTGCTTCATAAATGCGTGTTGCTCAGGCATAATTTTAGTCAGTAAATAACTGTTCAATCTAACGTATAATATAGATTATAATAATTTATACTTGATTACTAAAAATAGTTGAAATCACTAAATTTATTTAATTATGCGAAGCTTTTCGGCAATTACGCCATTGTCAAGCTATATACAATTAAAATTAATTAATATAACATCATAAAATATTAATTTAAAACTACATTTTTGTGTAAAATTGTAAACTTAGTTTTAAATTAATATTTTATGATGTTATATTAATTAATTTTAATTGTATATAGCTTGACAATGGCATAATTGCCGAAAAGCTTCGCATAATTAAATAAATTTAGTGATTTCAACTATTTTTAGTAATCAAGTATAAATAAAATCACTACATTCCACAATCAAAACTCTAATAATTTAGCAGGTGTTTAGAGTATAGAGATAGGTCGATAATTGGTGATCAGCTGACGATCACCCGATTTATATACCGGTATTATTTTAATGAAATGAAATGAAAAAATCTTTATTATATTTTTAAACATAAACCGAAAACAATTTTCTTTCATAACTTAAAGCTAAGTACCTATACATAAACCTTAGCAATTCTAAATATGTATAATTACAAAACTTATAGTACACTTTGAAATTACTTTAGAAATAGTGCAGGAAAAAATGAAAAAAACCTACAAAAAAGACACACCCTGAAGGTAACAAAAATTTTAAAAAAAAGTCAATAAATCAACAAAACTAAAAGCAGTGTTTTTAGACATAATTTAGCTTAAAATATCTGTACTTAACAATAGGTTAATAATTACAAAAATCTATGTTTTAATCTACGATGCTTATACTTAGTATAACGTATGCGTAGATGTTCCATATTGTAATTTCCTATTACACGTATTAGTTTATTTTGATGAGTTTTACAGTTTTCGTAAAATTTTTTTGAGATTTTACTAATAAACGAATGTATGTAAGGGATATTTAAATGATCATGTAGATTAGAAATTTTAGTAAATCGCGTTGCATTCAACGAAATTCTGCAGCAATGATTTTGAACTACTTGCAGTTTCCTGTATGTACTATCAGACACTGATGACCATACAGGGCAAGCATAGGTTAATCTAGGGCGTATAACAGCCGTATAGATTAATTTTTTGTTTACGTAACTAAGACCCGATTTTCTGTTAAATAATGGAAAAAGTGTATGCATAGATTTATGCGCTTTATCTATAGCGAAAGTAATATGGTTATTGAAAGTTAATCTGCTATCCAAGATAACTCCTAGATACCGAACCTGTTTGACCCAAGGAATTCTTTTAGAATTTATTGTAATTTCAGTTAGCGGTAGTGGTCGTCTCCGAGTAAATAGAATTGCTTCTGATTTTTCTTCATTTAATTTTAGGTTCCATCTGTTGTAATATTTAAATATTTTAATTGCAGCCTTTTGCAATCGGTTATATATTGTATCTGTCCTATAAGAGGATGTATATAAAGCAAGATCATCAGCATACAACGCGGCACTAACGAAAGGCAGTTCTGGAAGATCATTCATTAACATTAGGAATAAGTAAGGCCCGAGTATACTTCCCTGAGGAACCCCGGCATTTAGTGTTTTAATTGGCGATTTTTCGAAATAATTCGTAACGTAATATGTTCTCTGACTTAAGTATGATTTAATCAATTTAATAAGTAATATTGGAAATTTAAATTTAATCATTTTATATAATATTCCGTCGTGCCAAGCTGTGTCAAAAGCTTTTTCAACATCGATTAACAGCATTCCCGTGTGTTTCTTGAGATTAAAGTTATCAGTAATAGTGTCCGCTATTCGAGCTAGCTGGTGACGTAGAATGCTTAGGTTTAAAACATTTTAGATGTTTTAAGAGAATTAGGCCAAATGCACTGTTTTAATATAAATGAGCTTTGTAGTCGAGCGTCCTAAAATAAAAAATATATAAAATAAATAAAAAGTTAACGACCCGACTGGTAAGGTAAATAGATAAAAATGCCGAAACAAAATTATCGCATATAACGCTAAATGGTTTCTTATCGACGGTTATTGCAACAACGTAATATGCTTTCCGGTCTAGTGATTTTCCGGAATTTCTAGAACAGATTCCTATAACGTGATTAATCTAGATACATCTTCGTAGATTTTCAACGAGATTCCAAAGCGTAGCAACACTCCGAACCGACTAAAGCGCGAAACAAAAATTACCCAGCTAGTTCTCCGAATGGAGTTTCATCAAGCACGTTGTTCATTAAAAACGTAATTGTACCATTGAGACGTATCATTCTTATCAAAGTCATAATTATGAATAAAAACCTGTATATATATATATATATATATATATATATATATATATATATATATATATATACTTATACATGTATGTGTTGTTTAGTACGCTTCACTGTTGGTAAAATTAGGTAAACTATGTACTACAATAATTATAACAATAAAATAATAATAACAACAGTAATAAAAATAATAATTGTTGGACCTCCAGCATAGAGTGGAGAAGGCACATTCTTTCAAAACCTTTATCACATATTTTATTTGCAATTTGTTCTGTTTACTGGTTTAGTATCTCTAAGATTTCGGTATCTTTTTTTTTTTTTTTCGTGTGACACAACTTAGGTTAGAGGCACCGAAGCTATTTTAAATTAAATGAACGGGTATATACTTGTTACTTTTAAAAACTGAACGGTTTTTTCAAGTTCCACTGGATTATCAGTGAGTGCCGTGTGAATTGAAATATTGCCATCAGGTTGGTGTTTCTGAAGTGGCCTACAGTTCGTTAGCATGTGTCCGACTGTTAGAGGTTCCCGTCCGCAGTAGAAGCATATGGGTTGATTTTTTTCTATTATATAATTATGGGTTAATGTAGTATGTCCAATTCTGAGCCGAGTTAGTACACCATCACGTCGTACGTCAATCCTTAAATGTGTTCTTTTGTTCGGTGGTAGCGATGGTATTACGCGATGATCTATTTGCTCCGAAAGGTTGATGTTTCACCTTATAAGTAATTCTCAACTTTCTCGAATACACCTACATTCTAAATGTTTTTATAGTTTTCTTTCTAAATTACCGACCGAAAGCCTCGACTTCATACAGTACAATTTTTAAGTAATTATTACATTTCGTTTTGTTACGTTTTAAAAGTAGATTTTATCTCTTATTGCTCTCCTAACGTGTCTTCCGCCGGATAATCCATGTAATGTGTAATACATGTTGAACTTACTTTGCTTGTTGTCATCCAAAATGTCGACTTTTATCATTTATAAGGCTCGTAACATCTACTACTCCATTAGCTGAAATAATTTGTAACAACGGTTTAAATGTATAATCATTATTTTAATCGTCGCTATTTTTACGAAGTTAAAGATTAGAAAAGTTGGTTTATTAAAAAAATTAATTTTAAAATTTGCACTCGTACACACATATATACAATATTAAAAATATATAACGATAATTAATAATAAATTATTATTCAAATCCGTATACATATACCTGTTGTTAATTAGATAGAATAAGATAGGACGTATAATTTAATTGTAACGGATTAAAGATTATTTTTACGTTGTTATGCTTTGTTACTACGGTTAAGAGACATCGGTTGTGATAAAGGAATTTATAGCTACGGTCACATCATTAGAGGAGCTGACAATAGGCCAGGTAAGATATTGATGGATTGCGATTCTAGAGAAAAACGATCATGAAGTAGGTCAAGAAGACGAATTTAGTGGGAGTTTTTTTTTGTGTTTTTTTTTTAACGGGAGGGGGAAAATCTTCAAAAGATACTGATATCATAACAAAGGGAATTAAAATCAGTGTGTATGTGTGATTTTTACCCACTAAAAACCACCTCCCTCTATAGAAAAAAACAAGTTTTAAATTAATGATGAAGGATACTTATGCAAGAGACCTCCATATTTAAAATTAACTTATAGTGATGAAACAAGGGATGAGAATACATAGTCCTTTCTACCATCGATTAAAGAATAACGATTTATAACACAATAAATGAAAAAAGTAAACAGAAAATTAAATCAAAATCTTCCAACAGACAGATTTAAACTGAAAAAATTTATAGTTTATGAAAGTATTACTCATACCTAAATAAAAATAAATAAAGACAGAAAAGAAACAAAAGAAATTAATAATATAGATATTGACGTATGTCCAAGAACTTCTAAATATAAAAATAAAGATTAAAAAAACAAAGAATAACAAATTGACAAATAATAGTTAAATTAAAATATTTAAATTAATTCAAATTAATTTAAATTGGAGTTTAGTCGACCGTGCTGCAAACAAAGTAGAGTCTATCGTCTTCAGTGAGAGCCCTGACGACAAGAAATAAATCGAGCGGCAGGACCCCGCAGATAACACAAGCTGCAGAGGTTGGCGTAGTCCGATATAAGGAAGCTATTCGAAACAGAAATTTCCTCTGCTGTTTGTTGGACAGATCAAGAATTCTTTGATTAACATAAATAGCCGCACCATATCCAAAATTATAGAATCGAACGTTCTCTAAATGAAAATCCCATAAGCATTTTTCTGCAAACGAACGGCACCAAACGATGTTTAAAGAATAGACCATTCGGATATGTGTTCTGAAATTTATTTACGAATTTAAACAGTTAGGAAATTAACCGAAGGGATCGATAGAATACGCTTATCGGAAATTTGCCAAATGTTTATTATTATTATTATTATTTTTTACTAACTCTTATTCTACTTCTGCTTCTTCCACATAGAAAACCTGTAGTAGCATAGTCATAGGAGTGAGATAACTCGTTCGTGTAAGGAAAACAGAAGGCCGTTGTGATAACCCCTCATTAATAATTCTCCTCGCATTACCCGCACACCATCTAGATGACCAACCCGCGGCGGAAACAGTCGGCGAATGATCGAATTACGATTACGAGTTCCGTTATATTAAGAAGTTTACGTCATACGCTCGTAGTGTAAGTTCGAAGAATACAATAAGTTCCATTTGAAAATAATTGACACGCTCGACAAAATAAATTGCGTTCCCCCGAACTCGAAATTAATTACATAATGTTCTTGATTTGCTCGTTTTCGAACATACTCTTCTATCCACAATAAAAATTTATGCTGAACAATTTATTTATATATATATATATATATATATATATATATATATATGTGTTTGGTTGTTTTTTGAATAACTCAAAAACTACGCAACTACAAATTTTGAATAAAATTTTATCTAAAAATAGGAAAACCGGAGATTCTTACAATCGTTTGTGAAACACAATATCGTTCAGATGACTGCCATTTGCTACAGTACATTCATTCAGTTTTTGTAAAATTTTCGATGACTTTTTATAGGTCGCTAAATTTTTTGAAATTTCTTCATAATTGGGAGCTTTCAGATGTTCCAGATCTCGTGGACGTGTTTCATAGACGCGCCTCTTAAAGTATCCCACAAAAAATCATAACTTTGAATTCTTTTCGACACTCTTTTTGCACTGTCGTGATCGACTGATGCCGAAAATAACGTTCCACGCGAAACGAGCGTTTCTTCTTGTTATATAGGATGCCATGATAACTACTCACGTGTGTATACTAAACGTGGAACACGTGGTTTGCGTTGTAATAGTCTATCAACTGCGCTATTCAAAAAAAACGTCCGTTTTTTCTGGGTCGCCATGTATATATATATATATATATATATATATATATATATATATATATATATATATATATATATATATATATATATATGTGTGTGTGTGTGTGTGTGTGTGTGTGTGTGTAATATATATATATATATGCCATGTGTGGGATTAGGTTTTACATATTCATCGATATGGCGAACTCAACAAATATTTTGCCGCTCACTCCCTGCAGATGCCGAACTTAAGCCCGTATATTAAAAAAAAAAAATAGTCACGATGTCTGTACGTGGTACGTGAAACTCAAACGCTAATAAAATTTTATATTTTCCGATTTAAATGTCACCAATTTAAAAAAATATTTATATAATCATTCAAAATCATCTGACGAGTGTAATAAAAACCTCGTATAAAATTTATAATTAACAGTTGGAATGGTTACTAATGTGCTATTGAAAAGTTTCATATACAAGGGCGTCTGATTATAGCGAAAGTAGATAAATCATTTAAACAAATATAATAATCAAAAAAAAAAAGGAATTATTTATTTATTAAATTAATAACTTAACGTTAATCTGTTTTAAATTATTTTAACGGCGCCGTTTGCGGAATTTTTTTCTCTCGCTTACGTTATCTGCAAAACACGTAGCAAAAAATACGCTAGACGTTGTTGATACAAGGAGACTACGTGAGGTAAATTTTAATGAAAAATTTTTCACTCTCCGAATGTTGAATTTTCAACACGCTCTATTGTACACACGCGTGTATATACATGTGTGTATGTATGTATGTGTGTTAGTGTGTATTCCGCAAGCGGGACATTAATTGTACGACGTGTAAATAGCATTTTTTATGCATACTATTACCGATACGTAATGCTATATTTATATACGTCCCGAATGTATATTAATATCGATGACTACCATTCTATTGAATTTATTTTAATCGCGCCATGCTCCACTAATATTGATCAATTATTCATAATATCAACCTACGATATATAGGTATACACGTCGATTAGGATACTTGTGAACTTCTGTCGACTACCGTCATACATAATAGCCAATACTTCAGGTAATGTGTTTTATACGGCGCATCGTATTTCGGCTATGTTCGGTTATGAATAGAAATGAGCTAATTTTTCTCCAGTTGAAATTTGACGATTCGTTAATATATATATATTATATATATATATATATATATATATATATATATATATATATATATATAATGTGTGTGTATTTGTGTATACGTTACTAGCGCGAATTATTAATTCTACATTTCGAAAATTAAGAAAAACACGAATTCAATGTGCGCGGTCTTTAAATTGCTAGGATCTCATACACCTTTCTCTATCGTTTTGATAGTTCAGAATATTGAAAGCCCTTATAATATTATAAAAAGGGGTATATCTAAATTAGGATCTGAATTTCGCCAAATTGTTAATTATTTTTCTATACCTTTAGAAATTTATACTAATCGTGTTTTAATATTTTCCGTCGGTAAATTACCAAACGATTCTGCATTATTCAATGTATGAATGTAACTAAAAACAGATCGCGTAAATTCTTTGCAAATCAACGAATAACTAGTTAATATTTCTCATATTTTACTTGTAGATTAATATATACTTACAGTAGAACTTCTTTTATGCGCTCGGGACCGGCCCTCTGACGGATAAAAGAAATTCCATTACAAATTACATACATAGAACTATGCCAGATTGTAAATCATTTAGGAAAGTGATTTTTAACAATCTTTATTTAATCGAATAACATTTAGAGTACTGTATTTTTATTTTGAGATACATATATAATAATAATAATAATAATAATAATAATAATACCGACACTCGTATCCGAGTTATGTCGCCTGCATAAGAAAAAAATAATGATAGGAGGGGGAAATAAAGGAAAGAGAAGGAGGTAAGAGAAGTGAAAGGAAAGAACAGAAATATGCAGAAAGTGGTGCGTGAATTGATAATGTAGGAGCAGGAGCACAAAACCGTGCAACCACATTTCAACAAACACATATGTTTTTATCCAGTATCAACCAGAGGAAGATGACCAGAAACATAATGCGACTTATACTTAGAAATAAAGGAGAGGGAATCAGAAGAAAAGGGGATAAAAAGAAGGAGGAAGGCAGGAAGGAAAAGGAAATACCACTATTTTCAGCGGTCTGTTGCTGAGGAGGTAATGTAGGGTTTTTACGGCGACCCAAACTCGCCGAGAGAGAGAGACAGTCATAGGATTTATGCAGACTTTTAGTAGGCAGTTCCTCAAGCTGTCCATCTGCATCCTCGTGTCTCCTTACCCTGTCGCTACTGGAATTCTTTCCAGCAGTAGCCGCTGTTTGTCTGCGACTGCTTATTCGACTGACGTCTTATTCGCAGCTAACCTACATATCTGCAGGCTGTTCCACTATCCACCACCTGTGGACGCACCCCGTTCCGGTTACAGCTCCGGATCCTTGACAGCACCTGTATAAGTACACGTGCCTCCAAGGGAGGCATATATAGATGGATTATTTTAACTCTATCTATATATCTTGTTGGTAGCCTCCCTGTTTTCCGGCGACCAACTACCATACCGTCCTAATCACTTTTTCCAATCCATCCTGTCGTATGATATGTCCTTCGTATGCTGTTATCCGTCTCTGTACCACGGTTTGTAATCTCTGTTCCACCTTAATTTCTTGAAGTATTAACAAGTTAGTTTTTTCTTTTCTTCGCAGTCCTTATTATTCACCTCCAGCAGTGCATTTCAAACGCATTAATGCGTTGTGTATTGTTCTTTTTCATTTTCCAGCATTCTAATGCATATAGGAATACGGAGAACACCAACGAGTTCATGAGACGAATTTTTGTGCACATCGTTATCTCATTGTTCTTCCATATTTTCGCTAAATGTAATAGCGCAATTTTTGCTATCTTTATTCTCCGTTTGATTTCCTCTGTTGGGCTTCCATCCTTTGTGTTCAACGTTCCTAAGTATACAAATCCTTGTAAGCCGTCTATACTTTGCGGACTCTGTGATTGACTGTCGCTATTTATAATCATTATCTTGGTCTTTTTTCTATTCACGTATAATCCTTGTTCGTTACTTTTGCTTTCCAATTTTCCGAGGAGGCTGACCAGTTTTTGTTTCGATGAGGCGATTATTACAGTGTCGTCCGCTTATCGCAGATTATTGATTGCTTTTCCCGCAATTTTTACACCATCTTCCCATTCTTGTAGGACATTTCTCATTATCCACTCGCTATAAATATTGAAATCGGGCTTAGTATGCAGCCGTGTCGTACACCTTTTCCTGCTTTGAATTCATTCGACAGTTTATCACCTACTTTAACTTTACCTTCGCTAGATGTATATAACGATTTAATAAGACAAATTAGATGACGCGGGACACCGAGGTAGTTTAATATTTGCCATAGATGTTCCAATTGAATGCGGTCGAATGCTTTACTATAATCGATAAAGAAGAAGTATGCCGTGACATTAAATTATTCACATATTTCGATTATTTGTTTTACGATCATTATTTGTATTCGCATGCAGGAATGAACGCTGCCTGCTCTGAATATATTTGGGACAATACGAATGATTCTAATCTTTCATGAATTATGTGAAGCATTAGTTTATTGGTATGCGATATTAATGCTATTGTTCTATAATTTTCAAATTTTTTTCATTTTTCGTAATAAGATAAATTAATATTTTCGTTCGAACTTGTTTCAGTCGGTTTTCTCTATTTTGTAGCGCATTTTTGAATCGTGCATTTTACTAAATCGTATAACTTTTCAAAATATTCTGGAAACATACAGAAATACTTTTAAAAAATCAATCTTTGTATGATCCGAATTCAATACATAGGTTGTATTCACTTAATTCCTCCTTTTTTTTATTTATTCCATGTACCTAACATCGTTTTCTCAACGATCGATAATAATTTCGAACAAAAAATATTAAGAAACGTATTACAATAAAGCAACAGACTGAATAAAGATATCGCATTCTATGTGTGACGTGCTCATTCGTAGACCGACTCAACGACCGCTCAATCGTTTATCGCCATGTGCGCAGTGGAGCACCTAGGATTGTATCTGGGCTGGGCTCAAACATCCCCCCCCCAAAAAAAAATTAAATGAATTCGTTGTCAAAATGAATAAAATATACACGACCGAATGTGTAACAAAATTCGACAATCAAAACAAACTATAAACGATCACGAACAACAACGAAACAAGTAATAACAACAACAAAAAAACGCACTGGTCACGTGGGTCAGATTCCAAGCAAGAGCAATTTTTTTCTTTGTGTTGCACAATCAGCTGGATTTTCAATATTATTAGCTGACAGAATGTAAGGAATATTTTCTAACAGTACATTTTGTAATCTAGGCTGTTTTGCATGTTCTTCAAGATGAGGTTTTATTAGTGACAACACGAGCTCATTCAAATATTCTCTTCTGTTTCAACTATCATTTTAGCTGTGAAATTGTTTGGAGCTTACAAGTTATGCACCTTCTTCATATGTATTTTATACTTATCAACCGTATGGTGGGCTTAAGCCCGCCCGTGGGCCGCCACAGTCTGTGTGATCCAAAATATTGTCTACAAATTCGTTGTTAGATGTTCATTTTTTTTTAAAATTACATGCGCAACCCAAATAATACTATAGAAAGAACTATTTAGAACAAAAAAATCTCTTGATATCCGAAGCGTTTCTTATGTATTTGCACGTTTGCTAAATGATCGCCAGTCGGTCTGATCAAGTCGTCGCGTTTCGTTTTTAATTTGGCAACGTTACAAATTGTCGTGTTCGCGCGTAATGATACAATACACGGACAAGTTAATTATCGATATGAAGACGGTTACAGAAATAAACGAACAGAAAGAAGGTGTGTGTGTGTGTGTGTGTGTGGAGAGGGAAAGATAAAAGTCACGGAGTACGACAGCAAAATAAATAGTCGTATAAAAAATCGTCCGCCAACTGGTAATGTAGCTTGCAATACTGACCTCGTCATTAAATGATCAATTGCACACGTATACTCTTCTCTAAAATACACGTTTCTAATATTTACATACATTGTTTTGGTGTACGAGCATATATGTACGTATACATTATGTATGTAAATATACAAAAAATAAATTTTACGTTCCTTTTTGGTTAGAAAAATTTACTGATTTATTCGCATCGTTCTGATTTATTGCCAGCACCGAACCGGTGTCAAAGACCAGACTACTTTGTAACCGTCTAACGAATTTCGCATCTGGATTAAGTCAATTCGTTAAAAGAAATGAATGAAAAAAATGTACTTCTTTCGAAAAATAACATCAAAGTACCGACTAAAATTTCCGGCAATAAATCCACACTAATTCTTATCATGGTGTTATACTTTATGATGAACAGTAGTAGTAATAGTGTTAGTAGTAACGTTAATAAAAACGAATATTACTATCGATAATAATCTTATCTTATTAAAGGAGCAACTTTTACATATATATACTCGGACATCTGGGAAACTGCAATAACGATTTCTATGGCCTGTACGAAAATTACAGATTTCTTTTTCTGGACTCGACCCCGAGTACACTTCCACCCAATTTTGAAAATTTCTATTTTGTTTCTTTCATCATCATTTTCTCGATACTTCTCTAAATGTACTTTAAAAATTTCAGCTCGATTTCATTAACCGTTCGAATATTATAGTAAGCTGAGAAATTTGTTTTTTAACGCGTATGTGTTAGTAAATATAAACATAAAATTTTCAGTACAGTTTGGGAAGAAGAAGCTGTCGCTGTACTTGCGCGTATGAAGAGCCATCACCGAGATTTCTTAGCTAGTTTAAAAAAATCGAACAATAGACACGGTCGAAAAGTTACTCGAATCATTGTTTGTCTCAAAAACATTGTACATCTTACCAAAGCGACATCATTCGTTTAAATCAAGTTATTTGCTATTAAATAATAAAGTAGATAAGAAGATGGATAACCTCAGTCCCGCTCTTATCTTGTACGAACGGAACATAGCACCGTTATCGAAGCCTTCGTCATCAGGTAAAGCATTTTATACGCGTGTATATGTGTTAAACACAGTTTAAAGGGTAGACACTGGAATCGCTGGGAAAGGTAAGCCGTTAAAATCAAATATTATTTTTAAATATTGCGATATAAAAGGTCATTGGCTTAAAAAATGCCGACGTTGAATAGCGGATAGTAAACCTCCTTATCCTGCTCGAGCTGGTAATACTCAGAATCCATGGAAAACAGATGTATCTGCATCTGAAACAAAACTACCGCTCACGGTTGAATGTCTACAATGCTGTAACGTCGCTGTCAGATGATTCGTGGATAGCGCTACTAGACATATTACGCTTAATCGAGACTGGTTCGTAAGTTATGAATTGTTGTCGAAAAATTCAACCGTTAAAGCAGCCGGAAGTAATCTCCCAGTCACAGGACGTGGTAGCATCGAAATGGCAAGCTATGTGGATGGCCTAAAAAAAGGAGTTTACATTAAAGGATGTACGGCATGTTCCTATGGTGCAGAAGAATTTTTTTTCTTCGTTATTAGCTGTTCACGATAAACTTAAAGGTAAAATTTTTTACCGGCACAAGGCAGAAAAGCGGTGCTCCATATAAAGCTTCTTTCGAGACAATACCATCAGTAAAACTCTCACAAAAAATACATTTGTCTAAAATCATCATATGTAACATTTATCTCCCACATATTCAAATTTTATTATCGCAGTTTTCTTCAACCTTTTAAAAGCTTTCGGTCGCTGTTGGCGTTACCTTATCCTCAAAAAAAAATTACATGAAACTGGGATAAATAGTAATTTAGCAAATGTAATCAACAACTTCTTTACTAAAAGACATATTCGTGTTAGACAACATCCTATCAGAAGAAAGAGAAATGTTTAACGGAATACCACAAGGATCACCCTTAAGTACTACTTTATTCCTGCTGGCGATAAACGATATCGCCATGATTTCCGAGAAACCAATTTCCACTTGAATGTTCGCTGACGATGTCAGCGTGTCTCTCCAAGCATCGTCGATTGAAATCGCTAAACAAATAATACAACCAAACATCAACAATTGGTGCCATGACCATGGCTTTCTAATATCTGCCGAGAAGATAAACTATATAATATTTTTAAATACCAACAGCAATCAACAAAATGTGATACTGACACTGCGGGGTCAAAGCCAATTCCAGAAGTAGAAACAGTCAAATTTTTAGGAATCCTGCTGAATAAAAAGCTAACATATGAAGATCTTATAACATACATACGCTTGAAGTGCATCTGAACTCTAGAAATTCTCAAGATTCTCAACCATACCGAAATAGGTTGCAGTAGGAGAAAATTTATTGCAGTTATACCGGTCCTTCATTCGTGCAAAATTGGACTATGGTGCACAACTTTATAATTCAGCAAAAAGATTAACATTGAAAAACTAGATAGCTTCCATCACCAAGGTATAAGATTAGCATTCAGAACCACACCGACGATAAGCCTCTACACGAGCCCCTCCCCCCACAAATGCAAACTGTAAATCTCTTTGTTGCCGCTGCAGCTATATCAAACTTAAAAACAGATAGCCTCCTATTTAACTATTAACGGGTGGAATTTAAACTGAATAACAAAAGTGGTCAGCGCAAGGCCCTAAATTTTTGGGAAAATAACCAAACCTCTTATACTCCGAAAACACATCACTCGCCCCATCATATTTTCGTGCGTTCTGCACGATGGATAATACCCCCAATTCAAATAATCCACGAACTTTCGAAGTCACCAAACAATTTCGTAGACACCGTAGACTTCCAGTTAAGATTAAACAAAATTTTAGAGCGTTTCCCAAACAGCATACTGGATCCAAAATAGTATCAGCGACCGGAGAAGCTTTCTTCATTTCAGACACAACAAGCAAAGCCGAAAAACTACCACCAGAAAGCTCAGCTTCAACTGCTGCTGTATGCGATATACCTATCATTATAGGAGATATGGAAATCGTGCGCAGCTCATCGATTGATCATATTAACAGACTCGATTAACACCCTCACAAACATCCGAAGCATATTCAACACGAACCCAGTTGTGCAAAGAATCCATCAAATCTTAGCACAATTACAATCCACCGGAATAGATATTCAGTTTATATGTATCCCGAGCATTAAAGGGAAAAAAGGCAACGAAATTGCTGATAAGTTAAAATTTTTCATACAGCACCGATGCTTGTCAAATCATTGCAG
Source organism: Coronaproctus castanopsis (assembly GCA_032883995.1). Classification (NCBI taxonomy): domain Eukaryota; kingdom Metazoa; phylum Arthropoda; class Insecta; order Hemiptera; family Monophlebidae; genus Coronaproctus; species Coronaproctus castanopsis. The sequence continues at coordinate 111,378,072 of CM065053.1, forward strand.
CAAATATAGAAACATTTGAAAATGAACTCACTGTAGCAGCCATTTACTCTCATCTAGGATTTCAAATACCTGATGTAGAATTTAACACCATTTTCAAAGAAATAAATTTATATGCGGCGGCGATTATAATGCAAAAAACAGTATTTGGGGTTCACGTCTAACAAACCAACCTGGAAGAAGATTAAACCGATGCATACAGAACAACTCCCTCGTTGTTTTCTCACCAATGACACCCACATACTGGCCTGCACATAATAACAGACTTCCAGATATCCTTGACTTTTTTATAATTCGTGGCCTACACAACTACAATCGTGAGTGTAAAACGATCATCGATCTTTCTTCCGATCATGTTCCAGTTATGGCTGTCTTAGATGTACACCCAAGGAGTATACATATTCAAGAGGGACTTGTAAATAAAACTACTAATTGGAATCTCTTTTCAAACATAATGGAAAAAAATACAAATCTCAAAACTAAAATAAAAAACAAAGATGATATAGATTTAGCCGTTAAAAATTTCACCCAGTTAATCACACTCGCTCAACAACTCCACCCATTATGGCTCATACAAATTGACAGATTTATACCAATTGAAATAAGGCAACTTATAAAAAAAAAACGTGCAGCCAGGAAGAAATGGCAACAAAATCGCTATCCATCAATGAAAAAACATTATAATAAATTACAAAGTATATTGAAAATTCAAATCAACAAATATAAAAATGAAACTCTTCAAAAGTCCTTGACATCAATGAATACGGATACGAAATCCTTGTGGCACAACACAAAACGGATACTAAAACATGGAAAAGAACAGTTTAATATAAAGTTAAACTATAACTGGGCCAGGACAGATGTAGAAAAAACAAATGCCTTCGCTAAACAACTGCATACAGTTATTACTCCCGCATTCCGAAATATGTAAAAGACACACTGAACATATAATGTCGACGCTGAATGAACCTTTTTCACAAGGATATACTAAAATCTTTACTCCAAAAGAGGTATATTTATCTCTACGTAAAGCACCATTACGGAAATGTCCCGGTATAGATAATATCACTGGTGAAATTCTCTCACATATTCCACCGAAATCAGCCACATTGTTGTGTTATATTTTCAATGCAATATTACGGATTTGACATTTTCCTTCAACATGGAAAAAATCAACAGTAATAATGATACACAAACCAGGCAAGCCGCAAACGGACGTTTCTTCATATAGGCCTATTAGCTTGCTTTGGTCGTTATCAAAAATCCTAGAATATTTAATCTCAAATCGTATTCAATCTATTTTAAATAGTCGTGGAATAATTCCACACCATCAGTTCGGGTTTCGTACTGAATACTCTACAGTGCAACAGTGCCATCGGCTGGTTGATGCAATTTCCTCAACGTTGGAAAAAAAGGAAGTATGCTCAGCTGTATTCTTGGATGTTGCACAGACATTCGACAAAGTGTGGCATCCCGGGCTACTTTACAAGCTGAGACAAATTCTCCCTTCCGATTTATTTGCTTTACTTCAATCGTACTTATCCGATAGAACATTTGTTGTTAAAATCAACGATTGTTTCTCTGAAGAGCATAAAATTCTATTGTTTGTCCCACAAGGTAGCTTACTAGGACCGTTGTTATACACAATCTATACAGCAGACATACCAACCAGTAATCAGACTATCTTAGCATCATTTGCCGATGATATAGCCATCCTTTCGTCCAACTCAGACGTCATGTATGCAAATACAGCAGTTCAAAACCATTTAAATCGGTTAGTCTGCTATTTAACCCGAATAAGTGCAAACACGTTGTATTTACAAATAGAAAAGTCAGCTGTCCAGCACTGAAAATGAATAATGAAGAAATTACTCAAGCGAACTCGGTACGTTATCTTGGCTTAATTATGGATAAGAGGCTTACGTGGAGGCTACACGTGGCACAGACAAAAAGAACAATCGTTACTCGTGCAAAATTGCTGTATCCATTATTAGGTCGGAAGTCAATTTTAAACTTAACGACTAAACGGATCATCTATCTTTCAGTGATCGCTCCTATTTGGCGTTACGGAATAGAGCTGTATGGAAGTACCTGCAAAAGCAATCTTCGAAGAATACAACAGCAGCAATCGAAGATACTTCGTACCATCACGTCCGCTCCTGTCTACGTCTCCAATCGGACTTTACATAACGATCTTAGGATTCCTTATGTCGGTGAAATACATATACAGCAATATAAAAAATTATTCGACAAGTTCGAGGTTAGCAGCAATCCAATCATCCGCAGAATACACACATCGTGTCTTCCAGATAATCCGTCGAGACGTTTGAGAAGAAAGTGGTGTCGCGATGCTATTCCTATCACCTAATTGATTTCAGTCTCCCTTCTTCTTCCAGACGATAGCGTATGTCTTTCTCTCCTATTATTGTACCTGTTTATTCCTATTATCATTATTTCGTCCAAATCTCATTCCCATATTGTACATTCCTTCTTCCTCATCGCAGTCTTGTGCCTTAATGGAGGCACTTGATTAAACCCCTCTCTTATCCGTGGTCTACGTTATCAGTAGCACTAAATGCTGGTACGATGTTAAAAAAAAAAAAAAAAAAAAAAGTTAGAAAAATGTTCAATCTTGCTGCTATCAGATCCTATAATACCGAAATCATATTAACAATAGATGATATAAACACCGGTTATGAGAAGAAAATTATAACACTGTGGAATTCCGAATGGAGGTCGACTTCATCCACAAACCACCTGGGAAATATAAAAGGAAATATCTAAGAATGGAAGTCAATCGAAAATCTCGGAAAGAAGAAGTAGTGTTAACTAGATTAAGACTTGGTCATACATATGTAGTCATACCTATTCAACAACGCAACGCCCCCTTCCTATCCTTTCTGTAACACACCTCAACTCATTCTTCAGCATGTCCTAACAAGTTGCAACCGTTTATAACCTATCCACTAATCTATCTCAACTATTGTGTAATAATAGCCCTCATTTAAACGATCTCTTCCTATTTCTAAAAAAACAATGTAATTTTTATAATACTATTTAAATAACTTTATACTTCTTGACAACCTCATAGTTGTGTTAAACCCGATTAAAAAAAAAAAAAAAAACATTTATTTCGAGAAAACATTTGATAGATGCGACTGAATTATCCTAGATCTAAATTTTGCTAAGAATGAACATTAAGGAGAGACGAATAATAAAAGAGCTGTGCGATAGACAAAAAATAAAAATGACGGACAGAAAGCACAGAAACGAAAGCAAAATTCAGAAAATGAATAAGACAAGGATGCAGTTCATCACGGATGCTTTTTAATATAATATACAGAAAGGAAGAGACAGGTGTTCAAAGAATGGGAAGAAATTAGTAATGACGTAATAAGTGTAGGCGGAATGATGATGAAATCGTTTAGATTTGTCGACGAGATTAGTCGCTGATATTGAAAAATCTTTTTGTCGAATACGTCGATAAAGCTGAGCTCGATTCTTAAACGTTATATAATATGAATAAATAAGAATAAAACTGCGGTAGTGAGATACAGTTAAGTGGAGAATAATAAAGAAATGAAAATAACATCAGATAAAAGCAGCTTTAATTAAGGAGAAATCATCGCTAACGCAAAGAAAAAAAAATGTGAACACATACGTAAAAGACTGAGAAAAGTATAGTGCTTCTGTATGGTCCAGATAAAAGAAGACGAAAACGGATTTTAAATGTAGTGTTTAGGTGAAAAATGCATAAACGAATAGACAAAAAAAATGAAAAATATAGAATTATTAACTCGAATTTAAGTTTGTATCATGAAATACTGATTTATCTGTTTATGATGAAACCGATATGGACCTACGATTTGGAGCAGGATGTACCGCAACATCCAATCGTGCGATCATCCAAAGAGCACTGAACAAAGTTATATACTTGATCACAAGATTGTTCCAGCATAACGATGATTTACATCGGGACCCGCAGTTGAACGTGGATGAAGCAATTCGCGATTTTGCATTCGTATGAACGGCCACTCCATGTAAATATAGAAGCGTAGAAATTGCTGAATACGGGAAAACGTAGACTGCAGCGGCTGAAAAAGTACATAATATAATTAGATTTTGTGATAATTAGCAAAGCTAATCGATACAAACTCCTATTCTGCATTTCATACACAATTATCCGAACAATTGATTTGCAATAAGTACCTGCGCATCTCTACTTTTTGTTCTCAGAAATGTAGCTGACAAAATGATCTAACCGATCAATTCATATTTCAACGTTCACCCTTTTATCTAAAATAACTCGCATTGCACACGGACGCTTTGGAAATTGTCGGTACCTACTTAGATAGATGATGACAATATTCGTTTGGAATTCTAATAGAGTAAGATTTCTTCCTGATTTCTTACGAAGCAGGCAGCATCCAAAAGCCATGTTAAAATTGGCCGCCATCATTGTTCTAATACACCGATTCGATGACAACTGATATTTTGGACCATCATAAAAGTTGTCAAAAAAAGAATTTCTTAGATACCTAGGTAGTAAATTTATCCTGGGAGGCGACTTTAATGCTAAACAGTCAATTACACGTGCCGAAGGCAATTCTTCGATGTTATTAAAAATACACATTGCAATTTTCTATCTGGTCGGAAATCAACCTATTAGCCAACTGACCGACGTAAAAAAACAGACTTAATCGATTTCTTTGTTATGAAAGGTATTGGAATCAACTATATGTCTATTGAAGATGTTGAAGATTTGTCCTCGGATCATTCACCGTTACTGCTAACAGTAAGCAGAACCGAAAAAGAAAGTCACCGTCACAAATAAATATACTGACTAGGATCGATTTCGCTATGAACTAGACCAGCCAATAAATCTAAAAGTCAGACTCAAATCTCCCGTTGAACTTGATCAAGTTAAACAGTTCATTTGAGCAATTCAGAGCTCGACAAAGCTTGCTACACCTCTTTTTAGAAATCGCGAGGTCCAAGAAATCACATATCCTCTCGAAGTCCGTCAGAAGGTTACCGAGAGAAGAAAAGCTCGTCGTGAATGGCATGAGTCTCGTAACCCACGAGATAAAACCATCTTTAATCGTCTGGATAATCAGTTAAAGTCAGGAAATAAATCAAAAAAACCTTAGCAGCATTATCTTTAAGAGCTCAGTGCGCATGCTCATAAAGATTATACACTTTGGAAAGCTACTCATAGGATAAAACGGCCTATTATTCGAGTCCCACCATTTAGAGATGAAGTTGGAAATTGGATCAGAAGGGATGCCGAAAAAGCAAAACTCAGTCTTCCAGTCTCATGTTATTGTATCGGATGTGACACCTACTACAACAACTTATCAAACAGATCAACCACTGAAATACTTTTAATAATAATAAACGATAATAAAATATGAATAATAATAATAATAATAATAATAAAAACGATATATAAGAAATATACTAATTCTTAAATAACAATCGATCTATATAGTTCATCCTGTTCAACATTACGATAAATGTCAATTTTACACTCTTTATATACTAAAGACTAACATCGTTAAGGCTCCAGGTATTGATCAGATAACGCCGCATATATTGAAAGAGCTGTCACGTAAAGCTATTGTTCTGCTTACGTACTTCTTCAATGAAGGTCTTAGACTTAAGCATGTACCTGCTTGCTTCAAAATAGCACAAGTGATTATGCTCAAGAAGCCTGGTAAGCCAGCCGAGGAGGTAACGTCTTACCGCTCAATATCGCAAACTATACAGAAAACTCGTATTAAAACGAATGAGACAGTTTGTGGACCTTCCGAACCATCAGTTTAGGTTTAGGAACCAACATTCTACAATTGAACAGTATCGAAAAAACATTTGAAGATAAATAGTTTTGCTCATCCGTCTTTCTCGACGTAGCACAGTCTTTCGCTAAAGTCTAGCATGAAGGTCTCATCGTCAAAATATGTAACTTCTTGCCGCTAATCTATGTCGATTGCTAATTTCCTATTTGTCAGAGCGACCATTCCGTGTAGCATACGGAGACGCTAAATCATCGTATTACTCGATACAGGCTGTAGTTCTACTGGGTAGTGTCCTTGGACCTATCCTGTACCTCCTGTATACTAGCGATTTGCCTACCGATGATAACACAGTCACAGCTACGTTTGCTGACGATACTGCTATACTGTCTAATAGTAACAGCCAGAAGAAAGTAGCAGAGAATCTTCAACGTCATCTAGATCGCATTGTTAGTTGGTCTAGTCGTTGAAAAATCAAGTTCAACCTAGACAAATCGTAACAGGTGGTATTCACTTTGCAACACGCAAATTCGTTCCATCGTGCTTATTTGGAGGTCAGCTTATTCTACAAGCTAACTCGGCCAAATATCTTGGTATGCAATTAGACTCTCGTCTTTCGTGGAAACCCCATGTAAAGATGAAGTGTAGGCAAATCAAGAAAATAGTATCCGCTCTTTACTGGCTGATAGGACCGCGGTCGACTCTCAGTACTTATTACCAACGCCTACTATACCTGCAAATTATAATGCCGATTTGGACGTATGGAATAGCCCTTTGGGGCTGTACAAAGAAGTCCAATGGGCAGCTCGATCGATATTCTCGTAACGATGACATCCATCGTGATCTCAAAATAAAGTTGGTAAGTGAAGCGATACGCGATGTTGCGACGACGTACGAACGGAGTTTGCAACGACGTTCCAATGTTGAAGCAAGACGACTGTTAGACGCAGAATCTAATACTTGCCGTTTGAAACTGCTGAAACCGTATGACTTAGTCTAATATTTAGAAATAATATATATAAAGTTAGAAGCCTTGCTCACAAACAGTATTTTAAAATATCTGACAGCGAATGTGTGGCTTAACAACGCATTCAACAATCAACAATATAAAATTTATACACAACGATAACACAAAACGTGTAAAATAAAAATAAATAAAAACAATATAAAATTTATGCAAAATAATAACACAATTTAAATTGAAACGTTATACACACACTGTATCGAATTTTCCAAATGTACGATATGACGTCAATAAGATTTGCCCGAATATCTAATTAATTATTTTTTTTTTTCTCCGATCGCTATTCGATAATACGGAAGAATTATTATTTATGTATATGACGTCATAATTATAGGTTACTAAACTAGAAACCAGCTCAACGACTATTGAAAAACGTATCGTTGATTTTTTCGAACTTTTAACTATTCGTTTTTTTCTTTTATTATTAATTTTGTCATTATTATTATTGTCCTTTTTTAAATTTAAAGCGCGTATTTATTTTTTTGCACTACCTTCGTTAATGTTAAACACACACACACACACACACAAATAGTAAAATCAGTGCGTCATTCGATAAGGATTAATTGAAATATAGAATAATTTTCGTTTACTCCTGTATTTAAGGGAACTAAATTATCGATATAAATTTGGTTCTATTAAAAAAAATAGGCGTAAATTAATTAAAATGGTACATAATTTAGTTTCGCGCATTTCAAGGTTTAGCGTTGATGCCGTTTATTTCGTTCTCATATTACGTTGTATCTATGCAAAATTGAAACCGGTTAATTAACAAAACGGTATAAGTAGGATTTTTGTAAAACTACTGTTTTAAGGTTACTTTCAAAGTGCGACCAAAGTTAAACATTACAATTCGACTTTACCTGCATCGAACCTATATTAAGTTCTGGATATAATACAACGTACGTATATATATATATATATATATATATATATATATATATATATATATATATATATATATATATATATATAATTTTATTTATTTTTAATCTCGGGAGAAACTGTTCCTAGGCAATAGATTACCAATTTAAGAGTAGGAAAATCGATCAAAGTTTTATACATTAATATTTATGAAATTTTTACGAGAATACGATCGCCTAAAAATTTAAAAATCTAAAACTCTGAAATCTAAAAATTTATAAAATAGGTTGTTTTTGCACTATTCTGTATCTAAAATATAAATTTTAAGCGCGAAATATATTTGTAATTTAGATTTTAGTAACTTCGTTAAAATTTATCCGTTTCCAAACCAGAGTCGGTTGTACACCGCATTCGTATAATACTAATAAATCGGTATATCGTCGAAAAAATTATGTGCCAGATGCGTCGACATGAAAATAATTGGGGGGGGTGGATATTTTTTTTTTATGTTTCATAAACATGACTTATTAAAATTCTATTCTTACATATAAAAATTATTTATATATATATATATATGTATGTATGTATGTATAAAAATATATATTTTTTAATTAATGTGAATATATGCGAAATTATGTGTACATTTTTAGGTTAAAACTATAATTTGACTGTTAATGGGGTCCAGTTCCTTCGAACCTGAGTATTATTTACCTGTTTTAATTATAAATTTATCCATCAGTTTAATTTTAATTAATTGAACAGTATCGTGTTCGTCTATAATTTTTCCGGTGAAAACTTATGTTCGTATGTTTTCCTTGTGACGTTTCGAAAACGCTTGCAGTTTTCATTATCAAACTGAGACCGGTTATGAAAGTGTAGGTATATTTATAGGAGTGTGTTTACACGATCTTGACTTTTTGTTGTCCAAATTTTTCAACGAACTAACACCCTGTTATGCGCACATCCGTTTAGCAGTGTTTGTAGTATCATGCCTGAGAACGCAGTTGTTTACTCGACAAACGGTTATTTTTATACTAACTTATTTTTTCCACGGGGCAATGACCGGCAACCACGTTGAATTAAGCTGGTGTCCATCTTCTTTATTGAAATTTGTTGGACTAAAATATAAAATATTAACGAATAAAGTAAAAACTAATAACATTCCAACATTAGATAATTATGCCCGTACAGAACATGATAAAGTAAACATGTTGTCAAAGTTATACCACCATGAAAAACTCTTTATAGCAGAAATATATGAACCTAACGTAAACATAGCGATTACTGTTGAAGAAGTTAATGTAATTATTAAACTACTTAAAAATAAAGTGTCAGCATAGACGGACTATCAAATGGACTAATTAAACAATTTCATAATTTTTTTCCAGACGTAATTCCGAAAATTATTAACGTTCTATTTAAATATAATTATTATCCCCATGTTTGGAAATTAAGTAAAACGATTATCATACCCAAAATGAACAAAAATCCAAATTTGTCAACTTCCTACAGAGCTTTGTCGCTATTATCAAATCTCAGTAAAATCTATGAAAAATGTATACTTAATAAATTAAAGGAATTTGTTGGCAACAACTGGATAATTCAAGAAAATCAATATGGCCCACTGCCGGGGTAGATCGTCCGAAATGTCGGTATACAACATTTTCTATAAAAATGTACAAAAAATAAAAATAACTGTACTTACTCACCCTAGATATAATAAAAGCTTTCGACAGCTTAGATTTAAATAATTTATTAACCTTCTTAAAGAACCTAGGAGACTACACTGAACATTGTAAATGGATATTTCTCAAATCGCTTCACTACATTACAAATTGGCGATTACTCAAAAAGTATCAAAACAACTATGGGAATTCCACAAGGGTCTGTATTAGGACCGTACTTGTGGAACATAGTTTTCTCCCAATTACATAAAATCAATCTTTCCAATAATGTAAACATCTTTACTTTTGTAGATGACATAGCAATTGGCTGAAGATGTACTGGGAAATAAACTTTATCAGACCTATACAATAGTTGCAAACTGGTTAAAAGAATATAATTTAAATATTAATGAATCCGAGTCAACTTACATGTTTAACGAAAAATTAAACGATAAAGGGCATATGGATTAAATATTTGCATGGTTAGTCAAACTAAATACTTAGGTGTAATAATTTTAAAATTTTACAATCACTTTCACCACATCACCGATAAAATAAATAAATTTTTAATTGTATTTAACACACTGCATTATAATAATAATAATAACCGAATTAATTATAAGAAGGGCATAATATTATATAAAAGTGTAGTGTTGCCCAACATACTTTACGAAAGTGTTACATACATAGATATGTTAAAAATTAAAAGATTCCAGAATATATTAAAAACTTATCAGCGAATTATTGTAATAAAAATGATTAAATCTTACCGAACTATTAGCTATATGGCAGGTTAATTAAACCATTAATTCACATTTTTTAAAATTAAAAACAATATAAATATACATATCACGAATTTAATGATGTACGGTATGAACAATGTAAGGAACTCTCATAAAAATAGGCAAAATTACCCAATATCATTCAGTAACCTACATGTCATGCTTGATATGTTAAAGGGCTCTCATCAACAACTGGAAATAATGGAACAGTTCTCCCCCGACCTTGAAAATATCGGAAGAATGTTAACCGAAATCAAACCTCTTCTATCTAATAATCCTCTGAAAACCAGAATAAACACGCTGATTAAAAAAATAAACCAAAAAAAACGAAGCTATTAACGATTAGTCACTGTAAAACAAACAAAAAATTAACGATGAATAAAATAATATCCTGGAACTTAAACAGTCTTAAAAACAAATTCCCAGAACTTGAAATATTAATCACACAAAATAATCCAGTATCAATTTGTCTGCAGGAAACAAAATTAAAACCCACGGACTCAGTAAACCTAAAACAATATAAAATATACAGAACAGATTACACAGGAGGGTCTGTAGCTTGCCGAGTGGTTCTTTTAGCAATATCAAATCAGTTCTTCTCCAAACAAGTAAAACTAAATACCAATATTGAAAATATTACAGCTACAGTCCACATCTCCGGCCTTATGATAACTCTATGTTCCATATACATGCACAAAAACGATGAAATAACCCCACATAATTTACTCAAATTTTTCCTTCAACTACCAAAATCTTTTATAGTGACTGGCGATTTTAATGCGCATAATAGTATGTGGGGATCAAAATATACCGACTTCAGGGGCAAATGAATCGAAGACGTCATAAACCGAACAAATATATGCTTATTAAATACAGGCAGTCCGACCCACTTCAACAATAATGGCAGTGACTCAGCAATTGATCTAAGTATCTGTAGTCCAAGCATTCTACACTATATGCACTGGAGAACAGACCCAAGTCTGTTTGCCAGTGATCATTTTCCACAGCATATAGTGCTCAACTTGCCTTCCAATTCGGGCAGTGAAAGCTGTATATCTGAAAACTGGAATATATCAAAAGCTGACTGGATTTTATATACCGATATAGTTAACATTGAACAAAACAAAATCTCACAACGTTGATGAGTCATGTAAATACATTTTACAACAAATAAGGGAAGCTGCCGCCAGATCTATTCCAAAATTCAAAATTCACGCTAAAGAAAAACAGTAGGCTGCATGGTGGTCTGAAGACTGCCGATCATTAATTAAAGAAAAGAATAAAATCCTATCAAAATTCAGACGTCAACCAACAATCGAAAACTTGATCAAATTTAAAAAAGCCACATCACTAGCCCGGATAAGAATACGTGAATCAAAAAGCAATCACTGGCAAGATTTTGTTAAAACAATAAATGCGTCTACTCCTTCTAAAAAATTATGGAATCAAATCCGACAAATCGCGAATAAACGCACAATCGAACCAATAACAGCAATAAAAGCAGGTCCCCGTATTACATATGATAAAGTTGAAATAACAAACGTTCTAGCCGACCACTTCTATCAAGTATCATCTAACCAAAACTATCCTGACGATTTCAGGAAGTACAAAGAAATAGAAGAAAGTACTAATGTCCCCGATTTCACATCAATAACTAACTTCAGCTATAACATTACCATAACTAAAGACGAATTTAATACCGCCCTAAATGCAATGCGGGCCTCAGCCGCTGGTCCAGACGGAATCCACATTTCCATGATAAAACAACTTAATTCATCCTTTAAAGAAGCCGTTTTGCACTTTTTTAATATAACATGGCAAACTCAGTCGTTTCCGGAGGCATGGAGAGAAGCTCATCTTATTCCGATACTAAAACAAAACAAAAATGTATTAGACCCGGCTAGCTACAGACCGATCTCTCTCACAAATACCCCGTGCAAGTTATTCGAAAGAATTGTTAATAGTAGACTGCTGTGGCAGTTAGAAAGCTCAGAACTCTTGGATCCCTTACAATTCGGCTTCAGGAAACAAAGAAGCGCTCAGGATCTATTAGCTAAACTTACAACAGACATTCAAAATAATTTAATAGAAAATAAAATTACAACCGTTGTCAGCTTTGATTTAGAAAAGGCTTTCGATAAACTCTGGAAACAAAGAATTCTTCTCACTCTATATCAGTGGGGATTTAGAGGAAATTTACCGATTTTCATTTGCAACTTTTTATACCGCCGAAAATTTCAAGTAAAGATAAATTCTATTTTATCCGATACAAAAATTCAAGAAAATGGTACCCCCTCAAGGATCTGTAATTAGCCTACGTTATTTATTATAGCCATGACTAATATTAAACAATATATACCAACTCCAGTAAAGTACTGTATATATGCTGACGACTTATCAATATACTACTCAAATCGGGACTCTAAATTTGTGGAACTTTTATTGCAGAATACAATAAACGACTTAAATAACTGGGCTAAATCTCAAGGATTTACTTTCTCCTCATCAAAAACTAAGCATATAACATTCAGCAAAAAAAAACGAAATGTAATTACACCAAACTTACACATGGATACAATACAAATAGAAAATACAGATTCACTTCAGATACTAGGACTAATATTGGACCCGAAACTAAGTTGGAAAGAACACATAAACAAACTAAAAATAAAATGCTTGCAAAAAATAAATATGCTCGGTATGTTAAATAATTCATCGTGGGGATCTGACCGAAAAACATTAATACAGTTATACAAATCCTACATTCTAAGCAGATTGGACTACGCTAGTATAATATATGGTAGCGCAGCCTATTCTACACTAAAAAAACTCAACTCTATTCAAAATCTAGCTATTAGAATTGCCTCGAGAGCCTTTCACACTACCTCAAACACAGCTTTACAAGTGGAAGCAAACATATTACCACTCCGATACAGAAGACAAATATTAGCACTAAAATATTACACACAATCAATTTGCACACCATCCAATCCAACATCCCAGTCCTTACAAACGAATAAATCTCATCATACTTTCTTAAGCAAGCCAAATGCTTCCAAACCCCTATCAGAACGCGTTAACAATACATTAGCAAAACTTCAATATCGATTACCGCAAATTAAAACAAACCAAGCTCCAAAAATACCACCTTGGACAAAGCTTACAATAGCAATAAACACAGAACTGGAAAAATATAAGAAAAATTTAACACCTTCAAATATACTCAAATCAATATTTTACAACATTTTGGAAAAACAGTATACGGCGATTATACACAAATATACACTGACGCATCAAAGTCCACAAACCAAACCTCATCGGCCTATCTTACAACCAACCAATCCCAAGTATACTATCTACCAGAATCAGCCTCAGTAGAACTTCTTGCAATTTATAAAGCCTTAAAATACATATCTAAACAAGCACAACCGAATAAATATGTAATCTGCACAGATTCTTACAGCGCTCTTAAACATATTCAAAAATATATTAAAAATACAAACTCAGATACTTTCAACCTAAAACACATTATTAACAACCTCATCTCAAATAACAATGAACTTGCTCTTTTATGGACACCAGCCCATTCGGGAATAGCTGGGAATGAAAACATTGATAGAATAGTCAAAACAACTCCATATAAAAACAATAAAATCAACTCACATTACTGATTTACATACAGTCCTTATACAAACAAAACGCTAGCTCGACTACGTACAGTACACACGTTACTTTACAACACCTACTCAATAGGACCCCTCCACCCATCTGCCATGAATGCAATTCACAATTAAATATAAACCGCATCCTATTAGAATGTACAAAATACAGAAACCAACGTATAAAATACAACCTAAATCATGACACAATAAAAACAATACTCGAAGATAACCCGGACAAAATTAAAAATCTTTTACAGTACCTTACAGACACTAACTTAATAAACAGCTTATAATCAATTCTAAGACGCAAATGATCCGGCAATCGAGCGTCTATAAATAAAATAAAATGAAAAAAAAAACAAAAAAACCTTATTTTATATACGAAGGAAAACTATTAAAGAGTAAACGGTTTGTTCTTGTCTTAGATAAATATTATAATAATAAATTTCAAACACGGTGGAATGAATATAACGGTTTGGTAAAAATTATTTCCCAAATATAGAAAATAGACTAAGTAACACATCTTTCGTACCAAATTTCTTTAACGTACAAAATCATTAACATGGCCTACTTAAAGATTACTTGTATAAATATAAAATTGCATACTCTGAAAATTGCGTGACGCGTAACAGACGCTATTAAGCATATACTTGGCGGCTGTAATCATAGTAACACTGATTTCAGCAATATTAGTACTGATCAACTGGTAACCAAGCTATTTATAATTTTTAACACTTTCGCGATTGCTGAAAAAAAAAACATGTACATTCAGCTTAAGCTTATTTATGGAATTAAATATAATTACACTTATCTTAAACATATTTAAATATAATTATACCTTGTTTTAACTTATAAACTAATTATATAATTCCAACTAGTTGAAATTTATGTAAACAAATTATTATTATAATATTTTAAAACAGTTTGTTCAGAATAAAAATAAACTTAATTGGACGGGTTCTGCACAATCTGTTATTTCCACTGTATTTGTATTTCGCTTACACGATATATTTACCCTATCATCGTTTTTACTAATTGGGGATCAAAATAAAAAAAACATACGTGCATGAATAATTACCCTTAAAAAAAAAGATGGAAAGTTAAGAAATAATCGATAATTGGGTGTGATTACCATAGGTGGGGCTGATATATTTTGATCGGAGCATCGCGTCGTAGCGTGACGTTGTTTTGACGTTTCAATTTCTCTTCGCTGTGTATATTGCGTGTATATTCAAATAATGTTTTAAATCCTAAATTAAGTTTAGCTAAAAGGTAACTCGACATTCATTCTCTATGAGACGGTACGCCGCGCTAGCTGGTATATATATATATATATATATATATATATATATATATATATGAACATTGTTTTATTATCGACTGCCGAACATCGTACTATCCTATTGTGTATTATTACTAAGTACAAAATGAACTAATATTCAAGGCGCTAATTATACATAATGCAGATGCGCGCGGGAGTAATGTGATAATTAAGAGCTTTATGATGATGGATGAAAAACTTAATGGCACGAGTTGTGATCGAAAATCGACATCTGGCTAACAATGGTGCGCTCTAGCTACTGCGACATTACAGCGTATGTATACAGAAGCTATGTTGCATGGGGCATTACGGTATGGAGGATTGCTGCGAGATGCAATTGAAGGATATATTCCAGAAAAATGAATAAGACATAGGTCGCGATTAAACTGGATAGATAATCTGGAGCATTCCGACTGCTCCAGTTACTCGGGAATGAATAGAGCGGCCAATAACCGATATAAATAGGAAAAGACAAGCATAGGGGCGAACCAGACTACGGACTGTTGCACCAAATGATGATGATGATGATATATATATATATATATATATATATATATATATATATATATATATATATAATTTATAATTTCATCGATTGCTCGTTCCGAGGTAACCAGTAGCCAGTTCAGGCTATCCACTGTTCAATCGATCATATTACATAATAACTCGGCACCAACTATTTTTGACTCCATCTCTGTATATTATGTTGAGGGTATTCCTTTTACTCGTTGACTTTCTACCATTACTGTCATAATCAATTTTTCTAATCCGTTCTGTCGTACGATGAGTCTAGATAAAGTCGTTGTTCGTCTTTGTATAATATGGTGGTGTGTGTGTGTGTGTATGTATCACGATGGATTAATAAGAGTGTTTTCGACGAATAAAAATGTAATGTAAAGTTCAAAACGTAATTCCTTTATTTATTGGAACATAATCCGTATCAATGAAGTAAAAAGCGAGTGACGTATTTAAGTTTGCGCTATAACGAGATAGTTTCGATTATAAAAATATGTCGGGGTTGTTCCTGGCGATTGTAATTAGGACGATACGCGCAAAAAAACCATAACGTGTCGCGCGAATCGGTTAGGGATCGTTAGTTATAAAATAATTTGAATGTTGGCAACATTTTGAACTTCGGTCAAGGTCTTATTATGTGTAATGTATACGTGCAAGAAATTTATAAGAAAGCGGCGTATTTTCATCAATTAAATACTGTACTATCGGTTAAACGATTATTATTTATAAACGACGGAGTTAGTTATTAATTAAAAAGTCGCTGTAGACATCAAGATCTAATTGCGTCTTCTTTCGCGCTTACTTTAGAAATGGAAACGAGTTAATAGATGCATATTAACATTTCGACCTCGTGTTTATTTTTAATCGCTAATATAAATAATAAAAATGAGTAGTTCGTTCAATTATTTCGCGCGTCACGAAATTTAAAAATGCGTCGTTGGGTCAGTGGCTCACCAAATTAACGAATTAGAATCGTGTATTATATTAACGCGGGGAAAACGTCGTTTCCTTATTTAGCGGTGAACGATTTAAAAATATAAATAAGAAACTGAAAAATATAAATCAATTTCGTAGATACGGTTAGATTAGACGGGACACGTTAGAAGACGCGGTAGATTATTCGGTGATGTTGTAAAATCCGTGGAAAGCGGTAATGCGGAGGACGGTGAAATTTTTGGATAATGACTTTATTTACTTACAAGACTGCTGTTGGTAATTTAAAAGAGCTGCGTAAGATTTATTTTCATATCCGATTTCAACTCCAAAACAGCGCACGTATTTTAATACACGTCTGTTCACCTGTTCATAATCAAAAATAAATTACAAATTAGCGTTAATCGTACGTGGAAATATTATAAAAAAAAAAAAAAAAAATGGCGCATAAACCCATCTAAAACTGAAGTCAGAACGACGAAGCCTTTATTAGTCTTTAAGGATAGATGTTACGTGTTTTTGTCAAGACAGTAAGTCCTGCTAACTGTTTACCGATATTATATTTACGAGCATTATCTCGTTTTCCTTATCAGAGCAACGGTCGTATCGTCTTAAACGACAGTGTGATCATTTGTGCGGCACCGGCACGCACGTTCGATAACAGACTACGGTGCTACAATATACGGAGCAATATCGTGCATTAAAAAATTGGATATTACACGAAAACAATCTGCACAATTCCGGTTATAAGACACATCGAAAGTAATATAGCATCGTTATCGTCGAATTACGATCTAGCACTTACAAATTTAGCAAGATCAAAGCGTATCCTAATTACTATAAAACGTTCTGCTTAAACCTGGAAAGGTTGTACATCAAAAACAATGAAGCATTCGGTCTACGGTGCAAGAATTACATTCGCCAGTTCAACATAATCGGAACTTCCTAATGCAGGGAGCACGCCGTGGCAAAATGCCAAACTTTGTAGGTGATAACCGTCTAAAAGTTGATCATTAAATGGATAAGATGCTCGGTAAATTTTCCTAGTTATAGTCAACAATGTTGACAAATAGACATGTAAATATTTTTTTGGAAATGAATTTTGAATTTTTCCATCGGATTTTTTTTTCTTAAAATAATTTTGTCGTAAATTAAAAAATATTTCCCGAAGACACCTTAAATCGAAACGGTACGCCAGATATTAAATTTTAATTATATTTAGACGCGTTCGGTAGAAAGACGATCGAGCTGAAATTCAGATTTCCCAAATTACATTTATCAATGAAAAAATTTGAATTTTTCTTCGAATTTTATGGCGGGATAAATTACCCGCGGTATACATTATGCATAAAATTTCGTCGAAATCGTTAGAGCACCGAAATAGTCGAGTGATATATACGCCGAGTTTTACTGGGTATTTTTTGTTGTTAATCGTGTTTTTTCGATAAATACATTTAGGTACGAATCACGTACTATTTTAAAAAAGATTACATACGTAAATATAACTACTTTAATCGTGGAAAATTTCCGGAATTATAAACAATAAACAAAAATGTCACTTTTGACAAATAATGTTTTGTTGGAAATTAATTTTTGAATTTTTCGATCGGATTTTCCTTAACATAATAACATCCATTTCTGATTCGTATGTGTAATCATATTTTCCGAGAAAACGTGACTATAAAAAGAAAATACCCGAACGGATAATTACGTTGCGCGTATATTCGAAACTGAAATAAGTTTATTCTAACCGGTATATTCTTTCTTAAAAAGAAAAATGGCGAATTACATAAGCTGATATGGCGACGACATTTCACCGCGGCGGATTATTTATAAAGAGAAAACGAATCGAAGGGAAAACACACACACGCGTTTTCTAGATTGTGCGAAGCGAATTATGGCGCGAAGAACGTTGCATAGTTTTATCACATTATACGAACGAAGAAAAATGGCGCGAAAAGCTCCTGTTTCTTTAGAAAACGAAGGTATAACCAAAAATTTTGATGAATCTTAGAATTTTTCTATTATATTTTTTTGTACTTATAATGCAATATTTAGTATAAACAATGAACAGTCAAATAAAATTTCATTTCGAAAGGGTGTAAGACGGGGATGCGTTTTGTCGGCCCCACGTTATTTAATTTATATTCGGATATCTTTGCTCAAGCGCAATACGAACGAAATTAAAATGAATTATAAAATTAATCAGCGATATTCGCTACGCGGATGACATTGTTCTACTAGCACAGTCATGTGCAAACCTGCGCTCTCTAATAGAACAAAATTAATGTGACAGGGAAAAAATGCAACCCTAACATAAATGTTCAAAAAACAAACTATACGATAGTCAGTAGAAAATATCATAATAACGCCGAAATTTGGGTGGATAAGGAATTAAAGTAAAGGAATTGAAGCCACTTAACGGAAACACCTCAATACAGAAATTGAGGTCAAAAGAAGATTTCGAGATTTTCAGAAAATGAAGAATTTATTAGATAACGTACTGAGTTTAAACATTAGAATGAGATCTATACAATGCTCTATTTTCCTATATGGAGCCGAAGCAACTACATACAGAGCAAAATCAATAAAATGCCTCGAAGCGTGTGAGCTGATAACGCTGAAAATATCGCGGGACCCGAAAGAATGAACAATGATGAAGTACTAAAATAATCTCGAGTGGAAAGAGCAATCTTCAAAATCGGTGAAATATAAGCTATTTCAGTCACCTCATACGTGGTGAAAATTATAAATTTCTGCAGCTTATATTATTAACAGGTTTGGAAACACAATCGCAGAAATAGTACAGATAGCCGGAGAATTTTTGCTATTACGCACAGAATTGTGTATGACACGAATCTGAATAATTCTTTCATGGATTAAAGAACGATATAAAATTTTCATTATGTATACACTAACCAATACAGTAAATTTTCTAAGCTTATAACGTTCGAACGGTAATCGCGATTTCAGCGTACATTTATAAATAAGTATTAAGAAAAATAAGATGAAAAAACTGAAATTTCCAAAACATTAAGGGGGTACTCGAGGTCGGATCCCAAAATTTAGAAATTCGCAATTTCCATACAGGTCATTTTCGATTAATAAATTACATGTAATATACAAACATTTATCGAAATCGATAGAGCCGTTTCCCAGATGGACGAGCCTGTATATATATATGAATATAAGTAAAGAATTGCTCGTTTAGTAAAGTATATATATAAGTGGATAAAATATGTAAAGAACATAATTTTCTCCATTGGACAATCGCCAATTTCCGTGTGCATAGAACAATTTCAGGGTAATATTAAAACTAGTAGTGTACATCCTCGATTTATGATGTGAAAGTAATGCGGAGTAATCTGAAGCTTCCTGTTACACCAATTATCATGAAAGGTGTATATACGATAAATTATTGTCCTAGGAAATAAACATAAAAATCAAACTTTCCTGTTCATGTTATAACATTCATCGACCGAAGTATTCGAAATTGACCTTGTTTGGGCAACTACATATATATATATATATATATATATATATATATATATATATATATATATATATATATATATATATAAACTAGAAGGACGTAATCTAAAAAAAGATGTTAATCAAAAGACGATGTTGTCTGGTATGCAAAGTTTTGTATTCATTCATTTTAATTTTGCAATATATATCAATATATATATATATGTACTAATTCGGAAAGATGATAAATAAAACGAGCTGACGAAATTTCGCTTCGGGCTATAACTGACTCATAGTAGTTCAGATCCGATTCGTTATTATATATTAGCGGAGATCCTTTCGGCTTCAAAACGATAGCCGGTTTATAAAAGAACGGTCCGATATCTTGAGATGTGTGTGCGCGTGTAGTTGGTATCGTTTGGGTTATTGATGACGACGATACTTCGGTATGTAACTGATAGATCCGAATGACGGGATGATATAAAAACGAACTAAAAGATAATTTCGTCAAATGAAAACTCGAATTTGAATTTAGCGATTTAAAAGAACCTGTTCAGCTATCCGCGCCATCTTATGAATTTAGATATTAAACCGCTATTGATGCGTCACGTTTTGGGAGGAGGAGCGGATCATTATAGTACTCCATCTTAGATGAAAGATGTAATAATTCATCTATCCGTTAATAATATTTTAGTTATATATATATGTATATATATATATATATATATATTCATTATTATTTACGATTTCATTCGATCTGATAAGTTTGTTAGTTCGTCCGTATTGAAATTCGTATTATAAAACGCTCCGTCATTGAATCATTATAATCGGCTATTATAACGCACTACGATGATAATAATCTTTCCACTAATAGGCCGATGTCGACGTTGTAAGAATAAAAAAAACATGATTTTACGCCAGCATGACCTTTTGTTATTGAAGTTTATCATTTTAATTTTGACTATGATCGATTGCTTGCAAATTTTTGCACACACACACATATACACATCTCATACATTTAAGCGAGCAATTCTTATATAGATATGTATAGAAACAATTTTGACGATTTGAATGAAAGTTTGTACATAAGTGTAATCTATTAAGTAATTGAAAAAGGTCTGTACGGAAATTACGATTTAAAAACTATGAACCCGAGACCACCAGTACTTCCGCCACACATTCTAAGAAAATCGATTTTTTTCATCGTCTTTTTCTCGATGCTTTTCCAAATGTCGATCTTAACCGTTCGGATATTATCGGCAATGAAATTTGATTTTTTAATACATGTGTGTCGGTAAATATCATTAAAATTTTATTTCCCGGAGTACCGTTTCGACTTGACGCGATAACTGGAGAAATCCTTTCTCACTCACCAAAAAAAAAAAACAGTTATACGAGTGTACTATATCTTTAATACTAAGGCTCGATACTTTCCAAAAAATTGGAAAAAAATCTTCATCATGATACACGTGCCAATAAAACCGTAGACTGGCCATCTTATATCGATCGATTAGTCTTCCTTCACTATCAAAAATTCTAGAAAAATTAATATTATATCGCGTGGAACCATTAATTCAAAAAATTAATTTAATACCAAATCATCAGTTCGGTTTCTGCACAGCGCAATCAACGGTGTAACAGTGTCATATACTAGTAGATAGGATCTCATCAGCATTCGAAAAAAAATAAATATATCCTGCATCCTTCTTAGAGTATTTGGCGCCCAGGTTTGTTCTTCAAACTACGTCAGTTTCTTCCTACACATTTCTATGACATCTTTAGATCGTACTTGTCTGGTCGATCGTTTGCAGTAAGGGTAAACGACGCACTTTTCGATAATTAGCATTACTTCATCTGTACCTCAGGGTAGTATAGTCGGACCATTGCTATGCTCGATCTACACTGCCGATATACCCGCATAAAATCAAACGGTCCTGGCGACATTTGCGAATGAGCAATCCTTGCTGCTGCTAATAGTAATGCGCACTACGCTAGCCTAGCGATACAGAATCATATAGATAGAATAGTGGAATGGGCGCAAAATTGGGGTGTAACATTTAACCCGATAAAAAGCCAACACATTACGTTTATTACAAAACAAGTCACATGTTGTAGATTAAAATTGCACGATACTGTAATACTGCAAACGGACTCGATGAAATATCTTAACGTGTACATGGATAGACGTCTGATGTGACACGTATTCCCCATGTAGCTCAAACTCGGAAAAATATAATAGCGCGTACTAGACTACTGTATCTATTATTGTCTGCAAAATCACCATTAAACTTAAAATCCGAACGAAACATCTATCAATTGTGGCGCCAATTTGAAAATACAATATAGAATTATACGGAAGCGCAAGTAAAAGTAATCTTCTACGTATTCAGCAACAACATTCGAAGATGTTGCGTACTATCGCATCTGCTCCGAAATATGTCTGAAACCTGAAGCTTCATTCCGATTTACAAATACATCGTATGTCCACGATGTTTATGTACAGCAGGATCAAAAATTTTCCGATAAACTACAGTTTAGCTCAAATCCAAATATCAATCGAATGTATATAATCTACCGGATAACCCTCCCAAGCGATTCAAGAAACGGAAATGGCGTCGTGATGCCTTGCCGATCACTTGGAGAAATAGTTAATTTTTTCCAAGTAGTACTACTTATGTATCAATTTAATTTCAATAGACACGTTGTACTTTTTTTAATCTCATCCTCCATCTAACTTATCACAGTGGAGATGTTAGTCGCATACATTTCTCCCTTTTCCCTTCCTTGTTGCCTCTTCTTTATCTTTCCTACTTCTTCTATTCATCACCGTTGGTTGTGACATATATAATTGTCGGTACAACGTAGAGAAAAAAAATCATTTTGTAATTTTACGATTTATACGAGAAACCTCGGTGACTAAGCTTTACACGGTATGATTTTTTTTTTTTTCGTAAAAGAAATAAAATATATTTGGATACTTAAATATGAATATTTTTGGATATCTTAATCTAATACTAATTAATAGTAAAAAAATTCTGAATTTTTTTCATAATGTTTGAATCCCTTTTAAAATTCCAGATGTTTCCTGATATCTGGAAGGCTGGGCATTTTAAGCTTATCAATAAACCTATAATACAGATTACACGAAATGTAACTCTTATAGATCAATAAATTTGTTCAATTCAGTCGGTAAATTATTATGTGAAAAGATCATTAACGTAAAATTATTAAATGAAATCGAATATAAGAATATTTTGCATTGAAATCAGTTTGGGTTCAGACCCAACTATTCTTCTGAGATGGCAATTAGAAAACTTTATAACTTTATTGTTTTTGGAGAATAACTTGATAAGCGTAGTAATAAGTTTTGATGGCAAGGGTGTATTTGACAATTGTAAGCACTTTAAAATTATCGAAATTCTGAAACACTACTCTGTAAATCCTTATTTAATAAATACTATTATTAATTATTTAACCAATAGGAAAGTTAGAATATCGTCCGATAAATTTACTGTATACAAAAACATTTCCTGGTACCTCAAGGTTCTATTTTACGGCCGACTCTGTGTAATGTTTTATATTCGTATGTACATAATAATTTAGAAATATTTACTTTTGAAAATGGATATATAATGCCGAATTTATTAGTTTTGTGGACGACCTGTACGCCGTAATTAATCTTAAGAGTCCTTTAGAAATTTATAATATCAGAAATATTTGTAAGAAGCTTCAAATTACTTTTGATTAACTTGGCCTCTCGAATTTTCTGTTGACAAACTGGAAATGATGGTAATTAGTAACAGGCAGATGTCTAAATTTAAAAGTGAACTTAAGAAAAACAATTTAATTTATAATAACCCATCGCCTGTGGTTAAATACTTTAAATATCTAGGAATTATTCTAGATGATAAATTAAAATTTGATAAACATGTAAAATTCCCTCCGGATAAAGATAATAAAAGATTGTACATGCTCCTTCAAATTCAGCCTAATTTAGGCGGTTAAATATAAAGGAAGAGTTACTATTTAACAAAGGAGTAATAGAATCGATGTTTAATTATTGCTCAAGCATATATATGTACATAAACTAAATTCAAATATGTTTTTATAAAATCCTGGCTACAGGAAACTTTTACTTAGTGTTGGTTCGTTATACAGAACTGTGTCCACTATGGCAGCTCCAGTTATTACTGGGATCGTGTCTAACCTTAATAAATCAGCTTTCATTTCTGAGTTTAAAATGTTTAAAATATATAACGATAAACTTAGTTAAAATTAACGTATTAGAATCTTTTATAACTCAATTTAATATTGAGGTAAACTATAATATATTTAATAGCAAGAATTCTTTTATTAAGGAAATTAACGTAATTATATTTGATTTATGGCAGAAAAATAGATTTAACGTCATAGACCAGTTAGAGATAAATTTCTATTCCAGTCAAGTGCTGTCTGGACACGGCAATTTCGGTTCGTATTTTAAACGTTTTAATATAAGATCATCAGATATTTGTTTATTTTGCGATTATCGATTCGGTTGAACGTTTTCTATTTGAATGCGCTTTTACCTCGGAGATGTTCGTAGAATTAGTAGTTTTTGTGGTTCGCTTGTGAATGTTCGAATAGTAATAAATCACTCGGTAGGTTGAAATATTCATCATGCGAAGTCGTTAAATCGTTATGTCAATATCGCTTTGCATAGACGTATAAGTTAAATAATGATGCTGTGACTAAACTAATGTATCGCAGCTAAATAATAAATACAGAAATATATACAAAAAGTTATAACTAAAAATGCCAGTTTTGACAAATATAGTTTTTTAATTTTGAAATTTTTCGATCGGCTTCTTTCGTTACAATAACTGTTCCATAGAATAAAAATCCGAACGATTAATGCCATCGAGCTGAAATCTTCAACGTACATTTAATTAAGTGTACACAAAAACAAAATAGAAATTTCCAAAATTTTATGTGTGTAGTGTATTCGGAATTGGTGGTTTAAAAAATTTAACCATCCAGGCCATCTACAGTTACTTTTAAAAGTACGTAAAAAACTTCGTCAACTGAAATCTCCATCCATGTTTTATTGAGTTGTTGTAGCTAACCAATCATGTTCTTCCATCCTTTCCTGTTGCCTACTATATTTTTAATTTCTTGATACGTCATCTGCATTATTCTTTTTTTATTTGATCTATTTATGTTATCCTAAACTTTTATTTTTCCTTCTTCTTTCCAATTTTCCATCGATTATGGTTGTCATAAATATTTTATATATATATATAAGAATTGCTGGTTTAAATATATAAAATTAGCGTCATCTAATTTTTATTACGAGCGACTATCGTTTTAATAATTATTATATTGGACGCCAGATGTCACTAAACTAACAACGTTGATGGACTTTATCATACTTCTTAATCGAATAATTGAAATATAAAAAAACTCATGTCTTATGCTACCGAAATGAATAATTCCGACATGAAAACTGATTACGAAAACATGTAATATTACGGTTTAACGTATCTGACGCACGTACAAAGTATATTATTATAATTATTTCGAATATTTAATTTACTACGAACGCAATTTGTATATTTTTTGTAAAAAAAAAATGAATATGTAAATAATCACGTGTAATAATAAAAGTATTCATAATTAAATTAATCTATTTTATACGCACGTCGTTTTGGTAAAAATAATAATAATAATCGAGACAAGGATAGATATATATTAAAGTTGGAGAAAATACGATCCTTAGCAAGAACGAAAGGAAAAAATTGTAAAAATCAATACTATTACTCGCGAGTGATGTAGGCATATTTCATACAAAAAATAAACCACGACTGATATAGTAAAAATATATAATATATGTACATATTAAAAATTTGAACAGCGTGGAATATAGTGATGATTAAAAAATAAACAATAAAAAATTAGTTAAAACCGCTAAATTTTTATATACAAAAAGACCACGAACAAAGCTATTAAATGGATATCAAATAAAACAAAACACATATATATATATATATATATATATATATATATATATATATAAAATTTATAAAAAATATAAAAATAAAATACTAATTTAGATGTAAAACATTAGAAAAATGAGCAAAAACCAAACTATTTATAAAATAATCCGATGATTTGTAGATTTATAACTGTTTTTTCACTTTACTATTTTCTCTAATATAGTACATATAAATTATGTATTTTGTTTTACATTTTTTATAAATTATATCGCTATAATAAATAATTGAGCATATACTTCAAACGTAAAAAAAAGCAAAATTAAAAAAAAACATGTTTATTCGTTTTATGTTTAAACGTTCTTCTTATAAATAAAATAATGCAGTTATTATTTTTTAAAATATATGCGTTATAATCTTATATATATATTTTTTATCGTGTATAGACATTCAAGACTAAAACATAAATATTGACTTTTTTTTTTTTTTTGACTTTTGTTTGTCGAGCCAAAGTACACGTCAAAATGAAATGTAAGCAGATTACTACATTTAACGTTTTCTATTCTATTCGTTTATAGATCTTTAAACTATTGTTATACTAAAAATAGGTTTTAGTTTTATTTTAGAAACCTTAGATGAGTTTTTTTTTTAAAAAAAAACGATTTTATTTATAATTTATTTTTTATAATAACGTGTGTCACTGCCGAGGTATTACGACACTGATGAATTTTGCTCAGTTAAATGTGAATGAGTTTGGAGGAGGAAAAAAAGGAGTCGTATGATTCGACTTGAATGTACAAACGCTAAAACGACAATTTAAAAAAAATATTTTATCGTTTTCACACGGTGACTAGCGAAGCCGAACTTTGTGTGTAACGTATAAAATAATATGAACATCTCGTGTACGAAATTTAAAAACCGGTTTTATAAGTTTTTGTCATATTTATAAATAGCGTCGAACTTGATCCGCACTTACACATCACTGGTGAAAGTGTTTAGAAAAGTCGTAAAATCGATTGTTTTTTTAATATGTCGGAAATAAAATTAAAATTAATTACTTCGTCGCATATAAATTATTTTTTGAAATATTATTTTATATGTATAAAAGTAGGGTATGATAAAAATTTTAATATACTGGAAAATGCAAATGATTTTCAGAGAAATCTATACTACAAACAGAAGAGAACGATAAGGTAATGAAGAATCGCAAGATATAAAAATATAAAGTAGCGTATGTGTATTATTTTAGAACGAATAAAATTATATTGACTGATGACGCTGCAGTGTTTTGTTAAGGACGGCGTATATATAAATACGTACAAAATGTAATTAGTTACGCCGATGATAACTGAAATAGTGGAGAAAATAAATAAAACCGGTTTAAAGTACGAAATGAATATTAATATTAGAAAAACAAAAGTCATTAAATTCGCAACAGTTAAACATAAGGATGTATATATTAACATCGATGAAAATATTACCTATTGATCTTCATATTAAAAAACGATCACTTATTTTCGAAATTAAAAGAGAACATAATGGAATTATATACAAAGAACATCTTAAACAACTTGATTTGCAGATTTTTAATGAATTTAAATCAACATACGATGCTCAAACTAATGGTAAGTTAATCAATAAATTTTTTTCCATTAAACGTTTTAACAACAAAAGGTTTAACATAAATTTTTATATAACACAGATCCTTACTGGTCATGGTTCTGTCGCATTTGAATAAATTACAAATCATCAATGATAGAAAATGTCGTAATTGTGCAACTAATGAAATAGAGGATGTCCAACGTATAATATACACATGTAGTAAATATGACCATCTGAGAAAATTGTACAATATCAATTGCTAATCGTAATGAAATTATTCTATCAGAAAAATTTCCTATTTTTATCTCGGAATTATTTAAGATTAAACATAGATATTTATAGTCACTACCGGGGTAGCCATACGCTACTTTTGCAAGCTACTCTCTCTCTCTCTCTCTCTCTCTCTATATATATATATATATATATATATACATATAGTATACAAGGAATATTTAATATTTTCCCCCGCAGCTAAGCATACATATCTGCTTTTAAAGGTAAAAATAGGAAATTTTAAAATATAAAATTGCGTGTAGAATTCGGCGAATGAGAAATTTTAAATGCGAGCGACTTTTTCGAATTATATTTGCGGGTTACGCGGTTCTGAATCTTTTCTATATAAACTACACTTTCGTAACTTTCAATAACACGAGCTTTAATCGATACGTGTAAAATTAGAGAGCTGAATTTTAGTTCAGATTATACTCAAAATTCAGCTATAAATTTCCACCTTGACTGACTTTGGCTCTCTTCGTATATTTTTATTCCGTGAAAGCGTTTTCGTACGTTTATAAATGTTAATATTATATCGATATCGATAAATATATTACGTCGCTTATGCGAAAATATGTTTCGTTTTTCTAATTTTAATTTCAAAAATTTTACAGACTAATATACATTAAAACTTTCTAGAACCAAAGAACACGACGCAGTCGAATTAATTACAAAACGGATACGTAAGATGCATTTGTGTGATATGTATTTTTTATTCGGTGTAAATCACGTAAATTTTATTACTTTGCGATGTTTCGAAAACACAATTTGAGTTTCAAAATGAAAACTGCAAGTTTGGGATAATAAAATTGACGTGCTTTACACCAAGAAAAAATCATCAATCGCGAAAAATTGTTTTTCAGATATAGGCAGGATATCCCAAACAAAAATCGAATTTGTACCGTTAATTTCTCGAGCGTAATAATGCGCTATCAGCCGCTGTACAATATCATAATTTATACCGGATTAGACCGTCTGAAACATAATTCATTACAGTAAGAGCGTCAGTTGTTTTTTTTTTTAATCATTATTTTTAATTTTTAATTTTTCTACTTTATCGTTTTTAAAACGGTCGAAATAACGCACGTACATGTTCGTTTAATAATCAAATCCGGTCGTATAGTTCATTTATATTAATACGTAAGACATGCGAAAGCAAGTTACCGTCGTTACGTAACAATTAAAATGCATACCGAAATTAACGAGATGATATGTGGAAATGAGTTTGTTTGATAAAACGGAATATTAAGAACGATGCGAAAAATCAGATATTAAAATCAAAAGATAAGCAATGACGAGTTTGGAATGTAAATATAACGACGAATGTATATCACCTGAAAAAAGAACAAATCTCTCAATACGGACAGTAGTAGAATTACAGCGAGAGACGGATTCGACAATTTTTCGGGCATAACAGGAAAAAATCTAGCACAAGAAAAAGAGGCAGATCGCCCGACTGATGGCTTGCGGAATCAATTTGGTATAGCAACGATAGTCACTACAGCTTAGAATCGAAATCCACGGATAGCACACTCGCAGGTCATCGGAACTGGTTCAATACAAAATGGAATTAAAGTCAACTTATTAACAAAACTCCGCCCAAAAAACTAATTTTTTTTTCGAGTCAGTTTTTTCATACGCGGCAAAAATATTACTACTCGTTACAAAAAGCTTACCGCGGGTTAACATCTATCGGGTAACAATAGAAATATACGCCTCAGAACAGATGAACTGCTTTAACTTTTTCATTTCACGCGTTATCATTTTTTCGTTTTCATACATTTAGACATATATAAAACAATTATGGAAAATGAGATGAATGTATAAATATTATATAATACTACTTTTTAGATAACTCTAGATAATTTTTATGCGAACATTTTCAGAATTGAAACCTTCAACATCAAGCAAATTCTTCTTATTTTGAAAATAAATATTAAAAGTCGACGTATCGTATAGAGCGTATGAAAGGGTTACAAAAATTAATAAACACCCTCAACTCGGACAAATATCGATTTTGTAAATTACCGAGAAAATATTCATCATTATTACGAAGACTGCGAACATATGCACAACCAACTTTAGCATTTTCACACGTTACCCTTGGTCCAACGATTATATCGATATTTCGAGGAGTGTAAAATTTTTAAATGGCACACAACAGTTGTTACCAAGTTAAATTGGCTAAAAGATTTGAAATGTCGTCCAGCAAAAGAAAACAAAGTGCTGCTTGCGAATATAAGCGAGTTTGAAAGTTACGTGGTTGTTCATTAAAATTTATCGTTGTGAAAAACTCGCAAAAAGACCGCAATAAATTCGGAATGACTTTACGACTAACGGCGGCCCTATCATCGCCGCGACTTCATCGAAAGTTGTATATCTGGTCGTTAAACAATTCTCGCGACATTATTGCGACATTAGGATTATTAAATGGCAAAATAACACCCGTTATTAGAAGTGTTAAAGAACTTATTTCAATTAATACGTGTTTCAATTTACACTCACACACAACTCGAAACATTAGAATATATATATGTGTGTGTGTGTCACGGAATTTCCGGTAAAAATACAGGAATTCCAGCGTAAAAACTAGTTCCAAAATGTAGACGTCTATACCTGTGTAGTTTAAATCGAAGGAAAACGAGGACAAAATGATAAACGATCCTCTATATCGTAGATTAAAGAAATATTACAAGGTAAAACGAATATTTCATGTTTCAAAATCTATAAAGTAAAGATCGCATTTTACGAAATCGACTACGGTTGACAATTTACTTCGGAAACTTAACCGACTGGTAATATAATTAAATATGTTGGATATTCGATACATCCGACAGAATAATTCACTGTTCTGCGACGTCATTAACCTCGTTCGAGAATAAGTGAGAACACGCGATATCTAATCGAATAATACGAATGTAATGCGTTGGATTATCGATGGTATTTATTGTACGATTTAAATATAAACATAAAATATTTCAACTTTTACGCGTAATAGGTACGTGTACAGTAGACTCGTGTAAACTAATTAACGCGTAAACTAGTCTCGCTCCGTAGTTTAACACGAGTGTACAAATAAAATATTTTTACTTTTTCTAATATTATCGCGCGTACTTATAATATTGCGATACGAACTAGAACGAACAGTCGAGCATATAAACTGACGAGCACCAAGCGCGGTTGCAGGAAATGACGTGTTGAATAGTTTCATCATGCCGATAGTATACGTTTGGATATACTATACCAGCTTAAATATCTCATAAACTATATGCCCGATGTTTTCAATTAAAAATAGTTTTTATAAATAATTTCTTTATAATTTATTAAATATGTCCACTGTTACACTTTTTTGTATATACCGTAATTATATTTTTTTTTAAAAGAAAAACTTGGAAAATATTTTAATTGGCCATTAAAAAAACATGTTTATCGTTGTATGTGTGGGCACGAAAGGATTAACCTCAAATTACTAGTGATATGTATATAGGGCGATCCAGAGAAGACGGACGGTTTTGTTTTTTTAATAGCGCAGTTCTAGATTGCTACAACGCAAACCGTGTGTTCTAACGAAAGATTCGGTTTTGTCCAATTTCAATATGGCATCCTATAACTAGAAGGAGTGTTTTGTGTGGAACGTTATTTTCGTCGTGAATTGTTCACGACGGTGCAAAAAGAGTTTCGAAAATAATTCAAAATTAGGGTGGTTTTTTTACACCTCGGGAGCCGCGTTCATGAAATTCACGAGATCTGAAAGACGTTAACTTGGATTTCTGAAGAAATTTCAAAAATTTAGCCAACTATGCTCGAAGAAGTGTTCGAAAATTTTCTAAAGACTGAATAAATGTATGTTGCAAATCATCTGAACGATATTGTGTTCCACAAATGATCGTAAGCTAATCTTTCGTTTTCCTGTTTTTAAATAAAATTCCATTAAAAAAAAACAAACGAGAAACCTGTAACAGCGTTTTTGTGGATTTCCATAAAGCTTACGATTTAGTCGATAGGAAAATGTTATTTAACGTCCTCTAAGAATTCGGTCTGTATGAAAAAATATATATACGTGCAAATTGTTGCCTACTAACGTTAAGGACACGATTTTCACGAAAAATTCGGAACGTTTGTATATGTAACTCGGAGGATAATTAATGAGAACGATTTCCCTTTATTTACTCCATTAGCCGAATGGACCGGGTTTTAAGGTACCCGCTCACTGTAGATTGATCAATCCGACTAGTACGCATTGTCACGAATAAGTTGCTGATAGTACGCTAGTTGTAAATGCAGTTAAACTCTTAACGGTATTAAGAACACTTTCGGTATGTGAACCTTCCTCCACTCTCGATGTGTATTTTGTTGCGAACGGTGTATATCACGAGTGTGTGGTGTGAATTCGGATTTAGCTTTTCTAATCCGAATAGAAAATTATCATCCCCCACACGACGTGCACGCACCGACTCACACGATTGTTGTTCCGTTTCTTCACCGCTGGAACTATACGCTGATGGTGGGACTAGAAAATAAGTTACAATCTGCGTCCTCTCTATAAGGGCAAGCGAACACGATGATGATATATGTTTACTATTATAAGTATGCTTAGAATCAATAAAATATCTTTTCATTTTTTTTTTTTTTTTTTATTACGAACAGTTTTTCAATTGCACTATTATCGTATTAAATAATAATAAATCGTAATTAGCTGAAAAATAATTTACCTCGACGATAATATTAAGTTCGTTTAATATCGCCAATTTCTAGTATACGTTCGAGTGATTACTGCGGCATTCGTATTTCGACTAATTGATGATTAAATACTGAAAATCGTAATAATTTCGTTATTAATACGAAAACGTTTTAAAATAACACGTTCGGCTAATATAGAAATGTAGATAGAAACAAAGATGAATATATAAAGCTCTCAATATGAAAATAGAGAAGATACATAAAGATATATAGGGGGTGACCCAGAGAAGACGGACGATTACGATTTTGTCGTTTTTCGAATAACTCAAAAACTAGTCGACTAAAATTTTTTTGTTATTTAAAAATCGAAAAACGAGACATTAGCTAAATGCGGTTTTTACCCACAAAAATACAATCGTCTAACTTTGAATTCTTTTCGAAACTCTCTTAGTACTGTCGTGTTCGATCCAAAAATATAACGTTCCACGTAAAACGCGCGCTTCTTCTCGTTATAGGATGCCACGATAACTGAAAATATATAAAAACGAATCTCTCGTTCGTATACTAAACGTGAAGCACGCGGTTTGCGTTGTAGCAGTCTTACCAACTGCGCGCTATTCAAAAAATAAAACCGTCCGTGTTCTCTGGCTTATATAACGTACATATAAACAAGCAATGGAGACGTTAAATATTGTAAAGGCGTAACCCCTATGCTTACTAATTCTACCATGTCAGCACCTAGATTATGACACCTAAAATACCGTAGTTTTCTATGATAGCTTAGCATGAAGACTCGACGGGTAAACTTACGACATAATTTTCCGTATGAACCCAGTGAGTATTTAAATGAACGATATTTTTATATCAAATACGAGCAAGCATTCCTCAGTCATTGTACTCGGTTTCTTACTTTATCCTATCTGCATACACAGCTATCGTATTCAGACAAATTTTCGTGTTTTTTTTTTTTTTTAAAGCAGTTTATAGAAATAACATCGTGGTGTCATTTTGAGTATTTTTTTTTACTAAAACGAAAATATAATCACGAATAGCGTTGAGATTCCTGAGATTGAAAATATGTCGGTATTGAAACAAACGTAGTAATAAAGCGAAATGGATTATATATTAAATTAAGACAAGTTAAAAACAATCCATTACGTTATTAACAAAATTTTAAAACCGGTTTACATTATAACTCCTTAGATACGTTAAAAAGAGCGATACTCCAGTAATACAAAAAAGAGTGCCGAATGATATATTATTCGTTGATTATCTTAAAATTAAATGAGTAAAAGATGAAATAGCAGCAGTAAAGAATTGCTGAATGACGAAACGGAAGTAGGCAAAATATAAGACGATTTCGAGACATTATATAAAATATATATGCGCGTGCGAACGTGCATAATCGAAGTATGTTATATTTTGTATATCATCATTCAGAGGATGGCATTCTGGAGTTTGGCGATTAGTAATGTAATTTTCGCTTTATCCACGGACGCATTTATTTATTCCGCTTATGTACATCAGCGCCATCGTTATTCGCTCCTCGCTGAAGTTTCCTTCTGCCTACGCTTCTTTTACAATTTCAGCATGTAATACCAATCGCAAAGGATGATATTTTTCATTTCGATGAATATGATCATAGTTTTGCGTTCTTGAATGACCCGTAATAATTCCCTTCCTTCTGACATCTTGTTTAAGACTCCTTAATTCGTTATTCTGCCTGTCCACGGAATTTTTAACATTCGTCATACATCAACGTTGTTTTATATTTCTATTTTTCTAGGTAATTACATTATTTCTGCTAATTCCTTTAGCTGGAGTTGGTTTCCATTATCTACAGTTTCCCTTTTCTCCGGTATTTTTACTTTTTCTCCTATTCTACGCGTCAATCTCGATGTGTTCGATGATGTTTATCTTTGTTTTCGTTTTTTTATTAGTTTGCTATCCGCAGTATTCGCAACATTCTTCATTGCGTCCACATTTCCCTTTTATCGTTTTCCGTGTTTAATGTCGACGTTTCAACGTATGTAAAAGAATAAATGAAACGAATTTCGTACAATAATTCGTTATAATACGTTTTAAATTCTAAAGGTAATTAATATATATACCTTATTTACATGATCAATATGAGCCCGTAATTTACCGCAAGCAATTAAATCGGTCAGTTCTTTACGAAGACGTTCGTAACTGGTATCGAACGCGTCTGCCATTCTAATCATATCTGCCCTGGAGTAAATACTAGAATATACAGACGCGCAGATGTAAAAAAATATATATTCTATTGTTAAATACGAATAATAATGATGATGATAATAATAATAATACGAAAATTGCTCGACGATTTAAACGACTGAAATCGTTCAATTTTACATAAATCTATTTTATATTAAGAAAACTTAATATATCAAAATGAAACTATATTATTCTCAAATTATCGCTGAAAAATCATTCACTAATGTATTGCGATAAATATGAAACTCTACGAACATGCGCAAAAAGACGCGCGATCTCTGGTTATTTCGTGATTTCAGAATAAGGTGTTATTACGACTAATTTATCGGATACCGTATACAGTACGTGCTCGATTAAGTCATAAATGTAAAAATCGACATAATCGAAGTAACTATTCGTATGCTCCCACAAAGCACACGTGATACAGTTCATAACAACACAAATGTACTAGTATTTGTTCTTTTGCACGCTGATATATCATCTACATCGAGACTTAACGGATATATATTTTTTTTTAGCATTAACGGATCAGAGGATGCACTATTTTGGCTGTGAAAAAATAAATAATAACGGTAAAAATTAATATCGCACGAACCTGGAATACTGCAATATGGCGCCAACTCTAATATGTTTGAAAATATTTTCAAGATGAGGCGCTAAATACATATCCATCAACAAATTGCCCTAAAGAAAAGTATTTAAAAAAAAAAAAAAAACATTAAATATTCGTAGAATTCAACAAAACCAGAAGAAAAAGAAAATATCGTAATTGTTTGTATTCAAATAGCTGATTAAACGCGCTCATTACTTACTTTCAATTTCGACAATATTCTTAAACACGAAGAATAGTTAGAATAGTAAAAATGATCAATCGCATCCTGTATAGTTGGCTTTAGGAACGAGAATTTATTAACTGAACTGTAATTAAATTTTTTAATATATTAAAACTTAGAGGGATATCAAAAAAGAAACAAGTATAATTATTTATACATTATTCACAATTTTAGTTGACGGATTTATTTCGTTTATAATTCCCACTCGTGTAATATAAATTAAAACATTATATATTTGCACACACACAAACCATTTGCACTCGCTTCCATTCACTCACATTTATAACGATCATACATTTATTTTATTAGTTTTTTTTTTTTTACTGAATATCCATCTTTTTCCTTTTCCATTTATATATTTTCGTGTTTACTTTAATTTTTATCTAACTATTCCACTATATGTTCTTCAATTAAATTTTAATTTTCAACTTAAGCTTTCTTTCACTATTTTCCTGTAATATTTCTTCCTGTAGACGATTTCACATTTTCTTTATAATATATTTATCTGTTTGATCTCCATATTTAGTCCTCTTTACCGGTATCTTATCATTTAATCTTTCTCAACGTGCAAATAGTTTGTTTATTTTCTTCTACATCTATTTTGTTTTCTCTTGAATGTTCCCATATTTTCACCATTAAATACAAACATCTCTCGTTTAACATTTTTTCTTCGTTCATTTGGTTTCTTTACGACACTTTCCAGCTCCGATTCTTTATTTAATTACTGTAATAATGATATATTCGATATTCGCTCGTTTTAGCATCCTTCGATAGAGCCACACATCTTATATATACCCCCAGCTTCTTTAACTTCAATTTTTTAATTGTCCAAGCTTCTACCTCGCATATAGCAACGCGGACCATACACAACATTTAACGAATTTCCATTTTGTGTCCAATTTAATCGTTCTATTAATAAATACTCTTTTCATTTTCACAAATATTTGCATATTCAATTCTAGTTGTTATTTCATAATATAGTTTCCACACGGCTATTAACGTTACAGCATAAATATTTAAACATATAAGTTCGTTGTATGGTTTTCTTATGTTTTTTTTTTTCGATCTTTACTAATTACCATGAATAATTTTTAATTTTTATTACAGTCTATCGCTATAACTATTTTATTCGCTCCCAAATTAACCCTGTACACAATCTGTTTTGTAACTGATGCACCTTACTTGCGATCAGAACTGTGTCGTCGGCATAAAGTATGTTGCTAATGTTACAACCACTTATCTTGACGACATTACTATATATTCAGATAACGCCTTCCAGAATACCTTTTCAGAGTACAAACTGAATAACAGTGATGATAACGAACAACACTGCCTGAATTCTTTCCAAACATTTTTCTTTTGTTTCTGCGCACACATCGCAGATAATGTAATCGGAATATTTTTTTAACTTTGAGAATTTATTCTAATCTGTAGAGTGTCACACTAGTCGCGGTGGTGTGCAGGAAATCGAGTCATTTCATATTGTTAAGGATGACCGTCCATAGCCTGATGCAACACATCTCATTCATGCAGCATTCATATATTCATTATTGCCGTTATTACTGTCCTAATTTTTTCTGTATACGTACATTCCATTGTAAATGTAGCTACCCACAATCATCCTCAAATGTTTATGACTGAACTATTTCCACAATTTATCACTGTTCGTGATGCATACGTTCAAATACCGTTATGCAATATTAATAAAAACATACAACAGTAAATTTTTGTAAGTATAACGGTTAATAAAATAAATCGAAACATAATGTACATACATACACACGCATATGTACACAAACACGTTACGTACCTCTTTTCTATAAAATGTTTACGCAACTCAGTTCTATCGAATGTTGCTAAAGCGCACAAACCAATATATGTTGCAACATCGTCGGGTGTAATCATGTCCGGAAAATCAACATAATCTATGTCCAATTCTAAAAAAAGAAACGCGGCATCCTTATAACGACCCGAACCAAGTTTAGCAATTCCAGATACGCACTTTAATCTGTTCTGTAAATGTTTGTCTGTTTCAACGATCTGTTTATAGAAAATACTTAATAATAAATTCGTTCAAATGAAATGATATTTACTGCAATTAGAATAAAATACGTTCGTTTTAACGAGCGCTATCGTATACTTATTTCGTGATAAGTTATCGAGAACGTATTTGCTTAACAACCGATTAAATATAGTAAATGTGTTATTCGCCACATATTTCAACGATCACATAAAACCTGTTATAGCCAAAAATGTTTCAATATGAACGATTTAATACAGTTGGTTTTTCGGTTTTATTTAAATATGTGCGAGATAAAACAAAAAAAAAATAATAATAAAATAATCGATTACTACAATACAAAATTAAAAAGAAAAAAAAAAAACATTTTGACGATCATTAGAATGTTTTGTGACATTATTAACTTCCTTTTCGATGGATGTTATCACGATTTATTTGTAAAAAAATAATTCTATCAGTAGTACCTTATTAAAATTTTCCACACTTTCAGCTCTCGATACGTAATAAAGGACACTAGTCCAATCATTCGTCAAGAAACCAACCTAAAAATTGAACGGACAAAATTAATCTCGTGAATTTAATTTTCAATGCGCGGTAAAACTGACTTAGCTCGTGTAAACCATTTATCGTCAAATTACGATTACCTATTTTAATTATTCCTAACGGTTACAGTCAACAAATTTATGCAGAATGGTTGGTTTCCCTAATTTCGTCTGAAACAATATACTCCGT
This sequence comes from Coronaproctus castanopsis, assembly GCA_032883995.1. Taxonomy (NCBI): domain Eukaryota; kingdom Metazoa; phylum Arthropoda; class Insecta; order Hemiptera; family Monophlebidae; genus Coronaproctus; species Coronaproctus castanopsis. The sequence continues at coordinate 111,416,445 of CM065053.1, forward strand.
TGTGACCTACATACATTCTATGTATAAATTCTATGTGCGTCGGTATAAAATTTTTTTCGAAAAATTAAATGATAATATCAATGTTACCAGCACGTATAGTCAAAAATAACACCGAAATTCTCTCAGAAGACTAAAAGGAACTCGGTATACAAAAAATAATTATATCCGAATGTGTAAAAACGTAAAACTATATAGGTACGCTAAACAATAAACTAGTCGATTGTGAAGTAACGACATTGTTTTAATTAATAGTAATAATATCCAAATTTAACATTAGAACATTGAAAAATGTTTAAAATAAATATATAATTACTGTTATTTTCGATATAAAAATTTTTTCAATTAGCTTGCATCCGGTATTTCTTCATGTTGTGGAAGTATTCGAAGAAAACAAAAAATTCAATAAATTTCTGAAGTGAAAAATTATTTAATAATATTTGATTTCGATAGTTCCCTTTTCAGTTTCTATTTCCCAAATTTAAACCGGAAAAATTATAGCGATGAAGTATTTATTTTTACTTGAAATTAATAACAAAATAATTTCTTTTTTAAACCATTCGTTGTTAAAAATAATCTAAATTTTATCAAGACAATTCCTCTTCTCGATCAAAGGTTCGCTTACTTAATTAAAAAGTCTGCGAAACAGTAGTCAAGTTCAATAAAATTAGACATTGTAACATCTAATATGGTTCAGAAACTTGCGTGATAAATATTAAAGACCAGCGTCGAATAGTACGGTAAAAATTGCTGTTCAAGCAAAAACCGCTAGGCAAACGGACGAAAAAATGACCAGCAATAAAGTGGGGATAGACGCACTTATCAAAATCGCTGGACTGCATATAGAACAGACGATCAGGCTGGTATATAATCGGATGGCGGTAATATGTAAACTGCTAGAAGGTTATATGAGGTATAGAAATTTTATACATTCCATTAATTTAAATCAATTATCAAATTTACGAGGAACCCAACTTTAATTCTTGAATAAATTGAACGAAACTAACCCGAAGTTTATTAAGAGATGATTCAAGCGTATGTTTTCCGTTGTTGCAGTAATGTGTCACTCGAGAGTAAAATTTTAGCGCGTTGTCAAAATCGCCTCCATCGAGATAATGATCTCCAAGATCGTTGTGACCCTTTATAATATCTTCAGTATTCCCATGCAAACGTAAATTATCCAACAGGTTCTTTGATTTCAAAGCATATTCAGCACGTTTATCGGCTAACCACGTTGGGTGTAATAATTCATCTAAAGATTCATCTTCAGATCTAATAAGATATAATCAGGTTATCAATAAGAAGCAATTACTGAAATATATGTATTTTCTGAAAATGAATTACACTCAATTATTGTAATGAAACATAGGAAAAATTATCGTACGTTAGTGATTCGATTAATTTGTCTCGCAATTTTTCATACAAATTAACGTTGTAAGTGCCATTTAAATAAGTTAGTGCCAATTTTAAAGCTTTAATCCGAATCTGCGGGAAATTATTCGAAACATGTTCCAAACGACGAATACGTGTTAGACCGATATAATCGTGACACCACTCTAAATCCTAAAAATTACAACAAATAAATAAAAAATACATTTACTTTTCGTCTATATACGCGCTTATTTACAATCACTTACTGTGGAAACATTAGTTATATGATCAATAGTGAAGCCGTACACTTTACAACAGGATATGTTTTCAATTTGGAATCATTCGTACTAGATAAAAACAAAGACGAAATTGTTAATTTAAACCGAAAAATATATCCTTATGTGTAGGCAGCAACAAGATAATAAATATTACACATTTTACACAAATGACAGCAATCATAAAAATGATATATTTAGGAATATTCACTAAAAAAACTTACAGGATTATCCATGATGTTAAGAAAGTATAATCACCGGTTTACTTACTATAAAAATCCAAACACAGACTGCTTTTAAAAAGCGGAAATGTCGACGAAAGCAAATTTATTTTCGTACCGTACCACTGCAATTTTTAAGGGCGTTTGTTTATTATTGATTCCTCTTTTTTTTTTAACTTTATATTATACCATCCACAGATAAGAAGTGTCAGAAAAACAGAACTTAATATTTTGACGAACATTTATATAAAAAATTTATAATTAATGAAATAATAATGCATTACCTTTCAGAAAGTAAAAATATCTTAATCCAAATAAATGACAAAATAATGAAGTAAAAATTATTTTCATATTTGGATGCAGTGCATATTGTTGTAAGTTGTTTTTGATTTATAGCTATTGTGCATTACGCATAATGTTCGACTTGTGGAAACTTTTTTCCTTGAGTATAATGAGTTTCTTAATACGAGCCGTTTGTTATCAACATTAAAATCTCATGTCTCACTCATATATATATATATATATATATATATATATATATATATATATATATATATATATATATATATATATATATACGTGTGTACTTACAATTCGCAGATGACACCGTTAAAATGAGCAAAAATCTAGAAGAGTTACAAAATAAGTTAAATTAACTCAAAATTAAGTTAGAAAATTAATATTAAAAATAGAAATGTACAGAAAATAAAAGTTAATTGTAAGGATGGCGTATCAATAAAGATAAATGGCTGGTATGTTGACCAGATAAAGTAGTACACTTATCTGGAATGGGACATAACCACACAAAAGGACAATCATGTAGGGATGATACGAAATTGTACAGCACTTGGAATGTTTACTAACGTTATCTGGAATCAAGATATACCAAGCAGCTTGAAAAATAAACTTCATAACCAATTTACCTTGACGGCATTAAACATGAAGCTAAAGCATAGAGATTTACAAAGAATATAATCATGAAAATCCGAAAAACGTAAACAGTGCATGAACGAAATAATATTAATGTGATACATAGAAAAGAATTATCTGAGAGAGAGAGTACAGACGAAATTGGTGTATGCAATGGTATGATTGGAAAAAAACTAAAATTGGTATCAGGCGGGCGTGTGCGTAGAAACTAGATGGATAAAGGTCCATTAAATTCTAGAAGTAAAAGATGCACACGAGCAACACAATGGTGTAACATTGTGAAAATTTCAAGCATCAACTGAATCTGAGGCACACAGAATAGGAATCTTTGGAAATGTGTGGGGCATACCTACTTCAATAATTGGTTGATATGTACATAACGTGTTATACATATATAATATATGATGTATATATACAGAAGTGTGCATTTTTAACATCCTGTATTCTTTGTATAATAAATATTGAATAATCATAAAAACACATGTTTGTGTTAAAAAATATCATGTTGCAAATACATATATCAAATTAAACATTTTTATTTATTTTGATAAAGTTATATTATGAAATGAACGGTAAAACGATTAATGCTACCGTCACATTGCTATAGTCACCATTTAAATTTTGTTATCTACATTCAAATATAATTTTTATTTTATTTTTTCAGAAAATTAGATTTTATATTTTCTAAATTAATAACACTAACAAGAAAGCTCGAACTTGCTTTCGCTAATGACTGTTGTTTAAAACGTTAAGTGCATTATTTCTGTTTAATTGATTTTGTGTACACGTATATATATATATATATATATATATATATATATATATATATATATATATATATATATTAGATGGTACAAGCAATAAGTTAAAAATATGAAAAAATTATAGTATCTTTTTATAAAATTCAGTACCTTTACAACATTTTTTTATTCATAATTTAATAAATATTAATCGAATTAATTACTAAAAATATTTTAAAATTGTTAGTTTCACTTTATTGCGAAAAAAACATTCAAATTTAAAACCTAACAAATCGATATATTTTTTTAACGCTGCGATTGTAATGTCTAAGGTTCAAATGTAAATATTTACACTTGATGTACACTTGATGTTTATATATATTAAACAGTCTTTAAGTTATAACGGCTTTTGAATTTTCTCTATGCTTGTCGGTTTCTTCGTGTTGAAGTGAGAAATGATTTGAAAAATATTGATCTTAAAATTTCTAATTCATAATTTGAAATGAAAACTAAAGTTATATGTTGTATGCGTGTTGCTGCTACATTTCAAAATTTATGTTTGTATACGAAAGTCCGTAATCCTGTATTTGGAATTTCAGAATTTAACAGGTAAATCAGTACGTTTATTAAAATTTAAGCTATTGAATAGTACTTACTGTGAATAACAATAAATTATACATCACTAGTATTTCTTAAAAACAAAGGTAGTACAAAATTGTATTTAAAAATCGATATATCTTTAAAAGTTTTAAGATAGAAGTTCATTATCTAATAATTTGTTTTCGAGACATTAGTATAGTTTTTTAAGTTGATAAAATTAATTTAATGTGAATTATTAATAACTCTTTGTTATATTTATTATCAAAATTTGTATAATGAGAAAACTATTTCGTATTACGTTGTGCCAAGTTTTTTTATAATAATTTTATTAAATACAGAAATTTAAGAAAAGTTTATGGAACCCGATTTTTTAGCGTTTATCAAAGGTAACTTTATGATCCCATTTCGTTACAGAATATGACAAAATTAAATATGTTTTATAGGTCGTAATTTTCAAGAAAAATTAAATTTCATACGATTATATTTTTATAGTCACAACTCGATTTATACATTAAACTAGATTATTCAGGGTGTTTTAACTGAAATTATCTAAAACTGAACAGACTGACTTGCTTAATGTACTCATAAAAAGGAGAAACCATCCTTTTCGACAAAAATTTTATTTCCTCTGTTATTTATGTTGTTAATGTTATAAGAAGCATTTAAATTTGTTTAGCGATAATATATACAAAAATATGTCAATATTGTAAATAACTCAAAATTATTATGATGAGTATTTCAGCAAATAATTTTATAAATTTATACAATGAACTAATGAAGATCTTGTTAATTCTAAACTTGATACGCGACGTTATCTAAATGATTCTTGGTATGTTATTGAGTTAATGCGGGGTGGTTGCCCTTGGTTGCGGGGTGGTTGCCCTTGGTTGCGGGGTGGTTGCCCTTGGTTTCCGTGGGTTTCATTACTTTCAAGCAAGATGGTACCCATTTGCGAACTAACTGGATAGATATTAGATGCTTTTTAATTACTATGAAAGTCTGGTTGATCAGGATGGGTTGCAGTAAAGCGATTTGTTTGAAATAGTGATTCGTACTCTGTTACATTTCGCCACTTACGACCTTTTATTTTCTCGTCTAAAATATTCATATTCACTGAAAAATTCGGTATTTATTGATAACAAAATTTTAGAAAGGCTGGCTGTGTGTATTAAAAAACTATCGGGTTTTCTTAAGCTCGTTAGAACTTCGCCGAACATCAAACGTATGCGCGAAACTATGCAGTTAAGTCTAAGTCACTCTGCGTGAATACACGCAAACGATAAGGCGAATACTTCAATGAGATCTAAGCTACCATCGATACAAGATTATGTATGTCCAGCAGTTCTTAACTCATGATACGTCGCAAGAGTTGTTTAATTTTGTATAATGCCGAAATAGTGTAGCTGTTGTGCTCATCCGATATTTCTATTTGTTACTTTTTTTTTGTGAAGTACTTAAAATCCAAAATATACGTAACCAAGCCTCGAAATTTCGAAGAATTGAAAATGATGATTCAGCATCATACTGAAGATATTTCAATAACCACGTTGGCGTTCATAAAATTTTTTTTCAAGGATAATTTCGCCAACGATACTTTGTTCTCGATTATTTAATAATGTACGTGCAGAAAAATGAAGATTAACAATATGGATATGCCATAATTTTAAATAAATGGTAAAATAATAAGTTGTATCATTTATGTCAACGATAAAAAATCTTAATAGCAGGTTCTACGAAGCAAATGGTGATAATATTGAACTAAATAAAAGTAATGATATTAAACGTGGGAAAATCTAATATGATGCATTTTTCGATGTGGAATAATAAAATTAACATCTCGGGAATTAGAAATGAAATTGTGTAAAATGTGGACCGTTTCTTTATTTATGAACACTCATTACTAACGATGGAAGAAGGGCAACGTACGTTAAAAGTAAAATTGACATCAAATTTACATTTGAAAACACGGATAGGAAATTAAATGTTAAATTAAAATTCCGATTAGTTAAGCATTATGTCATTTCCATATCAGAGTATACGTGTAAGACAAGGACAATGAGCGTGGAGAGTATGAATGTTTGGGGATTATGTTCAGATGGATATGACAAATATGAATGGGAAATAGACGTATTGGAGAAATGAGGGCCCAGAACAGTTACAAAACATGACACGAGTATCTAGCGCAGATTATTAAGGAAAATAAAAAATGCCTTAAGATGATAAGATGGCATATGTCATGTAGAGGGTGTTGAACACACTGAATCATGATGAATAGGACTGCTGTTAAATCGATGATTATTTTAAATTATTTATATATGTGTGTGTTTGTTATAAGTTTGTCTTACTTTCGTACCCTATTACTTATTTTAAATATTATTAATTCCAGCAATATATACCTTCTGTCGTATTTTTAAAACTTGCGGGTTTTATTGCTCTCGACTCTAAATTTAAAATAATTGAAATTTGGAATGAAATTATAATAAATTATTTTATTACAATAGCTGATTGTTATTATATTTTAAGCGTGAAAAATAAAATGTATGTGTGTTTATATGTCTATTAGATCGTATAATACGTTCATATTATTTGTGGTTGGTGTATAATCGATATTTCCACATATTTTTTAACTATAATTTCCATATTGATAGGTTATATGTGAAAATATATACGCTGATTGGTATTATTAAAATAATGACTATATATATATATTTATTCTGTTGACGTTGCAGATGTTATAGTTCCGTTTACGCTCCACCAGTTCCGGTGGCAATTGTGGGAACTGCTGTTGGAAAAGAAGAAAGCAGGGAGTTCATGGGCGTGTTCCCGGATATTGTCAGAGATTTAACAGATGCCGGAAAACACACCGATATATCGGAAGTGATGAAATGGTATACAAAGGTAATTATTCCCTTTAATCGGCGATGATAATCGTCTGGATATTGTATCTCTTAAAATAGTTGACAAACTGGAGTTTAAGGGTGAGGTGGGTGGAAAGAGTACGAATAATTTATGCATCGTATATTAAATTATTGATTCGTTATTCTTCGTTGTGTAATTTTCGTTCTTAAATATTCGAAATTTTCCGTCAAATAACCGGTATCTAATAAATAAAACTTCTTGAAGTAGTTACGTTTAACGTCGGTTACGGCCTCGAATGTATTGATAGAATAAGTTTTGAGGAAAGATTTTATACGATCGTGGTAATTTTAAATTATCCGTACTTTGCGGATAATAACAGATTATCAGATTATCGTTGCGGGGGGAAAAAACTAAGTTAATCTTAAACATCTAATAAAACAGCACAAATATAATATAAGGTGACTCAGAGAAAACGGACGATTTTGTTGGCTTTTTGAATAATTCAAAAACTACTCCACCAACATTTTTGAATGAAATTTTATTTAAAAATAAGAAAACGATAGATTAGCTGACGATCACATTGTTGATCGCCATTTGCAACAATATATTCATTCAGACGCTATTTAAAAAACAAAACCGTTCGTCTTCTGTGGGTCACCCTGTATTAACCATCGAGTTAGTCGATAAAGTCTATTCTAGACATATAAAAAAGGTAAATTAACAACGTGTACCTACAGTATTTACTTAATTTTAAGAGTAAACTAGAACTCCGTTAATTCGAAAATTTGCAGGGGACGTTTTCTAACCGATTCTTATCAATCTGGCGATTAATAGATGACCGATAAGCTAATATGGACTAGTTTACTATTATTGATTATTTTAATGGAGTTTACGCAACAGTTAAAATGCTAATTAAAGTGAAGGCTTATAAAGTACAATGGATAATTTTAAAATTACAAGGAGCGAAAAAAATACAGATAAAACTATGTGTATTCACAAATATCACATCCCATTAACTTGTTAAAATAATATATATTATCAAAATCTCCGATCCATAGAGGGAAACGTGTTTAAAAACTTGAATAAATAGCAATAAAGACGATTTTATAGTTAAGGTTGATATAATCTTGACAGGGACTTTCGAAATTGACGGTTTTGTTGAGAGACATGCTTAAAGCGCAACTGTAAAATATTGTATGGATATACGATTATGCTTCGATAATTGTTTATGATTATTTTCTGATTACTGTGTAATCATAGTTTGTTTATAAAATACTTTAAAACCTCTCTGTCTGCCTCTCTCTCTCTCATATATATATAAAACGTGAATTATTTTTTATATTTTCTACCGAGAAATACGTTTCTTAAGTTGTTTTTCAAAATCGACATAAAAAAAACGATGTTTATATTTGTTTTAGAATTAAAAATTCCGACAGCTGGATCCCCATTTGTATAGAACCATTTTTTTTATCATCTTTATTTTGTTTTTAAAATCATTATAATTTTTTCATAATATGAAATTTAACTTTTCCTATATATATACATATATATAATTTAGCCTTTTTCGCGATTTAATAATAATAATAATAGTGATAATGGAAGGCGAAATCGTTCTTTCCGTGTTGACTAATTAGGCGATGACCACTAGTCAATTCTGATGCCTGCTTATCGATTAATATTGGGCAATTAACGTTAATTTCTTAGTCATCATTTTCACATCACACTTTGATGTGTTGTACGACGATAAATACTATCCATCTACTTTCGTGATAGAAAATAATTATGATAATGTATATAAAAATATATTGAAGAAACGCGGTAACACTGTATAACTAAATTAGTTTACATTTCAAGTAGTTGCGTGTATAAAATATCGATCAAAATATAACGTGTTGACGTATAATATTTCAGACCGCTCGCTTAAATTGTTTAGAAAGCAAAATGGTACATATAAATACGAATTTAGTCGAGAACTTATTATAATTTTCTTTTTTATAATTATACTGTTTAAATTTACGATAGCTGTGCCGTGTGTAACTACCGAGGCTATTATGGCACTGATGACGTAACAGTTAGATGTAGTAAATAAGATTGGAAGAAGAATGGAATGTGTATATTTGAGGGAACGTCGTGTCTTAGATCTTTGTTATTCTTTACTTTATGCGGGGCATGTCGAACTTCTGTTTTGCTTATTTCGGGGATAGTTTTCGCTGTTATCCTTTTTAGTTTGCCATCATTTTTTCACTTTCTGAATCATATACTGACTACCGAAAAAATGAAAACGAATTAATTATAGTTTATTTAAAAATAGTTAGAGTTCATACATCAAAATATATCGTTATACGCGATCATTGTTACAAGACTACCCGTTTATTACGACTAAAGTATTATTTCCATCTAGCCAAGTTTCGGTTCTTACGAATGTGTATCTTCAACAAATTTATTTATGTTTTCTCGTTTAATCGTCTAACACGTATTTGCGTCCTTGCATCTGTCGTCATGCTTGGAACAGTAGGTATGTCACATCCATGCGTGTTAGATTTCTAAACTTGTTTATAATGAACTCGTTTACACACACATTATCGATCTCCGTTAAGCGAGAGTGTCTTCTTGTCCGATGTATTTATTTTTTCTCTTACATCATAAGGTCGTATAGAATTTTCGTAATTGTTACTTCCTCGTTTTGTCGTATACCTCTTAATAGTCGCTACACGTGGCTACGCATACCTAGATATTGCATGTGAAAGTTAACCAAATAGGACGAGATCACGAGTTGCTGGTAATGAACATCGAAATAATGGTATATTCAATGTATGTATGTGTATGTAGTTAGTATGTATTAGATCTGTAAATATATATATGCATACACGAAGATTTGCTGAATAATTTACTGTTTGCAGACGATGTATTATTAATCGTACGCTCTTTTGACCGAGTAAATGTTTCCCTTTGCAGACAGAAGGATAATAGTGCTGATTAAAAATAAACGAGGAGAAAACGAGAATGTTACGACAAAATAAAGGCTGTTTTGTAACAACAGGTGGGTAATAAGATAGAGAAATTAACGAAGTGTATATATTTTAAATGGACCAATTTCATTTAAGAACAAATAATCAGACACTGTCGAGTGACGATAACGTGGTCAAGTACGGGGCGATGAAGTCAGTTTTTAAGAACAATATTCCGCTAAATCTTAAATTCGTAATTTTTACCACCGTCGACTTACTGAACATGGCCACTAACGCAAAAGTAAGAAAGTATACCGAGAAGTTGATAAAATAATAATCTCTTGTTCTTCTTGAATCGACATCTCCTACCAATAATGATAACAGTCTGTCATTTATAATTTTCTTTTCCTATCTGCATTAACTACATCGTACGTTTTGTTGGTTCCTATGTTGGTCGTAATATATTCCAACTTTTTCCTTCCTCCGGTTGGTTTCTCGATCATCTTGCCTTGTACTACCAACACGACTCTTTTTCCCGTGATTTGTGCCCGATATATTTCTTTCTTCGTTCGATATCTCCGACGATAGATAGTTCGTTTACATTACATCTATTATACTTTTCGAGTTTCTCCACTGTGTTTATAATAGAAGGATATGCAATCCTTAAAGCTTTGCAATTTGCACGAGTCAATATTACACATGCAAATGTACTTATTCTATCTGATTCCTTAAGTGTGCTGAATGCCATCCAAAATCCCAATCGTACATTCAAAACTAATAGAGTTATTCTGGCAATAATAGAAAATATAATGTATCTACAACAAAAGAATGTCCATGTGAAATTGGATCCCAGCTCACATCGGAATCAAAGATAATGAAATTTGTGATCAGGCAGCCAAAACGGGTGCCTCCAGAGACCTACTGATCCCTGCGATTCCCTCAACATGTTTAGCCGCGTCTACAAAGGCGGATCTGTTTCATCGCTGTAGCTCCATGTTTTGTGTGACTCGGAACAATTTCTATAAACTAATTCAAACAAGTTTACCCAAACAATCTCTCTTTCAAATTAAGCCTCCAAATTCAATACCGATCCGTAATTTTTTCCCCATTTTAATTCGTATTAGGTCAGGACATAATCTGCTGCCCAGCCATCTCCACCGGTTAGGGCTGGTTAGTTCCAGTACTTGCCAGTCCCCGTTGGACTGTGGTTCGACAGCAGACATTAATCATGTCATTCTTTCATGCAATCTATATAGTGCACACAGAGAAACCTTAATTAAGATATTACTACAGTTAGGTATCTTCCCTCCGTACTCTATTGCATACCTCCTATGCTTAAATAATCCTTCTGTGTTAATAGCACTGACCTCTTTTATATATATATATAAATCTAATATTATTTTGTAATTTTCACATTCATGTACAGCGTATTTCTCTATAACTCATTTATTATCGTTAGCATTTAGTTTATTTCGATTTGTATATACATGAGTAGTAATGGCTTTATAATCTATATCGTAGAATTTATGTTTTAAAAATTCCGGAGTGATTAAGTTATTTTGTACTTAATTAATCCGGTATTTATTGTAAATAAAAATTTTGTCCAAGGCGGCGAATAGGAAGATTGTTTATTTTAAGCTTTGGTAATGTAAATTGAAGTGTTTCCAGTAAGATTATTTGTACGTTCTGCTAGAGATTTGGATGCATTCGGAATATGTTTGAATAAACCGTGAGTTCGATTTGTTGTTAAAATATTATAGACCTGGTTAAATGGGCGAAAAAATAATCTAGTGTGATATTTGAACATTTGCCTTGTGTACTCCAGAAGTAATATGTTTGCTTCCACATGCAGAGCTGTACTAGATCTTCGTCCGTCATCGGTGTACGGAATTGCATTAACGTCATTTGGAGGGTTAAAGTAAATGTACGTATACCGGCATGTATCGGATTAGGTGCTATTCGTTAATCTAATACGTATGTCATAATAATGTATTCTTTATAGATTAGGTTTTTCTTTTATTTATATTTGTAGATACACAGTTCTAGCTATTTAGTGAAAAACGAGCGTCTTAAAAATGTTTATTATATTTGAAATCGTAATTGTCGTTGTTAAAACGTATTGTTACATGTTAACTTTATCTATATTTATGCGCATAAATTATATTACGCTTTTTCAGTAGAGGAACGTAGATTTATGAGAAATAAAGAATTTACGCGTAATAATTTCGATTGTTCCACGACTATAATGTAAATTGCGTTCAGTTTATTTTTGTAGTCTATTATTCCGATATATGTAGCTTTCAGAAAAACACGTCACAAACGTTCTGTCGTATTAGATACATGTTCTTTCTCATTTTCATGTGAGTTATCTGTCTCCAATGACGTATATATCTAGAGATCACTTAGAAAGTATTCTTGGACGCTGTATCGTAACAATTGTTAGGAGATTACCTTCGATTATTGATAATAATCTGTAACGTAATGAATATTTAAGAGCCCCGGTGTATAAAATCTAATACAAAGTATTTGTACTACTTCCGGGAGAATTTTCGAATATGTCTGATGTTTTTCGTAGATGAACCGTATATTTCAGTTCGATATTCATCGTATTTTATCGTAACCCGAAATAGTTATATGTCCTTACGGGTGTGATTTCTCGACGACTGCAAAAACTATAACTACTATAAAAACTATAAATACTATAAATTTAGTAACTTATATCCAAAATGATGCCCAACATTCATGAAAAACTATTAATCTGTAGTCCATTATGTCATATAGGCTTTCCGACTCATATTTACCATCGAAAAGGAGAACAATAGGTGATCATGATCCTACACTCGCAGTTGAATTTGTTGCAGTCTGCCATATTCAATTTCTTCAAATTATACTTAGTTCGCGCTGCCCCACTTCTTAGTTGGTTCAATGTTTTCCAAAGGCTGTATTTTAATTAGTTGCCGCTAGGCAGCGATTCGCTCTTTGTTCTTCCGGGCTTTCTTCTATTTCATGCTTAACGTTTTGCTAAGTCCGCAGTGCTCTGTAATTGCTCGACAATTCTTAGAAAACTATCTCTGGATTTCAATCGCGGTTTTGATAATTTCGGGTGGTGGCTATCATTTTCGACGATCGATCTTTCCTTTATTACAATAGCATCTCGTTTTACGTCTGGGGGGGGATGTCACTAAGCTCATATAGTTTCTGCAAAGATGTTGATTATAAACAACCGGTTATCAATCTACAAGCTTGATTTAAACCTACATCCACCTTTTTCGCATGTGCTGAACGACTCCAAACAAGACACGCATATTCTCCAACAGAGTAACAAAGTGCTAATGAGGATGTTCGTAGCACGTCTGGATTAGCACCCCAGATACTGCCTACTAATATGCGTATTAAATTTGTCCTAGCGGCAACCTTTATTTTTATTATTTCGTAGTGTTTTCTGTAAGTCAAGCTGCTATCCAGATGTATTTGTAGATATTTCGGATGATCGTGTCGTAAGCTTGGTAGTTACGAAGATAGAACAAACATGTTTTGGGTTTTTGCTGGATTATGCGTCATGTAATTTTCTTCATAGTATGTATCAAGTTTGTTTGCCATATGGTTTAGAGATTTGGAAGGTTTTATGTTGAGTTGTGAATGCAGGTATATAGAAAGTGTGCTCCCTAGATATAAAATTGGTGATAAGACGCGCAAGGCTTCGCGGGCTATTCTGTAACTGTACTGGCGCGAAGTTTATATCACAACATAGTTACTTGTAAGATTAAAATGTATCTTATAACTATACGCCGAAAGTTTCAGTTATTTTTGTTTCTCCCACTTAAACCCTAAAATCAGGTTTCAACGTTTCGTTGCGATTTTTTTTTTTTTGTGTGTGTGTAGGGATAGACTAACCTCGTCTATTTCGTCGTATCTCCGCTGGCTATGAACGAATTTTTTCGTACACCGTGGTGGTATTTTCAACTTTATACTTTTATGTATTTTTTTTTTGTAAAAAAAACCAACGATAAAGTTACCAAGTTAAAATCGCGAAATTGTTAATGTGTTAGTCAAACGATACAATTTTACCCTATAGAAGTACTAAAGAGTTAAATATATTTATCAGATGGCCTTTAAAACTACTAGTGACCGTTTCAGTCCTATATGGTGCATAGAATTTTAATGCTAACAAAATTTTTTTATTATTTTCGGTTTGACACGAAATGTTCCAATTTTTAAAATATTTATTTAAACACGTTGAATATTAACTATAGTCGTCTCAAAGTCGGTATTGTATAATAAACACCCTGGATAAATTTTATAATTTCGTGACATTTGATAATGTATGGCTGAATATTGCCTTTGATAAATAATTTTTATTTCTTAATTTTATTATTTCTAATTTTTCGAATAATTCTTTTCGTCTTAGTTTTAGCTTCTATATGTAAAATAATATAATTACGGTTAATTTAATAATTCCAACTGTAACATTTTTTGTAAATTAATTTGTCTCAAAATCAAATATTATCACGACTTCATTGTTTTCACCAATTGCGGATCGAGTAAAATGTTGTTGAACTTCTAAAAAAGTATTACACTAAAGCAAACTGGATCAACTTCGTGAACCTTATACATACAGAAATCTTATATTTAGCTCGTTATTAATATAGAAGTTTCTTTTTCCTCTTAGCTATTCTATCTTTGAACGAATTAAGATCATTTGGATCAGCTATTACTCAAGAAGAATTAGTAAGTAGCTTTGATCATAATAAAGATACCAGTGTCGGATTGGAAGGTATCTCACCAGCAAAATGTTACAAAAATTATCAGAAGCCAAAATTTACTTTCATTTTTCAACCATTCCCATGTCTAGGTAAAACTTTAGAAGATATATTAAAATTCAGATTAGAATGATAAATTAATAGATTTAAACACTTCCGCTCACTAAATACGAGTTTAGAGCGGATGCGCTCAACTCATTTTCTTTGTATCTACAGATTAATACAAATATCTTCAAAGATACGAAGTCTATTAACGATAACGTCAATCTTCGTACATTATACAATAAATTAATGTCGCTCGGTTTTAATAAGAGCATTTCTTCGAGGATTCTTCAATATTTTAACGGGAGAAAATTAACAGCAAGATATAATGGGAATATATACAACTTTGTTCTTTCCGGAAGAGGTTTAGCCCAAAGAAGTCTGTTAAGTCCGTCCTTATATATAACCGAATTAGAAAAAGTACGAAATAAATCTTTGACGGTTAGTCAGTACGCTGACAACTTAGTTATATGTGGTATTACGTCTTCAATAGACGTTCTAGTTAAAAAAAAAACGATAACGGATAACGAATCTAGCCATTACCGACTTAATAACTTTAGTATTTATCTATTTAAATATAATTTTCTGAGAGCTTCTTGTTTAAACGGGACTGCCAGTCGTGAACTGAGCTCCCAATCGCACCCGATTCGCTTTTTTTTAACGGAAAACGAAATTTCAAAGCAAAAATCACTGTTAATAGATTATATCAAATTACATTAATAAAATTCTATTTATCGCTAATGCGTCTATTTTACTTTTTTTATTTTTGCCCACTTGTTTGATTTTCCATAATAATTTTTCATTAATGTATTTGTTACGCTTGTTATAAGCATTCTTAAAATAGTTTCGTTTTTATGATTTTCACAATTACTTAGTTCATAATTTATTGATTCATGTACCTGCCAGTATTTAAAAACGATATTTATAAAACATTCTTTTTTATAATGAATTTTCGAAAAATCATTTTCATAGTGTTGTATAAGTTTATTAAAAATTAAAAAGCTAATTAAGACTACATGTACAACATTATCTTTAGGAAATAGTAAACCACCTCAGCTTATATTATTTATCAAATTGTAATTTTCTTCAATAACCATTTCTTCATTATTTACTATATTTTGTTTTCGTATTTGACATTTAACATTTTTTAATATTTTATAACGACAGTAACCTGCCAGATAAGTAATAACAGGTAATATATTTTGAACGTCATCGAAGTCTTCTTCATTAAGAACTATTTCAGGATTAAATGAATTATTGTATTGCCTCTGTTCTTCGTGAAAAGATTCTAAACTTTCAGAAAAAAATTTAATAGATATGTTACCAAATGTTTTTTTTTTTATGTTAAAGTTAAAAGTGATTGTATTTTTCAATTTTTTCTCGGATTCATACAACTGTCTAATTGAAATGTGATAATGACCTCCTGATAATTGCCTGTATTTTCCAAATCGCTGTTCTAAAGCATCTGTTTGAAATTTCCTAACAATATACATTAACAATTTTTCATCATGTTAATAATATCTATAAAATTAGCCGTGTCTGAAGAATGCTCTATGTCTGTTCCAAAAGTTAAAAGAGCTTCCATGAAAGGACTGAAAATTTTTAAAGTAAGATTTATATTTTGACGTTCCAGATTAGTTGGAAATAACGCTTTTAACGATAAAGAATATCCATGTTTCAACAGTTTACCTTGTTCTAAACGATTCAATAATATTAAAGAGTTAAAATTTGCAATTTTTATTTCATAGTTTGTATAAAATGAACTGAAAAAACCACAATTCATTTAAATAAATATATAATTAAAAGTTTTGAAAAATTGATAAACGAAAACATAAATTTAAACGCTGGAACGAGTACAGTCACTAAAATAAATAAAACGGATGAAAAGTGAATTTAGTTTGCATAAAATGAACCGAAAAAACCGCAATTCATTTAAATAAATATATAATTAGAAGTTTTGAAAAATTGATAAACGAAAACATAACAAATTTAAACGCTGGAACGAGTAAAACCAGTCTCACTAACAACAAACTTCAGAAAATAAGTTACAATAGTAAACAAACATTCCGTGAAATATTTATGACTACTCTGGAGGACGAACTAGGATGTGACGTCACAAGCAGTCTGGCCGATGACAATGATTATTGTGTATATGTCGTGTGCCAGCGGATAGCCACACCCCGATACAAAACGATTATTTGCTACATATTACGTATATAACGGCTCAATACTAAATGAATTCACACGTCGTTTGTAATGCAAAGTATTTCGATCAAATCAATTACAACACAATATTCGAATATTAATTAACGTTGTTATTTATTTTCATTAATTTTGAACAGTTTTTACGTGAGTAATAAATTATTTTGTAAATGTTTATAAATTCCCAATAATTGACCCTACAAAAATGAAAAATCCCAAAAATTGATCATCCAATAATTGACCGTCTTAAAAATTAAAAATATATTATTATTTAGTTATAACTAATTTTACAATGATCCACAATTTAAACATACAAAACTAGGATTCAACTGACGTATGTCGCAGTATTCGTGCGCCCAGAGTCCACAGTGAATATATTGAATCCAACTCTCGCCATGCTGATCGTTAGAATATAATCCTATAGAACAAAGTAATATCACATTGCGTTATATTATGTTACTAAACCCTATCAATTAACTCGACTCATATTTGAATCTATAAAATTGATATTAGCCGAGCAATATAAGCACTGGGCATCCTCATTATCGGATGCGCCAGAAGATTTTTCTGACATCTGTTTATCGCTTTCCGAATCAGATGAAATCGCTGTACGCGACTGCTGTTTCTTCCTTCTTTTTACTTCTTGCTTCTACTGTCAATCTTTTCTCTTTCCGTTTTTTTCTCATTTTCGCCTTTTTAGTTTCAATTTCCAACTTTTACTTTTCATTATTAACGTGGTAGTTTTGCCATGCTTCCGATGTGATGATGACGCTAGGAATCTTTTCTTTAATTTTTTTATTACATTACATTTTTTTTTAGTAATGGTTCCGGCCAAAATAATGCTCTTTTAAAAGGCGATGGAATAGTTTCTTCACCAATTTTTGATGTTCCAGTGAAATCTGAAACACGTTGTTCACATTCTGTTGTTGTTGATGTTTCAGCGATAACATGTTGTTCACTTCCAGTTGCTGATACCGACGTTTCGGCAATATCATGTTCACTTACTGGTGTTATTGATGTTTCAGTGATACCACATTGTTTGCTTCCACGTGTTTCAGAAGAAAAAGGAACACAATCTTCACTTTCTGATATTTTTGAAATTTCCGCATCGACGTTGGCAGCAAAAAAAAATTAACGTGTATTTTATAAAACATTAGTATTTTACAATAATACAAGTTTAAATTTAAAATATCCGCATATTATATACATACAGCACACACACACACAGACATACATATATATATATATATATATATATATATATATATACAACTATCGATTTATGTTAATAGATTATGATGAAATCTGAAATGTACGGTGTTTATATTTTGTATACCCATGTATGCTAGTCTTTTGGAATAGTTGTAATTTCCAATTAATTTCATGTGTCCATGTCGTTCGCAATTTTTGCAAAACTTCCGTGTAATGTTATATTGTGTCTTATAAATGGTAATTTTGTATACATTTCTGATACTTTTGATCTAAGGCTTCTATTTTGAAGTAGCTATAGTTTATTGTAGGTGCTGTTCGAGACAATCGGTCTTGTTAACATTTTGTAAATAATTCACTTATCGTGTACGTCGAGGTGCGATTTATGATTTAAAAATGGATACAGAGTTTTGTTAGTTTTTACGTCTATATGCTCGATGTGCTTATTGAAACTTAATCATTACTCGAGCACTACACCCATGTACGTATTTGGTTAGCCTATATAAGCTTCTATCAACACCGTTGAATAATAGTGTTGATAGGAGTTTATTAACCGACGATAGATATGAAATTGTTACTGAACTAAAATTCATTAGCTAAAGCTTCCTTTTAGACATTCACACAATTCGCCGAAAAATCATCGTGGATTGTGTGCGGTTTTTTTCTATTTTCGCTCCGGGTCTATAAAATTTTGTAGGCAGTATCAGCATTGCGATCATAATCTAGTCGTTTAAATGTAAATCGCATTTTTTCTTTATCTAAATTCTAAAGTTTTATCGATAAAATAAGTGCGAATAATTAAGCGAATATTTAAAATAAAAAATTTACGACGCTTTTAATTATTTTAATTCGGCTTTGTTTGAATTTTATTATTATACCTTTCCCGCGAATTTATTAATTTAACTCCTCCTTGTTCCTTTCTTTTATTCGTCGTTTTTCTATAAAACTGGTTGTGTATTTTTAAAGAACGATAAGCAAAATTTATCTTAATGCTTAACTTCTTCGTTAGTTTAATAGGTTATTTAAATATCTATTTAAACGAGAAATTAAATGCTCCATTGTTATCTAAGTACGATTAACGGAAAAAATTGTTGATTTTGCGAGTTTAGTTAAATCGAATCATTTGGTAATTGTAATTATATCGAGAATACATAATCTCGCTAATTTTATTTTGTATTCGGTGTTAGTTATTGTAAACTTTAACTTTTGTAACGTATTTTAAAATTATTAAGAAATTTTTCTCTATATTTGTTCGGTAAATTAAAATAGAAAAAGAAAAACATTATAAGTTTGAAATTTTAACATTATATAGTATTTATAATATATATATAGTGAAAAATGTTAAACACGAAGTGGAGGGGCCGGAAATATTTTTTTGCGTTAAAAAAATTTCGAGTTAAACGATATGAAAAAAAAAATTACGTTTATATGTGTGAGTGACTTAATAAAAATCAAAAAAATAATAATATTGTCAACAAGAACTTGATGAAATTTAATACGTACATAACTTTCAATTTTTTAAAAACAAATTTAAAACATTTTTTTTTTTTTTTTTTTGGAAAATGGAAGATTTTAAGAAATAACTCCAAATCAGGTCGGTTTTGAGAAGCGAAATTTTTTCGCGTTTAGCGACGCTTATTTAAAAATGTAGGAGACCCATGACGGTTTGTCGGAACCGTTTCATTACTTCGTGTTAACCGATATTTTTTATACATGCACCATGCACATGACATTCTTTAAGTTAAGCGCGCTGATACTTTAACAGTTATCATAAAACTAGCGCTGTATTGAAAGAATGCATTAAAAACAAAGAAAATACAAGAGTAGTTAGATACGTAAACACACACATATATATATATATATATATGTACATAGGAACACATATACATGCATATCACACAAGTAACTGTATAAATAAAAATTATCGAAATAGTAGACGCTAAATATTATAAAGATAAACCTATGCTCAATTCTACGATGTTTATACCTACGAGATACGCGTGGTGAGATTTAACATATCGTAATCTCTTGTAAGGTTAATCAACTTATTCAGATGCGTTTTGCGTGTATCGTAAAAATTTTTTTGTTTGTGTGTGTCACACCCGTTTTTTGACTACAATTTACATTGATAACATAATATCATATTTTTATTAGTTCATTTCCCGATGGAAACGAGTCAACGCCTATGTATATATTATCTCTACTGCTTTGAACAATTATGTATGCACAGTTGATACCACCTCCCTAGCCCACATACACGTGTCAAGTGTGGAGAATAGTTTATTCAAATATGAAAGTAAATATGAAGTGCACAATTATAAATGCATATCAGTAAGTTTTACATACCCTGTGACGATGTATAATATAACTCCGCAACGGCGATTTTGAATCGGTTGTAATTTTTTAATTAAAAACAGACCATCAAACAGGATATTAGTCTGGATCGAATAACAGATGTGTATAATAGTTTCTTATTAACCATCTATAGATATTAGAAATTTATGAGAGCGTACGGATAACTTTGCTCGTATTATCAATTATATTAACTATTAAATGTTAAGAATCTAGAATGATTCTTAAACGACGAACTTGTTTTCGTCAGTTACTACCCTTATAATTAATGGTAATTTCCATTAACAAGGGTTGGTGTCGCCTAGTAATGAGAATAGCTTCTGTTTTATCTGCGTTAATTTTTAACCCCCCTCCTATCCAACATTTATACAACTTAAATGTAGTTCTAGTAAAAAGAAGATGGACGAGTAAACGCCAAATCATCAGCTCTAGCGCTCATTAAACGTAAGGTGACTTATGTAAGTTATCTATTAAAATGAAAAACAGATAAGATCCTAATACACTGGCCTGTTGTATATCTGATCGATAAGTTTTGAGGTCGTAACACACTGCCCTGTGGTATATTTCAGCGAAAAATTATGACGGAGAATTTAATTGCGAATAGAAGATCGTTTTCATGTCCGTGATCTTTATATCTCGACAGGATCTTAAGTTTTTCGCTACATATGAGCCAACATTACTGGACCTGCTTACTTAGTATTTATGTGCGTCGTAAGAAATTCAAAATTATTCAGTGATTCGAAAACACTAAATACTCTATATAAAACTGGAAGATAAACTTTTATTCTGCGACAAATGTCAGTGTCGGCTATTAACGTGTTAATAGATTGCCCGAAATACGAATCGACCCCTCGTACTTATTATAACAATCCTAACCTTCTGTGTATATGTGTGTGTGTATATATAATGATGGCAATGGCAACAACATACACGCGCGCCCCTGCTTTACATATAATTAGATTCTTGAATGCTAGTGCATTTTCAAAGGAAAAATGGGTTGACCATAATGTTCAGCAACGAACGATGCCGTGATAATGATGATATATATGTGTGTGCGCGCGCGCGCCTCAATGATTATATTATCAAAAATCCCAACAACAAACTGGTAAACTGATTAGTTTACGCGCAGAAAAAATAATGAGCTTTGCTTCGTATAAATTCTCTCAAAAATGCAATTTTGCATATTGTGTATTTATCGTTCACTTATCAGCTGTTCTGTTTGTTCTTGTTTTCGCCATTAACTGCTAACAGTGAGGGCGATAATTCCTAATCGCGACCGACTTTTTCAGCTAGTAAATGTGAAATTTCGCACATTTAATGTACAGGCAAAAATATATTTACGAGAGACAGTTTGCAAATTTTTAAACGTTTAAAATTCTTACAGCGATAACACCAGAAAGTGCAAATATAATAATAATTATTTCTCGTATTTTACAAATTCTAAAATTGGTTCCTAATGAAACCAAAACCAATTTAATTTGTTTCAAATTTATTATATATATATATATATATATATATATATATATATATATATATATATATATATATATATATATATAGTGGCGCACCTACGGACGTGATTAAGGCTCCGAGAGGACTTAGAAAAGTATAAAGTACATATCAAGAAGGCACGTAACTTGTAAGCTCCAAACAATTTTGCAGCTAAAGTGATAGTTGAAACAGAAGAGCATATTTGAAACTGGCATTATCACTAATAAAATCTCATCTTGAAGAGCCTACAAAACAACCAAGATTGCAAAAAAAAGGACTGTTAGAAAATATTCCTTACATTCTGTCTGCTAATGACATTGAAAATCCAGCTGGCTGTGCAACACAGAAAAAAAAATGGCTGCAGTGGGTTTTTGTTGCTGTTATTACTTGTTTCGTTGTTCGTAATCGTTTATAGTTTGTTTTGCCTGTGGAATTTTGTTACATATTCGGCTGTGTATATTTTATTCATTTTTATTACAAATTTTTTAATAATTTTTTTTAGAGGTGTGGTTGTTTGAGCCTACCCCAGATACAAATCCTGGGCACATCATTATGTATGTATATATATATATATACATACGTATTTATTTCTTTACTCATAGTCCTTAAGCGATAGTGCTAAAAGGTTTTGAAGTTGTAAATTATTGGGAAACCTCTCTCCCTTAATGGTTAGTCAATTTTTGTTACTGTAGTTATTTATAGTTTATTTATTATCATTATTATTAGTCGATCGTTTTAATATAAATCAAGTATCGACTACTTGTTATTGTGTGTGTTTCTTTAACCGTTATCTATTAGGGTTCGTTGCTTGGGACTCTTCTTAGTTATCGGTAGTCTCACAATTCTTAAAATTTCGGTACATTGTGGGACATAGTTTCGTGAAAAATCTGACCAATTACATTAACAACACGAGCAGAGAAAACAAGGGAAACTTTTCGCAATATGAAAAATTTTATGACTGGGTAGAATTTTAATTTAAAGTTAGGAATGCGTTTGATAGTTGTTATATCATGGAAAGCTGGGTTAAAGAAAAAAATTGAAGCCTTTGAAATATACATTTATTGCATGATGCTGAAAATGTATTATTGTGACCGTGTAAGCTAATAAGAACCAGCTGAACAGAATATCGAAACAGGCTGAGATGATTCATTTAGTACAGAAAATGAAATTGAAGTCTTCTTTCCAGCTATTTTCAATCCACCGCTGGATGTAGCCTCCTCGAAGTTTCAAATTTACTTGCCCAATCTTCTCGAACTTTATTTACATCATCAACCCAACGTATCAGTGATCTACCTATTCTACAGACTCTGTCTGGTGTCCACATTATAACTTTATTGGCAAGGAGTTCCGGATGTGTTGCCAAATGACTAGTTCGCTCATTTTGATTTTTTTATGTTTAGTATTATATCCTTTATTCTTGTTGTTTCTGTAATCCATTTATTTTCTTTATTGTTGTTCTGTGTTACTGCATATATATATATATATGGTGCGTGAGAGAGAGAGAGATATATAGACTCTGAAAAGGATTTCTTCCATCTTGTACAATAGGGAGAAACTACTGTATTATTGGCCACGGAGTTCCTGGTAGTCTAAACTTTCGTGAGCAGCAAGCGCGAGAAGATAGTAGGAAATGTCAACATTCAAGCTTCAACAAGCGTCCACTAGCTATCTAATGTTCGTTCACCTTCGATCGGAGGATCGCTACATTAGATTTAATATTTGAAGTAGATTTCAATAAGAATTGATTTTAAAATTGTTTATATACAATAATAATTTATTTTCTATTGATAATAATAACTTTTTACCGACTAGTCGATCAATTTTGTGAAATACAATGTTTATTTGCGTCTGTTTCGCATCTATCTGCTTTTCTCGGCCTTAGCATGTAACTTTACACCCTCTATTATATTTTTTATAAAGTTATCATTAACATGTCCTAAAAGTTTTATTTTCCGCTTTTCTATATTATTTATTAAACTGCTTTTTTCATACATTCTTTTTAGTATTTCTTTATTTAACATTTCTTTCCAAGACGTTTTCGTTATTCTGCGTCAAATCCACATCTCCATCGAATTCAATTTATTCATTTCCTGCGCTGTCAAGCACCAATTTTCACAACTATGTACACTTCGGACGTATGGTTTTACCTTTTTTTTTTTTTTTTATACTAATGTTCTTATTTGTGATATTAATTTTTTCTTATTAAACACATTTAGCTTGTCCTATTCATATTTACATATCCGTTATATTCATATTATCATCGTAATCTGTTTCTTATTCCATTCGAGTATCACCTATTTTTATTATTTTTACGTTGTATCTTTTGTAATGTAATATATTTCTACTGATCTCCATTACCTTTGTTTTGTTTTTTATTAATATTCATTTTTCATTTACTTAATTATTCTGATAAAACTGTAAGCATATTTTATTCATATTCTTTTCTAATAGAGCAATTTCGTGTAATTTAAATAAAAGTTTTTTTTTTTTATTAAACTCATGAAAATACCATACTTTTTTTTTTCCTCTGACAGACGTTCCTCTGATACACTCGTCATACAGTAACATTAAAGGTATAAAAAACAACTTGTAATTTATCTGACGTGGAACGATGAAATATGTAATTTCGTTATTCTACGCTTTCTAAGTTTTAGGTTATTTGCGCATACAAATCTTCGAAGTGTGTCCGACGTGTTTATTACTTTTTCTATTTTTTAAATATTATTCTTGTTTTCATTACTCGGCTCGCTTGTACTATAATCGTGCACAAATCTACAAGTTTAATGTAAATGACAATACTTTCAGTATTTTTAGGAACTTCCAAATAACATTATATATATATATATATGTGTGTGTTTCCATTTAGTGCACTAGTCTTTTGTCTGTTATTCGTGCTCCATTATAATTGTTTTCCAATTTTTTCTAGTTACATGACTATAATTTCTTAATCACACCCCTAATAACTTTGGCTAAAACTGAACTGTTCTCAAAATTCATCACTTTTCTTCCGGTTTTCAAGTGTTCTGAAACCGATGACTTATCTTTTCGGTTGTACTTACAGTTTACCAAATGATCTTTGTTTTCCACGTAGTATACGTTTCCACTGATATGCTTTCACGTTTATCGTAATTTTCTTTAATACATAACTTTATGGTGATAGTTGTTTTTAACGTTCAGTATTTTCGATTTTAAAAAAACAACACTATATTAAAAGTGATTGTTGCTACTCGAGTAAATTAGCCCACTGGTTATAAGTGTGCACTAAAGTGTGCTCTCTAACTTCACGATAATGAAACTCGAATTTAGATGGTGCTAACAACAATATCGTGTGTATAATACATTTAAATGGCTTTTTCCGGATTGAAATTATAGTATTAGAAAATTATTTTTCCTCTATTCATTTAACTGATTATTCATGTGTTTCTACGTTAGGTTTCTTAAAATTTTTGCTGATATGTAAACATGTGAAATTTATTCCACGTTTCATAAGTATTTTCGAATAAACAGTCCTTGTGCGCATATATTTATTAATTCACATATACACACATATATATATATGTGTGTTCGTGTGTATGCACTTAAATTTATTATATGTTTTATAAATGTTTATTATTGTTTCTACTGTATTATCGTGTATACGTTTAGTTTCTAGAAAATGTTACAAGTCACGTGGATAAGGAATAGTGTCTTATTACCTGTTATAAATTTATCTTGTCAAATAATACTACATACGCGTCTTTGATAGATATATATATATATATATATATATATATATATATATATATATAGGGTCCGGTAAAAGTCAAGATAACGCAGTCTGCTCTACTACGCATAAATTTTGATAACTTCGAACGTAATCTTTAAGTTTCTGATACCTTTTTCCCTTTTTGATTCGATTTTGTTTGTCTAATTACGTATAAACGGATGTTCTTTATCCTGACTTTTCCCGCTTTGCCGCACCCTATATATAAATAATAATAATCAAATCAAATCAAATCATTTATTTATGTGCTATTAAAGTACGAAATGAACATGTAATCTAAGAACTTCCGCTAATGCGCATAAGTTGCGCGACTTGCGGATAAATTAAAAAAAAAAAACAAACAAAAAAAAACGATGACGACACCCATAAATAAACTTAACTCATAAGCACAGTATGCCCACACAAACCCCTACACACCGACCAGAAAGCAAAAAACACAAAGTGGTACATACACACACATACATAAGTAACAACTATAAAAAAAATGTATATAAATATAGATCAATAAAACACAATTAAAAAATAAAATAGGTAAATAAAAGAAATGAATAAATAAGTAAATAAAACATGAACAAACAAAAGAAATTAAGAAAACGCATCTGTATCGAAAGAATATAATAAACGCTACTGAAAATGTTAATGTTTATATACAATTTTGCTAGTAATATACTTGGCAAGATACTTGCGCCGCCGCTTGCGATTTATTAAATCAACCTTTACAACGTTCGGTAACGAATTAAATAGAACAGCACCGGCATAACTAGCCTGCATTCTTGTATGTTATTTTCTATATAATAATTGTCCTCTACACGCTGGTCGTGTAGTCTGAAACCCTGATCACGTGTTCTTCGAATGTCCTTCATTAACAGCATTACGTTCTGAACTGTATCTCAAATTACTGTACGCATCTCGTGGTGGTCCTCCTTATAACGTAATGTCACTTCTGCATGTTGAGAATCTAGATTTGTTTCCGGACATAGCGACTTTTCTCGAGAAGTTGTCCGAGTTCATAAGAATATGAGTTAGTGATTATTACGGCTCCACGTTGGGTAAGCTGTAAAGGCATCCCCATAAAAAATAAATAAATAATAAACTTTATTTAGTATAACTAAATTAACAATTTTATAAATATCTGTTACAGCTAAAATTAATTTCGAATGTAGTCGTACGAGGGGTCTCTACCAATTTTTCCCAGTTGCGTTTGTTGCGTGGCAACCTATACAGAGCGTTTCTGGACCCCAGGAATTTTTTGAAGTCGTCATCACAACGTGTAAATGCTCGCGACCTTTTTCTCTTGCGGTACGCCAGGAACCATTCCGTTACTTTCATATATATATATATATATATATATAGTGTGTAAAATGCAAATGATCTGTAAATAATTTATTTTTTTCACTTTCTATTAAACAATTGCTAGTTCTTCAGAAAAAACTGACGATCGAAGCGTAGAGTTCTGTATTGTTTATTTATTACCGGCAATAATTAAATAATGTCGTGGATTAATGCCAAGAATAGTTAGTATAACATACTTTTATCAGTGTTTATGTCGTTGTTATTGCCTTGTTCTTTAAGTATGTTTTGTATCTTCAAATATGACTTCATACGTGTACAATAAAAATAGATATAAGTGGTTAAGAATTCAACGAGGATGTTGTTTTATAGTTCACACTCATTTAATAACTTCCATTGATTGAGAATTGCAATTCGAAAACACAGGATTCGTTTTTAATTTATTTATAACCATTTTGACGACCTTCATCCAGATATTGTTGTTTTAACTTTCTAATGCATTTTTTTTTGTCTTTCCGAAAATTATATATCTATACACACACACATATATGTATATGTGTATATATGTATGTTTATATTACGTATTATGTCCGTATAATTTCGTTTATCAGGTACTGCAATATAATGTACCGAACGGTAAGAAGAACAGAGGTCTCGCATTAGTCTCAGCCTATAAAAGCTTTGCCACAGAATCAGAATTAACGCCACAGAATTTAAGACTGGCTAATATTATGGGTTGGTGCGTTGAAATGGTAAGCCTGAACACTTTTTTTTTTATTTCTCACTTTCAAAACAGGCGACGAACAATCCAATCTTTTTTTTTAATTTCAATTTTTTTTTTAACCTCTGAATTTTGAAATAGTTTTCGCCACGCTCATTTATTTGCATGTAATTAAATGCTATGTCAATAAATGTTTTTAAAATAATAACTGAAATCTAACACATTTGTAATTATTATATCTGCAAAGTGTGTTTTTATGCCATACATATATGAATTTATAATTTTATAATTATTTCAATTAATTTTACTTTTTACCGGACAAGATTAATGTATTCAATGGAAACACGTAACTCAAATATGTGTTTGCCTTAAATATGCAAATACACGTTTATGTGTTTTATATATATATATATAATTTGCAAAGTGTGGAATGTAGTGATTATTTAAAAAAGAAACAAGAAAATGGTTAAAATTACTAAACGTTTATAAAAATTACAAAACTTTTTATCTATTAAGCCATTATCAAGTGAACATGAAATGAAATGTACAAATAAATGTATACAACATGTAAATAACAATAAAATGTAAAACTACTAATTTAAAGTATTTTTATATTTTATATTTCTTATATATTGTATACATTTATATTTTTATATTTTATTTTATGTTCCCCTGGTAACGGCTTAATAGTCTTAGCTCCTTTCTTTTGTTGTTTATTTTATACGCATATATGTGTGTTTATGTGCATGTATTTGTGTGTATATATATATATATATATATCATTTTAATTTGTAAGGAACTTTATGTTTATTGACTTAATTGGAAGTTGTCTTCGATATACGATGACTATATTTTGTGTATTCTTTAATCGAGATTTTTTTAAACCAATGTCAAAAAAAATGTTGGTACCATGGACGATAAATTACTTATTATCGTTTCCACCTGTGTCATTATCTTCGACTGTATTTTTCGTTTATGATTAGATTAAAATGATTACGCCGACCTACTACTTAACTCAGTTTCAGCATCAGAAATTTAATCTGTTCCTTAGGTAACTTTTTCAAGCAGCTGTAACTCTTATGCATTATAAAATGTTGATAAAAAGATTATACATTTTATACATCTGTTTATTGTACCACACAGCTTTTTAGGTGAACTGTAGATAATTTTCAATGTATCTTTATATAACTATTTTTCAAATTGAGACATTTTGCGCCAAGTAAAAAATAAAAAATTATTGTGGATAACGCACCTGAAACGATTAATTGACTTTAGTAAACATTCTGATATAGTGTATACGATGTATTTTATGATCGAACTTTCTGTACGTGATGGTATCAGTTTTATGGCAGTTATCAAGCCATTAACAATAAGCTCGGAAACCGCCCGACATAATGCCCGGAAGAAAAAATTAGCAAAGAAAAATCGCAAACCATGGATTGAATCTAAGGAACAGCCCAGAAGCCGAACTGAAATACGGAACACGACGTTCACTAAACAGACAAAGAATAATAATTGATCGAACAGGTGACAATACGAAGATGTTGGGAATCTTCGACAGCTCTTCCTTTATATGTGACGAGGAGCAATCTAGTCGACATATTTTTATCTGCAGAGATGCCATTTCAATGATCTATACTGTAACTGGATGGAAACAGCGCTAGGTTGCAGAATACTGAGTAAACACCGTTTAACGCATAAAGATCTTTATGCTGACACGAAGAAGAAGAATTACATATTTCTGATAATTAAATGGACGGTTTTGTTGTTTTGAGGATATTCAAAAACTACTCGACCAAAATTTTTGAATGAAATTTTATTTAAAAATAGGAAAACCGGAGATTAGCTCACAACGCTTTGTGGAACGTAATATCGTTCAGATGACCGCCACTTGCATTCACTCAATCTTTACAGAATTTTCGAAGACTTTTTCGAGCATAGGTGGCTAAATTTTTGAAATTTCTTTCGAAATCTGAGTTTTAAGGTATTCCAGATCTCGTGGACGTGTTTCGTAAACGCCGCTTTGAGATACCCCCACAAAAAACAATCGCGTTGAATTCTTTTCAAAACCCTCTTCGCATTATCGAAAATAACGTTCCACGCAAAATGCGCGCTTCCCCTCGTAATAGGATGCCGTAATAATTGAAACTAGACAAAAACGAATCTCTCGTGTGTACACTAAACGCGGAGCACGCGACTTGCGTTGTAGCAGTCTTACAAATTGCGTTATTAAAAAAAAAAGATCGTTTTCTCTGGATCACCTTATATCATGGTGAATCTGCTCCGGGGGTTATTCAATTTTTTTACATCAAACTTCTATTAGATCGCATTTGAACATTTGTTCTTCTTCTTGTTGATTCCAGTATTCGCGTTTGAAATCCTTGTAGATTTTGTTTCTGTTCTTCAGCATTTTGCACGTTCCCTATTTTTGGGTTCCACCTTTTTCCAGTCTTATCGTGTAATGCGGTGAAACATTTATTCATTTCTAGTTATGTCCGCAATTTCTTGCAATGTTTAGGCGGTTTATTTAAGAACAAGTTGTTAAGTTTTTTCTCGATTTTGGTCTACTTCGGCGGGGGATGACTGGCCGTTGTTGATGATCGTAATGTCTTTGTTCTCCATTTCGGCTACTTGTCCGCGTGATTGTATATTTTCCCGTTGATGCGAATTATAAAGCCAACACGCATGTTCGATATGCTTGCAGTGTAGCCATACATTTTATGCGTCCAAATGTCTGTAATGTTATTTCTCTTTCGATTTTTCAATTCTTCTTCAGAATTTCAAAATGTTCTTAGAACGTGAATGTTCCGTCTAATTCGTCGACATTTTATTCTTGCATCGCGCCTCACCTTATATCTATCTTAGCTTATATCAATTCCAATCGAATATATATATATACGACAAACGCCGTCTTCTGAACAACTGTACCTTTCCGATTATTCGAATTATTTAAACTCATTTCTTCAATGTAAAATGTAAATAGATGAGATGACATCCGAAAGTAATTATTGGATATATTATATATAGAGGTAGCTATATTTAAAATGGGAAATTGAAGGACTGCTTTGTACTGTAATTTGGCCTTCGGATAAAACTTATTGCAACGAATTGCAACTAAATTTTTAAGGTCGGTATATAAATTATTGTGTACATTCAAGAAATAAATGTGGCAGTGTTAAGGGTTTCTGGACGCAGCGATCTGTTTTATTTATAATATAACCATGCGTCAATGCAGTGTGATTGATGAGGAGATGAGATGCCTACTCATGTGTAGGATTTGCGATTAAGACGCATTGTTAATACGAAAGAAATATATAATTCCGGCCAATTAGCATAATCCGCCATACTTATGGAAATGCGGGGATGTGAATGTATGTATACAGTAAACGAATTACAAACGAAATATTATTATAACTAAGCAATCGTACTAAGATAA
Organism: Coronaproctus castanopsis; assembly: GCA_032883995.1. Taxonomy (NCBI): domain Eukaryota; kingdom Metazoa; phylum Arthropoda; class Insecta; order Hemiptera; family Monophlebidae; genus Coronaproctus; species Coronaproctus castanopsis. The sequence continues at coordinate 111,447,652 of CM065053.1, forward strand.
AGGAATCTTTCGTTAAAATAAATATATTTTAAGCTTTAGTTTTATAATCATCAGTTAAGACTGATCCATTACCATGATACTAAGCTTCCATTTTTCTCGGTTTTCCGCAACTGTTTTTAATTCAACGTAGTTTTCTAATCCGCTCTGTTATAGATGTTTATCTCGGTCCTTCAGTTAATCATGTTTATCTTATCCGATTTAATAACGACCTTTTCTCTTCAATTAGTCGTAGTATCTGTTTACATATATATATATATATATATATTTTACTCAGCTTGTTCGTTCTATTTTCCTCCAAGTCCTTATCTCGAACGCTTTTAACGTATTTCTTAAAACGCACGTTTTGATAATCCTATTCTATAATTAATTTCAGTATCACAATGGAGATCATCTGTTAAAATCTGTCCAATGCATTCAAAAGTCCTGCACTTGTTTCAACTATTTCTCTATAAATTTTTATACCGAATGGGCGCGGTTTCATTCCAATCATTTTTCCTTTTTTTTTTTTTTTTTAAACATTTGTTACCTTATCCAGTACCTTCCCTACTTTATTTAAACGCCTTTTAAAGCAGATCCTTGCTAGTAATCACCTCTGGTCATCCGCAAATTTTATAGTTTTTAATTTTTCTCCTCATATATGTTTGCTCCATAGTTGGTTGTTACAAATGTTTTCTTAACTATTATTTCTAGATAAACACTAAAAAAATATGACGGCGAGACAAACATGCTTGTCTTACTTCTCTTTTTATATTTTCAGGTTCTGATTAGGTCATCATTAATTTTTATTGCAGCTTTTCGTTGTTCGTACAGGTTTCATATAAGTCTCAGTAGATTTTAAGGGCATTCTATTTCACTTTCAACAAAAACCTCAATATACATAATTTTGATTCAGCCACCGATAGACTACGTCGTAAATCGTATATCATGTGTATACGTATGTATTTCATTTATATATATATATATATATATATATATATATATATATATGATGTGAAGTCCGTATATGAAAAGTGAAATAAGTATGAACTTATTGATTTGACCCAGATTTTTTTATATTACTAATTTCAGTTATTACCATTCTGTACACACACATATATATATATATATACCCCGCGTGTGTCTGTATTAATTTTAAACGGATACGAATGATTAAATTCTATTGTTTCTAATCAGGATTGAAATTTGTTATCGTGAGAATTCAAGTGATCGTTAAATCACAACGTTATAAAAGGTCTGGTATTTATCTTATTTGGATGAGATGACTTTTATCTGACAGCTTACCAAAACAATGTAATAACAACTTGCGGATAAAATTTCTTTTCAAAATTAATTAAAAACGTGTTATAATATTAAATATAGGTCGGTGATAATCTAAATTATCATTTTGAAAATACTTTTCGTCTGCTGATTAATGTTCAATTAGTTTAAAATTTTTTAATGACCTTCATTATTTCCTTCAAAAAGTAACACGCCACTACCGAAATGAGTTGTCGTTCAAAGTACGGTTATTTTTATTTTGGCTTCGACACTACCCTACCTCCCTTTAGAATTTTTTTTTTTTTTTTTACGAAGATATTCTTCAAACATCGGATGCGAACAGATATTTATTATTTTTTCAGTTTTTCAGTTGCAAATACAATTCCGTCATTAAAGATTATTACCGTCTCTTTTTGATTTTTTAAAATATTTACTCATTTTAAAATATTTTCGAAAGTTTTTCTTTCTTTGTTTCACATCTAGAACCGATAAGATATTTATCAACTAGATGGTGTGAAGTGAATGAGATACTTGCCCTGCAGCAGACTCATGAAATAGCTAATTTAGTTTAGAAAGAATTTATATATACTTTATGATTCTTTTGCTTTTGAGTCTCCTTTACGAATTCTGGTTACCAGCGGATTATTATGATTTTTTATTTTCAAAAGTAGGCAATATTTAAACAATTTTTAATTTTTAAATTAAATACGATTATTTTATTATTTTTTCGGGGCGATTATAACAAATCAAATTTCGCACGTTTATCGGTCGGTATGTTTTAAATTTACATTAATCATTCGCAATAGTTCGGAATACATACACACACACAATGTCATCGTGTTACGTCATGGTTCCTACCAGTTGGACTGAGATCATTGATTTCTAATCAAACCGGACAAGTAGAGAAATCGGTGAAATTGATGATTTGTCATTTAAACCGGTGGAAGTAAGTAAATTCGATTTTACTGTGTTAGTGAAAAGAATAGAGAAGAATATGATCGGATCATTGTTATCGATTAACAAGTGTGTACCTTCATAGTATAGGTGAACGATGAAATCAGTTTATCTAGTCCTGAAACGCGTAATATATATATTTAATTGTTCTAATCTATTGCCTAGAGTCTATTAGTAGATGATGATATATGACGAATAATTATGACGTAAATGATCTACAGATTCTATATTTGTAGTCTATGTTTTAATAGATCGCAATTTTCACGGCTATGTCAGGTCTAATGATTTGATTCGTTTCAGCCTGCTGCGTCTTTGCGTGGGGTTATCCAATAAGCTAATTGCAGTTCAATTTGGACGATTATACGACCGCTCCTTGATAATTTATTGTGATCCTTTTAATTACATCCGGTACTCCACTTTAAGGTAGTCATCGTGTAAGGTTTTATTCCTGTTATCATTGGAAAATCGCGATCGTGATCATTAACCGAGATCGTGTCGGGTACAAAACTTTTATTTTCGTATTAGAAGAAAATAAAGTTAAGAGATTTTAAATTAAATATACATTTGTGTATACTTCAAAAAAGACGAACGTATTATTTTTACACTCGTTTTCCCGTTAATCGCAAGATAATGATCTCAAAAATATTGCCGACTTCTCTCGATACATTGTTAAATCGTTTAATCATCGAGGAATCCTCGGCAATGAAATTGTAGATTCATTAGCGAAAGCAGGGTCTTCTAATGGTGTAGTATCCTCTTTAATTTCTACAAACGATATCATAAATTTTATACAGTCGGAACATAGGAAATAATATGTGGAATATATACAGCAAATCACTCCTCGCTAGGAACTATCAATTGCAATCGTCTCAACTAAATTTCCATGGTTCTACTTTTAATGAGATTGTACTTATTAGCGGATTGTGATTCGGGCATTACTTTTTACCGGATCGTCTATTCCTTATGAGAAACTTCTTACTGCTGTCTTCATATTGGTTGTGCAATTTGCAATCCTGATATTATTCGAATGTCCTTCTCTAATAATAGTACGTTCTGACCACTTAAATTACTGCGCTCATCGTTTAAGAGCTCTCCATACAATGCATTGTCCTTTTCATCTTGAGAATTTACATCGGTTTCTAGGCATAGCGATATTTTTAGGGAAGTTGTCCACGTCTATTGGAATATGAGTTACTTCGTAACATTATCACGTTGGGTAGGCTGTAAAAGCATCCCCAATAAATAAAAAAAAAAAAAAGAATGTAATTACATATATTTTTTCCGATGCAGAAAAACGACATTTTCAATAACATTCACGCGTGATTTCGTTATGGAAACTGCGATGAGCTAAACATTATTTACTTGTCTTAGAAACGTTGTAAACGCGACAATTTACTCATTCAGCGTTTTAAATGCCGATTACGACGATCGTGCTTCGTATAAAATTTATTTCGAGAAATGTAAATGAAGTTACATAGTAGAATTCTTACGAATATGGATTATGCCAAATAACAAACAGTTTCATTCATATTCGAAATAGTAGGCAATATTACTACTATCAGTTAAGATATCCGACGAAAATCAGGTTCCACTGCATCAACTCTCTTTTGCCATGGGTGTACGTAATAACTTGGGAAATCTCTACTATTTTTCTATATTCTGGATTTTATGAAACAATAAATTGAAGTAAATTGATAAATTCTGAAAAAACTATAACATCCAAACTTAAATCTAACGGATATCATAATACTCGGTTAGCTGTATTTATAGCGTGGTCATTTCGGAAATACAATTTAGTTTAAATATCAGTTTAAAATTTCTGAATTTTGTTACGTGTTATAGAGAGATGATATTAGGATATAGTGGATCGTGTTCGATACCATGTGAAATAAAAGCACAATTAGATTTCAATTAAAATACAATTACAAAACTTTAGGCGCGTATACATGCGCTTTAAAGTATAATATGTCGTGTATGCGTCTTAAAAAAAGATTGTATAGAAGAACATGAAAACCTTATTTCCTCTTCTAATTTTCAATGATGATGCTAATGATGACAAACGTATGTTATAGATAAGAAATATAAGTTGAGAAAAACAAGTTAAAAAATAGGTTTTAATTGAAAAAACACGGGTGAATATCGTTAGGACGCAATTATAACAAAAAACATTTTGTCCGGATTTTACCGAAAGTGGACTTTTAATCCCTATTTAATATACGTAATTTTGATCAATTCTAGCATGTACAACGCACTGTTCTACAGAGATCTTTTAATGTATATATACGTGTCGTATATTTTTTCTCTGAGACTAAAATCAAAGACGTGTTCGTATGTTCAAAAAATGTCTTTCGTATATTATTTATATATGTTAAAGCGAAATAGCACGGCTATTTTATTTAAATAGCGTTTTAAAGTCGGGGCTGACTTTCTTTTTTTGTATTTAATCGGAAGTGTAGGGTTTTGCAATAGAGGGCGGGTTAATGTTAGCCGTCACGTTATTTTTGGTAGCGTGTGTTGTTTGTTGATTATTCTTTTACCAATGTCAAATCACTCTGTCAATTTTGATGACGACCGCGATGGATATTCTTCGTAAACGATTTGAGGTTTTGAGAGTAGGATTATTTCCTGCAGAAGTGACGTGAATTGACCACCGAGATCACGTAATTTGACCTTTTTCTTATAGGTACGTTGAATTTGCAGGTCTCTTCCAATAAGTCGCAGCAGACGAAGGCCCTTGAAATCAACATTATCGATGCTATCGTTTAAATTCAGCCAGATATATGCGGCTGAGCCATTGAAAATTATACTACTCGGATCTTGCCGCGGTAGACATTTGAACGATGTTATATGCCATACGTATTTGTTTTTCAAATTAGAACATTCGTTAATAACTCATACACGTCTTGTTTTATTCCATTTCAACATCGACCCCACTCCCCCTTATTTGAAAACCTTATATTTACATATATTCAGTTGATTGACCGAATTTTATTCATACATTTGCCTACTTCCCGATTTACATTGTTTTCATCTGTCTTAATCATTAATTTGCAATATTTAAAAATAACGTATAACTCAAATGCTTCGAAATACAAGCGTAACCTTTTATTTTTATAACTCCTCCTAGACCAATCGAAAACTTACACGTCATGGATCTTTATTTCAAAAAATTGTGATCGCGTTGACGTATCGTATTTGTTCTTTTATTTTATTTAATATATAACCGAAATATTTATTTCGAGAGGGATATATTGTATGATACATAACTCTATACGTAGTTTAAAAAAAATATAAAGTCGCATCAATTCGAAAGTAAATAGTGGACGTCAAACGGGTCATCCCGAAGATTGATAAAATATCGGTCGTCAAATGTCGCGACCGGTGTAAGCTAACATGGGATAATTTGCCGTTATCTCCCTCGGTTCCACCAAAAAATAAACAGTTCCGTTAAAATGGCGACGTACTATTGCATTTATTTAGTACGAACCTACCTTTATCATTTCTCGATTATTTTTCTTGAATATTTTGAAATTTTACTTGAATTTAAAATTCCGTTATACGATTAAAAATTAACCTGTTTTATATACGTAAAACTGACGTCATTTTGTTTTCGCGGTATTTAAATGCAAATTATTCCCTATTTAGATTTAAATAGTTTTTGGTTATTATTAAGTACGATTGTATCAATTTTTTATTATATCTTCCGAATACAGTTACCGAATAATTTTTTTTTTTCTATAATCATTCCTAAATATTTCTCATCTATATCGGTATTTTATTTTATTGTTTCGATAAAAAGCGCGTATAAAAAATTAAATTTATGCGAATAGTAAATTCCATGAAAATTCTAATGTCTGTGAACGAATAAAAATTTATATTTCAGTATTGAAACAGTTAAAATTACGTCGACTTATTCTAAATAATGATAGATATTAATCTTTCGAGACGTTTAAATTTTGACCGTTGCCCATCCCAAAGTTTTCAATTGTTCTTCTTAACCGTATGTCAAATGAATTGCTAATTTTAGTATTCATATCCCCCATAACGACTGTTATTTCTCTCTCGGAATTCATAAACTCCCTCGTGAAATAATTCAATTATTTAATTTTTCGCCACGCAAGTAAGTGCATATGCTCGAATTGCTATAGGAACTAATCTCCGATAGCTATAACACGTTTTAACCAGCTAATAGATGGAATTAACTTTAATTTCAGCGGTTAATGTGTGACGTCTGCGGGTGAAAAATATAGTAACACAATTCAAATTAATTTACCATCTTTTTTATAATAGCGCAAGATGCGATTTATTCTTGTCGATAACTAATAATAGACAAAAATCGTAATTACAATAAAAATATACAACATATAATCCTCAAAATCAGAAAAGTTTATAATAAATTGAGATCATCGCATTGCAATCAATTTGGATACGATACAGGTAAAGCTCTTTTTAGATCAATAACAGAATATCATATTTTAATAAATTGAAAAAAACTGTTGAAAAAAATTAAAATCTTTACGAAGATTGCAATAGCTTTTAACGGCAATTTAATATGTGAAGTAAAAATTTTAATAATGAAATACAAAAAAAAAAAAATACACACTAAGAATATACACAACAGGAAACATCAAACGTTAATACACGTTTTATAAAACAGACAACACTGTACAAAGAAATAGAAGAGAACAGATAGTATCTAGAATCAGATGAAAATCATCTGAATAATCTAATTTTTTGTAAATACATTTGAATTTAAAAAATCGACTCTAAATTTAACTTAGAAAAAGCGCCCTCCTTAAAGTAACAGACGATATAATCACTGAACTTCCTGTATATTATATAACATTTAGTTTCCAAACAGATCGTTCTTTTCAGAAGTTTCTTAAACTTTTTTTCCATTTCAACTCCCTAATATCGCTTTCAATTCTTGTAAATATCGTTACTCGAACAAAATACTTTTATTTTTTTAATTGCTTGCGCATATTGCACGTAAATATGACGTAGGGTATAAAAACATTTTCTGCAGTGGTGCCCGTTAAATTCTGAAATAAAAAATGACAAACAAACAACGTGACAATATTGTGCAAATTACAACAATCAACTGGATTCGTATTGCAGAAAATAGAAATCACTGGAAATATCCGGGACATGTCTAGAACCAGCGGTATACAACGAATATAGACGAGTAATATGTGAAGAATATGCGGTATGTGAAAACAGTATATTCTGTAAGTTTCTTGCCGTATGAAACTAGTATTTACGGTTAAGTATGCTAATAATTGGTTGAGTATAAAAATATGAGTTATTTGAAAACTAATAATAATTTTGCAGGTGCGTTTCCATTAGAAGTAATCTAAAATGTAAATATTTATCGAAAAATTTTTTCGTTTTTATTCCGTTTGTAATGACGCCATTTTGTGGTTTTATGTGAATGAGTTTTTATATATAATATATAATATATTATATATGTATATGTACCAGCTTTCGTTAATATCTTATGTCTTATTTGAATACAGTTTTCTCGCTATTATATGAGACTGTTTGAGTTAATGGTTCAATTGTCATTTTTGTAAATATAGTTTTTATGTAAATCGTGTTATTTTATAAACCAGACGAAATTATAATTATAAATTTTATGCGTCATATTTAATATTTATATCACTCGGAAGAAATAATTTACGAATAAATTTAAATTATTTGTCGATTATCGTGCATATTTATTATTTTTAATGACGTCACTTAAACTTTGAGACTCGTAATACATTCTTCATAATATCTTTTTTAAATAAAAGGGGTTTTTGAAAATTATCGTACCTTAAATTATCCGGCAGTAATCAGAAATACACTTCTAAGGAGCAAAAAAAAGAACTTGGAAACGATGACGGAATTCTAGATTGCCAACTTAAATGACAAAATCGATCTATTAAAATTATATATATATATATATATATATATATATATATATATATATATATATATGACCAAAAAACACAAACGTGATACGTTTAAGTGTCTAATTTGACTTCTTCAAATTATGAGCATCCATTATGAAAGGTAGCTTTAAAAGTTTCAAGAGATCGCAAATAGTTCCTTCTATCCCTAACAGTGATGGGACAAGAGCACAGAGTGACAAAGAAAAGGCTAGCCTTTGTAAAATGTATGGAACAAGTTTTTAACTTAGCTGATATTCATCTAAATAAGTTTCACGAGGAATTAATACACGAGTTAAATTTTCCGTCACAAATGTCAGTTCCTATAGAATCATATTCCCTGTATGAAATAAAAAATTTATTAAATATTTAATAGAGTGCAAGATACGTGGATATAACTTGATAACTGGGATAATGTTAGAACGCCTATCGAAAAGAGAATCTCTACTCCTCACCTATATTTAACTCGGTAATCTATACGAATTACTATTCTCCACAGTGGAAAATAGTGTACGTGGCAATGATTTCTAAATCAGGAAAGTCCACTAGCGAAATATCTTTCTACCAATCTATGAGTTTATTACCAATATTCTCAAAAGCTTTCGAAAAACTACATGATTTACCCTAACTTTGAACAACTATATAATTATTCCTATCAGTTTGGCTTTAGACCGAAGCGTGCTACAAGTTCATCTAAAAACGAAAATATTGTGTAGCGAAACGTCAGTAAATCGTTTGACTGATCAGGTCTACCGTTTAAATTAAAACGTCTGCTTCCGTGCCCGTTCTATCTATTATTCTGTTCATGTTCCAGTGAGTGATATTTCCAGATAAAGTGTGAAAAATCTGAATTGTTATTACTGGGGTGCCTCAATAGGTCCTCTTCTATATTAAATTTACTCTTACGATATACCGGTGGAAAAATATGGGATATAGTAGTATTTTCTAATGATATAATACCGCTATAGTATCAGAATCTGGTTTTAATGCTTTTCAAAATTGGGCACACAAATGGTGGGTTAAAATATAATGCAAAATCAATTCGTGTTACTTTTACAACTAGACAAAGGTACCTATTCAGCAATTAGAATAACATATTAAAGTTTGTTATCTTGGTATAGATCAAGCGCTGTATTAGAAGAAGCACACATTACTCTGAAATATAAAGAACTAAAATTCGGATTTAATAAAATTTACTAGCTCTAGAAAGTTCGAACTATCTTTACAGTATAAAATTGTTATTGCATAACACCTCGATCGAATCTGTCTTTTAAAAAATTATACACTTCGAATCGAAAGTTTTAAGATCGCTAATTTAACGCTAATATCTATTGTGATTTGAATGTACCGGAATATAAATACTGTGATTGAAGCACGAAGCACACACATAACTTAAAGAGGTTAGAAAAACATAGTATATCACTGAGCATTAATTTAATTGATAAGAATGAGTAGGTTAGGCGACTAGATCTTTTTTCAAGTTTTAAGTGGAAACTACTAAGGGTAATTCAGTATCATGAACGGATGGCGACTATACTTTAATCATTATTCTTAATCCCATTTATATTATTATTACCGCAACCCAGTCCCCTATTATAATGACGTTATGTTTAGGTTTTCTCTTTTTGTGTGAAGCGTGTATTAATAGTAGATTCTCAATATACTCTATTTATTTTTCTTCCCTATAACTGATAATTGACATGCGGACTAGTATGATTTTACCTAATTTGTTGTTGCAACTAGCAGATCCAAAGTAAGTCTATTCTTTACCGTTCTAATATCTATTAAAGATTGTAATCATTTTTTCTTCATTTTTATTAGCGCTATTCCACCTTGTACTTACGCGCATTTACCGTGTACTATCCTATATTAACCTAACCTAAAATTAATACAAATTACGCGCGTAAGAAATATTTTGCATCGATCTCCTCTTCGTTGCAGTAATGGTAATCCTTTGTCGGAAGTTTGGAGACAGTGACAAAATGTTCCGCTAACTCAAAAGTTAGTAGCTATATATAATAATTACTAAGCTTCATGTTTTAAGCATATTACAAAGATTATATTAGAATCACATATATACTAGATGTGTATGTTTTAGAATACAAATCGGTCTTACGGGTAGTGAAATAGCAGAGAAAAATATACATATTTTGCGCTCTGAATCGATACAATGCGACAACTTGCCCATTTATCTTATAGCTTCTACATGACAAGTTAAATTTGTTTAAAAATGTCGTTCACTCTAAAATCTTTCGATTAAATAATTAAAATATTTTTTTATTTACTCGTAATACCGCGTACGTTTGCTGATATTTTAATTTTAGTAATTTTTTATTGCATCAAAATACTGCGCGCATATTTATATATAAAACCAATGATTCAGTTTACATATTGGTTTGCTCCATACACTAATCAGCGTATGTTTTCTTCTTTAATTCTGAATACACACACACACACATGCATATATATCCCGTTTTGATTTGTTGGTGCAAATATCATCATCATCTTCATCGTTGTATTGTTCGTATTGTTTGCCGTGACTAGCCGTTGTACGTTTTATTTTTACGTACAAAATGGACTAACATTCAAGATACTATTTATATGCAACGCAAATGCGCGTGCATATGGTGTTATAACGAGTGGGGTGCCACTGCCTTTTCCTTAATAATTTAGAATTACATAATGATGAAAAACTTTCTATTTCACGAGTCGGTTTTCGACCGTCGAATTGAATTTTATACAGACTATACTAAATGTTGATTTCATTTGTTATTTTATAACAAGCAATACTTTTATAATTTTCTTTTTCTAAATTACAGTTCCGGATTAATAATGTTTTGAATAATTGCAGCTTCAAGCGTTCTTTTTGGTAATGGATGATTTAATGGATGGAGCAGAAACGCGACGAAATAAATTGTGTTGGTATCGATACAATGAAAACGGTTTGAACGCCATTAACGACGGCATCTTCTTAGAGAACGGTGTTTACGTTCTATTGAAAAAGTATTTTTCCGACAAACAGTATTATCTACCAGTCATGGAAACTTTCCACGATGTAAATATTTACGAATTTATTTACACACATATATGTATGTATACTATATAATCGTATAGATATTTATATATTTATTGCGAATATCTAGAAATTTCTTGTTTAAATAGAAAAATTATATTTCTATTTAAACGAGAAATTTTTATAATTTCGGTCTAGTAGAATCGTTTTCAAATTAAATACAGGTGCGTTTGCTTTTTTTATTTGGTAGACCTTAATGACGTATACTTACAATTTTAACCCTCCCATTTGGTACGATTTAAAATAACTGAAAAAAGTACGAGAGAACTGATTTTTATAACCTGTCATTTTTTTTTACATACGTTAGTTATTCAGTTAAAATCATATTTTTGTCTGCTCTCTGAAAAGATACCACACACTTGCTTAATGTACAATTTTTGTACATTTCAAAATAAAATTGTTTGAGGGAAAAAAATCATTTTGAAATACATTCGTTTATTTTAAATTATTTGATATCTCATTTATTTGAAATTAATCAATATTTCGTCTGTAATATATTTCACGTAAAAAATAACTGATATATTTGCGGGCTAATTCGTTTCAATAAAATGAAAACTGAATTTAAAAAACTTCTCGTGTTGTAAGAACAATTATTTACGAGTATACTTTCGTATTCTTCTTTTTGCATCTTAAGCAAATTGTTAAAAGCTACATAAATCTTCACATTGATAAACTTTTTAATTACAACTTTTTTTTTTTTTTCGTGTACCTTTCTATTAAACAATTTAAAAGTATTTTAATTCTGTCTTACTTATTTACGTTTTTCTCCGCATTATATCGTTTAATTTTTCAACTTATGATTTCCAACATTTTTTTAAAAATGGTTGTTATATTCTTGAATCGTACGACATATCTAACATTTTCTATAGTTGATGAAGTCCGAGTCCGAACTCTATTGACTCTGTACATGTGGATGTCTCGTGCACACGCCGTCAGAAAAGTTAATTTTCCATCATTAATTAACGGCGAAGGAAAAATTGTTACAGAAGAAAAAGGAAAATTTGAATTAATTGATAATGTACTCTTGCCGAAAGTAGAGGATGAACTTAGGACAAGTGGTATATTACGAAATTATAAATTAGACAAAGTAGACGAACTAGTTATAATAAAAATAATTGGAAAATGCAATAATAAAAGAGCTAGCCGGATTAATAGTTTAAACATTTACCGTTTCCGAAAATATGGAAAATCATTCTACTAAACAAACCTGATAAGGAACACACCTTATCAAAGGTCTACAGACCGATAACTTTACTTTCTAACATCGGAAAGATCTATGAAGGAATAATAAAACATCAAATTGACCAGTTGTTGGAGAATAACGTGATACTAAATGAAGAACAGTACGGGGGATATCATAAATGAATCAAATGAAAAAAACTATATTGAAATGTATGGAAATCGTTACAAATTACAAAAGTCCTTGTAAATTGATATTATTAATAAAAAGGTTCGACATCGTCGATGTCTTCGATAATATAAAATGGTTAACCATTTTGGAGTGTTTACAACTAAGTAAGTTTGAGTCAAATTTAATTGAATTACCATATAGTAACGACGTATTAAATTTACATGTCAATGTATTCTGTGATTATCATCATAGATATATTCTTCTCTTCCTCGGGATACACGGTTTAACAATAACAAAATTTCCTAATTATCAAAGAATCCTCACCGACGGCTCCAAATCTAATGCAAATTCTGGTTTAGTTGGTGCTGCCTTTGTCATTGACAATGTGTTACATTGCAAAGATTCAAACTTTTTTCGGACGTTTCCGTTTTCACAGCCGAGTTAATGGCTATTGACAGAGCTTGTGATTATATCCTTAATTTCAATAACAATGTGTGTAGTGCTAGTTCTCGCTCCTAGCTATACAGAATTGTCCATTCAAATTTGATTACCCTTGATATTTTATACTTCAGACAAATGTCTAAAAATTATACGACTAGGCGGTGTTTTCGAATTGGATTCCTAGTCACTCCGGATTTAAACTTAATGAAGCGGTGGTACGACACTCACATTTATTCAATCATTAGATTTACCCTCTAAAATTCAGTTAAACTATCACAATTCTTGGTACGAATATTGGAAATTCTCAAATAAAGGTAAATATTTTAGAATTGTTCGGTCGCATTTTCCGTTCCATAGTATGTTCGTGTCCCAATATTTATCACCCTTCATCTACTTCGCAGATTTCTTACAATAATTTGTAGGTTACGCATAGATCATTCCCGTATAGTGTTAAATTTTTCTAGCGGGGATAATAATCAGGGACCATGTACTAGTCATGTTTCCATAAATATCCTGGAAGATATAAATCACCTTTTTAATTATCCTCAATTTAATTATAATGGACGAATATTTTTTAATAAACTGATATTTTTCGCTGTTTTCCTCCTAATTCCCTACATTATCTACTAACCTTCCACTATAAAGTATTATTTCTTAATTTTTATTTTTATTTTAAAGTGTGATATTATTTAAAATTACTAGTATGTAATACTTAAATTGTAATCTACTGACCACAAGAGTTTAGCTTCACCTAGGCCAAAAAACAAAGAACAAAAAAAAATTAACGATGATTCGGCAGACATAATAATAAGTTGCAATTAGAAACATTTAAACTACCTGAGCAGCGTGATAAACCGATGACGAAATTTCATCGTGATTTCAAACGGCAAACAGCTCGTATTTTTTGACAAGGAAGCTACATCATAGGATGGAACCAAAATTGCCATGTACAAATTTTGGTGCCGTTGATAGTTGTGATAAAGAAACATTTGTCCGTCTGAAGTATTTTTTTTTTATATGGTCTAATATATCCAGATATAAATGATATTTTAATATTAATTGCGAACTATTTCTTAATTCGTGTCGGAATTTTAAAGACTGTTTCATTCGGTCTTTTTGTTTCGATATTGATATAGTAATTTCTTTTCGGTGTTCGTTAGACCTGTTCTTGTTAAGGACAAAATTCAGTATCTTGTCGTTCAGATATTCCTTTCTGCAGTAATGTAGTTATTTATATATATTATAATTAACGACAGAATACTTTCAACTTTAACACGGTGGTCGATGATTGTAGTTTATAAAAAGATTGCTTATATGTAGATCAATGATTAAATTTATTCGGTTAATTTTAAAAATTCTACATTCTGCATTGCATATATTTTAAGTCGTAACATAAAAAACGAATGATTATTTTAAAGGAAGAAATACAATCATATTACGTAATAGCGATTAATTAATTCAACTTGTTAATTACAAAATCGTGGTGGAAATGCGGAAAAATTACAAATTTAATATATGGCAAATAAAAAAAACTTGGAATTGTTAAAAACTCCGTTATACGATGATAATTTAAAAAATTCTGAAATAATAAAGTACTTCATCGTTGAATACGGTAATTAACTTGGAATTTATCAAATGGCACACTGTTCTTAAAATGAAACGAATTAAAATTATCGGAATGAAAATGACGGCAGTAATAAGCTCGAATTATAAGAAAATAATATAAATACGATTTATACAATACAAGTCGAAAAATAGAATCCAGTTATTTCAAAGGAGTTTAACCCTTTCAAACGTAATGTTAACAATATGAAATTTTAAAGCTAACAACATTTTTTTGTTTATGATTGACGTAAAATGTTTCAATTTTAAAATACATAAATACATCGCACCTAAGAAGCGCTATTGATAATAAAAACCTGTATAAAATTTGTAATTTGGCTTTAAAATTTTATAATGTATGACTGAAAGGTTAAGATATATACAAGTATGTCGATATATTTTTAATGGTACTAAAATTAAGAATATACTCGTAAATTTAGTACTACAAAATATACCTCAAATGCCAATCCGATATATTAGTTATAAAATGTTCATTAATACTCTATATATTATTAATTCGTAGGCGTGCTGCATTTTTTAAATGTATACGATTATATTTGAAGATATTAAGCTGTTTCAATGATCTTCGTTATATTAAATATTTTTTCATCGTCATTTTCCTACACTTCTAGTAAATTCGTTGTGTCCATTGCGAATATAGGTTCCAAGCCACTTTTTAGCATTACGGAAAATGATCTGGCAGATGCGGTAGTTAACAGCTTGTGCGCGTATGACGCCCAATATTCTATCATGTCCGAAAGACATCTGCATTGCAATATGATGCATAACTTCGCACGAAATGGACCTCTCAACTTACGCTAACGCGTCACTATAGCTCTATTCGTCATTATCTGTTTACGGAACGATGGAAGATTGGAATATCTTCCGTTTCACTGCCACAAATACCATATTGAAATATACCGTCGTTACTAGAACTGTAACTACAGTCGTATGAATCGGCTTACATACAGAAATATGTACTCCGTAGTCTCTGGCCTCGTACAAGTATAATGGATTAAAAAAAAACAAAGCATAATTGAAATCTTTACATTTTCTAATTATGGACGTAAATTAACATTCTTCTTTTACTTCGTTGCCACTTGATCTGGGTATCGTGAGTTTTATGAACCGATCTTCTGGGCAATTCTGCGTCATTTCGTTCTATCTGCGACCAATCTTATCTACTGATGTACTGGCATTCCGATAACTTGTTTTATTTGGTCAATATATCTTAACAGTGCTCTTACACGTTTTCTGGCACCTTCTATCTTTCCTTGTATAATCTTTTTTTTTTTTCCGCACCATGTCCTTCAACAGTATTTTCATTCCAAGGTGCCGCAGTATTGACATGTTAGATCGCTTGGCCGTTCATGATACCTCAGCATACAGACCAGTGCATTTCAACTATGCTGCGAGTGAAATTAATAATATCCATCTAATTTATTCTTCTCACGAATATTAACGAAAATATTTATAATTATTCTAATTTATTTTTTTTCTTTCCGTTTGTATGTTTGCAATTTAAAATATTACCGAATTGTAAATCGTACGTTGAATGCTGAATTATCAAAAAAATGTATATTTTTATGAAAAGAACAAAAAAACAAACGAGAAAATAAATTTAGAAACGTTTAAGAATAATATTTATAATTACGATGTAAACTTCGATTAATATTAAATCCGATAAATAAAATATTTATAATCATTTTATTAATGTTGTTTCAGATTATCCTAAAAACATCGATAGGTCAATCGCTAGACATATTGTCAGCTAAAAGTTTTAAAACGACCAAATTGGAGAAATTTACTATGGACAGATATAAATCTATCGTTAAATACAAAACATCTTATTATACTTTTCAGTTACCGGTATCCTTGGCTATGTTAATGGTAAATAAATTGCGTTTTTTCCTTTTATTTTCGTATTTTATTCATTTATTTTTTTTTTAGTAAAGTTTTTTTTGTCTATTTGATCTATTTTTGTATTTTTGTTTTTCATTTAGATATTTTACTCGCGTTTTTTTGATTATTTTTTTCTTAGTCGAACATATACGACACCGAAAAACATAGACAAGCGAAGAGTATATTATTAGAAATGGGTCATTATTTTCAAGTGCAGGTACGTCTTTAAAATATTTTAAATTTACGATTTTTATTCAATTATTATTTCTGTAATTATTACTATTTTATTTGTGATCTATACTAATATATAAAACTGCAGTGTCTGTCAGTGATTTGCGAATATTTTCATTATAATCACTGCATTGGGCTATTTTTATTACACATAAACAGAAATTTTTATCATTATTATCATCATAGTCGCTCCTCTTGGATCGAGAGATTGCGTACATCTATATTTTCCAATCTTTGGATTACAACTTCTTTGGTTTTTACACTTGTGCTAGCCGCCGGTATATGAGCCGTTATTAGTTACAATCTTCTTAATCGCTCGATTCGGTTTTGATTGTATTTTACCACCCTACATCCCCCAGATGAATATTTTTTTTGTATTTCATGCGTTATTTCATAACTTACTTTTCACTATATCTTCGACTAAAACGGTTTCTTTTTTTTTTTTACGGGTATTGCCACATTTCGTACAAAATCGCCTCCCCCCGTGATATCTTTAACAGCTTCCGATAATACCAAATTTCAAAGCGGATATCTTTCTAGCGCATTTTGCGCTCATAGTCCTTGTTCCGTATGAATATTTCAACACTTACCATACGTAGTACCGAATTGTGCTTTTCCTTAGCTTCAGACTCCATCCATTCATTTTCTTCTACCCTCTAGAGGGTGTCGTGATATTATGATACTGAAGCCTTAACCGTAGTTCTCGATGCTGTTCTATTTTGGACCGTTAGCAGCGCTTCATGATACTCTTTAAAGGGGCTGATGGAGAATGACTCCGTGTAACTCACAAACAAAATTGAGTATCAATTTTTTTGGCTGTGACACTGCAATCAGGTAGGCAACGAGAAACCACCTGATTACCTTGCCATGAGAATATTATGAAATCAATAAATACAGTAAGTTTCCGACTCATTTTTAATGAAAGTACTCACATATTACTATGATCCTAAAGCCGACCCTCATCCTAATCTCGCTGCTTTATTTTTTGCAAAACTACTTGAAAAATTAATATCAGTTCGACTAACTAATATAATGGAAGAATAGAAAGTTATTCTACAACATCAATTGCGTTTCAGGAATGCTCACTCTACAGAACAACAGATCCATAGGATTGTGAAAATAATTGAAGAAGGTATTCAAAATACAATATATAATGAAGCATTGTCTATAAATATTACAAAAGCATTTGACAAAATACGGAATGAAGGTTTATTATACAAACTAAAACAGTATTTCCTGAACAATTATGGACTTATGGCATCGTATCTAAGGAACAAACAATTTCGTGTTAAATGCTGTGATGGCTATTCTGGACCGCATTCAATTAAAGTCGGAGTTCATCAGGAAAGTGTAATGGGTCCGCTATTATAGAATTTATATACAGCGGATCTTCCAATGAAGGTAAATATCAAAGTGTCTACTTTTTCCGATGACACAGTGCTCATTGCTCAAGACAAGAAGCTACATGAAAGCTAAATCTAAACCATCCAGGAATCCACTTAAACATACACATAAAATATCGAAATCGGTCCAGCAATTTAGGAGTTAGGTCACATACACGTACAGAAGAATTATCTCTCTCTCTCTCTCTCTCTCTATATATATATATATATATATATATATATATATATATATATATATATATATATATATATATATGTATATAATTGTGTATTTAGTGTTTATTAATTAAATTTATATTATATTTATTTATATTTAATTTTATTACGTCGTGGTCGCCAAGTAGTTGAAAATTTATTACTATTATATTTTTATTTACGCGTTACTTTATTTTCGAATATTTTACTTATATTGATAAATACTATCTCGTTGATTGGACATCAATTTGTAGAATATTTCCCTTTGTTGATCGTCAATTTATTAAATATTCATTAAAATGTATAGATTTCGTTTATATTTATTTAGGAAAAAATATAAAATTTATTTGATATTTATTCTACGAGTACAAATGTGTGTACAACTAATATTCTACTATGTGCTGCGAAGTTACTCAATCGCGGTGAATTACCACACACCATAGCAACTACAGTAACTATTCGATTATTCACCACTGTCATTACCCTAATCATAGTCAGAATTTGTATCAATGCAATTTAATATTAGATTTTTAATTTATATTATTATTAAATAAGTACGCATATTACGAGTGCTACGAAATTAAACGATAACAAACGTAATTTATAAATATATACATACGTACTATATAGAAGTATAAAATATAACCCGACGATGTACCGCCGATACCGAACAAAATTTCGTTGACTGCCGGTGTAGATGGCGAACTAGATAATTTGACCTCCGAGGTAGAATTAGTACAATTGAATAGTGTTACTGACTAGACCTCGTGTGTACATTTTAATACGATTGTTAGCAGTTGTAATTCCAATAATGAAATTTCCGTAAATAGCTATTTGTGTAATGACTAGAACAAATATTATTATTTTTGTAGCATATACATTTCCCTAATCTGTCCATCGACTACTACTAAGTAACGATATAAATATTTCTGTTTTTTTTTTTTTTTTTTTCGCTATTTCTATGATCCTCTAGAATTTATAGATATCGGTTCTATATCGGATTCGTCGGTTATACGTCGTTAAAGCAACCACATTAACATACAATATCTTTTATTTGATCTATATGTACACATATCTTTTCTGTTATGATATTTTTTGTTAATTTTATGTTATATATATATATATTTAATTCTCGATGTAGTATACAATTATATTTTTATATACATGTATGTATATGTAAAGTTCTTTGCATAGACAGACTCTTTTCTATATAGTTATAGTAAGAGCGTTACAACATTGAATTTCTATATAACTAAAGTAATGATGTGATTGCATAAATATTTAACTATTTGCGTTATTTTACATTTATTCGTGTATTCGTGGCAGGATGATTATCTGGATACATTCGGTGATGCGGATGTCATAGGCAAAATAATAGGAGGAGATATTAAAGACGGAAAATGTTCCTGGTTAATTGTAGTTGCTCTACAACGTGCTACGCCGGAGCAGAAAAGTATTCTTCAAGTAAGACGTAAATAATCGTTAAATTATTAATTGGCAAAAAATTCGTTAAATTTGTGGTACTTTTTTCTTCGAGCGAGTGTTTTTTCTCGAATTTTTACTCTGCGCTGCTTCATCATCATTGTATCCGTATAGGAGGTAGGCGACTACTTATTTGTACATATTTTGTTTTACAGTGTAAGTAGCATACAAGGCAATCATAGTCAAGAGAACTGATTGTAATCGCTATTTATATTTTTATTTTCTGATGATAATTTTGTATTCGAACTCGGCGCCTTCTGTATAGAAGTCCGTGCTCTAGCCACTAGGCTATCCTGACGACCTGAGCTCGTGTTAAAAGATTATTTTTTTCTCATTTCATAGAATTTTTCTTCTTCATACATCGTATTCGTTAATTTCAATTCTTCCGTCTCTCTCTATCGACTATGTATACACTGACATGGAAAAAGCAAAGGTCCTCGCTATTCGCTATTTCAAAATTCACTAACAAAACTTACATTTAGCCTCCAACTTTCAGCGCAGGAAAGTCCAGTGTAAGGTTCGAAGGTACCGACCTACCTTGAAAATTGGTATATATATATAATATATATATATATATATATATATATATATATATATATATATATATATATATATATATATATATATATATATATATATATATGTTAAAAAAAATGTACAGCAAAAAAGAAAAAGTTACGATAGTAATAATAAAACAAAAGAAAAACACGTTAGACATTAAGTAAATATAGAAAAAATAATAAATCATAAAATAAGTATCATATAACGTTACAACAGGTTATGTTTGAGCCTCCTATGTTTATACTATACATATATTTGAGTTAATCGTAATTGCCTATGGTAGAAATTAAACTATTATCGTGGACTAGTCATCGCTGAACTTACGCGTTAAATTATATGGTCCTTAATATAAGGCACGTTTTAGTGTACGAGTCAACGATTTTGTAGTATCTAGAGACATTTAGCACACATCTGAGACGCCTGTTTTGAAATACTTGTAATTTGTTAAAAATTTGTATTTGAAATAAAACTCCGACAACAGTACGACATTACAGGACGTATAAGTGTTTTATACAGAATTAATTTATTATTAACATTAAGAAATGATTTTCTGTTGATTAGTGTATATATATATGACAGATATATACTCCTGTTTTATTTTTTAATTATTTTTTGCTGTCATAATAAGTATATAAATGTTTCTTTTATTTGTTACGGGTCTTTGTATTATTTCCGTTTGTACGGCGAACCATGCTGGGCGTTTTTGATAATTCTCTGTAAATTATGTTGAAATATACGTTTTTGTGTGTGCGTGCGTGCTTGTATGTGTGTATTGTATTATTTAGTTTTAATTAGAAAGTACGTATTATTTCGTAGGAATGTTACGGTATTGATGACGAAGAAAAAATTCAAACGATTAAAAAAGTTTACAAAGAAATCGGTATTCCGTCGTTATACGCTGCTTACGAAGAAGAATCGTACAATTTGATAGTAAATCAAATTCAAATGTTGTCCACAGGTTTGTCGCAAGACATATTTTATAAAATTTTAGATAAAATTTATAAAAGACGAAATTAAAAGACGATAATATAAAATAATTCGGATAAAAGACGAACAAGTTTCGTTTATTTTCAATTTTACATACGAATTTATATTATTTTGCACGTGCGCGTGTGTGACGCGTTTATTTCTATTAACGTTATTATCGTATACGACTGATTTAATCTTAAACGTTAGTGAAATATTTGGAATAACGTTTTTTTTTTTTTTTTTGTAAACATTTTTGTGTATATTTATTTTCTGTAAACAACTTAAATTGTTTTCTTTTTTGTTTACAAAATAAATTGCGAATGTGTGCCGGTTTATATGTAAAATTATAGTTCTTATTCATTCTAAAACGAAATATTAAATATAATTCATGATTTTATTACACAAATATGCGCGATAATATAAAACGTATACGAAATTATTAATGTCGCCGTTCGAAATTATCACATTTCTTCGACAATTTAGTTCGATATTATAAATTTTGTTCTAACTTTCACGAAGTGAGAATCTTTATTACGTCCGTAAAGGAAAAAATTTCGCATATATAACGAATAATAAACGGTAAAAATTGTTATTTTAGTTTTACAAGTACACGAAAAATAGTTTTGTAGTTATAGCTAATGAAAGTTTTTATCGTACGAAAGTTATTATTATCATTATCATTACGAAAACACAACAGTCAATTTATCGTCGCATGTATCGAATTTTCTTTCGATTAATTCTATAATTCAGATTATCTTCGTTTATCGAAAGAAATCCGTTTCTTATGATATGCTATATTCAGCGTTAACTACTACGTGAGGTAATTTTTCGTTTGAAACGTTTTCATTTTTGAATATTTTACATTTTTTTTTTTAAAAATTAGAATAAAAAAACCAACGTCTATTTAAATTGAAACTATGTATACGTACGTACGTAAATAAATATATTACTACGTGTTTAGAGTAGAGGGGTACATTAGAAACATAAAATGAATTAGTTAAAATATACCAAATAAAAATAAAAATGTATATATACACAGTCTTGTGTAATAGTATATCGTTCGGCGTATTTTTCAACAACAGTTGATCGACGATGTCGGTATCTTCATTTCGATTTTTAACTTCGTACGGCTTCCTGATTTTGCTAATAACTCTTATCTTTGATTCAGGTAACCGGATAAAGGTCAGTTGTTTAATATAACTTTTTCGGGAACTGTTAACATTTTTTATTGTTCCACCAATTGGCATACATCGTATCTTTTTAATCCTATTTCCATTATAAATGGAAAATTTTTTCAAATGGTTCTGTTAAGCCTCCATAAGACAAATGTCCAATCCAGGATGTAGAATTATTATTTTCTTTAAAAGTTAGTTTTTTTAATTCCGAAAACTCTTCTCGTAATTTTCTAGCAATCCATTTCAAAAGGCAATTCAACCTTGCTCGCGAATCATCGTTTTATAATCCTCACTATCTTTTTAAACGTCGTTTTCCGTTAAAATGTTTGTATCTGTTCCATCACTGTATTCTGTTTCATTTACTTCACGGAAATTAACGCATTGTTTTTTTTGAAAACTTATTAAAAATGGTTGATCATTTTTATTATACGTACTAGTATTATTCCGCACAATCCCTGGATTTGCGTCGAACGTTATTAAACAAATTCTATATAAAGCATTCAAGGGTGATAGATGGTTTAATTCATCTCCATCTCAATCAGAGACACAAGCAATAACTTTATATCCAACAATATTCAACTTGTCTATAACTTCATTTAATAATTATAAGTGATTTTATTTTTTAATTTACCGCGTGAAAAAAGGTACAGTGTGATTTTTTTAAATCTATACCTAGCCTTGATAGGCTATCAATAGATTGTAGGATAATAATTATGTAACGTGATCGGTAGACCTTCCAGCGAAGGGCACCTAAAAGTAAAGTAGCTTAATTAATCAAGTATGTTTAATAATTTGAAAGCTTTGTGATTTTTTCAAGAAAATAAACTAGGGATTTTAACTAATTTTTACTACAAAAAATTATTCTCTCGTTTCGGATATACTCGTTTTAGTACACGCGTTGTCGTGGTCTACACTTACCAGTAGTCGGATATCTGCGCCTTTTAAATAATTATGCTACATATTAAAACGGAACGTTTATTTATACGTAAACATATTGTTAATCAATTGCATAACTTCTATTAAAACAGTATTTGAATTATCTTTATTCAAAACAAAAATTATGATCACACCTACGTTCCTTTCAAATAATACTTATACTGAATATTAAAATCACATTTTTAATCTTAATCCATATATATATATATATATATATATATATATATAATATAAATAAAAAACTGTTTTAATAAACGTTATAAAATATCAATGGCAGCGCAATTATCGTATGAAATATTCAATAGAAATTATATATAGTACAAAAACAAGCCGTCATATATAATCAACTAATCCAACGAAAATTAACTATTACAAAACTTAACTCCGTAACTGTATCAGATTAAGGCTGTATTTGAATCATAAATATTTTGAATATTGAAATCAAAAGCTTTAGTGTAACAACTGCTCGATTAAATTTTATAAAACGTAACCCATCGTTTATTTCGTACCTATATTTAGTTGTTTATTTTTATTTCGTTTATTTATATTTAGCTTTATTGCGTTATTTACTAGTCTACACACATTTCTAGTATTAATATTACCTATAATACTATCGACAAGAAGACTAATTAAACTTTTATATTTAATATCTGGACTTTTTCGTGTTCATTTACTTCTCACGAGTACTTTAGAAAACCTATTGCATGTACGAAAATGTTTGCAATGTTTTTTTCATTTCAATTAATAGTCTATACTGTTACTACTTCATATCGATCATGTTTAATGTTGCTTTCGCATCGAATTTTCGGTATTTTTTGTGATTTCACGGGATACGTCTGCTTGTTGTTCGTTTATTATGATTATTTATCGGGTAGTACCGATATAATTTTTAAATTATTTTTACTGGATACAAACACCTATTATTATTATTGTTCGACGTCATGTTTTGCCTACGTTGTTAACCTATGTTGCATCGTTTGATTATTTTCTTAAGTATTTAATTTTGTTAGAAAAATTAGAAGGAAAAATAATAGGGACAATTCAGAGGAAGGGTTAGTATATTCCCACCGATCCTTTAGTTGTGGAGATTAAGTCGTATTTATATTTCTCAGAATACATCGTATTGCCGCATACGCCGAAATTAATGAAAGAATTCTTAAATAAATCTGTATATTTATAATTGAATTACATATGTACATACAACATCATGGGCAACTATAAATTATCATAATTACCTAAATCGGCAACTATTTTATCGATTTAGTTCGATAAAATTATTAATATATTGATGAAATCCCGATTATTTGTGTACAACTGTTTAATACAAACGCAGCATACTAATTATTCGCACAGTACAATCATCAAAGTCTGATGACAGAATTCTGAAATAAACTTGGCGTATTTAAAATAAAAATAAATCACCGAACATAGATGCGAAATGAGTTTACTTAAATTAACTCGATAATAATTATTAACCGAGAACTATCATTTTATTGACTTAGAACGTTGAAGTTATTCATATATTGATGGAATTACGATTATTTACGTAAAACTGATGAACCGATACCGCTAATGTAAGCACATAAAGACAAGCTGCTATCCAACAATTGTGTGCATTCTGAAACAAATATCGATTAATCAAAATATTGCGTTAAAAAACAAAAACATAAATCATGTTGTCTGATGGGTTTTCGTCAAAATGAGCGTGTTCGGTCATAAAAAATTGCGATTATTATTGAATCAACGTTTATACACAAATATCGTATTGCTTTGCGCCCTACATTTTAAAGACGTTCTCTTCGCAATCGTAATAGACTTCCGATAATTTTAATTTAATTTATCGATCTAAGTTTTATCTATAGTGTAACACGTTTATTTATCTTTAATATCAGGTAAAATCGATAAGATTATGATGTATCTTCGATTTTAGTACATCGATAGAATATACATCAACAAGATAATATGACTAAATATATACAGAGTTAAGAAATATTTTTTCTGGTTAAAAATCAACAAATCACTTATTTTTATAATTTAATAAAAAATGTACACCTACAAATAGACTACGAATGAACTGATATTAGCTGTTGTTGAAGTTGCAAAATACATGTCTCAATTGATCGTAGATGAACGTGAAATGATTATAAAACACTTGAAAATTTCATTTCTAAGTTATATTGTCAGCAGTGAGATTTGAACTAGATTAGATGGTATAAGGGTTGAAAATTTAATGTAGATAACGAAATTTAAATATTTTACTTGTAAAATTAGACGATAAATTTTGAAGAATTTAAAAGCAAACTAATACAAATTTATTAAATTTTGTGATACATTAAGCGTTTAAAAATGATAACGTGTAATATATATCAATATATCAGTCATATTCAACATAACTCAACAATTAGTGTATATATATATATAAGTATAAATAAAAATTGAATTATAAGTTACGCCAAAAATATTAGTTGTTGTACATATACGTAAATTGAATTTAATATATTCAATAGCCTTCAAGATGGATTGAATAAATATATTAGTGTGTATGCGTGTGAAGAGGGAAAACAAGGTCATGTTATCATTTATGCAAATCATTAGCACAGCAAGTATATATACATGTTTATTATAATACAATAATAGTTTTTTTTAATTCGTATTTTTATATTAATTTGAATTTTTCGCTTGTATGATATCTGATTAAATTTGCAATACATATATACGTTCAATACTAACATTGTGCATATGTGTATTCTAATATTACGTTGCAGTAAACGAGCTTATATATATATATATATATATATATATATATATATATATATATATATAGTAGAACGTCACCATTGGGACTATCAACATGGTCGGATTATCAGAAAATACAGATAAGTGCGGATTTACAGTAAAAAAAATTGCAACAAATGCTGTAAAAGCTATTATTGCTATTAAAAAATAGAAATGCCATATGTATTTATGTATGTAGTAAAATCTTACCTAGCAAAAAGTCAGTTATACATTTTTGTTTAGCAGATGAAATTCTATACTTAGCTGCAATGTTCCTCCATTTCGTAAATGTCCGTAGGTGTTTAGGTTATGTTCCGCTCGATATGGTGAAGAGAAATATCAAAAGCTTTCTTGGTGTTGGTGGGTGAAATCCGGGTGGGGGTTCGTCATCATCAGTCTTTATCTACATGCATTAAACAGTTCTCTCTATATATAAAATTTTACCACAGTTTTAGGAAAGCCTATTCTCGTCTTAAGTTTGGAGGAGCAATGTAGGTAAGAACAGGAAGCCAGTCTTTATTCGTCGACCTTAATGTGCCGGTAATTGTTCTCGCTCACATTGCTCTTCCAAAATTAAGAAGAGAATAAGCTTTCCGAAAACTTCGAGAAAATTTTACATATATGGAGAACTGCCTAATGCATGACTATAAACCAATAAGAGAACTGAAATCTTAACAGCCAATCTGGAGAACGGCAGTACATATGGAGAACACATAAAAAAACTGGAAGGAAAGATGAATAGACAAAGAGTAAAGCCATTAATGCAGATCTAGTACAAGATCCCTTATGTGAATGTGGGGAACTTCAAACTCTCGATCAGCTGTATAGTTGCAAAATATTCTCTTCAAATAAGAATAACATTAATGTACATGTGCATAACGTCACAAATAGCACGTTCCAGTGGATATCTGGACTCTCAATAGATAATTAAGTATGTTTCTTTTAACAACATATGAACGAACCAGCGGAATCCTCATTCACAGTTTCTTCACTATAAATTTTCCAAAACAGCGGCAACAATCTAGTTATCATTGATCTGTTCGTTGATTTTATAGTCTTTTTCATTGGGCAATCTACTCCCCAACCTCACACCTCACTGGAAGGGATATTTCGTTGTATAGTGTTTAGACCTTTAATGATTTTCTGCGTGCCGTTGTTTTGCACGTTTTCGATTTG
The DNA here is from genome assembly GCA_032883995.1 of Coronaproctus castanopsis. Classification (NCBI taxonomy): domain Eukaryota; kingdom Metazoa; phylum Arthropoda; class Insecta; order Hemiptera; family Monophlebidae; genus Coronaproctus; species Coronaproctus castanopsis. The sequence goes on from CM065053.1 coordinate 111,475,065, forward strand.
GTCACTTTCGGTCATAATTTCTAATCAAAGCTTACACCAAGATTTTCGCAGCATGTCAGGTTTAGGTTCCACCCATGACTCAGCAATTGTATAGATAGCACCTTTTATGTTGAAGAATTGCATACGTTCAAATGTATTACAACTTTCTTCGGACTTTTCTATACCCTAGCTGATGTACTTTTTTACCGTCTCTTTAACCATTCTATTACTCCTTCAACCATAGGTTGTATAACTGATGTAATATGATAGCTATACTATTTCCAAAAATTATTAATAACTTGAAATTCAAAATAACATTTTTATACACCTTTAATATAACATAAAAATGCCGTTAACAACAAATAAATAATGGCATGACGGCTGATGAGTCACTAAGTTTGGCTCGAGCACGGTCGGATTAACCAGAGCGTCGGACCAGCCGAGGACGGACGAGAGGGGTTTTACTATTTATATATATTATATATATATATATATATATATATATATATATATATAGAGAGAGAGAGAGAGAGAGAGAGAGAAAGGTTCTGCACGACCTGAATTCGAATATTATCGAGAAACTAAGACTTTCTTGGACAAAAGAGAGCTCTCAATAACTCAACTCTTCATTTAACTGATCCGTAAATGATTTCCTAAGAAAGAATAGCAAATCATTTGGTACTGGTTTCTCTAGGAAGCAGTCACTCAGATAGGTCGATATCGACCCTCAGACTGACGGGAATTATTTAAACAATGTTACTAACTTTTGTGATGATTAGATCTTTTATGAACACTGTGTTAAATTTCAAAATCAACATAAAAATGTGTATAGTAGTATTATCTATATACAACATTCAAAATTATTTGCACACTTATTTTACAATTTCTTGAATAAAATACGTACTCTAGCGTAACCTTGCATTGCTTTATTAACGTACTCTCCTATAGGTGTTTCCTCTGGAACAGGAAGATCTTCTGATAATGCTAGGCTTTCTACATAATAAAAGAATCCCATTAAAACCTGCAAAATGTAACATTTGTTCAATCATTCATAATAATGTATTTTGTATAGTTTTTTTTTTTTTTACGAAAATACTGATTCAATAATAGCAATTCTACATATTGAAAACGATGTAATATAAAAACCACTTTCTTATTAATGTTTCTTGTTCATACTATCCGTATCCTTTTATTGTGAGAAATTTTTAAGTCACTTCGTTTTCCTTACAAGGGTTTTTATGTTTCACAAACACAAAATCATATACTTTTTCGGCGTGTTACGTATTTCACTATTTACAACTGATTATGTTTTTTTATGTTTGAGTTCTCTGTTCATGAATAAAATTTTTATTGTATTTTTAAAACTGACATTAGAAGTGATGATCGTAAAAATTAAAAAATCACGTAAATTACATAGTATATATATTTAGGATTAACACTATTATCTGAACATTCAGAGGATTCTAACGGTGGGGAAATTTTATTTTAAAAAATAGTAATGATTGTTACACAAGTTGAGCAAAAGAACATCGTCACAATTATTTTATTAAACTTCAATGATTGTAGACATATTAACATAGAATAAAGTTCATTTTTATTTAATTTTGTGTCATTAAAAAGTACGGTATGTAACACATACAATGCTACTGCACTTGTTATTAAATAATTTAAATAAACTCACCAGTTGTATTACACCCCATGTACTAATAATAATGCCACATAACGAAAGAGTAGGTGAACAAAATGCCATTTTAAAAAAAAATTAATAATAAAAACTAGGCGTTAACCAGCTTATAAAATAACAGGTAATTAAAAACACTATGTAAGTGTAAGTATAATATAATACTCCTTATGTATTATTCACACCATAGCTATAAAACATTAATATCGACTTTTATTATATATTTAAATTTCAAGGATGGATGTAATATATTAAAAATATTTATATTTAAATACATATACTATTTTTATGTAAATAAGTGTCTCAAATATAAAGTTATAAAAAAATACAAATGTATCAAGTTTTAAAAATTACGTTTTTAGTTTTCACAGTTGCTGAAAAATGACTGAAAAAAGTTTAATTATATACCGCGAATTCAATTTCTAGGTATCACTGTTTACCATCTGTATATGTATTTCACGTTTTTAATGGTTCTAAAATATTTTTATTTTTATTTTCATATTCTTTAGTTAAAACTTAATGAAAGTCAGATTGTATAGATTATTTTGTAATTTTGGCATGTACGATTTTTTGTTTAAAGTTTCTGTTTAATTATTTGCTCTGAACTCAAAGGTAGATATTAAGCTTGTGTCCTGGAGTATGGTAACATTTTTATTCTGTATTTTATTTAAAATTTCAGTTGCTTACTAAGTTATTTTTTAGTCAATCTAGTTAAAATACATTTCGCAAGGCTTTATTTTTTTTTGGAAAACGTAGATATTAAAAATGTATTGTGTTATATTGGTCGTATTTAATATTTAAAATTAAGAATTTTCAAATAATATTAAAATCCAAAAGTAAGTGAATCAATAAAAAACTATCGGTTTTTAAGCTTATATAACATAAAATATGAAATTTCCTTTTTTATTTGTGAATTGAACAGATTTTTAAATTTGTCGCTGAATTATTCTTTAGTTTTGTTGTTCTCGTAGTATATATATCATGTTTTCAATCAAGTGAAATTGTGTAATGAGTTTAGATTATTTTACAAGTATTTAGCATGAATGTCAACTCCAATTTGTTTAACAGTAAAAGATATGTTGTTTTTAAATATTTTATTTCATAGGTGTTTACCAGTAGTGTGAAATGGCTAAAAGGAGATATACGCGTAAAAGACAAGCAGAAAACCAAAATTCAGAAGCAACATCCGATTCTGAAACAAATGAAACGGTCACTGATAAATCAGCTATTACGAAAGTTAAAAAAGTTTATAATATAGGTGGGATATACAAAAATTATTACACGCTAATTCATGTGTATACTTTTTGGTTCCATATTTACATTTATTTATTTGTTTATACGTTGTCTTTACAAAGTGATCTTTAATCTTATTGTAATAACCTAAGTTGATAGCCGTCACAGTTAGTTTTTTCTCTTGATCACTAAATTTTGGTTTTAAAAGTATATACCTCGTCATGCATGGTCAATTAATGCGTAAAATGAAGAACTAGATCTTTTGAAACTTTAAACCCAATATTTATCATTATTATTCTGATATTTAATGACAATTTGCTTACCGATCGTAGAAATTTATATAACTGTAAATACTCTACTCTTCGATGTTTTCTTCTTTCAAAATGATGATTAAAGCTCGATTTGAAATTTCAATATTTCGCAAATGTAATGGTAATTAGAGTTACATATTTAAATTTCAGCCACATTTAATAATAGGCTATTTTTATGTTTATATCGATTTGAAAATTAGAGCATAGATCACATTACTTTTATGAGTGATATTAGTATGAAGTTTTGTTTATAAGTTTGTTAACAGAGCAGATGTATCGTGTAAGTTATATAAATAAGAGTATATTAAAAAAAATTAAGTCTTGTATAAAGTTGTACGATATTTTTTCGGATGTTAGGCGTCATACGGCTTGATGTTGGGATATAATAAGATACGTGGGGGAAAACATGGTAAATTTCTTTTTAAATGAGTGGTCAAGTAGAATTCTATCTGATTTATTATTTGTAAAACAGTTCCAAGCTGTGTTCCTGGTATTGAAATCGTCAGCTATGGCAACTTTGTTGGCAGAACCCAAGAGTAGTGATATATTAGACTCAAAATGGAGGCAGTTTGGTGGGGAATATGCTGAGTATAAATGAACAGGCTTATTATCAACTTGCAAGGCGATACCAATTCAGTATCACGCGTGATTAATGTGGGCAGAGCATGATGTATAAGATGGTCATTTAAGAGCAACACCACCCCCGCGTATAGTACGATCCTTTCTATGTACTTTATATTTGTTAGATTATAACTATCATTAATTTTAGTTTCACTTAAACAGATAATGTCGATTTGCTTCTCACGCGCTAGACTGGCAAGTTCAAGAACTTTGTGTTTTATGGAGTTAGCATTCCAAGCTATAACTTTAATCTTCTAAGTAATCATTAAGCAAAAACGTTTATAATAATATCTATGATAGACGTTATCTTATTAAAAATATGTGGGTTTCGAGGATCCTTACGTATAAATAGTATATCTTTAAAACAGGGTATAATTTTACTTATATTGATAGATCTAAACATATTTAATAGATCTGTTTATGTAATATTATCGGAAGGAGGTAATGGTATGCGACATTATAATTTGTATTACTATTATTATTATCGTTATTACTAATACTAACATTATGAGCCGCAATTTGAGCATATGTTGTTGATGGATTAAAGCGTGTTAAGAGACCGAGCTTGGGACGGGGTGTGACGAAATTGCTGAAGTTTTAAGAAAAGAGGACATTGTTTAGAATGAGACGTATGGTGTCCATTACAGTTTGCACCGAAAATATTTTGTAAAATGTGTTTTACCATATTTTAAATACCTTGGGGTCTAATGAAAGTATGGCCGAAAGACTGACATTTAAAACACCGTGTTACTACATTTTTTGTTTTGCACTTGTCCCATGAAATAAGGCAGTAATTATTTAATTTTTAATATATGGATTATTTTTGTATTCTCTGGATAAGTTATAAGAAATAGGGGAAGTGGGATAGTGGAAGTGTGGGTTGGGCTAGATGATTTCTTTTGAAATTGGATTACTGAATCAGGCTTGATATGCGAAGAAAGTTCTGAAGTATTAGCATTATCGATCTCATTATGTGTAAAAAATTTCTTTACATTTACAATCTTTAAGCCGCCCTCTCATTACTGATCAAATAAAAGGATCTATTATTTTTCTTACAGATACCATCCTAACATCATCTCAGCTGAACATCCCGAAAAGAAAAGTAAGCCCTTACTGTGTTCTTCCCATTCTATATAATTAAGAAGTTTTAATTAAATTTAAAGACCACTATCGTAAACAGTATCAGAAAAACAGAACTAATCGATTCGAAAAACCGTGTAATTTTTTTCGAGTGTACTTAAAGCCGAGTTTCTTGAGCACTATAACAATGACTGGAGTTTCTACTACGCTTAAAAGCGAATTATAATGACCATAACATCCTAAAAAAAAAAAAATTCGGATGTAGATCACAATTATCTATCGTCATGCAATTAGCTAGACTTACTCATCATATAACTGACCAATTTAATCTAAATAAACATATAGGATTACTATTATTAGACATTGGAAAATCCTTTGATACAATTTGTCACAACGGCATTTATGGCTTCCATAGCTATCCCATAATACTAATCAAATCCTATCTCTCTGTTAGATCCTTCACACTTAGGCTGGGTGACACCTATTGCAATGCTAGGTTTTTGCCTGCTGATGTTGTACAGGGTAACATCCTCGGACCCTTTCTGTATATTCTATACATTAATGATCTACCACGATTATATCACCACTTCCCTCTATACTGACGATACTGCATCTACTCATCCTCGTATAGAGTTGATACCATTAGCAACAGACTCACAAATAATTACAATAAAATACACCACCACTATGCAAAATGTAAAATCAAAATTAACACGCAAAGAATTTTCTAAACGCAGGCCTCAGGTCCCACAGTGTATTGTAATAAACAACACTCAATTGTATAGAAATCTGCTGTTAAATACCTTTGTCCCACCCTAGACAGACGTTAACATTCAGTAAGAGTATAGATAAAGCTCGTGCTCGTTTATATCAGTTATTCCCAATATTCAAAGCGATCAAAATTAAATATACAAAACATTATTGATATACACAGCTATCATTTTATCAATCATCCTTTATGCATATCCTACCTGGTATAGTATAAGCAACTCCACGATAAATAAACTACAAATTCTTCAGAATAAATGCCTCCGAATCATCCTTAATGCTCCTTTTCATACAAAAATTTCTCACATGCACTCCGCACTGAATCGCCCGTACATATTTCAACTTCTCAACAAGCAAGCTGCTTAATTTTATCGTAAGTTACCCATAAGTCAGTATACACTTGTACAACAAATTGGAAAAAGAATTAAACATTTGCTTCTCACATCCTAGACTTTCAAATAAAATTTTTGCAACGCATACTACTTTAATTTATTTAACACTAACCAAGATTTATATCATACGTTATCGCTTTTTATAAGGCATACTATATTTACTTTACTCATAGAAGTACGATATAACTACATAGTTGTATTTCTATAGTTATAAGCATACTCATCACGTTTTCTCACTTCCTTCGTTGTATATGTGTATGTATATGTATATATGTGTGAATATATCTATACTATTTAACGAATAAATTATGATTAATATTTAACATAATCCCTTTTCCGTTACGCAGGGTTTTTATTCTATTTTTAATGCTTTATCAAGGATTGTTGCCCTGTCAGTGCCTGCATTTATTGTTCCTAGAGTTGATTGTTGGAATCCTAAACTTAAATTATTGAAGGAAAGGATTAATTCTGTTAGGAAAAGGAAAAACAAATATAAAAACGTTGTATACTTATTTATTTATAACTCTACCCTTAAAACATTAACTTTTGAGTATAAAAAACTAATTACTAAATCTAAATTAGATTCCTGGAGGAAGTGGGGTCGCCCCTACAAGTATATTTTTAATAAAAATAAGCCTATTGTGATTTCGGATATCATTGTAGGTAATTTAACTTTTTCTAATGATATGGATAAATGTAGCGCTTTCCTCGATCATTTGTTTCCACGATTACAGGATGAATTACTTATTACGCTTTCAAATCTAGATTCAGTTGTTTCTCAGTTACTTGTGATCAGGTCCTATATAAAATTTTTATCTAAGGTTCTTAATACTCTTGGTGAATATCAATCTGTATCTATTAAATTCTATTGGCAACGTGTTTGAGAAGGTAATGAGTACTTGATAAAGGAAGCAAGTGTATTTTTTCACTGTCATAAGTTCGGCTTTCGGAATGGTTTCTCTACAGAGAATGCTCTCTATTACTTTTTTTTTTTTTTTTTTTAATGTAAAGCACTTATTGGAGTGTCGCTCATCTGCAGTTGTCATTTTATTTGATATTACGGGAGCTTTTGATAGCTGCAGATGGTCCTCAATTGTTGACGTTTTAAAAGAATTTAATTTTAATTCCTTTATTGCAAATACTATTATTAATTATTTTTCTAATAGATATGATTCTTTGGCAGTTGGTAGTTCTGTTAGTTGCGGAAGATTAAAGTGGGGTGCCCTAGAGCTCTGTCCTGGGCTCCACGCTGGAATATTTTATACTTCAGAGTTCATATTCAATTGGAGCAGTTTTTGTCCTTTACTTGTAAGGGGTTTGAGCTGATGCCTTGATAGCTAAGGTTGACAAGCATTATGATCTTAATTTAATTGAAATCGTTTGTAAGTTATTAAAAAATATAATTAATGATTTCGCTTTGTCTTTATCTGTTCTCAAGTGCAGTTTTATTAGTGATCAGAGAATTTTACATTCTGTTAAAAATTTAAAGTTAATCTCATGTCAGCCAATTAACCGTACAAATCGTCTTAAATATTTTGGGTCTAATATTAGATCACAAGCTATCTTTTATCCCATATATTAATGCGACTCTATATTCTTTAAGCTCAAAACATTGCAGCCCAATACTTTTGGGTTGAAATATAGGGAGAGGGTCATTTTGTATAGGGGGCTGATACAGTACCTTTATGCATATGGCCCTTTTGTTTATATTAATAAAACATTTTATGTTCTCTCAACAAGTGCCAGAGGACGTTTTTACTAAATATTTCTTGCCTTTATTGGATCTGTTCCACTTTTGCTGCTAATGTTATCTCCAGCATTATTCCTTTGGATCTTTTTGTTATTGTTGCCTCTATCGTCTCTAAGTTTAGTGTTGTTAGAGATGTCAACTGTGTCAAAAATTTCCAATTCCTAAATATTGATCCTCTTCCATTGGATTGCATTCCTAGTGTTTCACTTTTGAAAAAATTGTTCATTCATCCCTAATTGATACATGGCAGGCGAGGTGGGACAGTTGTCCCACTAGTAGAAAAACATATGTGTTTTTTTTTCCAAATGTGTCCGACCGTCTTAAACTTAATAACATTAATATTAATTTTTATAATGCTCAGGTGCTCTCTGGCCATGCTACGTTTGGTTCCTATCTATATAGGTTTCATCTTGTTTCTGGTCCTGAGTGTAAGATTATTCTTTGTTTGAGGATTTACGTTGTGAGTTCAAAATACGCAGAGGTCAGTTCCTCATTTTCACAGAGTCAAATTTCGACAGTCTTTTGTCATTTATGGAGCTATCTCTGCTAAGGAAGTTCAAAAGTGGTTTTTAATTCCTTTTTGCTCTCTCTTTATTTCACTAAGTGGTTATTAATTTTCTTTTCTTTTTATTATTAAGTAGAGGTTTATTTTATTTATTATTATTATTATTTATTCTTTTTCTTAAGTATAAATTCAACTGTGAAACCTCATCTTTTGGAATATAGTCAGTGCCTGCTTCCACTTTTATGTGTTTATTTGCCATGGGTATTTATATATATTTTGGTTTAATATGTATTTTAGTTTAATTTTGTGTATTTTTCTTTAATTTTTCTTTTCCTTTTTTTTTGTGTATATATTACTTTATGCTAAGGAAGTTTAAACGTGGTTTAACTTCCTATCTTTTTATGCCACCATTAAGTGCATATTAATTTTTTTCTTTTTACCATTGTGCGATTTCTACTTTTTAATGTGGTGAATTTTTTTCTCTGTTAGTACTTGTTTTATTTTTCTTCTCTTTCTTTTTTTTAAATGCATGTATCTTTATTAGTAACTGATATTAATCATATTTTTATGGTTTGAGGGACTATGTTTTTACATCCCTTTTCCACCTTATTTTATTTTATTAATATCTAGTGCAGATACCTGCTGTGCAGGATGGCCATTAATTAAACATAAGATTTTTTTTCTTTTAGAGGGAGAGGTTTTTTAAGTGGGTAAGAATCCCACACACTGATTTTGGAACAGCACGTGCCAGGCGCAGGTGCTGCTCTCAAAAAATTTTTTTTTTTTTAAATATCAGTGCTTTGAAGATTTTCCCCCTTTCGCTTAAAAAAAAAACAAAAAAACAATTTAAATATACTTATTATTCATTCATTCATTCATTTCGAACGTTGTAATTTGGATAAGTCACTTTTAAAAAGTGTACATTGTGATTTATTTATTACTATGTATCTGTAAATCTTAAATAGGTGATGTTGTTTGCTGCTATCATGGTGAACATCCATACGCGGCGAAATGCATGAACATAAGAACGAAAAATGGCCAAATGGAATACTTGGTTCATTACATAGGGTGGAAGAAAAGGTAATGAAGAAATTATTTGATATAATCGTGTGCGAGACATATTTATATGCGTAATTAAAAAACAAATATTTTTTGTGACGACTTAAATGCATTTATTGATATGTATGTTTACTGAAAATATGTCACTAACTTAAAATTATTTACAATGCTGAAGCATGGACGACTTTAATATTATAAAACAAAAAAATAAAATCTGAATAATTTTATAGTTGGGATCAATGGGTGACGGCGAACAGAGTGTTAGAATATAACGATGATAATATGAAGAAAACTGCTATAAAGTAAGGATGTATCATCTAACTTTTATTCTAATAATTATTTGTGTAGGTTGTGTTGAAAATTTTATTAATGTTCCTTTATAAAATTATGTTTTTATTAAAAAAATGCACACGTTTGTGAAAAATATGGGTGTTATTCTGATTACATGTAAATAATTATATGCTGATTTTACATGTGATAGTTAATTCGTAAAAAATATTTGTTGTAGAGGTTACGCGCCAAATTATAAATCGAAATTTAAAACTAATGACGTTCCAAAAAAAGAATCAACTCCTGGTAATTTATTATTTTGTATATTTGCGCGTGTTGTAAATTAAATATGTACGTGTGTGTATCAGAATTAACATTGTTGCGGCTATTATTTCTGGCCCTTGTGAATTACTACGAATTTTTCACGATGAAATTTGACTCATTTATAGGTTTTATAGTATATGGATTATTCTAAATTTTTATTTATTTTAGGTAATTGTTAATAGGTATAGAAATCGTCTATTTGAAAATTTGCAAGCATAAAATTTAAAACAAGTAAAGAAAAATGAAACAATATCTATTCAGAGGAAGAATAATTGCTTTTTTTTAGGTTTCTTTCAGAATCTCGGAATTCATTTATTTTATTTATTTTTTAGCCTAAAACAGCTGTGGTAACATTGTAGAAGAGTTAATAGGCGTATTAAATTGCATATATTTCCAATAAATATATGCAATTTTAAATGCGACATGAACATAGAATCAAGTTACGTTCTGTAAATTTAAATTGTTTTTGTTAAAGAAAGCTCGATTGATACTCCAGTCTGTGACAATAACAGTTCGGCTCGCGATCTGTATCATACGCCCATTTCTTCGACCTCTGCGATCAGTATTGCATCGACTAGTGGCAGTGCCTCAAGAATTCGTAGAAAACGCTTGAAAAAGGAAGGCGATTATGAGGTATGTCAACTACTGTAATATATGAATGTATTTTTAAGAAAAGACAATATAGCTTAGTTTTTACATTTACATCATGTTTCATGTTATCATACTTTGTACTCGAACGAGTATCACGTTGTAATTTATTTAAATTATTACTGTTAGATGGATCGCGTTTAGCCTAAACCGTTTATTCATCATACGGTTGATAAAGTTGAAAATAGAAAATTTTCACGTGAATCGTGAACAAATATTGTTTTTGTATTTTCGTAACCATAACATAAATTATAATGTTCTTTAAGAAAATGAGATTATCAATATTTTAGAATTAAGCAGAATTGTTGATAATTTTTTATAGCGGAAAATAATTTAGTGTAATTTCCAGCTTAAGGAAGGTTGAATGATTTTTTTTTAATTGGAGTATTTTATAACGCATATCGCTCGAAATTGCATTTATTTTTTTCTTTCATCGCTTTCGCGATAAGTAGATTCTTTTTTTATGATAAGATTTGACTTCGCAGACATTCGGGGCTTCAGTTAATATTATGTGAATTATTTGAATACAATGAGAACGTATTCGATATAAATATTATAATTTTCGAATAATATTTATACCAATAAATGTAACAATTATCAAATTGTACCGATGAAATAAGACACCTTACTAATCGCATTTTATCGGCGACTAATTTAAACGAAATTTGTTGCGTGTTCGTAATTACAATTACGAGTAAGCAAAAGTATAAATATAATTAAATTATTTTCGGGAATTAATTTTAAAAATATCAAAAATAGTATATTTCGATCAGCGCGGAACTTAGCTAAAAAGGAAATACAATGACTAGTAATGAATCAGTTAAGTATATACCACAAGAACGACACCGGCAGAAAAATATAAGTAATAAAAGTAATATTTAATAGAAATTTTATATCGAGTAAAATCAGAATTGTAACTAAAATCTGAATTGTTAACGTTAATTAATTGTGTTTACTTTGTACAGCATGTAAAATATCACCAGTTCGAGCTACATGTACCTGTAGAATTGTTTTATTACGTTGAAAAAGTAATTCACCAAGTTCTTGTTAAAAAACGAACTGTAAGTATGTATATATATATATATGCTTGTACATAAATATGTCGAGAAAATAAACTTTTAATTGATCATGATATTATATTTTTCCTAAAGATTAAAATTCCTGCAAAGTGTAATGTAGATCGATTGACTGAAATGTTTATAACATGTTCGGCACGTAATTCCAATAATAAACAAGAATTTATGTAAGTATTCTCTCATTATTATTATTATCAATTTATATAATGTATGTGAATATATTCGTAGGATCACTTAGATGAGTTTTGAAAGATCGATCCTAAACAACGTTTAGACTAATACACACGTTTTGATGATAAAACTACGCACATTATCAAATTTTAATGATATTTAATTTCCAGTCTGCGTTAAGTTAAATATAATGCGATAAACTTTGATTTCTTTAATAAACCGGAAATATATTTAGTTAAAGACGTGTTGTCATATATACGTGTGTGTAATAAAAATTATGTCACGCGGTGAAAAAGATAATACACAAGCTCACAATTACGATCATTTTGAAACTGTTCACGATGTAAAGTAAAATTTAAGATTTCGAGCATGATGTATATTTGCTCAGTATATGTACTGTATTCTGACACACAGTAATTAAGCATTACATAAAAATAATTATAATTGGTTTCTATCTTGTCGGTCACTGTATCTTTATAAGTTACAAGGAATAATTTTTTTTTGCGTGTGTATGCCGTCAGCATTCATTCAGAGATATATTATAATTCATTACTTTAAGAGAAATGCTTGAAAATTTCGTCAGGTAGACTATAAATTAATGATAAATTATTGTTTTTTTAACGTTTTATTTTAGGACATTGAAATTATTTGCATTCGGCGTACGTACCTTATTCGATAAAATATGTATATCTAAATTACTTCTCGACGTGGAGCGTGAACGGTATAATCAGGTAAAAAATGTTATATTTTTTATTGTTATTCAACACATTTAAGGAGTAATATTTTTTTTATTTCTTTCAAATTGCTTGCAATCTGTCCTGTAAAACAATAAGCAGCACTTCTGACAATAAGTTATTAAATGAACGCTGTACAATTACAGCTATTCATAGCTTCTCTGGGTATTAATTTATAAAATCAGGATCTGTAGTGCAGTTCAGTTAGGCAGATCCTCTTCAAACGTCTGAACCGCATAACATTATTTATTAGATTGACAGCTAGTGGATTAGCGTATTGGTCAAGTCGTTGCTTATAATTCTGGCTAAGTGATCTGATGGTTTCCTTTACCGTAGGAATTTGTAAGTCTCATTTCTGATAAACCAAGGTGCACACACTATATTATGGAGTAATATGAGCGAAAACTTTATGTATTTATTATAGGAGTTGAATTTTTAACGTGCCAATCATTGTGTTATATATATATATATATATATATATATATATATATATATATATATATATATATATGCTTTGCGATTTTTACCAACGTTTCAGTTGTAAGAGCTTACACGTATATATGTCCGTGTATGTGCGGCAATAATTACTTAACGCTCTTATGCTATGTGTAATATGACAACTTACAAAGCGAAATTGTCAGGTAAAATAGCTGTTAATTTTATTTTAAAGAGTATTTTATGAAAAACATGGTAATGGAATTCAGCTGTCGAATCAAATCGTGTATGTATTATTTTATTATTTATGAAGCAGAAATGATATATCATAAATTAATTTTATTATACATTTTAGAGCTACTTGAAATTCTCGCGGAACGTGTATCACATCGATGTTATTTTTTTCACTTTGTTCCATGATGAAATGCAACCGGACATCAAAGTGTTTTGATCGTAGACTTCACAATTCGAATGCAACTGGCATTATCTTCACACACCATTGAAGTTTCAATTTAAATTCCAATTTCTTGGAGTATCCCTCTGGTCCAAATCAACTCTTTACTGTTTCTACTAAAGCAACATATTCAGATGAGAATTACAACGGTCTGTTTCTTAGTTCGCCAAATAACTGGAGCTCCGTATATATAAATGACATAACCAGTAGTTGATTTTCTTTTTTCGTCAGTTCCATTTTATTCTGCGTAGGATGCGTCCGAATAAGCTATAATAGATTCTTCTGAATTCCCAATGAAGGTTTACTCAAGTTTAGCTGTCTTCTTCATGTAAGCAGTTATTCGTAATGCATACCGATAAACTTCATGATTTTTTTTTGTACATCTTGATAGCAGATTCGTAGAATAACATTTTGAGATAAATATATCAATGAACCAAGGATTTCTTTGATGGGATAATTTTCCTCGGTGTTTTCGTCTTTACTTATCTTCAAGTTTTTTCCATCGATGTATCGTTTTTTCATTAATATTTTCTAATTTATAATCGTGAATTAATTTATCAATAATATTTTTCTGATTGATTTGTATTTTATTCTGGTGTTATTTCAAAATTCGTTCCCAAGAATCTTTTTGGAGTTCCTAAGTTTGTTATTAGTATTACAAATGAATTTTTGAATATATTTATTATTTTTTCCGATTGATCGTCTATTATTAGTATGTCCTACGTAAATAGCTATATACGTATTATTTAATATATATATAGACATTCATCATAAGATGATTTTTTTAATCCAGTAAATACTAAAGTTTCATTAATAGCATGATTCCAACATCTAGATGCTTGTTTTAAGCCACAAATAGCCTTTTTCAATTTTAATACATAATTCAGATTGAAATTTTCAGGAGGATCCATAAATATGTTTTCTTCTAATTTTCCATTTAGGAAGGCAGTTTCTACATTTAAATAAGTAATCTGTAAATTTCGTTTGTTTGTTACACTTAATAAAATTCTCAGCGTTTCATATCTAAGTGTAGGGGAATAGGTTTCATCAAATTTGTTCGTTTGAAAACGTTTGCAACCAATCTTGCTCTATAAATTCCATCATCTTTTATTTGTAAAATCCATTTTGAATATATATATTTCTCGTTTTTGGGTCTTTTGGCAATTTCTCTGACATCATATTTTTTCATCCATTCAATTTCATTTTCCATTGCTTTTTCCTACTCTGGATCTAAGTTATTAACATTATCCTTATCCATTTTCAAAGTCATAACGTAGTCTTTTAAGGTTGTTTGCATACTGTTTTTGGTTTTTCATGGATAGTCTCACTTTCTTCCAAATCAGAATGTTCAGTATTACTTTCTGTATTATCATCTTCGATATCTAAACAAATATCTGATGTGTCATTTACTGTTTGTTACTTTTCTCGTACTTGTTCCAAACATGGGAATGTACTTTCAATAAATTTCACATTTCTAGATATCATAATCTTATTTTTATTTATATTTAAAGGACGATAAGCATTATGTGTATAATTTAAAAATATACATTTTTCTGTAACTTCTGATAACTTTCCTTTTCTGAATTGTGTATTAATAATAGCATAGGCTAAACAGCCGAAGGTTTTTAAATACTTGTATTTAACTGTTTTTTCTGACCATAATTTATAAGGAATTTGGTTATTTATTTCTTTTGTTGGTGTTCTATTTCGTGGAAAAACAGCATGATATAGTGCTTCATGCCATAATTTTTCATCTACTTCCGATTGTATTGGAACTGCTCTAAATTTTTCTACGCTAGTGCGATTCATTCGTTCTGCAATATCATTTTGTTGTGACGTGTAAGGTGCTGATGGTTTCATAATAGTGCCATTATTTGACATAAAAAGCATTATATTTTCATTTGCATATTCTCCTCGCCCATTGTCACAAGTAAACATTTTAATTTTTTGTTCAAATAATGTTTCTGCTTCTTTTGTAAACTCTACTAAAACATCATAAACACAATTTTTGGTTTTTAGTGGATATGCTTTAACATAGTGAGAATATTCATCAATAAATGTTACACAATATTTATATTCACTATCCTTTTTGATTTCGCATAAGTCCGAATGAATAAATCTAATGGTTGTTTAGCATACTTGTGTTTAGTATTTCTAAAGAAAGATTTAGAAAATTTTGATTTAATGCACCAGTTGTTCACTTCATCAGAAAATTCTTTAAGTTTTTTCTTTTTAAATATTTTAAAACGTGATTACCATATGATTCAATCTATTATGCCATATTGGCGAATTTACCATATTTTTAGATGATAATTTTAGTAAATACATCCCACAGTTATCGTCTAATGTAAAACTTCTACAAAATTTATTACCGTAAATTACATATTTTGTTGTTATTTTTAAAATGAACATTATATCCATTTTTATTTATCTGAATCATAGAAATTACATTTTCTCTTAAATTTGGAACGTACCATACATTTATGGGACGTAGTATATTATCAATGTCAAAAGAACCTATACCATAAGCCGTTAACGAATTTTTTTCATCTGCTACTTCTTAGGATTTTAAAACTTTTTATAATTTTTCAAAAGGGTTTTATCATTAACACATTGTGTTGCTCCTGAATCCAAAATAAATTTTACGCGTTTAAAATTCGTTTTATTTTTATCCGTCCGTTTGACATTACAGATCGTGTGTCTTGTTTTTTTGAAAAATGTTTTTGTTCTACTTTTTTACAAAACTTTTCAATATGCCCTTTTCGTTTGTATATTTTACAGAACTTATCTTTAAAATAATTTATAAAATTGTGTTTCGTTTTTTACATACAGCTACATTATTAGTTACGGGAATAGGTAAAATTGTTGACGTACCTTTTGTGCTTTCAATCCTTAATCTTGTTTTTACTTTTTCATAATCTGTTTCCGTTTACTTTTCTAATACCATAATTATGGTTTTTAGATTTTCTCTGGATTATAACGCAGCGAATAAGTTCATGAAAATAAAATTTTTTATCGAGTTTCAGTTCAATTCGATGCTTGTTTTAATATTTCATCGTACCGTTTAATGAATTGTTCTACAGTTTCGTTTTTTTTTTCAATTTTTAGATATCTGAACTTTTTGTATATCAGGTATTTCTTGTTTTCACTATTGCAAGTAAAATAATCATATAATTTTTTCCACATTTCGCATGATGTATTACAATTAGCGATGATTTGAAGTAATTCATCGTCTACTGTAGAGATGATTGCATTTCTTACTTTTTAGTTTTAATCCGTTGTTTCTTTTAAGGATTTTTGCCATCCCTTGACTTCTAAAAACGAAGAAATTTGGATTTTCCATAGTGAATTGCTTCCATTTAACGTTAACATCGGGATAGCTATTAATTAATTAATTTATTTATTTCTTAAATTTACGTGCCGTGAACAGCTACTAATAACAATCTTTCTCATTGTGACAAGGCTTTTAGTGCCGCAACCAAATCTGAGCAAATCAGTGCTTGATTGATATTTTCCTGATTTGTAATATACTGGACTGCTAGGTATATTGTCTAGACAATATTGAGAATGTTTCAGGTAGTGAATACCGTGTTATCACCGAGTCATCTTTTACTACTGAACACCCAACGAATGAGTTAAAAACCGATGCATCAGTGAAAAAGATCGATGAGCATACGAAGATATCGTTCGCTTAGCTTCAACACAGACAAGACTTCTATTTCTGTCATGATTTAGCAGGTACAGATTTAATTTGATTGGATTCCGATTTCACGGTGGAATTACTGCGACTTTATGGGTGATTAATTGTGGTGAAATTATATTAGCAATTGTCAGTATTCGTTGGTAATGTGAAGAGATTGTTTCCGCTGGTTGAATTGTAGTTCGAAAAGTATATGGAATTATGCGCTGCTCGTCAAGAGTAATCTGGAGGATACTCCGATGCTTCTACTACATCAAGACTTTCGACAGGAGAGGTGCGAAATGCCTCTGTAATCAGCCGAAGAGCTATGTTGTTGATGGTTTCTACAGGTTGCAGATAAGTGTGATCGGCTGTTGAATATATTGAAGAAATATTCCCATTTAGAGCGTACGACAGCACGGTGAATTCGAAGTAATGCATGTACGATCTGCACCATATGATGTGTGAACTAGTTTTCTGAATAAGTTTAGCTTTTGGAAACATATTTGTTTCAATTTTTTCGTTTAGGGTTTCCAGGATAGCGTTTGGTCGAATGTTAGACCAAGATAGTGAACGTATGATGATGTGCTTAGTTGTACTCCATCGAGACGAATAGATACTTCATGTTTGCATTTCATGCGGCAAAAATGTATTGCGATAGTCTTCATTTTGGATATTTGTGGTGTTTTCGAGCACCATTCAGAAATTCGGAATGTGTTTTCTTCAAGTACTTTTTCTCCAATGTTTAGGTTTTTGTAGTTAACAGGTGTTCAACTGTTTTTATTTTTAGACCCGTGTTCTAAAAGTAAACTAAACACGAAATAACGATAAACGATAATAACTACACATTAGAGTTCTGCTACCATGTGATTTTATTATTTAAGAACAGAAATGATATATCACAAAGTAATTTTATTATACATCTTATATATTTATAGTAGTAAAAACATGTATAACAACAACGAACTCATATATTTCTCTCTCTCTCTCTCTCTATATATATATATATATATATATATATATATATGAGTTGGCTTTGCTTAAAATATCATGAAATATTCCAACATAATATTTTAGCAACGACGTTGATATGTTGCAACAACTATTCCAAAAAAGCAGAATTACAAATAAAAATAAATGAGTTGATACTGGAACAGGTCAGTGAATGTATATATTTAGGTCACGTAATTGCTACAGAGAATGAAGCAATGATTAGGGAAGTAAAAATACGAAAGCATCTCTCGTGCAGAGCTTTTGGAAAGTTGAGCAAGGTGTTGAAGGATAAAAATATACCCAACGGACTAAAAAAAAAGTGTCTGAACAGTGCGTACTTCTAGTGCTTGCATATGGAACGGAAATATGGAGTCTGACGAATTATACCGTTTAGAAATTTGTCGTAACTCAGAGAGCTCATAAAATTGTTGGGAATTAAGATGTCAGAGAGGAAAGCCAATAATACATGAATAAGACATCAGATTAAACCGTCGGATGCTGTAGAACGTACAGCGCAGCTGAAGTGGAACAGGGCAGATATATTGTATATGTGTAATGTATATTATATATCGTGTATGTACGTATGTTTTTATTATTATTCTTGCGATGTTGGTATCATTTTGAACATTCCTATTTTTATTATTAACATCTGTTGCGTTAAAATTTATTTTCCAGCTACTAAAAGACAACTCAGATCTTGTGCCATCTTCCGTCTATGGGATTGCTCATTTATGTCGGCTTTTCTGTAAGTATATTTTTTTACAGTGTACTAGTTAATGAATGTGTAAAAGTTTATTTAATGTCGGTATCCATGACGACGATTTTTACATGTATTTTAAAATATAAGGAATATTATATTTGGCAGCAGATAAAATATTATTTTTGCTCTTTGTCTGTTTAACTTTATAATGAATCTGTTTCTTGTGATTACAGTACATTTCGGTGAGGTTTTACGGTACATATCATTGAATAATTCCAACATGCAATGTTTGCAGCATTATAGCAGTTGTTACATTGCGTATGTATTATATATACATAATTTTTTAAATTTATTTCTACATCTGAAAATATTATTATGTATTTTTATTTTACTGGATATTTTCCATAATTTCTTTCGTTGATGGGCGTATATTGATTATTTCCCCTGGCCTTTATTTGAATTTTATTACGCCTTTACATGAAAATCAAGTATGTATAATTATTTACTTTATATTTAACGTAAGGTTTTTTTTATTTCGGATAATTGATTTTTAATTATGCTAGTAATGAAATCTGAGAATGATCTTGACTACTTTGCCATCATTGGTATCGCAATTTTATATTAAGTACGAGATATTTATATATATATATATATATATATATATATATATATATATATATATATATATATATATATATATATATAATCATCATTGTCGTATTGTTCGTTGCCGAACGTCGTGATTAGCTATTGTGCGTTTATTTTTACGTACAAAATGAGTTAACATTCAAGGCACTATTTATATACGATGGAGATGCACGCGCATATGATGTTATAGGGAGTTGGGTGCCACTGTCTTCTTCGTGATAATTATGAATTAAATAATTATGAAAAACTTTCTGTCGCCTGTTGGTTTCAAACCCTTGATCGTCGAGTACTCTAACAACTACGCCACAGCGACATGTATATATATATATATATATATAAAAGAAGTATATTACAAAATATCTCCAAGAGGCGACTTAAGTGGATAGGTCATGCATTACGCCAGAATCAAAATATCCTGAAAGATGTTATTGGGGGCAAGATAATGGGAAAAAACCACGTGGAAGACTAGGAACAACATTCATTGACAAGTGCCCAAAAGAAACTGGAATACTGACTTATTCGGAATTAAAGAAGAAAACTTTCGACAGGTTTGGATGAAAACTATTGATACATGGTACGAACCAGCCTACGGGGTGATACACTGATGATGATTATGGTATATATTATATAGATATATGCATGCATGTCCATATATAAGAGTGTGTGTGTGTGTGCGAGTGTGGTAAGCTAAATGAGTCACCGATATCATTATAGCTGCCTATTAAATATTTTTATTTTAATAATTTTTATTTTTAGGTTTTTGTTGAACATTTTGGATATATAATCGTGTTGTTTTTGCTTGATTTCGGGTAAGTTACATATGTACGTTTTTTGTTATATGATTATTAGTATTATTATACGTTATTACACGCGTTATATTAGTTTTTTTTAAATGTAAATTAATGTACGTTTCATTTTTCTGTATTGTCGTATGACTCGCACATTTAAGAGTTGATGATTTGTTTTACTGTAATCTCATTTTTAAATTATTTGTTTGAAATATATTAATTTTAATAAAGTTTCGTCATTGTCTATAGATTATTAAATATTCGTTACCAGAATATGGTAAATTTAGTATTATGGGGTAAATGTGTAATGTTAAATATTTACGAATCGATGGTATCTTCAGCTTTATTTTCCCCTCTTCAAGTAGATTAATTTCCGAGTTGAGTTCATTAAAGCTGCTATTCGGAATTACTATTTATTATTATGTTTCACGAATAATTAGAAAATTGCATCCTACAGTATACTTTATGTTTATATATATATTTTTTTATTACATACTTTATTTGTCGAACTTCGTGATGTAAATTAAATTTATATATATATATATATATATATATATATATATATATATATATATTGGAGTTGTCCCTCCTCCATCGCCGTTTAAGCTTAATCAGGAGAGGCCGCTCCTTATAATTTGTTCATAATTAATAATCATAAAATTCTCACATACAGTGGTTGTGTACTGTTACTACAATTACTCTCGCATGCATTAGAATTATATTTAAGTTAAAAGGTGACATAATAATAGTCTTATATTTACAATATACATACACGCGATTGAAAGAATCATATACAGAACATGTACACATGAAATCCGCAATAATTATTTATTTACATAACTAGGTTTCTTGATGTTACGTGCACTTTACACAGGTAGATACATACAGAGACACTGTGAACGGACCATTATGTGACGACGCTTGTGTTCTGAAATCTAGGACGAAGTATGTAGAAAACAAATTTTTGGAAATTGTGAGCGATTTGTTCATTAAATTTTGGATTTGTTTTGTTGAACTGTCCTATAGTTTTGTAGGGACATTCAAAAATAATATGTTTTACAGTTTCCCTCAAACGGCAGGTCTTTGCTTAGACCAAAATGACATAAATGCTCGGTAATTTTCCCATGGCCTGGTAATAGTTGAATCTATAAAAATCCGGTGAAAATTTAAAGTTATATCTGTCTAAAAAGTTAGGGATCATTTCAGAAGTGTTGCGCCCGACTGTACCATTTTCCTACTTGGATTACTAAATTGTATTGTAATAATTTTTTAAACAGTTTTTAATTCGTTATAGGGTTCTGCAGGTGCTAGGGAAATAGTTTGTATTATTGGTAATAAATAGCTTAGTTCTTGATCCAGATTTTCATTAACAAGCTGAAATTCATTATTCTTTATTGCAAATATAACGGTTCAGCTTTTCATTAGTAAGTCGAGTGATAGTAACGATTAACGTACTGCGGTTTATATCCTCTGATGCGTTAATTAGAAATTTCCTTTGTAATGAAATTATTTTTTGTGAAAATTTTTATAACCTTTGAATATACACGGAACAGCAGTAACATACAGTGTTTTCAACTAGCGATTTGTATATTATTATTCTGTAATTAAAATTGAATCCCTAAGTGTTCTGACATGCTTCTAGCAATTAGCGATATTTCTCATTCATTTTTGATATCATATATAGTTAAAAGTGAGTTTGTTGTAAATTATAACTACTAGGTATTTAACCCGTTGATGAGCATTATTTCATTTTACAATTTGGACCTCTGGGAGCAATTTTTTTATAAGCTCCTTAAAAGAACATTTTAAATGTTTTTTATCATATAAATTTTTATTTCCATTGTTTAATTTATGTTGTTAATTACAAATTATAAATATTTAGTGTAAATATATAGGACCTATGATACAAAAATATTTCCCACTAATTAAAATAATAATATTTATTAGAATTACACTTAATATGTATAAATAGATAACATCAAAAATGATACAAAAATATTTTCCACTAATTAAAATAATAATATTTATTAGAATTATACTTAATATGTATAAAATAAATGGATAGCATCTAAAAATTTGTTTGTGTGTAGTATTCTTCAAAACATGGGTGTGCGCATAAACCCACATCACACACTGGACACATCCAAGTTGTATCTCGTATGCCTTTGGTTGTGTTACTGCATACATAACACTTCCTTTGTGGTCTTGTTTGTTTCTCAGTAGGTGGAATTGGTGACATAAAATGCCGACCTGTTAGTCGGAAAGGATTATGTGATGAAGGAAGTGATTTTCTGCTTGCGTTAGCCATTTTCCTTTCAGTCGAAAATTCTTGTATAATTTGTCGCAGTAAATTCAGTTTGAAATCTGGGAACTTGAGTTTTTTACCTGTTTTCATTTGGTACATGGCAAATGCATTCAATATAGACATATCCATTATGTGAAATAACGTTTTTTTGTACCATTTGACAGTTTTTCTAGCACAGCCAGAATAAGAAATGAGCATACCATTTTTGTCGATGGTCCCCATATTTTCATTATTATCAATGACACTATCAGGTTTCATAATATCTTCCCCATTTGGTTTCGAAGTTTTGTGTATTGATGACAACATGTGTACATCTCTCTTATCATGCCACTTTTCTGTTAACAAAACATCAGTATTTTTTGTTGAACAGTTTCCTTTAGGAACTTTATCAAACTTTGTCATTTCTTTCCGATTAGGATTTACAGTTCTACAAGCTCCTGTCTTTTTATCATGAAGGATTTGGAATAATTTTGGGCTGCTATACCAATTATCAGTGTAAAGTACATGCCCAATGGCTGCATAAGCTGTAGAACTATATTGCCGGAGATTCCCAAATCACTATTTATTTGGTCAGGTTGATAATTTGACTTCCCCGTATAAACTATAAAATCTATTATGTATCCTGTTTCAATCGCATAGTATAAACAACTTTACCCCAAATCTGTGGCGTTTATTCGGGAGATATTGTTTGAATGATAATCTACCTTTCAAAAACAATAATACTTTCATCTATACATAAATTTCTGAATGGATAAAAAACGCAAGAGTGTGAACCTATTTTGTGAAAAGAGCTTCGCAAAAAGTGGTGTTGAAATCAAAGGATCCATTGACCAATATTCCTTGATACGTTTTTTTTTTTTATTATAAACATGAGCATCACACATGATAGAAATGTATACATTTCAGATACAAAAGTAGGAGTCCACATTTTTAGTTTTGAGTGTTCAGACACTGCAGAGTTATTGGTAACGTATGTGAAATAACGGTTAGTTTCCTCAACTATATGCTGCACTAAATCAGTATCAAAAAATAACTTGAAACAGTCTGCCTGTGTTGATTCATCACATAAATCGGCATTATTTTGTATTCCAGAATTATTATTATTGAATGGATATAATACAGGTTTGAAATTTTCTCTTTCTGTCCAAGACAATTTTATTGGATTCCTATTTGGAATCGCTACATCTAATAATTCAACATCACTTATTTCATCTGAATCACTTTCATCGCTGTTTTCATAATCTGAGTAAACTTGCGAGATTATTTCATGTATTTCACTATTTGATAGTATTTTCGACATCACAACTAATTCAATACAAAAAATGCAAATGAAAACAAACAAAGAAACATCAGTTCCCAACACAGGATAAAATACTACTGAGAATAAAGCACCAAACAATTGACCATGTGGTGATAAAATAACTGGAATGTGCAAAAATTGCGAAGAATGACCACTAGATAGCATCACACACCCGATAGAAGTAAAACGTTTCAAAACGGCGGTGCTCTTTGATGTTAAAGTAGATGACGTTCAGAAACGTCACTGCTCCGAAAGGCACAAAAACAATCTGACGTTCTGGAACGGCGATGCTCACCAAAGGGTCAAAATATTAAAAAATTGAGATCCTTTATATACGACTTTTATAGTGTTTCTCTTAAGTTTTAATGACTTAGTGAAAAGTGGAGCGAAACATTTATCTACGGATAGCTGAAGATTAACGTAATTTAACCGCTTATGTAACGTTTCATTTGCAACATGTTCCAGTTCAACTTTAGAATCTTCTTTTTATAACGAATAATAATTCGTCAGCGTAGGCACACAAATCGACTTTATTATTATATTGTAGTTTTAGGGCCCTCATTAAATAAAATGTTCCAAAGTAACGGACCTAACGGATAGTCGATATTCGTTGTTTTTTGTGCACTTTTATCATCTTGCAGTAACATTTTGTTTTCGCCTAGCAATATTTTTAAGTTGTCGAATAAAGCAGGAATACCAGCAATTATTAAAAGTGCCGTTTATATCGATTGCGACAGTTAGGATATGTTTACCTTGTTTAAGTCCCTCCCTAATTTCGAAAATTACATAGTTTACTGCATGCTCTGTTAATAGACCGTTCCAGAAACCAAATTGTGTGTTATGAAGAAAGTTCTTGTTAAGCAGATTTGGCACATATTTATGATAATTTGCTGTTTTTTTATTTTTTTTTTAAATATATAATAATATTTAATTTGCTTCAAGTCTAACAGGGTCTTTTTCGTTGAATATCACATTCTGTGGCTCAATTTTAGAATTCTAATGCAGTACTTTCTGTTCAGAGTTGTCCATGATCGCATTATTATTGGGAAATGACGATAGGCAATGGTTAAGATTATCGGTGATGTTATTTATAGGTGTACCATCTTCTTTTCGAAATAATGGGATGTTATTAAACTTCAAGGTTTAGCATTCTCTGAACAGAAATGTTTCCAAGAGTTTAATTTAGAGCAGTTCCTTTCCATTAATTCTCCTAAGTAATGAGTCGAGGTTTCTATCCACTGATCCCAGGATTCATGATTACTAATGAGTGTACAGTTGTTGATTATTATTGTTTATCAGTTGCATGAGAATGCTGTTGTAATTTATGTTTTTGATTATTTTTTGCGTTGATAGCGTTAATTTGTAGAGTTAAACGTTATATATTTATGATGCAAAAATTAATTACTTACCCTCAGGTCGGATACATGATTAGAGCTACTTTTAGAAGTTATCACAAGTCAATTTTTGTAATGTTGGTATATTTTTTCATTTAGAACGATTAGTTCGTTCTGGACGAAAACGTCAAGAAGGAGCTTAGATTTTTTCCTATCCCAAATTTCTGAACGCACATTCAGATCGCTAGTCAATAGGATACGTTTATAGGGCAAACGGGTTAGTATATTACTAAGTGCTGTTATGTATGATTCAAACGGCTTCTTGGGGGAGAAGTAGACATTGATAATAAGTAAATTGGATACTAGTATGGCTATGACGTCATTAATATGGTTTACAGTTATTACTTGGTGTACGATACGGCTGAAATACAAATAGCTGAGACACTACTATTAATTACATTAAATCCCTATGAATTTAGTTAATCTATTTTTTGCAAGGTAAGGTTCAGTATTTAACATTATATTAAACTTATATTTTATTGCATAATTATATAACATGTTTTGTGCCGTCAGAGAATGATCCACATTATTAAGTATACATTTAAGATTAATATTCATTATTATAATTTGTATGTTTTTTTGATATTTTCCTTAATTTTCATTACGTACGGCACTTATGACTCCGTGGGTGGTGATGTGTATTTAATTTTAGTACTAACCTTATGTTCTATACAGTTTGTACACAACTCGGCTTTAATACTGATTTTCAAATATTTAACAGATTCCGTTGAAATTTACAGTCAGCGGCTTTATACCCACCTTCCAGCATTTGAAACACTGCTTAATCGATATTGTTTCATACATCGTGACTAGCCAATGTTGACCTTTCTTGTTTCCATTAATTTGCGAAACTGTTCCTGTTTGACTTCGCAAATTGCACGATGGAGAGGGCCAAAAATGATTTTGATGTGCCATTATCCTGTTGCAATGGCAAGAGATTCTTCTATTTCTTCACCATAACATCACTCTGGAATGCCGGTAATGACTATTTCTGGGTTCTGCTGAGTTATTTCCAAAATTTTGACATTTGAAATTTATTTCTTTATTTTGGTGACATCGTCTTTCGTTTGGCATCCGATTAAGGCATCGCTCGAAGCTAACTTTTTAAAAGTCTTCATTTCAACTCCTATCTTTTTTTTTCTCAGTGTTGTTTCGGCACTTGCTTTATCAACACTGTTGTTAGATTTTGTAAGTAAATATTGTTAGTTTTTGTTGTTCTGTTCTTCACTGGTCGGTGAACAATATTCGCCATAGTTGGTATGCCATTTGTGTTGTTGTAATTAATAGTAGTAGTTGTATCGGTATGTTCTCGTTTCCTATTCAGTTCAAACTTCAGATATTAGTAATATTTTAGATTCTATTAAGTATATCGCTGTAACTATATAAATACGAACATCACACGGTTGCTGTAATTATATTACTGATATATCGAATTTCGTTAAAGATAAGTGTAATTATGTGCTGGCAACAAAGGAAATTCACGGGTTTCATACCACAGAAAGTATTGGAAATGTCTTGAAATCGATTCTAAATGATTGGTGTATTTTTCATAAAGTTGTAACTATAGTTTAGGATAACGGTGCAAACATTAAAAAAGTGATTAACGATTTACAAACATATTGTACCGGCAACTGAAAAGTTAAATGTTCAAATAGAGGCTTCCATCACTAAAACTAAATCCGGATGTTATGGAATTCGGTGTTGGTAATGATAGAAAGGCTTATATCTCCTCTCTGTTGTCTTAACAAGCCTTTCGAAAGCTCCCGATTTTATAAATGCAGCAGAATGGGAAATACTTAAGGAATGCGTGTTAATATTGCAGAAACTCTAACCGTTATAATGTCAGCGGAAAGATATGCAACTATGTCTTATACCATTGATTAGAGGTTTCCAACATTCTTTAAACAATTTATAGACTGAAACCGATTGCGGTGAAGAGTTGCAGAAATGTCTCGAGGATACTGTAAGTAGACGTCTAGGTATATTAGAACAAAATAATACAGTGGCTAAGTTGACGTTCTTAGATTCTAAGTTCAAGAAAGTTCGTTTTCTGTTAGACGAAAGTGCAAATAATGCTCAAAATCTAATTACGGAAGAAATTTCAGGTATATTTTCATTAAAAAGTACATCCCAATCAGGACGTTCAGAAATACCTGTAACTGCACCGATATCTGTGGAGAGAAATAAGATATAGAAGTTTTTTGATAACGATGTTTCAAAAGTAAAATTAATTTCTACTCCAAAAACAACCGCCATTATTACGATTAGACAGCATTTAGAAATAGATAATGACCCACGGTAAGAAAAAAATCCGTTTGAATTTTAGAAGAAACGCAAGTTATTATATCCAGAATTATATGATTTGCCAACGAAATATCTTTGCATTTCAGAAACATCTTTGCATTTCAGAAACATCTGTACCTCCCGAAAGAATATTTTCAAAAGCATGTCAGTTAACTAATGTTAAAAGGAACCGACTTTCACCGGGTAACTTAGATATTATATTATTTTTGAGTCCCGTTCAGTACAAAATTTAAAAAACTATTACTCGTTTCTTCAGTTATCACGGTAAATGTAATTTTTATATTCCTAATCTAGTAAGTTCGGTATATTTTTTAAATTACATACCTCTATTCGAACGTATAAGTATCAATATAAAATATTCAAAGTTTTACATTTCAGAATATCACATAGTTTATCACTTAATTCCGGATATAATTAATATTTTGTATTCTGTATATTCTCAGTTCACTATATATTAGTGCAAGTTGTGATTATATGAAATGAATAATTGTTAATTTTGTATGTAACTTTACAATCTGTATGTTAGTGTAAGCTTTGTATGATATGAATAATTGCTAATTTTTTATATAACTTTACAATCTGTAAATATCTTGCACAGTGAAGTATATAGTAATAAACAAACAAACGGTTCAAAATTATACCGAAACAGTAATTGTATTTTCATTTACGTTCTTTTTATGTAATCGATACTTTTTATGGGCACAAACATAAGTTAGCGAGATCTAACATTCGAAAACAGTTTTGTATTCGAATACTAAGGAAACGAAACTAGTAGTATTCAGCATAAATCATTCGGAACAATTCCGATAACGTCGGATGGATAATTTTCGGCATCTGGTTCTCGAGTACCACAGTATCTAGTTCTCGAGAACAACGACTACTTTTGAGAATCGAATACTATTCGAATCATGTTCTCGAATCGCCCATCACTACCCTGAATGTCTCCTGCTAATTAATAATCAGCGAGTTTACAGGATTTTTCTTTTAACATGTTTCCTATAGATACATAATTTATTAAACATTATTTGTGTGTGTGTGTGTGTGTGTATTGTTGGTTAGAGCGACTAAAATACAGTTTGTTTGCGACGTTATTTATTATTGTTAATTTTTGTTTTGAAAAAATTTTGAAACTTTTTCCTTCTTGTTTCGATTTTAAACCCCACGACCAGGGGCGTATTTCAACTTTTGTCGCCCCTACGCCACACAAGTGGTGCCGCCCCATGTAAGGCCATCGATTTTCCAAAATTTTGTTACTCAAATATGTTGGTTCTGTTACAAAATTTTATTTTCTGAAAAGTGTTTTACTATTCTTAAACACAAAAATAAAAAATTTAAAGTCTATGGTATGAGTAAAATAAAAACTTTTTAAAAATAATCCATTTTTGTATTTACTGTATAATAAATAATTTACATTTGAAAACTTTACACTGTTTCAATAATTATAGTTGATAGAAAAAAGTCATGATGTTTATTAGCAAAGTTAATGATGTCCGTCCAACTAATTTATTGTCATATATTTTTAAAGTTTCTATACCTACAATAACTTACAAAGTATTTTCAAATTTGATTGAAAGCGCGCGTTTCTTGTTTCGACCTATCAACTGAGAGTTGCATAGAGTTACATAGAGAGCATGCGCACTAGCCTTTACTCGATCACAGCTGACAACTCAACTTGCTTCAACACGAAAATTTTATCATATGAATAACATAGTCTTCTAGAGTGCTCAAAAGCTTTTAGAGTGGTATTTGGCGATCTTACTTGTGATTTTTCAAAAAAAAAAAAAAGATTGTCATCGCGATCGAATTTATTTTACGTGATGTAAATTCTTCAGTCAACAGTGTAGGTAAAGTACATTTTATTTTATATAATTATAAAGTAGTACCAATCACACTGCTTTCTTCCAAAAGCACATCGCTGATTTTTTCATTCGTTAACTTTTAATTTCTTATACTCATAGATTAAAAATGAGTTATCAACGAGAAAAATTACTATAAAATAATTACTTGTATTTTTTGTGATAAATATATCTGATTTAAAACTAAAAAAATTAATTTTTTTTGTTAACAAAATTTATTTTTGGTCCTACATGCCGCCCTCCCAAAATTTGCCGCCCTATGCCATGGCATTCTTGGCATTGGGGTAATACGCTCCTGCCCACGACCTCAAATTAAGTGATTGCGCTCAGAATTTTTAAAAATATTTAATTGATTTACAATCTTTTTTGTAATTGCTCGGAACAGTTACGACGCTTCATGAATATAAAAATTTAAACAGGGCCAAAAGTAAAATTAATTATCTGTCAACTATTTTGTCCTGTGAATTTCTAAATTCTCTAAATTTTTATCGACGAATTATCAACGTGTTTAGTTTTTAGGTGAGATTCGTTCTTTATGAATATTTTTTTATGTTTGTGTGTGTCTGTTTAGAAAAAATTCGTACCGATATTATTTGAAGTAAGAATGTGTTTTGGTATGAAAGTAATTAATTTGGTTTTGGTACATGGAGTAAGCATTTCGTACATGATACTTTTTTATATTTTACGTTTTTTCCCACCCTTTTTTTTTTCTTTAAGCGGGAGAAGAAATCCCCAAAAGACACCGATACAGTATAATAAATAAATTTAGTTTTTATTGATGCAGCACAAGCAAGCGTGCGCAGCAGGATAGTCGAAATGAGTGTGTGGATATACACCGCTAAGACCCCTCTATAAACAAAAGGGACTTATAAAATGAAAGTGGCACCCATACACGTATACACGTGCAGAGGCCCACAAACTGAATTAACTTATTGCCATGAAAGAAGGTATGAAACCTACATAGTCCCTTGTTCCGTCAAATAAAGAGTAATGAGTTTCTTTATTTACTAATACAAGAGAAAAAAAGGTGGAAACATAAAAATAAGAAAAAAAAAACATATCTCTTCTAGTAGGAAAAAAAGTGTATTACTTATACTTAAATAAGAGATAATAAATAACTAATCGTAACACGGACATTATCCTATATCCGATATAAACTATATATACATGTTTATATATAATAATATATAAATAAAAAAAATACGTACGCAGTTAAAAAATAACAGAAAACAGGTATTACTTATAGCAAAAAGAACAATATAAATGAGTAAGAATTAAATTTAGTTAAATGTAATTAAATTAAAATAGATACACATCGAAAAAGAACAGTTGACCACGCTTAAAACATAAGTTTAAAAATTAAAAAAAAAAGAAACGGGGAAAAATTGCGACGGTTTTGGGGTCACTATTGATTTGAGTGTTAACTGTGGAAATTACAATATTTTGAACTTTAAATTTTAAACTTTAATAGTATGACGTGATCTGCCAGCAAAGGAAATCTCTAACTTCACTGTTGTATTTTACGTATTGTATAATTGCATGTGTTATCCATCTAGACTAGCGTTTGTTCATAGGGTAAGTTTCCGTAGTCTTTGACTTATTTGTTTACTCCTTGATAAAGACATTTTGACGTCATCTTCCTTTTTTATCGATTCTTATCTGTTTGCCATTAGCTGACTTTAAATGTAAGATTTTTTCATTATACAAATAATAAGAAATAAATAAAATTCAAATCGTGTTTCAGCGATATACGTTAAATAATTAATCCACCGGTATGCATCTAAATTTAGATATAATAACGTGAACTCACATATATAGAAATCACAAATAAATAAATGGCAAAATGATGGTAATGATGTTGATCCGGAAGATGATGTCTTTTTAATCTTTTCCATAGTGTATGCATCATTTTTACTATATCGATGCATGTAGAAATATAATTTAACTATTACGAATTTCGCGGTTCATGATTTTTATTACTATTATTATTTAAATGTTTCCTTCAGACTATTCTTTCTTACTGGGCGAGATTTCATAGAATAAATTAATCTATTTAATACATCGTATTTCAATAAAAAAAAATCTAATATTCTTTTATTTTATATTATATGTATAATTTTTCAAATTAGTAAATCTAATATTCTTTTATTTTATATTATATGTATAATTTTTCAAATTAGTAAATTAGCAAAACGTGTGCAATACTTAACGTATAACGTGTAATGAAAACGTGTCTGCATATGTAAATACTGACGAGATGTTTTCTACTAGGTTCTAATGTTATAAACGTGTGTAGTTATGTTTTGGGTTCTCTCTTTTTCTCTTTCTGTATTATCATTTACTTGGTTAGAATTAAGAATTAGTTCTAACCAAGGTAAATAGAAGTACAAGGTAGGTATCACCAACTAGCTGCGCACTAGTCAAACGAGATTATGACGTAGTTGGTACCCATCACAAATCCAGTTTTCTTATAGAACGACTCATTTCGTTATTTCTCTGGCGTTGTTTCGTATTATTTCGCGCGGTTTTTGATTTGTGTTGATGGTATTTTCTTATTTTTTAGTGCAGAATTCCTAATTTTATCATTTAAAGTACTTTATTTCTAATTACCATCAGGGTAAGACTGAATCTGATTCTTCGATATAGACCTTTCGCACATAATTTGGTTAAATTTATTAACATTTATATTATGCCTTGTTGCGCTATTTTCGGGTGTTGTAATCATAGCCGAGATGCTCATAAATTAGGTATTAGCTTTCATCGGTTTCCTAAAGATAAAGTTCTTCGAAAGCAGTGGTTGCATATGAGCAGAAGGGCTGACAACTTCAATATTTTAATGAAAATTATTTCGAACGTGATCTGCAATCAGAATTACTTGAGAACAAGACAAAAAATATATTAAAAAAGGATTTCATTCCTCATTTAAGGATACCAACTTTGATTGAGCTTAAGTCACATAAAGAAAATGAACGCAGTGAAAGGCAAATTAAACGGGAGTCTAAAAAAAAATTGTCGGTTCTTTGTTAGGAAACAACAATGGGGAGATAATTTTAAAAAATAATGGAAATGGTGGACTGGATAACTGTCCGTTACCCGACGTTAGTGATAACGAGGAATTAATTAAATTAAAATTAGAAAATAATTGCTTAAGACAAACTAATGAAAGTCTTTTGAACGATTTAGGAAGGGCAAAAGCTGAAATTACGTGTTTAAGACTAAAGATGTTTGAAGGTATTTTCTCGACATGTCAGCAACAGGTAATAGTTGATGGAAAATGTTCCAGGTGGGCTTCCGATGATTTATCGAATGTCTTTAAGATGCATTTCTAAAAAATCCTTCCAGTTGTTCGTAGTGAAATAACTATAAAACGTCGTCTAAACGAATTCATAGTTACCCCAGGTTTTATAAATCTGAGTTTGAATATTTTGAAATCACATTCGAGAATATTCACGGACTTCGAAAAAGATGTTGTACTTTCATTCGATGAGATGAAAGTGAAATCTGATATTACGACAGTATTTCGGATATAATCCTCGGGTCACATTCTAATGTGCAGGTTATGCTTGTTCGTAGTCTTGTCGGTAAGTGGAAACAACCCATACACTATAATTTTGATTGTTTGTTTTTCGAAGTCATTAAATTGGTAGAGTTTTCGGGATTCAAAGTTCGAGCATTTGTATGCACATGGGCTCATCAAATAGAAAACTCATGGCCGATCTTGGCATTAATCGTGATAAATTATACATTACGCATCCACTTTGTGAAAACCGCAAAATCTGGGCTTTTTACGATATCCCCACCATGCTTTGAAACTATTAAGAAACCACCTTCTTGATCAAGAGTAGCAATTATCTAGCGGTGAAGTTGTAACTAAAGATATTTTTATAAAATTAACAGAATTCAGACGCAAGGAGATCTCAAATTCGCTTACAAAATTACTCAAAATCATTTACTTCTTTCGGTAATAGAGAGACAAAAAGTTAGGATAGCAGCTCAGTTACTTTCAAGAACATGACGCTATTTGTTATGAGCTTCCCGGCAATGAACATGTCGAATTCTTAAAAGTCATTAATGACGGTTTCGATGTTTTAAATTCGAGAATTCCTTTTCATCCAACCAATGAAATGAAACACGCATTTGGGAATAATTTAGTCAGACTGAACGTGGCACTGGAAAAGTTGTATAATCTGTGCACATCGATGAAAGTAATCTCGGTAGATCAAATTTGTTACCATTTCAGACTGCTTTTCAGATTTCTATTCGTAGCCTTCAGCGGATGTATGATGAATTACATTCTGAAGGATACTCTTATATAATGTCAGCGAGATGCAACCAAGATATTCTTGAATCATATTTTTCTTTAATCAGAGGCCTCGTTAAATTTTATGATCATCCTTTACCAACCGCTGTAAATCAAAGAATTAAGAGTATCCTGTTTACAAAACACGCTGCTTCCATAATAAATACTGGTAACTCATGGAATGAAGCATTAGTAACATGAATTTCCGACTTGCTAGACGATAATGATAAAAAATAAATCTCCGGAATGTGAGGAATTTAAATCAGAAGAAGAACATACAAGTTTTCAAGAAGAAAAAAAACGATTTTGCTGGAGTGATCGAACCAGACTCGGATGATGATGATGATGAAAAACTGGACAACATTCATGGTGAAAAAAAAGATTTGTTAAAAATGCTAGCCGGTTATGTTGCATATCGAATGAAAAAACGAGGATTAGATACTGCTTTTGAATACAGCCGTCCAACAGAATTCAGTCCACCTAAACAAATGGACTGGCTCGCTACAATATCGAGGGGTACTTTAATGAATCCAACCGAACAATGGATAAGCATTATATACAATATGGAAAAAGACTGTAACAATAACCACGACAGTAGCATTAATAAGAATTCGGACGTAATGAAAACACTGATAAAC
Organism: Coronaproctus castanopsis; assembly: GCA_032883995.1. Classification (NCBI taxonomy): domain Eukaryota; kingdom Metazoa; phylum Arthropoda; class Insecta; order Hemiptera; family Monophlebidae; genus Coronaproctus; species Coronaproctus castanopsis. The sequence continues at coordinate 111,509,461 of CM065053.1, forward strand.
GCATTGAAATTGAAATACAGTAACACAGGTGTTGACGAATTCGTCATTTCGTGTTATGTTAGAACACGAACATTTATCAGGATTAAGACGCTGAATAAGAAAAATTCCAGTAAAAGAACAACTCACGGGAACAAAAATACCGACGATGGACGAAAAAAGAGGAATAAATTAATGAAATTGCAATAATTCGGTGAGTGAGACATTTCTTTATGCGCCTAGATTTTTGTTACATTTTATTATTTACAATTTTACATGTTCATAAAGTAATACGTCTGTGTATCTTTAAATGCACACATATATATACACCCCAAAAGTCACGATTTAAAGATATTTACTGTTTGAATTATTTTAAAAATGAAACAGCAGTAAACTAATTGCGAGAAGTGGTAACACAGCGGTAATTAATACGATATTAAAATAAATTATTTACGTAGAAGAGGAAATAAAACAAAATTTAAAAAATAAAAACTAAACTAGTTAAAAAAAAACACAATTTAACCAAAAAGAGTGTTCACGCGATGTTTCTTCTTTACAGAGGTGGAGTTTAGTTGGGTACCAATAACGTAGTAGTTGCCAGCCGGTGTGCGCGCGATACCTACCGTATATTCTATATACCGTGGTTCTAATATAGCAACGCAGAACCTGTTTATTCCATTCTATTCCAGAAAATAATCACAGCAGCATCACAGGAAATATCAACAATACCATCTATAGCGATAATACTCTCGCTAGTAATATCAGTACAACTTTACTAATACTAAATTTAGTAATAATAGTGAACGATAATATTAATCAAATATCGTCAATCATCTTTCCTTGTCTCCCCTTAACGAACCGCACGATGCATTTATAAAATTCACAATTATAATAAATTAATAAATAGCATTAAAGTAAAAACCAATATAAATAGATACTATATGCAAATGATAGAATGATCACGGTATACTTATTCCTAAGGATCAAAAATTGAACATTTCACTCACGCTCCAACAATAAGAAAGCCCGTTATAATGGTGCTTAAGGGCCTCTCAAATACTATTGCGCTAGATGAAATTAAATCGAGTTTAGAAGAAAAATTAACATAATTAATACTAAATAATTTATTTAAAAAGATTTAGTAATTAATTCGGTAAGAAATTCACCAGTTTTTACTGTATTTTTCTCTCCAAAGTAATGTAAATAACAATATTAAAATTATGGAACTCTGATACGTTTAATAAAGTGGGAGAAGTCTAGGTCTAAGAATTTAATAATTCAACGCTATAATTCACCCAAAGATTCATTCGACGATGGCCAAAATGGACTATGAGACAGACCAACTTGACCATAAATAAAAAATGGTTAGACACCATTATTTTTCAGGTTTATTCTGGTATGCAAATAAATGAATTTCTGACAAAACGTTTCATAAATTAGAACAAAACCAATCTGCTCAGTGGCATGAACCATTTCATGGTGGCACACTCAATAATGAGGGAAAAGGAAAAGAGAATATATGAGAAAAGTTGATGGGCTGTTAATTATTTGGTAGGAAGGAGGAAATCAAAGTGACAAAGTTGAAAGATGAAACTACATTGTGATAAGAAAACAAATCCATAATTGCTGCAGATAGATTATCAGTGGAAGGAAGAGTAGTGATAATAAAGGTAGTGTAATAGTTTTCACAGAAAGAACTAGAAGCAGTGGTGATTAGATTATAGCAATCAAAGTTATTGTTTTCAGTAGTTAGATAGTGGAGAGCCCAGTCAATGAAAGGTGCTGGAAATTTACTAGAAGGAAGAGGGGAAGTGAAGAAGGGGGTTCATTGTAATGATTAGTTTTGTTAGACTTGTGGAAAGTAGTAGATGTAAGATGGATGTTTGACATTGGAAGTGGAAGTATAAGAAAGAACTATAATATTAAAGAAAATGAGGGTGACACAGTTGATGTATGAAAATTTCTGAATTACAGAGGAATTGTTTTTTATGAATAAGTCTTACCAACTGATGGACTACCATCCTTACCATCATTAATAACTATTATTAGTATTACTGTTACAGATGTTATTATAATTATCATTGTTATTTTTGTTTTTAATATTAATATTACCATTGCCATCATTCTTGTTTTTATCTGTATTGTTAGCACTATTTTGTGAATTATTTGTTTTTTAAATGATAATAATATTATATATATCTCTATTATTATTGATTTTACCACCAATACTATTAACACATTGCTGCAGGTGGTGTTTTGTCAAATTAGATGCTTGATGGGAATCAACACAGTAAAAGAAGACTGGATGGTTTACATTTTGCTGGAGTATCAACTACTCATCCTCTTCTGATATTTGTTAATGATATTGATAATTTCTTTGAATTAAATGTAAAACTTGAGAGACATATCAAAATTAACAAGTGAGTGTATAAAGTTACCAATAGAAACACAATAAAAATTACAGTAGACTCCATAACTTGTATAGTGCATATGCCACACTTAAAAACAGGAGATGTCTTTTAAAATAGTAGTAAGAAAGATTCAGTTATCTATGTGGATGTAGCTTGTATAAAAACTGCTCTTTCCAGTAAACATCATATTGCTTATTCAAAATTTTAAAACAAGATAAGCTCTTTCGTTCTTTTTAATTGATTTCCAGTCAATTGATAATAATCATGATATATTTCATCTCATTATATTTGAAATACAAAAATTAAGGTTCAAGCATATAAAGTGCATGCATTGTCAGTAATATGGTCATTCACACAATTTGTCTAAGAAGTCACTGTGATGTGATAAGTGCTGTATAACTCATTTACTTACTTATTGTAAAAAAAGATAGAGAAAGTGTAAACTTACACAGCAGAGATTACCTTGAAAATTACAATGGTTGTACTATATATTTAAAAATTTGTAAGCATAAGAGCAAACAGCCATCTAATTTGATGACTGGTTGAAACTCTCAGATACAAGTATGTATTTAACCATAGCGGTCAATTTTTAATTGATCAATAATTAACTGGGTTCTTGTGTACATGGCCATATGCAACTGGTGCAAAATTTCCCTTGTTAATATTGTATGTCCAGTTGGCAAAGTGGTCAAGAGAGGATGTTGTTAATGTAAATCACAATGTGGAAAATATTTCCTGTATGTGGCTTTTTACTAGTACTTTAGCAGTTGCTGAGTAGTTTTTTTATCATCATTCAGCAAAATGGGGGGTCTATGTTTAATCGATTGATGGACATTTTCATTGCTTTTATTCTGATTCTATACTTTGTTTGCTACATGGAATATAAATGGTTTACATAAAAGGCAAATTGAGCTAGAAACATTTATACTTAATCAAAATTAGATATTGTTTTTATCTCTGGAACCCATTCAACTAATAAACATGGGTATTATTTTAACCAAGTTTCACATAATATTCTGATTAGAATATTTTCTTTGCAATACATACGCTTATTTGATAATATTGTGCAACAGTTCCAGAAGTTAATTTTAATTTTCTCCATATTTTCGAGTATTTAAATTATGTTGGTAGTATTTTTAAGTTCTACAATATTACTATTGCGGAACTACATATTTAAAAATTGAAATTTCTGTTAATATGAACAAATTGCTATGTAAACTTTTTTCTAATAGATCTTCAATCTTCTTAAATCCACTTCTAACCTCACTGTTGCACGTGTCACAAGGATCAACTTTGAGTCCTGTCCTTTTTAATATTTATGTTTTGAAAGTTTTTAATTTCCTAACTGGAGCGTGTTCCACAGTTTTGTCTTATGCTGATTTCTTATTAAACATGTCTGAATAGAATCTCCACAGAGCCGTTCATAATATTCAGTCTTCTATTTCTGTGCTTTATAATATTTTTCAAAATAATAATCCCCTTTTATCTACTTATAAATTAAACGTTTGTGTTTTTACACTTAGGCCATTCAGTTGTACCAATCTCCAAATCAATATCTGTAATCAGTCGATTCTATTTATTTAAAAAGTCAAATATTTGGGTTTACACCTGAATTCCAGATTAACCTGGACATCTCATATAACCGCTTTATTTGCTCAGCTTATGATAGTCTACAATGCATTAAAAGCTATGGAGGTGATCCTGTCATTTTAAGTTTGTTTTTCAGGTCCATCATAAGATCTAGACTAGGTTATAGCTCAATATTCTATGGATCTGCTGCCACCTCATCTCAAAAAAGGATTGTCTTCAGAACATTGGTTTGAAGCTTATTACAGGCAATCTTTATTTTTGCCCTATAGTACGCCTCCAAATCTAGACTTTGACTCCATCATTACATTATAGAAGAATATTCTTGACAGATAAATTTTTACCCAAATACTCATATATAATATTTTGTATCTTTACAGTAACTGGAAGTTGGTTGATTCCGAAATAACTCTTCTTGCCAAACGGATTTCCCGATATATCGCATATAAGCGTGCACAAATTCCCGTTTTTCCTTCCATATATTTTAACCTTCCCTACGACATCAACCTAATTAATATGGACATTTCACACCTGACAAGAAATAATTAAACTTAATTTACCACGTGAAACAGTCGTCGTTGTGACATTTTCTTGAACGATAGAGTTGATATTTTACCGAAAAGTGATATTAATTCTGAAGATTGTTTTCCATATATTACGTCAGTTTTCGAACATATATGAATTTGCTTGAGAAGTTATTCTCTCTTGATGTTTTCCCTCCTTACTGTATCCTATCCTTGTTATGTTTGGATGTTTATGTTTTAATTTAAATTCATTAGTATTAATCATATTCTAATTTAACAGTTGGCTGAATAATCTTCCTTTTCCTCTTTTTATATCTCTTATTTTGATTTTTCTCACTTGTTATATTATTTTATCGTTTTTCTATTCATTTAGTTTAATTTAATTCATCCGTTTATATTTATTTATGATTTTTGTTCTTTCGTTGACCAAATGGTATGTACAGCCAGGTCATTTAAAATAAAAAAGAACTTTGGTTATGGGGTGGGAAATGACGTTGAAAAATTGTGACCGTCATGACAGTAATCTCTTACTATACAGTTAATGTTATCGTTAGTTTCAATTTATTATTAAAAACAAACATACTGTTTAATTATCAGGCCTGTTTTATTAATATTTTCTGTTGTAATTTTTGCATTATACAATGTCTCATAATTTTAGAAAATCAATCAATATTACATCTTATTCGTATATTTAAAAATATATGTAAATTTAAAAATATGATAAATGTTCAAGATTCGAAGTAAAAAATTAGATCCAATACATCCTACTAGTATAGAACGAACATTGATCATTTGTTTTTTGTACATATGTATTTGTGACGGGGTCAGTTAGTATTGGGAATGACAATGTTTGATTAGTACATTTATGTATTTTATACAAATGATTACTATTAGGAAATTGAATGTAATATAATTTTTGTCAGTTTATAAAAATATGTAAGTTAGCAAACTATTACATTCAAATGAGAAGACGGTTAATCGATTAATTCTACATACAAGATAATATTTAATTTTTTTTAGGAAAATAAATATTGCATAAATTATCGCGACAACCATTCACCAACTTTTAGAAATGTTTAAGACAGTGATGTTAGGACATTCATTGCAAATATATATAAAAATTAAGTTTCTCGGAAGCTTCTGATTACATACCACCTTTAAACAGATTAACAACATATTTATCGCAAATAAAATTTAACAGATAATTATCATATTTAAGTGATAGAAATAGACTATTCAATCGTTTAAGTTTTTTTCAAAATGATAACAAATTTCCGTTACTAGAAAACTGTAACGAAAAAAATAACGAAGTGCGCATGGGCGTGTCGAAAAGTCGGCTCTGGTGGAATATCGGAATATCAAACGGGGTTACAGGGCATGTAATAAAGTTTGTGGAAACAATAGTTCTTGCCAATGTAGATAGGTTGGATGAAAGAATTGTTATGGAAGCCTTAGAGATTGAAAAATTCAAGAACTTCAACAGAGAGGATGGATCCAGCGTGGAGAACGATGATTGGTTAATTGAGAACCAATCAGATGTGTATGCATGCTAGTAATAATATAGTACACTACAAAAACATGCCGGGCGGCATTGCGATGTGACAACAAAGGAATTATAATCAGTTCTCCCGGGTGCGTGTGCCTATCTACGCTAACGCCATATTTTGATTGCCTCTACAACAAAATATGTATAGGTAAGTAGTTGCCTACTTCCGATACGGAGACGGTACTTGATGATGATGAATTATTATTACGGGATTAACCTGTTGTATTTTACGACATTTTGCACGTTTGATGCGTTTTAAGAATTTTTATTTTTACTATTAATTGTGAAATTAATTAGTCTCCGAAATACTACCACTATAGTATCGGCTACGTATGTATTTGTCGAAGCTTTTCCTCGTAAATTCTATTAACCGATCGGACCATCTTAAAAATGTATACGACCACCGTCGCTAGGTGTTATAACTCTGTAAATATGATTAATTCAACGATGATATATAACCAGAGGTTTTAAGTAAATAAATTAGAAATCGGGGATGACGATTCTTTATCCGTCTTTAGCTATGGAAATTTCAGTATAAAGAAAATATTTCACTTTAATCGAATATAAAATGTAAAGAAATCATCATATTAATTGAAAATAAATATTGCATGGATAGATTTGTCAGCGGATAGGTCATCTGATGTAGACACACAGTTTACGATAATAGATATATACATTGTATGTAGAGATATTATTAGTTGAATTTTTAAAATCATTATAATAAAATAACTTACGTTTAATAATATTTAAAAAAAAAAATGTTAGACGCTAAATTTATTTTTTATATTCATAATAAACAAACAGAAATATAGAACATGTAAATTTTCTAAATTAATATAAATATATATAAAAGTCGAAAATATAACTAGTATTTTTCGTTAAAAATTGAGACTACACGAGGGGATTAGTCCAATAAAATATAGAAGAAAAAAACATAAACAAAAATAAAATCATACGACATATATTCATTATATATATATATATATATATATATATATATATATATAATATATAGTATCTCTTAAAAATTATTACAAACGTAAAACAAGTAAGTATAAGTTTACGCCTCGGTACGAGTCTGTTAGAATTACCTATGTGTTGTTAGTTAAATTCACTGCATTTCTGCTCAAAAATTGGAAAAATAATCAATGGAATACTTTCTTATCAAACCTATCGATTGAAAATAATAGTCCTTGGAAAGCCAATAGAAAACTTACAAGACAAACCACCATACTCCCACCTTTAATTAACCCTCTAATTCCTCGTACACATTATTATAAAGTTAACAAAAAAGTCAAAATTCTTTACTAAATATAAATAATGCTGCTCCGATACCTCTTTCCACGCCTACTGAGGTTAACAAATGTATTAAATCTTTAAAGAATAAAATAACCTGCGGCACTGATGATTTGACTACCATCATGATTAAACATTTACCTCGTAAGGCTATTGTATTCTTAACAAAAATCTTAAATGGCACTCTTATGACTTCTCATTTCCCTTCAGCATGGAAAACTGCTAAAATTATCATCGTACCCAAACCGGAAAAAAATATTTCCGATGTAAATAATATCCGACCCATTAGCTTACTTAGCAAAATTCTCGAAAAAGTAATTTTAATTAGATTACAGGATTTTGCAACTAAAAATAATATTCTTATAGACCAGCAGTTTGGTTTTAGGCCTGGTCATTCAACTGTACACCAAGTTGCTAGAATTGCTGACTATATCACTGATAACTTTAATTTAAATAAATATACAGGACTATTATTATTTGATTTGGAAAAAGCTTTTGATTCGGCGTGGCACAATGGAATTATTTATAAATTATTACAATACAATTATCCGTTGATTCCGTTGATTTTGATAAAATTAATTAAGTCATATTTAAGTAATCGAAAATTTGATGTAACTCACCTCACTCATAATTCCTCTATTAGAATGTACACCTCTGGGGTTCCACAATGTAGCGTTTTGGGGCCCTACCTCTTTTTAATTCTAATCAATGACCTACCTAAATTATCATTAGTTAATACTGCACTTTACGCGGATGATCTAGCACTTTATTGTTCTTCTTATAGACTCGAGTCCATTAGTAATCATATACAAAAAGCTGCGTCCTCAATTTTTAAGTATTATAAACGCTCGAGACTAAAAGTTAACACTGATAAAACAGAAGCCATAATATTTACCAAGAGACATGGCTCACACTACCTGCCGAAATTATTATCAATGGTAACACAATTCCTTGGAAGGAAGAAGTACGTTATCTAGGAGTCATTATGGATCCCCGTTTAACGTTTAATAACCATATTAATTACATAATTGTCAAAACTCATAAAGCTATTCGTATGCTTTCTCCCATATTTTACCGTCGGTCACACTTTAATACCCTAAACAAAAAAATTATATATACATCCATTATTCGTCCAAGATTAACTTATGCCTGTCCTGTTTGGTTTTCAGTTTCAAATAGTACTATCAAAAAATTACAGTTGGTTCAAAATATCTGCTGCAGAATTTCCTTAAATGCCACTAGATACCACAGAATTAAAGACATGCACATTATAGATTGCACCTCCCTTACATTTCGAATTATATCTGTAATATTTCGGCAAAATTTTATGCAAACTGTCAGGCGCATACTAATAAACTGATCACAGTGGTGGGAGACTACGACATGGCGCTGCTCCGCATGCGCTATACTCGTTATAAACATCGTCGTATTAAAGATAGATTACTCTTAAGATAATTTTAATCTATAATCAAATACTTTTCTACTAACTATTACTTACTTATATTTTTTCTAGTTTTAATCTTTTATCATTTATTTTGTGCAGGTTTTTTCCACTTTTCCTGTGTTATTAACTTTTAGCTATTTATTATTATAGATTAAGTAACTATTTATTATTTGTAATGCGGTCAAGGTTGTTATATATGTACTCCACTGTATAAATTTTTATATTATGTAAAATCAAATGAAAAATATATTATATTATTATTATTATATATATATATATATATATGTTGATGTATTGGAGAGTAGTGATTTTTATGAATTAACAAAACAAAATAAAAACGAAGTTAATTACTAAAAAATTTTTTTTTTATTAATTAAATACGATCCTTTTCGACTGTAAAGTCGACTTTACAGTCGAAAAGCTTCGTGTTTAATTTATAAAAAAAAAATTTTAGTGATAAACTTCGTTTTTATTTTGTTTTGTTAATTTATGTATGTATATATATATATATATATATATATATATATATATATATATTTAGCAAAACAAAATAAAATCGAAGTTAATCACTAAAAAATTTATTACATAAACACAAACACGAACAAATATATATTTATTGTATATGCTTGAAAATTGCAATAAAAAACTTTTAGTGATTAAACTGTGTTGTGATTTTGTTTTGTTTATATATGTATATGTATATGTATATGTATATATATATATATATATATATATATATATATATATATATCTTGAAGAAATTAATTATAACGTAGGGGAACAGGTACATGCTTCTAGAATGTCAAGAATATAAACGGAATTGTCAACGAAATCTGAAACATATATTTCAAATTCGATTAATTTAACGAATTACTCGTATTTTAGTTTCATGCGTAAAATTTAAATAAATATAAAACAACTATATATATTATATATATATAATATACACAAATTGAATATATTGGAGAGTAGTGATTTTATTAATTATAAACAAACAAATATAACACAATCACTAAAAGTTTTTTAATCGCGAAGCTCGCGATTAAAAAACTTTTAATGATTGTGTTATATTTTATTTGTTTATAATTATATATAAAAGTCTTCTTGTTTCTACAAGGAATGTCGTGACTATAATATTTCAGCATTTTTAATTTTTCTCGTCACTATCCTGTTGGCAGTCGTCCGTTCAGTCAACAGCTGACTTTTTAAACATATCCTTAATCATATATGTCCGTTTGGGATTTAATCTACCTCGTGGACGAGTTCCCTATACTCGTCCATCAATTAATAACCGTAGCAATAGTACCGAGGAAAGCTTTGATCCATACAACACGGAATAGGAATAGTTGGATGGACTGATATAGGATAGTTCTACTAGTGATCATAAACTATCTTAAACGAGAAATTATATGGTCTTACTATACGTTCTTCGAGTATTACACCTCTGTATAATGTATCGTCCCTTGTCCATCTAGATAATCTACAATTATTCCCCCATGTAGTGACATTTCTAGAGAAGTCAGCATCTTTGATTAAGATGTAGATAGTCCCCACAGTATCACGTTGGGTAAGCTGTAAAGGCACCCCCATTATAAAATTGTTTTTATTGAATATCGGATATTAATTATAATTTTTTATTTTATAATGAACTAGACACCGAGTTGTATAAACGTATCATACTTTAAATATCGTGATTGTATAAAATATTCATGCTCAATCGTATATATCCAATACATTTATCAAAATTAGTCGAATAATCAAAATGGTGAATGGATTCCATCAGAATATTTCGTCGCAAACTCGCCTACCAATACATATAGATGGGGATTATGCTCAAGATTCAATACAGAACATTCTACAATCATGGGGTCGATCCTTTCATAGTCAACCTAGTATTTTGGGATGCATCAAAAAAGACCTGACAGTATGGCCAAAAGTCATTGGTAAAATTCGTCTATCTAGATTGGAAACAGCAATAAATCGAGTGTACCTTGGACATACACTAATCACCCGACTGCTTGGTAACCAGCCACCATCTGTATGCGATGAATGACAAGCACCACTGAGCGTCCATCATATACTCAAGGCTTGCCAAAAACACGCCCAATATCGTATTAAGGAGATGAGCTCCGCTATCCCGGACGTCTACAACCTGCAAACTCTCAGACTTTCTCATCAAGACTAACATTATTAATAGCATCTAGTTATAAGTGTTATAATTAATGATTATGTATACATCGAATAATAGGCACGATGCATTACTCGTAATATAACTAACAAAAATTGGCCTACGAGGATAAAATATCAATGTTATCTCTGAACAAGGTATTTTCTAGTTTGCTTACAATTTGAAGTGTATATATATATATATATATTTCCACCTTTGTGCTTATGCTTGCTATGCGATATCAAGCCTATGCTGTGGGTAAGTATAAAATTGCAACGGCTGCAATTAAATTCTTGTTGCTCGTTGTCATCATCTTTTTGATATAGTTACGGTCCTCTACTAGTTGTTTTGTGATTGATTTCCATTCATTCCGGTCTAATGCAAATTTTCCCCGGATGCTGTTGGTATGGTTTATTCCTAATTTCTTCAAATCGTTCGCAGTGACGTCTCTATACAGCATGATGGAATTATCACCGATTTATAAACTGATATCTTGTTTTTAAATTCTTGTTATTAAATACTCTGTAAGCTGGTTTGCTATATGCTATGTTTGCATTTCTTATGCGAGAAGAAATTTCGCAATTGAGAATTGCTTCCTTGTTGACAAAACTGCCGAGATATTTAAAATAATTATTTCCGATTAACTCGTAATTAGACAATTTTCCATTTAACTGCACGACTTCAGTTTTTCTCTCATGTATCACAAGCACGAAATCATTGTCGTTAAAAAGTACGTAATCATCAGCATACTGCAGGCGAACAGAAATGAACCATTTACCACTTTTACTTTGTATTCAGTTAAATTGCACAAGTCTTCATTAAAATGAAATTTAATATCGACTCCGCATTCGTAATTCTGCGCTTAAATTCTTGATGAACCACGCTTATGTAAAATTTGAATAGCGTTAGGGGCATCCTTGTTTTACGCTTGTGTTTATGTCGAATTCTTCTGCGCTCTTGTTATCACATAAAACACTAGTTTGGCTGTGAAGCAGTTTTATTAATTGCAAGAGGGTTGGTAGACATACAGCTGCCCTTAAACACATCGATAAAGTTTCCCTATTAACAAAGTCGAATGCTTTCTTTACGTCTAAAAAGGTGTGGATGATTGTTCCCGGACCTTCTCCATCAGTTTCCTTAGGGTAAAACTCATGTCAAGTACACTGCGATATATTATACATATACATATATATATATATTATCATCATCATCATCATCATAAGTTTGGCAGTCTTAGGACTGATTTTATTCCATAGTAAGTAACTTCCAGCCCAACCGATTCTCTGCAGCTCTTCATTTTCCAGTATTGATTTGGGCTTATACCATGAAACAATGTTGTCACGATATATATATATATATACATCGGTAATATTTTATTCAAAAATTTTGGTAGAATGTTTTTAAGTTATCCAAAAAACAACAAAACCGTCCGTCTTCTTGGGGTCACCCCATATATATATATATATATATATATATATATATATATATATATATATATATATATGTATATCTATCTTCTTTTTCTTTCTCTCCTCAACCTTACGGTTGGTGGGTTTGAATAATTTATAGACATGTTAAATTCGTCTTCGGGAACACATTCGTGCTTTTATGACGACATAACTTTCGCTATTTTTTAATTGTTCCATATATCCAATTCTAGGTCTTTCTTTACTTCGGCTTCCGTTTATCTTCCCTTCAATTAACGTTGTCATCCATTCTGAGTGTCTGAACAAGTGCCCAACCATTTCATTTCTTCTTTTCTTTATTGTATCTCCGATTTCTCGTCGTTCATTTATCTCTTGTAGAACTTCATCATTGGTAATCTTACTCGTCCAAGGTATTTTCAGCATTCTGCGCCAGCGCCACATTTCGAACGCTTGGAGCTTATCGTTTTCTCTCTTAAAAATCGTCCACGTTTCTGCTCCATATAGAGCCACACTCCAAATAAAGCTTTTTACGAAAAGTTTTCTAGTATTTAATGACATATTCTTTGATACCAGGAACGGTTTTTAATGAATGCGTTTTTCGCGAGAGCTATTCTTCTTCTTATGTCTTTTATACTTCGATCGTCTGACGATATTATACTTCCTAAATAGGGGAACTCTGTTACTTGGCTAATATTTTGGTTGTTCAAGGTAATATTTAGCGTCTGATTTTCATTTTTTCTACAAGTAATGAGTTTAGTTTTTTTGGTGTTGATGTTCATTTTGCTTTTGTGCTGTATAGCTTGACTTAACACATTTAAAGATTCCTGCAGACCTTCCTCGGTTTCCGCTATTACTGCTATATCGTCAGCAAATCTTATTGTATTGTATATTTTACCGTTAATTTTTATTCCAGTATTACTTTTATTTTCTAAATAAATATCCATTGCCCCCTCAATGTAACTATTAAAAAGTAACGGTGAGAGATTGCAACCCTGGCGTACTCCTTTGCCTATCTTTGCTTATATATATATATATATATATATATATATATATATATATATATATATATATATACATATATATCCCCGCCGTGAGTACTTCGTACCTTCCGGGCCGGAGCACTAACTGGAACGGGGCGCGTCCACATGTGGTGGATTGTTTTAAGTCCTTTATATTTCCTAGACATATTTTTTATTCTTTTATAAACTTGTTCATGTTTCCCTTGAATTTCTAATTTTTCAAGTTCAAGCCACCTCAAGTCACACCATTCTCCTTTTTTTTCCCCTACAAGCTCTATCTATAGAATTTTTTAAGGACCTATATTTCATTTTCCGCTGGTATCATTTTTATATCTCCGCTTTTTATCGACTAATTGCAATATTTGTTCTGTAATCCACGGTTTATGTTTAGTTCTTCTTGTTTTGCTAAGTATTTTCTACGCACAGTTTATTATTGTTAATTTAACGTCATTCCACGTTTGTTCTATGTTAGTTTTCTGGTGTAGTTCTGTTATAATTTTATCCGTTTCTATTTGTTACTGAGTCTTTATTTGTGCACTGTTCAGATTATCAAGATTCCATTTTACTACTGGTTTATATCGAATTATCTTTTAAACTCAAGATCTGCCTTCATAATCACCACGGAATTGTCCGTATCAGCGTATGACATTGATTTTTATACCTGTGTTATACTAACATGAAGTCAATTTGATATCTTTCTTTGTCTCCAGGTGACTTCTAAGTATATATTCTTCTTAGTGGGGTCTTATATATATCAAAAAAGAAGTGTCAAATTGATTCACTATGAGTTCTAGAAATATTACAATAAGTTTAATTTTGAAAAATCAAAAAATTAAATGAGTATTTACATACACACAATAATGTAGTATCGATTACCTTAATATAAATAATATATCATTAAATGACTACTTTTTATTGAGATCGAACCAATTTCTTCTTTATTGCATTGGGTATTTCAAAACCAGCACTGCTAACAAAACTGAAACAGTCAAATTTAACATTTAGAATAAGATATACAATTATATAATATATATATGTACTATGTGCGCATGTATTTGTATCATATATATATATATATATATATATATATATATATATATATATAAAACCACCGTCGTAGTAGTGACTAGCTACTGTGCATTTAGGTGATGTAGATGCTAGTGTTCGATTGTCAACTCGACAGTCGGGGGTTCGAAACCAACACGCAACATAGGAAATTTCATATATATATATATATATATATATATATAAAACGAAATAGAAGATGTGAGGTGAGAATGTTTAATCGTATTTGAAAAAATTATAACTCGCCATCTAATACATTTTTGGGAAACGTTACTGACTGTGTTGAAGATATTTTTCATATACTTACTTAATTTCGCAAATTTCGTTTCGTATCCTTAAAGATAACATCACTTAAATAACCTGCTCCGGTTTCAATACATTTACGAAGTCTAACAAAACTTTTGTGGAAGATTGCAACGTGATACTGAAGGTATTTCGACAACCAAACATGATATGGTTGTCGGAATAATTTCCGTATGACGCTGAATCTTCCAACTGTTCCAGGTTTCGAGATGTGCCATCACATATTTTCGACTTAAAATATCACCTAAAAAAATAGTCAAAAACGGAAAAACCGGATAAGCGTTACGGGCCAATTATCGCCACTGTTGCAAAATTAAACAGCTCTTAAGAATTCAAGTAATCGTCCCTTTTCGTTCGTCGTATAAAGCGACGTACCGTCTTACCGAACTCAAGTTCATAATAGCTTCCTTAGCTACGCAAGGCAAAACTTCGAAATAGACGAACGATATTTTGTCAAACAAATGAAAGATTAAAAGTGTTAAATATATTCGAGGAGCGCCTAACATACGAACGCGTACACTCAGAGCGATTAGTTAACCCCACAGAGAGTGAATTTTTTTATTTTGAAGGAAAAATTTATTTTAGATAATATATTCAATTTAATATTTAGGGAACTCCAAAAGCTCTAAGTTGTCACATATTTCCAACATTACGAATTAAATAAGATACAAACAACAACAAAATTGATGTATATATATATATGGGCAGGTCATGTAGCAAGAAGAAACGATGATAGGTGGACGAAACGAATAACAGAATGGCTTCCAAGAAAAGGACGCAGAAGTCGCGGTCGGCCGGATACAAGGTGGCAGGACGATATACATAGATCAGCCGGTGTGAAATGGATAAACGAGGCCCAAGATCGCTACAGGTGGAAACAAAAGGGGAACGCTTACATCCATCAGTGGATTGATATAAGCGCATCGTGATCGTGATATATATATATATATATATATATATATATATATATATATATATATGAATAACTATGATAAAAACCTATAGTTAAAAATACAGAATTATTTACTGCGGCATTTTTTCTGTTTTATTACGTAACATTTGAAAAGCGATTACAGTTTTCATTTTCAAACCGTGACCGGTTGTGAATGCGTACGTTTATACAATTAGGCGTAGAAAAACGCAATTTAGAATTAAAGGTGTTCCGGTTTTGAGATTATATGTACACGCGTTCATCGATATTTTCGTCACCGTTATTCTGCTGTTTTTATCTTCACGTGCTTGTTGTCGATTAACGAAGTTGAATTTAGCTGGTATGCTATCCTCTTTGTCGAAATTTTGATACTTATAAATTTCAATCGCTTCTCGAATAATTCTGGAACTATATTTATCCATTTTGGACGAGATTTCAAAATAATGAAATCGTATTTCGTGATTCGCAGGATATCGATGCGAAGCCGTTGCACACGCGTCTTCTATCTTTACAGTCGGCTTATTTTTCTAGCGAATTATGTAATACGTAAAATTGTCGCGTATTAGCAACATTTCGAGCCGTACGATTAATATATTCGTTTGATTTTTTTAACATTTGCAGTTCATTTACGTTGATTTGTGTACAAATGACTTTAGATGATTTTTAACGCGTTATATAAATATTACATAAATGCGAAACAACATTGGTTTGAGTGTGTCGGCGGAATAGACGAATTTGAAAGCTGGGTATATAGAGGAGGCTATTAAGAATATCGCGGATGGGCCGATAGATTAATATGTTTTTCGGAAGCTGAAAATACATACGTCGAACGTAATAAGAAAAACATTTCTTAGTTTTTTCGGATATGTTGACGAAATTCCCTGCAACGTCTAGTTAACGGACGAAGAAAATGAAAAGGAAGACCGAGAACTCTGAGTTCAACACGGAGATTAATAACGTACGCGGCTACTTCTTAACATTAGTAGGCCCCCTCGAGGGATAAAGGAAGAAACAAGAAGAATATAAATATTTTTAGAGTTGAGGATGTATTTTTTTATCGTCAAACAAAAATGTCTATTATAAAATAGATAAAAAATGAAAATGTTAAATTATCATCGGCTATTACTAATTAAGGCGTTTGTAAAAAAAACAAAAAATATACACGTAACGGTGTCACTATGCGAAAAGAAAACCCGTCCACCATTTTAAATAAATAAAAGTTGATTTTTCTCAGTTATAACAACAACAATAACGAAACTTACCATCTGTACGTATCGAAACGGACAAAATTCTTACCGTGTATCGCGCAAGATGTTAACATATGAATAATGCCAAATGTTTGAATAAATTTGCTGGAAAAACCCACAACCTAAAACTTGCGCGACGAAATTACAGCCGATATGAACAAAAGTACGTATTACTAATTCGAAGAATGTGGAATGTAGTGATTTTTTATTGAAATAAACGTCAAAAAAAATAAATTAAAATCGCTAAAAGTTTTTTCTTTATGAAAAATTAAAAAAGCTTTTCGGCCGTTAGACCCCCCTCCCCTTATCGAGTGAATATTTAAAAAGATAAAAAATATAAAATGAAAAAGTATTAATTTAAATTCACAAAAATCAGCAAAATGAAAATTATCGTCATGTAAAAAATTTTATATTACCGAAAAAGTACGTATTACTAATTCGAAGAATGTGGAATGTAGTGATTTTTTATTGAAATAAACGTCAAAAAAAATAAATTAAAATCGCTAAAAGTTTTTTCTTTATGAAAAATTAAAAAAGCTTTTCGGCCGTTAGACCCCCTCCCCTTATCGAGTGAATATTTAAAAAGATAAAAAATATAAAATGAAAAAGTATTAATTTAAATTCACAAAAATCAGCAAAATGAAAATTATCGTCATGTAAAAAATTTTACATTACCGATCGTTGATTGTACATTCTCCGTCAAATTGTTTTATTCATACTGTTTTCAATTTTGCTCTAATGGCGAATGAATATTTTTTATATTTTTAAATTTCACTCGATAACGACCTCATAAAGTTTTGTAGTTTTTTATAAAGAAATATTTTTTAGCGACTTTAACTTGTTTTTTTACATATTACTATATTACTATATACATATACACATATAAAAATATCTAAATTTGACTAACCTTAAGTTTTGCGCAACACTTGGAATTAGTACGATACCGTGCGAATGTAAACGATTCAACGCTGCATTGGCCGCCTAAAAGCAAAACATATTAACAAATTCTATACATTCGTGCACGTCGCTTTATTATACTTGCAATAACGTAAACAATTTAATATTCCATTATTTATAATAATATTTAACATTATTGTTCTTTGGATATTTTTTTTTAAATCGTGTTTTTTGTCAGAATATCGTACAACAGATCATATCTAGACTTTAACGTTACTAATACGGAAATGCTATATAACGTGCCGTTATATCACGTTGACCTAAAAAAAAAAAAAAGACATTCGATTCTATTTATACACGTTCGATTCTGAAAGCATTAAAAGTTAATGGTATAGAAAATACATATATCGCGAACATATATAACTCAGCAATAGTACTGTACAACTCTACACACGGCAGCACCCTCATTCCCAGATACAATCTCACCACGATTGTTTACAACAGCATTGGAATGTGCGATAAAATCGTTCGAGCGGAGTAAAAGAGTAATAAATGGCAAAAATCTACACCATCTATGTTTTACGGTTATGATCATAGCACAGACTAAAGATGAGTTAGAAAATATGACAAAAGAACTGGAGAGACCATTTAACAATATTGGTTTACAAATAAACCCGAATAAAATGAAATATATGAAATTTATCCAAAATTAGGACAATCATCATACGCGCGGTGAATTGCAAATACAATTAAGAAGTATGGAAGTATAAAAGAAACGGACCAATTTACATTTTCCCAACCGGAAAACAAGGAAACAAAATAAAACTTGAGAAAAAAAATCAAATTGCCGGATTACATACCACAAGCTAAAACGTGTATTCAACGCTATAGTCCAGAAAACAAAGTCAAAATATTTAACCAATATGCGTTCCAGTGCTAAACGCTGCACAAACTTGGCCCTTAACGAAGGAAACCGTAGATTAAGAAAAACAGAACGACGGATGAAACGAGCTTCGCTTTACATTTATGAGACAGAATTAAGTCGGAATATATCCGACAAAAAAAAAAAACACCTGAACAAATGGGCCTATCCAATGGAGACCGTATAAAGGGCACACAAGAGAGATCACGTGAAATGTGGACGAATGATATTGTGACAGTCGCGGGGAAACACCGATGGAGATTAGGCGAGGACATCGAATCAATGATGTAAAACAAACTTTAAAATAAGATATTTGGATACGATCGCATATTATTAAAAACCGTCGTATATTTATTTTAATCGTGTAGAATTTCGTTTCATAAATTTCCAAAATTTCAATTATGACAAATATTAGAAAGCCACCACCATTTTCTTGGAAATTAATTTCGTAATTTTTCGATTGGATTTTTTTTCTTAAAATAATTTATTAAATATTTTCGGAAGATCCGATACCTTCAATCGAAACGGTAACCGAGATATAAAATTTTAATTATATTTACTAACACATAAGCGGTAAAAAACATACGATTAATTCGATCGAGCTAAAATTTGTAACGTACACTTACAGATAGAGAAAAAGACGATGAATTTCTGAAACATTGAAACCGAACAATTTCATCTTAAAAGTATTTAATGTTGTTAAAGTCAACATCAAACGCGGAAGAACTTTAAACATTTTAGAAAGCAAATACTGCGCGTTTCGTACCTTTCAATTAAAATAGAGATGTGTACTCAAAGTCGTCATAAGGCATTTTCACCCCTCTGTTACGGAGGAAGAAAATGCAAATGCGTTAAAAGGAAAATGGTTTTCCGTATGTAATGTGTATAACTGTAAGCACCGAGTTACAAAGCAGCCACTGTCGATTTAGAGCCGACTGAAAACTCCAGTAAAATATACGACCTAAAATATTTAGCGCATTCCAGAATAAAGGTAGAGTCTCCTAGAAAAAAGAAAACTATTGTGCAATGCGCACGATACCAAATGTAATGGTCAACTACTATTTCATGATTAGACTGTAGTATCAAACAAGTAACAACGTACGCTAAATATTGTCGAAAAGTGGTGTAACATGTGGCGTATAAAAATAAGTAAAGATAAAATTGTTCATATGATCTTCACAAATAGATTTGTATCCTGTCCCTCATTAACCGTTTCAAATATTTGGGAATGCATTTGAATAAGCGACTGACTTGATGGAAACACTTAATAATCAAACGAAACGAGCTTCAGTTAAAACAGGAAGAACTGTATTAATTAAAGTCTAAACTTAGTCTCAATAATAAATTACAGGTATATAATACAGTTTTAATGCTTGTGTGGACGTACGGTATTCAGCTCTGGAGGATGTGCGAGCACTAGCAACATAGATATATATATAACAGTTCTACAACATATATATATAACGTACCTTTTGGCGACATTCTTTTATTGTTGATCCGTTGTTACCGGTCACTATCCATTGCCTCACGTTGACAATGTCGAAGGTATTACGGAAATACATACACAATACCGTAGAAAATTCATTCTGCAGAAGTAAATAATGACGGTCGATTTGTTAACATATTCATAAATATAATGAGATATATTTTTATATGAAATGTATCGACAATTATTTTCAGTCGCGACATACGTTATTCCGTCGATTAATTCATATTATACTAGTATCGAAAGTAGAACAATTGCCTCGATACCAGCAACCTGGATATGAGCACAAAACGGAATCTTAAAATACACGTGCCAACCTTGTCGAGATTATATGAATTACCTAAGATACACAAGATGAGACCTATGGTGTGTGTGCAACAAAGAAGAGTTTTGTTGCCAATGTAGTGTTACCTTATATAAAAACCACCACAGATCGAACAGGCAAAATTTTACGAAAAGACAAAGTTAGACCAGTATTTGGCACGTGTAAAAAAAATAAAACAATATTTACAAAATGTTAAGGATTAACTTCCTAAAGGACATTTTACTGGTGTATATAAAATTCCTTGTTCATGCAGGCTTAGCTACATTGGACAGGAGAGTCTTCGCATCAGTGTCCAGAGAATCACGAAATACAATTCGACGATTTTGAAATCTTACCAAAAATGGATAAATATAACGACCACGCCAGTACCAGTTTCATCACTTTCTTGGCTATGGGGTGCTGATCATGGTTGAAAGCGTCGCAGAGAGTGTGTTGTGCTGGAAGAGAGTCAGTCGAAGGTTTATCAACATCGAAGTTCATTAAAGATTCTATAGCAAGATAAATCGCGTATAATTCAGCTAAAATGACGGAGAATGTCTGCGGTAGCGAATATTGAATGATGAACGATCTATCTTTGACAACTGAGCAGTCGAAAAATCCATTGAACAGGGATGCGTCAGTGTAAAACATTGTAGATTCATATGAACGTGACGTAATGTCTTTCTTGATTTCTTAGATGGACAGGTTTTTTAGTCTGTAGATTTCGACATCCAGCCGAACCAGGTTGTCTTTCCATGAAGGCAATATTGCGGTGTTATGAGTGGTTGACTGCGGATTTTGTCTTTAAGATGTTGTCAGAGTCGAATCTGATTGCTTTAATTTCAAAGACGATTAGAAGATAAAAAACGTTCAGGAATCGAAAAATACAAAAATATAACTAGCCTTACTCGATTTTCTACGTGTGCGCGTATTTTATGTTATATATATAATGAAAAAATTAGTGAATAAATATAAATAAATAAATAAATATATATATATATATATATATATATATATATATATATATATATATATATATTATATGTACGTGTTTATATTGCTATATCACAATACTTATAGACTACCTCATTAAACCTATTAAACGTACACGTAGTTCTTTGTTTAAATAAATAAAAAAAAAGTAGAAATACGTGATTCTTACCGGTTGTTCGTAAAAATCTGTATATTCTGTCAATATTTCCAACCTGTCAGCGACATCATTTAATAGTACTTCCGCATTCACCACTTTAATCGTATCACAATCGTATAGATCATCCAACTCGTCATCTGATCGAAAGAAATATAAAAATAAATTAAACGAATAAATCCAATCAATTAAACTGCTTATTGGTAGTGATGTGGGACTTCAACGAATCTTATAAGAAACTAGCATGCCAAATCACACCATCTTGATGGTCAATTCACATTACCATGCGGGGGGATAACCCTAACCACGAACCAACAAAAAACCGACTTTTTTTATAAATCAACGATTGAAAATATTTATTTGTAAGTTTCCTGTTTATTGCAATTTCATTTCGAAGGCTATCGATCATTATGAATATGTTAATGGATCAACTGAATTTTTTTCCAGGTATAGGTGAATTTATAAAATGTATGAAAAAACGAATTTACTTAGACTAACGATGAAATACGATTGTACGAAATAAAAGACAAAAGCCAAAGTCATTAAAAAACAACGTCGAAATAAATGGAAAAGTTCAACGAAAGATGATTATAATTTTTATCTAATGTTGTGTTAAAAATATATTAGTCTATCAATATTATTCCATTAAAAGACCAAGTCAAATATTTGGGAATATACCTGGATAAATGGTTAACGTGGATGAAACATATCATAACAAAGGGCACTGAAATACGCATAAAAATTAAACAGATGTACTGGCTTTTAGGGAGAAAGTCAAAACTAACAGTTGAAAATAAGCTGTTGCTCTACAACCAGGTTATCAAACCGGTCTGGAAATATGGGTGTCAGCTGTGCGACTGCTCGAAAAAGAGTAGCATAGCGATGTATACAAAGATGACAAAGTAGAATTCTAAGAATCATTGTAAATGCGTCATGGTATGTGACGAATCAAACTCTCCACACAGAACTGAAGATAAATTACATAAAGGATGAAATGATACAAACAGCAAAAAGACATACTGCAAAACTGGTGTCACATCCAAATAATATGGCAGTTGCACTGTTAGAAACTCTACGGATATTCGTAGATTAAAGAGGACAAAATTGATGGATCTGGTATAAAGTATACATTTTGTATACATATCGAATAAAACCCTGTCACTGTACAAGATTGTTTAGCAAGTAATCTTACACTTTTTTTTTTTCGAATCCGAGCTTTGAACCTTTAAACTTTCTTGGACCAACATTCTGCTAACTGTAAAGCACTGTGGTCTGCGTTAACAATGCTGTCGATACTAAACCGAATTCCGACTTGTCTACACTCCATCAGATGTTGTGTTATTTGTACTTCACCACACTCATAGCTACTATCCGTTGCTAGATCACACATTGGTTCTTGCACAACCTGAACGAATTCGGTTCAGCATTCTCCAAATTGGCCATGCGTGATTTGCACCTGCTGCAGGCTTTTCCTATATTTCCATTATTGTCGTTGGTATTTGCTCCCACCATCCTTCAACCCCCACACGTTGTGCAGAGATATGCTCCGGGATTTCCGTCGTTGTAGTGAGAAAACTCCTCCTTGACACACTAAAATATTAAATTTACTTAATAGCCTATAAAGCTAGTTATAAACTGCAATTAAAAAGAAAAACAAAAAACAAACTATTTTATTACTCCAACGATTAGTGGTCACGATGACTGCAATAGATACTTACGAAGTTAAATATTACAAGAACCAACTGAATGTGTGAAAAATAAGAAAATATAGCAGATATTCTCTTTTAGTGTAAAGCGTACACTAGGAATATAGAAAATAATTTAAAGCAGTTAATGGAAAAAAGACACGTATTAGATAACATTGTTAATACAACAGTAAAAGAAAATATAAAACAGAAGCTGTGCCTGAAATAATAGTAGAAGATAGTTTTTTATTTATTTATTATTATTTTTAAATCATAAATATGTTTCACATGATATACTCAAATGAGAAGCTGTTTCTAAAATTACCACGCTTCGCCACTAAGGTATTAAACATGGCCTAGTGTATTGGAATTATAACTGATCCGATATATATAAAACAAAACAAAATCATAACACAGTTTAATTATTTTAAAGGTTTTTAATTCGCGAAAAATTTTTCGACAATTTACGTAATTATCAAGCATACACAATAAACGTTAGATTAATTCATAAAATCAATACTCTCCGATGTATCAACATTATATATATATATATATATAATCCAGAGGAAAGCGGCCACGAGGCCGACCAAGAAGACGATGGATAGACTGTGTCAACAACGACATGGTAGAAGTTGGTGCCAATATAGAGGACGTCAAGGATCGCAAGAAATGGAGAAGAACGTGCTATCAAGCGCACCCCTTAACGGGAAGGCGCTAGGAAAGAAGAGGAATATATATTTCACCTTATTACTTCACGATTATTGTTTGGCTTTATCTCAAATAAATAGAAAATTATGACCGTTTATATTGACCGAATAGATAATAGAAATATTTATATTTCATTTATATCATATTCTATACAAAGTTTTTACATATCCGTGTGCTAATGACAATCCTTGACATTTTGTTTATATGAATTATTATTTCTGTAACTTAAAATTATTTACACACACACGAGAATGATACGATTCAATAACGACAACAACAGTATGTATTATTCATTACCATATATATTTTGTCCATCTTCATCTTCGAATAATGTAACCCCATTTTCATCTAATGTTGATTCCTGATATGTAAAATATACATACATTCATATATATATATATATATATATATATATATATATATATATATATATATATATATATAACACATATGCATAATATATGGGCAATATGCACATTAGAAAGCTGGATTTGTTACTTTGGGATCAAAACGACGCTATAAACTTACGTTAGTTTATAAATATCTATTATATATATATATATAAATATCACTATCATGGGTTGCGCTTGGAAAATTACGCATAGCATTCCGCAATAAACAAATACCGATTAATCTGAAACGTAAATTATATAACAAATGTGTACTTCCGATTCTTGTATATGTTTCGGAAACATGGCCATGTACAAAAACAAATTTAAAAAGGATAAGAAAAACTCAGACAGCACGTGAGAGAATAATGCTGGATATAAGATTATTGGATCGTAAAAAGAATATATGGATACGGGAACAAACACGGTTGGATGATGCAGTGGAGCGAATGGCTACAACAAAATGGAATTGGGCTGGCCACATTGCTTGAAGAGAAGATAATATATGGTCAAAGCGGATTTTACAGTGGTGGCCGATGGGCAGAAAAAGGAAACAGGGAAGGCCAATGACGCGGTGGCATAATGATATAGCAAAGATAGCTGGGAAAAATTGGTTGAGGAAGGGGTACCACCGCCTTATCGTGGCGGAGGGGTTTGCGTGCTTCAATGATTTTGTGGGCTATACCAGCGGTAGTGTATACTACCAGAAGGGCCACGCAAGCTGGAAAGGCCACAAATGAGGAACCAGACAAAGAGTGGTCTCTTGATAGCGGAAGCAGCGCTATCAGTATTGTTTGCAGGTGGTGAACAGCTGCAAATAGATATTTATCGGGCGTGGAGTACATATTACTGAAGCGATCATAAATCTGCGATGAGGAAAGTAACGGGAACTTACCTCATTAAATTTCCAAGACTTCAATTATGGAAAGCACGAATACTGATATGAGGAAGCTATGCGACCTAACTAGCAACTCGTGCCAGATGTTTGGTGGGACGAGTGGTGTGAAATATGCTACTACCCGTAATAACGCTGAAAATCAAGCTTTATGCTACTGGCTTTAATGAAGTAAAAATAGGAACATGGAATGTAAGATCCTTAAAAATAGCAGGAAAACTTGAAAATATCAAAATGGAAATGGAAAGAAACAAAATTGATATACTAGGTATTGGTGAAACTAGAGGATGAAATAACAACGATTTTTGGAGTGGAGAATACAGAATAATACACTCAGGCTCCGATGAAGGAAAAAAAGGAGTAGGATTAGTCCTCAACAGGAAATGGGGAAGAAATGTAAAAGATCTTATCTGCAACTAAATGACAGAATAATTTTAGTAAAACTGAACTCGAAACCGTCAACAACAACTATAATAAGTGTTTACATGCCTACAGCCATAGCGATTAAGAAGTAGAGGAAGTATACGAACAATTGGAAGAAGCAATAAGCTATGCAGAAGATAAAGACAACCTAATCATAGTAGGAGATTGGAATGCGGTGGTCGGAGAAGGAAGCGATAACGAATATACAGGGAAACACGGTTTAGATAATAAACGAGGAGAAAAGTTAATAAACTTTTGTAATGAAAATAAAATGGTAATAGGAAACACACTTTTTAAACAACCACCTACTAGAAGGAAATATACATGGACAATGCTTGGTGGTCAAAGTAGGTATGAAATAGATTACATCGTAGTAAGAAGTAGATATAATAAAATAAATAAAGCGATGCAAATCGTACCCAGGAGCAGACATAAACAGCGACCACAATCTAGTACTGATGATATCAAGACTACAATACAAAAAGTATTTTAACAAGAGCAACAGAAAAAAATGGAAAATACAAGAAATAATAAATCTTGAAATAAAAGACAAGTACCAGAAGCAAATTGAGACTAACCTAGTAACCTAGAAATAATGAATAGAGGAAACAATATGAATGAAAAATGTAACACCCCATAGAAGTAATAATAAATGCTGCAACAAACACATTAATTAAAAGAAATAGAACATACAACAAACCATGGATCACAAAGGAAATAATAAAATTAATAGAAGAAAGGAAGAAATATAAAAATGTAAACACAGAAGAGGGCCGCAATATGTTACAGGAACATGATAAATAGGGAAGTCAAAAGTGCCAAAACGGAACACCTTGAAAATTTCAAAAAAAGGTAATATAGAAAATGCATACAAACAGGTCAAAATATACTTCAAGGATTTAAAAAATAGAACAAATTGTATCGAGCATGAAAATGGCAAAAAATTAATAGAAGATGATGAAATAACTCAAAGATGGAAGAGATATGTAGAAAAGTTATACAAGGAAACGGATAGTACCGAAGATTAAATTATCATAAATGAAACAAGATTTTTTTTTCGGCCCAGTTTTCACCCTTTGGCCAGTTTAAGTGGATTGTTCAGACTATAACCTTATATTATTAGCCTTAATAAAATTATATAATCTATGCGCATCCAAGGAGATAGGATCTACCATAAGTTCTTCAAGTTGTATTGGAAACGTATTCCTTGCCGATAAAAGTTCAGATATAAAGCTGTCTCTATTTTTGTATTTTGGGCAGGACCAGATCTGATGTTCGACGCTATCTTCGATATTACATATCTCACAAACTCCCATTCTGATGATCCCCACTTTGGCAAGATGACTAGGTGAACAGTTATGACCACTCCTTAGTCTAACAAACAAAGATACAAAATCTTTATGGAGAAGTTCCCCATGTTTAAACCAGGGCTCTTTTGGAATTGTATTTTGAATATTGGCGTATTTTTTACCTTTTAACAAGCTTTGAAATTCAAAATATGATTGAAAAGAACGGTACAACATTTCCTTAAGCTTCGTATTAACTGTCTCCATTGTAGTTTAACGTGCTTCTCAATAGCCGGAATTAGATCCGATCGAGTAATCGCATCCGCTACCTCATTTCCACAGACACCACAATGGGCAGGGACCCACTTAAACTTCACCTTAGTTCCACGCTTGTGAAGTTGTCAAACCCACTGTCGTATTGATATCTTTAATATACTAATTGAAAATTCCGGGAGTCTAGATAGTTGTAAAAGAACACTCATGGAATCGGTGAGTATTAGGATATTTAAGAAGATAATATAGGTCCATGTATAACGAGATGAATTTGATAAGGCCCTGAAAGAATTAACAAATCATAAATCAGAAGGATACGATAATATCTGTAGTGAACTTATAAAAGAGTCAGGGAATGAAGCACAGACACATATTTACAAATTAATCTCGGATATGTACGAAACAGGTGAAATACCGGACGATTTCAAGATAAACAAACTAATAATGATACCGAAAAGGAATGGTAGAACTAAATGTGAAGAACACCGGCTGATAAGTTTACTATCACACTGCTCAAAAATAAAAACAAAAATAGTATTAGGCAGAATAAAACATAAAATAGAGATGGGATTAAGTGAAGAGCAATATGGTTTTATAACAGGAAGAGGAACAAGAGAAGTTATATTAGGGATACGAATGGTAATTGAAAAAAAGTTAGAATAGACTTAGAAAAATCGTTCGATAAATGCGACTGGAATATTCTGGATCAAACTTTAACAAGAATAAACATTGATCTTAAGGACAGAAGAATAATAAAAGAGTTATATAAAACACAAAAATTAATAATAACAAACAAAAACTCCGAAATTGAAGCAAAAGTCAGAAAAGGAATAAGACAAAGATACAGTTTATCACCGCTACTCTTTAATATATATATATATATATATATATATATATAGCAGACGTTTAGAGAATGGGAAGAAATTAGTAATGAAGGAATTAACGTGGTCGGAATGAAGATTAAATCGTTTAGATTTGCAGATGACATAGCGATAACCGCAGAAAGCGAAAAAAAAACCTGTCGGATGCATTGATAAAGTTAAACTTGATTCTTAAACGCTATGGCAATTAATAAGAAGAAAACGGTAGTAATGAGATGCAGTAAAATGGAAAATAATAAAAATAAATTCAGAAAAAGAAGCAGTACAACAGGTAAAAAAATACAAATACCTCGGTTCAATAATAACATAAGATGGGAGGAGAAATGATCAAGAAATAAGGTCAAGAATATCACAGGCAAAAGCCGCATTTATGAAAAAGAAATCAGTGTTAACATCAAAAAATTTAAATGCAGAAATACGGAAAAGGTTAATAAAGGTGTACGTTTGGAGCGTGCTGCTGTATGGTTCCGAAACATGGGCTATAAACAATCGTAGACAAAAGCAATTAGAAGCGTTCGAAATGTGGTGTTGGCGAAAAATGCAAAAAGTTAAATGGACAGATAAAGCAAAGAATATAGATGTGCTTATTAACGAAAAGCGATGCTTAATGAAGTATATAAGAGAAAGAAGATACAGCTGGATAGGACACATTATAAGAAATAACAAATATTTAACAACAATAATCGAAGGCCAAGTAAATAAAGTACACCACTCAAATAATGGAGCGCGCAAAAGTACGCACCTACCAAGAATTAAAAGAAAAGGCGAAAACCAGAAACCTGAAAGTAGAGTGCTCTACATCGAAAGATTGAGGAATGAAGAAGATAACTTAATTAGTACATTTAGTTTCTTAGTGTTAAAAAAAATTGTTTATCCGTAATGGTCCAAAAATAAGCTTTCTCATTAAATATACAATTTTTAGTGATTTAATTTTTTTTTTTTAAATCGCTACAGACGTCAAATTTCTCAGAAATATGTTTCATTCTTGGGATCAATAAAGCGATGAAAAGTAATATTCAACCGTATAAATGGATTATCGTTAAGACATTTTTGAGAAAAAGTAGAGTTTCTAGTTTTGTTGCTGTTCAGTTTCATTACTCTTCAGCTCAGCATGATACCATTTTGAATTTCCACGAAGAAATAAATGATTCAGTTGCAGCACGCAACAGAGGTCTTCTCGTTGATTTAGAACTGGAACAATCTAAGCTCGTAGTTACATAGATGACTTTAGTATGATATATTATTTCAAATAAATACAGTAGTTAAAAAGCTATGTAGTATGAAATTATTGATTTACCCAATGTATATTAATTTCTGAAGAATTAATCGGATTTTACGATACAATACTGGATCATTTTATTTATTTAGTGAAGTAGCATCTCGGACAGAGATGATGCAATTTTTAAGTTGGCTCGATAAAAAAACAACAACACAATACATAGAAGAGACTAACTAATGAAGAAATATTTAAAATGGAACATTTTTGACTGTATGACCAATATAATTGAGAATGCATACTAATGAAATAGTTCAAGAACTTTCAGCCTGAACGCACTATTAAAAGATCTACATTCAACAAAGTCGTCAAAAAAACTTGTACTTTAAAACTTATAAAAATTTCCCAACGTCCTACTATATGTCGTGAAAGATTAATCTTGGAATTTTCTCCCTAGAAAATGTTACAGACCAGAAGTTAATAAGAATTTACACGCGCAAAAGACAGAAACATAATCGTACGAGTTATTTTTATTAAATTAACAGACTAATCGGATTTTATCCACAGCATAACAGTTTAAATTAATAAAATTAACCATTATTATTTATCATTTGTACAGCGTGTCAGATAAAATAAAGATTATACGAAAAAAAGAAATTGAAGCATTAAGGAAAAAAAATAAAATTAACGTTAAACGGTTACAATAAAATAAAGTATTCACGTGACATCTTAATTGTGTACATTATCAGTTTATTGAATTACTTTTTTATCGCATATTTCGTTTCCATCAAACATATTAATCAACGTTTCATCAGTTCCATCATCGTTCCAAGGATTGCGAATTTTCGGACATACTTTTATCATTGGACTCTAAAAATTATAGCGAATATTTCAGTATTATAAGAACCCGTTATTTCATTTTTTTTATTAATTTAAACTTGAATTTTTTACTGAAATGTTAACGTTATATTAAGAAAAACGTAAATAAAAAGTAATTTTACACTCGTACGTTACAAGTTTTAAAATAAAATTAGATTTATGAATTTCGAATAAAATATTACATAATGTATTTTCGGCTAAACGCTTAAGCTCCTTATCGACTTTAACATGCACGTATCTAATTTTATTCTTCCACATTCTGAATTAAAAATTAGAAGCTCCTGTAAATCGAGTTATTCGTCCTTAAAATAGAACGGTTTCCATTTAATCTAAATTAATTACTAATTTATAATTTTTTGGGGGCATTAATGAAATTCTTCTGATTATACTTGCTCTGAATGAAGAACACAATACAGTTATTAGCCGTATATATAGAAAAATAAATATTTCAAAATTCGTTTCATAAATATGCACCATTAAAAAGGCTATATTATAGAATTCAGTTAATAGTAGTACACACACACAACACACAAAAAACACGATTGTGCATTAATTTACTAGCGACACTAATAAGAAATAAAACGCACGCGTGTTTAGATAATAAAATGTAACAGAGTGAGATTTCGATTAACCGAAGTAGAAACACATTTTAACGTGTCCTACTTTCATTTCATTGTAATACGAAATAGCTGGACATATTTTTCTTTGAAATATATTTCGAAGTAACAAAATCACTACAAAATGATTGACGTCACTCCATAAAAAGCATTTTATCCCGTTAAATTTTATCAAGCTTTTTTCATAATGCAAAAAATAGAAAATTAGCCACATTCTTGTCGTTCGTTCAACATAATATCAATAAAAGATGTTCGCGTTATTGATTACGTCATCATTGATGGTATTTTTTAATTATTTTAAAAAACGTTATTCGTTACTGTTACCATCGTTATCATTTTGATATCATTGTTGGCGTTAATATTGTTACATATAATAAAAGTAGCGCTATATTTATCTGACATGTGTACGTAGAATATATCGTTATCTGCGAAATCGAATACAATAAAATAAATCATAAAGCTACAGGTAACTTGATTAAATACAGTGATAGATAGATAAACATGACCGAACAAAACATCGTAATGTTATAAAATATATCGAATTCATTACTTGTAAATCGTCTATTTCATCAATCGACGAATCAATTTCGTCGCACTGAACTTTATTTTCCTTATGATCCGTTGTTGTTACAGTCTATGTCATGAGAGAAAATTAAAACATAAATATCATTATAAGCATCATAAATAGGTTTTAAAATGCAAACATTTGTATAAATTATAGTACTAGATAACTTCGTACACAATACACGTCATCATGACCTGTACATCCCATACAGAGAGGAATTCTATGTGCACGAGTAAAGAAAATTTGTCAAGGAACTGCAATTAAACGAGAACATCAACATTACCAGCGTGCATAGCGAAAATTTACTTGGAAATCAACGTAAAAAGACCTCGGTGCCGCGATGCTCCGATGAATTCCTGACTACGAAGAAAGTATCCTAGCTATTATAAATAATGAGAGTTGACCCTCCGGCCTAAGATGACATCTGTTTTCTAAATTTTGTTCGTGCACATAGTTTACATTAAATGTATCAATTGTGTCAATAGTGTTACAACAGAGATAAATAATTTTCCGAATATATTTATTTACGGTTAATTATAGATTGTTACATCTATCGGTGATTAACAGTGTAGTTTTCTTTCGGCGTTCTTTTGTTTTTATATGAAAGACGAATTGGCTTTAATTATCGAAGATTCGCATTAATAGTAACTATAAGCAAAATTCTGGGTTAGGGGGTTCAAGTAAGACAGAGAAATTGCAGACACGATATTTATATTAAGACAGATACAAGATGAATACAGAGAAGTTTTGCGGTTAAATTAAAAAATTTGCGTGTCCAATAATGAATGTACCTATTTTACTCCTACAACACACCCCGTCGAATACTCAACGCAGCAAAGTGTACAGTAAACTTCAAGTTAAAACAAGTGTACGCCAAGTTTTCACTATTTATTTGTTTTCCAAATGTCCCCGTGCACATTTTAGATAAACAAATACGAGGACGTGGAATCGGAATACGGTATCGATTTTATGGAGGACTTTGGAGATTAGAACGATTAAAGTCAAAATCAAAATGTTATACAGTTTACATGTCAGACTTGAACTACGCGGATGATTATGTAATATTATTTTGTACAGTGGATAAACTTCAGTGTCTTCTTTTGTGTTTTTACTGTGCATACAATATCGGAAAATCTTAGTTGTTATATAAGGAAAAATATAAATTGCGTAATACCTATTCAGATACAGGGAACAGATTTTGAAGCGCTTTTTTCATATATTGGAACTTCTCCGATTCAGCATCGATGCTATAAATGTTTTTCTGCATTGGTATGAATAACAATTTATACTTGGGTAAAAAACTTGCTATTTACAAAGCTGTTACTTTACTATATGGGTGTGAATGGCATACAAGGATATTAGAACAAGTTCAACAACGTTCAGAGTATATTGCATCAACGTTCAGAGTATATTGCATATTCACTGGATGAACTTTGTTTCTAATAGAGAAGTGCTGCGAAATGCAAGCTGTGTATTTATAAAGCAAACGATCTATAAGACGCAGCTACGGTGAATTGGGCACATTGTGTGTATGGAAAATTCCAAAATACCAAAAATGATACAATATGTTGAACTTTTAACCGGTAGAAGAATTTCAAATCTTAGTTATATATATACATAATCAAAATTTGATTCGATGTTATGTTAGTTGTTTCGTTCGGCTTGAAACAGTTACGAAAAAAACCGACAGAGTAAGCGGGATGAAAAAATAATTCTCAATTTGAAATGAACAGAAGAGACGGACAGATGGACAACGGTTTTGTTACTATTAAAACATTTCATGTTAATGATGATTACAGACATTTTACCTTATTTTTCTCTAAGCTATAGCCTAATTTTTCCAGTAATCCAATCACGGCTACCTTCTTGGATTGTTTTTTAGAACTGTCGACATACTCAATCCTTATGTCCTTTATCGTGATCTGTAATTTAAAAAAATAAATAATTATACATTTTTAAACTTTTATGTCACTTTCAAACTGAAAATTGTAACTGTTTTCGAAACGTTACGTGATAAAAATATTGACACGGTTTACAAAACGTTATTTAAAATGCGTTAATAGATTATGAAACACACATATCCACAACTTTTAAGAGAAGAGACAGCGTGCAACCTATATCATCCGATTTATGACATCGGTTATTCTGTTCTTACGAAAAGTTTTGTTTGATAAATTTGACGTTATCATTTCCAGTCTTCTTCTTCTTCTGTAGGGTTTCCCTCGTATTTTCCCTTGTATCGCCAACACGAGGACTGACTATACATTATATATATATATATTTGTTGTATTTTCTACTAAGGATCTTCAGCATTTATAATAATGACTGTTATTTACAATTTCATTTCATCGTATTTATTACGTCCCATATTTTATTAATATTGATCCAACTCTTGTCTATCGTCGGTCAACTTCGCAGTCATTATCCCTCACATCACCGACAAAAATAAATCTCCGGTAAGTGTTCCCTTTCTTTTATGCAACATCTTTCACCTTTACATTACATTTACCGAATATTTTTATATTTGGAAGTAGATTCCGAATAATTTTCATGTCCACATTTCTGTATCCCAGTATTTAATGTCCATGATTCTTATGCATATTTCATAATATAGAACGTTAAGCGTATTTAGTTTTCTTAATTCGGATTTTTCAGGAGTTTCCCCAGATTATTAAAAAACTGCTTCCTCATGGTTATCCGAATTTTTCGTTTTTCTTTTTTTATCACGAACAATTACTCTTAATTATAGTTCTGAAATGTGTAAAGTGTTTCTTTTTATTTGGCTAAATTTTGTCACTTTAGTCTTGTTTATATTTGACTTCATCCTGTATTTTTTCCCTTTATCATTCATTATAATTACTATATTAATCATCGACCTAATGATATTATTAATGGGTGTCCATTGACCTTATATACAAGTTTATTGATGAAGATGGAAAAATACACATATATAGTGTGCACTTCTAGACACGTCATGTACAGTTATGTTGCAATAATTTTTCAAAATTTTTTGTAAAGTTTAATTTAAATTACGTTATTTTAAGTACTTCGTTTTGCACTTAATGATTTCAAAAGCTTCATTCACTTTTATACCAACCGTCAAAACTTTTCTCTCTCTCTCTCTCTCTCTATATATATATATATATATATATATATACACCCAGAGGGTACTTTCGTACTTCTCGTGAGTCGAAGCTCTAACCGGAACCGAACGCGTCCGCAGGTTGCGGATGGTGGAATATAGTTATAGAGGTTAGCTGTGAATAAGTCCAGAATGCGTAACTGGACTAATAAGCAGTCGCGGACAAAGAGCAGCTACTGGCGGAAAGTCTCGTTTGTAGACGATTCCAGTAGTGACAGTACATATAGGACTGGAGAGTGTGGAGAGACCACGAAGGAGACGGCTCGATACGACAATACCCGTTGAAAGTCTTGATTCTGACGAGTCGAGGCAGCCATGTCTCGCCCTGCCATTACCCTTGTAGAAAAGGATAGGACAGACTCTTTAGCACTGATATAACTGTCCTAGGCGAACGGAGGGCTAACTCCTTAAATACACGAGCAATGAGAAGAGCTGATGAGGGACACAGATGACATACTACTGAGATCGTAATTCAGGTTCCAAGTCATAAAATACCACCCAAACAAAGCGCGTGCGAATCCATTTTAATGCAGAGAATGAACGCTCAATTGATACTATTGTGGTTGATATGGTGAAATAAAACAACACAACTTGAGAAGTCAACATTTATCAAATTCATACGTTTATATTAATTAAATTTCAGACTAAAGTTAATATAATAACTAAAAATACCTGTATAATGTACATATTGATGTACTACTACGTATTAAATAAAATTCTGTATATCAAAAAATTAATGCGGAAATAAAATAACACAACAAAACGATCAGTACAAGGTTACATGCAACACTTGTTACAACATGCGTCAGCAAATTGATGCAACAATTAAAAAACCGCGTCGATCAAGTACTTCTCCACGGCCGGAGCGGACCTGGCGGCTAAAACTCTGCCTAGCACACATTAAGGATAACTCATACCGGAGGACAAACAATATATTATAGATTATATATATGTTTTAAATAATAGATAAATACCATCGTTTCATGACATAGACCTGTTCCCATAACCCAGCTCCTCTGGACACATGATATATACGGCATCCTATCAGGGTTGTCAGTATAATGAAGTATATCTTGTACCTGAGTAAAATATTTATTTTCATCCGCCTAAAAACAAAAAATAATTCGTAATTTTTATTAATCGTTTAATTTTTATATATATATATATATATATATATATATATATATATATAATACACGTAACTGGACTATTAACGCGGAATGTGAAAAAAAAAATGTCCTACGTGGAAATATCATGGAAAGATTATATATAACCAATGAGGAGGTCTTAAGGAAAATAGGAGAAAATAAAAAAAAAACATGGAATTTTCACACTCGCAATATAGGGAAAACCAAAAAGAAGAAGGTCAAATCTATCGAACAACTCACTTTATAAGAATTTCCAAGAATTCATTACGTACTCTAGAAACCGATAGATACGAATGGAAATGGATACACGCGAACTCTTGTAAAGGGAAGCGATCATGATGATGATGATATGAAAACCACGAACTATTACGTGATTCGACTTTTAAAAATTATCGTTTAATATGAGTTTTAAAACTTCACGATGTGAATCGAGAGATTTTTCGAATTTTTTTTTTAGATATACTTTGAATGTATGGGGAAAAAGAAATGTCAATGAGTAAATTCCAAAAGAATATATAAATCCCAAATTTAACGCGGACAACTAAATTAGGTTCCGATTCAAATGTTAAGTTATTCATATACGTCTTTAGAACGTTAAAAATTTTATAACTATTACACGTCGCTATTTAAATTTCTTTATGATAATCGTTTACAGATATATTATTATACATTTATGGTAATATCGAGAAAAAAGTCAGCGACGATTAAATTTATCTATACATATCAAAAAGTATTTCTGTACTACTTCCTGGGTGATACAGATTAAAGGTATTTTTATTTTATTTCGTTAAATTACGAATTTTCTGGAGATAATTTGGCGAGCGAAATAATTTAATACCGCTGGTTTACAAATCTTAATAACGATAATGCAGGAGAAATTACAGTAATGAAATATCCAAATTTAAATAATTTTCAAATAAAGTTTATTATATATATATATATATATATTATATATGAGAAAGGTTATATCTTTAACATATTTATACGTTATTTCAGATGCGCGTGTTTTTTTTCTTCATCAGAATTAAAACAAACAAGGAGATTGGAGAAAAGAAAGAATATTAAATTATTAAAAATCATAATAATAATAAACACGTATTGCTGCATGCTGGAAAGTTTTATAATTTGAAATGTGTGGAATATGGTGATTTTCAAAAAATAAACAACAAGAAAGGAATTAAAATCAATATTTTTATGAAAATTCACAAAGCTTTTCAGCTGTTAACTCATTATCAAGCGCCAACATAAAAATAAAACACAATTTATAATTTTTAAATATCTAAATGTCGTATTAAGAATCTTCAAGTATATATTTTATTCTTAAGGTACTATATTACCAAGAACCTATATAATTCACAGATATCAAAATAATTATATACGTCCCTACGCATTAAAATATATATATATTTTTTGGACAACCCTTAATAGGCTATTATTAAGATAAAATCTTAGCCGTTTGGCTAAATAATTGTCATCATTAACTTACACGATAACTTAACTTATAAGTACGAAAACGAGTGTGAAGTACGTATCCCTATTGAGATCAGAATGAATGTTATCGTTATATAAGCCGCAAGATTATATTTTGATGACGTTGTATGATATCCCGATTCGACTTGTTACTACGAACCCCATAAAGCAAGGTCATAAGTTCAAATAGGTTTAATAATTTGCTTGTATAGCAGAAGTTTGCAGGAAACATCCAACTCCGATTGCCTGCTTATTAATCAGCATTAAAGTATATCACGTGTATAGATCGCGTACATGAAACAATCCTAAAAATAACATTAAAGGGTAGTAAAAGATAGTAAACAATCTACGATTTAAAATTTTCGAAACATTAACTCGGCCAACTTAATTTAAGAACCACCGACTTGTAATATATCTCGCTTACAATACTAAAGACATAATATCGAATTTTTTTGTCGTCGCTAATATTTGCATTATCGTGAATGAAGCTTTTAGTTGAAATTATGATTACTATAATTGGTCGACTGCGACGATGGTAAGCTTCGAACATTCCCACGATAAAGATGCAACCCTAGTGATTATTAAATCGATCAGATATTTAACGCATAACTAAACTTACCTCATCTAAATCACGTGCATTGTTATCACTCTGATTAATAAGTGACGGACAGGAGGTTTGTAGATGTTCCAACATCGCTGATGCGGCTAATTGTTTAGAATTCTACATTAAAATAATTTATTATTTATTTAGAAAAGTTCGTTACAAAAACAAATACACGTATATATATATATAATTAATGCTAAATAAATTAATTAAATACTACGAATTATTTTTTTTAAAAAAAAAGTTAAACAATTGCACATCAAATTTGTATAAGTGAAGAATGATATTACTGCACCACTTTTAATGATTTTAAAACATAATTTTATCAGTTTATCTATAGTCTTCGTTTTTCATTCATATTAAATAACCTCTGAACTATGAACAAAGAGAAGCATGACAATTAGAAGATAATTATTCAATTGATCTAAAAATTGATAAATGAAAAAATAATTTATGAATTTTTACAGCAACTTTTTGAAATAAGCTTACTCGTATTTTTAAATTAAATAAAAACGAAAGAACACACACACAAAAAAAGAAGGTAAAAACGAGTTTTTAAATTTCGAAAAGTTGCTAACGAGCACCTCTTTGCCGTGATCGCTACTCGTTTTCACGTACGGTCCGAGCGTACATTTCGTTGTAACCATTTCGTCGCTGTTATCGGTCGTCACTTCGTTAAACGATAAGTCCATTCTATTTCTCCTTGCAATAAGAAACAGTTTTAAAATAGGACACGTTTCGTAAATCGTTCCGGCGAATTCCGGGTCGAAGGAGATCAATATATCTGTAACAAATATACATACATAAATAAAAATAAAACGACCAAGATGAATTTCTAGAACCTTAATTAGAAACAGAAAGATAATTCGAAGTATACTTTTAAACTTTCATGATTGATATCCATCCGTTTATAATTTTTTTCTGTAACATTGCGTGATATAAATATTGACACTGTTTACACAGAAAAAAATTGTAAACTCGAAGTATGTCGAAATAAAATTTAAAACTACATGGACGAAGAGTGTAATTATGTCAAATTTAAAATAACAAACCCGAAAAGAAATATAGTCATTTGCTCTATTATAATTTTAGAATCATACACACACACACACACACACACATATATATATATATATATATATATATATATATATTCGAATCGTCGCTAAATCTCATAGAACGTTGTGATCGTAATAAAAAAAATTATCTCATGAATAATTTTCTTTCATCAGTGTCCGGCTATTTTGCTGCGCGATTTTATTAACGTTATTTTACATTAGGTTAGATTTAATATTTGATCCGACTACCTTCGATGTAGTCTTACCCCGTTGTCTTTAATCGGACCGACATTTAATATCAATTTTCCTAGATGCAGAGTATTTCGTCTGGTTATATGACCAAAACAGCGCTCAATTCGTATATTTGTATTGTAGACATAGATATCTCTTTAATAAGTTGCTTCTCGAACATATTTTGCGACGAGAACAGGAGTTTCGCTGTTGTCTATTCCAATGATTCTAGATTGTTATTATGTGGTGGGTGTTTGGCATATGTGATCCTTTACTAATGTATATGTAGTATATACGTTAAGGTTTATATTGTGTTTATTAATATCCGTCCGTTTATTTCGAGTTAGATTGTGTGTGAATGATGTGTTTTAATGAGTGTGAGGCTTGTGAATGCGTGTAGTTTTTCTGGTGTGTTTAATAGGTGTGAGGCTGGTGAATGTTAGGCAGCAAGAGAAGATCAAATTGTTGCAGAGATGTTTATAAAACTAGACAATGTAGCAGTGGAGGTCCTATATGAAATTTGCCAGAAAATATGGGACACAAATATGCGGCCAAATGACTGGACAAAATCTATATATATATATATATATATATATATATATATATATATATATATATATATATATACCAATCCATAAAAAAGGAGAACGAAATATATGTGAAAATTATAGAACAATAGCATTAATATCGCATGCCAGTAAAGTAATGCTTCACATAATTCATGAAAGATTAAAATCGTTCGTATTGCCGCAAATATCTTCAGAGCAGGCGGGATTCATTCCTGGCAAAGGCACACGAATACAAATAATGAACTTAAAACAATCGAAAAATGTAGAGAATTCAATGTCATAGCATACTTCTGCTTCATTGATTATAGTAAAGCATTCGACCACATCCAATGGGAACACCTATGGCAAATATTAAACAACCTCGGCGTTCCGCGTCATCTAATTGGTCTCATTAAATCGTTATATACATCTAGCAAAGGTAGAGTTAAAGTAGGTGATAAATTGTCGGATGAATTCAAAGCAGGAAAAGGTGTACGACAGGGCTGCATACTAAGCCCGATATTGTTCAACATTTATAGTGAGTGGATAATGAGAAGTGTCCTACAAGAATGGGAAGATGGTGTAAAAATTACGGGAAAAGCAATCAATAACCTGCGATACGCGGACGATATTGTAATAATCGCCTAATCGGAACAAAAAATGGTCAGCCTCCTTGAAAAATTGGAAAGTATAAGTAAAGAACATGGATTATACATAAACAGGAAAAAGACCAAGATAATGATTATAGATGGTAACAGTCAATCACAGGATTCACAAAGTATAGACACGGCTTACAAGTGGTTGATAGATTTGTATACTTAGGAACGATAATCACAAAGGATGGAAGCTCAACAGAGGAAATTAAACGGAGAATAAAGATCGCAAAAATGGCGCTATTACAATTAACGAAAATATGGAAGAGCCATGAGATAACAATACACACAAAAATGCGTCTTATGAACTCGCTGGTGTTCTCTGTATTCCTATATGCATCAGAATGCTGGACAATGAAAAAGAGCGATACACAACGCATTAATGCGTTTGAAATGCACTGCTGGAGGCGAATGCTAAGGATACCATGGACTGCAAAAAAAACTAATTTGTCAATACTTTAAGAAATTAAGGTGGATCAGAGATTACAAACCGTGGTACAGAGACGAATAACATCATACGCAGGACATATCATACGACAGAATGGATTGGAAAAAATGATTATGACGGGTATGGTAGAAGGTCGTAGGAAAAGAGGCAAGCCACCAACAAGATATATAGACAGAATTAAAAGAATCGCTGGCACCGCATCCATACGAGAAATGATGGACCGGGCAGCAGATCGAACTACATGGCGGCCAAACACGTTCGTTTATGATGATTCATAAGATCACGATGCTCGAAACGAGCCACCGATGATGATGATGATATATATATATATAAAGTTTATGTATCGTAACAAAGGACAGTGTGAAACTGAAACGGTTAGTATATTACATAATTACGTGTTTGCCTACCTCGCAATTCGAACAAGGCATTGTATGCTGCTTTACACTTCGTTATTTTTTCATCACGACCTGTAGCGTAGAATTTTTTAGTACCCAACATTAATTCCACGTTAAAATGCGATCGCTGTCGTAAAAGGAAAAAAATAATAAATAAACGAATTTTATTTAAAAATAATAATTTCTGGTAATGCAAAAAAAAAAATACATTAAATACACAGATCTATTTTATTTATTAACAATAATTAAAAACGCGTTAGTAACTCTTAGACCATACAATTATATTAGATTATCAAATTTTTCGAATAATTTATTTATATATGAAATACGCAATTCCGAATGTATATCGGTTGTAATTTTTTAAGTGCGCTGGCCGAAACTGACCATCAAACAGAACAGGCATAGATTAGTCCCGGGTAGTCGAATAACAGATTGTAATGTTTCTTATTAATACTCCAGAAGATATGATCGCCGATTAAAAATTGGCGAGAGCGTACAGAATTACCGCTAGATGTTAAACGAGAATTTAAGAAAGTATCAGAAATTTACTTACAAAAAGGCATAAGGAATGTACTATATCTAGTTTTTATAATTCAACGTTGAACACATAAACAATTTCCGTAGTTTTCATCATGGTTTAGTCTATAAGAAAATACAGGCTACGGCTATTAAAATGCCATATCGTAAACGTAGTTCGTTCTGTTTTAAAATTTCCAGACTCGTGAAACCTAAAAATTTGACTCGGCATTTGTTTCCGGCTTAGTAAATACTGCACTTATTTATGTTTGGTCATCGTGATGGTGAGTTTCAGATAGGTGTTTATCTATTTTTATATGCATATTATTATCTTCATATAATTTTTTCATTATCATTATGAAGTGTTCAGATACTCCGACCTTAAAATTTTCCACAATGTGTTCCACTCAACCATGTCGAATACTTTTGTATAGTCCAGGAAGCGTTACGTAGTATTTTTCAATTATTTGCCTTATAATGATAAGCTGTTCTCGCGTGCTTTTTCCGGTCATAAAGCTTGACTGTTCTATTGAGATTTGTATTATTTTAATACGAATTATCATTGTCTTTTTTTGCAATTTTCTTAATAAACGCACGTAATCCTCTTCCATTTAATCGATCGTGCAAAACGGATTTTAATTAGTGCCTCGTATTCAATGAAATTTTTCAGCACTGATTTTGAACTATTTGTAGTTTCCTATACATCGATTAATCTGGGACGAATAATCGTCGTATAAATTAATTTTTAATTCGCGTAACTAATACCCCATTTATTATAAAATAAAGGAAAAAGCATATAGCTTTATACGTTTTTTCTATTACGAAGATTAC
Source organism: Coronaproctus castanopsis (assembly GCA_032883995.1). Taxonomy (NCBI): domain Eukaryota; kingdom Metazoa; phylum Arthropoda; class Insecta; order Hemiptera; family Monophlebidae; genus Coronaproctus; species Coronaproctus castanopsis. Next base: position 111,552,021 of record CM065053.1, read on the forward strand.
ACGGTTATTGAAAGTTAAACTGCTGAATATCGAACTTGTTTGATGCGCACAATTCTGTTAGGATTTATTGTAACTCTAGTTGGACGTAACAGCCGTTTTCTAATAAATAGCTTCCAAGTTTTCTGTATTTCACTTGAAATTGGGACAATTATATTTTTTAGTTATCTACTTTCTTTGGACTTACATAAACCGTTACAATACATACTGTTTCATTTAAGGTTATATTAACTTTTTTTAGCGTGTGCCGACTGTGCTAATGCTAAATATATATATTGTGCAGCTGAGAAACACATGGCCACCACCGGTGTACGTACCACTTCTGGCTTGGCGCCCCATGAATATCAAACCAGTTTCCGTATTATCTCATTTCTTGTTTGAACTTTTTTAGTTTTTTCACAGTTCATACGGTAGGTTAAGATATTATTATCCAGCTCGGCTCCCGGATTTCGTGCCACTCCACTATAATTGGTTTCTGCCCTTCAAATGTGTTTACTTCGGGCTTTGCAAGGTTTAGAGATGGCGTGTTTTGTGTGTGTAATAAGTGCTCAATGGTATTCAGAGTTTTTGTTAGTGCACTCAGTTCAAACTGCTTAACTCAATATGTAACTACAAGATCATCAGCACAAATGAAGTGATAGGTTTACTTCTCGCCAATTCGCTGGTTAAATTGTTAAAGAAAGTTGGTGTCAGAACACTATCTTGTTGGAGATCAGTCTGCCACCGAATGATTTCCATTTAGAGTAACATAGAATTTCCTGTTTTCTAGCGGTGTTTCTCTATTTTTCTAAATGTAAAATCTTTCGTCACTTTATAGACCTTCTGTACAAGTAAATTCTAATTAATTGTATCGTAGACCGCCTTTAGATCAACAAAGACAACGACCAGGATGTCTGGTGTTCTGTTCAAATTCGTTTTCCGTGTACTGTGTTAGATTATCTACTTGAGAGTAATATGAACGTCCGGTACGGAAAATAGCTTGTTGGTTTATAATCATTTGGTCAACTATTATATAATATCGTAACAATGTATCAAAAACAAAAATAAATATTTTAACAAAATTACCAATTTTCCTTTTTCAAACTGTGACACTTGGTAGATGGGTAACAATCTATATTTGTGTGCAACAAAATTCATTGCAATAACGGGTACAGTACCTAAATTTAAAAATTAATACATGCGTAACTAAAATGCTGTAATCATGTCATTATTACATAAATTTTTTGTAACATCCTGAATACCCCAAGTTGTTTTTATTTTTCTCTTTACTTATTAGTTAGCTATCAACGGACTTTGATAGTTACCGTTAATTGCTCCGTTATTTCAATTATTATTCACACAGTTTATTTCACACGGGTTTTGATGTTTTGTTCACATTTTTTTTTTTACAAAATATACACAAATAACATAACGCACATATCACTAGGGAAACTAAACAAGATATATTTCGAATTTTATCATAATATTCATTAAAACAAACTTTATTATAACTTTCATTTCATAGAATCAATAAGACTTCTGAGTTGATCAAAGTTAGAATTTATCGGTTCATCCACTTGTTTTATTGATAGGTTCATCCGCAGATTCACACTCAACAGTAAATCATCGCGTAATATATATTTTGAAAAATCTTGGTAGTTATCGATATTCATAAATATACGATATTCGATATTACTAACAGTTTATTTGTTTTAAAAAAAATACTCTTTCACATACAATTATATTTTATAAACAGAGTTGACTACTTTCGATGGCTATAACATCATCAGAACTAAAATTTTACAACCAATACTACTGAAAACGTCTTTTGAACAATCTTGTTAATTTTTCACAATATAAACTTATATTTCTGATTTTCAAATATTATACGTTTCCATAAACAAAACCAGGACATTTATTCTCTCGAAATTATAGAAATAAACAAAGCTTTTTCAAACTCCTCCCTCCAGGTGGTAAATAAACAAAAGCCGGAATACAAACCGTTTGTTTTGTTTATCGAAGCCTGGGTTTTTACTTGTTAGTTGAATATAGAGAATATAACAATTTGTAATGCGATGTTAGGGAAGCTAATACTAAGTTAAAAATTAATAATAGGTATCATTTCATCGTTCACATTTACAAACTGTTCAAATTTTAATCTCGAAATAAATTGTTTAAATCATATATCTATCCTTTCTAGAATGGGGATTGAGACTAAAATCGGCAAAAATATTGTATTATAATATACATGTGCGGCGAATAAAATTTTAATCATAAATAAATATTTTTATTATAATAAATTTGCAATAAAGACTGGAATAAGCCTACAACTCTCAATATTTTATCAGAAACTGTCGACTAGGACTCGGGATACAGTATAATAGGCAACCATAGGTCCACATAAGTCTCTACCTATATCAATTTATTGTAAATTGCCTCCACACGTTGACTTCTTTTCATATCTTAATGAGTAGTTAACAGAATAAACAAACACCATAATCTCAAAATTTTAGTTCATACTGAAATTAGAACTCAATTTGCTCTGAAAGCTATAAAAAGACACTATTTAGGAATTTGTAAAAAAAAAAAACAATACCGGGCGACACACCTACAGTTTAATCCACGATTTATTACGTAGACACAAAATAATCAAAATTATTTCTGATTTCTATTCTACCCAATTACTAACGAGACGTGGAAAATTTGAGTCTTCATATAAGTAAGAATGACAAGTGAATATAGCGCAGTAGAAACTGCTGATCATGTATACTCTTTGTATGTCCCGTCTCAGACTACATAATAGTATACAATAAAAATAAATTTAACTTAGAAGACGAATGCAATTCCCACTAATTTTATTTATTTATTTGCTTTTGATGGCTTGTACAAATTTAAGTTATAATTCATCACTTGTCTATATAATAACATACTAAACATTCATCCACAGTTAGATATTCATTTTGATAGTAAATTTATATATAATACATTTTTTTTAAACTCTATATTTCAATTCTTACTGTTCAGTAAGTTTGTTTAAAACAGATTCTGATCATAAAAAGGTCTGTTTATCACTATTATACAGTTTCCTTGCGTGGGAATATGTGCGTATGATTTGTATCCAGTCATGTTTTTTTATATTTGTGAGTCAGTATTATGTGCGTGTCTCGATGGAAAGTTTGCTTACATGGGTGTACGATTGGTATTTCTGTTTTTTTTTTTTTTTTTGTTCTATTCGGATTATTGTATTTCATTAGAAACATTATAATTTTGTTGTTGTGGCTATTAGTAATTTATTTTTCCATTTTTAATATGATTTATATTAATTAGCGCGTTGTACGAGGGTGATCTAGTTTTATTTTTGTTCATAATTTTATTTTATAATTATTCTGCAAGTGCATACACTGTAACTGGCGTTTTGCTGTTGCGTACGCCGTAATGTTTTGTAAATAAACAAATAAAACAAGAAATTCCCGCCTTACTAAAGTTTTTTACCAGCACTTTGCGGAACAGTGATAAAACTTTTTAGCATCAAAAAAATTATAAGAATAGGCTGAATATGCTTCTGCGCGCGTGCATGCATATATGTTCGTGCGAACATTTTGTGCAATAATGCTTAAGTGTGTTCAATTGTTCATATGTGAAACTAATATATGCAAGTACATAGGATGTATGTGTGTATATGTATTATATATAAATAATTCTAATATCTATACATCTAGTACACCTAAATTATAATAATAATATTATCCAACGTAACTTTTCAATGTGTATGTATGTACACATCCCTGTTACTAAATTATAAATACATAAGCATATATATATATATTCTTAAAATAATTTTAAAAAAAACCTACTATTATAAATAAAATAATTAGGAGTTAAACTGACGCAGCTCGCGAAAATGTGACTATACAAGTGGATATATTATATATTCTATTGTAATGGAGTGAGTAGTACACCGAATAAGCCTAAACTGACGGATCAGTATTGTTATATACAGGCGTGCGTTCATTAATAATCTTGTTAGAAATAAACGTCATTAATAACAAAACATTCTAGAAAAAAATCAAGAATAATTTTAGTAATAATTTATTTTACACATAAAGACTAATATACTTACCTTCAAATGGTGTGTCTGGTGGACATAACTGTTCAAAATAATCAATAGCCTTTTGAGCTGAATTCTGTCGTGCTATTTTGATATTTGGTCCTTCCCCGTAAAAAGATTCACCACCTACTTTCAAATTTGCTGAGAACCAATTATCAAAACTTGCATTATTTAACTTTTCCGTAGTGTATTTTGGAGCGGATATCTGTTATAAAAGTAAAAATAATTACATTAAAATGTGATAGAGCAGTTAATATAAGATGAAGACTAACGTGTTTTCGTGGAAGAAAATTTTTAAATATAAACAAGGTTCCTCCGTAATTACAGAAATTTTTCGTGGACTTATATAATTTCAACTTATATATATTTTTTTTAGTAGAGGGTGCATTTATAATTTTGTTATTTACATAAAAACCCAATAAATAATATATACGCCTCATTTTACGCTTTATATGTTTATATGAAAACTAAAAACTAATAATTAAAATTAGAATTGTTGATCGGATTACATGCGAATTAACCAAATATTTAATTTTTTGTTTTTTTTTTTCTACTTCTGCCAATTCATTCCTAGCCATGTTGGCTGTCTATGAAAGGTATCATGATCTTCTCTTGTATGGGGAATACATCCATTAATGTATTTAGCCCTTCTCTTAAACTAGGTCGTGAATTCTAGTTCTTTTCAATCGTCGGGTTGTCGTGACGTCTGGAAGCGCAGCGACTAGCTCGTTACAGTGTACGTGAATGCGTATTGCATGCCTTCGAGCCCGCTGCTTTATTGCTTCGTCGACCATACAGACCCCAAGTTCACGATGAATAGCTTCATTGTTAACGTACCACGGCATTCTGTATATAAACCGTAAATCTTTATTTTGAAAGCGCTGTATTATATTTCTGCTAGTATTTTTTTTCGCACACCACCACATTGATGCAGCGTAAGTCCATATTCGCTTTATTATATAGTAAAAAAAATTATCGAAGAAGTTAAGACAAAGCTGCCTTTGTATATATTTGTCAAGTTAATTATATTTACATTAAAAATAAGTTACATAACACCAATGTATAGGGGGTATATAAATCATAGTTTCATTTTTGAAAATAAAAAGCAATTTAAAAAAAAATAAAATTAACGACAATTTTCTGTTTTAAAATATGTGAAGTTTTAAAAACGATTATTGCAAACTGTTAATTATATATATTTTATACAAAGTCAATATCATAGAGTTTTAGTTCATATAAACAATGCAAACTCCAGAACAAAAACTGTTCCGGTTGGTGTACTGCAGGGAAGTATTCTCGGGCCTTATCTATTCTAACCATTTTTTAATGACAACCCAAAAAATAAGGTCTTAGAAATTACTTTGTATGCAGATGACACTACCATATATTCTACATCCTACAGAATAGATACTATCCAAAGGAGAAAAACTGATGGTTTTCAAAAATTAAACTCTTATTTCAACAAATATAACGACTTAAACGTATGTTTGTGGAGGATAAAATAAAAAGACAAGCAAACAAACATGTCGTACAGATTGATTCCGGTGAAATACGCAGGCTGTGGCGAAATAAGTCCTTAGATTTTGTCCAACCAGCATAAGTTTAGAAGGAGTACTGCTGAATACTGCCCCTCCATAAAACATCACTCATCTCATTAAGTCAATCATTAAATTACCTCTAAAATTAGTCAGTTGTGATAAGAAATATATATTTTCAGAAAATAATAATAATTCTTATGAAACAGAACATTTCTTACATTATCCAGTAAAAATACTAGCGGTTTTGAAAAATGACGGAAAGTTTAAAAGTTCGCAAACTTTTAATTAAACGATTTATTGTTACATTATCATATAATAAAATTACTTATAACTAATAAAAATCAATATGCCCTTGAAGATCATATTATAGTAATATGTTTAAATTACTATATATATATATATTTATTGTTTACATCTTACCTTCATCTTAAATGCAAGTTCGTTTAATAGGCTTATGCTGTTTTTACGTTTCTGAACTTTGACGCTACTATCACCTACAACGATGTATTTATAATTAACAATTTTTAAAATTCGTTAGTCATAACGTATATGAAGTTAGTTTATCGAAAGACGCGTTAATGTTGAACTGTAGAAAACATATAAACAATTATATTATAACACGATCGTTTTTTAAAATAGACTTTAAACGAAAGATTCAAATATAAACATGTTTAAAACAAAAATATATTTATTATATGTTCCAGTAAACTAAAAATTATTATGCGTAAATATAATTAGAAAGCAGAGGGAGCGAAGATAACAAAAAAATACTTTTAAAGAATGTCTATTGTCTCAAAACAGATTTTGAAAGACATAATTTGATTATCGAAAAGCAAACAACTTTTTCATATAAAATAATGGAATATATATATATATATTTAAAAATTATAACCTGTTGTAACATAATTTCAAAACTCAAACTGGGTATAGGTCTATAATCATCGATTTCGCAAAATTAACGAATTTTTACTCAATTATATAAGGCTTATCGTTAATATTTTTCACTTCATATTTTGTTTGTAACTTAAAATTAGAACAATTAAAGAAAAAGTATAATTAAGCGTTTTACGTAAGTTGGTGAGAAGTAAAGCTAAGAAAAAAATCTTGTTCAATCATACAAAAGGTACAAAATCAATGAAGAAAAATTTATCTTTGGGAAATACATGGGTGAATTTAAACTTATTTAAATATATATATATGAGCAAGATACGATTTAATGACGATGACAACACATCAATGTATTGTAGATTACCATATATATTTCGCCCATCTTCATCTTCTGTAACTTCATCTTTATCTGGCGTCAATTCCTGGCATGTAAAGTTTTTGTTTGTTAAATATATATATATATATATATATATATATATATATATATATATATATATATAAAATATATATATATATATAAAATATATATATATATATAAAATATATATATATATATAAAATATATATATATATAAAATATATATATATATAAAACTAAACATACCTATTACCGTTGCATGCAACATTAATAATAACATTGGCTACAATTGTTTTTCTTATAATTTGTATATATATAATATGTACCCATATATATATTTTTTACTTTTTATAATTTTAATTTTGATAATATAATTTTTTTTCCTTCTGTATGATATTTAGACGTAACCTTTTATTTATTTTTCTTAGTTTGATCTTTATCTTAGCAATATTACTTTTTTTTAATCATTATCTTAAATTGTATGTGCATGTATATATGTGCACGTGTATATATATATTTTGTTTGTACAACATTCGTTTCTATATTTACACATATACTACACAAAACTCATTTTACACACATTCTTGATGGTCTAGGGACTATGTTTCTCATCCCTTATTCCATCCTATTTTTAAGTTACACATTGTAGGAAACTACCACACACTCCTATTTATATTTTGTATTATACTGAATGTTCTTTTGTTTCAGCTACTCAACACTTACAAACAGTTATCCATTAAGAACACTAGTTTCCTGCACCCTTATAAACACAATTTATTTAATACATTTGCCCCACCCGATAGTGCGGATTGGGGAACAAAAAAAAAAAAAAAACATACCTATATAATACATATAGTACGCACATTCGCGGGCTAGATATTTCATTTCGGGATATGTGGTGAGAAATTTCTGATATTGTATTAATATAAAAATATTTAAGGAAATTTATTTAATATATATTTTTAACTTCATTTTTGTTGTTTATTTTTTTAAGTACATTCCGCATTTTTCAAACCTTGATATAAATATATTTATAGAAGACGCCAGGTAGGATTCCCAAAGTGAGATATTTCATGTTAAAAACTTAAAATTTTCCAAATTCATCCCGATTTATATTGGGCGTTATATCGAAAGAAACTTCTTCGATTACAGAACATCACCATCGTCGTATTATGACTAAGCAGATTGTGAGTTATTTTCGTGTATACAAAACGGACTAATAGTAGCACTAAAGCTGTCTTTTCTGCGTTAATTAAGAGTTGATAAAAAACTTTATGCCACGAGCTGGAATCGGATCTCGATCGTTCGGTTCAGGAGGCACGCGTAAAAATTTAAAAAACATTAGAAATATTGTTATTATATTATTTTGATTTATTCTAAGGAAAAACTAAGAAAAAAATGACGCAGTTGCAATATTAAAGGTCTTATTCCTGATTCGGAACTGAAACAATCCGAGTTCACAATCACCTTGCTTGCTCAGTATGATATGTTATTTCTATTAAATAGTGCAATTAGAAAATGCAGACCGAAACTATAATAATAATTACTGAAAAACAAATCGGAATTATTGAAATAATATCGGATCTTTTCGATATGTAATTTTGAAACTAGTTCGATCCAAAAGAAAGTCGGAAGTCGTAGTTAAGATATTAACTAATTCCGAGGAATTATTTTAAATGTACATTTTTTATTGACGATTGATAAAATCGAGAGTATTACTCGATTTAGACAACTATCAACTTTCAACGATAAATGGTCTTTTTTATACAAAAAAAAAAAAAACCAAAAAAAGCACTGATTCGGAAATCAGTTTCACACGACGGAAGAAATATGACGCATGCATTTACGAATTGATTGAGAAACATTAGAAGACGTTATTAAAAGATCTTCAGTCAACAGTCTTCCATATCCCCGCTGACTATACTTGTAACTGGTAACTGTAGCTAAAACGAAGTTTCGGTAGTAAATTAAAATAATTTTCGTTCGATCTACAACGTGTCCTGAAAAATGGCCAGATCTTGTAATATCGACCAGAACAGTAATGAAAATTTATACGCGCAAAAGATAGAAACATAATCGTTTAATCTTTTCATGAAATTAGTTGTATTCTTATCATTCATTTCAAGACTAATTCGATTTTAATAACAACGTAACAGTTTGAAGAAGAGTTTTCGAATAAAAAAAGTTTTCACATTATTTCTAATCCGTACGAGTCTAAACCTAAAGATAAGATAAAGATTATGATACAAGCAAAAAGAAATGGAAGCTTAAAGAAAAAAGTCATAAAAATAATATTTAACCAGAACAGTTTTAAACGATTATAATAGAAATTAAAGTACACACACACAAAAGCCTATGTGTATACATAATAAACGTGTACGTGTGTGTAAATTATCGGTGAATTTAATGACCTTTTCTTCGGATTTTTCGCTCCTATCAAATAAACTGATTATTTTAGGGTCAGCTTCATTCGCGCACTGTTCTTTTATTGGAGTCTGAAAATTATAACGGAAATTTCAATATTATAAAGAAGCTGTTATTTAATTTTTTATGCATTTCAACTTAATAGGGCTCATATAAAAGAACTTTTTACTTAAATGTTAATGTTACATAATGTTAAGATAAAAGTAAATAAAATATATAAAATTAAATGTACACTTTGATACGAACCAATTCGTATCATACACACTTGTATAATGATTGAAATAAAACGAAGCTAGTTGGTTCGTACCTAATCGTGAGAATGCTATGTATCTATCTATATCTATATCTATCTATCTATCTATCTATATATATATATATATATGTGTGTGTGTTTGAAGCGATGCTCTAGGGTTGATCAAACAGTCGCATCAGTATTGTATATCTTTTGCGTAACTCTTGATTCTTAACAGTTAATTGGTATCTCCATGTCAAATGGCTATCGGGGTAGAAGCCAAGATAGCGGACACGGTCAGCGTTTGGAATAACTGCGTTATTGATATATATTGGACTGCACGTTTCTCTTCTGAGTGTGAATGTAACACGATGACATTTACTGACATTTAAATACAGGATCTCCATGTTTTGACAGTATTGCAATATCGTGTGCAAATGTACACATTAATGTGTCAGGATGACGAGGTATATCTGCCGCGTAGACTACATACAGTGCTGGTCCAAGTATACTGCCCTGAGGCACCTCGGAATCAACACTGTAGTGGGTGGAGAGAACGTCGTCTTCTTTGACACAGAAATATCGTTCGGATAGATAAGACTTAAGTAATAAACAAAGGTTATGTGAACGTTTTTAACTTAAATAGAAGCCCTTCATGCCCCACACGATCAAACGCTTGAGAAACGTTCAGAAATATACTAGTACAGTACTGCTTCTTCTCAAAAGTGGATGATATCATATCAACAACATGATGGCACTGATGAATAGTAGAGTGATCATTAATAAGATCATTCTGCACACAGAATTGCGTTAATCACTTACCGTTAATATTTTCTTTTCTAATTCAGTATGTTCCAATAATGCCGTTCCAGACGGTTATATTTTTTCCTACATGCGCATTAAAGTCAACAAGTATATAAGTCTTTTTCATTAATTTTACTTTTGATTAACACTTCTTGAAGGTCGTTATACAGATCTTTTATTACTTCAGAGTTATCTAAGGTCTGGGCATAAGCACAGATTATTGGTAACATCGGATTTTTGGGAATTTTAATTTAATCGATCACTGATACCGTGCGATTCTTCTTATATCGAACAAATTTTGTATTAATTGCTAATCCTGCGCCTCTTAAGAGTTTATTTTCAGGCTTGACACCTTTCCAGTATATCCCGTACTTTGTCCTTCATTAGCTAATCACGTTTCACATAATCCAGCTATGTCAATTTTATATTTCCTTAGATTCCGTTATTACTGGTCGTGACAGTTTCGAAAAATATCTAAATCGTTTTGGCATAGTAGAAACAGGAAACTGTATAGCGTGTAATTCTACGGATACGCTGCAACAACGCAATTGCAGAGGGATAGTTTTAGATTGTAACAGAGCTAGTAAATAGCAAATATAGAGAATTTAATTAATAGTCACTGAAGAAATAAGTAATAGGAAAAACTTAATTGGATTGACACTTTAAATTTTCATAATATAAATTTGTAATTATTAAATAAGTATATTATAACAAAAAAAAAAAAAAAATACACGGAGGGGCGGACAACTGTTTGCTACGGTTCAAAAGAATTAATACGGTTGCGAATATTTGTTTAATACGTATACCTTGCTCTCCTCCGAATCGATAGTTAAACAATATCCTAACGTTTCTAGTAGTCTTACTACGGCAAACCTCTTCGACAGTTTTTTAGATTTGTCGACATATACGATCGTTATGCCTTGAGTGGTGATCTATATTTAAAAAAAAAAAGTAAATAAAAAATGAATTAATAGATGACCGAATTCGCATACATACACACATATATTTCGTCCCGCAGTTGTTGCGTTTCCTATCAATCAGCGTCCAAAATGACAGCGACCTGTTATTTACAACCTCTTCTTTCCCATGTTCGACTTCACAGTCGTCTTACAATAACCGAAATAAATTTTCCCCCCGGATGCTTGATATTTTTCCTTTTCTTTGTTCGAATATCTTTCACGTTTACATCACATTCATCGAATATTTTCCTATTTCAAAAAACTTTATTTTTTATTTCCTTCTTGATATTTACTACATTCGGTCAACTATTTCGGTTATCATCGCCTTATCATCCGCCGAATGATTAATGATTTGCAAATTGATATTATTCATCGAAGTCAATTTTTTCGTTATTACTTCCGTACGTATATTAAACAGCCTCGGTATCAACGTGCATATGAATAGACGCATAAATATACAATAGTGTGCACGTCTGAACGCTGTAAAGTTATGGTATATTTCTTAGAGTCATTTTATAATCGAATTAACAAACAATTTAGATTATTTATTGGAATTTTTTTTCCAGACAAAATAAATACCTTTGTTTGGTGAAATACATTTTTTCTTCTAACGAAGGTACTCCGAACACATGATATGTACGGCACCTTGTCAGGATTGTCGGTATAATGAAGTATATCTTGTAGCTGAATAAAATATTTATGGTCGTCCGCCTAAAAAAAAAAACAAAAATTGTTCTGAAATTTCCCGTATCGTTTAATTACTACGTACGAAACGCGTGAAGTATTATGCGATTCAAATTTTAAACAATACCGTTTAATTTTAGTTTTAAAAATTCACAATGCGAATCGAAAAATTTTCGAATTATCTGACATATTTTTCGCGGATATACATTAAATGTATCGGAAAAACCAATTTCAACGAATAAGTTTTAAAAAATATAAATAACGAACCTCGGATAAAATTTGAGTTTACTTCTGGGGAACATTTGAAATTCTGTAACGAATACCTCTTTAATTGTACCTTAGAAATTACTTAATAATAATAGATCCGAAATATTGTCTCACGCATTTACAATAATATCATAAAACTAGGTAAATATTCGATAATTCTTTTTCTCTTTTCAGATATTTTCAATCCACTGCTGGATATAACCCGCTCGGAGTGTCCTATTTTTCCCCGTTAACCGCTTTACTCGTCCAATCTTCTCGAATATTTATATCATCAACCCGACGTGTCAATGGTATGCCTATTCTTCGAGTTCCGTCTAATATTGTCACTCTTTATTTGCAAGTAGTTCCAGATGTTTATGACCAGCCCATCTCTATTTTGATTCTTTTATGCTTAGTATTATATCCTTTATTCTTGTTGTTTCTCTAATACATTTATTTTCTATCGAACGATGTTACTTTCTGTATTTTCATCCTACAGATTACCGATGTGTGTGAATTTGTTTCGTGGCAAAACTGTTTTAGCTATGTTAATTTTTAGCCCTGTTTCCTTGCTTTTTTAGCGACAATTTGACAAACACATAATTTAGTGTCGTTAGTTTGCAAATTTGAATAACAACAAACGGTTGAAATTAAAGCTATTAATTAAGTGCGTCATTATATAATAGGTAATAACGATGAAAAATATTCTTACGTTAGATACTTTACGAATAAATTAATTTTCTAAGCTTACCTCATCTAAGTCGCCATTCCGATTATTAAGTGACGGACAAACGGTTTGTAGATGTTCCAACATCGCTGATGCGGCTAACCGTTTAGAATTCTAAATTAAAATAATTTAAAATTTATTATTTATTTAGAAAAGTTTATTAAACACACACACATATATATGTAATACAAAATTTATTTTAAATAAAGTTATAAATTTTATTTAAGAAAAACATGTTACAAAGTCGCATCGTTTATCAAATTTGTACAAGTTATGAATATTATTACTACTCCATCTGTATTACGATAACATGGCTGCAGTCTCTTTTTAAACACAGCAGTACGGAGTAATTGAATGGATAAGCACCCAAAACTAACGTCGTAAGTCTGAGGACGGCCCACTAATCTTTTGTCAGCAATTTTGTCTTCCATAATATTTTGCAATAATTGATAATTAGTTCCTCTCAGAATGTGTTCTAAGTATCGCAGCTTCCTTTCTTAATAATAATTAATAACTCCGGATGTGTTTTTTGCATACTTTATTAAGAACTTCTTGTACAAAAAATTTATAATGTTCTTCTATATAAGTACACTTCAAAAGATTCGAAACCTTTTTTCAAGGCTAGACAACAAAACTGAAAAGACATAACATTTATAAATTCTTAACCGTAGATACAGGTTTAGTTCTTTTCTAGTAAACGCGTTCTTAATTTTTACGACCATTTGTGTTGCCTTTTCTATTCTCGAACGTTTTTCGCTTTTCGTTTTACAGGCCTCATCCAGGTTGGTGCCTAAGTATTTAACACACGACATCTGCTCCAATCCTGTATTAACTATATCAAGTATTTTTTTTTGCTTCTTGAAAAATACGATTTGTTTTCAGTAACGTATAATAATTTGAAAGCATATTTCGCATTTACACGTCAGTTTATCTATAGTCTTCGTTTTTCATTCGTATTAAATGACCACTGAATTAAAGAACATGACAATTAGAAGGGAATTATTCAATTGATCTACAAGTTGATAAATGAAAAATTACTCATTAAACTTTAATCGATAACATAATAATTTATGAATTTTTACAACAACTTTTTGAAATAAGTTTACTCGTATTTTCAAACAAAGTAAAAACGAAAGGAAGCACCCTCCGCCCCAAAAAAAGTAAAAACGCATTTTTAAATTTCTAAAAGTTGCAAACGCCAGAACCTCTTTGCTGTAATCGCTACTCGTTTTCACGTACGGTCCGAAGGTACATTTCGTTGTAACCATTTCGTCGCTGTTATCGGTCGTCACTTCGTTAAACGATAAGTCCATTCTATTTCTCCTTGCAATAAGAAACAGTTTTAAAATAGGGCACGGTTCGTATATCGTTTCGACGAATTTTGGATCGAACGAAATCAATATATCTGTACAAATATATAAAATACGAATTAATTAAGATGAATTTTTAGAACCTTAATTAGAAATAAAGAAAAAGATAACGAGGACGAACGGCAAACACTGGAAATACGTTGAATTAAAATTTAAATCTCGACAAGTATACATTTTCAAAGTGTGATTTTTGAAGTCGATATAATTCTTTTATATATGTTAAGAAATATAATGGCGGTGGTAGAGATTTAAATTTCGTATATATCAAGACGTGCTAAATTTTATTATATAAAATCAAAGTTTATATTTGTTTTTTCGCACAAAAATCGATTACGATTACGAAGTTTAGGCGACTTACAAGTGGTTGAAAGATTTGCATACCTAGATACGCTGATCACAAAAGATGGAAACTCCACAGAAGAAACTGAACGGGGAAAATAAAAATAGCAAAGCTGACGCTATCGTAACGGAAATACGGAAGAGTCATTTCGCATAATAATACGTACAAAAATATTCTTCGTTAATTCACCAGTGTTTTCATTTTTTTATACACGTTAGAATGCTGGACACTACTTAAAAAAATTATATTCAGCGCATTAAAGTTCTGTTGGGGTGAATTTTAAAAATACCAAAGAACTAATTCGTACATACTTCAAGAAGTCGAGACAGACCAGAGGCTATAAACCGGTAACTATCTTCATCGGATATATTATACGACGGGAAAATATTTGAAAAAATTATCATGACAGGTATCAGGTGAACGGGAGAAGATCTTCAACAATTTATATGGACAGAATTTAAGGAATCATAATAAGTGAAATGATAGACTAGGCAAGAACTTCATGGTAACTGAACACGTTCGTTTTGAGAATTCATAGTGCCACGAGGCTCGAAGTAAGCTACTGATAATGATATATATATATATATATATATATATATATATATATATATATATATATATATATACGTTATGTAAAGGGAAAGAAAATAGTACTCTCCACAATAAAGTAATAAAGTAGTGTCAAAATTAGTTCTATACACAAAATGTTTCATGTATATAATAAGTTCTACAACTTTCACCTGTCTTTTTACGTATTAAATTATTTCAATCTTTTACTTGATAGTGACAAGATAAAAAAAACGAGAGTGACAAAAACCAGTTTCATTATATTTTTTCCTAATAATGTGACAAGGTAAAAAAAAAACGAGTGACAAAACCGGTTTCAATTTTTGTTTTCCTAATAATAAAACTGATACTCATAATAGAGGAATTATCAGATTTACGAGATGTTAAATTCGCAGAATAATATCGGACTTACAGATAATTAAATTTGTGATCATGCGCCCAAATTAGGAGCTTCTTGCTAAGAATGAGCAGAAATAAAGACGGCAGGAATTGTAAACTCGTTTTGGAACGTGGAATGTAAGATTAATGAAGTGCATTGGTAAAATAAGAAAATTCAAAATAGAAATGGAGAAATTGAAGCTAAATATAGTTGGGATATGTGAAACAAAAATTGAACAAAATTGTGATTTCTGGAGTGATAATTATAGAATAATCTTCTCAGGAGATAAAAACAAGATAGCTGGAGTGGGAATTGTTCTGGATAGAAATATGGGGAAAAAAGTTAAAGCAATACGGCAGTATAGCGGAAGATTATTAATTATTAAAATCGAGGGTAAGCCAACAGACATGGTAATTGTCCAAGTGTACATGTCAACAACTGGAGAAAAAGATGAATAGAACATATATATGAACAACTAGATGAAATTTTGAACACAGTGAAAGCTAAAGACAACCTGATACTAATGGGAGATTGGAATGCCGTTGTAGAAGAACAAAAAATAACTGGAAAATATGGATTGGGGAAAAGAAATAAAAGAGGAACTAGATTAATAGAATTTTGTAATGAAAAAAATTTAATAATCGCAAATACATTATTTCAGAAGCATAACAGAAGACGATATACGTGGAAAGCACCGGGAGATCGAAAGAGATTCCAGATTGACTATATACTTATCAAAGAAAGATTTAGAAACCAAGTGAAATTATGTAAAACAGCACCAGAAGCGGATATTAATAGCGATCATAATTTGGTAATAATGAGGAGTTTACTAAAATTCAGAAAAACTGAAAGAAATTACAAAAATACACGATACGATATAGAACTATTACGAAATCAAGAATACAAGGAAGAAATAGCGCGCAGTATAGAAGATAAAGTAAACGACAATAGCAGCCAGATCAGTATTGATGAAAAATGGGAAGACTTGAAATCTGCAATCACCAAAGTAACAGAAATCAAACTAAAAAGGGAGAAAAAAATGGATAACCGAAGAAGTGGTGAAACTAATAGAAGAAAGGAGAAGATACAAAAATTCGAAAACTAAAGACGGCATAGAAAAATATAAAAAACTTCGAAATATGGTGAACAGAGAGGCAAAAAAAGCAAAAGAGAAGTGGATTGAAGAGCGCTGCTCGTGTGTAAACGATCATTTGATCAAAGGAAACACTACAACAGCCTATCAAGAAATCAGAAAGCATTTCTATTATGGAGCCCAAAGAAGTAATACAATAGGAGACAAGTGTGGGAAAAAATTAAACGAGACTAAAGAAATAGCAGATAGATGAAAGGAATACATAGAAGAACTATATGCTTATAAGGAGCTAGATGAAAATACTATAGAAGAGGATAATCTGGTTGAAAAAGACAACATGGGACCAGATATTATGGAATGGGAATTTGAGAGGGCAGTTAGAGAATTAAAAACAAATAAAGCTCCGGGAATAGATAAAATTAGTGGAGATATAATAAAGTTATTAGGTAAAAATGCGACAAACAGACTATTCCTTATAATAAAAGAATGCTACGAAAATGGTCGGCTACCCAAGGATTTTTAATAGTAACCATACCGAAGAAACCGGAAACTACCGTTGCAGTGAACATCGAACACTGAGTCTATTATCACACGCCTCGAAAATATTAACCAAAGTTATATGTAGAAGAATATCAGATAAAATAGAATCAGAACTAGAAGAAACACAATTCGGATTTCGGAAAGAAATAGGATGTAGGGAAGTTATGCTTAAAGATGATAATTGAAAAAAGTGTGGAAATAAATAAACCAACGTACGTTGCATTCGTGGATCTGGAAAAGGCTTTCGATAATGTAAACTGGGAAAAAATGTTCGATATGCTAAAAAGAATAGGAGTTGACTACAGAGACAGACGAGTAATCTACAATTTGTACAAAAATCAAACTGCAATTATAAAAACGAACAATATATAAACCGAAGCAATAATAAGAAAAGGAGTACGTCAAGGATGCAACCTGTCACCGTATCTGTTTAACTTATATATGGAACACGCTATTAAAGAATTACGTAACATGGATTGTAAAGGAATTAAGGATAAATGGAAAAGAAATAAATATGATAAGGTATGCTGACGATATTGCCATAGTAGTAGAAAGTGAAAAAGGACTAATACATATTTTAAATGTAGTAGATAACCTTCTGAACAAGTATAACATTAAGATTAACAAAAAAGAAAACAAAAATTATGGTGTGCTACAAAACGAAAATTAACGCAGCAATTACCATTAAATCAGAAAAAATAGATTTCATGTATTTAGGTAGCAGAATTCAATGGAATAGAAAATGTTCAACAGAGGTGTGGTGTCGAATAGCACAAGCAAAAGCAGCATTTAACAAGAAAAGAAAATTGTTAACATCAAAAAAACTAGATTTAGCCGTAACAAAAAATTTCGTAAAAACATTTGTGTGGTCGGTCTGTCTGTACGAAGCTGAAACTTGGACATTGCAGAAAGTAGACATCGCAAAGCTAGAGACTTTTGAAACCTTGTGTTGGCGAAGAGTGCTTAAAATAAAGTGGACTGATAAGATTACAAATGAAGAAGTTTATAAAAACATATTATGAAAACTATCTCTCGACGAAGAAATAGATGGATTGGACATGGGAACAAAGAACTATCAAGAATTAAAACAACTAAGTAGAAGAAGAGAGGAATGGAAACTGCGGATTTGATTTGCTCCATTAATCAACCAATCAATAGATTGAAAAAAAAAAGAAAAAAAAGACGCCCATCGATACCCGCGCTTCCTTCTACATGTTTAGCAGCTTCAGCCAAGACAGATTTATTCCATCGCCGGAGCTCCGATTTCGCGATATGCGAATTAATTGTTATAAACATGTTTTTAAAAAGTTTAAAAACAAATTACTTCCACACGTTCAACATCAACCCGTCATTTTTTTCCCGTTTTAAGTCAGGACATAATATTACCGCTTAGCCAACTCCACCGGGAATACACTTGCCAGTTCTAACAAGATTGTAGCTTAAAAGCAGCAACGTCATCTTTTCCCGTAATTTACATAATGCCGCAAAGAAATTTTTTTCAAAACATTAATAGGCATATCTTCCCACCGTATACTAATGCCGACTTATTATTTTTAAATAACCCCCAGGTGTTTAATAGTACTGATCCTATATATATACACAAATCGAATATTATTTTGTAATTATTTGTGGTATTCCACCGTATTGTAGTTCAATAAATCATAATTTTAATTTATATCTTATTCGTGTAACATTAGTACTTAGTCTAATTCAATCTGCACGTATAAGTAATACCGGTTTTCGCTAAGCACAATTTGTATATATTATTTTTTTTATATAATAAAGGATATATATATACTATATGAGAATAACGATATAATTGCGTACAAGTATTTTCCTAACATAGAATCTGAATTATTGAACGAGCGGGACACGATTATATTTTAAAAAAAGTGTGCCGATTTTCGACATTAATGAATATATTATTATATATAAAAGAAAAAAGGAAGAAAAAAATTGAAACACGCGATCTATATTTCCTTAATTCAAGTATGCAGAAAAGCATATTTATCAGTTGTATGTATACATTGTATGTTCAGAAAAATACAACTGTATGTGGGTGTATCCGTAACACTATTATAATAAAAGCAGTCGAACCGCCCAAATTGTTCGAGCTTTACTGAAGTAATCAAAAAAAAAGAGTTAAAATCATTAAAAAATTTTCTTTATGAAAAATTAGAAAGTTTTTCGTTGAATGTAAGAAAATAAAATATAAAACTTAAACGATTTACAAAATTATTACTTTAGATATACAATTTATTAAAATCAGTAAATAATTCTGAAGTAGTATTTTTTACATTTTATATTTTTATGAATTCTATACATGTTTATGTTTTATATTCACTCGATAATGGTTTAACAGTCGAAAAGTTTTGTGATATGTCATAAATTTTTTTTTTTGTGATTTTAACTTTTTTTCGTTTATTTTTTCCTAACTACATTCCACTCTTTTTTCAAATTTATAATGTTTTGCTTGTTTATCGTGTAAAAACTGAACACAAGTGATCGCTATTTTGTTTATTTATTATATTTTATATCGTACGTTATTGCTTTTTTTTTTTTGTCACAAAATAATTACCTATGTTCATTATATCACGAATTAGTATAGGGTATTTATGTGTTTACACGGACCGAGAACACAAGTTAGTTTTGCACATTATTCGCTCATATATATTTAAAGTTATTTATATTATTTATCGCTTAGAATGTTGTTCCCAAATCGTCGAATTTAATAAATTTTCGATCCGTTTCTTCGTTTATTATACAACGTGCAGGTGTATACACACAGTCGAATATTGCGCTGTTTTGTTTATTAGGTACATTTTACAATGTAGAAGTTTGATTTTGAAATAAATTGAAATTGAATTTCAATTATTCGTGCTGGAATAAGTAAATAATATTTAAACATTTTTATTAACAATATTACATAATAACGTTGTCGTCTACCTCGTATTTCGGACAAGGCGTTATGGGCTGCTTTACATTTCGCTATTTTTTCTTCACGACCAGTAGCGTAGAATTTTTTGATACCCAACGTTAGTTCTACGTTAAAATGCGATCCCTGTCGTGAAGGAAAATTAAATAATAAATAAACGAATTTTATTTAAATATAATAATTTCTGATAATGTTTTTAATGTCCGTAAATACATAATTAAAAACACAATTAAACGCGGATATCAAATTCGATAATTTAGTCGGAAGAGTTCCCGTTAAAGAATAAAAAAAAAAACCAACATTAGAAGATCAAGACGTTCGATTTCTCGGCGATTCGATTAATATTTCTCCTAATTGTCGGTACGTTTTAAGAAAGTACCGAAAACGTACTTACAGAAGGCATAGAAATTACATTTAAATTATGAACATAAAATACAACACGATCTATACTAAGCACGCAAAATTAACTTTAGTTGCTGAAATAGTAATAATAATAAAAATATGAATCATATAAAAGCTACAATCAAATAATAATACAGAAAACTTTGAAAAAACCTGCTACACACACACAAAAAAAAAAATAGAGATAAAACAAAAACAAACAGCATGCGATTAAGTTGAAAATTTGATTACAGTTAATTTACTTAATATATGTAAATAAACAAATATACAAAATAACAAAAATTTAGTTAAAAATCTGCGATTACGTAAGCTGGTCATATTATAGTCCCCTATGGATTTAATTAATTCATTTTCTCGTAAAATTGTATTTTTTTTTTTTTTTTAGCAAACTTGTCCAAGTAGAAAATAAGCAGACGTGGTGCATTCAAGAACGGTTTTGTAACAATTTACTATATGTACCGTTGCAAACTGAAAACGAAGCGGATCATGTACATGAATAATAATCGTATATAGTAGGGTTTTTTTTTTTTTATTAATAACGATAGGTGGGATCTTCGATGAAATATAAGCGAACAAATTCGAAAAGCTTTGTAAGCACTATCGATAGTACGATTAATAGCGGTATTAAAGGACGAGCTCGAGACAGGAATGACTTCTAAATACTAGACATATTAAATTCATTTAATATTTCGACCTTTGATAATTTCCAGTAAGAGTAAAATGGGTGCTTTTTTGAAAAAAGAATGGTCTCAATTTTCTCGGTGTTATTAGCTTCGAATGTTTATCGTATTTAGAAATAACAGCTTTTTGCAATCAATTATAAATTGTATCCAGTCTATATGAATCACAATACAAGGCCACGTCATCTACATAAAGAGCAGTTTTAATAAATGTAATTTTAGATAAATCGAGAAAGACATATCATTTACCTAGTTTTTATAATTCGAAATGTTGTACTCGATTTTAAAGATAATTTAAATTTAAAAAAAAAAAACATTCGCATTATTTTATATTCAGATCTATTGAAATGTTTAATTTATATTAAACATTTCAATAGATCTGAATATAAAATAATGCGAATTTTTTTTTTTTAAATTTAAATTATCTTTAAAATCGAGTACAACATTTCGAATTATAAAAACTAGGTAAATGATATGTAAATATTTTCGTATTTTGCCCAATTTCGGTGATAATTTCGATCGTGTATTAATTTTAAAATGTTTCTAATATCGCGTAAAAATGAAATACGATTTTCCTATAATAAGATTAGAGAACACAATCAATTAAATCCGAATTACACGATAAAAACGTTTACATTAATATTATGTACACCCGTAAATTACATTAAATTTACACTTATGTAATATTTATAACATATTTATAACATATTTATAACATATTTATTATTTTTGTTTTTTATCAACAATCGCGTAATTATTTTATAAGTTTGTTTAATTTATTTTTCGTAATAAACACCGTCGTATATTTAAGAAAATAATTCTATTGTTTATGCTGCTACTCGCGCATTTGCGGCATGTTATTGTAAACTGTTATATATAAGGAAGTAAAAATAAAGCTTGATTCAATTCGATACGATATGAATATACCGGCTATATACAAAATACTATTTTTAATCGGGAACGCATTAGAGCGTCATCTATGTTTGAACCGTTCTTCCTCTTCGAATAATATCGTAACAATTTAAAGAACAAAAATAAAATGTTTTAACAAAATTACCAATTTTCCTTTTTCAAGCTGTGTCACTTGATAGATGGGTAACAAGTCATATTTATCTGCAACATGAGTCATTGCCACAACGGGCATTGTACCTAAATTAAAAAATTGATACGTACATAAATAAAACTAACTAATCGTAACCTTATATACTACGCAAATTTTTCTACAACGTCTCGGATATCACAAGTTGTCTTGGAATAACTATTAATTTCACCGCCGTTATTAATTAAAACATCAGTTTATTTCACATTAATATGTGGCATTCCCTGTTCACTTTTCGTTTAATTAGAAAACATGCATAAATTGCATGAAATATTTAGGGAATTTTAAGATCCATATATAATTCAATATTTTATTTATTTCATTCTTTATTCTTAATTGATAACCTATAATAATTATAGGAATAAGGTATAGAAAGTTTTTTTTTTTTAACTGTAAACAATTATATGTTTTTTAAATTATAGATATTTATTGAAATTTAATTAAGCGCTATTCTATGCAAAATATTTTTAGTTAATCTGTCTTCTGCTAATATTATATATATATATATATATATATAAATATATATATATATATATATATATATATATATATATATATATATATATATATTATGGCGATCTAATACGATGGGGGTACCGTGGGAAATATAGAATAAAATAAATATAATAGGAAAAAATGTCGTAATAATTAATTTTAATGTATTATAAAGGTATTACCATCGTAAGAGTTTTAGATCGTCAAAACTGATAAGGTTACATCGGGAAGTCAGAATAACGAGGAAAATAAACAGTAAACATGGGAAATAAACATAACTTACCTTATAATAGACAATGTCGGATCCATTAAGGGAAAAACAGGGGAATAACGGCTAGTAGAGCTAGCAACCGGTGATCGCATGTTGGTGTGTGTGTGTGTGGAGAAATTGGGTAAGATATAGTAGTTTTAGAAGGACAGTCGTCAGATAAAAGTCGTCTTAATCGTAACTTAGTATCGGAACGGTTGCGTATTATTATTATTATTGTAGTACAAAGATATATAAATTTCTAGTCATTACGTACTTACAGCAATTCGATATTATACGGAATAATTAGTAAAATATATTAAAAGAAATAAAATTATAATCCACGAATAATAGACGGTATTAAAATAATCAATTAAAAATAAATAATTGATTATTTTCATCATACGTACGTAAACTGTGGACACGCTATATAATACGGAGTACAACCGATAATACATCAGCATCCGGTAGCAGCAACAGCCTACACTGTGGTACCACAGGTTTTACGTTTTTTTTTTTTACTTTTTATTTTATATAATTTGTTTTTTAAATGTTGAATATTAAATTTAGTAAATGTCCGTGAATTGTTTGTGTGTTGACTAATCGTATAAAATAATTAATTGTTTTCATTTAAAATAATATTTATCAATATCTAAAATGCATAATAATATATATATATTAAAATTAATTGTTGAATAATTAAAATTCTAGTCTATGTATGAGTGTGTCACCGACTGCGAGTTCTACTAGCAGTCCAGGTGTGGCACGGGCGAACTGATTGTCTTCTACGAAATTACGCTCTCCATTTTCTTAATAAATTGGGAATCGACGTCGGGATTTTAGCCAGTAGTTTAATTATAAAGTGGCTACCGACGAGAGATTAAAGGGTAGTTTCGTTATAGATAGGCAATCACACATCTGAAATTCGGGTCCCATTTCGTCGTGAGTTGTCGTCAAACGACGGGATTAATCTCGAGTAGATACATTATAATTTGGCCGACGGAAGCAGGCCCCCCAATACACCATTATATATATATATATATATATATATATATATATATATATATAATGGCGTTTTAAGAGATAGGGGGTAACTACGAAATTAATAATAATCATAAAAAATAATAATGAAAATTAAAAATAAAAATATTCTTATAGTCGAGGGTATTGAAAGCTATATTAAGTCGAAAATCGGTTTATCTAACAATATACAGATAGCTCTATAAGTACAAAAATTCCCGATATGTGAGATATAATAATGATCAGTACAATGACGAGAATAAAATCCGAAACCATATAGCGGTATTTGTAGATAACACAAATGTGTAGGTAATATCGTCAATATACTTGGGGAAATTTTTGACGATATGAGATATAGGTGTGAAGCAGTCAACCTGGTAGGTTGTTAATTTTCGGATATATTCGTTATATTCGATCTGTCGTAACAGAGTAGGATCGTAGTATGTTAATAAAGTTAGATTATCGCGTGTTAGTCGATAAGACGTCGGAAACACGTTACGCAATAGACGAGGCCAACATTAAGATATATATATATGTGTGTATACAACGTAAAACTTTAAATTCTAGTCGCGATAAATATATAGAAAAATTAAAATAACTATATATATCAGTATTTAAATCCATTCGATACAACTTTCTACTCAGTTAAGTACTGAGTTAAAATTACGATACGTAAAATAAATTACCGGAAATATAATTAAGACTGTTAAGAATTCAATTAATAATAATAATAATAATAAAATATGAAGTACGGAAATCAGGGCGACAGTGGAATTCGGAAATAGGATACGCCTTCGTCATCCAGCATCACCATCGGTCCTACGTGCGATATACCTCAGGTTGTACGATTTTTTTTATTATTATTTTGTTTATATAATACGTGTATGTATTTCCTTTTAAAATTGTTTTATATAAATTTTCAATTATTATATGTTAATATATATATATATATATATATATATATGTATCGTTATATGTCTGTAAATAGTTCAGCTCAATAACTATATAAAATTGTTGAAACATGTTCAAAATTATGTTCCATTTTACATATTTTAATTAGTCATTGATTCTTTATCACTCCGAATTATGAAGATAATTTATATATATATAATCAATAAAAAGAATTTCTGAAAAAATTCCTTGAATAGTTTTAATTTATTTTCAACGTGAAAAGAGTTTTATCGACTCACACACTTACCTTCAAATGGTGTGTCCACTGGCAATAACTGTTCAAAATAATCAATAGCCTTTTGAGCTGAATCCTGCCGCGCTTCTTTGATACTTGGTCCCTTCCCGTAAAAAAATTTATCCTCGATTTCCAACTGTGCTGAGAAGCAAGGATTAGAACCAGCTATATTTAATTTTTCAGCAGTGTATTTTGGGAGAGGTATCTGTTATTAGAGTAAAAATAATTACGCTGAAATATGATAGTGCAGTTAAATGAAAGTTTCCATGACTGTATTTAAAAATATCGTACTTCATACTTCATGTTGTATGAACTTGTATATTTGACTTCGTTGATTTTGCTACTCGGACATATGTATAACACGAGAAATAACTAGTTTTCGTGGATGCAACTTTTTAAATATAACTAATTTTTCGACCAGATTCCAGAAATGTTTCGTGGATTTGCTTCATTACAACTTAATAGATTTTTAAATAGATCGCGTAACACTAGTTTTATACGCATTTTAGTATATACGAAATTATAAAGCGATTATTGAAGCCTGTTTTTAATTAGGTATAAGTCGTACAAAGTCAATTATAATTTTATTGATAGTGCATTTATAAGAAAAAAAAAATAGAAACAGATTGTCGAAATTTAAATGTAGAAAAGTAATTGGTAATACTGACTTGAAACACAAAAATTGACATCATGTCATGTAAGAACAAAGTTGTTTTCAAGGTCAATTAAAAACTGTCTATTATTTAAATTTATAATTCAGGGTCACAACTTTACAAAAAATAACTTAGATTGTTTAAGAAGTATCACTATGGAATTTTTCGTTATTATTTTGAGGAATTGTGCTTATCAGCATATTGCGGTTTGAGCATTGCTTGTTGCCGGACCGCTTATTCGTTATGCAGCTTAGAGATAATCCGCATTGTCCTCTACATGCTGGTCGTGTAGTCTGCAACCCTGATCACGTTTTCTTCGAATGTCCTTCATTAACAGCATTACGTCCTGAACTGTATCTCAAATTACTGTACGCATCTCGTGATGGTCCTCCTTATAACGTAATGTCCCTTCTGCATGTTGAGAATCTAGATTTGTTCCCGGACATAGCGACTTTTCTCGAAAAGTTGTCCGAGTTCATAAGAATATGAGTTAGTGATTATTACGGCTCCACGTTGGGTAAGTTGTAAAGGCATCCCCATAAAAAAAATAAAAAAAAAAAATAAAATAAAAAAATATTTTGAGAGTATATAAATGTACAGAATAAGTATTCCTACAACCACAAACCTAAAGTAAATAATGCATTTATGGAATAGACGTTTGAATTCGAGATTATTGTATGGTTAAACGGAATAGTTACTGCAATAATAATTAATATATGCTAAAATAATTAAGTGACTTCCGAATACATGAAAGAACACAGTTATAAAAATATTTTGAGACAATTTTAATACAAGTCCTCAACATCATCGTTTACTGTGGGTTACCGACTTTGCATAGTCTTTCTTGTTATTCAATTCTTTTTTCAGCGAATCACATTAATTTTTAAAAGAACGCATGGATTTTATTTTATATTTGCAATTTTAGAAGAAATATATAATTTCAGTTTAAGAAATATTACAATCGACTTTTGTTGGATTCCGGCTCACGTTGACATTCTTGGTAATGCTGTTTGTGATGAAGCCGCAAAATCAGCCGCCTCCATCGGCATTTTGTGTCCATGTATTCCAAATACAGATCTCCGCGTTGTAGTGAAAGCCCAGTTGGAATCAGATTGGACTGTTTTCCATATCAATAAAATCAGCAGTTTTTATAAAAGCGTTAAACCAGTTCCTTCCAAAGAAGCGTGGTATTTTCCCAATAAGTTTAGCGGACCAATTTCTCGTCACATGATTACAACATTAACTCGGCTTCGTATAAATCATTGTTGCCTACCTGTTCATTTACACAGAATTGGAATGGCCGAAACCAGCACCTGCTCTCACCCGGACGATACCGATATGATTCTGGATTCGAATCATTTGTTTTTCAACTGTTCCTCCTATTCGGCAGAACAATCGCGTTTATTTTCTAAGCTTATATCTTTAGGCTATCGGCCTCCGTATATCTTAAGTTCATTACTTTCCTCAGATGATGCTTGTATATATTATTCTTTATTTCAATTTATTTTAGAATGTAAAGTTACTTTATAATATTAATTTTTTTTTTGTTATGTTTTATGTTTTTCATGGACAGATTGGTTAATTCCAGAGTCCAATTTATAATAAATAATAATCATAATTAATTAATTAATAACGCATATATTTTCTATTTCACCTATATATCTTGTTTGTACTCTCTCCCATTTTCATGTGGTCTCAATCATGTTTTCTATTAATCGGTTTTTCAAACTATCCCGTCCCACTATCTTGAGTTAAAAATAACAATTCCGAAATCAATTAATCGACAAACTTCTTCCATCTCTGCAAGCAGCAACATTTCGACAGCATTTATTCGACATGTGCCCGCTGTATTTAGTGTCCGGTGTTCTCATGCGTGCAAAAACTGAAGCAACGTAGAACAGTTGTCGGTTAAAAATGCTTCATTAACAATGTGAACTGATGGAATACTGAAGTTTCTTAAGATATGTCACTTTCCATATGCTTCATTACCTCCAGAGTTTATTTTTATCAATATGTTTACAATTAGTTTTCATTTCAATTTATAATTATCGATATCTAAGACTTTAGAAAACCAAATGAAAGACAAATCTCATCGAGTGAATCCAAATAAATATATATTTATATTTTGGAACACTTGAAAGAAAATAATATCAATAAATTTCTAATTTTTATAAATAAAAGGTTTATATATAGACTAATTTATAAATTCAACTTCAAAACGTAAGTATATATTTTAATTCGAAGTATAATTTTGTTTTTATTTTAGAATATATGAATTATCTTATTGCCGAGTAAACATGATTAAAATCAGAAATAGGTATTTTATACACACAAGACGAAATATTTTACTTTATTGAGTAATAATATAGCGATTTTAAAAAAAATGGCTGAAAGTTTAAAAGTTCACAATTTTATTTTTAAAGAGTTTATTATTATATCATCACATAATAAAATTATTTATATCTAACACAACATGCTTGACAACCATATTATATTCGTGTATCAAGTTTCTATTATTTAGCTCTTACCTTCATTTTGAACACAAGTTCGTTTAATAAGCTTATGCTGTTTTTACTTTTCTGAACTTTGTCGCTGTTATTTCCTGCAACGAAATATTTATGATTTATAAAATTTACTAATAATAAAAACTAAGTTGTATCAAGCATAAGTGGAAGTTAAAGAAAAAAACACATATGTTAATATTAAACTGTAGAAAATATAGACAACTATATTATATAAACCAAACAAAATCATAACACAGTTTAATCACTAAAAGCTTTGCAATAAAAAACTTTTAGTGATAAAACTGTGTTATGATTTTGTTTGGTTTACAATTTATAAAATAACTACTCTCCAATATATTCAACATTTAACTATATTTAACAAAATAAAATAAAATCGAAGTTAATCACTATTTTTTTTTTTTTTATTACAAAAACACGAAGCTTTTCGACGATGAAGTCATTTTCAAGCTATTATTTAAAATGTTACAAATAAATGTAATAAAAAAAAAGAAATTTAGTGATTAACTTCGATTTTATTTTGTTTTGTTAAATTAATAAAATCACTACTCTCCAATACATCAACATTTAACTATATTATAATCCGATTGTTTTTTAAAGTAGATTGTAAGCGAAATGTTAAAATATCAAAATGTTTAAAACACTTTGTTTATGTTTCTTAGTAACTGATGTACAACTTATTACAGAAAATAAGAAAATATAATTATTAACAAGAATGACGACGTGAAAAATCTGTTAACAAGCGGCTTCCAAAATATTTTAAAAGAAACCTTTTTATTGGTCTATTGTTTCAAAACTGACTTTGGGAGACATACTCTGATTACAAGAAACAAGTAACTCATCATTACTTAAACGTTCATCATAATACGTCTCACTTAACTACTACCTATTTTAACAATAAAATAAAAATACCGCACAAATGTTTACTCTTTTAAAATAAAGAACTGTATTCACACATCAAGTCCATCAAGTTTAATCACTTCGTTGGTAGTGATAATATTCCTATTATAGTAATTAAAATTTCTGATCATATCAAATATCAGTTTAACATTAATAAACATGCAAGGCAATTGAAGGCCTGTGAAACATTAAGAAAAACAGAGGAGCAATACTGTTTCTACTCTAGCGCTGTATAGATATTATCAACAATACGATGACATTGTTGTAAAGTTGAATCATTATGCCGGAAACCAAATTGATAAGAAGGAATTATTCCTTTCATTTCTAAGAATGGGTGTATTCTATCAGTAAAATTTTTTCAAAAATTTTACTAACAATAGGAAGTAAGCTGACCGACCTATTAAAGTGCATAGGTGAGATGATATATTAGGTTTTAATATCATTTTAATTACTGAAAATCTGCATAATGAGGGATAATAGTAAACGAAACATTGCGTTAAATATATAAGTGAGCAATAAAATTATTTTGTTTGGTAATAGTTGCGGGATCTCTGATGCAATAAGGTTTAATCCTGGGGCCCTTTTTTAGTCAATTTTATTATTATTCTCTTTGTTTCAGCTAAGATATGTTTAGATGCTTTAGATACAGTGAGTGGACAATTCAAATATTGAAGGACGTATCTATAGTCGATAATATCGCTGTGTACCTAGAAGGCAGCTGTAAGGTGTTTTGCGAAAGCTTCTGTTTTTTTTTCGTTGGTAATCATTCAGTTACCGTAACTGCATATTGTCGCGTCGCACGTATTTCGATTGGCCGTCACGCTCGCCTGTTTTTTTTTGTGGGGATACCTTAAGAGCCGGGTTTATGAAACACATTTGGAAGACCTGAAAACTCGTATTTCTGAAGAAATTTCAAAAAATTCAGAGACTTACGTTCAAAAATTTTGTAAAAAGATTGAATGAATGTATTGTTGCAAATGGCAGTCATCTGAACGATATTGTGTTCACAAATGATTATATAAGCTCTAATCTTTCGTTTTCCTATTTTTAAATAAAATTTCATTAAAACATTTTAGACTAATAGTTTTTGACCTATATTTATTTGTTTTTGCAGAGAGTCGTTTATTCAAAATATATGAATTCGTAACACTAAATAAATAAATGATTTTTTTTCCTTCTTTCAAACGATTCTGATCATTCCAACGGTTATCGTCAATTGTTTGTCGTATGTAACAGCTTCGGAAAAACGTAGCATTTAACAATTCTTTATCATAATTCCAAGTCAATGAAAAAAATTTTAATTAAAAAAATTAAAATCGTTATTTCTATTTTCTCTTATTTTTAATTCCGAGAGAAAAGATATAATCATATTTATTTATATGTCAAATTGACATTACTTCGAAATCGGTGTAATCAGTGCACTTAATTCTAGAACAAAATTTACATTAAATACCATCAAAAGAAAGTTATTTAGTTTTTTAATATGCCGGTTTAAATTATGAACTAATATATATTAGTGATTTTTGGAACACAAGTTAAATTTGCATAAAAAAGGCTAGTGAAGAAAGAATTTTTTGTCGGAAACGACTTTTTTTTTTTTTAATTCTACTGCTATACAGCCGAAATAAACGCCGATTCTACCTACTGAATCTAACCTAACCTAGGTATTAATGTGTCATTCTCGTTTTTTTTTTTAATTCTACTGCTATACAGCCGAAATAAACAGGCCGATTCTAACCTAACTGAATTTAACCTAACCTAACCTAGGTATACTGGAAAGAACTCATCTTTAGCCAAAGTGTCATCACAACGTTGTCTAACGATCATCAACACGAAGGTTAATAGAACCGGCCAAAAAGTATATCCTGGGTAAGCAAATATGAGATGGTTTCTCCCGACTACTTTGAATATATTTTTATCTTACTATTAAACTAAAAAATAACTACTTACTAGTTATGCACGCCATTGCAACAGGCAACAACCCAAAAATTTCAACATCCGCCTACTACAAAAGCATTCTGATTGTTGGATTTCACAGATTGTCAAATTTAATAGATTCAGTGATACCTGAAACAATAATATATATATTGTGTCAATGATTTTCTTAAAGTTAGATTAAAAGAAAGCACACTTATATATATATATATATATATATATATATATATATATATATATATATATATAATGAAAAATTAAAATTTTCAAATAAAAAATACCTAAACAAGAGACTTTTAACAAGTGAATACTGTAGACCGAAATTATAAGTTACAAAACTGAAAAACTAAAATTAAAACATTGTAAACCAGAAATTTAAAGTGAAATAAATGTTTTCAAATGGGAAAATCCTCCATATTTATAATTTCTGCTTATGTTTTAAATTTTAAAATCAAATTAAAATAAAACAAAAACATTAATCTTTTTCAAAATTTCTAAGATACGTTGTGGCTTGCAAGAATGATGCGTAAAATACATTTAGAAGCGACAAAGGCGTACCCAGAAATTACCAACGGGGGGGCTACACCTGAAGCAACTAAAGGGGTAAATTTAATGAGACAAAATAATAAGTCAACGTAAGCGTACCTAGAAATTACCTATTTGGAGGGGGGTGTAAATCAACTGAACGGAGTAAATTTAATAAGACAAAATTAGTTAAACACCTCACTTATAATTTTTAGCTCAAAATTCAACAAAATTTCATTTAAGAAAATATATGTAAACAACTTATACCTTCAAGTAACAAGGAACGATCTACTAACTATACTCTAAATTCTAAAATCTAATCTCTTTGGCCCATTTTTTATTAAAACATCGATCACTTCTTCTGGTTTGACTTCGATATGACGGAGAATGTACAATGAAGCTAAACCATTCAATCTTTCTGCACCCATAGTGCTTCTTAAATAGCTTTTAATTCGTCTTAAAGATGAAAACGATCGTTCAGGAGTACATGTTGTAACTGGAACCGTTCAAAAAATTTTTAGCAACGTACTAATATTTGGGTACATTGCCACATCACATAAATTTAACGCTGATATCGCATCAACAGGAAAAGGCTGAGAATTTTCATTTTCTGAGTTAAATTTTTCGCACCAAATTTGATATTCTGCTTTTAAAATGGATTCTTTAAAAGCTTCTAAATCATCTTGATAAAAAGCACAAAGTTCAACAAAACTGGTTTTCTTCTGATCTCGTTGGATGAGTTAAACATTGAAATTTTGTGAGTACGTTTTCATGTTTTTCGAATCGATTAACAAGTTGACTGATGAAAGAATCGATCCATGGAATAAAGATACTTCGTCGAAAATATTCTTCCGTGCTTGTTGAAGGAATATTCGCCCTGTTGGTCTGTCTTTCAGTAATTCTAGGCATTTGTATATTTGTTCCAAATTTTGCGGCAATTTCCTCCGCTTCCCTGAAAATTGATCGAAAAGTTTGTTCAGCAGTTTCACGTTCGCGACGAATGAGGTTGATAATATCTTTTGCTAAATTGATGGCTCGAGTTAGATCGGATTCCTTAGCTTGAAGAAACTGACTCAATGTTTTGGTGAAACCAAGAAGTTTTTCAGTAGAAAGTAACGCAATCAAAAATCCAGACTGCTCCATCGACCGTCCGAAAATTACCGCCGAAGATGAAGTATCTGTATCATGCCAAGTGGAAATCTCATCTAGCGATGCATACACAGCTTCAATCACATACACAAAAACCAGAATAGCGTCATGTCTCTGAACCCATCTAGTTGGACAAAAAGGCTTCAATTTTTGAATTTTTGTATCAAGATGACCAATATTTCGATTCAAAACTTCCACTCTTTTTGCAGTATTAAAAAAATCTATAATTTTTTTTTACAACGCCTATACAATTACGTATGTAGTCGATGTCACATGAATCACAAATTTCCAAATTCAAACTATGCGCCATGCAATGAACATATAACGCTTTCGGATATTTTTCTGCAATACGAGCTTGTACACCACTCAACCTACCAATCATGTTGGCTGCACCATCGTATCCTTGGCCTGTCATATATTCTGGATTAATACCATACTCTTGCAAAGTGGTCAAAATTGCATTTGTAATAGTTTCCGCATCAGTTCCACTTAGTGGCTGAAATGTGAAAAAATTTTCACAGATGCTAAATTTTCCACTGGCTTCTTTTACATATCGAAAACATAGAGAAAATTGTTCAACTGTAGATATATCAGTGGTTTCATTTGCTAAAACAGAAAAAAATTTAGCATTTTGAATTTCTAAAGCGAGTTTTGATTTTATAATGGTGTCACAAGCGGATATTATCTCATTTTGTGTCTTCGGGCTAATATCATCACATTTTTTGCAGCAGTTGCGAAATGATTTTCCAAAACATCATCTCCAGCATCAACTCGTGGTCGTAACAATGCTCGAAAATTTCCCTCATTTTCAATTGGCGGATTTTTCAGGTTAAATGCGCCACTGTCTCGATGTCCTCGTAAGACAATACCTTGACGTCCGCAAAAAATTACAGTTTTGATGATTGGAATAAGTTTTGCCCTATTCTCAGCAGCTTCAGTTTTAACTGATTCATCTAAAGAAACATCGATCGATAGCATTTTTCCGGATCTGACATTTAGGAAACTACCAACTTTTATCGTGGAAAATTTATGATATTCCAAACAAGCATGCTCTTTGAAAGTGTCTAACGCTTTTTTCCAATTATTGAATCCATTTAAAACAAGAGATCCTAATTTTTGATGACCTCGAGTAATTTCATTTGGAACAAATAGAACACAATTTCTACAATATGCGGCGTCTTCAGCTTTTGAATAAACGCGCCAAGAAAACGAATTTAACCATGCATATTGAAAGCGTCTAATTTGTTTTCCTTGTGTAACTTTTGGAAAATCAAAATTCGAGGATGGCTTCCATATTTTTTTCAACACTTTCATTTTTTCATTATCAGACAATATTTTATTTACATAAAACGAAATGTCGAATTCGTTAAATTCTTTAGAAGTGATCGGAATTTCAGTTACATTTACAGATAACTTTGAATCATTTATATTTGCCAAAACAGACTGAGTAGGCTGAATTGACTCATTAAACGGATCTACTGTACTCACATTTTTAGTTGTGGACAGGTTGGACTGGAGTTTTATCTTTTTTGGAAAAAAAAGTTCAATAATGTACCTTGATCAGCTTTTCTTTTTCGATTCATTTTTTTAAAATACACGTCGCGTCGATAAAAACAGTAATTTCCAAACGAGTCGCAAAGAAAATAGTTAAAACGAACATAAAAACTGCTAAAAGTTAACCCGTCAATATTTGATATATTACACTCTAATAGGCTTTTAGACGGCAAGAATTGCACCGCACTAACTTCAATCTCGCAATCCACCTATTCGGTTATTTTCGTTAATGTTCGAGGTCACGAGCTCAACTATTAAAATTTGCATTCCGATCTATGTATAAGAAATACATGCACAGGTCTATACTACAACTGTCATTTCTTGTAATTCCTTTTCCGCTGACTGTTCCTTAATTAAACCAGTATGCGTTAGGAAGCAAACTAATATGCCACTAACTATACTATTAGAGCGGATTATATGAGCGTTATTCCTTTGTATCATATCTGTAACCATTACTAATATATATTCGTCTCATCACTAGCTGTAAAGTCATATAATCAAAAAATTTTTAAACATCTCGGGATTTTGGAGGGGGCTTTAGCCCCCATAGCCCCCCTTGGGTACGCCACTGAGAAGCGATCAAAAAATTTCAAAAAAATATGACTTTCCTTTAGTCTTCTAACAGTTCAAATCATTCCAACTTCGACTAACTAGTAACATTTAAGTTATGCGAAATTTAAAACCTTATATAAGTTGTATATCCACGAACATTAACATAATTTTATATGAGATTATTATATCAAATTACTACCAACGTATATTTAAAACTGTATCAGAAAAACATATAATGATGATAACTTTCAAAATATATTTAGTGCCATCGACTGGGAACATCTCATTTATAGAAAAATTCATTACGAATATATATCGAAATTTATAAGAAATTTGGATGCTGCTACGTGTCAAAATAAAAATAAAACAAAAAGAAAAAGAAAACATGCACGTGTTAGGAGGAAATGAATGACCAACGGATTACATTAACTTTGCATGAAACACAAAAGAAATAAATATAACATGAGACTAAGAAAGGATTACTAAATTATGAGAAATCACGTGAATAAAAAGATTTTTTTTTTTAATTGTCGTACCGGGGATAAAATTGTCAACCAACAATATTGCTCAAAACCCCCTCAAAAAAACGAAAAAAAAAAAACAGTAAAGTTATTAATTATCTAGCTCGCCAAATCGAAGGCTAGAATTTCATCACAGGGTTCTTTTTCCAGCGTACGGCCCAACATCACAGCGAACCATCTAATTGCTTAGGTGAACGGAAGAACATCACGACACCATTTTCTTCATTTCAGTCGTCAATTAAGCTGACTGGATGTTCGACAAAAAACATTTCGTACACTAGAGGATTTATATTAGTCTGTAATTTTTCGAAGAACTTTTCATACTGCTTCACGTACATATCGTTTACATATGGCATATTCAAGTCATTGTGTAACATACAGTTCGGTATGTAGTATGCAATAGTGCATAGTGTGTTTGAATGCTGTTGTATCTTTTGTAAGTTTGTTAGACATGTCGCACCATATACTTCTATACCATATTTCCACACAGGAGCTAGAATTGACTGGTATATCTGTCTTTTTGTCGCTAGATTAAGAATCGATTTTCGTCTAAGCAATGGTGATAACAGTCTGGAACGAGTTGCAATTGATCTTCTTACATTATTTACATGAACTGGCTAGGTTAGTCGTTTATCCATATGTATACCAAGATATCGAACAAAATCAACTTGTGAAATTTCAGTCCTTTCAGACGTCCTAAATTGCTTTATCATCTGTGGCCTACAAAGGTGTAGTAGGGAGTGTAGAATAGTCATTGATCTGTCCTCCGATCATGTTCCAATAGGTGCCACGTTTGCTGTAAAACCTAAAATCGTTTTCAACCAACAGAGATTTGCAAATTTGACTATTAACTAGAATATCTTTATAAGTATTATTGAAAATAATATTAATCTGAGGATTAAGCTAAAGAACAAAAATGATAATGACGACTTCGTTAAAATTTGTCTTGTTTAATGGAATTACCAATCACTAAGTTTCAAGAAAATCTTCTCCAAATCTGTACTACCCGTGCAAATAAGAAAATTAATAAAATTAAAGCAAGTCGGCAAGAAGGAAATGATAACGTGGTCATTAGCCATTTTTATATAACCGATACAAAGAGCTGCACAACAGACTACAGAATGCAATTAAGGACTATAAAAATAAAATTTTCAGTGATGGCGGAAAGCCAGTATGGATCTCAGTTAAAAAACAGTTGAGCTCTCAGAAGCAAGACGCTTGCCATTGCCTTCACTCCGTTCGTTGATCGCGACAAGGTGCGCTCTGACTACATAAAAAGTTCGTTAAATGAACCGCGCTAGTGCGAACACGCTATTACCGCCGAATGAAATTCTTTTATGCCTTCTTAATATATCGTTAAATAAAGTCTTTGCTCCGATAAAATTAATGGAGAAATAATCTCGCGCTTTCCATAGTTTTCTTTTGTTATATCTTTCATGAAATTCCTAAAATGTGAAAAAGTCGGTACATGGTTCATAAAATAGAGGAACTATGGGCTGAGCTTTTTTCATGTTTTGGATAATCTTAAATCGTATAAGAAACCGAAATGTGCTACCGAATCATCAATTTAATTTTCACACGGCGCAATCTATGATTCAACAGTGTCACTAATTAGTTGATGCAATATCTTTAACTTTGGAGAAATGCAAGGTTTGTTTCGCAATATTCCTATAAACTAAGAACATTCAATGAGATCGTCGGTACCTCAAGGTAGTTTAGTAAGTGTGTTTGATTCTATTTATACCGCGGATTTACCAAACTTTACCGACGATATAGCGATAATTGCGTCTAATATGAATGTCAAGTATGCAGACACTGCTTTTCAAAACCACCTTAATAGACTATAAAAATGAGCAGATCTTTGACGCATATAGTTCAACCCAACGTACATGTAGACGCATTTTATTTACCAATAAACGAATAAAATATCCACATCCAAATTTGACATTTCATAACTCGCAAATTCTACATATTTATAGATTCCATTCGCTTTCTTGGAAATGCTTATGGATAAGCGTTTAACACGACATAGACATCTGAAAACTACAAGGAAATCTGTAACAACTAAGGGTAGACATGTATGACCGCTGTTAAACGGAAATCAATTTTACACCCGCCTGGAAAGTAGAATGTTCATCGGTTGTCAATCTAGCATGGAGATATGGATTAGAGCTATATGTAACAACAAATTGAGGTAACCTTTGTCGAATATAGTAACAGCAGTTAATTATATGTATCATAATACTTGCGTCTTATTTTGTATCGAATGACACATTGCATGAACGTTTCATATCTGAAGGATGTCTATATAAGGACCTTACAAAATATTCTTTGAGAAACTGTTGTACAACTCAAATCCACTGATATACCGAATGCTCACTATCAATTTTTTGGTCACATCTAACAGCCGACTGAAAAGGAAGAAATTGAGTAGGCTGCGCTGTTTTCAGAGACATTACGTGTAATCATATTGTACAGTCAAAAAATTGTTTCTTTCTTGAAGACCCAAATCGAGTAATTCGTTAGAATTGTTAGATTAATTCTCATTGTTTAATTTTATCTCCTTATTCATCCTAGTTTCCACCAATTTTAAAAAACCGTCGAGTTAAAAACTAATTTCCGTGAAGCTGAAGATAGATGCAGTGTATTCCTTAAAGAGTTAAAGAACTTTTTCCTGAAATTAGTTAAAAAAATATTAAGGTAACATATCATTGTAACCTGTCGAATTAATTATATCAGCGGATTAGACGGCGAAACAGGTATGATCACAGCTAAAAATTTATTTTATGGAATGCCGAAAGTAGATTCAGTAATATGAAATACAATAGCAAAAATCATGATTCTTTATATTAAAAAAATGCTAAGTAGCAACTGAACTGATTGCATTCGTTAAAAATTAATTAACAGTTAATAACAAACCACTAGAAAGAAATAGATTCAGCAAAACTAAATTAAAATTATCTCACAAATCTGGGTTTAATCACATCGTTTAACCGTTTTAAAAGTCTGTAATTTTCATGATTACTTATTAAGAACAAACTATTGTTTTAATTGGAGAAAAGTTTACGGAAGCATTGACTAAGCTTTATGAATATTACCCACGGAATCAAAATAAATTAAAGTTAAAAAACGTAAATATCGAATTTTCTCAAAATGGAAAAGTGCAAATCTATTGACCACCTTAAAATACATTATCAACACTAATGACTTATTTATGGGTACTTATTTAAATTGCAGGTTTCATCGAAGATTAAGCTCTAAATAACTACACCTCGTGTTGTTGTTTTAATTCAGTTTTAAACTTGCAAGAAAAGTTCATTTTCTCCTCATTTAAGCGTTGTAAATTGTCAAACTTTAAGGAGTCAGCAATTACAACTATGTATAACGTTTTGATTTGCATACAGTTCTTAGAATAACTGTTTTACTTATGGGTATAATTGTTTTACAGACCAGGAAAAAAATTAATTTTGTTTTTGGCTTTGAACTTTTGAAAACTATAACTTAAAAAATGTTCAGCTTTCAATCCATGATTGTGCAGTCAATATTGTACAAAAAATTGTTTAAATAAGTTTTCGATGTTAATCTGTAAATTAATTCAATTTATAATTAAATAAATCTAAAATAATATTATTGCTGTAAAAAAATCACATTATAATTTGACATGTATTAAAAAAAAAAAGTTTCGATATATTGCAATTTTCGGACGATATGTTTATTGATGTGATAAACGAAGAAGCAACAGCTTACAAATATTCCAAGTATTTTGTGTGGTTTTATTATGGTTTAGTTTGCGATTTAATACATTTTGATATTAATTGATAATGTATGTTTTTATTGAGTAACCTGATGTCACAGTTTTAGTGTGACTCATGTAATTAAATAATTGCATATTAATTGAATTTTAATCTAATTCGTTTATAATGTGGTTTGTTCGGAGATAGTATATATTTTTTGTAATATTTCTGATAATGGTGGACCGATTAGGTGGGTTTTACTATTGTTGTATTATAATACTTATTAATTGGGCGATATTTATTTGGTCGTTTGCTATATATATTGGAATCAAAGTTTAATTTTAAATACATAGAATTCGTCAATTATTACAAAATGGTTATAATAAATTGAATGTAATACAATTTAAATGAATATTTGAATCATGCTGTTACAGTAAATAGTGAGGCTAATGCTCGTCGAATATCTATGGTGGAGAGCTGTTTCGGCAGTTCTGGACAGGTTCGTAAATATTGTGCCCCATTTGCGTTTAATATAACCGTACTATATTTTGTTATTTATTATATACTTAACAGAAACTGTGCGTATAACTTAATTTGTTGTATTATTACACTTCCAGCCTTTAGCAGTACCAGGCAGAGTGTTAGTGGGAGAAGGTGTTCTTACTAAAGTTTGTCGGAAAAAACCAAAGCCACGGCAATTTTTCCTTTTCAATGATATCCTAGTATATGGTAATATCATTATAAATAAAAAGAAGGTAATATATGCCCCTGTTTTTAAAATAGAATTTTTGTGAGTTTAATTGGGTTCGATATCTAATATAGTTTATTATCACGTTTTTATTTGTCAAAAGTGATAAAATATTTAAATATTAACGTACATTGGTCGCCAGTTTCAAATGATGTTAATCATCACATCGGTAATTATGGTTTTTCCATGTGCGTTGTTACTGATTTTAAAAATATAGACCATGTGAGGAACTAGAAGGAACAGGAATATTTATTTTTACATTACATTACTATCACATACGTTTCACAATATGTTGTGATATTAAGAAACATGTAGAGGTAATGTCATGTAAAAATCGCGTTATTTTTTGTCTAATTAAATCGTTTGTTGAATATAAATTAATTATTAAAATATACACAACAGTTAATTATATTGCATAATAATTATAAGAAATATAAAATACGATTCACTTTAATTGAATTATGTGGATATTCTTAAATCTTAAAAGTTTTTTACAAGGTATCTATAAATAAAGAAATACACCTATTAGAAATTATTGCAGATTTTTATATTAAACGCAGGATATAATAGAAATAAGTTAATAAAAAGATATAACAATGATTGATAAAAACATCAAAATTATTTATAAAAAAATAAGATGCATATAACGACCTATTATTTTTCTAGATTTCAAATAGTTTTAAAATTAAAAAAAAAAATTGTCAAATGTAAGATTTACATTTAATAAACAACCACTTATAATAAACATTATTATAGTTAAAATAATAATTTATGTTTAGTGGTTTGAAAAATCAATGAAAAATTTGTTATCATATTTTGGTACAATTCTGGTTTTATAAAAACATAAAACTATTATATATTGCTTTGATGTTTTTGAAG
The DNA here is from genome assembly GCA_032883995.1 of Coronaproctus castanopsis. Taxonomy (NCBI): domain Eukaryota; kingdom Metazoa; phylum Arthropoda; class Insecta; order Hemiptera; family Monophlebidae; genus Coronaproctus; species Coronaproctus castanopsis. The sequence goes on from CM065053.1 coordinate 111,592,990, forward strand.
AAGGTAATTTTTAATGTAATTTTTTGGTTGAGTTTCAAATTTACCGTAAATATGAGTAAACGACTTCTTACAGTAATATCTGGAAATTACATGTATAGCATGTCCTCACCTCCTTTGCTAATATGAAGCGGATGGAGGTGATTTAAATAATTTTTATGTTTATTAGAATTTTTCAATGAATTAGCAGTTACATTTATATTGCGGTTTTCTTTTAATGTTGTAGTATAATAAACAGCATATAATACCATTAGAAGAAGTAAAGCTGGAGTCTTTAGAAGATGAAGGACGTAAGTTTTATTTGAGTTTTTCTTACTTCTTTTGTGTATATACACACATAAGTATGACGAGTTTCTATTAAGTTAGTAAATTTACCTATTATTAAATTACTTACCGTATTATAATATTAAAATTATATACACACACACACATATATACCGTATTACTTCGAATTTAAGACGCACTTTTTTTTCACGATTCAAGGCCTAAAATCATGGGTGCGTCTTAAATTCGAGCTACTTTCTAAATTGACCGCATGTATGAGAGTAAAACTACCTATTATACGTACTAAAATATCCTATTATACGTAGAATAGTAGTAGTTGTATTGTATTTGCTACATTATGCTCTAGTTACACTATCCGTCTATTCAAATATGAGCCATCTTTCATGGAGTTGAATAATGGTATTTATAAATATGATTACTAAACACTTGTAAACCTATTCCCATTTCCTGTCACAGTCGGTGCTCAAATCAGTGTTGCTCTTCTAAACATTGCAGTTACCGCAACCTGTTTTGTTAATACTGTACTTTTTTTTTATTATCAATTCTCGTTTTAATTAGGTTTGCGTTATTCTATGAATAGGAAATTAACGTTTTTCGTTTCAATTTGTGTATATCTACAAAATATTTGAATATTTATGATGTTAACTATGTGTTTGTAATTTTATAAGCTTACAAATGTATTATATTTGTTATTCGAAAAGTGCTATTTTGTATAGTTCTCGAAATTAATTATAATATATTTGTAAGTTTATAAAATTACGAAAACAACATTATAAATATTAAATAAATTTTATAAATATATCTAAACATACGTCAGTAGACGTGACCCTTATCGTTGATTATATGTTAATGATAATTATATATATCACTTAGAACTTCGTAATGGATGGTTGATTCGAACAGCTTCAAAATCCTTTGCCGTGTATGCTGCCACATCTACAGAAAAGCAAGAATGGATGGCTCATATTAATAAATGCATAGAAGATTTACTACGGAAAAGTAAAAGTTATTTATATGCGTTATCCACTTCAAATATATAATGTTCTTTTTGTAAAAATGTACAATGTTTCTTTATACCTAATAGCAAATCATATTTACTAAAAAATAATTGTTTAGTAAATTTTACATTGAACTTTAAACTTAATGATGCAGTAGATTTTAAATTTTATAAGTATTGAAAAACGCGCGCTTCAAGTTTTTGTTTATTTATCATTTTATCTTATTAAGACGTGCACATTTTCTGATTATTGAAAATTAAACAATCGTTTTTTAATGTAAACATTTTTTGTTCCGTCTCATTTATTTGAAGTCGTTATTATAATGATAACGCCGATAAAATGCAATGTTAAATTATGACAATTTGATGTTATATTAATTTCGGAATTATAAAATATTGAAATTGTATATTTTAATATAAATTTAACTATAATTGTACAGCGTGCTTATTATTAACATAAAAGATAAGAAAAGTAGTATAAAACTTTTTTTTAGTCAGTTCTACTACAACTGATTATATGTAATACACGAGAACTAACATAATATAGGAAAGACAACGAAATTTTGATCAGTGAAAAATTATTTGAAAGTGATATTCATTTTTTGAGAAAGAAAGTTATGAAAAATATTGTTAACGTTCTGTATATTAACCAAAGTATGGTTTATTTTTAAAAAACGTATAAAAAATAATATCGTGTCAGCTCGACGGTTGAGGGCTCGACTTCAACTCTCAGCATAAAGTTTTTTTATTTTCATGCAACTGTAATTATTACAAAAGGGCAATGGCATCCCATTCTGTGTAAAGTCATACGCGTGCCCATGTTGCATGTAATTAGAATCTTGAATGCTAGTCCATTTTATACGTAAAAATAATGTACAATTTATGTCAGACACGATATTTAGAAAAAAAATTGTGTTGAAATAATTGTAATTTATGTACATATATATATAAACAAATAATACGAGTATATATAGATACATAATTTGAAATGTATGTTATATTTTCGGTTTTTATGTTATATTAAGAACACTTTCATTTCGAATATCTTATAATTATTACTTCACAGGTGGAAAAAAAGCCGTGGAAGAGCACGCTGCTGTATGGGTACCCGATGCCGAAGCTGCTGTCTGTATGCATTGTAAAAAGAACCAGTTTCATCTTCTTAATCGTAGAGTAAGTGTCATATCTTTAGTTGTTTAAAAATGTATAGCTGTAATGGTTTTTTTTTTTTTTTTAATTAGTTTAGTGTCACATCTCTATTTCGACGAGTTATTTTAAAAATGTCTGGGTTTTCAAAAATCAGTTTCCTTTATTGATCTTGAACTTTATTTGATTTATAGTGAAATTTATACTTATTCCTTCGGTTGTATTAAAAATGTATTAAAACTTCTGTTATATTCTTACAACCTCGACAACATGTTTCCTTTATATAGCCGACGTACTTCCGTTTCGTATTCAGAGTTCATATCAGAACACAATTGTTTGAAGGAACGAGTATTAAGTGCACCCCCTTTAATGAAGTTAACTACTTTTATAATCAGCTTTCGGCATATAAGGCTTTATTAGAGATTTACCGATTGTGTGGCCTTTTTTGGATGTGATAATCAATTTTGAAATTTCAAACGATGCAGCTAATGCTTTCCCAGAGGTTGCATAATTTGTGCCAAGTTTCATTTTTTAAGATTTATTAGTTTACTTCGAAGAATTCGTCACAATATTTTAAACCATCATTGGAAAAAACAGTAGTGTATAGTGCATATTGAGGTTCAATCACTCCATTTATTTATATTTTTAAGTAAATCCTAGTTTAATGACTTATTTTAATTTCGCTGATATTTTCCTGAGAACAGAATTGTTCCCACCTACTTCATTTACAATGTAGATTAATACTTTAAAATGGTCACAAAATTATCGGTAAAACGTGTTTAACTTTAATGACAAACCTTTGGAACTGCCGTGCAAAATAAAACCAAAGTTAAAAGAAGCCTAGCAAATTTGACAGTGTGATGCCAAAATATTAAATGGACCGTAGGATTCAAAGTAAACTTGAAAATAGGATTTTTGTAACGGTTCGAAGAAAAAATTTGTATTATTTAATCATTTTTTTCGGAGCGCAGTAATAATGTGTTAAAAAAAATACATATATATTATCGATAAAAATAATATTTTGAAAACGTATTGCGTTTATTTAGTGTTTTTATGCCTCATTGTAGCACCACTGTAGAAAATGCGGTGCTGTGGTATGCGGTCCTTGCTCCAATAAAAGGTATTTACTACCGAGTCAGTCTTCCAAACCGTTACGTGTATGTTTAAATTGTTACGATACGTTATCTCGTCAAAAAGCCCAACAGATTACATCAAATAATTATAAAAACGGTAAGAATTTTATGAATTTTAATAGACGATAAAATCGCAATCAGAAAGCTGATGTTAAAAAATATCAAGTGCCGGATGATGTAATATGTTGTTATTTTTTGTTATTGAGATATGTTACCAACGAAGAAGGTCGCATTATAATGGTAATGCAAAAAATATGTATTTTATAATTTAAAATTAATTATTTTTTATATTTGCTAATTTATAACTAGCCAAGAGTGATGCTATCTAATAGATGATATCGTAAAGTATATATATAATCGTGTGTAAGAGTATCCAATGATACATTCCCTGAAAAAGATTACCGGATTAAGTTTCCCATTTTAGTTTGCTTGATTCTTGATGACGGTTCTATGTGTGTAAATTCGACTATCAGTTGATGTTAGGTGGTTTTGTAACCACATCAGATGTTTTAGTGCGAGCCTTCAGATAATTTCATCCACTGAATCGCTTTTCAAATCCTGATGTATGACTTCGTTGGACACGTACCATGGCGTTCGGTAAATTAGGCACAGCTCCTTGTTCTGGAAACGATGGATAATCATTGTGTTTGATGAACGCCCAGAGCTGCGCTGCGTAGGACCATACTCGACGAAGTATTTTATATATTAACAGACAATTTTGCAGCAACAGTTTGGATTGTTAATGTAAAATAGCCAATAAAATTGTTTTATCCGGATGTTGAGTTCTTTTCTTTTGAATATGCAACCTCCATGTCAGTCGTTGATTTAGGTAAACTCCTAGATATTCCACTTCAATTTAAAATTAATGTAAAATAAAAATGTGTTAATAAACTGTTCGAATTCGGAGATGTTAAATAAGTAAAAAGACATTTAATATATCAAAATGTAAACTGAAATATTCCAGTAATGATAAAAGTATAGTGATAATTAGAATAACTTTAAAATATGAAAATTACGTAAAAGTGTTCTCTATTTTTGGCCAAATAGATATTATTTTTATCTGGAATATTGATGATATTATTTTATTTTGTTTATAATGAAAGAACTTGTTTTGACTTTTTTTTTTTTTTACGTATTTTTACTTTCAGAACGCGTCGAATCACAAGAATCGTCAGGAGAAGAAGATTCCGATGATGACGAAGAAAATAATAAATCTCAAAGTTTTAACGAAACGTCCAGAGAACAGGTTTGTAATTTATCAACTTCTTTATTTTTAACTTAGGAGATTTGTGTTTAATAGTAAATATTCGGTCTTCAACCGTTTTAAACCTTAATCATTTTGGATGAAATAGAATTCTAAAATTTTTTTAGTTTTTAAATTTGGAATATTGTGTTTTATTTCGAATTGAGAATATAAAGTTTTCACTTCTAGCTTCCGAATTTCAAATGTAATAAAATATGTTTTTCTAGGATTCATTACTATTTTTTTAAGTTTGTGGATATTCATAAAATAATTGGCTTTTGATTACATATTAATCATCATTAAGCGTCGTCTCCGTATCGGAGGTAGGCGACTACTTGCCTATACATATTTTGTTGTATAGTGTAAGTAACGTACAAAGCAATTATAATACGGCGCTAGCGCAGTTAAACACAAATGCACACACCCAGGAGAAGTGACTGTAATCGCTTTGTTGTCACGACATAATGCAGCCCCACGTGTTTTTGTAGTGTACTTATTACTAGCGCGCATATGGTGTGCGCGGTGGTTTGCAATTGCCTTCCACCCGAGAATATTAGGATTATATATATTTTTATTTTCTAAATGATGTTATTTTTGCGTCGTCGATCGTTTTCGAACACGGTACCTTCCGTACAGAAGTCCGTGCTTTTAGCCACTATTCGGACGACGCACAATTGATACGATTGCACAATTTGAGTGATGGTTAACTCTAATTTCGTCTAAAACGTTAATTTAATTATTTTAACTGTATATTTTGTTACGAGGTTTTTTTTTAATGTTATTATAGTTTTACTTAATCGTAATAATAAAAACAATTTTCCATACCAAAAGAAACGATTTCAATTATTATTACGAAAGTTGAGAGTACTATACGAATATCGTCTGGGAAGTAAAAACGTGTTTTCAAAGAAAAACTTATGTAGAAATAAAACGTATGTAATAGTGTACAAACTTTCGAAGAATAACAGGTGACCTTGATTCGATGTTATACATTTTTCGGATACCACAATTCTCAAGGTTAATAATTGTTCTCTTAGATTCCTTTTCAAAATAATTCAATGTCTAGAGACTTTTTTTTTTTACTTTTTGTATAATATGTAATCTCGGTTTTCCTCGATATATATTGGTCCTTGTAACCTGTACATATTAATATTGTACAGAATAAATAATTGCAAAATAAGTAAGTAATTTTTTCGTTAATATTTTGTTCGTATTTTATTTTTGTTTGTTTGATACATAAAGTTGGTTATTGTTTTTTTATACTTTCATATAGCTTAATCGTGGCGCGTATTTTCTAGATATATTGCACAATTTTTGCATTCTAAAAATACAGCTTGCTTTGATCTTGAATATTATTGGAAACCGAGTATTTTGAATTGCTTAAATTATCGTAGATAAACGCGGCGAAATATTATTATTCATATGTTAATTGGAAAATAATTTTTATATTTGGCTTACTTAACTATATATTTAATCTGGTTGCTGAGAATATACCAAACTTTCTGAGTATTAAATAAAAGTAGCAGGTAATCCATGCTCTTCTACTTGAAAGGTCATTGTTATTTTTTCGTTTTTGCGTAACGTACGCTATAAGATTTCGAATGAATTTAGTACTATCAATTTTAATATGGGTTATTGGCGTGATTTCTAAAACAGTTGTTTGTTTATTCTTACACGTTATCAGAGGTTGGATTTGATGTAACGGTTTTATTATTTGTTGAACTACATCTGTTAGTGTAATGAATCGTTTTAAAAATATTTAAACGTATTTTATTACGTATAAATTTTTGGGAGTCAGGCGATCATGTCCAAAATTAGTAATTTTTTATTTAAAAATCACAGTTTGATAAAAATGATCAGTGCTGAAATATTTTCTACGCGGAAACTGCAATTTTTCGGGAAAATTAAAATTTTTAAAAACCAGATCTTGCTGTCAATTTCTATTTACCCGTCATCAGAGTGTGTCGTTCTCGTTTTTTCCTTTAATTCTACTTCTAACTAGTCGAAATAAACCTGACCGATTTTAACCTAACCTAATCAACCGATAAAGTCGAAAGTTAACCGCCACGTTACCGTACAATTGTGAAATTTCATTCTAATTCACGTTTATAAACATACAAATAAATAAAATTTCAAAAGGATGTATTTAATTTTAAAATCGTTTTTTACGAAATTGTCCGCGCATCTATTTATCCATTTAAAGGTGACTTTATAATAGTTTTTATAAAACAAAATATGTGTGTCCTACAGTCGTCTAAACTGCAATCCAGCCTACATTTTTATTTAATATAGTCGAAAAACTTTGTTGAAGTAAATCTAATATTTTTAATACGATAATCATATTTATACGTTGTTATATTACGTTTAGACATTTTAATAAAGCAATTTTATGTTTAACGGACTTATCTAATACAAGTTTGCAAAAATTAAAAATTTAAAATTAACTACCATAGCTTTCGTGTGTAATATCGAAGAACTGAACATGACGCAATTTAAAAAATTAGAACTGAATATGGTTAAATAAACAAAAACAAAAATGGTTTGACAATTATACTTATTAGAAAAGTGGACTTTCGAAAATTTTTGTGTTACCTATAGGTCTTAAATTTGATTCTATACAGTTCTGTTGAATGTAAGTTATTTTTTTTTGTCGTTTTACATAATTGTTAGAATTGTATTGTGTAAAATTATAACATAGTTGAAAAGATGGCAAATTTAGATGACGTTTGAGGATATTCTCTAAACTATTTTTAAACATTTTCATTTACTAGCCGTTCTGACAGTTAATTCGAACATAGCTACGTTTTATTACGAGTACGCACGCTCTTCATCAAGAAATTAAAATTTCTAATTTTATTTTATAAATATTTTTCATTATTAAAGATTGTATTTTGTAACGCAGAAAAATGTGTATAATATTAAAACAATATTATAACGTGATTAACAAATAAATGGAAACATTGTTTTATGTTCATCATTTTTAACTGACGAATTATAAAATAAAATACAAAATTATTGATATTTACTAGAGGTCTGATATTTTCGCACATAGAAAAAATTAAAGAAATTAAATTACCTTTTTTATTTTTTTTTATTTTTTCAATTTGTCGTTCAATAGAGCTAAGTAACATTGATATTTTACAAATGTTTCAATAGAATGCTGCCCAATAACGGCTATTATCTGTGTATACTAATCGTAATTTATTGAGGATGTTGCAAATCCACTTGACAGTATCTTTTCAGACTCTTGAACTCTGTGGAATTACTCTTAAGTTCGGCAGCGATTGATATTTTGTTGAAATCGCTGCATATATCTACTACTGTGTATTCTATTTCTTTTACATCTGGCATTTTGAGATCCTTGTGCAGGTTGGTATTACAAATATACCATAGTGCTCTACGCAAGACTATTGACTGGAAACGCTAGATTATTTCTAGCCTGGAGTTGCTGGCTATTCCCCAGACTTCAATCTTTTATATATGAACATATTTTTAACTGATAATAATGAATTTCAGTTGAATACTCCGTAGTTTAAGCTTCAGTTGTTTTCTTTTGGCTAGAATATGGTTTTTCCAGGTTAACCTCTGATCCAGGTGCAACCCTAGGTATTTTAGAGAGCACGACTCTGGGATTATTTTATCGTTAAATCGGATATATGTTTCCTCCTTAATTCTGTTTATGATTCATTTACTGTGATTTTCCATGATTTACACCATTTCTTTATATGATTAATATAAGTTTGCATATGTTCAGCAGCAACATTAGGATCGTGATGACTTAATATTGCTGTATCGTCGGCGAACATAGCTATTGTAGTGTTAATGTTGTCTGGAAAATCTTAAGTGTAAATCTGATATAGTAACGACCGAAGTACACTACCCTGAGGAACACCAGAATGTATACTATATATTTGAGAATACTCATTATCAGTATTTATCTGAAAGTATCTGTCTGTTAAGTAAGATTTAAATAGCGTATATTATTGATGCGGCAAATTTCTTTAGTTTAAAAAAAATGATAAACCTGTATGTCAGACTTTCTCAAACGCTTTTTCTATGTCCAGGAATAGCGCACTACAATATTTTCTTTGTTCAAAACCACTGTTGATAACGTCAACTATTCGATGTATCCGTCGTACCACTTTGTTTTCTAAACCCAAATTGATAATACCTTACTTTCTTCAAGTATTGGTTTTATTCTTATTAAGATAAGTTTTTCAAGTGTAACTTTGAAGTAATGGGTAAGAGACTGATAGGTCTGTATGATGGCATTTCTTCCTGCGGTTTTCCAGGTTTGCGTCACATTATTATGTAGGCAAATTTCCATTGCATGGGGAATAGCCGGTACGAATTATATCGCTTTCTCGGCAAATTTTTTAATACTTTCGCAATTATTAAGTCATATCCAGGGTATTCTTTGGATTGATGTGTTTGTGTATGTGAGATTTTACCTCCATTGGTAATACTGGCTTTATAGGTAAACACATTTGGTGCTTGTAGGTGATTGTTTATATACACCTCTTCGTTAGTTACTGTGTTATTATTGCAGTGGAAAACTTCAGAGATGTATTTAGCAAATATTTCAGAATGTGTTACTGTACTATTAATACTTAGTATTTTTGCAGAATGATCGGACGTACCATTCATAGATGATTTTAACAGTGTGTGATCGATATCGACTCTGGTGAGAAAAAAATCCAGTAGGTCGGGTAGTTTGTTTACATCGGTTGTCCAGTATGATGGTATACCCTCAGATAGGTACAGGCGCTTATTTTTTTTGAACACATGAATTTAACTGCCTACCTCTTGGTGTTGTTAGGCGCGATCCAATTACTTCTACCGGCATTGTATGATGTATATTTTTTATTACAACACGATAGGCGTTCTCTTCTTTGAGTTGGTATGTATGAAAATCGGTTTTATTTAAAATTGAAGAGATACATGTTTCCATTTCTTTATAATTAACTATTCCGTATGAAATTTTGAGGGTGGTTTTGGAATCTTCTGTTCTAGATTTTTATTTGTTTCATTTTGCACATTACTTACATGAGTATCACTATCAGGGTGATTTATCAAAGGCGTGAATCTATTTGATTTTATTTCTACGGAAGGGAAGCTATTAGGGGTCAGTACTCGTTGTCATTTTACGAATTTGCTTGGATTTACTTTAAAACAAAATTAAATTTGAGTTATCCGTCGCCTGTGTTATTACTATACGTGCGTGATCTGTATTATATTCATTAGAAGTGTTATTACGATTATTGCTCTGTTCACAGTTAGTATTTAGTGAAAATAATAATATATTTACAATTTTAAAATCAACATTATATAATTCTTTGCCACCATTAGCTAATTTGATTGCATAAATGACCCGTTAGCCACGCCGTCGTTCGTGTATAAGAGTATACCTTTAATAATTTCCATAAATGATTACTGCTTGCACTGAAGACGTAGTTCAGGCTTATCGTATTTATTTACGCACGACTATAATGACGTTGTAATCTTTGCTTCGTTTAAAAAAGAATTGATAAAAATGTTAAGAATAATTTATAGCGGTGAGTAAAAGGAATGCAGATTTATACATCGGAAACAAAGTTAGAAATATGCCGTTGATTGTTTCTGCCAACATAGTTATAACGCTTAGCAGATGAGTATTTAAAACTGGAGTATTCTTGTGTATTGTAATGATCACGATGGTGAGTGTGATGATATTAATCTTAAAATGGCGTAAAAATTATGGGTCTGTGCATTATGTGAAAGTTTAAAGTTTCAAGTAAATTACTAGATTAAATATATCGTTTTACTTGTAGTGTTATTATTATAATTATTATTATTCTTATTAAATAGCTAATTATCGAGATTATTTAGTAAAGGTATTTTGAATATTCTGCGTGCATACGAAAAGAAATAGCGCTTATACCTGTTGACATATAATAGTATATAATATTTTGTCTTTTTTTTTTTCAGTTTAGATAAGATCATAATTTTAAAAATTCCATTTTACAAAACGTAGTCTAACACTGCATTATGTACACGTGTGATTAAAGTTAACGTTTTCTCGAAATAACTCAAGATTCTAGTAATGAACGGGCAAATGAATAATATATTTTGATGCTAATACATTTGTTTACAGCCGAAGTTTTATCGTGAAAGTAGCACAGGACAGTGATCAGTATTCCGAATCATCATCCAAATTATTATATTGCGTTGGATGTAAATGCAATAATGTATGTTACTCATCGAAAAACTATTTTTCCCTTGTTGTTGAATCTTATCGCTCTGCCTTTATTTTTTATATATAATTAATTTACCACTTGAAGACACCATTGTAACAATTTATCATGTGTTCGATAAGTTTATTATTATTATTATTATTATTATTCGTGATATATTACTGCACTCTTTACTAATTGATCTGAATGAAAAGATGTTATACATATACACAAAAACACACCCACACGAGTATACCTACGACACACATATACATGTGTATATTATTTTTCCTACATGTGCGTTGTATATTTTTATTGTAATCTTTTATATTATTTTTAATCGCTAAATCTGTATTGTTTTTCCCGTTCGTAATTCAAATTTTAATTGTATTGCGTATAAAAAGAATGCTAATAAATATTTTTACAAGTACAACATCATTGCGTTATGTATGCTTCTACACGGTTTCCTGTAAATTGTGTAATGCGTGAATCGGTTCAGAACATAATAGTGTAATATGTATATGTATTTGTATATATGAAACGAATTTAGTTGCAGTCTTGAAATAATGAGAAAAAGTGTGTTTCTTCTTCTATCTAATTAATGGATTTCGAATGTCGGTTTTCAAAACTGAATCGATTCCATGCAGCCATGTACAAGTCGTGTCTGAGATTTCATCTACCTCAGGAAAGGATCCATTGAACGCTTTGCCAGGGCAATTGTGGACAATACGTTTGACTGTTTGTCGCGGATACCCGCGAGCAGCGTCGCATTTAATTTTCTACCGCACTACGTATTTATTGAATCGCTCATTTTCAGTCCGAATACGATTGGGCTGTATTTAATCTCACTTAGGAGGGACGAATTCTCCCACTGTAAAATCTGGATACGTAATTAACTCTTGAAAATGTGCTAGATATTATTGTTTTACAAATTTAACCGTATTTATATTTGTTTAGTAAGTTTTGAACTAATAAAAGTTCGGTTCTTATTTTACGTTTTGCGGTAGTGGGTGTAATAAATTATACGAATTCTACTTTTCTTTATGGAACTAGTTATGAAGCGACGATGAGCAGTTACCGTAACTATCTATTCTACCTCATTGTTTGACTTGAATCTTCAAAATATCTATAATAAACATATTAAATTTAAATTATATCTGTCCAAGCACTTTATTAATATAAATAAAAAAATGAAAATAATTAGTGCCTGGCCTGCATATTATGAAGCGAGATTTACATTTCGAGATATAGTTTCATTAAATACAATTGCGTATGACCTAGTATGAAATCAGTAATGTATTTGTAAAAAATATAAAAATTAGAGTTTTTGTAGATTTCTAGAAAGTTTATGATTTTATGGATAAAACATTATTATTTAATGTTTTTAAAGAATTTGTGTAAAAAAACAAGCTTAATTATAAACACGCAAAAAGTGAAATTTTGCGAAAGAGTATTCAAACAGCTTGAAATAAAAGAAAATCTGTAATCATTTGGGAAGACAGCAAAAAGGCAAACAACAAACAACTAAACGAATTCCAAGAACTGATTTAACTTTTTTTTAATTTTATTTTATTAAATTTTTTGGCCATTTGCAATTTCAACCAGGACTGTAAGAAATGAATGTAGTTCATCAAATATTAATTTTACAGCCTAATATGTAGTTGTTTATGATTATTATTATATTGCATCGTATCCGGTCATCACCCTTTCTGCGACCAATATACCAGAAATGTTACAGTTTCTTCATCAATATCGGAATATAATTTATCTGCATCAAAGATGCCGAGTAGGTCGCACTTGAATAAATGTTCGTTATTCTGCCCATTTTCCATTTGTTCAAGTTGTACTTGATTCGTGCCACTCCACTCCTTATTCAGTTCAACGTAATTCAAATCATTTCCTGTTGAAAGAGATTCTGTTACATTACTAGCGCTTTGAGTTCTTCAAGCCTCTAGTCGCTCAGACTTTGCAGAGTTTTCCAGCTCTTCGACTGTACCTAAGAGGCTGCGTCTCGATTTTTCCTGTATAGCCATATAGTGGATGGCGGTCATTGTTTGTTATTTTCCATCGTTATTTTCTTGCTGCTGTCAGATGGTGCAATATCACTATATTCGTATACAACTTGTGTAGCGGTGTTGCTTTTAAGCATCCTGTAATTATTCTACACGTTTCATTCAGAGCAACATTTACTTTCTTTGCATGTACCGAACACTTTCCTGGTGAGTAGCAAATATTATGATATATATCCTATTGTTCTCCTTTCCGAACCGGATATTAAACCAGAATGGCGCTCATACACAGGTAGTGGATAGTGGAACCTACGAATATGTAAGTTAGCTTCGAATAAGACATCAGTCAAATAAGCAGTCGCGGGCCAAGAGCGACTACTGATAAAACGTTTCAGGCGGATGAGTAGGTATGAGGGAGCAGAGACAGATTGGGAACTGTCAATAAAATTCTGTCTCCCTAAAACTGCTCTACTAACCTTTAATGACTGAGAGTGTCCGTATAAATATGTCTCACCTGCTATTCAAGTACCAAACTGCTGCCTTTCGAATAGGATTTTTATCTAACGGTTAATGAAGTCAATTCTAACAGAAAATCCTATTGATGCGACAGCGGGCTTAACAGTATCAAAAGCGAGTGAGATAAACAAGTTTTTGATGTGGTGGTCTTGTTGAATAGGTGTGGATGTTGTATGTGGTTGAAGCAGACAAACGGAAAACTAGTTAATTATTTTTCCAGAGCACATGATTTACGATGCGTAAACCTGGAGTATAAAATGTACAGAAGCTAAGCGAATTAACTTTTTTGAAATATGGATTTGTAGGAGGGAGCTTAGAATATCTCGGACACCACACTGGATAAATGTGTCGGTATTGGATGATCTAAAAGTATAAGTTCGTTTATTAATGGGAATCAATACATATCCAAACAATTTTTTGGACACGTAACAAAAAAAAGAGCTTACTCGTATATATTGTCCCGCAAGAAACACAATGATCATATAGTAACCGGGGCAAGTGTCCACTAAAAATGGACATAACGATTTCGTGTTAATGTCACATGACGTCACCAAGTACTTTCTTGGTATAAAAAGTAGAAGAAGGCTTTTAAAATAGTATTTCGATGTCTACTCATTAAGGTAGTTTATTATCAAGGACGAAACTATTCCATTGTATAATTTGCAAAAGTCTCATTTAATTCTAATTTTTGGATTACTTAAATATGTGTATAAAATTCAATTAAATTCGATATGAAAAATAATATGAAGAGAATCATGAAAAAATTAATTGTGAGAGTATATCCATTAAGATAATATACTTACAATAGAATAAGAAGGAATATAAAGGACAATAGAACATGTATAAAATCAGAATTTAACTTCTTGCTGGTATGCTCCGTATTCCAAATATTGATAATAGGAAAATGAAACTTCTGATGCGCGTCAAAATTTAATTTAATAACAGTATGCGAGTATGAATATTGATTACAATTAATTTCAATTAATTTTTTAAATTTAATAATAATTTTGAAAGTACATGATAATCATAAATTAAAAATTTTAGATTTTGCTTCAGAGTCTCTAACATTCCTAAATTAAGCTCTTTATATACATGTGCATATGCATATATATCAATTACCAATGTATGATGAAGTGAAAATGAACAATGAGCCATATACTGAATTAGAGCTCATATTATAAGAACCGAAGTAGTAGATACGATCAACAAGCTAAATAAAAATAAATCTCTCGATCCGATGGTATAGTTGAGAAATGTTTAAAAATTTTGGGAAGCAATAGCGTATTGGAAACAGGTGGATGCCCAGGTGATTGGACCAAAACAATCTATATAATTTTGGCGTAAGCTGGCCCAAAAAAAATATTTATATACCAATACATAAAAAATCCCCCGGAAGAAATGTGAGAATTGTGGCATAATTACGTTGATAAGTCATGCCAGCAAAGTTATACTAGCCGACTAAAACACTTCCTGCTGCCCAAGATTAGTGAAGGTGGAATTTCTATAGGAGGGTGGAAAATATTTAATGACATTTGCTGACGACTTGACTCTTATTGCAACCTCAGAACAACAAATGTATCAGTTATTGAACAAAATAGAAAGCACAACCAATGAAATGGAACTAACGATGGATAGGTCGAAACGCTTGTCCTAATATTTAATAAAGTTCTACACCTTTAGCTGGAAAACAGAAGAAGTAATTTACCAGGGAGTATGCATAACAAATAAAGGAGGCTCTAATCGGAAAATAAAAAGAAGAATAGTTTTGGGCAACAGGTAAATTAAGAAAGATATGGAGAAACTATAATTTATACAAAACTAAGACCCAAAAACCCTAATGTTATAGATTCTGTTATATAAATCCGAAACGTAAATTTGGTATCGGAACAGAAGTTGGAAGCTTTCGAAATGGAATGCCACCGGAAAATATTACGCATACCATGCACGGCGCACAGAACAAATAAGTCTGTTCTGGAAGAACATAGAATCGGTGAATGTGAGCGCTTAATTCTTAAAATCAGAAGAAGAATTTTATCTCTCTTCGATTGTACAATTCGGTCTCATAAATTAGAAAAACTGATCATACAAGACAAAAACGAGGTAGACCAGTTAACCGATACTTAGATCAGATAAAGAAAACTAACTGGGCTGTAGACTATGGAATTGATGAGGAAAATTGAGAATCGAAGACAATGGCGTTCAATCATTTTAAAATCAGTCCTCAATATCAAGAATTGGACTACGACATGATAGATGGATATGTATATATAATTACTCAATCAAACTTACTACTCGTGTCGGTGGTGTCATATTCACAATATCTTAGACACTAGTAAATTAAAACTATACTCCCTAAACTGTAATAAAAAGTCTAATGAAACACCAAAATGCGCTAATTGTGAAGGAAATCACCCTTCCAGTTATAAAGGTTGTGTTGTATATAAAAAATTACAAGCTATGAGGATAGCTGCTAAAACTGGGAAGAAATACAATGAGAGAAGTGCAATAGTTCAACCATCAACTAGTTCTGCTGCAGATATCCAACAACCATCTATTCTTGATATACCACAGGAGCATTTGCAGAGTCGTTCTTACTCTCAAGTATTTAAAAACCAGCATCAATCATGTCAAGCAACTCTCATAAGAATGACAATGTCAACATTGCTATAACACTTCAGACATTTTTAGCTGAAATAAAAACATTGTTTAAAGATATGATGCAGCAGCAAAGTCAGCTTTTAAGTAATCTCATGAACACTATCATGACAGCTTTACTTAACAAGAAATGAGCTACTTGAAAGTTGTAACTTGGAATGCTAATGGTGTATTTAACCATAGACAAGAACTACAAATGTATCTAATACAAAATAATATTGACATACTCCTGTTATCTGAAACACATCTTGTGAGTACACGTCATGTCACATTTGTTGGTTATGACTCATACTACACCAATCATCCTGATGGTATAGCGTATGGAGGCACAGGAGTTGTCATAAAAAGTGATATAAAACATCATGAATTAGGAAAATATAATCAAAATTACCTACAGGCAACTAGTGTAGCAATAAATTGTACCTTAAACAAAACCATTGTTGTGTCCGCGGTTTATTGTCCACCGAAACATCGTATAAAGCAAGAGCAATTTGGTGCTTTTTTAAAAACACTGGAGCGTACCTATATAATAGGCGGTGACTTTAATGCCAAAAATATTTATTGGGGATCTAGGCTTACTTTGCCAAGAGGTAAGCAGTTGAAATTAGCAATTGATGATAATAAAAGTATTGTTATATCACCTGGTACTCCTACCTATTGGCCAACTAATCCGTTGAAAATACCAGATTTGTTAGACTTTTTTATAACTAGAGGACTACCAGAAAATTTCATCGATGTTATATCAGGCAATGATCTATCGTCAGATCACTCGCCAGTGATATTGACAATAGGCAGAAGTATCATTAGAAAACTATTTAAACCAAAGATCTTTACAAAATATACAAACTGGGATACTTTTCGTAACCAACTAGAAGAAAAAATTAATTTAAAAATATCATTAAAAAGTAAGGAACAGATTGAAGCTTCTATTGAATACTTCAATAATCTTATGCAGCAGGCTGCTTGGTTAGCTACACCAAACAAATTTAAACGTGAATACAAACCATCTGTTTACTATCCTGCAGAAATAAAGCAAGAAGTAAATCTTAAGAGACAATTAAGGAAAAAGTGTAAAGATATAGATTTTCTCCGATAAAGCAGCACTGAATTATCAGACAAAAAAAGTAAAAAAATTATTACAAAACTTAAAAAATAAATCATTTAAGGAATATCTATCTAATCTATCGCCACTGAAGCAAAGTGACTACTCTCTTTGGCCAGCTGTACGAACCTTGAGAAAACCTAAAGAAGCAGCACATCCAATTAGGAAATCTAACGGTAACTGGGCTCGTACAGATCTTGATAAAGCAGAGGAATTTGGCAAACATTTAGCAAATACCTTCAAACCTAATGCAGGCATTTTGAATACTCTCCCTATGTCAAGCAATTCTGATACATCGAAACCAATAAGGCCAACTTCTCCGGCAGAAATTAAAAAAATAATTAATCTAATGAATCCTCATAAATCTCCAGGCTATGATCTAATCTCAGCCAAAATCCTGAAAGAACTGCCGAAGAAAGGCTTAGTTTTATTAACATATATTATTAATGCTATAATTCGGGTTGAATACGTTCCCATTCAACTAAAATTTTCCCAAATTATAATTGTGAAAAAACCATCAAAGTCACCAAGTGAACTGACATCATATATACAAATCTCGTTGTTACCAATACTCTCGAAGTTGTTTGAAAAAATCATGGTCAAACGTTTAATGCCTATAGTCGAAGACAAAAAAATTATCCCTGAACACCCATTCGGTTTTAGAGCTAAACACGGTACCATTGAACAAGTACATCGCATTACTGATATGATAGAAACATCTTTGGAACAGAAAAAAGTTTGCGACACTGTATTCATGGACATTAGTCAAGCATTTGATAAAGTTTGGCATGAGGGCTTATTGCATAAAATCAAATGTCAATTTCCTCTTCAAGTAATCAGAATCCTTGAATCATATCTCAGTGAAAGATTCTTTTCTGTGAAATATGGCTATGAAGAATCATAAATATATTCAATAGAAGCAGGAGTGCCTCAGGGTAGTGTGCTGGGGCCGCTGTTGTACCTCATATACACGGCTGATGCTCTGTACCTCATATACACGGCTGATGCTCCCACTCTGCCTGATGTTGAAATTGCTACTTTTGCAGATGACACGGCTATTTTGTGTTCAGACGAGTGCCCAATAAAGGCAAATACGCGTCTACAACTAGCGATTGACAAATTATCGGACTGGTTTATGACATGGCGTATCAAAGTAAATGAAAACAAATCGGTACACACAACTTTTACTAATCGGAGATTAAACGATAGTAATGTAATGATGAATGGAAATATTATCCCATTAAAAGACGAAGTCAACTATTTGGGAATATACTTGGATAAACGGTTAACGTGGAAGAAACATATCGTAACGAAGCGTACTGAAATACGTATTAAAATTAATCAGATGTACTGGCTTTTAGGGAGAAAGTCAGAACTAGCAGTTGAAAATAAGCTATTGCTCTACAACCAGGTCGTCAAACCTGTCTGGAAATACGGATGTCAACTATGGGGCTGCTCGAAAAAGAGTAACATAGCAATTATACAAAGATTACAAAATAGATTTCTAAGAATCATTACAAATGCGTCATGGTATGTGACGAATCAAACTCTGCACACAGACCTAAAGATAAATTACGTAAAGGATGAAATCGTGCAAACAGCTAAAAATCATGCCGCAAGACTGGAGTCACATCCGAATAATATGGCAGTTGCACTGTTAGATAACTGCAGTCATTCGCAGATTAAAGAGAACAAAATTTATGGATCTAGTATAAAGTATACATTCCGTATATATATTGTATGAGATCCTGTCACTGGACAGGATTCTTTAACAAGCCATATGATACTGAGATATTACATTTACTTAATAGACTATAGAGCTTAGCAAATATTAAAAAAAAAAAAAAAAAATTGTATTCGATTTAGTTAGTGGTCTTATTTGTATTCTCACATTCATACTTTTGATTACATTATCAGACAGTTTAATTATTATTATTATAGTGACCTGTACAACTAATGTGTATATATATATATATATATATATATATATATATATATATATATATATATATATATGTTTTTGTGTGTGAGAATGAAACGCAGAAAAGGATATGTATGTGTAATGAAACCTCAAATTAATCGTTTTTCTAATTTCTATACATAAATTTAAATTTGTGTACACTCTTTCAAGGTTATGGGATCGATTTCTTTTTTTCTGGTTTAAAATTGTTTTTGCTAGTAGCAGTATAACACGAAAATAATATTAATTTTATGAAAGACGTTTGTATTTAAACGTATTATTTAAGGAATGACGTCACAGACGCACGTAACATTATAACGACCACGGTAAATAGAATACACGGTAGAGATCACGCGCAGGCTGCTTAGCAGCTATTACGTCATTGGTGTCGAGTCGAGCTCGACGATGTACAACGTAAACGCTACTTTCGGTTCCTTACTCTAGCTGTGATTATATTTACAATTTTACATTCCTCTCTTTTCGATATAATTAATTTATTTTAATTTTATAACAATTAGATTATATCTATTAACATTATTTAACGCAATTAGTATATCGCTGTTTTGTTTTTCAACTTGTTTAAACGCAATAATTTCGTTAAAAATTGTAGTATGAGGCAAGTTTCATTTAAATTTTTGGATATTTTAAATAATACCAAAAATATGATAAAAATTTATTATAAGCAAATATTTCACTCACCAAATTTTAGTTATTGCAATTTTATCAATTTATTCCTTTTTTTTCGTCCGTCGTCGGTATTTTTGCTTTCGTAGATTGTTCTTTTACTGGACTTCTTTTTGTTAACGTCTTAATTCTGATGAATGTTCGTGTTCTGACGAAACAGGAAATGGCGAATTCATCAATCCCGATGCTGCTGTATCTCAATTTTAAAATGTTGATCAATATTTTCATTACCTCTGAATTCTTATTGATGTTATCACTGCCGTGGTAATTGCTAAAATCTTTTTCCATATTATATACTATGTCTGTCCACTGCTCGGTTGGATTCATTAACGCACCCCTCGATGTTGTTGCCAGCCAGTCTGTTTGCTTTGTTGGATGCCCGTACTCAAAAACAGTATCTAGTCCTTTTTTTTTTTACACGATATGCAATGTAACCAGCTAGCATTTTTAACAGATCTTTGTTTTCACCTTCTACTTGGCCCGACTTTTCTTTATCATCCGATAATGTTTCGATCACGCGAGTAAAGTCATTTTCTTCGTGAAAATTTATATCTTTTTCTAATTCTTCGCATTCCGATGATTTACTTTCGCTACCTTTGTCAATTTCACTTATTACGTCGGCGCTTAATGTTACCAGCGCTTCATTCCACGAATTAGCAGTTTTTATTATCGAACCGCATTTTTACTAAAAAGAAGGCACTTTTCTACCACATTTATTCCAACTGGCGGTTTTCAAACAGCAAAATGCCTCTGCTGGCTTCGGTTTTACCTAGGTTGGATGAATTTCAGGTGCAGACTATGCGAATTCATATACCCATCCAATTTATGTTACCTTATTCATACAATTTTGCCAATAAAATAACATTTTTCTTTCCAGAGAACTACGTCCATTGGCCTACCCCACTGATCCGGGCTACATTTAATAATATTATCGCTGAAAATTTTCCTACGCATATCCTTGTTTATACAGATGGATCGAAGTCATCTCAGGGAACTGGTGCAGCAGTTTATATCCCTTCTCTTAATATTAGCAGTGCATATAAATTATCTGATCTCTGTTCCTCATTTACAGCTGAGTGTGTGGCAGTATTTCTTTCTTTGTCGTCCTTAATTGATGCGAATCTTCCAGGCAATTATCTCGTTGTTACCGACTCACAGAGTATTTTAAAGGCTATTGAATGCAAAGGGAAGGTGTCAGATTCATTGATTTCAGCCATCTTGTTGAAACTTAATCAGCTGGAAAACCTCAGTATATTTGTGTCATTCTTGTGGGTACCGGGACATCGAGGAGTCCCCGACAATGAAATGGTAGATGCAATAGCTAAAAGGGGTTCTTCTAGTGGTGTTTTATTCTCTTCAGTTTCTTCTCGTGACGTCATTCACTTTACACAGTCTGTTCATAAAAAGCTCTGGGATCAGACATATATGGAGTGCATACAGCGGTCGCCTCTTACTGCGTATTATCAGCTGCAGCCGTCTCTCCCTAGGTTCCCATGGTTCTACGTTTTCAAAAACATCAAGCGGAGAGGAATTGTGCTTATCAGCAGATTGCGGTTTGGGCATTGCTTGTTGCCTGACCGCCTGTTCGTTATGCAGCTTAGAGATAATCCGTATTGTCCTCTACATGCTGGTCGTGTAGTCTGCAACCCTGATCACGTGTTCTTCGAATGTCTTCATTAACAGCATTACGTTCTGAACTGTATCTCAAATTACTTTACGCATCTCGTGGTGATCCTCCTTATAATGTAATGTCCCTTCTGCATGTTGAGAATCTATATTTATTCCCGGACATAGCGACTTTTCTCGAGAAGTTGTCCGAGTTCATAAGAATATGAGTTAGTGATTATTACGGCTCCATGTTGGGTAAGCTGTAAGGGCATCCCCATTAAAAAAAAAAAAAAAAAAATTCTTTGATTTACAGCAGTTGGCAAGGGATGATCATAAAATTTACCCAAGCCTCTAATCAAAGAAAAATAAGATTCAAGAATATCTTGGTTGCACCTCGCCGACATTATGTAAGAATATCGTTCACAATATAATTCAGAGAACATCCGCTGAAGACTTCGAATAGAAACCTGAAAAGCAATTTGAAATTGTAACAAATTCGATCTACCGATTACCCTTTATACAATTTTTCCAATGTCTCATTCTGTTTCACTAAATTTTTACCAAATGCGTTTTTCATTTCATTAGTTGGATGAAAAGGAATTCTCGAATTCAGCACATCGAAACCGTCATTAATTGTTTTTAAGAATTTTACAACATGATCGTTGCCTGGAAGTGTATAACTAATAGCATCAGCTACTGTTCTTGAAAGTAACTTAGCTGCTATCCGGACTTTTTGTCTCTTGATCCCCGAAAGAAGTAAATGATTTTGATTAATCTTATAAGCAAATTTAAGATCTCTTTGTTTCTGTAATTCAATTAATTTTAGAAAAATGTCTTTAGTTACAATTTCACCGCTAGATAATTTGTATCCTTGATCAAGAAGATGATTTCTCAATAGTCTCAACGCATGAGGAACATCGTAAAAAGCCCAGATCTTACGATTTTCACAAAGCGAATGCGTAATATTTGTTTTATCATTATTAACACCAAGGTCGGCTATAAGTTTCCTATTTGATGGGCCCATGTCACATACAAACGCACGAACTTTGAATCCTGTAGATTCTATCATTCTAATGACTTCAAAAAATAAATTTTTATCCACTGCACAGTCAAAGTTATAATATATGGGTTGTTTCCATTTTCCAACGAGGCTACGAATAATCATAACCTGCACGTAAGAATGAGGACCGCGGATTATATCCGAAATGCTGTCGTAACATATATCAGATTGAACTTTCATTTCATCGAATGAAAGTACAACATCTTTTTCAAAGTCCGTAAATACTCTTGAATGTGATGTCAAAATATTCAAACTTAAATTTATAAAACCCAGGGCAACTACAAATTCGCTCAAACGACGTTTTATAGTCACTTCACTTGGAATGGGATACTTATAGGCTTCTTTTACGAAGTTGAAAGATTTTTTTGAAATACGCCTTAACGATATTGCCTTCGATATGTCGTCAGAAGACCAGCTGGAACATTTTCCACTAACGATTACTTGTTGTTGACACTTCGAGAAAGTTCCTTCAAACGCTTTTAGCCGAACTTTTAAACTCGTAATTTCAGCCTTCGCTGTCTCCAAATCCTTTAAAAGGCTTTCATTAGTTTGTTTTAAGGAATTATTTTCTAACTGTAATTTAATAAATTTATTATTATCGCAAATATCAGAGTTATTGGATGAACAAATTTCATTATTTGTTAAACCTATGTCTTTAGCGTTGCTTCCTAACAAAGAATTTACAACTTTTTTAGACTCACGTTTGTTATACCTTTCACTTCGTTCATTTTGAATATCTGACTCGCATTCAATTAATGTTGGTATTCGCAAATGAGGAATCGAATCCTTTTTTAAATTTTTCTTTGATTTATACCCAAGCAATTCTGATCTCAAATCACGTTCAAAATCATTTTCATTAAAGTGACGAGAACAAACGCGGGCAGTTTCAATATTAAAGTCATCAGCTCTTTTGCTCATATGTAACCACTATTTCCCTACAGCTTTATCTTTGGGAAACCGATGAAAACTGATTCCTAATTTATGAGCGTTCCAGCCATGATTAGAACACCCAGCGATGACACAACAAGGCATAATAAAAATAAAATATTAATAATAATAATATAGTATCAAAACGATCTAACCATTTCTATGTTGATGACGTAATATATGTATAAAAATTGATAACATAGGCAGTATTAAACGAAAAAAACCACATAAATTGCATAAGTTAATTTGTTGACCGTAATAAAAAATAAATAAAAAAATACTCGAACAAGCGGCGACAGAAGCACGAAATAATACGGAAGAACACGCGAAACAACGAAACGACTACTACAGTCGACTGTCTGAACTAGTGGGCACCGGTGACGTCAAAATTTCGTTTGACTACTGCGCAACTAGTTCGTGATACTACCGTGTATTCTATTTACCGTGATAACGACTCTCTCATTATGACGTCAATGTTATTTCTCGAAAAATGGCGTGATATTTGTTATTTGTTGTTTTTATACTTTTTTTACTTTACATTTGTGTAACATTGTGATTTGTTGGTTTTGATTATGTTTATTGATCTGTTGAATTTTGTATTTACGTGCGATTTATGCGTGAAATTGATCTAACAGGGAAGCAAATAATAAACAATGCGTCGTGAATATAAGTAGGTTTTTTTTTCAATTTTATGTTTAGTTCTTATTAACATTTGTTGTATCTAAAAAGGTTACTATATTACAATTTTCTTTATATGTTTTTTTCATAGATTTTTAAATAATGACAGCTAGTAGATTACGAATTCTTGCTCAAGCAAAAGTCTATTTTAAATCGGTAAATCACAAACAGTTGATTAAAGAATGGTATTATTTGTTACAAAAATTTCCAGACTTAATTTTCGGCGAAAATGTTAAATCTCCGACTCAAAATAGTCGAAATGTACCACCGTCTTCCAATAGTGATCAGGTTTATGTTAAATTAATAGATGAAAAAAATAATTCTGAAACTAGTGTAGTGAAACATAAAGAAGAAACGGTAGATTTACCCAGTGTAGAATACAAAGGTAACGAAAATAAGGATATAACCATGTCTCTTTTAGAAGGTTTAAAACAAAAGCTTTCACCCTCTAAAACAGATGTTAAATCGGTTGAAGAAGATAAAGATGTTCCACAATGGAGGAAACGTTCGTCTGTTTCGAAGGTAACTATATCTATGTGTATATATTAAATTTGTTATTAACGTGTTCTACTAAGGTGAAAATTTATAAGTACTCATTCGATATGTTTATTTATATATGGTAAACCCATGTAATCATAATAATAAATAATAAGATTTAAAACGTAAATGATACATGATAAATTACATGCTTTTGTGTTTTTAAAAACTTGCGAATTAGAATTGAAGCATATGAATAATTATTTTTTGTATTTTAAATTATATTTGAAGATTACTTGTTGAATCATGATTAAATTCGTTGTTAGTACAATAGTTAATGCATATGTCTAAAATTCTCATTTTTTCCATAGATATTTATATGAAATTATTTCTGATGCAAATTTTTATTTTTTAAAAATTAATATTAAGTTATTTTATTGTTTAGTGTTTTACTTATTTAGACATCTAAATTGAACGATCATTTAATAATACAAAATAATGATCATAAACATATTAAAAAATGGTATTTTAAAATTTTATGAAATATAAACGGAAATATTTGATATAATAAATCAAAGACTTGTTAAATTCGTTTATCAATTTCGCAATATTTCATTTTTTATTTATTTTAAGGCAGAACTCGTCTTTCGTACAAAACATTTGCTTGTACTAGCAGATAATGCTGAATCTATTGAATCAAAAATTAAACGATTAGAAGATTTTGTAAACCATTTGAAACGTTATCCTGAAGCCCGACTGGTGGCTGTGAAAGTGAGACACGCATACATATATACATATAAATTTTTATAGTGTATGTATTTACGTTTCAGTCGCGATGTACTTGTAATGATATAATAATATGTTTATGTTGTAGTAAAGTTTTAACTCCACTTTAAAAAAGCAAATTATTATGCATGGCATTTAATATCGATTTTTTCTTTATATCTTTTGCTCATATTATGTTAACATTTTATCGTATGTCGTGTGGTACATGCAAAAATTAAATACACTAAAAATTGTTAACTTTTTGCCCCGTATGTAGTTAAATAATTCATGCAAATAGTGGTACTAATACTAATGGAGTTTCAACAAATAGCAAGGGTTGTTGACTCGATTACAGATAATTTTAACTTCAATAAACATACTGGGTTGGTGTTATTTGATGTTGGCGAAAGGCTATCGACATAACCTGGCACGACGGTATTATATACAAAATGATTTCTACCCGGTTTCTCAATTATCTAATCAAACTGATTAATAGCTATTTAAGTGATAGATCTTTTTATATTATTATAAATAATACAAGATCAAGTAGTCAACCCTGTTTTGCCGGCGTATCTCACGGTAGCGTATTTAGTCATGCATGATTTCCCACATATAAATAACATTGAGGTTGCCTATACGTCGATGACAGCGTTATTCTGCAGTTCTTACGGATTAAGTATTATTAGCAATAGGTTAGAATCCGGCGTTGGTCGTGTAATCAAGTATTTTTCTAAATGATAAATTGCTCTTAATCCTCCTAAAACAAAAGCAATTTTTTTCACTCGTCAAATACCATTTTTACCGACCAGACTTCACGTTTTTGTTTTTTTTTCTGATTAATGCATTTATTTTTTCTTAAGATATTAGTGAATACAGTCTACTATATGTTATTATTGGATGACCGTATCTCCTGCACCACCGTTAGGCTTAATCAGACAGACGCGGCTCCTTACAAAAGCATTCAGATTATAAGTAGTCAATGTCTAAAGTTATTTATATATATATATATATATATATATATATATATATATATATATATATATATACATTCATAATTTCATTCGTGCGGACTGCGTACTTTTCAATGAACCATTTATTTTTTTATATATATTTTTTTTTTAAACTGGGCTTCCACAGCGGTTTACCCATTACAAAAAATAATAAATAATAGCCTTAATATGTAACTATACAAGTATTCTACAGTCTATAATAAACTTATATAAGTAAATGTAAAGAGAGAAGGAAATGAATATTGACTGGGAAAGGAACGTGTACTGAGATGAGTTGATTGTATAAAGTAGAACGAGAAGAGAGGTAGTGAGAACATTCTAGAAAAATGTGATTTGCATCAGCGGTGCAGTGAATGTCTGCAGGATGAGAACAGAAAGGAGATGAGATAAGTTGCATACGAAACAGTGAAGCAGGTAACCGATTTTTTCCGAATCGCAGCCTACACATGGTAATAATAAAATTGCGAAGTAATGGGACATTGTAAAACCAGGGAAAACAAAGGAGATCCGGTTGGAGTAGTTTGAATTGTGATGTGGTATATGGGTTACTCCAAAGAGTTTTCCAGTATTCTTTATGAGCTGTTTTAATAAGCGAGAGAAGATCGATACAGGGAGTATAATCAATAAGTAAACTAAGAGGAGAGAAGAATTTGGCGTAGTAATCAGCAAGAAGGTTCCCTGTGATACCAGCATGACTAGGAACCCATGTAAAGTTAACAGTGATTCCGACGCCCTGTAATAGAGTGATATGATTAAGAATTTTGAGTATTATGGGAGAGCAATGTGGATTAAAAAGAGAAAACTGCAAGGCAGAGAGACAACTTCTAGAATCAGTAAATATTACGACTTTTTCAGGTAATTGATTGAGTTGTATAAAGCGGAGAGATTGAAGAATAGCTACCGACTCAGCTGTAAAAATAGAAGAAATTTTTAAAAGTGTAAATTTTTTAACAATACCTAAAGAAGGAATAACAAAAGCAGCTCCTACGTAATTGTTAGATTTAGAACCATCTGTATAAATGGGGAGAAAATCAGAACAATTTTCAGAAATATAGGATGAGAAAAAGGCGTTGGCAACAGAGGATGGAAATGAAGCTTTGAAGGTTTTGAAATAATCTAAATCTATATCAAAGACTGTATCATTATTAGCGAAAGGAAAATTAAAAAAACTTGAGGGTACAGAAGGAAGTATTAAGTCACTGTATCTTGAAAGATGATGAGCAGAGAGACATAATATTGGACGTCGATTGAGAGAAAATCTCCATTGCCGGAAAATATCG
Organism: Coronaproctus castanopsis; assembly: GCA_032883995.1. Taxonomy (NCBI): domain Eukaryota; kingdom Metazoa; phylum Arthropoda; class Insecta; order Hemiptera; family Monophlebidae; genus Coronaproctus; species Coronaproctus castanopsis. Next base: position 111,620,734 of record CM065053.1, read on the forward strand.
TGAAAAGAGGAAATAATGATGATGTGTTAGCTGAAAAGCAGTTGATCATGAATTTGTCAGCTAAATATGTTCGCCGCACTGATAAAGGAGGGACTTTTGCCTCCACCTCTAATGCTGATATAGGAGTAGAAACAACAGCCCCTAGAGCCAAACGCAGACATATGTTTTGAAGTTTGTCCAAAGTAGAAATAAATCTTGAGGGAGAGTTGGCAAATAGAAAACTACCGTAATCCATGACACTGAGGATGAAAGATTTATACAGAAGAATTAAAACAAGAGGATCATCTCCAAAGGTAGTATGGGAAAGAGATTTTAGTAGGTTAATACGTTCGCAAACTTTAGAGTGGATAGCCTCGATATGACTACGCCAGTTTAGTTTATAATCCAAATGGATACCTAAATATTTGTAGGATGTGGAGAATGGAATGTTGTGATTGTCAACAAGTAGACCATTTAAAGAATGGTTAATGCGTCTATAAGAGAATACAACAGCGACACATTTATGAGGAGCAAAGAGAAAAACCCAAGTTTCGTAGAGAAGTAGTAGTACGATCTAATGTATTGTTTAGTAGCTGTATGCCAGCTGTAAGATTGGCATTAGTCCCATAAAGCACAATGTCGTCGGCATAAGATAAAATATTGGTGTGAACATAAGTACAGACCTGGAAAAGTTTGGATATGTATATATTGAATAAAACAGGGCTTAGAACAGACCCTTGAGGTAAGCCTAAATGAACAATCCGAATAAGAGGGTCAGAGATAGAAGAATGTTTGAAAATCAGAACCCTATTAGTAAATAAATTACACATGGCCTTGACAAAAAATGAAGGAATCTCTAAGGAGTAGAGGGTATCATATAGCGTTGAAAGAGGAATAGAGTCGAAAGCACTTTTAATGTCTAGAAAACAAGCGACAAGGTACTTTTTAGATATGTATGACTTGTATATATCAGCAACCAGATGAGAAACGCAATGTAGAGAGCTTATATTATTCCGAAAACCGAACATTCCCTGAGGATACAACTTATTATTTTCTAACCACCAAACAATTCTGTTTTTTAATATTTTTTCATAAGTTTTACGTAAACAGGAGGCAAGAGATATAGGACGATAAGATGTATTTCCATGGGAAGAGTTTTCTTTGTTAACTGCAACCACAAGAAAATGAGACCAGCTTTCAGGGTAGGAACCAGTGGTAAGAAAATGATTGAAGCAATTTAGCAGGATGAGAATAGCAGAATGAGGAAGGTTATTTAATATTTTGAATGTAATTCCATCGCAACCAGGAGAAGAAACTTTTTTGTTGAGGAGAGCCTGCTTAATTTCGGATAAACTTATAGGGGAAGATGGAAAATTTGAATCAAAAATTGAAGATTGAATAGGCGTAGAGAAATAGAGCTCTGACTGATTAGGAACATACGAAGGAGTGACCGTATCAACAAAATGTGTAAATGTTTCAGTAGTTAGGGGAGAGATATAGTTCGAAGAGGAAGATTTACCAGCAAATAATTTAGCTTTGTTTCAGATGAAAGAAGAAGTTTGAGTACGATTTATAGAACATACTAGGTTCTTCCAAGCCTGCCTTTTCTTGGTTAGGAGAAAATGACGAGTAATGGCTTCACGGTTTTTAAACAAAATGAAATCCGAAGTAGAGCGACTACGCCGAAATTGTTTGAAGTAATTGCTTAGGATATTTTGCTGATTATAACAGGAATAATCCCACCAGGGGGGGAAGAGGAGATTGAGCGTTAGTCGGTTTAAGGAGAAAAACATAATATTGAAGAGCTGAGTTAAGAAGCACCATAAATTTATTGTATAGAGGAGTATCAAAAATCGTAACAGTAAGTAAAGGAGAGCATAAGGAATCTAATAATGAAGAAAAATTACCGATATTACGATCGGGAAGTAGCCATGGATACGAATATAGACTATTATGAAAAAATGGGACCAGATTGAAACTGAATGGAAAACACAATAGGAAGGTGATCGCTACCCAAGGGAATAGCTTTAACCTCCCAGTCTGCCAGGAGAGCTAAGTTATTAGAAACCATTTATTTACACACACATTCAACGAGTTTGCTATACAATAATTACAATGTTTATATATCTCGAAAAATATTTACAATGATATATCGTACATGATTCACAACAAAAATGTACAAATATTTACACATAATTTTCATATTTTGAATAAGTGATCTAGAATTCACATGTGGTATCATCGAGACGACGTTGAATAAACACATAAATGCAAACAATAACACACAAGCTTTGCGCAGTGGCAGTATCGTAACCTATGAAGTTCATCTGCAGACTTCACGTTAGTGGCGTTTATATAGAATGGTCCGACCAGATGCCCTATCTTGGTGTCATTTTAGATAAGAGGCTAATCTTTTCTAAGCATATAGACCATGTATCATTGAAGACAGAACAATCTGTTCTGTGTACCCCATTTTTAACCGTAAATATCAGTAATAAACTAATAATTTATAAGTCAATCATAAAGCATATTTTGACACATTCTTGCCCAGTTTAATCTTCAATCTCAAATGCTAGTTTTAATAGACTGCAATTAGTCTAAAATCGTGTCTTACATGTATCCTCAATGTACCCGTATACACTAAAATTTCATATATGCACAAGGCCCTGCAGAAACCATTTGTAAAAGACTATATCCTCGAACTATCCAAAATTTTTTTAAACAGTTGTAGTGAATAATTTACTTTCAGCGATAGGAAATTATGATTCCAGGCAACTAAGTATTAGATATACTAAGTATAAATATCGACGCATTAAATAGAATTTATTTTTCTCCTGACGTTTCAACTTGTTTTCTTTTTCAGTACTTGTAAATGTCATGACATATTTGCTTTGTAACCAAACTTATATTTACTCTTATTTAAATTACTTGGCTTTTTTTGTGATGGTTTTTTGTATAATGTTTTCATCAGTACTATTTATACTCTGTATGTTTATTATTTATCAACAATTTATATCACAATTTTTACTTTTCATGAATGGAGAGAACATTTGTTCCGGTACATTTATTCCATATTATTATAACTTTTTAAATATAATGTTAAATATGTGCATTTTTACACATGCTTAATTATGTGTTTAGTATGAAGGCGTTTTATTTAACTCTTTCAAAAACAGGGACCTACAAGCACAGAATTTTTTGTATTTAATTTCAATGTAAAAATTGTTTCCTGAATGTTAAGATAAGTTTAAAAAATATTTTTTTTGAAAATAGGTTGTTTCTTGTTCATTCGTAAGCAGTTAGGATATGGTACAAATTTTGTCCACCATGCAACAAAAGCAAAAAAAAATATTGCTCAATTAGTACCATTTGTTTTATCATTATAAAAATTAAGGTTCTCGAAATTAAAATTTAATATTATTTCAAGGTGCAATGAATACCAAAAGTACTTAATACAAAAAATATTATTTATAATAATCTTGGAAACAAGTTTTATGCGTAAATATCCACCTCCTTTAGATCTTTCATTAAATCATAAATAATTAAAATATATTACATGGTTTTCCCATTAATATTTTTTGTTAACGACTTCACTACTGATTCTCTTCGTTTTTTTTTTTTGTATTGAACTTCCACGTTTTCCTGTATATATTTTGAATTCTAGCATATAACCCGACATAGCCATGACCTATATTTTATATTCTCGCTTTACAGTTTTTATTGGCATGTATGTTTGATACTAGATCGGCCTTTGAATTTAACCGTTGATTTATCAATAGCAAGGTATGGATTCGGTGAGAAATGTTTTTCAAATTTATGATTAATTTCATCTAAGAGTGTACATAATTTATACAGCTTGTCATAATTTGCACTCTTATTATCTGGTATCATGGTATTTTCATTAAGGTGAAGATTTGATAACAACCAACCAAACTAATTAACAGTCACTAGTTTATGAATAAATTGGTCATGTAGGTCTGGTGATGAACTCCAGTAATCTCGATAGTTTGGAAGTTTTTTTTTATCCTCATTAATATATTAATTCTTAAAAACGTTTCAATTCATCTGTATTTTTTGATTAGTAATTTTTGGGCACATAATTCGGAATAACAAGTGCGACGGGCTTCAATTGATTATATAAGGTAAAATAAATGATAATCGCAGGCGTGGCCGACCTAGAATAATGTGGTTAGAAAATTTAAAAAAATGCTCAAACTAGATACAGATGAAATATTTAGAAAAGTTATGGATAAAAATCAAGTCAAGCAGATGATTGCCAACGTTCATATAGAAGAAGAAGAATGTTTACCACCTTCTTCAGTGTATAAATTTGTTTGAAAAAGTATATGTTCTATAAATTTATCTTCAAAAAACAATTTAAATATATTGTAAGGAGTTAAGACGTCATCTGTTAGACCACTGATGCTGTTGAAAACTGCTGGTGCTGTATGACTTATTTCATTTTACAGCATTACACTTATTAGTATTACTATCTGATGCTAAATTTGTTAATATTAGTACTGTCATGCTCATTAACAATAGTTCCGTCTGAATCATTTTTAAAACCAATTTTTGAGCCTCCTGATAATATCGTTTCACATGATACGTCATAAATTTCATCACCATTAAAATAATTAACCCATTACACTTATGTATTTCCTTGTAATAAACAATATCTACGATGAGTTAAAAAACATACTGTTTTGCATGGTGGGATGAATTTCGTACCAGCACAAAAAATTACATAAAACCTTTCAACATACTGTAAGCGAATTTCTTTCACGAATATATTTTTAAAGAATAGTGTAAGACTAAATAGTGAATACCAACGCAAAACCGTACAAGAAACGACCATGGCAACAAAACTGGAATTAGCCTGAATATTTCTATAAACATTTCAATTATGTGTGTCTGTTGTCCCACCTTGCGAGCAATGCAATCAAATAGGTGGTACAAATTTTGTACGCTGTGTTTGAAAGAGTTAAGAAGCAAAATAAGGTTTGGAAATCTCAGTAAATTATTATAATTTTAAAATTTCCATGATCACTTTTTTATTGTACGAGTGTTTTCATTTAAATTATTTCCGAATCAGTTTCCATTTTCAATTTATTATGATTACCTTATGCGTGAAATATTACTTATCCGAATTAAGTACTCGATTAATCAGAACTAAATTTTGTTTTATGTCAATTTTTACTTTTATAATTTTTATACTCTTAGGAGAAAGCCATACCGCAGTTGTTACGTATCAGACGAAAAACACCAGATGAATGTGTTCAAAGAATATTGAGAGAAGCTTTTACATTATTAGGGCATGTGGATGCTTTACCTTGTAAAGGAATAAGAATACTAAGTATCGATGGAGGTGGCATCAGGTATGTAATCTATGAATACATTTTTATACATAAAATAGTTTAATTTGTATCATTTTTAATTATATGTACGAAGTACATGCATTATAAAAACTATTCAGAAATATTTACCGCTGTTCAATACAGATTGATTAAAAACTGTATGTCGAATTATATACGAGTATATAACATGTATATGTATTTTTTTTATAAATTATAATAATAGTCATATAAAACATTGTGATTCAAATTTTAATTTATTACGGCTGTTTTCGTTTTAATTTTAGTTATTTCATTTTTAACGGCGAGATAAATAATTTTTGCTGTTTTGATATATTATTCTGGCGTTTAAACGCAATCTAAATATTTTAATAATTCGCTCGGCTTGTCGATAAATTATAAGTAACTTTGTTTTCATTGACATTAATGCACTGCCATTTCAGTCCTCAAAAGGATTATATCAACAGTTTATGTGTTTTAAAATTTTTATACCATTTTATGGTTATTAAAGATACAATGTATTCGTTCATTTTTTATTTTTAGTCAGCTTATTTTAAATATATTTATTTTAATATATAATAAGCGTTTTGTGATCGAAAAGATTTTTTAAGTTTATAAGCTTTATTTTCGACAGAGGGATAGCGGTTATCCAAATGTTGAAAAAGTTAGAAGAGTTAACCGGGAAGAAAATTTACGATTTATTCGATTATATTTGCGGCGTGAGCACTGGTTCAATTTTAGTTTCTTGTGTGGGTAAGAAACAATTAATGTGTACCATTCGAGAAATACACGAAATTTGGAATCTGTTTACACAACATACACACACAAATATGTACATATTTGTCTTGCTTTAAAATATATTCGTATATTTAGATTGTTTCGACGATTTTTGTACGTTAAATGTACAAGTCTATTTTAAAATTTTCCAAAAATTCGAATGTTTAAGTAGTGGTTATTGTAATATGATAAACTGTTTGAAATGATTCAATGATTAATTGATTGCGTGTAGCAACGATCTTCGCGCATCTTAACAGAAGTATGGGGTAAGTCATATAAAATAATTATGCAGAAGAATAGTAAATTGAATTTTCCACCCTCAAATAAAAGTTTTACGGAAACCATAACGAACAACAGAGAACAATACAAATTAATTTGCGAAAATATTTTTCCAGAAGTGAACGGTTACACACCTATTTATCATGATGACAATAACATTGACCACATGAATTAAACAATATAATAAATAATCTAAATAATAGAAAAGTCAATGGATACGACAGAATTTAAAATAAAATGATCAAAATAATCAACCAGTTATATCCCAATCGTCTGATAATAGTTTACAACAAATATCTACGCTTCGGATCATTCTCATTATTCAGAAAAAATTTAATTAATCAAAAAAACAGGGAAAAATCCAACCATGCCTGCCTCCCAATTACACATCTATCAAATTTAGAAACGAAAAAATCATACAATTAAAATTATAAACAGAAATAGAAATAAAAAAGCTACTACAGAAGGATCAATTTGGATATATTACAAACGAACCAGCGGAGTGGGCCTTTGAAGAATGTATATATATTATGGAAACATACATTAGTAAATATAATTACGAAATTGTTACTTCGATAAGGTTCGTCATTAGCGGAGCATTTGATTCGGTCAAATGGTCAGCAATTTTCAATTGTTTAGAGGAAAGCAATATTTTAACATCTTTACCTACCTGTAGATTTACGTGCCATGTACTGCACCTAGGCCAGAGGCACGGGAAAGGAGAGAACGTAGGGTTAGTGAGAATCAGTAGAAAGTTGGAAGAATAAATTGGAAGTACGGATTGTTAAATTAGATTATATAAATTGGAGGATTTAAGAAAATTTAATAAACTATTGGAAGCATCTTGCGTGTAGGAAAGAATGTTTAGGAGCCTGAGCGGTTTGTCGAGGATAGAACGTTGGGGAGTTGAATTGCACACATTCAAGGAGAATGTGTTCGACGGTAATGAGGACATTACAGGTTGAACAAAAGAGGAGGAGGGAGATTTTGTAGGATATAGCTGTGTGAGATATTAGTATGACCTAGGCGCAGACGAGCAAGTACAACCTCATCTCTTCTGTTTGCCGAGTGAGATGGAATCTGGAAGCATGTTGTGTCTCGAACTGATCGCAGTTTGTTGGTGAGTGGAAGTGCAGACCACTGGAGGTTCCATGATTTGCTCACTGAAGATTTTATGAAAGTCTGGAGATCTTTCATTGGTGTAGGCAGGAGCGGGAATGATTGAAGCAATGAGCCTTCTCTTGCTGCACTAGCCGCTTGATCATTTCCTTGTATATCAACATGCGATGGAATCCATGTGAGAACTACATGTTTACTAGAAGTTATGATCAAGTGACCAATTTCTTTAGCCAGGGGGTGTAATTTAAGATCATGAAGATCACTAAGGCATTGTAATGATACAAAAGAGTCCGTGCATATTAAGAACGACTGGTCAACGACAATTTTTGAAATTTTAACATCTTTAATTAACGTTATAAAGGACTTTTTACAGAACTGAGAAATTAGATTTTATGAAAATGACGAAATCATATATAGTGAAGACTTAAAATCCGGGGTATCGCAATGCTCTATACTATCGCCAACTTTGTTCAACATAGCAATAGCCGAAATACATAAAAAATGAGAATCAAATAAGAATATACATTTATTAAGTTACGCAGATGATGTTCTTTTAATTTCAGGAATTAACGAGATTAAGGAAACAGAAGGAATTAATCAGCAAATGAACAACTTACAGAATAATCTTAACTAAATGGGATTCAATTTAAATAGCAAAAAAACTAATGGTAATATTAATTACAAAAAATTACGTAGAGGAAAAAATAGAACATATATTAAATATAAACAATGAAAAAATAATATTTAATAAAAAACTGAAATATCTTGAGAAATATTACTCGATGAAAACTTAAAAATCAGTGTACACGTCAGCTACATGTTAAACAAAATTAAAACATTACTATAAAATTGACGCATTATACACTTCGAACTATCCTGTAACAAAAGGATAACACTGTATAATGCATTATTCCGATCCATAATAGAATATGACGGCAAAATATACTTCCGAAAACTAACTAAGAAAACGATGAAAAGGAGTAGAAGAGAACAAGGCATAGTGTCCTATGGGGCAACCAATGCAATAGCGGGTGTTGTAGATCTTCATGTTGAAAAAACAAATGGAAATGAAGTACGCCAAATATATCTTAAATAATTTAAAATTGTAAATAATGATGTATGTATTCATTGCAGTGAAGTTGTATATTCTCCAGATCACACCTTTTTACACTGCGTTACATTCGATCGTATTAGACAAAAGTACAATATCAGTAGTGATTACAAAAAATTGGTTTAGTGAAGGGGAAGAGACGAATAATACAATTAAATTTCTGGAGGAGGTTAATTATGATCACTAAACGGAAGCAGAAGGAAATTATCTTGACCAAAGGAAAGCAATAAATTGAAACATGAAACCATAATCATTATTGTTTAGATTATTTACAAATGTGTAAGGACTGGAGAACTTGAAATGCTAATAGTAGCATAAGGTGTACAGTCCGTTTCAATTTTTGTTATTATATATATATATATATATAACAATATATATATATATATATATATATATATATATATATATATATATATATATATATATATATATATATTGTTATATTGATTAACTTAATTTTATGTTCCCGATATGTGTATTATCTAGTTTATTCAATTTATGTGCTACTTCAGTTAGGGTATTGTTTAATTAACGATATTATTAGAAGAGTTTATATAATTTTTTATGTAATAACTTTGCTGTTATGTAAATTTTAACCTGCGTCCATTGTCTATATGTTGTTTAAATTCCGGTAAGGTATTTTCTTCAGGTACTTCCGAAGGAATTAATCTGGATCAGGCGTTGGATATATACAAAGAGTTTGGCACGAAATTGTTTACTCAGAGTACATTTTGGGGTGTTAGTAATTTGATATGGAGCCGCGCTTACTATGACACAACGATGTTTGAACAACTACTAAAAAAGTTCGTTGGTGAAACATCACTTACTAGAACCACTAGAGATACTTGTTGTCCGAAGGTATCAAAATTTTACTTTCATCTTTTTAAAGGTTTATTTAATTTTTAGCGTTTCTGGTAATTTTATTTCGAATTGTTTTGGTTTAAAAATATTTTTTTCACGGTAACAGTAAAATTGTTCTTGACAGATGTCATCTATATCGACTGTGATGAATAAAAACAGTATTGTCCCTTTTGTTTTTCGTAATTACGAATTACCGTCTACTCGACAATCTCAGTACCCGGGTAGCTGCGATTATACCATGTACGAAGCCGTCAGGGCTTCAGGAGCTGCTCCTGCTATGTTCCAAGAATTTCGTCTTGGCGGAGCAATACATCAGGTACGTGACAGCGTGATACAAAAATATAAAATTAATTTTAGATTTCTTGAAGTGATTATCTGATTAAATTTCTATTAATTAGAAAACATAATGTATTCTTTATATATTTTAACACATATTGCGTTTAATATAATAATTTTCTCTTTTGTTGATATATAACATTAATTAAATTATGGATTTCGGACGTCTATAGTGTGTTTAATTTCCTAAGATTAGAAAAAAAAGGTACATTATTTTACATTAGTGAGTCTACCGAATAGTAAATAATATACAGAAAGCGAAAGGTTTTCAATTGTTATTTATATACTCGTGTAATATATATATATATATATATGTGTAGGTGTGTGTGAATGAAATAATGTTTTCAAGAGAGAATGCTAAAAAATTATGAGAATGAGTTTTAAAGTTGTTTATTACACACCGCGAAGTGTGTTATTGATTATTAGGATGGCGGTATTTTAGTAAATAATCCATGCGCAGTGGCTATACACGAAGCTAAACTGCTATGGCCGAAAAGTGAAATCCAGTGCGTTGTATCTTGCGGTACCGGTAGGCCTATTCCTTCGTCTCTTACCGAACCTACTGGATCATCGGCAAATATAGATTCGGTGTCATGGAAGACGTTGTTTGATAGAATCCTAGATAGTGCCACCGATACTGAAGGTAAAAGTGATGTGTTTACTCGTGCTTATTGTTTAGCTACACATATCTACACTCAATGACAAAAATATATTAATATTTAATCGTGTGTGTGATAGTAATTTACTTGATAAAACAAGTGTCTAATGTAGATACTTTCGTAGAAAATGATTTTTCTTCTAACGGTAAAGAGTAATGAATCCGTTCGCAATGAATATATTTATATAATAAACGAGTAAATGATTTGTCACATTTTTGAATATAATAAACATTATTTATTTCAATTAAAAATATGGGTTCTCCGATCGTGTATGTAATGCCAGAATTATAAAGATAGAATTGGGACGCCCGTGTATGATTAATAGGATTATTGAATTTATATGTTTGTTATTCGTCCTCGTTAATGTTAACGAAATTCTGGCAATTAAATTAGACGGTTTAATTCTATATAAATATGTTTTTCTTTTAATAAAATTGTTTTGTTTTTTCTCAAGTGTAGGTTTTTTATTTGTACATATTAAATTTTATTCGAACACGTTAAGTCCGTTTTGATGTTAGATTTTCGAGATATTTGCTATTTAAAATATGTATCTACCTATTTATTTGAATTTCAAATTTGATAAATTATTATTTTTAAAATTATTGTTAAATGTTATTTGAACATCAATTGTTGGCTTTGTGTGCATTTTTATGTGTTATTCAGTGTCTGTTTTTGCTGCAATTTTATTCACGTTTCGTATGTTTATATTTGAAATTTTGTGATTTTCGAGTTGTTCTATGATTTTTATCAACGTTGAACATTAATTTTTACTTATTCTTGGTAGTATAAATTTTTTATAAAATTTTTCGTCAGTGTAATCGATTAACACGTGATATAGAATGACAAAAATTTTTTCGCAATATTCTTCTTCTTTCGTCCAATTGACTGTTCTCAGTCGTTGGTGGCAACTATGGCGACAATTTCTTGATATTCGGTCTCTGGCCTTACGAAACAATTATTCTGCCTTCATCGACGATCATTTTCGGATATTATCCAGCCAAGCAATCGTTCTTCTGCCGACTTTTCTTTTTCCTGCTACTTTTCCAATGATTATGGTCTGCGGCAGTACATATTTCGGACCTCTTAATATGTGTCCCAGGTGTGATGTTTCCCTTCGATCGTGTTTAACAATTCTTTATCTTTTTTCAATATGTCCAATACTTCGTTATTCTTCTTTGCTGTCCACGATATGATACGATGGTAACACCACATTTCGAAGGCTTCTATAGTTTTGATTATTTTAGCCTTCAGCGTCCATGTTTCGCAGCCATACAGCAACACAGACCATACGTAGCATATATTGGCAACATCATATTGTCTAATTCTATAATTAGCGATAAGTTATTAAAAAAACGCTAGATCAATTCGGTGAGTGAACGCTATTGATCGGATCCTTCAAAAGAACGGTTTTGTCAATTTTAATATTTATGCATATATATATATATATATATATGTGTGTGTGTGTGTGTGTGTGTGTGTAAGCAACTTTGTGTAACATTTTCTCCAAAAAATTGAAAGCGGGTTTTATTTCTCGTTTGTGATGCGTATTATCAACTTTCGGTTAATTTATTGTATAATAATAATAATTTATACTTAAAAGAACGTTTTGTTTAAATATGTAAATGTTTTTTTTTTTTTTGATAATGTGATTGTTATCTATACTTAATAGACGGTTTTAATTTCACTGTGAATAGATATTTTTGGAGGATTGAAGAATCCACTAGCGTTGTTTAAAATACACATACACACTTTTTTTTGGCTTTTATCGTGATGAACCCGGTGTGGCAAGTTGATTTCAATTTATGTATCATATAGTAAATTATGATTTCAAATATTGAAATAAAAATAAGAAATAATACTTTACAATCACAGGTTAGCAGATAATGTAGGGAATATGGAAGAAAAACGGCGAAAAGTATCAGTTTATTAGAAAACATTTGTCAGTTATAATTAAATTGGGGACGATTAAAAAGAAGGTGGTTTATATCTTCTAGGAAATTTATGAAAGTACATTGTCCCTGATTATCTCCGTTTGAATAATTTAACTCTATACAGGTGCGCAACCTACAACTTATAGTAACGAATAACAAATCTGCGAAGTTTATGAAGAGGAATTGATATTGGAATACGAGCATACCATAGAAATACAGGAAGACGCGTGTGAACAATACTGAAATATTTACTTTTTTTTTTTTTAAGATTTCCAATAAGAATTTGTTGTGATAGTTTATCTGAATTTTAGAGTGTAGACTTGATGATGGGATAAATGGGAGTGGAATGCCTGACAAGGGAGCCTGTTTAGCAGTATATATCAAATATGATGGAAACAAACACACATACACACATATATATGTCTTAAGTATTTATGTACACGTATTAATTCTAAATTATTTTGAAGACTTTTTTGAAAATACCACCTACTACACTATCTTTTTTTTTTTTGGTTTTACACAATTTAACATTTCGGATGCGATATTGCCCTTTCTCCTTGTAATATATTCCTGAAGAAGGACATCGTATCGTGTCCGAAACGTTGAATCGTGTATAAATTAGTAGAAGGTGGTAGTTTTTAATTATTGACTTTAAATTAAAATCGCGATTCGCATAAAATATCGCGATTTATAAATTATATATAGACGCGTGTTAATGTGCGTGTTTTGTTTTTGATAGACATTTGTACAATTTTTGGTGGACGGTTCTTAATTTTAATTTTACGTGTTTAATTAATTCTAAATAAATGTAGTTTTTGCGTATTTGGTAAAATATCCGAATACTCTACGGAGCGTTGTTTATGTCTTAGCTGTCCACACGATGCTGAACGATTTATTACCGCCTAAACTATACTTTCGTTTTAATCCTTACCTGGCCGAATACGTTCCTATGCACGAAACGCGGCCGGAAAAAATTTCCCAATTAGAAGAAGATACTTTCATGTATATACGGAAAAACGAGGAGAAATTTGTAGCCGCTTCTAACGCCTTGATGATACCGCGTACGTTAAAACAGAAATTACAGGATAAGATAAATTTAATGTCGTTGGAGTACAATTTCGAAACTATCTCTTGTAAATTATGATTATGCGACGATTTCGTTTAGTTTACGCGAACCACTTTTATACTCGTTGTTGTACGTTATTTATATTTGTTGTCGGTATTTAAAAACCTCAATTTTTAGTAATATTTTTATAGATTTAATTAAATATACTGACACGCGAACTTGTAATAACTATTAACCCTTTGAGTCGCATATCAAATTTTTATACGAAATTATACAATTCTGGCGTGTGAAATGAATAATATTCAAGAAAGTTAAAATATAAAACATGATTTTTCGTATAATACTACTTTTTAGATTATCCTACAAATCTTTTAATGAGTTATATAAGTATTTTTATAAAATCGACATATTTCAGCCCAAATGCTACTTAACATTAAACGTTTATATACCGTATAGATGACACTGTGAATGAAAGGGTTAACAAAAGTAAGACAAATTTCGTACGATGCTATCCTAATACTTATTATCACGTCCCAGTTTGCGACATTTTATATTCGCTGCAGCAGTTAACATGACGGTTAATGATTATAGTTCAACGAGTAATATGACTATTTCACCTGCTATCTTTTACATAATAAATTCCCGACATTTTAGGTTTAATAAATCATTATTTCAGCTTGTACAGAGCGATATATGTTTAATTTGAATTATTTATTTATTATATATATATTTTTTCAAAACATAACTTCGGAAATTAGATGATGTTCTTTTAGAAAATGTGAGAATTTATACCTCTGACATATCACTCGACTATTTAATTTGCGTCCTTGTACGTGTAATTATAATAATATATATATTATTACGTGCAGTTCGGTAGATGTGAATTTAATTAACGAGTGCAAAAATTAGTAAGTTTATGTAATAATAGTTGCGAGTGCGTGTAATAAAAAAATTAGATACTTAGATACCTATATATATATATATATATATATATATATATATATATATATATATATATATATATATATATATATATAATGGAAGTCGTGCTAACAGAACAATGTTTTTGCATTTTTGTTGTTGATATCGCGGAAATAAAGTAAATTTTCGTTCAATTTATAATTTTTATTTTTTACCCTAAATCTATTTGATAGGATTAGAAACAGGAAAATAATTAAATTTCAGTAAAGATTTCAGAATGTTTGGTAGCTATTTCAGAAATTAAACAACGAGAAAAACGAACCTAACAGTAGATCATCAGTGACAGCTAATCAGATAGTTCAGAAACTACTGCTTAACTGGAAAACTAAAGGCCAGAAAATAATTTTAACCAGTCCATCAGTTATGATAAAATTAATGGCGCTGTTTAATCCTCTGGAGCGACTGTTGTAGATGGCATATTTATTTAGCAAATCCGGCACTTCGGTATAGCATCGATAACGAGGCTTCGACAAAATTTTAGTGAATGCCTAATAAAAATCAATATACCTAAACAGTGAAGAAAAGTTTACGTCATAACTTTCCGAAAACTACGGAAAGATGCAATTAATCTGCAAAATTTCTACCAAGTATCGTGATATTTGAACATGCGATGCACCGTATGATAGAGAATATTGATCGGAACCCCTAGTAAACAGATTTTATCCTCGGGAAGTGGCAGATTTCTTAAATTTGGACGAAGATTATCGTCGGGGGGGGGGCGTTGGATGCAGCTTTTCTAGAGAGGTACGAGGAACCCAAGTTCAAAACTGCTTCTCTGTCGGTAAAATAATGAGTAACGGATTAAAGTACTCATGATTTTGATTATTGCAGACCATCTGTAGTTGTCAAACGCATAAGAGATAACCGCTCAGTTGAGTAATTTGAGAATCAGTTGTGTTTATTTACATAATATTTATTTCAAATGTATCTATTATTTAAATATTATTTATTTATTTTTAACAAAATATAATATGGTACAAATAATAGCCTGACGTCTAATATAAAGTACAATAATTTAAATATTGAAAACAGAATTATAATAAAATTACACAAATATACACACATATGCGCCACATGTAAAATAATGCAAAATATTTAAATGAGGAAAAGGTACATGTATTAACAGGAAACGTGGTAAAATTTATACAAATTTTATATACGAGTACGGTACTAAACGTATGAAATAAAATTAATAAATTCGTATTTAACTAATAGAAATTTTTACGTCTCCCATCTTAACCATGAATCCTGCATTAAATCTTACTGCTCAGGGGTTCCACAGGGCAGTGTGCTAGGACCTTACTTATTTTTAATTTTAATAAACGATATCCCTAAACTACCTCATATTAATATCGCCTTATATGCTGACGACCTCGCCCTATATTGTGCGTCTCATAGACCAGACACTATACTTAACAGATTGCAAAAAGCTGCTAACTCTGTCTTTAAATACTACAAACGTTGGAGGCTGTAAATAAACACAGAAAAAACGGAGGCGATACTTTTTTCAAAACGACGCCCACTAACGTTACCTGAGGTTACAATCGATGGTAAATGTATTCAGTGGTCGATGCAATTTCGATACTTAGGAGTCATATTAGATTCTCGTCTATCGTTCAATGACAGTATTACTAACTGCATTGACAACGCGCTCAATACTCTCACCAATTTTTAATCGTCATTCTTCTTTATCTATTTCAAACAAAAAGTTATTATTACACATCTATTGTTCTACCCCCATTAACTTACGCCTGCCCTGTTTGGTTTTCGGTTTCCAACAGTACTCATAAAAGATTACAGCTGTTACAAAACCACTGCTGCAGAATCATATTAAACACCCATAGATGTACTAAATTGCGTGATATGCATTCGCAGCTTAACCTTTTAAATACACTTACTTATATAAACAAATTATCTAGTAAATTTTACCATAATTGTATAATGCATGACAGCGCATTTATTAACACTATAGGCGATTACGACATGCCGAGTCTCATCGTACGATATTCTAAATACAAACACTTGTTTAAGAATTATTTTCCTATCTCTACTACGTGTTTTTTCTCTTTACTTAAGTTCTAATTATCATTTATTTTTATTGTTTTATTGCAGGTTTTTTTTTTTCTAATTTTTTCCTCTACTTAAAAGTTTAAAGCTTTAAATTTTAAGTTTTAACTTTTTATTTTATCACATATACATTAGATGTCGTTGTACATTAGTAACTTAACTGTTAAGGTATATATTGTAACAACCCTAGTTGTCACAGCATTAGTAGTAGTGAGAGAAAATTAAAATGTCAAAATTAAAATGTACAATAAAGAATTACGAGTTTATGAAATATATATAAAAGCGGATAATAAATAACATGTTACGATAGGTAAGAATAAGTTAGGTAGAAACAGCTGACGTGACTTTTGGCAAAAAGATGCAATTTGAAGATACAATATGTATATGTATATATATATGTATATGAGAAAGAATGCTGGCGCCATGAGCATTACAGTTTTTTTTTGGAAATTCGTTTAAATTAGTATAGAAAAAAAATAAGAAAAAATACTGATAGAAAATATATAATAAATTAATAAATGACGCAGCAAGTGCAGACAAAAGGAGGTGAAAATAGACCTCATAAAATGAGCTCAGTCGGTATTTTAGTCAAAGATTAAAAGAAACAGCTCCGAATTTTCTGATTGGCTATCCCAAAAGAGAAATCGGAGGGTTTCGCCGAAACAACCAATTTAGAAAATTCCTAGAAATGCAGGTATTGCTGGCCGCCGTGCTAATAACAATAAAAATAAGTATGTATATGTATATATATATGTGTGTGTGTATATATAAATCCATGTGAATAGATGTATGTGTGCATAAGGCTAGAATATAAAAAATGACGGAACTTCATAGACGAAGCATCAGTTTTATTAACAAAAAACAGCGAAATCCTACACCACATAACTAAGAACCTGTTCTTTTGGGAGTCCTGTGCTTATGTGTTATAATGTAGTACTCGATACATCAACACACTTTGAACAGCTTGTTTCTCTGTGAGTCATTCGCAGGTGTGCTGTAATTTAAAAAAAAAAAAAAACAATAAATAAAATAAAATCTGAAATACATAGTGCAGTTGTAGAGTTAATAGTGAAAATACCGATTATCATTGTGGATAGTCCACATTTTAAAAAAATGTGCAACATTTTAAACGAGGAGTATCAGTTAAAAATGTTTCAGAAATTCTAATTCGTCAAATTTATAATATTACAAAAGAAAAAATAATATAAACGGGTTAAATTGCTCGTTAGATATTTTTTAAGACTAGCGGTTGTTTTCAGTAGTTATAAAATTTACTTTCGGGAAAAATCACGTACGCCAGTTAACAAGTTTTAACGTTCACAGCGCACTCGTGCCACTCGTCATCAGAATTGTGTAGTGCTATTTACAATTGGGTATGATTACAGTCGTCAAAATTGTTTTTAGTTTGGTGATTTATTATCTATTACGAGTAATGAAAATACGGATAAAAATAGACAACGAAACTCTATAAAGGTAGAAGTGATATCGAAATAAAATCAAGAATAAAGAAGCTTTTATTTAAAAAAAAAAAAAAAGTGTTATTCGACAAACATATCAAATTACCCAGAAGGAAAAGACTAAACGTACATATTATACGGTTTTCGGAAACACGGTTGATGACAAAAAATCTTAAGGACCGTTTTGGGTTTGGCGCCGTTTAATGCACATGGACATCGAAGGAAACAAACGTGGGAGTACTACAAATGGTAGAAGAAGAAAAGAAGCTGTTAAAAACGATAGAACGAAGAAGAAATCGATTTTTACGTGACTACAATGATTGAAGGGAAATTAAAAGGGAAAAAGGGAAACCTCGAGCCACGCGGATAGAACAGATAAAAAAAGAAACGCAAATCAATTATCGAGTAAGCTACAAAAACAAGAGCAACGAGCAATAGTTCAAAGTTACTGCATTCGATCTGTCCCAATGTAAAACGACTTGTTTAATATTATTGCTCGTTAGCCCTTTTTTTAAAGACTAGGGGCTGATATAGTTATAAAATTTACTTTCCCTAAAGAGCACATTTTACAAGCGGTACAACTCGTCGTTAATTCTGATGATGACTCTAGTGCAAATCCCCCTGAGATGACGAGTATTATCGAAAGTAAATTTTATAACTATATCGTTCATTAATTATTTCCTAATAATTTATTCGAAATCGTGACCTCGAAATTAATTACGAAAACCGTATAAACTTCAAATAAATTTAGGTTATTTAGAATTTCTGACATGATTTCTACGATGACGATCAGTGGGCGAATATAGATTATATCTTTTCGGGGAACCAAGATGCCGCTCGTATTGAGACTCATTCGCAAACACTTATCCGAATTAAATGTAAAAAATCATTTTATTATAATGTATCGAAGAAATTAAATTAAATATACAGGATGACACAGAGAAGATGGACGGTTTTGTGGTTTTTTGAATAACTCAAAAACTATTAAAAGTTTTGAATGAAATTTTATTTAAGGAAAACGAGATATTACAATCAGTTGTCGGACACAATATCGTTCAGATGACCGTCACTATATTCATTCAGTAAATTTTCGAAGACTTTTCTGAGCATACTTTAGGAATCTATTGGAATTCAGATCACGGTACTTTATTATGAATTTATTTCCTCATTTCGGGGTTGCCCTATATTCGCCCCTGATGATGATGATGATATTTTAAATTATCATCACCTTTATAAATTTTCGTGATTATTATTGTAGTTCATCTTTTTTTTTCTTATTATCATTATTTACTTCGTTATCGGACAAGGTGTAAATTCGACATTATTCGAACGGTTGCTTCGTCTTGGATTATATTGCGTTATTGTCATAACTCATTAGCGAATGTTTAATGACCGTGGCTATTAAGATACGACGTAATCGGTATCTTCGATTAAGCGCTAGGTAATAAAAATTTGCACGTGATGATAAACAGCGCCATTTTAATTTGTCTGCGCGATTTTCGATTTCATTTCGATGTTTTTATCAATTCTTATTTTTGTAACCGCTCTCTCGTAAATATCGCAAAAAAAAATAAATAAAAATAAACGTTAAAATGAAACAAATTTAATAATAATAATAATAATAATAACGATAATAATAAATATCGCTTATTTATGGCCGTATTGTTTTATTAGATTGATCGTATTTTCTTTTAATGTTCGTTTCAATATGTTTTGCTTGCCTTTATATTTGAATTTATATCATTTTAAAGGATTTCAATCTTTAATATGTCCGTAATATTTACAGTCGCGACGAACGTCTTTCTGTTACAAAACTATTCTATTTCTCGCCATCTACAGCTTATTCGTCTCGGTAGTTTACGTTATGCACCGCTATATTGAAATATACGGTTCAACTTTATTTTTTTCGCTATATCTGGAAACGGGAAATAGTTCTATTTTTTACTTCCGACATTCTCTCTTGACAAGTTCATATCAAACTTAATCACCGAATGCTAAACACGTACGTCATAATGTACGATGTTAAAACAATCATCTGCGTCGAGAAATACCCTTTAGTAAATCTCGATTCTTACAGATCGTAATAACGAAAACAATAAGAAGTAAGATGCCTCGGCACGATAACATATTTCAGAATACCTGTCTACTAGATACGACGAAAAAAAAAAATTGGAAATACGTATATTCTCACGCGCGTTCAATCTTACGCTGTAGAACAGCGTGCCATACAAATCAGATGGCTGGCTGATGTTCATAAAGGCTGCAGAGCGGAAGTGGAAATTTTAAAAACAGTCGATGATATATTTCCGGACGTTATATATCTGTTCTATTGGGTGTGATTTCAATGGAATCGAAACTGATAATCAGGTTAGATAATTATCGAAGGAATCACGACAGAAGTGTTTTTTCAGTGACTGTAGACAAAACAGGTAATAGACTAGAAGATGTTTCAAAGGGTGGTTCGACCTTAGGGACCATTAACACCTGATGCACCTTAGCGCTTTTTGATCGTACAACTTGACTATCGATGCTTTAACTTCCGATAGATTACAGTTTTATTGGAGGAATCATCTGTAAAGAAGCAATTAATTCACACTCTACTTCTTCATAGAAGTGTTTAATTTGTAATCGAGTTTGAGTGTTTTGAATGTTTCTTCGAAGTAGTCGCAAAAGGCAGTTACCTTTTCCTTATCGTTGCGAGCCCAACTTCCATTAGAGTTTCTGATAGGAGAAATTGTTGTTACGTTTAGTTACCATCCTTCGCCTTTTTAAAACGCTACCGTAGTACCACTGATCCAGCCTTCCTTCAGTATTAATCTTTGTCTTGATACATTTACTATGGCAAAGAATTTGAACTCGGATTCATAATATCGAGCTATAGAAATATCTAATTTCTAACTCATCATATTTTACTGAACTTTTCTAGCAAACAAAAAGCGATTGATTACTACATTATTATTGCATAAACTTTGTTTTTCATAGATGTAGCAAAAACTCGCCGCAGTTCTACATACAGTATCGCGCGGAATGTGCATTTCTGACAACCGATATACCCTGTGCACATGATTCCACAACTCTCGTAGTTTTTTTTTTGATAGAGAAATGTATTAAATACATTTCTGTTTGAAATATTGTGTTTCAATTTCTATTTTATCTGAAATTGTAATAATTTCCGACTTTCAGCTATTACTATCAATAGCTGTGCTAACGAAATCTCATTAACGTATTACTTCTTATAGACCAACTTCGCAAATTCCATTTCTATTGGTGTCTAGTCATAAGGAAATTATGGGTAATGAGTTAGTCTATGCGGTGCAAATATAACTGTCAGGATATCTCTAACTTCCTCAATTCATGATCATAATACGGAGTATTGATATATATTACAAGCTTTTTATTCCACTTCATCTATTTTTTTTTTTTTTAAATCACCTGCGAGCAATGTGAGTAATCGTTAACACATAACTTCCTACTTAAGCGTATCAAACAAGCTGACTTTTGTCCGTTCTGTCTTGAATTCATAAACATCATAATACATCCTATTAGCATGTCCCGTTTTCACTGTCCGACGTTATATTTTTAAATCCACTTCTACAAGACCCAATCCAATCAATCCCCGATGTTACGATAGCATGGGCAGCTAAAAGTGACACTTTAAATGAATAAATTGAATAAATACTCAACCACGTACCAGCCTAACCTTGCACTCGCCGTGTATTTGCGATGCTTAAGCAATACTTTTGATAAAGCGTATTTTATTAATTTTTAATTTATCTAGTACTTAATTTTTTCTATTCTGGCCTTTTTTTTTAATCCAATTTACAGACACAAGAAGTTTTACCCTGTGTAAACGGTGGTTGAACTGAACTTGCCTATTATTATTATCAGACACACACATATGCGTATATATATAATGTGTGTGTGTATATATATGCTTATAATAATATAAAATAAAAATTTTATAACTTTTTCCGATTATATAATGTTTCTTTTCAAAATATCACGAGTTTTGCGATTACGCACATCATTTTCTACTCTCTTTCTCTCTCTCTCACACACAAACATAAATCATATGGTCCATGGTGATGATATCAAATAGTGATGTTTGGTGTCAATTTGTTCGCTTTGATATATATACAAACATATTTTCTTATTCTTCAAAACCTAAAGGGTGGCCACAGATTTTACTTCAACAGAAGTTTACCTTTTCAACAGTATTTTTGATTTCATTGGCTATTTCTTTTTATTTCAAGTTTAACAAATTATGATTTTTTGAAATAGGCAGCATGTCATTAAAATGTTATTCTGCAATGTTAACATTTATTTATATTTTCAATTACGTTATTCACGCTATTCTATTCCGCTACTATATTTTCGTTTTAGTCCTTGTTTAAATTTAGCGCTTTTTACATAAATTTTAGTCAGCATTTTGGACATGCATCAGAATTACAAATAATTGATAATATACACCCACTATTAGGACATAACGTTCGCCCCAGTCGAATAAAATCAGGGAACAGTTTCCTTAAGTTTATTTAAATGCTGTTAGCTCACCCCAGCTCAGAAACAATTAGGATGTGGAACGAAGCTGCACCAAACAGTTCAGCCAAGTTACAGGAAATTTTATCACCTGGTCATATCTTACCATGGAAAGTCTGGCAATCACTCAACAGACTAACAGTTAACCCTTGAAAATGGGGCATAGAAAAAATTGCCAGGAAACAAACTTTTGACCACCTGCTACAATGTTGATTGATGGATTAGAACTGTGATGCAGATGATCTAACTGTAGCAAACGATAAAACCGTGTACTTTGCGACATATTGGACTAGAAGCATAAAGTATCTGGACACGGAAAGTAATTAAGTAGCTAACGTTGTATCTTGTTTTTTTTTTTTTAAATTTATTTCTTTCGCAAAATTTTCTTCTTTTATTTTACATTTAAATCAAATTTTACTCATCATTTTTATTTTATTATTCTCTACTCGCTAAATTTATATATGTTTAAAAATTTTCATTTATTTTGTACTATACTAAGATGTTTTTTTTTGACATAGTTTTTAATATTTCTCATGTCTCAATAATTAGCGTGCATACATGCGCATCGTTGAATAATTAGTAAATTGATCAACAATATAGTTTACCTATTCTACTCGTATTTTTGCTATTTTAATATTAGTTTAAAAATTTGGCGTTGAATTTGCATTTAAATTATCGACGAATAAATCCGTGTATACATATATATATGTGTGTGTGTGTTCGTGTATACATATGTAATCATCGTTTGTCATGGTTTTTGTAAAGTTCATTTAAATTTTGATAGTGACTTCTTTTAACGATCGCATTATGTATGTGTATATATTGTTACCATTTTATTAATATATATGATGATATTTCACAGACTAAAAGCAGTATTTCTTTTTTTAAGGTTACAAATATTTATTATTAGGTATATACGCCTTACTTGCAATATAAATGATACATTTTTCCCTATAAGGTTATGATGCATCAAGGTTAAATTATTGTGATATAAATACAAGAATTATATTTGTGCATATATATATATGTATGTATGCATATTTATATATACATATTATTTATTTATTTATGTTCACGTTGTTGTATTTTAAGAAATTTATATTTTGGAATGCACCGTTTTATTGCATGCATTTACGATGTATTTTGTATATGTGCGCATATATGTGATGTTTTTGTGTGTGTTTCGTGAATTGATAGTTCCTCGAATAATAAATAAATTATTTTTATGAACGAGTAACACGATGATAAACCGTGTTTATCTCTCTCTCTCTCTCTCTCTCTCTCTATATATATATATATATATATATATATAATTGCTGACCATGTTACGTTATTTTCTTCATGTTCGTTCGGTGTGATACGGTTAAGTTTATAACATTATTTTTTGATTAAACACATTTCACACGCACGCGTTAGATTGCACCGAGTATGATCGGCGAGTGATTACGTTGATAACATAGTGAGCTTTATATTTTTACATTATGTACTTTAATAATAATAATAACAATAATAATAATAATAAACGATTGGATGATTATTATAATCACTTGTTTCTCGAACGATCTGCCTGCTTCACTTTACTCGCTGTTATTTGTATTTTTTCTCATAATTCGATCAGCTCTCCTGTCAAGAATTTATTCTTCTTCTGTGTTCTTTTTTTATATATACACACGTATATCGTATATCATAACATTCGGTACGTTTTCGTTCGTGCTGCTCTATACGCGTTATTATTATAGGAATTCTTCCGGATATATATATTTTTTCTTTTATTGATCGGGGTCAACATTTATTCCAATCATGAAGAAGATCATAACTTTTATAGGAAACAATATAAAGAATATAGAATCGTTCACGTCTAATAATTTTATACTACAATTGTCGACGGCGCGCTTTTTTAGGTGAGTTAAATAATTTTTTTCAATTTATTTAGTTATTTTTGTAGTATTTTTTCGAGACATTCCTAAAATTTAATAATATTATTAACGGTGGTACTTTCCCATTATTTAACAGCGGTAAAAATGATTCACGCGCGCCTAGCGGTCGGTAATCGTATTAAAGTTCACACCGGCTACTAACGATATAAATTGTCAACAAAACAACATTTAAGTGTTATAAATGATGTCATTTAAAACTTTAACCATTGGTTTAACACTCGTTTGTACTATCTAATGCGTACTCTGTTGAGCGGTTAACGTTAATTAGTTATTAAAAGATTTGCATATTTAACGTAAAGTTAAGATTGTAACGGGGAAAAAAAATTATACGGAATTTAAAAGTAAAAAATAAAAAAATAATTAAGTCCCTCGCACATAGACACGCGTTTCCTTTTTTACTAACTAACCATCTATGTACATTAATAGCGATATAGTTGCCTGTAATCAGAGATGAGTTATATTTGTATGAACAAGTTATTAATTCCGCTCCAAAATACGAAACGTTCAGTATATCCTGCTGTCGTTGTGTAACATCTTCGCATCGTGAGTATATAATAATAAAGTATGTCATTAGTATATATATCACAGAAAAAGGAAATACCCTAAAAACCGAACCCTGAGACACACTTGACCGAGTAGAAAGACCTGCAACCGTCCTGTTCCCTATTTTGCAGGTAACTTAAATAGCCTACAGCAGAACCCGAAGGTATTTAAATTGCCCGAATGACCTGCTTTGTATAAAATCGTTTGGAAGTCTGTGTATATGACATCTATTTATCTAGGACTGAAACGTAATCTGTAAACAAAGTTAGTTACATAACTAGATCTAGAGCCTCTACAAAATTGTGTCACTATATCGAAATACTGAGTTCTAAAGGCGTATATATCATTTTTATAAGGAACAAGTTCAAATATTTTAGCCACCTGGGAGATATGTAGCTGTTATCGTTAAAGTCATTTCAGTAAAGTAACTTATAGCAATTCGTGGTACATAAATAAAGTACTTAATGTAAAACCGTTTAAATTAAAACTAAAGGATATACGAACAAACACCAAAATATATGGTACAATTATAATGGGTTTGCGAAGCAATACTTAACATCGTAGAAAGAATAAACAATAGAGAATTTGTGTCAAATTTCTTCAATGTGCAATTCATATACGAACAAGGGATTTGGGGAGCATAAACAGTTTCATTATTATTAACACAGAGAACTGCAGATGTTGCGTAATTTCTTGGATGGTATTTCATACACTAAAATGGATAGAAATAAGGTATTTAATATGTAAAATGTTACAGAATTAAAGAATTTAATGAATTTGCGGCTTCAATTACGTAATGCGATATTTATTATAGTATAAGCGAATATAGTTAGTTGATAATATTTTAAAATGGGAATACAGCGAACCAAAAACTTTACTGGGTGGTGCCTATTATTTGTAAAATTATACGTTATGTAAATAAATGACCCCCACTCGAGGTAATTGCAGATAAGGGAAAAAAATTACGTTTAGGAATGGGGGGGTAATTTTAGATCAAAATTTTGGGAAAACGATGGTATTTCTCACACAGTTAAAAATATTATGTGTAAGATATTTGACGAATAAATTTTGACAAGCTTTGAATATATTACAGAGGAATATTGTTCAAATCTACAGCCTGTTTAATATTGGCACCTTACTTCAAAACACCGCAAATTTTTTTCACTGTAACATGACGTGTCCCGTTTAAGCTAGGGATTATTTAAAATGTTTCCCCCGTATACAATATTATAGTTTCGTGTGTATATGATATAGTTTATATATATATATATATAGGTGGTGCGCGCGCGTGTTTAATATATATTTACTTATAGATGATATTTTTACAGCCATGACATGAGAACGTGTATACAAATCCAAGAAGACGACACAACCGAGAATTATTGGAAACGTAAGGCGCAAATGAATTTCAACAGAATATTGCCGGATATTATCGATTCGCTGACGACTATTAACGATAAAAATTCCGAACTTATTCCGGCGTACAAATGGCTGGTAAAGGTAATTTAATTTTAAATCTACCTGTAATAACTGTTCTTTCGTTTATATATATATATATATATATATATACATATATATATATATATATATATATACATATATATATATCTTCTTCTTCTTCTACTCCTTACTCGTTTTCGAGTATGAGGTTATCCTCTAATTAGGATGCGGTTTAGTCTGCTAATGAGAGTGCCGGTTATGTGATATAAGTCCTATTCGGTGTGTTGTGACAAATTTACATTTATTACACTTGAACAATTCACTGTGGTTACCCTTCTTCTGTGTTACCGTCTTTGTCTTTTTCTTTATAACTGGTTTCCTAACCGTTTTCTTAACTAACGTCGTCCACTTTGGGGCGATTTTGCGCCACAATTTCCCATTCGACTGACGTTGGTATCTTCTTTACTATCTTCAGGTCTTGTGCTACAACATCTTTGAAGCGAAGTTCCTGGCGTTTGCAAGGTCCTTTTCCGTATAGTAATACGCCGTATAGCATCATTTTGGATATTCGCTCATTTCTCATACGAATAACATGACCCAGCCATTTCAAGCGCTTCTGTGTTAAATATTGTTCTATAGATAGACAATTGGATTTTATTAACACTTCTGCATTTGTCACACGATCCTTCCATGATATTCTGCTTATTCTCCGTAAAAGTCTCTGGTGGCAAAATTCAAATTTTCGGATTTGCTTTTTCGTTATTGGCCATGTTTGGCTCCCATATAGCATAACTGGTATTATCATAGCCTTGTACACTGCTAATTTGGTTTTTATCTCTAAATTTCGATTGCAAAATACTTTCTGTGTTAATTTGCTAAATCTAGCCTTTTTTATTTCTAATTCTCGATGCTACCTCGCAATCCAAATTTGCATCGTTCGATGCAATACTTCCCAAGTATTTAAATGAATCGACGATACTTAGCCGATCATTAGATAAATGAAAATTAAACATACTGCTGTCAATCTGGACTACCTCTGTTTTATTATGATTTATAGTCAATCCAAATTCAGCGAATACGGACACAGTTTTTGCGGATTATTGCCAAAAAGTACCCAGTCATCTGCATATTGTAGATTAACGATTTCGAATGTGCTGTTTGCTGAACGAGTTTTATATTTCGTTAAATTATAAAGGCTTTTATATCGAACTGGAATTTTACTTTTATACCTGCTTCCGATGATAAACGTTGTTGTAAGACCATATCTATCATGCCCATATAGAAATTGAAGAGCATAGGATACGCATCCCTGCTTTACGCCAGTATTAATATCAAAAGTGTCGGATCGTCCATCATCACATATGACTGATCCTTTTACTTTATCATAAAGTTGAATTATCAAATGTAGTATTTTTCGTGGACATCCTACTGTTTTTAATCATTCCCAGAGTCCCGTTCTGTTTACTGAATCAAACGCCCTTTTAACATCAATAAAGCCCATACATAAACTAATTGTATAAGGGAAAATATCATATATGTAGCACTACGATGTTGCCTAAATCCGCACTGTTCTCTGGCAAAAATGAGTTCAATATAGGTTTCAACTTATCATGTAAAAGTTTACTAAATATCTCGCTAGCTGTACATAGGAGCGCAATTCTCCTGTAATTGGTACAATCTGCCGTATCACCCTTACTTTTGTATATAGGAACTAAAACTGCCTGCTTGAAATCAGCTGGTACCGTCTCTTCGCGCCATATTTTAATAAACAAGTTGTGCAGACATTTAAGCATCATTTATCCTCCTATTTTATATATATCTGCTGGAATATCGTCAATGCCAGGAGATTTATTGTTTTTTAAACTTTTGACGGCATTTGATAATTCTTCCAAACTAGGAGGCTCATTTAGTTGTATCCTACCCTCCATTTTAGTTATAGAGTCCAGCACTTTCTTGCTAAAGGTGGATTCATTGTTGAGAAGTTTTTTGAAATATTTTTGACATCTTTTTTTAACATCATTTCTATTACGTAGCAAATTTCCAGATCCATCCTTGATTGCAACTTTCCGTCTATATTTATGGCTGTAGATGGCTTTTATAGCGCTGAAGAAGCCTCGAGAATCATTTGTGTCTGATAGTTTGGATTTCCGCTGTTTTGTTTTTCCACCACGCATTTTGCAATCGCCTAGTTTCCTTTCGTGCCAGTGCCTTAGCCGTTTTAAACGCGTCATGTTTCTTTTTATTTGTTCTATCCGCTTGCCATGTCACGAATGCCAGCCTCTTAGTTTCCAAACACTTTTTTATTTCAGACGACGTATCTTCAAAGCAATTTTGCTGTTTCTTTTTTTGGATCCTAACGATGTTTTTAACGCCTCGTTGAGTTCATTTTTAATCAGGTTCCAGTATTCTTCTATCGAGGTGCTATTATTCTGCTGTATATCCTTAAGTGGCTGAGTAATTTCCGACCGAAACATTTCCACAATCTGTTTATTTTTTAGTGCATTTACGTTATATCTTCCTATTTTCACATCTTTGATATTCCTTCTATTTACATAGTGCTGATGGTGGTTCCGTCGGAATCTGAACCGAAAACGCGAACGTACCATCATATGGTCCGTATCGCCGTCAGCTCCGCGCATTACTCGCGTTATTAAACATTCCGGTTTCATTCTTTGTCGCGTAATTATATAATCAATCATATGAGGTAACTTGGATCTTGGGTGTATCCGCGTGCCCTTGTGTACATCCTTCAGTTTAAAATTTAGTTAGTTGATAATATTTTAAAATGGGATTACAGCGAACCAAAAACTTTACTGCATACGGCGTTTTGTATGCGCGGTGTCGACAACTTTTTGTAATTGTTCGTAGAATATATCCTTTTCTTCGTCTTGGACTATCCAATGTACGTGCGTATACGCCAATAATAATTAGGTCTTGAGCATTCGGGAGTAGAACTTTCATCGTAATAATGCGTTCGTTAACGCCTGCAGGTTCTTCAGTTATGTAAGGTATTAATCTATTATTAATAGCTATGCCAACTCCACGCTCTCCCTTTTTTCCGATCGCTGTACCTTTTCAGTATAAGGTGTATCCAGCCGTATTTTCAAAAAGTTTCCCTTCAGCAGGTAATCTTGTCTCATTTAAAGCTGCTATGTCTATTCCGTATCTTCTTAATTCGTATAGTATAATCGCTGTTCTTCCAGTTGGTAACTCCTTGTTATCTAATAACGTTCTCACATTTCAAGTTTAGAATGTCCATGTTTTTAATGTCTTCCTGTCTTTACTATTTATTAACAACAAATGTGCTCCATCTTGGATAGTGCTGTGCAAACTGGTACAGAGGAGCTCAAGCCATTCTGTGTTACCACAGATGGCCGTCCGCTGCCTGACAAACTTTTTCCATTTACTTCACTTTCATGATTTATTTATTATCAGTTTGATTAATGGATTAGAGGATAAAATATATATATATACATTTATATACTGAATTATGTATACAGCATAAAAAAACCGAATATATATATATATATGTATATATATATATAATGCTTTTTTAAAAAATATATTAGTGTCATAACATAGCTACAGGTACTAAATACTATATATGCGATCAGGGGTGGATGGGCTCATAATCAGTCAATCGTGCAATGCGCATACCGGCGCCAGTTTTCAGGATGTATTTTAAGAATTTCCCGGAGGGGGTTCGTGATTTTTTCTTCCAATTTTTTTTTATTTATTTATTTGAAAATACAGCAATCAATTACAATATAAGGATATAAAAAACACACGAAATACAAATTCTATTACCTATAATTTGGAAAAAAACTTAAAAAAAAAATAATAATAATTAAAAAATACTTTGGATTTTAGTGTACAATTAAAAAAATGATGAACAAGTTCGGATTTTAGGTCAAAATTAAAAAATAAAAACAGAACAATAAAAACCTTGGCTTTAACCAATTTTTTTTCCAAATGTATGATTGAATGAATTAGATACCAAAAATTACTTAAAAAATACAAACGGTACTTGAAAAAAGAATGTCAACTGTTTAGTTTAAAATTAAAGAGCAAACAAAGATTAAAAATATTTATTTTAAAAAAATTAGTTTTTCCTTCAAAAGTTTCTGTTATCATTCAGCTGTTCAAATATGACGGACTAGATTAAATAACATAAATTTTTGGGTAGAACTCAGGAATGGCTTGAAATTTTTCAACTAATTCGGAAAATTAGATGGACATTGATATTTGTATATATAGTAAAACTTTTTAACCGTCACTCTAGTGGCAGCTACGTTAATGACCTTGAGGACGCGTTGGTCATTCTTTACCAGTCAGTCGGCTTAACAAATTGGTTAGAGTGTGATAAACAGGATGAAGGTTTTTGAAATGTTGACCGACGAAGATATTGTATGTAATGTTCAGCAGTCCGATAATGATGAAATTGACGACAATGATGAAGAAACACAGTTATTCGAAAGCTGAAATAATGTTACTAAAGTTTACATCGATTGGTTTAAGAACAGGCAAACTTTACAAAGATCTTACGTCTAAAATAAAAAAAATTAAAAAAAGGAAGCTCCAACTGCAAAGGAACAGAAAAAAATTACCGATTTTTTTAGACGGAAACAATTATGATATGTATTACATATTCACGGAGTGTCGCTTATCTAATTTTCTGTCAGT
The DNA here is from genome assembly GCA_032883995.1 of Coronaproctus castanopsis. Lineage (NCBI taxonomy): Eukaryota > Metazoa > Arthropoda > Insecta > Hemiptera > Monophlebidae > Coronaproctus > Coronaproctus castanopsis. The sequence goes on from CM065053.1 coordinate 111,651,850, forward strand.
CGTTAGGTTGACGAAAATCATTTAACTGACTTCTTTTAACTACTTTCGATTTAATGAGAACTCTTCGTTTCAATTTTGACCTTGGTATGTGTATTTAAATTTAGAATTAAATATAACAAGACGTCATATTTTGAGGAACTTGTGAAAGTGTATGGCGATTATTTTATTTTAAATAATTTGGGAATGAATGTTGAAAAATACTCCAAAAAATTATTACATTGAATTGTAATGAGCAATTTGTATTGCGCATTCATCATAGTTTATACAATTTTTAAGAAAGAACGTTACGCAATAAACATATTTGTCCAAGTTCAAAAAATATGATTATTAATTGTTTTTAATTAATATTCGACTATATCCTGTATTTTTTCGTGTAATAGAGGTTTGAACTTCGAGTTTCTTTGTTCGGTTCATTATATACACATACATACATAATACATCCATACATACATACATATATATATAATATAATACAATCATTATTCTCATCATAGGCGCCGACTTTGCGGTATAGGGGAGCAGTTGTCCCCACAAAGTTATTATACCGGGGCCATGCCCCTCACGGGTTTTAATTAAGGACTTTGCCTCTTCAATGTTTACTGTTCAATTGTTATAAGCCTTTCAGTACCCTAAGTTAGACATTAAAATATATAAAATGTCGTTATTTCAGGTAATTTATATGCAAGATTTATTGTGTATGCTTGATAATGACGTAACTGTCGAAAAGCTTTACAATAGAAAAGTTTTATAGTGATTCAACTGTGTTATGATTTTATTTTGTTTATAATTCATAAAATCACTACTCTCCGATATATTAACATTTAATGGAACCTGAACCTTGGTGTAGAGGTTTATATAAACTTTGATGAAGACTTATTTTTTGAAAATATATAAATAAAATTTATTTGTAAAAATAAATCTAAAAGTTAAATTACCTCTGGCTAGTGTAATATGTATATCAAATTACAAGTTGTAGTTATATGAGTATTTCAGGTAATTTATATGTAAGATTCATTGTGTAAGCTTGATAATGACGTAACTGTCGAAAAGCTTTGCAATATAAAACTTTTATAGTGATTCAACTGGGTTTTTGATTTTGTTTTGTTTATAATTCATAAAGTCACTATTCCCCGATATATCGATATTTTATATATACATTTTATATATATATATATGATTTTTATATGTAAGAAAACAATTTTCTGGAACACAAAAAAAATATTTTTTGGCCCCCCTCAAAAAAAAAGTGCGCACCTGTTGTCATGCCTACGACTTATGGTTGGCTTGGTGAGAAGTTAATTTCTTAAAATTCCAATGTTATTTTTTATCTGCTGTTAAAGCGTTTTGTTTATTCGTTATATTGTATCGTTTTTTAACTTACTACTGTCGCTGCTTTCCCCTTGTTAACATTGATGCCTTCATTGTGATACAACATTGATGCATTTGGATGTACTTTTTTCTAATTATCTACAAATTAGATTGAAAAAAAATTTTGGGTCAACTTTCGCTCGTGAATAATGTACAAAGTGGTGTTATTTTTGAAAACAGATGGTTGAAACGTTATGAAAATTAATAATTTCGCCTTTTTTTTTGCTAAATTCGGGAATACTATAAACTAATTATTTCGAGTACTTTATTCATTTTATATTTAAAAAAATATGTCAAAAATGAGCGTAAATAATAATTACTTGATTTACTTTTAATTTTTAGTGTTTTGAATAATTAAAAAATAATTGTTTTCGGACTAATAACGAGTTATGTGAGTTTAACGTCTTGAGGTTTAACTTTAGGTTTGTGGTTTTTACCCTGTAGAGGACCCGTGGTATGTAATTAGTGATATGACTTTGAAAGCATTAATCCGGACCTAGGGGGTATACATATACGTATATAAACGACCAGTGCAGCTGGAATTTCGTTTGGGAATAGATTAAATTTCGATCAAATTTTATTATTTATTTACTACATTTTTTTTTGTACAACGTGCGTTGACCTGTAATAAAATTCGAATGAGTTCGATGTAAAATGTTGAATTTTATCAATCATCGCTTTAAAGTTACATGGGCACGTGTGAAGGTCATCGAAGGTTATATGCATTCGCTAGTACGCAGATTTTTTAAATAACAGGTTGCACTAATGACCTCAAACCTAATCTTACTTTTTACTTTTCCCGTTCTATATATATATTTTTTAATATGCTTTTTAAATACGAAATTCGTTAATTGTGCAAATTGTCGATTTTTATTATTGAAAAAAGGGTGTGTTATAATAACTTCGATATTTCTATATAGACGAAAGAAAATACGTTAACCAACTAATGAAGTTAATCGTTGATTATGGTTAAAAGTGTAATTTAGAAAGTCGTGACGTTGATTAAAAATATTAGGTACGTTAGTTTCATCTAAAACTAAGCAAAGTCGATAAAATATATCGTATTACGAAGCCGTTAATTAGTAATAATAATTATCATAATGATACACACACACATATATATATGTATATGTTTGCATATATATATATAGTTTACTCAGATGTGTGTAGTGTTAGTTTACTCTGATGTGTGCAGTGTCATTATGATGTTTACTCTGATGTGTGTAATGTCATGAAATGTAAGTAAAACTTGTTTCTTTGTGAATTGTAGTGTTTCATTTTTATTTTTTATTTTTAGTTATTATATTTTCTCTTGTTATTTCAAAAAAGTCTCTTTTGGTTTCCAATTTATTGGTTTATACGCGCGAACACACACACACACACGCATATATATATGCATAAATAAAAGAATGTATTTCCGTGACGCCGACGTCCCGTAAAATAATTACAAATGCACAGTGAACTTTATTTTCTGTGCACGAATTTGTAAATATCACCATCATTATTGTCGCCGTATTGAACGTTGTTTTACTCGTGGCTAGCGTATTGTACTGTGTATGTGTAAATTTTTATATATGTATATATACTCGTATATATATATGTATATATATGTATATATATATATTATGTATGTGTGTATGTTTATTTAATATTTGAAATGTAGCAGATATTTTTTTATTCGTTGTTCGCGTATACATTTTAAGATGTAATTGATATTAATAATTTGTTAAGTATCACTAGTTCTAGCGTTTTAATTTGATTTTACGTTAACTTTATTGACATAAGTGTCGTCATATATTATTTTTTAAATGTGGAATCGTATTACGTGGGGGGTTGTAATTAGAATTCAGTTTTTTTTTTAAATATATGGCCTGGCTACACGTACCATCTGGCCACCGAAATATAACGAATGATTTAGATTAAACTAAAAGAAAAGAAAAAACTATGAAATATTAATAAAGCCAGAGAGGATAATCATAAGAATAGGGAACATAAAAAATTGAGAAGGAAAATTAGTCCCAAAACCGAAACCAACTGTTAAATTAGAATATGATTAATACTAATGAATTTAAATAATACTATTAAAACACAAACATCCAAACATAACAAGGATAGAATACAGTAAGGACGGAAAACATCAAGAGAGAATAACTTCTCGAGCAAATTCATAATGTTCAAACCAACCACAGCTGAAAAATAAATGGTTAATATCTTCTCTAAAATTAACACTACTATGATTAGTACAACGAACATAAGGGAGGATTTACAAGATTGAAGTTCAAAGCTACTCTACAATGACCAGAACGTAGCCTACATATGACAGTGATAAATCTGCGGGAGGAAGTTGTGATCGGAATAACAGAGGGAAGGTGTTTGAACTAAGGTACATGGGGAAATTCAGTTTGAACGATACTATAGGTTTTAACTTTGATTGAAGAATTATGTATACTTTCAACTCAGTCAGTTTTAAAGGCTCTCCTAATCATGTCATATAGGTCGCCAGAGGGAATATATGAAAAACGATCTCCAGAATTAATAGCACTTTTCGCTAAAGTATCGACTCTGTCGTTTATATGCCACAATGACTATGTATCCGTAAAAACTTCAAGTTACCTCCACATTGAGAGATAATCAAGCATTTCTACTTAATTTCTAAAACGAAATGGCGAGAGTTATAATTTAAACTACTGTTTTGAATAGCCAAAAGTGCATTAAGGCTATCGGAGCAAATAACAAAATTTCCGGAACAAAAAAAAAGTTTTATAATACATTCACATGCCTTATCGATCGTTAACAGCTCCGCTGTAAATATGGAGGTCTCAGGAGGTAAAGAAAACTGCTGTTATAAATAAATTCGGAGTAAAAAACGCAGCACTCACATTCTCATTGGATCCTGGGAACTTACATCCATCGGTGAAAATCTGAATATATTCAGGATATTTTGTTACGGTGATAAAATAGGAATGAGCACTGACTAATTCAAGTGGTAAATTAAGTTTGATTAATTTTTGACATGTGTGAATATCAATGTCTATATTAATTAGATTAATGTCGTAGGGAAGGTTAAAATATATAGAAGGAAAAACGGGAAAGGGTGCAGGCTTATATGCAATATATCGGGAAACCCGTTTGGCAAGAAGAGAAATTTTGGAGTCAACAAAGAGCTAGTTACTGAAAAGATACAGGGTTTTTTAAATAAATACTTTATAACTATTTAAACTAGCGTTGGAGTTAAAAGACGAGTAATTATTGGGCTTTTAATTAAATGTATCGTTAGAATTAACGGATACGTCATTATAATTAGAAAACCATAAACTTTTATTATTATTAACAATATTAACATTATTATTATTAAAGTTTAGATTGTGGAATGTAGTGATTTTTTATACTTGATTACAAAAAAAAGTTAAAATAACTAAACTTTATTTATAAAGCAAAGCTTTTCGGCAACTACGCCATTATCAAGCTGTATGTAAATAAAATTAAATATATAAAATCATAAAATATTAATTTAAATCTAAGTTCACAATTTTTACACAATAAATGAATTATAAATACTTAAAACTATCTGACAGTCTACAGATAGTTTTAAGTATATTTATAATTCATTTATTGTGTAAAAATTGTGAACTTAGATTTAAATTAATATTTTATGATTTTATATATTTAATTTTATTTATATATAGCTTGATAATGGCGTAGTTGCCGAAAAGCTTTGCTTTATAAATAAAGTTTAGTGATTTTAACTGTTTTTTGTAATCAATTATTATTATTATTACTATTATTAATATTATTATTATTATTATTATTAGTTGTGTGTGTTATCCCAATACTGTGTTTATTATTATTCTTGACCGTAATAACAATATAGTTTCTCGACGTATTATGTAATAGCTTTAACTAAATCATTTATAGGGAATAATGTTATCAAACATACCCGAGCTTTCAATTCTTTCTGAATTAATTGCGTTATCTGAATCCATATCAACATTACATTTATGTGTATTAGTAGAATACGGGTCTATCGCCGTCCCACCACTCGTTATATTACACAGTCTATTCCGACTACCCGAGGTTTCAGACATATTCTACATTAAGTAACATATATATATATATATAAAATATGTAAAATGATACTATACCAAGATATCCGAGTGTGTTTAGTGTGTGACTATAACGCTATCAGAAATACAAAAAAAAAGACGATAAATATTTCGAAAAACGCCTGGCAACGGAAATAATGAACGCACAGACACGAACTTGTCACCGAACGAAAACGATCCGTTATTCTTGAATTATATAAGAAGAATTTGAACAAAAAAATTATTTTCATTATTCGCTTACAGTTTTATTGATTTTGATTTGTTAAGTCGAGTTATAATTTTGATTTTATAATTTTGCTTCATTTTAAAGGAGTTGCAAAAAAATCTAATCGATAGCGACAAAAACTGCGGTTTGACGGTTCTTCAGTCGTATCAGATATTGATGAATAATTCTAGTCTCGAACCTGAAACCGAACGTCTAGTCCAAATAATGGGATGGTGCGCAGAAATGGTTAGTACGTCAGCAATAATAAAACTATGATAATGATAATAATTTTCAATTGTAATAATAATAATAACAAATAATTTATAACAATTGAAATCAAATTAATTTGTAGCATATTTCTTTTTGGCGAGGTATGATTTAAACCAGCTTATATATATATATATATATCATCTTCATCTTCAGCCTATATCAGTCCACTGCTGGATGTTGGCTTTCCTCAATTGTTTTCAGTTATTACTATCCTGAGCTATTCTTATCCAATTGTTTCCTGCGACACGTTTCAAGTCATCACACCAACGATTTAGGGGGGTCTACCCATGTTTCTTTTCTGATCAATTGGCCAACATTCCAATATCCGTTTTGTCCATCTGTTATCTATTCTTCGGGTTATGTTTCCGGCCCATCTACACTTTATTTTTTCCATTTGCTCCGCATCATCATGTAGTCCAGTCTTCTCTCTTATCCATTTGTTTGGCTTTCGGTCAGACAGTTTTACGTTATGTCTTTCTTGCGCTATTGTGTCTTTCTTATTTCCTTAATTTTGTTTTTGTAAACGTCCATATTTGCCAACCATATATAACAGTCGGTAAAACACACTGATTATATAATTTCCTTTTCAAATATATCGACATTTATTCGTTTTTGAATACGCTGTTTAGTTTTCCAAAAACTACTCACGATAGTGATATTCTGCGATTTATTTCTTCTAGCATTAACATATTCCTATCTGCTGTAATTCGTTATCCGCGGTATGTGTAATTTCTATATCTACGCTATCAATGTTTATTCTTAGTTCCCTGTTCGTGTCTCACATTACTTTTGTATATTGTAAATTTATCCTTAATCCTACTTTATTTGTGTATGTATTTAATTGCGTTATCATCCCTTGTAGTCCTTCAGCACTGGTGCGTATCATTTGCAAATATAAGATGATTGAGATATTCTCCATCAATCTTTATACCTTTCGAGTTCCAATCTCTTTTTTCGAATATAGATTCTAATACATCAATAAACAGTTTCCGTGACAGTGTATCTCCTTCTCGTACCCCACTTCTCATTGCTATTTTTTTTTTTGTCATTCCATAATGCTATCTGCATCGGTGCAGACTAGTGGATGTTCTTGATTAGTTGTGTATATTCGTTTTCTTTTTACTACTATACAATGCATCCATTACCGCCCATACCTCTATTGTATCAAGTGTCTTTTCGAAATCGATGTATGTCATGTACAGTTTTATATTATATTCCTCTTGTATTAATGTTGTAATTGTCAGTATGTGATTATTTGTAGTAAAGCCTGATATAAAGCCTGCTTGTTCTCTTGATAAAATTCAATGCATTCTGATACGAATGAATATTATCAAGTGGAGATAAATTAATAGAACTTGAAACCGAATTAGAAAATACAAAATGAGACATTTTAGGATCGAGGGAGGTGAACAGGAGAAAATGTGCTAAAGTTGAAATCACAACACATACTACACTATATAGGACAAGATAAGAATCAGATGAGTGGAGAGTAGGATTTTTAGTAAATAAAACACGATGCGACCAGATAGAAAAATATGTCGGAATATCTGATAGAATAGCATACATCGTTATTGGAAGAAATCAAAAATTGAAAATAATTCAAGTTTATGCTTCAACACAATCCCATAATGATGATGAAATGGGTGAATTTTATCATAAAATACAGGTTGTTTTGGAAGAAGACAAATGTAACTATACTATAAAAACAGGAGATTTTAAATTTCGCTATGATGTAAGAGAAACGTCAGTTTGAAATGATAGTATTAGTCGAGAAACGAACGCGGAGAAATATTAATGAATTTCCTAAAAGCTAATAAATTCTGCGTTATGAATACATTCTTTTTATGAAAAAGTAGAAACGGAAGTGGACATGGGGAAGACCGAATTGTAAATACAAAAATGAAATTGACTACATTATCACCATCAATGTACACATATAGTACAAGATGTTTCAGTAGTAAACACTGTCAATACAGGTAGCGACCATAGACTACTATGAAGTAGGTTGAAAATTAATCGAAAACAAGGATCGAATAACAAGAGTATATCAAGGAAAGTAGATACAGGCACAAAATACACAACAGCATACAAACAAGCGTTGCAACTTACGCTACAAAGTAAACCAGAAAGGCAACTGAAAGAAGAAGCAAAAATTATATCGGAAGCGATAATGTAATGTACGGTTAAAATAGCTCCGTTAGTAGAGAAAAAAATAGCAACAAAAATTTAGCACGGATACGAAAAAGCTGATTGAAAAAAGACGAGAACTGAAAGTGGATAACAACAAGAACCTAGTTGAATGGACAGAATTAAATAAATTAATAAGGTAACAGATGCGAAGTGATATCAGAAAGTTCAATACCAATCTAATAAAGAAAACACTGGAAGTAAATAGAGGCACAAAAATATTTAGAAGAGTATTGACAAATGGGAAGAAAATACTTACGAAAATAAGTAACGATAAGAATAAAACCAAAAATATCTTAGAAATAACATTGGGGTAAAGCAAATGAACCGTGGGTGGTATTTTGTATTATGTAGTTGTTATTATCAAAATTAGTACTAGTAGTAAATTACGTAAAAAAGCGAGTTTAATATTTTATTGAAGTTTTTTCCTTTTTTTTTTTTTTGTCGGGTACCATGTACTGCTACCGGAAGTAGGAAGTAATTAATGGGTATATCTATATTTCGGAGAAATTGGGAGAACTGCTTGTAGTACAATTGGATCATCGGATAAAGCCTCTTGTAGCGAGTTGCAACTAAATTTTTGAGGCGGGTATACGGAGTATTGTGTACATTTAAAAAGTAAATGTCGGAGTACTAAGAGTATCTGGAAGCAACGAGCGAATGGATCTGTTGTATTTATAATGTAGCTACGAGTCAATACAGTGTGACCAATGCCGAGACGAGATAGAATTATCGTGTAAAAAGATCTTCCAGGAAAAGGATAAGAGCGAATAGCTTTAAGGTGATCGGGATTCTTCTTTGTTTTTTGTTGATGGAACCTATCGTATCAGATTTGGATATAGGAGTTAATGGATAAGGTTGGATAGTGGCTGTTTCTTTAACTATTTTGTCTGCTAGTTCATTTGGTGGAAAACCTGTGTGACTTAGGATTCGTAATAAAATTATATTAATAGTAGGGCTACGGTATGAGTGACTCAGGATTTCTATAGTATAACTGGGTGTAATGTAGTGGAGTTACAATTGAAACACATGATGGAAGAGAAAGAAAATTGGAACATATTATATCGAGTAATTTTCGAAAATTTACAAATCGTCGTTTTGAGAATTGCACTTAAGAATTATTTAACTAATCTAATAAGTTACTTTTAAAATAGGTTAATTTAATAAACGTACGATATAAATACGATTGTGAGAACAGATATCGCCTGTTTTTGCCCGGTTTAGTTTAACTTTATTTCATATAGTTTCATTTTTTGATTATCAGCTACGCAAGTCCGTAATTGCATCATCGTCATCGGTCAGTAACAGCGACCATGTACTCGGAGGATGTCAAGAAACAGACATGAACAAAGTATTACACTCGTCGTTAAATCAATTATTATGGCAGTATTTTTACAGTACGACGTGTTTTTCTCACATACTACACCTATTTCACAAGGTAAACAAAGTTTAAAAAATCATTCGTTCGAATAACTTTTTGAATTTTTTCATTTATAGTCTCTTATAAATGATCCGACGTTGAAGGTCAGTCGTTTAGCAGAGCAGTTTGTTCAGTAACCTGAATAATTGTTAGTTAAAATACGGAAAAAAAAAACTGCAACTCCATACGTCTTACGGCTAGTGAGCGTTTTAATATCCAAGTTCAAGCTAGCAATCCGTCTTTAGACGGTTACAATCTGTATCGGATAAGAAAATGGTATAAGTAGAGAACAGCCCGGTGTCCAATGGTCGAATAATGCTCATGACTGAGCAGGGTGGAAGAAATTGGGATAGGCTTATTATCCGACAGTGGATCGATGAGAGCAGTTAGGATATTTATTTCCCATTGTCGCAAATAATCATACATAGATATGTAGTCAAGATATATTCTACAATCCTACACGTCGCAAGAGCATTAAATGTATGTATGCGCATGTGTGTGCTCGCGTGAACTTCTTGCGCAATAATGCTTAAATATGTTTAATTGTTCATACAGGTATTTTATGTGTGCGCATTGGCTATATATGTTATATGTATACTCAGTTTCATTCATTTCGTGCGCTTAAATTATAGTATTAATATTATCTCGTATAAGATTTAACATTCGTGTTACTAAACCGTAAATACCATAAAAGTATATATCAGTGACAGCTCCTGGTTTAAAAAACGGTTGCAATTACACCTAACATATACACACACACACACATTTTTTTTCACACAACGTCACAAAGTAACATTAATAATATCAATGTCAACGGAGTGGTGTAATAGAAATACCAGAACCTTTTAAAACGGTAATTAGAAAAACATAAAATTATGAAGTTAGATAAAATATTAAATTAAAATATGTTAAAAATTTGTTTCCGCATGAATAAGTACAAAATTTATACAATTAGAAAAGGATAACAATTTTTAAAATACTAAAACGAAACAATTCGATAAACTACATCAAATAATGAAGCATACTTATTTTTTCACAATATACACAAAACGATCTTCTGAAAATGAAACGATCATTTGCCATATAAATAATAAAGCTTCAATAAGGAAAAATTCTATATAAATTAACATCGGTCAGTAATACGAACAACATAAACCGGAGGGAGTTAATGAAACAGTTCACACGCGGCAATGTATACGGTAAAAGAGAGAAACATCGACAGAAATTCGAAGAAGAAAGATTAATATCTGAATTGACTGGTAGTATACGCACTCAACCTCATCCATGTGTTATGAACAACACAATGAGAAGAACTTATTCTGCAGCGTCAAGTGTGGGTACTTCAAGGATTCTGTTTGTAAAACGATTACAACCAGCAGCCGCTAATAAAGCCTTTGTAAACTCTACACCCATAGTAGCATTAGGCGCGTAATCACCACATAACGCTGTGCGCAGCTTTCCGATGTCTTCTTTAGGTTGCAGTGAGCGTGTAACCACAAAAATTTGTAATTAGGAATTTCAAATCATTTTTTTTTAAGATTTTTTATTTTTTACAATAAATTCTACGAAAAACATAATTATACTTTTTGTTTAATCTCCATAAAATAATTAGTACTTTTAATTGTTTTATTACATCATAAATTTTTATACTGCTTTATGTACAAATCGTCACTGGTATATACTCACTAAATTAAAAAAAAAAAAGTTACATTTTCAAACAAGATAACTCAGAGTGAAATTAGTGCACAGCGCGCGAAAATGTCACTGTAAAGAATAGTATATTGTTATGTATTACAAAGTTTTGTAAAGGGGAATGTTACACTAATTAAGAGTGCATTGTACCTCCGTAAATGAAACAACTGTAAAACATTAATTTGAATAATAAAGTATTTTTATTAAAAAAAACATCTGTGCCTCGGAGTGCAGGGAAGAAGTGATACTTAAATACATTTTAACAAAATTCGATACAGATTTTTTTGTTAAATATAAACACACACATGTATTATATATATATTAAGTCTACCTATGTGCATAAGTCCACGCACATAACACTACAAAACGTCGTTTGATTATATGTATATTATATATATATATATATATATATATATATATATATATATATATATATATATATATATCTGCCTGTTATTTTCGTTCGCTCGTCGTTTTGCGGGTTAACTCCTCATACATAACGCGCCCATAGAAGTTTCACTTCAAAAACATTCAACATGTAATAACTTAATCTGTGACCAACCTCGTTCCGATAAACACGCGCCTATACAACAATTAGTAACTTAGTGCCATCGATCTATAGTCGGATCATTTTATTAAGTTACTCTTATTGGTATTTTTTCGATTTTAATCATCGGTTCCATTTATCGAATATAGAATAACTTGATGTCTGGCCAGCAATTATTTCACTAACAATAGACTCGGTTACACCAGATGACCAGGTTGCTCATCATAACAGAGGCGCTTCGCTAGTAAATTTGTGATGCTTATCAACTTCGTGAAGTATATACATACAATAATTATTTCATAATTAACTTTCAGTTATGATAAGGATAATTCTGTTTATTACGGCAAGGATTGTGTGTAACTTTTATAATAAAATATTTGTTCATTTTTACATGACTGATATAGAGTAGACCGAATCGAGATTATCTACAAATCTAAATGATTTACTTCCTGATGTAAACATGGCATAAATACAATGTTAATTCTAGATTCTTGGTACACCAGTGTTAATTTTCATTACGCGCACAAATTATTTTATACGTTTTGTTTTGTAATGGTAATACAGATTCCGATGACGGTTGTTTATACACGTTAAATTTAAAGTACAGTTTTCGGAATTTAATAAATTCAATTTTAGTTTTGAAAATTCGAAATCTATAACATACACACGATTCTTTAGTTTAAAAAAAAAATGAGGAAAATGACGTGTACGCAAAAATTTTAACGACCTTGAGTACAATAGCACAAGCTTAACTATAAACAGTTAAATAAGTGCCAATTATAAAATGTATATACATTCAGATTATTTGGTCCAATAATCAAAGCTTCTCTGACTAATAGTTAGCTACATTTCTAACTCTTCAAACGTAAATCGTTTTAAGCGGATGTGTAACTGTGCCAGTGTCTAGAAGTTTAATCATGTTGGTATGTCGTGGTGAAGTTTCTTCCGAATGATGTCAAAGATCATTTTACCCCAAGCTAACGACGAATGTCGTCATTACGAAAGTGATATAGAGGTGATACATTTTTGTTACCATGGGACTTTTCCCCCCTTAATGCAGGTCTATACGTCTAAATAGGTTTATTTATTATAAAAAGACGGATTTGTTATGCCTGAATTTGCAAGAAAAACAAAAATTGTACCGACTACACTATACAACTAAGTAATAAGAACAGTAGTTAGTTTATTACGTCACATGATGGATAATGTTGTTTTTATTGAACGATATTCTCACACTTTAAAATGAGTATAACTGCGTGTTAAATGTAAATATTGATAAGGTATATTTTTGTAGGCATATATATATATATATATATATATATATATATATATATGTGTGTGTGTATGTAATCAAATAAGTTTGTTGTATTTATTTAGGATTTTGTTTAATTTTTGTATTTTAGCGAGTCGAGAATACGGATGTAATATTGAGTTCTACACGTTCTTACTTTTATTATATATAAGTGATTGTTCGCGTATTATATGTTATTTTTACTTTTTTCTGGTTTAGGTTAATCATTTCGCAATAATTGGTCAAGTACTTGATAAAGAAACACACTCTGATAAAACTTTAAATCAGTTTACGATGAATCGGTATAGCGCTATAACCAAATACAAAACATCGTATAATACTTTTGCCTTGCCGTTGTTGTTGTCGTTCTACATGGTAATGCTGAATAATACGATAATTTTAATATCAACTAATTATTTTGTTTTTCATCACGTTTCAGTATCGATTAACATTATTCGGATGCTTATATATATATATATATTTATATATATATATGAATGTATACATATATGTATATTAATTGATAGTAACAAAGTTATATCAGTACCGTAAATACGCTACTATTCTAATCGTGATTTAATTAGTTACTTTTTTTTTTCTTTATCGAGTTCTATATAATACATTAACACACGGTTGCCACGAAGTTTTGTATCGGATCCGTTCAATCAAACATTCTTCGTAGTCATGTGAGCCTACACATACGTGTGTGAAAAATAATTTGAAATACCAAAAATACTAAATTCCGGAAATCTAGCCGACAAATTAGCTACAAAGCTCTTATTAGTGGATTCAGACGCAGTTGCAGCCTGGAAGGAGGAATGTAATCAAAGGACCCACATTGAAATAGAACGATAAAAATACCGGATTGCGAGTGACTAGGTTTTTATCTAGATCGAAAAAGCAGCGCCTCTGAACCGTGTCTGAAATGACAATGGAAATAGTGGTCGTATGCTCACAAAGTGTAGGGTTTCAAAAATGATCCATCTTGTGATCGCTAACTAGGAGATCAATGGGTTATGTCCACAACGTATGTCTGCGTAGATATTTTAGCGGCGCATATGGAAGATATTCGAATTCGGAAGTGGATATTTAAGCTACGCGTTGCGACATCATTATCATTATTATTGCAATAATCTGGGCTGTGTATTGTATCGTCGTTTCGATAGAAGAGGAAATAGCCATCAATCGTTTTGCTCTTTGAGAAAGTTGAGTTCCGTCTGATAGTTTAAATATGCCATATGTAGTTATCCGGACCAGAATGTTTTTGCTTGTGCAAGCAAAGTTACAAGGGTTTAGACCGAAAAAATGGTCGTCATTACATTGGCGTGTACTGCGTGCAACTTTTGCCGGGTTAACATTTGACCAATGTTTCCCCCTATATGAATAAGACCGAGAGAAATGGCTGAGAATAATCAAGGATTGGCGAGTAGTATCTTACTGGGATTATAATCCGAAGATTACATAAGATTATTAATAGTGGTTTTGTATTCATTCCGATTTCCTCTCTTTTGAATATATATATATATATATATATATATATATATATATATATATATATATATATATATAAATATATATATATATATTACGCTAGATTATAAGATACAGTGGTTTTCGTATTCATTCCGATTCGTAAACATTTTTATAACTCCCGTTCCGGTGCTTTAATTTTTTCCTCACTAGAGTCTAGATGTATTGAAAAATTGAGAGATTTCCAACGCATTCGTTTAAAAGAACTGCCATTTTTATTTAGCGAGAAATATGCATATAACTATTACCGTATTTTATTGATTTGAAAATTAGTTAAGAAATGCCGTCAATAGTTAGAAACGTGTATATATGTCGCATATATAATCGATACATGTATAACTAAGAAAAAAAACCACATAACAAACGGTGATATTTATAACGCAATTATATTACAGTACGCCGCCTATAATTGAATTTCGCTTCTTAATTAACGTTTCGAATACCAAACGTACTCCGATTAAGCGTTGATTACAGGATTTTCCGTATCGATGAGTTCGTCTTGATAACTGGCTTACTCTTATTACGATTTACGAGATGGCGGAATCGATTTTATTAAGAACTTGAATTTTAATTTGCTAATTTTTGCTGTATATTTCGATGAAACCGGTTAATTACGTTAAAACTTTACCGTAATGTTACTACCGTAATGTTACCGACACTTCGAATTTCGATATAAACTCGTTTTATGAATGTTCTAACTTGTAATTAAAGGGCGTCCAATTTTGACCATCGTCGGTGTTTTGAATATTCGATCGCTGCGTTGGATAATTTTATTTATTTATTTTTTTGGCGATTTGGTCGGAAATTGGGGGTGGTATAAAAAAAAGATCATTCATTTCGAGGGTTGCAGAATTTTTAAACGGCGTCGATTTCAAATTTGCAAAAAACAATAAAAAATAAAAGCGATATTTACGTTACAGTATTATATAATATATTCTAATTATTATCGTTAAGATCCACTTGCTCGCTGATTCTGGAATTTTTCTGCAAAATTATTGTAGTTATTCGCTGTGGATACGGAGTCAATCACTTTCACCTCGTGTCAGAATATTCAAATACGTGTAGCAATAATTACAAAACACGTCAATAATATTTCTGCGGATTACCTTATCCTTTCTAATTCACTTAATGTTTTAAATTCTATTCACAACTTTTCTTACGAACAATGCAGCTTTACAACACGTATTCTCCATGACTTCCTTACTAGATCTCAAGTTTTTATATTTTTTATTTGGATTCTCAGCCACATCGTTTTCCCCGGAAATGAGGTTTTTGCCCGAGCTGTTATCCTCTCTAGCAACGTAAAATCTTTCCTGAAATCTCTCATAACCAAATGTTGGAGTCGTGTGTGAAAGTCTAAATTTCTATTAATCCGCTGTCTCAGTTGCCATTTCCTTTCCGATTAAGAAAGAAAAGTGTTATTCTTACCGGACATCGAATATCCAACTCAAATCTTATCCTTTCCTATCTTCTTCGAGGCACGAACCCTCCTCTCTGTTCCTTTGGCCAAATGTCACAACTGCTTATTCCCCACATACTAACATCTTGTCATGTGCTCACAACACTTAAGCACAGCCTTTCTCCTTCCTTACTTGGACTCTTATCTGAATTTACCGACCGTATCCATAATGTTTTCCATTCCCTAAATTCACTGAACCTTTTAAATCAGATGTAAGACCATAGTAAGTCCGTGTGTCATATTACTCGTTAGTGTAGCCGGCGACTAATGCAACTTTGGAATCCAGCAGCACTTGTTGAGTGCATGTGCTGCTCTCAAAAATATATATGGTACTTATAAATATATCAGTGTCTTTTGAAGATTTTTCTCCCTCCCGCTTAAAAAAGAAAATGCAAGGATATTTTAAATGAAGTAAAGTATCGTAAACTGAAGTATTTCGGTCGTATAATGCGACACCCAGAACGATACAGCCTGCCCCGTTTGTTAGTGCAGGGAAAACAACCTGATTACGAAATTTGTCAAATTGGTTTTACCCCAAAGTGATAAGTTTGTTTTGAGCAATTTTAGACTGACGTCGGAGTCGTTAGAGTTTTATTCTTGAATCGTTGCATTAGTGTTATATTTCTTCTAGCTCTGTAGCCCGATATTTGACACCCGTATTTCCATAAGTATCTGTAAAATTTTATTATCCAAATGTAACTTCCAATATCTACCTATTAACCAGTATATTTGGAGAATTTTTAAATTTAATTCATTGCTTTTAGTCATCCAAGTTAATTTACTATCTAGATACATACCAAAATATTTGGCATTGTCGCATATCTGTACTGATTTTCCCTTAATGTACAATTTTTCTATTGGTTCAATATTATATTTTCCCACACCAGTAAGCGGCCGCTCTTTGAGCCTTCTCATGTACTATATCTGTCTCATCCCAACTTTCCGGACATACGGGACAGTTCCGAAGGTGATTCTTGGTCTGTGTCTCTCTCTACATTCACATTTATCAGTGACATCTAGCCCCATTTCCGAAGGTTAGCATTATATCTACCCATGTTTGTTTTGATTCTGTTAAGCGTTTTCCACATTTCCAATGAGAGTTCCATTTGGTAGTTTCTCTTGTAGATTTTTCATCTACCATTTATATAGTTTTTCTTCTGTCGGCGTTCTCTGTAGTTTTTTTCGGTACATTTCATAGAACTTTCCGAAATTTCAAACGCCAGTCTATAGGCTTCTGCCCATACATAGGATGGTTTTCTTCCATTTGTCGAGTTTTTTCAACGTTAGCTGCAACATCTTGTCGGATGCATTGTGCAACTATTTCAGCCAGTTCGTATAATTGATCTGGTAATAAATCACTCTTTTGAATTTTTTTTCATCAATCTTTATTCGTTCGCTTCATGCTGTCATTTCATTTAATGAGTTTTTGAAGGTTTTTATTAGCTTCCTTCACCAAATTTTTATCACATACTGGATGATCTGCTGTATACATGAAGTATCTTAACACACTTCCTTGTAAAACGCCTTCAAGTATGGTATGTTAGATACCGCATCTTCTAATTTAATCTGAAAATATCATTCTTTTAAAAATGAGCTAAGTAATTTGTAGTACTGACACGGCAATATAATTCGCAATTTGTCAAAAGCTCGGCTGATGTACAGGAACACCGCATACTTTCTTTTCTTCTAAATTGCTTTCTATTTCTTGAACTACTCGATGGACTACGATCTGAAATTGGTGATCTTGGGGGCATTGTTTATTTTCTAGAATTTAATCTTTTCAATATCGGTTTCTCGAAAAGTTTGGAAATTATAGATAACGGGGCGATCGGTCTGTATGAGGTCATTTCTGTAGGAGGTTTTGTCTGGTTTTTTCAACACCATTACTTGGGAAAATTTGAGTTGCACAGTATGTCCGTATTATAGCATAAATAATATACGTCAGCGTTACTTAATAATAATAATAATAATAAAAAAGTCCCTTCTATTTTTTTTTAATCGAAATAAAAAATAAATAATTGTAAATGTACTCCAATTAATATTTTAGTACATTTTTTGTTTTTCATTAATATCTTATAGTAGACCAAAACAATAAAGTTTAACCTTTAATGGGATAAGTTTGTCTGTTTCATATATAGATAATAATTTTGACTTCAAACG
This sequence comes from Coronaproctus castanopsis, assembly GCA_032883995.1. Classification (NCBI taxonomy): domain Eukaryota; kingdom Metazoa; phylum Arthropoda; class Insecta; order Hemiptera; family Monophlebidae; genus Coronaproctus; species Coronaproctus castanopsis. The sequence goes on from CM065053.1 coordinate 111,670,082, forward strand.
ACTATTTTAAGCTGTTTTTTTTTTTTTTATTTTTCAATAATATCTTATCGTAGACAAACGATAAAGTTACCTTTTAATAAAATATGTTTGCGCGTTTTATTAATATTTTGTCTACGTGATAACGTCGTTATCTAATAGCTAAATGAACTTTTTCAAATCGGCAATTAATTAAATCAAAACGCTAATACGATTCATTACATAATACGGCTTCCCTAGATGTTGAAAATTAAATAATTATTCCGTGAAATATTGTTTTATTTTCGTAATAAATATTACGCAATGAGAAAAAAAATGTTCACGATTAGGCAAGTAAGTGGACACACATATACACGTAATATATGTTTTATTGACTAAATAATTATCGATTTCTACGTTAAGATTTTAAAATAAATAAATATGTAATTATATATCGTACGTGTGTGTGTGTGTGTGTGAATTTGTTATAATTAGTATATTTCGTTACATTATATTTGTATTATATTTATTGTATTTTAATTAATTCTAGTCGATGAACTTCGAAGCTAATGGTAAATAAAGCGGAAATATCTTTTAAGTTAAGACATCTTGCCTCCGATATATTACCTCACTCCTACTTATCCGATAGAACATTTGTTGGTAAAATTAGTGATTGTTTCTCCGAAGAACAAAAATTCTATCGTCCATAGTTTGCTAGGACCAATGTTGTACATAATCTATATATGCGGACTAGAAGTCAGACTATTTTAGCAACATTTGCCGATGATATAACTATCTTCGTGTCCAACAGCAGTCCAAAATTATTTAAATCGGTTGGTTCAATGTTCAATGGGCACAAAGCTGGCGCTTGCTATTTAACCCGAATAAGTACCGATACGTTACATTTACAAATAGAAAAGTCAGGTGTCCAGCTCTGAAAATCAATAATGATGAAATTGCCCAATCAGATTCAGTACGTTATCCTGCTAGGCGACTACATGTGGCCCAAACTAAAGAAACTATCATTACACTATATCCATTGTTAGGGCGGAAATCTATTTTAAATTTAGCGACTAAATGGACTCTTTCAATGATCGCCCCCATTCGTCGTTATGGAATAATAAAAAGTAATCTTCGAAGAATTCAACAGCAACAGTCGAAGATACTTCGTACTATCACGTCGGCTCCAGTCTACGTTTCCAATCTGACATTACATAATGATCTTAAGATTCCATATCAGTAATATATACCCTAAACAGTACAAAAGATTATTTGACAAGTTCGAAGATAGCAACAATCCCATCATCCGAAGAATGCACACAACAAGTCTTCCAGACAATCCGCCAAGACGGGTGAGAAGAAAGTGGTGCTGTGGTGTTATTCCGATCACCTAACGGACTCCAGTTTTACTTCTCTTTTCTCAGACGATAGCACGTCTTTTTATTAACTACTGAATTATTACTATCATTCCTACTCAATTTCATTCCCCTCGTATTATTTCTCCTTCTTTTCGCACGATATTGTGCATCAATAAAGGCATTATATTATTTTATCCGGATATGCGTTGTTTGCAGCACTTAGTGCTGGTACGATGTTTAACAAATAAAATATTAACTATTTATTTTATTTTATTTCCAAGGCCAACGTAACTGACGAAGAGATACATAGACAAGCGAAAACTATAGCTTTGGAAATGGGACACTTTTATCAAGTTCAGGTAGGATTAAGAAATAATAATTCCGTGATAATAGCCTCATTAACGTAAATAATCTAGAAATGAATAATAAAACGTATACATTTTATAAAGATTACGTCAGTTTTAAATTAAAAGAAATTGCTTAAAATTTGTTAACGAATATTATTACTAATTATTTTATTTTCAATCGAACAGAAAGATTATTACGATTGTTACGCTAACGAAGCCAGTAACATATCGAATGGACGTTGCGATTGGTTGTCAGTAGTCGCGTTGCAAAGAGTTAATCCTGATCAGAAGCAGATATTATTGGTAAAGAAAATATTTTCTTAAAAAATAATATTTAATTTTGTAATATAGTTTATTTTTGTTTTCTATAACATAAAAGAGTAGCAATAATGTTACTATATAGCCTTTTCACGTTTACACTATTTCATTGTTATTAATAACTTACCTAATAATAATAATAATAACAATAATAATAAAGCAATTTATTGATAATATCAATAACAAAAAGTATACGTAAAAAATATACTAATTTTTAACACTAATAACAATCAATCTATATTACACCAAGTTCTAAACTGAGGTGCTTGCCAACAGGTATTATTACCATAACTTGCAATCTTGCACTCTAAATATTACAGACTAAATAATTTTATGTTTTTTAAAAATAAATAAATAAATAAATAAATAAATAAATATATATATATATATATATATATATATATATATATATATATATATATATATATGTTTAATACGCATGAAATGTACAGAAAAAAAAAGGTATAGGTCGAAGCAAAATATAAACTTTCGAAAAAGTGATGCCGTTTTTTTTCTCAGTTCAACAATAATTGCAATCAAATCTTTTACTTCACAATTAATATTTATAAAACCTTTCATTAAACCTATAAAGTAAATACAGCAAAAACAACGAAGCATTTGGCCTACGATGTAAACACTTCATACGATACCTTATAACAACGGTTGATCGCACTCCAGTAGCCTCCTTGTACCCACCATGGCAAAAGTCGTTTTAGCAAACAATTAAAATTTGCGATAAATATTGTCCGACAAGAGTCGTGGTCCAGATTAACTGAGAACAAATTAAGAAGAATTAAACCGCGAATAGAACAATGGATTTACTAAGCGAACAGACACGAAGAAATAGTGCTGGCCCGATTGCGAATCGGCCACACTAGGCTAACGAACAGGAATCGAGGAGAATTCGTCGTCGGTAATATGCAAATTTTGTCACGATTCAGCGCTTACCGTAGAACATGTTATCACAGAATGTCCGAAATTCGATCAACAACGTTATCATTAATAAGTGGACTAGATATAAGAGAAGTACTACAACACAAACGAAGACTTGATACAACGCGTAATATACTTTATTAAAATAACTGGTTTAATAAAATTATTATAGACTAAATATTGTATTGTAAATAGAAAATAATTTTTCTTTTGTAATTTATTGTATTTAATCTCGGTGGACGCAAATTACCTTTGTAGACGAGCGTTCTAAAATAAAATAAATGTAATAAAAAAAAAACTTTAGAGGTATAACCGTTATAAGTTGAATGTAAGATACAAAATCAATAATTTCTTTTTGAACATTAAATCTATAAACAGATCTTCTACGTTTCCAAATCTGTGTATAATATTATTGTAAAAAGAATTATTTCATCGTATCGGCGACAGAATTTAAATTTTTTATATAATTTTTCTATCTAATATACTTAGTCAAATTGTTATGTTATTTTATATTAATTATTTTCAAATACTTTTGTCCAAGTGCTACCTCTGAAAGCAACGTGCTAAGTACTAACGGACAATAAAATTTTTTTTTTATCTTCAGTTTTTCAAAACTAAAAACGGGTTTTTAGATCAACAAAACAAACCATATTCTATGTAGATCGCACACACAAAAAACGTAAAATTTAAAATAATATAAAAAAAAAGGGTTCTTCATGTTGGCACATCATTTTCAAAAAATTCATCGTGAACGATGTTAAATTTTTTCTTAGCCGTTATAACGTGATTAACTAAGTCCGTACTACTGAGCGATGAATGAATGAATCGTTAAAAAGAGCTGGTTCAATTTAGCGAGTGAACGATTTTGATCTGATCCCTGGAAGAATGGTTTTGCCTATTTCTAATTTATACGGCAAAACGACAGTCCAACGCGTTTAACAACTAAAAAAAAAGTTTACGTGTTTTTAAAGTGTAAATAAAACATGCTAGCAATAATAATTTTTTCCGAGAAAAATTAATTTAATTACGTCGATTTGCATTAATTTTATCAGAAAAAAATCATTGAACGGAAAAATTCAGCCGGAAAATCATCGCTAGCAGTCCGATTAAATAGTTCTTTGGTTTTATTTGTTTGTGGTAAATTTTCGAATTTACAACCGGCTCCATTTGTTAAATTTATGTTGAATAAAATTGTTTCTCATACGTGTAATTTATATATTAGATCAATAAACGTGTGATGTGATTAAAATATTAATATTCATTATTATTGTTATTATTTTTTCCATAGGAGAATTACGGGAAAGGCGATTCTGATAGCGTTAATAAAGTTAAAGAACTATACGAGAAAATCGGTATTCCTAAAACTTACAAAACGTACGAAGATCACACGTATGATTTGCTTTGCACTCAGATACAACAATCATCACGCGGCTTGCCTCATATTCTGTTTTTTAAAATGATGGAAAGGTTCTACGTGAAAAATTAATGCACATTGTATTACACACATATTCGCGTACATATTTTCCAGTAGAAACAGGATAGTTGGTTGGTGAATTTTTTCTTCCTTTTGCATAAAATATACATACACGTGTATATATATATATATATATATATATATATATATATATATATACACGCAAATGAATATGTTAAATTTTTCTTAGATAAAAATTCTATTTTTTTTATTCGACATTTTTTTCTACTAAATATAATATATCGGTACGCACTTATTTCGTATTAATTGTTTATAATTTCGATTTACGCGCAAAAAGGTTCGTTTGATGTAAATAATGATAGAGGTGATTATGTAAAGGTTAATATTTTTAAACCTTAAACGTCAAAGAACAAAATTGTTATTTTCATGTGTCTTGTATTCCTATGGGCGGTTCCGTCTCTTTCTAAATTCCTTATCCTTTCTGATTCACTTTCATACGAACAATGACTTTTTACAACGCATACTCTTTACTAGATCCCAAGTTTTCAGAGTTTTTATTTGGATCCCAGTCTCTCTGTCAATGAGACTATTGATCGAGCTGCCACGAAGATGTCCTCGCTTCCATACATTTCCGCTCGACTTTCCTTCGCTAGCGACGTAAAAGTTTTCCTAAAATCTCTTATAATCAAATTCCGGAGTGGTGTATGGAAGTCTAATCAACAAAACCACCTCCTTTCTATTAAATCTGATCCGCTTTTTCAGTTGTCATTTCTTTTACGATCAAGGAAGAAAATACCATTACCAGATTTGGAATACCCAAATCGTACCCATTCCTAACTTCTTCAATGCACGGGCCTTTCTCTCTGTCCCTTTTGTCAAATGTCACAATTGTTTATTTCCCACATACTAACATCTTGTCATGTTCTTATAACACTTAGAACCCAGTACAGACTTTCCCATTACTTACCACAATTCTTATTTGAGTCTTCCGGCTGTATCCACAATGTTTTCCATTTCCCGCTTTCAATGAACCTTCTAAAGTCTGATCTGTAGCCTTCTGGGTGCATATGGCTGGTTAGTGCAGCCGACACTCGTACTATTAAATCATAATAATAATAATAATAATAATAATAAAAAAATTCCTTTCGGTAATACGTTATATGATCTATTAACGATTTAAAAAAAAAAAAGTGTATAATTAAAAATGATTTCCATCGAGTGGAAAATGTAAAAGAATTGAATTAAATATATTACGTAAAAATTTATTGTTGAGATTTATTTTGAAACACGTAATATAAAATTGGGCTACATCTTATTTTTGAAAATAGTTTTTATTTCATCTGGAAAATCGCCAAAAAAATAATTCAGATTATTAAAATTAAATTCATTCTCTAATAGAAGGTATTTAGCCCGAACTTAAAGGCTGTTTAATTCTTTTAATTTATAAATCTCTTAAAAAACGAGGAATTACGGGAAAGGTGTTTATAAATTTTTGGTGTTCCGTGTGTTTCAGCATTTTTTCTTAACATATTGGAAACCTGCGTTTTACGAATATATATTGTGGTACGTGTCAATATTTCACCGCGGGCCTTTATGTTTGAAACGTTTATTACATTTTAAACAGCGCAGGTTTGTCGTAAGATAGATAACATCAATTGTAAATGCTGTAAGCGTATTCAGATATATAAGAATATAATTTATATTTAAACGAAGTCCGATTTATGTCTTTACCATTCCACAGAGAATGTTGGATTCACTTGAACCTGAATTTTTACTGCATATGACGGGTAATTTAAATTAGTCTGGCTTGTACATTAATAAGGGAGTCATTATGATAAACGAATTTTGGTTACTGGAAACGATAAATAAAGTTATTTATATAGACATTGAAGTTAAATTTTGTTTTTGGAAAATAGTAGATAAATTACTTGATATCCAACCTTTTCCTGCATTATAAATCTTATTTGGAATTGTTTACAAAATAGTGTTGCTGCTAATGTTTTACTTAATGCATCGTATAAATATAATTTTTATATATTATCATTAGTAGATCCTACATAAATACGGTTCGATGTAATCAAAAACTTAGTGTAATTTATTTAGTATTAATAACGAACTTTCTACACCAGTCTTCTTATTATCCTGTTCAGATCGTAATCCTATTTTATCTTGCATCATACCGGATGTCAAACATCCGCAATAGCACCCTATCAGACAATATTTCTCTACAGGGATACAAACTGGAAACTATTTAAAACGTGCATTAATCAAAATATGAATCTATTTGACAAAACTGATGCATGCGATGCTTTCGGTTGTCAGTAACTTTAGTAAATTAATTATAGATGCAGCTATGTTGAGTATTCCAGAAATTATCGTCTTTAACTATTTACCCGAATGTAGCGTTTTTATGTCTTAAAAATTACTACAGACGCCAGTCAACTAAATACAAATTTATCACATGTTACGATAACACGAGATTGAAATATTTGTTTTCAGCTGTTTTTTTCGTACTTACTAACTAATCGGAAAAATCAAAAGTGGAACACCTTTTTAATGTCACTCGCTCAAGTAAGAATAATTTATTGGAAAACCGGTGAAAATTTATTTCAATCGATTCAGTTTTTACCGTCATCTCTCTGCTTCCGATGCTTTCTAAAGTATACGAAAAGCTAATACTAAAAAGAATGAAACCCTTCTTGGAAACAAAAAATCTAATACCGGAACACCAATTTGGTTTTAGATCTGGTCATGGGACTGTGGAGCAGGTCCACCGTATAGTCAGCATTATTGAAGAATCTTTCGAATCTAAAAAGATATGTGACGCGGTTTTTCTCGATGTAAAACAGGCGTTCGATAGAGTATGGCACGAAGGATTGCTTTATAAAATTAGGTGCCATCTTCCGTATCAGTTATTTGAAATACTCAAATCCTATCTTGACGAACGTTATTTTGTAGTCAAATATGGAGATGAAGAATCTCAACTTCATCCAATAAGTGCCGGTGTACCGCAAGGTAGCATACTGGGTCCGATGCTTTACTTAATTTATACAGCAGATATACCTGTACCAAATAATACAGAAATCGCTACCTTCGCGGACGATACAGCTGTGATTTGTTCTGACTCGTCTTCTGAAAATGCAGAAGTTAACTTACAATCGGCAGTTAATACTATTTCAAAATGATTCAGGCAGTGGCGAATAGAAATCAATGAAAAAAAATCAACTCGTGTAATATTTACAAATAAGAGAATACCCAGCATCAAAAATATTTATATCAATAATCAGGAAATTCCAGCTAAAGACTCAGTAAAATACCTGGGAATCCATTTGGATAAAAAACTAACCTGGAAAAACCACATAGCAGCCAAACGAAATGAATTGAATATAAAGTATAGGAATATGCTTTGGCTTATTGGAAGAAAATCCGAATTAACACTGGAAAACAAGTTATTATTGTATAAACAAATTCTAAGGCCTATTTGGGCGTACGGATGTCAACTCTGGGGCTGTGCTAAACAGAGTAATACAGCTATAATACAGCGTTTCCAAAATAAAGCATTGAGAACCATAATAGATGCCCCGTGGTATGTAAGCAATCTTACATTACACACAGACCTACAAGTTACATCTGTTAAAGATAAAATTCAAGAAATGGCCCGTAAATATGGCGACAAACTTTCTTATCACACGAATGCTTTAGCTGTTGCTTTATTGGACAACTCTACAGATACCCGGTACAGATCTATTTTGAATAAGCATCAATAATATAAAGTACTAAATTACAATTAGCGATAGTCCTTACCGTTGGGTAAGGAACTTCACAAGTCAATCGCAATTTCTGTTCAAAAAGATTGCTAGATAGCCAGAAGCTAGTGGCATAATTTCGGAAAGAAAAAAAAAAAAAAAAAAAAATGGTTAATCCACTAACAAATCAGCCTACAGATTATGTGATAAGCTGGAATTAGTGGTTTCTCATTTCTCGGGCGTCCGTTACGATGAAATTCCACGTGTACGCATTACTATAAAAAGTAAATAAAGACACTTCAGCTTCTTTAGACGAGATTTCCATTACAACGCCGTTTGAAATCAGATCAGTTTTGACAAACAAAAAATCCTGCAGGGATGATCTGCAGCAGTGATTAAAACTTCGTAAAGCAATTGTATATTTGACAAACAAAATCAGGTCACTTTTGTGAAAAACCGCTAAAATTATAATTATAGGGACAAAGATCGTTTTAATGTAAAATAATGGAAAAAGTTATATTACATCGACTACAGTCACACTGATGAGCAAATAACAACATAATCATAGATGAACAGTTTATATTTAAAGCCGGATATTCCACTGTATCGTATAAGTGGTTAGACTAGCGGATGATGTAATCGATAACCTTAATCTTAAATGTATATACAGAGTTATTTTTATATTGAAAAAGCCTCGGATTCGACATAACATAATGGAATTCTTCAAGTTTCATACCTATGTTTAATTAAGTTAATAAAATCGTATTTAAGCGTAAGTTCTCTGTCCTAACTTATCGCTCAGATGTACCACACGGAGTAGTGTATTAGGACCTCGTCTGTTTTGAATTTTAATAAACAATTTACCCAAGTTAACCACATATTTTCTAATGATTTGGCGTTATATTATGACGTTACAAAAATCTGATACCGCTATATTTAAGTTTTATAAAAACGTTGCAGGTTAAATATTAACACAAAATAAAACAGAAGCTATTTTTTTTACTAGGTGACGGTAATTCCGGTTAGTGGAAGTTTTTATTAATGGTAAAAGTATTCACTGTGAAAAACAAGTTCACTATTTAGGTGTCATACTGGATTCAGTTTAACATTTAATTGTGATATTAGTAATGAGAAATTTTTAACATCTATCCACGGTTAATAAGAAATTACGGTTATTTGACCCGGACTAATGCCTGTCTTGTTTGGTGGTCCGTTTCAAACAGCACACTTAAAAACTTATCACCGTTGCGGAGTTATATTAAAAAGTTCTAGGTACGCAAAACTTACCGCGATATGCATTCGGAATTCAGTATTTTATATTTACTTTCATAGATAAATAAATTATCTAAAAAAAAAATTCAGAATAAGTTGATTAATGTTATAAGTAGACCTATGCTAAGCCTCACCATGCATTATTGTAGGTATATAAACGTTGCATAGGTTATTTTTATTGATAATATTTAGCGTTTATTTTAATTTTCATTCATGCAGTTACTATGCGTGCGATATGCATGTATATGTGGTCATGTGTATGCACGTCTACACGTATCTAACTACTTTCTGCCTCATTACCGTATTCTCTTTGTTTTTCTTGTAGGTTTTCTAATTTGCTGTTTCCAGTATAACCGAATATTTATATTATATTTTATTATTGTTCGCTCGGAAGAAGTGAAACTTAAATATGTTTTTCCAAAAAAGTCTCTTCACACAGAAAAGGAAGTCCGCTATGATTAACTTTTCGTTCTCAAATCTACGCCGCGCAATACATCCTTTGTGCAGCGAAGATTTGAATGAAATAACAGATAGCCATAGGCGTATGTGCAAGAGAAACAATGCGAGCAGGCAAAAAAATGTTACCTAGGTTGGTGGGCAATTTATGCGACTAATTACCTATACATATTTTGTGTGTTAAACGATCATTCATTCCCGTTCATTGTTCGTATAATAATTGAATTTCAGTAGTTCATCTTATCTCGTGGCACGATCATTAACCGTGCGCGACAGCAGTAGCAATAATAGTAATGACGTTTACACGAAAAGTTCCGAACGGCGAGATTTCGGAAATAAAAAAGTAGAACCTTTGAAAATCATCGCTCAGTCGGACAGTACCTGGCAAGTTGTCCCTCTAAGAAAGAGGCATACAAATTCCGGAAATAATGCCCGGATCTAAGAATAAAAGATTTTGGCCTCTTATAAATCGCTTACATTGTGATACACATACTGCTTTGAATTCACAACATAAATCGATTGAAAATATCAAATCGTCGAACATACACGGTCATGAGGTTAAAAGAGTACCCGGACCGTCTCCAATTTTTATCTACGGAGTTGCAAATTACAAGCAGATGGAAGCTTCGCTTTCTTTGGTGTTAAAAAGGGAGGAATTTATCTGCCGAGCTTTAAATGATAGTAAAGATTAAGAACTAGTAGTAGCGACAGTTATAAAAAAATAATTAGACACTTAAAAGAAAAAAGTATAGTATACCATACATATCAGTTAAAGGAAGAAAGAGCTTATAGAGTGGTGATTAAAAATATCCACCATACCGTGCCCACTTTTTTGTTGATTTGGAACCCCGATGTAACAATAAAGAAATTTATAATATGGAATACATACTTAATATGAAAATCAAAGTGGAACCACCATATAAAAAAAAAAAGTAGTCCAGTGTTCTAGGTGTCAGTCATGTGTTAAATGTGGCGAAAATCATGAAACCAAAGATTGTCAAGACTCAGCAAATACGCCAGCTAAATATGTTCATTTTGATGGCGATCACCCAGTCAACTACGAAGGGTGTAATATATACAAAGACTTGTCGGCGATCCGAAACAAATTTTATAAACCAAAACAAGCAGGCGGGAGAAGCCAAAAATTTGAAAACATTATTGCAAATTTTCCACATACAATCGGTCCGTCTGATTTAAAACAAACCATACCACTGATCGTATTTACACCAGTGTAGTACAAACTGGTATACATATGCAACACGAGACGAAGTTCCGCAAAATAATAGTAACGATTTAAACAAAAATAGTAATGATCAATTGTCGGAGTTCTTAGCAGAATTCAAACAAATGTTTAATCAGTTAATGCAACAAAATGCAATGATTATTAATACGCTGTCAACAGTAATAAATAAAGTGCTTTTAAAATGAATCACTTCCTACGGGTTACAATATGGAATATCAACGGACTGATGCGGTATCGACATGAAGTTTTGATAACGAATAAAATTGATACATTAATGTTATCAGAAACACATTTTACTGACAAAAGTTGTATAAAAATATCTAATAATATCCATCACACTCCTCACCCTAGTGGTAGAGCACACGGAGGTACAGCTATTGTTATTAAAACATCAATAACGCATCATGTGATGGATCAATCTCCTAAAGAGTATATTTACAAGCGTGTACTGTGAAAATTGAAACCCAGCATCATTCACTTATAATATCGTCTGTCTACTGTCCTCCGAGACACAACATAGATAGAGGCAAAATTTGACGAATATTTCAATACATTAGGAAATAAATAGGTATGCCTTCAGAAAAATAAACTCTATTGTTTGTCGGATGGACTTCCACCATATTGCTCATCTGACAGGAAAAAAATTCCAGACCTACTTGATTTTTTTTGTCAGTAGAGGTATCGATAAGGATTACGCGCTTATAGAATCATCTTGGGATGCTACTTGTGATCATTCACCTAAAATCCTAAATCTAAGCACTGCAACAATACATATAATGCAAAAACCAGCATTATCAAAGAGGAACACCAACTGGGAAGCGTTCCAGCAATTCGTCGAAATGAATGTAGACTTAAAAGTCCCTCTGAAAACCGCAAAAGAGTTTGAAATAGCTGTAGAAAAGCTTACCAAGTGTATACAAAAATCTGAATACATATGCCAGAGAAATCTGAAGTAACATATTATTCCAAAGTGGTAACGAATCAGATATCGGAGAAACTAAAACGAATATGACAGAATGATAAAAATCCTATTAATAAGAATATCCTAAATAGATCATGTCGGCAGCTGAAAAAGACGCTGTTAGAAACAAAACATAATGCATTTGAAGAATATATAACTAAATTTTCTCCGACCAAAACAACGGATTATAATTTTATGGAAGGTAGCAAAAAAAAACGTAAAGAAGGATCACAATATCCAGTGTACCACATTAAAATGTTTTGCTCAATCTGACACACCAACTGGCACACTCGTATTACCTGTCAATTAAGTCATACTTAACAGAAAGATATAGAACTATACAGACCGCCCAGAATAAATTTTACGATGCACCTTGGTATGTAGCAAACCAGATCATTCACCATGATCTAAACATTCCTTATGTATCGAGGTCATATGACGCTTAAGGCGTAGCAAACCCCTGGATATAATCTAAGGTCGTGGTTATAATACCTTTTCATTGACCGGAATGTCTTTATGCTCCGGCGCTCGTAAGCAAATATTATTAATTTTAAACCTGATTAATAATTAGTCAATGTATTCGACGTATTCCAAAAAACTTTTAATGCACAAATAAATTACACGCATAACGTAAAGAGCCGATAAATCATATCGATCAAGTCACTAATTCTTTATTAACGACAAACTTGCCGAAGATTAAATTTTTATTTATTATCGATATAATTATTACTTCTCGTACATTTCGGTTATCGACTGAAAAATATTTTCGAACGTATCCACCACTAACGGATCCGATAAAGTACTTATTCGACTTCTTATCTTGTCGATAATTTCCTTTTCGTATGCACGATATAACGCCGGTATTTGCATATTGTTGTACATCTCTTTAACTCGAAAGGCGTTTTCTGCGGTGGTTCCATAATAATTCTAAAATCGTGTAAAATATCAACGTGTTATAGAAAAAAAAAACCATTTGTATTACATACAATAAAATTCAACAATTTTTAAATGAATATAATTTAAATATTAATATGCCCAAATCAAATTACTTATTATTCAATAGAAAATTCCGAATAAAAAAAATTAAATCTATTACAGCATGGTATTAATTTAAATTGCGTAATAAGTATAAAGTATTTGGGGGTAACAATTGATAACACCTTAAACTTTTATAATCGTTTCGATAACGTAAAAAAATAAAATAAATAAATTCATGTGCATATTCAATAAATTATACAATAATAATAATGGAAATAATTATAAAAAAGGAATTATATTATATAAATCTGTAATAATACCAAATATAATGTATCTCTTTTGTATATATTTGGCGTGATTAGAGGTATTCCCACTAATATTTCAGACTCAGAAATTTTCGAAAATATAGAAAGCTCTGTCCAAGTTGTAAGTATCAGACGTATCCACGGTAGCGCGGAAGCGTCGTTAATCCCAACGCAGACGGTTGAAATTAAATTCCTTGGTAACTCTCTACCAGAGTATTTCGCACTATATCGGTTGCGCTTAAAGGTAGATCCAAGTATTCGGCCGCCAAGACAGTGTGCGAATTGCTTGCGGTTCTCACACACTGCTCAACAATGTCGATCCAAACCTAAGTGTTCATTTTGCCATGAGAGCCATTTATCCTCCAGTTGCTCAAATACAAATACTTCTGACCCTTCATGCATTAACTGTATGGGAGCTCATATAGTCACTGACAAATCTTGTCCTATATATAAAGAACGTTTTCAAATTCAACAAATTATGTCTTATGATAACATATCATTATCGGAAGCACTCCGTAAGAATAAATCAGGACACATTAGTGAGGCTTTCTCCTTTTCAGACATAGCAAAACGCCCATCTTCTTCTAATCAACGTTATGCTCCAATACCTTCCACCCCAATATAAAAACTCGTCAAGTACGTTATTCTTCCCCCCCCAGTCACACTTCTTTCGTAAATCTCTTCCAAATCATACAGGTCCTTCACAGTCTGTGGCACCTTCCTATCCAAATTAGAAACACTTACTTTCATTTCATTTTGGTAGAACATCGTCATCGCCATCCCTAACAGTTACTACCCAAAATATTGTTACTGATGACCCACCCTCTGATGATACAAAGTCACCCCCCCATTAGAAAAGCTTCTATTCCATCTACTCCTCAATCTTCATCTTCTGCTAACCATAAATTTCAATCTAAAGCAAAAGAATCTGACAAATTCATTTTTCTAAATTCTTCTCGTTCAGATACACGTAAAACTAAATTACAAAATAATATTAAATAACTCACCCACAATATTCCTTATTATAATTAACCTACCAGTAATTATATTTCTCTTCTCGTCTTATCAAAAAGCTTTGTTCCTCTAATACCTTATTATCTTAAATTCGTATCGTATTTCCCATTTCTAATTTTTGGTTTCTTTTCGTGTCTTATACTACATGGTTTTTCTATGCAGTTCCGCCTTTACCCTTTTTGCCTTACATTTTTATTCCACTATCGCTCATCTACACTATGTGTAGGTCATAACTGTTTTTCGTGTCATCTGGTAAGAAGCACCTTGGTAATTTTGTTTTTTTTGTTTCTGTATCCACCCACTTTCACTACATTTTAATTTTAATTCATTATTGATATGTCATCCTTAAGTATACTACAGTGGAATAGCCGCAGCATCCAGAAAAACAAATCGAATCTCCAATGTTTTTTAGCCTCCAAACCGTATGATATTATCTTACTCTCTGAAACCTGGTTATCAACTGATACAATTTTTTCATTACCCGGTTATCGTTGTTTCCGGGATGACAGGGAAGATGATTATGGTGGTGCAGCCATTTTAATTAGGGATAATATGTGCTATTGCACTCATTTCTTTGACTTAATTCTTCTTAATAGCAACTGCAATGCTGTTTGTATTTGTACTAAGATTTTAAGTAGGAATACATATATTTTCGCATTCTACTGTCAGACCAACACTATTTTCAAAGTTAACCTTTTCATCAATTTTATAAACTCCCTCCAAATTTCGTCCTTTCTAATAATTGCTGGGGATTTCAACGGATACCACCCGCTGTGGAGCTCCTGTAATGTGAATGAAATGGGACGTAGCCTGTTAAATATTATTTCTTCTACAAACGTAGCTCGTATCAATGATGGTGGGCATACAACCGTCCCTCCTTACATTTCTCTTCTAATTCCCTCGATTTATCTCTCGTCTCAAACAATCTTCTACTTTTTAGTAAATGGGATGTTTTGGATATTCCGTTAGGAAGTGATCACTTGCCTAAGGAAATTGTTTTCGGTGACCAACTGCAACCATATTTAATTATAAACATCTAGAACGATTTATCTGGATTCTTCCTACTAATAGAGGCTTAGATTTCGCTAATTTTCTCGAATCCTTGTGCCAGCCGCTTTTAAGTAGTCCTGTATTTAATATTCCGGTATATAAAGAGTTTATCAGTGTATTGCAATTATCATTAAGTCGTTATACTTCTAAAAGATTTTATCACTCAGGTAACCTGAATGTACCGTACTGGTGGAACTATAATTGTGCCGTGCTTCAACACAAATTAAGTGTAGCATTTAAACAATTTCGTAGAAGCAAAACCATATCCGGTTACTTATCTTATAAACACCGGAAAGCAATTACTACGCAAGTATTACTAACCAGTAACAGGGAGAGTTGGAAAAAATTCGTTACTTCTATCAATCGTACGCAACTTGCTTCTCACATATGGAAAAAAGCCAAATCATTTGTGAACTCTGCGTACTATAATCCTTCTTCAGTTGATATGGATACTGAAAATTATTATAATTTTGTCGACACCATTTCACCATTGTACGTCCCAGATATTACAGAACTTGCATACAATCCACATTGTATAAATAGCCACCCGGACAACCACTTTCCTTCCTTTCCCATTACCCTAACAGAAATCCAACACACTTTATCTCGTAATAAAAGATCCTCCTCTGGTATTGATGGGATCACCTTTCAAATATTAAATAATTTGCCAACTTCTGCCATATATATATTAAGGTGTTATCTACAAATCTTTCATTTCCAAGAAGTATTTAATAATTTGTTTTTTAGACATAAATAAAGCCTTTGATAACATCTTAATTCCTGTCTTACACATCCCCATTTAAAGAAGCATTGTGTAACCTATTCACCAAAAGACAGCTTACCTTCTTTCATTCAAATATGAAACCAACAACTCGCATGGTGTACTTAGGTATTCCCCAAGGGTCCGTTCTCAGCCCTATTTTATTTAACATAGTATTGTTTAAAACCCCTTCTAGGTGCAGTGAAAATTTTATCTTCCGCAGACGATATAATAGTTTACGTCATGCACGATAATCTAGATAATGCTATCCAAACTCTTAAAACATCGCTTACATCCATAGTCCAAGTTTTGACTAAATTAAGTCTTACTGTTTCGCACAACAAATGTGCTTCGATAATATTCTCATATAGAACCGTCAATACCGACTCACACGGACTTATGTATAACAACAATCTTATACCCTTTGTTCATTACCATCAGTACTTAGGATTTATTCTTGATCGCAGGTTAACGTGGAGACTGCATACGGAAAAAGTTTATACCAAGGCTTTTACAAGAATAAGTCTTATAAAAGCACTGAGTCACACTCCTTGGGGTGGGGACCCCTTAACTACGTTTGTATAAAAATTTCATACGTTCTATTCTCGACTATGACAGTTTTATTTTCGGGAATGCTTCTAATCACTGCCTTTCTAGACTAGATAAAATACAAAACGAGTGCTTACGCAGATGTTTAAGAGCACTTCGTGCTATCGCTGTACCTGCTCTCGAGATGGAGGCAAAGGTTCCCTCTCTATCCTTAGGAAGAATGTTTCTGTCAGATAAATTTCTTCTAAAAGCATTCACTCATATCGCCCCTCTTTGTATATTCTATACTTAGAAATTTTTCACAACTGGCGTTTCTCTATACTTCGACGTCCTTTATTATGTCATTCCTCTGGTCATCTTTTCAGGTACAGTGACATTCTTCTTCTATCCTACCCGTCTCCTCCCTTCTATACGATTCCTTTCGAGTATAATACCGTTAGCCCTAATATCAACATAAACTGTTTTCCTCATTTAACAACAATGTTCTACCACTAGCCGCTAATTATAATTTTTACTCCTTGATTAATAGAAACTATCCTAACTTCTAATTTTCACTGATGGCTCGAAGTGCTCTTTTTCAGTCGGAGCTGCATTCGTAATCCCCGCTCTCAACATTTCAAAAAAATTTACCCTCAATAGAATATGCTCCATTTTTACTGCAGAAGCTACAGCTATTCTTCAATCTCTCCGATATGTATCTGTAAATCGCCCATCTACTAATATTCTGATCTTCTCCGATTCTAAATGTTGTTTGCTGGCATTACAGCACTCACAGCTCAACTCTCGTTTACCATCAATTATTTACAAAATTTCTAATTGCATATACCGATTAAACTCTCTCGGTGTAAGAGTTAAATTTGTTTGGATCCCCGGGCATAGCGGTATCCATGGTAATAATCTAGCTGATCATTACTTCAACGGTTACATTAGGGACTTTTTTGTTTTATACTCCTCCTATAGTTCTCCGAGCGTACATTCAATATGCGATAAGGAATACTGGAAAAATCTGTGGTCCGATCAATTTACTGCAAAGCATTATAAATCCATTCAACCCGACATACCTTCTAATCCATGGTTCTACAATATGGGGTTTTATTACTACCATTTGGTCGACTGAGACTCGACTGTAGTCGCCTTGCTACTTCGTTACACAAGTTGATGAAGCTTATTAGTTCTCCTAATTGCTCTCATCCCATGGATACCCATTTAGTGGCCGATGCAGACCATGTTATCCTAGAGTGTTCCCATCATAGTAATTTTCGTGTTGCATTTTATCATGCTCTTCACAGCCTTAAAATTCCGTTTCCTATAAATATTGCATTTCTCTTAGCTCTTCAAAATGCTGAAGTATATACGGCCCTATACTCCTATATTAATTCCTAATTATAAATTGACGTAAACTTTCAAAACCCGGTGGTCTAATTTTTTTTCAGCCGCACATACTGTTTCTACGTTAAACAATTATGTCTATGTGTTATCTTAATTTCCGGAATCCTAACTGCTTGAATTATTGCGACTTTTAAGTGAACCAATTGAAAATTTGACAATTCGTTGTTCTGATTTAAGCAAACATCTAAAATTTTACTTTCGGTACGTAAGAGTTATTTGTAGAGATAGTCGCTTGCTATTTTCAAATAATAACGGCTACGTATTGTTGACAAATGTAGTAGTATCAACTATGAGGAATAGATATTTAAAAACTTCCAGATGTAAATGAACGAAAATAATATATTATTATCATTACATTATATATATATATATATATATATATATATATATATATATATATATATATATATATATATATATATATATATATATATATATATCATTATCGTTGTATTGTTCGTTGCCGAACGTCATGACTAGCCATTCTACATTTATTTTTACGTCTAAAATGAGCTAGCATTTAAGGCACTATTTATATGCAACGCATCCGTTATACGGAGTGGGATACCACTGCCATCTCCGTGAAATTAAGATTTATATAATCATGAAAACCTTTCTGTTGTGTGTTGGTTTCGGACTGTCGACCGCCGAGTTGACAGTCGAGCACTAGCAATTACGCCACCGCGACATTATATATATAATAGATAACCTTATACTAACATTAAGGATTTCTTTTTCCGATTGAGTGGCACGTGCGAGAGCCGTCGAAATCAACCACGTACATTTACCCGTTTCGATGTCAATTCCTGTAGCTCCGGTGATATTTGAACTACTAAAGCAGTCGTGATAATCGTTCTAAAATAACGTAAATAATCAGTAACAAAAATGATTAGAATATAATTAACCGTAGATACTTTTGTATGCCGAAAATTTAAGGTAGCTAAATGACGATATAAACAAATTTTGTGTTTGATGTTACACACACTGGCCCGTCACATAAACTGGGGGGAGGGAACAAAAGTATGATTGAGGGGCCATTTCAAATGAAAATAATATTTTAATAAAAAAATATTACCCTAATACTTTAATAAATAATTAAATAATAATAAATTAAAAAATAAATTACTACCATCAATTCCCTGTTTTTATATGTTGGATTTTACACTAAATAATACAAATGCATTGTAAATAATTATGACGTAAAGTGGACTCTGTAGATACTTATATTTATCCTTTCAGTCTAAGGTTTAATGGGTTAAATTGCCTTGTACATGATGCTCGATCAGAGTTTAATGCAATTTATCTATAATTGTGACAAGTTATTGAATTAAAACGAATGACATATTATATATAAAAGAAAAATTACAGAATAAGGGTATGAGAGAATTAACTTTACAGAACACTGAACCAATAATTGAGAGAGGAATTATGTTCTTTGAAAACTTCAATAAAGAAAACGTGCAGAAACATTAAACAACTTTTGTCTAAACAATTTGTCACATAAAAACACGCATATATATATATATATATATATATATATATATATATATATATATATATTATACGTATACACATAGAAAATGATATACTAATATAAAAATAAATACCATATGTGATTTTAAAAAGATATGGCTTACAAGCATGAACACCTTGTATTAATAAACAATGTAAAAGTTCTTGTTTATAACCTAAAAAAATGCATGAAGTAGTTTAATAAGCTTATTTACCTTTGCTTGATAATATACACCCATCTCCAGTAAAATATCTCTTGCTTTCCTAATGAGATCCTCATCTTGGACATTATTCTGTAAATAATAAAAATTATAATTCATCACATTTTTTCAGTGGAATTAAATAAGTTTTTGCTTTGACAATAGTTTGTCATCTTTAAATTTTCAAAACTGGAAATTATTTCTTGTAATTTGTTTTTTATTTTTTTGTGTTTGTATTTGTGTGTATTTATTGTATGTGTATTTGGGTAAAATGAACAACGTATTGTCAGGGAAGTTATTAAAGAAATCGACCATTTAGTGTGCAGAAGATGCGTTACCTCCAATCGATGAAAAAGTATCAGCTGATTGTAGAACAAGCAATCGCATCTATAAAAATATAAAATTTTGATTCGGAATTTCCTATAAAGGAGTTAATACAGAAGCTTGTAATTTTAATTCTGGTAATGAATAGTGTATGGCGATTGAAAATGTAATAAATGAAATGTTGTGTAAAATTTTTAAATATACACATAAACACATACACACATATATTATATATATATATATATATATATATATAATATATATATATATAATATATATATATATATATATATTATATATCTATATATTATATATATATACATGTATATATATTATATATATACATGTATATTCAAACTATGAAATGTGGATTCTACATACTAGCATGCAATTTTTACTTTTGTTGTGATTATTTATGTTTCGCCTTATCTTTAATAGCGACATATATTGCGAAGTAATCAAACTGTTTTTCCACAATGCTTATTACTAAAAAAGAAAGTAAAATGTGAGGTACGAATACAGTAAATGTACCTACTTTCACTACACATGCAGTTAGATGTAATGATAATATCAATATCTACAATAAAATTTTAACTACTGAAGGAAAACTAGCAGAACGGAAACTATATAAAGAAATAAGACAAGTATGTGGTTTATAAAATAAAACCTTATTTTTAACAAATTTTTCGGACAAAATATTATTCTATAAGAACAGTACAAACTTATGGAAATGATTAATTTTTGAAAGACATTGTTATATTTTGACTATGATTTTCAAAATTTGACCATTATATTCCATCAAAGGAAAAAAGTGCTGAATTTGCAAGATAAACAATTTTGTTTATTATATAATTATTAAGTAATATTTATTAAAATTACAATCTCAAAGCATTTACCTTTTAGTTATTAGTGCGTCTATACCTTAGAAGTTAAGATGTGATATTATTATAATATAAATTACGTTCTCAAAGTGTCTTACTGAAATATGTATTAGAGTAATAATATAGATTATTAGATTAAGCACTAAATTTATTTTTGGCTTATACAACATTGTCGATATCTGAATCGGTGTACATTTTTTCTTATTTCATATTCAATTAATAACTTGCACGTGTAAAACTGGACTAATGATTCAGCACTTAACAATGTGTGTTAATATTACTATTGTTAATTTGCATAAGGTAGTTTGCACGCTGCTATTCATGTTGGAATTTTCCCGCTACTCTCGCAGGTACGCGCATAGCGGACGTTATATTGTATCTATGTATTGTATTTATGGTGGAATGGAATTATTATAATTAGTATTAAGCTCATTATCCACATATTACTTGTGTGTATGTATCTAAAATGTTTATGTATATTCATAGGCATGTAGGTATATATATGTTTCATGTATATATGTGTATATGAATGTATATGTGGTCGTATGTTTTATATCTATGTGTGTATATGAGTATAATGTACGTATGTATGTATATACGTATGTATAGAATTTTTACGTTCTATGTTTTATTAAATAAATAAATTTGAATTTGAAATTTAAGTAAAAAAATAATAAAATGTATAATGTTGTTTTGTGCTTTTTTCTTTGACGGAATGTAAGGAGCAAATTTTTAAAATCTATTCATAGTCTTTTTCTACCCATTTCCGATGCTTACTACATAATCAACCATTTTATTACTCCTTATAAGACCTTTTTACATATCATAGTGTCAAAGTCGCCCATTTTCTTGAAATTTAATTATTGGCTTAAATTATAGTATAAATTGTACCACTTTTCACTGAGTAACCGAGAGATTATAATGGGAAATTATCTAATATATATATATATATATATATATATATATATATATATATATATATATATATATATATTGATATATATATATTGTACCTGTTTTATAGCAATAATATGAGAAGTTGGTTATTGCCATTTCTTATATACTATACCCTTTTATTACATGCTCAAGTATCTGAATAACAACTCGTCGGATATAATATCGAGTCCTATTCGTTCTTATTATATATAAGTGATTGCTAGCTTATTGTATGTTATTTTTACTTTTTTCTGGTTTAGGTTAATCATTTCGCAATAACTGGTCAAGTACTTGATTAAGAAACACACGCTGACAAAACTTTAAATCAGTTCACGATGAATCGGTATAACGCTATAACCAAATACAAAACATCGTATAATACTCTTGCTTTGCCTTTGTTGTTGTCGTTCTATATGCTAATACTGAAAAATACGATAATTTTAATATCAACTACTTATTTTGTTTTTCATCACGTATACATACATACACATATATATATATGTATATATATATATATATATATATAAATAGTAAACATATTTTGGTAGCTTAATAATAATGGAACAAGTATAAGATGTAATTTTAGATAAGTGCAATGTAAACCGGTGTTATGTGTGTTATTTCATTGTACTTGTACTGGTTTTTTTGCAAGCATAATTAACATCGTCACAAACTTCTCGAAAATTATTATAAAATCTGGTTTTATAAATTTGCTTACTCACTATTCGCTTGATAGAGACCTCTCGTGTTTCCTATATAAATCTGATTTCGACGTTGCAGTTGCAATAGATTAAAGTGTTTACTTTCCAATCATACATTTAGTAAATATATTGTTTTGCATAAAGCTCAGAATATATACCATAAAAGCTGCCGTTTCGAAAGGACAAACGAACGTTTGGTAGGAAGTCTTATTTATTGCCAGCTTACGATACATATCCATCGAAAATGATTCGAATTTATTATCGGTCGACTTCTTGGTGATGGAAGAAATCAAAATGTCTAACGTTTGCGCGTTGATGGTCTTTATCGAAACCTGAAAACAATTCGGTATAATTATTTAATTTTTTTACTCGTGTTGTAAATAACAATAAAAAAAAAATAAAATTATAAGTTTTCCCAAAAAGAACCTTATTTAATAAACTCACGATTTCGTACAAATTTCACAAATAAAAAGCACAGTGTCCGCTATGCTTGACACAAACGTTTTCGTTCTGAAATCTACGTCGCACATACATTCTTCGTGCTGCGATGATAACGAAATAACGGATAGTCGTGCGCGTATGCGCAAGAATGACAGAATATGAACATGTAAAAAATATTATTTCGTAATTTCTGTACGTGTTTTTGTACGTATGCATGTAAACTGAATATACACGTATATGAGTACAACATGTGGGAAAGAATGAAGGAACCCGACTACACTGTAAGAATAGGTCTGCCTATGAGCCTATTCGCTTGCTCGTTTTAAACTTCCCATATACAACGCGCGCCAATAGAAGTTTCACTTCATAAAATAAATTTTCAATTTCGATATTATCTAGTTGGTATTGCTGTTTACTTACACGGTGGAAAAGTTCCACGACGTTTATGTAATAAGTTTTTTCGGAAAAATAACGCTGTAATATCAGATAGATTAAATCGTTCAAAAGATTGCAATCGTTCATAGCTAAAGCGATCGATCCGTTACCATCTTCAGCTTGTTTCAAGTGCCAGCATTTCCTTCCTCTTCGTCTCGTCGAATCATCGATCATATCGTCCAGTACCGTCAAGAAGGCTTGATACTAAAAGTATGTAGTGAAAAATGTGTATTATATCAAACCGGATAGAATTCAATTAGATATTTTCGAATTAGAACGTGTATAATATGTAATAATTGTAAAATCGTAATTAAGACAACAATAATATGATAACGATAATACATTATCGCGTACGGAGAGATCAGTCATATTCGCGCAGACGATCTAATTGACGCGTTTTGCTTTTTACCGAATGTAGCATGTAATGTTAAACAACGTATTAACACTGGAAGAACACGCATGAGCTCGAACCTTAACATGCGCGAGAATTTTTTGTGGTAAAAAACCTCTAGCCAGTGCCGTTTCGATTTAAGGTATCGGATCTTCCGAAGTAATTTTTCAATGTATGAAAGAATTATATCGAGGAAAACAAAAAAAATCGATAGAAAAATTACAAAATTCATTTCCCGGAAAAACATTAAGGATGTCTCTCTCTTTCTGATACTTGTCAAAACTGATATTTTTTTAATTATAACTCCGAAAATTACCGAAACGAAATTATCCAAGATTTTTTTTGAAGCGGGAGGTGTAAAAATCTTTACTGATATATTTATATGTAACGTATATATATTTTTGAGAGCAGCACATGCACTTTGCAAGTGTTGCTGGATTCCAAAGAAGTTAACGTACGGGGTTTTTACTCACTAAAAAACCTACTCTCTCTCTGTTGAAAAAAAAAAAAGATAAAAAAGCAACTACAATGATGATATGTAATCGTTTTTAATGGCGCATGTTCCGTATGTAAATATATTATCGGGGAAAACGTGACTTGACTTAGAAAATATGTTGAGCTCGTACACTAAGGATTTCGAAAACGTATTGTCAAGTCGTATATATGGTCAGTAGCACTGTACGCGGCGGAAACATACACTTTATAAACAAATGAGATTTAGAGAAAATTGAGACTTTTGAAACGTGCTGTTGTTGACGACTCATGATAACAATTTCGCAGGTTGATAAAGAAGTTTTTAATCACACTTGAAAACGATTAGAAAAACAAGAATGAAATTGATTTAGGCACGTATTAGGACACGATGGCGTATTGAAAGAGTGCAGATCGAAAGGAAGCACAAATATTGATGGATACAATCAAGAAAGAATCGAATATCAAGAGCTACATTCGGCAGAACGGAAAAAATAGTGGACTTGGACGAGGGCAAACCAGTCTAAAGACTGATACATCGATTTATTATATTATATATATATATATATATATATATATATATATATATATATATATATACTTACATATAATAATAATTTTCTTTTTTGCGTTACTGCTCAAAATATTTTTTCAGATTTTCGGTGAAATGTTTGCTAATTATCGTTGGAGCTATTTCGTGCAATTTTAATATACATATTTAAGTAATGACTAAGAATGAAAATAATATAATTGTTCGGAACACCTACTAGTTCTAAACACCAACCCATAATGTACATTAGGTACAGTTCATCTTC
This sequence comes from Coronaproctus castanopsis, assembly GCA_032883995.1. Taxonomy (NCBI): domain Eukaryota; kingdom Metazoa; phylum Arthropoda; class Insecta; order Hemiptera; family Monophlebidae; genus Coronaproctus; species Coronaproctus castanopsis. The sequence continues at coordinate 111,695,258 of CM065053.1, forward strand.
TTTCAGCTGTTCCGATTTTGGTAACATCGATCTGTACATAGCTATAAATACCATCGGTCGTAACTTTTTTCCATCTAGCACAGTGTACTCGAGTAACTGAAACAAACGACCAAACCCAATAATTGGTTTTTTTAGCTCACCAAGTGTCAGTTGTTTTGTTATTTTATTTCTAGAAAATAAATAATTTTATCGGTAGTTTTAATTTTTTGCGCAGGTCTGTCGACGCTTACTGTATTTAATTACTCGAGAAAGTTGTTTCCGTTAACATTAGTTATCTAACCTATTGCCATAGGTAATAATAGTTCAAATTAAAATCATGGTAAAATACAATCTTTTACTCACTCACGTCACAAACACATCACACACATTCATATACCAGTGGCGGATGCACGGTTGCACAACCATTAGAAATATCCGGAACAGTATAAAAATTGACGATGTAGTAAAATAGTTAAAATTATTAATTATTTTGTAGTGATTAAACATAATAAGTGAATTTTAATTATATTATTAAAAGTAAAACATCTTTAATAATGTGCTTTGAAGTTCCAAGTTACAACGGTTGGTGATTGCACATTTAATGCAACCTGAAGAAAGTATCTGGAAGCCGTATACAACGCTATATGGTGATTTTGCGCCTATTATTACTACTACTACTACAGGTGTAGAGTCTATATAGGGCTGCATTACCGACTGCTTGTTGCAATCGTTTTGCAACCAGATTCTTGAAGTACACACACTTGACGCGGCACAATAGGTTTTTCTCGTTGCGTTGTTCATAGCACATGGGTGCGGTTGCGTGCGCATACCACCGGCTACCGTACGAACGAGTCGACGACTTATGTTTCATCTCTTTCCGAGATTAGTTTTTCTTCTTCGATTTTTTTCTTTCTTCTGCTGTGTACATTTCCACGGTTTCATTGCCTCTTTCTCCAGTTTACACTGTTCATATTATTACCGACCGATGTTAATATATTTTTTTTCTTTTTCAAAGCTTAAAGATGCGTGCAATCTGTTCGGTTGAACAATAGGCAGCACTGATCTGTTTAAAAGCTATAACGGGACACTTCCCAACGGTCGTATCCCTTAATTTATCTTAGTATTATTATACAATATAATATAATATATGATATATATAATATATAAACTAGTTGATCGCTACGGTCGATTTCTCAATTAGATCTGACTGCGTCTCTTCAGTCGTTGGAATTGCACGCCGTTACGTAGAACATTGACTGCTAGTGGATTGATGTGGGTTTGAAGTCGATGTAAGTATCTTCCAGCACAGCTTTTAACAGACGGTATACGGAGATCCTTGTGTATGTCGTCATTGCGGACATACCATGGCGCTGACACGATATTCCGCAATACTTGAGATTGAAATTTTTGTACTATGTCTAAGTTAGAGTTGCTCGTTGTACCCCAAATCTGGATACCATATGACCAGATTGGCTTCAAGACTGTTTTATATAGTAATACTTTATTTTCATACGACAGTGTTGAATATTTGCCCATCAGCCAATAAATATTTCGGTATGTAATGCTGAGCTGTTTACGTTTAGCAATAACATGATTTTTCCAGGTAAGCCGTTTATCAAGGTGTAATCAAAGATATTTTACGTTATACGATTCGGAAATTGTTTGCCCGTTTAACTTAATCGGTAAATTTTTGCTTTTATTTAAAGTAAATAAAACTTGTTTGCATTTTGATTCGTTAATATTGAATTTCCACAGTCTAAACCACTTTTCTACGTGTAGTAGATGGTTTTGAAGTTGTTCGGCCGCTAAATTGTTATCACGATGAGTCGAGAGAATAGCGGTGTCACCGGCAAACATAGCTGTGTCTGTATTTTCGTTAACTGGAAAGTCGTATGTATAGAGCTGATACAGTGTTGGTCCGACTGCCTTGAGGTACTCCCGATTGTATTGAATGAATTCGTGAGTAATTCTCGTTAACATTAACATGGAAATATCTTTCTGTTAGGTATGACTTCATTAGCTGGTAGTACTCGTGAGGTAATTTAAGTTTTAATTTGTACAATAGGCCAACGTGCGAGACTTTATCAAAGGCCTTTTCGATGTCGAGAAATACCGCTGAACAATACTTCTTTTCTTCGAATATATGTAGGATTTTTTCCTTACAGAAGCTTTATTTCATTTTCGGAGGATTGTTTTGTGTAAATTGTGAAAAAATCAGAATACTCAACACATAGTTTATCGAATTGTCTTGTTTTGTTATTTTAAAATTTTAATACTTTTTTAATTGTGTAAATTTTGTACTTATTCACGTGAAATAAATTTTTAATATCAATATTAGAATTTTTTATCTTGTGATCGATCGATAATATAACTTTATATATATTTTTTTCCCAGTTTTTCTGATTACTGTTTTAAAAGGTCTTGTATTTGTATTACGCATTGTTGACTTTAATATTACTAATGTTACTTTGTAATATTATGCGAAATAAACAAATTTTTTCGTGTATATATATGTTGCGGAGTGGGTTAAGGTGTTTTTAACCACTGGTCGTTAATGTACATACATAATTAATATCTCTATCATATAACGCAATATTTTTATATAATTAACCTATAAATACGATAAAAATTAGTGCATTATTGAAACGAGTAAAAATTATGAATAATATTTGTTATATAATGACGGTGCAAGTTCGAGGAATTTAAATGAAGATTCATATTATGATACATAAGAGATTATATATTATTATTATTATCGTATAATAAATAAATTACAATCTCGATTAATGCTCGTAAAATAAAAAAACGCCGATTATATAAAAATATAAATGTTTAACGTTCGATATAATTAGAGTTAATAATGTAATACAGGTGGACGGAATGCAAAATAAGACACAACCATTGCGAAAGCCGAATAAATATTATTAACAATACGACGTCGATTCGTTAAATCGATATTTAAATTCCTAATTAGGGAATTATATCCGATCGAGTACAAAGCTTATCTGATTATTTGTGATTTATTTATACATGCCATCTATCAATACCGCCCGATCTTGTCCGATCGCTATCGAATGAAATTTTAAATTTACTAGCGATAGCAACTGTAATCTATACAACTGAAGATCGGTAAGTGTGCTTTTGGACAAATATTCTCACTATTGTATATTGCGGAACTTTTATGGATCCATCCGGATAGAGTATCCTATATGACAGCACGGGTTGATAGAGTGCGAAGTATAAGAACTGCTTTAAATAGTAGAACAGATAACTTTCTAAGTTGTTTCGATAGATAGAGCGCATGTTCGCATCAAGTTATTAATTTACCATCGAATCTCCCTGATATTTGACCTCGCTAATTGTTTCTATTTACTATATATAATGAAATTGAAAAACAAACTGAAAAACGAAATGGAAGCAATTCCCCGACTTGGCGAGAAATAACTAATACGATAACAAACGTAATGAAACGATGTATAGGACATTATCTCCCACCAGGCTTACCACTGAATAGAAATCACTTACAAACACTTTCAATCAGCTACCAAAGCCATATATAATCGTAGGAGACTTCAATGTCCATAACAAAATGTGGAATTCAACGTACAATTCCAAAAGAGAATGTTTAATAGAAAACATTTTTCTGTTTGATGAACATCTCCTCTCGCTAAATGTAAAAAATTGTCCAACCCACTTTAATATCACATCTAAAACCTTGTCCACGTTAGACCTAATCTTCGCTACAGCATCCCCAGGTGGAAGAATTAAATCAGAAGTGAACCATGACTTATGTGACAGCGATCATTTTCCAGTAATCACCTCAACACTTATCAATCTTGCCGCATATTCCAAAAATTTTCTGCCGAAATGGAGAATAGAACATGCTAACTGGGAATTATTCAAAAATAACACGGATACCACTTTCGGTCACAAAGAAGAGCTGTTAGAAGATATCCAGAGTTTCACACAATTTATACTATCCGCCGCTGCTAAGTCAGTCCCAAAGACATCAGGTATAACACGTCAGAAAGTTGTCCCCTGGTGGTCAAAAGATTTACATTTAGCTATAAAAAAAACGGCGTAAAGCGTTTCGTAGGTACCGGAGAACAAAGTCACAAGAAGATTTAGAAACATTCCAAAAACAAAGATCTGACACACGGAAAGCAATTCGGAAAGCCAAAACGGAAAGCTGGAATAAATTTGTTTCTGAAATAAATTTCAAAAGCTCAGTTAAATCAGCATGGACAAACGTTCAAAAGATACAAAGCCGTAATCAGCTACCCCCAATAACTTTATTAGACGATAACAACACGATAATTGAAGAACCTATCCACATTGCAAACAGGTTTGTAGACCACTTCGCATCGATATCATCTGTTCAAAACTATTCCCATCAATTTTTGAACATTAAAAATAATGCAGAGATAATTCCGATCCCATGATTGACGTGGCAAAAACTAATGTATTCCATGAATACGTATTCACAATACTGCTCCTCGACCAGATAATATTCACCCAATAATGATGAAACATTCTACACACTACAGCTCTAGAATATCTATTAGCAATATATAATAAAGCTTTTAAAAACTCAATTTTCCCCGATTGCTGGAAAACTGCTATCATAATCTCGATTCCTAAATCGAGTAGAAACTCTTCCATTAACAACTATAGACCAATAACTCTCACAAGCGTACTAGGCAAAATTTTTGAACAACTACTAAACAAAAGACTCTCATGGACACTCGAAGCCAACAATATACTATCTACACATCAATATGGTTTCAGACAGTAACGATCAACACAGGCAGTAAGTGATCTTGTCATGAATGTCAAAAAATCATTCCTAAAATCAAATTTTACTATCGCAGTTTTCTTTGACCTTTCAAAAGCTTACGATCGCGTTTGGCGTTACCTTATCCTCAAAAAACTACACGAAACTGGAATAAATGGTAATTTAGCAAAGGTAATCCCTTACTAAAAGACATATTCGCGTTAGAATAGGCAACATCCTATCAGAAGAAAGAGAAATCTTTAACGGAATACCGCAAGGATCACCCTTGAGCATTACTTTATTCCTGATAGCGATAAACGATATCGCCATGATTGCCAAGAAACCAGTTTCTATCAGAATGTTTGCTGACGATATCAGCGTGTCTCTTCAAGCATCGTCGTTTGAAATCGCTAAACAAATAATACAGCCAACGATAAACAACATCAACACCTGGTGCCACGATCATGGATTTCTAATATCCGCCGAGAAGACAAACTACATAATCTTTTCAAATACCAATAGCAATCAACAAAATATGGTTCACTGCAGTCAAAACCAATTCCATGGTACAAACAGTCAAATTTTTAGGAATCGTGCTGGATAAAAAGCTATCATGCAAAGAACATATAACATACATACGCTTGAAATGCATCCGCGCTCTAGGAATCCTCAAGATGCTCAACCATACCGAAATAGGTTGTAGTAGAAGAACATTATTGCAGTTATACCGGTCCTTCATTCGTGCAAAACTGAATTATGGTGCACAGCATTATAATTTAGCAAACAGATAGCATCCATCACCAAGGCATAAGATTAGCAACAGGAAGAACCACACCCACGGTAAGTCTCTGCATATATAAGCTAACGAACCGCCTCTCAAATTTCGAAGAATGACACAAACAGAAAATTTCCTTGTCGCCGCTGCGGCTATATCAAACTTGCCATCAGATAATCTCCTATTTAACGACTATTACCGGAGAAAATTCAAACTGAATAACAAAAGCGATCAGCATATCGCACTGAAATTTTAAGAAAATACCCAAACCCCTTATACTTCGAAAACATACCGCTCGCTCCGTCATATTTTCGTACGTCCTGCACCATGGATAATACCCCCAATTCAAATCATTGACGAACTTTCGGTGTCAATAAAAAATTCCGTGGGCATCGTAGACTTTCAGTCAAGATTAAACAAAATTTTGGAGCGTTTACAGCATACACTGTCACACAGATGGATCAAAAACAGTATCAGTGACCAGAGTGGCTTTCTTCATTTCAGACACAATAAGCAAAGCCGAAAAACTACCACCAGAAAGCTCAATTTCAACTGCTGAGCTGTATGCAGTATACCTAGCAAAATCGCGCGCAGCTCATCAATTCAGTATATTAACAGACTCGATTAATAAACATTCGAAGCATATTCAACAGCAACTCAATTGTACAAAGAATCTATCAAACCTTATCACAATTACAATCCGCCGGAATAGATATCCAGTTCATATGGATCCCGAGCCATAAAGGAATAAAAGGCAACGAAATTGCTGATAAGTTAGCAAAAAGCTCAATCTCGCTACTTTCAGATCCAAATGCCGAAATCATATTAATCTAAACACTAGTCATAAGAAAAAAATTACAACACTGTGGAATTCCGAATGGGTGTCGACCTCATCCACAAACCACCTCAGAAATATAAAAGGAAAGATAGAAGAATGGAAGTCATCCGATCGAAAATCTCGAAAAGAAGAAATAGTTTTAACTAGATTAAGACTTGGTCATACACGCGTAACCCACTCACACCTATTCAATAACGTACCACCCCTTCCAGTCCTTTCTGTAACACTCCTCAATTCACCCTTCGGCATATCCTAACAAGTTGCAACCATTTATCCGAATTCCGTCAAACGTTTAACCTATCCGCTAATCTATCCCAACTACTGTGTAATAATAGCCCTCATTTAAACGATCTCTTCCTATTCCTCAAACAATGTAATCTCTATATAATGCCATATAAATAACTTTATACTTTCGGCTTGATAACCTTGTTTTAAAGCCGATAAATTAAAAAAAAAAAAAAATTAAAATCAAAGAAACCGTGGATGACTATGGAAATTCTAGAATTAATAGAAAAAAATGATTTTTCAAAGTACAAGCAAATAAAAAATAAGATAACGGAGAAATGTGTGGTAGAACTCACGAAATGAAAGATGTGAAGAAATTGCAAAAAGTAAAGGTTTTACAACCAAAACAAAGAACGAAAAGCAAAATAGTTACAGATAAAACGTCAGACATTGTTCTCGAGAACTGAAAACAGAGAAAATCGCTGTAATGTATAGAGGAATAGTTTTCCGTTTTGATAAAGTAATTAAATACGATATATAAAGATACACCGATTGACGATACTATAAATTTTAAATCCTGCCTTATCGTTATTAGTTGTGAAAAATCTTTAAGCGATACAAGTCGCGACAATAAATAAAAATATGTAATTAGTTCGTACGACTTGCGACAAATTAATAATTGTGAATTTGCAGGCAGGAAATATTTGTAATTGATAATTTAAAATATTATTTACAGTACACGAACCTTTCTAGCTCTTTCGACGATGATAGGATGTGAGAAATATCGTTTCATACTCAAAACTTCGTTTACCAAATCAGGAAATATCGCCGCGAAATTACGTAAATCGACTTCGTTTTTATATCGATTTTTGGTAATATTCGAATTTTGTAATCTGACAAATACAGAAAAAGATAACTTTTAAGAAGATTTACGCGAGATTAACGCACTCACCAGTGCCTTCGCTAGAGAAAAAATTGTAAGCGAATTAATTTATACGATTTAAAAAAAAAAAAAATAATTGGACGAAGAAATAGTATTAATATTTATAGTTTAAAAATAAATGAAATTGATTCATTTTTATTATTATTCGATAGAAAAACACGTTTATTGCACGATCAAAAAGCTCTAGTTTCGATACGTTTCGGTATTAATTCGAAACTATTTATTTCCGAAGTATATAATGTACATGAAGCAACGTTCGTGATGAGTTTCAAGCCGTTGTAAACTACTCTATCGAAGCATATTCGAGCAACTTGTTAATGCGCATGCGCAAATGTTGCTAACTGTTTAATAGACAAGAAATTCATAATGGTAGGTGTACAACACTAATTACCTTATACAATAATTAAAAAGACAGTTTATCATCATATTAATAAAGAACAGCTTAATTCGACATGGCTCGTAAATTTTTATTTAATTCACTTTTATAAATTGTCTTTGTCGTTATTTTTTTTGTTTTTTTTTTATTGTAAATAGTGATTTACGCCTAATCATTCTTTTTAAATGATACGTCTCTGAATACCTTTTGGTCTGGAGAAATGTAAATTATCGAATAATTTTTTATGTCATTCGCATAAAAGATTGAAGCCGTAAACATATTGCCTAAAAATTGTCAGAACAATCTGGTTTTATGTCCGGAAAGGTACACGAGTTCGAATAATAAATTTAAAATAAACGAAACGTAGAGAATGTAACAATGTCATAACAATTTTGCGGAACTGATAGTTTCGGTTTATTTAATTAATCGTATCAAATCGGTGTATACATCGAATGAAAGTATGAACAAAAACCGATGATAAACGTATAAACGGGTTGAAAGCAGAAAATAAAACAAGGCTGTGTATTAAATTTAATATTATTCAATATGTATTGTGAGGGGATAATGCGAGAAACGTTAGTTGAAATTGTTGGTGAAATTAAGCCATTCGGTTATATCATAAAATGACGTATTTTCCGTTCTAAAAGTATTTATATAGTACATTAATAATTATCTGAAACCTAAACAGCACGTGGAACGCTTAACGTCTCAGAAAGTGCCTATTAAAATAGGGTTAACCGCATTTTATTTAGGAATCTAACTATTCCGCGCATTAATATTTATCAATTTGAGTTCAAAATTAACGACGTACGACCGAAAGGGTTAATTAACGATGTATAACATGCGAATGACATCATATCCATTCGAACAAAAAGAAATGTCATAGAAGAATATGGTTTCTTAATAAACAAAATATTAAAAGTAAGGTAATTATCGTAGATTATAAAATTTACAAAATTTTGCTGGCTTACGTGTAATCGGTAAATTTATAAAAAATACTGATTACAAGAGCTGGTTGGCTTCAGAGAATAAAACCAACGAATAAGAATAGCAGTGGCGGCATTATCGCAGTTAACAGAGTATAGAGGAACCATGGTGTAACACGCGTCGGAATGCTAGACTCTAAATCGATATTCAACGTGTTACCATATTTGGAATGCATCGTTGGAGGAGATGATTTCGACGGATTTAGAAAAGAAATAGCTTGTCCATATTGAGGAACGTCGATATGAATTAAAAGCCGCGGCATATTGTACATAGACAAAAGCCGTCTTCTCCCGATAAAAGAACTGAAAAAAATGGTTATGACAGGAATGATATGGATGGAAAAAAAGAAAGACACCTTAATAAAATACGTAGCCGGAGTAAAACTTTTTACGCAGATGGAAAGTGGGCATATTTAGTACGTATTATTATCATCGGTAGATTTCATTTCCTCGATGGAGCAGTTATTGAGGAATTTAGATCGAAAATGTCGTTTTTTTTTTTTTTTTTTTTAATATTACTGGTTCATAGGATATATTTTCCTACTTTAAATGACGTCAAATTTAAGTCTTTCCATATTTTATACCACGTGTCTATCTGCCGAATGGAATTCAATTATTATTTCCAACTGATTATATTATTATTATTTTCTTTCGAATTAGGCCATCTAAGGACCACGTGAAATAATTTATGCACGATTCTTTAGCCAATATTGATCGAATTAATCGAATTCATTGTAAGATATTCTGACGCGTAAAGACATTCTACCCTTAATTGCTGTATTATAATGTCTTAGTTTTGCGTTTTTAAACACCGATTTCTTGTTGTATAAATTTTTCATTAACCGAAATACTTTTACCATTTTTCTCGCTCTTTCTATAACGGTTTCCTTGTCCAACAGATTCAGTTGTGTGATTTCTCTCAGATAATTACATTTTATGACTCATCGAATTTTCCCGAATTTCGTTGTTATATATTTCGGAGCATCTCTGATATTAGTTATATATTTTGCTTTTTCAACTTTAAAAAAATCGTCTCGAACCTCTATGTCGTTCTTGCTCCTACCTAATCTAATTCTTCGAGTATCTTCTTCCTTTGTTTTAATTCTCCATTCTCTGATTATCTTTTCTAATACACAGTTGAATAATGCCGGAGATAATCCATCTCCTTGTCTTACTTCTGTTCTTATTTGAAACGGTTTGGATACTTCACCTAAAAATTTAACTTTAGATAATGTGTTTGTTAATGTTTGTTTAATGATGGTAATAAGTTTACTATCTACACCCAATTCGTCTGATATGTTAAATAATGTTTCACTATCTATGAGAGTCATATGTTTTCTTAAAGTCAACTAAAGTTACTATTATGTTTTTGGATCTCAATCTACTATATTATTATTATTATTATTATTATTTTTATTATATGTATGTCTGTATTATTGTTTTCATTAGTGTATCCACATGTATATCGATTTGTGCTTTGATTTTGATATGTGTATTGGAATTATGTATTTATGTGGGTATATTTATTATTGATTTAGCCTATTAACCATTATAACTCTGCGTCTATAAGTTTATATGTACCTGTGTGCGTGTATTGTATGCATTTTCTATATATATATATTTATTTATTTTTGTAAACAAGTGTGTGTTTACTAATACGTGTACTTTTATTAGATCTATTACAAAATATAAATGTGATTAAGTGTACGTGTGTGTGCGTATATATGTGTATGGGTGTGTGTGTAGTGTCTTGTGGGTGTATATACATAACAATTGCGGTTGTATGTTTATTGTTTATTGTCACTTACATATTCATAACAATTGTTCAAACTATTTATGCAATACTAACCAACCATTTGTATATCTATTTAAGTTTCCACTACTCGCGCAAATAAATGCGCATTTGTGGATTTGAATGAATAAATTTGATTTGATTATTATTATTATTATCGACACTATTATTATAATTTTATTTAAATTTATGAAATCTTTACTTACTGGACGAGGTCCTTTTTATCGTAATGTAATTGTCGACGAAGATCAGTTCCGTCCGATCCGCTTACTATAGTACGGTTATTACATTTAACTTCAGATAAAATTGTTCGTCCCGATTTTAATCGAATTTGGATGGCAGAGGATAAAAATAAATTTGTTCCGCAACGTTGCGTCGATTTGAAGAACGCCATTTTCAAATACAGTTCGTTTTACAAAATGATGTAGCAGTCCATTTTTATTTTAAAGTACCTATTCCGAAGCTACTACCGACTAATCATTTTTATTTCTTCTTCTTCAGTTTCTGCGACAACTGTCAAATGTCTTTCGTTCTTTTTTCGCTAATTAACAAGGTCATTTATTTCATTATATGTTTTCTATTTAGCTAATTAACGAGGTGATTTATGTCATTATATGCGTTACATGTACGTACAGTATGACTAGAAGGAAAATGATAAATTAATTAAAATGTTTTTATAATATTATATCTCATTTAAAAAAAGAAAATGTTAAAAATACTACATGTGCCAAGAAAATCGTTTATTAAGTAAGTCTTCAGTCGTAGTTTTCCGTAGAAACAACGTGATTTAAACAGTCTTATAATCAACACCCTCCAAAAACCTGCTGATTCTAGGAATCACGGATGCGTCTAAAATTGAAGTTTCCGTTCGTCTAGTTGTCTCTCTGCTATCCAGTTGAGCATAAGTCGTGCACGGTGTCGTCGTTTACATCAACAAACGAATCCTTCGTCTTGTCAATAGACAACGGAGGAAATTGCGTTTTGTCTCACTCTACAGACTACATCTGCAGCTTCATCACGGAGTCCAGTCTTAACTCTTATCCATTTATTTGGTTTTCGGTCAGATAGTTTTATGTTCAATATTAGTCTCTCTTGCGCTACTTGTGTCTTTCTTATCTTCTTTAATTTGTCTTTGTGTAAACGTCCGTGTTTGCGAACCATATATATATATATAAGAGCCGGTAAAATACAATGATTATATAATTTTCTTTTCAAACATATCGGCTGTATAGTTTTCCAAAAGATAATCAATATTCTGCGATTTATTTCTTCTACCATTAACATATTCCTATCTGCTGTAATTCGTTATCCGCGGTATGTGTAATTTCTATATCTATTCAATCAATCTTTATTATTATTAGTTCTTTGTTCATATCTGGCATTACTTTTGTTTTTTGTAAATCTATCCTTAATCTTATTTTATTTGTGTATGTATTTAATTGCGTTATCATTCCTTGTAGTCATTCAGCACTGGTGCTTATCATTTGCAAATATAAGATGATTGAGATATTCTCCATCAATCTTTATACCTTTCGAGTTCCAATCTCTTTTTTTGAATATAGATTCCAATACAGCAATAAACAGTTTCCGTGACAGTGTATCTCCTTGTCGTACCCCTTTTCTCTGTTTTTTTGTTTTGTTTTGTTTTGTCCCATAATGCTTTCTACTTCATTGCGATCTGGTAGATATTCTCGATTAGTTGTATATATACTTTTTTCTATTCCATTACTATACAATACATCTATTACCGCCCATATTTCTATTGAATCAAATGCCTTTTCGAAATCTATATACGCCATGTATAGTTTTATATTATATTCCTCGCATTTCTGTATTAATGTTCTACTTGCCAGTAGGTGGTCATTTGTACTAAAACAATTGTTCTTTTGGCTGATTAAATTCAACTCCTTTTGTTACTCTATTTGCTATTATACGAATGAATAGTTTATACAGTTGGGAAAATAGATTGATTGGTCTGTAGTTACCAAGGTTTTGTGAATCTCCTTTCTCATGAATTAGGATTATTTCCGTTTCTGTTCACTTATGTAGTATTGTTTTTTCTTTCAGACATTTATTAAATAACCCCCTGTCCTATTTATCAGTATAATCTCTCCGTATTTAATAATTTCTGTTAATATGCAATCTGTGTCGGGCGGTTTATTTTTATTGTAGTGCATTATAAACTTCTAAACTTCTTTAGTTATTTCTAGAATATTCGAATTGAATTCATGGCAGATGTAGGTGTTGTGAAGTAAGCAACTTGTGTCCTGTGCGTAGTCTAGCTAGCGTTTTTTTGGTTTTTCTTTCTTTCTGGTCTGCTGTTTTCAAGTTTCCTAATCTCGGCTTAATTTGATACAAGTGTGTACGTGCACATTGGGTCTCCCAGAATTTTTGATATGACGTTTTAATTGTTTTTGAAAGAATTGTATGTAAATCGGTAATGAACGTTGATTTTATTGTTTTTAGATTTGTAGGAGACGTTTTAACTATTATATCAATGTTTTCATTCCCGGCTATTCCTGAATGAGCTGGTGTCCATAGAAGAACAAGTTCATTGTTCTTGGAGATAACGCTATTGATTATGTGTTTTAGGTTGAAAGTATCTGTATTTGTGTTTTTGATGTGTTGCTGAATATGTTGAAGAGCGCTATACGAAACTATGCATATTATACATTTATTTGGTTGCGCTTGCTTAGATATGTATTTTAAAGCTTTATATAGATTGTAAGAAGTTCTGCTGTAAAAACTGACACTGACTCAAGGAAATGATATACGTGGGATTGGTTGGGTGTAAGATAGGCCGATGAGGTTTGGTTTATAAACTTAGATGCATCAGTGTATATGTGTGTGTAATCCCTGTGCTTTTTTCCAGAAGGTTGTAGAATTTTTATTTGAGAATATTTGTAGGTGTTAAGTGTTTCATATATTTTTCAAGTTCTGTGTTTATTGTGATTGAAACCTTTAACCAAGGTGGTAGTTTTGGAGCGTGGTTTGTTTTGATTTGAGGTAATTGATATTGAAGTTTTGCTAATGTATATTGTTAACACGTTCTGATAGGGGTTTAGATGCATTTGGTTTGTTTAAGAATGTATGATGAAATTTATTCCTTAGTAAGGACTGATATATCGGATTGGATGATGTGCAAATTGATTGTGTGTAATATTGTAGCGCGAGTATTTATCTTCTGCATTGGAGTGGCAATATGTTTGCTTCCACGTGTAGAGCTGTGTTTGAGGTAGTGTGAAAGTCTCTCAAGGAAATTCTAAGAGCTAAATTTTGAACAGAATTGAGTTTTTTTTAGTGTGGAACAGGCTGCATTATCATATTTTATACTGGTCTAGTCTAATCTACTTAGCATGTAGGATTTGTATAACTGTATTAATGTTTTTCGATCAGATCCCCACGATAAATTATTTAACATCCTGAGCATATTTATTTTTTTCAAACATCTTATTTTTAGTTTGATTATGTGTTCATTCCAGTTAAGTTTCGGGTCCAATGTTAGTCTTAGTGTCTGAAGTGAATCCGCCTTTTCTATTTGTATTGCATTCATGTTTAATTTTGGTATAATTGTATTTCGTTTTTTGCTGAATGTTATGTACTTAGTTTTTTATGTGGAGAAAGTAAATCCTTGAGATTTGATCCAATTATTTAAGTCGTTTATTGTATTTTGTAATAAAAGTTCCACAAATTTTCAGTTTCGGTTTAAGTAGTATATTGACAGATCGTTAGCGTAGATGCAGTAGCTTACTAGAGATGGTATATGTTGTTTAATATTAGTTATAGCTATAATAAATAGCGTAGGGCTAATTACGGATCTTTGATGGGTACCATTTTCTTGAATTTTGATATCTGATAAAATATAATTTATCTTTACTTGAAATTTTCGCCGTTGTAAAAATTGCGAATAAATATCAGTAAATTTCCTCTAAATCCCCACTGATATAAAGAGAGAACTATTTGTTTCCAGAGTTTATCGAAAGCCTTTTCTAAGTCAAACCTAACAACAGTTGTAATTTGATTTTTTATTAAATTATTTTGTATATCTGCTGTAAGTTTGACTAATAGATCCTTCTCTGAGCTTTCTAACTGCCATGGAAATCTATTATTAACAATTCTTTCGAGTAACTTGCATAATGTGTTTGTGAGAAAAATCGGTCTTTAGCTACATTTTTTTTTAGTATCGGAATAAGATGAGCCTCTCTCCACGCCTCTAGAAATGATTTTGCCATATTATATTAAAAAAGTGCACAACGGCTTCCTTACAGGATGAATTAAATTGTTTTATGATGGAAATGATTCCGTCTGGACCGGCGGCTGAAGGGGGCATTGTCTTTAGGGCGGTATTAAATTCGTCTTTAGTTATGGTAACGTTATAGTTAATCGGGGGCATTAGTACTTTCTTCTATTGCTTTGTGTTTTATAAATTCGTCAATATAGTTTTGGTTAGATGATACTCGGTAGAAGTGGTCAGCTAGAACGTTTGTTATTTCTAGTTTATCCGGGGACCTGCTTTTATTGCTTTTATTGGTTAGATTGCTCGTTTATTCGCGATTTGTCGGATATACAGCTTTCACTGCCTGTTTTAGAGGGCAAGTTGAGCATTATATGTTACGAGAAATGATCACTGGCAAACAGATCTGAGTCTGTTTTCTAGTGCATATTAACGTTGGAACGATAACATGGAGGAGCCGTGAACTAGCGGAAGTGCTTTCTAGGAGGAAAATTGACATAGCGTGTGTCCAAGAAACATGATGGAAAGGTGCAAAGATCAAGAATATTGGTAACGGCTACAGACTTTTTTATAACCGCACAACTTCAGTAAGAAATGGAGTTGGAATTATAGTCAGTAAAAAATGGAGAGATAGGTGTAATAGACTTTTGGACATAATTATGGCTATCAGAATCAATGTAGCCCAGTCAGAGGCAAGAATTATTTCATGTTATGCACCGCACACAGGGAGCTCGGAATATGAAAAGGATAATTTCTGGGATCATCTCAGTGAATTCATACACAGAATACCAGAAAGTTAACATGTATTAATAACTGGAGACCTAAATGGGCACGTAGGTTCAGCATGAGATGGATATGAACGGCATTATGGAGGTCAGGGGCATGGAAACATAAACGTGGAGGGACATAGAATCCTCAAGTGTGCGGAGGAGGGTGATTTAATAATATCAAATACATTTTTCAAAAAAAAAGGTGAACGCCTTTGTAAGTTGAAACCACTCCAGCCAAGTAGAGATGTTAAACTTGTATTGGATGCTAAAGTAATACCGTCCGAAGACATAGCACCACAACATAGAGTGCTAAATAGATATCCTTCTACATGTAGATAAAACCACTAGCAGTCGGCTAACACCTCCAGCAATGATTAAGTGGTGGGCGATATCACAGAAAAAGAACCAGTTACAAACGGCCTTGGAATGCATAAATATAAAAAGCGGAAGTAATAGCGCCGATAGTCCAGTTGAAGAACTGTGGTACAACATTACAAAACAAATACTGGAAATAGCTACCAGGATACTTGGCATGACTAAGCCGGGGAAAAGGTACATCGATAAGCAAACATGGTCGTGGATAGAGGGAGTCCAACAAGCTATAAAAGCTAAGAAGCAAGCATTTAAAAAATGGCGGCAAACAAAAGATACTGAAAATCTATAGAATTATAAGTCTCAGATCAGAAGCGGAAATAGCAGTAACAAGAGCAAAAGAATCTCATTACTAATATCTATATGACCACCTAGAAACAAAGGAAAATGTGAACTCGATATACAAAATGGCTAAAGCAAGACAGAAGGCGACTGGGGATAATGGTCCAATAGCACAGATTAAATTTACAGATAATTAAATAATAAAAAACCCAACAGAGATTTTGCAAAGATAGTCCGATCTCTACAAACAGATATGTGGAGAGGAATTTCCACACTCCCAAATATTAGACAGCTTGCCCATTTATGGACCCATCAAACAAATAGCAATAGAGGAAGTGACATTTGCAGTAAAGAAAATGAAGAACGGAAAAGCAATGGGGCCCGATGATATTGCCGCTGAAATTTGGAAATTAATGGGATCTTTTGCTGATTATTTTGCTTCAATGCATTGGTGTGAACACACATTAGATACTGGTTACACTGAAACTGGAGCTAGTATTCTTAAACTCAACTCTATTTCTTCTTGTGAATATGATGAACCCGTCAAGAACTTGAAGCCTAAATTTTCTACTGGTCCTGACAATTTGCCACCGTTTATATTTAAATTAGGTATACCTGCTAAATTATTAGAATCTATAATATACGTTAGGTTGAACAGTTATTTACTGACTAAAATTATGCCTGAGCAACACAGATTTATGAAGCACAAGTCCACTGTGACAAATCTAGTTACATATACTGATCAGATTTCTAGATTCATGGATTGTTGTTTATAAGTTGATAGTATTTACACTGATTTTAGTAAAGCATTTAACACAGTTAGTCATTCACATCTACTGAATAAACTAAAGTTGCTTGGACTGTCAAAAGATTTTATAATATTATCAGAATCCTATTTATATAACCGTAAGAGCTATGTTGTGTATAATGGCTACCATTCTAATACATATTCACCTACTATGGTGCGCACACTCGTAGAAAAGCACTGGAAAATCCAATCCACATAGCCTTTCTAGATTTGAAAAAGGCTTATGTCAAAGTTCCGCATGAATTAATTTGGAAGGTGTTACGCATGCACAAAGTCCCAGAAGATTACGTACAGATAATACGGGTATTGTACAAAAATGTTACCAGTACTGTGAGGTGCCTGGTAGGAACTTCACCGCCTTTTCAGATTGCCGTTGGGGTGCATCAAGGCTCAGATTTATCACCGCTACTATTCATCCTTTGTATGGGCACTTTGACAGAAGATATAGAGACCCCTTATGCAGATGATGTCCTTCTGGTACATGAAAGCAGAACTAATTTAGAAAAGCGGGTGAGATTTGGAAAAATAGATTACAGGACAATGGATTGATACTAAATATCAGGAAAACTGAGTACTCGGAATGTGGAATACGGACAGATGAATCTATAAAAATAGATAATATAGCGTTAAGGAGAGCCGTTAAATTCAAATACCTAGGGTCAAATATTACGTCAGAGGGAGACACACAATACGATATAGACTCTTGGATCCAAATAGCGTGGACGAAATGGAAGCAATTAACTGGGGTATTATGCGACAAAAGGATTTTGATATATCTTAAAGGGAAGATTTATAAAACGGTTATTAGACCTGCTTGTTATGTGGGGCTGAATGCTGGTCGACGACTGCAAAAATGGAACAAAAGCTCCACGTGGCTGAAATGAAAATGCTACGCTAGTCACTCGGCTACACACGCTTTGACCATGTCAAAGGGTGCGTATAGGCGTTACACCTATACAGATGAAATTGCGGGAAGCGCGTCGATGGTATGCTCATATCATGAGGAAAGCTGACAGCAGCCCAGTAAAGATGTTAATGGAGTACGACCCCGGAGGAAAGCGGCCACGAGGCCGACCAAAAAGACGATGGATAGACTCTGTGGCAGTTGGTGCCAATATAGAGGACGTCAAAGTCGTAAGTAATGGAGAAGAACGTGTTATCAAGCGGACCCCTGAGTACTAAAAAATTGCTAGTAAGAACTTTGTACGTATTGATCATAAAAATAAAGTCTAATCACACAAATTCCTGAAAATGCTTTTGCACTTGAAATAATGGTTGAGGAGAAAGATCTGTAGATAGGATGCCAATTATTTCCTTGGCCACTGGATGGCGATTTTTACGCTTATAATTACTGTTGATGGTGATTTGAGAGTCGGTGGCAATGGCAGACTGCTTAGAATTTCTGCCAACAGAATCATGTATATAAATTACAGCTAGTTTTATGGCATAAAGTTCAGCCGAGAGGATTGAAAAATGTGGACGTAGTGGAAATCTGATTATTATTTCGCTGGAGGATGCTAGTGCGTATCCTACACTAGAATTTGACTTTGAACCATCTGTGAAAAGCATTAGGTGTTTGTTGTATTTATCTAATATACTAGAAGGGTTATTGCGAAAATCTGTTTGGAGTAATGAAAGATTTACTTTCACATTCAGTGAGATTCACGGCGGCAATGCAGGCATATAGTTCTGTAAAAGAAGAGGAACTTCTACTTCGATGTCTTTGAGTATTGATATTGCTTGTGTCCAACGACTGTTTTTAAGATTCATTTCAGATCAATGGATTTATTTAGGCAAATTTGGAGTACTTCTTATGTGTGTGTAAAAATATGACAAAATTTAAGTGATGTTTCACCGAGTATGTTCAATAGGCTAGCGGAGGGAGTCGTACGAAAAGTACCTGAACATATTCTCAGAGCAGAGTTGCTAACACTTTCTAAAGATCCTTTTGCATTTCCATAAACTACAGCACCGTATTCAATTTTTGGGCGAATTACTGTCTTGTATATTTTAATGAGTGATCTCGTGTCCACTCCATATTGTGTATGAGCTAATTTTCGTAATAAGTTTAAGTTTAGCATATATATATATATATATTTTTTAGCATATGTATGTGAGGCTTCCATGATATGACAAGAAAAGTTGCTTATGAATAATAATAATCGTGTTTCTTTTTATTTGTTACGTTATTTTACAACAGCGTAACAGTCTTATGTGGTAGTGTTTTAATTGAATAGTACACGTTAGCGATCTGTTCATGTATTCGACCCTCTAAATTAATTATTGTCGATATATTTATATTTAAATATGCTGACTAAAATACTAAACCCGTTCGATAGTTAATCGTGTATTATATCGAATCGAAATAGTAGTCGTTACTTTTTAATAAATATTTTCTATTGATTTCAAATTAAAATATTTAAAAATCGCATAGCGCAAGAACAAATTAATAAACTAACGAGTAGATAGATTATTTGCGGGATTATGGTTTTTCGAAAGTTTGTTCCGCGAAACCAAATGTAACTTGCAAAGCTTTCAATACGGCATTTCTGGCAAGTTCGTCCGGTATTTTTGTAATTTGCTCGTATAAACTTCGGTAAGTACGATCGGTGCAGTCGGTATATAGCGATTGTAAATTCAATTGTTCGTACAAGCGACGGACTTCAGAAACGTGTTCCATACCGGGAAGTCCGTAATGTTTCTAGAAAAAATTAATAAATTTTAAATTTTTTAAAATCAGGTTCGGTTCTATCTTGTCGCGTTTTTTAAGACGAAGATTGTTTGTTTATAGTATTTATTAATGTTAAGAAGACTTTTGACGTGTCCGGAAATGACCGAGAAATTGCTACATTTGATAATGCAGCTTTAGGAAGAAACAAATGCATCACTCTTGTGCGATGGTTCGAAATAGGATATCAGTACCGGCATGAAACAGGGATTCGCTTTGGCGCTTATAAGTTTTGAATTTTTTTACGGGCGTAATAAACTCGATTTACCAACATTGTTTACCATCGCGAGCGTGTACTGAGGTTCCGTTTCGATAAAGACTTAGATAATTTAATTAAATTAAAAGCGTTCTCTAACCAGCGCTTTTAAAATCTTTATGTTCTGAGTTATCCGTAATCACATTATAACTGGGAAATAGCAACGAAAGGCAATTTTATAGGTTTACCAACTTCTTTTTGAAATAATGGAATGGAATTTGTACATTTAAGTTTACCGAACACGATTTCGTAATTTAAACCTAAGGTTCAACATTCTCCGACCAGAATTGTTTGCTGGAGTTTAACTTGGATTGTTTTATTTTATATTTTAATATATTTTTATACTTACTATAAATGCGCTTATATTCTTGACTTGAGAACGGGGATTTTTGTTCGTTAAAAGAGGCAACTTTGCTTTTTTTACTGTAATATTTTATTTCATCATTCCACTACTGATTAACTTTGTCGATTTTTCCGAAAGAGAAGTTTCTTTCCACTAATTCTTCTAAGTAATGAGTCAAGGTTTCTATGATCACAGAATTCATGATCGCTAATGAGTGTGTAGTCGTCGATTATTTTATGTACATCCTTTGTAAACTGCATAAGAATGTTGTTGTAATTTATGATTTTTAATTATTTTTTGCGTTGATAGCGTTATATCGTAGTTGAACATTACATATTTACGATGCAAAAATGAATCACACGGAGCTGTTTTTAGAATTTATCACCGAGTCGATGACATTCTGGCCATTTGCGTTTTTTAAATGTCGGTATGTTTTCTTTTTCCACTTAGGAGACGATTAGTTCGTTCTGTGCTAAAACATCAAGAACGAGCTTAGTTTTTTCCGCAGAAGTTTTTCTATCCTAAATTTCTCATTCGGATCGCTAGTCAATAGGGCACGCTTATAGGTCAAGCACGGGTTTTCTAGATTACTAGGTGTTGTTATGTATGCTTCAAAAGAGCTTATTGAGGGAGAAGTAGACGTTGATAATAAATAAATTTGATACTAGTATGGCTATGATATATATTATTAGTGTGGTCTACAGTTATTTCTCGGTATAAGACATCGACGGAAATACAAATAGTTGAGAGACTTTTATTAATGCCATTTATTCTCGTGAATCCGGTTAATCTATTTTTTACAACATGGGGTTCAGTAATTAGCATTATCTCAGACTGCTAATGTTTTCCCTATTTATCATCATCATCATTAAGTGCCTTCTCCGTATCGGAGGTAGGCGACTACTTACCTATACATGTTTTGTTATATAGTGTAAAGGCAATCATAATATAGCGTTAGCGTAGATCGACACACGCACAGCCAGAATAACTGATTGTAATCTTTCGTTGTCACGTCACAATGCACTGCCGCGTGTTTTTTGTGGTGTACTATATTATTACTAGCGCGCATATGATGTTGCGCATGGTAGTTTGCCGTTGCCTTCCACAAGATCCTATTTATTTCAGTCTTTTTTTAATTAACAGCTTTATTATTTTTTCCTAATTTTATAATGCGACCCATTTATAAATGATTATTATTATTGAAAGTAAAACATATCGTTAATTACCCACCTTCAAGATTTCTCGTTGTTCTTGATTCGCTCGTTTTAATGCTTGTACTACAAACCACGAACAATGACCCATTTGAATATCTTCCTCCGGCTTTCCCCCTTTGATATGATCAACATAACCGTGGTAATCATTCTATATTTTCAACGAACAAAATCATATATAATATAAATCTACATATGTTTTATTTTATTAAAAGAGCAATTTTATATATATATATATTATATATATATATTTTATATATATATATATATATATATATATATATATATGATGATAAACTCTCGTTATATCCCATAGGACGTTGTGATCATGATTCTCCAACTAACTCATGAATCGTCATTTTCCACTGGTTTCTGTCCATTGCCAGCCTGCTGCATGCCGTTAATGTTGTTCTTTTTGAGCACATTAAATCTAATATTTGATCTGACCATCTTCAATGCGGTCTTCCTTTTTGATAGCGCAAAAATTCGTATCCGTATT
The DNA here is from genome assembly GCA_032883995.1 of Coronaproctus castanopsis. Taxonomy (NCBI): domain Eukaryota; kingdom Metazoa; phylum Arthropoda; class Insecta; order Hemiptera; family Monophlebidae; genus Coronaproctus; species Coronaproctus castanopsis. The sequence goes on from CM065053.1 coordinate 111,717,449, forward strand.
GCAGACAATAAACTGCATTTTTCGCCTATTCTCTGTAAGACTATCTTATTCGTGATATTTTCGGTTCACGATATTCTTAAAAGCCTCCACCAACACCGTACGAGCTTGTATTTTCTTTTCTTCTTTTCTATTGATAGTCCAAGATTCGCAACCATATGTGAAAATAGAGTAAATTAACGACTTCATTATTCGAATTTAAGTGGCCGTGGATAAATGAGAATCTTTCTATATTTTAGTTAACCTATGAACTGCAACACGACTCATATTAATTCTTCTTTTAATTTCACTATAGCCGTCGCTGGATATTAAAGAACTTAAATATATGCAATCTTTCACTACTTGGAATCCATTTATATCTGAATAAACTTCTGCCTCATTAATAATTATAATTTTTGTTTTTTGAATGTTTATTTGAAGCCCGGAGGTATTACTCACAGTCTGCAATTTGACTATCAACAATGTTAGACTATCTTTTGAAGTTGTTATTAGCACTGTGTCATCAGCATATCTCAAATTGGACATTCGTTTTCCTCCTATAGAAAAAACCTCGTCGCAGTCAATCAGAACCTTCCTCATAATAAGTTCACCATAAGCATTAAATAACAATGGAGATAAGATGCATCCTTGCCTTACTCCATGTTTTACATTAAACGGTTTGGACCAAATACCATTGACTACATTTACGGACGCTTTACTGTCCTTATAAAGACTCTCAATGATGAATTCAGGGCTCCCATATATATATAAATATATATATATATATATATATATATATATATATATATATATATATATATATATATATATATATATATGTATATATATATTCGACCATCTTAGAAACAACAGCTCAAACGGTTGAAATGAAATTGTGTACGTACGTATAATTTGTGAATGGCCTGTATAAAAATTACGAATTTTTAAATTTTGAACGCGACTTCGTAAAATTTTCGAAATTTTGATTTTTTTCATCGTATCTTGATTCTTATCTAAGTGTGCGTCTAAAATTTAAGCTCGAAGAAATTTGCTTTTTATTACATATGCATTAATAGATATGATGAAAATTTTATATTTCAAATAACCCTTCGATTAATCCAATCTTCCGAAAATATTTTTTAATCAATGAAAGAATTATTTTAAATAGAGATTAATTTGTTAAAAAATTGACTTTTTCGGTTATAACACCGGAAATGTGTGAAATGAAATTTTACCCGATTAAAGTAGTTATAGTTATATATATATATATATATATATATATATATATATATACATGTAATTTTCGAAAAAATATGATTTTACAAAAAGAACTCGGTAAAGATTTTACATAATTCTTAATGTTAAAGTAAATTATTACCCGAATTTGATGATATATTCCCATTTGTCGTGCAATGTTTTCAATCTGTTCCCAGGCTTGATCATTGTATACACCGGCCTAATAAAAAAATTAAAATAAAAGTAAATAAATTTTCTTAATTTTTTATCGGTACATCAGTGATTAATAGCAATGTGGATTTCTGCTATGTCTCTACACAGTTTGGTAAAATCGGTATATAATTAAAATTGTTACAATTTAAGTTCAAACATGTGCAATGTAACGGCATCATAAAAGTAATCGAATTATTTATTAATGTGAGAATCTGTATTCAAACAATAATGAAACAATGTAATCTTCAATAATACCGTATTTACCAAAATTAACGTAAAGGAAAAATGTTTTTTGAAAATGTGTTCGGTAGGTGAAATGTAAGTTTCTGTAATATTTTTTCTTCTATATTATATATATATGACGATAGAAATCATGCGCAATTATGAAGTAAAACTTTGCTTACCATGTGAAATGCGAGTTGAAAATTTAGAATAAACATCAAGTAAGATGTTTTGTTCACGGCAATTGTAACAAATAGTTTTTCGTCAAACTGATCGATACGTTTATGTATTATAGTATCTAAGGTTATGCCTAAAAGGCAATTCATCGACGCCTGAGTAAAAACATGACATTAAACATTGTTTATTATGAAATGCAAGGAACATAAATATTGTTTCGTGTTAAAGTAATTTCATGTTAAATTATAATAAAAATGTACATATTCTCGACAAAATTACAATTATTAGACTACATTTTATATACGATATATATGCGAGTGTGCATGCATTTAATAAAAACCAATAAAACAATAATATTTTAACAAAATCTTAATGAAATTTAATACATACATAATTTTCAATTTTTAAAAAACAAATATAAAACATTTATTGATTTATAATATATATATTTTTTTTTTGCATTCTATTTTTTAACATCAGATTTCCAATAAATTGTTCAACATCATCTATTTTGTTACTTATTTCACCATTGGGTGCATCTAAATAATTACGTCATTGTATATTGTGGGAATAGGAACTGCATTATTCATCTCATTATCCAATTTGTTCTGTATCGATGATATATTGAACAATCTCCAAAATTTCTTTGTCTGCTGTAATTTGGACTGTACACACATTATCATCATCTACTGCAACAAATTCTTCCGATGATACTGTAGAACGGTTTATCCGAATTGCATCCTACCAATAATGTAATCCGTTCTTTAGATATTTTCCCTCTGAACACGTTTGTCCCTTAAACGATAAAGTTTTATTGGGTGGTAAAATAATCCAGTTTTGTCAGCGTCGAAGACATCTTTCGCTTCATATTCTTCAAGTTTTGAGGGCAACATAAACTGAAACCAATTTGTTATCATGGTCGGTAAAACTTGATTATTTCTTAATACTGCGCCATTTATTTTCTTAAAACGGTCCAATCATTCTGGATTTGCAGAAAATTAAATACCCATTTGTTTAGCTACTTCATTGTTTCTTTCTATCATTAAATGTCCTGATATGGGAACATTCCGAGATTTCGCTTGTTTAAACCAAAAGAAGTATAGTGTTCAAATCTTCATGTTTGGCCATTCTCGCACGTTTTCTCTCCGAATCGAACGTACTGTGTATAAGCCATAATTTGATCTCTTTTCTACGTTATTTTTGATAACATATAGTTAGCGATACCAAAATATTTACAGATTTCCATTTTCGACTTCTGTTTTTGATCAACGGCCTTAAGAAGCTCAGTCTTAATTTAAAGCGTAATATTAGTTTGCTTTTTTCCTGAGCTCTTTGCTATTGTGCACATAATTTTCTTTTTATAAAATTAAAAAAAAACCGCATCGATTATTATACAAATTGCAATACACTCGTCACCGAATTCCGAGGCTAACTGATGAGAACTAAGAAGTTTTTAAGTACGATAGCAGCCATGTCGGAGAGGAGAGTAAGGAGTTTATATAAACAACATGGGCTCGTCTCACCGGCTATATGGATGGTAACGATGTAAATTAGTGAAAAAGCTAGGAATGCTATTAAAAGAACTTCCAAAAATTTCACCTTTTCAAGTCTACATGAACGAAAGCGACAAATGCGCGAAAACAGTGAACTTGGACGGTTTTAAGAAATAACTAGGTCGGTTCTGAGAAGCGAAATCTTTTCGTATTAAGTGATTTTTGTTTCGTGTTAAGAGAAAAAAAAATGCAGGAATACTACATGGTTTCATTATTTTGTGTTAACTGATATTTCGTCTTAAGCGTTTTCGCGTTAACTATTATATATATATATATATATATATATATATATATATATATATATATATATATATATATATATATATATATATATGGTTTGTGTCCGTATATAAATATTTTCTGTTACATTGCCATATTTTCTTCATTTTTGTTGGATTGTTTTTTTTATTTGCTTTTCCCATATTTATAAAATTTTGTTTATTATTTGTTCCAATACGGCGCCAGTTTAACTGTTAAAACATTAATTACAAGAATTTCTTGTACGAGTATTATTGAATCGTACTATTTAAATAAAGTTCTCTCTTCTTCTATTGACTCTTCCGTTAACCAACACACACTTGGACATTAAGTTTGTTTCTATAACTTCGAATTTAGTTTTGTTTAAAGTAACGTCTGATTTTAATTAGGACCAATAGTTTTATGTGAGTACATGATATCTTCGATTTTTTAAAATTATCTAATAACTTGTTTTTTCAAGGAAGGTTTCCGCTGGATATATCGCAATTTTAATTATACATTAGTCGAATATTCTCACTTTATTTACTATTAAGATTTTTACTAAGTACGCGTTTTGTTCTACGGCGAGCTATCCATTCATTGAGTATACAGGATTTACTATCGTGTTTTGATTGAAATAATTTATCCTCTCTATCGGCCGGTGCTGATGCTGATTAGAATTTATAACTTTCTCCGTTTTAGCGGAAGTTTCCATTAGGTTATTCCAGGTAGTTTATTTTATTTTTTTAAAATTATTTTAGTAAAATAATGAACAAAATAATGTTTTTCAGAAATTATTTTTGAATAAACTTGTTATAATAATAAATAAAACGATTATTAAGTTGTTTTATTTAAAAAATTATTACTATTTGAATTTTTGTTATATTATTTTAGTTTTGTGTATTCTCGTTTCTCAATGGGTGTGAGACCGTTAAAATTCGCCATTGTTTTCCTCACGGTTGTTTTGTTTCATATATTTTAATTAAATTTATTATTTCAATTATTTTAAGATATATTTATTAATTGAATCGTTTAAAATATATATATCATCATTAAATCATTTTAACTACTTTGTGTGTGAGTAAACCTCTCCTGTCGACTTGGTTAGACTTAGAAGTATGATTAAACGAAGAAGAGAGAATCATCCGGCCATGATAAAAATCTTATTTCGACAAAAATAACTAGTAGTGAAAATCTGCTCGAGTTAGATTGAAACAATTAATTTTTCTTAAGTATCATGTGCACGGTTTCATCAAGGATTGAGGCGTCCACGTATGTTATTTTATAATTAAATAATTTATTTAATAACCTATTTTCCAAAAATCACATTTTTATAGTTTTCATTGGTAATGAAGTTGCAGTTTTCGCGAAATGCTTTTTATTTTCATTATTGCTCATTTCTTTCGAAATGTGATTTTGCAAAGACAAAACTTTGGAAACGGTACGGTATATACTATTTTCCAAGTTGTTCCTTAACCCTTTCATGCCCAATATATACTTTTTTGGATACATTATTTTCTAGCTTGAATATTTCACAAATGTTCTCATTTTTTATAAGTAATTTCTTCATAATGTACTAATCGCATATGCCCATTTTATACTTTTGAATATATCGTAATTATCTTTTTACGTATAAAGTCGATTTTTTTTAAAAAAAAAAAACTTCAAAAAAACTTTTATCTAGAGCCCAAAAATTTTTTTAGAGGGTTTATGTATGGGTATTGCAGGGTTGATCGCTGTAAAATACTTAATTATCTGTTATTCATATGTTTTTAGATATTTTCTTAATGAAATATACGTTTTCGTATATCACTACATACACACAACACACACACACACACACACACACATATATATATATAAGGTATATGTGTGCTTTAGTTCGTTGAAAAATAAATGCTAATTCTTATGTAAGCGTATGTTTATGTATATATGTATGGATTATTACTGTGTGCGTAAAACTTTTGTCATATTTAAACGAACTAGTATCGACGTCTTACCGAGTTATAAGATTCTACAACTGCCCGGTAGTAAGGTTGAGAACTATAGTATTTCTTCAAAAGCAGATATACCATTTCATAAAGTATGTTCCAGTCGTAACAGATAAGTTCTACTTTACCATCTTGTTGTTCCGTTACAACGTGCCAAGTTGGCCTATGTCGTCGTACTGGGGAATTATCCAAAATATCGTCGGCTATGATACACGCAGCTTGATTCTGATTCGTAAATCGTGGATATAAATAAATTTAAAATAACACGTTCTTTATTTAGAATGAATGAACTAATTAAACGTAAATGCGCAATTGTTTGTAAATGAGTGATTCGAACATAATTTAAGATACTAATATTTATTGTGACAACTTAAAAATGTTCGAATTAAGCTATTTCAAATTATTGTTGAGATTCGTGATTGGATTTACCGGAACCTATATTTTTCAACACGCAAATTTAATCGTCTTTGTGTAAGTTGTATCATTAGGTTTGAAAAAGTATATTAAATAAACCGAAGTAATTAAAATAAATGTTTTTCACTGTCGAAATTAAAACGCTGCGTCTTAAGTAAATTTAATATGTGAATTATTTTCTTACGTACATTTTAAATTAATTATAAATCGCGCTTTTAATCATAATTTCGTAATAAACAACAGCCGTGGTAGTTAATAATTTCAAATCGAACGTTACATGGCTGTTCAGAAATCATTCAAATTATTTAATATATTCGGCTACTTTACAACTTATTTTTATTTTCGTTCAATTTCTTCGCTTTCGTTATCGAATTTGACCAACTATGGACCACGGAGACATTATACACACAACTTCAAATTATATTCCTCCTTCGTTTTCTTAATTACCCATTTTGTTCTTTAGGAATGTTTTTGTCTTCATTCATCTGTTTATATTTTTCCACCTCTTCCCCAAACCCTTTAGAGGAACTCTTTTGCTTACGTTTATTCCTAGCCTTTATTTCCTATTCAGAGATGTTGGTTCACTTTATTACAATTTGTAAACCAGCTAAGCTATTGAATTGTAACATTTACATTCTAACCACGATTTTTCTGAATTTTTCTTGAAGGACGATTTTTCTCTCTCTTTTTTTTTTGCCTATAAAATTGGTCCTCTTCGTTATAATACTTCTACAATTACGAGAAACTTTTTTTTAGAATGAACAATGTTCTAAATTTTATTAATCATTTATTATTATGAAATAAGAAATTAATAACAAGAGACACGAAAGGAAGTTGAATATTAGATCGAATGATATAGGCCTGTTTTATCTGTAGATTACCTGTAGATTTACGTGCCATGTACTGCGCCTAGGCCAGAGGCACGGGAAAGGAGAGAACGTAGGGTTAGTGAGAATCAGTAGAAAGTTGGAAGAATAAATTGGAAGTACGGATTGTTAAATTGGAATATATAAATTTGAAGATTTAAGAAAATTTAATAAACTATTGGAAGCATCTTGCGTGTAGGAAAGAATGTTTAGGAGCCTGAGCGGTTTGTCGAGGTTAGAACGTTGAGAGTTGAATAATTGCACACATTCAAGGAGAATGTGGTCGACGGTAATGAGGACATTACAAGTTGAACATAGAGGAGGAGGAAGATTTTGTAGGATATAGCTGTGTGGAGATATTAGTACGACCTAGGCGCAGACGAGCAAGTACATCATCTCTTCTGTTTGCCGAGTGAGATGGAATCCGGAGGCATATTGTATCTCGAACTGATCGCAGTTTGTTGGTGAGTGGAAGTGCAGACCACTGGAGGTTCCATGATCTACGCACTGAAGATTTTACGTAAGTCTGGAGATCTTTCATTGTGTAGGCAGGAGCGGTGCCTTCTCTTGCTGCAGTATCCGCTTGATCATTTCCTTGTATATCAACATGCGATGGAATCCGTGTGAGAACTACATGTTTACTAGAAGTTATGATCAAATGACCAATTTCTTTAGCCAGAGGGTGTAATTTAGGATCATGAAGATCACTTATAATGATACAAGAGAATCCGTGTATATTAAGAACGACTGGTTAACGACAATATTTGAAATATCGTGAAGGAAAAAAGTTAGGTTAGAGAGAGAATTAGCATCATATGCAAATTAAGTAGTGAAAACGAAGACGGCAGATCTGTTACGGATCTCTGTGATTAATACTGGGGATATTCAATGAGAACATGATTGACAGAAATGTGATCTAGGCACGAAGCATACTGAGACAATTCATTTCGCTGCAAGAGATTTTAAACTTTATATTTCGAACTCTAGCAGTGCAGTTTTAGTCGTTATTGTACAACAGTTTTTTAAAACAACAAATATATTAGAACGAAATTCCTACGGATAATTTAATAAAATCTCTAAAAATCAATACTGTTAAAAAACGAAATCAAAAAATATGCGAATAAAATTATCTACAGTTAATGTGTACAGCGTAAATTTCACGAATAAGTCACTTATAAAGAAAAACTGGTACGTCTTGTTTTCCATCTTCTGTTGATCAACCACGTTATCCATTTAGCAAATGGTTTCCGTAATATTAGTATTACTTATTCGTCGTATAAAAATTGAAATCCGATTTAAACTATTTTAAATAAACCAAAACATTGTAAATCAAACATTACAAAAGAAAAAAAAAACATACGAAAATAGACAACTTTTAAAGTATAAAATTTCATGGTAGATACTCGTCTATGTTCCTTTTTCCCGTTCTATTTTATATTACATATGAACGATAAGCATATCGGATTGCAGGACATTAGGCTTTGACCTGTAACGAACAAACTGAGTACATTTGAACCGTGACCGGTCTAGTAATGGAAGTGAGGTTTAAAAAATGATCCATCCTGTGACCGTCAACCAGCATATTCCATGAGAATGTGGTTCAGTTTACATTGGATAGATAGGGAAAATGTTGTCAATAAGAATTAAAGAACATCGACGGCTATTAAATATTATGGTGATCTTAATAACTTTTCGGAAAATTTGAGTTCGAATGATGATGAAGATTACCCCCTCTGGCGTGCAACTTGCAAATTTAAGCGACCTCTCATACAAATTCCACCGCTAAAAGATGATTGCGGAAGATAGGTCCGTAGGGATGAAGAAAAGTGTGAGCTTTTACACAGCACTTAGCTAGTGTGTTTCAGCCGCATGAAATCTTATCAAACATTGACACGACAATGGAATGCCAGTTTGGCCAACCAATTCGATATATTACACCAGTCTTACGATCAGTGAAATATTTAAAAAAGCGGTTCTATTAATTATATATATTTTTAATGTTTGTCTTCGACTTCAGTATATACCGACTCTTTTTAAAATGGCTCAAATCATCATGCTGAAATCGGCCAATATCACTGTTGTCAGTTTTTTCAAAATTTTTTGAAGAAACCTAAGCCACCGGTGGAAGTTACCTGACCATCGGTTTGGTTTTCGTAGCTATTATTCAACAATCCACCAAGTGCATCGAGCTGTTAAGTACACCTTAAAAGCACTCAAAGAAATAAAGTACTGTGTCGCTGTATTCCTAGATGTAGAACAGGCATTCCACCGAGTATGCCATAAAGGTTTGTTGCATAAATTAAGCACAATGCTGCCAGAAAACTTCTGCTAACTACTGAAGTTATACTTAGAAAATAGGCGCTTCAGAGTAATATATGAAGAAGCGAATTCAAATTTTCAACTTATACGTGCTGATGTATCACAAGTTCTGTATTGTACACAACTGACATTCCATTCCCAAATGGGATTTTACTGCTATCTATGCAGATGATACTGTCATCATCCAGAGATACTCAAATAGAGGCACTAGATGTACTTCAAAGACACCTTGACAAGGTAGTTAGATGGATGCAAGATTGAAAAATCAAGTAGAATGAACAAAAATCTATCCATGTTACATTTACGCTTCGACCTGTCGATGTGAATCACAATATATACATAAATAATGTTCAAGTACCTTATGCGAATTCAGCAAGGTATTGAGGCATTCATCTTGATTCACGATTAACATGGAAAACACACGTCAGGCAAAAGAAACATCAGTTACGGCGCAAAATGAATGAGATTTACTGGTTCATTGGCAGAAAGTCGCCTCTAAACTTGTACAGCACAATCCTACGTCCCATCTGGACATATGCAGTTCAAGTGTGGCGGTGTGCTTCTGCTTTCAACGGAGCTATCATCCTGCGCGGACGCTGACTAACGTACGATGGTTCCAGCGGAACAATGATGTACATTATGATCTGAACATTCAACGAATTAATGATATCATTCACAACTTTGCACACGAACAGAGACTGCATGACCACACTAATAAAGAAGTTACACGGTTACTGGACACTGCAAATGATGTGGAACGCCTTAAGCGAACACATCCATTGGAGCTAATTCATAGTTAAATAATAATTATAGTTCTATTGAACCCCATATTCATAATTAATATTTAGTTAATATAAGTGGAAACTGATCACTGGATCAGCGTAAACAACACGTTAAATGAACTAAGTTACTAATTACTTAACCTATAGGTTATTGCTTTCCTAAAAGGAAGTTATTAAAAAAAAAAAGAAAAATATATATGTACACTTGTCAAAAATTGGTCTAAGTTGGTAAAACTCGTATTATTGTAGTGGAATATAGATGTAAATAACGGGTTATTCGAGAGTCTATCGAAATATTGAAACATCTGACGAATTTCAGTACGATGGTTACCATTTACCACGGTCCTTGTTGGCCATGATGGATATTTTGAATATAAAATGATTTATTACATTTTAAATTTATTCACACAATTTCGATTATTATTATTAATCTAAATTAACGTGCCGTGGGGGCAGCAACTAAGGCTAGAAGCACGCGGAAGAGGAAGTTAAATCAAGGAGTTGAAACGAGACATCTGCCAGCGTTATCTCCCTCAGCCTTTGAGTAAAGATTCAAACACCGCAAGGTAGCGGATTGTTACTTTAAGGTTTTTACGGCGAACTAAACCCGCCGAGGGAAAGAGAGTCGTAGGATTTTGCAGACTTTTAGTAGACAGGTCCTCAAGTTGTTCATCTGCATCCTTGTGTCTCCTTACCCTGTCGCTACTGGAATCGTCTGCTAGAGACTTTCCACCAGTAGCCGCTCTATTCGCAGCTGGCCACTATATCGACTAGTCGTTCCACTATCCACAACCTGTGGACGCGCACCATTCCGGTTAGAGATCCGGATCCCAGGAGGAACATAGTACCCCCTGGGGGGGGGCGATTTAATCTAGTTTTAACCTATTTATTTATCACGATAATGCGTACTGTAATCTGTACGAAATGTAATTTTTTTTTGGGCGATTTGTAGCGCTTTATTTTTTTGAGTTCTTTGTTTTTATGTTTTCTATTTTTTTGCGGTTGTAATTTTTTCTTTCAGTTTCCTGGTTTAGATAGATAAATATACAAATAAATGGACAAGGTTGTTATTTATTATACTAAATATTTTTCATATCTATTGTGCAGAATAATTAGTAATTAATATACATAAAAAAAGAAAATACAATTTCGGAAGCATATAATTATTATTATTGTAGCTATTTATAGTTATTCACGATGTAGTATGTTGTGACAGCGCTTACGTATGAATTTGAAATGTTTATTTGTCATAATAAGCTACAGTGATGTGAATGTTATAAATTAAATCATCGATACAAAATAAGCCGCGTGATATACTGCGTAAATTAATTAAAAAAGTAAAGATAATTAATAGGTTTATTTAAATTTAAATGCTTAATTTATCTGTGAATTAATAATTTCGCTATACATATATATATATATATATAAACATAAATACTTACAATTTCGCTACACCAAGCCATCAGATACATTAGCCTTAAATCTTCATTACTAATATTTCGTTTTGACATTAAAGCTTTGTAAATTTCGATGAATAACAAAGCCCTTACTTTTTTGTTATCAGGAACGTTATATGTAATTACCTAAAAATTTTAATTTAAATGTATTTTGCGGGTACTGGAGACTTACATATATATTTCTTAATTTAGGATTCCTTTACAACTTACACAGCGTGATTTTATAGTAGAAAGCTGCTTCAGATTTCATTATAAGTTAACAGCTGTATAAAAGTACCGCTGTACAGGACAATAGTCATAAATTATTAGGACGAAGGATACGTTATATAACGGGTAAATGAATTAACTCATGATAAAACTCAGAATATAATGCCGCTGAGCAAGAGGACACACGAAAAAAACGTGGTTTGATTTGCATATTATACATTCCGCATGGAGTTTCTCTAAGTTGCATGGAGAAAGGGCAATCAGGTAACGAATGGTGTTCAAATCGCAATCTAATAATAAATACATTTATTTTAAGTTTAATCTTTTCCTAAAAGTAGAACAATGATGGTTTAATGAGAGATGGTTGTAAATGATAGCACGAGGTAAGAGGTGACTTACATACGTTCCAGTTGTATAAAGCAAATGACTGGCACTGAAATGAACTCCTACATAATTGAATGAACCGGTTTTAGCTATCAAATCAACAATCTCAATGTATGGGGGTCCATTTGTGTTTCTATAACCACAAGAAAGACACAAATATAAGCAAGCGCTTCAGCTTACTGAGTTTTAGTTTACTTAATATATAATCAATACATCTGTTACATTTCCTCTATTATATACAGCCTTAAGCATACTTTGTGAATCGATAATAATGATGTAATTAACGCAAGAACGTATCTATTAATATTGATGAAGCTTGAAATACCGTTACATATTCAGCGGTAAACATGGAATAATGATGAGATTGTTTTTGGGGGTATTTGTGATATTAAGAGACGGAATGTGGTTTTTGTTAGCTGATTTAACTGTATAACTGAGGCTCTGCAAAGGATAGTTTTTAGAGATAATGTGATGTTGGTGAAGAACAAAGTTCTCAGGCGCACCGCTGATGCTTGCGTGTGTTAACACTATTTAAATATGCTAACCACGCCACTGACAATATCGATATGCGCGGTGACTCCGCGCCTTCGACTCCTTACAAGTTGTTAGTTCGTCGCAGCATTTACGCGAGTTCCGGTATACCCAATGGTATACTTCAATTGAACATAATAACCGAAGCAAAAGGAAAATATTAGGTTCAGACTCAGCGGAGAAAAATCGATTCACACGGACACGAAATGATGTCGCTGATAACAGTTGCTTGTAGTAGTATATGGTGACCGTCGTGTTGAACATACACAGAAAATACTTCCTTTGCTCCATTTTTTTGTTAGCGTGCTAATAGGAAAGTTGTTTGCATGATAGTGTCCGTATGTAAAAACTATCGTCACACATTTATCAAACAATACTTATTATTTTATTATTTAACGGACATAATGTAAGAAATTCGTGATCAATATTGTGGTATATGATGCATAATATTTTATTTTCTCGTTTGTTTCGATCATTTTGTTTTCCTATCTTTTGTATATTCAAATTATTATCGAATGTACGTGTTAAAATAATAATCGATATTAATCTGATAAAAATTTATTCCACGTTTTACCTTTTTAAATCTGTCCGTGATTTCAGGTGTCCAAAAAACATCTTTGTCGGAAGCTAAGTCGTCTACTATTGTTGGAAATAAGTCTGACATTATTTTAATATCTTTTTGTTGTCCATAATACTTTGTTGTTTGGTGACCGCAACCGTCTAATCTAGAATTGGAGCTACATACATAACATATATATGTATATATGTATATATATATATACATATATACATATACATATATATATATATATATATATATATATATATATATATATATATATATATAATATACAGGGTGACCCAGAGAAGATTGACAGTTTTGTTTTTTCAATAACTCAAAAACTACTCGACAAACATTTTTGAATAAAATTTTATTCAAAAACAAGGAAATGATAGATTAGCTTTCAGTCATTTTTGGAATTATTTGTAACAATACATTCATTATGTTTTTTTTTTTTTTAAATAAAATTTTTAAACACTTTTCGAGCATAGGTCGCTGAATTTTTGAAGTTTCTTCAGAAATCACAGTTTTCAGGTCTTCCAGATCTCGTGGACGTGTTTTGTAAATGCGGCTCTAAAGGTATCTCCACAAAAAAGCATCTGGAGCGGTCAAATTTAGGGAGCGCGTTGGCAAAGCGAAAATATGCGGTTATCAAATATATCTTTCAGTACTGCGAGCGGTTCTGCCGAACAGTGACAGGTCACACCATCTTGTTGAAACCATGTACGACCTAGACGACGACCACGATGACGACGAAGTATAGGAAACAAAAATGAGTTTATCATTTCGATATAGCGCGTTCCGTCGACAGTAACAGTGAAAAAATAACGTCTCACTATTATGTTTCACGCAAAACGTGCTTTCGTTCTCATTATAGCGTACCATGATAACTGAACATACACAAAAATATCTCTCGGTGTATACTGAACATGGAGCACGCGGTTTGCGTTGTAGCAGTATTACTGCTATTCAAAAAATAAAACCGTCCGTCTTCTCTTGGTCATCTCATAGAATTATGGTATATTGGACAAAAATGGTAAATGTGTAAGTCAGTTTTCAAAAAATTATTATTAGATTACACAGGAAAAAAGTAAAACAAAAGCAGCACAGAAAAAAGTAAATAGAAAAGAATTTTACATGTATAAAACTGTATATAGACATAAACGCATAAGCGTGTAATTATCATTTAGTAATTGAATATGTATTAATGTATTCGTAGAAAAAAAAAAACCGTACAAAATATTGATTACGCTCATTTTTATTTATTTAATTATTTTCTTTGTATATATATATTACCAAAATTTCAACTGACCCGGTGGCCATCTAGTATTGAACTGGAACAACTTGTTAGGGGTTAGCATTCAGCGATGGATTCTACTACGTTCGATTTCATCTTTCGCGTACGGGACATCGGGTCTAATGACTTTGATCTGGAGTTGTTTTGTATCCTATTTATATGGTAGTATGTTTTGCCTAATACTGCAACGCTAAACCGCAAGTTTAAACCAGCGTTATATGCTAAAAGTTTGTAAAGCTGAGTAGTACTTGCCAAAGACCCAATTTAATTCCCAGAAAGTATTTTCGTAGTACTTCTTTGCTGATATATGTTTTTAATTTATAACCAGTGAAACTAGTATACTGTTTCCATAATATATATATATATATATATATATATATATATATATATATATATATATATATATATTGTGATACAGTACAAGAGTATTTTTCAGATATTTAGATTTTAATTAGTTTTATTAAATAACGAAAAAATGTTGTCTGAATTATCGTGTACATTATGCCACTATGCGCAAGTATCGAACGGTTTAGCAACATCTAGCAGAACCATATTGGTATATTTGTAACCTACTGACTTTTATATGTATTATGTTTTATTACTTTTTATCTATTAAGGAATGATACACGTTAAATCACCGAACGAACTTTTATATTATATTACATAACTTACTGCACGTTAAAAAAAAAACATTAACCAAATATAAAAAAAACTGTAGCCCACTCTATATGTAAAAGCTTACAATAAAAACTATCGATAATTTTAATTCTTAACACTTTACTTTATTTATTTATGTTCATATATATGTGCACAAAAAAAAAAGAAAAGGAAAACTTATAAAAGTCCCATTTTACTGCAATGTTAAACGCATATAGGCCAGTGGCTTTGTCATAACATCTGCAAACTGATCTTCAGAGGCAATTTTTTCAACATTCAATCTACCATCAGCAACCTGTTCTCTAATGAAAAAAATGCTTTCTTTGAATATGTTTGATTCTTGAATGGTTTTCAGGATTCTCAACTAAACGGATAGCTGCTAAATTGTAAATTTTTAGAACGGGTCTTTCCTTTAAGTGAGTGATTTCACTAAGTAGTCGACTAAGTCAAATAAACTCCTTTGTCGCTTTACTTGCTGCAACTAATTCTGCTTCAGTTGTAGACTCTGTAACTGATCCCTGTCGACTCATTCAGGAAACAGCTCCTTTTCAGCTGAAGTTGAATGACCAGTTTTGGAACATCCACCATTCAGAGGCTCCTATTTTTGCACTCTGATTATAAACAATACCCATGTTAATGGTACCATTAATATATCGAAACGCTCTTTTAATTCTTGTAATCTCTTCTAAAGAAGGATTATCCAATGTCCTTGACAGAAAAGCAACACTGTAGACAAGCTCTGGTCTTGAACTGAACATTAGGTACATGAATGCACCGACTGCTTGTCTGTAGGGAAAATTGCTTGTCTTCTCACGGAAGTTTCTGACTTTGGAAGCATTGGAGAAGAAACAGGTTTACAGCTAACAAAATTGAAGCGCTCGAGTATTTTCTGGGTATATGATTTCTGGCTAATCTTAATGTCACCATTATCCTCTTTCTGTATCTCAAGGCCCAAAAAATATGAGGCATCTTTAGAGGTGATCTTGAATTTTACTCTGAGTTCGTCTAAAAATTCACCAATATCTCTTTGATCTGTGGCTGCAATAAGACCATCATCTACATATATTGGCAAAACAATTTTTGCACCATTTTTCTATCGAATGAACATTCATGAATCTTCTTTGCTGACTACAAATTACAGTGATTTAAGAAATTCCCCAATACATTTATTCCAGCATCGTGGTGATAGCCCATAAATACTTTTCTGAAGCTGACAGAATTTCCCAGAGCCGTCATTGTAACCATCTGATTGTTTCATGAAAATGGTTTCTTCCAGTTATCCATAGAGAAAGGTTGTAGATACATCAAATTGAGCTAAGTGCTTTTTCTCTATAACACTGATAGCAAGTATTAAAGGAGTAGTTTGAAATTTTGCAAGTGGACTAAATGTTTTGCTACAGTCAATTATTTTTTATTGGTCATAACCTTTTGCTACTAGTCTAGCTTTATACTTCAAGATGCTACTATCTGGGTTTAATTTTACTCTATAAACCCATTTGCATGGAATTGCTTTTGCTCCTACAGGTAGTTGAACTAACTTCCATGTCTTGTTTTCTTTTAGTGAGGCTATTTCACTGTTCATTGCATTCTTCCAAGCTATACCGTTTTCGCCATGTATTGTAGCTTCATAACTTTCGGGAAAGTCTTTTGTTGTCATTATGGTAACAAAATCTTCATAATATTTTGGAGCCTGAAGTGTACTTCTGTTACACGAGATTCGAGTACTGGAATGTCAGGATTTGAGTATTTTAAAGTTCTGGTCATCTATACAATTATTCTATTATCTCGTTCACTACCGCCATTCTGTAGGGTGTCAAATTTTTTACGAATGCCGATCAGTACTTTAGATCCATTTACTGAAAATGAACAGGCAGTGACTGTCGACTTAAATTCACTATCGAGATTTTTATTGTGTGCCGCTAATGGTGAAAATAAATTTCTTGCTATTTTTGGAACTAACCAAACATCTGTTAATAACAAACGCTGGCTTTTACCATTTACTGATGACAAAACTTCGATAATCGCCGCTCATCTCCTGTTGTTTTAATAACGCATAAATTATTGAATTTTCTGAAAGAATTAAACCAATCGTAACGATTTGTAATATGCTTTATAGCACCATTATCTACCCACCAATTCTTTGAATTCGGTTCAGCTGCTAGTACGTGATTATCTATAGAAACTAAAGCAATGATTTCTATGTTATTATTCTGAACATTATTACTATTTACTTTTCGAGCAGACCGTCCGGCTGTTATCTATTTACAACACGATCTGACTCAATGACCTTTCTTATGACAGTAATTATAAATATCTTCATTTCTATTTCCCTTAGGAGCATAATTACAATTATTATTACTTTTCTGCTTATCAGACTTAGCTACTAGAGCTTCTTGATAAGCAATGCCATTAGTAGATTACATGTTTCGTTCAAAAACGCAACGCAAATAGAAAGCATCCAACTCGATTTAAAATTTCCAAATGTACTAGGCAAAATATGTAAAGTTTTACATACCAAAAGCAGATCCGGTAATTGATTTTAATTTTTAGTTTTCAACTCGTTATTTAACTCGTTCTACAGACTTTCAGCTTGGCTACATGAGTAGAAACGTCGTCACTCGATGTTCAGTTACATACAAAAAAAAAAAAAAACCCTGAACCGACCTTAAATAACTGATCACTTAACGTAGCTTCGAACCGCAGTTTTAATACTTCCTAAGAATCGTGGGCTGTAACTTGGTTCATAATTTTCCGATATACAGTATCGGAAATTGTAGTGATCATAGTTTTCGAATAACCGTTAGCCTTTCGATACAGATCACATATACCTTTATAGTGCTTTTCTTGTTATTTTCACGCACCATCTTTTAAGGGACAGGCTTTTCGAACTTCTGGTCTATGACATGTAACGCTCCTTCCTGGTAATCCAACAAATCACGTATTTTCCTCTTTCAAATCGGCCAATATATTTCATTAGTAAGTGTGGTTTGATATGTTTAACTAAATTCATCTTATCTTGGCTAATTAGCAACTACTGAACAACTAAACATTTTGTATAATGTGAACGAAAACACAAGTTAATAAACAAAAGTAAATATCTATTTAAAGCGTCAGTGCCCGTAATCTATTATGTTTTATTGCTTTTTATCTATTCAGAAATGATACAAGTTGAATCACCGAACGAACTTTTATATTATATTACATTACATACTTTACTACACGTTAAAAAAAAAACATTAACCAAATATAAAAAAACTGTAAAGCAGCCTATATGTAAAAACTTACAATAAACACTATCGATAATTTTAATTATCATGTCGCTGACTTCGAGTCCAAGTAATATATGAGAGCTAGGAAAAGATAACATCGGGAGGAATAATACTCGGATATTGAGTTACGAAATATGTTTATAATCATCTAATAATAGTTACCATTTTTAAACGGAATTTTTCAATACGTCCCCTTTTTGATAATAACTATTGTTATTTAATTTTTATATATCAGAAAGTATTTTCTCCGTTGGATTTCAACACCGGTCGTGCGAACAGAACGCGAAAGTGTTACTGCTGCGCTTGGAACATGATAGAAAATAATTACTCGTGAAATATAATTTTACAGAGACATTTAAAATATCGTACCCTTAAAGTATTTATATTATAAAATTAAAATAATAATAATAATAATGAAAAACGTTATTATGACAAACCTTAGATTTCTAGCGTAATTTGTAGTCGTTCCTTTGAAATACGCTCGTCCAAAATTGTTTATTACACGAATTGTAGCAAACCAATTTCCGGACTGATACAATGTTCTCATAATTGCGAAGTACAAAAAAAATTAATCAAGATTACATTTGACTTAAGCACTCGATAAGATAAAAATTTGGTCTGGACTAAAAATGTGAAGTTTTAAAATCGACGCCAGATAATATGAAATTATAAACAAAGCTGCGAATATTCGTCCACTAAATAAAAGAATTTAATTAACGGCAATTAAAAATATTTTTGGTCAAAATGTGAATGACGTTAATTGACATTATTATAATATATATATATATATATATATATAGATATATATATATATATATATATATATATATATATATATATATGTATACACAGTGGTGTACAAAGGATTTGTATCTTGGGTGGGCTCAAATACGCTCCCAAAAAAATAGCAATAAAATTGAATAAAATATACATAGCCGAATGTGTAACAAAATCTGACAGGCAAAATAAAACTGTAAGCGATCATAAACAACAACAACAAAAAAACTACTGTCACGACCTAAGTCAGGTTTGAATGCCGAAGAACGGCCCAACCAACTGCCATTTTTTTGTGGTGCACGGTCAGCTGGATTTTCAATGTCATTACCAGACAGAATCTAAGGAATATTTTTTAACAGTACTTTTTTGCAAACTGGGCTGTTTGCACGCTCTTCAAGATGAGGTTTTATTATTAGTGATAATGTAAGCTCTTTCAAGGGGTCGGGCAGGAACCTATACGTGGTGCCTCTGGTAATGATGGAAGCAAGAATGATTAAAAGCAGCTTACGCGATTTTCATGCGAATTTTATTCTGCATCAGCCAATGTCTGCCATTCCCGAGTCGAAATTTAAGAGGAAAGAAAACACTCGGAAGAAACGACCCTTATTAGGGCCCTCGCTGACAACAGTGTCTATCAATATAAGAGGACTGTCGGCTGACAAAGAGATTCTCTTAGCAGAACTCTGCAACAAAACATTAGATGTGACGTGCTCTGTATACAAGAAACTCACCGCAGCATAGGTAAGCCACCGAAAATAGATGGAATGCGATTAGCGGCCATTAGACCACATGAAAAATATGGAAGTGCAATATTTATTAAACCGGAAATATGACTGAAACGGTGTATATTGACGATAAAAAAGTGAGCGTTCGATATTAATGTACATGCATATTTTTTTTCTTGAATTGAAAAAAATCTGATTTTTTGTTCGATACTTCTTATTATTGATAAACTTAAACTTAGATCAATCATTCATAGAACGATATTTTTCTGTTTAACTTCTAATCGCCTTGAAGAAACTTTACTAGAAATACACAACATTCTGTTGTCAACGAATCGCTTAATTTTCTACACGAACATATAATTGTTACTTTTTAAAAATTTTATTTAATATTCGATTTATTATAATTAATTTAATTTTTTCTCTCTCTCCACACACGTGCGTACTCGTAGTATATATATATATATATATATATATATATATATGCACATACATTTTATTCATTTATTAATTTGAAAAACAAATAAATAAGTAATTGTAATGATTCAACCTCGAGTACACGAGCCAAAAAGCAATTGTTGAAATTAAATTCGACACATTTAAATAAATGAAAAATCTTCAAAATTCGAATAGACGTAACAATGGTTGCCGCGTGTATGGATTTGGATATATTAAACTCATCTCTGTGAACAGAAATTTCCATTTGATAGAATCGGTATTAAATGGACGATATTTTCTTGTGCATCTTCGTAAGGGTCCAGATCTTTATTTGCAGTTTTGCGGCGAATCGTAACAACAGAATAAATGAACTACAGAGTAACTGAAATATTAGTTTAACTGGAAGATTAACTCACACGTGCATGTAAAAACGGACCTGGTTGATATAAGCGAATTAATAACATTTCTTACTGGACATGTAAGATTCTAAACTTTATATATCGACTAAATTCTAAGACGCGATCGTTAGTTTCCTTATAACATTATAGTACACCCCTGTCGAATTTATTTTTTCGGGGGAAACCGATCAGAATTTGTCACTGTTGACGTTCCCGGAGATATTTATATTCTCAATTTTCAAAATAACTAACCACCGTATTTCATTTTGCGCCATGACCATAATCTTTGGTAAATATTTGCGTCGTTATTACAACCATTATCGTACGTTGTTTTCGATTTTTCTTCCATTGCTATTTTTATCTAATTGTTTCGTTCGAAATGGACTGTAAATGACAAAAATATTTGTATTAGTATGTGGATGGCACTTTTATCATTAAATCGAAGATACTCAAAAATTCGTTCTATGACTAGATTTCATTCATAATGGAAAAAACTACAATGAACTAACGTTTTTAGACAAGTTAGTAAGTCTGGAACCTAGGTGTACGGAAAGAGTATCTATCGCGATATATATCTGCATAAATTATCGCATCATTGTACCAGACAAAAACTACATGTATACAAGACTCCTGTTAAAAGAGCGAAAATAATTGCTGATTGTGAAAGTTTGAAAAAGGAACTTATGATGAACGATAAGAGGATGATGGTGTTGAATGGTTATGATACAATAGAATCGGATAGATTTATTTGCAAAATTAGTACTTCAAGTACTAAACTACAGGAGAAAGAATACTTATCTGGAAATTACTCCAATTCATTTAAGACGCCATGAACAAAATTGAACAGATTCTTAGCCGTATCAATATCAGACCTGTGTTTGGAACTCTTAAAAAGGTAAAACAACCGGTCGGCAAAGTGAAATATGGAACACTAGGAGGATGCACTAAATTCCATGGTGCGCCCTCTCAGTTTATAGATCCAATGAGTGGAGCTGTGACTTAACGAATAAAGAAACACACGGCTGATTGTAAAAACAAATCGATGAATTAATTAGTAGTATCCCAATATCAAAGTGGCCACGACCACATCGTAAAATTTGAAAATGTGAGAATTTTGGTAAGAATTGAAAAATACACTAATAAAATAGTACAGGAGTCCGTCGGAAGTTGTAAACACAGAATACGGATACAGACCAAAAAAGCTCTGGTCAGTAACGGCTAAATTCAGCTGCGAAATAAAAAAGGGTTAATTTAAAAAAAAAACACGCTAAAAATAGAAATAGTAGAAACACCGAAAACAACAGACGTCTGTAGATTAAAAAAAATTCCTTTGTGCCTATGAAACTTAAAAACGTTTTCCCAATATCCACTACAGAGTTTTTATTTTTCAATACAATGCAAGATATAAAAAATGAAATCAATAATCGAATTTATATTTTATTATATATATGTGCGCGGGTGTATGGGTGATTTATCCGGGAATTTACGTATAAAACTAACATTTTGTGGATGTTCCATCTTGGTTACACTAGGTTTTGTTTACGTTTTGTAAGTGTAATAATAATAATAATAATAATAATAATCATAATCATAATAATAGATTGCGGTTTTGACTATACGAGCCGAACAATATAGAGAGCGATATAGATAATGACACCGTTGAAAGTGCGAATCTGATTCACTCGATAAACTGACCAAGAACGACTGAGGAATGAAGGAAAAGTTATCATGCTCGAAATAACGGATAGTCGTGCGTGCATGCGCAAGAGAAAATCGAACACGCAAAAATATTATGTATTTCATAATTTCTGTACATGTTTGTACGTATGTATGTAAACTGAATATAAACGTATATGAGTACAGTGTGCGAGAAAGAGTGGCGGAACCTGACTATACTTTGAGAATAAGCCTGCCCTATATGTATAAGCCGTTGGCTCGCTCAGCTCGGCTCGTTTTACAGGTTAACTGCGCCAATAGAAGTTTCACTTCAAAAAGTGGCAAATTTTGACGTAGTTTTCACTGAAAAATTTGGAAATTAGATGATGAAAATTACGCAAGTTTCAATTTCTCAATCTTTTTTCTTAAAAATAAAATAAAATCCATCAAACCGTTTGGATCGACTTTGTCGTTTATCGCTATTAATAAAAAATTTGAAATTCTTCTTTTCGAGTGTAGATAAATTTCACGTATACCTTAATAACCGGCTTATGTGTTACTATAATTTCTTCTCGTTTTGATGTGTATTCGAATGGGGAAAAATTGTATCGTGTTGACTGTAAAAGTTCTATCAATATTTAACAACCCGAAGAATCTATTATGCGATGCATCCTTAAATTTAAGTATACGACAATGACTAGTCCAGTGCTATCTACTCTACATTGTTATCCAGTATAGAAGTAACCAAGCTCATTAATCGACAATTTGAATGATATGAAGGAACATAAATAGAAGAATGCTTAAAATCTCATGGATTTCTAAAATACCAAATCAGGAATTGTTAGAAATAGCAAAGTCAAAGAGAATGTTGAAAAAATAGATAACGTACAACAAAACAGAATATTTAGGACACATTGTTAGAGGAAACCGATTAGCCAATGGACAAAAAAGTTAGCAGGAAGGTCTATGACGCGGTGGTACAAAAACTAGTTAAGAAGCGGAAAACAGAACTTGTTGGAAGACGTTGGGGTAGTCTTCATCCAGGAGTGGATAGATAAAGGCATATCATGACCGTAATATATATATATATATATATATATATATATATATATATATATATATATATATATATATATATATATAAATCGTTATTAGATTTATGACTTTGTAAATAAACTAAAACATATATATTATATTTATTTAAGTACTCGGTTCGTGTGAATTGTTGATATCTTCAGTTTAAGATACGACAAAATCAAAATATCACAGATGTAATATATTTACTATAAATATATATGTACTACAATTAAAAATTTTACATTACTGTAATATATATGTACATTATTATCGAAGATTAAACACTATAAACTTGAAACTTTTTTATTTTTTTTATTTTTTTTTCTTGTTTCCTTTTTCTTTAAATTTTCAACAGAAGCTGGAAATTCAAAGAAAGTTTATAGGCTTCGGATCCCACATTTTATCTCTGTCTTTAATCTAATGACTTCTAAAAGTATTAAAGTATTATGCTATCTGATTGAAAAATTTCCGAGACGGATTTTAATTTAAAATGTTGTACTTTAATTAATTTATTCGCGATTATTTTATTTTCATTAATTTAAAATTGTATACTTTAATTAATTTATTCGAGATTATTTTATTTTTAGTATATCAAATTTTATTAATGTAGATATTTCGAATAAGATTTTAGTTGATTGCATTTTATTTGTATTTAGTTTTTTAGATTTCTTGGAATGAAATATAAATTAATTTACACGGAATTGATTAAAAATCGGTAGTCACGACCATTTATCAACATGCGTATTTCAATAAATACTGTTAGATTAATATTATTATTATTATTACATACCATTTTTCTAACCTTACTTCATAACAAATTCTAATTCTAATTTTAATTATTATTATTATGCCGATCATTCATGGTAGCTAGTTGTTCCTTCGCGTGTTCAGTTTCTGGGGCGGAGGACTACACTAAAATACGGACATTAACCGATCATGTTTTCGATGCGTACACCCGGTAACTGATTACTGAAAATACCCCCCAGCTGTTACGGTAGGACGAATTTTTGGTTCGAACTGGTAAGAGCGTTCAAATACAATATTATTAAATCTTACTTATAAGATAGATACTTCCGAGTCGTGGTTAATGGAAATTAATCATCCATATACAAAATTGAAGCGGTGTCTCCCAGGGGAGTGTACTTGGTCCTATTCTATACCTGCTGTTTACGTATGATATGCCACAAACTGAAGATACATTATTAGCAACTTTTGCTGACGATATGGCGCTCATGACATATATATGTATCTGGTCTACTCTCTTAGAATGTCTGGTAATTTATTGTACTGTTCTGGCCACTTTGAAATAATATGGTTGCCTATGTTCTTTATAGATCTTAAACTATTCCTAAAGAATTGTGAAATATTTATGGTCAGTTGTATCTTAAATACAGTTGTTGTTGTAGCTGAAATACACAAGAGGTATTCACCAGCTCAATGTAAAAGGTGAACTCTTTTTGAACACACAGCTAATTATTGCAATTTACGCACGCGGTGTGTAAAGTGCACTGGTAGACATGACTCTAAAACGTGCGCTAAATACGTAACAGCACCAGCGAAATGCGCTTATAACTATACTCCCTTTTTCAAGTCAAACATAAATACAAAGCGAAGATCTTACGCCGATACCATCAGGGGGGGATTAATTATAAAGAAACTAATAATAATAATAATAATAATAATAATAGTAATGATGTATAACGCTAATCTCGTTTTTAAATGAGTTTAAATCCATGATAAACCTTTTACTAAATCTATTAACCAGTGTTATCGATAAACTATCGTCATAATGCATGATAACATAAAAATTATTACGCACCATTCCCTTGTGATTATGCTATGGAATGCAAATAGTATCTCGCGAAAAAGGAATGAACTTGAAATTTTATTCATTGTTGTCTTACTAACGCAGTTACTGTAAGAGAAGTACGCACTAGCCCCCTATCAGTGGATTTGCAAGTGACGATATCTCCGCTAGCTTAGATGATCCTTCTGCCCGAGAAGTTGTAGATTTAAATATATAAGCCAGTTGCTTTGCTCGAAATACAACGCTTTCACGTAAATAATAAACAAAAAGGCGACAAAGTCAAATATGCAATAAGTATACCATAAAAGTCAATCGAGTAGATACAAATGTAAGTTACATTTTTGTTAGCGTTAAAATGTCCCATATAGTGGACATCGCGACTGAAAGGGTTAATTCTCACTCGTGGCTAGATGCCATAAATAAACACAAAATAGTAGGACCAAAAAAATTTCAACAAAGCTTAATTTATCAAGTAAAATATTAATCAAATAGTGAAATTGTACAGAATAAATACCTGTAAAACCTGTATAAAATGAACAGTACGTATAATATTAGTTTTAGAATAATTAAAGTACACAGTATAGAAAAGAAAACAGCGAATAATATATTTTAATATTTATTTACTAATATAGCGGAAAAGCGTTATAATGTGTTAATTATTTCGAACTCCGTTGAAGTTATTATAAAGCAAAAAATTAAATGCCGGTAGATATGTTTAAGTAATGAGCCTAGGGGGACACATGCAACATACACATTATCGTCCGAATGTGTACGAAGTAAAATGTACCTTCTAGCAAAATTAATAGAAATATATTCGAAAAATGAGGATTCATAAAACATTGAAGAATTTTGGATCCGCATCGAAGAACGACTTTTTAATTTCTGCTAAAGAAGTCTGTATCGCGAAAAAAATTAAATACTCATACAGGTCTACTGAATATCAGAATAAAATTTTGGAAGTACTTGAAGCTAAAAGAAAGGCATACGAAACTTATAATCACACCAAATTCAAAGACGACAATATTCCAGATCTATAGAACTTGTTTAATACTTTCCAAACCCTTATGAAAATTAAACGGAATGATTTTATATTAAACCCTAAAGTTCTTTGTTTGATAAGTCATGTCATGCGAATGAAAAAAGCAAGTTCCTGAAAAGAATACCATATGCAGAATGCAAGAGATATAAAAATCAGATACTCAAACTGATAAGAACTTAATGAAATTAGAAAATAACTGAGAACAAACGGCAAAGAACGGACCGCGCAATGAGAACCAACTGCGTCAAGAATACCCAAAACCTAGTTAAACATAGAAGGAAGCAGCAAGCACGATTCAAAATCTCGAAAATGTTCGCACCTTGTAACTGTCCTATATATGGACCTAGTACGTATTGGGTTTATCTCATACCTTCACACGTCACAGCCTCATTTTTCTGTTTCTTATCATGCAGACGACTATATTCGGCCACGAATGTCGATATATATGTACATTTAATTCAAGTATGTGAAAGAAAAAATGAATCGCATATTTCTTCATCAACCGAACCACATGCAATTTTTTGTACATATTTTAGTAAATGGGAGAAAAAAAGATACTTTTATGAAAATAGTTTTAAATATAAAAAGAAAAATTTTATTATACCTGGTTTTTAGTTCTAAATTACAAATAGCATGCACATATACACAAATATATATATATATATATATATATATATATATATATATATATATGTATATATATAATGTAAGGTATGTATCTGTGAGTATAATGTGTATTCTTCTTCTTCATAGTCCCAACGGATCTCGGTTATGGGTGGCTATCCAGAGAAGCCTCAACCATATAATGATAATGTCATCATATGCGGAGTGTACCAAACGTTCTGTGTTTTGCCCTGTCCATGTTTTAATATCACAAAACCAGGTACGACTTTTCCGTTCAACTTTCCTTTTACCTTCTATTCTTCCCATTAGAACAGTTTGTAACAAGGAATATTTTCTCCCCCGAATCAAGTGTCCAAAATATTTTAGTTTTCGAATTTTTATCAACTTAATCAATTCATGATCTTTCTTCATAATAGTGAGTATCTCATCGTTGGTCTTCTTAGCAGTCCAGGGTATTTTCAAAGTTCATCGGTAACACCATAATTCAAAAGATGGTGGTTTTCTTCGAAGTCCACGTCTCACAGACGTACAATAAAATAGACCAGATATAAACTTTAAAATTCGAACCCTTAATTCCAAATTCAGATCATGTCCTAATAAGATTTTCTTCATCTTGTTGAATGCATTTCTCGCCTGTTCAATCCGACTTCTGATTTCAGTTTCAGATTCACCCCTAACGTTTAATAGAGTACCTAAGTATTTAAACGATTCAATTTTCTCCAAGTATATTCCATTAATATGTATTCTAGGGCTGGTATTATTTCCGATGAGTATTATCTTTGTTTTCTTTGCGTTTAAAGACATTCCATATTTTTTACTAATCTTATCTACGATCAGTTTGAAGTCTTTAGCACGACTAGCTATTAAAATAGCGTCGTCCGCACAACGAATATTATTGATGTATTTTCCACCTATTCTAATGCCTATTGTACTGGCTTCCAGAGCTTCTTTAAAGATTTCTTCTGCATAAACTTTGAACAGCGTTGGTGATAGGACACAGTCTTGTCTCACACCGCGAGTTACGTGTATTGATTCTGAAGTAGCATTTTGATTCAAAGAAACAATAACGTTCTGATTAAGATACAGGTTTTTAATTATTCTACGGTCTGCTGGATCTAATCCAATGTCTTCCAATATCTTGAACAGCTTTTGATGCCGGACTTTATCAAAGGCTTTCTCAAAATTGATAAAACATAGAAATAGGGGTTGTTGAAATTCCAAGCGTCTTTGAATGAGAACGCTCATACTGAATATTGCTTCTCGAGTACCCACTTCTGGTTTAAACCCAAATTGTTCTGGGTTCAAGTTCTCTTCGCATCTTTTTTCAATTCTTGCATGCACAATTCATTCTAAAATCATGACATTATTTTGGATTTGGCGTTTTCGGTATCATTATGAATCGTGATATTAACCAGTATTTAGGTATAATTCCACTCTGATATACTTGATTAAGAATTTTAGTAGAATTTGTAAACCACTATCATCTAGTGTTTGTAACAATTTAACCGGAATTTTATCCGGACCTATAGCTTTGTGTGCATCAGTTGGTGTTTGATTAACACACGTATCATTGAACAGCTGACTGATGTATGATTCCCATTCTTTTTTAATATCACTTTCTTTTATTATTGGTCTATCAAGATTGTCTCGTAAAGTGACTGGTATTTTGTGTCTAAACAAACCAGCCGCCTTCTTAACTTTTTAATAAAGATTGAATACATCCTGTTTTTTTTAAGACTTTCTATCTCGTCACATTTTTCTTTGAAATTTTCATAAGTCGTTCATAAGTCGTATGTAAAATTAATAAAAAACATTTATACAAATATATATATATATATATACAGTTTTAGATTTACTGGAAACTCATCCATTATAAATCCTAGCCATATGATCATATTGTTTCAAGGATCCATTTTGCGCTAAGTGCACCAGGTCACATAACACGAATCTATGCTCGGAATCAATTTTCAAATATGTTAATTGTCAGGGTGCCCACCCTGCGAATAGTAACGACTGCCCTATCTTTCTGACAGTAGAGAATAATATTAAATTTAAAAATCGTAATATTTTTAATAGTGTAAGAACGAGTTCCTCTGGTATTATTAATAATAATAATCGGTTTAATCTAAATAATGATATGATTATTGTGCCTAAAGGTAATAGTAGTATCAATAACAATATTGATAGTAATCTCACAAAGACTAGGGCGTACACAGATGTTATACGTGGTGTCTCATCAACCCGAAATAATAATAATAATGATTCTAGTCACATTAATCAAAGTAATACTCTTAATGTCACTGACATGTCGGTTATTAAAGATATATTTCGTCTATTTAAAGATTTAAATTTAAAGAAACTTTTGAAGTTAGCTAAAATTACATTATATAGACTCCGGAATGCCGGTGATACATTTAGTAAATTTGCAATCATAGCTGAAGTGGTAATAGACTTATTCAGCTCTGATTGATTGGTATTCTTAATCACTTAGTCAATTATGTCTAATGTGAATAATATCTTTAATGTCATAGGTTGGAATGCTAATTCCATTAAAGATAAATTTTTAAAATTCGGGCATCAGTTATATGATAAACATATTCACATAGCTTGCATCGGTGAGACAAAAATTAACGCTAATTACAAGCTAAGATGCCCTGGGTATAAGGTTTACAGATCAGATCGAAATACTTATGGTGGGGGAGTAGCTCTTTTCATTAAAAATTATATTAATCATTTCCCGATTACAATACCTTCCTTAAAAAAAATCGAAGCTGTCGGAATTAACCTTCAAATGCCTAATCATGCCATAATTATTTACTCGGTCTATTGCTCTCCTAAAATCTCTTCTAAAAATTTTTATCATCACATCCATAAACTTTTAACTTCATTCAATATTGTCGCCGATTTCAATGCAAGATACAAAGCGTGGAACTGTTATTCTAATAATTCCTCTGGTAACTGCCTTCTAAACATGTCCGATAAATTTAATTTTCATATTATAACTCCAGATGAGCCGACGTTTTATCCGGACAACGCTCGTTTACACCCTAGCATTAGGAACAACTAGATGAAGAAGTAATTCTCTTCACCAATCTCATCCTTACTGCGGCTGATGCAGCTATTCCTAAAATTACTGTTTCCTCGAATAAGTCTACAAAAATTTCACCTCGACTTATCACGTTGATAAGTTATCAGAATGCTAAAGTCAAATCTAACGTCAAAAAATATCTAAGTACTTCTTCTGGTGGAATTCGAGCAGCAAACCTAGTTACTATTGCCGAAATACATAATCATATAAAGAAGCTAAAAAAGTTTTTTACGATTTTCCTTAAAAATCTACTCATCAAAGCTCTAGTTAAATTAACTATCATAATAAATTCTATGTTACTACTTTCGCATTTCCCTATTTCTTGGAAGACGTCTAAGTAATACCCATCCCTAAGGCTGGTAAGAATACCTCGGATCCTGTAAATCTACGTCCTGCCTCTCTTCTCACTAATCTTAGCAAGATAGCTGAAAGAATTGTTCTCAGTCGAATGCAAACCTTTACACAAATTAATAATATTCTTATTGAACAACAGTTTGGATTCAGGAGTAAACTATCAACAGTTATGCAATTGGCGAGGATTACAGTTTTCATAACAGACGGTTTTAATCGAAATAAACAAAAACAGGATTACTTCTCATAGACATTGAGAAAGCCTTTGATACTACATGACATCTCGAATTAATATTTAAATTAATTCAACTAAAATTTTCTAATTATATCGTTAGACTTATCAAATAGGTAATTTATGGTAAAAATAAATAATTGTAACTCTGTGTGCAGGTCTATCTTAGGTGGAGTACCTCAAGGGAGTATACTTGAACCCTATCTTTTTATTTTTTTTATTAATGATATTCCCAAGGTTAAACACCTTCAGATGGCGTTGTATGCGGATGATACGGCTATATATTGTACGTCGTATCGTACCGATACTATTTAAAGAAGGCTACACATAGGACTGGAGAAATTAAGATCATACTTCAATAAATGGAAAATTAACATAAATGTTGATAAAACACAGTCAATATTATTTACAAAAAGAAGACCTAACTCTATAACTCCTATAATGATTAACAACACACCCATAGAACGGAAGACATATCAAATATCTCGGTGTTGTTCTAAATAAAGGTCTTACCTTTTCTAAACATATGGAACACGCCGTTAATAAAACTCACGCCTCTTTATTTAAATTATATCCTATCTTTAATAGGAAATGCTACGTTAATACCGCAAATAAGCTAATTATCTACAAATATTTCTTAAGACCGATAATGTTATATGCGTGTCCAGTGTGGTCCTACGCAAGTCTCTCTAACTTATCGAAATTGCAAAACATGCAAAATAAATGTTGTAGAATCATTGTTAAAGCTCTGTTTTATGCTAGAATAGTTCGTATGCACGGAGTTTTGAAATTACCATATGTGCATCAAGTAATAAATCAGCAAACCAAAAAATTTTTTAATGCTAAGCGCGTATATAAACAATAATATAGGAGACTACACTCGCACTAGTCTCTAATTAAAATATAAGAAATATAAACATAAAAGAATTAAACATACATTATTACGATGGGTAATTCCTGATGTTACATAGTTATTATTTAAGTTTAAGTTTATTTCATGTATATAGTTATTTATTTTTCTCTTCATCGCTACTCTGATATTATCTCATATTCCATTTTATTATATACTTATTTCATGCGGGTTTTGATGGTGCTTTTTCCTGCAATCTATTTTAAGCTTCCTTTCGTTTATTGTTTATTTATATTATTATTTATATCGCGGTACACGGGAAGAATCTTGTTTTATTCCGGTACGTGTAGATGATAATTGTTGTTTCTTATTTTAAATGTAAAAATACACTTTTTATTTATTTATTTATTTGTCACGTGATCAAAGAAAATTTTACGGTTGTTTTGGTATGTTCCTTTTCAAAAACTGCCGTTATACTGTCCACAGAATTCATATCATTTTACACGATCCATAATTTTATCACACAGATTTTTCGCTATAATATGTAATAGCTAATAACTGGATATTAATTTTGTGTATACAACACTTATCTATACATATTTATATTTATGTATATATTTGTATTTGTTTGAATAGTTGCTTGTTATATTTGAAATAATTTTTCGATTGAATTTTTTCTCGAAATAAATTTTTTATAGATTAAAACAATATTTCGGGAAAATCCGATATCTTAAATCGAAATAGTATCCTTTAATTATATGTACCAACACATATGCAGTAAAAAGCAAATTTTTAAGCCTATAATATTTGAACGGTTAGTGTGATCGAACTGAAATTTCCAACGTACATTATGATCCCGCGAGTTAAACGTTGTGTATTTTGAATTGTTAATATTTAATAAAATGTTCAAATACTATATATATATGTGTGTGTGTGTTGTATGTGTATAACTGAACACTCATCAGCATTCTAGTAAATTTCAATAATATGAAATTTAAACAGTTGCTAATTTTGCATTGTAAAAATCAAGTGATCGTAAAATACGTTATCGACTCTGATAACACTAGAACTTATAATAAATATATTTACGAAGTATTAATCCCATTCAACTTGTATAGATATTTTCATACCGTTATTACATTTGTGTAGACATTTTAATTAATTTATTAAATAATATATATGATTTAAATAAACTTTTTCTGTGTTTCTTTCGCATACGTTTACTATAAATAAGTTTATCTTCTTCATTTGCCGTTTTATCAGTCCACTGCACATCAAAGACTTTCCCCAATTTCTTCCAAATACCGCGTCTTTGTGCTCGTTCCTACCAATTTTCAATGGATTTTTTAACTTCATGTATCCATCTCATCTTCGATCGTCCGACGGATCCTCTGTCGTCGAGTTTTTATAATGATGACACATTTATCCATTTTGATATTTGCTACATCTGTCACTCTTTAGTTTCTTCAGATTGATTCCCCCACATAAACCTTTACATTGTCCGTTGATTAATCCTGATTGCCACGTATTTTCGTAGTTTCTTTTTTTTTTCTTTTTAATAAAAGTTTATGAATCACCCTTAATGAATCACTCTATCGTTAAATTGCTTATGACGGACATGTAATCGAACCCTAATTCGCAGTTTGAAAATCAAATGATCGTATTATAGACTCCGATGACTACGTATATCGATATATATCATTAAAACTTATAATATAATAAAACTTATAATACAATCGCATAAGCTAGAGTTATAATTTTTAATATTACAGGTTAATAGTCTATTATAAACGTTCTAAATCGTGCATTCCGTTCACCAAATTGATTTTTCCCGCGATAATTGTTCAAATATTTGCAATTTTTTTTTTAAAACGAAGCTTACTCGCTATTTATTTAAAAATTAAAAATTTAAGATCACCCGAAAAACTTATTGCGAACATTTTAAACGAGAGAACTGATTAAGTGAAGATTATTAAATTATATTAATAGAAGTATTATTTTTTTTCAAAAGTTTGTTCCGCGAAACCAAATGTAACTTGCAAAGCTTTCAATACGGCATTTCTGGCAAGTTCATCGGGTATTTTTGTAATTTGCTCGTATAAACTTTGGTAAGTACGTTCCGTGCAGTCTGTATATAACGATTGTAAATTCAATTGTTCGTACAAGCGACGGACTTCAGAAACGTGTTCCATACCGGGAAGTCCATAATGTTTCTAAAAAAAAATACATAATTTGTCAAATTTTTAATTATGACAGTATTTTAACTAACGAACGAGCGCATACAATTGTATGCGTGAGCATCATATGCGTTTTTTACTTTCACCAGCTCAAATTTAATTTATTGTGTTTATCATACTTATATGTGTATACTTTATATATATATATATATATATATATATATATATATATATATATGTGTATTGCAAACATTGTTAGTTATGTTGTTTACTACTATGCAAACATTGTTAGCTATGTTGTTTACTACTATTAGCAGTTTAAATAATTAAATAAGAGTAAACAAAGGAAATCTTAAATCATACGGACATCGTATAAATATTTCGATACCACCCTTGAAACGTGTATGTATAAATAAATACAAACTGAAATACATTCATATAATGCGCACGATAGACGGACATAATAGTACACTCTACAGTTGCTAATATATATATATATATATCATCATCATCATCATCGCCGTATTGTTCGTTGCCGAACGTCATGACTAGCTATTGTACGTTTATTTTGTACAAAATGAGCTAGCATTCAAGGCACTATTTATATGCGACGCAGATGCGCGCGCATATTATGTTATACAGAGTGGGGTGCAACTGCCTTCTCCGTGATAATTAAGAATTAAATAATGATGAAAACACTCTATGTCGCGTGTCGGTTTCGAACCCCCGACCGTCGAGTTGACAGTCGAGTACTCTAGCAACTACACTACCGCGACATTATATATATATATATATATATATATATATATATATATATATATATATATATATAAACGTATACAATTGCCAAATTGTCAGGTTTTAATATATATATATATATATATGTATATATATATATATATATATATATATATATATATATATATATATATACCATCGTCATAAAAGTAGAATCTCCCATTCGAGAGGTTGCACATCACGAACTCTATATACGTCGGCATCTGGATAATTCAATTAATTTGACGACATTCTTAATTCCTGTATTTGTGGTAATTAATTCCATTCTTTTTTTCCTTTCCTGAAATTTTACCCTGTGCTGCTAAGTTGAAAAGCCCTTCTTCTAGGATTTTGTGAGAGATATATTTAATTTTTCTTCTTTTTATGTAATCCATTCTTCTTTCGCAATCTGCATTTATTGCCCAGGTTTCCACTGAATAAAGCAACTCGGACCAAACGTCGTAATATTCGTTTCCTTGTTTCTAAGTCGATCTTTCTGTTTTTCAGAACTCTTTCTTGATTTCCAAACTCCTGCCTAGCCAATTGCTATTCTGGGAATTATTTCTTTGCTATCGCGCCCATTTCTGTCTCCTAAACCTCATGATTGTTTTTTTATTTACATTTATTATTTTCTTCCTTTATTTATAGTATCTAGCATTTTCTGCATCTGCATTTTCGTTTCGGCTATCAATACTTTATCATTTGCGTATGTAATATTAGATAAAATTATTTTATCTAATTGTGAATATCGACGCGAAAATAGTTTTAAAAATTATATATGTAATATTGTTTATTGGAAGTCGATTAATTTAAAAATCCGTTGCATTTATTTTTGGAGATTTTGTGATTTCTTCTACAATATGCATTAAATAATCTAGGAGACAAAGGACAAAGTTGTCTGACACTTTTTTTTATATTGCAATCATTTTCAGAATAATCACTCCCTATTTTTACGATTGATTTTTGCTCCCAATAAAGCTCTTTTATTATTTGAATATCTCCACTATCGGTATCGTATTTTTGAAATATTTCAATTAATTTCGCGTGATGAGCTCTATCAAAAGCTTTCTCGTAATCTAGAAAGCATACTGCACACACACATATATATATATATATATATATATATATATGTATATAGCCTGACGTATAGTGTGTATTGATTATATATATTCATACAGATATATCACATTCCTATGGTAAAAGCATTGTAGAATCAGCCGATAAAAAGTCGCTCCAAAATTTTTTCAAAATCGAGAATCAAATTTCAAACTCGCGATTTCTCGTTACCGTTTAATTTAGGTAAAATTTACGTTATTACTTAAATGATCGATCTCCATGTCTACTTTCGTCTAACGTTAACCCGAATCCTCATCTATTATAGGAGCCTTAAAAACCGCCTAAAACCCTAAACCATTTAACGCCAATTTTCTCGGTGGGTATTTGGTATAAAAATACAAAAAAAAAAATGCGAGTATACTATCGTTAGACGCGTATTTCAATGTCGCATAACTTTTGTTTAAACTATTTTCCCCGTCAGCGTTTTCAGTTCAATGTAGCTCTTGATGTTCAGTTGATTCTTGATTGTGTCCATCAGTCTTTGTCGTGGTCTTCTTTTCAGCCTGCACATGGTTATTATTGATTCTATAATATCTTTCTATACACCATCATGTCTTAATAGGTGTCTTATCAATATATCACTTTTGTGTTTTTAATCGTTTTCAAGGGTGACCTTTCCTTTTGTGTTCGGTTAAAAATTTCTTCATTTGAAATTTTATCAACTCACGAAATTTTTAACTTGCGTCGCCAGCGCCACATTTTAAAAACCTTATTTTTTTTTGTAAATCTCTTTTATTTAAAGTTCATGTTTTCGCCGCTTACAGTGCTACTGCTTATTTCTTTAATATAAATAACATGTTCCAGTCGAAATTCTAGAAATAAACGAAACCCCTTTTAATAAACAAATTTTGGAATTTAGACCGTTTTTCATTGAATCCTGCTGACGATGTAACCAGTGAAACTAGGTAGACTGTTTTGAATAGGTTTATTTATTATAAAAAATGAAGTATTTTTATTCTATTTAATTTTTCCTTTTTTTTTTTTACGAGCAGCTATATATAGGGCTATTACGCGAATTATCAATTACTTCGGGTTTAATTACAGAGTTTAGCATTTATTATAAAGTTGGTGAGAAGGTGGAGATTGTTTACATCCGGGATGCTTGTTTTCAGCTAATTGCAACGATATCGACTATATTTATGGCAGATTAATATGATAGATCGTTAGTGGTAAACAGCAAACTTCACATATTGGCGGTGGTTGAACACTCAGTAGATACGAGCCCGTACTCAGCGTGTGACCAATATATATTCTGTTGACAGCTACTTTTGAAGGCCAAATTGCTAAATCCTTTATATTTCCACGTATACTTGGCCGGATATGGAAAGACGGATTCCACGCGTCTAGAGTTTTTTGGCTATAATATTTTGCGTTGTCTTCTCCTAGCGTTATCGGAAACTAAATTTGAGTAGGATGCCGCACGGTGTACCTCATCGTGGCCCCGATGACTTGGAATCCAGACGAAAGTGATGTCGTTGTTACGTTCACTAGAACGCTGTGCAATATTTGGTCCACCATTGCTACAGTAATATTTCTCGCTTCAATTGTAATGCCAAAGCTGAGTCAGTCAGTATCACATACTGGCCAGCAGGCAAATCTGTGATTCGTAGCAAACATTGAAGCAAGGCTATCATCTTAGCCGCTAGGACTGAAGAATGGATCTTGCTTTCGATTGAGAAAGCACACCGACATATTACGATGTTTTAGATGCGTCGGTGAGTAAACGACTGCGTCGGGCTGCTGTTAAAAATATATCCGAAGATCGGTTACTTTACCTCCGTCTTCCCGTGTATAGCCAGGAGAACAGCATTATGTGGCGAAATTAAAAGCGAAAGAAAACCCCACAGAAGAATAATATCCTGGATTAAGATGATCGACAAACTTCGGACAGATTTGGCTTAAAGTTTCGGTAGAAGAAAAAGAGAAATAATAACACGGCTCGATATTTAATCGGTTTATTATTAATTTCTGTCTGGTTTTTACGTTGATTATTCGATATATGTCAGATTGTACGCATAATAAATAGCTAATCAATACACATGCAGATCGGTTGAGAGGCTTTTTTGTATTGGTAGCGAGATATTTGAATGCGAAGTAATTATAGTATGTAGCGTTTACAGATTATTATCGAAAATTAATCATGTGGGCAATTACCTTTAAAATTTCTCGTTGTTCCGGATTGGCGTGTTTCAACGCTTGTACTATAAACCACGTGCATTGACCCAATTGAATATCTTCCTCCGGCTTTCCTCTTTTAATACTATCAACGTAACCTTGATAATCATTCTGAGTTATCCGGGAAAATTATAATACATGTATATATTATAAATTTAATTTAATAACGAACATACAAGGTATAAATAGTAGCGATGGGAAAACTAAACGTAAAAATTATCGCAAAAATATTGTCCATATATACGCGTAGGTATTGTTTTTATTTTCATATATCGTCGTGTGCTCGTGATTTAATAGCGTATTACTCCGCATAATTTTATATTTTAAATTATTTCGTTCGATAAGCTACAGTTCAGCTCAAATCCAAATATCAATCGAATGTATATAGTCTACCAGACAACCGTCCCAAGCGATTCACAAGAAACGGAAATGGTTCGTGATGCCTTGCCGATCACTTGAAGAAATAATTAATTTTTGCCAAATAGTACTACTTATGTATCAATTTAATTTCAATAGATTCGTTGTACTTAACCTCATCCTGGAACTAACTTATCTCACTTGAGATATTAGTCGTATATATTTCTTTCTTCTATCTTCCTTGCTTCTAATCCGTACTACATCTTCTTTTTATCACCGTTGGTTGTGGCGTGTAATTGTCGGTACAACGTAGAGAGAAAAAAACCCAATTATTTCGATTCCATTATTCTATTTATTTATTGATTATTTTTTTGTTCGTTGAAAATCAACGCTAACAAACTGTTTTGCTGTGTATGCATTATTACTGAAAACCGAAACTAAACATATTTTAGTTGTGAATTTGGTCATTTTATTAAATATTCTTTACGTAATTATTAATTCGTAAAACGAATTATCATTACCCGAATTTGATGATAGATTCCAATTTGTCTTACAATATCTTCAATCTGTTGCCACGTTCCGTCATCGTACAAGCCGGCCTGATGAGAAATGATTATCGAAATTAATCAATTTCCTACGATATTTACGAATGTATGATAGAGTAATATCGCTGTCTGTATAAAAATTTAATGTCCCTCGACGTGATGTAATCTAACTTTGGTAATTTTAATTATAAAAATAGCGGAAGGTTTATTAATTTGTGGAGCAGCGTTTAAACAATTAAATTTCTTATTTGTTTTTGAGAATAAAGTAAAATAATTTTCCACAATACGCTATTTAATTCATGTTTAATTAAAAATCTATTTTTACATTAATTCGATTCGTATGAAAACGCGATCGTGTAGATTTTTGTAAAATCTTCGATGAAATTCAGCTTCTGTAATAAAGGAATAAAATAATTGTCAAGATTAACGCGCATACCGAGCGGAACGTTACTTACCATTTGAAAGGCGAGTCGAACGTTTAAAATAAACATCGGATGAGATGTTTTATTGGGAGCGATTGAAAAATATATACTTTCGTCAAACTGATCGATGCGCTTATGCATCATGCTATCGAGGGTTAACCCTAAAAGGCAGTTCACCGACGCCTGAGTAAAAAGATATAATTAATAAATTGTACGCGAATGAATATATAGATTTTAAAGAAAAATATATAAACATCACTTTGCGTCTGAAACATACGCGTTTCACTCACGCGTATCTCGTTAATAAAAGTTTGGCTCCATGGTGTTCCGGGCGTTATGCTCTCTATTTCTCGTATTCTAGTTGACTGTCTCTTATGCTCCCCGTCGAGAACGTAATGTTCTTCGTTCGCTCCATAAGATGACCATGTTTCATCGTCCAATGTAATTACCTTCCTCTACCGGTCCGGTCAGTATAATCCTCTTTTCCTATCGTGCCCCTAACCTTAGTTGCTGTATGATTTAATAATAATAATATAAATACGTGTATACGTGGTTTAAGTATATTATATATGCGAGTAATAAAATGTTTTTTTTTTAAACGATTTTAACGATATCATCTTCTAAATTATCTTTTCTAAGGAGTTTTTACAATATTCGATTTCCGTTTCGATCGGATGTTTCCCAGCCTTTTGTCAACCGTCCTAGAAAAATTTATTTTGAGTTAAATTTTTTTCATTATCTTCGAATATTAAGAACGATTTCGTACAGAAAATTATAACGAACGTATAATGAAGATCGTTGAAGTTACTACCGAAGAATAGG
Organism: Coronaproctus castanopsis; assembly: GCA_032883995.1. Taxonomy (NCBI): domain Eukaryota; kingdom Metazoa; phylum Arthropoda; class Insecta; order Hemiptera; family Monophlebidae; genus Coronaproctus; species Coronaproctus castanopsis. The sequence continues at coordinate 111,757,249 of CM065053.1, forward strand.
AGATTATGTCAGCCGGAACGAGAACGAGAAATAAAACCGTTAAAGATATCAAACAAACGGCCTTCCTTAAGGAAGTGTTTTAACATTGTTGTTTATGGAGAGTTAACCGGTAAAACGAGTATTCTTTCTCTTGCGCATGCGCGCACGGCTATCCTTCATTTCTTTTAAATCTTCGCTGCGCGAAGGATGTATGTGTGACGTAGACTTGAGAACGAAAACGTTTGAGACATCGCCGCCTCAAGTTAAGCACAAGGAGAGTGTGTTTCTGTTCTTTGTGAAATTTGTACGAAATCGTGTTTTTTCATTGTGCGTTATCTACACGTTGCGTTTAATATATTGAATTAAAATTTACGTTCTACGTTATCGCATTTTATATCGTCTTTAAGTTTCCTTCCTGACCCCGAGGTACAATTATCATTTTTTATTCATTTTAACATCTATACTGATGGCCATATCAAAAAGTTTAACGACATAAAAGCGATGCGGACAAATATTGCACAGAAAACTCGTCGAAGAGCGCATTTTATTTTAGAACCAGCGAAGTCGGACCGAAATGGTATATTTCCGTAGAAACGCGTAATTTTGGAACATTAGGAAAACCTAAGTGTAACGTTACACAGGCATCATTGCAAACACTAGGGGGGCATTTTTAACTAGAAACGTCGTTATCAAAAAGCTAATCGAATCATCGCGAGGCGTAAGGTCTATAAATAAATGCGCATTTTATCTACATCGATATAGTTGCTAATATCGTCGAACCGATGTGGCGGGTTTGATATTCGCTCAATTCGTAAGGTTCTTCATAAAACTCTTAATTATTACGTAGAAGCTGATGAACCACCTCTGTATGACATGCTCCCGCACCTGCGTTGTATATTAGTGTCTTGAATACGGGCTCATTTTGTATGTAAAAAAAAAATTAATAATATACAGTAGACTAGTCACAATGTTCAACAACAAACAATACCACGATTATGATTAATGTTATATATGCACGGATTATTACTGTGCGTGTGACGTTTTCGTCATATCTACACGAATGAATACTGAAGTCTTACCGCATCATAAGATTCTACAACTTCCCGGTAGTATGGTTGACGACTGTAATACTTTTTTAAAAGCAGATAGAGCACTTCGTAAAGCACGTAACTATCGTTATAGGAAAGTTCTACATTACCGTCTTCTTTTTCCGTTACAATCTGCCAGGCTGGTCTGTGTCGTCGTACGGGAGAATTATCCAAAATATCGTCGGCCATGACATAAGCAGCTTGATGCTGAAACGTAAATTGTGAATATAAATTAATAACGAGTTGTTTAGTCATGTAAATAGCACTTATAAATGATAGAAGTTAGTTAATAAACTAATATTTGATACACGTTTAATTATTAAATATTTGTATATCTTTATTAAATACTGGAATCTAGACTGTTTTTTTTTTTATTTACATCGTAACGTTGAGTTATCAGTTATTCTAAGTTTTATCGTTTTCATCTATTTGAGACGATTGCTCGTCAGGGAAAGACTATGTTTAAAAATATAATTGCGATACTATTTAAAGGAGTGTTCAGATTTTAATTTATTTTGTTCAATATGTATTGCAACGAACATACGTTTCGATATCGAATTACACGATTTTCTAGTAAATATAAAACTAGAAACCACAAGAATTTAACAATTATTATTTCTGTAACGGAGAAACCGCACACAGTCTTAAAAAAAATATTATACAAAATTTAAAACAGAGGTGCCACATAAAATGATTCCAAATGTTGTAGTCCTAAAGATAAAAAAAAAAACAAAAACTAAAACAACCTTTAAAATAAATCCGTTTTGAAATTTTTGTTTCATATCGAATGGTTTAATTTTTTTTAATATATTTAATATTCATTGTTTTCTTTTTCATTCTCGCGTTAAGGGAAGATGCTTTAAGTGAAAACGCCAGCATCGATTTCCAGTGAAAATTTTTTTTGATCGTTTGCATTCGAATAACTTATTTTTTATTTCGAGCTTTTCTATAATAATAATAATAAGAAGAAAGCACGGTATTAACAAAACGACGGTAGGTTACGATAATTGCAATATTTAGGCGAGCAACACTGACTGACGAACGACGACTGTGACAGAAAATGGTCACTATTATTCAACTCCATGGAAGATGACTGATATATGAATAGAAGGATAGTGTAAGCGTAATTAATATAATGAAACTATTACGATTCTACGGATAATAGGATATTTTAGTACGTATAATAGGTTACTCACATAGGTCAATTTGGACAGTACGTTGAATTTAAGACCCATCCATTATTTTAGACCTTGAATGATGAAATAAAAGTACGTTTTAAATTCGAAGTAATACGGTATTATGTATTATTTAATTTAAATTCCTGACGTATCCCTCAGCTCTACGTATACAATTATATATACATATATATATATATATATATATATATATATATATATATTTGTATATATACATATATATATATATATATATATATATATATATATATATATATATATATATATATATATATATATATATATATATATATTACTAGAAGTTACCCACAGCTTTACCTGTGTAATTATTTTTTTAAAGCTTCGTTTCGCATTGATATGACAAATAGGAGAGAAATTAGAATAATTTAAAGTTTTAAAAAGTAGAAAACAGCGATATCTTTGCCAAACAATTTACAATTTAACACGTTTTTCGGTTCGAATGTACCTTCACTACCAGCACCCGCAATACAAATCACGTTTCGTTGCATTGCGGGCTCGGCCGAAACAACGGCCGGATATATATATATATATATATATATATATATATGTATATATTATACTATACTTACTAATATATAAAACTGTTAAAAGAAAGAGACAGCGATATTTTAAAACTTTAAACTATTGTAATTTCTGTCCTATTTGTTATATTAGTGTGAAAAAAGCTTAGAACGAACTCGATAATATGGGCTATAATCTGTGTGCGAATTTCATTGTTACCGTTTTAATAGTTTTTGAGTTAAGTCGGAGACAACAGACAGAGAGACAAACAAAAATTTAAAAAAATCGATTTTCTGTTTATGTGTGATAAAAATAAACCAATGCAGTAATTATAATGAAAAAATAACCCAATGCAGTGATTATAATGAAAATATTCGCAAATCACGGACACTACAATTTTATGTATTAGTATAGATATAGATGTAAATAAGCGAAGAAAACAGACAAATAAGGGAATAGACATATAAATAAAAATATAGGCGATAGATAGATTCATTATTAATATCTATTTCTATACTATCGAATCATCATCATCATCATATTAGTCGCATTTCAGGAGCTTGCATATACTATCTATCATATTTGTCCCGATCTCTGGATTTTCTTATAATTTCATTCAAGTCATCTGGCGTCACGTTCGAAGTGACTAATTCCAGCCTTCGCCTTCCCCTTACTGGTTTCGATGATATTTTTCCTTGTATGGCAATCACGAATAATCTGCCTTCTCTGGTGTTACGAGCGATATATTTAATTTTACGTTCTTTAATATCTTTTTTAGTTTATTTTCATCTTCTCCAATTCTTCTCACGACCGTTTTGTTTGTAATATGATCCGTCCATGATATTTTCAATACCCAACGATAGCACCACATTTCAAACGCGGTGATTCTTTTTTCGCTATTTGCATTAATTATCCACGTTTCGCAGCCATATTTAAGCACTGACCAGATATTATATTAATGCATAATATTTTTCCATAGTGTCCAGTACTTCGGTAAAATTCTTTGTGGTAGCCCGTTCAATTACCTCAAAACCAAACCCTAATAAAACTCAAGTAACGGCGTTTCACCTGAAAAGGAAGGATGTAAGACGCAAAACTAAATCTGACATGACAAGAGAAATATCTGAAACATTGCGACAACCCAAAGTATTTAGGTGTTAAGTTGGACGAAGCTCTAACATTTAGATACCAAAAGAAAAATTGGTACAAGGAATGGTTTACTTAGAAAATTGATTGGCTCCACCTGGAGTGCAGATCCAAATGTATTAAGGAGCTTTAGCTCTGTATTACTCCGCAGGTGAATATGCTAGTGCAGTATGGCGGAATTCAGCATATATAAAAAGAATCGATGTAGCACTACACGAAACCGATCGAATAATTACAGGATGTTTGAAGCCGACATCGATCGATAAAATAGAAATACTACGCGCCATATACGGCGGAAAGTGATGGCTAGAAAGGAAAAAACAAAACAAGACATAAGATATCCATTGAATACGAAAGATGCGACAATAAGTCGACTGAAGTTAAGGAAAAGTTTTCTTAAAACAACAAACGGCTTTGAAAGAAATGCCTGAAATTACTGTGATGGAATAATGAAAGAGAAGGCTGAAAGAAAATCGACTGAAATTATGGGAACAAGAGAAGGCTACCTCCCGGTAATAATTTGCCGTGGTCGACATGGAAAACCCTAAACAGAATAAAAACTATGACGGGAAGAACGACAAAGAACATGAAACGATGGAAAATTAAAGATGACGACAGATGTGAAGATTCAGAGCACCGATTAACTTGCTCGTTGTTGCCAATACAATGCAGGATGGAAGATATGACCAGAATAAATGGAATCTCGAACGAAGCAGTTCAGATTGTGAAATATTGGGGAAAAAAAGGCATATAACATGACCGATACGATAACAAGAAGAATAATAATGCAGAATAATAATTAATATATTAAAAAAAAAACAACAAATTCCGATGTATACTTTTTTGTTATTATAGTGACGCTAAAATATTTATAATTACATATGGGCCAATATGTTGCGACGAATTGTTTATAACTAAATATACGTCTATTTATGCCGATAAGTCTGCAACAACGCTAACGAATGATTCGTCATCGGTACATCTGTACGATGTACGTTATCCGAATTAAAATAATTAAATGTATTATTACGCTTATTTTTAATTTATACTTACAATTTCGGTACACCAAGCCATCAAGTACATTAATTTTAAGTATTCGTCATTTATATTACGTTTCGACATTAAAGCTTTGTACGTTTCGATAAATAACAAAGCTCTTATTTTTTTATTATCCGGTACGTTGTATGTAATTACCTAAAAAAAATTAAAAGAGAAAAATTTTAATTTCAAATTGAATTAAAAACGATCAACGAGCCACTGAAAACGTTTATTTAACTAAAATTACTTAATTAAGCTACGATTAAAATTTAATAATTGTAATTTATTTCTAACGAATCTTTTCGGTATTTATGTTATAAGTTATAAAACTTAAATAATTAACAACGATGAAATCGAAAACGATCTAGTAGAGCTATAATAATTATTATTATATTTTTCATAGGTCGTTAATATTTCATTCTTGTTAATTAATTAAATGTTATAAATTCATAATCGCCTAACTAAAGCTTTATTAGAAATAGTTTAAAATTAGTGATTTTTAATTAGGTAAGTTTATTGCCTTTTAGATAATATGTATATATATATATATATATATATATATATATATATATATATATATATACATGAAGATTGAAATAAATCATCCTAGGTGTATATTTAATCTTATATTTATATATTTTTTCATTCGTTTTCAATTTGCCGTGCAATTTTTCATCAATATGGTTTGACAAATAACTGGTTAGCTTCTGGTTAGGAAATAATAATAGTCGATATTAGGCTTACCGTTTTAAATCTGTCTGCGAGTTTGGGCGACCAAAAAGCATCTTTATCGGCAGCTACTTCGTCTACCATTATCGGAAACATATCTGACATTGCTTGTATATCTTTTTGCTCACCGTAGTACTTTCTCCCTTGGTAACCATTTTCATCTAATCTCGAATTAGTGCTATATATATATATATATGTATATATATATATATACATATATATATATACATATATATACATATATATACATATATATAGCGTTGTTTAAGTGTACTTCATGTTAAAAAGGAAAAAAGAAAAAAATACTTGTGACCTGCGAGTGCTCTTACTGAATCCTGTTCTGGACTACCCTTATTGTTGTTGGGATCTTACTAAATCGGTTACATGAGCCATTGGTCCAGCGAGTTGAAACTCAGCCTTTTTCTTTCTCTTTATCAAACGATATTTCGTACACATATTTAAAAAAACTGATGGATAGTCTTTCGCATAATTATTTTCCACTTCGCCTACTTATTGAAATAGTTCTTTCAGTCCATACCTACATTCACGTTTCAAACGTGTCAAACGGCTGCGTATCCATGAATTTGGTTGTCCGCATTTTGGGAGCATGTAGAAAAATTGGAAAAATCTGAGTTTTTATGAATTTCTTCCGCAAATTTAATTATCCCTTTTTATTGTAAATTGAATCGTTTGCGTTCTTGACTGGATTAGTTTGTCTTTTTATTTCGCGCGAGCTGACTTCATTAGTAGTAACCGAGCGCCTTAAATGAATCAAATAATATACTCTTTCGAACTCTGCCAGCTGATTGATATCATGATGGACGCTCTTGCAATCTATTATCGTGACTATGTGTTAATTACTAAACCACATCAAGTTCCTTTACTCCTTTAATTACTTTCGTAGTTCCTTCGCCAGATTTTGCCATCAATATAGATTTACCGCCTATGTAGCGCTAATTAAGAAGGCAGTGTCACTCCACTCCTGTAACATCATATGAGCGCACGTGTGCGTCGCATATAAATAGTGCCTTGAATGCTAGCTCATTTTGTACGTAAAAATAAACCTACATAGTCACAACGTTCGGCAACGAACAATGCGACGATGATGATTCTCCGTAAATATCGAACAATTGTCCAACCCGATTTTATTGTGGAAGAATGCGGATTGTTTTCATGCTACTCTATTTCATCTTTATAGTACAGACTTTCCTCCAATTTAATTAACATTCGGCACACGAGAACGTCATCGAAAGATTGATAAATCAATATTGATAGCAATCCACGAGAAAACGACACGAAGATATGCGCTGATTATTGTATAATCGCTGTATTCTCACATCCTACTAGCAAGACGATGCTAAATATCTTAAATGAGCGGTTGTAATCTTTTCTCGATAGACAAATCTAGAGCACTCGTCCGTCACCAGCTAGACGGTCGAGCATCGATTCCAGTTCGCGTCATTTTATCGTCATATACCTCTTAATCACCAAGGAGAAGACGTAAGAACGCACGTGTGATTTGCACATAATTAGTGCCCCGAATCGTAGTTCATTTCCATGCGTAAAAGTCACCTACAAAGAATATTCGGCGAAGAACCGACTATATAACGATGTACATATAAAAACATTCAAAAATTACCCGTTCGCCTTCTATATTTATATCTATACTAACATATAAAACTGTAGCGTCTGTGATTTGCGAATATTTTCATTATAATTTTTATCACGCATAAATAGAAAATCTATTTTTTTAAATTTCTGTCTGTCTGTCTGTTCCGATTTAAATCCGAAATTTATTAAAACAATAATGATGAAATTCCCGTAACTTATAGGCTACATTATTGAATTCGTTCTAAGCTTTGCTTCACATTGATATCACAAATATGACAGAACTTACAATAATTTAAAGTTTTAAAATATCGCTGTCTCTTTTTTTTAACAGTAAGTATAGTATACGTATAAATAAACAACTATAGCTTCCGTGTCCGTGCCTCTGACCTCGTAGCAGTATACGGCACGTAAATGGATCATCATCGTCATCATCATATATATATATATATATATATATATATCCGTCCGTTTCTATACTAATATATAAAACTGTATTGTCTATCTGTGATTTGCGAATATTTTCATTTTAATCACTGCGTTGGGACTTTTATTGTAATTTCTGTCCTACTTGTGATATCAATGCGAAACGAAGCTAAAAAAAAAATAATTACACAGACGAAGCCGCGGGTGACTCGTAATATAAAAATAATAGTCGTAATGAAAAGTATTCCGTTATATCAAACCTTAAATTTCTCGCGTAATTTTCGTTCGTTCCTCGACTGTAAGTTCGCGCGAAATTGTTTATTACACGAAAAGCCGGAATCCAATTTGCGGACTGACGTAACGTCTTCATAATTTTATAAGTACAAAAAAAATTTATAAGTATAAAAAAAAAAGATTAACGAAGATTTTTTTTTAAAATTTAACGCTCGATAAATTCGGACCTATAATGTCGTGCCTGGTTTTGAAGTGCAAAATTATAGCGTAGACGACTAGGTAATATGACGATGAAAAATAAAATAAATCACGATAATAATGAGATTACTTAATAAAAGGATTTAATTAGCGTCAATTTCGTTTTTTTTTTTTTGAATTAGGTCCGTTTTTATCTTTATTATATGAATATGAAAATTGTTAAATATTTTTAATTGGAAAAATATCTATTCTATTTTCTAACGAAACGTGTGTTATTTTATTAAACGACAAGGATCAAACCATTAATGACGTTAATTAATTAACGTTCTTTATTATACACATCTCTCTCTCTCTTTCAGTGGCGGCTCGTGACAAGTTAATTTGGGAGGCTATAATATAAAACTATAATAATTTATAAAATGTAATGACATACACTTACCTCGCTTTTTTGTCCATGTTTTAAACTAAATAGAACTGGTTTAATACGTTCACGTTCTATTTAATTAAAAAAAGATGATAATCTGTTGAATGCACTGTATAACTAATGAAATTTTACGAAAAAAAACAACAGTCTTAAAGTCAAGGAAGGAATAATATTTATAGTGTACAATTAAAGAAGGATTGCTTATGCTGATGTATAAGGACGATAATAAAGGATCATTTGGCAAAAGAGGCAAAGTTGAAAATGACGACTGCTCGTAATGACTTGTATTAATAGTCCAAAGTACGAAATGTATTAAAATCCTCTGTCGAGCAGAAATAACGACGATAACGAACATTTAATCCGGAAAAATATACGCGAATTCAATAAATAGCAAAGCATAAAAAAAGAAAAAAGTGATAAATATGATAACTAAAATCAGTTTTTAAAAGAATTAATTTTTATATAAAAAGTTTAACCTTCTATCTTTTTTTGAAACAAAATTTTCGATGACTTTTTCATCAAATTCTGATATATTGTGTATCAAACTTTTATTTACAGATACCATTGCTAAGCCATTAAGGCGATCTTCACTCATTGAATTTCTCAAAAACGTCTTTATTCTTTTAAGAGTGGAAAAACATCGCTCCGCTTCGGCAGTTGACATTGGAGTAACCAGAATAATTTTGATCAGTTTTACTGTTTCGCTGAATGTTTCATATAATTCATTTTGAAATATCCAAGACATCATATTTAAACAACCAATAATACCTCGCAAATCTGATCTTTCGAGTTCAGTCTTTAACTTATTTTTTTCCAACACGGGATAAAATTTAATTACGGATTCAAAAATTGATGTGGGAAACTGTTTAGAATAATTTGAAAAATTATCAGTGGAAACTAATAATGCAGCTTTGGCCCCTATAAGACAGTCTGTCTTTCACTTGAAAAGTTATGGTGTCGTATACTTCTTTAGCAATAGCCGAATTTTTATTTTCTTGATCCACTTTTCGTCGTTTATTTTCATTATCGGTTATTTTGAACTGCGTTACATTTGAGTATTGAATAGTGGATACAATTTTTTCGAAGTCTTCTTTATCTCTTAAAAGCTGGGTGCTGTCTTTATTTTTAGACTGAAATTGATTAAACAATACATCTACATGTGGCATAATTTTATGGAATAAGGTAAGCCAAAATATAAAATCTGGGTCTTGTAAGGTTCTTCGTAAACTATATGCTTCCTTGCAAGTAATATTTTTGTTAGATTTTTCTTCTAGTTCTTCGAAACATTCTATTAATTTTTCCCGATTTTCGAAAACAGTATTTACTGTACGCGTATTATAATTTCAACGTGTAGTGACGACAGTTCTAGGTAATTTCCTATTTACAATTTCTTGCAGTACATCGCATCTATGAGTCGAATTTGAAAAAAAGCTTGGTATAGCCGACAAATTTGAAAAAAAGATTCTAATTTTGGAATCCTGGCTTGTTGCTTTTTGCATAATTAAATTCAGTTGGTGCGCATAACAATGAATAAAATGAGCGTATTTATATTTTTGTTTTATCTTTGCCTGCACACCATTTGTAGACCCGCTCATTACATTTGCTCCATCGTAAGTTTAAGCAATTAGCTTGAAAGGCGAGTCTCCAATTAATTTATCTAATTCAGTTTCTATGCATTGTGTCAAACCATCAGCTGACCTATCAGTTATTCTTAAAAAACTCCATAACCGTTCATGTATATTTTCATGATGTAAATATCTTAGTATTATTACCATTTGGCACTGATTCGATATATCTGTGGTTTCGTTACACTGAATAGCTAAAAATTCATTTTCATTAATCTCTTTTTTAATCTCTTCTTGACACACTTCCAGCATACTTTCTAGGATATCATTTTGCATTGTTTTAGATGTACCTTTGAAAATAGTGGCAGTATTTAAATGTTCTTTTAAAATATGGTATCTAATTCTGCTGAAAAGTCAATTAATTTCCTGAAAACACCACGATTTTGAGAATATTCAGATTCATTATGTCCTCTTAGAGCCAGTTCTAACTTACCACAAAACTTTATGCAGTTAATTATTCTTTTTAATATATATCTATTTTTAGCGACTTCTTTTTTTTTTTTTTGATTTGTGACCGTATCGTATCCTGCTACTTAGGCCAGAGGCACGAAAGGAAAGGTATAAGAAACTAGATTAGAGGAAAGATGTTTGTGATTTTGAGGAAGAGGAGAAGTTTAGTCTCGGCGGATGAAGTGCGTTGTAATATGTTGGGAAGGTTGAGAGGAAGGTCAGCAAGCTGACGTTGAAAGGTATATGTTGGACAGGAAACTAGGATGTGAGTGATGGTAAGAGGAGTATTGGATGCAGACAGGTAGGCCGATTTTCCCTGGTGAACAGGAACTGGTGCGTAAGACGTGTGTGTCCGGACCGAACGCGAAAGAGGACCACATCTTTCCGTCTGGATGTTGGCATTATCGGGTTTGCGATGCTACGATCGTAATAAGGAAGGATGGAGAATCGTTCCATTGCTATCGACTTCATCTTGTTCCAGATATGGATCGTCATATCTTTACATGTCGTTGGTATGACCGGAACCGGGGTTATATTACATGAATCTGCTGCCGCTGTGTTAGCTTCATTGTTTGCACCAATATTGCGATGGTATCCACGCAAGTACAATTTGTCGCTTATAGGTAAACGATTTTTCTAGTATAGTTTTCGCGAACGGATGCTGATGTTCGTGTCTATTCTGTATGTTTCGAATTGAACTGAGAGAATCTGTACAAATTAATATGTCATGCTTTAGCTCCGATTCTGCAATAACAATTGCGCAGGAGATTGCATATAACTCTGACTACAATACAGAGAATGTAGATGGTAGTGGACATCGGATTGTCCCATGTTTGTATATGACGGCGCAACCAGTGAAGTTTCCTTTTTTGACTCCATCCGTGTATAGTACTTCATGGCCACCATACATTTTTAGTAGATTTTGGAACGAGGCCTCGATAATGGATTGTGGTAATGAGAGGCAGTTGAGAAGAGACGTGTCAAAGATTATGGGAATGGAAATCGAAGGAGGAATAGTCTTCATTATGTTTAATAATGTTTAACCTATAAGCGGAATCTAATTTAAACGCAATATTTACAGAATCCATTAAACCTAGTTCCATACAATTCATGTGACGAGCTGATAGTTCGTACTTTTTTGCTCTTTGATTTAATTAAATCATAATCGTGCCTATGTTATGTCACTGGCACGTTTTTATTTTTACGATCGACACTATCATCATTTTAGTTTTCTTTGCGTTTATTTTCCTAACTAGTTCGGAATTTTCGTCAACTCTTTTTCGGTTGAAACAGAGATTGTAATGTCATCGGCGTACTGTAAATTACTAATAATACCAATTGTTACGCTTGAAAAATCTCTCAAGCAGATAATTCTAGTAGTGATAGGAATGAACACGAAGAAAACACTTCTGCGATTGTTTAATTCCAGACCGCTCGTATCAGTAGCGAGCTGCTACGATTCAGATTTTTACTGAAAGACTAAGGAGACAACTTTAATAAAAAAAAAAACGGACCGCTACACGTGCAACTTGGATTTTTATTTAAAGGCTGAGTGAACCTGGGCAGAAACTGCACTGGAAGACAAATGCATATATATATATGTATGTGTATATATAGAATGACAGAGAGATACACGGATATATTATAGTTTCCTAAAAACTTCGTTCCTCTTATCACAAACTTCTGATTATTTTTTATTTAAAATATGATTATTTTGTCGTTTTTTTTTTTAAATATTTCCTAAATTACAATTGTTGTAGAAGTTTACTGAAATGCAAAATGACCTGTGAGAAGGACATCCATTAGTGCTTCTAATCAAACCCTCTAGACATAGATCAAATGTCTTAGTTCGTTTTAATATGCGTACATATCAAGGCTGTTGTCGAGCAAACTGACATCCGGTGGTAATAATAATGTTCCGGTACTAATGATTCATGTTTCTGCAGTAGATAATCGCATAATACAACAGTTGCGTGATGCGTGTTGGCAGAGATGTAGATAGATATACGGATTATAAAATCGGACAGAACTCGTTAGAAAACGTCGTACAATCATCACGCCGCGAAGAGTGGTTCTAAGCCGGCTCCGCACCATAAAGTTTTTACAAAAATATTCCAAATTGAATGGACGCTCCATCGTGCCACTATTATAGTCAATAATTTACAATGTTTTTTTTTCTCTTTCATATATTCTTCAGCTACGTTTTTTGTTTTTATTTTATAAATTGGTCATCTGAATAATTTTTATCCACTATCTTCGATAATCCTGACGCGATCGATCGAACATTCCGATTTTTCAATACTCTTTCCTCTAACATGAATATTACAACCGGTATCTGTAGTCGTCTTGACACCGTTTGAAAAAAAAAAGAAAAAATAAAATAAAAATAATTTGAAAAATATGCGATCAACCCTTTCAGTCGTACAGTATAAAATTTTGACGTAAAATTATAAATTTTCTACAGCAGGTGAATTGTAGATCATTTTCAAAGTATTTATGACAGTTGACGTTAAATAAAAAGTAAGAAATTTCGTTAGTTTTAAACTGTCACCTACCATATAATGGACATCGCGACTGAAATGATTAAACAGATGTAATTAAGTTGACAAATATGCGCGAATAAAAGTTTATTAGTAAAAACGAAAGGCGCGATTTAATTCGTATGGATATCATAATTTGATAATCGAAATCGGTTCGTATTTCTGGCGCTCGATGTTCAGCCCATCGTGATGATGATGATAATAATTATTATTATTACTATTATTATTATTATTGTTCGGTTCGGCGTACATGTGATAGCACGTATTTGCTTTACTAAAACTAAAACATACCGCAAAATAGAATTAATTAATTTATTTACGGAACATTACGATGTGCAACAACAAAACGTCAATTATAGCGTACGCACTTATAGCATAATTATAAATATGAACAAAAATAATATTAACGTAAATCATATTAAATAAAGAAAAAAGACCTTACTAATACCAACAAATAATAATAATAATGTTTCTAATCAAATAATACACCTATATATATATATATATATATATATATATATATATATATATATATATATACAAGTACATATCCGAACAGAACCCATAAAAAACCCCAGAAATATTAATCATACATTCGTATTCCCGTGTGAACGAGCTCTTCGTCGATACACACGTACTAACAAGTACTAATTCGCAAAGGAAAAAAAACAGGACTGAATACAAATGTTATGCACATATTTTCATGCAAGAAAGCTGTTAACGCGAGAGTCATTATGACACTATAGGAATTCGCACAACAGCAATAAGCAGGAATTTTTGATGACCGAAATGTATTTTATCATATAAAACAAACTTTTCTGAAAAGTAAGTACCGAAATAAAAAGGAATATATTAAAAAAATAATAAACAAAATTATTTATATATAATAATAATAATAATACATTTACTATCAAAGTGAATATTTAGATGCGGATGAATATTTAAGGCGTTATTATATAGACGTAAGGTGGATGGAAGTGACGAATTATAATCAACAACAACAACAATATATCTGCGTAAGTTATAAACATAAAAGAAAATATAACATGGTTACAAACATTGTAAAGAATTCTCAGTTCCACTACACCTTCATCTATCAAAAAGAAAAGGAAAAAAGGCTCAACGGTTGATAAATCGATGGAGGCAACTCCTTGCTGTTCTGAGATCGAATCGGACCTAAATCTTTCTGATGATAACTTAGACAAAATTAAATTGAAGCAAAATTCAGCTACTTCAATTAAAGACCTTCTAAAAACCGTTGAACATACTATTAATGAAAAATTTACCTCTAAACAATATCCTATCTCATTTTCCAACTTTTCTCTCTTAATGAACTTAGTCAAGGGTAAACATATTGCAGATATTAACCAAACTCTCACAGTCTTTAAAATATCTCCACCTGACTTATTACAAATATTAAACGAAAATCACTCTTCACTATCAGAAAGGTCGATCAAACTCAGATTCACTAAACTCGAACAAAAACTCAAGGACATTATCAGTTTCTCTTCTTAATTCACAACTACAAATAATTTCGCTCCATCGTTTTTATCATTAACTCTGAACAACAATAATCGTGAAACCATACTTTCCTGGAATTGCAACGGCATTTTCAAACATTACGAAGACTACAAAATTCTCTCTCATCAGTACACTCCATCTCTAATATGTCTACAGGAAACTCATTTGAAGCCAAACAATAATTTCAGTATCAAAAATTATAATATTCTTTCACACTCGCGTCTATCGGCTCAGTGTGCATCAGGCGGGGTTCTTCTAGCGATAAAATCAAATATTAATCCAAATTCAGACCAGCATAGAAATTGTTGCCGCAAAAGTATTTCTCTCCACTCCACTCACCATAGCATCAATTTATTTACCCCCTAATGAAGAAATCAATCGTCAAGACCTCGTAAACATCATATCTTCGCTCTCGCGACCGTTTTTGTTGTGCGGAGACTTCAATGCCTCATGGAATGGTAATAAACACAACAAAAAAGGCCGAATTTTAGATGACCTGATGTCGTCTTATAATCTTGGTGTTATGTGCACATCTGAACCAACCCACTACAATTTCTCATCAAAATCTTGGTCCACCTTGTACATAATTATACTTTCTCCTGATCTTGCCGGTGAAATTCATCTCTTCGAACACTCTGATTTGTCTGGCGGCGATCATCGCCCTATGATTCTTTTTCGAACAAATAACTTATACTGTCTATCTTCACTACAAAAGAAAAGGTATAATTATTACAGAACTGATTGGAATGCATTCCATAATTCTATAGCCGCAGTCCTCCGATCTATTAATATAGACAGCTCGGAATCGGACAATTACATGCAAATGTTCACAAATAAAGAAGAAATACAAGAACAATGAAAACAATATACCGAAAAACTTTATGATAACGAAGAACGTAATAACTCTGCTTTAGAAGAAGAAAATCATGTACCTGAAGATAATATAGGGCCTGTGATATTAAGAGAAGAATTTGAGAAATCACTGAACGATTTCTAGTAAAAAAGGGGACAAGACAAGGATGCTACTTGTCACCACTGCTTTTTAATATATACATAGAGAAAGCAATGAAAGCTTTTGCAGAAAAGAAAAACATTGGTACTAAAATTAATGGAGATATAGCACTATTGTACGGATGATATTGTTTTGATAGCAGAAGAAGAGGAAAAATTGCAACAACATCTTAATTACTTGAATGCGCTATTAATAGAAGAATGTAAAATGAAAATAAATGCAGATAAAACAAAAGTAATTGTGTAAATAACGTCGCAAAAGATATAGACATAGTCCTCAATGGAAAACGAATATCTCAAGTAAAAAAATTTTCTTATCATGGCAGTTTAATAACATCCAACGGACGAATAGAAAAATAAGTAAGAAAAATAATAGCGCAGGCTAAAAATGCTTTTATTAAAAAAAGAACGCTTGTTACATCGAGAAATGTCTCATTACGCAGAAGGAAGTTGTTCGTTAAAACTTTCGTCTGCAGCGTTGCTCTATACAGCAGCGAAATATGGACTTTATATGAAAAAGAAAGATTAAAACTTCAAGCTCTTGGTGCTATTGAAGGATGCTGAGAATATCATGGATGGATAAAATCATAAATAAGAAGGTATTCAAAAGAATAGAACAACCAGAAGTAATAAACACGATTGAAAAGAGAAGAAATAGTACGATCGGTCATCAAATCAGACATTGTAAATGGCTAAAAAACTTAATAGAAGGAAAAGTAAATGGAAAATTAAGACGAGAAAGACCAAGAACCCGATTTATGGACACCGTAATAAAAGAACAGAATTATGTGAAGATAAAAGAAGCTGCTCTTGCCAGGAAATTATTTATTTAGCTGCAGGCCATGTTGGCCACCAACCTAGCGATTGAGAAGAAATGATGATGATGATACGTAGCCTCCAAGACTGGAAGTAACTATTCAAAATTTCCAAGTCTTCGGTTAAAACGTCACTGTATTTAGTTACAGACTTGCTTTGATAGGCAAGTGCGATTTCATCGGCATACTGAAATTTTCTAGATTCAGTTGCAGACATATCACTTATAAATTGAACAACAAGGGGATAAGGTGGAATCCTGAGGAAGTCCATTGTTGGTTCTTCTTGGTCGTCTGCTGTTGTCCTCTATTGTTACCTTAAAGATTCGATTTTTTTAAAAATGCCGCAGAAAAAAAACATATAAAAGACTACAAAATAAACAAGTTTTCTAAATTACAAATAATACATGTTAATATAGAAACTTAAGCCTAAACTGCTAAAATATATTGTTTAGGTTGTTAGTTCTTAAATAAATACTACGTAAAAAAAAAAAAAAAAAAAAAAGTGATTGACATGGGTGTTGAAGGTGCTTACTAAGTAAAGGGGGTTAATACTAAATAAATTATAATTAATTACTACATAATGTTATGTTTAAGTCGTCTGTGTTTATATTTGGAATACATGAAACGAAGTTGTTTAGAATCGTAATTGGCAATAGACGAGTTCATTGTTTTGGTATGAGCATTTAATAAAAATGTCAGTCGATAGTTTTAGAACAAAATTTCTAATACAGGGTCAGTAGCTTCGTGCATGCTGTCGATTCTGGCATAGCGAGGTGCATTGAGAATGTATCTGAGGCATCTATTTTGAATGACTTGTAATTAGTTAAAGGAAGCTTTTGATATAGAGTTCCAGGAAAGACAAGCGTAACAAAGTATTGGACGGATTAGTGATTTATAGAGGATTATCTTGTTGTTAATGTTAAGGAAGGACTTGTGATTATTAAGGATAGGGTACAGGGAACAAAAGGCATTGTTTGTCTTGATTGCAATATTATTTATGCTAAGTCTGTTATCGAGATTACACTAAGATAACGAACCTTATCACTCCACTCTAATGTATTTCACTGTACCATCAGATTGTGAGGTAGAACTGGTTTCCTACGGGTGAAGAAAATAGCTTCGGTTTTGTTCAGGTTTGTGCTAATTTTTCATTTATTGTACTAAGTAGCCGCTATATCCCATGCTGAAGTCTATTACGAATTGTGCTAGGTCTATAGGAGCTGCAGAATATCGCAGTCCAACTTGCGTGTGAGGTGGGTTCGGAAAATCATAGAGTTACAGGGTAAACAAAAGTGGTACGATTATATTGCCTTGCGGAACACCCGCAGAGCAAATTTTGTGAGACGAGACAGCGTTACCTACAGATACGTAAAAAGATCAATTGCCTAAGTAACTACTAATTAGATGATTTCAACATGTTGGAAATTTAGATTTTATCATTTTATAAAGAATACCCGCGTGCCAACTTGTATCGAATGCTTTGGCAACGTCAAATGGTACCATGCCGGTATGCTTATTTAAGTTGAAATTATGGGTAACGGAGTCGGTTATGCTGCATATTTGCTGGGTTGTAGGCCGATGAGAGCGAAAACCGAATTTAAAGTTCGGAATTATGTTATTGTTGTCAACATGGATAACAATCTAACATAAATTACCATTTCAGCAACTTTACTTAGGTTACTCGGTAAGCTAATGGGGCGGATGTTGGAAACCTGCGAAGGATCCTTTCTCTGCTTAGGCAAGGCGATGATCTTGGCAAGTTTCCAGCTTTGCGGAAAGTATCCTAGTTTAAAGATACCTTTCATTATGTTTGAGAATACAACAATAGCGAAATGAGGGAGTTTCTTGATTATAAGCAATGATATATTATCAGGACCGACCGAGTATTTTAATTTCGTTTTTTTAATGATATTAGATATTTCTAGAGGGAAAATGACGTTAACACAATGTTGGGTAGTCTTAGTTGTATGTAGATAATCTTAGTAGTGCGTAGATACCTCTGAACCTCAGACTGAACTTTCGTGCGCTGAAAGTTGGAGGCTAATTGTAAGTTCTGTCTGTGAATATTGAAGTAGTGAGTAGCTAGGACCTCTGCTTAACATAGTCACTTGAGGATGAGTTGTAGAGGGGTGGTAGAGACTTGCTTCGGTGGGTATTTTTAGTCGTCTTCCAAACACTATTATTCTTGGGGCTCAGCGTAGAGAGGAAATTGTTGTACATTTAATTTTTGTAGTTTTTGAGGCAGTGACGAAGAGTTTTGATCAAAAGTGTCAATAGCTGCTTTAAAAAAGAGGCGACTGGTCGGCCATAATGCTTAGTACACAATCGTCTGATGTGGTTTTTGAATCTGATAAGTACAAGTATATAAGACGTTAAATTAGATGTAGATGAACAAACCGTGATCTTTTTAGAGATATGCCGTTCAATCGATAACAGAATTAGTTCGACAAGGTCACTTAAGATTTTGTCGATGTCGGAAGGACCGCTCATGTCAGTTGTTAATGTATTCTTCAAATTGATGCCAGTTTGCATGTTTGTAATCTAAATATTTTACTCCTAAGAGGAGTTTAGTTGTAAAAATAGTAATGAATATGGGATTATGATCGGATGAGAGATCGTTAACAGAGATTAAGTCTGATGTGTTTATGTTTTTTACAAGTGCTAAGTCTATGATACTGTTTCTGCATCCTGCACGATTGAGAAAATGTGTGGGCTCAGAGGGAGCCAAGACCATTTAATGACAATTAGTTAAGGATAGTTTAAGCAATTCCAACGACTGCTTTTAGCGTTGAAGTCTCCAACTAAAATTATCTGGTGATTAATCCTCATTAACTGCCTAATGTCATTGGCAAAGTTACGGATACATGTGGGCGGTTTATATATATATATATATATATATATACAGAAAGTACAGAAATGGAATTACGACTATGATAATTATTAAGTGCCACTAGTAATATAATAGTTGCTGTTGATAATGATATTAACACCAATAGCTTGGACACAGATCAAGTGCGGTATTGGAAGTAGTTATACTTGGAAGAGTTTTTTGAAAAGAAGAGCAACACTTCCCCCTCTCCGACTTACATCAGCTCTAAATATATTGTAACCAGGAAACTGGATATTGTGTTTGCTGTTCAGCTTGGTTTCAGATGGTTGATGCACATAAAATTTATAAAGCTGGTGATACTTCTCGATTAAGGAATTACAATTTCAAGCAGCTAGTTTAATTCCTGGGCTGGACGACAAACGACAACTAATAAATATTAATCATAGTTTCAATTATTACCTGTAGTATACTAAAAACATCCTTATTTTAAAGTGATTTAAGATTATTAAATATAGCTTTAATTACATTAAAAATATGACTTATGTTAAATTCGTTCACCAAACCCAAAATAGTTGCAAGAGAAAATTCATTGTTTGTGCTAGGATCAGGGGTTACAGTACGAGGAGAACGAAGAGTTGAAGTATAAGATCTTTGTTCATTACTTGGAACATTTACAACCAAGTTGGGTACAGAAGAATTATTAGAAGAGAAGTGGAAACTTGATTGTTTTGTTACTGAGGTACGAAGTAAAGTGTTGGATCTATTCGTATTAGGACTAACGATTTTTTAAATGACGGTGCACTGGTCAAAGTTAACAGGATGATCTCCATTACAGTTAGCGCATTTAAATATTTTTTCGGGACAAGAAGCGGAACTGTGGCATTTGCTACATTTAAGACAACGTTCTGGACAATTTTGAGACACGTGTCCGAAGCACCTGACAACGAAAACATTTTTCTTATGTAATGACACAGGAGAAAAGGGCGCCTATGTGATAAACATGACGCAATTGTGTACCGGGTGGAAATAAAATGAGTAAACAGGAAGAGGAATGGGATTCGAATATGATCATTTTTAAAAAAATTGAGAGACAGAGAATATATCGATGAAGGATTTGAGTTCGTTTTCTACTTCGTAAGTAGTAAACGATGAGGGTAAACCTTTGAGTATCATCCGGACAGGCTTGCGGTTTTAAAGAACATGCGTGAAAAACGGGATATTAGCATTTTTCAGGTTTGCTTGTAGATAATAAATAATCGTCATATACGCGGGCGTTACAAAGATCATACAGGATTAATGATTATCAATAATAGATGAATTATTATTATTTCGTAAATGTAATATCTTATATCACGTTTATGCGACAACAAATAATCAATAACCTTCACAGTTTATTCACAGCACTTTTTTATATAAAAAGTACAAATTTAACAACACGAAGTGAAATACACGAATACCTAATTTCTGGTCCCATCTCGGTGTTTTTCTCCCGCATGAATAATACGACAAAATTCGGTCAATCGTGTCGATTTCGCCTATATACTTTATTATATTCAATAATTGATTTTAGTTTAATAATCTCCTGACCTATTTTATTGATTCCAATTGTAAGTTCACCTTTGTGCTCTGTCGATATCATTAAAACTTCTCTTTTGTTATTCCATTTTTATAGAGATATTTTTTTTTTTTAGTTTTTCATCCAGAAGATCCTTTGGTAAACTCGTTATATTTTTTCGAATAATTCCAATTATGTATCCAACAAATCTTCCACTAACTGTAAACTATTGTAAAAATTGTCTATAACATACACAATATCCCGTATTCAATTTATTTTCTAATAACTTATCGAAACGTAACCTATTTGTCCAATATCAGCGTCATTTACCTCCAGTGTAAATCACAAGTTTTTGAACCATACCACTCGATTTTCAAAGCAGATACAATTTTTTACCGTACTTTGGCGTTTATTTTTAATGTATAATCGCCCTCTACGTAAAATCATCTGTACAGAAGTTTTTCCCAGGATAATAAATTTCTGCCGTACGATCATTGAAATAATCCAAAAGTGGACGGAGTTTATATAGACAGTCCACTGCGATAGGCCCGCCATCACGTAAAAGTGTGAACATTTAAGAACAATCTGTAACCTATTTCTTGACATGTATCGTCGAAACACTGGGAGATGGAATAAATAATAGGTGTTCCAATTATCTTCTATAGAAAAATTTTAAATTCATCAACAGTAAGATTTATCAAATGAGTTATCCGAGATTATTCTTCAATATCATTTAAAAAAATTTCTTTAGCATATTTATTGGTATTTGTAACTAATAAATTATAAAACTGATCTGTTACGAGTAAGTTAAACTACTCAATAGGGTTATTTTTAGAGAAATTTCAGCACTAGTAAAAGCAATCTGTTTTAAATGAGCAATAGACGGTTCCCATTTCAATATCTTGGAAATAGCATCAGACTTAACTGCATTATTCAGAAGTAGCTGACTTGTATCAGATTCCGAACTATCATTACACGTAACTTCATTGGAATCGGACAATTCCCCGGAAAACGTAAGATCTGTAGTATAACTTTCCTCACCGAATTATAAATATAGATCTATCGTCTGTAGTATAACTTTCCTCAAGAATACGTCTATAAATATTTATTTGTTATCGAAGAAAGCGATACTTTTAGTTTACTCGTTGCGAGTACCTACACTAGAATTTAGAGATTTTCGGAAGTTACAGATTATTATCTTGGGTAATAAAATGTGTGTGTCAAAATTAGCACGATGAAAATGAACTTATAAAATTTTATCCGGGGTTGTAATTGTCGTAAGCTGTCGTGCGGACCCGAAAGTTAACAAATAAATAAATAATTAAATATCTATCGGTACGTATGTGGTACCTGGATTCGTTGAAATGTGACGCTTCGCATCCGGTTGCCATCTCATCGTTATCAGAATCAAAATCATCGATTTCTTCCATAATAACGGACATCGAAGTCGGACTTTTACGAATGCTGTTATCGCCGCTGTTATTATAGGAGCATTTAGTTTCCATCTTTCCGAATCTAGAACCTTTTTCACCTAGCGAATTATCAACGTTTATTCACTAGTTTATTTTACACGTAATTAACACTCTGAGCCATATGTCAATCATATGTGACTGACGTTGTCCATTACCGTCAAAGTCCATATGTTTTTTTTTTTTTTGTATGAATGTGATAACACGATAATTTTTTATTTTTACTCCGTATTTATAAATAAAATTTTCTAATCACTGCGGTTAACTTAAAATTTTTTTATTTCTTTCCAAAACAGAATAAAACGTTAAAAAAAAGCGCCAATCATTTATGACTAACACACTGTTATCATACATGTTTGTATTTAAAAGTATAAAATTTTCATCTGAAACTTTCGTCATTCAATTATATTAACCATTCAATGAACTCAAAATTATTTTACATTAATTACCAAAAAATTTTATGTAAATGTTTTACTAAAAAAGGACTAATACTTTTTTTTATATTACAAACAAAACATCCTTGTTATTCCGAAACAAAAACTTAAATTTTAATCAAGATAGTTACAAAGTTGAAAGTATCAGTCAAAAATGACTGACATGGAATCTTTTATCGCAAGCATGGTCATAGATTGACATGTATTTCTTACCATCAAGTTTCAAAATGTGGCTTGGATTTTGTTTTTTTGCGTGCGGATTTAAGGTAATTTATACGGTCATTCTACGTTAACTTCTGACGATTAAATACCAAATCAGGGTATATAATCTGGGAACATGTTTGATGATGTCCGCTCTCATTGTGATAGCCGGGTGATGCGGATAATAGCTAATTTGACGGATGTGAATGAATTTAGTTTTTAGAAGACAGATTTTTCTGTGTCAAATATGGCGAAACCAGCTCGAAAATCTATGCTATTCAAGCGGCAGTTTCACAAGTTAGCATTATAGGTTATTCCTTGTATAGTGTTTATACTGAAGACATACCGGCTAATAAGAGTATACAGTGTTATGCACTTTTGCTGACGACACATGCATTCTCTCATCCGATTCTGATCAGGTTATTGTGTCTAATAAACTTTAGGACCATATAGCTGTGATTCACCCTTGGCTAATCAGATGGAGAATCAAGATTAATCAAAACTAAAAACAGCCACATTACTTTTACTCTGCGTCATTTCTCAAGTTAATCATGTTAAATACCTCGGTTTGTGTCTTGATACAAAACTTACCCGGAGTCAACGCATTAGGAATAAAATTAAGGATGTGCGGAAGCGATATGGTGTGCTCTATTGCCTTTTTGGAAAATAGTCAACACTTTCGAAAACAAACTATTATTGTACAACTCAAAAACTGATTTGAACTTATGGCATTGAACTATATGGTACTGCTAATCCAGCTAACATCAGGCGCTTACAGCCGATGGAGTCAAAGATCTTACGTCAAATTATAAACGCTCCTTCAGTCTATACGTTCCGACCTGCGGATACCAATTGTTTCAGAAGTTGCCAAAAAAAGATACGAGTTCTGTTTCAGCAGACTAGTAAATGCCGCTAATCCAGCTATTCTACAACTGACAAATCGTGGTCGGTTGAAGAGAAACTGACCAAGGGACAGTCTTAAAACTACATCCCTCTCCTTCTCTGATTCCTCCTAGATATGTCCTAAATCGTGTAAATGGACCATCAACAGTATCTGATTCTTTTTATCACATTTACTTATTGCACCATATGCAGATTGTAAATAAAAAAAGGAGAAAAAAAATTATTGAGAATTTAAGCCCATTGTATAATGAAGCTTCGTTTATTTATACGCGGTGGTTTCTAACGTTATAATTTTTATATTGTGACCTATGAGAAACAATTGCGGGTATCTAACTGGTTGATTAAAGTTGTTATTTTTTTTAAAAGTAAATTTAGATAATATTGTTTAAGCGCAAAAATTATTTTAATACGATTTTATTAAAGATTATCTCTTCTTGAAGCTGTCCAAGATAATGAGGCGGACAAAACTGATCAGGTCGTCGTAATATTCAGTCGGGATGATGAAAGGCGTTTGATTGACGATTGATCATTTCGTACTAATAATAAATTTAAGTCATTAGATAATCTCCGATAAAACGATATTTATAAACGTGACCAAAATTTTCACGCTTAAATTATATAAAGTTACAGTTATAGTCGCTACCCGCTTGTTTTTGATCACTTAGGAAGATGTGCTCTAGAATACACAAAGGACAGCGTTAAAACCGTTATGTATAAATAAACGTAGTTTCAACATTTAAAACTTTTTAGCTGACAGTTATGCGTAACAAAATATTAAATTGATTTAAACTAAATTACCCGTCAAAACGTAATCACTTCTTCGCTTACTCGAAAATTTTTATGAAAAACATTATACATTATTTTAATGAGCTTGTCTTACTTATTTACATATTATTATTATTACTATTATTTATTTTAGATTAGATTTTGAAGCGTCATGGTTTAATGTAAGGCCAGTGAATAGCAGGACGAGGATAGGTGGTGTATAAAGTGCAAAAGTTTCACGTTTTAACAAATTTCACACACTAATCCAATTGCTTTATGCAGCAACTGTCGCGTGCAACATTTTGCCAGAAGGTGTAAAAACCACAAAAAGTGGCGAATTAACTCTTTTGTTCTGCTATATGTCATTATTATTAATCCTGTATATATTTCTTTATATGTTAAGAATTTATAAAGGTTTCTCAGGAAAATTTTATATAATTATGTATGTTCATATATTTTTAACGGAATGTATGTGTATATATGTGTATTGAATATTTTATTTTGCGTTACATTTTATAATGTCGTCTCGTCATGTTTACGATATCCGCATAGAAAATTTATATTTTGTTTTCTCATTTATTACCAAATAATCATCCGGTACTAGCGCACCTGTGCGCACAACGGGTTCTTTGACTATAAATGTTATGTAAATCTGATATATTATAATTATTATTGGGTTACAGTGTTTTGTTTAATTTGTTCATTATAACATTTCCATTCAGTTCTATTTAGTATCTTCTTCTTCTTAGAAGATTTTTTTTTTTTTTTAATTTTTCCCATCACAACTGACCAATGTTAGAGGTCATTTAGTGATTGACTTAATGAGATGAATGATTTTTTGTGGAAGGGTAGTACTCAACAGTACTCCCTCTAAATCTATGCTGGTTGGACAAAGTCTAGAGGCTTACTTCGCCACAGCCTGCGTATTTCACCGGAATCATTCAGCAAATCAGTAGCAAGTGGATTCGTGTGAACGCTAATTCGTGCAACATGTTTGTTTGCTTGTCTTTTTATTTCATCCTCCACAAACATAACGTTTAAGTCGTTATGGAGGGTAAGATTTGAGACGTACCAGGGAGCTGCAGTAATAGTTCTTAATACCCTATTTTGATATCGTTGTATTTTCTGTAAGTTAGATGTTTTGGCGCAACCCCACAGTTGTATACCATATACCCAGATCGGCCTTAGGGCAATTTTATACAGCAGAGTTTTATTTTCCAACGATAACCCTGATTTACTAGTTAGCATCCATGACATAGATCTGGTTTTAAGCCTCAAATGCTCGATTTTCTTCTGTATGTGGGTAGCCCAAGTCAACCTAGTGTCCAAATGCATGCCCAAATATTTTACACTATTGGTATTTGGAATGACAATGTTGTTTATTTTGATTGGCAGGCGTTCAATCTTTCGATTTGTGAAAGAAATATGCGCTGATTTAGTTTCATTGACTACAACGCGCCATCGTTTTAGCCAAGTCTCTAGATGCCCGAGTGACTCCTGCAGTTTTTTTGTGGCTGTGTTTTCACTCTTATCCACAGCTAGGATTGCTGCGTCATCGGCGTACAATGCTACTTCTGCATTACTAGGCTTAGGGAAGTCGGACGTGTAAATTAAGTATAATATTGGACCGAGGACGCTTCCCTGCGGTACGCCCGCCCTTACTGGAAAAATATCTGAGTATTCATCAGCTATTTTCACTCGAAAGTATCTCTCTTGTATGTACGATTTAAGTAGTAGATAGAAAGGGTGAGGAAGCAGGAGTTTAAGCTTGTACAACAGTCCCTGGTGCCACACCCGATCAAAAGCTTGCTTAACATCCAAAAATGCAGCTGTACAGATATTCTTGTTTTCCAAACTATTTTCAATAATCTTTGTTAATCGGTGAACCTGTTCTACAGTGTTGTGACGCTTACGAAAACCAAATTGAAAATTCGGAATTATTGAATTCATAGATAATATTGGGAATAATCGTTTTAAAATTAGTTTTTCTAGAAGCTTTGAAAGAACGGGAAGCAGCGAAATAGGCCTGTATGACGAAACCAATTCAGACGATTTACCAGGCTTTGGTACAACAATTATTTGAGAAAACTTCCAACTCAAGGGAAAATATTGGTTACGTAGGACAGCGTTATATATTTGTGTTATGAGTACAATGCTTTTACGTGGCAACTCATTTAAAAGCTCAGTTGTGATTAAGTCAAATCCGGGACATGTTTTCCGTTTCATATTTTTAATAAGTTGCTGAATCTCATTTGGGGTAACCGGTGTTATAGGTGGATTCATTTGCATTGGTTTTTCTAGGTATTCAAGAATATCCGTGCAGTCACTAACTTGGGCATTCGGTGTGAATACATCGCAGAAATAATTTGCAAAGAGCACTGCTTTATCGAAGTTAGTACGAGCCCAACTACCGTCGAGTTTTTCTATCGCAGGAATATGCACAATTGGCCGTTGAAAACGTTTGGTCGCTCTCCATAATGAGTGATCATCTACAGACGCTTCCTGACAAAGTAAATATTCCCGCAAGCCGCAGTAATGTTGTACATGATATTATCCCACAAAATGAGCAAGAACGTCTGTTATCATATGCAAAAGTTACGTCGGAGACGAATGGCGCCAATGCGGTATTTAATCCGGGCAATAATGTCTATAATGATGTTGGTCCCTCAAATGGTGGTGGTAATATAATGAATAACCGATTCGCAACTAACTCGCCTACTAGTATAGATACATTATTAAGTGCATTTTTGAGTGAATTTAAAACCATGTTTCAACAGTTAATGAACCAGAACGCCATGATATTAAATTTATTGTCCTCAGTCCTGAATAAAACTAGTAAATAATGACTACTTCATTAAGAATTGCACTTTGGAACGCTAATGGCGCGTTACAACATAAGTTAGAAATAGAGCTCTTTCTGAAATCTCACTACATTGATATACTTCTCATCTCGGAAACACATTTTACAAATAAAACAGTTTTTAATATTCCCAATTACGATGTGTACACTTGTCTTCGGCCAGATAATAAAGCTCGCGGCGGTAGTGCAATTATTATTAAAAAAACAATCAAGCATTACGAGGAGCAAAACTATTCGGGAAAAAGAATGCAGGCTTGTACGATAAAATTATCTTCATTTATTGGAACTGTCGCCATTTCCGCCGTATACTGCTCTCCAAATGAGCGATTGGATGAAAATTTGCTTTTCAAGTATTTCAAATCATTGGGAGCGAAATTCATATCTGGCGGAGATTGGAACTCAAAAAGTCGCAAATGGGGCTCTCGTTTAGATAATCCTCGGGGGAAAATTCTGG
Organism: Coronaproctus castanopsis; assembly: GCA_032883995.1. NCBI lineage: Eukaryota > Metazoa > Arthropoda > Insecta > Hemiptera > Monophlebidae > Coronaproctus > Coronaproctus castanopsis. The sequence continues at coordinate 111,785,270 of CM065053.1, forward strand.
AAAAAGTAATTTCCAGCCAAAATCTAGGTTACTTTTCGGCAGGGGAACCTACTTACTGGCCTCAAGATCGTAAAAGGAAACCCGATCTGCTTGACTTTTTTGTAACAAAAGGAATATCATCATTACATATGAGAGCAGACTCGTGTTTCGACCTACAGTCAGATCACTCGGCAGTTATATTAACGGTAAGCATTTCTCCAATAACAAAAACACCTGATCCATGCCTTATCAATAAAAAAACTAATTGGCCATTGTTTAAACAATATCTAGAGTCTGAAATAAAGTTAAATATGTCGCTGAAAACTAATTTCGATATTGATAAAGCGGTACAAAACCTAACAGAAACTATACAAAATGCTGCGTGGCTAGCCACTCCCACTGTAAAGCCACCAAAGGGGTTTAATAATGTTCCAAAACATATACTGACACTAATACGCGAAAAGAGAAAATTACGAAACGCTTGGAACACAACGAGAAATCCGGCTATTAAAACGCAACTGAATAGAAAAATAAAGCAACTACGTAAAGTATTACGTGAAAATAAAAATTCAATGCTTACAACATTTCTTAGAAGATGGCACACATCAACATGTTTTATATTTTTCGTTTTCGGGCTGATTTTATTATTTCGTCAATTTTTTCGTTTTTAAAGCTGTTGGTAATCATTTCGAGTCTTTTTCTCCCTCGCATTTTTGTTTCCCAATATTTTTCCTCGAACGGTAAATAGTCCTTCTCTCATTTTATGCGCAAGGTATTTTTCTCACTATGTCTTGGATGACGTTCATTTTTTTTCCATACCGCTCCGTCGTTGGAATACCTTTGAATTTCTTACTTTTACTGTCCACGGTATCTGCCATATTTTTCTAAGCGACCACATTTCAAACGTGTTGAATCTTTTTACACTTTCTATCGTCCACATTTCAGCAGCGTATTTCAGGACGGACATGACGTGACACTGGTTTACTTTCACCTTTATATTCATTTTTTCTAATTTCTTTTATATCTCGACCATCGCTTGTTAGTAACATTTATATTGTAAAAATGTTTGAAATATCTTAAGTATATTTCGGTTTAATTATCGTTGTACATTGTACGGACCTCGGATAATCAAGCGGGCCATGCTGCCCAGTAAATGAAAGGATATAAAATCAAACATTGCAGTTAAAGGAATTGGAACGCATTGTGGATATGACCGGGGAGAGACATGCTTGGCTCTAAATGCAATAACGGATAATATGTGGGTAATCGATGTTTGTACTGTTTGACAAAAGGAACAACGGAGCGGTACAAAACCAATTAATTCCCGGGAACATTTGTGTCAAATTTTAATAAAATCCCCACTTTACCCTTAATTATGCGATAAAATATTATTTGATTAAAATAGATTATATATGGATAACTTACAGTCTCTAATAAATCGATATTTGTGAGAGTTTTCTGCCGAAAATATTTGAGCTGCTAAATTTTCTTGAATATTTAAACAATCCCGATAGGTTGCGTCTTTTATATTCACATCGGATAATCTGAAATAATGAACATTTTATTACAATCCATCTGTACTTGAGAAGTACGATGTAAACGTTAAAATATCAGCGACGAAAGTCTTACGTCATTTCCTCTTAATAACTCGTATTAAATATGAACGAGCCACATCAAGACGTAAATGTCAACTAATTTCCAAATAATAAAACTGGTTCGATTGAAAATTTAACATCCAAATTTTTAACCCTTTCAGTTGTACATTATTAAATTTTAACACAAAGTTATAAATTTTATACAAGTGGTTATTATACAATACCGGCGCTTTTTCTATAATAAATATTTTTAAAATGAAGACATTTCACGTCAATCAGAAAATAAAAAATTTTTTGTCTGCGTTAAAATTTCACGTACCATATAGTGGACATCCCGACTGAAAGGGTTATTATTATTCTTATTACTTTAATATTCGATATGCCTGTTGATTGTGTACTTTCTATTTTTATATAACACGTGTTTAAATTTAATAATTTAATAACACGTTATAGGTATAATATATATTTTTATAAGTTTTGATGTTTACGTAATTAAAGATACGTTCATTCGATTAAACTGATGTATTACTGAAAGTATATTCTATATAATATAATACATTTTTAAATGATTAAATTAATAAAACACAAGTGGCGACGAGAATGGGATTTAGATGCACGCGTGCACAACACGTTGAATTCGAATACAGCTCCAACATCTAAGTCAACGATTAATTAAATTTTTGCAACATATGGTCTCAGATAATGCAGCTGTATTCAAAAGCAAGGAATTTGTTGATTGTTGTAACAAAAATCGGTACCCATTAGAGATTTCAGCTAACAATTGACTAGCAGAACGAAATGGATGATTAAGAATAAACTTAAAACTTAGGAAACAGTCAAATTATCCTTACGCGATAAATTAGAACATATAAGTTTTCGATTTTAGACAACTACTACTCTCCCTTGTGGTGAAATATCAGCTGGGCAAATACGTCTGAATGCAATTAAACTACAAACACAATTCAACGAAGAACCTATCTTATAAATCTTCGCGGAAATTAAATGTGAGAGATATCGGAATAAAACCGTGGAAATTTGGTACTGTCAGAAATCAATTCGGTCATTCGCATTATTTAGTGCAGCCATCCAACTATGAATCATCATCACCATCATCTACTATCGAAGCACTAATAATATCAGTCAATGTAGGAACAGTTCAGATGCCAACACTAGACTTCAGTTGAGTTACAATCGCCTGTTATTCTTTCACTTGCAGAAGATTCAATGAACTAGTCCAGACCGCAACGGATTAAGGAGCCGTCAAATTATTTACAGAGTTACGTCATAAATAAATTTTATTTATAAATGTGGAAGAATACGTTCCTATATGTATATTGTCTATGTCTTATCAATATTACCATTTTACATATATATATATTTTACTATTTTATAATGTTCTAATTGTCGGATGTATGGAATTCATAAAACATAACAAAACCTAATAACCATTAATCGGTGAAGTCATCATCATCTTGTAAAATTTTTTTTCAGCGACAACGTCGTTGTATCTGTTTATTTCGGAGATTAATTAAAAATAAAATTTCGTAATTAATTATTTATTATTTATTTACCGTTGGAAATAAAGTCCGATTACTTTAGTTTTAGTGAGCAGCAAGGCGATCAAGACGAAGATAAATATAAGAGCCACCAAAAGAGCTATCCAAAACCACATAATCGCTACGTAATTTGGTACTTGGTATTCCTGTATAAAAGAAAAAAAATAAATATGAAGAAAGAATTTTTTCAATAATGACAGTTAATATATAAGTGCAGTAAACTTTTTTTTTTTTTTTTAAATCTTGTTGTTACGAAATTATATTTAGATAACAATTACATACATTACTATAACTTTTTTAAACAGTTCGGGCAAAGAGCAGCTATCGTTATGCAGTTAATTCACAGACGAGTGACTGTAAAAAATATATAGTTATTATTTGGCAATTATTTTTCTACATATAACTTGTTTCAATTTCGCAATTGACACAATTCGAATAAATAGATTTTCAAATCTTCCGCTTAAAAATGACAAATCGCTTAAAAATAAACCGAGAGAATCAGCTGATACAAACATCAGCTCTGATAGTTATGTTATTATTATAAAGTGGTTTGAATGAAATTACTCGTCGTCGTTGGAATAAACATTATCGTAGCTACCAAAATGTACCACGCCCGCAAGTTGCAACGCTGTACAAAAAAGAAATGGGTGTGGTTGATAAAATGGATTATCTCTTTTCATGAAATTCCCAAAATGACTATACGGATAACAAGTTATTTTTTAGATTTTGTAATCGTCAATCGTCCACAGGGGGTTGGAATACAAGAGATATGCTTTAGGTGTTCAAACAGGGAAGCATTATCTAATTCTTTATTGGTAACACCTTCAAGAAATCGTGGCCGTCCATCCAAGATGGATTTCGATATTACTCTAGATCACACAGTACTCCACAAAATGGTCATATAGTTGATATTCGGTATGATTGACTTTATCATTTGCCAGCAGTGGATGATAAACCAGATAGAACAAGGCTTATGCAGAATTATAACAGAAAAATTAAATTTTATTGCACTAAGTGCAAAGTAAATTTATATATATTTAAGAATAGAAATTGATTTTCAGAGTATCACACCAAAAAATAATTAATAATAATACAAACTTAAACTATATTAATACACCTTTCATTTTTTTATCAATATTACATTTTGGCTTTGGAACTTGTTAAAAACATTTTTTTAGACAATTATTTGAATCAATATGTAGTTAACAATTACATATTTAATAAAAATGTTGCGTTTGTATACTTTCAATGTTGTTTACATTTTTAGTCCAGTCATTTAAGCTTAAATTAGGTAAGAATCTCGGAATTCGAGATACCCAGCTGCAAGTCTGTAAATACTTGTATATTGACACCCTAAAAGTTGTCTCAAAACCTACATATGGTAGGGTGTAAGCAACTATTAAATTTCAAGGTCAAAGGTTACAAAAATCGTTTTTTTGCTCTTTTTTTGCAATTTTCTCATTTCCTATGGGTTTTTTGCTATTAGTATTTATTACCAATTTTGTAGAATACAAAATTCTCTACAAATTTTGTTTAAAAAAATTTTTTATACGATGAACCGTTTTCGAGATAGAGGGCGGAGAGGGCGCGGTCACATCATCACTTCAGGTCAACCGGTGCCTCAGAGAATTTTGTATTCTACAAAATTGATAATAAATACTAATAGCAAAAAACCCATAGGAAATGAGATATTTCCAAAAAAGCGCAAAAAACCGATTTTTGTGACCTTTGACCTTGAAATTTAATAGTTGCTTACACCCTACCATATGTAGGTTTTGAGACAACTTTTAGGGTATCAATATACAAGTATTTACAGACTTGCAGCTGGGTATCTCGAATTCCGAGATTCTTACCTAATTTAAGCTTAAATGACTGGACTAGCGTCATCATGTCCATAATTATAGAAACTCTGTAATTTATGAAGGGGGGGAGCTAAATCATGGGGATGTTTCAATTGCAATATTTAAACAACACGAAATTTCAAATTTTTATCTTAAAAATCGAGAAGTCATGACCGAACAGGTTAATCGGGTAGAATTTTGATTCATAAATTTCCAAAGTTATAACCGAAAATGACTTGTTTTTAACAAATATCAGAAAGGTACACACCCTTAATATTTTTTCAGAAATGAATTTTGCAATTTTTCGGTCGGATTTTTTTTCAAATAATTTTTCATACATTAAGAAATATACGTGATACATTCGATACCTTAAATCGAAACGGTAGTCGAAATATAATATTTTAATTACAATTTACCAATCTAGTCCGTTACTGAGTTCGAGCTGAAATATTCAACGTACATTTAGATATATATCCACAAAAAGGGGGCTGGAAAAATGGTCGGGCCCAATATTTTAATACGCGTCATTTTCTATTATTTAATATATATTACATGTGTGTACAACATTACATCCAAATAGTTAGAGTAGTTTTTTAGATGATACCCGACTATATGTTTACATATATGTGTGATTTTATAATAGGGGTAGGTCGATGTTGGCAACCTGTGCGTTCATCTTGTTTTGCTGGTATGTATTTTATCTGTTATTTATTATTTTGTCACAAATTCCCAATCACATGACGCTACATGCCAGACAGGGTTATCTCACCCAGAAGTGACGTGAATTGGCCACTTGACCAGGATGGATTTTTTCTTATGAAATTTTCTGAAGTCGCTGGTTTTGTACCCGTAAGCCGCAATCGACCGAATCTCTTATTATTTTTATACGTACTAAAAAAAACGTTATTATCGCCGGTTAGCAATTAGGATAATAGCAAATCCGTTAACTGAGGTATGGATAATTGAGATATATTTCAGCCGTAACTCCACGTAAGGGTACCGTGATCAAGGTAACAGCTTCCTTATTTTCTGCCTCCATCCTTGACGATCTTCGACATCATGAACATATCTTGAATATGTCATCCAAGCTGCAGCAGTCACTGCATCTGACCATCTAATTGTACTCTGCCTTTTGGTCGCACATCATTCATTCTTTAGATAACTATTGCTCTTTCGATTCCATCGTGTATTCGTACGATGTGGCCAAAAAATTTTATAATACGTACGAGAACTTTCGTTGTTAATCTGCGGGTTATCCAATTTCTTTCAAAATAGACGCATTAGTACGCTTTTCTATCCACGAAACCCGAAGGAGCCGCCTCCAGCACCATATCTCGAAACTATTTATGCGAATTTGTTCGGAATTTCTGATCTTCCACGTTTCTGCACCATATAGAAATATTGAAAAAATCAGGGTGCGTACAGTTGGAATTTTTATATTTTTCGTGATCCATCATCGCACTCTCTGCTAGTTGAATTCTTCTCTTGATCTCACCTTCAGACCCCCTTTGCTTTCCACAAGAATCCCAAGTAAACGAACTTTTCCACAGTCTCCTAACCAGGGATGGTTTTATGTTTTTCCTTTATTATATTTTATTTATAGACTATAGCATTTACTTATATCTTCTAATTTCTTCATTAATCGTTGTATTTTTTCCATATTAGGTGTCACTAATGCTATATCGTCAGCAAACAGTAAGTTTGAAACTTTGAGCCCTCCGATAGAACCTCCTTCATTCTAATCCTCTAAAACTTATCTCATTATATGTTTTCAATATAAATTAAACAATATAGGTGAAAGTATACATCCTTGTTTAACTTTTTTTTTTTTTTTTTTTTTTACAGTAAACTCTTCTGTGTACCGAGTTCTACCTTCACAAGATTCTGGTTGTGCTCATATAGTTTTTAAATCTGATGTAAAATGTGCTTTGAGGCACTCATCTCCATCAATATTTCCCACAGTTTGTCATTATCGAAAGCCTTTCAATAATCAATAAAACACAGCACTATAGGCACATTGTATTCTCTTGTTTTTTTTGCCTCATGTTTAGGATCTGTTTCCGCGTACTTCATCCTTTAACAAATCCAGCTTGAATTTGTTCGCTCATTTTTCCGCGAAAGCTATTGTTAAGGATTCGTAACATTACTTCGCTAGCGTGTGGCAATAGAGAAATGGTTCGATAATTATCACATTTAGTTCTCTTTCCTTTCTCTTATATAGAAAAATATATATAGATTTACATCATTCATGTGGCCATTCTGTGGTTTTCCATATGGTGTTACATATAGAATGAAGCATTTGCACTCCTACTTCTCCTGTATTATATATATATATATATATACATAATTATTATTATTGTTAGTAGTAGTAGTAGTAGTAGTATCAATCTTTCGATTGGTTTTCCAATAGAACTGAAACGATTAGACATCAAATCCGCGTGATTCTTCTCCATTCTGCTCTTCTTCTTCTGCTCAGCTGCTTCAATTATTTGTTATCATATCATCTGTAACTTGCTGTATAAATCTCTTTCTTGGCTTTCCTCTTGCACGAGTTCCTTCTATTTTTCCTCCTAATAACTATGTTATCAGCTCGCTGAGAGATGTCCTATCCATTTATTTTTCGGCTGGGAAGTAGTTTTAATGATTTGCCGTTCTTCTTTGATCCTGTTCTAAACCTCCTCGTTAGTAACTTTATCCATCCATTTTATCTTAAGTATTCTTTTCCAGCAGCAGGTTTCAATGGTCTCCAGCTTTGCGATGTCTATCTTTTTCAACGTCCAAGTTTCAGGTGTTACTTCTTCGCTGTGATAATTTAAGTTACATGATAGTGAACAACTTTATGCCGCATTCCAGGATCGAGCCCTCGCCGACCAGCTTGAGATATTCATTAGTAACTATTCCATCGCGGCATACTCGCATATGTATAGTGTATGAAAAATTTTGATACGTCGATCGAATTGTAGATTGCGATTTAATTCAATCAGTTTAAATTTATGAAAATAAATTTTAAAAAAAATAATAATCAAAATTAGGGAACAAACCGATATACCAAGTTTATCAAGTTCACCGAGAAAGAAAGAAGACTTCCTTATTTCGTTCAGTTGCGTACTGTTCACATCTTTATGATTTAAAACGACCGAAAAGTTTACTTGAACGCATCTAAACGATTGCGGCCACAATTTCGGACATCCGATGACGCTATTAACCAATACCGAGTCTTGTCTGAAATAAACCAATATATATATATATATTTTTTAATACTATATTTTGATAACTTCTTTAATAAATTACTTTCTGAAAATATTTTACGAGAAGTACATGAGGGTTTCGCTTTTGTTAAAAATATTATACTCCGTAATTCATTTATTTAAAAATTTAATCTTAATTTTAAATTTAATATTCGTTAACCGTTGAATGTGTACGTAACGTTGCTGCTCCAATATAATGCGTTCTTGATCGTTCTTTGATTACGCGCTGAGTGTTTAGCTATGTAAGTAAAATGATTAGTCTGTTGCGCAATATGGGTGTGTATATTTGCAGTAGGATTATGTAAATGGGATGTAAATAATACGTGTAAGATTATTTAACTGTATTTTTTTCTTTATTCGGTGGTGGGGAAGGTAATTTTTAAATTATTCGTCGTACTATTTAATAATTATATACACTATAATTGTCTTTTTAGCAGTTATATGGCCTCCGTTACAATAAATATAAATAAATAAATTTATTTCTAGTTTTGTAAAAATATTCGTAACTACGTCCAAGATGAGATTTAAAATTTATTTTTCTTAGAATTTCGCGCAAAAACCGTTGTACTTGTATTATTGTCTAAATACGAAAACTGACGTAAACATTAAAATAGCAAAAAATATCGACCTTATATGAAACATTTTTTAGTTAGGAGGAAGCGATTTTTGAAGTAGACATAAAAAGTGATCGAGAAATCTGTTCCGAAAATTATATGCACCTTATTTATAATAGATTGACCTAAATAAAGTAAAGAATGAAAACGGAGTTACTCTCGAATTTTTTCGTTTTGAAAAAAAAAATTAGAATAAGTTTCTCGGAAACGTCTAAAACGATTGGGAAATCATCATTATTTAGCAATCCGTATTAACATCAAACAAGCTACGATCTATTAAACCAAAAAATTAGAAGACACACTTCCAACATCGGACGGACAGTGTAGTTGTCAGAAGACTCCGATTGGGCCACACTAAACTGACACGTGCTTATCTTCTTAATAGAACGGAAGCTCCATTGTGTACGGCTTGCAACATTGCACTGTCTGTCCAACATATACTGACAGAGTGTTCTCAATACAGCCTACAGAGATTATACTACGGTCTTCCATCTTCATTGTAGCTACATCCTCTTCCTACATGATACTGGATTGTATCATTTAATTTAATACTTAGTTTCCTCTGTGCCTCTAGCCATTAGTTGATTTATATGGCACATTAATTTAAATAATAATAATAATAATTTGAAATTTATCCCGGTTAAAAGACTTTTTCAGAATTTTTTAAACCGTGTTCATTCTTTCACTTAGTGATATTTCGAAAACACAGTTTTTATTTTCAATCTCAAAATGAAAATTGCAATCGTTTCCTTAAGGTCGCAAAAAAAAATTAGCGGCATTTAACATCGATAAGAAATTCAGAACGTACTGAAATCAACCGTGAAAGCTTAAAATTGTATTTAACTATTTCTGAAATAATCGAAAAATTTGGTCAGCGAAGGGAAAATAATTTTTAGTTAAGATTCAAATATTCGTAACTTGTTTCCTTCGAAAATTTGAAAATATCAAAATAAATATTTATATAGAAACATTCTAGGAATTATTTAACGTATTATTTTTCATTATTGACATTAAAAATATGAATAATCTTACTTTTTTTCTATAGAAAATATTTGAAAAATTCAAAAGTTTCTTTTTTTTTATATACAATCGATCTACTCCTTGACTGATATTTACGTTATTGCCATTTTATGCGTTTTGTTATTTTCTCACGAACAATCTGTAGTATTCGCTAAATTGTATCGACATGCAGAAATTTTTTTGAATTATCTTCCTTACACCACACTTCGGTCAAAGTTCATTCCATCATTTATTATGTCGGTTAAATTTCTTCGGAGTTAGATATTATTATTTCTGACAATTAGTAGCTTATTTTTTCCGGTTCTGTATTTCGAGTTTCTCGAAAATTTCATACACTTTTGTACGATATCTCTGTTTACATGCTACGTGGTTATGTGGTTGTATATTTCTGCTAACGATGTTACTTCAATTCCATACATATACTTATATTGTATGTATACCTACTAGAGGCGAATAAATAAAATGTAATTAATTTCACTACTTACAATTCAAATTTTAAAATATTTATATGGTGCTTTTGAAAGAAATTTTCTGTCGCCTTTTGTACGCCTAATTTGAAATAGTCCTTCTTTTGATGAAACTGAAACATATATATATATATATATATATATATATATATATATATATATATATATATACACAGAAATTAGGCTTCGACTATGTAATTATTTTTTAAATACAATAACGCTGTATCTTTCTTTTAATAATATATATCCGTCCGTTATTTTGGCCACACCCCTAACGCAACAAAACGTAGTTTTGTATTGCGGGTGTTAATGGTGAAGGTACATTCGAATCACAAAACGTTAAATTTTAAACGATTTGACCTTTTTAAAACTTTAAACTATTATAATTTCTGCCTACTTATGGTATCAATGTGAAATAAAGCTTAGAACGAATCTGATAATATAGGCTATACGCTTTTTATTGATTTAAAAGTTTTTGAGTTAAATCGGAAGAGACGGACAGAAATTTTTAAAAATAGATTTTCTGATTATGTGTAATAAAAATAGCTCAATGCAGTGATTACAATAAAAACATTCGCAAATCACAGACGGACACTACAGTTTTATATAGTAGAATAGATATAGAAGTATCAAGATATACATGTTTTCTAAAACATAAATATTAATTGTTCAACACTATCACACAAACTTCAGTACCCGTTTTCGTCTTAATTCTGCACAAAGGATTCGTAGAAATGCTTACTTTAAATAAGATATAGGTATTTTCAATTTTTTTCAATCAAACGTAACTGCCACTGCCATTTACATTAAAATTGCTTAATTTTTTTTAACTGTACGCTTGTGTTTGACTTCAACTTTAATCAGTATCATTTTCTGATTACTTCGGGATTTCGCGCTTTAGTCGCGTCTTCTTATTCCGTATTTACCTTTTTATTATTTTTCAAAAAATTCATCTTCTCAAAAATTGACGTTACGTTATTCGACTAATTTCTGAAGTTTATCGATATTTACAATAAATTATGTTTTACACTTGTATAAGTAACAAAATTGCATTACCTTATCTACAGAAACGCCTTGTAAATACATTTGAACCCAACCCGGGACGCGCATTACATAGTAATCGGATTCACCTGCAATGTTTACCGATTCATTAGGAAAAATATTTATTTATTTTTAATTCTTTATCGCGATAAATTTCAAAACAAGTAATTGCGTGAATTATATTAAAGTTATTTTAGACCGCGTTCGTAATATACCATAATAGAGGGTAGAAAAGTCTCACATATTGTAAATTTGACGTTGTCGAATAGAACGAAAAATTGAAAACATCCTCAAAAATATTAGTTCATAGACGTCAGTACGTTTGATCACTGAAAAATCTATACAAATTAGGAAACCGTTTGTAGATATGAATAAATAGTTCATTAATGAAGTTTAAAATATAGTTCAGATTAAACAAGGCGTAGACTTCGGGGATTATCGTTTTTAATTTTGCGTATTAATTATTATATAGACAGTTAAACAAAATTCAAGAATAAACAAGGCAATAATCTCTCGTGTATATTACTTAACAATCGCATTCGTGGGATGACAGAATATTATTTAACAAGGAACACATGTTCGAGTGCATAGTATAATATTATTCGGCGATATATTAATAACAGTGGAAACTGAGGTTTGCAAAAGTCTTTGAAAGAGTTAAATATGCAAAATAAAAACATAGAAAATCGAAGTGTTACCTAAGTGTACGTGCAGTAAAAAATATTATTAAGAGCACTAACCCCCAATCATTCAAATCAGGTTGAAGCGGCAGAATTACCAATATATTTATATTTACAAAATTCATCGCTGATAAATTTTATTTAAAATATTTAAATCTAATCGAAACCACCGCTTATTCCAAAATTATACACATATATGTCGAGTAGTCGATATTGGTATAATAAGACACAACACCCATCTTTAATCGTAAGCTATGAAAATTATAAAGAACTTTAAAGTTGTATAAAATATTAGTATGCCGTATATATAAATACATTATCAAGAAGATGAACGAAGATTTTTCTGTACATACGTTCGATATAAATGATACAATTTTTGAAAGAAATAGACAATTCCCGGAACACGAATGTATATATACGGATGCTTCGTTAAATTCGGCAGCGTTCTATAATAAAACTCTGGACAATGAAAGAAAATTCAAAATTCTACCAGTATACATATAGCTATTCAGAAAGCAATATCGTATAACACCAAATCAAGAAACACAAAATATATTTTGATATTAACAAATTCGATGTCAGCAATCCAAAAAATTAATAACAGAACAAACAAGCAAGATAACATTTTACGGAATATCGTGAAGATATGCGATAAACTTAAAGAATATAATAATAAAGTAGTATTTAAGTGGATCCAGGGGCATAGAGGAATACAGAGAAACTGCATCGCGAATTAATTTACGAAGAATGTACCAGCAAATCAGCTGCGAATTAATATAAAATATCCTTGGAAGGAATTTAGAAGTAAATTAAAAGCGCCAAGTTTAATAGACTGAGATCATAGGTACAGAAATCTTAGTACACATTGCGGAAAATATCAAATACGTAAAGATACCCGGTTTTAGAATAACACGCATAGAGATTACATTAAAACAATGACAAGATTGCGGACGGAACATAATTTAACTCTGAAAAAAACTGAAACAAATTAAAATAATAAATTCAGATTTATGCGAATGCGCGAAAGAGGAAGAATCCATTGAACATATAATTTGGAATTCCAGGATAAGAAATATAGGAAGATGGAAAAGGAAATTATTCGAACGATACATTGCCAGCACATATTAGTCAGATAATTAGCGAACCGACTACAACAGTGGCTGTTGTATCGATTTATAATAAAGATATGAATAAATATTAAGATATAATTTAAAATTCATCGATTGTTATAAACTTCGTTAGTTCATGAAAATATTTATAGTACAAAGAAAACTGGCTAAAATACCGGGTCAAAAAAAAAAAAAAAAAAAATGTACGAAAGAAAAATAATAAACTTCACGTATTGAAACGGCGTCCTTAGCGTCGGATATTACGAGTACCTTTAACGAAGAAAACAATTAAATTATGTACAGGATAAACGGAAAATAGTGAATACGATTGACGTCAGAAGAAATGTAGTTGCTAGACTTGTAACGGTACATTCGGAGTGGATAATAACTTTCATGGAAACTTATATGACATAAAGTCATGGCAAGATTCAAGTATAGAAAGCGAATAAATTATAGTGGCAGTTGCGAGCTAATAAAATGACGTGATATAAACCTAGTTCAAAGAAGCTCGAGAGCTCATGTTATAAATAATTTCTTTAAAAATGTCATAACGAGCCTATATAATAATTATAATATAAATAGTCCGTCCTATTTGGATCAATTGCGGAATGCGCTAGTGTTATTTATTACCCAAAACTTGAACAAAAAATATATTAATATCCGCGTACAGGACAATTTCCTACTGTGCAGCAAATATTATTGCTGGTGTGCTGTCGGTTGAATTAGAAAACAAATGAGATAAAAATGCTAAAAAATCTCGATAGAAAGAGACTAAAGGAAATAATTCATAAAATAAATACAAAATATATAACCAAGTGGCAGGAGCAATAATGACCAAGTAGGAATAACATAATTCCTAGGATAGAAGAGCGTTCATCTAATTTAGTAGTGGATTATTTTCTAACGCAGTTTATGACGGGACACGGGAATTTCCAGACTTATTTGAAAAAATTGGAAATAGCAAGCAGTGATTGTTGCAGAATGTGTGAAGATAAAACAGATTCACCTGAATGTTGTTCGACGTTTGAACAAATACGAAATACAAGATGGAAAAGGATTATAGGAGATGGTTCTCAAGGTACGCTAAAAGCGATCAATTTTGTGAATACTAAAACGGAAGGCAATATATCAAAATAACTATAACTACAGATTATAAGAAAGAGCGAAGAAGAGTGCGGAAGAACTGTTTGGTGAAATGCCCTTTTCATGATTTTTCTTGTTTTTTTGTAATTACTGCAACAAGGTTATATTATATTTTCAACTCAAACGTATTTCAGCGACTATTATAAACATATTAATAACAATTAATTAAAATAAAACCATCGATATTGCGCGAATGACGGACACATTATTATTATTATTATTATATATCGCGTTACAACGTTATCACATACTTATGCACTCGCACAAACAATCGAACAAAGTTTATAAAACTCCAACGTATGAGGCACACCGATATATACATTCCTGAGAAATATCGTATAATTTACTTATATACTACAATTAATTCGTACAATATTGCGACAACACGACTATATAATTGTGTAAATTAGGTTTGTGTAGTCATTATTCTTTATAAATATGTATACACATTAAAGATACGACATACGTGCAGTATATCAATATATACAGGCGCCCAGCAACGATTACAACCACGTATACATTTAGGTGATGTAAGTCTACATATATTATCAAATAAAAGTTTTGATAAACAACACGTATCCATAAAAATACCTAAATATACCTACATACCCGTACAACTCTGACATTGCTGGGAATGATCTAGCCGACACAGCAGCTAAAAAGGCGGCTTATATGCGGCCTGCGACTGATCTTCCAACAGATCCAAAAGATATTTGCAGCATAATAACCGAACAAATCCGCGCGGACTACAATATGTTGTGGACTACAAACAAATTACCCTAATTTAAACCTGATAATAATTTATGGCGATCTCCTCCACATAGTCACTCGTCGTCTACTAATAGGACAACTCTCACTTATAGCCACTTAATCAGAAGAGAATCACCACCGATTTGTTCACGCAGAAGTGTTAAACTAATAACAGAACACCTTCTGTTATGCCGCCAAAAGTACAAAGCTGCACGTATCCGATATGGTCTTCCATCAGCATTACAACAATTTTTGTAGCCAAATTAGCGTTTCGACATGCAATCGGCCTGTTTCAACAACTGTAGCTTCTGATCCATGCCTCTGACCTCGTAGCAGTATACGGCGCGTAAATGGATCATCATCATAATGAAATTTACGTATACATATGAGTTCCAAAAAAGCATTAAAGAAGTTTAAAAATAGAAATAAAATATAAATATTCCGTGCAGTGAACCTCTACAAAAAACTTAGAATATGGAAGAAACTAGCGCTAAAAAATACAAAATAGGATTACTTCAAACAAACGCTCGCCAAAATAAACATCAGATCGTAGTAAAAAGGAATCAATATTGTTCGTAAGTACTTCTGTAATTCTACTTCGTTTTGAGCCACCCATCTCTGCTCATGATGAAATAAGTTAAATGACGACATTTATATTTTTTTTTAAGTTAATTTTTAGCAATAATAATAATAATTATAACAATTTTAAGTGATACATTAATGTAGATTATAGTATTCTGAGGTGCAAACTATGGAAAGAGGTTGAAATTTAAAGCTGATCTGATTCGTAATTAATGATAATATTATATATATATATATATATATATATATATATATATATATATATATATATATGTATATATTAATTTTGAAATATTTATCGGTTTTATTTTAGTTTTATTTAATTTAAACCAATAAGGAATTACGCTACGCATTTCGTTCGTTAAAATTTTGCAAGAACGATTTTATAAATTAACTAATCGAGGTAAATAAATTATACGCGTACGAAGAAATCTAGTCTGTTATATAATTGATATATTTTTAGTACGTACCGTATCGACTGTACAGGAGTTTGAAACCGGTGTGATTATTATTCAAACGTCCTATCGCTTTGAAGTTGACCATAGTAGTACTACACGGATGTCGAAGTCTGTATACGTTCGATGAGTTAGTATCTGACGATTTCGTACTGGCTTGATACCGGTAATTAGGACGGACGCAGGCTAATGTTTAAAACGACGGATAAAATTAGTATACACATATTAACTAATCGTCTTTTTGATCGAAATAAAGTTTATACGCTACTCTATTATCGGCAGATTGGCCATTTTCGATATACATCGCATTCGAATAAATTTCGACGTCAAGAAAATAGCATCGCTGCGACATAGTCGGAATCGCCAAATTAATACATATTCTGACGACGACCATCTGAAACGTTAATATTTTTTCGAATTAACGCTACGTTAGCCTTGATTTTGCAGCGGCTACTAATTTCAAACAACGATCGACAAGGTCCAACCAAAAACAGGATAACGATTAGATTATTTTGATAAATAAAGGGCGTTTCCTTTTTGAAGTGAAACTCGATGTACATTTATATTTTATTGGTTCTTCTAACTGATTCTACCGAACTTTAAATTCAAGTTAGGAAAAAAAAAGTCAAAATTATTTTAATTATTCGGTTCTACAGTGAAATTGTCTGTTTATATCCAAATATTTTATTTCCATATATTATTATAAATCCATAACACTTCTTTTTAGGTAAAACATTTTCATTTCCAGCTTTTAAAATTTTATATAAATTTGATTTAATTGTTTTTATTAATGTATTTTCAACCTATACGAGCAGTAACATTTCTATAATATGATATCATATTATATATATATATATATATATATAGGTTTATTTATTATTATTTAATCGAATATCTAGGATATCTACATTTTCAATTTTTAAACTTATCCGTACTTAATTATATTTATATTTATATTATAACGTCATGCTTTTGCAGCCAATCCACTGCTTGGTCGGTCAGTTTGATGATTGTTGGTCTTTCAGAGCTCGCTTCTGGCATCTCGTCAGGATATGCTCCATTGTTTTCTCTGGTTCCCGCAGTCACAGGCTGATTCATCCCTGAGTCCATATGTCTTAATCTTTTTTCCGCACCTTCCATGTTCTGTTCGAAAGCGATTCAATTTTATACAGATATTTCTCGGCACGTCGAATCCAAGCGGTCTGTCATCTGGGTTACGAATGATTCCGCTATTTCTTTCTCCGCTACATAATTCCATGAAAATTTTCATCTATTAATTTTGTTATAGTCTTATATACCGGTTATCTCGACTTTGTTATATATTGTTTTTATTTTGGGCTTCCACAATGTATAGGTATTCTGAAAATATGGCGATAAACAATAAAAAAAAAAGTAGTTAAAATCTCGAAATTTTCATTAAATGACACAGAACTTAATCAGCTTTAAGCCATTTTCTAGGCCACGTAAATGAAAATAATTAAAAATAATAATAATAAATAAAAAATAAAGTTAAGAAAAGGGACGATTGTTATTAATATTGAAGCACTAACCATTGAAAGTGTGGCGATCACTCAACAGACTGAAAACTCGAATCATGCGATGCAAAATTAACCTCAGAAAATAGCCTCATTTTATTTATGTTTTTTTGCTGATTTTTATTTATTATTAATAATATTTTTTTTTATTTATATACATTTGAATATTGTTTATATATAAGTAGTATTGAGTTTTATTTAGTTCTACATTTTTCTGCAAAGTTTCCTCTTTGCCATATCTACTTGTATTGAATATAAAATTCGTGTTAGAGAACAATATTTATTTTAATTCATTCAATTACTCGGTTCCACGGTGAATCTGTCTCCGGCTTCACGGTCTATATCCAACTGTTCTATTTGTATATTGGTATTGTAACCGGTTCCGACGTCGATTGTGTAAGTCCATTCGCAATTCGTATAATACGGCTCGGGAAAATTAACCGAAACTATTCTGCCTTCAGCTTGAACAATTTCGGTGGTAACATTACAAGTCGCATTTTTCCGATTATTACGATCGATAGTAGTATTGCTGACGATAGTCGACGCGGATGATTTGGAATCTTGGCAACAAACGGAAGAGGTATTTGACGTAGTCGTATTCGATAGTTTAAAGGTGGTCGGTCTGGTCAGATTCGGAAAACCGTCGGTTAAATTTACGCCTGTAAAATTTTATATACTTTTTAATCGAACTTGAGATTATTTATTTTTTGAAATTTATTAAACACACACACACACACAATCACACACGCGATGACTGATGCTAAAAAGAAATTACACGTTGAATCACACGAGCAAAATCAGCGATGGCTCGATTACATAAGACTTGCAAAGAAAATAAAATTCGGTCAGGTGAACACTCTTATATTTATTTCTATATGGAACACAGTCCTGAAGTTTACGGGAAGCAGATAAAGGAAAAATGGAAAAGAAACGACAGCTTAGAAAAATACGTTTTAATTGCACCAGGAAATGGAACAAGACTACCAAGAAGACCACCAAGATGGTGAACGTAACAATAATAAGCTGTCAAACTCGAAGCGTGATAATACCTGGAGACGGCTGGTACATAATGCATTATGCAAGAGGTTACGATGAGAAGTAATAAATAAATAAATGTATATGTATATATATGAATTAAGAATTAAGTATTATAGGAACGTAGAAATTAGCAGGAAAATCAGACTTAGATGCACAGCGCATGTAAAACATGCATGCTAACCGCGAATCATAAGCACAAATTACGATTGACCACGATGAAATAAATATAAAAGATACACTACAAAGAACTAATAAAATATGTAGACTACATAGTAAAAATAACAGATTATTGATAGATAACTCGAATTTTATATCTGTATCGACAAATAGAAAACACACGCTGTGGATACAATCGTGGTTGAGTAGGAATTACGAATTCAGGTGAAAGCCGATTTTCACGTGGACCAGAACTGCTTAAGACCGAAAAAGCCGGCAAATAAACAAATAAGTCGTTTACTCGGAAATTCAATAATATGATTATTTAGTTAATCAACTAAGAAATAATATATATATATATATATATATATATATAATGTCGTTGAATCCGTTTCGTGATCATGATAAGCAACTTCTTCATTCAATTGATACCTGTTAATTTAAACCTGCTATAAGCTGACACGAGGGTCTGGAATCATCCCCGCCGGGTGCTAACCGGTACACATCGAATTCTTCATTGATAATTATGCTAATCATGACGGTCGTGAGAAAATAGCCAACTCCTGCCCAAGTTGTGGTTTATAATACCATCTGCCATATAGCCACTCCTAATATGAAGGTCGTTACACCCGAATTGCTAATGAGTATTCGGTGGATTATGGCATTTACAGCGACCAAAACTCGCTGAGGGGTAAATATTCACTGGGTTCTCCAGAGATTTATCTAACAGTTCATCAAGCTGTTGCTCTGCACCTCATACCTTATTACCCCATCGTTATATATCGGGGGGGGGGAGATTTATAACTTATAAAATATATAAGTTAATTAATATATACGTAATAAATACGAAAGTAAGATAACACTATTTTTTGTTTGAAAAAAACAATAAATTTAATTTTATTAACAAGCGTAATCTTTGACAATTTTAACAATAATACATCGTCTTATTTATTTTACTCGATTACCTCCTATTAAATTTAAAGTTAATCTGAAATTACGGGGAGTAATAATTCAGAGGTACTTAAAACGAGATATATAATTACATAAAATACTTCTTAAGATTCCCAATCACGCTTATCAATTTATACATTGTTTTTATTATTTTCTCGAAGAAATACGTATGTGTATATACATATATCAAAATTATATATGTATATATCCAAATTACATATTATATATATATATATATATATATATATATATATATATATATATATATAATATAAGTATTAAGGTTATAATATATAGAATATTATACATGGGTATGTTATAAATAATGGAAATAAAGGCTTTTGTATTTGTATACATACATATATATATATATATATATATATATATATAATTTTGATGTATTGGAAAGTAGTGATTTTATGAATTAACAAAACAAAATAAAAACAATGTTAATCACTATAAAATTTATGTTATATATATATATATATATATATATATATATATATATATATATATATATATATATATATATATATAACGCAGCAAAACGTAAAAGTGTATTTTTTAAATATATCGCAAATTCAGAATTATATAACAATGAAAGAAAAATGATTTATTTTTATGTATCTTATACGCCTGTATGCACGCCACAGCTAGCAATTTACATCATTATTATTATTTCGAATCAACCACAGTTGGACTACGCTGTCAACTGGTACTACCTCTTCTTCCTCTGTTTCCATATGGCTTTCATCCTTTCGTTATGTATTTTTTTCCTTTCTTCCGTCCACAAAGTGCCAATTCTTCCTTTCTGTTTCTCCACGAAACCTTTAGAATTGAATAATTTCTTCCGTAATGTTACTCGATGATTTATGTCTCTGGCATAATTTTCAGTTCTTCTATGTCACTTTTTGTCTCTGTCAAGTATGTGCCGTTTATTTTTAGGTTTCGCATATAATTAAATAATCTTCCGGTGAACCTGTTTAGATCCATCCTTTGCAAATGCCCATAGAAAATAATTCTTCTTTTTGTAATAGTTGTAGTAATGTTTTCCACATGGTTGTAACAGTTCTTGATTACATAAATTTTTATATTTTTCACCATGTTTCGTCGGCCCCCAGTATTGTTCTCATAATCTTCCGCAATTTCTAGTTGATTGTTATATCGTGTTTTGTTCAGTGTTAAACACTCTGCTGCATATAATGCCTCTGGTCTGACAACAGTTTTGCAATGTCTCAGTTTGGCATTTCTTGATAAATATTTCTTTTTATACATCTCTTTTGTTAAATAAAAGACAGCTTTCAATCGATCAGTCCTGTGTTTAATTGCTCCTTTTTCTGATCTCCCTTGGTCGATTAACTCCCCTAAATACTTGAATTTATTAACTCTTTTTACTGGGTTTTAATTTTATTAGGCGCGGCTGCTATCACGATCACGATCACGATGCTCTTATATCAATCCACTGCTGTATGTAAGCGTTCCCATTTTGTTTCCACCTGTAGCGATCTTGGGCCTCGTTTATCCATTTCACACCGGCTGATCTATGTATATCGTCCTGCCACCTTGTAACCGGCCGACCACGACTTCTGCGTCCTTTTCTTGGAAGCCATTCTGTTATTCGTTTCGTCCACCTGTCATCGTTTCTTCTTGCTACATGACCTGCCCAATTCCATTTCAACTGCGCTACACGTCCGACTACATCTGACAATTTAGTCTACTGTCTTATCCACGTGTTGGTTTTCTGGTCTGATATCTTGATGCCCAATATTAATCTTTCGTCGGCTCTCTGTGTCACTGCAAGTTTCTTAACAACATACTTCGTTAGGCTCCATATATTTTTAATTATGTTGATGTATTCATCATCTATACCATTTTCTTCAAGCGCCTTCAACACTGTCCATGTTTCCACGGTATCAAACGCTTTATGATAATCGATGAACGCCATGTGCAATTCCATGTTGTATTCTTTGCACTTAGATATTAAAATCCTCATAGTGTGAATGTGATTATGCGTGCTGAAACCGAATCTAAAGCCCGCTTGCTCGCACGGTTGGCAGTAATCTATTTGTTTCGTCATTCGATTTGTAATAATACTTATATAAAGTTTGTACATATGTGATAATAAGCTAATTGGCCTGTAATTTTCTAGACTAGCTGTATCACCATTTTTGTTTTAAACATTTGTTGAATAGATTTTTCAGAAAATCCAAAATCTCCTCATTTCCTTCTTTAATCATTTCTGGGATTATACCATCCGGCCCGCTAGCTTTGTTATTTTTCATTTTCTTAAGGTTAAAAACCTGTTCTACACATGATCTCTGCTTCTTGAATCCACACTGATACTCGCCAATTTGTATGTCCAATTGTTCTTCTGCTCTAGTTAATAATGCCTTAGGGAATATTTTATAAGTAACTGGTAACAGCGATATGCCTCTGCAGTTGTTCACATCCGTCGGTATTCCCTTCTTATGTAGCGGATATATCAATCATATATATGAAAGAAACATGTATATATATATATATATATATAAACTCTGTATAATATTAAAGACATTTAGAAAGAAATACACACTCTTAATAAAAAAATACCACGTAAGTGCGACTAGTAGCAAAAACAGGCAAGATATTAAAGTGAGAGGGAACGTAATAAATTATTTATAGAATTTTATACTTGTTTTGGAAATATTTAATACTGGTTGGAAGAAATCGACCGGGTTATGATATTTTATTAATTACTAGCAATGTTACTTCCTTGCAGGACATCTTAACCGATCTTTGTAACTGCTCCAAAAAAATAGAACAAGATAGCCGATAAATATTAATCTTAAATGAAAGAGAGATGAACTGGTAGCGGAATGTCATATATGTATGTATTTGGGTGAAGTAATTACCACCGACAAAAACGCAAGACGCAACCTGGATAGTTTTTAGAAAGTTGAACAATATATTAAAGACATACCCAACGACATAAAAAATGTATGAAACATACGTAATTAAGAAACTCGTTGTGACGTAGAGATCCCGATGTTCGTCATTAACTTGTCAGACCGGAAGCTGATAGATGGTTAAGGAAAAAAATTAAACAACCGGATGTAATTAAACATTTAGACAGTTGAAATGAAACTGAACAGGCTACGTGACTAGATGAAATGACAGGTAAAGGAAACAAACATCGGAATCTTAATTAAGGATAAGACACAGAAATTAAGCTGAACAAAAGGTAGAAGAACGACAGCTGGTGAATGTAAAACGAATGAAAGAGCTTATCGATGATCGCTACAGGCGAAACAAAAATTAAGAATGCTGACATGAAGCAGTGTCAGTAGATTGATATAAACGTATCGTGATCATACGCATATATATAGAACGCGTTTAAATTAAACGTAACTTTTCTAGTGTTTAGCCGATTTTTTAATTTTTTTTTTTTTTTTTTTAATGATTTATAATACTGCGAGCTGTCCACCAAGGACATTTAGCAGTACGTTTAAAAGAATTGAGCATGAGGGGACAAGTATCCAGCGATACCTACCCGATTACGACGACCCTAAACGAGATCCTGCGGTTTCTGACGTTTTAGTCTCCTTATGTCACCGGTGGTATCAAGCAATCCCCTAGCAAAAGTATTCGGGTGGCTATCAAGTCTTCTTGCGTGTCTTTTAGCGTGAACTTTTATGACCTCGGCCACATAATCTATACGTAAATCTCGATGCAACGTTAGATTTGTTACATACCAGGGTGCTTTGGTTATCATCCGAAGAATTTTATTTTGTGACGTTTGTATTATTTTCAGGTTTGATGGTCTAGCACAACCTCAAAGTTGCACCCCATAGGTCCAGACAGGCCTTAGAACCACCGTATATATTAAACGTTTATTATCTGTCGTTAGTACACTGTTTCTCCCTATCAGCCAGTACATTTTTTTAACACGAATATCTAATTCTTTTTTCTTCATCTGTATGTGATGTTTCCATGTTAATCGGCTATCCAGGTGTAATCCTAAGTACTTGACCGTTGATCGCACTGACAGATCGGTGCTATTAATCCTGACGGGTGGGGTGTAACTTTTCTGTTGGTAAAATGGATATTGACAGATTTGTTTTCATTAATTCCAATTTTCCATTTTTTAAACCATATCTCCGCCTTAGTAAGAGCTTTCTGTAGGTTACTGCTAGCTATCTTCGGATCCGTGTGTGTTGAGAGCAGTGCAGTGTCATCCGCAAATGTAGCCAGCTGTACATTTTCCATTGTAGGGAAATCAGCCGTGTATAACAAGTACAGCGTGGGGCCCAGCACAGAACCTTGGGGAATGCCTGCTAAAAGAGGATGTATTTCTGAATAGGTATGTTTATAACGCACTTGAAAGTGGCGATTTTCTATGTATGATTTCAACAACAGGTAAAAATTTTTCGGCAATAGACATTTCAGGAAATGAAATTGAAAACTAAGTATATAAATCATTGTCGACTTATTTAGCATCCGATGCAATTCTCGACTAGAATTAAATACAGAATTTATACATCTGCAATAAGCCAAATAACTTCTTTTCATCATACACACACACACATTATATATATGCACGCATACATAAGAATAACAAATTTATACACAAACAACGATTTTATAAATATTTGTGTTCGGCACGGTATAGGTTACGAAATTAATAACGAAAGGTAAGATTGAAACGAATAATTAAACATGTTTAATAGAAATTCACGTGATAGTTTATAGTCTGTGAAAATACATGGAAAAAATTACGTTTAATTGGGTTAACCATGTTTAACAAAAAACAGAATTTGTCCGCTATTGCAACGATATGTGATAAAATTAACACTGTATCTTGTAAATATGGAGTGTGATGCTTCAGGATTATCGCTCTCGCCAAAAAATTACAAGTTTTTAAAATTAATTTTGCACCTTAGAGTTTGTTAATGGGGTTTCATCGAGATGTTTAATGTATACGATGAAAAGTGTATAATTTATATTTGAGAACTTAGTTTTTTTTTCACGTTTTATTTTAGTTGAATTTTTAAAAAAATATAAATATTTGTTACTGTCTCCGCTTATACGCTAAAGTTAAATTTTATATAAAATACAGTTTTTTTTTCTATTTTTTATTTTTATTATTATTATTACTTTTTAATGCAATTCGTGAATTTTGTATTTTTTTTTAGAGTAAACTTTGTTAGTTTTGTAATTGCTTTTAATTCGCAGATAACGTAAATAGATAGCCCAGTTACCAACTTTAAATCATCTAAATTATACCTCCACCAAAAACTGAACTATTATTACTTGTCTTTTTATTACTAGTATTATTATTTACGAGGATAATTGTTTCTTTTTTTTCTATTCTAATGTAATTTTTAATTAGTTTTATTGTTTTATTCAAGTCGATTCGGTTTGATTGTTTATTACGAATACGTATGTAAATTTAAAAAAAAGTAATAAATACGACATAATTACCCGTATACGCGATGAATACTAATAAGTCGGTCAAAAAGGTCATATTTAAAAAAACCATTTAGACGAACGTGTAATGACACGAAACGCGAATAGGTAATATGCGACACTAAAACAAATTATAAATTAACCATCGAAATTGTATAATGTTGTTTCGATCGAAATTGAGCAATGTCGTTTCTCTCTTAACGTTTTATCTTTACCAGATTAGATAACTGCTTGTTGATGTTTATATGGATTTTAGTATCAACAAATACATACACACTTGTACAATATTTTAAAGTAGAGGTAGGAATACGTATAAATAAACAAAAAAAAATGCATGTACAAACACAAACGAAGAAAACAAAAAAAAAATGGTAAAAAAATACGTTTTATTTCGAATAACATAAAAATAGCTACTGAACTGTATATATAAATATACCAATACATTAATATATATATATCATATATCATATATTACATACCTTTTAAGTTTTAACAACATCTTATCGTTTAAATAGCAAGTCTTATTTCTACGAAGTATTTAATTTTTCCAATGGTAGTGGATCAACCGTAATAAGACAACTTTATCTTCTTACTTATTTTTACTTACTTCGTCTGTTCGAATTGACAACGTAAAATATAATCCACAAACGGCTGGCTTATACGAAGAAAGCTATAAGCCGAGAAATACGCGAAAGAAAAAATTATATTTCCAAACTTTAAATCAGTTTTTTTGACACACGAGTCTAATATAATATAAATAGTAAATGGGCTTGTTCGAAGACGTGACATAGCAGAAAGAATGAATAAACGAACACGGATCTATAATGCGAGTATCGTCATAGTCGTACTCGCTTCGAATCGAGAGGTTACGTACATCTATAATTTTCCGATGTCCGGTTTGCCTTTATAATCTCTCCCCTAAGTAGTTACATGTTGAGTTGGCTTCATTAGTCGTTATTAATTCCAAAATTGTTCTTTCTCCGATCAGTTTTGATTGTATTTTACCATGCACCGTCAGTATGAGTGTTTTTCTCGTATTTTCAGCTTTATTTTCTTGATACCTTCAACTAAAACTATTTCTACGGCTACTGTCGTATTTTGTACACAATAGACAGTTTTCGATGATATCAAAATTCAAATGCCGATATCTTCGTTTTACATTGAGAGCTCATGGTTTACGTTTCGTACGAGTATTTTAACATTGTCCAAGTACCGTATTATACTTTCCCCGAGTTTCAGACTCATTTTTTGATTTACGAGGAAAATGAATATATATAATGTATATATATATATATATATATATATATATATATATATATATACATTATATATACTACGTGAAAAGCAATGGCAAACCACCACGCACAACACCATATGCGCGCTGGTAAACAATAACACGCGGGACTGCATTTTATCGTGACAACAAAGCGATTACAATCAGAGTTTTCCCCGGTGCGTGTGTGTGTCTATCTAGGTTAGCGCCATATTATAATTGCCTTGTACGTTACTGTATAATAAAATATGTATCGGTAAGTAGTCGCCTATTTCCGATACGGAGACGGCACTTAATGATGATATATATATATACAGAGAGAGATGAAATAAATAGAAACAGTAAAGGATAAGGAATAAAACAATCACCACAAATGATATATATATATATATATATATATATATATATATATATATATATATATATATATATATATATATAACATTAATAATAATAATCAACGTCAATGTTTGTTCGAACGTTCGTATTGTAAGCGCTGATATACCATTCGTCTCATTGCGATAATACTTTGTCAACTTATTGTCCGAATTGCAACTATACATATATTATTCGAATACGAACCGTTAAATTCTCTCGGACGAATATTCTGCTATAATTGAAAAGCCCATTATCAAACTTACATAAAATCGGGTTATTCTACATTCCGTCAGATGGGTTTTTTAGTGTACTCCTAGGTGATATTCATCGACAGACCCCATTTCGTCAAATTTATCTTTAATCTTGCCTAATCTGAATTATGTCCTATATATTAACCGGACTTAATCTACGATTGCCGTTGGTTTTTGCTATACTTCCGTCGTTGGCATCGGCACTTGTTCCCACTATCTTTCAATCCGCACGCATTGCGAAGAAGTTACACAAACCTTCGTATGATGCCCCTAGTAAAGATGTGAGCAAGAAATGAATATCAACGATTTACCCAGATTGTCCGTCCGATTTTATTTTGCATCGATCGATAATCTCCGCCTGTCCCGAGCTAAAAGAAGAACAATTAACTTAAGGTAGTTATACATGTGCAAAAAACTTGAACATGAAAATAATGCTGGTATACAAAATTCGGACGAATTAAATTTAAACAGAAAGAATTGAGACCGATCAATTTATTTACAATAATTTTAGTGAAATGTACAAAAATTACGTTAAACAAAAGATGAACATTATACGTATATAAATAAATGAACAATGAAAAAAAAAACGATCGTTTCCGGAACACGTCGTAACTCGTGAGTAAATTTCAAAAGAACTGATGAAGACCAACTTCAAAACGATGACCGTATAAGTCTGAGATTGCTCAATAATGAATAATTTTCTATTATTGGTGATTGAAATCAGAGCAGTCGCAGGAAGAAATCTCTATAATTGGGGAATGTACTGGCCGACAATGAATAACTTTGGGCTAGTTGCGTCATATTATTTAAACATTTTCCCCGCCCTCTACAACAAGGTTAGCTCTTAACATCTCCATGCTGACCTATTAGAAGTAGCACCAATTTTAAAACGGACGTTGTTAAGATAATACCATCCGAGCTAGTGTATAAAGATGTATAATTCGAGCGAGTGGTCATTTTGGAGGTGGGAAACGCTCGTCTGATAATAGCACTAGTAAGCCAACCTTAAATGAATTGTTCGGAAACTGCAACTTATAACTTGTGGGATTCCTAAAAATGGAATCGTTCTTTGAGATGCTTCTGAAGCCATTGTTCCCAAAAATGAAATCGGTCTTGAATTTTTTCAAAATGTCAGATTCGATTTTCAGAGATTACAGATGTCTCAAGAATTGTTGAGAGAGCTGCTCCACAAATGAAATGACCTCGTGTTAAAGGTAACAGGTCCTCCTCCGGATAGTCTGAAAGAGCACCGATTGTTCTTGGAATGTGAACCGTTTCAATTTGTGCAAGGCAAGGTCGAAAAACCTTCAAAAGTTAGAACCGTCTCTGCAATAATGCGCTGAAGATGGAACATGAGGAGCAGATGGGTGTTGAAATGCTACTGAATACAATTATTAGTGAAACTGCTCTGTAAACGGTGAAAAGTTTTTTAAACATTGATTAAACAACTGTTTGAGTGCGGTCGGTCAAAGTTGGCCCTGCAATCATTTGTAACGAAACCCCACTGTTGAAAAATATTTTTGTAATAGTTCGAAGAATTATTGAGAGCAGCTGAATGAAAGGCTACTGAAGGCATCTGATTGGAAATGCTTTTGAATTGTATCGGATCTGTTTGAGTTGCCACATGAATTGAATGAAACACTAGATTGTGCACTAGTCAAATTGGTGTGCTAGTAGACGAATCAGAGTAGCTCATAGTAGTGAAAGTATCGAATTTTGTTGAATAACTAGCTCATAGTAGCGAAAGTATCGGATTTTGTTGAATAACTAGTGGAGGAGAACAGAATTTACATGTGGTTTCAATTCGACATTTCCTGGCATTATGTGCACCGAGACAATTGAAACACAACCTCTCGTTGACTGCATACTTGTAATATTCTTCCGGAGAGAGTTTGAAAGACGTAATGATAATTTTAGCAATAACTGCATAGTCGATTAACTTCACGAGCATATGATATTAAAGATTCGGCCTGGAGTGTATTGACTGCTTGATGAACTAGTGTTAAAAAAAAACCTAATTCATTATTCTGCCTTTACATGAAAAGCCTTAGCGTTAGAATTGCTACGTTTTATAAATGATTGACTAGATTTAAGGGTGCTATATTTAGAAGTTCCTGTGTAATATTCGATTATTTTAAGTGCCGTTCACTACTGGTATATTTTGAATCGGTCATATGTTCGAAATTCTGTGGTTTAACCCAGGGTAATATTCTCAAGATTCGTGTGTTTTAGAATGTAGCTTTTGATTAAAATGCGTACAAGAAGAGAGTATACGAATTGATCGGTTCACCCAGTGTAGAAAGAGCATTATATTCTGTTGTTACACTAAGCGTGTGGTTAAGCGCTTCAGAAGTATGGTTTATAGCTACGGCAATAGCCAAGATTCTGACGAGATGATTAAGCGTTTATTCTCATATCTGAAGATGATGATAGCCCACGTGAGTACTTCTCGAGACGATCGATTTAATATAACACTCGTTTGTTTCCATTGTTGATATAACCGATCCTTAATAACAATAATATAATCTTTTCAGTTTAGCTTTAGCTGTTTTACGTTATTTTGTTCATTTCTAGTTAGAGGGCATCGACTGTCTCGTTTCGATTAAGTCTAACGTGTCCTGAAATCAGTAATTATTTCGGCGTTTAATTTTTCAAGCTTATTTACTATTTTCCGAATTTTCATTTATATTTACAAAATTTCTTAGATTGTCATTTGCCTACTGCTAATTTGGACTCCACCTTTTTTTGACGTAATTTAACGTCATCATCATTATCGGCGTATTCCAACTTATTATGAACGTTCGATATTTCTTTATTTGTATAACGAGTAGCAACTATGTAATGCTATTAACAAAAAGTAACTAAATCTAAGTTAGTATAAATCTGACTAAATGAGTGAAACCGACTTAACAACTGACTACTATGAACCGACTAATTAAACAACTATTTCATTTTCAGAAAATTATTCGATTTTATTATTTGTATTTTCTTATAATTTTTTATTAAAATCATTCGTAATTTACATTATTCATTATTACTTTTTGAATGTTTTATACTTCACACTACATTTGAAAGATCAATAATCTATTGTTTTATATATTTTTAAGTTTTAAAAAACCTGTGGCGAGTTAGGATGATTAAATTGCTATTTAAAGTGTAAACAGCTATTTAGACTAAAATTTTATTATAATTGATTGAAAATAATTAAAGTTTACGACATTGCGTATGAGGGAAACGTTGAATATATATCTATGTTATATTATTTGAAATAAATAGCTACAGTGCGTAGTAAACCTAATCCAATATTTTTACACGATTCTGCTTGCTCACGAGCGAGTCGGGCAACCGAAAAATTTAATAATTTTTCTTGAAGAAGACTCATTGTCTATCCTAAAGCGCGTAAATAATGCATTTTTATATGTCCTTCAATTTCGATAATTATCGATAACAATGTAAATAAGATTTTTTCCATCATCTCTAATTAAAGAAGATTTAAACAGTACAATTCTTCTAAACGATTATTTTTTACACGACGGCAACACATTAGCGTACCGGGCTAATTCTTTAGCATTCCACGACCTGAGTTTAAATCCGGTTAGTGACGCCAGTTATTAATGGTAAAAATACCTCTGATCAACTCAACTATTCATCTAATTTTTTTCCAAATGATTTGAGCTTGATGAGAAAGTAAAGAAGCCGGGAAAAAATCACTCCACTAGCTCGCCAAGGATACATTTAGGCGGTTGTTTATCAAACTCGTTGAAGAGCATCTTATCAACTTTTTATTTTATATATAGGATAGTCCATTTTGTTTTATAACGGTGGACTGATTTAGATTTCGGCTCTTTTTCATATGATTGTTATATAAATGAATAGAGTATTCTTACATTTTTACTACATCGCTGTATCCGATGATTTTTAATTTTTATTTCGACGCTACAAAGTAACAGAGTTAAAAGGAAAAAGTGGCAAAGATATAGATTTCCTTCTGATAAAGCAGCACTGAATTATCAGACAAAAAAAGTAAAAAAATTATTACAAAACTTAAAAAATAAATCATTTAAGGAATATCTATCTAATCTATCGCCACTGAAGCAAAGTGACTACTCTCTTTGGCAAGCTGTACGAACCTTGAGAAAACCTAAAGAAGCAGCACATCCAATTAGGAAATCTAACGGTAACTGGGCTCGTACAGACCTTGACAAAGCAGAGGAATTTGGCAAACATTTAGCAAATACCTTCAAACCTAATGCAGGCATTTTGAATACTCTCCCTATGTCAAGCAATTTTGATACATCGAAACCAATAAGGCCAACTTCTCCGGCAGAAATTAAAAAAATAATTAATCTAATGAATCCTCATAAATCTCCAGGCTATGATCTAATCTCAGCCAAAATCCTGAAAGAACTGCCGAAGAAAGGCTTAGTTTTATTAACATATATTATTAATGCTATAATTCGGCTTGAATACATTCCCATTCAACTAAAATTTTCCCAAATTATAATTGTGAAAAAACCATCAAAGTCACCAAGTGAACTGACATCATATAGACCAATCTCGTTGTTACCAATACTCTCGAAGCTGTTTGAAAAAATCATGGTCAAACGTTTAATGCCTATAGTCGAAGACAAAAAAATTATCCCTGAACATCAATTCGGTTTTAGAGCTAAACACGGTACCATCGAACAAGTACATCGCATTACTGATATGATAGAAACATCTTTGGAACAGAAAAAAGTTTGCGACACTGTATTCATGGACATTAGTCAAGCATTTGATAGAGTTTGGCATGAGGGCTTATTGCATAAAATCAAATGTCAATTTCCTCTTCAAGTATTCAGAATCCTTGAATCATATCTCAGTGAAAGATTCTTTTCTGTAAAATATGGCAGTGAAGAATCGCAAATATATTCAATAGAAGCAGGAGTGCCTCAGGGTAGTGTGCTGGGGCCGCTGTTGTACCTCATATACACGGCTGATGCTCCCACTCTGCCTGATGTTGAAATTGCTACTTTTGCAGATGACACGGCTATTTTGTGTTCAGACGAGTGTCCAATAAAGGCAAATACGCGTCTACAACTAGCGATTGACAAATTATTGGACTGGTTTATGACATGGCGTATCAAAGTAAATGAAAACAAATCGGTACACACAACTTTTACTAATCGGAGATTAAACGATAGCAATGTAATGATGAATGGAAATATTATCCCATTAAAAGACGAAGTCAAGTATTTGGGAATATACTTGGATAAACGGTTAACGTGGAAGAAACATATCGTAACGAAGCGTACCGAAATACGCATTAAAATTAATCAGATGTACTGGCTTTTAGGGAGAAAGTCAGAACTAGCAGTTGAAAATAAGCTATTGCTCTACAACCAGGTCGTCAAACCTGTCTGGAAATACGGATGTCAACTATGGGGCTGCTCGAAAAAGAGTAACATAGCGATTATACAAAGATTACAAAATAAATGTCTAAGAATCATTACAAATGCGCCATGGTATGTGACCAATCAAACTCTGCACACAGACCTAAAGATAAATTACGTAAAGGATGAAATCGTGCAAACAGCTAAAAATCATGCCGCAAGACTGGAGTCACATCCGAATAATATGGCAGTTGCACTGTTAGATAACTCTGCAGTAATTCGCAGATTAAAGAGAACAAAATTTATGGATCTAGTATAAAGTATACATTCCGTATACATATTGTATGAGATCCTGTCACTGGACAGGATTCTTTAACAAGCCATATGTTACTGAGATATTACATTTACTTAATAGCCTATAGAGCTAGTTGTAAATTAGCAAATATTTAAAAAAAAAAAAAAAAAAAAAAAAAAATTTTGGACGTTAGTATGACACTCGGTTAGAAATTTAAAAAGAAACAGGAAGACTCGAATATCATCAGAGGAAATTAACGAAGTAATGGAAAAAAGAAGGTAACCGATTAATATGAAGCAATTTATAACTCGTGTTGTTATAAGAAAATGTGGTTTTCATCGCGTATAATATGCATATCGGACAGATGGAAGCGGTAAGTAAAAATGCCAATCTTGAACAAATGCGTATGTTGAGAACGTAAACGGGAGATAGTAGCAATAAATTCGCGATAATAGTTGATGCGCATAGAAGGCAATTTGAAATACAGAAGGTATTAACGTGGATTCGAAGATTATCGTGAAATACCAGCTCCGAGGAATTAATACTATAAAAAACGACTTCTCATAAAAAACGACTTCTCATAAAAAACGACTTCTCATAAAAAACGATTTCTCATAAAAAACGACTTCTCATAAAAAACGACTTCTCATAAAAAACGACTTCTCATAAAAAACGACTTCTCATAAAAAACGGCTTCTCTGGTGGGAGCATCGTCAACATGGTCACCATGAATTCCGATATGTCCGAGTATGCAGGCGTACGAGATATACCACGGCATCGAGTAAATTAGTTGTCGCACCGTTACGGGTGATGAATTTTTATTTACAGCCATTTACCAACAAAGGTATCCTGTATCTGACTTTCTTTTAGTGTAAATAATTTATTCGTTCGAATATTTTTGATGGTTGAAGCAGTCAGTTAGGTAATCGCTGATTTTTGTTAAAATTATTTCTTTTCGTGACTTTTTTTTTTTTTAATTTTTCGAATAACTTTTTTCAAGAATAGAAATATCATTTATTTAAATTAAATTGTAAACAACAGCACATTGTATACTAAGTACACCGAATTACCCTTGGTAGCTAATAAAATAATTATAACAATAACAAGGTATAAAAGCAACGATGATAATATAGAGGAAAATTTGAAAAAAACCTGCTACAAAAAGAGAAAGAAGAATAAATAGCATAAATTAAATTTTAAAAAAATCGATTACATTTACTTAATAAATAAATAAATAAACAAATATATAAAATAACATAATTCTGTTAAAAATCGGTGTTTTAGTCGGCGATGTTTGTAACGCGTTAAGCCGGCCATATTATAGTCCCCCTATAACCCCAATTAATTCATTTTCGTGAATTTTACAATTTTCATAAAATTTTTTAGCGAGCTTGTTGATATAGAAAAATACTAGCTCGAGGTTTAGTTGAGAAATCTCGAATCCTGGCAAAGCTGGTGGCATTGAAATTCTGCGACAACGGTTTTGTAATAATTGTAAATTACAATACGTACTGTTAGAAACTGAACACCAAACGGGACTATGTTAACCGGGGACGAATAATAGCTTTGTATGTAGTAGTTTTTTATTTGTGACAGTAAGGTGGGACTTTCGATGAAATATAGGTGAAAGAATTCGGATAGCTTTATATATCGATAGTGCGATTAATATGATTATTGAACGACAAACGCGAGTCCAGAGTGACGCCTAAATACTTAACTTCTTTAACTCATTTAATACTTTGACCGTTAATTACATTTCTGGCAATGGGTGCTTTCGGGAAAAAGAACCGCTTCCGTTTTCTCGGTGTTCAGTTTCAGTTTCCAACGTTTATAGTACTTACAGATAGTGAAGGCGGCCTTTTGTAATCTGCTCTAAATTGTATCGGGTCTGTATGAATCACAATACAAAGCTAAATCGTCTGCGTAAAGAGCAGTTTTAATATAAGGTATAGTAGGTAAATCATTTATTAAGAGCACGAAAAGGAAAGAACCTAACACACTACCTTGTGGGACACCAGCGTAACCTCATTGAAGAGCTAATAGAGTGATGGGTAACATAAAAAACTCTATTATAAAAATACGATTTTATTACTTTAATTAAATATGTGGGATAACTTTTTCTAAATCTATTAACAATAATCCGGTGTGTTTATTCAAGTTAAAATTATCTGTTATAAAGTCAGCTATTGCAACTTGATGCATACTGTAGAATGATTAGTTCTAAAACCAAACTGTTCATTTACAAGAATATTGTTTTCTGATGAAAACTTTTGCGACCGACTAAGTATAACTTTTTTTCTTAATTTACTTAAAGTACTTAAACTAATAGGACGAATATTATTTATATTTAACATATCTTTCCCAGGTTTAGGTAAAATAATAACTTTAGATGTCTTCCATCTAACCGGAAAGTAAGAATTTATGAGAATACTATTTATTATTTCGGTTAAATAAACAATTGCTTTACGGGGTAAGTTTTTAACCATTGTTGCAGAAATACCACACCAGAAGATGTCTTATTCTTCGAGGATTTAATGGGTTTATTAACTTCTGAAGGCGTAGTGAGATGTGTTACCTCCGTGGAGTTAGCTGCGATAGTTTGGAATTTGTTTTTAATTTCTTTACTTTATAATGATGCGTTCTTGGCGCTAACTTGTCGTTTTGTTTACTGATTTTTGAAAAATTGTTAGCAAGCAATTCTAGTTTATCATTTAATTTATAAAACAGTTGAGTAGTTGTGGGATCCTTTAAAGGGGGAAGTAATTGTGTTTGTTTAGTTAAAAACTTACTGATTTTCCGGAGACTATTATTTTTGGGAGTTAGCTTAGATAAAAAATATTATTTAATTTTTTATTTTTCCAATTATTTAATAAGAATATCGAAAATTTCAGCAAAAAATAATATATCTGTTTAATTTCCATGGTTCGACGTGTAAATTTGTATTTAGGTACCATTCTTTTATAATAGTTTTTAAGGGAAATGATTTTTATAATATGGAACCCGATTAGTTTTTAAAGTTGAAGAAGGAACTGAAATTTTTGGGATAAAAAGGTTAGCACCGTGTGTAATTAATTGAGTAAGATTATCAATTGCCAATTGCAGGTGGACTGTAAAAAGTTGCACTTAGATTAATATTATTATGAATAAAAGTTTTAAATCGATTCCAACCTTCATTTTTATATTGAAACATATTATATGCATTAGTATATCTTGCTTGTCAGCAAGTAGTATATAAGATAATATAGGATTGTGATTGGAAGATAAACATGAAAGTGAAACAGGGACTGCGATATTGTTGATTGACTAATATTAGATCTATAACGCTAGGTCTGTGATTAGCTTGCAGAGGACTATATGTGGGATCAAGGGAAGACAATATGTTAAAATTGAGTTTTGTCGATGTTGCTAATAATATGTTACCATCATTACTGAAACAATTCCACGCCCTATGTTTGCAGTTAAAATCTCCTATAACGATAGTGCGTGAGTATTGGCTGAATATTAATTTTAAATTGCCTACAAAGTACAATTTATTCTTCGGATATCGGTAAACACAGACTATGCATAATGACACACAATTCGTCTGCAATCCCCACAGTATCTACATATTTAGTTGATGGTGCTGGTAGCGCAGTGTGCTTAATTGAATCCCGTACAACTAGTGCAACCCCTCCACTACGTCTACTTTTATTACATCGATAAACACGATACCCTAGGAATTTAATTTTCATTTTGTAGTTTAATTTAGTTTCACATGGAGCAGCTATTTCGACATTATTTGAACTGGGAAAATACGTAAATTCGTTAATTTTAGAGTGGATGGAATTTGCATTCCACCCTATTAAAGAAAGTTTATTATGGGGACTATAAAAGGTCGTAGACTATATTAAATTACGTTGAGAAAAATTGTAATGCACTTTCAAGAATAATCATAATTTTTGTAAGAGGGTCAGAATTACGTGACGCCGATAATTTAATATTAATTTCTCTTAATATTCGCTCAACATTACTTTTAATTAAATTATTAATGAATGTGTAATGTACCTGGTATTAAACTAGTTGCTTGGAACTGTTGTTCTCTAATCAATAAACATCAGGAACTACATAATTTTATAATTAACAACCAAATTGATATCATAGCCTTGTTGGAAACCAAGCTAGATGGATCTTGTAGACTTAACTTTCCTGGGTACCACATTTATCGAAACGATAAATGTCGCAAGAGTGGAGGAGTTGCCTTATTAGTAAGACGTGGTACACCGCATAATTTGCTTCCTATACCTTCTTTAAACTGTATGCAAGCAATTGGTATATATTTCCATACTAATGATAATAATAATATAATTATATATGCAGTATACAAACCCCCAAGAATGATGTGCAAATTTAGCAATGATATTCGGTTTTTAACTAATTCTAACAACAAAACTATTCTTGTAGGAGATCTGAATGCCAGAAATAAAATATGGAATTGTTTTAGCAATAACTCTGTAGGTAATCTTCTTTATCAAGTTTGTATGCGTAACAATCTTCAGATCGTTGCCCCGCGGGAACCTACTTACATTCCTTGTCCCAAAAATTTCAAACCTAGCGTTTTAGATTTAGCTGTGGTTAAGAATGTGAATATTATGCCTGTTGTGTCACTTAATTGCTTATCTTCTGACCATAATCCAATATATACTGTTATTTATATCAATAATAGTTATCAATTCGTTCAGGATAAGTTCTCTTATAATTATCGTAATGCTAATTGGAATGACTTCAAAAGATATGTTTCTGAACATGTAAATTTGAATCAGTCTATTAGAAATCAAAAAGATATTGATGATCACATCTCTGAGTTTACAAATTTAATTTCTGAAGCCACTGATCTATTTGTACCTAAAAATATGCATACTAATTTGTCGCTAACTTCGGCGCCGCATTACATTGTTACCATTATTAAATTTAAAAATTACGTGAGAAGAATTTATATAAATAACCGCAACACTAATCGCCGTGGCAATATTAAGAAATTTCTTAACTTTTTAAATAGATTAGTACGGGCGATGTTAAAATACCACAATAATAATAAGTTTAATAAGTTTCTAACTACACTAAATACTAAAAACAACAGTCTGTGGAAAGTGTGCAAATACTATCATAAACCACACGAAGCTTTTCCTCCACTTTATGACACTGTTACAAATAATTATGCTTACAAAGACTTTGATAAGGTAGAATTACTTGCTAACCATTATTTTAAAGTGCATGCCCAGAACGCACGCATGGGGACTAGTTATCATTCTAAGAAAGTTAAAAGTACAATCTGTAAGTTTATGAAGTATAATCAAATTTCATCTGGTATTAATTATATAAAACCTAGGGAGGTTCATGCTAGTATAAAACTGTTAAAAAATAAAACTTCAGTAGGTAACGACAATATTTCCTCTATATTAATTAAAAGATTTCCTGTGAAAGCTATTGTTAAGATTACTAATATTATAAATGCTATGATTAAATATGGATACTATCCACGTACTTGGAAAATTGGTAAAATTATAGCGCTTCCAAAACCTGGGAAAGATTCTTCTAACATCAATAATATACGACCTATTACTTTACTCAGTAATCTAAATAAATTGTGCGAAAAAATAATTTTAAAGAGGTTATATGAATACGCTATTTGCCACGATATTATTCCTAAAGTACAATTTGGATTCAGGCCAGCTCATTCTACTACTCATCAAATCGCGAGAATCGCAGAACACATTACAGATAATTTCAACCGTAATAAGCATACTGGATTGGTTATGTATGACATCGCTAAAGCATTCGATACTACTTGGCACAATGGCATTATATACAAAATGATTGTCTGTAATTTTCCATTGTATTTGGTTAAACTTGTACAAAGCTACCTAAGTAACAGGATATTTTATGTTGAAATTAATGAAGCGCGTTCTTCCAGCAAGACTTGTTTAGCTGGTGTACCTCAGGGTAGCGTCTTAGGACCGTTTCTATTTTCGCTTTATTTTTACGATTTTCCCAAATTAAACAACATCGAAGTTGCCCTTTATGCTGATGATACAGCTTTATTCTGTAGTTCCTTTATACCACGCGCAATTAGTAATAGATTACAACAAGGATCTTCACGAGTTTTGAAATATTTTACTAAATGGAAAATTGTCATCAATCCTTTAAAAACAGAATCGATACTTTTTACTCGAAGACGACCTTTGTTACCCGAAAAAATTAATATTAATGGCGATCTTATCGAGTGGTCTGATCATGTTCGTTACTTAGGCGTAATTTTCGATAAAAAATTGACATTTACTAAACACATTAATGCTGCTATTACAAAAGCGAATAAAACTATATGTTCAATTTATCCGCTTTTTAAAGGTAAATCTCACCTGAATATTGATAATAAGTTAATTTTATATAAAACTATTATTCGTCCAACAATGACTTATTCTTGTCCGGTTTGGTGCTCTGTATCTAATTCTAATTTTAAGAAACTGCAACTTGTACAAAATCAATGTTTAAGATGCATTTTAAATGCATCTCGTTATACGAGAATATCAGATATGCACCACATGTTAAATATTCCATATATTAAAGAACATATATTTAAATTAGCGTACAAATTTTTTCAAAACTGCAGTGTACATAGCAATGAACTAATAACGACTATTGGCAACTATGATTCCAGGCAGCTTATGTTTATGTATACCAGGTACAAACATCGTCGTATTAAACATAATTTGTTGTAAATTAATATATTTGTAATATGTTCAATCGTTATTATTCGTAATTATATAGTTAAGTTATTTTAACACTTATTTATACCTCTGTACGCTTTATCTTTCATGCGCTTCGAAAAGAGTTTATTTTGTTTTGTATTTTTTCTTTTCTCCGCTGTATATATATGTGTATATATGTATATATAATTTTTATTATTATTTTTTTTTTATTTTTATTTTTTTTTATTTTTGTTTTGTTTTAACTTTTATGTGTGTTGTTACAATTTTTACCTTTGTATCGTTTTAAGTTATATGTGTATATGTGTATGCATGTACGTATATATTTGTATGTATATTTATGTATATATATATGTAATTTTTTTTTTTTTTATTTGTTTGCGGGTTTTATAAATTTTCCCCCGCTTATCATACTTACGTTTAAACTATAGTGTTGTTATTTTAATTTTAATACTGCGGTCGAGGTGAGGCTCATGCCGGAACTCTACTATGTAAATATTTGTGTGTACACGTTGTAATTTGATGAAATACATTTTTCTTTTCTTTTCTTTTCTTTTCTTAAAAATAATAAAATTTTACTAAAATTAAATTCTCTAACTATATTAAATAATTCTGGAAGAATGGAATTACTGGACTCGTTAACTAGATTATTACTACGGGTAATATCTACATACGAAAATCTAGTATTATTGTTATCACTACTATTACCATTACTACTACTATTATTATTATTATTATTATTATTATTACCGTTATTATTAACCCTGTTAATATTATTATTAATAGCGCGAACATTGGACGAAAAAATAGACTTAATATTATTAAACGTAACCTTTCTCCTGGTCTGCATGCGGGTGACGACTTTTTTTACGGATCTCACAATTCAAGTTATTTCAGACAATTAACACGATAAAAGCCAATATGTAGTCTTAACAGCTTTCTACAAGTACCGTCTTCGTAATTAAATTTTAGCCAGTAAAATTTCTTGTTTTGTCGTGTATATAATTATCCACGATCTAATCTTACGCTTACGCGGAATATGTTATGGATCCTGCGGGCAGATTTTATTGTTGAATATTGTGGATTAGATTTTATACACGTTTATTAAAACCAACGGTATAAATCTGCGATCCACAATTTGCAAACATCATTAAAATTGTTAGACATTTGAAGTAACAAAGGAGTACTTAGATTAATCCGTAAAAATAGAAGCTTAGTAGAAGAATTAAAAGAAATAAGATTAAACGAATATAGGTCATATTTTCAGGCACAATAAATATTTAACAGAAATAATCGAATGCACCGTAGATTTGAAGTACATCACACCTGCACACAATAAAACCGTCAGTTCGCGAATGGAAGTTTCAACCTGAAGACCGAAGGGATCAGGTGGTGCTGTGTCGACTCCGGATCGGTCATACGCAACTTACACATGGACACATATTCCAAAAATTAGTCCCACCAACCTGTGATAGATGCGACGTTCCGATTACAATCCACCACCTCCTATCAGAATGTCCAAAAATCCCAAAACATTCTTCCTTAAATATTTCATCAATTCTGGCCCAAGATTCCCCATCCGTTTCATCCTTTCTTGTTAAGCTTAGATCGGTAAACCTGTTTAACAAAATTTAAATTTGCTGGCCGCGCTCCTAGCCTCGCTGCTGTACATAGCGCGGAAGAAAAAAAAAAAAAAAAAAAAAAAATCAAAGGCCAAGAATGAAATATATCAAACAAACACGATGTACAAGCAGTAAACGTGAAAAAAGTGGAACTATCCGAGGAATTCTGACATTTTAAATCTGATAATTAAACGAATTACTTAAATTTAATCGAAAATTAATTATATAATTTAACCTTACATCTGTCTTCCTGGAAAGTTTTTTTTTTTTTTATTAATATCGTCATTTAGTGCCGTCTCCGTATCGGAGATTACATATTTTGTTGTACAGTATAAGTTAGCGTACAAGGCAATCGTAATATGGCTTTAGCCTGTGTCTACTAAATTTTCTTATAATCCTCGTGAATTAGGTATTCCCACAATTATGGCGATTGAGCAGAAAATAAAATAGCTTCGTAGTTTAATTTTTAATATTCCGACCAGGTTGAAATAATCTTAATATCCCCCCCGCCCGAAAGATTTATTTTTATTTTTATTTCTAGTTTTAAATTTAATACGAAAAGGTAAATCGTTATCTAGTCGAATGGAAAAATTATTCCCAGGCTCGTATCGTTTTTGCCTGAAAGACAATCGAATCGAATACAATATTATCTATATCTTATTATGTAAACGTTCGAACATACATTTAGCGGTATTTAATATTTTCCATACGTATATCGAAATTGAATGTTATCGCAATCCCTTTCTTTTGGTCGAATTATACGCGACGATAAATATTATCGTCGGCTTTTATTTCGAGGTAAAATAAACGTGAGGGTAAATCCACGAAATCGATTATAGATCGATATAAGAAGATATTTCGGACTTATACATAATCGCAGGTTCGTGTTTTTAACGGTAAAATAAGATCGTGTTTGCCGTGTCTACGCTTCGCATCACATGTTAGTATATCTACATATGCTTAATTTTATTTTATCTATCTGCTTGTCTATGTAAAAATAGTATCTGGTTTTTACACGTGTTTACAATAACATATACATACGTGTTTGTATGTGTGTTTGCGTACATATATACATATATTGAAGTTTTAGAGAGAATTGAAATTTATTTTAAAATTTCCGGCACCAGTCTCATCCGGTGACATGATAGCAAATGAAAAATCCGTTCTTTTTATTAAATACAACTTTCAGCAATACGTCTTACGGTAACGCAACATCTTGGAGGATAGTATTTTCTATTAGTTTCCTGGTCTCTCAGAAAAAAAACCCAACAAATCTCGCTTATAGACATACCAGTAAATTCATTCACATATATAATACTTAGATATGAATTTTATATAAATAATATTGTTTATCATATTTTCTGGACATCCCTTCTAAAAGATTTTATAGCACGACTACATCTATATCTCATTCTTTCGCCGTCTCATTCCCTCTCTCTATTACAATATATATATATATATATATATATATATATATATATATATATATATATATAATGTGTATGTGTGTATTTATATACCTATGCATAACGATAAACAATCAAATATATATATATGTGTGTCTATGTATTGCACACATATTTATAAAAGTATGAGAAATAATTATTTACTTTAATAGTGATGATGCGAATCGGGTCTGTTTTAAATATGTATATATATATATATATATATATATATGGTTAATAATTTTTCAACATTCGCTTTATACATACATTCCAGAAAGTTATAAACAGACACGGTTTTTTACTTTTGCGCCATTGCTATTTTATTATTAATATTTCGTCATTACGCATTTATTGTCATTGTTATACGTTTCCTAGTGTTATTATTAATATAAATCGTTAATAATAGAAACATTCGTAATTAATAAATATTAATTTTTTCATGCCTTTCTTACTTACTTTAAACGAAATTAAATACGTAAGTATGTCTATACGCAATATGAATAAATTAGCTCCAGGATCATATGGAATAATTTCTATTTAATCGTAATTTAAATTTTAAAATAAAAATATAAAAATATTCTTCTCCACATGCTCATATAAATACGCACATACATAATACACGCACACACACACAAATATATATACATATAACACATACTCACACACACATATGTATATACATATAGATAGAAAGATAGACAGATAGACAGATAGACAGAATACATTACCCGCGTAGATTTAAAATAATAATATAATAATATTAATAAATACTATTATTTGTAATTATGAT
Organism: Coronaproctus castanopsis; assembly: GCA_032883995.1. Classification (NCBI taxonomy): domain Eukaryota; kingdom Metazoa; phylum Arthropoda; class Insecta; order Hemiptera; family Monophlebidae; genus Coronaproctus; species Coronaproctus castanopsis. The sequence continues at coordinate 111,828,644 of CM065053.1, forward strand.
TATTAAGTGCAGTGATTTAAAGTTTTTTATTTATATATATATATATATATATATATATATATATATATATATATATATAAAATGAAAAACAAAAAAGTAATTTAAACCCTTTAAATAAAAAAATCACAAATCTTTGAGATCATCAGGTGAACATAAAAGTAAAATATGAAAAAATATGTATGCAATATGAAAAAGTATAAAATGTAAAAAACACTCTTCTAGGTATACAATTTACAACATAATAGAATGAAAGGAAAAACAGTACTTATAAAATAATTTGATAGCGAATGTGGTAAGCAACACAGTCAACAATCAGCAATATAAAATTTATAGAAAAACACTACGAAATAGCACACGAAATGAAAATAAATTAGAACTTCCGTGTAATATAAAAATTGATGAATTTTATAGTGCACTTCTTAGAACTAATTTTTCGTTAAAATTTACCGTCACCGAATATAATAAATTATAATAAAAACATGAAAACTGACAGAGAAAACTATAAATAACAAAAGAAAGAGATAAAAATAATTTATTTAATCGACGATAAATTTTAACGAAGAATTATTTTTAAGGAGTATATTACAAAATTCGTCAATTTTTATATCGGAAGTTCTTTCTTATTTTTATTTTCCTACGCTATTGTGTTGTGTTTAGTAAAAAATGTAATTTTGCTGATTGTAGATTGTGATTGTTTACCACATTTACTATCGGATTATTTAATAAATATATATATTTTTTTATTTGTAAATTTTATATCTAAAATTAGTATTTTTTAATTTTATATTTTTTTATACATAAGTATATATTTAGATATTTTATTTTTATGTTTACCCGATGATGGTTGAACAGCCGAAAAGCTTGATGATTATTTTGTTTTAAAAAGTTTAGTTAACTCCTTTTTTGTTGTTTCGTTAAACTGCATACTTTTAAAATTAAAAAACATGTATACATATATATATAATATATATATATATAAATAAATTAAACAAATTGCGACGTATAATTTAATAAACTGAATACTTTTTTTTTTTTTTTTGTGGAATCGACAGAATGGAAATTATTTCGCCCTCTTCGTCAGTCGCTAAATCTTTGAATGGTGTGTATACGTTGAAAGACGGCAGCCGAATCAGAGAGCACGTATTTCTAAACGGTCAATACGACGTTTGTTTGGCCAAACACGTCGACAATTGTCAAACCGTCGTACGTTCGAGGGCGACCGGTAACGCTGGCGATAACAATGCCGATAACAACGTCGATAATGCGGGCGACGGTAGTTTTGAGAGTCGAGTTAATGATATAATTAACTTTGAAACGATCTTCACAATCGGCCGAATATTTTATCGTAAGGATACGGAAGACATCTTCGAAATGATCCGTTTATTCTCAGTGTACACGTCCAAGTCGTTCGATCCCACTGCTGCTGCTAATAATAACGGCAGTACTAGTGCTACCGGACTGTTGAGTTCTTCGGTTTCGAGAAAACAACTGTTCGTCTTGCGCGGGCGACAATTCGTCCGTTACGGACGTTACAGTTTCGGTTGTCGAGCGAATCACGCTTCATTCGCACCGTATAGTTTACCGCCGTTTTCTGACGACGGTGACGAACCGGTTCGCGTTAATTTATATAGAAGCTTCAGTTTTAAAATGAGCAAAAATAAACGGCCGGTAGTAAACACCCAGGATACCCAGCGCGGTGATATCGCCGCTAGTAGCGATAGTTGTCAGACGACGCTAGATATTACACCTGCTAGGATAAATATAGGAGATTATTACGCGTTCGAAGATATTACTGTTGCCGACGATAGCGATCGACGTTCTGGCGAAAGCGAAGATTTTGTCGATGAATCAAACGAGCAGGCTAGCGATCTACTTTTAGATCAGGTATCGTCCGTCGAAGACGATTGGATAAGTTTGGCCCTTCCGCCGATAGTCGACGAATATTCTAGTCGGGACGTGTACGGTTTCTTAATTTACAACGTAAAAACCAAGATTTTGGAAGCGTTCGGCTTGTATCGTTAATCGATGACGGAATTTTATATCGACTAAATTATATCGAGACGTAATCGTATTTTCGTATATTATTTAATTTTACTCAGCTCTTACCACCACCGACCAATATCGAATTATTTATTATTCATTTTGATAACGTTAACGATGGGTTTTATTTAAATTTTTTTATACAAAAATTACGGGAGTCTAGATAATTTATATATATATATATATAATATTTCGTATATTATTAAATTTTACTCAGCGCTTATATCGAATTAATTAACACGCTATTTATTATTCGTCTTAATAAGTTCGTTTTATTTAAATTTATTGAACAATTGCGAGAGTTTACGATGTAGACGTACTATATAATTTTTATATACATATATATATATATATATATATATATATATACATACACGTAAATAAATAGATAGATGATATATTTATCAAGGGCTGATGGGTAGATATATACGTTCAAATGAATCGAACGATTTTTTTTATTTTTGGTAATGGAATAATTTCGTGAAATAAAATTTAAATTGTAATCATTAAGAATTCTGCTGTTCAAGTAATTAATAATATCGGTAATCAGTGTCATAATCTTATTTTCAGTTTGTTCTCATAAACGAAGTTAAATTTGTCTCATTGAACACGATTACCAACTCAAATTCAATTTCGATATATTCATTTATCTTCAAAGATCTTTTTAAAATTGAACGAGTTCTTACGTATTAACTATTTTAGCTGAAATTCAAAATTATCTTAGTTCAAACGCGAATTTAATAAAAATTTATTATATATGAATACCGTTAATTTGACGATACCATTTATCGTTGAAATACTACCATAAAAAGAAGATTATATTCCAATTTTCTATAGAACAAAGCGACGATGAAGTTCTTAAATTTTTTTAGCCTTTCATTCATAATATTCCCTACGTGGTACATGAACTTTTAATGCTAAAAAAAATGCAATTTCACTAATATAAAAAGTTTACTCGATATACGACGATATTTCGATTATAAATATTAACGCATTAAAAATTACCCGGATAAAGTACCGATCAAAATGTTTAGTAATTTTCAATTTGTTCCTATATACCAAAATTTATGATTTTATGTCTGAATTACTTTTACCGATAATTAAGATTATTTGAATATTTTTCGTAAATTTATCTACACTGACTATATAATTCCGTCCGATTCACGTTGTCAGGTTTAATAAAAACAAAAGTTCCACAGCCTAATTATCGCTAGCAGTTGCGCCTAGCGAATTATTCAATTGAAATAAACACTATTAAGACACCGCGTGGATAAAAAAAAATAACAGATAAAGCATTGGTTAAAGTTGTATTTTTTTCGGTTGTATGAAATGAGTAATATTCTTAAAGAATTTTTTTCGACTCTATCTAATATTTTACTTAGCAGAAAACTTAATGTTAAGAATATAATTAATAACAACGGCTTGTATAAACTTCTATATAAGCATTACATCTGTATGATATATAGGAAAAATTACCGGGAATTTTGATGTTAAATTTAACATGCTGTATATGAATAACTTAATCTTTCCAACTTTTCTGATCAACTTACATACGATGAACACTAGTTTGATCCTAAAAATTTAATCTTTCTTTCTGATCACCTAACATAAGATGAACACTAGTTTGATCCTAGCTCTGATTTTTAAATCTTATTAAATATTTCCGAATACAAATCAGATCATTAAAAATGAACAACGCCTTTTCTAATTTTTTCCCGACGGTAGTTAATATCTAGACCCGTTATTTTATTCCCTTAACAGGCTGGTTTTATTATTTTCAAATCCTTTCAGTCACGATAAATAAAATTTTAATGCCAACAAAATTGTATATTTTCTAGTTAACGTGAAACGTCTTAATTTTAAACACATTTATTTAAACACGTTCAAAATTATCCCGAGTACACTGAAAAACTGTATTATATAATAAACACTCTGTATAAAGTTTATAATTTTCTGTCAACATTTGATAGTGTGCGATTGCATTGGCTAACTATTATAATTGTAATAAACGAGAGAGAGAGAGAGAGAGAGAGAGAGAGAGAGAGAGAGAGAGAGAGCAGTTGAATGGTGGCAACATAAAAATTTATATAGATAATAAACTACAATATAGTATAAGTCGAACGAGAAAATTGTATTTTCAGTTGAACGTATTCGGTCCTGATAGTATTAACGTTTCCTTATATTTTCACGTTTAAAAATGAAGTATTCACTTACAAGTTTAACACTACGCGTAGTGAGAGTCCCGGTTTTGCTCGATATGTAATGTAAATGTAAAAATACACGTTGAAACGTTAAATTATGTTTAACGTCTCGATGTACTTAGCATATCTAATATTTATTTCCCTGGAATGTTTACGGTGCGCGCTACAAGTGATAAAATTTTTTTTGGATAGTTTGGTTATATTCACCACCACTCAAAAACGTTGTCGCTTTTAGGAATATGCTCTTTATTTAAATATCGGACAAATTCAGATTTAGATTTTGGGTTGTTTCCCTCTGGGAACACGAGGAAATACTACGGTCATTTCTTGGTACTTATTAATTATTGTCTATCAACTTGATCAGCCAACTAATTTTGACGAATCGATTTTTCACAAAAATTAATCGATCAACTACGAAATCGATTCGAATCGACAGCACTTTAACCGTCCGATTATGCGAACAAAATAGAACTTACCTACTTTCCTCTTGTCGTAATACGGTATTCCTTTTTAGGATAAGAAATTTACAGAACACATGTATTATCTAAATCGCCATATCCTTATTTTTATATATGCGGGAGAAAATTAAAAGAAACATTTCCCCGCTATTAATATATGGTTCTTTTAATTTGGCCTTGTAATTTATAAACCTTGGTTATGAAAAAACTACTGACGACAAATATTTAATAATTTTCAACAATTAATACAACACTAAAGTATCATCATTTAAGGCGCGTCACTTTATATATTTAAACTGTTTCTAAAACTATTTTCATATTTTAGTTGCAAAAATCATATACTTTTGTTCCAACGTGTGGGATTATATATTTTAAGTTTAGAAATAGATTAATTACGTTATATTATAACGGATCTAAACTATGTAAAACAAAAAAATAAAAATAAAATTCATTTAAAATACTTACGTAATCATTAGAGCAATAAAATTGTTTGTCATCTGCTTTAATTACGTATACTTTCAAATTAACTTTTCATTTTCGATGGTAAGCTCAATTTTACTTACATAAACACCGCTTAATATGTTTCTTTGTAACATTTCGAAATATTGGTGATAGTCATTTTTTTGTTATCTTTCTCGTTTTAATTTTGAATTTTACGTTAAAATAATATTTCAACGTGCGCAGAAAGCTATGAAAATAACATAAATTTTATTCAACTAAACTGATCGATTTTATTATATTTTACGATTAATTCATAATAAAATAGAAGGGTTAACATTATTAATATTATCAGTTATAATAATATATACACGTTATATAGAGATGTTACGGGATGAGAAAAAATTATTCACTTTAAAATTTTATATATCGAAATAATTGTATTTGACTCGGTAACTATCAGCGTACTCTTCAGACTTACTTATAAACTGAAGTTTTTAATTAATGTTGACAGATAGCAGCACTCTTTAATAAATACAAATTCGTGTAACATTATTTTTTAAATTTCGAATTTCAAAAATTAAAAAAAATATATACGAGACAACTAAAATTACTTAGAAATAATTTTTTAAAAATTTTGCACTTCCAAACAAAATTTAAAAGAAAAAAATTTTACGAATTTAATTTTGGAGCGCCTTGGTTGAGTTTTAACCTACCATTTAGATATTTATTTGAACGCATATTGAAAGTAATTACGTTTTAACGTGAGTCAGTAATTTCATTTCGTTAAAGATGTATTTTAAACTTTGATATTATGTATTAAAAACGAGTCAATAAATAATTGTAAAACACATATGTGGTACACGATGTGACGAACGAAATTTTTATGTTTTGAACATGTAAATAAAAACTTATATAATTGCCATTTAACATTAAATATTATGTCGTATATTTTGAAATGTATAGTTGAAGATAATGTCAGAAGTCTAGTTGAAACCTTAAATTCAAACTATACGTGAATAATTTTGGTCGCGGATTGTTGGACGTCAAGAAATTCTGAAAGTTTTCTAGCAGTAACAGCGCATTTCAATAATGAAGAATTTAAACACGGTAGCGTATTATTATTTATTATATCGCGTTTCATTTGATGGAACTGAAACCAATCGAAATGTGGCAGACAAACTTATTATGCCAAGAGTGAAAGTTATAAAACAAAATTTTCAAGCTTATTACTAATAGCGTTGTAAATATGAAACGGACGATTAAAATAAGTTACATTATTTAGAATGCTACGCACATACAATTAAACACATCGCGCAAGATTCGCTTAAACTATGCTCGGGAACATTAGACAAAATAAAGATAGTTAAAAATAGGAGCACAACATGAATTGCTCTCTATCAGCAGAAAAACCGAGGAAATGATCCATAGCGTCTTATTCAAGATTGTATAACCGGCCGAAATTTTTCGTACTGCACGGTGGAAAGATTTGTTGAGTTAAAAAAAATCACTCAACACGATGTGATGGCATTATTAGAGAACTTACTATCGTGTGTATGGAAGAATGGAAATTTGTGACAGAATTTATTAAAATTTTAAAACCACCGGATCGTATTACTTCCATAATGAGTGGTGAAAAGTACGTCACGGCGTCACCTACACTAGTTTTAACTGATGGACCTCTACGATCGTATCTTGATTTAAAAACGCAACGATATATCGGTAGTGTGTCGAAAGAGATAATTATTGTCGTTATTAAAGAAATTACCGAAAGATTAGGTAATTTGGCAATGATCCGAGCGCTGAGAGTTACTAGTATTTTATATTTTATATTTAAACCCGGATTCAGTAGTGATGATGTTGCAGATAAAACAGAAACCTTGTAATATCATTGTTATCTACATTAATAGAATCTGATTTACATCCAACATATTCCTGAAGTGTAAACTTGATAATCAATGTGTCTTACCGGTATTAACATAAGGAACAGAAACATGTAGCTTCACAGAGGGAATAATCACGAAAATCAGGAAAATGCAAACAGCTCGCGAAATGATAACACTAAACGTCGGTTAAAAGACAAAAAAACCATTACTTGGATTCAAAGAGCGGACAAAATTGATCGACGCAGTGGAGCGTATAGCAAAATGAACGTGGCCTGGACACGTCGCGCGTAGAGACGATGACAGTTGGACAAAACATGTTTTGTAATGGTGCCTATTGAATTCAAAAAGGAAGAGGCAGACTAACGGTGGCGAGATGATATTGTGAAAAATTCAAGTATAAATTGGATTCGAGTCACATCAAACAGAAACCATTGAAGATGTCTGCACATGTCTACACCAAGCAGTCGGTTGATATATATATATTTAATTACACATTCCACGTATATAATACATACTTGTGTTTGATTATTTATATATATATATATATATATATATATATATATATATATGTATATATATTTGTGTGCGTATGTATAGAGAACTTTATCCATCAATAATAAACATATCTATAACATGGGAAATATATATATACATGTATATATATATTATATATAATTGAAATGAATATGTACAGAACTAGGGAAAAGTAAAGTTTATTATCATTTTTAAACGGACATTAAATCGACCAAATCAACTAAAGTCGATGATAAGGGCAGACAGCGACGAGTATTATTGAAACGACTAGTTGCTTCTTAATTAATGAGATGTTTCGCTTCGAAAACGTTCTCGTTTTATAAATAGATAAATTTCCGCAGTTTATAAATCTCTATTGTTTTCCTATATAGATAAAACTTTGCTTTTTTTTTAATTATTAAAATCGTATATAATTTATTTATTAAATACGTGTACTCAGGTGTCTACGATATTTGAATCTTGTGAACAAGAACGAATTTACAGGTAAAAGCTAATTTATTTTATTATTATCATTTGTACTGGTTATTTTTTTTTAATAACTATCTTTTAATTAATAATACAAAAGAAAAAACGAAATAAAACGAAATAAATTAAAGACGGACGTTCAAAAATCAGTAATTGGTACGCGATATGGAAATCGAATCAAATATAATATTTTTATAATTTTTAATTTTTAATAAAATAATTCCAAGTCGAAATATAATAACATTTTTTTAAAAGGACACATCACTTTCTGATACCAGAAATTTTAAAGTTTCTTCATCCGTACGGAAATGTGCCAAACAGATCGGTCTTGAATAAATGGTCTCTATTCTGTATCGAGCCACATTCGCGTCGATTTTCTTCGGCCATTTTCCATCTGTTTAAGTTGTACTTGGTTTGTACCATTTTACTTCTTATTCTGTTTAATGAGCGTCATAAAGTAAAATTTAAATCGTATTGAAAGAGACGTTAGTTTTATTTGTTTAATTATATTTCAACACTTTCGGACCCGGTAGTTTCACTGTGAAACCAGCTTTTAAAATTTAGTTTCAAAACTATGTTAATTATAAATTGCCGCAGAGCTATCTGTACTAACAGAAAAAAATTACATTTTCCTAATACGAATCTAGGATTACTTATTGATAATTGTTTACATTGAAATAAGTATTGGTATTTTTCTTCACGTGTTTTTTCATTTTTGGACGTTTTTTTTTATAATTTTTTCATTTTTACACATATATTATTATATCTTTTGGAAAGTAATAGATTCGTTCTTTATTATGTAATAACATAAATATATCTGTAATTTGATTTTTTTATTATGTGGTTATGATGCACATTTTGTTTATTTTTGAAATATTATCGATATATAATGCTTTTTTTTTATTTTGCATAACTTGTGCAATGGTCTAGTTAATGGTGAATATTTGATTTGGCAAATTAGCTATGTAGTACACGTATAGGATGAATATTAGAATGAATCGCTGTTTCTTCTAATCGCTTTCGCCTACTAAACTTCATTTTAATTCACCGTTGGTGTCTACTTAATTAAAACTCATCTGTGTTCGGATATTTCAAAGTAGATACTTACGGTTTAGTCAAATTCCGGCTCTATGTACTTGTTATTACTGTAAGAAAGGTGTTTGTTCGCGGACAGCTAGTTTGAGTTATAGATTTTGTAATTTTAAATTATTTTGTAAAATTTTTCCACACGTATACGGAAATACGTTTGAAATTTTCCTTACCATATACTAGTGTACGCATGCATTTTTGTTCACGTGTAGGATTACGTAAGCTGTTTCCAGTGAAACGCGTGCATATTGTTTGTTTTCCCCCCCGTTGTGTGTAAGTTTCAATGTGTATTGTGAGTGACTGTGTTTGTGTATTGTAGATGCGGTTGTATAAATGTTTTCTTTCGTATATTATTTTAATAATTTAATATCGTTATTTTTTTTCCCTTTCAAAATTGTTGTAGTTTAAGTTGTATGCTGTTATTCATACTTCTCAGTATTCGCATCGTAATTGGCATATGCTACGTGAATCGTATATAAATAAATAACAGCTTTCGCACTTGTTTCTCTAGCACGAAAATGACTTTTCCTACACAATTGTTATTAATGATATCGGTTGTACTCGTATTTACGGAATCTAAATTGTTGATAAATCAATCAAGCGACGTTATATTGGGAAAAAATGAAAATATCGTTGAAGTCGGAGAAGAAGATACCGTCGATGTAGGTATTTAAATTATAAATTGTTAAGATAGTTTATTTTCTAGAAAAGTGCTCGCATTAGCCTGAGGGGATTGTTTTACAAATATTCCTTATTAACGATACATAATAATAAACCTATAAAACAGGAATGTCGAATTGTCGTAAAAATGTTTAGTCCTCCTTTTGATGATTTACAACGGAAGATATCTTATTAATTGATCGACGATGATAAATATAATTCATAATTTATAATTTTGCGATACGTATCGGAAGCGAACTAAACTGTTTTTGAATGTCTCATAATTAATCCCGATAAACTGGGCATTTCGTCAGACGTTATATAATTGTCGATACAATTAATAAGTGAAAGACATCATTAATGATTTAGAAATTCCTACACGAAAACTTCAACTTTCGACCATAAGCGAAGATATTTATCAGCGAATACGGATGTTTAGACGAAAACGAATTTTTTTTTTCCGAAAATTCCAAGCTCTAATCGTCAACCTTTCAAGTCATCAGAAACTTAACTCGATTACAGACAACGTTTATAATTTTTTTTAAAAATACGATGCATATCTGCCCCGCGTCCTGTACGTCTGTGTGTTCGCATTTCGAAAAATTCTGTTGACGTAATTTTCCCGGTAGAAATTATATGTATGCAATGAAGACGCTTGTATAAAGTTGATAAAAAATTAATCTATACTCGTGTACGGACTAATTAAAAATATAAACAAATAATTAAAATATTTACCGAATATCAGATCTGATCATTAATTCGTATTTTATTTGAGAACTCGTGACGGAGTAATCAGAATTTTAAAAAATTATAAAGTCTTTGGTACATTGTATATATATATATATATATAATCATTATATCGTTGCAATTCGATAAATTACAATTTTATTTCAGATGAGAAAATTGCTCAAAATAGTCGACTACGAACGGCCGTTGGAAGTACACGATCAACAAATGAATCCTTTTAAGAGTCGCGACAGACTCGATTATGAACAGCTCGACAGTTCTAAGTTAGATAAGAAATTTAAACGATCCCTCCAAGAGCCACCTGCAACTTATGAATTAGTCGCAGACGAAAATGAATTAATATGATGAAGAAAGAAACATCTCATTTCGCGACAACGTAGTTGAATTAGTGACGATGTTCATCGTTTATATCGTTCGATTTATGTATTTCTATTTAAAAAAAAAACAACTTACTAATAATTAAATTAATAAAGACGTAAATTAGTAATTGTAACTCTTCGTTATCAATCTCTATGATCATATTGATCGATCCCACAAATATATATATATGTGTATGTGTATGTGTAATTCGAAATAAATCGGTAATCATTTTTTAGTACGCTGACGACCTGGTCATTAAAGCGAGTAGCACCCTTGGTCGAACATCGTACGATCCGAAAAATACGAATAGAAATTAATAAGCTGCAATGACTTCTAGGTTCGCTAAAACTGAATACAAATAAATATAACGAAATCTCGAAACGAACGTATATTCTCCTTTAATAGGGATTAACAGAAAGTTTATCATTTTCAAACGCTCCATAAAATATCTAAGGGTGATGTAGTTATCGTGGATTGAGACTAGTTTGTTTTGTCTTCTTACGAAAACGTAACACAAAATTCAATGATCTACCAGATATCTTGGGAATAAAGTGGGCCGTATATCCGGTAGTTGTACTCAAATTTATACAGCTGTTATCAGGCCTCGTATAGATTACGTTACGTCGATTATCGAAACGCGATAAAAAAAACAATTACAGATGTTACAGTATACCGACTCCTTTCGTATCTGTTTGGGTTGCCAAGAGGTGCATTCTCGCCAATATTGTACAAGCAGAACTCACATGCTGCAGAATCTTCCTTCTTACCGAGACAAAAATTCGTAACATATAAGTTCTATCTTATTGTTAAGGAGCGCTATTCTCGTAAATTAATAAGCTAATTAGATACATTTTATAGATATTGGTCGACATAAAATTTACTACCGACTATCCAGTCACGTTGATCTAAATTAAATTACGTCCTTCTAAATACTACATGTAAATAGTGCATTTTAAACATATAAACTTTACGAAACCGTATAAATATCAAACCTGAGATATGCTAATGCTGCTAGCTACATCAGCGACTGAAATGGTCAAAATCACACAGAAAGTAGAAGTGGTCAGTGAGAAATATGAGTTACACATGGATATGAAAAAAAACAACAAAATAATGATAATGAACGGATCTGGCGAAGAAAATAATAACGACTTTCTCAAAAAGTTTGAAGTGGTAGATTACTATATACATACTTGGCTTCAATAATCGCGTCAAAAGTCATAAACCGTCGAATAGCCGTTGGAAGAAACGCCGTGGTGCGATTGAAACCGATCTTAGCCAGCGCAGAAATATCCTAGGATACGAGGAAAAAATTACTGAAGAAGTTGGTTTTCCCAATTGTACTATATGCGGCAGACACATGGACAATGAAACAAACGAATAAGAGGCGAATCAATGCTTTCGAATTATGGACGTGGAAGAGAGCCCTGAAAGTACCGTGGACAGCGCACGTAACTAATGCTATCATAATAGACGGGATAAAGGAACCAAACAGGCTCAGTGCGACTCATGAGAAACGAGCTCTTCAATTGTTTGGACACATCGCAAGAGATAAAGATAACAGAATAGAAAAGACGGTATTGTTAGGAAAAATGCCGAACAAGAGAAGAAAAGGACGACCACCCTGGGTACAATAAAAAGAGCTATATCGGTGGCACAGGACCGAACACAATGGATAAGTATTTGTCACGGGCCACAACAGTCATACTGACAAAGAATAAGAAGAATATATATATATATATATATATATATATAAATATATATATATACCTGGTAGATTACACATCAAATGGACAGACACGATCACAAAAGCACTTGCAAAGTCAATGGCTGATTGTAAACGGGAAGCTGCAAACCGGATAAAATGGAGAAGAAAAATTGAAGAGGCTGTAGCATGAAAATGGTCACGACATCCCTTAGGGGGATTACGACTGAAGATGATGATATATATATATATATATATATATTGCGGTAGACCATTTATGTTATCGATATAAGATATCTATAGAGCATATAGAACGCCTTATGCAGGATCTTCATTTCTTACAGAAATGTTTGTTATATATGAAATTGTGCTCTTCATAAGCTATGTAGAAATAAATATTTTTTAAAATTGAGTGTTCTCCTGTAACTTTCTAGACCATTAAACTTCACAATGAAGTAAATTAGAGATGGATGCAGAGTAAGTTTCAGTTAGTTCACTGTGGGGTGTGAAAGGAAACGAAATTGCTGATGAACTCACCCTATCGTATTAGGTATTGGAAAGTGTGGAAAATTTTAAACAATGATGGTGACAATTTTATTATCAAAACTGAAAAACATACTTTATCAGTCGGTTCAATCATATTTCACGTTCTATGAAGGGGAATAACCACGCTGGCTTCGAAAAGACAAATTCTATAAAACTCGGTTTATATCTAATCATGCTAATTTAAGAAGCGGAAACAATCGGGATATCAAGCAGTTTGTTTACGAATCCGTGTTTTCTTAAAAAACGGAACGTCGACCCTTACACACACGCCCCGATACCTCGTAATACCTCCATTAAGTAATATATTAAATTTAGTCACATTTTTTTAAAACCTCGGCTGCATGGATATACCCTAGGTGTGACGAAAAATTTAATTCTGCAAAACTTGAATAGGTGTTATATGACCATTCGCCACCCCCCCATAATGTATTAATCCGTATGATAGGACTGGTTGATATAAACGCTACATATCAATGAAGTAAATAATAATACCTTAAATAATAAAACGCATAATTTAATTTCCTTAACTTTTCTACAATAATGAATGTCCGCCCCTAAGCCAACCTAGAATCCGATTTAATCCGAAAGATATTTAATTTCGTTTACTCTTTTTAAAGTAACATCACTTTTCATAATAATAGTAATAATAATAATGAATGTTTTAATTTCTTTATCAGTTTATGAGATTAACGATATCGTTTTAACGGTGTATCGTGTTAATTGAGAAAATAACGTCCATTAATTACTCATTAACCGATTCATTTCGTCAAACCGGAGTACCCGGATGATAGGATGAATTTCCAAATCGTGCGATGAGAACAACACTAGTCGATAATTTCGATCAGATAAAACACAATGGATATGATGATGATTACGAAAACATTTCTTATTATGATTATTTAAAAAATAAAAATAAAATAAAATCGATTTAATAAGAAATCAGTTTTAATCTTTTTTTTTCCCGGTTCGTTTTTATCGTTTCGTACGTTTAAGTGAACATTCTTCGACTGAAGTAAGTTGTTATTATACACTATATATATTGAAATCCTCGAAGAATTGATTAAAGGCGATTAATATTTCAAAAGGCGAAAAACTCATAGACTAACCAAAGACTAATAGGTTTTACACTATATGTACATACACGGGTAATAATTAAAGATATTGTAAATTTGAAGATTTTGAGAAAAAGCGTGATTTTTATTAAATGCGTAATTTAAAGTAATCCGTTCATAATTTATATTAAACGATTTTATGCGTGCATTATTTACTCGAACATTGACAAAATAGGCGGTAAAATATGTAAATTAGAGATAAACTATAATTTTGTTTTTATTTTTTTAAATAGTTCCTCGTATTACTAAGAAAGTACTAATTTTTATTCATTTACACTTAAAGCGAAACATAAACACCGCTTTAGCATAGAATTGAAGTTTTGGGTGAAATTAGTTCGTTCGCCATGGAGGTAAAAGAAATATACTTAAATATCTATCGAAGGTCGCAAGATATCCACCGGAATTCGTGACGCTTATCGTGTCTATTAATGTTATTTTTATTTAAAGAGAAGGTTTTTTTACAACTATACAAATGATCGACAGTTTGATAAGGAATTGGAAGTTATTTTCCATTTATTCAAAAACATATCTACCTTGTTCCTTTCGGAATCTATTTATTCCCGTCGTGATAGGTCTATTCTCGGAGGTTCTAAATGGTTTTAGAATTTCCAACATATATATATCCATATTGTAGGTATAAGCATTTTTTTTATGTCTACAACAGTTAAGATTTTAGTTTGATTCGAAGGAATATATTGCCGGAAAGAATAATCAGCCGATCTAAAGAGCTGCTCGTCAATTATCACATATTTACTAGTCCTAAAATATTTTTGAACGTTATTTAACATTTCTTCTCGGGAATAATATGCCATCAAATTGGTGCTATTGAAATATTCGAATCATTTATTACTAAGTAACAATATTCAATGTCGAATCCGCGAAAATTAGACGTTTTGCGCTACTTCTCCCCAATTCATCAGGACAACCGATCAAAAATAAATATGGTTTAAGTGGTCTTATTTTTAATACGAATGGTTTGCTAATTTACTTCTAAAAATCGCCCGGGAATATATCCCTACATAAGATATACATTCCCGGTTGGAACAAACATAGTGAAGATATCCGTTAACAATTCAAGAAGTTAGAAAGCGACGAACTAGCTGATTATAAGTACTCTAGATAATGCTCAAAGAGAAAAATGGACTGATTGAAAACATGAACAAAAAAAAATAACAGCTGACAAGATAAGCTTGGGACTTATTACGGTTAAAGAAATAGTTAATAATCGTAGCGCTACAGTTACACCGAAGATTATAGCGAGACAAGAGTGGTTAATGCGCCGAATTTGAACAAAAACTTCAGTAAATTCAACGAGGAAGGAATTAAAACATTAGCAAATAAATCAGAATGTGCCTTGTGTAAAACGTATGTTACAAGAAGTAGCGCGCTGCATCTATAATTTTTTTCATAAAGGTAGATGAAATTTCTTTAATTTAGGACAAAAACTCGCGTGAAATTTAATCGGTGAAGGAGTAAAAAGATAATTCGGCCGTCCCTTTTTCGCTTTTATAATGTATAAAATATTAGCTAAAAACTACACATATAATCAACCAACGATGTGTATAATTCAACCAAACGAACAGAAAACTAAGAAAAGAAAATTTATATTATCGACGATTAGTGCATCAAAGTGGGATGATAGAATATGTCGATGTCCCATTTTGCGGATGACGTAACAATAGTGTGGGAAGTAATGAAAAAGAAGTTGAAGAATCGGTAAGACAGAAAACGACTGCAGCAAGAAAGTATAATATGTTATTAAACGAAAAAGAAACGGTAATTATGAAATGCGTTAAAAAACAAAATATAATATATGTAAAACTAGGGGGCTACCAATCGTGGGGTAATTTATGGGGGGCTCAATAGGAGTACAACAACAAAAAGTTTGTCCAAATCTAACAAAATTCGCCGAGTTATCCACGAATATCCATCGATGCGTACTTCTTCCGCTAAAAAGCGGGACAAACGTTTTTACCAAAAACATTGCAGGGGCTGCCGTATAAGCAGTGACCTCCGCAAGTGGGAGGTGTACTTTAAAAAAAAAGGTTGTTAATTTATATATATATATATTTAAAAAAAAAGATCGAGTTTATTTGTCTTACCAACCAAACGTTCGTCTGCAACTGCTGTTTGTTGTTTCGTTAAGGGGACTACAAATACCTACTAAACGGAAATATGTGTACGTGCATAATCTATTATATCATAACAAATATCAAATGTTAATTTTAAATAAGTACTCGCAGCTGCATATGATATAATATATTTAAACCTACCTACTAAACGGAAAAATGCGTACGTACATAATATATATTACAATAAATAAATTTTAAATAAGTACACGCGGCTATATATTACATATATATAAAAATATATTTTCTGGGTTTGGTTTGAAATTTTTTTTGCGCTTTATAAGATAGACGTTATATAGAAATGAATATTTCCGCAGTAAACGGTTGAAATTTACTGGCTGTCGTAAAATTTACTATTTAAATTATTGGCTACTATAAAGGTTTTCGTATAAAATTTGTATTGCGTTTCGTTCTAATTACAAATTTCCCGCTCTAACGATAAAAACACAATGTATTAAAACTGCAAGCTATATGTTTAAGAAGGGGGTACCATATGGAACAGTTGAAATTTTTTTTTCGGTTTTTTTATATTTATACGATACATTTCATACAGTAGTAGGCGTCTACAAAGTTCAAACGTTCTAGAAGTAGATGCAGCTTCGAAATTCTTAATTCAAACTTGGGAAACAGTTAACTTTCCGACGTTATTACTCGACGAGTATTTGTTAGATGGGGAGACTACTCGCGTCATTTAATAGGTCATAACATAGGGATTAAAATCCAATTTAGAAATTATGAAAAAAGTCAATTTTCGGAGTATTAAAAATATTCAATTCGCTCTAAAAAGATCAATTTCAATTTTGCCGGTAAGATCCGATCGGTATATTAATTTAAACCATTTCTAGTAGATAAATCCCGATTTTCGGGACGATTATATAAATTTTGTATTTTTAACGGTGATTTTTCCGCAAAAAAATCGGAAACTGTTCTAACCAAATCCAGACCATCCAAATATCTTAAATATAAACGGAAAAAAATATCCGACCTACGACTATCATAATATCGGAGAAAAACAGCGAATTTCCATTTTTCACACGTCAAAACAATCCGATCATCCGTCGATTTAATAAGGTGAAGTTAAGTAAAAAAAAAAGCGGCGAAGCGAGATTTTCGTCGAATTTTCAACCCTTAATAATTCGGCAGGGGTTGAAGATGAGTTGGAACTGTTTATTACACGATCCAAATTATCCTGCTCTGCATAGTAAAAGCCTAAAAACGCCGCAAGGAGTCAAAACACTTTATCAACCTTTTGCTACCAGCTGAAGGGTTAAGGGGGTTGCAGCGGTGTGGTGGTTAGTGGGTGAAATTCTATCGACAATTCCGAGAGAAAATTTGTACCACTACGACCGAGAATATATAGGTGACAATTTCTATTCATCCCTGTATAATTGAAGAGCAGTTGACAAATCACCTCATATTGAACCACGATAAAAGTGGAGTTTTTTCGGTGCGGATGTAAAAGATAGGGGTATAAGGGTTAGAAGGAAAAACCTTCCCCCGAGTAATGAATCGGAAAATGTTTAAAATTCAAAAATCATCGGGGCTTAATTATTTAGGGGATGATTACGAACGAAACAAAAAAAGGTTTGCCAAAATCCGACCAATAACTGCACTTCCTTCTACTACCGTCCGTACCAGAAATTATATTTCCTCCTGATTACTACAGAGCAAAATCTTCTGTTCGTTGTGCTAAACCGTCCGTATAATGTCTGACCATCTTGCAGGAACGTGACCACGTTTTCCTTCTAATTACTAATGACCACAATCCAAGTCATCTGGAGGCATTCTGTAAAATGAGCTACCTAACATGATAATCGCGATGAATCCCTGTTCCAAGTCATCTGGACACTTTCTGTAAAACTTCCTCCTACTACCGTTCCGTACCATGTCTGACCGTCTTGCAGGAACGCGACCACAAATTATATTTCCTCCTAATTACTATAGAGCGCTTCTGTTTGGTGCGCTAGCATTTTATAATATCTACGACTACCCGACATGATGATCGCGAGATGAATCCCTGTTCCAAGTCACCCGGACACAGCAAAATCTTCCGTTCGTTGTGCTAAACCGTCCGTATAATGTCTGACCATCTTGCAGGAACGTGTCCACGTTTTCCTTCTAATTACTAATGACCACAATCCAAGTCATCTGGACGTATTCTGTAAAATGAGCTACCTAACATGATAATCGCGATGAATCCCTGTTCCAAGCCACCCGGACACTTTCTGCAAAACATCACCCTATTACCGTCCGTAACATTTCTGACTATCTTGTATGAACGTGATCATGTACTTATACCATCGAGTAATTCGTTTTGTCCAGGGGATTCTTAACATATATAAAAAATATATATTTCATTTCCATGGTAATGGACATTTATTTAAAATTTATTCACTTTTTGTCGGGCGTTGTAGAATCTGCCGATCAAAAACCGCGGCAATAATTTGTATTCAAAACTGCAGATATCTATAAGAAGGAGGTACCATATGGACCAGTTGAAAATTTTTTTTCGGATTTTTTATGTTTATACGATACATTTTATATAGTAGTAGGCGTGTATGAAGTTCAAACGTTCTAAAAGTATATGCAGCCCCGAAATTCTTAATTCAAACTTGGGAAACAGTTAACTTTCCGACCTTATTACTCGACGAGCATCTGTGACTTGGGGAGACTACTCACGTCATTTAATAGGTCATAGCGTAAGGATTAAACTCCAATTTAGAAATTATGAAAAAAGTCAATTTTCGGAGTTTTAAAAATATTCAACTCGCTCTAAAAGGATCAATTTAAATTTTGGCCGGAAGATTCGATCGGTATATTAATTTATACCATTTCTAGTAGATAAATCCCGATTTTCGAGACGATTATATAAATTTTGTACTTTTGACGACGATTTTTCTGAAAAAAATCGGAAACTGTTCTAACCGAATCCAGACCATCCAAATAACTTAAATATAAAAAAGAAAAAATATCCGACCTACGACTATCATAATATCGGAGAAAAACGGCGACTTTCCATTTTGACACTTTACAACTCCATACCCACACGCCAGATCTACATATCTGATAGCTTAGCTTATACAGTATTATAAACATTATATAGTATAAAGCTGCCAACAAATAATCCGATCATCCGTCGATTTAATAAGGTGAAGTTAGGTAAAAAAAAAACCGGCGAAGCGAAATTTTCGACGAATTTTCAACCCTTAAGCTTGAAGACGAATTGGAACAGTTTATTACGCGATCCAAGTTATCCTGCTCCACATTGTAAAAGCCTGGAAACGCCGCAAGGAGTCAAACAACAAACTTTATCAACCTTTGCTACCTGCTGAATGGGTTAAGGGGTTGCAGCGGTGTGTGAAATTGTAAAGATAATTCCGAGAGAAACATGACCGATAGTATAGTGACAATTTCTCTTCAACCCTGTATAATTGAAGAGCAGTTGGCAAATCACCCCATATTGAACCACGATAAAAGTGGAGTATTTTTGGGGTGGATATAAAAGATAGGGTATAAGGGTTAGAAGGAAAAACTTTCCCCCGAGCATAGTGTATATGAGGAATTTTTATTTCGATCGATCCGATCATCCCCCGATTTAATAGCGTGATTTGAGTGAAAAAGTCAGATTTTCGACGTATTTTCATCCCTTAATAATTCGGCGGGGGTTGAAAATTATGAGGAACATTTTACACGATTCAAATTGCCGACGACTACTTAGTAAAAGTCTCGAATTTCCGCAAAGGGTCAAAACACTTTAGGGGTGTTTTTCACCCGTTTACTACCCGCTAAACGGCATAAGGGGTTGCAACAGGGTAGTGGTTAGTGGCTAGATTTGTAGCGACAATTCCGAGATGAGTTTTTCGCTCGAATACTTTTTCCCTATCTAGATTCGTGCAAAAGTTATGTAGGGTTGAAGAGATTAAGGGGAATAATTTACTTATTATAGTTATTATTATTATTATTGTTATAATCCCTATATCCCTTTATAAAATCCCCATATCCCCGTATTGAGGCGCTATAAAAGTCGAATTTTTTCGGCGCCGGTGTAAAAGATAGAGGTATAATGGTAAGAAGGAAAAACCTTCGTCCGAGTGTGGTATATATGAGAAATTTTAGTTTCGACGGATCCGATCATCTCTCGATTTAATAGGGTGGTTTAAGTGAAAAAAGTCCGTTTTTCGGCCGATTTTCAACCCTTAATAATTCGGCGATGGTTGAATATGAAGAGGAACTTTTTACACGGTTCGAAAGACGCTCGGCTACTTAGTAAAAGCCTCAAATTTCCGCAAAGTGTCATAACACTTTAGGGGTTTTTTATATTAACGGGTAGATTCTGGATAAATGAAGGAAGGCAAGGAGTCTAAATTTGGATGTAGGAGAATGCTGTAAAATATTTGGGAGAGAGTTTGGAAGGTTTGCGATTGTACGTTCGGAGGAATATAACGGACAGGTAATAAAGGAATAGTTAAAGGAATATTGCATGCGGTACATTTCGGTTGGTCACTATTAGTAAATAAGTGCTTGTGAGTAAGCAGTGTGTGGCCTGAGCGTACACGGCACAGGACTACTTCGTTTCTCCTGTTTGAGTTTTGACATGTAGTTGACTTTATCCAGTTGACGTTGTATTGCTGCAGGTTTGAAAATCCTTCGTTTGCTCTATCGGATAATTTAGATCGTATGGTGTGAAGGAAGTCCTTCGTTGGAATTGGTATAGCGGGAATAGGTGATATTAGACACGCTTCTTTTGCGGCTGCATCTGCACTGTCGTTAGATCCCACGCCGTTATGCCCTGGAATCCAGAGGAGAATAATTTTTCCGGTAAACTCTGATGCGTTGGCTAAGATGGATTTGGCCAAAGGATGTTGGTGGTGTGATCTGTTTTGGAGACTTTTAATGGAGCTCAAGGAATCGGTGCAGATAACAGCATTGTTTTTTAGTTCTTCAATAACCACATCGACGGCAATTGAAATTGCGTACAGCTCTGTAGAAAGAACGTTGAAGTTTTGTGGAAGCGGAAATCGAATGACATTGTTTGAATATACAACTGCGCAACCGCAGTGATTGTCTCTTTTGGCACCGTCCGTGTATAGGATGTTGTAATGATTGAAACGCTTTATTAAATTTTCAAAGGAGGAATGTAGACGACTTTGAGAAGTAGGACAACATAGTTCCAGGAGAGAGGTATCGAAGGATAAAGGATGGGATGAGACCGGCGGTATTGGGAAAAGGATGTTGCTGTAGAAGTTAGGTAATGAGATGCATAGTTTATTATACTGGAGCGTGGATTTTAAGTATGGTCGAGTAAGAACAGAAGGTAGAGAAGTTATGGGCATGGGGAGGTTAGGAGTTGTATGAATATGAGTGTGGAATTTTAGGAGTAAATAGGCTTGGTGTAGGTCTGGATATTCTTGTGCTTCATAAAACAGATTGTTTATGGGTGTCGACCGAATAGCGCCTAAAACTAACTTTAGAGCTCAGTGGTGAATTGGATTCAATAATGTTAACACTGATTGCTTAGCTGATGAATAAGCCGGGAAACCATAATCGCATTTAGATTTTATTAGGGAGCGATATATTCTCAAAAGTGATGTTTTATCTGCGCCGTATGTTGTGTGAGGTAGCTTCCTGAGAAGGTTTAATCGTCGTGAACATTCGGTTTTCAAGTGGTTGATGTGCATTCTCCAATTTAATTTTTCGTCAAATATCAGATCTAAATATTTGATGTATGATGTAGAATTTAGTATTCTGTTATCCAAAATAATACTAAATTGATGAGCGCAATAGCGAATACGGCAGAAGTGCATTACTTTGGTTTTTGCGGGTGAAAAGGATAATCCATTTTCTTTTGACCAGTTATTGAGCTTATTAGTGACTTCTTGAAGAACTGTTTCGCCTGTTCTGAGGTCGTTACATCGGACAAATATTGTCAAGTCGTCAGCAAATAGGGACTTGAATACTAAAGGAGGTATTTCTTCAACAATAGAGTTTATTGCGATGTTAAACTGTTGGGCTTAGAACCAAGCCTTGCGGCACACCGTTGATGATGGTCATGAAGGCTAGACACGGTGTCTCCTAGTCTAATAAATAACCTGCGATGTTCTAGGAAATTTTTTATAAAAACTGTCATGCGTCCACGTATGCTCCATTTCAGTAGTTGCTGGATAATTTTTTGATGATTGATTGTGTCAAATGCCTTGTTGAAATCATAGAATATGGCTAATACATGCTGCTTTCTTGAGAATGCTTCAATGATTGTATTTTGAAGGTGGTATTGAAGGTCTGTTGTCGA
The DNA here is from genome assembly GCA_032883995.1 of Coronaproctus castanopsis. NCBI lineage: Eukaryota > Metazoa > Arthropoda > Insecta > Hemiptera > Monophlebidae > Coronaproctus > Coronaproctus castanopsis. Next base: position 111,851,303 of record CM065053.1, read on the forward strand.
TCGCAAGGCTTGGAATCCACATTGATATTTTGATATAAATTTTTGCTTGTGTAGAACCCATTGTAATCGGGTATTTATAATTTTTTCCAACGCCTTACAGAGGACAGAAGTTAAGGAAATGGGTCTATAGATCTCCAGCTGAGTTGGGTTTTTAGTTGACTTTAAAATTGGAATCACTTCTGCTATGCGCCATGAATCTGGGAAAGTACCAGTGAGCCAAAATTGGTTGAAAAGTTCCAGCAACAGAGAGATTACTTGATTTGGAGCAAATTTAAGCATGTTAATGTGAATTTTATCACAGCCTACAGCTGTTGGTTTTGTGTTCTGAATAGCGTGATGTAGCTCTTCTAATGTTATTGCTTTATTATAAGGTTCGTGAGAGTCATCATCAATACAGAGTGGGGCTGCGTGATTAAGCGATTGCAAAGGCTTGTTTGAAGCAGCTGCGAACTGATTGGCAAATTCTGAAGCAGCTTGGTTAGTGTTAGCAATTTTAACATTGTTAACAATAATTAATGATGGTTTATGGGAGTTGTGTTTCCCTTCGAGTGAGTTAATTTTATTCCATATCACTGAAGGGTGAGTTTTGTATGTAATAGTTGAGGTGAACTCTTTCCATGATTGTTGTTTTGATTGCTTCAACACAAATCTAGCTTTTGCTCGTTCTTTCTGGAAGGTAATATGATTCTCCATTGTAGGGTGGGCTTTGAGAAGCTTAAGTGCTTTTCTTCTAGTCCTTATTACCTCGGCACAATTTTTGTTCCACCAGGGGACTCTTTTGCGTTTGTTAGATCTTTTGTGGGAAGGATGAGTTGTGCAGCGGTAAGCGAGATTTACTAGATGACCTGAAAATGTTTGAATTGCTAATTGTGGATTTGTATTATCAGTAGTAGGAAGAGATGTGTTTTTCCATAAATGGGAGTGTTTCCCAATTTGTTTTTCGGTAATTGCGATCAATTTTATGTGTAATACTATTTATGTGTTCCTTAATTAACCCTGTTACTAATATAGGGATGTGATCACTCCCTGCTAAGTCATGGTGGTAATAGACTGATATGGAATTTGATATCTGAGATGATGTAATGACTAGGTCTAAGGTTGACCACTTAGTAAATTACTTTAGATACCTAAAAAAACATAATCGCTCAAGATGGAAGAAGTGACGTAGAGATATCAACTAGAATTAGTCTAGCAAAAATTTACTTTCAATAAAAAGATATCTTTACTGACTTCAAGAAATATAAGAATAGTAACTAAGAAGCAACTAAGAAGCACTTCGTTAAATCATACGTATGAGGCATACTGACGTATGAATCGGAAACTTATCAGCCGTCAAATGTATAAAAGAATCTTCGAAACTTGGTATTACAAAAAATTAGTTGGGCAGAAAAAGTTACAAACGAAAAAGTTTTTAAAAACACAAACCAATCTAGGAGATTAATTCACAAGTTAAAAAGTCGGAGGGTTAAAAATGGGTAGGCCACTTGTATCGACAAAATCCAAGTTTCGTACAACTAATTGAAGAGAACAAGTAGAACGACACAGAGGAAGGCCAATACAGAGATCAGATGATAAATGACACGGGAATAAAAGTTATGAAAAGCTTTAAAAGAAAGGCAGAATACAATTTTAGTTGAATTCGCTAGGATCGTGAGTCATAAAAGTTATCCACCAAGCTACAGATTGAAGAAAATGAAGACGTATCACAAGTAAATAACTTATTTCTCTATATAAATAAAATCTTTAAAAGAAACTAAACTATAGGTTTGAGTTTACACTTCATTCTATAGCAATTTCTATTATGTTCGTTTTATCGATTTAATCTAACTTGTATGTATCGGATAGAATTCGGATTTAGGATTAATAAATTCCTTTCAATCGAAATTTAAATTGTCTAAAAACTCATGTGGGATATTAAAAATAAATGATTTTATTTAATAAAATATCAATAATACAACCAAATTTAATCGTGTGATTTACAGTTAAATCTAACGGAACACTCGTATGTTTACACACGTATGCACACATATATATATATATATATATATATATGCATTAATAAAGTTTTGAAATAATCACCTAATTCCGTTTTTCTAAATCGGCATAATTTTTTTACTTTCATTAACCCTTAACTATTTTTACAATCAGCCATTTCAATCTCAAATTATGTTACGAACGGATTGTTTTATTATACGGCAAATTAGCTTTGTTCGAATGTGTGTTTCTTTCCCTCCACTATCTATCTAGATTCTGCCCGTCTTATACGATTATAACCCATGTCCAACCGTCGTAGAAAAGTTGAGTTTGGACATAATTTTTAACTTTTGTGGGGCACTTGTGTTAGTAAACAACTGCTGTTTCTTACGTGAATGCTACTTTTACATTTATTCTGTACGCGATTTCACTCAGCGAGCTCTGATTCTATTTTTTCCTAGATTGTATAGTCCTACGTTTTTTTTTTTTTTTTTTTTTTTTAAAGCGGGAGGGGAAAATCTTCATAAGACACTGATATATAAGAATTTTGTTTTTATTGCTGCAGTGCATATAGATGCACTACAAGGGAACCAAAATCAGCGTGTGGGATTTTTACCCACTAAAAACCCCCTCCCTCTAATAAAAAAAAGGGAGTTAAAGTAGTGACCGACAAAAACGAAGAGACCTCCACACTTAAAACTAACTTATTGTGAATGAAGAAGGGATGAGATATATATTCCCTTCTACCATCAAGTAAATAGTATTGAGTTTGTACAAAAATTTAAAAAAAAATAAAAACATAAAGTAAAAGAAAAATATTAAAAAAATAGAAGTATAACTCATACCTAAGAAAAAATGGAAAAAAAGATTATTAAATTTAACTACATACTTATAATTAGTAAACATAATATACATAAAAATACATGTACATACACATATGCACATATGAATAACTAAGAACAAGAACCATTGACCCCGCTACAATCAAATAAAGACTGCCGAGAAATTAAGAAATTTTATATTTTAACAACATGACCTGCTCAGCAAGCAAAAGGAAATTCCTAACTTTCCTGCCAACAGGAAATACATCAGTAGGTCTAATGTTGTGTTTCTGACGGATTGAATCAAATGCGGGACAAATAAACAGTGTATGATGAATATCATCTACTTCACCCAAGTTACAGCAGGTGCAGCGAGGTTCACTAACAAGATGGAACCTATGAAGGTAGGAACCAAACCTGCCATGACCTGACAACACCTGAGAACTATAAAAGTTAACATCAAATGCTAACATCTTCAATCGTAAAGAAATATCAGGCAGGAAGGCATAAGTCTTCCTACCGGTCTGAGCTTCATCCCATCATAGTCTAATGTTTAGTTTTGAAAATTTTATTGACGTACCGATAAACATTTTCGCGTATATTTTTTTTTTTTTTAATTTTTTGACTATGTGATTATGGAAACATGATTTGAAATTCAGTGATCTTTAATCTTTGAACTCATAATTCTTGTCTCTTCAAATGTTTATTCGATTATCTTATCAATAAGTTAAGGGAAAAAATTACAATATAAATATCTTTGCCTAACTACAAGATGTAATCTTACAATTGTATTTCTCAGTTTATATAGCTGATTTTTAGTTCACCGCCCGTTGTGTTATAATTTGTTTATTTCCTCAATTTAAATATTTTTCTTCATTCATCATTATTATAAATTCCTGAGTATCGTGACATTTATGATAACGTCTGTGATATCATTCTTCTCATCTATTCCCAGTTTTTATGTAGCTTGTCTAGTCAGCGATTGATGTCTTGCCTTCGATTCTCTTCTCACGTACTTGTCCAATTACTATACACTTCACTAAGTTATCCACATGTAATAGATAGACATACGCCTTTTAATTTTAAAGTCTTTCAAATTTGGCACATTTGTTTTATTATCCTGGACATTCTACGCCGTGTGCTGCACATCTCTAAAGCATCAATTGTCTGTATCCTCCGCTTTCTTCGGACTACATACAGGAATGTAACCAATATGAGGATATTAATCAATTGTAATTTTTGATTCTTCTAGATTTTATGTAATGTTCCCCCATTGGTAGTTTCTTTATTATAGATATTAATTTAAACCGACGAGATATATCAAATATAAATAAAATCTACGTACGTATTTACCTATATTCTGCTTTCTTTTCACTAGCAATTTTACAGTTAAATCTTTTCCGTCCTAATTAAAAATGAACATTTGAAAGATTTTCTCTTGTTTTCTATTTTATTTTATTATTCGTGAAATATCTTATATTGTCAATAGGCAATTGATCTTATTTTTATCCAAGTCGACTTATTGTTTTATGTATTTTATTTTCGTTTTATTTAAATAAAATTAAATACGTTTCCTCGACTTAATCTCTTCTCCAATATATTTCTATAATTTTTCGGGTTTTCGTATATTTCATTTAATTTCATTAATTTGTTTAATTTTAAAACGAATTTGTTCGCATAATGCATTTTTCACAGTGACTGATTTGGTCTCCACCTGAATAGAAACTACGTTCATATATATATATATATATATATTTCTCTCACCTGCGTAGAAGTATTCAAATTACTGTTTTCACCTATTTTGTATTTCATCTTCTAATAATATTCCTTTTTTACTGTTAACTCATTAATATTTTTCGTTATATCTTTGCAAATTCCATTAATCCATTTTCCTTTTACACATTTGCATTTTAGATCTTATTTCATGTTTCTTTCTCCCTTCGTTTGTTTTACAGGTTCTAATGTAATCTACGGTTTCCTCAAATTTAGCTTTAGCTAACCATTCACTATTCTCTATTATTCATCGTGTTTCGTATCTGTTTCATTCTCACATCTTGAATTACTCAGTATAAAATATTTCTTGTACGGACCGGTTAAATAATAACCAATATGGGTCGCATATACATACGTACACAGAACAGCACACTCATATATATATATATATATATATATATATATATATATATATATATATATATATATATATATATATAGTTTATGTACTTGAATTCTTTTTATTTAAATATATCCGGCATTTCTTAAAGTTTTTCAAACACAACACGCGCGTATATATATGTATATATACATATTTTGTTTCAGGATGAAGCCGAATCTCATTGTGTTGCTTATTTTTATTGTGGGTCTCTCAAATTTAACGGACAGTATTCCAAATCGTAACGATAATACAGCAACCAGTTTCCCCGAAGATACGTCCAGTGAGCAAGACGATGACGATTCGACAGAACTTGAGGTACTCTTAGGTTTGGTTTTATTTTAGTTTTATATAGAGATGTATGCGATATTATTTCCGTTATTTATCGATTAATAATTTACAGTAGCCAAATAAAAAAAGGACGAACAAGCAATTAATAAACTGTACCTTAGCTAATTACGCTAGTATTTACCCCCTCGATCAACTATTCAGGAAAATGGACAATCCGTTAATAACACTTAAATCACAAATTTAATTGCAAAAACAAAGTTCTTCTATAAAACACAGTAATAGTCTTGTCCCTAGTTGTACGATGATGTCCATAAAACAAATCTAGATAAGATTCGATCGTTCCGGTCGAAATATTTAAGAATTATAGAAAATTTTCCGCATATGACGCACGTTCGAACTAGTGTAAAACACGGAATGAAAATAAAAACCAAATGTATGCTATTTTATTAAAAAATTTTTTTTTAAATACTACATAAAGATAATCACTTTGGGGATTGTAACGCTCACGCGCTCTTTTTTCCAATTTTTCACGAACTCTGACGAGCATGGGTTGACGTATGGTCGCAATTTCTCTTCGAATGGCACATTTCAAGGCCGCAGTGCCCACCTTTGAGGAGACCCTACAAAAAAAATCCGTCGACGTCAGATCCGGACTACAAGACAGGTAAAATCGATGTTGCCGAATTTAAATTCTGCCTTAACAACGTTAAAACAGCTGCAGGTGATATGCGACGTCGCTCCGTCTTCTTGAAACCAACTGCTTCGCGAGTGGAATATATTTTTGACGAAGAGTGGGGAAGAAGACTCATTTAGCGTGTGTGAGTAGCGGTGGTAATACCATTGACAGCACATTCAAGCCGCTCTCTTGAAGTACGGCCGCAATGCAAGGGTTTCGCACGAGTAACGTGATGACAACCGCATAATAATTTTTTTTTTTTTTTTTTTTTATTTGTTAACACTTCCGTTTAAATCGAAGTGAGCTTCGTCGCAGAAAAATATGCTATCGAAATCGATGTCTCCTTCTTCAATCATGATTAGAAGTTTGTCACAAACTTATAATGTTTTTGGCTTATCAGCAGGCAGCAATTTTTGAGTCACCCGAATTTTATATGGTTGCATATTTAAATCGTCTGTTACTATTCTTTGTACTGTTGTTCGTGGCATTTTCAGAGCGGTGGCTTGGCTACGAACGTGTTGATTCACGCCGAAAATAACGTTCCACGCAAATGTTTCTCGTTATAGGAAGCCGTGATAATTGAAACTGTACAAAAACGAATCTCTCACGTGTACACTAAACGTGGAACACGCGGTTTGCGTTCTAGCAGTGTTACCAACTGCGCTATTAAAAAAAAAAACCAGCCCATCTTCTCTAGATCACCCTATATTTACGCGAGTCATTACAGACGCATAAAATATATACATACATAAACGTATAGTAATTTTGGTAATTTATAGATATATTTATCTATACAATTGACAAAACTATATATAAAAAATTTACGGTTCTTTCTTCTCTTTATATCGAATAGATTGATTTCAGTTGTGGGTAGATTTCACGCAACCCGTCAAGAGTGCGTCTGAAATTTCGTTAAGTATTCATTGAAGACTATCCTGGTTTCGAATGTTCGTCGTGGACACCTACAATTGCAAGCACCGTGATTTTTAATTGTATAATTTTTAGCTGCTCGTTGCACCCTCCATATTTTCTGTATGGATAAAGTAAAAGTTGTTAGACTAAGCGATACTTAAAGACGCCGGAGCACGCGGTTTGCGCTCTAGCACTGTTATCAAGTGCGCTATTCAAAAAAACATAACCGTCCGTCTTCTCTGGGTCACCATATAAATATATATATATATATATATATATATATATATATATATATATATATATATAAGTAATTAAACAGTGTTGTTGTTTTTCTCTACACAGGTAAAACTAACGAATAAAACTTCGACTAACGTTACTTCGGCCGAATACGAAAACGATCCGTCGTCATTAGAAACGAATAAAACGGATAAAAACGCGATCGCAGATCGGTCGAATGATACAAAAACGGTTATCTTAAACAAAATCGCTCGATTTCTATCGGCTCTGGATCCGGCTACGAAATTAGAAAGTTTACTAAAAAAATATAACGGCAGTTTAATAGCGACTATAGATAAACAAGACGATAATGGACCGGTAATGCATTTGAAAGGTATCGAACAATTCTGGCAGAGTGAAGACGGTAAGAATAAACTACAAGGTTCCGGCTATTACGATAAACGTTATAACGGAAGCGGACAGCAAGAAGATCGTTACGGGGCTAAATTATCCTTAACCGGACCGTTAGTAGTTAATAACGATAATATTCTTAATAATAACGATGATAATAATAATTACGACGACGGATCGGTCGATATCGGATTGAATCGTTTGAATAGTCGAGGAACACAACTGAGTTTCGATACTAGTCAAAATTTATGGCGAAGCGCCGACGGTCGAAGTTTAGTCAAAGGCGAAGCGTATTATAAGAAACAATTCGGAACGGAAAAATCATCTAATCGTTACGACAGTATCGGCGGTCAGTTAACGTTCGAAGGCGTACCGCCGGCTAATTTATCGCCGGTTATACGATTTAATCAACCGATAACGGCTCGAGCTAGATTTAATCACGAACCGGGTAAAGACGGTACAGACGTGTACGTAGAAGCGAACGGTAAATTATGGAGTAACGATAATGAAACGGCTTACGTCAAAACTAAAGCTTATTATAAAAAGAATTTCGGTAAATTGGCCGGACATAATTATGGAACGCGTTTAGACTTTAACAATAAAGACGAATTGAAAGTAGCGATCGATTTGAAAAAAGATTTATATCGAGCGCCTCGATTGAACGTCGATCTACGTCATCGATTGTGGAAAAGCGCCGACGGTAAAGACGAATTCGAAGCTAACGGTTATTATAGTAAACATTTCGAAAATAATTCGAAATCCGACGAAAAATTCGGTTTCGGTATCGTACTTAATCATATGCTCGGCTAACATCGATAATAATTATATTCAGTGTAGAAACGAGTTTTTTACTACAGCAAATAATACATGTATCGATATATTTCGCAGTTACTCGACAAGAACGATTATCGATTTTTCGATAACGCAATGGGATAATTCACATCAGAGATTGTATATATTTATCATACACACACACATACATATATATACAAACGAGAGAGATAAATTGCGTATTTGATATATACACTTATACATTTACTTAAATACATTAATATAATATTATTCAATATAAAAACTTTTATAAAGTGCACACATACACACAAATGTGCGCGCCCAGAAATATATATACATACATATATATATTTCTAACATACGTTTTCGTATCTGTAGGTATATACTTTTATAAGTATGGATATTACTATTAGTATTTCTTATCCAATAAAGGAAATAGCTTCTTGTTGATTTTATATGTATATATATATATTTGGCTTTTTAGCTTTACAATAAATAAATAAATAAATATATATATACATTCTAATTTACTTATTCGGAAATGTATATTAATATATTTATTTTATATACATATATATATTTATATACATTTTAATTTACATATATATATATATATATATATATATATATATATATATATATATATAAATGCGTGTGTGTGTATGTCTGTGTATATATATATATATAAATATATATATATATATATATAGTTATAATGATTTATAGATATATGAATTTATATAAATGTTCATCTGCATGCATCTGTGTATGTTAGAAACATACTTTCGAATGAATAAAAATCATTATTCACATAATTGTAAATTTATTATAAACCCATGTACAAAATTCTCTGGAAGGCAACGGGAAACCACTGGAGTCATTTTCTGAAAATGCAAAATAATGTTCCTAAACTTACTTCCAATATTACTTTGGACATTTGCAGTGTCGATACTCAATATTACTTTTGATTTATCTATAAACGGCAATGATGCGCATAGCTGGTAATTACCGATATTTACACACTTTATGTCATTTATATATACAGTTGTAATGGAAGTGTAATTTAAAATAAATAAATAAATAAAATAAAATAAATAAAATAAAATAAATAAAATAAAATAAATAAAATATAATAAATAAAATATAATAAATAAAATATAATAAATAAAATAAATAAATAAAAGATTGTCGTGATTATTAACAGCGTAAATTATGTTCGTGCGAGTAATTTTTATGTCATATTCATTTTTACAAGTTTACGAGCGAATATTATTTATACAATACTTTTCCAAATGTATTTATCGTAGTCCAAAATTGGTTTCATTAATTTTTTTCCGGCTTCGTCGTAAATTAATAATTTGTTTCGAGCGTAACATGTTTTTTAATATTCAGTTATTCACGACGACACGTCGCACTTACAGGCGTATTTACGTTATAATTATATTTTAATAATCGTCCGAATTTTGTAACGAGATAGTAAAATACAAATTAAAGGATTATTATTATTATTATTGATTTTATTCGCGTTAATTCGTATTTTATCGTTTGGTATATATTAATCGAAAAGCAGTCGTTTTATTTTGACCAATAAAGTAATTATCGTTACCGTTTGTTAAAATTTAGAAAATTAAACGAAGCTTCTTAATTTTAGTTACGACCTTTGCAAAAGTCTTAATGTACATCCCAACGCCAGTAGTAAAAATAAATTCCCTAACTCGGAGCTATGACAATTACACCGGAATAATATTATGTACAATGTGCGTAGGTTCGTAATATATCTATATATTCACCTATTCGCTTTCCTCGAAATTTCGTCGTGAATAAATGTGGATTATTTGAATCGATGAGAACCTTCTGTTCAATCCGCTTTCCCGTTCGCGTTGAGACGTTTATCCTGTGTAGGTCCTTTCAAAAACGAGACATTTTGAACTCAACTCTCGAGAGTATTCGAAAACGAGCATATTTTCCTCGAAAGTTTTGATAACGTTTTAATTATAACCTTCAAAAATATAAATAAGTCTTCTAGACTCATTCGTGTTTAAAGTAAATTATAACGCTCCGAGTTCATTATACGTCCTTTTTGGTAGTGCTTCCTTTACACAGTGCAATATTTCACAGTCATAATCGCTGTAATACACACATACACACATACACACTATATATATCTCGTATTACATCTGTTTTTGTTTTCGTTTTTTTTACTTTACTCGAGCGTATCTCATTATGGAAGAGAACACAGTTCGAACGAATATCCGTTGTACTATCGTGTCTACTTCAACAACGGTGTACATATAACAATCGAAGTCAGATATCGGTTGTTACCAACTGTTAAAAGAAGCACGCTTCATTTTTCAGACATACAACGCGTGCAAACGGGCTGGAGAAATTGATCCTGCAGCGAAAGACCAATGAAAAAAGAAGCAAGGTAAGTCGATGCCGTTATATCGTTCAAATAGCGAAAATGGGTAGATTCGATTTACAACGAATTATGAATCTAACGCAGGATCGAAGCAAGTGGCAACGTCTGGTAGCTTGCATTACATAATGCCACGGCATTCGGATACGGATAAAGAAAGAAGAATATATATATATATATTAATATATCGTCTCATAGTGTATCGGTACTACTTGAAACGTCTAAAACTTCTTTTGACCAAACCCCTCCAACCAACTCAGCTATCCATAAAAATTGGTTTTAAATGAAAAGTAAAGAAGCAGTGGAAAGCAATAGCGAATCACCCCATACTTGCTTCATCAGGAATTGAGTAATCTTAAATATATTAAAATCTGTCAGTAATAATATGAACAACATAAACTGGAGAGAAGCAATGATTCACATGCGGAAATGTACACAATAAAAGAAAGAAACACCGATAGAAATTCGAAGAAGAAAACCTAATCTTGGAAAGAGATGAAATATAAGTCCTAGATTCATTACTTTGTTCGCCAGTAGTATGCGCACGCATGTATTATGAACAGGGTAAAAATTTGTTCCGCCGCGTCAAGTGTCCGCACTTCAAGGACTCTGGTTGCAAAGCAATTGCAACTAGCAGTCGCTAATACAGCCCTATGTAAACTCTACACCCGTATTAGCATTAGGCATCACCATATATGACTTTGCATCAAGCATGCAACCACCAAACTTTGTAACTAGACATTTCAAAGCGCAAAAGATATTTTACTTTTCATAATATATTCTAAAAAAAAAATAGAATTAAAATTTACTTATTTTGTTTAATCTCCATAAAATAATTAGTACTTTCAACTATTTCATTACAGCATTAATTTTTACGGTGTTCTGGATATTTCTCATGGTGTTATCCATGCAACCTTTATATACGAGCCGGCACTAAAGTTATTTTACTTTGATGAAACTTAAAATCTACTATAATTCCGATTTTATAAAAATATCAATCACATACGAAAACAGAGTATTAAAATATTTTTGGTTTTCATTAAACCAGTAGCGCCTAAAAAAAAACCATTCAGTTATCGAATCTGCAAGAGCGACGATAATATGTTAGAATCATATACGTCATCAGTTTAAGATCACTGAAGCTCGTAAAATATATCGCGTTCACAATTTTCATATAAACAAAAAAAATTTAAAATAATAATTTTAATTTTTGAATAATATATATCTCAAGAAAAAAATAAGCTGGAATTCAAAAACCGAATATACACTCACATAATGAACAAATTCGTTCCTGTTATAAATCCAGACATATTGATAATTTAACCGCCATCTATCGAAAAAAATATATATAATGGTTCACAGAAACCCCGAAAGATGGCGGAAAATATCAAATCCGATGATTTTTTGAATATTTAATTATTACGCGGGGGGAAAAATACCTTTCAGGATTATTAAAAAATACGAGTATATTTGTTCGTGTTTTCCGTTAAATTGAGAAGTATAAAATAACATATTTGAAATTATTATTATTATCATTATTATTATTATGAAATTATTTTTGTAATGACGTCCGAATTGATTTCGAATGGAATAGAAGTGTACAAATTCTACGAGCAACTGATAGCGATTAATTTAAATATCCGAAATAACATTTTAACTTGCCCTTTTAGGGAATTACATTCTATTCGTATATTAACATGTTTTTTTTCTAGTCAGACAATTTTATCGGCTATTATTTCCTTAGTTACAGTCCGTAAAAAATATATACTATCAGGTAATCGTGATCGATAATTCGTATAAACGGACACTGTTAAAAAATTACTAAAACATTAATATCGACCTTATTTTTATATTAGATTCGGTAATTTCCGCACCTGTAGCAGTTGTCTTACTGGTTTTATTTATTATTATTTTTTAATAATAAAACATATTCCGATTAAATGAATGCACTTTCATATACGTGCCTGCAGATTAAAATATACACACATGCCCGGTTTAACAAAGGGCTATGGGTGCTGTAGCCCTGAGCCCCATGCAAACAGAGGCCCCACTCCGTTAAGAAACTTTCTAATTTGCATAGCCGCGAAATTTATAAATAAAATCGAAAAAATCAAAAGCTATATACCCTAAAAAAACGTTATAATCCCGAAATCGTTCATCCCACATAAGCTAACTCGTCATTAATTCAAAAACCGTAAATCAAAAAAACGTAAACCCCAAGGCTTTAAACCCACATTACCAACTCGCTGTTGAGCCAAAATGGTGAATTCAGAAATACCTATAGACTCCAACCTACAAAACGGTTGTCTGATTAAAAAAAAAACCCTCTTTTACTATGTGTAGAAATATTATAAACGAATTTTCTCGAGTACTTTACTTATTTTATATTAAAAGGGATGTCGAAAATGAGCGTAAATAACAATTACACGATTTACCTTTAATTTGGAGTGTTTTTAATAATTTTTTACTGTTTTAATTCGTAATTTTCGGATTAATTACGAGTTGGATTATGTCGGTTTTGGGGGTATACGGTTTTTGGGTTTATAGTTTTTGAATTAATAAACGAGTCGAGTTATGTGGGTTTAACGTCTTGTGTTTACAGTCTTTGGGTTTATGGTTTTTCCCTTGTCGAAGGACTTCGAGTCTCTGAAAGTATTAATCCGGACCTGCGCACACACACGCGTGCGCATCAATTATTCACATGTTTGAAAACAAGGTCATATTATGAGGTCTGCTGTGATTGCATATTCTAGTGTTCTTATCTATATATCTACTCTCTCCCCTTTTCTACCCTTTCCATCACTCTCTCCCTATATATATATATATAATATATATTGCTTAGAATCATAATTGATAAAAGTGTAAGCCCAATAGTTTAGCCGACAAGTTAAATTTTAAAAATCGAGGCTACTTCTGTACAATTTTGTTGTTGGGTTAAAAATTTTGCCAAAATAAACATCTCTAAAAAGTATATAAAGGACCTTTAGGTTATGAAATTTGGTTGATTTTTTCAAAAACCTACTTTATAAATGTAAGTTACAGCATGTAGTCTAAAACCGTCGAAAACTGTTATTTTTAAACTACACGATGAAATCAGTAAATTCTACGCTAATAATATATCGAATTTATTCTATTCGATTTCGACTATACGCTGTAACATATATTTATAAAGAAGGTTTTTGAAAAAAATCAACCAAATTTCGTAACCTAAAGGTCTTTTATGTACCTTTTAGAGATTTTTATTTTGGAAAAATTTTTAACCCAACAACAAAATTGTATAGAAGTAGCCTCGATTTTCAAAATTAAACTTGTCGGCTAAACTATTGGGCTTACTCTTTTATCACGGTATCGCCAATTATGATTCTAAATGCAATATATATATATATATATATATATATATATATATATATATATATATATATTCCGGTAAATAAACTTTTTTACATGAAATTGAACGTGTTAAATTTTATAAATATTTATTAAAGTAAAGTCTTTATTGTGTTTTCTGTTGACTTATAAAATTTTATTATTCATCTTTATTTTACTCGCTATCGAATTATCGTTTATCTATATTATATTTTTGTATGTTTTTCTTTATTTTTATTTTATTCGCTATTGCGTTATTATTGTTTATATTGCTGGTAGAGTTGAGTGCGTTGTTTAAATCATATTGACCGTCGGATTATTATTTAAAAATACCGTTTTTATCTCGCTTTGATAATTTTTGTAAATTTTATATTTTATAAATTTGTATATATTTTTATAATTCTTATTTTTATATTCGATTGATAATGGCTTAACAGACGAAAAGCTTTGTGATTTTCCATAAAGAAACAAAAATAACAGCGATTTTAACGTCTTTTTTGTTGTTTCTTTTTTTAAAAGTCACTACATTCTAAAATTTTCAAAGAATCAATTGTAGTCTCAGGAATCAAAATAGAACGCCGGAACATATGTTATTAAACGCCACATTCCATGCCGAACCACCCAACGAGTATGGAAATTAATACCGATAGAAGAAGCGGTGGACGCCTGAATCGGAATATAAACTGTTTCTGTAACACACCTAACGACCAAACAAACAACAGCTAAACGAATAAACAATTATCTATTTTCGATTGTTTCTATTTATTTGCACTTCGAGTAAACGCGACAAATATTCTAATAAACGTCTACGGTATTATTAAATCGTCTCCGGCTATCGAAAAGGATATGATTATACTCATTATTAACTACAACAGAGGAAATAATTATAAATGCAACGGATCAATGGAGCCGAAACAATGGAAATGGAGGCGTATAAGAATACTGTGTTTTTTTGTGCGTGTTTGCATATATATATATATATATATATATATATATATATATATATATATATATATATTTATATTTATTCTTCAACAAAATTCGTCTCCTCATATAATTTCTCATTCTTATGCAAATTACTTTTTACCCGTTCGTAAGTCGCGTGCTCGCAGAAAATAAACACGAGGGTGGGTACTGATGGAAATTATTTTTTAAGCCTCGGTCACTTTTTTTTTATGATGATGATGATAATAATAATAATAACTAAAAAAGAAAATTATTAAACATAATTGAAAAATAAGAAATTATTTAATAGTCGTCTTCTTTATCTATACAGGCTTTCTTCGTATCTTCCCCTTTGCTGTCAAGCTGACAATCCCATCAATTCTTATCCCATAGGTCGTGTATTGCACTTTCCTGTTATTACTTGTTCCTTTTCTTCTACACGGGTTGGAATAATTTTATTTGTGACTATGGTATCCGGAGAATTTTTAACAATCTACGATAATACCGCATTTCGAAAGAATTATTATTTTTTTTTAGTTGTTTACTATTCTCACTAATGCATGCTTCACGTGAGTATCTTACATTATAATATCCAAACGAGCAATTATCATATATATATATATATATATATATATATATATATATATTACCTCAGATACAGCTTTAACTATTTCAATGAAATTTTTTACATACATATAATATATTAAGTAATTGAAAATGGTCCGCATGGAAACGACAAATTAGTACTTCCGCCAAAAAATTTTTTTGAAATTTCGATTATTCTCATCGTCTTTTTCTCAATACTTAAATGCACGCTGAAAATTTCAGCTCGATCGCATTGATGCTTTCAGTCACGATGTTTCCATACGTATACCTTTAATGTATAGTATCCAAATAAATATTAAGGGGGGCGTCTACTTTCGATATTTGTCGAAGCTGACATTTTTGATTTAAAACTACCGAAATTTAAATTCTAGACGTTATTCAAATATTTTTATAGTTACGGTTTGTAATAGCACATTGTTATTTTTATATTGACGATACCCTAATGTATATGTATTTCATCGTATTGAACACATATAATAAACAGATTTAACCTTTTCAATTTCTGAACTATTTCTTCTTCGTCGCGAATTGACATTTTCAATTACGTTTGTTCGGCTTTTGTATTTTCTGTATTTTCTTTGACTATACATCGTTTTTATATCTCTCTTTTTAAAAATTTAGAAATTTGTTTCCATCTCTATGAACTGACTGTAAATCGTATTTCTATACTTTTATGATTCACATTTATGTATTTTTTTCTTTATTAATATATATATATATATATATATATATATATATATATATATATATATATATATATATATATATATGTGACGACGATCGTCGTGTGTATACCACTTATATGAACTAATTTATTAAAAATAAAATAATTAAGAATTTTTATACGATATTGATTATAAAACATATTTGAATGAAAGGTGTGTTTAGGGCTGGATTAAACATTTGGGGGACCCTTGGCCCGTATAAAAAGCATTTATAATTTATTAAAATCAAATGTTACATACAGTTTCGACTTACTTTTTGAGTTAGAAATTCGTCTATTATATCGTCGAAGTTGATCGACTGAAATAAATAACTTTCAATACATAGAAGTCTGTATTCGTCTAATTTTTTTTGAGTCATATACTACTTCTATGTTGATCTTTTACTAAAGCTAGTCGAGAAAAGGTTCTTTCACCAGGATTGGCTGGATTATTTATATATATATTTTTTACTTAGTTAATAGAGGCCCCCGTGACACGTGGGGCCATGGGCCCCATGCGTTAATCCGGCCCAGTGTGTTCTGTGTGTGTGTGTGTGTGTGTGTGAATAATAAAAAATCCAATACAGAGCGAGTAAAACCTTATTAAAATAGTGCTATGTGGAGCGCTCGAAAAATACGAAAGATTGCGCACGCATCTGTGAGAAAAGGCTAAAGTCGATTTGATCGTTGACGATAGATTTAGCTGTAGTTCCAGTTCTGTTGCTGGCTTTTAAATATATAAAGTATCGTCGATACGCGCGGACAATTGTTACATTTCTTAAAAAACTATATTAAAATTCAAACATTTAATAGGGCGAAATTTTGCCGTTCTAACGGTAGCATACTTGCTCGATTATGTCGATAGTATCGATTAATTAATATTTTATTTGAAAAACTATTTTATTTTAAAGTTTAAAAATTATTTTAATAAAATAAAAAAGAAATAATAATTTTAAAAATTATTTCGTTAATAAACCTTCAACAGAATTTTAAATTTTATTATTTTAATTTAAAAATTGTTCATAAATGGCTGTTTGGTGTTTGTAATGGTTCCTCTATGGATAACTATTTGAAATAATTTATGTTCCCACTTCCGTTTATCGTTGCTCGGGCTGTACATTTATTTATTATCCCGTTTTTCTAATTTTTAAATTTATTTATTACATTTCTAAAATTTATCCCTTCTAAAAACACAATACGAAGTCCGAATATATCCGATAGTCATATCAGTAGTTGCATATAGGAAACCCCTCTTAATGTATATGTATATATATATATAATCATAATCATCAACATATTCATGAGCTAGGTCCGCGAATCGTGAAATTAAGAATTCCAAGTTCTTTCAACCTTGTTCATATAAATATATATATATAAAATTATTTAGAGTAAAAGGTATATTAGAAATTTTAAATAAACTAGAAGAAGCACCGGCTTTGTCAGAGTTCGCAAACTATGTTAAATACAATTTTCGTTAGTTATATTCCTCGTACGAATTACTTCTTGTCTTCTACACATTACCGTAAAAGAGTACGGGATAGATTTAAACATCGATACATTAGTTCTGTGCGCATTTGTAGATGGCGTTAGTAGATAATGTAAACGATTGTCGTTCCGTATTTATTTTTTGTATACATTTTCAGTTTAAAAAATAATTACGGCGATAGGAAACACATCTATGATTCTAAATCGCTATGTTACATTTCGAATATAGAAGTGCAATAGAGTTCTTTTTGTATAACCCAAGACAAAAATACAAAAATGATATATAACTCCCTAATTAATTAAAATTACAAAAAATTGAAATAAGCATAATAATAGTAATAATACTTAAATTAAAATATGTACATAAATTCGTGTTGTTAGTGTGATTCGTCGTATTTTTTAACAATGGTTGATTGACAAACAAAACTAGGATATTTTCCAATAGAACTGAAATAATAAGAGAAAAATATATATGTAACGTTATACAGTGATCGATGGACGAATAAAAAAATGATTGGGAAATTTTGTTACACAAATATATATATATATATATATATATATACATAAACAGGTCGGTACGAATTACCGACCTATAGGCCGTGTATATTCTCGTCATTGCTATAATATTCGATATTTTGTACATTCGTTTGCTCCGATGGTATTAGGTTCTCGCTCATACTTCTCGTTTATTAGTCTGTCGATAGTACGTACGGAATCATGAAAGTATCGACGTCATAATTAAAATTACAAACGAATAAAAAAAAGAAGAGAAATCATTTTTATTTTTTTATATCGAATATTCGTCGCGCTTAAGAAACTACTACAAACGTTGGTATTTCCTATCGCTACATAGCGCGGATCAGAAAAGCATAGAAGAATTAGAAATGACACGCTACCGCAGAATATTTCGAATTCCGTGGGGTAGCAAAAAGAACTAATTCATCAATCTTAACAGAACTAAATATCAATGATAACCGAAAGGCTACTATCACGGATATACAAATGTATGTTGAAATTTTTCAGCAGCCATATATTACGATCTGATGAAATAGAAAAATTAATTATTCAGGTAAAAGATAAATGGAAAACGACGAAGAAGACGGTATCCAAACCGGTATATAGACCAAGTAAAGTGTAGGACCGGTCTAACGTTTGAAGAACTGATGAGGGTTGCAATGGATAGGGCACGATATTGATTGATTGGTCGAGCAATCGAAGATGATGATTTTTCGCCTAAAGTGAAATTCATAAAAAGAAAAATATAATAATAATAATAATAATAATACTGTAGTCGATTTGAGGGACAAGAAATGTTAGGCATTGTATTATGTTTGAACTACATTTTTCATATTACCGTAATAATTATATCGGTCCCATGGATAATAGCAAAATAATAATTGAATCCGGCAATACTCGTTAGTTTCAAAATACTTAACAGAAAAGAGTGGACGAGACGCAGAATTATACGGTGTATTCTTCTGTCTTCAACAATAATTCCTATACCTCTACATATGGCGAAATACTAATTGTAAGCGACTCACTCGCCGCTATAGTAACTTTCAAGAACGCAAAGTTAAAAAAAATCCTCTTGTTAATCGCGTAAAACAATCTTTTCTTCGCCAATTATCACTGCATACAGAACCAGTATCTTTCTTATGCGGTCCAGGTCATAAACGAACCGTATGAAATGAAGCGATTGATTTGGCAGCCTCATTTCACACTGTGTTTCCTCAACAACCTATAATTTAAAACAACCCTAAAATACTTCATCCACCACAACTAGTAACAGAAGTGGAATTCATACCACCCTGTAACGTCTTTCTTGCTATCAAACTTAATGTTGAATTCTGGAAATCAACTGTTAATTTATAACAGCGCTTAGCCCAGACACCCGTCTTGGCCACATGTCACTCTCTCGTGACCATGTACGCCTCTTGTTCTTTTGACAACTTGCATACCGCTGTCTTATTAGTAATATATTACTATACTGTACTCGGTCCCATCCTATATTTGTTCGCATACCTTATCTGCTTTCGCCCCCAACAGTCCTTCGACTAACTTCTCAATTATACAATTCATCTTCTCCTTCAACTTCGTTTACTGCATCCAACTAAGTAATCGGTGCCGTAATAGCCTCGGTAGTTATACACGACGCTATAAAAATTAAAATAAATAAATAATTTTCAACTGCGCGCTGCAACGCCAAGTTTCCTTTTTATGTTCCTATTCAATTATATACATAATGTGCTAATACAAAAACAAATTCTTGCGAACCACGCTTCGAAGAAGCAATGGTCGTATTTTTTTCTGTATATATTTATAATTGAAATTGGTAACATATTTTATTTCACTGAATATTTTTTTTTTTTTTTTTTTATAAATGATCTGAAATTAACTTACGATTTTCAAGTTTAGCGAAGGACGGATTTTATGTATCAGCCGTCCGTTAAATCATTTGGTATGGAACTAATCGAAATACAAATTACAGAATACAAATATTGGAACTAAATAACGGCACAATGTATAGCAAATAAGGTCGAAGAGTAATTCGTCTCGCGATTAGAGACGGCACCTTTATTCCTTTTAACTAACTATCTTTAAACCTTTTTCTCACTCTGTCTCGCTTGAAAATAACCGTTTCAATGTAACGACTCGTAAAAAAACAGGAACGTTCCGCTATTTACATTCGAATCGTCTTTTGTCACAGCTCCAACTAGGATAATCCTCATTGAACGTAATAACTTTAACTAGATTATTTGCATAATTTAAAGAAACAAACACATACATATTACCCCGGGGGTATTTACGAAAAGTTAGAAATTTCCAAATATCTAAACGAGTTTGATTTGGCGCCACGATTTGTTGTTCGCCTTGATATTTTTATTACGAACGTTCATGAACAATAATTATTTTAAAAATTATTATTCATCATCAGCGTCATGAAGGTTGTAAAAATAATAATACTAAAATAATAATAATAATAATAATAATAATAACATTATTATTAATTTTATTATTATTTATTATTATTAATTATTATAATCTTTTCAGTGTAGCCTGAACTACGATTATTTATAATGGTGATGATGATTGTTATTACTTCTTGTTTAATCTTTTGAATTATGTACGGATTTTGCCGTAAGTAAAAATTCTATTCTTCTAAACGTTAAAGATAAATCAACCAAAACGAGGAATTACACGGGAATCGATTATTAGGAAATTTAATAAAAAACATTAAAAACATTTTTTTTCCGTTATTACTACACTTCTTACTGTTTTCGTCTAAA
The DNA here is from genome assembly GCA_032883995.1 of Coronaproctus castanopsis. Classification (NCBI taxonomy): domain Eukaryota; kingdom Metazoa; phylum Arthropoda; class Insecta; order Hemiptera; family Monophlebidae; genus Coronaproctus; species Coronaproctus castanopsis. The sequence goes on from CM065053.1 coordinate 111,872,356, forward strand.
TTGGCCATCTGTGACGTACCACGTGAATACGACAAACTTTTTCTTTTCCTTTTTCCCGCGCTATTTGAAAAATCCGGTTTTACTTTTTACAATTAAAACGAATTTTTCCAGTTTCCCCCTTTCGCGTTAGCATAGAAAATACCATCATCTGGTATAATCGACGATATAAAGAAACGCAATAAAATACATTCAGAAGCTCTAATACGCTATTTCGGCAGGTGAGAAATTTTAACGCCTCGAATTCGATAAATATATGATTATATTTATGTAAGTTAGAAGCATGAAATATACGCAATTTTGGTAATTTATAAATGACAAGAACAATTACCGAAGCATGGAACAAATTTTGGAATTAAAAGGAATTCTCAAAAATAGAAGCTGGAAAATTAACCTAAAATATTCTGGAAAGACACGTCGTACCAGTTTCGCTGTATGGCTGTCAAACGTGGTCTATGAAAACAGCTCATATAGACAAAATTAGTCGCATACAGAGAGCAATGGAGAGATCTGTACTTGGAATTAGAAGAATTGACCGAATTTCTTCGGAAACCATAAGGCATAAAACCAAAATGAAGGACATTGCAAAGATGGCAATCAGTCTGAAATGGAGCTCGGCTGGTCACATGATTGGTCGGAATGGTTTGGCTGCGAATGTGACCGAGTGCATTCGAGATTACAATAAAACAAGTGTAGACGTAGGCAACCTTTAAGGTGGGCTTCAGACAGCGTATGGGAGTTGGTTGCGATTAAGTTCGGATAGAACGGAATGGAGGAAAACGTGCCAATTATATGACGTTCATAACGATGTCTAACTATTATTATTATTTATAGAGGTGTCTGATTACGCTTACATGTCATATAATATTGTTGATATATTTATGCGTGGGAGGCCTTCGGCCGATATTTGGCGAAATAAAGGCTTCATTTATTTATTTATTCACAGTTATATTTATCTACATAATCGATAAAATATATGTATGAAAAGTTACGGCTCTTTCTTCTCCTTTTATGGAATAGATTGATTTCAGTTGCGAGTCTACAATACACTATATCGATTAACCCGTTAAGACTGCGTATGAAATTTCGTTAAGGATTCATTGAAGACTGCGCTAGGACAATCGTGGATTAGACTGTTTTACTTTTAATGTTCTAATTTTCAACTGCTCATTGCACCCTCCATTTTCTGTACGATTCATTGAACACTCCGCTAGAATAATCGTGGTTTCGATCGTTTGTAATCGTACCGTTACTTTTAATTTTCCAATTTTCAGCTGCTGCTCGTTGTACTCTCCATTTTCTGCACGGATAAAGTAAACGAGACGTAGTCTAAGCCATGCTTATTAAGACGCAGATTAACAACGCTTTCTGGTAATGCGATACGAGATGGTTTTTCATTGTATTCTTTTTTTTTTGTACCGAACAATTGAGGATAACATAGTTAGCTAGAGACAATTTATACCACGAGAAATTCATAGAAACCCGATAATATTTGAACTGGGGTTGTACGTATAAAATTTTAAAATATTACCGCTACGCCACGATGTTCTGTCGATATCGTTTAACATCTAATTTTATACGCAATATATCTTCAAGTCTTTCGAGTTCCTACTAGAATCGTATAGAATCTTGGGAAAGAGGCAAATTCGTCCATAGCGTTATGAAATCGGGTGTAGAAACAGATGCAACGATACAGCTTGACAAATGTTATCTCCGACGAGTTGCAGATGATTTTAAAAATAAAAATCCAACCAACTATTCGCAAACATCGCTGTTGAAACAGTGCTAATGTACGAGGGACACGACTGGACAATCTGAACATTTATTATTTATAGGAAATGTTAGGATCAGTATTATTAAAAATATCTAGATAATGATGACTGGAATATTTACGAATTAGCTTGAAAACAATAGTAGGTCTCGCGTGTAATGTTAAAAATAAATTTGCGTCCTATTAACAGACGCTTAGCACGATCCAATATGTTTAATTTGCCGAGTTGTCGTTAATTAAGCTTTACGAATTTACAAAGCCTCAAATTAATTAAAGGTCAATTATGGAAAATAATCTAACCACGCCCTTCAACAGCCTTTCTGAAGCCGAACGCGTATAGATGTCTTACAGCGAGAAAAAATAGTGAATTTGAAGGATACACCCAGGTTAAAATAAACGAAATATAAAAATATAAACAACTTGCAATGATTTAATTCCTAATATATCGCTTATTTAAATGATTTATACTCGAGCTAAGGATACTCGAAAATGGCAGATTATTAAAAATATTTATTTGAGTAATTTTACAAAAAGTAGCTTAAAATAATAACTGTAGCCAAGTGCTGGCTAATAATTATATTACTTTATAATACGTGTATATTTATAAATATGTATATATAATAAGTTATATATTTTTATCCTACATCAGACCATTGCTGAATGTAAGTTTTCCGCAATATCTTAAAGTTGACGGCTTAACGTAAGTAGTTGACAGTCGTTCACGTCTGACTAGATAGTGAGGCGGGAGTCATATGATACACTGGTTTGCTTCATTTTGACTATCTGTTCGATCATGTTACATAATCTGATTTCCAGTATCCGAGCACTTGGCTTTTAGTCGGACCGCGTTATATTTAATATTAATCGTTCGATCGTTCGTATTTTTGAGACGCGGTTAAATAGTTTGCATTTTAAGCGTATTGATAGTTCACTATTTTCAAATAAATTAATCTTCCGCTAATTATTCGTGCTAGTGATACTTTACGATTAGATATAGTAGACTCAGCTACTTGGACATGCGCACCGCACGTATGCATATCTACTATAGGAAACTTTAGTTCCGATATGCGATATACGAGATCTATCGCTGTTAATCGTATCTTTGTCGAATATCGTAAATTAAATCGCGTAAAATTTATCGTGTTCTTTACTTAACGTACATCTGACGATTCCAACAGTCTATCCGAATTAATCATGTTCCACCATCGTACACATTGTAGTATAATTCTCTAACTTATATCCGTGTCTCGTTGTTGTTTATACAGACACTCATCTAGTGGATACGTGTAACATTCATCGATTTAAATTATGTATTAATACTATTCATTTGTAATTTTTGCATGATCGATACACGATTAAATAAATTAAATAATTCGGATAGTTGTGAATTCCCGAAAAACATCTTACTGTGAAGCTAGATGCAACACGATTTATAACTAATTCATTTTAATTCCCTGAAGATGACATAACTACTAAAAAATTTACTTAAACTTTACATTTACAATTATCTTATATCTGTACACTGCTAGATATAGGTTTTCTTCACTTCCTCCCAATTGCTTTTATTCCGTACCTCTCTGACTCAGTTCTTTCGCGCTCCTATACATATATCATTCCACCAACGGAATAACGCACCTCCTCTTTGCTCCGTCCGATCCAGCGAGAACTATTTCAGCACACGCTTCGTTCATCATTTGTCTGCTTTACGTGCTACGTGGTGTGACAACTTTTTCCACTGGTAACGCAGTTTTTTTACTGATCCATTAAATTCTTTTAATGATATGCTGGTCTAATGTTCAGTATTAACTCTTCGTGCGCTGTTTGGCTCGTCCGTATCTTCTATAAAATTGACACATTTGTATTCATTCTTTAATGTGTATGTAACAAGCACGGGGGGTCATATATATTCATCGTATAAGTCACTTCTAAGAACATAACTGGCCGATGTTGGCTGTGTGGAAAAGCATCCAGTGTTATCCCTTGAGGTTTATCAATACAGTCTACCATGTCGTTTGTAGAAACAATACACAAATCTGGTGTATATGGCTTGTTCCATCTTGTGGATCTAAAAGTTCCATTGTCTTTTGCATTATAGATCAGTTCCATATTGTTTAACTCTATCCAATTGTTAAGCATCTTTCCGTTTTCATCTTCATCGGCGTATCCCCAGTTTGTTGAGTGGCTATTGTAATCACCAATATAGATCGAAGGATGTTTAAATATTGGAAGTATTTTGGTTTTCCACTTAACATTAGGGGGTTTATAAACATTCGTTATAGTCGTGTTCGATATTTTAATTACTATGAAAAATATGTTATTCCGATCTGATATTTGAATTATCCTCGTGATTGATTGAAGATCATTACGGACGTATGTTGCTATACCATATTTTCTATGTGGGATATGTGCAGCTATTTTAAAACCGACCAAATTTCCTCTTCGCGTTATATCTTCATCAGAGATGGTATGAGTTTCTTGCAGCGTAATTATATCGATATTGTGTTCTTGAATTATCCGTGCAATACAATCTGTTTTGCTCTGGGATAGACCTTCTATATTTAAGCTTAGTATTTTGAAAAATCCTTTACTCATATATAAAGAGTTTTTAATGTCGTTATCATTGCGGGAGTCCTTAAAAGGACTATTTCTAAACTTTAGCATCTGTTATTCTCAACATACCTGGCATACCAGTGATAAACTCAGTTCCAAAAAAGAGATGGAACTTCAAGAAGGCCAACTGGGATAATTTCAGGGATCATATCGAAAATGCACTAAAAAATATTACCCCCTCTCTTAAAAACTACAACTCATTCCACTGTGCAGTTAAAGATGCAGCCAGATATAGTATACCTCGTGGTTTTAGGAAAGAGTATATTCCAGGTTGGTCAGCCGAATGCGAACAGTTACTGCAAAAGTTTAGACATACACAAGAAAAGGAGACGGCAGAAATACTACTTACAAAACTGAATAGCGAAAGACGACAAAAATGGATCAATACAGTTGAAAACATCGATTTCACACATAGTAGTCGGAAGGCATGGAATCTTCTTAGAAGATTAGGGACAGATCCGGTGAACACGCGTAAAATTCAGGCTCAATTAAAACCTGATAGAATAGCTACAAGACTCTTAAAATTAAGTAAATACAAAATGGATAAGGAAGTATCCTCAGAAATTAAGAAACAATTGTATAACCTCAAAAGAATCCTAACACCACATAATATCTTTTCAAAAAATATTGAAATTAATGAGTTAGAAGCGGCATTAAAATCTACCAAGAGTGGCAAGGCCGCTGGCTTAGAAGGAATTTACCCAGAATTTATGAAGAATTTGGGAGAAACAGCAAAAAGATTCATTATCACTATTTATAATGAAATATTAGATGGCGGTCAATTGCTCAGGGATTTCAAAAAAGCAAAGGTAATTGCTATTAAAAAGCCGGGAAAAAATGGGAACGACCCGGCGGAATATCGACCGATATCTCTGCTATCTATCCCGTATAAAATTTTTGAACGAATTATATACAATAGAATATCCACAGAAATCGAAAAATACCTACCTGTCGAGCAAGCTGGTTTTCGTACTAACAGATCTTGTGTTGATCAAGTAGCTGCATTAACACAATTTATCGAAAATGGTTTCCAGAAAAACCTAAAAACAGCGGTTGTTTTCCTAGACCTTACAGCCGCATACGATACAGTTTTGAGGCATATTTTGTTGATTAAGTTGTCAAAATTAATACCTTGTTCCAAAATTGTAAATTTACTAAACAGAATGTTGGCTGATCGTTTCTTTCGCGTGTTCCTCGGAGATAAAAGTAGCAGATGGCGAAGAATAAACAATGGTTTACCTCAAGGTTCCATTTTGGCACCACTGCTTTTTAATGTATATCTTCAAGATTTTCCAATCATACTGAATAGTACCGTATTTCAATACGCTGATTATATTGCAATTCCAGTGCAAGATAACGATATTGCCGAATGTCAAAGGAAGTTACAGACGGAATTAAACATAATAAGTGCATATATGGGAAAATGTAATTTACGACCAAATCCGAACAAAACTGAAGTTGCCCTATTCAACCTTAATAATAGGCTAGTAAATACACAACTAAATCTGACAATAGATGGAACGCAACTTAATAACACGAAGAATCCAAAATATTTAGGAATAACGTTAGATCGTTCGCTCACGTACAAAACACACCTAACTAACCTAAGCCAGAAAATTAGAACACGCGTAAATATCATAAGAAGATTAGCTGGTACGTCGTGGGGATCAACAGCTAAGACTTTGCGCATATCCGCTTTATCATTAGTTTATACAGCCGCGGAATTTTGTTCGCCGCTGTGGATGAACAGTTGTTATGTGCGGAAAGTGGACGTTCAGCTTAACGAAGTAATGCGTATTATCTCAGCAACGATACGCAGCACACCAACTGCATGGCTTCCAGTTCTTACGAACATTCAACCGCCTCATATTCGAAGAACCGACTCGTTGAAAAAGAATTCAGCAAAATTTAAAGAAAATGAAAATTTACTAATTACAAAATTTATAAGAGAAGCACCTAAAGTTAGATTAAAATCTAGGAAATCCCCATGGACAACTTTGGATCAAGCACGATTTTCATTCGATTGGAAAGAACAATGGACCAAGGAATGGAATTCGGTGTGTAATTCGTTCATAAATGGATCCCTCGTCGAAAACCCTTCGGAGCAACCTCTAGGAATGGAACTTCGACGAAAGGAGTGGCGACTCTTGAACAGAATCCGAACTGGTCATGGTAGATGCGGTCACCTTCTGCAGAAGTGGGGTATTTCTGATTCGGCTAGTTGCTGTTGCGGACATCCCAAGCAAACAATAAAACACATCGTCGAAGAATGCGAAGTATACTCGGAAAATGGGATTACGGTTGAAGATGTACATCATCTGCGCGGCGGGAGTTTAGACTGGCTTTCCCGTTTAGAGCTCGATCTATAAATCAACATCATACGATACGATACGATACTTCTAAGAAGCATCGATATTTCCATATTTTACAATACATTACTTAATTTTCCGAATGCTTACCCTCGATAATAATTTTCGCCCCACTTTCTTTATCAAATGCTCATTTGTTGTAATTAATTAATTTATATATATATATATATACATATATATATATATATATATATATATATATATATATATATTCATTCATTTATCATCAAGTAGTAGTTTATCTTCATCGGTATTTAGCATTAACTTGGTTTTATGCGGGTCACATTTTTCATTCCTACTTCATTTTAATATACATATCCACTGTCGTTATAATGTAATTATTTTGCGTTATCGATCAAACAGTACTATGTCGTCTATGATTAAATATTGTCCATATCCTTTTACAAGTACTGAGATCAAAATTAATTTTCTACACATAGTAGCGTCGCGATAAATTATTTTGGGGGTTATAGTGTGACCCTGTCTAACTTCCTCTCCTTGTATAATTTCATAAAGTTTAATCAAGTATAATTAACTATTTATACTCATAACCCGATATATATATATATATTTAAAAAACACCACGTCTCACATATTATATATATATATATATATATATTTAAAAAAACACCACGTCTCACATATTATATATATATATATATATATATATATATATATATATATATATATAATAATATGTGAGACGTGGTGTTTTTTTAATATATATGTATAGACCGTGTTAATGATTGTTGAATATATATATTATACACATATATAGTCCTGCCACAGCAGCATCCGGCGATGATAATAAACGATGTTTATTCGAGAAGAAACCTGTATATCGTGAGGGAAGTTCGAATATAATTATATAAATAAATCTCGGACGAATTGGCAATCCCATCACGTTTGCAGGCTCGCGTCCCTGATTGAAACGTGTTAATAAATTAAAAGTTCAGCTGCATCTTGTATCACCTAATGCAATCAATCGACGTACGTCATGCCGTATAATAAATTTTTAATCCCGAAGTGACGGCAACTCCGGTTCTAGCCGTCCGTAAAACGAAACGGAACAAAACAAAATCGCGTTTAGAAACCAACTCGCCCGAGGGATCAAGGACGACATCGTTCTTCATTTTTTTTTGTTAAATGTAAAAGTTGTATCAGATTTGCAGAGGTGCCTCTTTAAATAGGACACACTACGTAGGTAGTACACACGTAACTACGATCAAATTAGTTCTCAAACGAATAATCGATTTCGTCTGGATTATATACGTATATACACATATATATATATTAATTTTTTTTTTTTTAATTTCCCTAAATTTTACGTTCGTAAATATAGGAGCAAACCTTTACGGATTTAAATTTACAGCTTCTACCAAGTATATTTGTAAAAATATTTATTATTTTGTATATTATAGACTGATTTAGAGCAACATTCTTTACAAATGCAAGTAATATTAGTTCTAACTAGATTACTGATATTATTATTCGTAATAATAATTGTTATTATTTATGTACATTTCTGAACGGTTTGATTATTATTATTTACACTTTTTTTTTGTATTTATTTAAATGGAAGATTGTATTAAAAATGTGTCTTCATTAGCATTATAATGAGTTCGTAGCATTTCTTCAAGATACCAACGTACGTTATAACATTATCGTGTTAACTGAATGCTGGTCATAGGAATTATGCCGTTATAATATTCTAGGTTACAAAATGTGTGCACAGTGTAGAAACGATCAGAGGGTCTAGTGGTGTCATTACTTTTGTTCGGTAGCCATTTCCTCGATCTAATATATTCTCATGGTTTTGAAAGCATCGTTGATCGATCAACATTGGGTATAACCACTCGAAATTATCAGTCTTCTCTAGATCATATATTCGTTCGTGGAATAGGAAATAGTACTGCGAACGTATCTGTTACTTATGGTGTTATTAAAATAGATCCTCAAACGATCTATCAGTAACGGCTATTTATATAATCTCTAAAATATGTCGCCAGCCAGTTCATTATTATTTTGATAAACACTTAAATAAAGAACTGCTCGAGACGTGTGATATCTCTTACATTTATGCTCAAATAACATAAATATGAAGTTTGGTTTGTTACCAAAGTTAGTGAAATATAGCTCAATTATTTAAGGAAAAAAGTAAAAAAATATACGAATCTTATAGAAGAAGATCGGAATATATCGCAAACGAGGCGATTTACTTAAATAATGTGTAAGTCTGATCTATTAAAACTTTCATTATATATTAAATAGAAAAATTCCTCAATGGTAGCGCAAAGACCTGCCAGGAAAGCAAAAAAATGAAAATAGTACCGCACAAAGTTGTTGAATAATTATGATCGGAGTAAATACTGGAGATTGATAAATAAAGTTGTTACGCAATAAATATTAACGATACTTTAACTACGATTCGTAGACAAGAGAAACTAATAGCTGAACATTTTAATGGTTACTTTGCTAGCGGTGTTAAGAATCTCTTAGCAGAACATTGAGGTAAACCAAAAGACTACTAACGTGTTAAATGTATCTAATCAAACGGATTCTTTTGCATTTTTTGAATTTACGCGTGACGATTAAAGGAAAATTTAAATTTATCTTTTTAATGCGTCTGTATTTGCAGCAGTATTTCCAAATGTACTGAAACAGGATATTATTACAACGGTTATTAAAAAGGAAAGAATACGGATATCTCCAACTACCGACCGAAATGCATTCTATCAACTTATTCGAAAATTGTTGAGAAATTTCTTTAGCTGTAACCAATACGGATTTTTACCTAATAGGATAATCGATGATGTTCTATTTCAGCATATTTCTCATATTGTTGAAAACATAGAAGATGGTGATGTTCGGTGTTAGTAATATATTTTGATTTATGTAATGTTTTAGATCATGATATTTTGTTTAAGAATATTACACGCGTATGGTTTCAGAGGTAAAGCGAGTTGTTTAAATCTTATTTATCTAACAGGTTATGTTACAAAAATTAACAACAATTTCGGTGATTCGGTTGAGGTATAATATGATGCGCCACGGGGTAGCGTGCTAGGCCCGTATCTCATATATATAAATGATTTATATAACACAGTCATTTCAGGTCGTATTTTTAGTTATGTCGATGATACGGTGTTACTAGCAAATTTGCGTTAACCGGATAAATTACAAATGTTGGCCTTGGCCAAATCTCGCATGCACAAAATTTATGGTTGGTTACTGGTGAATCGTTTAGTAATAAATTTGAATAAAACGAAATATTTAATACATAGGTTTCAAAAGGAAAATTTATAGGAAAAACTAAATTTAAAACTTACTGATATTTCAATAATGTAATTGAAAGAGTGACCGTGATTAAATCTTTAGGTATCATTTTACATAGTAACTTATCATGGGATAAGCACGTGAATTATGTACAAAAAAATTAAGAAAACTTAATTTTTTCTTTTATTATTTAAAACAGTATTTTTCAGTAGGTCATATCTTACATACGTCTTACTCTATCAACCGATTACAAGTCACGGCATAATGCATTGGGGTTATATGATGTATTGATGTGGTCAGCAAAATACGATTCAACATAAATGGACATTCTGATCACATATTTTTAAATATGCAACAGTTGTACGAGGTACATATTTTAGATTACATTTCGAAGCGTAAATCATGGTTTAATGTCAGGTCAGTAGATAGTGGGACGAGGACAGCTGGTACCAAAAGGGCAAACGTCCCACGTCTTAATAAGTTTTACACACACGAATCCAACTGCTATACGTGGCAGCTGTAAGTGTTAAATTGTTGCTTAAAAAAGAATGTATATAAAGTTGCAAATGACTATGAGGAGGCCAAAATGAAGTGTGATACAAGTAAATAAAAATAAAAATAAAAATATATATTTATTGCTCCTAAAATTATTGATCTTATTTATTATTAATTATTTTAACTATTAGTGATTTTTATTAATAGTTTTATTGTTCCCGTTTTAAATATATATATATACACAATTTTAATATTGTATGTAGGAGATCCTTTGCGAATAAAGTCCCGTAGGAATCTTCTTCCGTGTTATAAGTTATAAATAATTACTTTCGTGTTAAACACATTTCGATCTTTATACGATTGTATTTTGTAAGTATTTGTGTAATTTGAATTTTACAATACGTATTTATGTATATATATATATATATATATATATATATATATATATATATATATATATATATATATATATATATATACATATCTATAGTCGGTAAATTATATAATTTAAAGATAAATATAAAAACACAAAAAACAAAATGGATGATAATCGGAAAAGAGAATAACCTTAACGAAGTCTCCATTAAAATTAATAAGAGGAAGATTGAAAGAGTTCAGAAATTCAAATACTTAGGCAGTTACATTACGGAGAATCTAGATCTAGATACAGAAATAAAAAAAAAATGCGATACGGTCGGAGGTCGCCTTTACCAGTATGCGGAGTCTCTTCTGTGACAGATCCTTACGTTTAAATACACATCAAAACATTATGCAGTACTACATATATCCAATCTTATTATATGAAATTGAGGCAGTAACATTAAACAAAAGGCAAATAAATAGGTTGGAACTGTAGAGATGTGGCTACGTATAAGATATTGAAAATAGCATGGATAACCAAGACATCGAATCAAAAAGTCCTTGGATAAAACTGAGGGAAGATTAGTGAAACCAGTTATTCAGAAAAAAATAAAGTACTTCGACCATTTAATTTGAAGAGACAAATATAAACTACTACAACTAATTATCCAAGGATAAGTATATGGGAAAAGAAGTTGGCGAAGACGAAAACCATGCTGGTTGGGTAACATCAAAGAATGGAAGAAAACTCATGTAAGAAGTCAGAGAAAAAAATGTTGATTTCCATTTGCCAACGTTCTTCGAAGGACTAGGGCCTAAGAAGGTGAAGATACATAATCCATATGTAAATTTTCTTGTATTATATGTAATTGCGTTAGTTTCTAATTGAATTAATAGATTCATACTTCAAACTGCCTTAACAGATTTTTGTCTTTATACGATAAATTTTAGCGTATTTTACGAGTTTATAATTCAATTACTGTATACGTAAACATGCTACTGTGCATATACGTGTATGTATGAAAATGTTAGTATGTGTGATATGCATCGTGAGTGAGCAGCGACATATATCGTGCGTATATGTGATTTATTTTATTTACTTTAATTTACTGTGAATCGAACGGAATTTTGAAATTGAATTTTGAGTGATAAAACCTTTTTAATGTTCTTCGTTATTTATATGCAATTACATATTACCCCTAAATTTCGTTTCGATAAAAGCACAATTTACAATTTAAAAATACCAAAAAATAGGCTTTGTCACACGTTAATTTCAGGAGAAGTATTCGCGTAGGAACGCGTAACCGGAAATATAAAGTTATTTTAGGAATTTATGGATTTATGGGTTCACCGGTGTGTACTATGCGACTTATTTATGGGCACTTATATTTGCACGAGTATATCCGGTCGATTTAATTGGTAATAATTCCTGTATCGGCGGTAGTTGCATTTAATTCTACGCTGCTCTCATTATATATCCTTATCGAATTTTACTAACGACATATATATCGCTTTCGTTCCTTTTTATATTATCAATATTTTAATATAGAACACCTAAGTCCTATATGGAAATATGGGATACAAATATGGGCATCGAATCGTAAAATAATCCAGACAGCTCAGAATAAGTTTCTTCGATTAATTACCAATGCTCGCTGGTTCCAACGAAATGATACACTTCATGCAGGTTTACAGATCAAATGAAGTAATACAGGATTATGCTCTACCAACACCACAGAAGATCATCCAAATCCGGAGGCCTTGGCACTTTTGTCCACAGATCGTGACTTAAGAAGGCTTAAACGTTTCAAACCTACTGACTTGGTTGTTGCTAAGTAATATACGTAACAGAGCTTAACCATTGGGTTAAACCTCTGCACATGTTGAATAATCATGATTGCGGCTTGTTTAAAGTAAAGTTTAAGATTGCAGAAAGGAAGTAGCTGTCTTTTCTTAGAGCTACATTTAAAAAAAAAATGTATCCTTATCAATTAGATATGAAATAGCAACGAGAAAAAGAACGTTATGATCGCTAATGATTTGCCACTCCGGCTAAGACTAAAAGTTCTATACCGCTACGTTATTTCGGTACTTTTGTATAGGGACCTTGAATGTCAGCGCTGATATTTAGAGGCTACAGAAATGTGGTTTCTAAGGAAGTTATTAAGAATTTCAAACAGTAATGTCTTGAAAAGAGCAAAAGAGCTGGTGTACAAAAGAGGCTCGTCAAAAATATTAAAAAATAAAAAAACCCTACGTATCTAAGTCATATTCTAAGAGGAATGCGGCACATACTATTTGATTTTCCGCTGTATAACAAGGAAAGGAAGTTCAATGAAACAAATTTTAATTTAAAAAACAAGTCCATAGCAAATAATTTCGAAATTTTCGCATTTCAAGTATTACATTCCAGATTTCAAAAATAACTGATAGCTTCGCGCAGTGGTGCAATGTTGGTATAAAATTATATGTATATGTGCGTGTGTTTATATGCGCGCGCGTGTGTAAAAGTGTGTGTGATTGTTTGTATTTGTGTGTTTATTCAATGTCGTCTCGATGACACCATATGTGAATTCTAGATCACTTATTCAAAATATGAAAATTATGTGTAAATATTTGTAAATTTTTATTGTGAATATCATGTACGATATATCATTATAAATATTTTTCTACATATATAAACATTGTAATTATTGTATAGTAAACTCGTTGAATGCGTGTGTGAATAAATGGTTCATCGGAAAGTACACAGTCCGCGCGAATGAAATTATGAATGTATATATATATATATATATATAAATAACTTTAGACTTTGGTCTACTTATAATCTGAATGCTTTTGTAAGGAGCCGCGTCTGTCTGATTAAGCCTAACGGTGGTGCAGGAGACGCGGTCATCCAATATTAACATATAGTAGACTGTATTCACTAATATCTTAAGAAAAAAATAAATGCATTAATCAAAAAAAGAAAAAAAGAGGAATAAAGTACGACATTTTACGCTCAATACTGCGAGAGAGAATTCATGGTAAAAAATCGGAGTTAGTAGAAGAAGAAATTCGTGGATAAAAGACATCGAGGAATGGAGCAACATTAATGTTATCTGTTGACTTTTTCAAGGAACCGAAATTATCCAGTATATAGTATACGGCATTAAAAGAAGAAGAAGTATCATTCAGCACTCCTCGGTTGGTTATCGCGTCTAATACGGCCTAATTTGAAGGCGCAGTCTGCATTCGTCGTTTAAGGTTCCGTCGAACAAAGCAACGCGGACCAAATATATAACAAGAATCGTTTGTTTCTGAGAACCTTTTCTAAATTTCCAAACGCCTGTCCATCGTTATTCCGGAAAATATTTTTCTTCGTAATTACTCCCATACGCTGAAATCGGAAATTTTAAATATAACGTTTTAAATTTTCCAATTTATTTCCATTTAATTTTCGAAATTTTCAATATATCTCGGGAACATTTCGAAATACGGTCGTTTCAGATTAATTAAACGTCGTTAATTAGTTACGTTATTAACTTTCGATAAAAAAAAAAAATGGCCCTTTAGTCAAAAGTTTCTTGAAACCATGCGGGTATTAATTTCTTTGTTTAAAATATTTCCGCATTCTCGGACACTTGGAATTTGTTATACCTTTCAATTATTTCCGTCCGTCCTACAGGATCAGAGAGAATTCTTATGACCAATTCTAACTTTCACTATTGAAAAAACTCTCGATTGCTACACAATAACCCAATCGAACCGTTGCCTTTTGACGTTGGAAAACCACCTTTTAGGTTTTGTAATTCTTTCATCGTACTTATTTTCCGATATTGGTTACAAATTATTTCTATCTCGGTGACTAATATGCAGACATAACTAGGAAGAATATTGATATTCGTTTGAGCACAATGCGCCTTAAGAAAAGTTATATATTATATATTATATATATATATATATATATATATATATATATATATATATATAATATATATATACTTATTCGGTTGACCCACCGACCGCACTGGTAGATTCACTTTTATTTGCGTACGTGACACGGATTGTCAATCGTTATCGTCATAACACACACACACACATTCGTAACTATTACGTGCGTGTAAACATGAATATAGAAAAATACGGAAATGGAAAATTATGGAAATTTTTCAAAGCACGTATTCCTTTCGACTTACACCGATGATAATCTTGACGACGATTCTACGTTTTGTCGTTACTACTGCAACATTGTTCGGCATTTCATTCATTAATTTCGGCTACTGATTGCCGATCATTTCAATATGCGTAATAAGTTCACCACTTTAAAATTTACCGTAAGAAATCCAAATAATTTTAGTTCCGTTTCAAGTTCATCGCTCTCGTAACAACCGGTAGTAATTAACGAAGACAAATGACGTAATTCAGTATAAATCTATTTCATCTCATTTTTTTGTAAGTTCGTAGGTTACAACCTTCTTCTTACTTTTTTCCCGGGACGGAAGACCTTACGCCGTAGAAAGTGTAAACTTTCTATCTGCTGCATCTTGCGTGAGTTTTGTATCGAGACTACGCTTATACTCGTTCATTTCTTGACGTCATCTAGCTAGTAGATTTCCGTCTTCTTCGGTTTCCTTTACCGTCTACAATTTGTCCTTCCCCTTATTATTAGTTGCGTCACCGGAATTGACATTTATCTTCGTTTTTTTTTATCTTTTGGATTGGAATGTTTGAATCCTTTTTTAGCCAGTTTAAGTTGCTGCGATTACAATTATTTCGTATTAAACTTCAATATTATATTCTTTAAACCTAGCTAATCTTCCAAATAATACTATTAAGCTAACCACTAGTCGATTTGACGAAGTCGATCTATTTACCATCGATGTGAATTGCTACATTTTGATATTGAACACCGCTTAAACTTTTTAATACATTTATTTTCAAACAAATGAAGCGTATAATTATGAAATTAAAAAAAAAAACTCAAATAAAATTATTATTTCTGCTAAAATTAACAAAGTTCAGTTAAACATATTATTTATATAAATACTATTTGCAATAAAAAATCTAAAAGTATAATTATTTCCCGCTTTCCTCAGCACAAGACGAACAAACAAATATGTGTCAAATATTACATTTGGAACAAACTGTTTTCGTCGTACTTCTTTTTTTATATTAACACAAGCCACAAATTTTCCTTTTTTTTTTGGACTTCACCAGCTGATGTTGGAGTAGGAAGGTTTGTCTTAAAGTATTTTTATCATCGGGAAAATTCAATAAATATTGTATATTTTCTTTTATGTGTCATGGCATTGTTCGGATTTCAAGACGTTTTTTGAGCCACGATTCAATAAGTTTCGAATGCGGATCCTTCTTATAATTTTTACAAAGTAAAAGTTTTTCCTTAGCCGCTATTGAATATTCGCAGTGAATAACGTAACTATTTATGCCAGCGATATTGATCGATCCAAAGGCACATCGGTCATCGATTAGTTTTCCTGCTCTGCACGACATACTCGAACACACCTGATCAAATGTGTCGAAACCACCTTTTCATCATGAATGTCGCTCTTTTACATCATCCTTTTATAAGTTGTCTTCTGTTTCACTTGCCTGACTCATATCCTACTTCTTTCATTTCATCTAATAAAACTTCCCTTATATAATCCTGAGTTAGTTCGCGTGAATTCACGATATTATCTATATAATTTAAATCAAAATAAATTTAGCTATAAATTTGAATAAACCGAGTGAGCCTTTAAGAAATGCATCTCATAAATGGTCTTCTTACATTATGGCAGCTGACGTCACATAACTACAAATCGAAATTCGCTTCCCTAAATATTCGGTTTGTAAGGGCGATGTCAGTTAATAACTTCTAAAATGTCTTGAATTTATATATAGAAAAAGAAAACATACAAATGGTAAACATAATAAAAAAAGTGTCGTTTTTTAAAAATATGGCAAAAAATTATATATATATATATATATATATAAGCGCCTAACTTAGACTACAGTTTTACTTTATATTTATTTTTAAATAAGCGATACATAATTTAACGAAATTATTATTTTAAAAAAATTCTTACATCAAAGAGGAAACTAATTTCATTCGACGTCTGCCAAATGTTTTTGCGTACCCAACTGATAAATATTATATATATAATTAACGTATATTATTTATTAGTAGAAAAATTGCTTATAAGAAGAATAGTAGAAGGTCACCATAAAACAAGGTATACGGATGGAGTCAAAAATATAGTTGGTGCCGAGTTAGATTAAGCGAGGCGATCGATCGGTCAACGGGTAGGACCTCACGGAGATGGGACATACTCGTTTACGATGATCCATACTGTCGTGGCTGCAATCGACGGTCCATGATGAACGGTAATATGACAATCGTATCGGTTTCATTTTTTCGCGATAACCGTGAAATTTTTTAAGGCAAATTTAACGCGCTACCGACATAAGCTTATCTAATTTTTTCTTTACCTTTATAAATTCGATAATCCGTAACGAATTATTAGAATAAATTTAAATGACTTGTACAACATGAGCGAAATCGCTGCATGTACATAATTGTATTATTACTTAACCTCGTATTCACCGAAATGTCCGGGGCTAAGGTTGCTCGTCTAGGTATTTGGGTAACGATAAAAGAAATTCGTGAAAGTCGATGTTAAAATACGTGATTCTCTATCGCCGGTAAAAGAATATAAAACTGGACAAGTTACATATTATCATCGTGTGCAGCGCGATTGCTCCGACAACGTGCGATGTACGTATTAACGATATATTACCGTTAATATCGTTGTCCGGTATAATAAACATTCTGGAAAACTTGTTTACCAGTTCACTTTCTACTAGACCGATTAAACCCATTCATTGCGTGATCATTCAAAACACGTCATCTCAAGGTTATCGTTCAACTTTCTTTACCACTCTGAAAATTCTCTTCAGCGTGTCGCCTGGATGTAAATAAATTACGCAATAATTTCTTCACCATCGATTGTAGAGACTTTCTGAATACAGTTGGAAACTAACCAGGCTATCCGAAAGAAGACAGACAAAATATTCTATCGTTGGAAATATTTGTTTATGCGGTTTTTGGTTAACGGGATTCAACATTAAAATACACCGCAGACTGAGACAGATATAATATTGCTCACGTGTAACTGATATTTTACGAGACCGTGTATATATTATATCTATATTGTATAATGTGTGATGTATGATAGACATTTACTATATATATATATATGCCTGTATGAATGTATTTTAAAAACGACGATTTCACATTATTAAATCAAAATTCTTTTTAAAATAATGTTATATCATTTGTTGTAAAATTTAGATTTTTTTTTTTTTAATGGGAGTGCCTTTACAGCCTACCCAACGTGATACTGTGGGGACTATCTACATCTTAATCAAGCATGCTGACTTCTCTAAAAACGTCGCTATATGGGGGAACAATTGTAGGTTATCCAGATGTAAAAGGGACGATACATTATACGGAGGTGTAATACTCGAAGAACGCAACAAGATAAGGTAAAGCTCCGAGCGCAACGGTGCTACAGCAGAACATTCAAAAAAGACATGATCGGGGCTGCAGACTACCTGTTCAGAATGGAGGGGACAGAACGGACTTTCTCTAAGCTGCATACGGAAAAGACGGTCAGGCAGCAAATGATGTCCAAATCGCAATCTGTTGATGAGTACAATTCCTTTACGACTAATCTTTTTAAAAAGATAGAACCACGGGAGTTTGGGAAGAGACGGCTGGAGGTGATAGTAATAAGTCAGAGGTGATTGACAATGCTCTTAGTGTGCTGAATAAAGTGAATGATATCTTTGTGAGTTATTAAGGAGACCTCTACACCACTAGACGACGCGTCTTTAGCCAATGAGTCAACAAATTCGTTGTCTGGAATACCTTTATGACCCGGTATCCACAAGAAAGACACATATATTCCCACACGTTCCAAATTATTAAGTTTTAGCAAAACTAAACCAATTAATGTATCTGACACGCTACGTTTATTGTCTACAACCGTCACCACGCTTTTGGAATCGGTAATAATAAGGTAATTTCCGCGAAGATTTAAGTCCGGTAGAATTGACAAGGCTTGTAGTACTGCCGCACATTCTGCAGTAAATACTGAACATTCTTGGCATAATTTGTACATGTTACTAATATTGAGAGCTGGAATGAACACTGCTGCTCCCGTTCCTCGAGCTGACTTGGATCCATCCGTGTAAACAAGGATGTGTAGTGGGAACATTTCTGAGATAATACTATTGAAAGTGGCACGGATTAGTGTAGGAGGATACAGACTACAGTTTTCAGGGAAAAAGGATGAATTTTGTTTGTTGAAGATGTAAAAATATGGTACCATAAATTGAAAAGGAGCTTGCATGCACGTGAGACGTGCACGAAACTCCTCCAACCTTGTTATAACGGAACAGAGCAGGGGCATTTTTTTATTTGAAAAACGCCAGTTAGAATGGATATGACTGAACATGTTAAACAAAAGGAAGCGATCATTATTCATTCTACGTATCAACAGTTTCAGTGCTAAATAACTCCGTCTAAGTTGTAAGGGTGGAAATTGAGATAAAATTGTTATAAAAAATACTTATTATTATTACTATTTTAAATTCGTCTTATAGTCACATGGGACGATTACTTAACCATTTTTATTAAATTAAATAAATGATTTAAGTTAGATCGTGTATAGACGGAATTTTTTTAATAATAATCATTTTATTAATAAATAAAAATATAAAATTCAGATTTAATTTACGCACATGCGTATGAGCACACAAACATATATATGCATCATCATCATCATCATCATGTTGCGTCTCCTTCAAAGGAGGTTGCGCATCAAGGATGTTGGTATTTTCATATTTTCCTGAATCTTGCTGCAGTTACTACTTCCCTGACTTTGTTGAATCCAGTGTTTGATGTTATATATTCGAATCTTTTCCTTCCTCTTGTTCTTTGTCCAAGTATTTTTCCTTGTGCTACCAACATAAACAGCCCCTCTTCTCGAAGTTTATGACCTATATATTTCAATTTTCTTTTCATGATATCTTGTACTATCATCAGCCTGTCTATGTTGCATTTCTTTAACACGTTTTTGTTGGAAATGAAGTCCTTCCATGATATCCTTAACATATGCGCATATACACGTGCATATATATATATATATATATATATATATATATATATATATATATATATATATATATATATATATATATATATAGTTTTTCCGTTAATTTCTAATTTTATTTTTTCTCCGTTTGTTAGTAAATTCGTTTTTTCATAATATATTTTCAGACCCCTTACTTTTGATTCTTCGTGTAATTCTATTAATATTGTTTTTAACTGTTTCGGATAAGCTGAAATTTTGTTTACTTTTGCACTCCTTTTTATAATGTTCATATTTGTAACAGTTGGTACATTTTACTATGGGCACATATTTATTGTAAACAAATCGTTCCCATACAATATTTAACTTTTTTCCTGCATTTTTATTTAATTTAATGTAACTATCCGGGGAAGATGAAATTAAAATTGAGCGTTTGATATTATAAGTGCCATTTTTAGTTATTCCCTTTTTTCTCCAATTCAGGTTATTTCTTCCAGTACAGCATTAAATAAAACTGGTGCTAATAGATCACCTTGTCGCACTCCTCTTTTCAAGGGAAACTTTTCTCCTTCTTTATCCAACATAATTTTTCCGTATCCATTATCGTATATGTTCTTTATGATTCTTATATATTTAAGGTGTATATTTTGGGTTCCCATAGTTTGATACAAACTGTCATGATAAACCGAGTCAAAGACTTTTTGAGAATCAACAAATGCAAAATACATTTTTAAATGATATTCATCAGCCTTTTCCATTAGCCGATGTATTGTATGTATCAATTGTAGAAAATCCACATCTGAAATCTGCTTGATCTGGTTGTTGTTGTTCATCTAATCGCACTCGTATCCTTGTAAAAAATAAAATTTCGTAAATATTTTATATAACATCTGCTGAAGACTTATTGGTCTATAATTTCTTATATCCTCTTTTTCACCTTTTTTATGCAATAATATTATTTCCGTGAGCAACCATTGACTTGGTATTTTTTAATATTATATTAAACAGATTTGTCATTTCTCTTATTAAAACATTTTTTCCTTTTTTAAGTTGTTCACCGCATGCTTTATTTCTGATTCTAAGAAACGCGGAACTTCTTCTATTGTAGTATTTTTCGTCGGTATAATTTTCATATTTCTTTGATCCTCGTATAATTTTCTGTAGTATTCCGTCGCTATTTTGATAATACTCCGACGATCATGTTCCATGTTTTCATTTTTATAACGATACACTGGGTGGAAGATCTTACATATTTAAATAATATCCTTCAGAGATCCAATAGAAAAAGAAGTAAATCACCGAATAGCGATAGGTTGGAAAAAATTCTGGGCATTACGAGAAATATTTAAACGAAATATTAATCGTACAAGAAAATCATAGATTTATACATGCGTCCTTCCTGTCATGACATACGCTGCGCAAACATGGCCACTGACAGTTTTAGACAAAGTAGAAAAATATTAATATTTCAAAAAGGTGTGGAAAGGAAAATGATCGGGATAACAAGGACGGGCAAAATTAGTAATAAAGTATTACGGGATAAGTTAAAACAGAAGATGGTTTGCGCAAAATACTGGAAATGAAGTGGAATTGGTCTGGACACGTAGTTCGAATGGACACAAGCAGATGGGCCAGGAAATGTACTGAATGGTTACCAATCAATAGGAAAAGATTGAGACGAAGATAAAAAATGATTTGGAGGGACGACATCGTCAAATACGTAAGTGCAGTCTGTATGCGTAATGCACTTAATCGGATGGACTGGAAACAGCTAAGAGAAAAATATGTAAACGTTCAATAAATTGGAAGAGGCGAATGCTCGATTACGGGCTTAATTTCCCTAATACAGTTTAATATTAGTTTAACATTAAGAAAAGCTATACATAATTTAACCCTCCGTTAGTCGCGCGCTTGTCCAGTGGACCTATAACATTTTAATTTGTCGATATTTTGAAAAATAATTGTGGTATGGGTTTGTGCGTTCATGTAATCTAAGGTAGATATATTTTTGATCATATTCTAAATTTACAGACCGGTAACGTGCACGGTTGGTTGGAATTTGAGGAATGCATGCCGACCTACGTAAATATAGGTCCCGTGGGAACAGCGCGACTATGAGCGTCACTATTTTTTCTCACTACTTCCAAACATCAAATCGCAGTTCATCGCTTTATTTGTTTTGCTTGCACGCGTTATTTGTTCTTTGATTTATTTTGTGGCTATACAATTAATTTTTTTTAAATCAAATTATTTTTGTGTTCTAAAAAAAATGAGTGAAAAATTTTTCAATTTGAACAACCCTGAACATGTCGATGAAATCAGTCGTCTTAATCTTGATGATAATTTGCATATAAATACTTTACCTGAAGAATACTTCTCGGAGTCGGAGAACTCGGATGAATAGGATAATTTGGAAACAAGATCAAATAATTCAGATACCGATCATGAAATTGATGAGGACGATACAAAGCAGGTTGAGGGTGAAAATGATTTTTTTGCAGTGGTAAGTACCTATGTTTATCTGGTTTTTTATCGCAGGAACGTTTTTATTTGTTATACACCGTTCGTATTAGAAAGTGTGTTAGTTGAATGTTGAAGTGATTTTATTGAAATATACTGTTGTAGGTAGTGATGGTACTAAATGGAGAAAAATGCCGTGGAAAGTTACACGAACGGCTGCACATAATATACTAGTGAAGCTACCAGGTGTTGTTGGTCACACTGCAAAAAATGCGAAAAATGAAACTGACTGTTGGAGACTATTTTTTGATGAAAGAATACTGACTTTATTGATTGAAAATACAAATGCTTACATAAATAGTAAAAAACAAAAATTCACACGCTCAAGAGATTGTGAAGAAACAGATAAAATTGAAATTGAAGCATTTATAGGCCTTTTATATTTCGCAGGAGTTTTTCGTGGCAGTCATCAAAACCTGATTGATTTTTGGTCAACAGATGGTCTTGGTATTGATATTTTTCGGATGACGATGTCTGAGAGAAGATTTAGGTTTCTCGTCAGATGTGTTCGCTTTGACAACAGAAGTACCTGAGTTGAAAGATGTATGTTAGATAAGTTGGCCGCAGTGAGGGAAATGTTTAGTTATTTTCTTGAAAACTGTAAATTGCACTACCATCTGGGACAGAATGTGACAATCGATGAAATGCTTTCTGCATTTCGAGGGCGTTACACATTTAGGCAATACATTCCCTCAAAACCAAACAAACATGGAATAAAAATTTTTTGCCTATTACGTATAGTATGGAAATTTATTGTGGCCAGCAAGTAGAAGGTCCTTATAAACAAAACAATTCCGCAGATAGCATTGTACTTCGGTTAGCGGAACCTATTTATGGAAGTGGCAGAAATATTACTGCGGATAATTGGTTTACTAGTGTAAACTTTGTCAAACAGTTAGAGGGGAAAAAGTTGTCGTACGTAGGAACAATAAGAAAAAATAGAAGAGAAATACCTCCCATTTTTATTTCTTCAAAATACCGTAAACAATACGACAGTATGTTTGGATACACGAAAAATGAAACATTGGTATCCTATGTACCAAAGAAAGGAAAAACTGTAATATTGCTTTCCAGTTATCATACATCCAGTTCTGCAGTTTCAACTGAAATTGAGAAAAAGACAGAAATAATTGAGTTTTATAATAATACTAAATGTGATGTAGATGTAACAGACCAACTTTGCGCTCCATATAACGTAGCACGATGTACAAGAAGGTGGCCAATGGTAATTTTTTATCATATTCTAAATGTAGCAGGAATTAATTCAAGAGTGATATGTCTAGGAAATGGTGTAAAATTCACTAGCAGACGAGATTACCTTAAAAACTTAGCTCTGGGTTTAGTGACCCCACACTTACAAAGAAGGTCAGAAATGAAGAATCTGCCAAAAGACTCACAAGTTTTGCTACAAAACAAAAAAGAGATAAGGAAGAACAAATAAAATACAACAATACTGTTAGGGGGAAGAGGAAGTATTGCGGTCCCTGTTATAATGAAACCAAAAAACAGAGTAAAACGCAGTACTCATGTGAAAAATGCTGTACGTTTTTATGTACAAGTATACACACAAAACGATTGTGTCCAGAATGTTTTGATCAAATTTCAGAATGCTGATCAATTCATCCTGTCCGATTTTGGTATTTTTTGTAATAATATAATTATGCTTAATGTCAAAAAATTATTTATAATTTATTTTCTGATTCCTCACAAATTTTTATTATATAAATTTATTTATTTAGTTGTTTACATTTTTAATAAATTAATGCAATTATATTAGTTTGTTATAATTTAATAAATATTAACAGAAAAATATTAAATCAATAAGAAAAAATGAGTTCCATCGTGATTTAACAAAAAAAAAAATACCTTTAAACACCTTAAATGTAGCCTAGGTCCATTGGACCTGGCGCGACTAATGGTGTTACAGTAAAGCGCGCGACTAACGAAGGGTTAAAGCACTGGCCGATAAAAGAGGTACCCACCAAAAAGATGTTCAAAAATTGTTAAGTAATGATACAACTAGAAAACAATCAAAAACAGCTATATCCAATGAATTCAGCAGGAGAAAAGTAGAAACTGTAAAAGAAAGAACAGCTGACGATATATGGAAAATGATTAAAAATGTTGTGCAAACTCAAACAAGGGAAGTAATTAACAAAAATGGAAAACAAAGTATATAAGAAGGAATGGTTCACAGCGGAAATTGCAAAATCTGTTAGAAAAACGAAGGTCATTGAAAAATATAAATAGAGTAAAATATTTAGCAGTACAAAAAGGACAGTGAAGAAGAAAATTCAAGAGGCAAAAGAGAAATTACTTAAAGAAAAATGCGTTGAAATTGAAAAACTACAAGAAAAGCATGATGATTTTAAATTACGTAAACTATTAAAAGAAGTTGCTGGTGTATATAGGCAAAGAAAACCAATGATCTTAAAAAACAATGGAGGCAACTATTAATAAAAAGTGACGATATTAAAAAAGCATGGCATGATCACATTCGATTAGTATTTGGGGACGACAGAGATGGTCTATATGCGGAATACAATGAACAGAATGTTGAGAATGTTTTATATATATTAGAAGATGAAGTAGCCCAGGCAATAAAATGTGCAAAAATACGTAAAGTACCAGGCCCAGATAATGTTGTAGCGGAGATATATACACTGTTTGATGATAGAAGCATTAAGATACTAATTCAATTGTTTAATACGATATATATATTCCAAAAGAATGGCTAGTGTCAAATTTAGTTATGATTCCGAAGACCAGTAGACCATCGTCGTGTAACGATTATAGACCTATAAGTCTAATTAGCCATACATTGAAAATACTACTATGAGTAATACAAGCTAGAATACGGCAAAAATGTGAAGAAAATATAAGTAAAGAACAACTTGGTTTTCGATGTGGACTGGGAACCAGAGATGCATTATTCTGCATGAATATATTAATTCAAAAGTTAAAAGAATTCCAACGACCAATATTATGTGTTTTATAGACTTTGAAAAAGCGTTCGACAAAGTACGGCATGTCGAATTAATGAATGTATTACAAGAAATTGGATTGGATACTGCTGATGGAATATTAATAAAGAACTTATATTTGGAACAGATGGCAACAGTAATATTAAATAACGGCGAAACGACGGATAAAATCAAAATTGAGCGCGGTGTGAGACAGGGCTGTATTTTGTCGCCGGCATTGTTTAATGTATACGCGGATATCATATTCGGAGAAGCGTTAACAAACAGATCTGAAGGTGTCAAAATTGGAGGTGAAATCATTAATAATATAAGGTACGCAGAACGGTAATATTAGCAGAAAATGCGAAAGATTTGGGAATATTGTTGAAATTATTAGAAAGAACCTGTGATAAATATGGTATTACAATTAATACTAAGAAAACTAAAGTAATCGTGACAGTAGATCAAAGTAAACCAAAGATAATACTAAGTAATGTGGAATTAAAAGTAGTGAACAATTACAGATACCTCGGTGCATGGCTAAACAAAGCAGGGGATTCAAATGAAGAAATTAAATGCAGGATAGGACAGGCAAGAGTAGCATTTATAAAAATGAAAAAACATTAACATCACATGGAATATTTCTTAAAGTAAGACTCAGAGTTTTAAAATGCTACGTATGGTCAGTGTTGCTGTATGGCTGCGGAACATGGATGCTGAAGGCTAAAATAATCAAAACTATAGAAGCCTTCGAAATGTGATGTTACCGTCGTATCATATCGTGGACAGTAAAGAAGAAGAATAACGAAGTATTGGACATATTGAAAAAAGATAAAAAAAACTGTTAAACACGATCGAACGAAAATATGTACTGCCGCAGACCATAATCATTGGAAAAGTAGCAGGAAAAAGAAAAGTCGGCAGAAGAACGATTGCTTGGCTGGATAATATCCGAAAATGGTCATCTATGAAGGTATATTGTTTCACAAGGCCAGAGACCGAAAATTATATCAAGAAATTGTCGCGATGGTTGCTACCAACGACTGAGAACAGTCAATTGGACAAAAGAAGAAGCTACATAATAATATTAGTTTAGTATTAAGAAAAGTTATACATATTAGTATTAGTTTAGCATTAAGAAAGTTATACATATTAATAATAGTTTAGCGTTAAGAAAATAATATTTGTAATTTTTTAAAATTTAAAATGGGAAATACAGGCTACTGTAATTGTAATATATATATAAGTTATGTGTAAAGTCTGTAACTATATTCGATTAATCTTTAACAAAACTTTTCAGCAGTTAGGATATCATCCGATAATTAAATTTAAATAGAATATTAATAATGAACGATAATAATAATAATAATAAAAACTACACACAACAAATTGAATTAACTTTTATGAATAACTTAATTACAGCGCAACTGGTTTCGAATAAGTTGTTTATAGTTAAGAATAATGATATTTGTTATATATATATATAGTTTATTGTGTTATTATTTTTCGTGCGCACAATGCGAGCATTATATATCTGAATGTTTACTTTTGTAGCTTTATTTTTCCGAAATATATTTGATTATTATTATTTATATTATTATTTACTTTATTTTTAGTAACTTGAAGGAAACGTAACTGCTGGTCAAATAGAATTAATGATTTGCTCCTAAGGTTTTTCTTTACTTTAGAGAAGAAATTACTATATATTATATATATGTATGTATTTGTTAATATATTTATGTGTGTGTGTGAAAACTTTGTTGTTATCATCCTATATAGGCAATATTTCGTTACGCTTAAATAATAACAATAAAATTACAACTTGCCGTAATTACGGATAATTAAATTCTTCAAAACTATAAATACAGACACGAACTGTTCGAATAACGGGTAAATAATATTTTCCATTATTTACGCCATCAAAACCTACTTAAAAAATAAATGTTTTTTTTTATTTTCTTGTTCGCAATTTGTTACGTGAGAATTTTCTCATCGTATTAAAACAACGAAGTAATTTATCATTTCGAAATAAGAATAGTATTAAAATAAATTACCACGCGTTCGGGTCTACGCGAAGATTTTGAAATTGTTCGCAAAATTTACTTCCAGAAAAATCGTTTAAAGTTATTTCACAGTCGCACGTTATCAAATTTTCACGCAAAATTATAAGTAGCGTACTGATTGTTTATTAAACGATATTATTTCTTAGGTGAATCGTAGATGATTTTCAACGTATTTAAATAAATATGTTTAAAATTTAGACATTTCACGTTAACTGGAAAATAAAAAATTTCGTTAGGATTAAAATTTCATTATTTCGTGTACTATATAACTGAAACGGTTATTTTTTCGTGAGGTTAACCGATCGAAGTGATGAAATAGTAGCGGTTATTCACGTCGGTAACCATAGGCGTCGTTATTTCATTAATGTAGGCAGCGAGAATTTTTTCTACTCTTCTGTTTGATCAAAAAAATGTATATATACCTCACGGATAGTTTCGGTCAATTTCAATGTCCATGAATTCGTTACTATACAGAGGAGACGGACGGTTTTGTGGTTTTTTGACTAATTCGAAAACTACTCGATCAAAATTTTTGAATGGAATATAGAAAAACGACAGATAAGCTTACAATCATTTGTCGAACACAATATTGTTCAGTTGACCGCCATTTGCAACAATACATCCATTCAGTCTTTACCAAAATTTTCGAAGACTTTTTCGAGCATAGGTCGCTGAATTTTTGAAATTTCATAAGAAATCCGAGTTTTCAGGCTGTAAAAGCAGCTCTGAACGTATCCTCAAAAAAAAAAATCGCGTAACTTTGAATTCTTTTCGAAACTCTCCTCGAACACGCCGAAAATAACGTTTCACGCAAAACGCGCGCTCCTCCTCGTTATTATAGGATGCCGTGATAACTGAAACGGGTCAAAAACGAATTTCTCTAGACTAAACGTGGAGCACGCTGATTGCGTTGTAGCAGTGTTACCAACTTATTCAAAAAACCAAACCGTTCGTCTTCTCTGAGTCAGGCCGTATTATAATGGTTACGTAAAATTAAGGTCGAACAATCGAATTTGTTTTACTAAGCACACTTAAAGCTAGTCGTTTGTTAGTCGTTTCCCAAATTCGTCTGGGAGAAATTTGTTCGGGGTTAGAAGAAATTTAGTGTGGAAAATTTCCGAATACCATGTTATTTTTTATACACATATTAACTAGTCCTAAAAGAAGCTAGACAAAGCCAAATGTAGAAATTCTAGGTGTCGACCCACGGGAGATGGAAAATGATGATGATGAACTATTCAACGAGTTCTACCGTTAAGTGTATATTCATCTAGAAATTATTTCGTTTCTTTAATCTGTTTATAATCGATACAGTTCCGTTGATACGCTGTTTTATTTTTTTGACGACTTTCAATTCCTTTACCTTAATTTTTTTTTAAATATATAATCTTGTAATATTATAGGTACCATAGTTTTATATTCTATTTTGTTTATATTTATTATCGTAGTCTACTCTAAATAGACTAATAAACAATTTCTCCGTATTCCGTTATTATTATTATTATTATCATCAGCGTATATAATAAATTTACAAACCTAAATATGTGCAACTCCAATGTTCGATCCAGTCGATGACCACACTGTCAGAATATTTACGTATAATCTATCAACTCCGGACTGATAATAAATAGACATGCCAGTAAATGTTTGTCATGTTGAACTTGATGGAAGTCGAGAAGCTCGTTGTCTAGCGTACCGCACGTGCGAATTAACATATTCTACGTTCAGAGCTCTCTAAATTTTAAAACGTTTCCGCTTGACATTCCTTGGCCACGTGTGTCTCCGTTATTTTCGACCAATACCTGTAATTCTTTTATCGTTCTGAAGACCTTTATCGCGTTACAAATATATAAATAAATAAATAAATAAATAAATAAATAATAAAATTACTTACCTTGTAGAATTTGAGTTTTTGTAATTACCTATATATATATATATATATATATATATATATATATATATATATATATATATATATATATATATATATAATATATCTATCTTATAATAAATTACACATTTCATAAACTTCTAAATTAAACTTCATACGGTTTTGTTTTCTTTAGCCTGCACTCTAAATCATACGATTTTTCAATTATCGTTTGATATCCTTATAGTAAAATTTGTAATTATTTCCTCGCATATTTAGGACGTCTGTCGGTCTTTATGGATATGTGTATTTTTTACATAGGTAACGAAGAATTTCTTATCGATCATCCGAATGTACAATTTTTTTCAGACATTTTTTTTTGTTTTTAATATTCGACATTTTCGTTTGTATGGAATTTTCGTTTTTTAACTAATTTGAGCCGGAATTTTCTAACTTTTACCCGGACGAAAGAGCAATTAGTATAATAAAAAGGAAAAAAAAATTGAGAGTAACGTTTAGTAGCGATAATATTGTGAAGACTTTTTCACTGGAAGTTTTGTATGTACGTACGCAACGATAACTCGATTAATTTGTGGAAACAATTAGCTATACGAGAATCGTTCTGAAGATTGATCAGAACGTATTAGCTTCGGAAGTGGGATGAGCTGATCAAAATGTAAAAAGCCATGAAGGACGAAGTAATATAGTAATAAAGTCAAAATATAACATGACACACACACATTAATATATATATATATATATATATATATATATATATATATAT
This sequence comes from Coronaproctus castanopsis, assembly GCA_032883995.1. NCBI lineage: Eukaryota > Metazoa > Arthropoda > Insecta > Hemiptera > Monophlebidae > Coronaproctus > Coronaproctus castanopsis. The sequence continues at coordinate 111,902,571 of CM065053.1, forward strand.
ATATATATATGTTCGAATGAAATTCGTCGAGGCGAAAGATTATACACGAAAATGTACTTAATTCATTAACCTGGGATCATATACATCAGTATATATAAGATATTATGAACTGTACGAAAATGAATGCCTTATAAATTATTCATCAACAATAGCATCGTAAAAAAATATATATATTTATTATTTATTTATTTATTTATCTTATATATTAAGAAGTATCGTCGAGGTCAACACCAAACGTCTAGTACGTTGAAATATATAGTTTCATTGGACGTTGTTACTCGTGTGGAATACATTCACACGATAAAGTAAGCAAAGTGCCCCGTCGTTCTAATGCCGTTCGATTGTTAATTTGAAAGTTATAATTTAACGAATACAGTGAAATTAACAAAGTAAATATCAAAAATACGGCCCGTCTTCTCATTCTGTACATTATTTCTAATTAAAAATTGCTCGAGAAATAATTTAGAAAAAAAAAAATCGTATAAAATAAAAATTCCGAATAAAAAGAAAATCGAACAATTTTATTACTTATTATTTTTTTATTTTGTTAAGAAAAAAAGTAAAAAAAAAACGTTTATAGTTGTTATGATTTTATATAATTCATAAAATCACTACCCTCCGATATATTCGATATTTAATGAAACCCGGTGTGGAGATCTATATCAATTTTAGTGAATTTATAAATAAAATTTATAGTAAAAAAAAATCCGAAAGTAAAATTACCTCCGGCTAATGAAATATGTATATCGAATTTATAAGTTGTCGTTATATGAATATTTCGGGTGATTTATACGTAAGATTTATTGCGTATGCTTGATAAACTTTGGAAAAGCTTTGCAATAGAAAACTTTTATAGCGATTAAACTGTGTTATACGATTTTATTTTGTTTATAATTTTTATGACGGAGAATGCAATTGCATCTGCAAGTATAACATCGTGCGCTCGTATTCGCATTGAATGTAATTCGTATCTTTAATGTTAGCCCATTTTGTACGCTACAATGGTCACTATATCAACAAATTACCACGAAGATATACGGTTTAATGTAATGGACGATGTATCTGTAAACAACTTATTCCATCATGCCGTTTATTGTCGATAACGCGGATACATAATCTTACAAGTAAGGGGAACTAAGAATAGATACATCAAGTGGATTTGAAAATTTTAATATTAACCCTTTCATGTCCATAACACTATTTTCTAAATATCTCACGATATGCCCAATGTTGTAAATTAAAACTGTTTTTACGAATAATTTCTTCATAATTTCTTTTTACGTATTAAATCGATTTTTTTTAAAAAAAAGTATATTTAAATTGAAACACTTTTAGTCATCTAGAGTTCCAAGAAAAAAAATCATCGCTGCGCGGTGTACGTTTGGGCATGGAAAATGGTTAACGGGATTATCTAACAATGTACTTCAGTTCTGCAACTAGTAATTGTCACAATATCTTCGAAATAAATTCTTAATTATTTCTAATTCCCGAAAATTTTAATCACGCTCAAGTAAAAAAGCACCGCATCAGTTTAACTATTATTCAAATTTTGATCACGTAGAAAATAACGCAATAATTCCTCATCGGCCGAGACTATGAGTATTGAGTGATACGCTTTAACATTTAGTAAATTAATTTGATTATAACATTGACTTTTATATCTAAATTTCTCAATAAACAACGAGGTAGGAGTTAAAATTACTAAAATTTTTTTTTTCATAATCTGAAGGTACTAAATTTATAACAAGTAATTAATTTATATATATATATATATATATATATATATATATATATATATATATATATATATATATATATATATATAATTTAGACCGAAATGAAAAATAGTATTATAAAATAATCCGATAGCGAGTATGCAACCTACAATGAACAATATAAATGTTTACATTAACACGAAAGTACTAAATTTTCAATTGCTGATTGTGCGTTGTTTACCACATTCGTTATCAGATTGTTTTATAACGCTATCTTTCATTTTGCTAATTTCTCTAAAGCTTATATCTAAATTAATATTTTTACGTTTTGTTTTTTTTTTATATATAAATTGTATATATTTATATAATTTTGTATTTTATTTTTTACGTTCGTTCGATAATGACTTAAAAGCTTCGTATTTTTTTATGACACAAACTTTTGCGATTTTAACTCATTTCTCGCTTATTTTTAGAAATCTGTCCATTTGACACTTTAAAAAAAAAATTATCACGATGCGTTTATATTTTTATCCGTTGTCGAATATAAGCAATTCTCGTTTTTTTCTATTGATAGTTCACCCACTTTTATTTCGTCCGGCTTGACCTTTTTTATCTGATCCTGTCATCTAGTTTACAACCGGGAGTTTCGTCCTTGATATATTAATATATGTATATTGTATGAAAGTACTAGAAAAAAAAAAGTATTCACCTTTAACAAATTGATAATGCGTGGTAGGGAATGAAACGAAGTGTTTTATAATCGGATGTCGCAGAGTTACATGATTAGTGTAACCTTCTAGACAAATTACACTGTAAATGTAAGTGAAATAACATAAAACGTTATAGTAATAACGACAAAAATTATTTAACTAGTACAGAATATAATAACGTACAAATACATATATAATTATATATATATGCGCATATATATAATAAAACTAGTTATAAAATTTTAAATTCATTATGGCGATAAAAGGTAAAAATATTTACATAAATATAAACGAAGTATAAATTTTATACACGGTTCGACGTATTTATCTAATTGTGATGCGCTTTTAAAGTGCAATTCCGTTTACAGTTTAACCGTTCAATTACTATCGCGAATATCTAATCGTACTCGTTGAACCCGTGAACTAATATCACGTTTAGTAAAAATATATCAATTGCACGATTACGAATCGAACGATTTATATAATTTTATATATATATATTTCCGTAGAGTGCAATAGGTGGTAAATATATCAAGAATCAACTACCATTGTCGGCTTCCCGCATTATGCCTTACTTCTGACGCGCTGTTATATTTGTATAATTTCATAACGTCAATAATAATAATAATAATAATAGTTAAAATAAATAATTATTAACACGTAATTCGAATTAACGAGCTATAAATTTTTCCAAATTCGCTATATACTTTTTTTCGGGATCGTATTTGTCTAAAACTTTTTTATACGATTCGCGAAATCTAGGATCCGACTTGATTCGCACGAAACTTTTTTTCAATCGGGTCTTGGTTTTCTCGTTGCACGGTTCGCAACCGGTATGAAGAACTTCTAACACTTCTCCTGAAACGACAAAAAAGAAGAGAAACAATTTAGAAAATTAATATACGCTAAGCGAAAGTTTTTCATCTAGTTAATTTTACTTAATTTACCACCGATGATTGAAGAAATTCCAGAAAATCACCTTGGGATAAATTATTAGCAGACGATATGAAAAGATTCTAATAAATAGGGAAAAAACTGGGAAAAGAACGTAGAATAAATTCCAATTTAGTGGTAGACCCGAGGAATGAAGTTAAAGAAATGTAAAATATATTTACCTAGGATACGATGGAAGACACACGATAGAATTAGGACTGAACAGGGAAGATGCGAATATCTAATGCACAAATTGGATATAAGGACATTTCAAAGAATACGGCTCAAAGCCGAAAGAAACTGCATGATACACGAGTTCATGGCAGCTAAAAATTATGGCTTAGTACAGAAACAGATGCAGGCAGAGGACATTGAACAATGGTGAACAATATGGCGTATTCAGTGTATGATTCAAGCTGCAAGTGCCATACGTGTATGGTTAATGCGTAATCACGGTGAGGCTTGTTTCTATCCCACGCAGGTTCTCAGCAATGGCTGTTTCAGTAGCTACCTACAGAGAATTCGAAAACTGGCCAGTGGTGGATGCATACATTTTAATCAAAGCGCGGAAGATTATGCTGCTCACACACACTGTTCACTGCTCTACAAGCTACAGGGGTTGAGTCCTTGTTGATACCATGATGCATTCGCAAGATTGTGGCACACATTTAGTGCTGCCTGGATTAGGTCTGTACCACTGAAAGCAGTCCCAGTGGTACAGCCATTGCCCCCAGAGCTCAGCGGACAGAATTGAGTGAGGTTACTGATTTTTTCATCGGGTATTATATTCGATATGCCCCGGTGATATTATTTTCAGTCGTCACTTGTCGAATCGCGAATTTTTCAAAGCGCACTTTACATTACATTCTCTTGTACCGTTACCGGAGCAATTAGCTGCGTGATAAATATGCGCTATATGAACGTAATTTATTTTTAGCATATTCGACGCGTATACACGAGGTATACACATCGACGATCCTAATACAACGATACTGCAGCGCGTATAACATTTTTTGTTGTTATTTTAATAATTTTAACAGAATTCAATTTTATCGCATATAATTATGACGTCATTTAACGCCGGACGAGCGAACATCCGCTATGAAATGTGATTTCGGCGAATATATTAATTGGGTTTAAAGCGCGGTTATCGAAATTTAATTCTTATCGCGTAAGACTGGTTAATGTTATCGGAAAAATGTTATCGATTAATTACTTCGACGAAATTGCGCAATAATTAATCTTATTCGCAGGATGTTTGCGACTGACACATGCATAATTTACGTAAATATATGCGTGATTTATATATATATATTACGTGTCTATACGTTTGGACGCTAAACGCTATAATAATTTTTATTCGTTTAATGGAGTAATAATAAAAATAATTAATATATTATAAAACTACCTTACTTTAGACATTCGTGCGGAGTGAAGCAATTTAGCCCCCGACTCCCCGTGTTCGTTATCTCCGGACTATTAAACTATTGTGTCGACCTTAAACTTGTCCGGTTTTTGGAACTCCTATATTAAAATAGAGACAGACGGAGAGAGAGTATGATTTTTAGACCTTGACCGTGGTATATTTGTTTGCGACGGTAATTTTTTTTTTCCGTCTACACTCAAACTTGTTGTCCATTTCATGATCAGAGTAACTTGTGTAACAAATAAATAAAAGTTAGATTATAGATAATAGACGCGTACATTAATAAACACGCACCTAACATTTATATATAGATTGGTGTGTGTGTGTTTGTAAAGTATCTGCACATATGGAAATATTTATTGTTTACTTAATTTTCTAGAAAATTACTACTTCTGGTAAATATAGCTTAAGGAGGTATATTATATATATATAAATATATTGAAAATATTTAATTTACGCTGCTTAAGACCTTCGTATATAATTTTTTTCGTTTTTTTTTTTTTTTTTTAAAGAAATAAAATACGAAATAGGATTTACGAACAAGAATTATTATTAGGAGCACATTTAGATAATTTGATGCGATCGTCTCGAAAACGAAAAACAAAACAAACCGAAATAAGATAAGTCCGCGTTTCTTTTGCGTTGACAGTGACCAGACTGACTTATATCGTATGGATGTTTAATTTCGAAGTTCGTTTAAGTATCGGGAATATTATTAATTAAATTAAATTAAATTTTAACAGAATTAACTAAAATTAGCCAAAATGGATTGTTAGTCAAATGTAAACGATTTACAGACTATTCTTCTTTCTGTTCTTCGTGCAACCCAATTCGTATATAGCTTAACCGGTTTCACCGTCACCGCTGTTTGACGAAATGCGTCTAGACCCCCTTACTTCGGGTAATTCTGAATAATTTTGCTTACTTTCGTGTTATTTCAGTTCGTCCCTTACAATTCAAAGCCGATACCTTATTCTTCTTGCTCGTCTTTTTCCCTTTTGTCTCGCTTCCATCATTATTGTTTGCAGAAATTAATGGTCGTTAATTATATATAGGGATTTTTTTTTTTTGTTTTTTCCGTGATTGAATATTAAATAGGGATGAAAGTATTCAAATAGGATTTACGTCAGTTATAGCGACTATTAAAGGATAATTGGTAGTCTCAGCGTGATTCGGTACTTAATGCTTGACTTCGTCGACGCTTCTAACATTCCGATCATTAATCGCGATATCCGTTAAAAGCAATGAGCGTTAGAAACGGGTTAATCGCTTTTAACAGTTATTATTATTATTATTATTATTATCAGTGTTAATTCGGCTTCCAAATTCAAAATCTGTATTAGTAATAACCGTTTAATTTAACCATATGAGAATTATTTTACATTTAATTTTCGCATTCTAATAGATTTATTAATCCCAAGGAAGAAATATATATATATATATATATATATATATATATATATATTCTTCCTTTTCTCTTTGAATTTAGCCATCACCGAGCAAACTATTCCTTTTATTTCCATCCTTTCTTTTTCATTTTCTTTATTTTTTCATTTTCCTTTCTTCATTTGCTTTCATTTCTTCTTTTATTTTCCTTTCTTCCGTTCCCTTTCAGTTCTTTTTTCCTCTTTTCCTTACATCCTTTACTTTGCTTCTCCCCGCAGTATTTCTTCATACATAGATGCTTTTTCTTCCTATCGTCCGTCAATCCGGTTCGATTACTGTCGATTTTTTTAAAATTTTATTTCAAAATTTTACTCTGTTATTATCAATTATCTATTTTGTACATTTCATCGAGATCCTTTTTTCGTATTCTCAGAACCAGCTCGATTTGGGTTTTTAACTTACGCTGACAGATTCGTTTTTGTTAATCTGCTAATTTTCCGAATACGCGCATAAAATGATTAATCTTCTCTTCCACATAACCTCGGCTGGCTTTTCTACTTTCTCATGTAGTTCTTTATTGGCTATCCTGTTTCTAAACATCAGATCTCTTCTTTTCTCGAGCCGAGACTTTTCCTTATAATCTTTCAATCCTTTTCTTTCCGATCTTTCAATTTTTCCGATGTCATTTATGTCTGTAAGCATTACAAACACTCAGGTTTAGTATTAGAATGTTCGATGTTGGCATTTATTGATATCGACTTTTTTATTGTATAAGTGGCGCGTTAATTGAACGCTGTTTCCAGTTTATTTTTATTTATTAATTTTCTTTTAATAGGTTCAGATTCCGAAAACACTTTATTATATGTATATATATATGTATATATATATGTATATATATATGTATATATATATATATAACATATATATATATATATATATATATATATATATATATATATATATAACATATATATACGGAAATAAGCCACTTTTTCTAAAAGTATCAATAACTTTTGATAGGATGAAGGAATCCGGATTGAACTTGCTGAAGACGTAGACGGGAATTTGCAACAACGTTTCAGCGTGCGTACATTATCCTTATACCAACAATTCCTAGTTTAAATTCACCCTAAAAAGGGTTATTTTAATATTACGATGATTACGTATTATATAAATATATATATATATATATATCATCATCATCAGTGAGTCGTGTGACCCTATGCAAGGGTATTGTGACCATGATCTGTCACACGGCTGACCAGGCTGCGCCAACAAATACGTCGCGTGCGATATTTACACGATCGTGGAAAGTACGCCAGTGCAAATCGCATCTGATCATCGAAGAAGTACATGACCACGGTCTCTTCTACCATCCACTACACCTTGAACGAACAGCGCCTCCATATTTTCAGCTCTAACAACGTTACTAAAAAATCGTAGTATTCTGATGAGAATGATAGATTTTAATTTTTCGGGTTACCAATGTCGTCCAAAATGGAAGCATTGGTTCTTCAGTGGTCCATGAGACAATATATATATATATATATATATATATATATATATATATATATATATATATATTTGTACACTACAAAAACACGCGAGGCTGCTTTATGTCTTGAAAACAAAGATGTTCTCCCGGGTGTGTGTGTCTATCTACGTTGACGTCATATTATGCTCACTACTTACACTGTACAATAAAATATATATAGATAAGTAGTTGCCTACCTCCGATAGGGAGACGCCACTTAATGATGATATATATATATATATGTATGGAGGTTGTCCACGTTTATTACAAATACGCATAAACGGAGTACATTTTAGAATTTGTCTAATACCGAATTAATATTAATTGAACGTTATGGAGTAACGATTGATCGTATAATTGCGTTAATCGGCTGCTAAGTGAAATCGGCGTAGTTTATAGCTGGTAGACACGCGGTTCGTATTGAATCTTAATCTACGGACAGAATTCGAATTATCGCCGGAGACGAATAAAGCCAGAAGTATAATTAACCATCCTCGGCTGAAAGATTTTATTACATTATCGATGAAAGACGTAATAATATATCCTGGTAGTCATTCGGTCCCAATATCGCCAGAATCCGAATTTGTTGAGGTAATTTTTTATCTATCCCCAATAAGGGGAAATTAAAATTTCGAACGTTCGAATGTCAAGGTTATTCATATATAATAATAATAATAATAATAATCATCATCATCATCTCGTTGTAACCACAAAGTAATAAATGTTACCAACGGAAAAGATGAACGCGATTATTATCCTTTAAAAATCAGCAACAAAAAAATTACTTCGTGAGAATTAAGAAAATAAAAATATTTCTTCATTCGAATCCGGATTTCTTGGAAAAAAATCCAAAAATATTTAATTATTTCGTTAAATAACGATATGCTAAACAAATTTAGAAAAAATTGCGGTTTTTATTATTTTCGAGTTGAAAAATAAAAAAAGGAACAAAAAAATAAACCAAAAAATTAACAACACAGAACAATTTTATCTCATTTTGAAAGTGACATAGGTAAAACCGCATCACATGAAACGCCAACACACGTAATACGACCAGGTTGCGCTAAATTAGTCGTCACGCAAGTTACTAAAGAGGAGATTTATAACAGAATCGAAGAAAAAAAGGCAAATCATTAAAACTACTTCCGAACGAAGAATAAATGGATAGGACATCTCTTAAGACACAGCGAGCTGATAATATTGTAATTAGGAGGAAAAATAGAAAGAACTCGTGCAAGAAAAAGGCCAAGAAAGAGATTTATTGATATGGGAACAAATAATTACCGGCAACTGAAGCAGCTAAGTAGAAGAAGAGCAGAATGTAGAGGAATCACGCGGATTAAACAATTGTTTCGTTTCTATTAGAAAACCAATCGAAAGATTGATACTACTACTATATAATTAGAACTACTAATTTTGAAGTATAATAAAAATTTGATTGAAACCAAAAAAAAGAATTAACAAGAAAATCGGTTTAATACGAATTTAGAGATAAAAATTGCGATATATCAAAACGAAATTCGAAGAGGACGTAACGAAAATATCACCTAGATCAGTGATCAAGCTGAGAGGATGACGAATCAATGAAGAAATTACTGCAGCACACAGCGCGTATACTCGGATATTAATCGATGGACGGACTGGTTATCACTGCAGAAGAATATCGATGTTGAGGAACGAAATTCGAACGTTTAGTGAAAATTTCAAATAGAGGCAGCTTACACGAAAATTTTATACAACAATTAAGAAGAAAAAGGAAGAATATACTGTTTAAATTTCGTGTTTTCTTTTTCTTAAATATATTGCAGAATGCCCTTTGCCCAGCGTGTTAACGTCGTTAAGCTCAGAACGTAACGACGGCACAAAAGAACATTAAGAAAAAAACATGTTCGACGGATTACAGATCGCCTGTTTGAAATGGAGAACACAGAAGGGACTTTGTCCAAGTTGCGCGTGGAAAAGACGATCAGGTAATAAATGATTCTTAAAATCTTAATCTGCCGATGAGTACAATTCCTTTCCGATGAATCTTATTGAAAAAGTAGAACTACGGAAGTTTAGGGAGAGAAAGTTGATAGTGATCGACTAATGCTTTCAGTGAACGCCAATTCCCAGTGATGCTTGTGTTCGTACAGATGATAAGAAATTAACGAGAGTTCTACGTTATTAGGTTACTCGTCTTTAGCTCATGAATCAACAAATCCACTGTTCGGTATGATTTTAGAACCGGATATCTACACATTCGCTTTTTCAATGTAAACGGTAGTACGAAGTTTGCCGAGTAGATATATAAAAAAAATGTTTTAAAATTAATTGCATAATTCAAAATTACACAATTAAACATTATGAACGTTTGCATAACAATTTAAATTACATTTAATTACATGTATTTAAAATGATTTTCATTTTGATTTTTGTACATTTATTGGACTTAATTTTCATATCTTAATAAAAAATTAAATTTAATACGGCTGATAAGTTGATACATTTATTGATTGTGGGGTGATGAAAACTAGTTTCGCGAATCCTCATGATCCTATAAACCGGTGAAACACCGTTTCTATTACACACACATATGTATACATCGTGATACGGTATAAATGTATTTTTTTTTATTAAATTTTTAAATTAAATGTACGTATCGTCGACGAAGCGCTACAGAAATACATTCTGGTAAAAATTTTCTCGTGTGTTACGTTAGTTTTTCAACTAAATAAATAATTTTTTTTTTTAAATTATTTCACGAGGCGAAATTTATGATCTCGTAAAAATTAATATCGTGTTATCGAAAAGGTTTATTAAAAGGATCTTATAAATAGATTCCGAGAAAAAATGGGCCATTGAAAGAAAACTGCCGGCAAAATGGAAACCGGTCCATGGTAAATTTACGTTGCGGCTAAATAAATCGAAATTTATTAGCTGTTTTTCGAGCAATAAAGATCGTGCGAACATATCTAACTGCAGTAGGGAAACTACTGCAGGAAGAAAACTGTTGGATAAACTGCTCCTCGCCACATATACAGGAACATCTGTCAGAGATTGTTCTGCACGTTGTCTACTGTTCGATCAAACATCGTTCTTAGTCTGTTTAGTGAACGCCACGTTCCGTGTTTCAGTTCGGCTCCTTGATGAAGGTCTTCGCACATTCTACTTTCCAGCCTTTATGTCGAGTGGTTTCCGGGCTTACCGTTATTTTCATAATAACTGCCATAAAATTGTTTTGCTAGACTTCGATCTTCGTTCAACTGGTTTATGTCCAAACATCATGTGTCGGCTATCCTTTTTACGCTTGCTCTTTTCAGTTGTTCGCAGCAATTTGCCGTCTAATTGCAGGCGGAGCAACACCGGAAAGAACGTGGATTTTATCGAAAAATGTCGCTTTCAAACACTCTGTGATAATGCGGCAACTCTTACACGATAATGGACAGGTTGTTAACGAAAATTCACGCGCGATGAGTAGAATGCCACCTGATGTATACGAGTAGATAGCAGTAAGAAAAGAAGAGTATTATATATTGGTGGGAGATACGTAGAAATGTACTCTATATATACGCCACATATATAGACGGATAAATGCTCACGAACAATAAATGTATAAATTTATTAGCTGAATTAAATAAAGCACAAATACCGATGGAGAATTAGGAATTATACAAAAAATTAAAAAACAAATTTATAACGAAATTTAAATGATATGTCGATACTTTTTAATTTTTGTAGATTTATTGAACTTAAATGCATCGTAGAATCGGCCGATTAAAAATCGCCGGCAGAATTTTTAAAAAACGAAAATGAAATATTTAACTCGCGATTTCTCGTTACTGGTTAATTTTTAAAACATTTATCTCATAACATAAATTATAGATCTCAACGTTTACTTTCTTTTAAGCCCAACCCGACCCACCGATCTATCATAGGGGCTTCAAAAAGGGCCCAAACCCGGAAAACCCTTCAAGCCAAATTTTCTCGGCGAGTATTCGATATAAAAATACTGCAATACCATCGTTAGACGCGTATTTTAATGACAAATAACTTTCGTGAAAAACAATTTTTTCAAATTTTGAATCGTCCGCGAATTATTGCGAAAAAATCAATTTTTGGGTTCGGCTTGAAATTTTTTTTCGTGGTTTTTTCGCTTTATCCTATATATCTTATATAGTAACGACTATTTCGAAAAACGGAATCGTTTAAAAATATTTACGTCGCTCGCTATGCCTTGCCAAAGGTGTCAGGTCATCGATTTGCGAAAATTCGTAGTTCGGGACCTATCGATCATAACGGAAAACGGTTTTCTGTTTTGAATTCGTGATTTTAATATCTATCATATCCATATCGATTCAATCGAAATTTTAATGAGTCACCCCCCCATAATCCCTCTGATTTTTTTTAAATTTTGACGATGACTTGGTTTAATCGGTTTTTTTACGACGATCGACTTAGGTAATAACAATTTTTTTCGTATCTCTAAACGTAAGCGATTTACAGTCGAAAACAAATTCGCTATATAATTACAAAAAATGTGATAAATGAAGAACCGCTCAACCGATTTTGTGCAAACTTCACATAAACCATCTACTAAATAGCCCGAACAAAGCCTAAACATTTGTTTTGGATAGGTGAGCCCGTTCTTGAGTTATGCGCTTACCAACACATTTAGCGATTCATTTTTATATTATAGAAGATTAACATTGGCCCATGCTAAACATTGTAGTATCGCCCGGCCAAAAATCGCCGGCAGAATTTTTAAAAATCGAAAATGAAATTTTCAACTCGCGATTTCTCGATACCGGTTAATTTTTAAGACATTTATCTAATAACATAGATTATGGATCTCCACGTCTACTTTCTTTTAAGACCAACCCAAACCCTTTAGCTACCATAGAGGCTTCAAAAAGGGCCCAAAACCCCAAAACCCTTTAAGCCCGATTTTTTCGGCGATTATTCGATATAAAAATACCGCAATACCATCATTAGACGCGTCTTTTAATGACGAATAACTTTCATTAAAACACTATTTCCAAAATTTCGAATCGTTCGCGAATTATTGCGAAAAAATCGGAATTTCGAAAAAATCGCAAGGTACATCCCCTTTTGAAATTTTCGGATCGGGTTTGAAATTTTTTTTCGCAATTTTCGGATCGGGTTTGAAATTTTTTTTCGCGGTTTTTTCGTTTCATCCGATAGATCTTATATAGTAACGACTATTTGTAAAGTCGGAATCGTTTAAAAATGTTTACGTCGCTCGCTATGCCTTGCCAAAGGTGGCAGGTCATCGATTTTAAAAAATTATCGATCGTAACGAAAAACGGTTTTCTGTTTCGTATCGGTCATTTTAATGTCTACCAAATCGATTCTATCGAAATTTTTCCAAAATCGAAATTTAAATAATTTACCACTTTTCAACCCCCTAACTACCCTGAAATTTTTTTTTCAAAGTTTTCTCGCCGTAAAAACCATCCTTGAACTTCAACGAACATTTAAAAAAAAAATTGGCCAAATTGGTCCAGGCGTTGTTGAGTTATGCGGTTACAACCTTTAGCGATTCATTTTTATATTATAGATATGTGTGTGCGTGTGTGCAATGGTTAATACGTAGACAATCCGTACTGGACACATCGTGCAAATTATTACTGTATTAGACTAATATAGACGTATAGAATTGCCTTATGGGGTTGTATTGCACGCTCTAATACAGAAGTGATACAAGTGACGTCCGAAACATCGTATTACGTATAATCGCCGATAGGAAACGATATTCGCGTAATTAAGATAGTCATTCGGACCTTCAGATAGTTACTGTAGAAGATGGTATTCAGACGTTTGCTGAAATACGTGAAAAACGACATTACAGGATCGTGTAAATGTGGAAACGGCGCAACTGCTAAATATTAGTTACGTCTTAAACGTAGATATCTACTAGATTTAGTAATCTAATTAAATTTATCATTAGAATAATCTAATTAAATTAATTATTAAGCATTTATTAATACCGGCACTTATTTAATTTAATAATTAAAATTGTGTGTGAGCGCGCGTTTTAATCTCTGTCTAATAGTTTACACTTTGTGTGTGATAGTTCTTCAGCATACGTAGGAATGTAATTGACATTTGAATAGAACAATGTATATAAAGGACGGTCACAACAAACAGCTCGAGATGAGAGTGAATAACCCCCCCCACACACACACATACACAAACAGATATATATGTGGTTCTGTAGTATAATGAAAACAGAATGAAACAACTTAATAGAAAAGCTAGTTCAGCATAGTTTGAGATGATAATATTATTTATAAATATAATATATATATTTATAATCTAAAAAGATCTATGCATCTACGAATCTATACCTCTATGCCTATCTATCTATCTATATATCTATATCTATATCTATATATAGATATATGTGTGTGTGTGTGTGGTATGAGAGAGAGAATATATATATATATATATATAAATGTTACCATGTGACCCTTTAGATTTAAAAATTCTCGACTTATTCATTTCTGGGTTTATTTTCTTTTATTGTCTTCTTCATAATAAAACCCGACACATTCGAAACACGATCCGATATGAATATTTAATTGTTAATTTTGATTTTCATTAGCTCCATAACGGAAGAAACCTTTTTATTATTCTAGACATCCACCGATTTTAATTAATCAGAATTTTTATTATCTCGTTATCAACAAATAAAACTAATTGCATTCATAATAATTATAATCATAATCAAAGGAATCTCCTCGCGAGTACTTTATGTTTTAGAGATCGTTTCATTCGTTTTAAAGGTCGTCACGGGGGTTTATTTTTAATATATCTTTCGCACTTCAAAATTTAAACCTCTTACTTGTATAGTAATCATAGCAGAGCCACGAAGCGAATTCAAGGTGAATTTCATCCAGTACCTGGAGGAAAAAATTAATGCTAGAAAATGTTAAGGAAATGTGTAAAAAATTACTTTAAAAGAAATCTAAATTTAAACCATTTGGTAATAAAATACTTAATAGTAGTAGTGGTAGTAGGCAAAATTACACGAACACTAATACCTACGAGTAGTTATAGAATAAATCTACATTTTTTGTGGAAAGAACTAATTAATTAGGTGGCATTATCCGATCGATGTATTGAAAAATAACGTTAGAAAAGAAACGTTAAAAATTGTTTATTATCCGTTGATTGACTATTACGAGCATTAACTTTGCAAAGAATTTTATATCGATCGATTATAAAATAAACATCTACAGCTGATACACCGTGTTACATCAACTTCCACAAGGAAAAAAATGCAGTTTTGCATTTGTTAAACCTATTTTGTTTTTTTTTTTATTTTCATTTATTTTATTTAAATTTCGTTGTTTTTGAAGTAAATAAATAGTTTAGTAATATAGGAGGTACTAGAAGAATTTTGTAGAAAAACGCGAAGAATAGATTTTAGATTTTAAATTTTAAATTTAAATAATTCCTATGTATTATTCCTCCAAAAATATAAAATCATTATTTAGCGTTTATTTTTTTGGCGGAATTTATTGTACTTTGTAAGCATCTCCCTCTGTCCTCAATAACATACTATTAGTGTATTCCAGTGCCGTTAAATATTTCTGCCGTCTATTGCTTCTAATAGAATTACATATTCGACGTGTAATAAGTATAAAAATAACTCTGGTGATTTGGATTGCTTAGGGGTTTTTAACCTACTTGAGGTTTGGTTATTTAGTTAAAGTTCAATTTAACTTGGGTTTACTGTTATAATTTAGTTTTGTTTGAACTCCTCTCTTCAAACAAGTCTGGCTACTACCGGATATAAAAGGAATAATGATTAGAATGAAAGCGTAAAACATCGAATGTTGAGTAGTGGAAAATAGTAAAATATCAAATTCAAATAATTCAAACAAATTAACTTCGCTGTTTTTATAATATTTCTAAAGTATTTCAAATATGTACACTGCTATAAATTCTATCGTCATTCTCAACTTTAATTAATAATAGTAAACGGTTTCTATATGACTCATCTTCATTCATATTAAACTATTTTTATTCAGTATTTTATGAAACCGACGTTAACATATTGATTTGAAATATACTGTTTAAACGATCGTAACAATATCGTCAACGTACGATAACAGTTGTAGTATTACAACGTGGAAGTAATTTAGATCAATGAAAAGCACTTTCTTATGCAGCAATATCATTTTCAAAATTACAGATACTTAAAACAGCTTTCCTATTAACAAAATAACTACATACAATATATGAAAAGCCAATTACGTAAGAAGCAATTAAATTTTAAGGCGTTAATTCGTGATAATCCGTGGAATTACCCTAATATAGGAAAAAATTTTAAGTTCAACTTCAACGATATTAATTAAATAATTAACCGTTAATTCGATGGATAGATCCTTTAAAACTGATTATATAAAATATTTAATAACGTTATCGTAAAGATAGTTGAATAAAAGATTTATGAAAAATCCACACTCCACCGTTAGTCATCGTCGTCACTTTATATTACCATCTTTTTATTCCACCTTGATTCGGAAATATTTTCTGATCACTGCGACGGAAATCGAAATGTTACACATGCCTATTAGTGGCTGCTTGTGGTTAAAAAATCTAGCGGTTGCAATTATACCTTAACCCCTACACAATATACACGCACAAAAAATTTTTTTATTTCACATAACATCACAAAGTAACATTAATAATATCAAAGTCGACAAAGTGTAATAAACAAAGAACCTTTTAAAATCATAAAAAAACTAAAAATTATAAAGTTAATCAATCATTAGATTAGATTAGACCAAAATAGATTAAATATTTATTTCCGCATGAATAAGTACAAAATTTATTCAATTAAAAAAGTATAAAAAATTTTAAAATACTAAAATGAAACAATTCGATAAGCATTACACTAGTTAAGTATTATTATTTTCTCACAATTTACACAAAACAATCCTCTGAAAATGAAATGATCAATTACGGTATAAATAATAAAGCTTCAGAAAGGAAAAAATTCTACGTGTATTAAAATCTGTCAGTAATAATATGAACAACGTAAACTGGAGAGAGGCGATGAAACATTTCACACATGGAAAAGTACGCAGTAAAAGAAAGAAACATCCGATAGAAATTCTAAGAAGAAAAACTAACCTCTTCTTAGAGTCGTTCTTCTGTTGGCCGGTACTATGCGCACGCATCCGCACCCACCTGTTATGAACAAAACAATGAGAAAAACTTATTCTGTCGCATCAAGTGTGCTTACTTCGAGGATTCTAATTGCAAAACGATTGCAACCAACAGTCGCTAGTACAACATTATGTAAACTCTATGCCCGTAGTACCATTAGGCGCAAAATCACCATATAATACGATTTTTTGATGCCTTCTTCAGGTTGTATCGAGCGTGCAACAACCAACTGTTGTAACTAGGCATTTCCAAGCACTTTTTAAAAGATTTTTTACTTTTTATAATATATTCTACAAAATATATAATTAAAATTCACTTATTTTGTTTAATTTCCATAAAATAATCATTACTTTTAACTATTTTATCACGTCAATTTTAATGATATTCCAGATATTTCTGATGGTTGGCATCATTCAAGCTTTATCCACGAGCCGATTGACCCTCTTAATAAGCGTTTTACCAATACATTTATTAACGTTATTACCGGAAATATATATATATATATATTTTTAACATTAAATATTTATGTACCATATAGATAATTTTGACTAAAATGGTTAAATAATTTAGGTTTAAATGCTTAATGAACGAGAATAATAATCATAATTATAATTGTGTAAAGCACCGAAAGCAGACCGTTTATGTAATAATACGAAGTTAGCGCAGGTTTCGTAATTCATATCGATTGTTGTACATTATAATTTTTTTTTTTTTTAAATTATTTAATTAATTTTTCTATCGGTAATAAAAGTTGACTACATGGTGTTCTTACGTAATGCTCAGCAAGTGATATATCGAGAAGCAAATAACGCTGGTTTTTGATTAGGTTAGATTCTTCATATACACATATATAATATATATATATATATACTCGTGTATATATATATATATATAGAGTGCGTACATATAAATACATACACTTTCTCTCAATAACAGGAGAAAAATTTTAAAATTAAAAGTTACGCGGCACTATCGTAACAATGAACAAGAAGCATGTATAGTACGGAGAATTAGTAGAGGAACGCCAGGTAATTTTAAAATGCGTCGCTGGTAAATATCTCGAAATAAACGTATATAACGTGTATTGTATAATGAATTCGTTAACCTAGTAAACACATTAATAACCATACAAATTAATATTATAATCTACGAGAATGAGTCATCTATTAGTATTGTCTGGCTACCCCATTATGATTGAAAGTCAAAATAAATATAGAATCCTAACAAAGCCTATAATGTTTTGAATTACATCTATAGTGCTTTAATAGATTGCATTCAATTTCTTAAATATTAAAGTACATACGCGTATAAACATATGTCCAAAAACAAGCACAAACATACATATATATATATATATATATATATATATATATATATATATATATATATATATATATATATATTGAAAACTGTGGAATGAAGTGAGTTTTTAAAAATAATAAGCAACAAAAAGGGAGTTAAAAGCTCTAATTTTTATCTTTATGAAAATCACAAAGCTTTTCAGCTGTCAAGCCATTATCAAGTGAATATGGAAAAAGAATATATATACCATTTATAAAAATATAAAATGTAAAAAATATTACGTTTATTCAAATTTACAAAAATTATCAAAGTGATAAAACAGTATTTGTAAAATAATCTGATAGTGAATTCGGTAAACAACGCAATCAACAATCAGCAATATAAAACTTTATACATAAACAATAACACAATAGCAAATAAAATAAAAACAATTAAAAACAACCGAGTTATTATTTTGTATATAGTTTATATTTCTCACTGTTGATTGTGTCATTCATCACATTCATTATCACATTATTCTACAAATATTGTTTTATCAAGTCGATAATTTTTGTCAATTGAATATCTAAAGTAATATCTTTCACATTTTATATTTTTATAAATTGCATATATTTCTACATATATATTTTTTTATATTCACTTGATAATGTCTTAACAGTTGAAAAGTTTGATGGTTTTAATAAAGAAAAAAAATAGTGATTTCAACTCCTTTTTTGTTGTTTATATATATATATATATATATATATATATATATATATATATATATATATATATATATATATATATATATATATATAATATATATGTACATGAGTACAGTGCCATGTTAGATATATATAAAAAAAGTACTTGTCTAAAATGAAATCGAGATGGGCGCTAATGAAATTAAAAATAATATGTTTTTTAAAGAAATACGTTCAGCGTAATTTAAGGGAAATTTAAATCAGTAATTATAGTTCGTAGGTGAATGACGAAGTAAAAAGTAAAATTTATAAACGTAAATTTAACGTTTAATACAATTTATTATATATATATATATATATATATATATATATATATATATATATATATATATATATATATAACTTAAATGAAAAAGATTTCGAAATCCATGACATAAAGATGACAAGAAAAGTATCCCTCATGAAATCGGTAACCTTCTTAATATATTTTTATACGCATCCGAGTATAAAACATTGAAGGTATCAGTTGTGCGAAGGACCAATTGTTGAAAACAAATATTGAATGTGCGGTGGATTCAAAAAGGAGAAATTTGTCGATATTCAAATAAATCTCGATATATATACTTTCTTTGACTACATCGTGCGAAGGAATATGTCAGAAAAACTGATAGCACTTACTAAGCACGATCTCAGAGGTTCCAAACGTAGAGCGCACTAACACCAGTGCGGTATTCGGATATTAGGTTAAAGTGATCACTAGTTCACTGCAATAAATGATTTAGACGTGCCATCGATAGTGAAGGGTGACGTTCAGTTGGACAGAAGAATTAAAATTGCTTATATAATTTCAGGATGCTCGAAACGGAACCTCACGATTCCGATGTTTGAGTTATGTCATTCTACTAATGAACACAGTCTTTCGTAAATTTCTCTTTCAGTTGTTCCCAGTATAGTGTTATATATATATATATTTATATTTTATTTTTTAACTTATACATTAACCATGCAATTGAATTCTTTGTAGTTTTTATACATAAGTAAATATATACCTCGCACGTTATATATATATATATATATATATATATATATATACGAACATTGTAGTTATTGAGATAATTTAACAACGGTGTTGATTGTACCACACAAGCCTCCTCGTACCCACCATGGCAGATGCCAACTGCACGGACTATAAATCCTGGATCACGAATAAGCAAACAATTAAGCGCCTACAACGTGGAACATGTCATTACAGAATGTAAGAAATTCGAGCAACAACGTAATCAATAACTGGACTAGATTGAAGTGAAGCACTACAATGAAGATGTAATACGGCCAGTAATTTACTTTATAAAAATAACCGATTTAAAAAAATTATTACAAACTATACAAATAGTGTTATAGGTAGTAAATAATTTTTCTGTAATTTATTGTATATAATTTCCGTGGACGCAAATGACCTTTGTAGTCGAACGTCTTAAAATAAAAATATAATAACATAAATAAAATAAATATTTTCTTCTAATTAAATAAATACACCCATATCTACATACGCGAAATCATAAATATACATATGTGTGCGTGTGTGTGTGTGTGTTATGCGTATTCCAAGAACCAGTTATTTTAATACAAAGATCGCTACAGTTTTATTAAATCGTTATTTCACTATCGGTTTTCATATTTATTTGAAAATATCTAATGTTGTAACGTATAATTTTAAAAGATTCACCATTTAAAAAAAGCAAAACAAAATACCTTCTTACTAATATTGTCGATATCCGGCAAAAAGATGGATGCTTTTAACACCGCCTTAAATAGTTTATCGCTAAAACATATCTCTTGACAAATGTCGCGGAAGATACCCACACAACAAATATAGGAGCGAATACGTAGTTTCAAAATAGACGTAACGAATTCGTAACGTTGTTTTCGAACCTCGTGCTCTCAGGAATAATTTCCATTAATGAAACTTCTATTCGGAGTTGTTTGGTCTTTCACTTTGGCTTTTCCGATAAATTCGCTGCGAATAACTAAAAAAATAATTCGCATTAATACTTCTTTTAATATCGACGCGTTCAATTCTGAAGAAATCTGTTCGTTGAAAAGGTTTAGCATTTTTTTATTTTCAGTTTTCCGCATATTTCACGATGAAAAAACGACTCCCAGACGATGTTAATAATGTGCCCCACCGAGACGAGTAAAACCGGTTCGTATTTTAATGAATAAATCGACTAGATATATCTGGTTTACGTTTGGAATATCGCGATTTTATATTAGTGTATGAAGGGTAAACCCGTTAGTAAAATGTCCAAGGTGCTGGAATTTCATCGTAATACGATGGTCCGGTTTACGGATGAGTAAAATTTTAATCGAGACCTTGAAAACTTCGGTAAATTATAATAAATCTAGACTATATTACGTATATCTTTTAAACCGGTATCTTAATAATATTCCGGCACGAGATGAATATCAGTTTTTGTCCCTTGTACGTGTCATATTAATTACACGAGTTTATATCTTTTAGCACGATTTAACGTCTCGTAATTTTAAATGTTTCGTTCAGATGTGTCTGTTCAACCTTGACATCCGCCCACTTGAGGTCGTGTCGATTCGGGATAGGATAAATTATTTATTTTTCTACGATTCTGCAACTTACGTTTTTTTTTTTATTGATATATTTTAATGTCCAATAAAACATTTACGAATCTGGGTACATTTTTTTTTCTCATCAAGCGGTTGAAAGAACTCAGTAGTTCCACCCTTTATTTGCTTTCCCGTAAACAGTTAAAATATCAGTTGGTTTAACACGATCTAATCTTCGCAACTCTTCCGAACTATCGAGCAAGTCCAAAGGATTTTGATGATTTTCTAATCTTACTAAATAGCATTGGGCACTTTTCTCGACCTCCTCCAGAACAGTACTTACATGTAAGTCACGGTGTATCGAAACGTTTGACACATACCAGGGTGCTGATGTTATTTGTCTTAGAGCTCGATTCTGAAATCTTTGTATTATATCTATGTTGCTAGGTTTCGCCCCCTCCCCCAATCTGAATACAGTACGGCCGCACAGGTTTTAAAACTATGTTATATACCAGCAGTTTATTATTGAGGCTTAGACTTTCTACTAATTAACCAATACAATTCCCTCAGTTTTAACTGAAGCTCATTTCGTTTGGGGTTATTAAGTGTTTTCTCCAAGTCAATCGCTTATCCATATGCATGCCCAAATATTGACCAAACTTTTAATAATCTAAAATCTATCCCAATCCTTTCGAAATTATTGTTCTAGTGTTATCAGACGTATGTAACAATTTATCCGTACTAGTATCAGTGAATAGCTTCTAAAAGTTATATATATATATATATAACAACCGCGCTCGTATTAATGTAAAAGAAAGTATAAAGTAACATCCTGGCGTGGTCATCTATCATACTTTTATACATTGGACATTCGTCTAAAATATTCCATACGTAACGCTTATTTTAATTCTCCTCACATAGTCGATAGAGAGCTCTTGTAATAAAACGGAAATGTAGAAAATTTTACGTCAACTAATTAATTCGATATAACATATTACTCAGCAGGCTCCGTCTTAGTCACATATTCCTCTCTCATGGACATCTACTCCAACATAACAACCTCCAGCTTTTTGACCCTTTTGTTTACACACAAACCCCTCTCGTATTTGCTATATTTTACTATACTGTTCTACACTCCACCCTTACTGACCCCATATTCATCCGCTTACTCCAACTGGTTCCCTCTCCAACAGTTCTTCAACTATTATACAATTCCTTTTCTCTTTTAACCTCACTTACTACATCTAACTGTTAACTAAACGCTACGAACAACGTGTCTCTCTCAGGGAAACGACTCGTCAGTGTCTCTGTGGAGCCGGAGCGTGTACGATCCTTGTTGAACGCACGAGCAGATATGCCCGCAGGTACTTGTCGCCGAGCAAATTCAACCAGGAAAATTGCCTTCGGCCCGTATCACCAAATTAATGGTGTGCTGGCGGAGAGCTGGACAGATTTCTTCCCCGTCAGAAATCTACCTGATCAATCGGCCGAGATGTTCTGTGCTATAAGATCGCACCCGAAAGTAGATACGAAGTTTGCAGTGTACAACAGCACAATAACGCAAACTCATCACCCGAGATGATATCATCCAGTACCTGACAAGTCGTACTTGTGTTTCTTGTTGGAAGGCAGTGGCTCTTAGTAACAGTTTTACTGAATGATACGTGTCGTTGATTAACAAATCGGTTTTCGGACCGAGATAATGGTAGGTGATTAGTTTAGACAGTTGACAGCTCCGTAACTACTCAATTGCGCAACCAGATCATTTGGCGTGAAACCTGTCTAGGTCATTGGAAGGAACCCGGCGGTATAAACACAAAAGGACTCGTCCCAAGTTGAGGCACACCGGCTCGCGGAAGATGGAGGCCTTTCAAAGTGAAATAAATTCAGTAACAAACTTCGATAGTTAATCGCGGCATTATAAAATAAGAATAAATAAATGAACTATCTGACCGAATAATTAAAAAGAAACAGATTTATTTCGATATAGCGTATCCTTAAAGTTACTTTAGCGACTAAATACACGGATAAACTTTACAAAAATAAATAATAAAGAAACCTAACTAAAGTAAAATAACAATAAAAACAAAAAAAAACTATTTTTAATTCTTTAATTAAATTTAATTTAACGCAGATAAAAATCGTACAGTATAATTTAACTTTAACGCGGATGTGATCATATATATAGATATATATATATATATATATATATATATATATATATATATATATATATATAGATATATATATATATATATATATATATGTATATATGTATATATGTATGTACATATATGTATATATATATATATACACACACACACACATATATATATATATACATATACATATATATACACATATACATATATACACACACATATACATATATATATACATATATACATATATATACATATACATACACACATATATATATACACATATATACACACATATACATATATATATGTACACACATATACATATATATACATATATATATATACACACATATACATATATATATATACGACGATAATTGTTATTTTTTTTTCGAATTGGCCAGCTATGGACCACCCAAGTAAAATATCTTCAGGATCGCTGTTTGTTACTCTTACTCTGGTTCCAGTATTTCTCGATGTTTATTATATAGGGTGACCCAGAGAAGACGGACGGTTTTGTTGTTTACTGAATAGCTCAAACACTACTCAACCAAAACTGTTGAATGAAATTTTATTTAAAAACAGGAAAAAAATGGGAGATTAGCTGACGATCATTTGTCGAATACAATATCGATTAGATGACCGCCATTTGCCACATACATTCATTCAGAAAATTTTCGAAGTCTATAGGTCGCTGAATTTTTGAAATTTCTTTAGAAATCAGATTTTCACGTCTTAACGCGGCTCTTAATGTATCTCCGCAAACAAATCGCGTAACTTTTGAATACTTTTCTAATGTGCACTGCCGTGATCGATTCACGCCGAAAATAACGTTCCATGTGCAAAGCGCGCGCTTTTTCTCGTTATAGGATGTTACGACAACTGGAAACGTAGAGCGCACGGTTTGCGTTGTAGCTGCGCTATCAACTGCGCTATTTAAAAAACTGTCCGTCTTCTCTAGGTCATCCTGTACTTAGTGTAACGCGTGATGAGATGGAGCGTATTTTAATTTCATCAGAAATTAAAAATTATCTTCGCAATTTAACGTAAAATTTCCTCCGTAATAATTGAGGAATACGATGATAGAAAATGAGGAACATTTGGAACGCGTGTACCGTATTTTAGTCCATCGAGGAGTATTTTTAATGATATTCTAACGCATGTTAAGAAAGTAAGGATACTTGTCGCATTATAACGGACTATCTTAGACGTACAAAAAGAGTGAATTATTATACTTATCAATCGGGTATTTGCTCCACCAGATATAAGAAGAAATGTTATTTCCTGCACTGAAAGAACGAAAGTTGATACAGACTCCCGTCACCCTATGTTTGAACAGATTACGATAAACGAAAGGTTGAAATTGCGAAAATCTTTCATGTATAATAGCGTCGCTTTATCTGACAACACGGATAATGCAGAATACTGGTATTTGTGTCACCGAAGAAAAAACTACGGCCAAAAGATCAATTAAAATTAGCTAGAACATTGAACGGGTTACGTACCGGCAAAATAAACGCAAACCGTGTAAAATGGAAAATTAGCACCGATGACAAACGCGAATAAAACAAGACACCTGTTCAACTGTACACATATTGAGGCTACTAGACTTACGACGCAGATTTATGGCGTATTGTAATGACCATGTGCTTAAACTAATCCGTGCACGGATATCTCATATATAGAAATAGCGTCTTGGATTCGATAATTAACTAATGATATTCTGCAATATCGGTTTTGCATCGAGTTTTTTGGTAAGTACCGGCGCACATCGAACACCAGACCGGACAAGCGTCGAAATAGCCTAAGGTCTTTTATAAAGAGGTGGTAGATTAATAACTTTTTATTCATTGAAGAAAGATGTAAACGGTTATTGAAGATTGGTTATTCGATCGTCGACAGATTTATTGTTTAATTTAACGAAATACGAAAACTATTAAAAGCGTAGGGGACGTATATTTGCCGGTTATCGAAATAAATTCAAAAGCGAAATGTATTAGACGGTGTAATTTCGTACGATTTAGCAGGATTTCTTGCGGAAAAAGTGATAATACAACACTAAATGTTCTTAGAACATTACGACGATTTCTCGAATATTATATAACGTTCGTAATCGTAATGGCTCGACTACGATAGAGCAGAGTCTTGCCTACGTAATTAATTGTGTCAACCTCGTTACCTAATACGAATATTTAAACTCGAGACAGTTAGCTAAACTCTGTAATTAATCAGTCGTCATTTTTACGGGAAGATGTTTATTTTGTTACAAACAGACATTACAATAATTACGTAATATCGACAGTTTACATCGAAGAATAGTTAAAATGGATTTCACGGATTTTAATTATACAAAAATATACACATTAACGCGTAACAAATAAGTGAAGACTATGGAAATGTAATTCTAAAATTGTGCGCCTTAACTAATCGTAATTGTTTATCACCGAGATTTCGATATACTTACAGAGTAATATGAATTTTTAATACCGAGTCGATAAAAATATTACGCAATATTTTGAATTAACCCACCCACACACACATGTATATATGTATATATACATATTTGAAATAATGAACGAAAAATGTAAGAATGCGAATTTCAAAATAAACTATCTTTTATAAGAGGCTTACGTGGCACTTAATGAAGACGTAGATTCCGAATTTGTTCTTTATATAGGGTGATCCGGAGAAGACGGACGGTTTTAAAAATAGCGCAGTTGGTCAAACTGCTAGAACGCAAACAGCGTGCTCCACCTTCAGTGTACATACGAGGGGATTCGTTTTTTTGCTCAATTATCACGTCATCTTATAACGAGGAGGAGCGCGCGTTTTGCGTTGAACGTTAATCACGACAGTGAAAAGAGAGTTTCGAAAAGAATTTAGAGTTAGGCGATTTTTTTTTGTGGCGGAACCTTAAGAGAAGAGTTTACGAGTGATATCTGGAATACTTGAAAACTCGGGTCTCTAAAAATATTTTAAAAATAAGTCTTGGAAAATTTTCTAAAGACTGAAAATAAATGTATCGTAGTAAATGTCGGTCATCTGAACGATATTAGATTTTAAGCTAATCTCTCTTTTCGTAATTGTAAATTTCATCGGAAAAATTTTGGTCGAGTAGTTTTCGTAGTTAACAAAACCGTCCGTCTTCTCTGGGTCACCCTATAGAATACTTCGCAAACATCGTCTATCGAAATAGCGACGGAAATTCTAATTGAAAACGTAATTTTACCTTCCATCATCGGTACATGATTGGATGGAAAAATTCAAGCGACGATTTTTCCACTACTCTAAAGCTACTAAATCTGGAGACATTAAAAATCTTCTCGCGCATAGTATAAATCTTCGATGATTTAAATGTGAAAATAAAGATGATAATAATAATTAGAAGAAGAACGGAGCTGACGAGACAGACTCGTTGCAACAGTTACACATACACAGCATCCTATCGACGGGTATCGTTCCAGAAATATAACAGACGAGATAATCGGTTGTTCGAAAGAATTAGTTACAACTTAATGAATGTGAGAAGCGATATTTTTACTTATACATTGGAAATGTATTTAGGATTATTCAGACCCGAATAAATTTAACATTAATTAAAGTGAAAAGTTTTTTCTAATAATCAAATCAAACTACCGTAACAGAAAAGATGCCACTATTGTAAAATAGCTTAATATTTATCTATACGGAAGCTGGCTAAAGACAAACTTAACAATAGTCAACTTAAGGAATATAGAAAAGATTCCCTTAAAACTATTTTAACAGAAAAGATCCTTTAAAACTACTTTAACAGAAAATATCCCTTAAAACTACTTTAATAGATACCTTAAATCTACTATTGTAAAATAGCTTAATATTTATCTATACGGAAGCTTGCTCAAGAAAAACTTAACAGTAGTCAACCTAAGGAATAAGTTACTAAATGAAACGATAGATTAATAGAAAAGATTCCTTTAAAACTATTTGAACAGAAAAGATTCCCTTAAAACTACCTTAACAGAAAAGGACTTTATAAAAATATTTTTAAGAGAAAAGATCCATTACTACTATTTAAACGGAAAATATAGCTTAAAACTACTTTAGCAGAAAACATACCTTAAAACTACTATTGTAAAATAGCTTAATATTTATCTGTACACAAGTTTTGCCTTTTTCTTCGCGGCAGACCGCCTAAGGAATATAAATAACGTACTAATTGAAACGCAACAAATCTAGAAATAAAAATTGTCGGCTCGTATCGGTTAAATACAACAGTGTTTTCCCCGATTTTCTTAATAAAATTTCGGATCAAGTTTGATAAAAATTACAAAAAAAACGAAATTAAAGTTACTACTGGCGAACTCGTTATTACAATGAATGACCCCGCATAATTATCTGCTACCACAACGTGATACAATGTATAAGAATTAATCGCTTCGTCACATATTTCCAAAAAAATATATATATATGCAAAGTCGTCAATATTTTGGAATTTACATTAAACACGTTTCCTTATACGGAAGTATATATATATATATAGGCATAGCGTCATGTATCTTGTCTAAATTAAAAAAGGACATTCTTACAGGTAAGCTGTCAAAGCCTATTTAACTCCATAAAGGACATTCTTACAGGTACGCTGTCGAAACCACTTTAACTCTATCTTTATCGCTGTTTATTTTACGTAATAAAACGGGAAAATTAGAAACGCAGAGGAACCATTATCAAAGAAGTAAATCGTTTAGAAAATAAAAGTGAAATTGATAAACATGACGAAAACAGCATTACAAGTGTAATTAATATAAGATATAATTAATTATTTGATATCCGTCTTTCAATTATGAGATATCATTTCTTTATCGGTTATATAATATATATATATATATGTATTTATAATTTGAGTCGATCTAAAGAATGAGATACAAATAGACGAATAGGGTGGATAAGTTCGTAGATATATAATATTAATGGATTAAACCGGTTTTACCATGTCAAAAGTACAGTTCCTATTTATTCTTTTTATTTCAAATTAACATCTTACGCACAGTAGAAGTAATGGATGAAATTTAAATTTACATAGGCCTGCTTCATGTACGAATAGAAAACTATATAGATAACTGAGAAAGAACCTTTGGATGTAGGAGTAGGAGTTAAAGTAAGACCTTTGTCGGCTCGTGGATATCCTTTTATGATATATACGAGGTGCAAAGAGCTCATATAATTGGTGTGAACGCTGTTATAAATAAATAGATAACTAAAGGTCTCATAATGCCTCTCTCGATTACCGGGATGATCAATTATTCCGGTCCACAAATAAATAATGTCTATAAATTAAAGAAATTAAATGTATAGTATAATAAAATAAAGATGTATGTCTACGTACCACTTTCTCTCCCTGTTTCTCTACACACTCACACACACACACATATATATATACATATAAATGTTCATATTCTTTTTTCTGGTATCATACGCAGAAATGTGCGTGTGGAAGGCAACAAATTATATTTATATCTCTACACACATTTCCTTCCGTCAAAGTATTAAATTACGGAAACCTTCCTTTACTTCATTATATACCATACATACTAATTGTTTTATGTATATATATATATATAATTAGCAAAACAAATAAAAATAATTTAATCACTATAATATTTATTTTATTCATGCAAAGCTTTTCGACTTTAAGGTCATTTTCAAGCAATACAAAAACGTTACAAATAAATTAACATTGTTTTTATTTTGTTTTGTTAATTCATAAAATCACTACTCTCCAAATACATCAATTTATACATAATGCTACAATGTGATTTGCGACTAAAGCTCCGTGAAAGCCGACTAAGGTTGTATGGACACATGCTATGCACTCAACATAATGGCAGTGGTTCACTGATATCGGTAGCGCGTACGTTTAAAGTTCTTGGTAAAATACCAGTAGGAAAGCAAAAGTAAAGATGGTACGATGTCATAAACATCGATTTTAGAAATGTCGGTATTTCTTCAGATCTAGTAAACAACCGAATTGGATGCTAACGATCTATTTGTATGGTAGCCGGCGCCAACAGGAAAATTCAGTTGATGAAGAAGATATATATGTTACATCAACATACATGTGTAAATGGTCGAAATCTCTAGATAGAACCTGGTTTCTATTGATAATTTTAACAGTCTAATCCTCGGGGGTAAATTAACAGAAGTAAACGTTTGAAAATATTTTTCTTTTAACGACGCGTCGAACTATTAAGAACTACCGACCGGCGGCGTTCTATAGCCGCAGGAAAATTGCTTTTAATATTTTAACAACAGTTGTAAAACCGGATCCATATCGATTTACAGCAGTTTCGGTACGGTTGCATTTCTTGTCAGTTAATTCCTTTCACTTCTGACCCTGTATAATCGATAAATGCTAATCAACGTTTTCACAATATCCAACTTCTATCATCTATATAACTTTACGATGAATTCAATCGAACAAACTTACATCGATCGTCTCTTTCACGAAATCCGATGCTGGGTCGCCAAAAGTGTTTAAAAATTAAATCTGTCTAGTAAATAACGTATTACGAAACTGATTGAAGGTTCGATTAACACATAATAATACAAACATAAATTATATATATCTATATATATATATATATATCTATATATATATCTATATATATATATATCTATAAATATATATATATATATATCTATATATATCTATATATATATCTATAAATGTTTTCGTTCTTTTAATTTAAACAAATAAATTGAGATTGAAATTATGATTATTTAATTCTCATTCGAAGTCATTATGAATTCTAGATAAAATCATTATAATTAAACTAGACCACGAACATCGTCTAACGACGAAGTCGGAATTACCGGGAAAAATAAAATTTCTGGTAACTGAGGTAACGAATAATCCAAAAAATTTGCAGAACCAACCAAAAAAATAATCCGTAGGAAAGTATAAAAAAAAGGTTAAATATCTTAATGCGGATTTAGTGGTGAACTATAATGCGAAAATTTAATTCTGTAAACAAGTATTTATAAAATTAACAACTACAAGTGACAAAAAAACTTTGGAAAATTCGGGTTCTTTTGCAAAACTTTCAAAAAAAAATTAATTTTTTCATGCTACTCATACTTCTCAGGGCTACTATCATATTTTTGATATACACACATATATATATATATATAATATTAGTGTACACAAGTTAGTAATTTTCTAAATCCCATTTTTTAAAGTATTGGAATAACAAAATTTCGGCGAAATACGCTGCGAAACAATAATGTTCTTTGATTGATAGATTCTTATTGTACACCGCGGATTTTTGCAATTTTTTTTAAATGTCTATTTTTAACGAGTTATGGAGTTAAAAATTTCGCGGAAACCATTATTTTTGAAGGTTCTATAGAAAGAAAATGAAGTATAAGAAAAAATAACAAAACTGGGTAAAAATTGAGACGGAAAATTTAGAAAAAGAAGAAAATAATAATAATCAACAGTTAATATGAATGAAAATGTAAAACATCGGTAAAATTACACTAATAAGCAAATGGTTGAATTGACTTTATCGGCAGAAAGCAGATTAGCTGATTATCTAAATGTAATTTTTGCCGATTCTGTGGTGAACCTATTTTTCTTTTTCCATTAATCCTACTTCTAATTAACCTAACCTAATGTAATCTAACATAACCAGCAGGACACTTTTTAAAATATGTTTATTATTATTTTTAAAATAATAATTATAATGACCCAATCGATACTACCGTTATAACGGAGAAACTTCGATCTATCTCACATTTATGAATATGTTTTTATGTAAAAAAATTGTAATTTATATTAAACATATTTTCCGTACTTTTTTATTTTATTTTTTACCGTATTCGGGGAAGTAAAATATGTCACAACTTATACATGCCACGATCAATTCTAAGGTGTACAAGTATTCTAGGAATGAACCACTATGGGGAGAGGTATTTTCATCGTAAATACCTTACATTATTGATTTTTCTGCAAGTTTTAATATGTTTAACATCCGATAGGAAATAATTGGTAGGTAAACTGTCTTTTTTTTTTTTAAACCGGTGTTTTAAAAATCTACAATTACGAAGCTCTGAAAAATCGATTTCGAAATTTAATGTTACTTTTGATCCATAGAATTCCTGCCCCCAAAAGAACAAAATTAAATTTCATAAGTTAAACCCATAATAGCGAAGAAGACAATAGGCTAGTTACGTAATTATATAATTATCTCGTAATATTATTTTATACACACACACACACATATATATATAGAGAAAGATTGAGAAACGATTAGGTACACGGCGTACTTACTTTTCAATTCTCGACCTTCGGCGGTGCAAGGCCCTGTCTCCAGCATACACTTCAGGTAACTATTGAACAGTCTGGTATTTTTTAATAAAGCTTCGATATCCATAGCGTCCAACCTTTCGGTCATCGAACTTTCTTTAGTTATATCGACCAGCGTAGCGTTCTCGTTACCGCCGATCGGAACATCGCCGAAAGGGGCTCTAAAAATTCCTCCACCGATAGCGCTTCCGCCGCCGGATACGGGTGTCGCGATCGGTCTAAAAGACGTCGTAGTCGTAGCATTATTATTGAAACTTAAAAAGCATAGATCCATCAAACAGAGAAGCGCCGATAGCGGCATTTCTAGCCATCTATCTAATACGCAAGACCATTCGTTACTGACTATGACCATCTCCGACACCGAGAGATTCGATCGACCGAGTTTTGTTGTTATTGTTGAGGCTGCCAATGATGATAATGATGATGAGTGTTTCGGCGTGTGCGTACACACGCGATATTAGACGTATTACTACGGATAATTAGTAGTAGTAGTAACGGTGTAATTTCCTTGTCTAACACGCCGATAAGTTAAAGTGCAACAAACGTTATTATTTAATATATTATACAAATAAGTCGCGTATTCTCTACCGTTCTCTTTTTCTATCTTATTAATCGAGCGTATATTTTATTATTATTATTATTATTATTATTATTTATTACGTTAATTATTCGACCTTTTAAAACGATACCTAATTCACGGTATATGGTCAGTTGCCAGGGACTATAATACTCTTATTACGTAGCTATAAACTCGTCAGAAGGACTTGACGCGACCTTTATTATTATTATTATTATTATTATTATTATACGCGAAAAATTATAATTTGGCCTGAAAATAAAAACGATTTATAGGGTTATTGTCTTTTTAATAATTAAAAAAATTATACATATATATATATATATATATATATATATATATATATATATATATATATATATATATATTAAATACGAAGGACGAGACGTGAGAACCCGCAATTATCGATCGTACTTACTACCAATTAAAAAGAACCTTCTCCATCAAGCGAATCAATAACAATGACCACAGTTAACTCGGCTAGAACTTGAGCTAACAAGTTTAGTTAGTACACTCGGGAGGATGATAATCTAACGATTTATAGTAAAAACCGGATTTCTTCTTCGAATAACGTAAACAGAAGATGATATTATTGCAACCTCTTCAAGATACTTAGAAAACTTGACCTGTTAGCGCCTAGAGATATAAAAGTCGACAACTCCGTTGTTTATCAGCTATGAGAATAGATAGACCTACATAATAATAATAATAATAATAATAATAATAATAGTGGATGGGAAATCTGGAATTATGATTGAGGTGGTCAGTAGTAAAGGCGCTCATCCGAGGAAAGGCAATGAAGATTTGTAACTAGCAGTTACACGCGAGGGAGAAGAGATATCGAAAATAATAGAGAGAGGAAAAGTGTAAGCCAGAATAAAAGTAGAAGTTTAAATAACGAGAATAATACAAATTATCAGTGTTAATCTTAGTTTTTTACTTTTATCTATCACGTACGCGAACAGTTTTAATTACGTCGGATTAGTGGTTATCTCGCACATGGCGCACAAGTTACTTGTGTGCGTGCGTGTGTGTGAAAATAAAACGAAAATACAGAATTAATAAGAAATCGTTTTCATTTAATGAGAGTTTTCCACGGCTATTAAGCAATATGTTAATTAATAAACTACGCGCAATTTTTCTTCGTTTTATACTATTTTCACTTTGTCGGACGTTTATTTATATAAATTTTGTTATTATCATAATTTTGTTATTTTTATTATTATTGTTCACCTTTTTCACGAATCCATTTAAATCTAAAAGAACGTTAAATTAAAATTTTTCGGCTCTTCAGTTCAGTACTTTAAATACGTATGATAACAAATTAACTTTTCAATACCATCTTGACGATATAATATTGAAAATGGGTATTAAAATACTGCCAAAGATTACGAGACTGTCAAAATACACGACAAATCACTGATTGAAAACACTTTAGCATAATGTTTCATCGTCCTTTAAACGTACTAAATTGAAAGAAAATTTTTTACAAACGCATGCAGGGTATAGAACGAATTATTCACTATTTGAAAGGTACTCCATCTTACCCGAGCCGGCGTACCTCAATTTGATACCAGTATGCGTATGTGCACCATACAAATATAGTCATTTCTTTATAAAATACAATAAAATTACAAGTATTAATCATTAATTATATATAATCATCTTTAACGAAGTTTTTCCTTATCACACTATCTTCACATTACAAAATAAATCAAATAATTTTACAATAATAGAAAAAAACAATTTCGGAATAACCGCGTAGAAAAAAGAAAAAAACCCGATTTATTAATAACGATATATTAATAAACCCGAGTTTACGTTTCAAGCAACATACCGTGCCCATCATCAGAATAAACTTAATTACGTGTACTAATCTGTCTGTCTCACAATATTGCAAAGGCGACACCAATCTTCTTGAATATTCTTAGTATATTTTCGAAGAGTATATTTAATCTAAGAAATTATTGTTCTGTTCAAGGTAATTTCGCTTAGGCCACTGTTTGAAATGAATTATATACCAAATAAGATAGTAAATTTTCTTCCCAAATATAAAGGTTTTATTCGTGTGTAGATGAACAATAAGTATATGCATATATATATATATATATATACATCAAAAAATCAACTTACAAGTATACATTACTAATTAAACGTGAATAAACTTTATACTTACTATAATAAAAATTGTTAATTTATTTCTATTATAGCAAGCATAAACTTTATTCAATTTTAAATAGTGATGTGTACTTTTAAGTTAATTTTTTATGCATACACACACACACATATATATATATATATTATTTTTCTTTTGGTGCCGTATCCTCAATGCATGTTGGCGATTATCCACCCGACTTCCAATCTGTTGGCTAACTTCCGCAATAAGGTTTCTGTATTAAGTCCTGTCCATTCTTTTGCATTATCCAACCATGCGTTTCTTCTCCTCCTTTTCCTCGTTTTCCAGTGAGTTTTCTTCAATTATCAATTGTAACATTTCGTATCTGTTGTTCCTCAAGATGTGCTCGAAGTAAGCTATTTTTATTTTCTTAATAGTTCTTTCTAACTATAATATTTTATTTAGTCGTTTTAGTATCCCCACATTTGATACCTTATCCGTCCATGGAATTTTTAGCATCCGACGATATAGCCACATCTCAAATGATCTTAATCTATTTAGCATTGAGTTTTTGAAGGCTTCCATTCCATATAGTAGTATGGCCCATATGTAATATTTCACAAACCTCCATCCGGTGTCCCATTTCATCGTTTTGTTCACAAATATACATGCTCAGAAACACGTTTCTTGCATATTCAATTCTCTTTTTTATTTCGTAATCAGGGTCCCATGTGCTGTTAATATTATATCCGAGGCATTTAAATGTGTTAACCTGTTGTGTGATTATATTATTGATTCTAATTGATGTCTTTTTTGTTCCTGCCTCCTTGCTTACTAACATAACTTTAGTTTTATTGCAGTTTATGAATATACCCATTTTATTAGATTCCGTATTAACCATTTTTACCCATCTTTTGTAACTCATGTTCATTATTTGCAATCAAAATGGCAATATCGGATGTTGTTAATAGTGTGGCCGTTTATTTTTAAGCACACAGCCCTGTCTAACTCCTTTTCCGATCTTAATTTCTTCTGTTCTTACTACGGCTACTCGGTTGTAGTATAGATTCTTAATTAATCTTTGTTCTTTCCCATCTATTCCAATATGGCGCAGGCACTCTATTAGTTTCCATGTTTTACACTATCGAAAGCCTTCTCGAAGTCGATGACATAAATATAAACGGCTTTTTCGTGTTTTGTACTAGTACTTGTAAGAACACCAGGGCTTCCCTTGTTCCAACTTCATTTCGAAATCAAAATTGTTCTCTGCTGACATTTTCTTCGAATATTTTTGTATATTCGTCTATGAATGATTTTCAAAAATATTTTCAGCGTATGGCTCATAAGACTAATTAGTCTGTGTTCTTCATTGAGCTATGCTTCTTTGGTATTGGAATAAATATATATTTGAGCCAATCGCTAGGAAATTTACCAGAGTTATATATTTTATCGAATAGTTCCGTCAATTTTACAATATTTGATTCGTCTATTAATTTTAATATTTCGGCATATGTATTATCTGGTCCAGGTGCCTTTTTGCTTTTAGAATTCTTAATGCGTATTTTACTTCGATTTTGATTATGATTATACTTGTTACGTCATTGAAGAGTTCATTGACATAGTTACCCCATACTGTTATTGTTCAGACTTTCTCTTCTATTAAGTTGTCATTTTGATCCAGTAATTTTGGGACTGAACCTACGTTTCCCTGCCAATTCTTTTACCTTTTTATCTGCATTCGTCACCTTTTCCCGTAGACGTTCGATCTCTTCACATTTTTCGTTTATCCATTTGTCTTAAGCTTCTCTTATCTTAGTCCGAATTTTTATATGTATTTCTATATAACTTTGCCTGTTCCTTTATTTTTTCGACGTAACTTCATCAATCCTTTGTTATCCATTTTTGTTTTTTCACAATCGATTTTGAGTAAAGTGATTTTGTGTCACTTTGTTCATTTCCATTTTTTAACATCTGCTACATTGTTGTTGATAGTAAGTCTATATATTCTTCCATTTAACTGTTCAGCGACTTTTACTTTGACGTCTTTGTTATGTAAGTTTTCTACATTGATCTACATTTTTTATTATTCCTCTCCATCACCTTGTTGTGATCTGATCCAATATCAGCGCCAGGGTATGTTCTAACAGCCCTAATTCTATTTCGGTGTCTTTCGCCTATTAATATGTAGTCAATTTGATTTCCGATTATACAATTTGTTTTGTCGGCCGGGGATTTCCATGTATACAGTCTTCGCGGTGGGTTATCAAACCATGTATTGGCTATAAGCAGTTCGTTTTCTTGACAAAATTGTATTAATCTGGATCCCCTGTAATTTTGTATGCCGAGCCCATGGTCGCCTACCATATCTGTAACTTTGCCTCTACCCACTTTTGTATTGAAATCGCCGAGTACTATGTTTATTTCTTGCTTCTTAGTTATTTTCATCAGTTCTTTCATCTGTTCATATAACAGTTCTACTTCAGCATCAGATTTGTCATTGGTAGGTGCGTAGACTTGTATTATGTTAATATTCACTGGATCGCCTTTTAGTTTGAGCATCATCAGTCTTTCGTTGCAAGGTATGGACTCTATAACTGCTTTTGCAAATCTTTCGCATGTAATGATTGACACCCCATGTTGATTACTGTTATTACTGCCTGAGAAGTATACGCTATACTTCTTGGAGATGCATTTCCCTATATTCGCCCATCTCATTTCGCTCACTACTAATATGTCAATGTTGAGTCGCTCCATTTCATTTGTTGTATTTCTTAGATTCCCAGTCATTAACATAATTCTCACATTCCACGTTGCGATTCGGTAAGTGTTTTTCAACACCTTTAGTTTACGGTTGTTTCTGTTGTCTGCATTGTAGATAATGTACTCGGAATTTTTCTGTCCCTAGCTTCCAACGCGCATTTGCTCCCTACTGTAGAATGCCACTCCAACGAGGGTGTGGGGAACTCGAGCCATTGTACGTCGCTGTGTCTGATCGCCCATTGTCTGATGTAGTATTGCTACGACATCCCATTGATTTATGCGCCATGTTGGTTGTGAAAACGAAATATGGTGGTGGTTTCCCGTTGCCTTCTACCGGATTTTCTTTCGAGGTTTACTCCCTTTGCGTTTGGGTAAAAACCCCAACTGCAAGGTAGCAGTTTGCTACTGGGATAGTAGGTGAGACTTATGCATTCATAGGTAGACAAAGTTGTATAGACAGTTCCCAACCTGTCACTTTGTCTCCTCGTGCCTACTATCCTGTCACTACTGGAATCATCTGCCTGAGACTTTCCACCAGTAACCGCTCTTGGTCCGCAACTGCTTATTTGACTAATGTCTTATTCACAGCTAACCTACATATCTGCTGATCACTCCACTCTCCGCCACCTATGAACGCGCCCCCGTTTCGATTGAGCTCCGATCCAGGAGGTACAAAGTACCCTCTGGCGGATATATATATATATACATATATATATATATATGTACATATAGTTATTGTTCATTTACACGGCGAATAAAACCTTTATATTTGGGAAGAAAATTTACTATTTTATTTTGTATATAATTCATATTAAACAATGGCCTAAGCAAAATTACCTTGAACAGAACAATAACTCCTTAGATTAAATATACTAGTTAATAATATATTAATAATATTCAGAAAGATTGGTGCCGCCTTTGCAATATTGTGAGAATCAGATAGGTTAGTACGGACACGTAATTAGGTTAATTTTGAATAAGGAAGCAGAAAGACGGTTTTTTCCAAAACGCAATCGACAAGTGGTAATTATGAGAATGAAAAGGAAAAAGAATAATTAATAAACCGATAATAGATGAGGAATGGTTGTAGTAAGTAATAACGAGAAGTTAAATAAGGATTAGACAATAAGGAGGTCAAGAATTCTTCATGCAAAGTTTTTATGGTGGAAAGAAAATACAAATATAGAATACATGGAAATATACCAGAAAAAAAATTTTGAATCGAGGTGAATCGTGTTTCAACTTTGGCACAATTTTCTAAGTGTAATTTTCTCGTCCTCATTCCTGCATATAGAAGTAAGGCAAATTTATTAGTTAGTTCGTTTACAAAGAGGTATGCATGTTTATATATAAAATAAGATATTTATGTGAAAGTGGCCATCTCATAGTGTACCTATAATATGTAGGATGACATCTCATAGCACCGATCACCACGAACTGCTTGACTAATAAATAATTCCAATATATACATATACACGTACGCATATTATTATTATTACTACTACTACTGTAATTACCATTACTATTGTACAGAAGTAAATACGTATGACATAAGTTTATTATCAATAAGTACACTATTTTTTAAATTTTTAAATGTTTATACGATCTAAAAATAGTTTCTAAAAATGAACGGAATTCGTCTTATTGATCTTAAATTTAGCACGCTGAGAAGTAAAAGCTGGACATTCGATTACAAAATACAATTTTCATTTGCACATTATAACACCGTTGCGTTCTGAGCTTTACCTTGTCTTGCTACGTTCTTCATGTTGCACCTCCGTATAATGTCTCGTCCCTTTACCACCTGGATAATTTACAGTTGTTCCCTCATATAGCGATATCAACATTTAAAAAAAAATATTAAAAAAACACCCAAAATACATAGATGTATGAATGGTCTTCTTTAAAAATGAACACTGCATTTATGTTCGTCCTATAAATAATGTGGAAAAACGATTTTTTTGAATTTTTATTTATGTTTAGTATCAACACGATACTGAAACTGTGTCTGTCATACATTTTATTGCTTACAAATATTTAAATATTTTAAATTTATGTTTTTATTTATAATTTTTAAAACCCACGTGGTTTTATGATATATATTATATTATTTGTATATCGGTAGCCTGTACGATAAGTGTAAAACTAGTTTTCGTACCATATTTAGACGAAAATAATGACGTATTTAAAATGTTTGAAATTTAGAAAGGAAAAACCTGACTGGATGTCAAAATCTCTGACCGAGTTTTTGGACGATTTCCTTATACGTATTCCGCCTAATTTAAATCGACAATTAACTTAAAAACCGACGAAAAACCAGTTTTTTAAGTCTTAGCGATATATGAAATCGATGTGATGATATTTGAGTATTTTTTTTTTTACTATTATTATTATTATTATCATTATTGTTAGTAAATTAAAATCGCTCGAGTTATATTTCGTACATCGTAAAATTTCCGTATTCTTTATCGCGAGTGTAAATTCCGAAATCTAGTTTTACGTATAGCGACGAGTATTTTTAAAATTTCAAGTAATACGCATTGCGGAAAAATTTTTAATGACGCGCGTAAATTTTTAATAAAAAAGCCAACACAAAAATTTAGACTATTTTTTTAAAAATATGATGTAATAAATTATTATTTGTAATAGTTAAAAAAAAATCTAAACCCCGTGAAAAATCAAAATAACTTACACATTTAAGGATATATATATAAGAAATTGAACGCAGTTGAAAAAGTATGCAAATAATTAATGCACTGGGGCAGATGTGTGAGTGATTAAATTATTGACAGATTTAGGGAAAAGTAAACAATTAAGCAATGGCTTCATTGTACTATTATGAAATAGTAACAGATTGTTCCCGTTTAGATAGATAGCGAAATTTTATGTTGAAGGAAATTCATATATATATATACCGGGACATAAATAACGAAACTGCCGGTATGGAATGCGTAAAACAGTTGCAAACATTTAGTAATCAACTTGGTATTATTCAAATAGTCTCCATTTGCTTACTTCTTGAATTTCTTCAATCGAAGTAAGCGATCCCTTTTCAACTCGGTTTTAAGTTTTTATAACAAAGGGGAAAAAATAGGTGCCAGGACTCAAGTCTAGTGAATAAGGCGCGGAAGCAGTTTTCTCCGCTGCTGAACGAGAAGACGCATTATAGTGCAATAAAAAATTATCGATCCTCGCGTAAATTCAGCTAACACGTGCAATTCTTTGACGATGGGTCCAAAAAATTGCGAAAAAATGGGTCATTTAATTCCGTCTGAACATACTTTTGATAGAGATACTTTTTCCATAGTAAAAAAAAGAGAAACCATCAAAGCGGTCTATTCTCTTTTGATTTTTGAAACCGTAATTTCGCTGCTCCGAGTGAATTTTGGCCGAATAATTGCCAACGAAACACGCTAGCACGAAATATTACCCATTCACCGTAAAAGGGGTTTTTATAATTTCAAGTGTTTCCGCAGAATTTTTATTAACTTAACATGTTTGCTCAATTTTTGATACAAGATTTGATGTAGGTAGAGAGAAAGGTGGTACCACAAAAACAATCCTAAAATTTCATGAAGAATATTGACTTCAGAAAGGTAGTCTAATTACTTATGGGACGACGTACTGTATATAAAATATATGTATATATTATTTTCGAACCATAATTTCCAAAGGGTGTTGTATAAAAATATTGATTATAATTTTCCACATTGTTTTTTCTCACGTTGTCAACAGTGCTTCGTATTAATCATAAAACTGTTCGTCCCATCGCACCTGTCGTCTGATTTTGGATTATTTAGATTAATATTTTCATGCGTCATTTCAGTTTTCAGCAAGTATTTCTTATCTTCTCCAACGGCCGCGTGCGTATGTATAATTTCAAATTATAAGGTTATTCTCGATACCCAGTGATCGAATTTCGAAATAATTTTGGAAATTTGTATTCGTACTAGCCACGACTGATCTGCGCTATAACTGACTATTGCTGATAGTCAACTATCAGCTATTTCAAAGTAAAAAAATTCTTATTTTTCTTGTTCATTTCTGTTATCACGACCTTCCGCACCTGGTAACAAGGTCTATATATTTTAGATAGTTAATAAATACCATCTACGATCTGTAAATAGTATAACGAGAAACAAATCTATTTTACTCGGGTGTACAGAAGAAGAAGAAGAAACGTATATTTTCACATTATTAAGAATTTGAAAAACCCAACAATAATTATGACGACACTGCTTACCGTTTAAAATAAACTTGCCGCAGTTAAACATAATAGGAGAAACTTCATTTTTTAACAACGGATGTCTTATACATACAAAATGCAGGAAAAATAAACAAAAAAAAAAAAAACTGTGATAAAAATATACAAAGCAGACCGTCAAAAATCGCGATAAATTAAAAAAAAAATCAAAACGTGCTTAATATTTAAAAATGAATGTTAGCGATAATTATTTAACAAGCTATAATAAATTATACTTGCGTCTGCTATGATTATACTTAGTATATTTTGTTCTTAACTGTTTGGAATCGTAATTTCCAATCACCGTAATTAGGTCATTATCATGCGTAACACATTATTTAAAAAAGGTAGTAGACATTTTTAATACACGATCTTTTAACAAATGTAGTTTCAATTGCTCGCGCATTTTCATTATATTACTACATACGGGAGTATTGAGTATTCTAATCTATTCTGAACCAACTGAAGCCTTTTGTAGCTAGAGTTGCTAATGGAACTCAATAATAAATAAAAAGATTAAGTACGATATTTTAAATGTTCCTTCTTTACATTGCGTACAAGCACTAGGCGTTAATCTCTATATAGATAATCTTACAAATACGTCTAATAAAACTCTCGGTAATGATTATTCCATTATATCTCTGTTTGCCGTATATATGTCTCCAAGGCACAATCCAAAATTGCATGACGACATTTCTTCGCTGGCTAAAACTAATCGTCTAGTGATTATAAGTGGCGATTTAAATGCGGAAACTAAACTTTGGAATTGTTTTGTTAATAACGCTGCCGGTAGCGTACTTCTTAATATCGCAGAACAAAATGAGCTGCAGATACTGGCTTCGCGTTAACCCACATATTTCCCACCACAGGGTTAAAGACCGAGTGTTTTAGATTTATTACTGGTTAAAAACATAAACATTTCTACTTCTATTTCCATAAATTGTTTTTCGTCCGATCACAGCCCTATAGGTACAATCATCTATGCTAGCAGTAAACATAACCCACCAAAAGTAATTCCTGACTACACTAATGCTAATTGGGCAAAATTTAAAAATGACATATTTAATAACATTAAACTAGTTCACTCTAACTCTACTGATATTTATAACAACCTCAGCGACCTTACAAATTTGATCATAAAATTTCTATACCACTTATAACGTCGAACTATCGATCTCTGCCCCAGCATTCATCATTGATAACATCGGGCTTAAAAATAAACTTGGTAGAATGTACACAAAACGCATTCTTCTAACGCTGATTGCCGTTCTCTAAAAAAACTACAACATTTAAATGATAAAGATATTTTGTTGTACAGTGTAAGTAGCATAGAAGGTAATTAGAATATGACGTCAGCGTAGATAGACACACGTACTCGGTAGAACTAATTATAATCGCCTTGTTGTCAGAACATAATGCACTAGAGCGCATATGATGTGCGTCTTCCTCCCGATAATTGTATTAGGATTCTGATGATAATTTTTGCGTCGCAGATCGTATTTGAATTACTTAGTAATTTTAGTAAAATAGTAAAAAAAATATTTTGGGTTGACTAAAAAAATTCACAGATGATAATGATATTTTTATAGAACAACAATTTGGATTTATGAGAAATTTTGTCTACTGTCATGCAATTAGCAAGAATTAGTGAAACCATAACTGAT
The DNA here is from genome assembly GCA_032883995.1 of Coronaproctus castanopsis. Classification (NCBI taxonomy): domain Eukaryota; kingdom Metazoa; phylum Arthropoda; class Insecta; order Hemiptera; family Monophlebidae; genus Coronaproctus; species Coronaproctus castanopsis. The sequence goes on from CM065053.1 coordinate 111,945,892, forward strand.
GGGTATAATAAAAATAAGCATACCGGATTACTGTTATTAGACATAGAAAAAGCCTTTGACACCACTTATGGTAACTTGGTTTAATATAGAAGATTATTCAACTTAAATTCCCTAATTACTTAGTTCGGCTTATTAAAAATTATTCAAGTCACCGAAATTTTATAGTTAAAGTTAACAATGATCATTCCTACATGAAAAATGCATTAGCGGGAGTTCCCCACCGAAGCATACTGGGACCTTACTTATTCGTTCTTTTTATTAATGACATCCCCAAAATTAAAAACTTACAGATGGCATTATATGCTGATAATACCGCTATATATTGTACATCGTACAGAATTGACACTATACAAAGGAGACTAACTCAGGGTTTTATTAAATTAAATTCGTACTTCAATAAAAAAATAAATGCCGATAAAACTCAATCTATTCTATTTACGAAAAGAATACGGCATTTAGTACCATCTGTGATCGTGAACAGGACACCTTTTGGTTTAGAAAAGCGATATTAAATATTTAGGCGTAATACTGGTCTATCTATCTGGAGATTTTCGACAAAATTTAATACAATAAAATTTAACTGACTTTCACGTTTTAAAGTATTAAATGTATTTTATTCATTTATAAATGAAGTTCGATTGCTTCATAATGCATGCCGATCGTGAATGAATCCGACCAGATTACTTATACTGAATTTAGACAAAAAAAAACACGAATTAATTTATTACAGTAAATACGATCTCCAAGGTTATCCAGTATTTTCGCAACTAATTTTCTGGGTCGACATTTTTATTTAATATTTCGTCTTAATTTACGATGGTAATGAATAAAAAATTAAAAAAATAATAATAATACGAATTCTTGAAAATAACGTGAGCGTAATTATATTATTAAATCGATTTAGTTTTTTATAAATTCATATGTCCATTCGATTTCTACACCCACGATATATATATATATATATATATATATGTATATATATATAATATATACATAAAATTATAAGATGACACACTTGTTGAATTTTGGAATTTAAAAATTAATTTTTAAAGGTTTCAATTTAATATAGAAATCGCGATCGGTCGTGACGGGATGGGAGATGTCATTCAACAATCGAGTTATTTTTTACTAGCCAATCAAAACGTCGGTAATGATGGAATGATGTTCTTATTTTCCTCAATCCGTAGATTGTTGGATAACCTTTATGACTCATGATCCTAGTGAGTTCAACTAAAATTGTCTTTTTTCTGTCCTTCTTTTAAGGTTTGCATAACTTGTTGCTCCCGTATCTTCTATTATTATATTTACTCCTTGGCCTTCCTATATATCGTTTTCATTCTAATTTTCCCTTCAATTAGTTGTACGAAACTCGGATGGTGTCGATATAAGTGGCCTATCCATTTATTTCTTCTACATTTTATCTTCTGAATTATGGAATGGTGTAAGTTTTAGTTAAATAAAATTGCGAAATACTGGAAAATGGAAATTGGTATTAATCGGTGAATAATAAATAATTAAACGAGAGAACGCAATTAGATAAAATAATTTCGGCGAGAGAATGCAAATTTTTGTGACACCAAAAATAGGTGTAGCTTAAAAAACGAAAAATTTCAACATAAATATGTAAAATACGAAGACGAATAAATAAAATAATAATATCGGAATTCCCGAGAACCGAAAATAATTCTCCGATTACACAGGACGAAGTCGGTTATAGAGGAAGTAATTAAAATCGAGAAAGGAAATAAATTCAACGTTGTGAAACGAAGGCTTTTAATCGAATGAATAAGAATAGAACAACAGAGATTGATCATTCACGTCTTAAAGTCGGTTATAAACTATTTATTAAGTTAGTGTCTGTAAGATACTGTAAAAGACTTTTAACTTTGTTCGGGTTATCTTCGAGTATTGTTATTATTGTGTCAAAGTTTAGACTTTATACGTTGGCTTCTGTATTTTGTACATTCTAATAGTATGTGATTTTTATATTTAATTGGGAATTGCATTCGTGGCAGATGGGTAATCCCCGTTAAATAGGTGTTGTGAAGTAAGTAACGTGTGTCCTGTGCCTAGTCTAGCTGGATTTTTTTCGGTTTTTCTTTCTTTCTGGTCTGCTGTTTTCAAGTTTCCTAATCTCGGCTTAATTTGATACAAGTGTGTATGTGCACATTGGGTCTCCCAAAATTTTTGATATGATGTTTTAATTGTTTGTGAAAGGACTGTATGTAAATCGGTAATGTGCGTTGATTTTATTGTTTTTAGATTTGTAGGAGACGTTTTAACTATTCTATCAATGTTTTCATTTCCGGTATTCCTGAATGAGTCCATTAGAAGAACAAGTTTATTGTTCTTGGAGATAATGCTATTGATGATGTGTTTTAGGTTGAAAGTATCAGCATTTGTGTTTTTGATGTGTTGCTGAATAGGTTGAAGAGCGCTATACGAAACTGTGCATATTATATATTTATTTGGTTGCGCTTGCTTAGATATGTATTTTAAAGCTTTATAGAATGCAAGAAGTTCTGCTGTAAAAATTGATACTGACTCGGGGAAATGATATACGTGGGATTGATTTGGTGTAAGATAGACCGATGAGGTTTGGTTTATAAACTTAGATGCATCAGTGTATATGTGTGTGTAATCCCTGTACTTTTTTTCCAGAAGGTTGTAGAATTTTGATTTGAGAATATTTGTAGGTGTTAAGTGTTTCTTATATTTTTCAAATTCCGTGTTTATTGCGATTGAAACCATTATCCAAGATGGTAGTTTTGGAGCGTGGTTTGTTTTTGATTTTTGGTAATTGATATTGAAGTTTCGCTAATGTATTGTTAACGCGTTCTGATAGGGGTTTAGATGCATTTGGTTTGTTTAAGAATGTATGACGAAATTTATTCCTTAGTAAGGACTGAGATATCGGATTGGATGGCGTGCAAATGGATTGTAATATTTTAGCACTAGTATTTGTCTTCTGTATTGGAAATATGTTTTGCTTCCACGTGTATGTGTTTGAGGTAGTGTGAAAAGCTCTCAAGGCAATTCTAAGAGCTAAATTTTGAACAGAATTGAGTTTTTTTAGTGTAGAATAGGCTGCACTATCATATATTATACTGGCGTAGTCTAATCTGTTTAGCATGTAGAATTTGTATAACTGTATTAATGTTTTTCGATCAGATCTCCGCGATGAATTATTTAAGATCCTGAGCATATTTTTTTTTTCAAACATTTTATTTTTAGTTTAATTATGTGTTCTTTCCAGTTAAGTTTCGGGTCCAATGTTAGTCTTAGTATCTGAAGCGAATCTGGCTTTTCTATTTGTATTATAATCATGCTTAAGTTTGGTATAATTGTATTTCATTTTTTGCTGAATGTTATGTGCTTAGTTTTTGATGTGGAGAAAGTAAATCCTTGAGATTTGGCCCAATTATTTAAGTAGATCGCCAACGTAGATGCAGTAGCTTACTGGAGACGGTATACGTTGTTTAATATTAGTCATGGCTATAATAAAAAGTTTAGGGCTAATTACGGATCCTTTTTTTTTTTATTTATTTATTTTTTTTATTTACAGACGCTCGATTACTAAAATCATTTGCGTCTAAGGGTAGGGTTATACGGCATTAATTAATCCGGTTTCTGCGAGAAATTTTAATAATATATCTATTTTTTTAGGGTCATCCTGTAGTACTTCTCCTAGTGAACTGGTTGATTTATTGTAAAGGTTTCGGTGGTTTGTATATTCTGCACATTTCAGCAGTATATGATGTATTGTTGTTGGAGTATTACATGTTGGGCATTTTGGAGCAGGTGCATTGTTCAGTAGATATTGTGATGTAAGTAGGGTGTGGCTTATTCGTAATCCTACCTCGTTGCGTCTTTTATTTTGTTCTGTGATTTTCCGGAGTCCTAAAATTGGTTTGATTTGAAAAAGATGTGTGTGAGCGCACTGGGTCTCCCAGTATTCCTGATATAAAGCGTTGACTTTTTGTGTTATGATTGAGTAGAGATCATTTGTGAGTTCAGATGTTATAATTTTTATGTTTTTTGATTTTGTTCTGGTGGCTTTATCAACTATTTCATTCCCTGTGATTCCCGAGTGCGCTGGAGTTCAAAGGAATACTATTTAATTTTTTTTTTTGTATGAGTTTATGGATGATGAATTTTATATTTATAATATCTAAGTTAGTATTATTTAATCAGTTTCTGGATATTGAGTCGGAGCATATTGTAAAGTTATTTTTGTGTTTTTCTTTGACTATATTTTTTAACGCTTTGTATATAGCTATTAATTGTGTACACAGATGTCCCAATAGGTAAGTGGTATGCTTGTGTTCTGCCCTTTATAAGGTAAGCAGAAGTGGTTTGGTTTAGCGTCTTAGTGGCATCGGTGTATATTTTAGTGTAGTTTCCGTAGTTTCTGCGGACAAGTTCGTTAAATTTAGTTTTCAGGATGTGCGGTGATGTTGAATTTTTACTATATTTGTTAAGGTCCATATTTATCGTTGCAGTTACTTTGGTCCATGGTGGTAATTTAGGTAGGTTACTTTTTCTAATTTTGGGTAAGGTGTATTGAAGTCTATCTAAGAGGTTATGAACACGGACAGTTGTAGATTTAAAAGCATTAGGTTTATTTTGATACAGGTGATGTAATTTATTTTCTGCTATGTTATTGTAGACTGGGCGGGATGGAGTGAACAGTAGTCTGATATAATATTTTAGCATGAGTGTTTGTCTTCTATATTTTAGTGGTAGAATATTGGCTTCCATATGTAGAGCTGATGTGGGGCTGGTGTGGAATGCTTTTAATGCTATTCTTAAACTGCATTTTGTATTACATTTATATTTTTCAGTGTGTATTGATTCGCACTATCATACAGTATACTACCATAATCAAGTCTGCTTAGGATATATGTTTTGTAGAGTTGGATTAGTGTCTTTCTATCGGATCCCTAGGATGAATGATTTAGCAACTTTAACATGTTTAGCTTTTGATTACAGTTTGCTTTTAGATTATTTATGTTTTTTCCAGTTTAATTTCTTGTCTAATGTTAGTCCTAATAGGTGTAACGTATCTGTATTTTCAATCGGTATTGATTCGATTTGTAAGAAAGGAATACTTAAATTATGTTTTGTGCTAAATGTAATTTGTTTAGTTTTAGTAATAGAAAAGATGAAGCCTTTAGGTGTGGCCCAATTATTTATTTCATTTATAGTATTTTGGAGTAGAAGTTCTATATATTTTGTTTACGTGTGCGAGTAGTATATCGAAAGATTATCGGCATAGATACAATATTTAACTGGAGAGGATATGTGTTGTTTAATATTTGCAACAGCTATTATAAATAAAGTTGGACTAATTACTGACCCTTGGGGAGTACCATTTTCTTGGATTTTAAATTTGCGACACGTAATTATTCAATTTGGCCCGAAATTTTCTATTATGTAAAAATTTTTTAATAAAGATGGGTAGGTTTAATCCCCATCGATGCGAGTTTAATAATATTTCATGTTTCCACACTTTGTCGAAAGCTTTTTCCAAATCAAAGCTGACTAGGAGTTGTAGTTTTGTTTTGAATTAAGTTATCCCCTGTATATCGGTTATTAGTTTGGTTAACAGATCCTGTATGCTTCTTTTCTTTCTAAAACCGAATTGTAATGGATCTAGTAATTGAAGTTTTTCTAATTGCCAAAGCAGTCTGCTGTTAATAATTTTTTCGAGTAATTTGCAAAGAGTATTTGTGAGGGAGATGGGTCTGTAGCTAGCAGGGTCTAAGGAATTTTTGTTTTGTTTTAATAACGAAATTAGATGAGCCTCCCTCCACGCCTCTGGAAAGGACTGGTTTTTTCCATAAAAGGTTATAGAAGTATAGGATAGCCATTTTAGAACTGGAGTTAAGATGTTTTATCAAACTGATGTGAATACCAACTTATGTGAATGGTACCATTTTCTTGAATTTTGATATCTGATAAAATATAGTTTATCTTTACTTGAAATTTCCGCCGTTGTAAAAAATTGCAAATAAATATCAGTAAATTTCCTCTAAATCCCCACTGACATAAAGCGAGAAGAATTCTTTGTTTCCAGAGTTTATCGAAAGCCTTTTCTAAGTCAAAGCTAACAACAGTTGTAACTTTATTTTCTATTAAATTATTTTGTATATCCGCTGTAAGTTTGACTAATAGATTCTGAGCGCTTCTTTGTTTCCTGAAACCGAACTATAAGGGATCCAAGAGTTCTGAGCTTTCTAACTGCCAAAGCAATCTATTATTAACAATTCTTTCGAGTAATTTGCATAATGTGTTTGTGAGAGAAATTTCTCTAGCTACATTTTTTTTTTTTTAGTATCTGAATAAGATGAGCCTCTCTCCACGCCTCTGAAAACGATTGAGTTTGCCATATTATATTAAAAAAGTGCAAAACGGTTTCTTTAAAGGATGAATTAAGTTGTTTTAATGATGGAAATGTAGATTCCGGACCGACGGCTGAAGGAGGCATTGTCTTTAGGGCGGTATTAAATTCGTCTTTAGTTATGGTAACGTTATAGTTGAGGTTAGTTTTTTGCGGAGGCATTAGTACTTTCTTCTATTTCTTTGTGTTTTCTAAATTCGTCAGGATAGTTTTCATTAGATGATACTTGGTAGAAGCGGTCAGCTAGAACGTTTGTTATTTCTACTTTATCATATATAATCAGGGGACCTGATTTGATTGCTGTTATTGGTTCGATTGCGCGCGATTTTTCGGATTTGTTTTCATAATTTCTTAGAAGGTGTAGACGCGTTTATCGTTTTGACAAAGTCTTGCCAGTGATTACTTTTCGCTTCGCGTACTTTTATCCGGGCTAGTGACCTGGATTTTTAAAATGTGATTAAGTTTTCGATTGTTGGTTGACGTCTGTATTTTGATAGGATTTTATTATTTTCTTTAATTAATGATCGGCAGTATTCAGACCACCATGTAGCATATTGTTTTACTTTAGCATGGGTTTAAATTTTAGAATAGAACTGGCGGCAGCTTCTCTTATTTGTTGTAAAATGTATTTACATGACTCATCAACATTGTGAGAAATTTTATTTTGTTCAATATTAACTATGCTAGTGTATGAAATCCAGTCAGCTTTTGCTATGTTCCAATTTTCGGATATACAGGTTTCACTGCCCGTTTTAGAGGGCAAGTTGAGCACTATATTACTGGCAAATGAGTCTGTTTTCCAGTGCATATAATGGAGAATGCTTGGACTGCAGATGCTTAGATCGATTGCTGAGTCACTGCCGTTATTGTTGAAGTTGGTCGGCTACCTGTATTTAATAAACATTGTATGACGTCATCGATTAATTTGCCTCGGGAGTCGATATATTTTGATCCCCCCGTGTACTATTGTACGCATTAAATCGTCAGTTACTATAAAAGGTTTTGGTAGTTAAAGGAAACATTTAAGTAAATTCTGTAGGGTGATTTCGTAATTTTTGTGCATGTATATGGAACACAGAATTATCGTGAGGCCAGAGACGTGGATAGAAGCTGTAACATTTCCAACATTGGTATTTAATCTCACTTGCTCTTGATTTGATATTGCTAAAGGAACATCTCGGCAAGCTACAGACCCATCGGTGTAATCTGTTCTGTATATTTTATATTGTTTTAAATTTACTGAGTCCGTGAGTTTTAATTTTGTTTCCTGTAGACAAATTGACATTGGATTATTTTGTGTAATTAATATTTCTAGATCTGCGAGTTTGTTTTTAAGGCTATTTCCAGGATTTTTTTTTTCTTTTTTAAAGAAGAAATATTTATTGACATAAATTCATTAAAAGTACAAAAGTACAAAATAATAAGAATTACGCGTACCGGAATTATAATATCCTTACCGCTAATAAACAAAATTCTTTATGTAATAAATCTTATAGTATATTTACTAGATTACAAATATATAAAACGCGGGAAAAACTTTGAAAAAAAAAACCCACTCCATAAAACGCTTTGTATCACATTAAGCATACAAAAAGGAATATTATTCGATATAATAACAATTATAAAGATATATAATATGATACACATATACTTACCTATATATATATATATATATATATATATATATATATATATATATACATACATACATACACACACATGTATATACACATATACACAGATACATTAAATATTAATCATTTACAGTAAATTATGTTTAAGGCGTCTATGCTTATACTTTGTGTACGTAAACTGTAGCTGCCTGGAATCGTAATTTCCGATCATTGAGACGTAGTACTGATTTTCATGCAATACACAATTATCGCAGAACTTACGAGTTATAGTAAGAATATAATCCCGAATAATGGGTATATTTAATATCTCATGCATGTCCACTATTCTGGCATACCTTGGGGCACTTAATACGCATCTTAAACACCTATTTTGTACTAATTGCAATTTATTAAAGCTCGCCTTTGAGATAGAAGACCAGGCGGGACAAGCATAAGTCGTCACAGGACGAATAAGCGCTTTATAAATGATGAACTTATTATTAACGTTAAGGTACGAGTTACGATTAAATAAACTGTACTTACTGCTTTATTTGTTTTTAGAGCTGCGTAATTTACATGCGCCGAGAAGGTTAATCGTTTATCTAATAAAACTCCCAAATAACGTATACTATCCGACCAATTTATAACTTTATCATCTACTAGAAGTTCAGATGGCAAAATTGGTCGACGACGAGTGAAAAAGATGGCCTCAGTTTTTAATGCGTTTATTTCGATTTGCCATTTGCGATAATATTTTAAAACGCGACGTACACCAGGATATTATTTTATTCATCATATATGGTATACGTAGGTCATTGCGGATGGTTAAGTTAGATACAATAAGGGTGAGAATTACAAAACGTCAATATTTTTATTTTCAACCCACCGTCATCATCATTAAGTACCGTCTTCGTACCGGAGGTAGGCGACTACTTACCTATTTATATTTTGTTGTACAGTGTAAGTAGTATATCGTAATACGGCGTTAACGTAGATAGACACACAAATCCGAAGGAACTGATTGTAACAATGCGGCCCCGCGTGTTTTTGTAGTGTACTACGTTAGCATATGATGTTGTGCGTCTTGCACGCGATAATAATATTAGGATTAAATTTATATTTTTATTTTCCGATGATAATTTTTACTTCGTCAACCATATATCGGTACCTCCGAATAGAAGTCCATTAGCCACTATGCCATCCCGACGACATCGAATAAAATAAATCCGCGAATATCTTAATTTACGTCTAATCGGATCAGAAAGAAAGAAAGAAAAAAAAAACGTATATTTTCACATGATTAAACGTTATAAAAGAAAAACAATAATTATGACATTGATTACCGTTTAAAATAAACTTACCGCAGTAATTATAAATATAACAGGAAAAACTTAATTTTTAACAACGAATGTTTTACATTTACAAAATGCAGGAAAAATAATATATAAAAAACCTGCGATAAAAACTATACAAAGCGGACCGTCAAAAATCACGATAAATCAAAACGTATTTAATATTTAAAAAGGAATGTTATAGATAATTATTTCACAAGCTATAGTAAATTATGCTTGAGTCTGCGATGCTTATACTTAGTATATTTTGTTCTTAACCGCTTGCAATCGTAATTTCCAATCACCGAATTAGGTCATTATCATGCGTAACGCATTGTTTGAAAAAGGTAGTAGACATTTTCAATACATGATCTTTTAACAAAGGTAGTTTCAATTGCTCGTGCATTTTCATTATATTACTATATATATGGGAGTATATACATCTAATGCATCTACTCTGAACCAACTGAAGCCTCTTGTAGCTAGAGTTGCTAATCGAACTTCACACTGGACAGGCATACGTTAATACTGGTCTAATGAGCGATTTATATATTATTAATTTATTATTGACATTTAGGAAAGATTTGCGCTTAAACAAGGGATAAATGGTACAAATTGCTCGATGTGTTTTATTTAACGCGTAATCTAAATGCTTGTTAAAAGTCAACCTTTTATCTAAAATAACTCCTAAATACTTTATTTCGTCCGACCATTCTACACTTACACCGTTAATTAGGTAGAAGTGGCCTCCTACGAGTAAACAGTATTACCTGAGTTTTGGCAGGGTTAATGGCTATCCGCCACTTAGCAAAATAACGAATTAACCTATCTACTCCTAACTGTAATTTATTCTTTACTGCCCTTGGAATGTAAGAACTAGAAAATAATGCTGTGTCATCTGCATACAAGGCTACCTCTGTGTTATTTGTTATAGGAATATCGTATAAGTAAAAGGTGAATAGAAATGGACCTAGTACACTACCTTGAGGTACTCCTGCAAAGCATGTTCTGCGAGAAGATAATACATATGATCTATTACTTAAATAGTTTAAAATAAGCATAATTTGATATTTCAGAATCAGGATAATCAGGCGTTACGATATATAAATACGTATAATAATTCCGTACATTACCTCGCGAGATGAGTAGAGAGAGCAAATTGGAATATAGTATAAAATGAGCTTCATGACGTCGAGGACGGGTAACACTGTAAACTAACATTATAGCGCAAACGCAGTTTAGTGTTAACGAAATAAGTTAACTCAATTGCGCCATAACTCAATCGTGTCGAGGAGTTGTTCTTATATCGATACGTAGAGTTACATTAAGCAGTTACTATGTGTGTATTCCGCATTCTTCAAAAGCAACGATTCCCTTTATATAGTCTACGTACGTTATATATTTGTATTTATACATGCACATATATACAGCGAAATATCGGTTAACACAAAATAACGAAACGGTCCGGAAAAACTGTCATGTATCGTTTGTACATGTTTTTCTCTTAACACGAAACAAAGATAGCTTTACATGAAAAGATTTCCCTTCTAAGAACCGGTTTTACAGCAATGCGATCAAGGTATTACACAAAATTTAAAATTTTAATATTTACTTACCCTCCGTATGCAGTGACTCCAGGGACGACTGAAGATCGCTTTCGTCATTCAGGATTCTCAAAGGCAGCAGATTCTTTGGTGCCGAAAGGTATGAAGAAGGTATATGTTAAAACTGAGCCGATATTTAATGAAATGTTCGGGGAAAGTTTCTATAATTGAACAGTTCGACAATATCATCAGATGAATATTCTTTTAACACGAAAAAATATTTCAGTCCTCTTCATTTCGTGTTTTTTTACTGTATATATATATATATATATATATATATATATATATATATATACCTATATATATAAAATATAATATAAACTTTCATCTTTAACTCGTATTTGAACTCCTCGAGGTAAATATATGTAAGCATCAAAAATATATTATTATGGAAAAATATATATTCGCCACATAAACAAAAAATAAAATTTGATGTAAAATTGATGATTGTTATATATTGCATTAATATTGTAAACAAGAGTTAATTCAGAATTCATTGGCGCAGTTGATTATTAACACAGTGTTACAAGGAGTTCATTTAGTACTCATGGCGCAATGTAGTATTATATATATATATAATATATTATAATTAATGATGGCTATATTGTTATTGCCGAGGTTTATATATCTATATATGTACATATGTATTGTTCTTACAATTGAAGGTTTCGCATGCGCATTATTCGTAGTGTAGTTATACAAGAAACTTGAAAACGTTAGCGATAGTATTTCAAATAGAAGTACATACGTGCGATGCAAATGAGTTGCTAGTGAAAAAAGGTGGAAAGATGTTAGGAGAATTTTTAAAAGTGAGTTGATACCGATAACCCACTTTAATGCTCAAAGTTACTCGGTTTTTCATTCCAAAGATTAATTTTCACAACTTCGCGTGATATTTGCTGATTATCGCAACGTTTGAAGTATCTCGCGTATTCGAGCAGCGACGAAAATGGGACAAAGTAAAAAGCACAATCAAAGATTAGATCGGACAGACAGTCAACAATACAATGACCGAAACGAAACACTAAAATTATACCTGTAAAAATCAAAAATTAGTAACACAGTGAGTTGGACATAACGGATTACAAATTAATGGATCGGAGGTACAATGTGTCATAAATTCCTACGGGACCGCTTTAAATCTCGTAGTCAGTGGTAGGGCGGAAAATTAATAATAGCCGCGAAAAACAAGTGAATACGATTGTCATTATGACATGTGGAGTCATTGACCGTGAAGAATCCGCGCCCGAAACCAATATATATTGTAGGTAACATTAATACGTAACGGCTAAATTTCTTTACAGTCACACGGCGTTATAGCCAAACAGATTATTTAGTTTGCTTATATCGTACAAATTTTAATATATATATATTTTTTCTCTCTCGTATGTGCGTGTATTGTGTGCGGATTATAATAGCTATTCTTTGTTTTTCTTTTTAATAATTTTTTGTTCTTTTGGATGTTAAACAACATATGATGTACACTTATCTGTTAGTAAATACATTGAAATTGCATAAGGTCAAATCTTTTTCTGTTTATTTTTCCCGGCATTACCTAATATTAAGTTTAAATTACATCTTAGATTATTAATAAATTTTGTACCTACCAATAAGTGGTACACCTTAAATGTGCGCATAACTGTTATTTTTAAAAATAAATTTATTTAATCTTCTTCGACTTCTCTTCAACTGAAACTGCTACGGAATATCTGGAATTTACAACGCGACGAAATTTTCATTAAGGTAAAAGCTCAGTTCAGTACAATTAAGATCTCGCAGGTTCTTTCTGCCCTGCACAATGATATAGACGAGACTAATTGTTACGACCAGCATACAATAAATATTTCATTTTCACATACATAGTATACACATGCTTAAGATGACATTACCTAAGACTTCTCAATCATATACGTATAACACATGCATCAACAAATTACAAAATATTCATCATCATTTGTCCACTCGTTACTCGAGGATGGAGTACCACTCGCCAATTGATGCGTGCTGAGGTGACTAATCCGATTTTTACGCCAAGTTTAAAGCTGTAGTTTGCTCCTGTCCTGAGTAAGCGGTTATGCTTTTGCCTTTCTGTCATGAGTTTTTTGATACGAACATTTTATGCTGGTCCAGATTTATGGCTACTTTCGCGCACTTATTGACTTATTTTAATATTTGATCTAAGAAATCTTTCTACCGCCATCGCCGAATATTTCATCCAGCAGTTGGTCATAGAAAACTTTTTTTTTTTGGGGGGGATGCAATTTTATTCATTTTAATAAAGTGCTCGCATTATCTCAGATAATACCTGTAAAACAACAACTGTATAGATCAATAATTTTCCCGCTGTAAAATGTCGTTGTTTGTCACGTAATCATACTGAGGCACATGTAGAATTTTAAGCAGTACACGCTGGAAATGTTTCAAGCGAACTTACTTGCTTTTCTAGTATGGAGCCAAGGTTTCTAATCCGCAGAATAGCGTCGATAATACCGCAGATTTATAAATTATCAGGTTGGTTGGTAGGAGAATGTATTTATTGCTGAATACTCTTTTGTTTAGCTGAGCAGTTCAGTCTTATTATTTAGCATATTCCTAAGATAATTAAAGCTTTCTACTAGTTCTACTGCAGCGCGCTTTATTTTAAGCGCAACCTCACTTTCTCCTTAATTTGCAGACGCTAGTTATACTAATACCTTGGTTTTCTTTTTTCGTGATTAGTCCAAATTTATTATATTCCGTCTCTAATGTCTGCGATATATTTTGACTTACTTGAAAGCTACAATTTCAGTTTGTGAACAGTTGGAGGTTACATTGAACAGCTGTAAGTTGAAGAAACCGCCACCATCAAATCTGCTGTTCATTATTATGTTCCTATAATCAAGTTCATTAAGTGCAAGTGTATGTGTGTGTGTGTATGAATGTCATATACATTGGAAATAATTTCAGAGCTAATACATACCTAGAAATGACACTGATTATCGATCTCATGTTGCTTGGGTTATTTTCATGTAATAAGGAAAGCATTCGAAGAAATTTTTGTGAAAAATCGACTTTCGCCATGGATTTCATAAATAACTTTTTACGAACTGTATCAATCGCTTTGCTAATATCCCTATCGACTGAATCTACCCGCAACCATAGTCTGGGTTCTCTGTCAATCTTCGACATATTCTCTCTTGTTCAAGCCAGCTCGTATTCTGTTCAGTGTCGTCCATATTAACCATTCTTGATTGAATCCTGGTACAGGAATTTCTTACGCACCTTGGATTTGAATAACCTTCTTCGTCCATTTGATTACACATTCGAATTCTATCGATATACCTTTGGATATTTCTTTTGTGAGCTGAAGGAGGCTATTTCTCGACTTTAAACGCGTCTTTGCCGCAGCTTGTCCATACATGAAATGATGTGAATAGTGGATTATTTCTTGTGGTGATATGTTTTCGTGCAGTTCAGTTGTTTATTCAGAGATCGGTATTTCGTCCGGTATTGACAAAAGGTCTACGAGGGTATCCCTGTTTAGCAAATTTTTAAAATAGAATTTCAATCTGCATGATGTTTTTTCTTTTTCGCTGTTTATAATGTTGTCACGTTCATTAGATAGTAGCGTTATTTTATAGTAGGTCCGTATGATGTTCTCACAAATGAATCCTCTGTAATGGCCGCAGTCCGCATAAACCTTAATCTCACGTGCTATATCTTTCCACATGTTTGTTACTCGACGTGTTTGCCCTTATATCATACATACATATATAACTTATTCGAGGTTTTTCCAATTTTTCCTTATAAATTTCGTGCGAGAAAGTGCTGTCCGCATTTTAATGAAGACATTATTCATCCCTATTTAAAGCCGAAATAAAAATTAGTTTATCTAAATGGAAAGCTGAAGTAGCAATTATTTTACGTCGGAGTCGACAATCATTCCTAATGGAGGAGCTGTGAGCTAAAAATTATTTCACCTTATCGCCTTGAACTTGTTGAAAGGAGTAAGCGAGATATAGCCGAAGCTATTCGAGGTCGATGCTAGCGTATATGCGGAATATCTTTGCCTACTAGTACTTCTTATTCTTTCAATCACGTATTCACGTAAACTCCTAGCTAACCTTATGTCAATTTCTCTATCATTATTCTGTCCAATTTACATATTCACCAAGTTCAGGTTATTGTCGTTAATTCCGGATTTTGATGTCGCTAAATTATTATATTCGATAAAAAATTCATTCTTTGGTATACATCTCATTTATTTTTTCACTAACGACGTCATTAGGATGCAATATTATTTTATATATATTTATATATGTACGTGTCTGTGTGTACGTGTATAATTCGATGAGGGAATGTGTTGAACGAAAATGAACTCTTGTTTAAAGGTCATTGACTGAGAAAATAACTAATCAGATTGGAGAAAATTGCAATTCGACTAGTAGAGAGATCAAGAGTCACGGCGATTATTTGATTATCAAGCGCGTGACTTGCGCAATAATAACAGTGTATACCCGAGACGGAGGAAATAACGTGAAAAACACCTTACGTCTAAATTGGCGTTAACGGTACAAATGATTATATCGTTTAGAAGAATTTAATCGCACACATTTAACCGATTCATTTAGTAATAAAGTAAATTTATCGTTCCTTCTAAATTACAATGGCGAAATTTTCGCACGATCGCGAAAATAGTAAAACCAAATAAACTTCTAGATGAAAATAACGTACCATCACACTAAAATAGGTCATCTCGTGTTCATAACGGTCCTAATACATCTAAGTAATGAAATTTACATATATATATATAAAATACATACATAAAAAATACATATGCACATATGTGTGTGTATAGAATTATCATGCGAACATAAATACAGCCATACATGCATTTATACATGTATCTACGAGTGTATATCCAACGAATTCGCACAAGTCAATAATTATAGAAAGTGCGAAGTAATATAACGAAGATAAACTAATATGTGAAAACCCGCTTTACAAGACTTTTACTATGTATATTCATCATATATACAATGTTATATATACGCTCATTTCATTGTGCGACGAATGTGATCCAGGCTTTCACACCTAGAAAATTCTTTGTTCAATTTAGAACGACCAGCTTTTAATGTACCGTTATTATTATTATTTCTTTATTTTATTTTTATGGTGCCCCATGCATTGCATATTAGTTCCAGGTACCGCGCAGGAAACTAAAGTTATATTAGTTTATATATGTCAAATTTTTGGAAAGATGATGATTACGTGGCGAGTTGATAACATGAAGAATTAATTTTAATTCAACCTCATTATGCGGGTTAGCGAAAGAGGTCGGTAAACTTTTTCGCCGTCTATTTAGAAAGTGATCGAAAAATTATGATAAACATAAATTTGAATTTTCCAGTAATTTGAAGTATGTTTCTTCTCGTTATCGAAAAGGAAGTAGTCATCATCATCTTCGTCCTTATTGTTATCTGTCGCTTGAAAGTTGAATTTTTTTAAACGAATAACATATATATACATATACATATATATATATAATAAAATAATGTACACCGAAGGAATTCGGATAAAAATCAAGTTGTAGAACTAACAGAGATATTTACAGAGGTTTTCGATGAAAATTTTTATAAATGTGTAAGAACTCGGTTACTGAGTTATACTTATAAGGACAGGCCAAAAGTTATAACCCAAAGTAAATATATTCTAAGTGTCTGGCTAAATTTGTTGACTCGTAGACGGACCGACATGTGGGTTCGCGGTGAAAATATTCAATTGAATTTGTATACGTATATGACAGAAATTTGAGCCTATATTATGGAAAGACAGGACTAAAATTGCGCGCACGCATAAAGATGGATGGTTGTTCCTGCGGTGAAGTATATTAAATTTGTTTTTCCGAAACCAGCTGGTAATGAAACACATATTATTAAAAAACAAATTAAAGATTATTTGAAATTGACCAAAAGTAATTCAAAGGAAAAAAGCACCTTAAATCAATTGTTATTATATGAGCCAGTCGAATACGTGTTGGATCGGTTTTGAATTTTTTTGAAAACAGTGAGCAATTTTCAGTAGTTTTCTATTTCACCCGTATTGAATATATCTGATTCTATACAGTTCTTTAATGAACTATTATGATACAATGCAGACTGAGTATAGCTAAGAGGAAATGAATCATTTCAAACGAAAATTCAAACTCAAATACATTAAGATTGAAATGTATTAAAAATTATTAATTTTTATTATGTAAGTAGATTACATTTTCACGAAGTAATCGTTGGATAAATATATTGTCTTGCATGAGCTTTTGATTTAATTTATAAGTTTTTTTTTCATTTTCAATAAATTGCAATTTATTGAGATGTGAAGCATAATAAAACTCACCATGACGCGTGTGAAATGATCGCCCTCTGGTGACATTCCGTACTATTACTACCAGTTAACTATTATGTTGTAGGAGATCGAGGGGAGTTAGCCGATTAATTCGCCTGACCTAGTCACTATTATCTAGCAAATTAATAGCCAGCGGATTGGAATACCTATTTAATCTTTGCAGATACCGAGCGCTGTATGTTCGTATTTCATCTTTGACCTCTGGTACTTCCGTTGAACCTGAGTCTTAGTCCCTTACTTTTCTTCTGAGTATGATCTTTCCAACACAAGCGGCGGTCTAACAACATTCCAATAGTAGAGCTTCATCAAAGTATACAGGAGGACAGTTGTCGCGCACCTAGTCGAGGAAGTCACCGATTTAGAAGTATTGATTTTGATTCTCCATTTGCTGGTCCAGTCCTGGAAAAGTCTAAGCTAGATTGCAACTGGTCGGATGCTTCAATTACGTGCTGGCTTTTTGATAGGAAAACTGTGTCACACGCAAATGCAACTGTCTCAACATCTTCCTAAAGTGGTATGCCGCGGGCGTATATAAGGTAAAGAAACTGGCCTTATACAGGTCCCTCACGCCTACATAAATGGAGTGAATGTTGGATGTTTCTTCGCTATACTTTATTTTAAAATACCTGTCCGCTAGATATGACTGGAAGAAATGTAAATGTGTGCGCGCTAATGCACGTTTAAACTTAAACAGTAAACAAGAATGCCATACGCGATTAAACTCCTGGCTTATATTCTTAAAAGCTGCCGAACAAAATCGATGATATATTTTTGGACACTATGTGACTGTTCTATTGCGGCGTGATTTGAGTGGAGTCCAAACTGATAACAGGTATTAGAGTTTTTAATTATCGGAAGGAGTCTTAACAGTAGTAATCTTTCAAATACATAGCAGACAACTTTTTCTTGAAGACCAAAGTTATCATTTTATTATGAAACATATCGTAACATAGAATAATCGAATGAATAATTACTGGATACATAAAAGCCTTATTGATTAGCTTCTGTAATTTTTCACAGTTATAATATCCAATATAAAACTGGCAATATTCTGAGAGAACTTTGGACTCCAACATATATTGAAATTGCGGAAAATAAAATTCACCTGTCGAATGACAGTAAATTAAACAACATACAGTTAAATTAAATAATTAACGAAAAATACGCAAATTTTGAAATAATGCGTACATACGGTTCTATAGATAAGTCAGTAAGACGGTATCGTTCAGCTATTTATTACATAAATGAAGTATGAAAAGTTCGGAATATCTTCGTATACGGTAGAACTATACGCAATTATATAATGGCGTTAAACTAGTTTAAAAAAATGTAGAGAACAAAAATATTTTAAAGCGACAGACACTCTTTCGGCAAAAAGTAACGAATGCGTTTGCATGTTTAATGTTAGTAATGTAGAAGTAAAAATTAAAAAACTAATAAACAAATTCAAAAATCCGAACACCGGGGGTGATTTTTAAGTGAATTCCAGGTTACGTTGGATTTAAAAGAGACACAGTTAATACCCGTACTAGAATTGAACAGAATAACAGTAGGCGGGTAAAGCTAAACTGGGAAAATTATATTGCAGTTGTCAAGTATCGGTTATATAAACAACGGGTACAAACGTATAGAGCAGAAACACAAAATTAACAAAAAATACCGCCGATAGGAATCTACGGTATGTGAAGAAGAATATAGAGATGGACTACGTAAAATTGGAATGCAGATCACGTTGAACACCATTTCATTTATGGCGATTAGCGATTATTGATAGCTCGACTTTCGATAATCGTGATTTAGTCAATAGAGTATATTATATGGCGGTGTGACAAATTCGAACCAGAAATAAGATAATTTTTGGAAAAAGTATTGCCGACATTAAGATCTCTGCCCTCTAGTGTTATTCATCAGATAGTACCATTGTCTCGAGAATGCATGTACTTGTTTCATTTTATAAAGAATGCTAATAATATAGATGTATAAATATTTAAAACTGGATTACACTGGCCAAAAGGTGGAAACCGGACAAAAGAAAAATAATAATAATAATATAAAAAAATAATTATTCTTTTGCGCATGATCCTTGATACAACTGATTTCAAAGAATAACGCCGATGTTCAAATCAATATAGTTGGTATTATTTGCCCAGAATTTATACATATATATATATATATATATATATATATGTGTGTGTGTGTATCTATATGATTTTCGTTATATATTGGTTCGCGTCGTTGAATGTTATTTAATAACCGGGTTCGGAATAATTTTCGTAGAATTGCGAAAAGGTTTTATTAGTAGGCGGTTTGCAAAATTGTTTATCGAAAATTTCGGAGCAACGACTTTTCGATGATGAAACTAGGATCTACGCGTGCGAACCTAATATTATTCAGAAATCGGTTTTAGTCGAAGCACGATTTACCAAATTCGTTCAACGGAAGAGCGTCTCGAAGCATTTTCGATGAAAAAAAAATGTTCAAAATAATTTTCGAACGTAGCAAATTATAACAAGTATTGGGAACCAAAAGTCGATAGTCGGTTGTAGAAATTATTATTTACCAAAGTGTTGAATGGTCCAATTACGTTTTACGTTAAAACGTGAACCATCCGTAAATGAACATCCGGCCAAAAGTCACATTTCGAAGGCCACTATTTTATTTTTCGATGCTGCCTCGAGTGTCCAACACTGCGTATAACAATACACCTGATAGCACGTAGTATATCGTTTGTTAGGAAACTAATAAACATGAATACACGTAATCCGAACAGCTGCAAGTCCGTTAGTCGGAAAATGATTTATTAAATTAGTCGACAAATTATTTATCGATATGTTAATTTTGTATTTTCCTTCCGACTGAGAGAAAAACGCAATTATAAACGTAGAAGAAAAAATTACGAAAACAAACATCTGATTAAAGTTAAGCCGGAACTCACGTATAAATAAGATAAAATAAATGAAATAATGATGATAATAGTAAAAAAGAGAACAAACAGGTTTTGTTATATTTCGTTAAAATAAATCCTGAACTTTAACAATGTACGTGAGATATAATCGCCATAAAATATGGACAGAGCGATAACCATCCATCAACGCCATACGTGCAAACAGACGAGGAGTAAAGCGGGTAAATACTTGGAAAATTATTTTGTAATCCCGATTAACATCGGGGATGAAAACAATTTTTTATACGCTGCAAATTCGTAACAAATAAATACAACAATCAACATCAGTTACAAACGCGTACACGCAACACATACTACCCATGTGTATTTCATCATATATATATATATATACACATCATCATCATCAGTAGTCGTCACCCTAATTAGGGTATCGTGATTAATCTTAGTCCGTCGTTGAAGCAATAAGTGTATGTCAATTACACCGATCTGCCGACAGTCGTACACATTCCACAATTGAAAGTCCTGTCCTTTGTCGAACAACATCTGTCCATCGTTTCGGTACACGTCCCGGTGGTTGTTTACTAAATAAACCCCATGATCATCAGCTTCTGTAATCCTTCTGGTCTCCGCATGACATGTCCAAAGAATTTCATCACACTTGTAGAAACAATGGTTGACAGTCTTTGCGTGGTGCCAATTTCGTGTAAAATAGACTCATTTGTCCGTTTTGCTGTCCACGATATCTTGAGAAGCCGCCTCCAACACCGCAATTCGAAGGAGTCAATTCTGTTTTTATCGACTTTTTCATTGTCCACGTTTCTGCTGCGTATTGTAGAGTTGAAAATATGAGCGTTTGGACTAATTTAATTTTTACGTGTTTTGTAATCGAATTACCTTTCCAAATGCGATTTAGTTTTGTTATAGAATTTGTAGCTATTTCTATTCTTCGTCGTATTTCTCCTTCTGAGCCGCCCTTTGTTTCAAGAAGTGATCCTAGGTATCGAAAAATCGGGACGTCTTCACAGCCGGTATATGTTCTTTCGTCTTGTGGTATCACATTCTTTCTGTCTATAATCATAACTTTCGTCATGCTTTAATTTACATGAAGACTATTTGCTGATATCTTCCACGCGTTCCAACAGTTTATTCATTTCTTCCATATTAGCCGCTATTAAGGTTGTGTCGTCTGCATATCGGAGGTTTGTTATCTTCCGTCCTCCTGTCAGTATACCCCCTTTCCATCCGTCTAAGACTAGTCTAATTATATATTCGGCGTATAAGTTAAAGATCAAGGGTGATTGAATACAGCCTTGTCTAACTTCTTTACGCGTATAGAAACCTCTTGATGTTGTATTACCAATACGTATAATATTACTGTTATAATTATATAATCTCTGTATAAGATATATAATGTGCTTTGGTGCATCCATTTCAAGCAACATAGACCACAATTTATCCCAACGAACATTATCAAATGCTTTTTGGTAATCTACAAAACATAGCATTAAAGGTATTTTATATTCACGTCATTTTTCGATTAGTACTTTCATATTAAGAATTTGTTCTCGGGTGCCTGTTCCTTTCACAAAGCCAGTTTGTTCTTCGGATATTTCTTTAGACATCCGTGCATAGAGTCGATTATTAAGTATCCGCAGTAAAATCTTACTTGCATGTGAGAGAAGGGTTATTGTCCGATAGTTCTCGCATTTCGGTTTCTGTCCTTTCTGATGTATGGAAATGTATATTGACTGGTTCCAGTCTTTTGGCCAGTCACCTGTATATAGTGTTACATATTGAGCGAATTTTCACGATCCCTTCATTCCTGATCTGCTTTAATACCTCTGTAGGTATTTCATTAATTTACCGCTTTTTTATTTTTCAGCTATAGCTTTAAAAACTTCTCTCATTAGGATATCTGGCTCTGGTTCGTCAAAAGGGTTATCGATTTCAATCTGTGTTCTATCGATCCATGAGGTTTATTATCATCATAAAGAGCTCGACAATACTCATTCCATATGTCAGCAACATCATTCAGGTTCGTTTTTATAATGTCATTTCTATCTTGCATTGTCCAATTCATTAATTCGAAGTCATTGGAAAGAAGTTTCACTTTTTGATAAAGATCATGTTGTTCATTTTTATGTGTGTGATTTTGTATTTCCTCGCATATTTTATTCAGGAAAGTATTTTTGTCTATTCTGCAACTGTTTTTTATTTCTCGGTTTAGTGTTTTCCATTTTGCATCTTCTAGTGAGGCTTCACATTTCAGCATTCTTCTCTTTTCATTCAGTTCCATTGTTCTGTCAGATAACTATGGTTAGTTCCACTTTACCATTGATCTATTTGCCGCTACTATAACGTCTGATTTAAGCTGCAACCACTTTTCTTCTGTCGATTCCGCTTCTATATAGGGTCGTTGTGATTCTGCCTTAGTTTATGTAAAAATTTGACTGTTTCCAATTATTAATCTTTGACGAATTTTTGGTTTTAAAAGGGCTTTTAGCCTATCCTTCATGTACATAACTAATAGACTATGGTCAGATCCACATTCTTCTCCTGGGTGAACCACTACATTTTTGCAAGACAATTTCCAGCGCTGTTGAAGTAGAAAGTAATCTATTTGATTCATGTATTTATTACCAGGAGATCTCCATGTACCCAATGTCCTCGCATGATGTTTGAATTTTGTGTTTTGCTACTATTAATCGGTTTTCAACAGAAAAGTTTATTAATCGTTCTCCCCTTACGTTACGTTTACCAAGACCATATTTTTCTACGACTTCTTTTATGCGATGGTATGTTCCAATCTGTGCATTCAAATCACCCATTATAATGAACATTTCTTAACTAGGGATATCATATATTTCCTTTTGTAAATCATTGTAGAATATGTCTATTTCTTCGTCTAAAGCCGCACTGGTTGGCACATATACTTGGATCAGATTAATGGGTATCGGTTTTGTTCCTAATCGGATCTTTATTATTCTATGACTCTTTGATCTATAACCCATAATTAAGTGATATATGTTTTTATTTACGATTATCGCTACTCCATTTGTATTATTATTTTCGTTACTGGAACAGTATACGATGTTGTTATTTGTTGAGAAGTCTCCTGATTGTCCGTAATGAGTTTCACTTATACCCGCTATTTGGATCCCATATCTTTCTAGCTCCATTTCTACGATATTAGGCTTGCATGGTTCGCGATCTGACATTGCATGTCACAATAGCTTGGTTGAAATTAATAAATCTGCCTAGTCGCTTATTTTCCACGTGATAGCTTGGTCTCTACCTACATGGCCGGTCGTCCATTTCACATTTTGACCCCGGTTGTCACAGGTTGCTAGCCGGTTCGCTTGGCACACAAATTACATAGACAGACTCCATTAATTTTCTTGAAAAGTACAGTGGTGGTTTCTCGTTGCCTTCCACCGGATTTTCTGTCAGGGTTTACTCCCTTAGCCTTTGGGTAAAGACCCTCATCGCAAGGCAGTGGTTTTTGTTACTGAGGAGGTAACGTTGTTAGATTTTTACGGCCACCTAAACACGCTGAGAGAGAAACAGCCATAAGATTTATGCAGACTTTTATGGCCAGTTCCTCAATCTGACCATCTGCATCCTCGTGTCTCTTACCCTGTCACTACTGGAATCACTTGCCTGAGGCTTTCCACCAGTAGCCGCTCTTGGTCCGCGACTGCTTATTTGACTAACGTCTTATTCGCAGCTAACCTACATATATGTAGGCCATTCCACTATCCGCCACCTGTGGACGCGCCACATACCGGTTAGAGCTCCGGTTCCCCGGAGGTATAAAGTACCCCCGGGGGGGGATAATATATATACATTAATAAAAAGCAAAAAATTAATTCGCAATTAACGAATAAGTTTATATCACCGTTTTGACTAAATAAAGGCTACTTATCTATTGTAACCCTACTTTCAGGGAGCACTGTTAAATCATGGTGGCAGCCTATGTTGGCTGAACTAACATCAGGTTTTTGCGTTTGGTTGTTGCTCAAATAATTAACAATTTTCCACTGACTTAAGTTGATCTCGTTCAACGAGTATATATTGGACTGTCATGTTTCTCGCGGGACACTATTGCTACTACTGCGAACTTCACCCAGAAAAACATCAACATTAATCGTGTAATTCTGCAACACAAGTTTTGTAAGTATAGTCGGAGAATAACTGGACGCGCATATGGTAATTTACATCGAATTGTAGTAGTGTAAATCAATTTTTTATCGGCATAACCTCCTCGATAAAATGTGGGAGAAAGCATCCGGTTGTTTTTATATGCGCTATCCCGGTTTATGCGGCTGGTGAAAGTTAATCGAGAGTTCAAAATAACTCCCAAGTATTTTAATTCTTTGGACCAAAAGAAATATGCGCCTTTAAGAACAACATTAGGTACGAATTTTGTAAATCCTCTTATGTGTGTTATTCAGCGTTTATCATATTTATAAAAGATTAGTCTGCAAAAATCGCAGTACTAATTCATAGACACGTATAATGAACATTTAAATGTTTAGACACCGTTACCCGTTTTTAGCTGTCTTTCTTCATTTAGCTGGTATTTCGTTCCGACTTGTTGCTTTGTTAAAGCAGTCCCCACTAACTAGATTTTAGTTTCCCTTCAAAAATGATTTATTTATTCCGTCATTATATTATCTATTCCCTGTGTTTTTTCATTTGAAGGTCTTCATTACTTCATCAACTTTTTTAATTTTAAATTAAATCTGAAGATGAATCTTTTCATTCGGCATATGAGACAAGACTTACACTTTTGGAATTTTGTTTATTTTCCCATTCTGTATCGATGTGTACTTTCTTTGAGAATACTTTCCTTTGTTTAGTCGTTATTTTGTGTAGGGGCCAAAATTTTCCTACTGCTTTGAATAATGTCAGAGTTTCTTTAGGTAAAATCACCCACTCTAATTACTTTTCCTAACTTGAATGTTCCCATCGCAGGCTTTTTTTTATTATTTCTCTCGATATTTTGTTTAAATCAATTATCTTAAACAACTTCTTGGTATCGGGTTTTTTGATACTTCAGGAAAACCAATACCACAAATTCATTATTATTATTAGGCGTCGGTAGTATATTAGTAATTCCAATCTACTTGTCAAATGATCCAAATGGCTTTTCATAAGTTAAATATGTTACTGAATGAAATGTGAATGGTATAATAGCGGTGTATACGTTGACGGGTTTATATTGTTCTTTAGTATTAAAGCCGTTACATGTTCCGTGCACCTATTTTCTACACAGTGATATAAAATTCAGATTTTTTATCCGTCTCTCATTTTCAAAACACGCAAGTAGTTTTATAATCGTGTATAATAATTGATCTGTGATGTTTCAGTCGACTATCCTTTTTTCGATCATAATTATCTTTCGCATAACACCGAAGTATACAACTCTCCAACTGTAAACTTCGTTTCGCTTAGAAGCTACACATGACTTAATGAAAGTCTTTTTTCGGAGGTTTATAAAAATATGTTTTATCTAGTTCTAATCTTGCAGTTTTTGCGCTATTTTTTCAGTGCTTACTTACGGTCTAATGAAAACAGTACTACTGTATTTTGCATGCGGTCGCATTGCTACCGATCTCATTTTTTTCATTATTGGCTTTCTATTATCTTTATCTGTCCGAGTTAATTAAACGCACGGAATGTTACATTCGCGTTCGGTGCAATGCTCAGTCAACAACAGAGCTCATTGTAGGAAGTCCAATGTCCGACGTTAATTGAGATTATCATCTCTGATAAGAGTTCTTTCTTGACATATTTTTTCCCGTATTCTTTTACTTTTTTTTTTTGACAGAGGTTAGTCTATGCGATATAAAATTTGGAATTATATAATATAATTTATTTAAATTTGTTTTCACCGTTCGCATCGTTTGAAATAACAAAAGAATATCAGTCGTTCGTTTCGTAAATTAAATTCGGTAATGCCGATTTATTGCATTTTACGCAGATTTGTATAATTTTATCAAATAATTCTGCAGATAATTTTGCACAAAAATTATATTGAAATTATTTTAACGTTCTTATTCGGTTCCAGTTGAATTTCTATCTCATCTATGTTTTATATTCTGAACAAACACAGATGTGCCGTATTTAATATTTCACCATGCGCATCATATAATTAGTAATACACGCAGAAGCTTATCGATGTCGTTTGGTGATACTAGCGATGTAAACGACGAAATAAATGAAGCAAATTGACACGCTGTTAAAGTTAGAAAACTGGAATTGTAATTTTTTGAATTGAAGTGAAGCTATTAAATTTGTTAATAAGCAATTATAATATTCTGTTTACGTTATGTCGCGTGCAAATAAATCAGGTGGTGACCGAGACAGGTACAAACTCGATGGGTATAGAAAGAATTATCAATCCAACAGAAAGCGCAAATACGAATATGAAAGCAGAAAAAAAAATACGACGATAGTTGGGACGATCCTCCGATAAAACAAGAGAAGGTAGATTCAAAGTACGATTGGGGTGGAAGTAATAGCAGTAGAAAAACTTCATCTCATCGTAATAAAGAGAAACCGATTAAGAAGGAAAAAGAGAAAAAAAAAAGAAAAGAAGATGCACTTCACGAAATCTAACTTCTTCGATCGGTTATAGTTGCTCTTTGTGAAACAAAACTTGATGCAAATATAAATTTTCCAAACTATAAATTTTACAGACACGATAAGCTTCGCAGCAGCAGAGGTGTTGCTCTGCTTATCAACAAAAACATAAAACATAGCATTTTAGTAGACCCTCATTAACTTCTTTACTGGCCTTGGGTGTAGTTTTATATATTAGTAGAACAACTACCGACATACAATATTCTAATGCAAAATGGATATGATAAACCTCCTAAGATCTTAAGAGGATTTGCACATAACACTCTCACATTGATAAGAAATAAATATAAAGTTATACTTATTGGAGATTTCAGTTCAAAACATATAGCTTGATTTCAAGAATAACACCGTACGAATTATGTTACGTAACCTATGCATTCAGGTGAATATGCAGATTCCGAGTTTGCAATTTCCGAAACGTTCAAATTGCAGAAATGTTAATTAATATCCTTAATATGATCGTTGAAAAGACAGTACACAAACGTAATAATCAACAGACTCCTATTACTCCCCGACTCGTACAACTTATTAAATTAAAGAACAAAATACCCACATTATACAGTCCTATAAATTCGCAATAAATAAACTCTCTAGAAAATATTAAATTATCTGACTACTCTAGGCCGAACTAAATTATTAAATTATAAAAATTATAGATTCAATCAATCGGTTAAAAATTTATCTACCCAACACAAGAACCTTTGGAAAGCAAAAAATAATACACTAAACTTCACACGCACTTCCACCACTTTTGGACACTCCGTAACTGCTATTTATATATCTATTATGCTAAGGAAGTCATATTTTTCTAGGCAATTTCTATCGCTCATTACATTATTTACAGGGCGTCGAAGAATTATTTCATATTATCAACGAGCGGCCATTGTTAAATATCGTCGCAATTATTTTCTTTAAAAATTGTGTTAATCTTACGTCCGAAATAATTTTTGTTCATAATATTTTGACAAGTAGGCACTTTTTTTTACAAGTCTTCTTCCAAAATTATAGATAACTTCTCAACCTTTTTTTTTTTTTTAGTTTCATCTTGAACACATAAATGTAAGATTCGATTAAACCTGAAAATTCTGCAAGCTTAATCTCGAGTAAATCCCATTTATATATTTTATATAATTTTTTCACTTTAATCGAGAGAATGAGTATAATACAAATTAACTTTCGCCGTTTACGTACGCGAATGAATTATTGGACAACAGACAACAGTTCCCTTGCGAAACAGCTAAAGATGCGAGTATTGACAAAGCTAGATCATTGGTTGATTCTAGTAATTACACTGTGCCCGTTACTACATCTCTCTCGGGAACGATTAATTAGATTTTGACGATCTTCCCTGCGATGGACACGTCGATGTAGACTTTCATTCTTCATGTAACTGAACCGTTCCAAGTGTAATAGAGGTTCGTATTCCTCGGAAAACCCTTAAAAATTGAAAATTTTATCGTTAGTCTTTTATTATTTGATCCCCTTGTAGCCATCTATCCATTTTCAGACTAATTAACGTTATTCCTAAAATAATTTAAATTTTGTTGTTCTTCGGATAAATCTACTTTACCTTGAACAGAAAATGTTCGTTAGGAGAGCAAATACGAAGAGACGAACCTCGAATTAGATTAAATAAGCTTTTTTATTAACCTAACCGGTTACTTCTGTTTATTAGAAATTCTAAAGGAAAGGGGGAAAACTGCATCGCGAGCAATCGAACGGAATGCGCTATTTGTCACGTCTTGTTTGTATTTACCTGTTAATGCGGACTAGATGTGATATTCCTGTCAATTTCAGCCAGCCGGTAAAAACCGGAATTAATGTAATTTCTTTTTCATTTCAGGTTCAACCGAGTTAATAATAATAATAATATTAAAAAAAGAACACATAAACAATTTTACGCTGGCGTTGTTTACGTCTAAGACGTAATGAAATGCCGCTCTGTATTTGTTCGAGTAGAAATGAAAATGTTTTAATAATAATAATAATAATAATAATATAGCATCTCGAATAATTACGAAAAAAGAAAAAAATTATAATTTAAATTCCCTCGCAGTAGTATTTCAAGTTATTTAGAAAACTAATAATGGTATAAATTATGCGTTGCTTTATCGTTTAAGATAAATTATTAAATTAATGTAGAAACCAGTCCAGACAGCGTATACAAAATTCATTTAAAATAAGTAAACATTTCACACTTGCCTTATCTGTCAGAGACGAAGATCGTCAATATGGTTTTTCCACTTGTATGCAATTTAATGTGACACGTAAGCGATGCTTTGATTTTGGTAATATAGTGATATTTCCTTACGTATTCAGTTTATTCTACTAAACAATAAAGTAAGTGTGATCGTTGTAAGGAAACGTATTCGTCTATAATTTAATTAAAGTCATCCCTTGTATCACGATGCGATCTTTTATATAGCGCATCCTTGTTTCTTCAAGTAAGTTTTGTTGAAACGGAATACTATCGTTTTAACTCCGGTTCCAATTCTAGTTATTCCACAAATATAATATATAATATTCATACATCAGTTGCAGCTCGTGACAAGTAAGTCTGAGAGGCTTATAATAATTTATAAAATATAATGACATAAACTTATGAATTTATCACGCGTTTTTGTCCATGTTTTAAACTAAATAAAACTGGTTTAATGCGTTCAAGTTCTATTTAATTAAGAAAAAACATGATAATCCGTTGAATGCACTTTATAAATAATGAAATTCTGCAAAGCGTGGAAAAAAACAACGGATAATCATAGAGTCAAGGAAGGAACAATATTTAAATATTTATTTAAAGAAGGATTGCTTATGCTCATGTATAAGCAGGGTAATAAAAAATCAATTGCAAAAGAAGAAATTTGAAAATAAGAACTGTTTGTAACGACTTGTGTAAATGATAGTCCAAAATATATAGTCGGCAAAGCCCCCTGTCGAGGGTACACTAACGAGGATAACGAGTATTTAATCCGAAAAAATATATAGAACTTAAAAAGAGAACAAATTATTTATATAAAATGTTTAACTTCTTTTTTTTTTTTAACAAAATTTTCAAAATAAATTTTTCTGAAAATTCTATTATATTGTGTATGAAACTTATATTTACACGGATATAATTGCTGATCTATTAAGGTGATCTTCACTCATTGAATTCCTCAAAAATGTTTTTATTCTTTAAAAAGATTGCTCGGCAATTGACATTTTCACAACTAGAATAATTATAATCGGTTTTATTGTTTCGCTGAATGTTTCATTGTAATTCATTTTGAAATATCTCAGACGTCGTATTTAAACAACCGATGATACCTTGAAAATATGATGTAGAATAAATTACTTCTAGTTCAGTCTTTAACACTTCGTTTTTTCCAACATGGGATGAAATTAAATAACGGATTCAAAAATTGACGTGGCTTAGAACAATTTCTAATATTATCAGTAGAAACTAATAACGCAGCTTCTAATTAGCGAAGGTATATATATATATATTATAAAGGTGGTCTCAATGGAGCGAAAAAGCTCGTTCTCGCATATATGTGACATCGCTTGTAGACCAAAAAGAAGTTAAATGTTACGCTTGTAAATAGTGTACATCTGGAATAGTTACAAATTAAATAATTTATTACTTGATTAATTTTTTTTGTTGGAACTATTCGTATTAATTAACTTTATTATGACGAAAAATTTGTTCATTCAGTTAATTTAATAAAAACATTTAATTATCGTGTCCTTACAATAAATATTTGTTTACCAATAGAAAACGCGATTATTACAATAACTACAAAATTCATTGTATAAAATTTTGATGGAATTTGCCATGAATATTTTTTTAAACATCTGTTGACATATTAGTTCATAAAAGAATATTGAAATAGACTTACGATTAAGTGTCTGCAAACCCACACGTACGTTCATTTACTTAATTCGGTATTTTCATTTCGGTCTTTATCTTCGGATTTCGTAACCGGATAAAAGTCCTTTGTTTAATAGAAGTATGTATAACTTTTTCAGGAACTGTTGATATTCCTTTTGTTAATTGTTCCACCAATTTGCATACAACGTCTTTATCTTTAAATGTCTTCACATTTTCAGACGGTTCTGTTAAGTTAACATAAAAAAATGTTCAATCCAGGATGCAGAATTATTATTTCCTTTAAAAGTTAGTTTTTCTAATTCTGAAAAATCTTACCGTAATTTTCTAGCAATCCATCCCAAAAGATAATTCTGGCTTCTCAACCATCGTTTTATAATCCTCACTATATTTTTGAACGTCGCTTTCCATTAAAATGTTTATATTTGTTCCATCACTGAATTCTGTTTCATTTGCTTCATGGAAGTTAACGCGTGTTTTTTTTTAAACTTTTTGTATTAAAAATGATTGATAATTTTCATTATACGTACTTGTATTATTCTGCACAATTCCTGAATTTGTGTCGAACATTATTAAACGAATTCTATATAAAAGAATTAAAAATTTGATGGATGGTACCTCTCGTTCGTTTCCGCCATCACAATCAGAGACACAAGCAATAACTTCTTCCTATTGTGTTTTCCATTCAGTTTCAATCTGGTCCCATTTTTCATAATAATAGTCTATATTCGTATCCCTGGCTACTTCCCGATCGTAATATCGGTAATTTTTCTTCATTATTAGATTCCTTATGCTCTCCTTTACTTACTGTTACGATTTTTGATACTCCTCTGTACAATAAATTTATGGTGCTCCTTAACTCAGCTCTTCAATATTATGTTTTTCTCCTTAAACAGTCTAACGCTCAATCTCCTCTTCCCCCCTGGTGGGATTATTCCTGTTATAATCAGCAAAATATCTTAAGCAATTACTTCAAACAATTTCGGCGTAGTCGCTCTACTTCGGATTTCATTTTGTTTAAAAACCGTGAAGCCATTACTCGTCATTTTCTCCTAACCAAAAAAAGGCAGGCTTGGAAGAACCTAGTATGTTCTATAAATCGTACTCAAACTTCTTCTTTCATCTGGAACAAAGCTAAATTATTTGCTGGTAAATCTTCCTCTTCGAACTATATCTCTCCCCTAACTACTGAAACATTTACACATTTTGTTGATACGGTCGCTCCTTCGTATGTTCCTAATCAGTCAGAGCTCTATTTCTCTACGCCTATTCAATCTTCAATTTTTGATTCAAATTTTCCATCTTCCCCTATAAGTTTATCCGAAATTAAGCAGGCTCTCCTCAACAAAAAAGTTTCTTCTCCTGGTTGCGATGGAATTACATACAAAATATTAAATAACCTTCCTCATTCTGCTATTCTCATCCTGCTAAATTGCTTCAATCATTTTCTTACCACTGGTTCCTACCCTGAAAGCTGGTCTCATTTTCTTGTGGTTCCAGTTAACAAAGAAAACTCTTCTCATGGAAATACATCTTATCGTCCTATATCTCTTGCCTCCTGTTTACGTAAAACTTATGAAAAAATATTAAAAAACAGAATTGTTTGGTGGTTAGAAAATAATAAGTTGTATCCTCAGGGAATGTTCGGTTTTCGGAATAATATAAGCTCTCTACATTGCGTTTCTCATCTGGTTGCTGATATATACAAGTCGTACATATCTAAAAAGAACCTTGTCACTTGTTTTCTAGACATTAAAGGTGCTTTCGACTCTATTCCTCTTTCAACGCTATATGATACCCTCTACTCCTTAGGGATTCCTTCATTTTTTGTCAAGGCCATGTGTAATTTATTTACTAATCGGGTTCTGATTTTCAAACATTCTTCTATCTCTGACCCTCTTATTCGGATTGTTCATTTAGGCTTACCCCAAGGGTCTGTTATAAGCCCTGTTTTATTCAATATATACATATCCAAACTTTTCCAGGTCTGTACTTATGTTCACACTAATATTTTATCCTATGTCGACGACATTGGGACTAATGCCGATCTTACAGCTGGCATACAGCTACTAAACAATACATTAGATCGTACTACTACTTGTCTACGAAACTTGGGTTTTTCTCTTTCTCCTCATAAATGTGTCGCTGTTGTACTCTCTTATAGACGCATTTACCATTATTTAAATGGTCTACTTGTTGACAATCACAACATTCCATTCTCCACATCCTACAAATATTTAGGTATTCACCTGGATTATAAACTCAACTGGCGTAGTCATATCGAGGCTGTCCACTGTAAAGTTTGCGAACGTATTAACCTACTAAAATCTCTTTCCCACACTACCTTTGGAGGTGATCCTCTTGTTTTAATTCTTCTGTATAAATCTTTCATCCGCAGTGTCATGGATTACGGTAGTTTTCTATTTGCTAACTCTCCCTCAAGATTTATTTCTACTTTGGACAAACTTCAAAACATATGTCTGCGTTTGGCTCTAGGGGCTGTTGTTTCTACTCCTATATCAGCATTAGAGGTGGAGGCAAAAGTCCCTACTTTATCAGTGCGGCGAACATATTTAGCTGATAAATTCATGATCAACTGCTTTTCAGCTAACACATCATCATTATTTCCTCTTTTCCACGATATTTTCCGGCAATGGAGATTTTCTCTCAATCGACGTCCAATATTATGTCTCTCCGCTCATCATCTTTCAAGATACAGTGACTTAATACTTCCTTCTGTACCCTCAAGTTTTTCCTTTCGCTAATAATGATACAGTCTTTGATATAGACTGAGATTCTTTCAAAACCTTCAAAGCTTCAGTTCCATCCTCTGTTGGTCGGAATCACTGTTAAATTTACATGGGTTCCTGGTCATGCTGGTATCACAGGGAACCTTCTTGCTGATTACTACGCCAAATTCTTCTCCCCTCTTAGTTTACTTATTGCTTATACTCCCTGTATCGATCTTCTCTCCCTTATTAAAACAGCTCATAAAGAATACTGGAAAACTTTTTGGAATAACCCATATACCACATCACAGTTCAAACTACTCCAACCGGATCTCCCTTGTTGTCCCTGGTTTTACAATGTCCAATTACATGTTAGTCTACTTCGCAATTTTATTATTACCATGTGTAGGCTGCGATTCGGAAAAAATCGGTTACCTGCTTCACTGTTTCGTATGCACCTTATCTCATCTCCCTTCTGTTCTCATCCTGCAGACATTCACTGCACCGCTGATGCAAATCACATTTTTCTAGAATGTTCTCACTACCTCTCCTCGTTCTACTTTATACAATCAACTCATCTCAGTACACGTTCCTTTCCCATTCAATATTCCTTTCCTTCTCTCCATCCACAACTTGGACATTTACATTTACTTATATAAGTTTATTATAGACTGTAGAATACTTGTATAGTTACATATTAAGGCTATTATTTATTATTTTTTGTGATGGGTAAACCGCTGTGGAAGCCCAGTTTAAAAAAAAAAAAAACTTTATATCAAACAATATTCAACTTGTCTATAAATTCATTTAATAATTCTCATTTGATTTTGTTTTTTAATTTACCGTGTGAAAAAGGCACAGCGTGGAAATAAATACGATTGCTACGTACAATAAAAAGAAAAAAAAAAAAAAAGATAATATTGTATATAACATGGCAAATAGTAAACATGACAGCTTCCGGGCCAGCACTATCCTACAAGGCTTAGTTGGTCTACAAACTACGTCATACGACCTGATATTTCGTACTACGTGGGAATATCATTGAATGAGACAACCTGTTATTCTAATAACCTTGCTGAGTAGCCCCTAGAAGACAATCTGTCTTTTACTTGAAAAACTATGCTGTCACATACTTCTTTAGCAATAGTCTGATTTTTATTTTCTTGATTTACTTTTCATCGTTTATTTTCATTATCGGTTATTTTGAATTCTGATACATTTGAATATCAAATAGTGGACACATTTTTTTGATTTTTAAATAGAATTTTTTTATTAAATCATGTGACATAATTTTATGGTACAAGGTAAGCTAGAATATAAAATCTGTGTCTTGTAAGGTTCTTCGTAAACTATATGCTTCCTTGCGCGTAATATTTTTCTTCAATTTTTCTTCTAGTTTTTCGAAATATTCTAATAATTTTTCCCGATTTTCGAAAACAATATTTACTGTACGCATATTATAATTCCAACGTGTAGTGACAGTTCTATGTAACGATTTCCAATTTCACGCAGTATCTCGGAGTAGAATATGAAAAAAAAACCTTAATATAGCGGATAAACTTGAGAAAAAAATTCAAATTTTGGAGAATTCTGCTTTATTGCTTTTTGCTTAATTAAATTCAGTTGGTGCGCATAACAATGAATAAAATGAACGTATTTATATTCTTGTTTTATCTTTACTTATACACTATTTATAGAGCCGCTCCGTACATTTGCTGCATCACAAGTTTAAGCCTGAGTCTCCAATTACTTTATTGCATTGTGTCAAATAAAAAACTCCAAAATCGTTCATGTATATATTTTTATTAGTTTATTTCACACCGATGTGATATATGTGTGGTTTTGTTTCATTGAATGGCTAAAAATTCATTTTCTTTAATTTTTTTTTTTATAATTTCTTCTTGACACACTTCCAGCATACTTTCTAGGATTTATTTTATACAGTACCTTTGAAAATAGTGGCAATATTTAAATGTTAGTTCTGGTAAAAATTCAATTCCTTGAAAACTCCACTATTTTGAGAAACTTCAGATTCATCATGTACTCTTACAGCCAGTTCTAATTTACCACCAAATTTAATTAAGTTAATTATTCTTTTAATATAATATATTTTTAGCGACTTCTTCATTATGTTTCATAATGTTTAACCTATAAGAAGAATCTAATTTGGGAGTAATATATACAGAACAAATTAAATTCCGTACAAAAATTCACGTGACGAACTGATTGTGCTTTTTAGCTCTTTGATTTAAATGTTTTAGATCATTAAATCCTAATTGTGCCCATGTCATATAGTTTCCATCTTTTTAAAAAAATAAGATGTACGCAGGGAAAACAGAACAAGCGATTAATTACCTAACATCCGTATATTCATTTGAATTCGTTATAATTTTTTTTTTGGAAAATGTCTTGTAAAAGAGCAAGTAATTACTTACCTTGTTGATTCAAATTTAGGTCTCCCTACTTTCTTAATTATAATCTTTTCTCATAATTGCAGCATTTTAAAATTTCCTTTTAAAATATTACTAATTTTATTATCCATAATTTTTTAAAAACTAACATTAATGATAATTAAATTTAAACATTTAATTAGATAAATGAAAAATATTAAACGTCGAGAAATTGCCATAAAATACAAAAAGCAGTGCTTGCATTTAGAAGTAACAAAATCTATATTGTAAAATATATTATTTAAAGAAGAGAAACCAGGATAAAAGCAGAACAAAAAACCGGCCAATTAAAACAGCGTGTTTGGACTGGCAAACAGGCGACACACGATGCGAATGTATTGTCAAAACCGGTTATAATCACCTGTAAAATAGTCCAGAGCTCGCTGACGTCATTAAGTTGCACTCGTTCACTTTGCTTTTTGTGCGTATTTTATATGCGGTTTCGATGCTGAATTTTGAAGTGCCCACGTACTGTATTATTGGTTGTTATTATAATGTAACCGAAAAATCAGCTTGGACAACGTACAATACACCCAGTAGATTGTGCAGTTCCAAAACATAAATCTGATAATTATTTGTAGATATTTTGGCTGTTCATTTAACGAATCTGCGCAAAACGTATTTTTACATTTTTTAAATGTATTCTTACAAAAAAATATTTTAAAATTAAAAATTCTATTCGGATACTGATTTTTTTTTTAAGTCATTAAATAATATGCATTCTTTAAAAACTCCCACAAAGAGGCTCACGCTCTTGAGGCCCTGAAGGAGTCGCCTCTGATATATATATATATATATATATATGAGTAATTTTAAATGTTTCTTCGTGTTTAATTATAAACTTTACCATTATTAATATTATTGCACACTAAGCATTTTAGTTTATTATGTTTTGGGCTGTTCAATATTGATTTTTGTAACATTACGATCGGATTTATGTGAGTATATTGTGACGCGTTTCCAATGCATTATTTCGTAGAATAATACAGACTAATGTAAGTATAATCTGCATACCTTAGCGTCTTATATAATATAATTTAGTTTCCTAAAGTTCGCCCATTCCATATAGAAGATATGTATAAAATTTCTAAATAACCTGAAGGTATCGGGAAACAGCATTAACTGGTTACAGGTATTTATGCGTTGTTTTTGGCAACAAATTTAACTTCACTAAACGTTCGAACTGTTTTAATACGAAGAATAATAAATCCGTTTAATCTATGCAGCTCATGTTTCATTGTAAGTTATTCCTTAATTCAGGCGATGAATTTACTATTTACAAAACAGTATTACGACCAATATTTACTTACGCTTGTCCCACTTTTCGATATGAAACGCTAGTGATACTAAATTGAAGTTTGTTCAGAGCAGGTACCTTAGGTGCGTACTAAATACTCTTCTTTATACTAGTATACGCGTAATATTCCGAAGTTATCTCGTGTTAAAGAATAAATTCACAGTGTTACACATGCTACATAGGGAAGCTTACGATCCATTTGTGCGCGTAGGTTAGTCTGGTTTTAATCGGAGTCTGCTGATAATTACATCATTTTTCCATCGCTGGAGTTATAATGACGGAAATGTTGTAATCTTTTCTGCCATTGTTATAATAACGAAGATTTTACAATCTTCTCATATTGAACCAGGTGATTTTTATTTAGCCAATAACAGAGCATAGTCTTTCGGACCAATCTTTAAACTGTTTCTGGATATCTAGAGTTGATAAATATTACACTATCGTCGATACAATAGACAACTTTCCATTATACATTTGAATTGCAAAGATCGTTTATTTATGTTAAACACAAATAAGTATCCAGTATACTTACCTCCGGAGAATATCAATACTTTACGCAATATACTCGTTAAATATGCTATATTTATTTTACTGTCTCCTTTTTATCGATAAGGCTGTCTTTTTAAATATGTTGCCTATCCACAAGCGTGTAACTTGTTTACCGTGTTTTATAGTTGCTTGTATTAAAAGCTTTACCAAAAGTACGCCAAACTTATTTTAGACCTTAAAATTTAGTCAAAAACTAAAAATGAACAGAAGCGATGAAAATGAATTAAAAATAAATAATAGTAATAATTATTAGCGCATTGTTTGCGTTCAATTTATAAATTATGAACAAAATTAAAATACCGACTTTAAAATAAAATTACTCGACACTCTCACGCAACTCGATGTGTTTCCAACTCCATTCACGAAATCCGAATTTCAACGTTAGAATGTAGATAGAGTCGCTCCTCGTAGAATAAAATAACTAATCCGTTCGGCAATACGGGAAATTTACAAATTTGAAAGAACATCACTGTAGTACTTTCGAGAAACATCTATTTTAAATTCTCAACAAAATTAGATATTTCGAATTTTTTGCGCTGCAGTTCCATAATTGAAGATTTGGAAGTTTCAAATATATATATATATAGAGGAAATATTTTCGGGAAAGATGAAATCCCCAGTATAGTGGGAAAAAATTTCGTCAATATGCAGAGGTGTAAACGAAGCATAATGACACATACACAACACAAATATACATAACGATCATGATCGATTGTAAGGCGTATTGAAATGGACTTCTCACGATTATATATAACATATATCTGAATTATCACGGAAAAGGCAATGGCGCTCCACTTCCGTATTCGATTGAATGAAATACTGAGTACTGAATACCGAATACTCTATCCCATCTACTAGTGTTCGATTAAGTCCACATTTGGTATTCGTTGTGATAAGTTACTTTTCTTTCGACCGCTGAAGTTACTGAATTACTATCTCACGAATCGTGCATATTCTATACTAGCGACTTATTTCATTATCGGTAAATTAACATTTGTAATTTAGTAAAATATATGGAATATTTATAATTTAACAATATATTGTTGTAGTTTTTATTGTTTATTTTATTTAGTGTAATTATTAATTAATTTCACATCGTCAAATTTTAAAGTGTTATGATATACGATTAATATCAGAATTATTATTTTTTTTTATGAGAAATAATGTGAATGTACGAGTTGTTTTAAACATACTATATTAACTAATGTTGCTGTCACGTGTTATATGAACTTCCATTCTATTAATACACATTAGTTTATGTTAAGTACTCAGTATTCGACAAAGTAACCGATTCTTCGTACTCGATTCCGTAGTAACGATTCTTAAAAGTAATCGATTTTGCACATCGCTACTTCCGTATAACATCGTACGTACGCGAGTCACTTGAGTAGCCGTATGTAAAATAACGTTGTAACAACCATGTTGACATGTTAATGATTAAATAAATAAATAAAATAAATAAATAAAATAAATAAGATGAGTTTGAGAATTAAAGAATAATGATAATGACGATGGTTTAATAGCGTGCTTGTACTAAGGTTTATTAACCTTTCTGCTGCTGTGTATATGTATATGCCTAATTTTCCCATTAGAAAATGAGGAGAAATTTAACACATTTTGATTGGTTATTGAAAATCGTCTGATCGACGTATTAATAATGGAAACACACACACACACACACAAATATTACAATATATTAAATGACAAGATAATTACTACACGCCGGCAAAATCACGTTTATGATTGGATATTAAAAATTATGTTAAACCAATCAAAAAATACACTCACACATATGTAAATGTACAAAAAGATTTTTCTAGAAGTTCCATAACTATATACAATAATAATAAACGAATATTTCTAGAAAAATCTGGAAAGTTCTAATTAGGCGTATGTATATATGTATATATGGGTGTATATGTGGCATATTTATTAGTATAAAAGGAGATGTTCGATTATTAATAAGTCAGTCTAATTCAATTTAGTCTAATTCAGTTTAATTTTAAGTCCGTCTAGTTCAGTTTAGTTTTAATTAAGTTAGTTTTAGTTTTAATTTAGTTCAGTTTAGTCTAGTTTTAAGTCAGTTTCAGTTAGTTAAATCGTTCAGTTTCGATAATTGTATTTTAGTATTAATAATTGTGTCGCCGTTACATTTATCTATTGTGATCGATCTTATTAAGATATTTCTGTGAGTATGAATAAATATTATTATAAAAATACACGATTTTACAGTTTTATTATTGAAGTTTTTTGATCAAATTTGTCATTTACGGACGATATGGCATCCTAGGGGACACGGCCCCATACCGATCATATATGTATAAAAATGTCGGCATAAAATTATAATAATAATAATAATAATAATAGAAAATAATAAATATATAATAATTATATAATTGACACTGCCTGATGCGGAATTCAAAAGTAGGGTTGTTACAACGTTCAATAAGTCACATGGTTCGGCAAAAAAAATTAAGAATGATGATGATATATAAATACGATGTGCGCGTGTGTGTGCTTATTTACTACTACACGTGTGCATTAATTATTATCGCGGTGTTCTTTTATTACACTTCGTCCACTTTAACGACAATAGAAGAATTTCCTAATGCGTTCAATAAGGGACTGTCACGAGAAGTCGATTTAAGTTACCGGCAAACCGGAATTTAAAATTAAACATCTATTTAGATATTTTCGCAACTTATTAAAGCTGGCTGGTTTGTTTCTATTTCAAGTTTAACAATGTAACTGCGCGAAATTTTACAAACAGCACATTCTCCTACATTATGTTCGATATTTCCACCACTGCCCCATTTCACAGTGATTAAATAACAATATAAGGTGACGAAACATCTCGAAGATAAATTATATCTAGAATTCGTAACGATGTTCGGAATCCGAATATCTAGTTTTAGCCTCGAATCGGCTACTCGGTTAAAACGATCGAAATTTAAAACGTATCAATTAAATTACTTATCGACTGTACATATTTTTTATCGATTCGATGAAAATTTTCGCAGAATAAATTTTTATTAATGAATTTTATATTTTAATTACGGTGTACATTATCGCGTGAAAGGAAAAATAATTAACATTTTCGATATACATGTTTATAATACTGCGATATTTAAGTAGGGCTAATATTAATTATTGATTTTCTTGAATGAATTTTTCGATTAAATCGACCTTTGGTTTGTACTTGGCGACGATCTCATTCCAATTATCGGGACGTTTAGTCTTGACATAATTCAATATTTTCGCAACGGCCTTCTTCTGATCTGCGGTACATTTTTCACAAGCTGTATCGTGTATAACCGGTAACGCTTCTGAAAGTTCGCGAGAAATAAATCTTAGCTATTATACATATAAAAATATAACTTAACTTTATCCTCGATTTTTGCATTTATAACCTAAGACGTTAACTGACACAGTCTAATTTATTATACTTATATAATATAGGTAAAATTCAATGAGAAAGCCTTTGCAGGAAATGAAGTAGTAAACGACTTTGTGTACCTAGGATCGCTTATCAAAAGCGAAGAGAGCGCAGAAACAGAAATAAAGTGTCGCATTGAAATGAGTCAAAACTAAGCAAGACATGGAAGGACGGTAAGAATGTTAAAGTAAAATTAGTATGTTAAAGTAAAATTAGTAAACACGCTTATATTTTCTATAGTACAATATGGAGCAACGTCGCGGTGGCGTAGTTGCTAGAGTGCTCGACTGTCAACTCGACGGTCGTGGGTTCGAAAGTAACACGCGATATAGAAAGTTTTCATCATTATTTCTTAATTATCACGGAGAAGGCACACCTCACTCCGTATAACATCATATGCATGCGCATATAGTGCCTTGAATGCTAGCTCATTTGGTACGTAAATATAAACGTACAATAGATAGTCACGACGTTCGACAACGAACAATACCATGATGAAGATGATGAATATGGAACAGAAATAAAACTATCCTTGTCCGGCTTAACAGTCCCTCCGCACACCATGGACCGCGAAACGAACAAATGCTTCCGTAATAACAGGAGTTGAACCTGACGCAGCGGTTAGTTAATATATCAGTGTGATGGAATATTTTGGGAATATTGTACATAGTGAGCGGACGTTGAAACTGTTAATAGTACAGACGAAAATTCAAGAAAACAGAAATAAGAAACTGGAGCGGACTAAACGTACATCAGTGCCTGCAACTGGCATACGACAGAGAATCATGGCGCATAAGAACCCAGTTACTGTATGATCCCTCGGGGTAACCGATTAAGAAGAATAATATATATATATATATATATATATATATATATATATAAATTATGAAATTAAATCTAAAACCGAAGCTAATATACGGGCAAAGTGGGTAATAATTCAAAATAATTTGTCCCTTATCTATTGGTATTTAATATATTTCATTAAATGTAATTTTTATAATAACGAATTTCACTGCTGTAATCACTATTTTTTATTCAGTTATTGTGCTCGCTGTTCTATTCATAATTTCCATATTCACGATTTTATTTTAATCACCCGCATTTATTGTCATTATTTAAAATACTTCATACTTCCATTATATACGTGCTTACTGAACTTTCTTGTATTTAATTTTCAAGCAATTTTTATTACATTTGAGTCCAAATTTTTAGATTTTATCGTATAATAGATTTCAAAAATGTTTAAACCCTCGTATCTTTTCGAAGATAAATACGTGTATACAACATTAACAACCCCACACCTTTCTCCTTTCCTTACAGATTATTTCTATTTTTCAGTGCCAGGGTTTCTTTTAATTTTTTTTTTTAAATATATTTTTAATTTCATTATTATTTCATTTCATTTATTTTTAAGTATCCCGGACTCCTTCTAAATTAGTTATATTTTAAAGTTATCACGCTGCCATTTAATCGATATACGCTTTTCGATTTTCCACCTGTTATATACAGTACATTCGCTATACACGGTTTCAAAAATTATTTATATTTTCACTATAATTCTTTTTTTCTTATTATTATTCCTTTTTACTATTTCCAGCATGATCATAATTTATAGTTATAGTCTTTTAGTTGCATTCATATTTTTGTATCAGCAATTTTGACGAATTCTGGACTAATTCCGTCAAATAGTGCAATTCGTGGAAAGTGGTATTAAGCCATATAGCCATATAACCGAATCACGAAAGTAGGAGAATTATTTCAGATCGCAAGATTTCAGAACTCATTTCGTCAACTAGCAGAATCCATAAAAAGTGATACAGCTACACCCGAATCAGTATGCACGGAGAATAAGAATATATATATATATATGTATCACACAGTGGATACCGATAATAGACTTACTTTTCACAGCTTTCCCTTCCGGCGTACAAGGTCCAGTATCCATGAAACAGTTAAAATATCCAAGGTACAGACGTTCGTTATCGAGAACTTCGTTCACATCTATGTGATCGAATTTTTTCAAATATTCGGCCAAATTTTTCAATTCTTCATCATCGTTATCGGCACGCGTTCCCGCGAATAAATACATCGCGATCAATATAAAACACGAAAAAACTAATTCGAATTTCATGGCGAATAATTTAATTATTTAATTTTTATGATTCGAAAATATTCTGTCTATACCGTCTGTCGAACAGTGTGACCGTAAATGAATTACAATGTTCTGGCGCTCGGCCGTTTTATTTATTTGTTCTCGGTGGTATACTAACCGGATGAGTAAATTTACCAACTCCGAGGTGATCCTCCGTCTTCCGTAGTAATATGATGACGATGATAATGATATAATAATAATAATTTATGTAATTAGCGAAAAGGTCGTAATATTCATTAAAGTACGAATCTTCTATGTTTTTACACTTAGTAACCTCTTCTTTATATATATATATATATATATATATATATATTTGTTTTTAATTATTATTTTTTATTATAGTAATTATTCGCCACGTTTCCTGAGATTATACGTGAATCAAAATTATCATTTCTATCTCTCAATTTGGCATTCTATATAGATATATATATATAATGAACTATAATTATAGAAGTCGCTTCGCCTTGCGCGATAATTATATTGTGGGTGACATTCGTTTCTACTCGCTCGGTCTAATCTGTTTTTCTTATATCTCTTTCTCTCCCTCGTTGTATTCTGGCGGCGATGATATTTCCCTACTTTGAAAAAATATATATATATATATATATATATATATATATATATATATATATATATTTGTTT
The DNA here is from genome assembly GCA_032883995.1 of Coronaproctus castanopsis. NCBI lineage: Eukaryota > Metazoa > Arthropoda > Insecta > Hemiptera > Monophlebidae > Coronaproctus > Coronaproctus castanopsis. The sequence goes on from CM065053.1 coordinate 111,989,900, forward strand.
ACTAATAAAAATTTGTATCTAGGTAAAATTATGGCCATTATCGTATTTTTCGTATCGCCAAGATTTTAATGATAATTATCATTTCGGTTAGAATGTCCTACGAGAATTAAAAACGGTTTAATATTCTCTTTAATAACGTCTCCTTGACAGAAGGTTAGCCTGTGATGTGAACGATTTCTAACTCTGGCGTCTTGTATTATACGCGTAATCTTTATTGTTTACACGTATCCTGGACTATTATGTAAATTTAAGTCGTTAATAGTTTTCTATAAAAAGGGAACGGTGTACTTTTTTAAAAGTTTAGACGCTGTGGAGATTGTTGGATACTGTTTATTTTTATTGTTTATTTCTAGGATATTGATTTATCTTCGGGGTAAAAGTGACGTTACAGTCTTCGAATCCTACCGACGTGTGTAATATTGTTGGCAGTTTGTTAGGCATAGTAACAGCTGTATTGATCTTCATTGTTATGCGTTGTGACGTTAATATTCAATTCATTAATACAGTTTCATGTTTTCTATTTTCCTCTTCGGGCGATTTGTTTAAATTTCCTGCCTCATTTATATATATATATATATAATATATGTATATATGTATGTGTGTGTAATATTATTAAAGGAACAATCCTTGTACATTGAGTTCCCCGTACGTCCAGGTCGTGTATAGGGTGGTAATTTTCTATTCGGTAGGTTTAGTGCTGATTACAAAAGTTAAATCGGAACTCACACACACCCCTGATAGGAAAACGGAGGACGGTTCACTTTCTGAAGGTGTTCCTTCTAACAAGTACCGTTAATCATTTTTATGCGTTAACAACAGCAGACTATCAGCAACTCGCTTGTGACTAAATGCACCAGTCGGATTGGTGAATACTAATCTAAAGCGAGTAGGCGAGTATTCGGCGCCTCAAAACCGGGTCCATTCAAGTAAGGGAGTAAATCCTAACAGAAAATCCGGTGGAAGGCAACGGGAAACCACCAACGTAAATTTCCCAAGAAAATTAACATGAAGTCCGTAAATATTGATTGTGTGTCATTGCCATGCGATTCGGCTAGCAACCGGCGTTCGAACAACCGGGCTCAGCGAGAGAATACTAATAATACTCAGTCTAATAGATGACATAATACAGCATGAATGGCTACTGTTTTGAAGAACCTTAACCTGAAATATTGATAAGTGAAATTGAAGAAGCTATTAGGTATCTGAAAAATAATAAAACTGTAGGAAGTAATGAAATACCTTCAGACGTATATAAACAAATTGGAAAGAAAGGAATTTCCAGAATACACTCAGTATGTAACACTATACGTGGGACTGGAGATTGGCCGAAAGATTGTTGTCAATCAGTGTACATACCTTTGTATAAAAAAGGGAATAGGTCTAAATGTGAAAATTATCGAACAATATCTCTTTTGTCGCGATATTTCTACGGATACTAAATAACCGGATCTACGCATATACGGCCAAAGAAATGGCCGAAGAACAATCAGGTTTTATGAAAGGACGAGGCACACGGGAGCAGATTGTCAACTTAAGATTATTAATAGAAAAAGCGCGGGAATATAAGGTATATATAGTAATGTGCTTTATTGACTATCAAAAAGCCTTTGATAGTGTCCAATGGGATAAACGTCGGGCAGTGTTAACTGAAAAAACATTATCCACTCCGCGACACTACAGAACGGTGATCCGCATGGTGATATCCTTAATCTAATCCTATTTGATATCTCAGCCGAGATAGTACCCATAAGGATGCAGATGATTTGGTTATCTTCTTACCATGTAATAATGTACCACTTGGATCAGAAACACTGCAACTCTGCTGAAATAAACTTCTAATGTGGACGGAGGTATCTGGATTTAAGTTCTCGGCTGAAAAATCTACAGCCATACACTTCTGTCGAAAACACTCTTGTCCTCATGATATAGTTCTTTACTTAAGTAACAAAATAATTCCATCTACTACTACAGTGAAGTATTTGGGACTAACTTTTGATCAGAAGTTAACATGGAAAAATAAGCTCATACACAATATGGAGCCGACACGAGATCACTTATTACAATATACAAGACAGTAATTCGCCCAAAAAAGGACTTATGGAAATACAAAAGGATCTATTTTACAATCATTAGAAAGTGTTAACAACTCTCTACCCTGGGAATATGCTTAGGTGCTTTTCGTACGACTCCCTCCACTAGCCTATTGAATATACTCGTTGAAACATCACACAAATTTCGTTGTTTCAAACTTACGCCTTATTTTTACACACACATAAGAAGTACTACAAATTTGCCTTAATTAATTCATAGATCTGAAATCAATCTTAGTGGTAAATCGAGAAACAGTCGTCGGACACAAGCAATATCAATACCCAAAGACATCGAAGTAGAAGTTCCTCTTCTTTATCAGAACTATATGCTTCCATTGCCGCCGTGGATCTCACTGAATGTAGAAGTAAATCTTTCGTTTCTCCAAAAAGATCTTCGCAATAACCCTTCTAGTATATTAGATCACTACAACGACCGTCAAATGCTTTTCACAGATGGTTCAAAGTCAAATTTTGGTGTAGGATGCCAACGAAATAACAATCAGATTTCCACTACCGCCACATTTTTCAATCCTATCGGCTGAACTTTAAGCTATAAAACTAGATGTAATTTATATACAATATTCCGTTTGCAGAAATTCTGAACAGTCTGTCATTGCCACCGACTCTCATTCAGAAATCACCAGCATCAGTAATTATAAGCGTGGCCAAAGAAATAATCGGTATCCTATCTACCGGTCTTTCCGCTCAACCATTATTTATATGGGCTCTAAGTCACACTGGTACTGCTGAGAACGAGCTAGTCGACACGGCAGCTAAAGAAGCGGCTTATATGCGTCCTGCTCCTGATCTTCCATCACAGCTAAAACATATCCACAGCATAATACACCGACAAATCCGCGCGAAATGCAATATGTCGTGGTTATTAACACCAATTACAAACAACTTACCCTCATTCAAACCTGATACTAATTTATGACGATCTCCTCCTTCGTTGACACGCCCTGAAGAAATAGTCATTCGTCGTATATTACTAGGACAAACGACTCTCACTCAGTCACTTGATCAGAAGAGAATCACCATCTATTTGTTCCTGCAGAAATGTTTAATTAACAATACAACACTTTCTGCTACACTCCCAAAAGTACAAAGCTGAACGTATCTGATATGGTCTTCCATCAGGATTACAACGATTTTGTAGCCAAATGCAACCGGCTTGTTTCAACAACTATAGCTTCCGTGTCCGTGCTTCTGCCCTGGTAGCAGTTTACGGTACATAAATGGATCATCATCATCATCATAATTAGTAGAGTAGTTGTATATGACCCAGTTAAAAAAAAATAAAAAATCGATGTAGTATAATACAAGAACAGGGCCTGAGGCTTTCTATCGGAATTCTCACAACGTATATCCAGTTAAAATTATGAACACTAATTTATTTTGTTCAATGGTTCAGGCATTTCTGAGAATAAAAAATGAAATGAAAAAAAGAATATGTCGGTTAAACGCACATTAATAATAATACTCAAGTATTTATTTCGCTATGTTATGGAATGCAATAAACTTCTAATTATTACTCCCGTTTAATAGAAAAAAAATATTTCTAACCGTTTCAAATAATGGTCGCTTTATTAATTATAAATCTTTAACACTATGTATGTATGTATATATATATATATATATATATATATATATATATATATATATAATACATTATTCCGTCGATTATTTATATACTATAGATAATATCGATTTGTTGTAAATGTAACATATGTAATTCAGCTTCGTAATTCGTTGTTTGAAGTCGGTGTTACTCCCATATAAAAAGAAAAATGTCGATCCAATTTAAAATTACAAATTGATTTCACGCCCAGAAACGTTCATCACCACATTTTACAACTGCAAGTAACTTTATAATGGGCTATTTCGCCCACTTCGAACAATCGATCCTTATTCTTAAAACAGTTTTTGTTATTTCCAAGAACGTATTCTCGTCCAACAATCGTATTATCGAGAGTAGATGATGCAACTGAAATTACTCAGTCACCTCGCGTCGTTTTATGTTATTTTCATTTTATTTTTTTTATTTTTTATTTAACCTTTGCAAATATAACATCGCTAAAATTCATATGATAATCTTTTGACCTTCCCATTCGTTCCTCAAGACCCTTGTTAATAATAATAACAATGAGCATAACTGGACAAAATTTTAATTTATATTTACCTTTGTGCTTGTTATTCGGGTCGCGTTAATTTAATTACACTAAAAATACAAAAATATAGGATTGAATTAAAGGTACAAGCAATACACATATTCCTCTCTGAATTCGCTTTTTGGGAGTTTGGACGCATTTTCCATCGTTGTCTGTCCTGAGCCCGGCGTATCTAGTTATTTTTTAATTGTTTCTATTTTCTCGTAAATATTGTTTGTTACTCTTGTGACATAGATAGCTACAATTAGCCGTTGTTCATTACCGCCGGTACATGTGATTTATTATTATTATTATTATTAAATTAAATTAACGTGCCATGTACAACAGCCAAGGCTAGAGGCACGATAGGAAATGAGGATTAGATAGAGGAATAGAGACGGGATTGATGGAGGAAGATAATTAGGTTCGACAATGAAACATGATCATCTTTGAAGAGGAGATGGAGCGAAGGAGGAAGATTAAGAGACGCTCGAAGCGAGGAGTATGAGGGACAATCGACTAGAATATGGGAAACAGAGAGGACAACGTTACAACCGGGACACAGAGGAGCCAAAGTTCTGTTAATGAGATATGAATGAGTAAGATGCGTATGTCCCAAGCGTAATCGGGTGATAACCACATCATCTCTACGGTTTGAAAGCGAAGTTATCCAAGGATCAACCGAATATTTGATTTGTCGCAACTTGTTGGTTTGTGGCGTTAGCTGCCACTCTTTCTGCCATAATGAAAAAAGCCCATTTATGACGAACTTCTTAAGGTCACGCGCTGGAACTGGAACATTTGGAACTGGCAAGAATACAGCAGCTTCCCTGGCCGCTTTATCAGCCAGTTCGTTCCCATGAATACCGGCGTGAGCTGGAATCCACAGGAACGTCACCTTCTGACTCAGCCCTGCCAGTACCATTTCCGTCACTTTCTTGGCTATTAGGTGCTGATCATGTTTGAAAACGTCGCAGAGAGCGCGAGGAAGAGAGTCAGAACATATAGTCGATGGTTTATCAACATCGGAGCGCGTTAAAGATTCCATGGCAAGACGGAGAATGTCTGTGGCAGCGAATATTAAATGATGATTGCTCCATCTTATAAATGTAGTTAACATGCTAATTTTTAATTTTTACTCCGTATTAATAAATGTCACTTTCGAACTGCTGTAGTTAATGTAAAATTGTTCTATTTATTTTAGAAACGGAATAAAACTTCAAAGAAGGCGTCAATCATTTATGAAGTGACACGTTGTTTGTTAAGGTTTTTATTGAAAGTAGAAATTTTTCATTTGAAACGTTAATTATTCAGTACCATTATACTAACTATTCCGTATACTCAAAATTATTTTACATTAATTAGAAACCCACAAAAAAATTATATAAAGGTGAATACATGGCTAACACTTTTTTAAAATCATAAATAAACTAGAAAATATCATTTTTATTAAACAAAAATGTAACTTTTAATCAAGAGTTACAAAGTTATAAGTGTCAGTCCGAAATGGACCGATATTGAATCTTTCATCAATATTCGTCTCAGTCATAATTGGCTGACATGTATTTGTTATCACCAAGGTTCACAATGTGGCTTGGGGCTCTACATCAGGCTGTTGACAGGTATGTCACGGTTACCATATAAATGAATAAAAACATGTATATGATAGATTACTAAGGAATTAATAAATCATCGCTATAAATATATTATATGCGATAATTCTCATCGTTTATTTCGTTTTCGTGAATGTATTTGTGATTATCTAGTTAATGTAATTCGAGATTTATATACTGTATATCAATTAATCAAAATTATTTAAGCTTTAGAGACAAAAGTATTGCAATGAAAAAATAGACACACAGGGTTTCTTGATTCTTTTACCCATCTTTTCTTTTTGCTGTCGCACTTGAAAGTAGCGGAGCAAGATAGAAGTCTCGTTTATACACATTAGATTCGAATCTCGTTAGGGATCATAATTTTCTTTATTGACGGCTTCTAGACAACTCCGCTATTACGCAGAGTTTAGTAAAAAATAAATGAACTTCGACTTTTTGGTAAACAAAGAAAAGTCAAATAATGCGGTCACAAATCAATCTGTGTTTCCAGCTAAATCAAGAGGATCGTTTAGAGGATTTTTTACCAAATTTTGAAGGATAATAGTTTAAGCGACGTCCATTGTTGATTAAAATTGATACATCTTCCATATGTAAACATGTGTGTAAATGAATAACATGATAAATGATTAAAATTGAAACTGATTTTAACTAATTAAACATATTCTGCAGGGCTGTTTAAGTAGTGTTTCCAATTTACATTTTATTGATACGAGTGCAGTAGTAATATCAGCACTGATAATAACAAAACACCTGCAGATGTTGTTGCCCTCCCCTATAAGCCTATACGATAAGAAAAAGAAATATTGGCATAATTGCTAGTATATTCGACTGGCAACTCGACGGTGAAGGGTTCGAAATCAGCTCGCGACATAAAAAGTGTATAAAGCTTCCCATCATCACGTAACTCTTAATTACTACAAAGAATCCAGTGGCACCCCACCACGTACAGTATCATATGCGCGCGCATGTACGTTGCGTATAATTAGTGCCTTGAATGCTGGCCCATGACGTACAGTGACTATCATTCGGCAACGCGAACAATATGAAGACGATGATATATATATATATATATATATATATATATATATATATATATATATATATATATATATAAAAACGAAAAATTGAACAAGTATGTATAAAAATAAGATATCGTTTTGATTGGGATTATATAACCTACAAAAATTTAATATGAGCAGCAAGACGGAAATGTTTGTACTGCAAAATTTACAATATGCTGATGATTGTGTTATACTGGGTGACACTTCTGCAGAATTACAGCGCGCGTTAAACTGCATGATACATATCAGGATTATGGATTAAGTATAAACTCAAATAAAACCGAAATAATGATATTGAATGGCGAGGAAGATCATTTTCATATAAACGGATCGAAGTTAAAAATTGTCAAAAGTTTAAAATACCTTGGTAGTGTAATTAGCGATAATAGTGAACTAGATGATGAGATCAAATATAGAATAAAACATGCAATGATCGCCTACAACAAGCTGGCGCAGCGTCTATTTAGGAATAAAAATGTACACAATACAAAACTAAATGTTTATAGAGCAGTAGTATTACCAACTTCGTTGTATAGTTATGAGACATGGCCAATCAGAAGCAATCAGATTAAAAAAACTTGAAATTTGTCAGATAAGATTGCTTAGACAAATCTTAAGAATAACATGGAAAGATAAGATTTCAAATGAAAGAATTTTGAAAATGAAAAATTGTAATAAAATAGAACAATATGTAACCAAAGCTCGGCTAAGATGTGTTGGCCAAGTTATCACAATGGATAACAATCGCATACTGAAGCGAATGGTATATTTACATGCTGGTGAACGATATTATGGAAGACCAAAATTAAGATTTAAAGATGTGTTATCAAACTCCATAAAAAATAACAGTATTAATCGTAAGAAAAATAAGACTTGAGAGAAATGGACGTTGAATAGAACTGAAGACACTGCAAAATAAGTTCACACTGAAGGAGGAAGTAGCCTAGATCGGTATGAATGTGTACAATGCAGTTATAAATCTAGTTATAAAATTGGATTAATATCGCACGTAAGATTCGGACATTGAATTATTTAACCGAAACAGATATAATTAGAAAAGGCACTCGTAATGAGTGATTTAGAATAATACTTGTATATATATATATATACGCACGCAAAACAGAAATCACTGAAGACGAAATGATGCATAATAATGGTCACGATATCCCATGGAGGAATGAAACTATTTACTAATGTTACAATTATCGCGATAATAAAAACAAAATTGGTATAAAATAGTTTCAATATAATAAATCCGTTTATTTATTTTTTCTTATATACATAATTAAATAATCGTTTTCATTTCGATAAGTGCGTGACGTCATCGACGTTTAGGAACTACTTCGTACAGAAGTTATTCGTTCATGAAAACGATGATTCTATCGTAGTATTTACGTTCAGGATCGAATTTGTCGCCCAATCGTTCGAAATCATTTCTACGATTATTGTAAACGTAACGCAATATCGTTCGTGCCATAGACTTTTGTTTCGGCGTACATTTAGCGAACATTGTTTCCATCAGTTCCGGAACAATTTCTGAAATATTTTTTTTTTTTTTTTTGAAAATTAAAAAACCGAAATTGCGACTTACGAACAATCGGAACTGACCGATAATTTTAAGAAACTAGTTAATTATTAAACGCATCGTCACTAGAAAACATTTTCAATATTTCAAAATACATAAAAAGTATCGAAATTCTCAATGTATAGGGTGGGCCAGAGGAAACGGACTTTTTTTTTTTTTTGGAATAGCGCGCTCCACGTTTAGTGTACGTACGAGGAATCCGTTTTGTCTAATTTCAGTTGTCATGGCATCCTATAAGGAGGAGGAGTGTGCGTTTTGCGTGAAACGTTATTTTCAGCGTGAATCGATCATGACAGTACAAAGTGAGTTTCGAAAAAAATTCAAAAGTTGCGCAATTTTTTTATGGAAATACCTGAAGAGCCGCGTTTACGAAATACGACCACGAGATTTGGAAGACCTGAAAACTCGGATTTCTGAAGAAATTTCAAAAATTCAGCGATCTCTGCTCAAAAAAGTGTATGAAAATTTCCTAACAAGACTGAATGAATTTATTGTTGCAAATGGCGCTCATCTGAACGTTATTTCCACAAATGATTGTAAGCTAATCTTTCGTTTTCCTATTTTCATATAAAATTTCATTCAAAAACTTTGGCCGAGTAGGTTTAATCCCTCTTCTCTGGGTCACAATGTACGTAAAAAGTAATTATCATAATTAAAAAATTTAATTTTAGCTAATGTAAGTATATAATTAATGAAATGTTGGAAAAATTGCTGGATGACAAAAATGTATTAAAGTATACATTATTAACCGACAAAGTTGGAAAAATGATATTGCAATATTAGACAATTACGTTTCTGCGCAGAAAACGAAAATATTAACCTGTTGTTGGTGACAAAACTATAAATGAACTAAAAACTCATTATAGCACAAGTGTACGATTCAAACGTAAATATATCGATCGCTAAAGAAAAAGTCAACGCAATTATTAAACTGCTTAAAAATAAAGTTTAAACCGGTTTAGACGGAATATCAAATTAATTGATTAAAGGATTTTATAATTTGTTCCAAGAAGTAACTGCGAAAATTGTCGACTTATTGTTTAAATACAGTTATTATAATCAACGGTGGAAATTAAGCAGAACTGTTATATCATCTATAAATAATAGAAATATTAATTTATCTACTTCCTATATAGGTATTTATCAAATGTTATTAAAATTTATCGAAAAATGTATTCTTAATCAATTAAAAGCAATTGTAGGAAATGAAGGAATAATTCACGCTAATGAATATTCGTGCGAAATGGCGATATGCAATACTACAAGAAAAAGTAAAAATGATTGTACACGCTTATTGTTGACATAACAAATGTTTCGACAGTTTACATTTAAATAGTTTACCTGTTTTACTAAAGAATTTAGAACTACACAACGAAATGTTGAACATTATAAATAAATATTTTGAAAATCGTTATACTATCTTACAAATTGGAAATTACTTTAAAAAAAAAAAAAAAAAACTAGAAACCACTATGGGGTTGCGGAACATAGTTTTCTAATACATAATATCAAATTTCCAAACAGTGTAAATGTATTCACATTTTTTGTAAATGATGTTGTAATAATAATTGTTGGAAAGTGTGAAAATACCCTAGAAAATAAAATTTTTCGAGTACAATATAATATAAACGACTCCAAGTTAAATTATATGTTGTTTAACAAGAAATTAAACGATAAAGGATTAAATATTAGCATATACTTAGACGTAATAATAAATAATAACCTACTATTTTGTTCCCACTTTCAATACGTTACTGGTAAAATAAATAAATTTTTAATTATATTTAACAAATTGTATATAATAACGACAACCATTTTTAAATTACGAAAATGGAGTAATATTACATAAAAATGTAGTATTACCCAATATTCCGTATTGCTAAAAATAAGGATATTTCAAAATATAGTAAGAAGTTTTCAAAGAACTACAGCAATAAAACTGATTAATTAACTATCAGCTATTTGGCAAACGTTTTTATTGCAGGAATCAAACAATCAATTTAGATATAGACAAACACATTAACATAGTTCTCGTGAAAAATAATATAAATCGAGATCAAGAGTTAATAAAACTGATTAATTAACTATCAGCTATTTGGCAAACGTTTTTATTTCAGGAATCAAACTATCAATTTAGATATAGACAAACACATTAACATATTTCTCGTGAAAAATAATATAAATCGAGATCAAGAGTTAATAAAATCGATTAATTAACTATCTGCTATTTGGCAAACGTTTTTATTGCAGGAATCAAACTATCGATTTAGATATAGACAAACACATTGACATATTTCTCTTGAAAAATAATGTAAATCGATATCAATAGTTTAGTAACGTAAAACATCGACAACCTTATTTCATTCGTGAACGAAAACCTTTAACGATTAAACGGCTTTGTATATGTATTAGATATACAAAAATAAATTTCAATCACAGTGGAATTAATATATAATCCTAAACATTGTAAAAGATTAAGTTATACATTATTTACACCTATTAACGTACAATTTATTACGGGTCACGGCTTATTTAAAGATTATTTATACAAATATAATATGTCCGACAATTGTCTAAACACACTCCTTCCAGCTTTAATCTTGGTAATATCAATTTTAGCGATAATAGAGCAGATCAATCAGCAACTAAACGGTTTGAAAATTTTTAATACTTACACCCTTGCAAAAATAAATCATCGTAATAAGTACGTGGTATAGAAATTAATTTAATATTATAATATTGTAAAACAGTTTCCTCATAAACTTAATTGGACCGGGACAATCTGTTATTTCTAACATGTAAAAAAAAATCAAAATACGTTCTCTAAAACGTTGAAATCGCTTTTGACTATATTCAATAATAATTATGCATTTTCCAACAAAATATTACTTATAGATTACATATGTTTGTGTGTGTATTTAAATTTTCTGTAAATTACGTATAAGTACCTTTTTCCGATTACATTTCGACCTGTTATTTCTAATTATCACTTCTTATATATATATATATATATTTATATTTGCGATTTTTTTTTTGACGATATATTTTTGTATCAAGTCGATAAACGCATACTTTTCAAAAAATACAAACAAAAACATTAGACCCAATTAAAAAGTGCTTCAAAAAAATATTGGAACACTATCGTTATTTCACAGATAATTAACGAGAACGGACATTACAGATAATTTACTAATTAGATTTCGGTGACTGCACTATTACGCTTTAGTTTAGCTTAATCACATTGATAAACATATAATTAGCGGCGTCAGAGTTATCACTAAATTTAAAGAGTTTACAGGTCAACTTTTCATCTTTGTTATTAATTAACGTTTGTCCATCTTCAGAAGATGGTCGAGTTTAACGGCGAACTATTACGATGTAGATCGCTACTATTTGAAGAGGAGTAAGAATTTGCTTTTTTTAAAAGAAATTGGCGTAAAATAAAATATAGCATTTTTATAAACAAATTTTATGCATCATCACGACGAGTTTTTATCGCGGAAAGTGATCGAGTTGAAATTTGCTATCTACGTAGGTTTAAATTAACGACGAAAGAAAACTATATTCACCTATAAAATCTGGCTGCAAGAGAAGTTCAAACCAGATTTCCGTTATAACTTTATCGGTAAGGGGGATTTTTCTAATTCGAGGAAGCTTTTTCGCGTGGTGGGTAGGGTAAGATCCATCTTGACTATATAAGAACAGTTTAAAAACGCCCTAAAATAGGATTTATTTTTCCAAGGCTTTATATATTATCCGTTAAAAAAAAAAAAACAGATCATAGTTTAATATTTGAATTGGCGTTATATATATACATATATGTATATATATATATATATATATATATATATATATATATATATATATATATGATTTCTTTGTATGTACATATATTTTGTATTAAGTTATGCACTACTGTAAGAAAAGAGAAATCGATAAACCGCAATTCGACACATTTATAATAAATAAACAACCGTATCGACTTTAAATTAAACGTATGGAAAATAAATTAACATTCGTTTAAGAAGTCTTAAAAGCATTCTAGTTAGTAATTAATTTTCATCGCTCGGTTTGTAAAATGGTGTTCTTGCACATACACACACACACACACAGAGAGACAGAGTAGTAAATTGAACTTGTAATAAAATGATCGATGTCGTGTATTTATTAAGTTAATCGCGGGCGTTATATTTAATTTTTGGGAAGATTTTTTAAACAACGTCTAAAAATATCCCGATATGATTATCGTTATTATTAATTATGGTAAGCCTTTCGATCGAGTCAGACAGGAAAACATAATGCAGATTTTACAGGATATTTAGGTAAGCCATAAGATTCTCGTAGATATATAGGTTCACGCTGTTGAGATCACACGCTAACAGTCGGCAGTAGGAAATCCGTAAGGAGAAATACAAATGAAAAGAGGTACGCTCGTCAAGGATACATATTGTCGTATCTATTAAAATATAGTGGTAGACGATTTGTAAGGTGAAGACGACGGAATTCACATCTGTAAAGAATGTCTAACATCCGTCATGCCGACGACATCGTTTTTGTATATAAAAATGTCGATCAACTGCAGAATACGATAGACAGATTAACGAAAGTTAGCAATTCTTTCGAATAAACATCGGTAAAACGAAGCGGATGGTGGTCCGTTGAAAAACCGAAGGGAAAAGACAATTTGCGGGATGAAATTACTGGCAAACGAAAAAATCAAGTATCCGAGCACCCGGTTCAACGGAGAGCAGTCAACCAAAATCGTACCGAGATAGTGTAACAAACAAACGCAGAAGTGACGCATCGAATGTCCGAGGAGCTGTATTTAGGAAACTTTAATTAGGTATCCGGAGAATGAACAGCCTTCTTTGGCTAATTCTAAATGATAAAATAGAAGGCAAAACTTGAAAGAAAAACAGTTAATAAGTGAAAATAGTACGAATGACGGACGGAAAAGCTACAAGATGCAACAACGTTTAATTAATAGCTTCGATTGATAAACGTTCAATTCTCCTTATTTGTCTCCGGTTAAGGATAGAGTTATTTTTAACATTATACACATTACAAATAATAATAATAATAATAATAATAAATCAATAATATTATATTTAATACATAAATACAAAGGACGCTTACTTAGCACTTTGCGTTGATCGGAATTGCAAATGCCGGTACTCATAAAACATTTCACGTAACTGGTTAAAAGTTTGTCATTTTTCAATATCGGTTCTACGTCGATATTTTCTTTCCAGTCTTCGTAATAAATTTTCCCGCTCGTATCTTTAATATCGCCACCATCGTTAGAACTACCACCACCAGCAACGACTACTAAGGTCGTACTGGAGAAAATCAAGATGACGACTAAGAGAACGCTCGTTGTAAACGGATTCATGACGATGACGATATGTAGAATATATCGTAAGAAGGTTTCATCGTTCGATATTTATAGCAGTTCGTAAAAGATTATCGAAAATTCGATTCGTGTCAGCTCGATGTAAACATAATGGCCGCGATTACTCATTTTTCGTAAACATCAACTGGTGAAAGTTTACAAAACAACCGAGAAAAATCGATTTAAATAATTTTGTTATTTACGTTTAACTGATGCAGTAGTTTACAAACAATCGGAATAGTCGTTATTGTTAATAGCGATCGCAATCAGATGATTAGATCGACGTAACAGTGTCTTCATTTTTCCATCACGATGTTCACTATGTGGAACGTGAAATGTGAATGCTAATAAAATTTTACGCGAAATGTGTCAATTTTTAAAATATTTATTTATAATGCACGACTGAAAGAAAGATAAAAATTTAAATTTTAATAATTTATATATTCCAGATTATTTTCTACCGATGAACTAAATTCTAAGTAAAAATTCATCAATACTTAAGGACGAACACTACGAACTGTTCTATGAACGTCTTATCTTACACATTTATCTATATTATATATATATATATATTCTGAAATCTATATTCGGAGGTACGAAACAAAATTGGCGAGCTGTGCCAAAGAATATTGCTTGTACTACCTGTCTATCAATTAATAAACCGTAGCGCGTAGAGAGCGCTCATTACAAACAGTGCGACTTAAAAACCTTAATTAATAAAACGCAATCTAGGCTCGAAGATAAAGTTTTTGCAAAATGGAAACGTTTGTTTGAAGAAGGATAAAGAAAAATAAATCTGTTAATAATTAAAATACCGTCAATAATCCTAACTTATAAATATACACTCGCATTACCAAGATAATCTTGTAATATTTATTCATTAATTAAGGCAAGTAACAAAATGCGCAACTATTAGTAAAAAATATAATAATTAGAATAATAATTAATTAGCGAATGACTCATTACAATAAATTATATGTTTAATACGTCCGGTGCTTATATTTTGTATAAACAAAAACATTAATTGACGTGATAAACTTATTATCGTGTATAATCATCCTAAACTTTACGCGATACGTTAAGAATGTGTATTCCTTTAAAAGGTGGAAATTTCTTCAGAATATTACGTATATAATCTACTCTAGTGTAACGGGAAGCATTTATTTAAGACGCTGCAAACTAATGTTCGATGTCGAACACCACCAAGCGTAAGTAAACACCGGACAAATTATATAAATAATAAATTTATTGCCGGTATTCGGAACAGAGAAATATTGGAGCCAATAACGAAGGTAATACAGAATCGTGTAATATAATACCAATTCCGTTCATGCCAACGTCGAGATATCTTGATCTATATAACAAATGGAACTATTCACTATTCTTGCTCACTCTGACTCTACCCTCACAAACTCCAATGTCTAAACAAAATGATGTAATCCTCTTTCGTGTTCGATCTAGGCATGTACCTTTTACGCATCAGTTCCTGCCTACAAAAGAAAAACTGCGGGCCTGTTCCGCGTGTTATTACTTCTCTTACCATCGGCCACATCATAACTTCCTGCTCAACTTATACTGTCTCCAGCTCTACCTCGCAAATAATCTTCCTACCATACTTCAATGCGCCTTCTCCTCCGAAGCTATGCTCCTTCTTTTTCCTGAATAATGCAAATCTTAATCTAATATAATACCTTTCTTTCGGTGCCGCTGGCCAAAGTAGCATCAAAGAAAAAGAAGGAATGATTTTCTATTAAACATGGGACGTATAGAACAAACGGATGTGTACTAGCGTTCGTATTAAGATAGTCGACGTGTTTAGTCAAGTTAAGTTTGCTTCGCTTTCAATGGTATTCCTAGCGAACCTACATCTCGAAACCGCCTTATAAGCTGTTTACTATTTATTTGCTTATTGTAAAGCGTGTCGGATTACTCTGTACCTATTGATGAAACGTTTCATTTTGTTATTATTAATATTTTATTCAACTATCTTCGTAAATAATTATTAGTTTATTTAAAACACAAAGATGACGTTAGTGTCGCGTAAACTTCGGTTAATTATTAATTAATTAATTAATTAATTAATAATTACTCGTAATTTTATCGTTTTCGTTCAAAGTAAAAAAACACAATCGCATGTAAACAACTTTATCGAACATGTCTCGCGATGATTATATTTAGAAAAGTTTAATTCAATTTATCCGACCGACATTTTAATATTAGCGTAAACGCGATAAATAGGGATTCAAAACGGTATTCGATTAAATGAAATCGTACGAGTTAGAGAATTTTAATTTCAAACGTTTTAATCAAATTCAAATTTAGGCACGTAAATATATATATTATTGCATATATATTATATATATATATACATATATATAATATATAATTTCTTAATTACATGTACGTAAGTCGTGGGCAGTGTGAAATCAGTCGGATTGGTAAAGTATAAAATATGGCGAATTATTTCCAAATTCTTCAGTGTAAAATTCAAACGTTGTATAATAACGATACATTAAGCGATATACATCGATCGAAGCCAAAAAATATGTAAGTAGTAGTTTTTTTTTATTTTTTTATTTTATTTTTTTATTAAAAAATAAAATTTTCAATTTCTTTTGGTTTCTCGTTAAATGTCGCGGTACAACGTTGAAAGGTGTTTTTAAAAGATGTTTATGTTATCGAAAATCTGTCTGCACTGACTAAACGATGTCAATCTCGAAATTCGGATGGTCGATTCCTATCTGTCGAGAAATTCAGATCGAACGTTAATCCGTAACTGACTGATTCCCCTTTGGCGAACGGTTTGATTTATTCGTTCAATTTTGCAGTTTCGTTAGCCGAAATCATACAATTTTCTCCACGCACTATTATTATCTTAGATAAATTCGTGATTGATTCAGTATCTTTCCTAGTGTCATTCTTTTCTTAAGATCTTCCGTAATTGATCTGTCTTAATCGCAGCGAAGTTTTTTTTCTTCCCTCTGAATCCATTTTCCCTACATCGCTACTTATCTTATATCGGTTTTTCCATGCTTTAGATTATTATCAACCTAATTAAATTACCTTCAGATCTGTTCGAATTCAAAACTAGTCCGATCATTTACACCGACGGATCAAAAACTGACTGTTATATCGTGCATCGCTTTTTTTTTAAATCCTTTCTATTAATAGCGCTCCGAAGTTTTTCGAATATATTACAGTTTTACCGCAGAGGATACATCCATCCTCTGTAACTTCTATAGAATACAATATAAATATTTGTCTCCCTACTTTAAACTTTTCCAAAATTAATAAACACGTTCCGAAGCAATTTCATGTCCAATTCCTCGATAAGTTTTCCTTAATTTCAATCGATTGAAAAGTTAAATTAAACTTTTCAAAATGTAATCGCCGCAAAACACTTTCAATAAAGTCGTTTATTAGCGAGTGTGTTTTTATCTTTAAAGAAAGCGATAAAGTTACGAGTAATAACGGCTAAATTAATTAATCATCAGCGAAATTTTCGCGAACAATTACGCTATCTTCGAGTTAAAAAATAAACTAATAATTATTATTTTTTCATAATTTGAATGTAGTGATTTTAATAAATAAACAGCAGTAGAAAAATTGTTAAAATCACTAAACTTTTATATATAAAAAGACCACAACGCTTTTCGACTATTAAACCGTTATCGAGTGAACAATAAAAATCAAATAAAAAAATATAAAAAAAATTTAAATGGAAAAAACAAAAAACAAAGTAAAATGTATGAAAATAGTTAATTTATATGTACAATATTATAAAAAATGACAAAATGAAAACAGTTATTTATAAAACAATCTGATAGTGACCGTGGTAAATAACTTAATCAACAAATCTGCAATTTCGTACGTTTTAATCAAATTGAAATTTAGGTGCGAGTGTATATATATATATATATATATATATAATTTAGTAATTGTTTCTGATTTGTTGATTTTGTTGTTTACCACATTCGCTACCAGGTTATTCATTTTGCTATTTTTTGTAATATTGTACATTTAAATTAAATATTTTCTTATATTTTGTTTAATTTTTTCCCTTTTATCCTTTTTTATAAATGGTACATTTTATATTTTATTTTTTTCGTTCCACCGTAATTCCAGAGCTAATCATCCTGTCAGCTAGTATTGATTAAATCATCCTCTACATTTCGTATTTAGATCTCCTATCAATTATAAATACTTCTCGGTAAATAATATTGACCTTGTCCACGATTCAATTCTTATTTATTTACTAGTCGTAAATTACTGCAACCTACTTCGTCTACGATGGTTCTTCAATATCACAGCTCCTCTTCCATATTATGCATATTTCTGTTACTACCATCGGCCTTTGCGTTTCGGAAAGAATCCTTCTTCGAACTAACCTAATCTATTCTCTATACTCTGTTTTCCCCTACAACGTCCAGTGCTAATCATATTTTTCTCGAATATTCTTATCGCACCGTTCCTTGTCTAAAGCATTTTTCAACGACTTAGGCCAATTTACATTCATTTCCCTATTGATACGTTCAACTGTCGTCTATGATCGTTTATGTTATTTCGTTCGCAATAATTCTATATTAATTTATTTATTATTTTAAATTCATCACGCTCATAAACCGACGCGTATATCTTGTCTTAACTAAATCTGACCTCTTCCGATGCAAAAAAAGTATTTTTCATCGAATGTTTGAACACACTAATTTTCGAATTTTCTGAATAGTTAACGTTAATTCGATGCACGGGTCAAATATTCCAAATTGATGTTTTTTCAAATAACTCGAGATTTTCCGTTACATTTTACGTCATTGCTTAAATTAATACTTTTAAGACTAAGACTTTTCTTAACGAACCGGGTAATTCACTAAGTACAGAATCGCGTTTCACCTCCCTTGGATGAAGATTCCTTTCATCATCTAGTCGATAGACTAATTGTCAAACTATAATCATCTCCACTACTAATCATCCTGTAGTAATTAAATATTGTAATTTTGGTTTTTCCCCTATCATTAATTCGCATAATGATAGTAATCATAATTTTGACATAATAATAGCAATAAAAATATCGTCCTATTCTACTATTCATGTTCTCCAGTGAACAATACACCCAAAACCGTTATACGGATGATATAAGTTATATATATATATATATAATTTAATGTAGTATTCACAAAAAATAAAAATTTTAACTTGTGGCTATCAGTAGCGATTATTTATATATATATATGCTTAAGTTTAAATAATTCCGAAATAAAAGTCGAAAATTGGTTTTGATAAAATTAGTTCGTTCAACTTAAGCGTACAGTCAATTCTATACAACTGATCGTATTTATTACACTTATAATATTATATGTTGAACATTTTCTATTTCATTACTCTCGCAACTGTATAATACTTACCGTCTCGAATTATATTTAAATTTAAATAATATCGGATAGAACCATGACCAGAAATTAACCGAATCGTGTGGTAATTTACTGTAATCTTTTTATTTTTAAAACGATTTGTTACACTAGAAAATAATTTATTTATTAATTTATCTTTCGTTAATATTAATGTGTATATGAAGTATATGAAACTTTTTCAGTGCTATTTAACGTTTTTTTTAGCGTTAACGATTTTTTTTATTTTTATTTTTAATTATTTGTAACTAGCCAGAAGAGGCTATTCAACAAAATGCTTCAATGAGTAAGTCACCTATGCGGTACCCCATGGTGAGTCCTCCTACTTGTTACTCGACTAAGTCCACGATCCTCGTCCTTCTCAGCCTCCTGAGGTTCAGCTAAATATGTAGAAACTGATTGGCCAGCTCGTTAGAATGATGCTGTAGACGTTGTAGATGTCTGTTAGAAATTTTTTGCATTTCTTCTTGCACTGGACGTACGCCCAGGTCCGAGTGAATTATATGGTTTGTCTTATACCATGGAGCTCGATATATTTGGCGTAAAATTTTATTTTGTAATCTATGTATTTTATCTGTGTTTGACTTTTTTGCACAACCCCAACGATCTTTTTTTAATATAAAGATCAATAGATAAGAGCTTTGGTATATAATTAGAAGCGGTAATATATGAATAAGTAAAATCAATTAGAAATTTACTACATTAAACTGTACATTTGTCGTTTAGTTAAATATTTGAACTAGACATTAACACGATATGTGTATAGTGACTGTATTAAACCCTTTATATAGAATTACTTTACGTATATATATATATATATATATAGTAGGTATGTGTATGTATGTGTTATGAAAAATAGGCATTACATTTTCCTCATTATTAATGGAAGTTGTTCGCTGGTTTGAAGCGTAATATTATTACTCGTGTTATGGAAATTTAGACAGAATTCTGAAGAAAAACAAACGATAACTAATTAACGAGAAAATCTCTAGTCACGTACAAAACCGGTTCAAAACTACCATCTAATCAAAGTTTCATTTACTCGACCGGTTCACCGCTATTTATTAAAAGAACAATTTGAACTATATTTTATATATATATATATAATGTATGTATATACATGAATGTATGTTACACATGCGAGTAAACATTTTATTTTATTACAATAGTATTAATTAATAAGCGAATAAGTTAATATTATAATAATATGAAGCTTTTCCATTTAAAAATATTTTCAATTTTTCCATTTTTAATAATATTATCGATGACGAATAAAAAAAAAAAGCAAGGAATCATAGTCGTCCGTAAATATTATTCGCGATGAGACGTTAGCTTTTTTTTCATTTCCGATACGCTGTGATTGTATATGATCGCTATATCGCGATAATAATCCTACCAATAACAGCACCCATAATAATAATAATAATAATATGTACATATATACACATGTAGATGTATGTGTTGCGTGTATATAAGAAACGCTATATGAATTATTTCGACAATAATAAAAGTGGAATAAAAAAAATTATAAAATGTTAACTTTTCCTATTAATTACACAAAATATCCTACTTATTTTTATTTTTAGGTAATTAGTCCTTATTTATAGCGGTTGAAAAAACATTAATTAAAACAAAAAAAATAAACAGATAATTTGATGTTCTTAACATGTCTTTCATAAAAGTAAGTTAATATGTGTAGGCCACAGCATGCGATAAAAGTAATATTATTTGTACTGCTCGCACAATCCGAGTTGGAATTCAATCGGGGCCGAAGAGAATTTTTCAGGATAGAAAGGATTCCACTAACTGACTCTGCTATCATCCACTTGTTCGTTAAATCGGTACCAACTTATTGGGAAAGTACAGACGCGGAGGAATAGTAAACTACTTCAATTGACTCGGCCTGAATACTTCGTTTGGCTGGTCTACTATCGATCTTAAGGTTGGTGAGCACGGTCAGGCGACGTTGCCTACATCAATTTTCGAGTTAATTGGACTTTACTCCTTGCATTATAGTTATTATCTATTATTATACGCGTAATTATAACACTGAAAACCGCAATGATCTTCTAATATCTTCTCCGATTCATTCTGCTCCATTTTGTGCTTCAACTTTAATTCTTCCAAATTTCATCCTATTGCTATAAAACTCTTAAATCTCTTATACCAACATCCTACTCTAAAAATAACTCTAATATCGAGTTTTTTACATTCGATGAATTAGCTGTTAAAGCAGCTAAAGAGGCAGCCCTTTAATCCCTACATCCGAAACAGATGCAATCGCCTCCAACAAATATATAACAAATAAATCGTCTTGTGAACTGTGGAATGCAATTCCCTCAACAAATCACCTTAGAACTATTCGCTCCTCTCCTCTTCCGTGGAAGTATTTTCTGCATAGCAGAAAGGAACAGGTAGTACTGTCCCGTATCCGTATTAGTCGCACTGACTGATGGTTGTATTTGAAATAAAACAAATCCACCTTTGTGCGCTCATTGCGTTCAGACGCGCTTAACACTCCAACACTTATTCTTTGACTGCCAACAATATTCCGTATACCGTCCTCGAAACGTCAGTTGTAATTCACTCAAAACAGTTTTATTTGATGATCCAACTGCTGTGGAAGCAGCACTTCAGTTTCTTCGAACTATAGATATGATAAATCTCATCTAACATCCCATACTTATTTTCGGGTGCTTCTGGTCGTAGCAGCAGTACGTAGTACCCGACCAAAAAAGTAAAATACGACGTGTCGACTTAGGAAAAAGTTGATGTTAGTGAAAATATATCAGAGAAAGATAGAATACGCCATTACTTTTCGATCAAATTTCTGCAGAATAAAAAAAACCATCCATCTAATTATTATTTATTGGTAAAGATGTCACATACAAAATGAGTATTAATAAAAAAACATGTTACAATAATAAAAACAAATTAAATTAATTTACTACGCTTTAAAGCGGATGACCGTACGATACAACATGTATAATACAACGCGATGATATCCGAATCTGCGAGAAATTATGCCAAATAATAATAATAATAATAATAATTATTATTATTATATTTTAGTTAAAAAGAAGAAGTAAAAATTATTTGAATAATACGGCACGATAATATTCTGACAAATGTGGAATTGATTTTTTAAAAAAAATAAATATGAGAAATGAATTGAAATTACTAAATGTTTATAAAAATCACAAAGCTTTTCCCTATTAAGCCATTATCAAGTGAACATGAAATAAAATATTTAAAATAAGTAAAAATAAAAAACATATATAACTGTATACAATATATAACAAATTTAAATGAAACATTACTAATTCAGAATATACAATTTATTTTCAAATTAACAAAATGAAAAATAGCCCGGGAGCGAATGTAATATATATAGTTAAGGAAGTTGCAGTAACTCACAGAGCCCACGAAAGACTAATATTGCGAATTAAGATGTCAGGCAATAGGGAAACCAATGCATGAATAGGATAGTGTACCGGATGCAGTCGAACGCACAGCGCAGCTAAAATGGAAATGTGTAGGCCATGTGGCAAGAAAAAATGATGGCAGGTGGACGAAACGAATAATGCCAAGGCTGGATAGAGAGGTCGCAGTCGGCCGAGCATATGATTTCAGAATGATATAAAAAGGTCAGACAGTGTAAAGTGAATGGAAAAGGCCGGGACCGCAATAGATGAACGGAAATCGGTTACATCAAGCAGTGGATCGATATAAACGTATCGTGATCAATGTATATATATACATATATAGGGTGACCAGAAAAGACGGACAGGTGTTTTTTTTAATAGTGCAGTCGGTAACACTGTCACAACGCAAATCGCGTGCTCCACGTTTAGTGTACATACGAGTGATTTGTTTTTGTCCCGTTTCAGTTATCATGGCATCCTATAACAAAAAGGAGCGCGCTGTTTGCCTGGCACGTTATTTACGGCGTGAATCGATCACTACAGTGTAAAGAGAGGTTCGAAAAGAATTCGAAGTTACGCGAATTTTTTTGTGCGGATACCTTAAGAGCCGCGTTTACGAAACACGTCCACGAGATTTGGAAGACCTGAAAACTCGGATTTCTGAAGAAATTTCAAAAATTCAGCGTCCTATACTCGAAAAAGTATTTGAAAGTTTTGTAAAGACTGAATGAATGTATTGTTGCAAATGGCGGTCATCTGAGCGATATTATGTTCCACAGATGATTGTAAACTAACTCTCGTTTTCCTATTTTGAAATAAACTTTTATTCAAAAATTTTAGTTGAGTAGTTTTTGAGTTATTCAAAAAACAACAAAACTGTCCAACTTTTCTGGGTAACTACTCATATATATATATATATATATATATATATATATATATATATATATATATATATATATATATATATATATATATATAGAGAGAGAGAGAGAGAGAGAGATAATTCTATACACCAAGAAATTAGTTTTATGGAATTTAAATTTCGATTATATTATAATTTGTTAAGTCTAAAATTACGCACGAAATTGAGGTAACGAAAATCTTGTTTAAAATTTTAACGGTTACAAGTTAGATGGAAACTATATTTCCTTCACTGCATTAGTAAAGGATGTCATTCACAAATCGAAGATTGATAGCCGACTAGCTAAGCAACTTACTGAGCAATTCAAATACGAAGGTGGTCTGCCGTTGCTTCTCCGAATAAAATTTTTGAACTGGATAGGTGGATATATAGACGAGTTAGAAGTTTATCACTATTAAAAATTGGCGTTCCTAACCGGATTCGATCTGTAGCCAGTAACCACTACGACAATACATTTATATACATGACACACATACATATAGCTCTTCCTGTTCTTTAAATTCTTTTTCAGCTGGTGCATGGTCTTAAATTATTATAGAACTCTTCCATGATTTTCGATTAGAACAATGAACAATGAACAATAATATATTTGCATATTTAAATATTTTCTGTTTACAAAAAAGTAAAGTTACCATTCAATAGAATTTTCTGTACCGAATATATCAACGATTCTTTCCAGAAAAAATTAATATGAAATATAATCTTATAAAATATTATTTAAATTATGCCTTATTATAAGATTGCAGGAAAAATTTTTAATACAAAAAACCTGCTAATATTTATTCACTTATACATGTATATATATATATATATATATATATATATATATATATATATATATATATATATATATAATTAGTTATCGCAAAAACGCACGACTTGCTTTTGGAGACTCGTATTCCCTTAATTTTTGTTTTTTTAAGAGAAAAGAAACTTCACATATTGTGATGGATAGATTTGACCGTAAAGATATGTCGGAAAACCACCAATTATTGATACACCCTTTTCCGAAAGTTTAAAATGTAACCATGGACGATGTCTTGCCACCGAATTAACGCTCACCATTGTATAATATCTGGAAATATACTAGGATTTTAAATAATTTAATTTGAAAATATATACGAACAAAATAAATCAAAATCTACACACGCATCCGGTCCAGAACAGCAAATGATAATTGCTTTTGCACGCGAAGACGAGAGTAAGGACATTTTTCCTCGTTAACGGGTTTTAATTGTTTTCAGTTTTAATTATAATTAATGATAAAAATAAAAAAAAATCTGCGCTAACAACGCTGAGTTGGTGAAAATGAAAAGCAAGTAAAAAATAATTGCTAGACAATCACTATGATAACTATGTAATAAAACATTAATTATTTATAAAACATTATGTTCCTTATTCTTGATAGTCTCCGAAATACGTGTAAGTATACACGGCATATATATATATAACAAACGAACTTTCATAATAAGAGAGGTGCCCTTGAATTTTTCTATGCAACAAAATTACTCCGAGTTGATTTTAATCGTTTATTTTGCTTTGTCCTTACATTTGATATGTAACTAATAATTTAGATTCTCACTGTGTAGTAAATTTTTTATCAATTACTGGACACAAGTAGTACCAGACAATAATTTAATAATCTGTAATAACAGGAAATCGTTTCCCCTCTTTTTGTACCGACTTATACACGATGTTTTAAAAAGGCGGTAACTTTTAAGGAATTAGGGAACCACAAATAGAGAAATAATTTTGGGGTCAATTCTGAATTCTATAATTGTATTTTGTAGTAAATATAAAAATAAATTTGTATACGAGCTCATTATTAATCGACATTTATAGGAAAGGATTATATTTCATGATTGTGCTGTTGGCGATGCTGTGCTCATTATGTACGGCTCAGTTGAACTTTACACCGTTTTGGGGACAAGGTAAACGATCTGTTTCCGGTAGCAGCACTAGTGGTAGTAGTAATAGTAACGCTAATCAAATGGGTGTAACGTTAGAAGAATGTAAATCTACTATGGATTCCATCATTTACGTTTATAGACTAATTCAGGTAAATTACAAACTGAAACGTTATAACGTGTAAAGAATTATTTCCGTTTCTTTATATTTACGCACACACGCTCATATTAACACCCACATGTGCACCTACACGCAGCGTTTTAAATATAAGGTGACCCAGAGAAGAAGGACGGGTTTGTTTTTTGAGTACCTCAAAAACTAACCGACTAAAATTTTTAAATCAAAATTTTATTTAAAAATAAGAAAACGAGAAATTAATCTATAATAATTTGTGGAATACAATATTATTCAGATGACCGCCATTACGATACATTCAATCTGTCTTTTTACAACATTTTCGAATACTTTTTCGAGCATAAGTCGTTGAATTTTTGAAATTTCTACAGAAATCAGAGGAAAGATCTTGTGGACGTGTTTCGCAAAAATGGCTCTTAAAATCTCCATACAAAAAAGAGCGGTCAAAACTGGCGATTGCGACGCGACAAAATTTTTGTTTTTTATTGATTCCTCAATACCTTCAAGTGGATAGGGCAAATATATTTATGAAATGTGTTTATAAAAGAGCAAGGAACTAGTGTGCATTACATCAGTTGTGTGTGATTGTTCCTTGCAAAGTGTACTTAAAAAATAGAGCGGAAGGAGGTGAAATAAACATAGTCCTTCCGACCACGTGTGTGTGTGTGTGTGTGTGAAAGTAATTAAGTGTTCCTTAAATTTATATATACAAGCTTATAGAAAAATAATATACAACTTTGTTACAAATGCACGCTTTTAATAGGTACTAATGATCATTGCATCAAAATGTTTAAAAGTATATTAGGCAGAGGTAAACCATGCAAGATACAGTTTTATGACATGGTTCAGAATTATCGGTATGACGTTTGAATTTGTTTTTATTTGACTTTCTATCGTTCTTAAACACCTAGTGCGAATTTTCTTTGCGTTGCCTTTTCTGAAAATGTTAAGAGGGTTTCATATTATTTTTGTTTAGGATTACCGATTGGTTGGGTTTAATTCGATAAGTATGCCTTAAGTCATTAAAGACAGGACATTTGTATATGATGTGTTCGATATCTCATCACTATCATGCATTGTACATTGTGGTGCACTAGAGATTCGGAATCTATGGAGAAATTCTCCAAATTTTCCATGCCCAGGAAGAATCTGAGATGTGAAGAAATTAATATTTAGTATTTTCGTTCTTCCTCTGGCTTCAATATTAAGGAAAAAATTATAAGTCTTTCTTCCTGTTTCGCAAGTGTCCAACCTTTGTTGTCAAATATTGATTAGTACTTGATTAATATATTTGTTCAGGATTTTATGCCTATCGATCAGATTTGATGGAAGGGCTTTACTTTTTAAATAATACATGCTGTTGAGGAGGCTAATGCTGTCAGTTATTTTATATTCTGAAGTAATTGACTGGCTAATAATATATAAATCTAAAGGTAGTATGTTACTAATGACATTGGCAGCAGATTACGTAACAAAGAACAAGAAAGTATAAGGAAGCGAAAATGCCGTTTATTTGACATCTGATTTACAATCATAAAACAAAAATATAATACAACCGTTCCGAGAATAATGTCTTTAACTGATATTGGAAATTAATTTAAAGAACATAAGTACTACTTATAAATTATAAAAAAAAATAGAGCGAAGATTTAGTACGATAAGTTTATAAAAAAAAAAACCTACTATCCAGCAGAAAAGAAGATACAAGTTTCCTTACAATGTTATCGAAATTACATTAAAATGCAACTCATTTATATATATATATATATATATATATATATATATATATATATATATATATATATATATATATATAACTAAAAATAAAGTAACAAGAAACTAGAGCTTGTAAATTTATGGAATAAAATATGTTTCATGCGCCTATAAACTTTTTATAACGATTTGTCTAAGGATTGGTAATTATAATTATCGATGGAATTTAATATTTGATTATTTGACGATATACATCGATCAAAGAGCTTCTTCGGTCTCGTTACAATTTCATCGCGTATAAGATTTGATCCGAATCTAATTTAGCTCATTTAATATCATTCTGAAGCACTGATTTACTACCGTTTGTATACTAGGTAGAGGACCATACAGGGCAAACATATAGCATCCTAGACAGAGTTACATTATGATCGAGTAACAGTTTGAAACATGCATTTATATATATATATATATATATATATATATATATATATATATATATATATATACGCATTAATATATATATATATATCGCATGTTGTTTTGTAATGTCGTGTTTTTTGTGTGTGTTGTTTTTTTTGAAAATATATTTAGATACGAATTTTTATCATCGTGAAAATATCTTCTATTGAAATAACGGAACGGACTATCTCAATAGATTAATATAATGAAAATTTTTCGTCTCTGTGTCAGCGATTACCTAATCGTTTACCACCGTTTTGAAATGTGATTTCATATTTTGGTCTTCTGACAATGTGACTTAAGTATTCTTTTAATGAAGTTTCGTAATTCAGGCTTCAGGTTCTGCAGAATTTTCTCGTTGTATGAATGCATATTATAAACAACTCCGGATTCGTATTTTTTTTTTATTTTTTAAATATTACTCATCGTTAATAGTACTTCCCTATCTCGATACGTTTATTGTTTTTTTTTTTATCCAAAATTGTTATTTACAAATTTAAATCGAACTCGGTTCAATCAATTATTATTGAACATTGAACGTTTTTCGAAAGGAACTGGACAGAGAAGCTAGTTACAAAATAACCCACATTAAGCAGGACTTGTCTGTTTAGCAACCTAATCGTCTATTGGTACGATATTTATAAATCGCTATCCATCTAAAAATATAATTACGTTTTTATTGAGAAAAATCGTACAAAAATTAGTACTTTTCATAATGAGATAATTTTTTTACCAGTAGCTGATTAACGAATTATCCGTTATACGTTAATTAATTTTTCGTTAATTTTTTGTTGATAGAGCGAAGCACAGAAGATAGTGGAATGTGAAAAACTTTCGCAGATTAAGTGAGTTAAATATGGAATTTTGTAAAAACCAACAAGCGGTTACTCTATTAATCGTACTAAGCTCGTCGTATAAAATGTAAAAAAAAAAACAAAAAAACACCGGATGAAAATAAATGTATAAAAAATTAAAATAATAACTCGGCGTGTTTTATTTTTCCCGCTATTTCTTATACATATAAGCACGCATGTCGTACACACGCGAGAGAGCGTGTTAATAAGTTGGCAGAATTATAAACATGAAGCAGGCGGTTGTTTCACAAAAACACACATTAGAATTATTTTTTATATTACAGTTTAGAAAAATATAAAATAAAGATACCGTTGAATTTCTCGTTAAATTCGATTTTTTCAATGTATAAATAAATATAATATGCGCGCGAATTCTTCATACGCATATTATTTCATACTTAATAAAAGCATTCTTTATTGCTTGCGTGTTTACGTACAAAAAATTAAATAATTAAAATGTATATATATTCAATTTTTTCGATTTTATATATTAACCGATTGTTAATTGAGTGTAAAGTCAATAATAACATTGCAGAAAATTAAAGAAACATGAACTAATTACATCGATGTCGTGATTTTTAAATCATCATCGATCATTTATTAATTTTCAGTTTTTGTTTTATTTAAATAGTAATACATATTTCCATTATATAAAAAATTTGCAAAATTTTTGCGTAATGTTTCCTGTATATCGGAATACAAAAAAATATATATATTTCCTAAAATAAATAAAAACAAATTGGCAAAAAAAAAAGATGCGACCTAAGAAGCTCCTAAACATTCCTTCCTACACGCACGATACTTCCAATAGTTTATTAAATTTTCTTAAATCCTCCAATTTATATCATCTAATTTAACGATCCGTATTTCCAATTTATTTTTCCAACTTTCCACTGATTCTCACTAATTTCCCGTGCCTCTGACCTAGGTGCAGGACATGGCACGTAAATCTACAGGTAAAAGTAAAATTCAAATTAGGTGGTTGGATAAAATAGTGAAGCTAACATGTACGAATATCCTAGTATATATACCTTTGAATCTGACATTTTGTATATACGTACATTTCAGAAAAATTGGTACTATTTCGCTGTTATTTTAACGATCCGAAACTTCACCAATGTCAATAAAATTGTAAAGTACTAGTTTACTTTAATATATTTGAAAATTTATATATATATATATATATATATATATATATATATATATATACGTGACGGTCGGGGGTTCGAAACCAACATGCGACATAGAAAGTTTTCATCATTATTTAATTCTTATATATATATATATATATATATGCACGCGTATCTGCGTCGCATATAAATAGTGCCTTGAAAGCTAGATAATTTTGTACGTAAAAATAAACGTACAAGCAACGAACAATACGATGATGATGATGATATATATATATATATATATATATATATATATATATATATATATATATGTTGAATATATTGGAGAGTAGTGATTTTATTAATTAATAATAAACCGAACAAAATATAACACCAATAATCACTAAAAGTTTTTTAATCGCGAAGCTTTTCGACAGTTAAAAAAAGATGTAATCATTTTGGTGCGTGCTTGAAAATGACGTAACTATCGAAAAGCTTCGCGATTAAAAAATGTTTAGTGATTGTGTTATATTTTGTTCGGTTTATATATATATATATATATATATATATATATATGCGATCCTTATCAACCTGAAGAATAATAATGAATCGTTTAATTGTCTTACCTCCAAGCAAGCTGTAATGTTGTTTTAATCTAAAAACTTTATAATAATGTTCGAATCCGAATATTATTAATAAAATTTGTAAAGAGTTCTATCAAAAAATTAATATATACGTATAACAGCAATGTGTAGACAGGATATTTCCATGTACAAGGCTTACATCAAAATAGAAACTTTAAGCTCTATCGCTCACAGTAAATCTATTTAGATTAATCCGAGTTTTATGTTGATTTGTGGCTGTGATGCTGAATGAAGTAAAGGAGTCAATACTATACTTTTGTCTATATTACATGTACGATGATAGTATCAAACCTTTTATTAGAAATTGATTTTAAAGAATTGAATTGGATGATAAGAAAAATTTATTATTTTCGAAGTAGCACTGCAGAATTCAACTATAAATACGTTATAATGTATACACGTTGCCCATGTGTATAAAACCGACCTAAAAAATTCTAAGAAACGTCGCAAGCCTTTAATAAGCGACATAAAAAATAAAAAGTGAAATAGAACTACGTTGTTTTTTTGGTTGATTTTTTTATCTTATTTTACTTATAGACGCTCGATTGCTAAGATCATTTGCGTCTGTTGTTGAGTTTATATTGCGTTAATTATTCTCATTGTTGTAATAAACATTAACGAGTATTCGATATATTATACTGTAGTAGTAGGGTGTCTATTTTATAAACCCCGCTAGTTTATAGGTTAAACTTTCTTTTTTCCTAATTTTTGCATTCCGGTAATATGCGGTATAAGGTTAGTTGGTCGTTACACGTTGAGCAGACAGGTGGAGGATCTCCGTGTAATAGATGTCGAGACGTGAGCAATGTATACCCCAGGCGTAGTCTAGTTAAAGTCGCTTCATTACGCCTGTTTTTTTTGGTGTGCTATCGTCCAATATCCTAACTTTGGTTTTATTTGATAGAGGTGTGTACGTGCGCAGTGTGTTTCCTAGTAGTTCTGATACATTGCTGTGACTTTCTGTTTCATGGTTGTATGTAAATCATTTAAGTGGGTGGCATTAACAATTTTCAGGTTTCTCTGAAGTGTTTTAGCTGCTTTATCCGCATTTTCATTACCTAAAATTCTCGAGTGAGCTGGTATTCAAAGGAATCCCAACTTATTATTGTGTGAAGTGAATTTGTATATGATATATTTCAAGTCGTTAGCGTCGGTGTTTGTATTCTTAATGATTGAATCCGTACATACAACATATTTGTTAGGAACCGTTTGTTTTAAAATGTATTTTAGACCTTTATAAATTGCAATAAGTTCAGCTATATAAACGGAAGTTATTGCAGATAGTTGATAAACATGAGTTTAATTGTTTACAAGGAAAGCGGAGGTAGTTCGGTTTAAAGATTTAGATGCATCCGTATATATTTGTATGCGGTTCGCGTATCTTTGATTGAGTATTTTATAGAATTTAGATTATTAAAACCATGGGGGGGGAGTAGTGTTTTTAGTATAATTATTTAATTCGGTGTTTATTGTTATTGAGGAGTTTATCCAAAGTTTCAATTTTTTGGAGGATTATTTATTTTAATACTTGGTAACATATATTGAAGATTTTGTATAGTATGTTTCTTGCACGCTTTGATACAGGTTTGGATGCACGAGGTCTGTTTTGAAATAAATGTTGGAACTTACTTGTTTAAAACTTGGGTTGAAAGAACTTTACTGTAGTATTTTAGAACGAGTATTTGCCTTCGGTATTTGAGTGGCAATATCATGCAATGATGGGACGAGGCTCGTATGAAAAGGTTTTAATGCTATTCTAAGAGCTGTATTTTGGACGATATCCATGTTTAGAACATTGCTCTGTGCTGCGCTATCATACACTACACTAGCGTAATCTAATCTACTTAATATAAAAGATTTGTATAAAAGAGTGCGTGTTTTTCTGTCACCTCCCTATGAGATGTGCTTAAACATTTTCAACGTATTTAATTTTTCTGTACAATTTATTTTCAGCTGGTTTATGTGTTTTTTCCAGTTCAGCTTCCTGTCTAAAATTAGTCCCTCTATCTTTAGGGAGTCTCTGTTTTCTGAGTCGAGCCTATTTGTAAACAAGGAGTGAGCAATTAATGTTTCATGTACAAATAGATATGTTTGGTTTTCGACGTAGAGAAAGTAAAACCCTGAGTTGTAGCCCATTTATTTATGCCATTTATGGAATTTTGGATTGCTCTATGTATTTTATTACACAGTGTGAATAATAAATTATAAGGTCATCGACAAAAATACAGTAATTTACTGGAGAGGAAATATAATGTTTAATACTTGTCGTAGCTATTATGAATAGTGTGGGACTAATTACGGAACCTTGTGGAGTGCCATTTTCTTGTGTATGAAATGTGTTCGTTTAATTTTACACGGAATTTTCTGTTGTTTAAAAAGTTTTTAATAAACATGGGTAAATTTCCAGTAAATCCCCATTGATGGAGCGTTAAGAGTATACGATGTTTACACAGCTTATCGAAGGTTTTCTCTAAGTCAAACCTGACTAATGTTGTAATTTTGTTTAGAACTAAATTTTCCCGTATTTCGGATGTTAACTTAATAAATCCTGAGTACTTCCTTCTTTTCTAAATCCGAACTGCAATAGATCTAATAAGTTTAAACTTTCTAGTTACCAGAGTAGTTTGATGTTTGTTATTCTTTCTAATAATTTACACAGGATATTTGTGAGCGAAATGGGTCTATAGTCAGCAGGGTGTAGAGCATTTTTATGTGGTTTTAGAATAGGGATCAGATGAGCTTCTGTCCACATTTCCGGGAAGGAGTGATTCTCCCAGAGGGTATTGAAAAAGTGTAAAATTGAATTTTTCGATTTAGCATTCAGGTGTTTAATCATGTTTATTCGATGTCATCAGGCAACTGGACTGTTGGGCGTATTTCTTTTAGGGTATGATTAAATTCTTCGTTAGTTATAGAAACATTATAGTTTTGATGATTGGTTGAGTTAAAATCGAGAAAGTAGTTTGACTTTTCTGAGGGTTTGATTTTTTTTATTTCCTCGGATATATAATTGTCAGACGATACTTCGTAGAAAAATTCGGCTGGGATATTTGCTATTTCCTGTTTATCACGTTTCGATAGCTGCTATAGTCTGGCCTGAACGTTTGTTTGTAATTTTACGGATTTGTTGCCATATTATATCAAACGGTGTAGAAGAGTTTATACTTTTAATGAAGTTTTTCCGATGGTTAGCTTTTGCTTCAAGTATATAGGTTCTTGCAGCTAATCTTCTGACTTTTTTGAGTTTTATAAAATTATCGATGATTGGTTGATGTTTATACGTTGAATGCGTTTGGGTTTTTCTACAAATTTATATATAGACATATGTTGATTACTGCGATGTATGTGTGCATTTGAAAATACCCGGGTTAGCTTAATTAATATTATACGCACGTACACCTTTATCGTGAACTACATTAGATTTATCCGACATTTACAACATTTTTATTATTTTTATTTGTTATCAGTGTTCGCATAATTATGTTATAACATTGTTTAATTTATTTTTCGTAATAAACACCGTAGTATATTTAAGAAAATAATTGCATTGTTTATGCTGCTACTCGCGCGTTATATTTGCAGCGTGTTGTTGTAAACGGTTTTATATAAGAAAGTAAAAATAAAGCTTGATTTGATTGATTGATTAACATTATCTAACTCAGAAGATCAATATATCTTTTATAATATTATTATCGTCATTTATGTTATCATTATTATTTATAGATGCGTTTTTGTATATATATATATATATATATATATGAGAGAAGTATTTTTTTTATTCTATCGTTGTTTTAAATAAAATTCAGACTTGTACCAATAGACATTTCATAGAGATTTTTTATCTTTATAAATAATTACATGCAAATCAAATTTATAATTTCACTTACATCACAGGTCCACATCAGTAGGTCTCTTCCTTTCTGGGAAGACATTGGGGTCTTCGAAATGTCTAACTATATTAGTCAAATTTACAGACGTTTTTTAAAGAGAATAACTATACTCTTAGTAATAACGCAGGCAGCACTCGCCAAAAATAATCATCCCAATTTTATGAAAAATTCTGGGTTCCTTGAGTTCCGTTTGTAGTGAGTTACTTTGTCGAAATGAATGCAGCTTTTCTTATTTAAGAAAAAAGGAATTTTCAGTGTTACTTTTGATACTTGTATAAACCCTACTCATTTCTACGGCTACAGGACTTTACATTATTTCGACATGACCATGTTCGCCAGCTGATTATAGTATTACTTCATTGTTCAGTGTACCATGCACTAGCCTTATATATATATATATATATATATATATATATATATATATATATATTATTATTCTTAATTAATCACTAGATCAGAACGTTGTAAATATCCAATCTTAAAAACCATGCTACGCTATTCATATTTATCTGCAGTCAATGATATCCAATGCTGTCCAACCAATTATTTTATTTGATAAATATATCTCAATGGACCTCTTCCGCGTCTTTTAACGCCTTCCATTTTAGCTTGTATAATCAATTTTTCTAGGTCATCATTTCTTAAGGTATGACCGATATAATTCTTTGCTGCACTACATTTTTCAATCGTATTATGTTTGAAGTACTGAAGTATTGAATCCCCCAGTCGTCAATGGTATACTTCGTATTATTTTCCAGTAATACATTTTAAAAGCGTTTATGCTTTTTATATAATTTTTCTTTAACGTCCAGCATTCGGATGCGTATGTAAATATTGATATTACTAATACGTTAACTACATGTACCTTTGTACGAATACGTGTGTCGTGGCTGTTTCAGATTTTGTGAAACCTTGATATTTCTGTCTTTGCAATTGCAGTACGTCTTCTAATTTCTTCGGTGCATCCCCCTATACTGGTGATAAATATTGCAATATTTATACATTTATCTATCACTTGCAATTCTCCGACGGTCATTTCTATCATGTCTATAAATAATCCTCAAATGATGTTGTTTTTTTTATTTCGAATCTAAATTCTAGCTTATGGCTTTATTTTGTTAAGATAATTTGGCATATTATTCTATAGTTGTAACAAATGTCATTGTATAGGTACGTAGAACAATTCAGTCCAATCTTCTGTCCACATGCACGTATCCTAGACTTTTTGGCATATTTTAGATCAATTGCTAATTCACAAATTCTATAAAGATTTCTGGGACAATATTATCCTCTCCCGGAGCTTTTATTTATTTTAGGATTCCGACTGATGTCTTTACTTCATGTTTATTATGCTCGGTTCTTTATTTACTGTGTTTAGTAATTATTTATCGATTTACTTTTATTTTCCATAAGTTTTCTGCAAATAGTCTCTTCATCTATATACATCCGTTAGTAATACTTTCCCCCTTTACATTGTAGCATAAAATTACCTCTTATTTGCTTCGATTTTAATGGACATATCACGTGTTTCATTTCTACACTTGTCGTTCAGAAACTTTTCCTTATTCAGTTCTGCATCGTCGTCTAATTATCTCATTCGTTTCATTTGTTGATTGCTTCTTCATTTTTAATTTCCTTCCTTAAGTTTATCATTTTCCATGTCTCCTCGGATACTCATAGTTTCATTTGATTTAGTGGTTTATTGATTTTATTGCTAATCACTCAAAAACCGATTTTGTACGTTTTCGTGTAGTGACAGCACTTTCGTGTTTATTTATAAATGTACAAACTGAAGTTAATTTATCGCTGTATTTTTGTATATGTTATCATTTCTAAAATGTCATTTATTAATATTGTTCCTTGGACGTTACACATTTTTCAGTTTTAATTCTGTCAATAATAATTGACTACTACATTCTATATCGCGATATGTTTTAACGTCTTTAATTGACGTTCTGCATCGTGTCTAAATTACATTAATCTGGTTCGTGCGTTTACCATCAGGTGAGCACAAACGTCTAGAATGATGAGATATCCGGAATTAGCTATAAATAAGTTGTAAAGAACTGAATATCACTTTGTCACACCACGTTCGTTATTATCCCCGAGATAAAATTTTCCAAAACCATTACATAAGACATTTATAGCATGCGTCATTCCCGATTTTGGCATTAAAATCACCAGTTAACATAGTCAGTTCAACATAATTCTCACATAATATATCACGGTATACATACACTATATAAATTGATT
Organism: Coronaproctus castanopsis; assembly: GCA_032883995.1. Lineage (NCBI taxonomy): Eukaryota > Metazoa > Arthropoda > Insecta > Hemiptera > Monophlebidae > Coronaproctus > Coronaproctus castanopsis. The sequence continues at coordinate 112,026,514 of CM065053.1, forward strand.
CACATGCGTTAACTTTTAATTTGGCTGAAAGTGTTTGCATCATATATTATATGCATATGTGTTTAAATCATATCAGAGAGCAAAATTTTTAATTGTAAAAAACTTCTAACTTATCTACCGGTTCAGTTGGTCGTTAAACGACTACCAGCTGGCTGACAAGTAAAATACAAAAATTGGGAAGGCACAATTAATTTTTAAAATTACTGGGAGTGTTACGTGTTATATAATAAATATATATATAACATACACGCGTATATTGCGCTCGCACGACCTGAGTTTAAATCCTGTTAGAGACGAACACTTTTAATTGTGAAAAAGTTTCTAACTCCGCTACCGATGCAGTTGATCGGTAAACTAGTATCCGCTGGCTGACGAATAAAACAAAAACTTGGGAAGTCAATAGCACACCGCACTTGCCTGAGATGCTGGTTTGATCTGCCCTGTATAAATCTTAACGAGCACCTAAGAACTTGATACGACATCCTCTTCCTCCTCGTCCGTTTTCTGTCTCTCTTTCACTCTCTAATTCAATATATTTTTATATTTCTATCTATTCTATCTATCGATGTATTTATCCGTACAGACGTAATCCACAAGGTGACCTAGAGTAGACGGACGGTTTTGTTTTTTGAATAGCGCAGTTGGTAACACTGCTACAACGCAAACCGCTTGCTCCGAGTTTAGTGTACAAATGAGAGATTCGTTTTTTTAAGTCGGACCTTATTATCGCGACAGTGCAAAGAGAGTTTCGGAAAGAATTCAAAGTTATGCGGTGTAAACCTGTATTATCCCGCAATTCAATTTTAATTCGGTTGAAAACTTCCGGGAGACAGCTTCTGTTACGGATATTGCTGGAAGACTTCAAATTTCATCCTTATAATCTGGTAATAACTCAGGACTTAAAAAGTACCGACCAGGCACAACGAAAACTTTTAGATGAAACTATGCTGAAAAATCATTTTCAGCTATCCGGAACAAAACTGCCGCTACTGTTCCGAATCTAATCCGAATTCAATCGAAAAAAAAAGCGATCGAGGAACCTGGGCTGTAGTGGCGAAGTTGGGATTAGTAGTGGGGCCTTATTGCAACAGTGAACCCTTTCGAGCTGTACTTTCGGTTTAGTCCTGTTCGAATTCAACCCGAAGGTCTTGAGTACATTTTCTATTTAACTTTTTGCTGACACTATTTCTTTGTATACTTAATGCGATGCACACTTATCGTATTTAATTCAACTTCGGTATTCGTTTATATAAATTCTATATGTATATGTGTATTTATCGATAAATCGATAGTAAAAATTCGATTAATCCCGTTTCAACATTTTCGATTTGTTTATTATTTCTACGATTATCTAAAGTCTCTAGCGGCTAGTCTTAAAGTTTTATCGTTAAAAAGGAAACAAGCTTTGGTTAACGGTTTTCGGTCGCTATATAGCCTTTCGTCGATCGTTTCCATCGTTAGTTCGGCGATTTTCTTCAAATCGTTATCGTTATCGTTTACTCGAGTCGTTTCGATCTTAACGACGGCGTCTCGATCGTATCGATCTAACGATCGTAATACTATCGTCGCGGTATTTTCGATATCGTCGTTATCGAATTCCGTCTCGTACGATTGTAATAAATATTTACAGACGACGTAATAAAAACGTCGCAATCCGTCGACTAAACGAACGTCGTTATCGTGACTTGGTCGTTCCGGCGGCGGAAATAATCGTTCGAAAACGACGTAATTCAATCGTTTTTCCAATCGATCGAATCGATCATCGATATTACCGGTTAATAATAAATCGATAATCGGATTACGATTATCGATTAGCCAACCGTCGTTATAGGTAACGATTCGTTTACCGTCTAACCAGTCGCGTAATTTCCGTTCGTAAAACGACAACGTCTCGTTATTCGGTATCATTATCGATAACGTGTCGTTATCGAGACGAATCGCCGTTAAATAGCCGGCGTGTAATAAAATCGATAATTCGTTATAATTATCATTATTACTATTACTATTATTATTATTATTCGATAACGAGCAAACGTTATCGGTTATACGATTACTCGAAATCGATCGACCGACTATTAAATTTCTAACGTCCGTTTGCGAACGGTCCGACGTTAAAATTTCGTCCGGTAAAAACGATTTTTCCGACCAATAATTATCGGCTATTCGTTCTTTCCGGTATCGACTTATCGACCAAGGATTATAGATAGTCAATCCGTTTATTAGCACGTATTTATATCGTCCGTATATAGTCACGTTATTGTCCGGTTTTTCGCTAGACAATAAATTTCTTACTTCGCTATCGGTAAAACCGTAATATTCGGATAAGCCGCGACAATCATCCACCGACGATAGTAAACTGCAAATCGTTACGTCGTCCCGTTTCGAAATCGGTCCTAATACGTCGCCGTCGATAATGTTCGGGAAAATCCCGGTAATTAAAGCTTTTTCCAAATTCGAATTATTCGCCAGACTTTCGCGAAAGAAATTACGAAATAATTCTATCGTTAATTCGACGTCTCCTTCGTCTTCTATTAAATCGCGAAAATCATCGTCGTCGTAATCGTAAAACGGAAATTTGTCTGCGTTCGCTTCGTTGCAAAAATTCAATAAATTCCTCATCGGTACGTCGTAATCGTCTATAAATACGTAAACTTTCATCCGGTAATATCGATTTAATAATCGACTGAGAAACGATAAACTTTTTTCCAGTTCCGATCGATCGATAATCTGTTTCTTTTTCTTATTGTCATTACTTCTATAAGCTCGAAACCTCGAGCGTTCTTCTTCGCACGCGAGCGTACGCTCCAAATAAACGTGTTCCGAGAATAAATCGCGAATTTCGGTTTTCAACTCGTTTTCCAATTCCGTACGACTAGTTCCGACGAATCCAGCGAACGTTAAATAAATAACCGGACGCGTTCCTTGTAATTTCATCGTTTCCGCGTCGTAAGATATTCGAGTACGTTTCGCATTTTTCGTAACGTCTTTCGCTATTACAACCGGACCGCCGGTAAATAATCGCCTACGCACGTCGGACGTCATATCGAAGTACGAACGTGCGGACGAAGACGATTTTTTCTTACTTCGTAATAACGGTTTATTATTATTATTATTACTAATATAATCGGATTGGAAAAAAGTTTTCAACATGTCCGTATTAACGGTTTTACCCCACCGTTTCGGACGCGTGACTATTATCGATCGACTTTTTAGACGTAAGAATTCGCGTATTAATAAAGTTTTATCTACGTAAAATTCGCCGAAAATTATCAATTCGCCGAAAAATACGCTACCGGTTTCGTCTGTGTTATACGTAAGATTTTCCGCCGGCGAATTGGCGGACGATCGAAAATTTTCGTCGTTCGACCGACGTTCCACGATCGGCTGAAAACGATTTTATTAACGAATTCGTTCGAACGTGTAGTAACAAGTCGTCGATTTTAAATTCGCGGTCGAATAATAACGTACGGAAAATTAAATTAATCCGATTAAATCGCACTGCGGTGGTTAATTCATTCGATAACAAAATTACGAATTTTTTAACGCGGAAATTTCGTTTTACGAAATAAATTACTCGAGATGGAGAAAATATAAGGTGACCCAGAGAAGACGGACGATTTTGTTTTTCAAAAATAACGTAGTTGGTAACACTCCTGCAAACCGCGTGCTTCACTTTTAGTATACACAAGAGTGACCCGTCTTGGGTTAGTTTCAGTTATCACGGCATCATCCTATATCGAGAATGAGCAGCGCGCGTTTTGCGTGTAACGTTATTTTCGGCCTGCAACAATCACGACGGTATAGTTTCGAAAAGAAAAGTTACGCGATTTTTTTTTATGGCCGTACTAACACGTCCAAGAGATCTGGAAGACTTGAAAACGAGAATTTCTGAAGAAATTTCAAAAATTCAACCACCTACGCTCGAAGCAATTAGAATTAGACGAAACGCACTAAAAAAATTAAAATCTAATCCAAATATGGAAAATCGTTTGAATTTTAGAAGACTACGCGCAAAAGCCAGGTACATCCTCAAACAAGCAAAATTAAACTGCTGGAAAAATGTTGTAGCGACTTTAAACTCCAGCTCGTCAACCAACGTTGTGTGGAAGAAAATTAAATCCATCGAGAAATTAGCTCCCTAATGCCAACATGTATAAGAATTGATAATAACGTATACGATAATATTGATGAAATAAAGACTTTGTTTGCTGAATTTTTCACGGTATCTTCTAGAGATGCAAACCAATTATTGGCCAATATGGACCTATGTAATGCAAATTAGTCATGTGTACACGTATGTTTTCGCGTCTGTAACGTTGTCAGCAGTGCGTAGCGTGAATGTTTTATGTTGTGTATTTTAATAATTTACTGTTGTAGTGTGATATTAATTTCTATTCGTCGATATGCCGTCGTTGTCGTCGTCTATAACTGGGGATAAGCGGAGAGTGGTGACTAGAGCTAATACAAGAAACAGTCACGTTAAATGGAATACACCTCCTACGTTGGAGGAAGAGGTATCAAATAAGATTGAAGAAGCAATAAAGAAAGTAGACTTCAAATTTGATAAAGACCTTGAACGTATATTAGTGGAGAATATAATGGAGACGGTGAAATCCACGCTCAATAATTACTTATCGCAATTTAATCAGCGTGTAGATGAGATGGAAAAAGATACCAACAGTAGGATCGACGAACTTGAACAGTACTCGCGGAGGAACTCATTGTTGATATACACGGAATTTCCGAAGACGACAATGAAAATACCGATCAACGAGTAACAGCACTAGCTGCTGATAAACTCGGTATTATAATTCCGGCCGATGCTATTTGTAGGTCGCACCGTTTGGGTAAGCGACGATATGAAAAGGAAAAAGATCGTTTTAAACCGCGGCCTATACTGGTAAAATTTACTCGTTACGCGTTTAAACGGGAAATTTGCGGAAAGAAGAGGAAACTAAAGGGAACGCAAATTATTGTCCGGGAACGCTTAACGTTATTACAAATTATCACGGATTTATCAGTCAAGTACGGAAAATAAGAATGTGTGGACAAAGGACGGTACAATATGTTGTATCTATGGGGCAGGCCATGATAATCCGGTCGATACAGAATTATTTAAAATTATCTACAACTACACCGACGTCGCATCAGTAATTAAGATTATATAACTGCGCTGCGTTCGGTTGTTAATGTTGGTTTGTAAAACTATGTATTTTAGTAGTGAATGGGATTATGTGATGGTTCATGTGAGGTTGTTTTCTGTGTGTGCGTATGATATTGTCGATGTATTTCTAAAACGTGGTTGTCCGAATGTTAGTGTGTACGTTTGTGTACGAGTGTGGAATGTAATTTGTATTTGTATGTATAAGTATATATATAAGCATGATTATGTTAGGGCGTATTACTCTTATATTATCTACATGTCTGGTTTTGATGTTTGTGCCCGTAATTCATTACGTTTATTACATCACGAGTGTGTGTCTTTGCATAGTATTCTTACTCTGAATTTTATGTCCAAATATTTATATTGTTTGCACATAATTCGCGGAACCTTGTTGTAAACTAAAATGGAAGCTGCGCTTACTATATTTTCTATACTTTTCCATTATTTTTAATTATTATTATTATTATTTTATTATTTTATTAAAAAATTACAATGGGTCTTAATGTATACTATCAAAATGTACGGGGCTTAAACACCAAATTTAATCAATTTAATTTAAATATTCATAGTCATAATTACGATGTGATCGGATTGACGGAAACGTGGTTGTATAACGGTGTACAAAATAATGAGCTCATTCAATATGGTTATGAAATTTACCGAAATGATAGAGAAGGTAGGGCGGCGGATCCTTAATAGCTGCGAGAAATTCTTTGCACGTGGAAAGATTAACATTAACCACTATTTCTGGAGTCGAGTCAGTCTGTTTAAAAATTTCTGAGTACAACCTAATTGTGGCGTCCTCGTACATCGGTTATTATTTATAAACAGCTTTATCGTGAATTGTATGAGCTGCTGTACTCTGAGGTTCTTATTATGGGTGACTTTAATTTGTCTGTTGACGGACGTACTTCTTTAAATATTCAAGATGACAAGCTGGCTAAGCTTTCAAATTTTGTAGAAATCAGTAGTTTGAAGTTGGTGAATAATATACTGAACTTCCAGGGCAAAACACTAGATTTGGTGCTAATAAATTCTGCTCTCTCAACTAGCATTAGCGAAGCAATTGATCCCTTGGTATCAGAAGATAAGTATCATCCGGCTTTAGAAATTACTGTTCAACGATACTCATTAATCAAACCTGATTATGTTACTACTTATCCGGTGTATAGGTTTGGGAAACTTAACAATTTTTCTACTGTTAGAAGTGAAGTTTCAAGAATAGACTGGACTGAGATTTATAATATTACCAATACAAATGAGGTAACACATTTCTTTTATACTAAGATTTATGGTGCGCTCGATAGAGTTGTACCTAAAAAATCAATTTTTAGATCTAAGTATCCCTTTGGTTTACACAAGAAATAAAACGCAGATTCAAAATGAAATGTAGGAAGTCATATCGCAGAACAACTGACCATACTGATTACATAAAGTTCAGTAGAGTAAGGGCTGAGATTAAAAAGTTGATTCGGCTATCATTCAGAAATTATGTTAGTAACGTTGAAAAAAATATGCAAATCAATCCCAGTAGATTTTGGTCATTTGTGCAAAACAAGAGAGACTCTCGTGTTTCGCCTACATTTATGAAGTACAATGACAGAAATCTTGAAATCAATGAGGATATATGTAAAACTTTTGCTGATTATTTTGCTTCAGTGCATTCGTGTGAACACACATTAGATATTGGTGACACTGAAACTGGAGCTAGTATTCTTAAATTCAACTCTATTTCTTCTTGTGAATATGATGAAGCCGTCAAGAACTTGAAGTCTAAATTTTCTGTTGGTCCTGACAACTTGCCACCGTTTATATTTAAATTGTGTTCTGATCTATTAGAAAAGCCTTTAGTATATCTGTTTAATCTAATAGTAAAACATAGAATCCTATTTATATAACCGTAAGAGCTATGTTGTGTATAATGGCTACCATTCTAATACATATTCACCTACTTCAGGGGTTCCACAAGGTTCGAATTTGGGTCCCCTTCTAGTCCTAATTTTTATCAATGATATTGGAAAGAACCTTTGTTCAAAATTTCTTTTATTTGCTGATGATCTCAAAATTTATGCTCCTATATCTTCACTAGCTGATTGTGAATCTTTACAAACAGATCTAGATAAGCTGGTTCTGTGGAGCAAAGAAAATTTGAGGTCCACCATGGTACAGAATTTTTACGTAGATGTGAAGTTTTGGGAGTTATGAAGTTTGCATGGTTTACAATAATATTTGTAAACAAGTCAATGAGGTTTTGGGTGTCTGAGTTTGAACTGACTTCGATATCTGCAACTGAAGGAAAAGTTGAACTATATCTTTTCCAATCTGTTTTGTGGTAATTATATTTTCTGTTTTGAGGTGAATATGTAGTTTTATTTTGTTTATGATGAATTATTACAGGAGTATGATCGCTTCCAGCAAGATCATCGTGGTTAAAGACTTCAACGTCGCTGAGAATAGATGGGGTTGTAATAATTAGGTCCAACATCGACCATGTCTTATAGGAAAACTTATAATGTGTTGGTCTTCGGGATGTAGTAATGCAAGGTTATAATTAGAAATAGCTTCTTCAATAATTCTGCCTTTAGAGTTGTAGTGTGATCCTCCCCAAAATGGAGAATGAGCATTCAAATCTCCACAGATAAGAAACGGATTTGGAAGAGTCAAAATGAGTTCATTAATGTCTTCTTGAGTGATGTTATCTCCTGGGGGTAGATAGATTGAGCAAATGGTGATTGGTGAAGAGAGGTATATGGTTGCTGCAACAACCTGTAAGGTTGTGTTTAAATGAAGTTCATTATAGTTAAGGTAGTTTTTAATGGCTAGGCTTACTTCTCCAGATGCCAAATTCGAAGAACAGTCTAAAGATATGATGTTGTAGTTTGGAAGATATAAAGCTTGATTACTTTTAAGGTAAGTTTCTTGAAGGCAAATTATGGTCGGGTCATAGATAGATAAAATTAGTTTAAGGTCTTCTCTAGATGTCTATAAATTCCGTTGCAGTTCCAACTGATACACGCTTCTTGTCCATCCATATTTTCCTCATCATTAAGGAGGAGACTGGGCTCCAGTTGTATGATGGCTGGGGGTCTGTAGTCCTTTTAGTTTTTCTTGGATCTTAGTTAAATGAAGTTTTGTCGATCTATCTTATATGGAAGCGTGAAGTTCAGACAGCATTTTAATCATCCAATCGCTAGGAACTTTAAATTCGTTAGAAAGAATTGACTGAATTTCTGGAGCCGATTTTCCTTTAGACATGTCTACAAATAAAACAAAGTTAGCGGTGGGGAGTGGATATTCATTTACTTTGAATTTTTCATTATTGTGACCTGCAAGGGTTTAAGAATCTCTTTGAGAGTGTTCAAAGGTTCTTTTGTTTCAGATCCTGAGTCAGATGAAAGATGATCAGCGTCATCTGTGGGATCGCTTGTATTTTTAAGTTTTTGCTTTTTTGTGCCTTTTTTTATTATTATTTCCCTCACTTCTGTGTGTACGGATTGATTTTCGTGAATATCCATTGGCACCAAAGAGTTACCTGTCGAGGATGAAGTGGATGGTGCTGACCTTTTGGGATTAGGAGGTGAGAATTCTCCAACTGAGGTTTTCCCAGCATTTGGCACTGGTTTCTCCTTGAATGTCAATTTCAGAGTTATTCACTTCGACGGTATAATCTTCAAATCGATGTCCTTTTGACTTGCATTTAAAACAAGTGAGCTCATAAAATGTAATGAAAATCCGGTAGGATGCATTTTCATAATCTAGAACAAATGATCCAGATAGGTTGGCTTCTTCAATATTAGTGGTCGTATAGATCTTCGTCAAATAATAATATGACCAAATAGTTGATCATACGGATTAACTCTTAATATGGCAATATCAGATGTAATTTCGAGTTTTAGGTTTTTAACGACAAAGTCTTGTAAAATTTCGTTCGGCAATGTTGGTTGGACATTTGATAAGATTATTCGTTTAGCTGGAGTCTTTTATCTTCTACAGTTAATAAAGTTGTCTCCAATTTTGAAACCTCCATGCTCTATCATGAAAGACTCGACTAAGGAGGAATCTTTTAGATTAATAATAATTCTATTACAACTAACTTTAGCAGCTGCAATAATATGAAGAGGATCTCCAACGAGATCTTTAATGGCGATAAGGTAGTCAGGTAGTTTGTGATGTAAAATACAATTGAAAACGATACCTTGCTCTTCAGTAGGATAATTAAACTTTGTTAGTGGTATGATCTTGGTTTTTGCGATTTGAGAATATGACGGATTTGTGGATGAGGTTTGTATGGATAGGATTTGAGAAGAGGGATTTCGAGCCATTTTAATTGCTTGTGTTTTTAAGTTTACGCGCGGCTAAATAATATTTATATAGTACAATAATATCAAAACTTACGTCTCTGCTAACAGCCCGAACGAAAAGATAAGCACAAATATACGATAAGATAACACGGAGACACACGACCTTTATCAGTAACAGGATACTCAAAAATATTTTAGTGGAGTAGTTTATAAGTTATTAAAAAAACAACAAAATCGTCTATTTTCTCTGGTTCGGCCTGTATAATATTTCGTATTGTTTTTTTTCATTGTAAGATAATTTCCAAAGCGTCCTGTAAATATTTCTAGAATTATTTAATATTGTCCCTTATTGCGAAAATATACGCGTTAAAAGTTTACGTATACCATATAGAGGACATTGAGGCTGAAAGTGTTAATAACCGTTAAAGTAAGAATAATTCGAAAAGTTACAGCGATTTTTGTAAAATAAACAACAAATTAAAAAGGTGTTAAAATTTCTAAACTGTTTAAAATAAAAAATTAACAAAACTTTCGACCATCAATCGAGGTGAATATATAAATAACGCGTATAAAAATTTATAAATATGTACAACTTAAAAATATATAACGTAAAAAAGAATAATTTAAATGTACAATTTGCGAAGATGACTTTATAAAGTAATCTGATATCGAAACAACATAATTTTGCAGTCAGCGATGTAAATAAAGAAAGATTTAAAACTAATTTAGTAAATTAGATGATAAATTTGGATGAAGAATTCTTAATATCATAAAGTTCGTCGATTTTTATATTGGACGGAAATTTTTATATATTTTATTTTCATATCGTGTGTTATGTTTGTATTTAAATTTACATTGCTGATTGTAGATAGCGTTGTTTACCACATTCACTGCGAGATTATTTTATAAAGATATTTTTGCAAATTCTATATCTAAATTAGTATTTTTTTTTTCATTTTATATTGTATATATGGTATATATTTTTATATTTTATTTAAATAATATTCATTCGATAATGGCTTAACGGCCGAAAAGCTTTGTAATTTTACAGAAACAAATTTAGTGACTTTAACTTCTCTTTTTTTTTTTTTGGTTGTTTACGAGAATAATTCGCAGTAGTTCATTTTTTAATTTTTTTCTTTTTTTTTTAATATAATTTTGACAGTGTGAAGAAGGCATATTATTTATATATAAGATAATATATGTTTGTTTTTTTTTTGCATTTTATTATATATTTTCATGAAGCAATTAATGAAAATGACACGAAAATATTAAAATTAAACGTGTATAATACGAATTTTTGAGATGATTAGATCACTTTTAACGTGTTGTATAAATATTGCTAAAATCGAAACTTATAACGCTAATTAAATGTTTTGTGCTGCCTATTATGAATTATATATATGTTATATGTACCGTATTGTGACTGAAAGAGTTAGTAAAATTCTTAAAAGTAAAATGAAAACATTCTCGAATTATCCGGATTTCGCTCCGATTAATCGATTGAAAGAATATTTTTTTTTGTTTTTTTTCTAAATTTTTGTACGCTATCTCTTTCTAATTCGTAACTTACGATTATTACGTCAAATACCAATTTCTATAGAAAAATCGAATTTTATTTCTCGATTTTATAAAACAAAATAAAGAATTAAATACGATTATAAAGTCGGGACGCTAATAATAATAATAATAATAATAATAATTACAATGATCAACGGCTTTTATTAAATAATCTAGAATACGACTTTTAGGCCTTAAACCGTTTCGATTACATTAATCGATAAGATTTCGAATTAAAAATAATTTACTTTATAAACTCTGTTTTATAAGTCGTAACTATTTCGTTATGATTATCGTATACATTTCAAATTAAAACAATTTCGAGATGATAAATCGAATTTTAATTCGATTAATTTTTAACCCTTTCATTCACGATGTATCCACTATATATATATACACGTGAAATTTTATTTTCCGGTTGAAGCGAAATGTCGACAAAATTTAAAATTATTTGTATAAAATCTCAAGTTTATCGAAGAAGTGACAATAAACACCCTGCAGCATAAAATTCATAATTTGTTGTCAAAATGTATGACTGAAAGGGTTAAAAAAAAATTGTCGAAAACTAATTCATATTTAAATCTATTCGAAATTAAATACGATTATAAATTACAAATTCGAATAATAATAATAATAATAATAATAATCGGTTTTTTAAATGATTAAACTCGAAAATATAGCAAAAATAAATTGATTAGATTAGTGAGAAATTAAATGACACACGTCCGGCTGACATGTTCGCTATAATTTTTTTTTTAAATGAATAAATCAAGCAAATTGATGTTAAACTAATCGGTCAAGTTACAACATCTTCTTATCTGATCTTTCTCGAAGTTTGTAATTTCAATACCAATCGCCTCAAACGCTGTACGCTATTGGCAAAGTATCTTAATTTGCAAGCTTTTATTTCTAGTCTTATAACGATTTATAATTTTCGTCCAAATTAATTCGCATTTCGTCCTTATAATAATTTCCAATTTCCTTATAATTATTTATAAATTTTTTTCCAAAATTTTATCAATCTTATAATAATTTCTAAATTTTTTCCCATGTGTGCATGCGTTTACGTCCATGTTTCTATTTGTTTTTTATGCAACTCGTTATACGAAATATTTATCGGTAGATGCAACCACATCTCGAAGGTATTCAAGTTTTACTGTATCGATTTGGTTCAACGTCGAATTTTATATACCATATAGTGAACACGGTGACTGAAAGGGTTATGCTAATTTTTAAATTTAAACTTCTGTCACGCAATAATTTCTTCATTTTAAAAATCCTCGATCGTTCCATACGAATTTTTATCTGTTTTTTATAACCCTAGATTACGAGCCAACTATTCGATATCCGTAACTACTTCTAATTATTATTATTATTATTATTATTATATATGGACATGTTTATTTATTATTAAACGCAGTTGTAAAATGACGATTAAAATAATAATTTAAATAAAAATAATTTATCGCATTAAACTGAAGTTGTCATTAAAAACTTGGAGCGGATGAAAAAAAAAATCAAATTAAATTTAAAATTAATTCACGTAAGCGGAGTGTATATTACTATTTAATGAAAAACTAAAATCCTAGGATTAATATCAAATTACTCGACCTCGTAATTGCCGACTAAAAGAATTAAATATATTTTAATTTTTTTTTTTTTTTTTAAACAATTTCTTTAGACTACTTTTACAGTGAACGGTATAAAGTTTTCGAATTGTATAATCTACAACTGTAATTAATACACGTTGTAACATTCGGGAATCCCCACAGCTGTAATTTGTTATTAAAACTTGCATCAGAGATTAAACTGTAATTATACGGGAGGATCGGTCGTGATATGTTGAAATGAATTTTATAGTCGATACGGAGAAAAGCTTTTCTACTGAAAACAATGAAATTTATACAATTCCAGCAGCTAAAGTTGTAGTAGAATCGATTTATCATTTCCATATATTATATATATATATATATATATATATATATATATATATATATATATATCACATTAAACTTTTTCAAATATCTACACATTAATACGTGATAAACGAGCAAGTTTGCCTTGGTATTTTTTTCTTTGTTACGTTCAATCCATCTGTATCAACTATAGCGGTGATTATTAAATAATTATAATGATTAGCGCAACTGTTTTACCTAAGAGTAACAGAGAGGTCTTTAATACGGTAATTATCTAGTAACGGATAACGAGCATGAAGTATCTGAAACGAGATTTTACTGTAATTTAAAACGAACAACTTGATTCAATTCTGATAATGGCTTTATCATACATACGTACATAATTTACCGTCCTATTAAATATAATTTAAAAAGAACAACTTGATTCAATTTGAATAACCGTTTTACATATTATATATATGTGTAACTATAAAACTAATTTAATCGTTTAGAATTTTATTTATATAAATTTCCAAATTTATAACCAAAAATGTCAAGAAAGAGGCATCCTTAATGTTTTTTTTTTTTTTTAGGAAATGAATTTCTGTTCTATAGTATTTTTTCCTTAAAATAATTCTTCCATAAATTAAAAAATATTTCCAAAACATCCGATACATTAAATCGTTTTATTTAATATACGCTATAAAACAAAAACAAAAATTATAAGCTACATTCGAACGGTTAATGCGATCAAGCTGAAGTTCATTCAGATAAATATCGAGAAAAAAACGACGGGAAAAAATCGAACTTTCCAAAATTATAAGGAGGAGGATGTAGGTGCCAGGGTCCCAATAAATTTCAAAATTTTTAATTTCCATACATGTCATTTTCAATTATTTAATAAATTCCGCGTATGCACAATTTGAGACTTGTGTAAATATATATATATGTATATATAGTAATAAGTCGTTTAGACATCAGATATATATATATATATATATATATATATAGCAAACACACTAGCATAAGGATAAAAGAGAGATAGCGTACTGTTCAGGACGATTGACCGCTAATTTGACGTTCTAGATAAAACAATTAACTTACCGTCTTCTCTGCTTTCTTAGCGGCCGTTTTAACTGTAAATCGTCCACGGGCATTTTTAATTGAACGCAAATCGATCGATCGTATTAATATCGTCATGAAGACCGTTGATAAAAGTAATCTCGTTCTAAAATGAAAATTGTTCATAATACAACTAACGAATTAAAATAATTACATAGTATGAAAATAAAAAATAAAATGTGCAAATGAATGCGAGCAAATGATGTGTCCGTGAGAACAAATTCAATATCTCTAAGTTATGAAAATTATTACATAATTATATTAAGATGATGTAAATTATATACAAATATATCTCTCGATAAACAAATGCTTGACAGAACAATTGAGAAATGTTAATTATAAGGAGTGTTTGTACTACTATATAGATGTGCATGTACTATTTGTAACGTTTTCAAAAAATAATAATAATAATATTTTTTTAAAAACCGTATATTTATATAAATTTTTACAAAATATGTTCAGTGTACATTCGTACACTTAAAGCAGAATATATACACAAGCCCTGTGCACTCGCACATACACCGACAGTATGCCAAAACACACATATACACAGGCACACCAATCTCAATACAAAATTGTTACATTTACTTGTCCCATTAAGTTTTTGCTTGTCGACAGGTATTATCATTATGTATAATATAATATATATACTATACGTATACTTACAGTGGCGCACCCAGGATTTGTATCTGTGATGGATCCCCCACTCAAAAAAAAATTAACAAATCGTCATAAAAATGAATAAAATATATTATCGATTTTGTGTTTAAATTCTTTACAATATTTTCAGAATAATGAATTTTATCATTGTTCATATATGAATTTAAATATTCTCGAACTCCTATAGAGAATTGCCTGCCTGTCCTATGTATTTTGTTCACATTGAATATAATTTAATTTATTTATTCCCGAATTTTTTAATATATTTCTGTTGTTAATAATTGATTTCAATCACGCGTTATTATTTTTATTATTTATTATTCATTATTTTATAAATATGATTTCGTACATAATTTATTGTTATCTATTTCTTCATTTTTCTTGTCAGATTTTTTCCACATTTCATCAACTATAGTAGAGTTTATCGATTGCTATTTGTTTTAGTATATTTTTTCTTTATTTACTTCGTCGCTATTTAATTTAAAATTGTTTTTGTTCTATTGATAAGACTTCTTAAACTGGCTAATTTATACACTGTTGGGTGAAATGAATCTTTAGGTATTGTTTAGGTTATATATATAGGAAAATTTGGAATTTTGTTGCGTTCAAATCGATATGACGTTTTTGCGTCATTATATGCAATCTCTGTTGGAAATACTAGTATAAACCCACAATTGTATTCTATAGATTCAAATAGGTTTGACAATAGGTAACAGAAGTCGTTTATTTCTAATAGATAGCGTCCAGTTCTTTCCTATTAGCCAATTAATAATTATCATTTTCGGTTTTATTTCCACAAAAACATTTCGACCGGATGTGGTACTTTCAATTTAGATGCGAATCGATGCGCATCCCTAGGTACTCCACCGAAACTTTTTGTGGTATTATCTGCTGATTCAGTGTCATCCGAATATGTTACGCTTTCCGCAGTGAAGTTTATGTGCGTCGATTTTTCGCTGTTAATTTTAATTTTCCAACCTTTCAACCGAGCCTTTAATTCGTTTATCGTTAGCTGTAGATTTTCAGTAACGCGCTTATCTGTAGCTGGTATTGCTGTGTGATTAGCGAACATAATACGATTGTTCGTTTAATAATGATAATAATAACGCTTCGCCATAAATTTGCGTCTAAGGTGGATTGTAGACTTTTTTTTCGTTTAATATCCAGTGGTCGATATATTTTCGATCGTGAAAAAAATTCGAAAACGTTTTTTTTTTTTTTGAACATAGAAAATTTGCGTAGAATCTGAAACTCTGGCAGGATTCGATCGTTTATTCATTTCGACATCGAACTCTGATTTTTAAATTAACTTTTTCCGACGAGTGAAAAGTTGCCTCGTGAACGTGAGATTATTATTAATTAAGAAACACGAACTGCTTATTAATATGCGAAGAAAACAACGCACGAATTCGTTTATACGTTCAGATTAAAGGAGCGTGTTCAGAGCGGTATAATTTGATAATAAACACAACGAAACCGAAAAGTAAGTTTTTTAAAACCGCGAATGATACCGAAAGATCTAAACCTATGTTACGGATGGATTCAAATGAGTGTGTATATGGGGCTGGAAAACAGATGTAATATAAATTGCGACAGATTTAAAATGATAAGAGAATGTTATAGGTGTAATCATAGATGAAAATTTAAGATGAAATAAACATACAGCTTTTGTAGAAAGTAAAATACGAGCAGTAATCATCGATGTATACTTTTAAAAACTACGTTAGAAAGGAAATCATTCATATATTACGCGTTTATAGACTCCAGATAAAGATACGGTGTGCGGGTTTGCGGTTTAGCAAACCTATCCTATGCACATCGACCGATTACGGAAAAGAAAAAAGCTTACAAGCGGTGAAAATATGGAAATACACTGTAGGAACTTCTACAGGAACATAATGTTCTAAATGTAAAATGATTGTGCTCGATGATCAGGTTGATGGGGGAAAAAACGTAAGGTACTGAATGTTGAGCAAAGAATAACAGATGTTATCTAAGGAATATATTAAAATATCGAATACAAATACCTCGAATACAGTAAGGAAATCAAACAGATAACCATATAACTTAACGTGCTTCTTCGGGAATATATAAATTAAATTATATGCAATGTGAACAAAACACATAGGACAAACAGGCAGACAATTTTCTGTAGGATTTCGAGAATATTTAAATTCATATATGAACAACGATAAAATTCATTATTTTGAAAACATTGTAAAGAATTGAAATACAAAATCGATAATAATATAAATTGTAAAAAATTCACATAAATAAAAAGCCGGCAACTACTAGAAAAAATGGAAATAATAAAAGAAAGATATAAAAATATTTTTTTTTAAAGGCCGATAATAAATTTCAATAGAAGAATTCGTTTTTTAAGAAATTGTAAATTAAATCAATTTTTATATGAGACGAATAAAGTTTTTATTTGTCCGGCTATTTAGTGTTATTGTTTAAGTATAAATTTTATCTCGATACATTCACTATCGGATTTATAAATAAATGGTTTTTTTTTTTTTTTTTTTTTAGTTTGCTATTATTTGTCATATTGTGCATGCGAGTTAAGTATTTTCTTACAATTTATTTTGTTTTTCCCTTTTATATTTGTTATAAACTGTCATAACACAGTTTAATCACTAAAAGTTTTTTCTTGCAAAGCTTTCCGACAGTTACGTCATTATCAAGCATGCATAATAAATATTTTCTTTTTTTATATATATAACAATGCAACTACTTTCTTGTTGCTTTTTTTTTTTTTTTTTTTTTTAATACGATTACGAGTTTTTGTACTTATTCCATCGCTTTCCCGGTCAATTTGATAAATTATTAGGTATTACTATAGAAAGAGTGAATTTTGTATCAGTTTTATCGAAGAAGTAAAATATTTACACCCGTTACAAAATAAAAACACACGTAAAGATAAAACAATATTTTGAATTACTTACACCGAACTCATTATCAGCAGTTAATGTAGGCGTCGTCGATAAATTAATTCGAACGGTGAAAAGTATTTTTAACGATGTAAAAAAAACATATTACATCGTACATATTGAACAAACCGAAAAATAAGTTATTTTTACGAATATCGAAATCGAGAATATTTAAAATTAAAGTCGACATATACGATCATCTGAAGTAATATTATTTTTATCGCGATATTATTAACAATCGATTTAAATCACACGGGCATATCTTTTAATAGCGCCATCTTTCGCTTTAAAACGTAACTAACAATATTTATATTTATTTCGCATGTTGTAAACAACTGCGGTCTAGAGACACAGATAAGATCAAGTTATAAGTTGTAATTAGATCGTTATGCTACAGTTACTTTCATTAGATTATATAATTTTTAAGATGAAAGAAAATAATTAATTTAGATACCATGCTGAATTTTTTTTTTTTTTTTTTTAAGCGGGAGGGGGAAAATCTTCATAAGACGCTGATATATAAGAATTTTGTTTTTTATTGCTGTAGTGCACATAGATTGCACTACAAGGGAACCAAAATCAGCGTTTGGGATTTTTACCCACTAAAAACCCCCTCCCTCTAATAAAAAAAAGGGAGTTAAAGTGGAGAAATGGAGGTCCCGACACAAACAAAGAGACCTCCATACTTAAAACTAACTTATTGTGATGGAAGAAGGGATGAGAATACATAGTCCCTTCTACCATCAAGTAAATAGTATTGAGTTTGTACAAAAACTTAAAAAAAAAATAAAAACATAAGGTAAGAAAAAATATTAAAAAATAGTCTTATCTTAAAAGGTATAACTCATACTTAAAAGGAAAAAAAGATTATTAAATTTAACTACATACTTATAATTAAGTAAACATAATATACATAAAAAGACATGTACATACACATATGCACATATGAATAACTAAGAACAAGAACCATTGACCCCGCTACAATCAAATGAAGACTGCCGAGAAATTAAGAAATTTTAAATTTTAACAACATGACCTGCTCAGCAAGCAAAAGGAAATTCCTAACTTTCCTGCCAACAGGAAATACATCAGTAGGTCTAATGTTGTGTTTCTGACGGATTGAATCAAATGCGGGACAAATAAACAGTGTATGATGAATATCATCTATTTCACCCAAGTTACAACAGGTGCAGCGAGGTTCACTAACAAGATGGAACCTATGAAGGTAGGAACCAAACCTGCCATGACCTGACAACACCTGAGAACTATAAAAGTTAACATCAAATGCTAACATCTTCAATCGCAAAGAAATATCAGGCAGGAAGGCATAAGTCTTCCTACCGGTCTGAGCTTCATCCCATCTGCACTGCCACTTCGCAATTAATAAGGAGGAAATATACTTTTTAAACTCACGGTAACACATAGACTGTACTGAGAATCTATCTAGCAGGTTCGAATGCTTGAAATCTGTACCACACCCCCCCTTGAGCCTGTGCTCACCAACGAGAGCCCTACCAACAAGAAATAAATCAAGTGGCAGCACTCCACAGAGAACACAGGCAGCAGAGGTAGGTGTAGTCCGGTACAAGGAAGCAATTCGAAGTAGAAACTTCCTTTGCTGCTTGTTAGCTAGAGCAATAATTCTTTTATTAACGTAAATGGCTGCGCTGTAGCCAAAGTGGGCCTGAATGAGGCCTTTGTATAGTATCAGACGTTCTCTAAATGATAACCCCAAGCATTCTTCTGTAAGCGCAGTAACTTATTATAAATATCACTACACTTACTAGAAACATACTGAAAATGAGGGATGAAAGATAATTTCTTATCAATAATAATTCCTAAGTATTTCAATTCTGAAGTATATGGTATGCTGGAATCAGATAATAATTCCAGACTTCTGATCTGGGTAATGAATGCATCATTGCCAAACACAGAAAATTGACACTTTGCAGGGGAAAACACTAGTCCTAACTCCGCAACCACACTCTCCAAGTATTTAGAAATACAAGTGAGAAGCGGCAGAGATGAAGATCTTTCTGCTTTGAACACTAAACATAGATCATCAGCATACGAAACAAGCTGACAACAGGAATTTACATTAAAACAATATTTTTCAACACTGTGATGTACAGTGGAGTATAAAATGTTCCATAAAGTCGGTCCAAGGACCGACCCCTGAGGAACTCCACATGTAGGTGTTCTTGTAGCAGCTGACGACCCAAGCTTAAGTGTTGCAGAACGATTCTTAAAGTAATCTATAATGACATTTGTAATAAAAGGGTTAATGCTATTATTTTTAAGTATATCAACAACTGCTGACCAGCAACAATTGTCAAAAGCACCTTTAACATCATAAGATATAACAACAGCAGAGCAGCCATCAGAAATGTACTGCTCCACTGTTGAAACTAAAGTATAAATTGCATGTTCAGCTGATAAACCTGAGCGAAAACCAAACTGGTGGTGATGCAAAACCCCCCATAACTGTAATCTCCTGAAGTAGCATTCCATTGATAACTTTTTCATAGACCTTCCCCATGCAATTAAGCAAGGAGATAGGTCTATAAGCTGACAACTCAGAAGGATCTTTGCCCGGCTTAGCAAGCAGCTTTAAACATGCTGACTTCCAACAATCCGGGAAAAGACCAAAATCTAAACATTTTTGAAATAAAGTTTGCAACAGTGAAGGAAAAATAGAATGGATTTTTTTAACCAGTAAATTACTAACCCTGTCATCAGCAGGTGCTTTCCTATTACGCAAATTTTTAACAATATCTGAGATCTTATCAGAATCAACAACAGGAGAACTACAGCCACCGACAGGAAGCACCATCAAAGGAGAATCAACTTTAGATGGAAAAAAATAATCTAATAAAGCATTGAGTTTTTCATGCTCAGAGACCATGGTCTGATTGCCTGCCCTAATATCTGGCAGTAACACATCAGACCTATGCTTAAACAGCATTTTATATGGTCTACCCCAAGCAGTGCTAGCACTAACAAAGTCCTTCCAATGTTGGAATCTAGCTTTTAAAATTTCATTTTTATATAGCTTATTCAGCTCCTTTAGCACATTCTTATACAGAAATATACGAAAGGAGTCCTTACACTTAGAGAGTTTCTTCCGTATAAGATTAATTTTTGTTTTAAGGTTCTGTAATTTGTCATTCCACCAGTCAATCTTAGGTGAAGCTACAGGAACTGAACATTTACTAATCAACTCAAACAGATACTTATTGAGTTGACTAATCAAAAAATGTAGCCGCCCAACTGACAGACAACTTTCAACATTTGTAATTAACTTATTAATAAATAAACAACTGAGACAATTTACAAATTGATCCATTTCAATTTTGTAAAGTTTTCTAAGAGGGCGACGACAGATGATGTCTTTAAAATTAAAAATAAAACTACGATGGAATGCCAAATCCATCTCTACTAACTTATAATTTATAAGATGAGTTGCTCTGGCAGAAACCAACAAGTAATCTATAATACTTTTACCATTATAATTAACGAATGTAAACTCGCTACCATTCATAACTACCAAATCACCGGAGGCAAGAAACTCGTTGAAATCAACAGAGTCCCTGCTTTCTCCAACATGAGGCTCCAGCACTGGTAGACGAATGTTAAAATCTCCAACAATAATATGGACATTACTTGGATGTTGCCCTAAAACCTGGTCAAGTACAGTTAGACGATGTGATTTAGACTTATTGGGTGAAAAATAAACACATGTAAAAATATATTTACCTATCTTGAGGGAAATCTGATTAAATCTACTGCATACCAAGGAATGTGGAATATCTAACTTTACAATAACAGCAACCCTGTTATTGATATAAGACATATAATTGCTTTTTAAAGGGATTACCCCATTGCTCACATAAGGCTCTGCCAGAGCACACACATCAAAATTATCATTATAAAAATTTCTTAAAAATAGTGCCTGACAGGCACTAAAATTACCTATGTTAATATATGAGCAATTAATTTGCTCCATAATCTATCTTTGCCCTCATGTCTTCACGTGCCTTAAACAAACAAGGGCAACTCTTGCTGAATGTAGTGTGATCAATGCTCTTGATCGCTAAACCAACGCTACTCTTATCGGATAACTTGCTATCTAATTCCTGTCAAGAGCAGGAAGCCTTAACATTATTAAAGGTGCAAATAGAGCAAGCACCATTATCATTACACATAGCATGGAACTCCTTGTATGTATTAGTTGCCCGACAATACTTCTCTGGGTGACCAAACTTTCCGCAAGACTTACACTGCCTTGGGTTGACAGCGTCAACGTACGGCAGCGATTCCCATTGAATCCTTATTCTGCCTCCCTGAGGCAGAAGCTTATATTGAGTAGGGGTAAGATTTAAATAAATTCTCGCATCACGAGAATTGCTGATTTTGGTAACACTCAAAGGTGCAGATCCAGTAAGTTCTTCAAAATGATTTTTAACATCACCTTCCGTGATGTTTTTTGTGTGGAATATCAAAATTGTGGGGTTAAGGAGCTTTTCCTCCTTAACCGTACATTCCGGGATTCGTTCCTTTATAATAGTTACAAGCTTAGTTGAATCTATTTTGGATGCTGTATTGATTATACAAGTTTTATCATTGATCTTCTTAAAAAACGATACATTGATTTTTTCTTTTGTCAGGTAGACCTTTGCCTTAAGCTGACTAAGGACCTTCCCTGCATCTTCCGATTTCAAAATTATTTTGTTCTTAGGCAAAACTGCCTTCTTCTTTTCTGAGACTAGTGCATCCCTGAAGAGTACACCAGTCGAACGTGCACTAGGAGTGTGCAATACAGCAGAAACTGCTGACTGCACATCCGTCGCCTTCGCCTTCAATATTTTATCAACGTTTTTAACTAAGATAATGGCCTCTGCCATCTTCTTGCAGATTTCATCAGCAGAATTAATAACTGCACTTTTCTGGGGCTTAGAGACACTTTTGTCTCCAAATTGCGATTTAATGGTTGACGTTAAGTCAACCACATTTTTAAATAGCCGACCTATAGCTTCTAGGTCGGCCATGAGTTTAAAAATCAATAACTTCCCAACGGGAAGTCCAATTCGCGAGCGGTAAAAACAGAAATAGACAAAATAACGTGCTTAATAATAAAAACCCATAAACCAAAAGAGTCAAAAAAAGTTTAAAAATTAAAATATTAAAAAGTACTATTCCAAAATTTATGTGGGACGCACGAAAATAATCGGGAGGAGTAAGACAAAATTACTTACCTCCGCCCCGGAAACCGAACACCCGAACGAACAAACAGTCACAACGAACGCTCGGCACAACCATGCTGAATTAGTAGTATATTGGACATGAGCAACACGGTAGATTTTGCACGTTTCTGAATACTCGTTTATTATCTGTCTATATTAGTGACTACAGCTCTACTACTACAATTTTCATCTACCGCCGTAATTCCACGAAGTAAGGAACACCCTTTATGACGTAGCTAAATTACCTACGTGAAACATTGCTTTGTTCACCAATAACTATACTTTGTAGCTCGTGCCTAATACTGTCAAAAAGAAATCGAATTGCACGCTATTTGATAAAGTGGAAAATTGTAATCAATTCAGCTGAAAATAAATCGCTCTTGTTAAATCACGATTTTCCAATTTTAAGGTTGATTATAGCCAATAAACACATTAACTGGCTTGATAAAATTATCTCGCGGAGTCATCCTCGATCGGTGACTTCATATAAAGTACACCAAAATCTAAATAGTCGCTGCAACTTACCTCTTATTTCAACGCGAATAATATTAAATTTTCGTGATAAATTGAATATGTATATATATATCGCTACTAATACGACCAGAATTATAGTCGTACTCGTATCAAACGCGTCGATATCGAAGCTACCAAAACAGTACTTGCAATTTACCCCTTATTAAGACACAAAGCATTATTAAAATCTCGCAATGAAGTAAATGATATATCCGTAGTACGACTAATTATGCGTTCCCAGCAATTTCAAATACCTCAAATTTTACATATATCAATAGCTTCAAATTGTATAAAATAAATACTTACGCTACACACTGAATACTCATCCTTGAAGTAAAATTTCCTATATATGTATTCATCTTAAAAACTACTTAGCGAAGCTTTCTGAGAAATCTTTCGTAAATTATAACCGTACTAAATTAAAACACAATATTCGATCATTTCTATCGTATGTAGTTACGTTATCTATTTAATCTATTTAATGCAAGCAAGTCAGCCATACACTTTATAAAAATATTTGCAGTCGACTAATTTGATTTATTTATTATATTTAATCTGAATTAAATCACGCATACAGCTCAATTATCGTTACATCCATTATTAGATTAATTACTTAAGGTTTATACGTATAAAAAAATTCTTGTTGAAGATTCTTTCTATTGCGCATGCGCACACAGCTATCCGTTATTTCGTTTTTCGCTACACTTCTTCCTGCACCCCAAAACACGGAGTTTTGAAGAAAAAGAGAATTCGTAGTAAAGAACCAGTTAGTAGAAGAAATTCGTGGATTAAAAAAAAAACAATTATGGAATGAAGTAACGTTAATGACATCGATGGACTTTATCCGAGGAGAGGAATTATTAAAAATAGTCCATTGCATAGTGTACGGCGTTAAAAGAAGAATCAAATGACGTAGAGAAATTAAATTCTACAGTGTAAAAAAAAATTATATTTGCAGACGACGTATCTACCGCGTTTAGGATAGGAAAAATTGATAACATTCGTATATTAC
Source organism: Coronaproctus castanopsis (assembly GCA_032883995.1). Classification (NCBI taxonomy): domain Eukaryota; kingdom Metazoa; phylum Arthropoda; class Insecta; order Hemiptera; family Monophlebidae; genus Coronaproctus; species Coronaproctus castanopsis. The sequence goes on from CM065053.1 coordinate 112,050,917, forward strand.
GAGTAAACAATGTTTATAAAATCTCGATATGACGCATCACCATTATCACCGATTAAGTTCGGAACTTTAATTTTCATATCAGGTAAACTTCCCTAATGAGAATATGTCGTTTAAAACTGTAAAATAAAAAGTTTCCAACGTGGCAGATTAATTTAAAAATCACAGTACGAACAATGTTATATTTGTCGCTATACATATTATCATATCTATACCCATTACCAGCTCGACGCGTGCAAAATCTTTCGCTTTTAAGAATTTGGTAAAGCGTATGTCTTGACTTGACGCGGGGTCAAGTGCAATCATTATTTTACCATCCCATACATATTATCGTCTCTATATCCGTTACCAGCTCGACGCGTGAAATACCTTTAGCTTTTACGAATTTGGTAAATTAAGCGTATGTCCTGATACGGGAGCTCAAGCGCAATCATTATTTTATCTATCCTTCTTACATTTTTCAATGATCTATAATTTCATATATATATATATATATATATATATATATATATTTAGACTGATTAAATTCTATAAAAAAATACATTCCCGCTAAACTATTTAATTTTTTTTAGAAGAAATATCATTCAAGAAAATTTGACAGATTTTTCTATAAGGTCGGACTTTTTCCCGACTTTTCAAACGAGAAAATATTTCGAGACTTACTTTTGAAAATAAAACTGCAGTGTATTACTTTAAAAAAATTATTCAAACCACATCTCGTTGTAACTGGAAAAAGTACTAGAAGAAAAATCAACCGTTTCATTATTCACACTTTTATAAAAATTATGAAAATTCTATCTATTAATTTTTACGCATTTTTAACAAATAAAACATTGTCCAACTTTATTTGAAATTTCATTTTGCGAGCTATAGACAGACGATAAACTTCGTCTTACTTCAGCGTATATCCGACCGTTATCGTTTTGTTAAATATTTCTCAAAGTTCTTTTTCATTTTTCTTTTTAAAATCTTTCATATCGACGAACGGTTTCTTCCTCCTGGCACAATCGCGATGTCTTACAAATTTTCTATTATTTCTGTTCACTTTTCACACATAAAATAACTTTAAAACGAAACAACTTTCATTCTCTCCGTAGGAAACAGTAAACAACTAAATAAATAATTTTACAAATAGTATACGGTGACCCAGAGAAGACGGATGGTTTTGTTGTTTTTTGAAACACTACTTGACCAAAATTTTTTAATGAAATTTTATTTAAAAATAGGAAAACGAGAGATTAGCTTGAAATCATTTGTGGAACATAATATCGTTCAGATAACCACCATTTATAACGCGATACATTCATTCGGTCTTTAAAAAATTTTCGAAGACGTTTTCGAGCAGAGGTCGCTGAATTTTTGAAATTTGTTCAGAAATCCGAGTTTTCATGTCTTCCAAATCTCGTGGACGTGTTTCGTAAATTCGTCTCTTCAAAAAAATCGGGTGAATTGTTTTCGAATCTCTCTTTGCACTGTCCTGATCGATTCACGCCGAAAATAATGTTCGACGAAAAACGTGCGCACCTTCTCGTTATAGGATACCGTAATAACTGAAATAGGGCAAAAACAAATCTCTCGTGTATACATCAGATGTGAAGCACGCGGTTTGCGTTGTAGCCGCGTTACCAACTGCGTTATTGAAAAAACAAAACTGTCCGTCTTCTCTGGATCATCCGGTCTAAAACCGAATTTTATTTGATTTCATGAGAAATAAAAGAGTACACATATATTATCATCATCATCGTCGTCGTCGTCGTTTAACCCATTTGTGCTTTATTTACACGTATAAATTGGTCCGGCATTCAAGGGAATAATGTATATGACGTTGTAGAAAGTGGGGTGGGTTACTGTTTTTCAAGAACTGCAAGATGATTTAAGTCCGCGGGGCTGGGAATAAAATTCTCGGTCATCGAGTGGACATTCGAACGCTCTAACACATATATATATATATATATATATATATATATATATATATATATATATATATATATATATATATATATATAGGAAAGGTAAATCAATAAATTAAGAAAGAGAAAAACCTTCCGTATTAGTAATATGCACGACGTTTTCATAGTTGAGCGAGGTTGAAATGACTAGTTTTTATTCAAAATTTTCAAATAGAAATCAAGCCGGTGACCGTTGTAACTAGAATTAGAAAATTATGTACGAATTAAGGAAAGGAGAATTTTTGAAAATTAAAACGAATTCCTCGCTATCTGCCCTCACTGAAAATCAGAATTTTCGAATATATTCCGATTTTCTTTTTTCTATCATGCGCTTCAAACTCTATCAAATTACATCCTGTTGCTATAGAATACCAGTAACCCTACTTTTAATATAATCTTATCACGGGTCCCAAGTCGTACGGGGTTTTTTCATCAAATTAACTAGCAGACAAGCAGATTCAACCATATCCATTAATTCCCATATCCGAATCTCAAAACAAAAGTAAAACATTTTCGATGTACGGCGGAATGTTATTCCTACAAATTTTCCCTTGGATATCTTTTTTACGTAGTAAGGAGGAACAGGTAGTTTTCTATCTCGTCTTCGCGTTGGCTGCATTGGCTACATTATAGATAAAACAGATCTGCCATTGTGCTCTCGCTACGTCCAGACACCTTTAACAGTCCGACATTTATTTCTAGAGTATCCACAATACTCCATATATCGACCTCAAAAGTTGTTCGGATTCACTACAACAAGTTTTAACCGGTGAGCCAATTGCGGTACAAGCAGTTCTTCAATTTCTCCGAAATATAGATATGATTAACTTTATATTCAATAATTACTTTCGGGTGCTCCTAGCCGTAACAGCTCGTGTGAACCTGTCTTACGACCCAATAAAATATGTTTCATTTTATTTTCATTTATTTAAACATATATATACATATATATATATATCTAATCGCGTGAGGTTGACCGATTTCCTCGGGATATTCTTTTAAATTTCGAAATTTTATACGATTCTTTTATTCGGTTTGGCTTTGAACGTTTCCTCGACCGCTTTTTGGAATTCTTTCTCTTTACCGTCTAATAACAACTTTCCTAATTCTTTGATGCGTTCTTCGCTTAATTCGAACGCTTTACTAGCCCATCTGATGACGCAATCTTTCACGAACACTCTGACTTCTTCGTTAGGAATTTTCACTTGACCTTTAAAATCGGTATCGGAATATGTTTTAATCGGCGTTAAAAAGCCGAACAACAATAACAAATGAAAAACGTCGTGACGTCGTATATCGGACAATTTAATCGGTACGTCGTCTAATGCGCAAGTCGTAGTCGTCGAAGCGTTCATCAATTGGGCCAATTCCAATTGAATTTCGTCGATCGATAAAAGATTGCGTATTAATTTATCTCTACTCAGATTACGTAAATAACATTCGCCTTTACGATTGGTCAATTGTAAAACTTTCGGTACGGAATAAGTATTAAAGACGACTTTACCGATATTATTATAACCGCCGTACCAAGCTTCCAGCAACGTTTTACTACTCGGATCTACGTTCGTCTGACCCATTAAAGCGTCCACTTCCGATACCGATAGTCCGTAAAAATCGCTAAAAGCTTTACCGAAATTTTTCAAACCGATCGTACCTAGTAGTACGTCTTCGATCGGTATCGTACCGCAGATTAAAGCTTTCTCTATACGACCGTCTTTATTATTACTATCTTTTAACGTCACTTCGAATAGAGATCGCATAAATTTCACCACGTTACGAAAATCGACGCTATTAGCGGCTTCTTGTAAAAGTTGTATACTATAATCGTAACTGCGTTCGTCTTCGGTTAAACCGCTGAGTAATTGCAATAACGGCGCGTCGTAATCGTCGACGATCAGATGAACTTTACGATTACAATGACCACTTAATCGAACCGTCAGAAAATCTAGACAAGTTTCTAACAACATTCCGGAAGCTTTACCCGAACGAAACGTATCGAATTTACGTTTATCTTCGTCGTCGGTTAATTTAGCGCGTAGAAAATCGTACTGAGCGTATAATCGACCGATGTAAGCGCTGAAACTATCTTCGATCCATTCGGAATTATTGCCGACGATATTTTTAAACGATACGTAAATAACCGGCCATTGTAGACGATGCTTCAGAGCGAATTCGCTGTAGGAAATTTTCAACGGTTCTAACATTTTCAATTCGCCCGAACTAGTTCGTACCGAACCGCCCGAGAATAATTTATAATTATCTTGAATTTCCGAACGCTTAACTTGATCGGTCGGATCGATTTCCATCTCTAGAAAACGTCTAATCATATCGGCGTTAATCGTTTTACCGAATCGTCTAGGACGCGTTAATAGCATCGAACGGTCTTTATTCCTGAGATATTTATCGATTAGCAGAGTTTTATCGATAAACCCGCCGTCGTTTATGACTAAATCGCGAAAATCTTCCGTACCGGCTCTCGTAAATAAATTAGTCAATTTTTGTTTATTATTATTGTTGCTAAATCGATCGCCGGTGACGATAATAATCGGCGCTAGTAGTAATGTCGCGATGGAAGCCGCTACCATAACGGCCAACGCTGGTGTTTTATTAACGATACGAACCATATTGTCGTCGTCGTCGGATAGTGTTTCACTTTTAGTTTTTATTTAAAAATTAAAAAAATCAAATAAACAAAAAAAAAATGATAATAAAAAGTAAACGACTAGAAGAATTCGATGATGGTTAACCAATCCTTAAAACAAACGAAAGAAAAATGCGTCAGTTTTTTCAAATTACATCGAGTCGAATCAAATAATATAAATACACCTCAGTTTAACTAATGATACACGATCGAATGTTATTCATTCTACGATCTTCTGTTATACACACACACACACATAATAAGGGTGACCCGAAGAACTCACTAGACCCGAATTTTTGAATGAAATTTTATTTAAAAATAGAAAAACGAAAAATTAGCTTACAATCATTTGTAAAACACAATAAGGGTAAGTTTGATCGAACAATTTAATAACTAGATTACGAAAATAAATATTTATATATAGGGTGACCCAGAGAAGACGGGTGGTTTTGTTTTTTGAATAGCGCAGTTGATAACAAACGAAGTGTGCTCCATGTTCGGTGTACACACGAGAGTTTTGTCTAGTTTCAGTTATCATAGCATCCTATAACGAGAAGGAGAGCGCGTTTTGCGTGGAACGTTTATCACGACAGTGTAGTGTCTTGAACAGAATTCAAAGTTACGCGATTTTTTTTTGTGCGGAGATGCCTTAAAAACCGCGTTAAACACGTCCACAAGTTCTAGAAGACCTGATAACTCGGATACCTGAAGAAATTTCAAAAATTCGACGACCTATGCTCGAAAAAATCTTCGAAAATTGAATGAATGAATTGTTGCAATGGCGGTCATCCGAACGATATTGTGTTCCACAAATGATTGTAAGTTAATCTCTGGTTTTCCTATTTTTAAATAAAATCTCGTTCAAAAATTTTGGTCGAGTAGTTTTTGACTTATTCAAAAACAACAAAACCGTCCGTCTTCTCTGGGTCACTAGTTTTGTCCAATAACAATTACATTAATTGAATATTACAACGAAATACCTCGGTGCTATTAAACATGCTACCTACATATTACATATGTTCAATAATAATAACAGAATTATACAAAACATATGTAACTTAATGATGCAATTACATGGTGTTGGTAGTATAATTAGCTTGGTACCACGCCACATAGTATCAATTATTAACTAATTGTTGATTACCAGATTTACTTTACATTATAGCTTTCTTATACCGTATACCCACTGGCCTAGATCTGCTATTATCAGAACATTACATAAAAAACGATGTTCCGAAATAAACATTAGTAAAACGGTTTTTAATAATATTATAACACAAACCAGCCGCAATATTCAATTTAGCCTACTAATAATTTATGCGGTAGTTAAACAGAACAAAGTTGACATGTACGACACAATTTTCTTCAATATCACCTAACCAATAGGGGGATTAACTGTTTCAATAGCGCATCGCCAGGAATACATTGTTTCGGATCATGACATTGGCAAATCGCTTTCCATATAGTTCTAATAGTACAACATTTTTCATCACCGGCGAAGCTTACGATATCACTTTAAAACCTATAACCTCATAGTGGTAACTTCATAGATTTGCTTAGTCTGTTATGTTTGATAGATTCCAACCAGCATGTATCATCGAGTCAACGTATTCCTACGTTTTATTTTATAATTATTTAGACACGATAAATTAGTAAATATTTCAACGTAACCGGTGCACAACTGATTAGGAACAGACCGAACCATGTATCTGATCAAACAGCTGATTAATCTCTTGTCATAAGTTTCCCAGATCACGAGTAATATTCGCGAACAATTAAAAAACAAGATTAATAAGCTTGAAAATAAAAAAAATGACAACTCTACAAGAAAAATTGACCAGCTAATTGTAGAATCCTTCAGCACTGTTCTTAAGCCTAAACTTATCTTGTCAGAAAAACAAACGGAAACACGGTTTGTAATACACGATCTACTACATACTCCTACAAAAGTTACTAAACAAATTCTCATTTCCAGACGCTCTACTAGATACCTCCATTGTTATATAAAGAACGAACAATATATCTAAACAGGACATCTAAGAGTACTTCATGATCACCTTCAACCAAGAGCTTACATCCGTAAATAAAATGACAAGCCGCATATACGTACGACTTGTTGTTCAACAATAACGACCGCATTATAAATAACATCTCAAACTCTATCAGCCAAAGAGTATGGAAAAAAATTGGCCGCTTTGGTCATTCTGAGTACTGTAAAGCCGAACTAAGGTACTTAAAATTTTGTAAATTAACATAAAGACATCAATTACGTTGTCACTTTGCAAACGTTTAGAAGGGTTTAAGGATGTTAATGTTAATTTAACGAATACAAGTATCCTAAGTAAGTTTATAGGTAGCAGAAAACATAGCAAGACTTGCGCACAATCTTAAGGCGTTCGAAATATCAAAATTGACTTTGAACCTTAAGTTAACCAATTTAAACATGAATAACATTCGTACGTGTTAGCTTAACTTTTTAAAGGATATTTTAAATTTTGTCAGTGACCTTCGGATAATCACACAACCCTATTTATATAATAACTACTCTTCTCACTGAATTATTATATTTCCTATAGAAAATAATAACATAATCGCCTCTCTTGTCGAAAACAAGGAATTCAACAAATGGTTTATCTCTTCATTAGAATACTTTGACCTTACACAACATAGAAACGTTCTCTTCACATCGGCATTCAATATTCCCGAAAATAAAATCAACATCATCTGCAGACTGACACGAACCGTTTTCTCTAATTTACCACGTTAGCTTAAAGTATATCTCTGCAGGGAACTACTTACAAATGTGCTGTAATTTCTTAAAATTATGTTCTAACCTAATCTCTGAAAAAAAGAAAAAAAAAAGGAAATTACAATGGTTACCGACTAGTTTCATTCGATATCGAAGAAACTTATTCTCATTTCAACATCAATCTCGATGTATCCAACGATCTTTTTAATGTTTTACCGCTCTTTTTATCAATAAACGGATGGTCATACGTCGGATTTTTTACTATGCCCTGTTTCAGCTCATTCGAAAAAGAATTATTCCAATTACTTAGCGTTATGTTGATGATACAATGAGAATATTAATATCCTATTTTCCATACAATTCATCAACACTTGATTTTCTTAATTTATCTATTACTCAGACTAACAACTACCCACACTGACTGTATCATTCTTACAGAAACTCTCTGTCCGATTTCACAGAAAACCGAAATTTTCTAGTATAATTTGTCATTTACAATCTGCTCAAGTTCAGAGAATTACCTTATAAACTAAACATTTTAAGTAAAATATATCAATGGCTATAACTAAAATTTATACGTTCATATCGCAGAAGAATAACCAGATTTTCAATTCCCTTTTTATCCTGATAAGCTTTCTGAGATTTTCGGAGGTATCAGAAACAAAATAAAAAATAAAATGACCCGTTTTTTTTTTATTGGATTACCATACAGTTTATCCATATCTATATAGAATTTTGGATATTATAAAATTAATAAGAAAGGACTCTTTTTATAATGTAGGCAGACTAAAAATAAATTAAGAGATGTGTAATGATACCAGAATTTATAATATAAGAATACAGGGTATACGTGGGTATTTTGAAGAACTATGACCAATGCAATATTTCTATGAAAGAGAACATTAAGAAGAGCATTGTAAAATGCAACACGAAAATTACTATAATGGAACATTCGAGGATAACAATGTGAGCCATTAGGAGAACTAACAAATTTCAACTTACGTAGCGAAACAGGAAAGCGACGAGTCTCAAATAAGACCTCGCAATTTGATCATGTAAACTTTAATATTGCGGAACCATGGATTAGCAGGTATGTCGGTTAGGATGGATTTATAATGCCTTGTTGTAAATTGATCAGACCACAGATAACGCTAAGAGATCCATAGCAGGAGTGTAAAATAAGAATTCTACTAATGTAACTATTGAGGTGACTAAATGATCCGCCAGATTGTTGCCATAGATACCACTATGCCCGGGAATCCAAACAAATTTAACAGTCACTCCAAGCAGAGCTATTTTATAAATAATTGATGGTAAACTAGAATTCAGTTGGGAGTGCTGTAATGCTAGCAAACAACTCTTAGAATCAAAGTGGAGAGATACGAATATCACTGTACATGGAAAGATGAAAAGAGAAATAACATAACAAAGAACTGAAGTATATCGTAAACAAAGAAGGGATCGAGTGAATAGTTTCAGAAGAAATTTACGAGAAATAAACATTCTCCCTATACATAAAGGAGGAACTTTTGCCTCCATCTCGAGAGCAGATATAGCAGTAGCACAAAGTGCTCTTAGCGTTCCTAAAGATCTGCGCTAGTGCTCGTTTTGGATTTTATTTAGACTGTAAAGACAATGATTAGAAGCATTCCTAAAATAAAACTACCATAGTCGAGAATAGGACGTACGAAATTTTTATACAAAAGTAGTAAAATTAAAGAGTTCCCGGCCCAAGGAATGTGACTTAGTGCTTTTAGAAGACTTATTCTTTTACAAGCTTTAGTATTACTTTCTCCGTATGCAGTCTCCAAGTTAACCCCCGTTAAGAAGAAATCCTAAGTACTGATGATAACGAACAAATGAGATTGTTGTTATACTTAAGTCGATGTGAAACGGTATTTATGGTTTTATATAAGAATATCACTGAGCCACATTTGTTTTGGGATAGTGTAAGATCTGATTCAGACAATACATGGACTATGAATGTAAAGAGTTCAGATAGCATCATCTAGATTAGATAAAATAGTCACTTATCTTATCCGCAGAGAAGAAACATTCAAACGAGAATGGGCTAAATACAACAGTATGCACTCTCACGTAGAAAAATTTATCAAAGATCCCCCACCTACACGTCCCTGCAGCAGGAAACCAGCGTAGCTGACGACTAACGAGCTACAGAGCAGTGTCGACGCACCTACGAAATGGAAGGAAATATTGGTTAAGCAGACTCCAACAAACGGACTATTAATATCAAATCCGGCTAGCAGGGTGCCAGGATTTGGTCTCAACAGAAAAACCTGGTGCAATTTAAATCGCGTCAGAACCAACCAGGGTCGTTGCAAATATTTAATGAACAAATGGAAACTGTCGGAAACGGAGCTGTGCAGCTGTGGCGAGATCCAAACGATGTCACACTTTATCAATTCGTGTAAAGTAAATAGCTTTAATAAAGGACTGATTGGGCTACATTCACTAGAAGAAGGCGCAGAAGACTGGCTGTCCAACGTAAATTTATAATGCAGAATATCTCTAAATAAGCGCGTAATTGATACGATAATAAATAATAAATTCACTTATCTGGAAGGGACATATTGAGATGTTTAAATACTATGTTGAATTAAACGGAGCCGAAAACCGACCCTTGGGGACATACCTAAGTACATTATGCGAGTTGTTAGTTACGTATTAGAATGAAAATAAGCTGTCATTTGGTGATAAGGTTACACAGTGCTTCTTTGAATGGGAATCTGACATTCAAATTCGTAGAGACTCTTGTAAGACAATAATTGAGATGTTATCGAGAGGCTTATTTATGTCCAAAAAACAAATTATTAAGTACTTCTTAAAAATGACAGATTTATAGATATCACCCACTAAATGCGTCACGCAGTTTAAACAGCTGATGTTACTACGGAAGCTGTACATTTCACATGGAAATAGACGACGATTTTCCAACAATTTTATTACCCTCACTAACATTTACTTTTTCCTTCAGTTTTCCAATATTACTTTAAACTATTTTTTTAAAATTTAATTCAGAACTTGCGCTTCAAAAAAAATTTCCGACTAACTAAACAATTCATTCGCTATAATTTTTCCTCTATACTTTAAGCAGTTTTTGCAAATTTAGTAATTAGCATCGTGTCGCTAACACGCTTCATATTAAAAAATAATAATGTCAATACATTAATTTTAACAAATTTTTTACAAAAAAAAAATAAATAAATAAAATAAAATCGTAGATAATCTAAAACTCAGCTTATTACGAAGAGCTTAATGAAATTTAAGTTTTGACAAATTTTCGCTTTTCGAATTTAACTAAATCTAACGTAATACTTAAAGTTATATTAAACCATTATATATCGGAGAAATAATATTAATCTATCTATGTATAAAATATATGCTAGTAATGCAAATATAAAATAATCTCACCGTCTTCGTGTGCACACAGCATATGAACAAAAATATAGTTATCAAAATTTAATCAATGCAAAAAAAACTTAAAACGCAAAGCGTAAAAACGTTTAAGTTATCTTAATGAGATTGTATCTTCATTTTTTCACATTTAATTTTAAATTACGGCTATATACGTAACGAAATACAGATAATAATTTTATTACGTGTTTTCCCCTTCTATATATATATATATATATATATATATATATATATATATATATATATATATATATATATAAATACATTACCAAAGATATTTCCCGTAAATTACATACGATTAACATATTTTCTTCGCTCATTGCCCCGTGCATGAAATGTTTGCAGAATATTTTACGACGCTAAGATTGTTTTAATTTTTTTGCTAACCAAATTTTGAAACAGTCTATATATTTGATTGTAATTGCACGATTAAGCATCCTTTAATATTGTTGTCTATACACTTCTTCTTCTAGCGGCATCTCCTTCACATGGGTTAGCCAACATCATGATGTAATATTTTCTATTCCTAGTGAAAGCGCCAAGGAGATGGAAATGATTAAAATTGGTAGAAAAGAACAGTTTAAACATTAGGCGATGATATATTTACTGTATTTTGCAGCTTGTGTCGCACCTGTAGTTTTGCAGCGGAAAATGGAATCAACAGCACTTTTCATTATCTAATGCTTACAAATTACTAAATATTTTCCAATGCAAGAAGTTGAATTTCAAATTTCCTCATTAATGAATAATTTAGAACGGTTATTTTTAATCCCTTCGAATTATTCTATCTGTCACCGCATCCTAAGTAAATATTTGAAACAATGGAAGAAATGAATTTATTCGCTAATCCCTCGTGTATTATTTCAATAACCTCAAATTGTAAGAAGGACGGAAATCATTAATCGCGAATAGGAACCACCGAATATACGGTAACGCATTACCATGTCATAGGATCTATGTTAATTCAAGAAACTTATACGAACTCTTTTTACATAACCGCACATATTCGCTATATCAACGCAGAACACAACAGTCACAGTAAAACAACCGAAAACTACGTGCGCGTAATATAGAAAAAGTTCAATATACGGTCAAATTTTATTTAAAATCTGATTATATAAAAGTTATTTTAACAGTTCCTCACTACTGAATCGTCTCATATTGTTAACATTATCGAGTCAGGCACATTATTAGAGCGGCTACTGATGGAAAGTCTCAGGCAGATGATTCCAGTAGTGACAGGGTAGTAAGCACGAGGGGCAGAAGGACAGGTTGGGAACTGACTATAAATCTCTGCTTTCTTAAGACTGCTTAACAACCCTTGGCGAATTGAGACAATATGTCTCACCTGCTAAACCAATAGTAAACTCCTGCCTTGCAGTTAGGGTTTTTACCCAAAGGCTGTGGGAGACAACCCTAAAAAAATTCGGTGGAAGGAAACGGGAAACCACCACCGTAAATTTCCTGGTATAAAATATGGCATGTGAAAGATCTAAAATTTATGCTGCACCCATGGGCCACACTAGGAACAGTATTAGGCAATGGACGATCCTGCGCAGTAATGCAAAAGGATTCGAGTTCCCTTGTACCAATTGTGGTACAGAACGCTGCAGGAAGGAACACACATGCATCGGGAAGACGACTTTTTGAAACTACAGAATCGGAACATGGAACATAAGAGCAATGAAGTCGGGAAAATTAACAAACCTAAAACAAGAAATGGAAAGAATGAATGCAGACATCCTCAGAGTAAGTTTAGTTAAATGGTTAGAAAGTGGAGACATATGCAGCGAAAACCATAGATTTATACATAGTAGCGCTACTAAGAAAACGGGAGCAGTTGGATTTCTTTTAAATAAACGCGCAGCAAATAAAGTCAATTGCATTTGCGGATATAACGAAAGAATCAGCTTAATATAGATCGAATAACGAGCGCAAGGAGAACGTCTAGTAAATTTTTGCATCTGTCATGATTTAATAATAACTAACACAATATGTGAGCAGCCAAAAAAGAAATACACTTGGACAGCTCCTAATAAAATCGAAAGATACCAATTGGACAATATCCTAGTATGCAATCAAGTAAAGTTACCCAGGTGCGGATGCAGAATCGGATCATATTCTAGTAATAATGACGATCCAATTACGTATGAGAAAGAAAGTAATTAACACCACGTACAAACGGTGGAATATAAAGAAAATTAAAGACGTCCAAAAGTTACAGAAAGTATTTAAGTAAGAAACTGATGAAGAATTAATACTGAATTTTTGATCTCTGGAAACATAGATGAACAATAAGAACAAATAGAAAAAGAAAAAAAAAAACAATTTACAAGACATGGATAACTAAAGAAATATTGCAATTAATGGAGTTAAGACGGATAGCTAAAGTAAATAATAATCAGCAGGAATATAGAAATATGCTAAATAGAGAAAATCGGAAAGCTAAGGAAAAATGGATTGGAGACCAGTGTAAAACTATAGATGACAATATGAGAAATGGTAATACAGAAAAAGCTTACAACGATATAAAATGATTACTTTTGGGAAAAAGAAAAAACCTGATTACACTAAGAGACAAAAACGGTAAATTATTATTCGATAATAAGAACATTAATAACAGATGGAAAGAATATATGGAAGAGTTGTACAGCGGCGATCCAATAGATGATTCAATTTAAAAAGAATTTGCCGAATTAGAAGACGATGAGAAAGGTCCGCCTATATTAAAAAGTGAATTCGAGCGAGCACTAAAGGAGCTGAAAGCCAATAAAGCAGTATAAGTTGATCAAATTCATAGAGAACTGCTAAAATTATTAGGAGATAGATCGAAAAACATTCTATTTAATTTATTAAATAAAATATATTTGGAAGGAATCATCCCCAAAAGATTTCGAGCAGATTATACTAGTCACTATACCAAAAAAGCTAAACGCTCAGGATTGTAAAGACCACAGAACGCTAAATATACTACCTCATGCCCTTAAAATTTTGACGAGAATAATATATTATAGAATAGAATCCAAAATTGAAAACAAGCTAAAAGATGATCAATTGATTTTTCGGAGAAACAAAAGCGCAAGAGAAGCTATGCTCTACCTACGTTTGATACTTTAAAAAGCTTTTGAAATAGGAAAAAGGTTTATATATTTTGTAGATATAGAGAAAGTTTTCATATACTATTTACTACTTAAAGAAACATGGTATTGACTACAGAGATCGACGACTCCTGTTTAAAACCTACAGAAACCAATCAATTAGGTGAACAAAATGCAAAGATAGACAAAGGAGTACGTCAAGGCTGTAACCTTTCTCCGTTACTTTTTAACAGTTACATTAAAGAGGCAAATGGATTTTTTCTTAAAAAATAATAATGGAATAAATACTAATGGTAAAATATATAACACAATTAGATTCGCTGATGATATGGCAATAATAGCAGAAACAGATATGGGGTTACAAGAGTCTTTGAATGAGTTAAGCAAAGCACTACAACTAAAATGTAAAATGAAAATAAATACTGCAGAACAGAACAGAACAGTTTATTGAATAATTTACACTTATGACAAACAGTAAAAAGAGAAAAATGTGTACCGCTATACGCTTACCACACATCTACGTAAACAGAAAAATAATTTTAATTACTTAAGCATAATGATAATTACATACTAACAGGAAAATACGAAAAACCTGTCAAATAAAAACCAAGCACTTCTTCAAGTATTATTACGGTTAAGGTAATACATTGTGAAATTACACATAATTAATAAAAATTACAAATGATATGGGTTACATTAATAAGTGAACCTAAACATATTTAAAATGGACAAAGTATGAACTAGGTATACAAATATTTATTATAAATCTAGTTATTGCATTAAATTTAAAGCAAATTATGTTTAAGTCGCCTATGTTTATATCTGGTATACATGAAATCAAGCTGCTTGAAATCGTAATTTCCAATCGACGCAATTAATTCATTAGTGTGTATTAAGCATTTATCACAAAAATGATTTGCTAAATAAAGTACAAAATCTCTAATATAGGAAATTCTAAGATCAGCATGCATGTCAGCAATTTTTCTGTACCTGGGTGCATCTAGAATACATCGTAGACATCTATTTTGCAGAAGCTGCAACTTATTGTAAGTAGCAACAGAAATTGAGCTCCAAACTGGGCAGGAATACGTAATCACCGGGCGAACAAGTGTTTTGTATAGCATTAATTTATTATTAATGTTAACATGCGACTTGCGGTTAAACAAGGGATAAATCGTACATATAGTTTTGGAAAAATTATTATTCTCATCATCAGTACGCACATCGTTGCTACGAGTCTTAACTGCAGAGGAATAAGACTTATTATGTCTATTTAGAATGCTATTAGGTAAATTTACATTAGTATTTAAACCTGTTTGACGCTGTGTATTGGAGAAACCTGTCTTCGTAATGGAAATATGTTTTTTATACTTCGCATTTACAATTTTTTGTATAATACTACATTGTTCAGAATTAGCAGAATGTTCCCCATGACAATTGGCACATTTTATAATATTAGTGGTACAAGAAGAAGTTGAGTGGGACTTACTACATTTAGAGCAGAGCAACGTTCGGGAAGCTGACAGTTTGGTGCTACATGACCAAACCTAAGACAACGAAAACATTGTAAATATAACGTTTTGTTTACTTATTTTTCCCATCTTATAACACATGAAAAAAGCGTCCTAATATCTAGAATGCTTTGCATAATTGTATTGGGCGGAAAAGTTATTAAAACACCGGTAATGGTGTTATAACAGTAGTATCATTTTTTTTATTGAATTGAGTAACTGAAACGACATCAACAGATGTTTTTAATTCTGCTTCAATCTCACTACTCGTAAATGAAGAGGGCAGACCCTTGAGAACCATTTTAATCGGTTTATGTTCTTTTGGTAAATGCGTATAAAAAGGAATGCTAGCGTTTTTAAGAAATGAAATTAAATTATTGAAGTGCAAAAACTAAAGTAATGGTATCTTCAAAAAATGGAAATCAAAGATTAAATATCATCTTAAATCAAGAGTTTAGATCAAGTAACGGAGTTCCCCTACTTAGGAAGCATAATATCCTCAGATGGTAGAAGTATGAAAGATATAAGGAGAAGAATAGCCCTAGCGAAAAACGCGTTTATGAAAAAACCGTTCCTCAATCGAAAAATATGTCAATTAATACCAGAAAACACTCCGGAAAAAACTTTATCTGGAGTATGGCATTGCATGGATCGGAGACATGGACGGATTTAAAGGAGAAAACGATAAGCTCAGAGCGTTTGAAATGTGGTGGTGGCGCCGAACGTTAAGAATACCTTGGACGAATAAAATACCTAATAACGAAGTTTTACAACCGATAAACGAACGTCGCGAAATAGATAAAAAAGAGAAGAAACGAAATGGTCGGGAATTTCATCAGATAGTCGAAATGGAGATGACAACGAAATGTTTTTTCCGAAATCGAAAAAAAGATGTCAAAAAAGAAGTAATAATAGATACGCGATTTTGGCAACTAACGGTGATATAACAGATGACGTTATAAAAACGGAAAAACTTCCAAAACCAGCTCCAATTACCGTTTATGCAGTCAAAAATTATACGAAAATGTTGATGGATATCGCGTTTGTGATTCCTACAAACGAAATTCGCTGCAGGTCGCTTATCGATAAAAGAATTGAAATAAAAACAAATTGACAATTATCGTAAATTAATTCACTACCTACGAGAACAGGAAATACAACATCACACGCACCAGATTAAATCGGAACAATGCTTCCGAGTGGTAATAAGAAATCTATATCACTCTATAGAAATTAATGACAGAGTATCAACCTTGGTACAATATGACCATTAGCCTGTTACCGGTTCTCTCCAAAGTATTGGAAAAACTACTTCTCCGGAGAATCAAACCAATTCTTGAAGAAAAAAGTGATAACAGACTATCAGTTCGGATTCAGGAATCACCATAGCACCATTGAGGAAGTACATAGAATAGCCGACATCATAAACAAAAGTTTCGAAGAAAAGAAGTATTGTTCAGCGGTATTTCTCGACATCGAAAAGGCCTTTGATAAAGTCTGGCACGTTGGCCTATTGTACAAATTAAAACTTAAATTACCTCACGAGTACTACCAGCTAATGAAGTCATACCTAACAGAAAGATATTTCCATGTTAATGTTAACGGGAATTACTCACGAATTCATTCAATACAATCGGGAGTACCTCAAGGCAGTGTACTCGGACCAACACTGTACCAGCTCTATACATACGACTTTCCAGTTAACGAAAATACAAACACAGCTATGTTTGCCGATGACACCGCTATTCTCTCGACTCATCGTGATAATAATTTAGCGGCCGAACAACTTCAAAACCATCTACTACACGTAGAAAAGTGGTTTAGACTGTGGAAATTCAAAATTAACGAATCAAAATGCAAGCAAGTTTTATTTACTTTAAATAAAAGCAAAAATTTACCGATTAAGTTAAATGGGCAAACAATTTCCGAATCGTGTAACGTAAAATATCTTGGATTACACCTTGATAAACGGCTTACCTGGAAAAATCATGTTATTGCTAAACGTAAACAGCTCAGCATTATATACCGAAATATTTATTGGCTGATGGGCAAATATTCAACACTGTCGTATGAAAATAAAGTATTACTATATAAAACAGTCTTGAAGCCAATCTGATCATATGGTATCCAGAATTGGGGTACAACGAGCAACCCTAATTTAGACATAGTACAAAAATTTCAATCTCAAGTATTGCGGAATATCGTGTCAGCGCCATGGTATGTCCGCAATGACGACATACACAAGGATCTCCGTATACCGTCTGTTAAAGAGGTAGTCAAAAGCTGCGCTGGAAGATACTTGCATCGACTTCAAACCACATCAATCCACTAGCAGTCAATGTTCTATGTAACGGCGTGCAATTCCAACGACTGAAGAAACGCAGTCAGATCGAATTGGGAAATCGACCGCAGCGATCAACTAGTTTATACATTATATATTATATATCATATATTATATTATATTGTATAATAATAATACTAAGATAAATTAAGGGATACGACCGTTAGGAAGTGTCCCGTTATAGCTTTTTAAACAGATCAGTGCTGCCTATTGTTCAACCGAACAGATTGCACGCATCTTTGCGTTAAAAAAAAAATAAAATAAAATAAAGTCAAGCATATAACAAATGCTAAGCACAGAATAGCAAAACAACCACTGTCGCTCTTTTTGTGGATGTAGAACCCCAGGAAAATAATTCTGACATATTTAAAGTACAATCGTTATTAAATATAAAAGTAAAAATAGAAACGCCGCATAAAAAAGTATTATCATTGCCAAAGATGCGGTCATGCAAAAACTTATTTTAACAGAGCATATGCTTGTGTTAAATGTGGCGAGGACCATGCATCGAGCAACTGCAATAAACAACAGAACGAAGCGCCAAAATGCGCTAATTGTGAAGGAAGCCATCCTTCAAATTGTGAAATCTACAGAAAATTACAAATCATCAATTATCGTCCAATTTCTGTACTCTTTTAAATAACAACAATAAAACGGAAGTAAACCAGAGTACAAATCCACAGTCAAGGACTAGCTATGCACGAATGTTAACTTTGCAAAAAAATAAAGAAAAACCTCAAGGATACCCCCGACAATGAAAGCGCTAATAACATTGAAGAATTACTACAGACATTCATAACTGAAATTAAAACGCTCTTTCTCAGTATGATGGAGCAGGAAGACCAGCTACTGAGCAGTATCATAGCCATGTTAAATAAAAAATGAGAAATTTAAAAATCGTATCATGGAATGCAAATTCTACTTTAAACCATTTATGTGTCAGGTCGATATTCTTCTCTTATCGGAGACACATCATACAAATACCAGATTCGCCAATTTCATGGGATACAACTCATATTTTACTAATCATCCGGATGGTAGGGCGCATGGTGGTACCGGCAACATAATAAAAAGTGAAATAAAAAATTATGAACTAAAAAAATATAAATTACATTATCTAGAAGCAACCAGTGTAGTACTCAATAAATATTATCGTCCCAGTAGTTTACTGTCCTCCGAGGCACAATATAAAAAAAACTGCCGATTTTTTCAAAACTTTAGGATGTAGATACTGCAACGCCACTAACACACCGTCTGATAATACATATCCAGATTAGTGTGACGTCACATACAATTGTTATTATTATGGTTTATTATTAAATTGTTGAAATTAAAACTTTATATATATATGTTACCGCTTGCATATCAAAGCAAGTCTGTATCTCAATGCCGTGAGGTTTTAACTAAAGACTTGGAACATTGAAATGGTTATTTCCAGTTTTGGAGACTACGTATAAATCTGCATAAAACAGAATCATTATTATTTCATTTAACAACGCACATGAGTGATAAGATAAACTTTAACGCCAATCCTAGATACCTTTGTGTTACGCTGGATAGATCATTAACATACAGACCGCATATTGAAAAGTTGGTACAGAAGATAAAAACCAGAATGGGTTTGGTAAGAAAACTTGCTGGCACGGGATGGGAAGCAACAGTAAAGGTATTAAGAATAACAACTCTAGCGCTTACTTACTCAGTGGCAGAGTATTGCGCACCTGTTTGGTTGAACAGTGCACATACAGAAAAAATAGACGTCCAGCTGAGAGCAGCGTTGCGAATAATTAGCCGCACATTAAAGTCGACTAACAAAGACTGGGTACCCGTTCTTGCACATATCGCTCCTCCTAAAATAAGGCCGGAAGATGCGTTTAGCAAACTTTGGGAAAATTTCTCAGTCTCACATAACTGTCTAATGCATAAAGATAAAGAATACACACCAGTAAGAGCATTAAAATCAAGATGGCCACCCCGTTGAACAGCAGAACATATAAAGAGTATACCACCAAACTAGAAAGTAAGATGGAAGAATGAGTGGATAAACTGCAAAGCTACTAATGCGGACTTGGTACATAACCCTCCTATGGAACCCCCGGGAATGGACCTACCAAGAGAGGCATGGTGCAGAGTAAACAGATTTCGCACGGGACAGGGTAGGTGTGCTTACACTTTAAACAAGTGGAAAATGATCCCGAGTCCCAGGTGCGAATGTGGAGAGATCCAAACCTTTGGATCATCTATATAATTGTAAGATTTTCTCAAATCATGATATGATTAATAGACACGATGTGCATAACATCACGAATAACGCGTTACAGCACGATTTTCAAATACGTTTATTAAAACTAAAACTGAAACTAACTTGAATTAATTTGAACTAACTAAAAATTAGACTGAACATCTTTTATACTAAAAAATATGCATATATACACCCACATATACATATATATGGATTGGAAAAAATGATTATGACGGTATGGTAGGTAGAAGGAAAAGAGGCAGGCCACCAACAAGATATATAGACAGAATTAAAAGAATCGCTGGCACCGCATCAATACGAGAAAAGATGGACCGGGCAGCAGATCGAACTACATGGCGGCCAAACACGTTCGTTTATGAGGATTCATAGGGTCACGATGCTCGAAACGAGCCACCGATGATGATGATGATACATATATATCCATGCCTAATTAGAACTTTCTAGATTTTTCTGGAAAGATTCGTTTATTATTATGGTATATATTATGGAACTTCTAGAAAAATCTTTGTACATTTACGTATGTGTGAGTGTATTTTTTGATTGTTTTAACATAATTTTTGATATCCAATCATAAACGTAATTTTACCGGCTTCGCGTGGAGCATCTCACGTATAGTAATTATTTTCTACTTTTTGTATTACCTTATTATTTAATTTCAATTCTTTTGTTTCAGATCCTGCTCCCTTCCCTACCTCATTTAGTTCATTTAACATAATTTGTAATTCCTCCACCCGTCGGCAAATCTAAGATTGTTCAAAAATTTTCCATTTATTTTAATACCCATATTTTCCCAGTCTAATTTCCTAAACACTTCCTCTAACGCTGCGTTGAACAATATTGGTGAAAGCGGGTCCCCTTGTTTTACTCCTCTCACAACCCCAAAATATCTTCCAGTTTTATCAGTTATTATTGTTGCTCTCATTCCTGCATACATACCCCTTATTATTGCTCTATGGTTTTCTGGAAGCCCAGTGCTGTTAGTAGAAAATTGTGATCAAGCGAATCGAAAGCCTTTGTGTAGTCTATGAAAACTAAATTTAGATTTATTTGAAATTCGTTGAACTTTTCCATCAATTGATTTATTACCTGTAGATGATCTATCGTTGAATATCCATTACGAAAACCTGCTTGCTCCGGAGATTGTTCAGCATTTATTATATTTTTGATTCTATTTGTCAGTACTTTGGAAAAAACTTTAGATAAGGTAGAACCCAAACAAATTGTTCTATAATTCTCTATTTTTTTTTATTTCTTCTTTTTTATAAATTAGAATAATATTTATGTCTTTCCAAGCCTAGGAAAAAATGTCAGTATCTTTAGATCGTCCGCTGTTGCCGTCGGGGAATAGACCTGTATTATTAACGTACTACCTTTACCTATTTTGAAACTTACTAACGCAATCCTGTCCGTGTAGCCTTTATATTCGATTAATCTTTTCTTCCAATACGATATTCGATTTTTCATAAAGCCAATTCCTCTCTGACCTTTATCATTTTCTGTCCAACATAAGAGATTTCCAAACTTTAAAATTGTATTCCCCTGTTTCCTTGTTTCTGCCAGTCCTAACATATTCAGGTTACTTTTGTTAAATGCTTCATTTAATTCTACCAGGTTTTCATTAGTTTTAAGTGTTCTTACGTTAAAACTAGCTATTTTAATTTTATTTAAATAATTATCATTAAAAGTATTATTTTTAGATTTATCTTTGATAGCATTCGTTTTATCCTTATTAAAATTAATAAAACAACTTTTATTACTCTTACCCTATTTATTGTAGTGTGAGGGGTGTAGTCTGATTTGCCCTGGCTAACCAGGATCGACCAGGCAAAGGTTCGAGTTCGGCCTTACAAATCATTTATTTTTATTTGAACGCGTCGTTCGTAACTGACGACACATTACCTATTATTAATTTCGAATTCGAAACGGTATATTTAGTAATACCGGCTTGTTACGATTTCTTGTGTTGCTGCTGCTGATGACGTTGTTTCGTCATATGTTCGATGTTGTCCGCCTGTTGTGTAACCGTATCTTTGATCAACTGTTCCAACTGCATTGTATTATCTAATCTTACAGTAGACGCGTCCGTAGTCCGTTTTACGTATGTCTTCTATTCTCTTTTCCATATGAACGCCAACTTCCCGTTTTTCCCTCTCGTTTCGCTGCTAACAGTAGTCTCGTATCCATTTGTAAGATCTTCATTTATATATATATATATATATCTCTAGCTGGTATCGAT
Source organism: Coronaproctus castanopsis (assembly GCA_032883995.1). Taxonomy (NCBI): domain Eukaryota; kingdom Metazoa; phylum Arthropoda; class Insecta; order Hemiptera; family Monophlebidae; genus Coronaproctus; species Coronaproctus castanopsis. Next base: position 112,073,137 of record CM065053.1, read on the forward strand.
CCTACATCATTGCTATTTAACTTTTTCCTCTTCGAATTTATTATCAGTTGGGATTTTTTTTTCTCGACTGTTTAATTTCATAATTACTGCGGCTAACTTATTTCCCTGAACCGGCAGCCGATGTACCGACTCCGCCAATTGCACATCGAGTTTCTGTGCTATCTTTGTTATATTCTCTTTTATATTTTCGTTTCTTTTATAAGACACACCGTGAATAATCACGTTATCCCTTCTCAAATACTGATTTGTTTTCCTTATTTCACGACGTAACCATTCGTTTTCCTTTTTTATCTCTTCTATTTCATTCCAGAATATTTCGTTTTCATTTTTTAGAGACGCTAATTTTATATTGATATTATCGATTTTAATATTCGTATTATTACATACCGTTTTAATTATTTCTTTAATTTCTTTTCTGCTCTACCCGAACTCTTGTTGACGTTAGGACCGATGAAACTTTGTCATCGGATCACTTATCAGTTATGCTAGAAGTTAGTCAACATGTAGTCAGGAAAATTAATAAATTAAAATTGCATAATAAATACACAAACTGGTATGTATTTCGAAATCAACTTGAACGCACGGTAAATCTAGAAATACAGTTAAAAACTGAAAAACAAATAGAAGAATTCATAGAGTATTTTATTAGTTATACAACAGGCTGCATGGGAATCTACCCCAAAAGAAAACAACCATTTGCTTATTATCCGAATAGTTAAAAAATCAGTCCAATTAAAAAGAAAATTAAGAAAACAATGATATACTTCAAGAAATCCCATTCATAAAACAGCAGTAAACAGACGAAGTTTTTAAAAAAATTATTGCAAGATTTGAAAAACACATCATTGAAAGAAAGTTTGAAAAATCTGTCGCACTTATCGCACCATGACTACTCGTTGTGGAAAGCAACAAAAAGTTTTAAAAGACCTGTACAAGCGGTAAATCCGATAAGGAAATTGGACCCAACTTGGGCAAGGACCAACTTAGAAAAAGCAGAAAAATCTGGGAAACATTTCGCAAATTTATTCCAATCGCATCCTGGAAATACAACGTTAAACTCAGATACTAATTACTGTTATGATGTTTACAAACCAATAAAACTTACATCTTTAGGTGAAATTAATAATGTGGTGAAAACCCTATTATCGCAAGGATTTTAAAAGAATTGCCACGAAAAAGTTGTGTACTACTGACGTATATTTTCAATGCAATGATTCGGCTACGGTATTTTCCTGTACAACTAAAATTGTCAGATTATCAGTATCAAAAAAACCCACAGAAATCACCAACAGAACCGAAGAGCTAAATCTAAAACTGAGACAGATGTACTGGTTATTAAACAAGAAATTGGAAGTGTCCGCTGAAAATAAATTATTGATTTACAATCAAAAGTTGAGATCAGTTTGGTGTTATGGCTGCCCATTATGGGACTGTTCTAAAAACAGCAACATATTGATTATTCAGCGGTTCAAGAATAAAATCCTCCGGATGGTTGTCAATGCACCGTGGTACATAACCAACTTAACGCTCCACGAAGACCTTGGATCAAGTTTGTTCTGGAAGTATATCTAGCGACGCAAAAAATTATGCTCATAGACTAGAGGTGCAACCAAACAACATGGCGATCGAGTTACTGGATAATTCGCTAGAAGATCGTCGGCTTAACAGAATCAAGCCGATGGACCCAGCCTAAGAGATAAATTTTAATAACTGTTTTTAGCACTTACTGATGGGTAGGCTGCCAATCATGTCATCTGCATAAAATATTAAAATTGCCAAATAGCTACCATTAGGTAGGTGCAATTTAACTGAAGGGGAAAAAATAAAATTAATTGAAAGAATGATGAACGGAAGGACGAAGTAAAGGCAGGCCACGAATTGTATATATGGACCAAATAAAAAATGGTGAAACTTATGTCATTATAAAAGCACGAGTATGCTCCCGTAGAAGGATCTAATCTGCTATATGTTACTCACCCACCAACCGATAAACATTAAAATTAATTATGAAAGTTCTAGTGTTGCAGATATAATAGAAATTTAAAGTAGCGTTACGACAATAATAACAAATAACACTCACTCTAAATTTTTCAAATAACTAAAAAGTTCAAAAAATACTTAATCACTAGGTAATATTCTGAAAGATTTTTTCATTACTCCATGTTGTCACTTTTTATTCATCCATTCAGTATTCACACTTATACAGATACGTGCGCTCACGCACGGTAAACAAATGGATAAGTGCGTCTAAAACTAAATTATTTGTATATAAAGAACCCGTATTTATAGCGCAGATACACTGCATGAAATATGCTGATATAATGATGAAGAATCAAATAAAAATGGAAAAGAAATCCGTCAAAATTTTCTTTAAGAATAAATTATTCCGGTATTAAAATATGAATACAAATTTTTGCCTATAGTGACAAAAGTAGCATTATGAAGATTCACAGCTATCACAAAACAGTTGCCTGTTCAATTCAAATATACAAACAAGTTTTAATTACAATTTCATAAGTTTGACACAACATTCCGTTCAAACAAAATATTTTTAACATAACTTTATATTTTTGCATATACATATATTGGAAGAAGATAATCAAAGTAAAAGATGTTGATTGAATTAACAGTGAGTATATTGAACATATTGTACTAATGATAAAGAATTTATATAGAAACAATAACAATGTAATTCGAATGGACAAAACAGTATGATCTGCTGAATTGTACACTAAGGAAGGTGTGAAGCAAGTATGTATTCTATCACCGGTTCTATTTAACCTTTATATAGAATACATTATGAGAATGGTAATGCCTTAAAAATGGAATGGAGGAGTATCTACAGATATCCAACTTACGATATGCGGACGATACAACACTTATTAAATCTGACCTTGGCTAAATGAAAATACTTCTAAAACAAAATCGAACGTATTAGTCGAGAATATGGACTTAAATAAATAAGTCCGAAACAAAAGTAATGTTCATAGACACAGGAAGACTCGTAAAATTTAATGACAAAATTTTCGCAGGATTTGAAACAGTAAACGATTTTGTGTACCTAGAATCCCTAATCAATAGTGAAAGGAACTCAGAAAAAGAAATAAACTGTCCCGTTGAAATGGGTCGCTGTGCTTTGATAAAACCAAGCACGATATGGAAGAATGGCTCTTAAGAATGTTAACGTAAAATTTTTCGATAGTATTTTATGGAGCGGAAACATGGACGTTAAATAAAACTAGCCTACTCCGACTTAACAGTTTCGAAATGTGCTGCTGGAGAAAACTTCTTCACATACCATGGACCGCGAAACGAACAAATGCTTCCAGAGCAGAAAAACTGAACGTAACGGTTAGCTAATATGGCTATTATTAGAACGATAAAATATTTTGGCCGTATCGTACGTAGTGAGCGGAACGGAGTTATTAATAGTGCAGGGGAAGATTCAAGGAAACAGACTGAAGGGTCGACCACCGCATGGGTGAACAGATATAATAAGAAACTAGAGCGGATTAACACTACATCAGTGCGTGCGATGGACACACGACAGAAAAGTCACTGTATGATCACGATGCCCCCTTGGGGTAACCGATTAAGAAAAATATTAAATAAATTGTTAACACACGACTTTTCAACTTAAAAATAATACTAGAAACCCAATATCCCTTGAAAAATAGATGAACAAATATTTAAAACAAAAATTACTATCTATCTATCTATATATATATAACAAAACAAAATAAAATCAAAGTTAATCACTAAAAAATTTTTTTATTACACAAATACGTACACGAAGCTTTTCGACTATTAAGTCATTATCAAGCTATAGCTTGATAATGACTTAATAGTCGAAAAGCTTCGTGTACGTATTTGTGTAATAAAAAATTTTTTAGTGATTAACTTTGATTTTATTTTGTTTTGTTAATTCATAAAATCACTACTCTCCAATAAATCAACATATATATATATATATATATATATATATATATATATATATATATACATATATATATAAACATATAAGTATTGGAATTTTTAACCGGATATATAGCAAAAACCCTATCCCCATAAATATTTCCTCCAATATCAGTTTGCGTGCGCATATATTGAAGAAAATATCAACGATACATGTTTGTACATTGGTTGAGAAATAAAGTCAAATGACGTACATTCCATTAAAATATATAAGCGTATACGTATAATACCCAATAGGTGAACTGACATTGAATACAATCTAGTAGTCAGTTTATTCGAAACCCATTAATCCAAACAATCATCACAGTTTTTTTTTCAACATTGTGACTGAACAGACATTAATATATATTCAGTAATCCGGCAATTCGTTTTAGTCCATTACTTATACGGACAAAGTGAATCGTGGCAAGTTCTAAATTTGTAAATTTAAAAATGTACATATATATCCTAATCTATTTTCTTATCTAACGGAAATGACAATAATAAGTGCATATAGATTGTATAACTATTGTGTGAACAAACATTATTTTCAATTTGTACAAATACACAATAATTTAATAGCTTTTTTAAAACAAATATTTATTAATTCCCCATTAAAATTATTGAAAATAATTAGATTTCCGTGACATAGTATGTATAGTCACATCTCTGAATCCTAAAATACGTATTAATAATGATAGTTTCTCTAAAAATTTAAAACGAAAATATAAATTCATATTAAAAAAACTTTTTACCACGCATTACCCTTATAATTATAGTAAATAACAAACAAATTTATCACAATTCAACTTTCGAACATTATAAACCAAATGTAAACGGAACTTGCCTAGTATGACTGATAGATGTAAAAACTTAAAAACCCGCGCTCGCTTTATCTAAAATCAACAATTTTACAAACTTTTTAGTACGTATTAAGTTGGTTTTAAATGCGTTCTGACTGCGCACTTTTAGCATAGAATAAATATATTTATTCATCACTGTTATTTCAAAACCTTTTACAAGAAATTAAGTAATAATGCAACTCGGTTTTTTTCATTCCAAAAAGGAAAAGGGGGAATTACTCATCTTTAATTTCTATATATTAACATGAAATAATATATAATTATCTGAAATATTATAAAACAAAAGTTCGCGACAATCGTTTATAATGAAAAAACGAAGTTACGCTTTTTCAAAGTAAAACGTACTAACAAACAATAACTATCTCACCGCGCAATAATATGCAACAATACACATCTTCATTCAGCAAATAATGAAAACATTGTATAAGACTTCGGCATCGAATGCGCATATGTATATAAACACAATTTAAATTTTGTCAGTTTTCCAAATACAGACACTAAACAGATTTATTAGGTTTTACGATTTACGCAATATTTATCTTTTATATCATTCGGATGAAAATTCATAACATACAGATAAAAACATAAACCGTACGCCAGAAAAGAAATAATTGTAAAAACAAAAACTTAAAAAAAAAATCATCACACGAAGGACATTCGAACATTTTGTATTATTCTGTTACTTTGATTGTAGTAAAAGTTTAAACTTTCGTCAAATAAACATGTAAATAACAAAATTCATAAATGCATATATAAATATATATGCATATATAAATATATATATATATATATATATATATATATATATATATATATATATATATATATATATATATATATATATATATATATAAATACCAAAATTATGTAATTATAGAAACGACCATAACATTCTAAGAAAAACATTTAAAAAAATAACTGAAAAATACAACGCGTGATCAGTGTTACGATTAGAAACTAAGACGACCTATTCTTCTGTTTGGGTAATACAACAAACGGTATACATGTATAATCATAATCGTTAAAAGGACCGTCCATGCCTGACTTCTTATTGAATTTGCATAAAAAATGAATAATACAAGCCTTCTAAAAATTACAAAACTTTGTTAGTTTTAAAAATTAGTATACATCGATTTCAGAACATATTTTCATGTAATACAGATATAATATAAAACATCTACATAATACAATACATATACACGTATGTTTAGTGACAGATATATATCAAGTATCCCGTTAAGTTACGAGAATAAATAGATTACGAACGAACAGGAGTGTGTATATATATATATACACACACACACCATTTCATTATATTCATTTTTGTATCAACTTTCCATGCTACTGTTAAAATATTTCAGCATCATCGTGAAGGTGATAGTGAATCAGCGAGAATCAACTCCCGTGTTAAACCAGTTTGTTATATTTAGCGCGAAAGTACGTATTCTAAAAATAATAATCCATATCTATATTTTACATTTTATGAATACTAATGGAAATTGTTACAACGAAATACGTTAAATACGCAAATTAAATTATAACAAAAATCACCCAAATAATTAACGAATCATATATTTTAAACACTTGCTGCATAAATACTAAATATGAAGATTATTGTCTTCTCCTTAGGTATTACAAAATTATTACGTATTTAACAAGTATAATCTTGTGACCGTCAATGGAGAACATTTTTATTGGCTTCATGGTGAACATGTATCATTAATAATTGGTAATACAAGCCTTTGAGAAGCCGTAAAATTTACTACACGAACAAAATTTATATATCAGTGAACAAATAAAATATAATTAAAAACCTCACTTTTCAATTACGCTAAAAACATGCCTATAAATTTAAGTAAAAGGTTCGACGATACATGCTTATATATTACTAGACAAGAAGCCGTAAGAGAAATAAAAATCATACCATTTTTAATAATTATAATTAGAACAGGATTATCAATGATATATAATTGGAACTTTTGAAATATTAAAAAAAAAATTATGTATAACATAATTGCTACAAAAACACTTTATTTAAACAAGTACACATAGATTGAAAATAATAATAACTTATCGTTTTTTGATAGTTTTCCAATAAAGTCAACCACGTATACTATTAAAGTTACTGTCTTCTCTTTGGGTAATGCAATATAGAATATGTATAAAAATTCTATGTTGCGACCGTAAAAAGAGAAATTTTTTATTGGTTCCTTATTGAACTTACATTATTATGACCAATAATGCAAGCCTTCGAGAAACCATGAACATCGTTATTAATATTATTCTCAGCAATTTACTTAACAGGGGTCAATAACATAAATATTAAAATTTACTCAAATTTGATATTGATTTGCTATGTATTCTACTGTAATTACGTTACATGTAACAAATCTAATTTTTGTAATGTAACTGCGTACTCAATAAACGAAAAATAAATTACAGATTTCTTCAATATATAGCATTAATTTAAATATCACATTTCTTTATACTCTATTGATTAAATGCACGCACACGTTATGTATATTAAATATATGATCAGATCTATGCAATAAAATATCGAAAATATAATAATAAATTTGTCAAATTTGAAAAGAAAAATCCCAAATTACGTAAGTGTAAAAAATGTAAACCTCTAATTTTTATCATATAGGTAACTCTATACATGTTGTGTGTGTAAAAAATGAATTATTTTAAAGAACAAATAATTATTACAACGAATATGTAAAAGTTACAGTATACATTTTATAAATATATATCGCTCAGTTTATGTAAATTCATTTTAAATAACACAATTTAATCACAAGATAATCGCAAACTTATTTTCAAATTATAACACGTTTATAGGAACATAAAATTATAACACGTTTATATGAGTATAACCATATACCAGAATATTAAAAATTATGAATATAATATTGAGAAACACCGAAATGATTAAATTACGTATGATTATTCGTATACAATATTAGATTTATCAGAAATTGTATCACATATTTTATACACTAAAGACGTGATTGAAACACCGGAACCGGTTAGGATCATATAGAACTGAACAACCTGCATTTATTATTTCAAAATAAGGAATTTTCGAAACATTGAACATGATCGTGTATCAATTTGAATTTCTCGTTAACTTAAAAATTTAATCAACCTAGTAGAAATGAGCTGTTTACAATAAATTAATGTAAGTATAATTACATACCAGTATAAATGTCTAATAACGAGATCCTTTAACTTCTTTCAGTAAAAAGTAAATAGTAACATTTCCATTTGGAGTTGAAACAGTTTCTTCGTGAGTGATTAGAAATATTGCTGCAATTCCGTACAGCAATGCAGGGATACCTAAATAATATCTTCTTTTATACTACCACTTACTGAATTCGCTAAAACTATAAATTTATACATAATCAAACTAAAAATATATAGACTTATGTGAAACCAAAAATTACATATACAAAATAAATCAAGCTTAAGAATACATAATTACATACCTAAGTTAATACACTTTACTAAATTCATCATTCGATTGCTAAGGATTAAATTTTCTTCTAGACTTTTAGAACAATGATATTTAATATATGGGAAACAGCCAGTTCGAAGAACGATGTAGTTATAATCATCAACAAGCCAATTGAAATGAGACATTCCTTTTTGATCGTCGACAACGTCGACGTACTTTACAAAATACGAAGTCCATATAGGTTTATTGTGTTTAAGATGATACGTCAAAACTTCTGATGCTTTTGGTTTAGCAGATTTATTAAATAACCTCCCTAAATTTACGTTCATACAAATAACATTAAAATCTAAGAATTAAACATTAAAAAACCGACTTTTTAATTGTTAGTAAACTGGCAAGTGGCAACAAATTAAAAATGAACAAATAACCAATTAAATTACCACGTCCAGCATGCTTGATCCTTGGATGCATGGTATTCTTTAACTAAATATACGTGACTTTCTGCTTCAGAAGGTAAAATGAAATCGGGAAAACTTTACAGTATTTAATTTTTGCTGTTTAAAAAATACATACTTGATATTTTATATCTTTAATTAATTATATATTATTTTAATACATATTCTCATAAATTTATACTATGAGATCATTTTAGTTAAAGATTATTTTTAGTCACTAGTAATTCAATAATTAATAAAACTTCGATAATCAGAACAGCAGATCGACTCATCAGTTACCGTCATTTTAATTGAATATTTAACGTACCAGAGGATAAACATGAACTTTGAAGTCTTCAATTAATTAAATTAACGAGAATTGTAGATATTCAGTAGTAAGTAACGAGTATTTGGTTTTTTTTTGTGCACTAAGAAATTTATTTAATAAATTTGCTGAATTAGTAGTAATTCTAATTATTTTGAAACTATGTAGATCAATATTATATTATACACTAATTTATTATCTTTTAAGATTTTAGTTCAGACGTTTGATATCAAAATTATTATTTAATTTGGAATACCGTAATTTTATAGTACATATTCTTAGATATTTTATTATTTTATAGATACAATGACGGTGAAAGCTGCTGGTTATGTTATTTTTAGGGAGCTAAATAATTTCAGAGAATATTTACTATTACAGTCATCACGCGAACCTCATCATTGGACTCCACCGAAAGGTAAAATATAAATCTTGTGGCCATGTATGACAATTATTTCTTCAAAATTAGAAAATACTAATTTAGAAAACTTGTAAAATATTGTTTTATTTTGTGACAATTTACCCCAGGTCATTTGGATCCTGGTGAAGATGAATTAGAAGCTTCTCTAAGGGAATTACACGAAGAATCTGGTATCCACAAATCAGATATAGAAATATATTCAGAGTTTAAGAAAGTTATTGAGGTAAAGTTTTTTTTATGGTATAATAATTCAACATTACGAAATGTAAGTTTATTATATTTCACTGAACAGTTTTTCTGAACATGCAAGCTATTCGAAATAATTCAAGAAAAACATGTATAGATATGTGAAGTCGTGTATGGAAACTTAAATACATAGCTCTTAAACGGTTTAAATTAGTCATTTACAAAAAGCTGTTGTAGTTAATGCATCTAAATAATGAAAATTCGATATGAGAAATTCTTGAATTTACCTCGGTGATTTTGTTTTTAATTTGCATTAAGGATACATTTTTATTTATTTATACTGTCTAATATTTGTATTTCATAAATGTATCAATAAATAAATATCTACATATTTGAAATTTATGTCTGTCTTAATGAGTAAAAAATGAACTTATTACTTGGAATGCTAATGGCATTGTGCAACACAAATTTGAGCTATATTTAAATCAAGAAAAAATAGTTATATTATTAATATCTGAATTACATAAGGCTACTTGTTACCCACCATCCGGATGATACTATCCATGGAGGAATGACAATATTTAATATCAAACACTATGAAATTGATAAGTGTCAACAAACCTATCTTCCGGCTACCAGTATAAAAGTTCAATGCGTAAATAAAAAAATATAAATGTCTGTGATGTACTGTCCACCAAACATAAAATTCGTCACCATCAAATCAACTTTATTTTGTTTTCTTGGTAATATATACGTAGTGAAGGGGACTACAATGCAGAAAACACTTACTGGAGTTCGAAACTGGCTACGCCAAAAGGAAGAGAACTTAAGAAATCAATTGATTCCAACAGATGTAGCGCTTCAACGAGTAGATTGCCAACATGCTTGCCTGCTAACAGGAGAAAAATTACAGGCTTGCTAGATTTTTACATAGTCAATGGATTAACCTGAAACTACATTCTAACAGAATAAGAATTTCGTCTTTCATGGATCATTCTCCTGCAATTCTTATAATAAGTAATATTATAATAATAATAAAAAATAAATAAACCAAAACTACATAATAAACAAACGGACTGGGAATTTTTCAGAGAAACTGTTGCTAAAAAGAGTTTTTTCCTTAGTTGAATATCAAATTATGCCATGAGCTGAACGCTAAACAGTTGAATAAGTACATAGGCTTTTCATAAGTGTGGCATGACGGCTTGTTGTACCATATTAAAGAGATGTTTCCAAACCATTCGTATGATTTATTTTCGTCATATCTAGATGAAAGGTCAAACCAAATATAGTGATGAATTATGCAACATATATCCGATAAAGACAGGCGTTCCAAAGGGAAGTGTCTTGGGGTCATTATTGTATCTTATTTTACAGCTGATGTACCTGTTGATACATTCTTAATAGCGACTTTTGCTGATGATACGCACTTTTGAGTTCAGATGTAAGCCAAACAAAAGCAAGTCATAACTTGCAAAGAGCGGTGGATAAAATTATGTCATGGAGCAAGAAATAGGGAATTAAAATAAATTAAATAAATCAGCACATATAATGTTCTCAAATCGTCATATAAAGCCATTAAGCATCAAAATAGATAATAAGAGTGTACCCTTAAAAAAAAGATATTAAATACCTAGGCTTTTATTTATATCAAAAGTTAAAATGGTGTAAGCATATAGAAGGGCTGAACTCAAAATCAAAACTAAACAACTGTATTGGTCAATAGGAATGCAATCTCAACTTACTTTAAAGAACAAACTACTACTATACAACCAAATACTCGTTCCAGTGTGGGGTTATAAATATGGGGCAGCAGTAAAAAGAGCAGTATAATGAAAATACAAAAAATTAAAATATTACTACGTTAATCGTCAATGCTTCATGGTATGTAAGGAACAAAACTATACATGATGACCATGATATGGAGTACATAGCTGACGTTATTAAAAACATGGCAATCAAACGTCAGAAGCGGTTACATAGTCACATTAGCTTTTATTGAATAACTCGTCCTAGGTGCAAATTCTCAGACTGAGAAGAATTAAGCCATTAGACCTGGAATAGTCATGAAAATTATGTAATGGACTATGTACCCTTCACGTCATGATACCATCTACTGATAGCCCATTGGCTAGAAATTGATTTTAAACAAATGAATCTGGTTTAAATTAATTCAAGAAAATTTAAATGATTAACACAAATTAATCTATGCTGTTTGATGATTTAACAAATGATTTATGTACGGTTTGATTTTTTAAAATGAGATAGCAGAAATCCTCATGCTTTTGAAAAATGTGTAACCATAAAATATAAGAAATAAATGTAATATTTTGTAATTGGAAAATATAAAAGTATATAAATTCGTAAAAAAATTGAACTTTAAAATGTTATATCTTCTTTTAAGTTACTTATGAAAAATACTTTCCTTTTTGATTTTATAGTATGAGGTAAAGAATCGTTTGAAAACGGTAACATATTACATAGCTAAGCTCAATAACCCAAATCAATTGATCAAATTATCCGACGAACATCAAGATTACAAATGGTTACCGATCGCACAGGCCTGCGAAATATCCGGTTATAAAACAAGCTGTGATTTACTGCTTACATGCGATGAATATCTCAATAAGTGCAATCATTAAGTATGAATCGAGATTTTCTCCGTAAAGTATAATTTTGTCACCATTGTTCGTTAATTTAAAGTAAAATATAATGATGCACATCCTCATTCGCAAATTTGTCATTATTATTTTATTCGATAATGTTATTCTAGGCTTTTAAGTTTTTTTTTTTTTTTTTTTTTTTTTGTAAAAGTCGCACCCGCGTAAAAATTACTTATATTTGACTTGCAGAATACGTATGTTTAAAAGTTTTTCCCCGATGGTTTGTGTGGTCCCTGAAATTAGAATATAATGAAAAATACCATGAATTATGTACATTTACTAGAAAATTGTATATATACATATATATTAAAATTATTATTCAACTAGAATTTACCCATGGTTTCACTGGTGTAATTATTTTTTTAATACAATATCGTTGTCTCTTTCTTTTAGCAGTTATATATATTGGTGTATATATATATATATCCGTCCATTATTTCGGAAACACTCCTAACGCAACAAAACGTGGTTTTGTATTGCATTTGTTGGTAGTGAAGGTACACTCGAACCGCAAAAAGGCGTTAAATTTTAAATTATTACTTTTTAAAACTTTAAATTATCGTAATTTCTGTCCTATTTGTGATATCAATGTGAAACAAAGCTTAGAACGATCCTGATAATGTAGGCTATAAGCTGTGCGAATTTCATCATTATTGTTTTAATAGTTTCTTAATTAAATCGGGACAGACAGATAGATAAACCTTTTAAAAAGTAGATTTTCTGTTTATGTGTGATAAAAATAGCCCAATGCAGTATGAAAATATTCGTAAACCACAGACACTATAGTTTTATATATTAGTATAGATTAGAATATCCTTCCAGTCGCGCAATATCAACTTTCGACATATCATTATATATTTTTAAATGAAGTGTCGTTAACAATATTTTGATAGGCACTTTCGTTCCTTGGAATGCAGAATATAAGTATAGACACGAAAGGAACTAATGAGATGAAACGTAATATTTTTTGTAAATACAGCTCTTTAGACTACTCTGGAACATTTTTAATGTATTTATATAAATATTTTTCGAATTGTAATCTATGACACAACCTTTATTATAAAAACAGACAATTGGTTAATATTAATAGTTTGTGTACCCCATTGGAACAACATGATTGAAAGAATTTAGTAAATCATAATTTTTATTCGGGATTCAGTGTTTCTTATTATAATCAATAATGTGATTAAAGATAAAAACTTTAAAATATATTTTATGTAGTGCATAAATAACATTTTAAATTTACAAATTTTCAAGTTAGTAATATATTTAAATATATATATATTAAAATAAGTTTAATACCTTACGCTACTGTTCGGGTGAAATATTTAACAGTATCTAAAACTATTCTACTTAAATCGTCAATAATTGAATAGGCCATTTTTATATGCATCCATTGGTAATCATGAAAAGTTTCTGATATAATAATCGGTAATGTTGGATTTGATATCATACCACCCAAAATGGTGATATTCGCTGCGCTGTTATTAGAGCCAAGCTGTAAGTAAAATGTAAATTAAACTGAGCTGAAAATGTTTGATGTATTTAAATAATGTAAAAAAACAACAACTAGCACGTGTGTAATATAATTGCAAATAAAGATACGGATAAATGTATATGAGAAATATATGAAAATTCGGTGTAAAATTTTATAATAATCGGTAGTTGTGATAACAATTGTTCTAAATCTTGAAATATTGTTAAAAGCGATAATTTTTTAAAAATACTTAAATATTACGAGAATTTATACATCACACATATATGTTATATTTTATATATATATATATATATATATATAGCACCTAAGCGAAACAACGTTGTAAACTAAAATTACATTTTTTAGAAAAATATATTTAGGTACGAATCGCATATTAAAAACCATTACCCACATAACTGATAGCATACTGTGTTCACCGTTCGGATGAACAGCTCATGGGGGATCACTAGTATTACTTAAGAATACATATAAACTATAAAAACTCTGAATAAAGCACATTCGCATAGCATATTGTAACAGTTTATGTCGAAACACTTGCAAAGGATATAACAGTAGCTGCAATCTACCGTCACCCAGGATTTTGCATACCGCAGATGGACTATACTTCAATTTTCAACAAACTGGGCAATGTGTTCGTACGCCATGATGATTATAATTCCAAAAATAGTGCTTGAGGATTAGGAACAGTCAATTCATCCGGAAAGAAATTGCACAAATCTATACAAGGATAACACACTTGCTCTTTTATCCCCAATGTCCCCTACATTTCCAGACGTCTTAGATTTCTTTTATCATTCGCCCTACAAAGTTATGGCAGGGAATGCAGAACCGTCGTTGATCTATCCTGCGACCACGTTCCAGTGGTTACCACTTTCGATGTAGTACCTAAAATCGTTCCGAACCAGAGACTCGCAAATCACAACACATTGGAATATCTTTACAAAACATTATTTAAAAGAATATTGATGTGAGGATTAAACTAAAGGACAGAAATGACATTGACCCAGACATTAAAATTTTTTCTAGTGTAGTGGAGTATGCGGTTAAACCACGACGTATCAAGTAAATCTAATCAAAATCTTTACATACCCGTGGAAATCACAAAATTAATTAAGGAAAGCAAGTCAGCGAGAAAGAAATAGCAACGTGGTCGTTACCCATCATTATACATGAGATACAAAGAGCTGCCAGCAGATTACAGAATAAAATTAAGGAGTATAAAAAGAAAATGTTCAATTATTATACGCAATTTATCAATGATATCGAAAAGCCGGTATGGACTTCAGTTAAAAAAAAAAATATTAAATGTCCCGAAAGAACCGTAGAGTATTAGATCGAATAACAACTGGACTAAAACAAAACAGGAAAAGGTGAATGCGTTTGCGAACCACCTTGTTACGGTTTACACCTCAAATCTATAATGGCAAAAACGAGCTGAAGTAACGTTCGCAGAAAAACAGCAGTCTATAATTCTACGCACAATGCTATCCGCCTTATTATGTATCAAACGACACATTGCATGCGGACCTGAACGTTCCATATATATATATAAAGGATGTCTATACGGAACAATACCGAAGTGTCTTAGAGAAACTTCCGGTTCAAGCAAAACCCACTGGTACACCGAATGTTCATTATCGATTTTCCTACTAGATCTAGCAGACGACTGAAAAAGAAAAAGTGGTGCCGCGATGCATTACTCGAGTGGGCTGAGCTATTGGCAGAGAATTCTTATGTACTGCCGAGAAAAAAGAATAAAAAGATAAATAAACAGTTTTCTTCTTGAAGACCCAAATTAGGCAATTCGTTCAAATCGTCTGATCAATTATACATTTTCATTCCTATTCCACTCCAATCTTCTCTTTACTTCATCCTTTCATTTATATAATCGATATTGTTTATGCTAGTTAATTGTCGGTACAATAATATATATTTAAACAAATAATAATAATAATCGGAAGTTATAGACAAAAATGTTAGTTTTAACCGTGTCAGTCACGATGTCCATAATACGGTACACGTAATTTTAATGCCAACACAATTTATTATTTTCTGGTTGACATGAAATGTCCTAATTTTAAAAGTATTCACATAAATACATTGAAAATTATCTACAGTTCGCCTAAGAAGCAATATTGTATAATAAACGTCTGTATAAAATTTATAATTTGTGGCAAAATTTTATAATCTATGACTGAATGAGTTAACAAATAGAAGAGGTTTACTTAGTGTTTTGTTGGAAATGAATTCTGTAATTTTTCGATCGGATTTGTATTTCTTTAACATAATTTTTTCATTTCCAAAAAAACGTTAAGAGTGCGGTCTTTTTCTGAATCGTATATACATATTTTTCATAGAAACGCGATTATATATAACAAAAAAAAATATAATAATAATGTGCCTATTTTCGAAATTGATATTCTTATCGATATATTCCTGTTCGAAAAAAAAAAAACAAAAACTAATTTATATCACGTTCACTATGCGGATGATATTTCATAGCGGATTATTTATTAGGAGAAAACGAATAGAAGTTAGAACACAAACGAGATTTCAGATTGTACGAAACAAATTATGACGCTAAAAGTATTACGCGCGTTTTTTTCAGGCTACGTGAAACGAAGCTAGAACCAAACATGTCAGGTTCGGCAAATTAATTTTTATTTTATATTCAAATGAATTTTAAAATTTGTCGATACGATTTTTTAATTATAATTCTTTCATATTCGAAATGGTAACCTAAATGTAAAATTTTCCTTATATTTACCAACACATACGCGGTAAAAAGCAAATTTCTGAACTTATAACATTCTAACGATTAATGCGATCCAGCTAAAATTTTCAGCGTACATTGAGATAAGGATTGACAAAAAGACGGACGGGTGAAATTTCCACAATTACCCGAGGTTTACTCGGAATCCTGGTCGAAAATTTCAAAAATCATAATTTTCATACAGACCATTTTCAATTACTTCGTAAGCGACACAAAATCATTACGTACGTTTCGGTTTATCGTTAAGTTTTCCAATGTTGCGAATTTACATAATACGACGCTAACTGAACATGGCTAAATACACTCCGACGAATATCGCTGCTCATACCCGTTTGATATTTCGAAAAAACGATTTACCTCTATTACGGTTCCGAATTCGGTTATTGGTTCCAATTGATAATCGGTTAAATTAGCTTGTTCTTTTAGCATTCTGTTAGCTGCACTTGTTGCATTTTCACCGGACAAAATCACGCCTACAATCGAAAGTATTTTGATTTCGCGCTGAATACGAAAATGACGGTATAAATCGAAACAAAACGCTTGCGCTTTGAAAATAAATAAAAGGGTGGTTGTAATACTTTTGTTGTTTTAAAATAAAAAACGACTAATGTATGATAATGTAAATCAACGGACTAAATTTTTATTTTTATTTTTAAATAATTTTCACAAAACAAAGTTTTATTTTCTTTTTTAACTGAAATAATTATAATCGTTACTCTAGTTAGATTACTAAAGAATAACATTCTATTTAAAACTATACGTATTTCATCATTTTTAAGCAATTTGATAGAGTCATTTAAGTTTGTCTTCGTATTATCTTTACGTTGTCGTCTTGATCGCAACTCTTCAGACATCATTTAATAACTACAATTCCAGCAAACACTTCATCTGCAGAAAGATCGTTCTCAGCATTGAAACGAATAAAAACATACTTAAGAAATACAAAAGGTCAGGAACTATTATCTTCGTTATCTCTTTATTACTATCGAACATTAGGAAACGACCATCCTTTTATGATGAGGTCGTAACAGATATTTTTGCAAAGAATAGAAGAATCGAATTAATTCATATGAGCTATTTTGTTAATTTTAATGTAGATAGTATTTCATAATTTTTATTTTTCTTACGTATTTAGTCGATTTTTACATATGTCTATTTTTATACACGTTATTATCCTATCGTAGATGGTCAGCCAATTTATAACGTATTAACCTATGAGAGGATTATTACGTTCCACCTAAGAGAGCGAGGTACATATATTCTGCGATTGCGGACAATTTGCAACGTTCTCACAAAACCCTCTCTTTGGTAGAGCTATGAGAACTTGGAGGCTGGTAATGTACCAGATAAAGCTAAATAAGAAATGCCGCAGTACCCAGCACAGAATACTGTGCAAAAGAAAATATTTATTTATTTCATTCACCAGAAACTAAGCTCCTTGGCGTGGAGCCAGCAACTAACAAATTTCCCTACGGAATGACTAGCGTACGTTACGCATTTAATACTATTTATTTTAATTATTATGATGTGTTATTTTAATTTTACATGATTCAACATAAAAAACAATTTACTAACAATTATTCACATTACCATATAACATATTTCACAAAATATATACATAAAATTCATTAAGACGTACAAAGAAAATATAAAATATAAAATAATGTAACCTGGTGGTACCACCGGTTAGATCGATGACGGCTTTCAAATCGTGGTGACTTATCCGATATTCCGCTCGTTGTATCTCCGCAGTAATATAATATTCAGCTATTTAGAATTATCTTTTACTATTTCAAATTTAATTCATTATTTTTATTTTATTTGGAATGTACTATGTGATAATTATTATAATTAAAACAAACAATTGTTTTCTTTATACGAGCAGTTCGATCTATTTACAAACTTTCGTATCAAAATACGATCTCTTCCTAACAACGATACATATTCTAATATTAAAAATATACGTTTATCTCGATCTGGCACGTGTCTACTTACACATACATACATATATCTATATACATACATATATATATATATATATATATATATATATATATATATATATATATATACATAAAACGCCATTATCGGTTGCTGGCTCCACGTGCGACTTGTTTCCTGGAATTTCCCCATTAATCTGGGATTGAACATTACTATTATGTTCTACTTGTAACTTAATAGCGTGGTAATACCGATATATATATTTATACTAATACGTCTCGCACGAGCCTATAACCTTCGCTAACCTGTATTATTTTCTAAAACTTATTTTATTTATTTTTATTTTTCTTATTTATAATAAATTTCTACAATACCCCCTAGATATTAACACGCCATAACGTATAAAAAAAAGTTCATTATGACGCTTCCTCTATTTCGAAATTCACGCTACGCCACTGTGAATATGAATTTCTGGAATTAGTAATTTAAAAAAAAAATGATCCCTACGCAGTTGCCTGTCCAGGCCGGATTAATACTTTCAGAGGGCTAATTACTTATCAAGTGCAAGCGGAAATCCATTAATCCCAAGACCTTAGAACCACATAACTCGACTGATCATTAATTCGCAAATCCTAAACCTACATAACTCAATAATCGTACCGGCTCGTTAATAATCTGTTACATGATTATCGTAACATTTTAAATAAAAATATAGCCATAATTAAATATTTTTACAATTATTACAACCGAAAATTCGTATATATTTATATGTTCACACAACCGTTAGTTTACAAAAAGTGTTAAAACAAAAAATAATTATTAATTTTGTTACTCTTCATTTTACACAGATCACATACACCATATACGCATATAAATGCAACATTATTTAAATTATTTATTCATTATTTATACATTGCTTGATATATATTATATATATATGTTAATTAACCTTTCCATTCAGCTCCGCTGTTTCATTTTTATTTATAGTTTATTATATGTAAATTTTACGTTCAATTAAAATTATACATATATATTTTGTTTTTAGTTTTAAACCGTATAATTTTATAATTTTTACTGATAATTTTATTCGATAAATTATTTTTATTATGACAAGCTGAATTATTATTATTATGATCATTACGGATATTTTTAAAAAATGAAGGGTTAAACAAAATTCTAATTTTAACTACGTTACCTTTAGGTATGGTCCAAAATTGTTCGCCTTTCGGTAATAAAATTAAATACTCGTTTTTCTCGTGTAATTCCGCTAATTGCCTGTACACGATGTAACCGGTCATATAACGGTTCTTTCTAAGAGGCGCGATATTAGCTTCTGACAAATCCTTCACGGTTTTATTCGAATCGACAATCTGTACGTACCGAATACACATTTATTACGTGATATACGGGTTAATAGGAGGGCTTTAAAATAAATTCTCTAAATTTAAAAACCATTGTTGTGTCTGCAGTTTATTGTCCACCAAACCTTCATATAATGCAAAAACAATTTAGTGCTTTTTTAAAAACTCTGGAGCCTAACTATATAATTGGTGGTGACTTTAATGCCAAAAATCTCTATTGGGGATCTAGGTTTACTTTGCCAAGAGGTAATCAGTTAAAATTAGCAATTGATGATAACAAAAGCGTCATTATATCATCTGGTACTCCTACTTATTGGCCAAATGACCCAATGAAAATACACGATTTTTTTTTATAACTAGAGTACTCGCGAAATTAATGATATTGACAATAGGCAGTAATATTATTAGAATTTTTTTTTTGTTTTTTTGTGTATTGCATTGCTAATTTCATCCGGATACATTTCGTTTCTTATTTGCCAATGTGTTTCTTGTGTGCACAGCACATCGCACTTAGTTTTTTTGCATAGTTCAGCCAAAATATTCTCCTTTTCTGGTGACAGTCCTTCGATGTTTATTGACATTACTGTTAAACTTGGTTTTGGTCCTAAAAAAGGACCTTTTCCTTTGACCGTGGTTGGTAGGAGTAGCCAGCGAAGTTTGCATTGTTTTGAGCATTGTTTTCAAAATATGAAAACGAGAGATTAGCTTACAATCATTTGTGGAACACAATATCGTTTTGCGACGATGCATTTTTAGTCTTTACAAAATTTTCGAAGACTTTTTCGAGCGTAGGTCACTGAATTTTTGAAATTTCTTCAGAAATGCGAGTTTTTAAATCTTTTAGATCTCGTGGACGTGTTTCGTAAACGCGGCTCTTAAGGTATTCCCAGAAAAAAACAAAAACTTTGAATACTTTTCTAAACTCTTGTTGTGATTCACGTCGAAAATAACGTTCCACACAAAACGCGCGCTCTTTCTCGTTATAGGAGACCAAGATAACAGAAACTGAAAACGAATCTCTCGTGTGTACACTAAACGTCGAGCACGCGGTTTGCGTTGTAGCAGTTTTACCAACCGCGTTATTTAAAAAACAAAACCGTTCGTCTTCTCTGGTAAGAGTCGAAAAAATGCAATATATTGAAGAAGTAATCAAATTTAAATCCACGAATAAAGCATCAATCACGGAACGATCGCAAATTTCAATTAACCGGAATGATTTGATTTATAATAAGAAATTAGTGTCTATTAATGAAAAAAATAGACATTACAACACGGTTATTAAAACACAAAGTTTATACGCGGCATAGTTTCTAACAATGTATTCCTATAAATGGTTTGTTTTTTTTTCCCGCACTATGTACAGCAGCGAGGCTAGGAGCGCGGCCAGCAAATTTAAATTTTGTTAAACAGGTTTACCGACCTAAGCTTATTAAGAAAGGATGAAACAGATGGGGAATTTTGGGCCAGAATTGATGAAATATTTAAGGAAAAAGGTTTTGGGATTTTTGGACATTCTGTTAGGAGGTGGTGAATTGTAATCGGAACGTCGCATCTATCACAGGTTGATGGGACTAGTTTTTGGAATATGTGTCCATGTGTAAGTTGCGTATGACCGATCCGGAGTCGACACAGCACCACCTGATCCCTTCGATCTTCAGGTTGAAACTTCCATTCGCGAACTGACGGTTTTATTGTGTGCAGGTGTGATGTACTCTGTTGTTCCGTCCATCTTTTTTGCTACAACCTACAAAATAGGCCATTGGTTTTTTCTTTGATATCGCTGAGTGGGATCTTAATACGCAGTGCTGGACGCATTTTGGAAGCTTCTTTTGCTGCTAGATCGGCCATATGATTTCCTGGTATGTTTGCGTGGCCCGGAATCCATACGAAGGTTATCGCCGTTTGATAGTTCTGTAGGATTATATTTATGTAGTTTGCGATCGGATTATTTGATTTCTTTTGAATGTGATTTAAAGCTGCCATCGAGTCCGTAGCTATCGTTATAATGTGATGGTAGGATTTTACCGCGTGTTCCAACGCTAGTAGGATTCCGTACAGTTCTGCTCACAGAGCGGAGAATAACGGCGGAAGTGAAGTTGAAAAGATCACATTTCGATTAAAGACCACTGCGCAACCAGCGGATTCTGCGGAACTTGTACCGTCGGAGTAGTATATCTTTTTCCTTTGGGGGAGATAATAAATTGTGGACGATGGCAAAGTGAGAGTGCTTTTTTGGGAGCAGTGTAAAATCGAATTCGAAGTCCATGGGGGAAGGATTTTTGTAGAGTTGCTTTCTATGTTGTATAGCTCATCAGCTTCTGATAGATCGGTATGAATTGATTTCGTAGTATCGGATATAATTCTTTTTACTTTCGAACCTAATAATCTGGTTTCAGATGTACTCTGGAAAGATCGTTTTATACTGTTAGTTTCTGGGAGCTCTGGATTTGCAATCGTGCGTAACAGAAGATTTGCCGTAAGGTGATCCCGTCGAAGCGATGGAGGCCATTCTGAGACCTCGCAGTAGAGGCTTGATATTGGGGATGTTCTGAGCGCGCCTGTAATTAATCGAAGCGAGGAATTGTGGATAGTATCTAGTTTTGAGAAGTCTCTCTTGGATGCTATGGAAAAGAGGGGGATTCCATAGTCGCATTTTGAGCGAATTTGAGAGCGGTATATCATTGAAGAACGGTGAGCTCCATATGATGTGTGTGCCAATTTTTTTAGTAAATTTAATTTGGTTGTGCATGACTTCGTCAATTGATTTATGTGCTCTCTCCATGTTAATTTGTTGTCGAAGAAAAGGCCCAAGTAGCGAATATGAGATGTAGTTTGAATAGGTGTGTTGTTTAGTAGGATATGTATGTTACTTTTACAGGATTTGATTCTACAGAAGTGAACAGCTTTTGTTTTTTCCGAAGAAAATGTCCAACCACTGTTTTGCGCTCTTGCTGTAATTTTATTAATTGCTTCCTGAATAATGTGTTCGCCGTATTCTATGTTTGCGCATGTTAGGAAGACTACTAAGTCATCGGCAAAAAGTCCCGTTTTAATTGGGAGTTTAATGTCTTCGATGATATCGTTGATGGCTATATTAAATAGAGTCGGACTAAGAACTGAACCTTGCGGAACTCTATTTTGCAGTTGTTTAGCTTCCGATACTCTATTTTTAATCTTCACTTTAAAGAGACGATCTGATAAGAAATTTGAGACGAAAAGTGGAAGTCGACCCTTGAAGCCCCAGTTGTACATGGTAGTCAGTATTTTTGCTTCGTTGTGGTGTCGAATGCTTTGGAGAGATCGAAAAAGACCGCTAATAGGTGGTGCTTGTTATTAAATGCTTGTATATTATTCGATTAAAAACGGAGAAAAATAATGCGAAAGATATTAAGTCCGAGAAAAGACGAAGATAAATGGAAATTGAGGAGTGATATAGACATATGAAAGAATTGAAAACAAAAATCGACGATAATATAAAGCAAAGTTCGAATCGCGTTTTATGGTCATCTTAAACGAGTGAATAAAAAAAATTTTATACTAATGGAAAAAGATACGGAGCGCATGAACATCTCCGAACAGGAAATAAAGTATAAGAGATCAGTTCACTCGAAAGGTTTGTGGAAAACGTAACGAAGAGGATTGGAAAAATACAGAAGGATTAAAGAAGACAAAAACATTCTGAAAGAATGAAAGAGTATTGGCCAATGAAGAGGGAATATAATCTGGAGTTAATTCAAATTCAAATTTATTTATTTAATAACAGATAGAATGGAAAAATTCTATACATACGTATACATATACATACATACATTATAATCATATATACACACATAGATATAAAACATACGACCACATATACATTCATATACACATATATACATGAAACATACAGTGGCGTGCGGTGAGTTTTTCTAGAGGGTAAGCGATGACCATATGAAGTGTAATACTACATCAAACGAAAATTTATTTACAAGAAACACGTGATAATACGTTTATTTAATACTTATTTAAATACAAAATCCATTCGGCGATCTAATTTAATAAAGTCGGTTATAACAAGATCGTAAAACGTACTCATAGGTTCATTTTGGAGCTGATTTAACAACGGTTTTTCAATGGATATCAAAGATAAGCCACTTAATCGTTCCTGTCCCTGTGTCGATCTCTGGTATGATTTTATTCGTTTCAATGCTGAAAACGACCTCTCTACACTAGCAGTTGTACTAGGTATTGTCAATATTAATTGACCTAATTTATAAACTTCGGACAAGATCTCATCGAACTCAGACGCCTTCATTGCTTCCACTAATTCATGCGTATTCATTTTATTAAGGTCGCCATCCATATACACCGAGAGCAATTGGTTTTTCAGCTTTACATCGTCGAAAAACTCCCCATAGCATTCTTTTAAATTTGAAAAAATTTCGTTTGGAAATTTTTTTTTATACTCTTCATATTTACTTGTATCTAGAAGCGATAAAAATTTCAATTGATCAAGATTTCCAAAACGTTCACTCAGCTGAGTTAGAACATTGTCAAAGATTTCGTTGAACAGTGCACGTGTGTGTGTTTCCTCATCTTCTGGTTCTGATAGTTTTCGTCTTTTTCTCACAACAAATTCTTCATTTTCTTTTGACTTTGCATAATTCCATATGCTTTTGAAGATCGCGTCGTTCCTATATTTTTGGATTTCCATTTGAATTTCTTGAATTTTTTTCATACAACATAAAATATCTAGTTGTTTTTTTTGCAAAATATCGTATAAGACATCAGTTAGCGCAAATATTTTGGAAAAAATTTCGATGAAGAATAAAGTTCGAACTTCGCTGAAAAATTTTAGGAACCCATGGGCTGATATTACGGTTTCAGTATCCCACTGTTCCGAATTTTCAATAACAGTTTGAAAAAACTCAGTGAAACAATGATGATATTCTTTAACCGTGCTTATCAATCTGGAAGAGAAATTCCATCTGGTTGGTGCGTTTCTTGGCATTTTTTTAGTAGTAAATTCACTAAGTGCATGTGCGCGTTTGGTTGATTTGCTAAAAAAAGCACCCAATCCAGATAATGTCTGAAAAAAAATTCTACATTCTTTTATATTTGAAGCGGATTGTGATAAAACTAAATTCAACGAATGACTAAAACAATGGACAAATAATGCTTTCGGATACAATTTTTGGAGTTTTGTGCGTAAACCTCCTACTTGTCCTGCCATCACCGCTGCCCCATCGTATGTTTGCGCCACGAGTTTCTTAGCTAAATCGTATTCTTCGATGATACTTTTAACATACTCAAGTATACCATCAGCAGATCGATCTGCACTAACATCAATAAATTTAATAAATCTCTCTCGAGCTTTTGCAGTGTGACTGCATATATAACGTAAAACTACAGACAGTTGCGATTTATTTGAAACGTCCGACGTTTCATCCAGTAATATAGCAACGTACTTCGCGTTTTTGATTTCTTCTTTTATCTTACCTTGAACAACAGCGTGTACCGAAGAAATTAAATCATTCTGAATACGATTTGAGGTCCCACGGAACGTTGTAGATGTTTCTAGGTGTGTTTTTAGAATTATATCATATTTAGAAAGTAATTGAAGAAGGTCTACATAATTCCCACGATTATCCGAATCAGTATTTTCAGAGTGACCACGGAAAGCAAGCTCATGAACACCGAGATAACATACTGCATCGATTAATCTTTTTAAAATGTTTCTATTTTGTAGTACAACTTCATTATGTTTTATCACTTCAATTCGTACGTTATCGTTTAATTGTAAATCTATGCGTGACTTACCAAATTTTTTCAGCTTCATGGAGGAAAAAATATGAATCTGGGAACGTTCATGTTTTTTAACCGCATTGATCAAATTATTCAAGTTATCGTACCCTTGAGTAGGATCATTCCACACGCATTTTTCTTTTTCAGTACAAAATAATAGACACGGCCAACAAAACAATTTTCCACCATCTTCACAACCAGTTAACCACAAAATTTTTTCATATTGCGATATATTGAAATTTCTGGTAAAAGGTGTACCACCTTTTTTTTGTTCAGTTTTTAAAGAAGGTAATTCTGGTTTTGGCTTACCACAATTTATAATTTCTAACTGTTCATTAAAATTAAATCGCGAAAAAGGTTTTTCAATCAATTCCCGAACACGCATTTTGCTTTCACAAAGATGGGAGCACGCAGCAGATACACAAAAACCGCGTTATTAGTTATTAAACTATCCAGCGAAAAGCGAAATTACAGTCGCTTACCATAGGCACGTTTTCATCACGTTTACGTTTGCTAGTATGTCTTTGTGTTGGTAAATTATCCGAAGAAGGGAGGTAGTAAGTAATAAGCGAAGTTCTAATCGCTGCCCTGTTCGACCAATTTGACAGACCTCGCCCCTCTTCAGTTTTCAGAACCGTTTGCAACACGTATTGAACAAATCCTTCTGTGTGTATGTGTAACCAACTAACATGACGCATCTGCATTTGGATAAACAGAACACTTCGTAATAATACTAACATTCTGTTTTAACTGTATATGTGTGTCAACCAGCAACTGTATGTAGCGCCACGCGTTCCGTGCAATTGTTGAAGCAATAAGCGGAAATGTGATCGCTTCCTATTTTAATACCTTTATAAGTTAAGATTAAAAAAAAATATATTTTCTCGGGATTTTTCTGGGTAAGCGGCGCTTACCTCGCTTACCTGGAATGCACGCCAGTGGAAACATATATATACCTACATGCCTATGAATATACATAAACATTTTAGATACATACACACAAGTAATATGTAGATAATGAGCTTAATACTAATTATAATAGTAACAATAATAATAATAATAATAATAATAATAATAATAATAATTGTTTTTAAAAAATCGTTCGTAAATGTTAGATTTTACGATGTACCGGTAAATAAAATATGTACCCATCTGGTTTTTTTTTTTTGTTTTTTTTTATAATAAAAATATCTTATTAATATCGTTAACATTAATTTACCGCTATTACTAAAGAGTAAACGTAAAATAATGTCGCGATATCACGTTCGTATTGTATATATGTTGTCGACATAACATCCGATGATGGCTTCCGCGCGTGATTCTGAAATACAGATTGATTAAATTTTCAGTTAGTTTTTTAAACGGACGAAAAATTAATATTACAGGAATTTGTAATATAAAAATATAACGTAATAATTTAAATTCTCCGAAAGAAAAATACAGGCTCCCTTTGAAAACTGATTCCTCGTAACTCTTGTTTTTCTCTAGTATTCTGAATTCTAGCGATCGACAATATAGTAATTATATTCTCGCAATATTTGGAGTAGTAACAGAGAGAGAGAGAGAGAGAGAAAGCATTTTCGCAGTATACGAATTTTATTTGTTAAATCTAAGTTGATTTTAATTTTTTTTTAGCATCCCTTAATTTTACCGGCTTTAGTTTCTTTCTATTCTGACCTAAACCAAGACTCTTCACGATTAATGTAGACACAGAAATAGTTAAAAATGAAAAGACTATACTGGTTAAAGTTCGCCAAATTTTATTTTGAACTTAGTAGATGTATTCGAAATAAAGGTCGTGATATGATCTTCATGAAATTGTTGTAATAAAATGTGTATTGAAAAAAAAAAACACCTTTCAAGATGACCAGAACCGTTCCCTCAAGTTGACTAGAGGACGCAACAATTAAAACTTAATAATATGTTCTAAAGACAAGTTTAAGTTTCTACATTTTCTATATTTTAACGACAGGGACTTATATATTTACTCTTTATTAGTGTGTTGCGAACTAGCAGCGCATTTATAAAAAAAAGCTCTTAATTTTTTGTTCGTTATTCGGATTTTTGTATATTCAATAACATTCAAAGAATAATCCGATTGATTCTGTGTGAGTTGAAGCTTATTAGAAATTAATTTAAGAGCGTAGTTTCAAATAGGAGTGTTGCGCACAGCAACTTGTAAAATAACATTTATTAGGGAAGAGTTAATACAGATTTTCTATTTAAAAAATACATCGTAATTATTCGCGAGTTTTCTATTAAATGTTAATTTGTTTCGTTGTAGCGTGTTTTCTTCACTCAAAACTATGATCATTAATTCTTATTTATTTAAAAAGTAAAACCAGATTAGTCTATTTTTTTTTCCTAGATAAATTTCCAGCGATGAAGAAATTCAATTTGTTTGCTGGAACTATTTTGAAACCTACTATAACAACCGTGTTAATTCTGAACCAAAAGCCAGAGCGTACAAAGTTATTTAGAAATTGCAATAGCGTCTATATATAATGAAATTAAATGTCCGTACTATACTTCCCTGCGATACACCAGCGTACAAAATCTCAGGAGCTGATTCTCCGTGCTTAATTTTTATGCAGAAAGTCAAAAAGTGCGCGCCATATTAGAGTAGACCTAGGGACGACATCGCCCTGATATCTACAACTATGTATATATACCTGTATATAAGTCACGCGATGTGCGTCCAATTTGGGTTTTTTACGTTAACAGTTTTCTCATAATTTTATGTACGTACTTTATTGTAAATTCAGTTTTATGTTAAACTTATAAATTGCCGCATTCAGTTATCTTCTTCTTCTTCTTCTTGTATGATGAAGAGCTGAGTCAACATTTTAGTATAATTCTGCATCCAGAACGTGCGACGATGAAAAAGCGGACGGCGTTATTGAGCGTAAATTTTGCAAATCCCCGTTAAAACGTGTTTGCATAATGCTCCAAAAAACGTTTTAAAATTCTCTTATCTGTACATAGGACAGTTCTTCACTAAAATAAAAAAAACCTGTACAATTATGTATATAGGGTGGAATGTCCACATTTCAGTCAAGTCCGGAGCGACATATAGACGGGGTTTGCTTACTTACAAATTCTTTCGGAAAAGCAGCCTAATACAGATATATGCCGGAACGTGTATTTACGTAAGACTTTTTTCTTTTCAAAAAGATTATAGATATGTTATTTTCTCTTAACAGCAGAACTCTAATCTTTAATTATATAGTTCACAGCTCGCGCGCTATTCGCTTGTATGTAAACAGAAATTGACGAATGTATTTTTTTTTTAATGGGCAAGTGTATACTACCGTGCATGCGACGCTTTAATGTTCGCGAGCATGTGTGAGTGCGTGTATAGGTCGACTTAATTGTGCATCATGAATAAGTAATAAGTACGCGCTTACGTAGATGCGTACATATGGACCTTGCGTATCTTTGTACAATTATACATTCATTTATCCTAGATTATTGTGCATTGATGGATGTATACGATGATCTCTTACACACTTGTATATATGGTTATCAGTGAATAACTGTAATATATTTGAAAACTTGTAATATTGCTCATTCAAATTTGATTTATAAGTCGGATAATAGCTTCATATTAATTATTTAAAAATTAGTGAGTTTGTTGTTTTTTTAATGAAAACAAATTACTATATATATATATATATATATATATATATACGAGAGAACCTTTTTTTAAAATAAATTTTAATATTTATTGAAAAAGTACATATCGTTATAAACTTACTTTCGTAATAGTATTTCTATATTTTATTTACAGAATTATCACAGAATCGAACGTATTGGCCAAACCTTATCTTATCCGGAGAATAAGTCGTCCTTACACTGTCTATCATCTAATGCTACTTTCAAAATCGCGTCATTTCCGGCAGAATTTCACGTAATCGCAATTTTTTTTCTTTCCTATTATAATATTACAGGGAAATTTCTCAAATTCTAATAAATAACACTTATTTCTATTCAATTACGTTTTGTTTACAACCGTTCGAAATTACACAACGAATTATTTCTCGATATAACGAAAAATTGTAACGCGTCAAAATGGAATTAATAATTAAGAAACACTGGCGGTGGGTAGGTTTGATTGGTGGATCCCATAATATAAGCGATTAATGCAGTTCGCGTTAAAATATACGCTTAATATTGAGAACATTAAACAACACTGTCGTATATTTTACTTCTCATGGAGTGGAGGGTTTATCTTTCGCGTATACCGGTAACATTTGTTTCGTGTAACAGCATCACCGTGTTTCGTTCTTTTTTTTACATCAATACTAATACATATATATCGACACGTATACATACATACATACATATATATGTATATAACATTTCATAATCGCAGAATAAAAATTTGTGGTTTATCAGAAACACGCTATAACGAATGCGGTTATTATTTCGTCGCAAACCGTATCGACGAGCAGTGCAGGTGTAGTACATAAGGAAATTGCCAATATAGCGAAAGGCTATCACTCCATCGATGAACGCATCATCTTAATAAGACTAGGAACCAGATCAGTTGGAATTAGTCTAATTCAAGTATATGCACCGACGACGGGTGCACCAAATGAAGAGACAGTTATTTTATGACCAAGCGAACGAGTTTCTGGATCACCCCTACGACGTGAAATCAACATTATTACGGGCGATTTTAATTCCAAAATTAACAGAATGCATAATGACGAATACGAACATATACGGAAACATATAGGCAGGTACATAATCGATGATCGAAATGCGAGGGGTTCCTGTAGTAAACACAAAGAACCACGTCGGCGGGCTAATTACGACCGGGAAATAGAGTTATTGATTTCCTACTAATCAACATGCGTTTGTTTTAAATGCGCTAAAACATTACCAGGAGCGGAAAGCGTCTCAGATCATATATTCTTAATGACAGAAATTAACATTAAAAGTTCGAAATAAAAGATCGCAATTAACAAACGTGAAAATTTTAAACCCGAAAAAAGTTTCAAGCAGCCATGACAACGAGATTCGGTAACTACATAAAGGAGAACGCAAACATATAATTTTGGAACCAGTTGAAAGAACGAAAATTATATAGAAAAAAATAAGTTGTTAATCAAACAGATCGAAAGACTGTGCCGAAAAGATGAAAAAAAAAGTGTGGATAGAATGGACACAAGATCACTATATCAAAAAGTTCGACTTTTTGCAAGGAGAATTCAAAATAAAAACTCGAGTAATCGGAGATGAGAATAGTTTGTTAAAGACGGATAGGGTTGAAGTAGCCGAAACGTGTCTTAAGTACCTGTGCCATATTGTACAGCACGGAAGAAGATCTTTAAGAAGCTGATAATAAGCATCCAAACGGATGGGGTAGAGCCTTCTATTCTGTTCTCAAATGTTCAAAATACTATAGCATATTTAAATCGAAATAAAGCTCCAAGTCCTGATCACATTTCTGCGGAAATTTTTAAATTTGCGAGTGAAAATACCGAACACGCTATACATACAATTTGCAATAACATTTGGAAATTTGATTTTTGGTCAAAATATATTCCTTTACATAACAAAGGATCCTACAAAATACGTACATGACAATATTTTTAATCCCACACGCTAGCGATGTTAAAGATCATATATGAAGGGTTATAGACTAAAATGCTTAATGAAATTCCATGGGAACAAGCGGGCTTTATGAAAGGGAGAGGAACACGGGAGCAGATTTTGAACGTTCGACGGCTAATAGAAAAAACACGGGAAAACACGATTGAAATGGTACTCTGCTTTTGTGGGCTATAAAAAGGTATTTGACTGTGTTCAATGAAGCAAATGATAGCTTAAGCAGTATGATGCAAACTCTACTGCAAAAATATAGTTTAATAAATAACAAACATAAGACGAAAATCATGATTATTGACAAACAGAATGCTAATCGCCCGAATTTGTATGAAACGGCATGGGAATTTTTGAACAATATGGATATTTAGGTTCGATAGTGAAAAATCAAGTGGCTCTGAAGTAGAAATTAGGCATACAAAAAGCGTTATGGTACGTTTTACACGGACTTATGCTGCAGTATCGAAGAAAGTGAAAATAAAACTCGTTAATAGTCTTGTCTTCTCGTGTTTCTCAATAGCGCATAAAAGTGGACACTACGGAAATGTGATCGACAAAAGATAAATGCGCTGGAAGTATGTTGTTAGATGCGGATGTTAAGAATTCCACGGACGGGCAAGAAAACGAACTATTCGGTATTATAAGAAGCTGACGCAACAGTCAGAAAATTATCTCCGGCAGTAATCGGGAGAATACTAACATATTTCGGTCATATAATAAGAGAAAACGGATTTCAGACGGGAATTCTCGAAGAGTAGAAGAAAAACGAAGACGCGGACGCATTCCTACAAGATGGTCGGACACGGTACGGATAGTAGCAAGAAGTAGCTTCGCAGAATGCGTCCGGATGGTTTGCAACGGGGATTCATGGCGGCATCTTGTACAGCAGATGGATTTTTCCGTAATCACGATATTACCACGACAGATTTACAACTCCCAGAAGATATATAACACACGAACGCGAAATGAATTATACGTAACGCAGATCCATTAAAGTGAACCGTGTACAAAATTTTCAAAGTGTAATTAAAAATGAAAAATTCAAATTTTTATATAGGAAAGCGAGTAGCGATTGAAGACTATGCTACTTATACTTGAGATGATGACGATGATGCAGAAAAGGATAACGTTTGAAATATTTCTGAAAACCCGGATAGATTTAAATATATAAATAATTAAAGAAAAATATGTACCAATAACATCTTCTTCTTGTATTACTCAATCTTACGATTGGTAGTCAACCAGAAAAGTATAATACCTAAACGTCTTCTCTTTCAATACTTGAGCGTGTCTCTGCCATTCTATCTTCTATTATCTGGGTGACGAATTTTCACCGTGGTCTTCCTCTTGTTATTTTGCGATTTATTGTTCCTTCTAATAAATTTTCGTGTTGGAATTTTTGAAAAAAAAAATAAATAAATTATATAATTGAACAATAAAAATTCGTGGTGGTTATCATGAAAAAAATTTTAACGGAACGCAAATAGATAAATTGATTATAGACGATGAACGAAGTCTGGAAATAGGATGAAACATTTAAATGAATCGAAAGCCAAACAAACCGGATAAAGGTAAAAACGGAAGAAAATTCTAAAATGAAATAGTGAAGAAACATCTGCCACGTAATCTGTAAAATTAAAAACTAAGAATTCAAATTTCTAGATTAAAAAAAAACAAAACGGAATATTTAGCGTTGTTAAATCAAGACACGTTCATTCATAATTTATTTTAAGCATCCCCGTGGCAAAGGATTCCCCGTGACAAAGTTAAAATTCGAATTTATTGTGGTGTATACAACTCCGAAGTTTCTCCATTATCCAGTTCACGAACTATATAAACATTTAGAAATTTCTGGTCTTTCGATTGTTTTGCCAATGATCATCGCTATGACAACTGTAACGACTGAACGTTTTTTTGTAGTTTAAAAAAATAAATAAATACGTGTACACGATATACTGGAAAGACTTTTTGAATTAGCTTCATTTAAAATAATGTCGTCCTAAATAAATTACATCAGGATATTGCACTTCACGATCGTGTTATAAAAAAAATTTTAAAGACTAGAAGAATGAATTTTACTTATCGATAAGTTTTTAGATTAAAAAGTTTAGATCTAATTGTTAATCTCAAAATTTTTATTCGTAATTAATTTTATAATGTCCGTATTTATCTGTAAATTTTCGAAAATTTGGATGTATACTTATCATTAATACTTTTATTGAGAGACGAGGAATTTTAGCCAATACATGTGAAAAAAATTCACGAGCCGTCGCTTTTGTAGCCTGTAAAATTAAAACTAAAAAAAAACAAATCAAATTTCTCGGCTAGACATGACAACGTATATGTGCTTAACGTTGGTCCCTTTAAGTTTTCAAGTACACGCTTTGTTCGAATTAACTATTGCTTATTGCGTAACTTTTATTTTAGCCGAGTTTATCTTCATTTTATATTTTAAGCTTCCTCCAGTCCTTAATTATTAGCTAAAATATCGTCATCTTCTCGGAACATATGTTGAACAATCCAGGCTGATCTCTGTCGCATATTATTTGTTATTTTTTTAAATTATATCGCTGTATTTGATTTTGACGTCAATGACATCGATTTAGGATAAATTTGCGAACGGCACTTATCACTTTCTCAGACTTTTTTTCGTAATGCACAAAATATAAGTAACAGCGTTCTTTCAATAATCATTCTTAACAATGCGGTAGCATCACGTGTTCCTCTTCTCGTTACATGTTTATACATACTTAAATATATATATATATATATATTTTTATTTTTTATTTATAAAAATCTGCACATAGTGCCAATAAGTAAATGCGATGAAGGAACAGAAAAGAGTCAGATAGTGTTGATGATCCATTGACCACAACTTAAGACATATCCAGAAGGGGATGTTTTAAGATTATCTCTTGGTCAGTTTCTCTTCAACCGACATGATGATGCATGTGACATATTACGAGTTGTCAATGAAGTCCTTGAAATGAATCATTCTATCTGCGAATTCGATCTCCTGAAAGTAATATTGTCTAAATCTTTTGAGCAGCTTTTTTCATTTCTTTATCTTTCCTTAATGCGAAGTTAAGGAGAAACCCAAATAGAAAAAATATTTTACTATATGCTTCCAAACGACAGTAATGTTTTCACATAAATTATCTAATATATGTGGATAAGTTTCAATTTTGAATTCCTCGAAGCACATTTTCCGCGTTACCACCACATACCGATTTTTTTTATACACACAAAGATTTGCCTTACTTTCATATTCGTTAAACATCTTCCTTCGCGCATACAAAAAATCTAGTAATTATTTCGCAAGACTGACGGTTTTTTTTTTGATATCCTATTGTTTCGTTTGTAGAACTTATTTACTATATTAGTCAGGTTTAAGATTATAACTAAGTTCGTCATGATAAAAATTTGTATTTTTTTGACGCAAGTCATTTAGAATATTCAACAACGACCAACAAAATTTTCTTGAAGCTACTCTAATCTTCGAATAAAGACTTTTTCGCATCAGCTATTACACACCACGTTTCTTTTTATAACTAATTCAGTCTTTGCTATAATTATCGCTGTTCTCAATAAATTGCAACATAATCGCCAAACGTTAGTACTGATAAAAAGTTGTACATTGCTTGCACGTTCGAAGAATGAAACTGCTGCAACACATATTCAGACTAATGTTTAACGTAGTGTACAAGATGATTTATCTTAAAAATATGCGCTTGAAAACCCCTGATATATTTGCTGTATTGTCACGAGATCGTCCCCCTAAATTTTGTTTACATTACACCCCATTTGTTTAGGAAGGTCAAAATAGTACTGGCAAGTGCTTCTCCAGTGCGCCTTGTTATGGGAATGAATGTAAAAAGCGTTCTGTTACTTCACCATCACATACCTATCTAAACATTACCGTCAATTGGTTAATATGAGTTATGTCTGGTAATCAATGCTCACCTTTCTGCATCCTGAACTTTATTTTTATTATTTTAATTATTCGTTCACGTATTGTAGAAGACAGAGAGGTTTTTTATTTCCTTATTTTGCTATATGTAAACTAACACGGTCGTATTAAGCGATTAACTCTAAAATCCCCGAGTAGTTGCAATTATGTTGAGAACCAATTAATTCCGTATCACCGCATGAAACGTTAATCCACGTGATGAGAGAAATCTGATTACCGACACTACTCTCCGCGAAATTTTGATCAAACATGCTTATTCTGTATTAATTGAGTTTCCAAAGAACTGTTGAATCAATATGCCTCCTACAAATAGTTGTTTGTACATATATCCGATGCGTTGAACTGTCTTCATGCACTTTCATTCTTTATGCCGCATTCTTTCAGTCGAAAAATCCTTCCAAAAATTGATTTTTAACTGCAGATGTTCCACTAAATAGGACGCATGAGAAACAATATAAATTTTTTTCGTATGAAGAATACATGAGCCTATTCTTCGAATTTTTTCAATGTTTTCGAAACATCATCGAACGGAAAAATTCTGTTTTACAATCAGCATAATACTGTCTGCATGAAGCTGACAAATTCTTATCAAAATGTTGATATTCCGCAGAACATAAATATTACACGAAAAATTTCGTACTTTTTCAGTAATATATATTCCAACCGAACATTATTTTGATATTTTAGTCCCAGGTGGATTCTGTTTTGAATATCTAACTGAACAATCAGATTGATTTAAATGGCATCCCATATCTGAATGTTTTCAGGCAGAAGGTTTATTGCTATAATTTCAACCGTATACGTACTGTATCAAGTTGATCGTCCGTTGATACTGTACTAGACAAATTGAAAAAGTTTGCTTTTTCATTTGTTCGGCAAATTTTTTTTATTTCTTTCTGATTTTTTCGTTTTTCTATACCACTTAGGTAGATTTTTCTTACTGGCGTCTGCATTTAGGAGTATAAAAAAATTGATAAAAAGGAAATAAAACATTGTAAATCTTCAGCAAAAAGCAAGTTAGAGCTTAAATTCACTTACGTTGAATAGTATTAACCCACAGCAAAAAAGTACGTAAAATTTACAACAAAATGTAATTTATTCATCCCGTAACAGTAAAATTAGATTTATATTTTGACCAAAATCCCAAACGAGAATAATTTTTCAGAAAAAAGTCTCAAAACTCATAAAATATACTATAAAAAAACACACTTTACTTTTCTGCTTTGCAGCATCAACTATTTCATATATATATACTGAACAATCGGAATTATTTTTTTAATATCTTCGAAAGCCTTATTAAATTAAGCAATAAATATTTAGGTATTAATTATCTAGAAGACATTATTTTAATTTTTTGTTTTTGCTCATTTTCATGATCGAAATCTAAGTTCCTCTTAATAAGAAACATTTCATTAATAACTTGAAAATTTAATTAGCGAACAATATGTCCCCAAACATATATTTATATAAAATAAATGACTGCGGATTCAGGCCTAAGTAGTTGCCCTAATGTCTAGATTGAGCCTAAACCAAGCTCACATATATATATATATATATATATATATATTATATAGGAACATGTACCAGTATAAAGGAGAATACATCCAAGAAATTAAAAGGCATATTTACAATTGCAAAGATAGCGATGTCAAAGGTTACACTAAAGTTCAGTAGAGCATGACGTGAAGTATGTTTAATTAATACATTCGAGTAATGTAGGTTTTACGTTCATATTTTTGTCTCTAAGTGTACGCGTTTGAGATTATTTTACGAATTATAAATTTTTAGAAATACCTGTCGACGATTTTTATTTAACTCAATTTTTAACTAAGGAATTCGTGGTGTAGACATTTAACGGAAAGATAGAAAAAAAAACGGTTATTTTATTACGATCGTCTTCAGAAGAAAACAGTTAATTTCAAAATCTAAAATTAATCATTTCGAAATAAATCGTACACATCGTTTCGTTAAATGGTTTTCCTTCTTAATAAACACACGCACAAAAAAATATTCGCTAATACCGCTTACTTTTAAAACTATACTTAAAATAATTATTAAAAATGACAACCGCGTAATAAGTTTAGGAAAGACTAAATAAAAGTAGCCGTTTGAAAAAATACGCGAAAAACCGAAAACCAAAAAAGTTAAAAATTAAATTATAATAATACACGATAAACAAAAAAGAAAGGAAATTGAAAGAAGCACCGAAATTACACCGAACTATAAAACGGAAATAAGTGGTAACGATCGTAAAAATCTATAACGGTTCGTTATAGTTAATAATATTAATTAATTAAGTAATATAATTAAGTCAAATTTCGGAACTTAATTTAAATCGTTAAAATTAAAAAGGAAAAAGTAATTTGTTCTACGAAGATCAACATAGAGAATTAGAGTATCTACGTTATTTTTTTTTTTTTTCAATTTAAGAAGTTTCACATACAATGCCATTTTTTATTTGTTGTTTTCCTCCGAGGTGATGATTTATGGAGCAGACATTTAGAGTAGCCGCGTTATCGCGACGAAGTATAATCACATCGTGTTTACCCGGGACTGCTATATTACACGTTCTATCCATCACTGTTCGAATGTAGATAGATAATAGTCATTATCATCGTCAAACGTCGCATCCGATGTCTAGTGATTATGAAGTGGAATATAACCGTTCTAGGTATTTGCATATCTTACGACAAATGCTAGCCAGACCGCATAAGTTCGAACAGTTTAACCGTCACATGCAAACGCATTTGTCGCTGTTCGTTATTTCTCGCTTACCATACGGTTTTCCTTTGACAGCTAGTTTGCCTATACTGCTCGAACGTATAATGTGACCATAAATGTGTCCGTTCGTACACAATGGTTAATAGTTACTTCGACCATGTTTTATATTTAACTCGTGCGGTATATCTTAACGCTTAAGAAGAAACATTCTCCTCCAGCAACACATTTCGAGACTTCTACTCGGCGTTGATCTTTGACAGTTAATACGCAGATAATCGATCGAAAAATCGAAGCGTATTAAAAAAAATCTATCGTAATCTACGGTAGGTAAAACACGTTCGTAAGATAATAAAAAAATATTTTCGTTTAATGACAAAAAAATATCTCTCTAATCGTCGAGTTATTACGTCGTCTAGCAAAAAAATTCAACACTCAATATAAAATTATGACACTATCAGAAATTACACACGCACACATATATACATATAATACATATATATATATATATATATATATATATATATATATATAAAATTATAATAATCAATAAGCGATTAAACACGAGATTATTAATTTAGGCTATTTTGATTCGTTAAATTACGAAACACATTTATAGTCCAGGGGGGAGATGTTTAAATTAAATTACCTACGATAAACATCCAGATAGGTACTAAAAATTTCGGGTGAAAAGTGGGAAAAATATATAAAATTGGCTTAACGGTAGACTTCTTTAATATGAATTTTTTTTAATCCAATACTTATTGTTATTATTAATAATCTTATTATTCATATTAATACGGTTAATAATCTCACATTATTATTATGATTATGATTTAGACACTAACTGACATTATCAATATCGTCATGTAACAACGATATACGGGGTTCGATAATAATACGTTAGATTATAATCGTGTTTATTTTCAGAAAATAATAATAGTAATTTGTCGAACGCTAAGCGTCTATTATTCGTATTGTTAAAAAAATAAATTAAATAAAATAAAAAAGAGATATTTCTAATGTCCGTCTGTTTGTGTATGTGAATGTATTTATATGGAATGGTTAATCGAATGTATTAAGATGATCGTTGAAAGAATATAAGAATTATTACTACAACCTTTCTGTCGATATAAATTAAATTCGAAATTACTGTACCAGTCTGTATCCGGAATAATAAATACCGACGGATAATAAAGCTATCAGTCCTCCGACAACCAAAGCTATTTTTATCTGAAAAATTTACCATCGATAATATTTTATTAAGATAATTTTTAAACTATA
Organism: Coronaproctus castanopsis; assembly: GCA_032883995.1. Lineage (NCBI taxonomy): Eukaryota > Metazoa > Arthropoda > Insecta > Hemiptera > Monophlebidae > Coronaproctus > Coronaproctus castanopsis. The sequence continues at coordinate 112,112,385 of CM065053.1, forward strand.
ACTTTCATATAAATAATATACATACGTTTGTACGTATATCTTAAATTATACACGGTTCATATATACATATATATATATATATATATATATTAGTTGCGGCGATAAGATAACAACGTGTGATTTGCGCGTTCGTTTCTTCATCGAGATTTAAATCACGCTCGATAACCGTACATAAACTTATAGAAAAGCATTCCGAATGGAACAGCTGTTATTGCTTTAAAAGATTATTCTCGTCATTATTAACACGGGTGAGTTCTATTCTTTATTATTACCCCATTTTGAGATTATAGTTTTCGGAAAATAACACGAAAATAAATTAAAAATTACAAATGCGGTAAATGTGTGTAAATGTGAAAAAGTGCGGGACGGATCTAAATTAGTATTGCATCCATTTGCACTAAACTATTCGATTACACGCGGAGTCTGGTAGCTGAGAAACTACGTGGAAAACACTTAAAAATTGGAAATGCGAAAGAATGTAGAAAAAGAAAAACGAAAGTAAACCATGTACCGAAGAAAATAAATCAGAATCAGTTTTGATAGTATTAAACAACGCGCGAGAAAACTGGATAGTATTGAAAAAGGCGGTGTGATCTTTATATGACACAACAATATGAGATGTTGCATAAAGAAAACGAAAAATGAGGAGAGGAAGTTTAATTGGAGAAAAGTGGAAAGTCGGTTGCGTAGTAATAAAGAAAAGGAGGACCGAATAAAAGTACTTACGTATCGAGTAAGTGACCTGGAACAATATACAACAAGAAAGGAGGATATTTGGAATTCCGGAGTAACAAAGTAATTACAAATCTAGATTGGACGTGGAAATTAAACAGGAACAAATACAAACATTTCACAGATTATATAGTAACAAGGATAAAACAAAGCGACCGATTTTTGCCAGATTAGATAGATTAAAATCAGATGAAGTACTTCGAAAAAGAAAAGGAAACCGATCATATAATTAGTACGGAAGTTCGAAGTAAGATTTACATAAACGAGAACTTGACATCTTTTAACTTAGGTGAAACTAAGCAAAAAAATTAAACGAAATCGGTTTTAAGTACGTATGAACAAGAATTAGATACATTTACATTCGGAAGGAAGAAAGATACAGATTGAAATGCAGAGTGGACAACTGCGATTTATTTTTAAAATAGTAAAATGCTAGATAATAAACATACGCTTTAAATAATGCGCGAACATGTACGGATATGCTTGAAATTGTAAAAAAAATATATATAATAGATTAAACGGTTTATTTATAAATAATAACAATATAAATATATAATGTAGTTTGAAAGAGGTAGAGTGGTTATGGATAATGCACCTAAATGTAAGATCTTTAAGGGAAACATGGTAGAAGTACAATGGTGTATAATAGAAGACTAAAGCGAGTGGTTATGTAATGACAGAAATTAACACAGCGGAGGAAGAAAACTGTCATATAATATGGTAGGATATAAAACATATGTAATAACAAAAGAGGGAAAATTATGAACAAGGTATTATGGTAATAAAAAATTATTTTTTTAATTTGAGGTGACGAGAACGAAGGCAAAATATTATAGTAGTCAATTCATAATGAGAGAATTATGGTTAAATAGAGAAAGAAGTGTAACAATTATATAGATCACCTAGTAAAAATATTCGAAAATTGTTAACTTCATTGAAAACTACACCGATGTCATTTAGCATAAGGAACGAAGTTTTTTATTAATAGGCGACATAAACGTGAATATGACACAAGAAAATGTAGTGTCGCATAAATATGAAAATATAATTGCTGGAAATGGATCTGTGTATGTAATAAGAGAATATACAAGGGAAGGGACAACGACTGAAATTTTGACACAATCGTGTATAGATCATACTGCGTTGAAACAGAAACAAGAAAATTAAATATTTCCAATTTTAATAAAAACAAAAATGTAAAATTATATGTAGAAACAAAAGAAAAAAATATGTGCATTTGACCGGGCAAACGAAGTAAAAACTTGCTACAGAAACAAAAATGTAAAAAGTTTTCTGGTACAGGAATAAAATCAAGATATAAAGAAATAGTTGAAAAACGGTAACGAATATACGAAAAAAACACATAGACGATTATAAGAAAAAATAAACGCGAAAAAAAGATATACAATAAAAGAGTAGATGACAAAAGAAATTATAGCGATGATTAATAATAGGTGTAATTACTTTCGGAAATGGCAGGAGAATCAGTAACGAAAAATAAAGTGAAGTATACAAGTCCTTAACCGCAGAATTACTGTCTTATATATATATATATATATAAAATTACAAATAGTGATGGGATGGAGTCTTAAGCTGAGTTTGGTTGTAAAACGTATCATACAAGGAGGTAGAAATAAATTATTTCTATTCAATTAATTTAGTATTTAGTGTAACGAGATTTAAGGGAAAAATCTATTAAATATGCATTATCAAGGAAGATATTTTTTGATTGGGGGTATGCGAGATAATTATGAGTTAAAAATGATGATGAAGAATTTATAACCGCCAGATGGGATTGAACCCTGGGTCGTAACAATCAAGCGCTCTAACAATTATGTCAGTACGAAATAGGACGTATATTTCATTTACCTCAGTTACTAACTCACTAGAAAGTGTTTTTTTTTTTTTTTTGTCTGACATTTTCCTGTTAATATATCTTAATTATTTCGTTTTCATCAACTCCGCATGTGGGCATTTGTGTATAATACGTAAATTGAATTATTTACAGTTAAGCGTATTACTTATTCTTTAATATACTTAGTCTTATTTATAATTTTTAATTTTATTTACTCAAAATACAATATAAAATAAAAGTTTAAAATTATATATATATATATATATGTACAATTTACGCTGGAATGTAGTATTTTACAAATTCTATTTTTATACATACTTGTAGTACAATTAAGAGCCGTCTACGTATATTTACATGTACATAGATGCGCACATATATATACATTTGATTTTTTATTATTGATGTAAATATAATTAATTAAGTCGGTCTATATACTAACCAAACAGTCACTATGGGACGTTGAAGAGGGTTTCTTGTCCGAACCGATTGGTTTAGTGAACATTCGTTTATATAAGGCCCGTTCTTGAAAAGACTGTTTATTTAGTATTTTTTGAGATTTTTGCATTTCATTTCGAATCGAAGAATTCTCCGGATCCAACTCCAAAGCTTTGTTGAAATATACCAACGCGTCAGATAATTCATTTTTTTCGACTAATATCTATATAGAAATAATAGAATATGTTCACAGTTATATCAATTGTATAGCATTGATCGTGTTTAATAACTTTTAAAATCTATCAAAGTGAATTATTCCGAAAGGTTATTAAAAAAAATTATGACATAATTAAGAAATAGATGAAATGTTTTCGGAGCAATTTTAACGTCAATTTCTTTAATATTCTTAAGTCGTACATTTTCAAAATATCTGACAGTTGACTTGTGCGAATGATTAAACTTTGTGACAACGTAGTCGACTGATTTTAAGGTTTTATCGATAAATAGTATTTGTTATTTTTAACTTTCAAGTTTGAAATACAATATGGCGTTCATTTTATTTTAGGATAGCAACAATATGTTAATTTAGAATAATCAATTATCGTCGATTTTCACACAAGAACGCAAAATACATTTGACAATTACGTTCGAGTGAGTGGAATTTTGTTTTCTTTATAACAAAAATATGCACGAAAATCAATTATGATCAATGAATGTTGTAATTTTATATCGAAAAATAAATATTTTTGATACATATTTCGAGATGCATTTCATCTGATTTTCTTTTATTTTGATCTTGTAAACGTAATATTATTTATATATTACAATTATCAAAAGCTTTATTGTGTGTTCACATAATAAATAAATACATGAGTAATTATTAGTTTTCCATAAACAACAAAATAACAATAATTAAATATAGCAACTAATATGAAAACAAAAACGTAATGAATATAAAATATTAATAATGTCATTAGTAGTGTTAACGTTTAATTATACCATTAGTAATTTACTCTCATTAATTTATTGTTTTTCAAAGAAATTATTACAATAATTAGATATCCATATAGGTATATATAAAACTAATACATTTACCTTTCCTTTCCTATAAATGGCTTTTATATTATTAGGATCAAGATTGAGAACTGTATTTATTGAATTCAGTGCAGAGTCTAAATCACCAACTTTCATTTGTACAGTTCCTAGGTTATTGTACACCTTCATCCTATCTTCTATTAAACTGTCTGCCTTAGTTTTTTCTTCTTTCTAGTGGACAAACAATTCATATATAAAATACAATAGAATAATGTAAAAATTACGAAAAATTTTAACTGCGCAATAACGCTGTTTAAATTATTATACTACTATATTGCGGATAAAAACATAATTATCAATATTATTTCTTACAATAATTCGTCTGGTCAATAATAAGTTTTGGAAAATAAAACAGACAATATATTATAAAGTAAAGAACCGATTACATTATATTCGAAAAATTGTTTAATATACAATTTTAATCTCAAGTAATAAATCGATCATTAAAGGAAAAAACAATATATCGCAAGCATTATTTTAAAAATTCACATATAAATTATTAAAACAAAAGTTACTCAACGTCCTGCTACCATTAAACATAACTACTTATTTGCCGTTTTTCACAATTATATATATATATGAATTAGCACCTATAAAAAAAATAAAATAAACATTGAAAATTTTCTGACACACGATTAGATAAAAACATACATATAAAACACTATACACGCTTAGATGTCTGATCCTTATTTAAGTTTTTGTTCATGTTTATCCGATTTTTCTTAGTTTATATATAAAACGGAGAATGTTGGAGAAAATTAGGGAATGATTACAATCAGCAAATTATTGATCTATACACGTCGAAGCATGTGCATACATAAAAAATTACTTTTTGTAAATAAACAAGTGTAGGAAGGAATAGTATATGTTCGTGCCGGGTTGTATAACTATTTAAATTATTTTCAAACTTTAATTACATTTTTGGACACAAAAAATATTTGTATACATAATTTATTAAAAGTATTCGACTGCCATCATAATAGTGTAAAAAGGTTTAATATTTGTAACTTAATTACGAATAGTGCACGTAATTCATTTAAAAACACAGTCTTAACCATGAATTTTTAAAACAATGTTCGTAATATATTGGTATAATTTTTATTAATCGTGACGATAATGTTTGAATTGAAATATTTAGGAATTCAATTTGACTGTAAGTTAACGTGGAATAAATATCTTTTGTAACTAGCTAAAAAAATAAGGAAATTGAATTTCCTTTTCTCGTACTTAAAGCAATATTTTTCTGTTGAGCATCTTAAACGTGTTTATATCTCTTTGTACCAATTCTCAGTTATGGAATAATTCATTGGGGGAGTGGCGGCTAAACAACATATTAAGCCAATTCAAACGCTGCTAAATAGAATGATAAAATTTGTTTTAATCAAAAAAATTCCTTCTTCTTATAATTCTAACTATTCAAAAGATAATTACAATTACTTGACTATGTCTTTAAGAATAATCCTTACAATATGTTACCCATCACGGAATACTTTACGAGATTAAATCGAGAGGGGATGGTACAAATACCGAAGTTCAATAAGTATCACTCCAAAATTCAAGTTATCTATTAAAGGTGCTGTAATTTATAACGCGTTGCCCATGTATGTAAAAACCGACCTAAAAAATTTTAAGAAACGTCGCAAGCATTTAATGAGGTACATAAAAAATAAAAGATAAAATAGAACTTTGTTGGTTTTTAGCGTTAGGGTTTTTCTACAAATTTATGTGTATGCATATGTTGAGTACTGCGGTGTGTGTGTGTATGCATTTGAAAATGCCAGGGTTACCTTAATATTATATGAACGTACACATGTATCCTAAATTACATTATGCAACATTTATAACATTTTTATTATATTTGTTTTTTATCAACAATCGCACAATCATTTCATAAGCTTGTTTAATTTATTTTTCGTAATAAACACCGTACATTTAAGAAAATAATTCTATTGTTTACGCTGCTACTCGCGTGTTATGGCGCATTTGCAGCACGTTATTGTAAACTGTTATATATAAGAAAGTAAAAAACTGTTATATATAAGAAAGTAAAAGTAAAGTTTGATTTGATAATTTTACCTACAATCGGATTAAAAAGATATATTCAAATGAGATTATCTTAACAGTTTTAAGCAAGCTACGAGGGTAATAAATGCGATTATGAATTTCACTTTTATTAGACACATTTGTCAAATACTAATAAATAATTTAAAATTAAATTCTACATTACATGAAAATTTCAAGTATTCTTTCTAATGCTAAATAAATTACATTAATCTTAAGAACACCTGAAATGCGGATATAAATGCTGCAGAGTTTTTAAATTAATTCAAATATCGCATTCCTTAAACGCTAAAAAAATAAAATTTTATAAGTACATGCGCGAACAAATAGCACGAATGTTAAAGAATTTTTAAATTAATAAATACATATAAAGAATATACACAAGTTACTTTAGTTAATTAAAAATATATATATAACAATCTAAAATGTGTATTTATTTGACGTACTTACTGTTAAAATGTTTTAATCACTTTATTGACATTAAATTTTTAAATGTTTACTTCTCGTTGCAAGTAAGATTTACATGAACATTGTTGCTATGATCAAAGTCGAACATTTTTTTGTTACAAGCATGGTTAAGCAGAAACATTTAATTAAAAATGTAAAGATTATAAAATTTATGCTGGAATCAGTTTTAACCTCATTACAAAATTAACATCATATACTTACACTTTCCAAATCATCTTCCTCGGTATAGTCTAAATATTCCAACGCCCTTTTATAACATTGCATAGCAAAGACGTAATCTCCTCTAGAATACCACCAATTACCACGATCCTTTTTCTTTTTCCTAATATTACATACAACGATAATATAATAAAATATACAAATCCTTTTGATTTTCAGAAAACATTTTAATATACGTATATCGCTACAACGTTGCAGTGCTTTGATGAATTTACCCGATTTCACTGCGAATTTCTACACTCATGGATTCAATTTCTGCTTCAGGACTTGCAGATAGCAATTCTACTTCGTATAATAGTGAAGAATTAGGTGGAAAATTAGGTAAGTATCCAGCTGCGCCATATCCAAAGCGAGGACCAATTTTAATTAGAGAAACTTCACCTACATTCATCAACGGCAAGGTTATATCTAATCCCTGAATAACCTAAAATATAGAATTTTAATGTTTATACATAATAGCTTAAATTATTACTATTAAATTGTATTTTCATTTTTTTTTTAATTATTGTGTTAGGACACGTTTTTATAAGTCGTTTTCTCAATGCGCAATTACTATTACTATATTTACCGATAGAAATATGCAATTTACCTCTGTATCCCCTACTTGAATTAATTTTTGTTCTTTTTCAACAATCTTTTCACCAATTTTACATTCGTACCTTATTTCACAAATATCTAATCTTTGCGGACGATTGTTCTCGGAACCTTCCTTTAATACCTACAACATTAAAACAATGTGTTAGTATAAAATTTCTTATCTTTAAATAAACATTTTTACCTTTTCTCATTTAAGGTCATTTCCTTAAACAAATTTATGTAATATTTTTATGTTTAATGTTATTTACTATAACAATATTACCTTCTTTAAAAGTTGACCGCTACCTAAAATATCTAGCCATTCTTCCCCTCCAACTACATTTATTTCTTTCTTTTCCTCATTAACCAGTTGTATTCCTTCACTTGTTCCATTTTCATGCAGTTCATCAGTTATCTGCGACGAAGAATGTTCGTTACGATTATTTTCTTCGTCAAAATCATTAGATTTATCTGAACTCTCAGAACTTGTTTCTTTTTTATCATTAATAATTTCGAAATGCTTCTCATCTGATTCACTAGAATCTGTTACTCTGTCCACAAATTCGAAAGAACCATTCGTGTCTTCATCAGTCGTACTATCCATCCTACAATATTACAAAAATAATTTAACTATCGATAAGTGCAGAAAAAATGCGCATAATTAACATAAATTTTCTAATCTAATGAAATGAATCACAATCCGAAATTAAAAACATTATAATCAAAATCAGCATATTTGAATTCTAATAATTAATATCACCTGTTCATTAAAATAAATCGAGTTCGATAAATTGATGTATAACATAATTATAAATCGATAGTAATTTCGAATTGAAATATATTATTTTTATTTATTAAATTTATGCTACTGTGTTAAATTTACTAATTTATGGAAAAATTACTTATTTTTATCGCCTAAAATATATTCATTACCGGTAATTCGTTTTGTTTTTTTTTTTTTAGATAACTATTTTCCCGATAATTCCATTAAGTTGTTTGTTTTATACATTTTTAACATCGGTAATAATAAAATTATGCTATAAATGTGCGCAAATAGTATTCTATGGGAACTATATTATTTACTTTATTACTACTACTACTACTAATAAAAACAGTCAAGAAAGTGTTACTGTAAAAAATAATTTTTCATGCAGATCATATCAATAGTATTTTGTATATTGCTATTACTGCAGAATTTGTGTGTCATTTAACAAATGTTCTTAATCTGTCAGTGTTTGTTGTTATTTATAGTACACCAGTAAAACTTTAACGTACACTAGGTACTATTGCTAGTTGGCTTGTTAGAAAATTTACATGTTTAGATAACTGAATACGCCAAATATCATGGTATGATATTATATTTTGGATTAACACGAGACGTACACGTCAAGATTAAATCTAACTAAATAAAGTAAAAATCTGAACCTTGCATCGGTTTACAAATTGAAACAATTATATTTGATATTTATTATTAATGATTCTTAAATTAACTCATTGATATGTATGCGAAAAAATATAAGAAATTACGATAACGAAAAGATGTGAGAATAACGTTACTATCGAGGTATACGTAAACTATTCTGAGAAAATATAACCATCTAAACCAATTATTTGAATACATTTGAACGCTATAAGACAAACGCAATGTGCTTAAGCAATTCCCTTACTATAAGTAAACATGTAGTAGACAATGCGTATTATAATTAGACGTTGTATATAGTCATAATTCATTTCGATTGAAAAATAAGATACCAGTTGGTCTAGATCATACATTTATATTCATGCAAAAAATTTCAAAAAATACTTGTATGTTTAACTAATGTAATTAATGCAATGTAATAGAATTCTATTCCAGACTAGAGGTAACTAGTAATATATTTTTTTCAAAAAAATTCTCCAAACATTGAAATCGTTGAACAAAACATTTTAAATGAAGCGCAATTTGCTTTCAAATCATTTATTATCGATTAGACAGATAGGGAAGCCTGAATTTATATAATTAAACAATTGAATCAAAGCAAACACTTGTTTTCTACTCTCAAACATAAAAAATGTCATAATGCAGTTGTATATAAAATTACACGATATAGACTTTCGAAGTATCTTTTATCAATTATTTAATCTTACTTATACACCGTTCATAATTCAGGTGACTAAAGCTATGGTTTCTTAGGAATACGGTGCCGTTTTTTAACGTAGGTAATATTAGATTGAATGACGTCATAAAACAGTGAAAAATAGATTCACCAGAAGTGTAAAGTTAGAAATTAGAAACACCGTTTTTCAGTTGTGTAAATACTGTTCATTTTTTGAATCTTGTACTTTTTTAAAAAATGGACGATTTAGATTTAGCTTTATTAATATATTTGGTTTTGTTTTTTAAATTGTAGATACAGATATATTAAGTTTCACCTATTCTATTTTTTCATTATTTATAATAAACTGTGTTTCACATTGTCACTATACCGGTTTTATTAATTTTTATACCAATTTCATCCCACAAGCCTTGCTTTGATTTTTCAAAATAATCTTTATTTTTTATATTATATAAAACATCATGATTTCTTACAAAATCAATAAGTATTTCGTCGTCAACGCTACTCCAAATAATTTCACTCATCTTATTTGAAGTTTTGAATACAAAATAAAACTAAAATATTTGCCGATTATATCACCATACAATGATAAAACGTTGATAACAATGTTCATCATTACCGTAATGACGACCGCTTTAAAAGCAACGTTGCCGCGATTTCACCGCTTTTTTGACAACGGTAACAGTTGCCGCTTCCTAAGAAAACATCATCCTTTGTTTCCATTGTGAACGTTCTCGTGACATCATTCAATGTATTATTACCGCCGCATGAAAACGGCACCATACTCCTAAGAAACCATAGCTTAACGCATATTCTAGTCCTAAAATAATTTAATAATATAAACAACAAAAAAAGAAGTTAAAATCATTAAAAGTTGTTTCTTTATTTGAAAAATCACAAAGCTTCCCGGCTGTTAGGCCATTATCAAGCGAATACTAATATAAAATGAAAAAATATTAATTTAAGATTACAATTCACAAAAAATCAACAAAATGAAGAACAGTATTAATAAAATAATCTGACAGTGAAATAAATATCAGCTTGCTATGAAACAAAGGGAATTCAGGAGAAGCAATTGCAAACTATAGTAACAAAGAATTTCCAGGGAAGCTTTTTGGTCGTCTGCGTGTAAGGAAAATGATTTCGATTTTTTCATAGATTGATACTAATCACTTATTATATCTGAGAATGCATGGTATGCCGATTTGAAGTCTGTTCGTAATTGGTATAAATGCACTACAAAAAATAGCCGCAGAGTCTGCATAGAGTGCACGTGTACATTTGGCACTTCTGGGAAATCATATAAGTATAATGTGAAAAGATAAAGTCTCAACACACTTCCTTTCGGAACACCCCTAAATATGTTTTAATTGAACAGACTGAATCAACAACATTTACATAAAAAGTTCTGTTTCGTAAATAATTAGTAATTAATTTAATTAAATAAAGGGGAAATTTACATTTAATCGTTTTGTATAAAATGTCCGCGTGCTATGTAGTATCAAATGCTTTAACAGCGTCAAAGAGCAACCATACAAATATGTTTATTATATTTAAAATTATTTGTCACAAACTCGGCTACTCTGGATAATTGGTGAGCTGTACAAAAATGTTGACGGAAACTAAACTGTACATTGACAACAATATGATTATTTTCCTAATTTGATTAGAGTAATTGTTCTGCGACCTTACTTAAATTACTAAGTAAACTAATTGCCCGAATGTTACAAATCTAAGAACTGTCCTTCCCTTGTTTAGGAAAAGCAATTAACTTTTGCGAGTTTTCAACAGCGCGGAAAATAACTGAATTTAAACATAGAGTTTAAATATATTCTGAAATTCTACGATAGCCTTTAACGGTAGCTTTTTAATTACTATAGACGAAATTTTATCATGTCCAACAGAAGGTTTAGCTTTAATTGATTTAATAGTAACATAAATATCTTTCAGAGTGACAAAAATTGTTTTATCAACAGATATGACAGCATTAATGTATTTATTGACTGTAATAGAATTTAGTTTGTCTGATAATTAGGACCAAGGTGCGAATTTTGACAGTGTACTTTATAATATTCATATTAAAGTAGTTCAGATTTGTTACTATCATTATAAGCGAAATTACTTCGAAATGAATCATAGAGCGGTGGAAGATCAGTGCATTTATTGTTTCTATATTTGTTTAACAACAATAGCAACAGTTTGGATAATACAGATTTAGAATTTGTTTTAATATTCGAGCGCAGGAATAGGCATGATTTTTAGTATAGTGTTTTCTAATAACCTTTTTTTTTAAATCTATACCTAACGGTAAATTGGATGAAGACAAGTGATTGTGCAGTTTTTAAGGCACATAGCACTCAGTAGCGGTGATAATTAAATTGATCAAACGATGAGACGACGATCAATTTCAGCATTGTTTGTAATAGGCATACTTAACACGATACGATCGGATATATGTATATCCCTAAAATAAATAAGTCCTCGAAAATAATTATTGGCATATTTGTCTACCATCATAGTGTCGCTGTCGTACATAATTTTTTCGCACAAAATAGGCTAGAATTCAATGCACTAAAGCAACTAGCGGCATTTATGATGTTATATCAAATGGGTTGCCACTGCCTTCTCGATAATAATTATAAGTAACGTAGTTTTATGTCCCCTAAGTGTTCCAGTAACTGATGCAATACTCGTCTACGGGGTTAAATTAACGACAACGATGAAAAGTCTGGAAATGTTATATCAACATGATATAAATAGAAATGTGAATAGCTTAAGCTCTTCAATTTTATACCACACACTGAAAGATGTTAAAAATAAAAATATCGTACACGCAAAAAATTACAGACGGATATTTTGAATAAAACGAAAATCGCAAGCAATTAAATTGTACTTGATGTAAGAAAACTCAGACATTTCAGTGTCAGTAAAATCGTATGGATACAAAATTTACTAAATATTCCAGCTGATATTAGGACGCAAGATCGAAATAAAAAAAAATAAACGGATTGATCTCAAAATTTACGTCATCAAACCGTTTAATTTCATTTTCACGGGTGATTTACCTTCAAAATGGCTGTAGAAAAAAAAAGAGAAAATGAAATTTACTAACCGAAATTAACATTCATTACGTAAATGTAATCTAAATGTATCGTTTATCAGGTTGATTATATGCTTGGACTTATCTAAATGTGAATGAATAACTATTTAAAGAGATACAAGAATATAACTGGGTTAACTAATTGGAAAAAAATCGATAATAAATATATTTTAAACTAAGGTATGATCACTGAACAAAATTACTGTTATTCTTTCCAACCAATATCAACATTTTCAACGTTTAATTTATTAATTTAAGTTATCTGAATTATTTACTATCTGACTGTAGCGTAGCAACCGTTTTAACTAATTTTATTAAAATTATACGGGCTATACTTTCTGGGCTCGAAATGAACACCCAATTTGTTTTCTAATTTAGACGAAAGTCGTTTAATTTCGATTTTCTTCGTTTATCATCAGCATCAGCTTAACACTAAAAAATAAGCAAATTAACTTATATAATGATATTACAACAACGGAAAGCAGTATAGATATAATTTTAGTGTTAAAATATTATGTCTTCGTTAAATGAGCCAATAAATTTAGTTCACGTTTATATCAAAATGTAGTTTTTATCTAAACCGGCCATGCAATAATCATTCTTTACAAATATGTTATTAATGTGTTTAGATATAATATCGTGCTCGTTACTTTTGTGCTATATTGAAAATTGTAACAATACAAATAAAAAAGTTAAGTGTCCGGCTGTAAGAATTGACAACGTAGAAATTCTAAAAAAAAAACCGAAACGTTATCTTGACATGTACATGGACAAGAAACTAACATGGGGACTACATGTGGCACACATTAGAAGAGCCATTATTACTCGTGCGAAATCTGTACGTCCGTTACAAGGGAGAGAAATCGGTTCTAAATCTAATGACTAAACGGACTAGCGGCAATCGCTCCCATTTGGCATTATGGATTAGGGTTGTACATGATAATACTTGCAAAAGTAATCTTCGAAGAGTACAGCAACAACAGTTCAAGATAGTCCGTACTATTACGTCTGTCTGATGTTTCTATTTTGACACTGCATAATGATCTCAAGATTCCGTACGTCAGCAATACACACGTCGTCTTCCGCACAATCCTCCAAGGCGCCTGAGAAGGAAGTAGTGTCGTGATGCAATTCAAATCACTTAACAAATTTGAACTTCCTCCTTATTCAAAAGAAAACATGTCTTTTTTCTTTCTAATTATTGTATTTGATCATTCCTATATTCTGAACTACTGTATTCTTTATGGCGGTGGTAATTGTGGAAGAGATAGTACCGCTTGTTGTGGGGTGATTGTCTGAGGTAAATTATGTTGGAACGGACCAACGATCTAACGGCGGTGAGTGATATATGATATAACTGCATGGCATATACGCGGCTTATCAGCGAGTTAACGGTTTAATTCGCGCGCGCGGTGCATGAACGAACACACGAGGCTTATGCAGTAACGGGCGAGTTAAAATGAAAGAACAGCGATAAAGTATATACCACGAATAGTATAAATAATAAAATGTACGTAGAACACAATGTCGAAACGCAGTAGTAACGAAGAGCACTAAAATATGTCGAAACGCAGTAAAGCACTAAATTTTAGATTAACACTTCAGGATTAATAGCACCGATCTGTCAGTGCGATCAACGGTCAAGTACTTAGGATTACACCTGGATAGCCGATTAACATGGAAACATCACATACAGATGAAGAAAAAAGAATTAGATATTCGAGTTAAAAAAATGTACTGGCTGATAGGGAGAAACAGTGTACTAACGACAGATAATAAACGTTTAATATATACGGTGGTTCTAAGGCCTGTCTGGACCTATGGGGTGCAACTTTGGGGTTGTGCTAGACCATCAAACCTGAAAATAATACAAACGTCACAAAATAAAATTCTTCGGATGATAACCAAGGCACCCTGGTATGTAACAAATCTAACGTTGCATCGAGATTTACGTATAGATTATGTGGCCGAGGTCATAAAAGTTCACGCTAAAAGACACGCAAGAAGACTTGATAGCCACCCGAATACTTTTGCTAGAGGATTGCTTGATACCACCGGTGACATAAGGAGACTAAAACGTCAGAAACCGCAGGACCTCGTTTAGGGTCGTCGTAATCGGGTAGGTATCGCTGGATACTTGTCCCCTCATGCTCAATTCTTTTAAACGTACTGCTAAATGTCCTTGGTGGACAGCTCGCAGTATTATAAATAATTAAAAAAAAAAAAAAAAAAAAAAAAAACTAATTTTCTATTTATGTGATCGCAGTTGTTTGTAGCAATTAATGCTGGAATCGTGTTAAAAAATAATAGTAAAATACATAACTTTATTTTTGTATTATCACTAATGTTTTTATTTATCTTAATAAAGTATTGTGCAATTACAATAATTGAACTTGGGTGTGCTTCATTTTCATAATAAATTTAACCATTAATACATTCAGTGTTGTGTATATATTCATGGAAAATTATTGTTTACATTTTCGGCAACGTAATACAGATGGATGTTTCTTCTACTTAGTTATTTCCACTGATTTATAATGGTATCTTCTTATAGAATAGACACTATAAGTAATAGATTAACTAAAGCAATTGACGTCATGTCTAAATTCTACCATAAGTGGAAAATAAAAGTTAACGATGAGAAAACAAAGTCAATAATTTTTACCAGACGTAGGCCTTCATTAAATCGTTTCGTTAAAATGAAAAACGTTGAACTTGACTGGAAGGAACATGTGAAGCATTTAGGCGTCATCATGGACAGAAGACTCACATTTACAAAACATATTAATGATTGTGTAAGTAGAACAATACGGAAAATGGGTTGTCTATTTCCTGCATTTAATAAAAGATCTGCGCTTTCAACACAAAACAAATGTTTATTATACAAAAAGGTAATTTTACAAAAGCTATATCTACGCCTGCCAAATATCGTCTTACACTAGCAATTATAAACCGCGTGCAAAGAGTCCAAAACGATTGCCTTCGAATAATTTTGAATAAACCTCGCGATTTACTTCAATCAAATCTCTTCATGATGCGTTAAAATTCCCTTACGTACAGGAAATGATTAAGGATAAAACGAAAAATTGTTTTGCCAATTGTAGATATTCCGACATTCAAATGGTAAATTCTATAGGGGATTTACCAAGCTTTACGACGCAGGTATAAAAGATATAAGCATAGACGTATAAAACACATCCTTCTACAGTAATACAAATCCTAGTTCTAGTACTAATAAATAATCTAAGATATTTTTAAGTATATCGTTGATACGGTAAGAGTGTACGCACTCTGTTATTTTAAATGAGCCGGGTTTTTGTATTAAAATTTTTCCTGCAATCGTATAATATTTAAATAATATTTTATAAGATTATATTTTGTATGAATTTTTTCTGGAAAGAATCGTTGATATATTCGGGTACAGAAAATTCTATTGAATGGTAACTTTACTTTTTTGTAAACAGAAAATATTTAAATGTGCAAATATATTATTGTTCTTCTTCTTCTAAAGTAATTCACGTACACATGATCCATTCTCTTGCGTTACAAACATTTTTATCAGAACTAATTATTGTTGTAAACAACCAAAATTTATGATTTCTTCTTTAAAAGTAATAATTAATCAGTGTTCTGCGAAAATGACACTAATGGTGTTGCATTTGATGCTGTTATAATCGATAAACAATAGTAAATACTCATATTTAAAAACTAATTTAAATGTTTGTTAATAGAATTATAAGAAAAAAAAAATGTGTGCGTCATATATTTATATAATCTGCTTCTTCTTAATTCCTCAATATATTAATAGATGATTAAAAGTTTCTGGATAGAGCTATTTTCTTTATACTCCCATAGTTCTTTGCTTTGACATCTCCTTGTAATTTGTCTTATGTATTCTTCCTGTTGGTCTTTTCCCTTCTGTGGTTCCTTTTATTATTTTTAGTAGATGTTCATTGTTTCTGTGTATATGTCAAATCCATTTAAGTCTCATTGTTTTAAGTGTTCTTACTAGACTTCTTTTTTCATTGACTCTTTCTAATATTTTTTTCATTTCTTATAATTTCCATCCAAGACACCCTTTCCATTCTTCTCCAGCACCAGATTTCGGACGCTTCCAGTTGTTTGATCATTATTTTATTCAAATTCCACGGTTCTGACCCATCCATTGTACTCCATGTGAATATTTTAATAAATCTTTTCTTCGTTTCCATTTGAATATTTTTTGATGTTAATAATCTTCGTTTTTTATTAGACGCTAATTTTGCCATTGCAATTCTTTCCTTTATATCTTGTTTATTGCTTCCATCTTCTGTAATAATGCTACCCAAATATTTTTGTTGTTTTACTTGTGTTATTTGTTCTACGTCTATTTCTATGTTTATTATCTATTGTTTTGTTCCATACCATTACAGTTGGTTTTTTATTTTCATATTACATTTCTGAAATGTTGTGTCCATCCGATTTATGGAAGATTTTAATTCTTTTTCACTTCCTGCCATTATTGCAATATCATCTGAAAACATAAACATGCTTATTTTGATTCCATCTACTGAGATTACATTATCACATTTTTGTTTTAATTTTTTAACCGCTTGTTCTCAAGCAACTTATATAATATACTTCAAAATTTTCAAAAATTACGAAGTAATATAATGAAAAAATTTATATGTAAAATATGACACCGGTTTATAGTTTGTGATTTTTTTTATAATAAACGTTATTATTAGCAATATCATTATTATTTAACATTTAAATTCCTACAGGGAAATATTCTTTTTTTTTTTTTTTTTTTTTTTTTTATTAAACATCATACCAGCACTTAGTGCTACTAACAACGTGGTTCACGGATAAGAGAAGGGTTTAATTAAGTGCCTCCATTAAGGCACAAGACTGCGATAATGTACATTATGGGAATGAGATTGGGACGAATAATAATAATAGGAATAAACAGGTACAATAATAGGAGAGAAAGACATACACTATCGTCTGAAAGGAGAAGGGAAACTGAAATCAATTAGGTGATAGGAATAGCATCGCGACACCACTTTCTTCTCAAACGTCTTGACGGATTATCTGGAAGACACGATGTGTGCATTCTGCGGATGATTGGATTGCTGCTAACCTCGAACTTGTCGAATAATTTTTTATATTGCTGTATATGTATGTCACTGACATAAGGAATCCTAAGATCATTATGTAAAGTCCGATTGGAGACGTAGACAGGAGCGGACGTGATGGTACGAAGTATCTTCGATTGCTGCTGTTGTATTCTTCGAAGATTGCTTTTGCAGGTACTTCCATACAGCTCTATTCCGTAACGCCAAATAGGAGCGATCACTGAAAGATAGATGATCCGTTTAGTCGTTAAGTTTAAAATTGACTTCCGACCTAATAATGGATACAGCAATTTTGCACGAGTAATGATTGTTCTTTTTGTCTGTGCCACGTGTAGCCTCCATGTAAACCTCTTATCCATAATTAAGCCAAGATAACGTACCGAGTTTGCTTGAGTAATTTCTTCATTATTCATTTTCAGTGCTGGACAGCTGACTTTTCTATTTGTAAATACAACGTGTTTGCACTTATTCGGGTTAAATAGCAGACGCCAGCTCTGTGCCCATAGAACTAACCGATCTAAATGGTTTTGAACTGCTGTATTTGCATACATGACGTCATTGACGTCTGAGTTGGACGCAAGGATAGCTAGATCATCGGCAAATGATGCTAAGATAGTCTGATTACTGGTTGGTATGTCTGCTGTATAGATTGTATATAACAACGGTCCTAGTAAGCTACCTTGTGGAACAGACGATAGAATTTTATGCTCTTCAGAGAAACAATCATTGATTTTAACAACAAATGTTCTATCGGATAAGTACGATTGAAGTAAAGCAAATAAATCGGAAGGGAGAATTTGTCTCAGCTTGTAAAGTAGCCCGGGATGCCACACTTTGTCGAATGTCTGTGCAACATCCAAGAATACAGCTGAGCGTACTTCCTTTTTTTTCTAAAGTTGAGGAGATTGCGTCAACCAGCCGATGGCACTGTTGCACTGTAGAGTGTTCAGTACGAAACCCGAACTGATGGTGTGGAATTATTCCCCGACGATTTGAGATTAAATATTCTAGGATTTTTGATAACGAACAAAGCAAGCTAATAGGCCTATATGATGAAACGTCCGTTTGCGGCTTGCCTGGTTTGTGTATCATTATTACTGTTGATTTTTTCCATGTTGAAGGAAAATCTCCAATCCGTAATATTGCATTGAAAATATAACACAACAATGTGGCTGATTTCGGTGGAAGATGTGAGAGAATTTCACCAGTGATATTATCTATACCGGGACATTTCTGTAATGGTGCTTTACGTAGAGATAAATATACCTCTTTTGTAGTAAAGATTTTTGTATATCCTTATGAAAAAGGTTCATTCAGCGTCGACATTATATGTTCAGTGTGTCTTTTACATATTTCGGGATGCGGAGTAAAAACTGCGTGCATTTGTTTTTTCTACATCTGTCCTGGCCCAGTTATAGTTTAACTTTATATTAAACTGTTCTTTTCCATGTTTTAGTAACCTTTTTGTGTTGTGCCACAAAGATTTCGGATCCGTATTCATTGATGTCAAGGACTTTTGAAGAGTTTCATTTTTATATTTGTTGATTTGAATTTTCAATATACTTTGTAATTTATTATAATGTTTTTTCATTGATGGATAGCGATTTTTTCTTAAGTTCAAAAAGAAAATTACTTTAATAACGTCAATATTTTATTTTTAAAATCTTTTAGATAGAATAAATGGCGAAATTTGTAATTACACATCCACTAGAATTAGTAATAAAAATTATTTTACTTATTTTATTGAATTCTTAATTTAAAAAATAAATAAAACTAAGGTTACTTAATTAATTTAATTTTTAAAAAAAAAAATATTATTAATTTAATTTTAAAAAATTTTACCACGAGGAGTAAGATAATAAATTAATATCATTATTATTTAACATTTAAATTCATAAAGGAAAATAAAATTACTTTCATAACGTCAATATTTTAATTTTAAAATGTTTTCAATAAGGCAAATGACAAAATTTTCGATTATAGATTGATTAGAAATATTAATAAAAATAATTTTACTGAATTAATTTAATTCCTAATTTAAAAAATAAATGAAAGTAAGTTGATTAATTTAATTTTTAAACGAAAAAAATATTAGTAATTTATTCGTTTAATTTAAAAACAATTTACTACCATCGATTAGGAATATTAATAAAAATAATTTTACTGAATTAATTTAAAAAATAAATAAAAGTAAGTTGATTAAAATTTACTACCATCGATTAGAAATATTAATAAAAATAATTTTACTGAATTAATTTAAAAAATAAATAAAAGTAAGTTGATTAATTTAATTTTTAAACGAAAAAAAGATTAGTAATTTATTCGTTTAATTTTGAAAACAATTTACTACCATCGATTAGGAATATTAATAAAAATAATTTTACTGAATTAATTTAAAAAATAAATAAAAGTAAGTTGATTAATTTAATTTTCAAACGAAAAAAATATTAGTAATTTATTCGTTTAATTTAAAAAAAATTTGCTATCAACAACACCGAGCTTTCCCAGGCGGTCACCCATCCAAGTACTAACTTGGCCCGACGTTGCTTAACTTCGGTGATCAGACGAGAACCGGTGTATTCAACGTGGTATGGTCGTTGGCGACAAGTAGTTATTAATTTTATATATATATATATATATATATATAGTAATGTACAATTTTACTTTAGACAAGACTTAATAATTATCGCAAATGACGATGTGAATAGCGAATTAATAGAAAACTGGGACAAAATAAATTGCCTTATCTTCCAATAAGTAGGTTGTAGACCTGAAAGTCAAACACTGGTCAGATCGTGTACTTGCAAATATTAAAATGACTACGAAAGTAAGACTATAATAATAATATGACATGTTGATGTACAGAGAGTTCTTATTAATGTTGTAAAAATCATACTTAAGCTATTAAAATGAACTTTTCCCATCTTAAATATCTCTATTTAAACGTAACTGTGAACGATATCAAGTATGTACGACGCACAATACTGGATATGCTTCGTTTCTTGTAATTAGCTTCAGTATACCGTATTTTCTTCTTCTGGCTAAAATCAAATTCGAAGACACAACATTCTTCTTACGAATATGTTAGTGTCATTTGTTTTTCTTTCGTTTACCAGTTAATGTGGTCATCGTGTTAGTAAGGATTTTATGTGAACTACAATCGATTTCCATTTCTTCTTCTGTTGTCTGTTTTCAGACGTCGTGATCGATCATGAAATTTTTCCAGTTAAATTCCGCCATTTATCTCTATCCTGCGCAGCTTTCATTAGCTGCCGCATTGACAGTCCCGTCATGCCTTGGATGTAGTCTACAAAACGGGGTCGACCTCTGCTTCTTTTTCCTGCTATTATTCCTTGTATTATTATCTTTTTTAATACATTTACCGATGTTTATTTCAAGACCGTAAGTGCTCCTAATTTCTGTTAATCTGCCTCACGTGTTCCGAGATTGATCGATATTGTCGAATAGCAAAGTAATATCGTCATCTGAATAACGAATTATAAATATTATTTCTGAATCGATTCGATATCGTCTTCAGTAATTACATCCTCAAAAATTGCCTCCGAATATAAAAGTAACTGAGAAACATCTCTATTAATTTGTATTTCTCTGGACGCATTTCCTGCGCGAATTACAGCAATATCATGTAGACTCTACATTACTTTTTCTTATCTGACGCATTCGAAAGCCCTTTCGTCCGCGAGTTGACTTATTCGTAAAATGTGATAATTAATAAAATATCTACGGAGGGAGAGAGAACGATAGTAATTTTATCGAAATAAACAAATATACACTTAGTATGATGTAGAATGTATAGGGTGACGCAGAGAAGACGGAAGTGTTTTTTTTTTTTTTAAATAACACAGTTGGAACACTGATACAACGCAAATAATGTGATCCACGTTTAATGTATACGCGAGAGATTCGTTTTCGTCCGCTTTTAGTTATCACGGCTTCCTATAACGAGGAGCGCTCGCTTTGTGTGGAACGTTTTTTTGCGACGTGAATCGATCACGGCAGTGCAAAGAGAGTTTAAAAAAGAATTTAAAGTTAGGCGATTTTTTTGGCGTGGATATCGTAAGAGTCGCGTTTACAGAACACCTCACGAGATCTGGAAGAATTGAAAATTCGGATTTTTGAAGAAATTTCAAAAAATTCAGCTACCTATGCTTGAAAAATTTTTGTAAAGACTGAATGAATGTACTGTTGCAAATGGTGGTTAGTCGAGCGATATTGTGTTCCACAAATGGTTGCAAACTAATCTCTCGTTTTCCTATTTTAAAATAAAATTTAATTCAAAAATTTTGGTCGAGTAGTTTTTGAATTGTTCAAAAACCAAGAAAACCGTCCATCATCCCTAGGTAACTTATCTTCTTCTTTCTCTCCTCAACCTTGAGGTTGGTGGGTGAGTAACATATGGCACATTAGATCCTTCTACGGGAGCATACTCGTGCTTTTATAACGACATAACTTTCGCCATTTTTAATTTGGTCTATATATCCAATTCGTGGTCTGCCTTTACTTCGTCTTTCGTTCATCATTCTTTCAATTAATGTTGTCATCCATTCCGAATGTCTGATGCAATGGCCGAACATATCGTTTCTTCTCTTTTTTATCGTGTTTTCTATTTCACGACGTTCGTTTATCAGTTGTAAAACTTCGTTATTAGATATTTTACTCGTCCAAGGTATTCTTAACATTTGGCGCCAGCACCACATTTCGAGAGCTTATCGTTTTCTCGTTTAAATCCGTCCATGTCTCCGATCCATGCAATGCCATACTCCAGATAAAGTTTTTTTTGAAGTATTTTCTCGTATTAATTGATATATTTTTCGATTGAGGAACGGTTTTTTCATAAACGCGTTTTTCGCTAGGGCTATTCTTCCCCTTATATCTTTCATAACCATCTGAGCATATTATGCTTCCTAAGTAGGGGAACTCCGTTACTTGATATAAACTGTTTTGATTTAAGACAATATTTAATCGTTGATTTCCATTTTTTGAAGTTACCATCACTTTCCTTATACTAACCTAAAAATATTAATCGGGGTAAAAAACAAACCGAAAGGAATACGTCCAATTAAACGAGTGGGCATCTCAAAGAACTGTTCAACTGCTGCTCAGAACATTAATTCCGGTCAGTCGTGACTTCTCTGGGTCACCCTATATTTAGTAAGTTGTGAAAGTGAATTTAAATTTAATATATCTGTATAACGTATATGGATATTAGATTATTTTTTTCTAAATTCCAAAATAAAGTTAGATTATACATTAGTGTATCAGCCTGCGAGATTACGAGTGTATTAAGAGGATAAGCATCATTAATTTTATATCGTAATGATCGGTGATTAGTAAAGTTACAACGTGATCTTTATGAAGTTAGTAAAGAAAGTAAATAAACATCGCATGAATGGACATTGTTTACTAGTATTTCGTTATATTCGGAAGTTTCATATATCCATATCTATATATATATATATGTGTGTGTGTGTGTGTTTATACTGCGAAGAAATCGGATATTTAATTAGGACTGCATTAAGGTGGTTTGGACTTGTACGAGTTATTTCGTTTATTTGATTAATAGACGTACATTATCTGTTTTATTTATATATAAGAACAAATTTTCTTATCAGGTAATGGAAGTGATAGAACAGATTATTATTATTATTATTGTTACTATTATTAATTCGTTATTTTATATGGCGTCATCTATCATCTAGTCGAAAGGTGATTTTTGCAGCTAGTTATATAGTCGTAATATTTGGTGTCCTAATTTGTTTCATAATTATTAATAAATTATAAGAACACACTGAACCGTCTTAAAGTCAAAAATATGGTGAGTATACTATTTTCTTTATTTTATTATGTATTATTTCAAATTGGTGTTTTAAAAAAAAATATGAAAATTTCGCACTGATATCAGTTCCAGAAAATTATGTAAATTTCGGATTAACATTAGCGCTGTTATGTATGCGTAAATACATACATACATATATATATATATATATATATATATATATATAATTTGAATAATAATTAAATAATCGATAAATAAGAAAGTCATATTAAGCGTATGTTGTTTAATGTCTTACGCATAATTATTCTACAATTAACTACGTTGTGATATTCAGACGGATCTTTCAAAAGTGAAAAACCACCACTTTTGTTGGCATTTTTTTTTAACGGATCAGCGTTGAATTTATATATTTATTATTCATAAATAAAAAATAAACAACATAAAAAGAGTTAAAATCATTAATTTTTTTTTATTTCATAAAAAATCATGAAGCTTTTAGGCTGTTAAGCTATTATCAAGTGAATATAAAAGATATAAATTATAAAAATATAAATTATTGTAATATAATTTATAAAAATATACACAAATTTATAAAATTATAAAATGTAAAAAATTGTTTAGGTACATATTTTATAAAAATTATAAAAGTGATAAAACGATATTTTTAAATAAACTAATAGTGAATGTGGTAAATAACGCAATCAACATACATATATACAATGACATAATAGGAAGTAAAGTAAAAATTAATAAAAACATCCAACAATATAAAATTTATACGTAAACAACGATATAATAGCGTATATATTGCATCGTTGTTTTTTGTGTATAAATGTTATATTGTTGGCTGTTTCTATTTATTTTTATTTTATTATCTATTTTGTTATTGTTGATATATACATTTTATATTGTTGATTGTTAATTGCATTGTTTACCACGCTCACTATCATATAATTTTAAAATATTGTTTTATCATCACTTTGATAATTTTTGTACATTTTGTATGTAAGAAATTTTTTACATTTTATATTTTTATAATTTATATTTTTACATTCACTTGATAATGTCTTAATAGCCGAAAAGCTTTTTGATTTTTCATAAAGAAACTTTAACTCTTTTTCTTGTTTATTATTCTTTTTTAATTAATCGCTTCATTCCAAACGTTTTAAAAAATGTTCAAAAATAATTGGCCAAATTAAAATCGAGATTAAATAGTTACAAATAATTTATAATAACAAAAATTTTTCAGACGAAAAGGAAAACAACAAAAAAAAAAAGAAAAAAGTGTGATAATGTTGACAAAATAAAGCTTTCATAATGTACTGGTAAAAAATGATTAAAAAAACAACCGGATAACATCGTTGATAACATTGTGAGAATTTCATCGTGTGTGAAATTTCTTCTCACATGAGATAGAGTTTCACACGCTACCGACCGTGCTACATTTTCCATAACGCCGTGATCATAATTTATCGCAGATTGTTCAAAATTCTTTAGACAGACTTAGTTCATTAGTAAAATTATTCTAACAGAAGTAGACGTAGAGTAATCGAGTAATGTAAAACAAAATTTATTTAACGCGAAACTGTTCAACTAAACTGTTAATTAACGTCAAAAATCAAATGCATACGAGCCATGCGCTATCTTTCTTTATGCTACGCACCATGCATTATACTGGAGACAAACATGGTAGAATTAACCATAGGGGTTACTCATTTAATTCCGTGTCTACGTTAATTATTAATTTTGTGTAGTTAACGTGATATGTGTGCATGTTCGTGCATGTGTATGTACAAGTGTATGTACAAGTGTATGTACAAGTGTGCGTACAAGTGTGTGTACAAGTGTGTGTACAAGTGTGTATATATGTGTATATATGTGCATATGTATTTCATATATTTTTGTTTTTCTTTTTATCATATTTTATTTATTTCCATGCAGATTTTGTTTATTTTTTCTTGTAGCCTAATATTTGTCACAATTTTTTACATTCAGTAATACTATATGAATATGAGTTAACTGTTAAGGTATAAACTACTTAACTTTGTGAACCCCTTGTTAGTGTATATTATTATAAGATAAAGCTTCTTCTTCTTACAAATGTATTCTTGTAAGATTTCCGTTTGTTTTCCGAATAAATTTCTGATACTCGTAAAAGCTTTCCCCCTTATTTTCCTCGGTAATGAAAATTCGAGAGGGTGATTCACGCGATTTTTCTCTCTACTAGGTGTTATTTAAATATCATTATTTATCGTTATTATTTCTCTGGGAATTTAATTTATGAAATTATATCGACAAATAACTCGATGCTTCTATTAATGTTTTCGAGATAAACGGAAAAATTTAATTGAATTACTTTTTTTATTTTTAAATTATTAAAAATATTTCTTTTAACTATGCTACGTTTTACACATTTATTATTATTATTTTCGATTTTGGCCAACTATGGACCACGTAAAAACAATGATCATGAGATTTTCTTTTTCCTTCTCCAATATTCTTTCATCTTCAAGCTGTGCTGCGCTTTTCTTTCTTCCGTCCACATGTAACTACTGGTGTTCTTCTTCACGTTTTCAGCAAAACCTTTAAATGTGTTAATTTTTTCTCGGAATTTATTTCTATTATTTACGTTCTCACTTTTTATGTTCATTTCTGATATATCTTTTTTGGTTTCTATAAACCACGTAAGTTTATTCTTTGGATTGCTTTCAAAGTATTCAAATATGGCTTCAGTTTGTCTATGTGGTTCCATTCTTTTTAGGTGACCGTAAAATCGTATTCTTCTTTGTCTCATTGTATATCTTTTCAATTTTTTCATATATTTCCTTGTTGCTTTTTAATGCCCGTTGTCCATCTTTAATGTTCGGTCCCAGAATTTTTCTCATAATTTTCCGTTCCTTCTTCTCTATGAACTCGATTTCTCTTCTTGTGTTCATATTCAGACATTCTGCTGCATATAGACATTGCGGTTTAATTACAGTATCATAATGTCGTATCTTCGTATTTACAGATAATGACTTCTTTTTATATATTTCTCTGGTTACATTAAATGCTTGTTCCATCTTGTGTACTCTGGTTAGATTCGCTTCTTTATCTAAACCATTTGGTTGAATTATTTCACTTAGATATTTAAATTTGGTGACTTTTTTAACCTTTCCGTATTTTGTTGATAAATAACATGGTGCCGAAGGTTCATTGGTTATATAAACTGTTTTTTCATATGAAATTTGCAGGCCAGCTTT
This sequence comes from Coronaproctus castanopsis, assembly GCA_032883995.1. Taxonomy (NCBI): domain Eukaryota; kingdom Metazoa; phylum Arthropoda; class Insecta; order Hemiptera; family Monophlebidae; genus Coronaproctus; species Coronaproctus castanopsis. Next base: position 112,139,178 of record CM065053.1, read on the forward strand.
TTCAGCTACTTCTTTCAACGAATTTAACTGAATAACTGCATCTTCCAAATTATCAGCTAAAATTGCAATATCATCCGCAAATGCAAGACATGAAATCTCGATCCCAGATTTTTTCCTTCCTAATCTGATTGGTTCAATTCCGCAATTTTCCAGCAGTATCTTCCACTCCCTTATAACTTTCTCCAGAACACAGTTAAAAAGCGCAGGGGATAGACAATCTCCCTGTCTTACTCCTATTTTAATTTTAAAAGCCTCGGATATTTCTCCTCGAAACTTGACTCTGGATGTTGTGTTTGTTAAGGTTTGTTTTATTAATGTAATAGTCTTATTATCCACATGGAATTCTTCCAAAGTGTTGAATAGTGTCTTCCTATCAACAGAATCGTATGCTTTTTTAAAGTCTACGAACGTGATGATTATGTTCTTTCCTCTTATTCTTTTATGTCTAATTATCGATTTAATAATTTGTTCATCGCAAGATCGACCTTTCCGGAATCCAGCTTGATATTCACCTATTTGTTTTTCTGTTTGCCTTTCTAACCGGTTTAAAAGTGCTTTAGACAAGATTTTGTATGTCACAGGCAATAGTGAAATGCATCTATAGTTATTGATATAATCTTTTTTTCCTTTTTTATGCAGTGGATGGATTAATGCTATTTTCCACTCATCTGGCACCTTTTCTTCTTTCCAAATTTTTTCTATTACACTTTGCAGTTTTCCGATCATTTCTGGGCCTGCGTTCTTCCACATTTCAGCAATTATTCCATCTTCACCAGAAGCCTTATTGTTACTTAACTGTTTCACAATCTCTTCAATTTCTTGATAATTAGGGGCTACAGATTCTTCATGTTTAGACGTTGTTAATTGTCTTGGAAATTTTTCTTTTGGCTCTTCACAATTAAGGAACTAATTGAAATATGTTGCTAAAATACTACAGTTTTCTTTATCATTAAGAGCTAATTTACCTTCCTCATTTTTAAAATATAAATTAGGAGGCTGATATTTTCGGAGATTTTTATTGAATATTTTGTAAAAAAATTATTTTTCTTAAAATTCTCTTCTATTTCAACGAGTTGTTCTTTTTCAAATTTCCTTTTTGTCGACCTAATTATTTTAGCTGTTTCGGATCTTTGATCTTCTGCCGAGATGGCCGATCTGTTGGCTTCCCACTTTTCTGCTGTATCATCTAATTCCAGTTATAATAAAGAATTTTTACATCTAAAACAAAGAACAGAAGCTACACCAATCAGTTTTGATACTTGCAATGATGAAAACTACAATCGTCCAATATTGTTAGACGAGCTCGAATACTGTATTCAATACCACATCGTGACTCCTCACCAGGACCAGACAACATCCACCCTATTATGTTGAAACATCTTCATGCATCAGCCAAGTTATATTTGTTACACATCTTTAATAGGATGTGGAATGAGGGAACTTTCCCGGCAAAATGGAAAGTAGCCATAGTAATCCCTATACTAAAAAAGGGAAAAAATAAAACAGAAACAACTAGCTACCGCTCCATTGCATTAACAAGTGTACTTGGCAAACTATTGGAAAAAATTATTCAAAAGAGGCTAACCTGGACCTTAGAAATGAATAATAGGTTTACTCCAAAGCAATATGGTTTCCGAATACTTCGATCAGCAATACAAGCTATCATTGATCTCCAACTCAAGATCCAGAAGGCATTCCATGATCGCAATCATCTATATGCTGTCTTTTTTGACCTGCAAAATGCATATGATACAGTATGGAAATATCAGGCGCTTACTAGCCTACATAAAGCAGGAATCCATGGCCGCATGGCCAATTTAATTCAAAGTTTTTTAATTGGCAGACAAATCAAGGCACGCTTAGGCAACACCTATTCAAAATTGTTTCATATGGAGAATGGTGTACCACAAGGATGCGTCCTTAGTGTAACACTCTTCCTGCTAGTTATTAACGATATAATGCAGGCAATCCGACCACCGGTACAATTCAGCCTTTTTGCAGATGATTTAACGATAACGTTCCAATCGTCTTCGCCAACCAGAGCTGGTAAAATCATACAACATTGCATCAATGAAATAGTCGAATGGGCATCTGCACGTGGATTCAATTTTTCAGCAGAAAAAACAACCTGCGTTGACTTCCACCGAAACACCAAGTGTAGTCAACGTCCTAAAATCTTCCTGAATAGTTTAGAATTATGTTTCCAGGATACAGTACGCTACCTCGGAGTAACTTTTGACAGCAAACTGGTATGGAACGCGCACATTAAAAACCTCAAGAAATCAGCTATAAAAGGTCTAAACATATTGAAGAAAATTAATAATAGACGTAACGGAGGCGATCGAAAAATGTTATTAATGTTATATAAAGCATTAATTCGTTCTAGATTAGAGTACGGTTGCCTAGCATTCGCCTCTGCGGCCCAGGGGTTACTGAGGTCCTTGGATACCATTCAACATTCAGCCGTCCGAATAGCCACTGGAGCTTTTCATACTAGCCCCACAGCTAGTCTTAATAGTGAATCGGGATTACTTCCTTTATGTTACCGAAGACAAATCCTGACAGGTAACTTCCTTACCTCCACACTTATCTCTCCAAACCTACCGTTCAATGATCTTTTGTACAATATTCCAAGCTACAATGAAATATCCATAAACATCCCTAAATATGCAATTAGCATCAAAAATAAATTCTTATCATTATTTCCTCAATTTAACAAATTCATTCTTAATCCCCCTCTTCTTCCAATATATACTGACCCACCACCCTGGCTTTTGCAACCACTCCATATAAACTTGAAACTTACCCACCTTTCCAAGCTTTTATGCCCACCCCATGTACTTCAAAACTATATTGCTCTTGAAATCTCCAAATATAAGGACGCTGTGTGCTGTTTTACTGATGGCTCTAAATCGGGTAGGCGTGTGGGGTCTGCCTTCTCGGTACCCCCTGTCATTCATCGCTTTCGACTTTATAAGTCCTGCTCCATTTTTTCAGCTGAATCCTTTGCTGTATTAAAGTGTCTAGAGTTCCTGTCCATGACGTAATCTTCTTCTAAATTCCTTATTCTTTCTGATTCACTCAATGTTTTAAAGTCTCTCCACAACCTATATACGGATAATGCACTTCTACAACGCATTCTGCTTGTCCATGACTTCCTTACTAGATCTCAAGTTTCCATAGCTTTCATTTGGATTCCCAGCCACATCGGTATTCTTGGAAATGAGGCTATTGACCGAGCTGCCAGAGAGGCGTCTTTGCTTCCACACATATCCGCTTGTCTCTCTCTCTATAGTGACGTTAAAGCTTTCCTGAAATCTCTTGTAACTAAATCTTGGTGTCGTGCATGGAAGTCTAATGAACAAAACCACCTCCTTTTAATCAAACCTAATCCACTATCCCAACTGCCATTTCCTTTCCAAACAAGAAAGAAAAATGTTATCCTTACAAGACTCCGTATATCCCACTCAAACCTTACCCATTCCTATCTTCTTCATGGCACAGACCCGCCACTCTGTCCCTTTTGCCAAATGTCTCAACTGCTCATACCCCACATACTAACGTCCTGTCATGCTCTCACAACATTAAGAATCCAGCACAGCCTTCCTCCTTCTTTACCTCAACTTTTATCTGAATCTACTGACCATATTCATAATGTGTTCCTGTTCCTGGATTCACTGAGCCTCTTAAATCAGATCTAGGACCACAGTAAGCCTGTAGGCGCATATGGCCCGTTAGTGCAGCCGGCGCCCGTATAATAATAATAATAATAATAATGATCTTTAAATTGAGTATAATCGTCTTCGTTCTTCGTCGAATACCATTTTTTCCATGTCTTGTTCCTTGCCTCCACAGCTTCATCACATTGTTGATTCCACCATCTGTGTTTGTTGATTTCACCATCTGTGTTTTATTGATTTTTTCAGTGGGACTATTTCATGCGATATTTCAATTAATTTCGTTTTAATTTCTTCCCAGCTATCCGACTTTATTTTTGTATTCAGTTTGTTTTGAAATTCATTTTTCTTATACATTAACATATTTGTGTCAACCTTGGAAAGTTTAATATTCATTCTCAGATGAATTTTTTTCTCAGGAATGAAATTCATTTTGATAGTGGTTAAATAATGATCCGTTTCCACATTTGCCCCTTTTTTAACTTTGACATTCATAATTTCCCTCCGATTAATATATGTTATAGCTACATGATCAATTTGAAACTCTCCTAACCATGGGTTAGGTGATCTCCACAATTTGAAACTCTCCTAACCATGGGTTAGGTGATCTCCATGTCATCAATCTTTTAAAAGCCGTTGACATTAGTTTTAAATTAAACGAATTACATATTTCCAGGAATCTTTCACCATTTTTATTAGTTCTTTTATGGGCTGGGAACTTTCCCACCATTTTTTGGAACTTTTTCTCCTTACCCGCTTGAGTGTTAAAATCACCTAATAATATTTTCACATTTTAAACCGGAATTTTAGCCATCTCTTGATCTACAATTTCCCAAAAATTTTCTACTTTTGATGGATTTTTTCTATTGTCTTCATTTACAGGTGCACTGCAATTTATTAATGTATATGTTTTATTTGCACAGCAGAAAGTTAAAATTGATAGTCACTCATTAACCGAGTAAAAATCTTTTATTGAATCAAGAATTGCTCTGTGAACAATGAAAGCTGTTCCGAGATGAGGTATTCCTTTATTCATTGGATTTTTCCCATTCTTACCTTTAAAGATTCTATAACCTTCTGAATCTATTATGTCCTCATCCGTAAATCTTGTTATTATTATATGATAAAAATATTCGCGTATATAAAATTACATCGGATTCGACGACTATTGTTACTACTATCGTTATTATTATTGTTGTAGACTGGGCATAGTGTAACATCATCCGACGATAGCAGCGATGAAGATTACGACAGGTCGTTTTACCGCAGATTATGGAGTTTTATGGCGCCTACATTTTTCATATTGGGAGCCGTGTTAGGAACGATGTACGTGCTCGCCGTATTCGCTTATATTTCGACGATGCATCCGCTTCAGAATTTGGAATATCCGTGCAGATCCGCTTTGTAAGTTACGTCAGTAGAGGATATTATCGATTTTGAACAATTATTATCGATTCAAAAAAGAATGGTAACGGCTTTAGACAATAAGTGGAATGTGTCAGATACACTATTTGGATTAGTTTGATAAAGCTTAATCATTTAGAACGTGTTGGGATATTTATGTCCTTCTTGTGGGTGCCGCGTCATAAAGAAATTCTAAATAATGAATTTGTTTACTCGTTAGCTAAAGACGTGTCGTCTAACGGCGTACAACTCTCTTGAGTCTATCACCAGGATAATCATTCACTGTATTCAGCTAGAGCATAAGAATCATTGGAAATTTATGTACACTGAGAGCATTTCACTTCCCACTTACTACGATCAACTTCAACCGTCTTTCTCCGTGGTTCTATTTCTTAAAGAAGATCAATCGCAAGGGAATTGCACTCATCAGTAGATTACGATTGACCGCCTTTTCCGTATGCAGCTTATAGAAAGTCCCTTTTGTCACTACATTCTGAACAGGCAGTCTCCAATCCAGATCATGTCTTTTTGCTCTGCCGCGACACCGTTGCGTTCTGAGATTTACCTTATTTTGCTACGTTCTCCGTGTATTATACCTCCGTATAATGTTTCGTCCCTTCAACATCTGAATAATCTACAGTTGTTCCCCGATATAACGACATGTCTAGAGAAGTCGGCATCTTTGATTAAAATGTAAATAGTCCTCACAACATCGTGGGCATCCCCATTAAAAAAAAAAGAACATTCACAAGTTCGACTATCCTCGCGTTGGATATTCGATAAAAACTATTATGGCAAAACGACCGTACTAAATTAGTGGACGTAGTAATTAACCGAGACGGCCGATCTATTTTTAATCGAATCGACCGTTATCCGCGTTCTACGTTAATTTAATTTAATTTAATTTAAATAATCGGTCATTTAAATAATTTTATTTCAATCCGACCTATTTATTATAGAATCGTTTTCATACTGTTCGAATCATTTGGCATCTGATTGGTGTACCGAAATTGTCAATCACTGTATGTTATTAACAGCCTGGTTGACTAATATGTCGATTAGCGTAGACTATCTAAAAATCTTATGTATAATATATATATATATATATATATATATATATATATATATATATATATATATATATATATATATAGAGAGAGAGAGAGAGAGAGAGAGAGAGAGAGAGAGAAAGAGAGAGAGAGAGAGAATAATATTTAAAATAATAATGTATTTAAAAATAATGCTACATTATGGAAAAGATATGTTGATGATATCTTAATAATATGGATATATTGAATAATTTTGTGTCTAATCTAAAACTATAATAAAAATATTCACTTTAAATTAGAAATAGGAGGTATAACACAAAGTTTTTTAGACTTAAAAATTGACAAAATTGACATTATTAACCAAAAAATTGATATATACATTCAGAAAACCTACATAAACAAACATATTAGTATCTAAAGATGCATTTCACCCAAAAATGGATAAATTAGCCAGTTTAAATAGAGCAAAAACAATTTTAACAGACAGTGATAAAATAAATAAAGAAAAAACCATAATTAAATAAATAGCAATCAGTAATAAATATAATCCTATTATAGTTGATAAAATATGGAATAAATCTAACAATAATAAAAATGCAGAAAAAGACAAAAATAATTATTTAGGTTCAATAAATTATGTAAGAAATCATACATATAAAATAATAAAAATATTTAACAAATATAACATTGTATATTTATGAAAACTTTCGTGGTTGTTTTCCATCCGTCTAAACTAATTTTCGGTGAAAACCGCGTCTTGATTATTGATATAATTTAAAGTTTCGAGTGGACTTACACCACTCATCATCAGAAACGAACTAAACCGCAGACCCTTGAGTTAACTCCTTTTATAGGCACTTCTTAATCGGAACTTTACATTTCCAGGGCTGTGATTGGTATTACCGTCAGTTGATTCATCACCTAATAATTCTGCATTGTAATTGGTCGATTCTTCTGTAACCAAAGTTTAGTTATCCAATTGAGTTGTATATTTTAATTTTTCTCTATTACTTACTAATAGTGGTTTCCAAGCGTTAGGAATCCGAAATCCATCTTCCCTGTTAAAATTATCATGTGTCTCTATTTCAATAGCCTCCCGGACTATTCGCTTCCCATATTTTTGCTCCCCTACCAGTACCTTCATCATCTTGAAGTCTATAGAATGGCCAGCTGTAGTTAGATGTTCTGCCACTGCTGATTGACCTATACGTTTATATTTACAATCCGCAACATGCTCTTTAATGCGTGTATTAATAGACCTTCCAGTTTGTCCAATGTAGTATTTTCCACAAGAACAAGTAATTTTATACACACCTTCGTATGCCCATCGGGAATTTTATCCTTATTATTATTTAATAAGTTCTTTACCTTCTTCTGTGTATCAAATACCCTTATTATATTGTTTTTTCGTAACACCCTGGCAATCCTATTTGTTGTTCCCACGATATATGGTATCTTTATGCTTGCAATATTCATCTTTGTTTTCCGCCTGTTTTTTTCCTGATGTAGTACTGAATTTGTTTATAAAGCTCTCCGATTCTTTTATGTCATACCCATTATTAATAATAGTCTTCTTAAGATTTACCAGTTCATTCTTAATATTGCTGCTATTATATATGTGCTCTCACTTTAAAGTTTTAAAAACACTCAATTTTTGACTTGGGTTATAGTATGAACTTTTATGTATATATAATCCAGTATGTGTACTTTCTCGATATACGCTTGTTGATCACGTGCATCTATGTTTCTTTTTCATAAAACATCTAAAAATGGTAAAAATCATTTTTCTTTTCTTCCATTGTAAACTTGATATTAGTACGGAAATTATTTAAACTTCTTTGAAATTCTTCTAATTTCTTTCGCCCATATTGCCATATTACAAACGTGTCATCCACATACCCGAACCAACACTCGGGATTCCAGTTATTAAGCACAAATTTATCAATTTCTTCTATATAAATGTTAGCACAAATCAGAGCTCGTCTTTATCCCATTGCCATACCTTCTATTTGTTTGTAAAACATTCCATCAAACGAGAACACATTATCAGCAGTTACTGTTTTTATAAATTCTAGAATTTCCCCTGAAATACCTTTCTTTCTTATGATTTCTGTAGTTAAATAGGAGATTTAACTTCCTAATGAATGATTTTAATATCTAAAGCCTGTTTAACTGTGTTCACAGGAGCAACGAGTGTATGCATGCACGTAGCATATATATATACATCACGATCACGATAAGCCTTTGTTTATCCACTCCTGGATGAATACTTTTCCCAACGTCTTCAACCCACTTCTGTCCTGCGCTTTCCTCAACCATTTTTTTTCCAGCTACCTTTGCTATATCTTGGTCTTACCGGTTTTCTTTTTCTGTAGATCGACCACCATCCGCTTTGACTATCTATTATCTTCCCTTCGAGCCAAGGTAACGTGGCTGGAAGCATATATATATATTTATACATTTGTATGTATGCATTGCAGATAGAGAATTCTCACATTTATGCATCTAATAAATCACACTCTTAATATTGTCTCGTATAAGAGTTATGGCGCAGCTAGCAAAAATGTTAAAGTGAATGTTATGATATATTATAGGGTATTAGAACGGAGTAGTTCACCGATTAAGCGTAAATCGGCGATACGATATACCGCACCCAGGTTAACCTCCTTTTATTTATCTTGCAAAGCAATGTCTTCTTTTCCTCAACTTTACTTATTGTTGCTTCGTTTCTGATCTTATCGGTCCATTTAATGCGTTTCATTTTCCTGCAGCACCGCATCTTAATATTAATAATAATCAAATCAAATCAAATATATTTTACTACACATAAAATAAAACAAAAGATCTTACTATGCTTAATCTCCGCTAATGCGCATAGGTTGCGCGAACAGCGGTCTATAATAAATCTATATACAAATGATGTTACACGTGCTTACAATTATTAATAATAATAATAATAATAATAATAATAATAAAAATTATCTGTAGCGATACACTATAGAAATTACGTTTTAATTATAAGTTACCTATATAGTTATTCAGCATATTTCACGTCGTTATATAACATGCGGAGCAGATTAACCGATGATAATCGCTCTCAAGCAAATAACGTGATGTATTTGTCTGCTAGCTTTATAAAAATTCTATGTCCAATATTTTATTATCCCGTTTAACTCGTCGAACCTTTAGATCATTATCTAATAACGCATTAGCGCGGTTAAACGAGTGTGTGTGATAATAAGTTTTCGCGTCGTTCTGATATTACTTATCTAATGAATTTTATATCAAAATCATCGTATTCACGTTTGTGATGTACCGCACTGCTTTAACTATCATTCGTAACATTTTATTTCGAGCTACATAATGGACATCGCAGATTTTCTACTGACTAGATAATTCCATTTTGTGTTAATTTTACGTTTATTTCACAGTCTTCTCGGTTATTATATGTTTTTTTTTCGACGTTAAATGCTGAACAAAGTACATTCCGAAGTATTTTTCTTCGTGGTTTTTTTCAATGTTTTTTTTTTTTTTGTAATGGTATGCCATTTAATAGTATATCTTGTGACAGGTCCTATGTTTACGAAGATTACGGGTTTAGATTCATTAGTCCTAATTATCCACGCATTAAAACATGATGAATCATCGGTTGCTTCCTGTAGGTCATTACGAGCATTTATAGAGCAAACACCTGTACATCAAATTGCTGTGTCGTCAGCGAAGGTATCTTACCTATACGTTAGATGATGTAGGAATATCAGTCAAAGTATTTAATGGGTTAAAGATGTCGAGTATTTAGGCGTCACTCTGGACTCACGTTTGTCGTTCAATAATCATATTAATATCGATAAAGCTTATAAAGCTAATCGAATTCTTTCACCTATATTTCACCGAAGGTCCCACCTTACTGTCACAAAATAAAAAACTATTACATACAAAGCTATTATTCGTCCGCGGTTAACATAGTCCCGTTTGGTGTTCAGTTTCTAACAGTAAATATTCTAAATTACAATTATTACAAAACTTAATGCCACCGGCTTTGCTAGGATTCGAGATATGCATTCTCAACTAAACCTTGAGCTGGTATTTTTTTATATCAACAAGCTCGCTAAAAAATTTTATGAAAATTGTAAAATTTACGAAATTGAATTAATTAGGGTTATAGGGGACTATAATATGGCCGGCTTAACGCGTTACAAACATCGCCGACTAAAACACCGATTTTTAACATAATTATGTTATTTTATATATTTACTTATTTATATATTAAGTAAATTGTAATCAATTTTTTTTAAAATTTAATTTATGCTATTTGTATTTTTTTTTTCTTTCTGTTTTTTTTTAAATTTTCCTGAATATTATCATCGTTGCTTTTGCACCTTGTTATTATTATTATTATATTAGAGCTACTAAGGGTAATTCGGTGTACTTAGTATACACACTGTGTTGTATTTCATGTTTACAATTTAAATAAATGATATTTCTTCTTCTTAGGAATGCCAGTTGTATAGATGATGTACAGTAGTGGTCCCAGGACACTACCCCGATGTATTTATTTTTATTACTATCATTATTATTATTATTATTATTATGTTTTCAATATTTTCAGAATTAACACCGGGAAAACTTTCGCCATGATGAAGAAATTAACCGAAAACCAACTAAATGAAACAGCTGAAAATGAATCGAACGCGATCGCGATAAACTTAATTCTTGACGAATTAAAAAGGATAGAAATAAATTATAACACTCGATCGAGCAATTCGTTCGAGTATTACGAACGATACGATGTAAACGGTTGCACTCGCGACGAATCTGCCCTGATCGTTTGTTATCGTAATTATCGTTATGTAGTAGCGAAGATTTCAACATCGATTAATGACGCTCGAAATATATTGTTACACTGTCGTTTCGATACATCGTCGCTCGAGGCTAAAAGTGAATTTAATTTTTTTTTTTTATAATATATCGTCCAAGAATTAGGAAATATAATTAATTGGAAAGAAAATTAATAATATCGCGATAACTAAACATTTAATAAACAATAAGAAATATAAGCATTCACTAAAATAAAAGGTAATAAACGATGCGCAATACGTTCTCGAGTTAAATGATATTATTGCTTAAGAGTTGAACAGAGATATAACGAATAAAACGAATGTTTACAGAAGCTAAAATTGATCTCGTAAGTATCGACCGGAAGTTCTACAAAAGGTTGTTTGTCTACAGGATAGAAGTTTATCTCGATTCGTGTACGAACAGAATAATCCTTTTAAAAGCTTTTCAGAAGGATATAATGGCGATATATAGATTAAGGGTGTTTGCTCGTATACTAAAAGTGAAAGAACAAGACGAAATTTCTTAAGGAAGCAGAATAACAGGACAGTTTTAGTAGGATATTGGGTGTAGAGTATTAGCGAATGAACAGGTGATGGTTGTGGGACATGTAGATATGTTGAAAGAGTATGTATCAGCAGTATAAAGGAAGATGTTGAAGACGAAGAATGTAAGGAAAAAGAAAAAAATTAAATACAATATAGACAACGGCGACTCTGAATTAATGATCACACGTATATTGGAAACAGACAGCAAACGTGAAGTTAGACGATAAGTACTCAACAAAAAAGATGCAATATACCGAATGGTTTTTTTTATCACCACGATTATTCCACATATATATATATATATATATATATATATATATATATATATATATATATATATATATATATATATATATATATATATATATATATATATATATATATATAGAAAGAGACAGAGAGCAAATAATGAAAAATGTAGATCATTTAAATAAATAAATGGCGAAATAATAAATTGTATAAGTAACGTAGATGACAAAATTTTAACACGATGCTAAATGGATTAAATAAAGCAAGATGAGATATGGAACATTAGCAAAACTAAAGTGATGAAATTCGTTGGATCAACAAACAAATAGGCCGGAATACTGAAAATAGGAAATGAAACGGTGGGAACTATCAGTTTCGATATTTGAGATTACTTACCTTTGATGGAAGAGATATAACAAAGGTTAAGACAAAAATCGCTATAGCCAGATGGGCATTTGAAAATACGGTATCCGTACGAAAGGATAGGAAAGTGAATACTAATTTAAAACTTAGATTATTCCGAATATTAAAAAATTTGGTAAATTATGCATGCGAAACATGTACATTGAATGCAGAAAGCATAAGGCGGTTGGATTATCTACACCTTGCGAAGTTGGACTGTAAAAAGAACAAATAAAGAAGTACCGGAGAAATGCGGTCTGGAAACAACAACGATCATGCAGGACACCTTAAACAGAAAATTAAAGTACCTAGCGCATGCGATAAGAGGAAATAAGCGGAAGCGACGGCTTTCTGTTGGCACTATAAGGAAAGATCGAAAGTGAAGCACCTACGGGAAGGAAACGCCTCGAAATGATAACTGCCAGTTTGGAAAAACATAATTAGGGACGTTAGGGTTAGAAAATATTAATTCATGCGACGAAGGGAATTACCCGAATGTTACGTCATTTACATCTATCCTTTACAGTCGTTTTAACAATTCCCATCTTTTCTTAGTTATATACGCGGAATAGTCACTATTTATCGCTTACGAATGATTCTAATGCTTAACACCTAAATTGTTGTTTTTTTTTTACTTTTTTATTTACAGTCTGCATATAGTGCAATAAGTAAAAGTGATGAGAACAGAAAAGAATGAGATACTGTTGATGATCCATTGACCAGAACTTAGGACATATCTAGGTGAAATGAAAGCATGAGAAGGATTATTAAGATTATCCCTTGGCCAGTTCAACCGACGTGATGAAGCGTGTGGCATTTCTTAGACGGCTGAAAAAGAGTCTGTATTTTTTTTTGCTACTTCTGAAATAGTTGGTATCAGAAATTAGGAACGTATAGATTGATTTGACACGAACCAAGAGAAACGTCTACAATCCGACGTACGATTTTCGATTCCATTGACTGTAACCACCAGATGTTAGCTAGCTTAGCAGCGACGTATAAATCAATGCCGCAAGTCCAAATCGGATTTATAACTCACGTCGTACAATAATAGTTTGTTCTCAACCGTTAGCTTTGACTGTTTCCTAAAAAAGACAATTTGTATCAAAACACGAACCAAGGTATTTAAAACGGTTAATTTGGAGACGGATGTCCCATCTAGATGGACCGCTGGTGTCAGCTCTTTACACAGATAAAAATAATGTGGATCCTTTTAATTTTGATTCTCCATCTGGTTAACCGAGGGTGAATTATGCTTAAATGGTCCTGAAGTTAACTGAATATAATAACCGGGTCAGAATCGGATGAGAAAATGCGTGTGTCGTCAGCAAAAGCGCATTATTTTTAAAATATAAATTTAAGTATATAATTAGCGATTAATTGTTCGTTCGAAATTCGTGGTTTGAATTATTATTTCTCGTTTATTAACTACAGATTCTAAGGATAATATTGCCGGGTGCGCTGTTATGTTCGTAGTGATGGAAGAACTGTCAAAAGAAGAAAATCCGTTAAATAGAAATGTTATATTTTTTTTTAATGTTGGGAAAGGATTTGATGTATTAGTAAGTTCGTATTTAAATTTAAGTCAAATATTTGTGAAATATTTCAACATGATATATATATATATATATATATATATATATATATATATATATATATATACTTATGTATGTCGCAAGAATAAAGAGAGATAAATTGCATGTAGTAAACTATGTAACAAATAAGGACCTCATAACGCTAAACTACGTGCTATTCATTTGAAAGAAATCACTAAGTACCGAATCATTCTCGTTCTTCGACCTCTTTCTTCGCACACGTCAATTGTACTAGCCATGTTCGACGCTAATCAATGATTAATAAAATGACTAATCACCCGTAGACGACGTAGCACTAGTCGATTTAAAGAGTTCCTTGTTTTTCTAACAGTGATTCTAAGTCATACAGATTTTCCACTAAATGAACCAGCAGACAAAATAACTAATGAAGTACAGCCACCACTATCCAACCATATACATGAAGTCTTACATCCGAACCTGAAGCGATCGCTTTCGTCAAATACGAAATAGATAAAACTTTTTTACGATTTATGGAATGCTATCATCGTTCTAGATCTGTCCGCTCTTATCCTTTTCCTTTTAGACTTTTTTTTTTTACACGTGGGAAAATAACATAACTCTATCTCGTCTTCGCATAGGTCAAACTGTACATTAACTCGTGGCTGCATTATAAATAAAACAGATTCACCATTGTACGTTCGTTAATAATTCGACACATATTTCTCGAATGCCCGCGATACTCCATATACGGATCTTGAAAATTTAGTTATAATTCGCTATAAGAAGTTTCATCCGATGACCCAATTGCCGTATAATTCAATTTCTCCTCTTTCTAGAATTAAAACTTTTAAATAATGTCGAAAAAATGTATGTTTTTACGAAAATGTATATTAAATGTTTATGTACCTAATAGAGGACGAACCACTTGAGTATTTCGGTAATTTTGCTATCATAGTTCGATAGAAACACAACCGCAATAAAATTATAATTTCGGCACTTCATTGTACTACCACACATAAATATTATCATCGGTCGGTTTTATTCGCGATTATAACCATTTTTCCCGTATTCTTCTTAAAAGGATTCAAGAAAATTTATAAAGGAACAGATAGAACCTAATGAAGGATATATGCACGACGCGATTAACTTGAATAATTACGATTCCGACGGATGGACTATGCTTTATTTGTTTTCCAACGTAAATTCAGTTAAGGTAATTTATATATATATATATATATATATATATATATATATATATATATATATTTAAATTAAATACAGATATTATAATTTGTTCATAAGTTGTTCGAGTGTGGAGCACGTCCTCAGCTGACTAATAATTATCCCGATTTTCAGATAATAGATAGATACGTAGATATTCGCGATAATAACAATTTAATCGGAGTTTATTTTTACAATCAATGGAAATTACTTAATTTTTTTATAAATCATAATTATAGTTCCTGTATTTCATAAAGAAGAAAAAAATGTACATAAAAATAAATATATATTACTCGATGAATTTTTTTTTAAAAATCATTTAAATCGGAATACATATACGTATACGATTAGGTATATGACGAGAATAAAATTTTGATCTAAACCTACAACGATATTGACTTTGATAGATAATGTCAATCGACTATCGAAAGAAAAATGCCCAATTTTTTTCGTAGAATGCTGTTCTGCACTTCCCCTAAATTCATTCATTACATAATAGTCTATTTAAAATTATAATATATGTATATATGTGTGTGTGTGTGTACGCAGTCAATTTGAAATAACAAGAACACACACATATGTACATAAATAGATAAATAAATAAACAACCGCTTATGTAAAAAACGACAATTATTCGAAAGACGTAATGAGAAGTGAGACATTATGCGTGCAAAAAAAATGCGTTTTAAATGTTTAATTTATTATTATTATTATTATTATTATTATTTCCTTAGTTTTACAACAGTTGCCAGGTTTCGCCAAAACTGAACGTGATCGTGGAAGACTTATATAAATTCGGATTAATTCACGCAAGTGCAGATTATACAATATTAAACAATGATTTCGGTTTGTTCATTTATAATTCATCTAACGAATTTACTTTAAATATTTTATTCTATTATCTTTCACGAATGAACAGTCTACTAAATTCGGCGAACTCAGTTGTGAGTTAAGTAAACGATAAAGAAAATAAGCCTACAAATGAATTCGTATCGCGAGGTCTCCGTTTGCCTGCATTTTTATTTCTCTTGAATATATAAATATATATATATATATTTATTGGTCCAGTTATAACACTCTTTGACCAGTCTAAAAAT
This sequence comes from Coronaproctus castanopsis, assembly GCA_032883995.1. Lineage (NCBI taxonomy): Eukaryota > Metazoa > Arthropoda > Insecta > Hemiptera > Monophlebidae > Coronaproctus > Coronaproctus castanopsis. The sequence goes on from CM065053.1 coordinate 112,155,217, forward strand.
ATATATATATATATATATATATATATATATATATATATATATATATGTATATTTATATAATATATAATATACAACTTCGATCTCTGTTTACTCTGCTCTCCTCACATAGTTTGCAATTCACTTTTTTTTTCTTTTTTCTTTTTTCTTTTTTTTTCTTTTTTTAAAAAATTATTATATTTTCTCTACACACAAAAAAAATATCCAGAAACCAAAACAAAAAGAAAAACAGAAAAAAACATCTAGTTAAACACAATTAAAATAAAATGCTCCAAGTAATATGCGAATAATTATATTTCTGACGTCTGTTTAAGTAAATTATTTATTATTTCTTTGCGGAATAATTCATTGTATATCGTTAAAAACGTTAAGTTTCCAATAAGTTTATATTAAAAAGCTTCTAATCAATTAGGCTATTTATCCAATTAGCGAGTAAATGGCAATGAATGGCGAGCCACATCAGTCGGTATTCCCGAGTTGATCGGAGACGCTTGTTTAACTTATACATTTAACGTTAAATGAATTAAATGTGTTCGGACGAAACGATGAAAAATAAAAGTTAATAACGATAAATCGGTACGCGTGAACTACGCGGAAAGCTGCGAACATTTCAATAACTCTGAATCAGCAGATAATCAAGCATAACGGTCAACCATCTAAGGATACTGTTTGATTCGAGTTTAAATAAAAAAAAAAAATCTCAAGTAAAAGTAAAAACCAGAAGTCTTTATTGGCTGATACTAAGAAGGAATTCAAAGTTATGAAACAAACGACTTTTGTATGTTGTTAAGCCTCTTTAAATTTACGCGGAAAAATTTCGCAAGGTTGTGCTAGTAGTTTTAAAATAGGTTACATGTAAAGACGTCAAACGTTGTCCGCCGATTTCCACGCAATGAATGACGACATACGTCGAGACACAAAAATTCCGGTGGTCGTTGATGAAATTATTAGGTTTGCCTGCAAACAAGAAAATGGCTGGAAAAGCGCGCTAATAGTAAACTGGTACAACTTCTGAAAAATACTTTGAATACGAGGTGAAGTTGAAAATCATAAGACTCGGTGAAATAACGACTTCACTGGAAATGTAACTCTTCCACGTATAGTCACGTTTACCATCAAATATTAGATAGTCGTCGTAATAAAATACGTCAAATATATATATATATATACATATATATATATATATATATATATATATATATATATATATATATATATATATATCATACATTTCGTCTTCTATTTGAAATATATTGTACAGTATGTAGTATCAAGTAACTTTAAACTTAACTTTTATACTCAATATTTGTGTACAAGCTCCTTGCGCTGGAACCCAAGTTTGCTTTTCCATTAACCCTTTCAATCACACTTTATAATTTTTTTTTTATAACATCAGCACGATGGTATGTCTGAAATGTCTCGATAGACCGTGACTTACACGTAAGTACTGTTCTGGAGGAGGTCATCGAGAAAAATGCTCAACCCTATTTAGTAAGGTTGGAAAAGCGTAAAAATTCTTTAGGCATAAATTTTCTTTATAATTCCGAAGAGTTGCGGAGATTAAATCGTGTTAAGCTAAGTGATCTTTTAACTGGTTTAGGAGAAAATAAAGTGTGGAACTACTGGGTTCATTCCCTTTACACGTCACTGTACCGAACTGCTTGATGGCCTCCAGGTTAGCTAGTTGTAGTTTAAAATGAATTAAAAAAAAATGTTTAATAAGATTATACGTTTCTTACCGAATATCCCTTATTATAAAAATTGACGATTTTTCTTCACATTAAAAGTTTACGTATCACATAAGGAACATTTTAATGCTTCTCACTTTTATAATCGTGTAGAACATTCTCAAATCGATCATTCGAATCCGATTAGCATAGCTGACGCGGATAGTTTACTGCTGAATCTGATACGGAAGTCGGAGTATGTTAATATCAGTTTGAAAACTGCGAACATCGTTTATTTCGACGTGTTCGGCATGTTCGTGATAAACGTAGACGTTCCAACTTTTTCCATCATCGGTTACGCCATTTCGGCCGCTTCGTTTTTCAGCGTTTTATTAGCGAGTCGAATTATGCATCCTGGTACGTTGTAATTTTTGTTATTATTTCAAAAGAACAAATATAAATAAATATTTATATATATATCTGAACAGAGACAATTCCAAAATTAAGAACAATAAAACCAGAATATCGGATTGCAATGAATTAAAAATTAAATTAAATTAAAAATCACTACCCGATTTATATAAACAAGATAAATATAAAGGATCGTTATTATAGGTATAATGGATAAAAAGCCATAAAAATCTTTTCATCTTCTTCTTCTACGTGCCATAGCTGCCATTAATTGTTGCAATGAAGATATGTCGGTTTAATTTTTAATATTTTCTAGACAATATGTCCTCCTCGTTCTCAGACGTTTTTCTCTTTCTAGCTGACCTTGTATGATAACCTGTAAAATTCCGTTACCTCTTATGATTTGAGCCCGAGGTACGACACATTTCTCCTTATAACGATATTCCGTAGCTGTCGGTTTGTATCAGCTCTCTTTAAGGCATCTTCACTGTTCAACGTAACTTCAGCGTTCTTCCATGGAACCACATTCTTATAGCCTCATATCGGTTCAAATGTTTACTTTTAGAGGCATAGCTTCGATGCCGTATAACAAAACTGGCCGAATGTAACTTCGAAATTTTGTCTGATAATCTCTGTGATCAAAAAAAAAAATATATGCGGATTAAGCGTAGACATTTAGAAATGAATTGTGTAGACGAAATGTTGAATTTAATGGCGAAGTAAATTCTAGATAAATCACTTATCTAATCTGCTACGTTATGCGGGCATTACGTGGTTAATTAAAGAAACTGAATACTCATCTTGCGCTCTAACCCTACATATACCACGCTGGAATCGTACATTTCTTCCTACGATAACTGAGGGACAACAAATAACGTTATGTAAAAATACTAATTACGCGATAATAAGTATCTTAAATATTTTCATAGTTTTCTATTACTATAAAATGTTTACCGTTATAATAAGGATCTTATACGATAGACACGTATTCATGCCGAGAACGAACCACAAGTGTATTGTATAACGTTAAGTAAAAATTAACGATATTTTCGTGTAAAAATCCTCTTCATCATCTCGTTAAAAATGAATTTCAAAAATTATTTTTTTAATCGTTCCGACTTTTTTTTTTTTTTTTTGAAATTATTTCATTCCCAGATCCAAGTTCTGATGTTGACATACCTTCTCATATCTTCTTAGAAAGTTTTCGTCTACTAGGTCAACCGTGGTAGTGGGGAAGCGTCAGTGTATACAGCGTGTATAAAAAATTATTCTGAAAAATTTTTTATTCAAAAGTTAAAAATATTTGTTTCGCATTCGTTAAATTCATATTTTATTTTTCCAACATTCGGAATTTTTTTTTTTTTTTTTTTTTTTTTTAACGCTTAAAGATGCGTGCAATCTGTTCGGTTGAACAATAGGCAGCACTGATCTGTTTAAAAAGCTATAACGGGACACTTCCCAACGGTCGTATCCCTTAATTTATCTTAGTATTATTATACAATATAATATAATATATGATATATAATATATATAAACTAGTTTATCGCTACGGTCGATTTCCCAATTCGATCTGACTGCGTCTCTTCAGTCGTTGGAATTGCACGCCGTTACGTAGAACATTGACTGCTAGTGGATTGATGTGGGTTTGAAGTCGATGCAAGTATCTTTCAGCGCAGCTTTTGACTACCTCTTTAACAGACGGTATACGAAGATCCTTGTGTATGTCGTCATTGCGGACATACCATGGCGCTGACACGATATTCCGCAATACTTGAGATTGAAATTTTTGTACTATGTTTAAATTAGAGTTGCTCGTTGTACCCCAAATCTGGATACCATATGACCAGATTGGCTTCAAGACTGTTTTATATAGTAATACTTTATTTTCATACGACAGTGTTGAATATTTGCCCATCAGCCAATAAATATTTCGGTATGTAATGCTGAGCTGTTTACGTTTAGCAATAACATGATTTTTCCAGGTAAGCCGTTTATCAAGGTGTAATCCAAGATATTTTACGTTACACGATTCGGAAATTGTTTGCCCATTTAACTTAATCGGTAAATTTTTGCTTTTATTTAAAGTAAATAAAACTTGCTTGCATTTGGATTCGTTAATATTGAATTTCCACAGTCTAAACCACTTTTCTACGTGTAGTAGATGGTTTTGAAGTTGTTCGGCCGCTAAATTATTATCACGATGAGTCGAGAGAATAGCGGTGTCATCGGCAAACATAGCTGTGTCTGTATTTTCGTTAACTGGAAAGTCGTATGTATAGAGCTGGTACAGTGTTGGTCCGAGTACACTGCCTTGAGGTACTCCCGATTGTATCGAATGAATTCGTGAGTAATTCCCGTTAACATTAACATGGAAATATCTTTCTGTTAGGTATGACTTCATTAGCTGGTAGTACTCGTGAGGTAATTTAAGTTTTAATTTGTACAATAGGCCAACGTGCCAGACTTTATCAAAGGCCTTTTCGATGTCGAGAAATACCGCTGAACAATACTTCTTTTCTTCGAAACTTTTGTTTATGATGTCGACTATTCTATGTACTTGCTCAATGGTGCTATGGTGATTCCTGAATCCGAACTGATAGTCTGGTATCACTTTATTTTCTTCAAGAATTGGTTTGATTCTCCGGAGAATTAGTTTTTCCAATACTTTGGAGAGAACCGGTAACAGGCTAATTGGCCTGTAAGAGGACACTTCATTTTGAGGTTTACCCGGTTTTGGAATCAATTTTATTGAAGCAAATTTCCACTGCACCGGAAAATATCCCGTACGAAGGATTGCGTTAAAAATGAGTGTTATTAAAGTAACAGCTTTCCTCGGTAATTTTTTTAGAATTTTTGCAGTTATCAAATCGTGTCCGGCAGCTTTCTTTATATCAAGTTGTTTTAATTGTGCATTTATTTCCATAGGCGATGTTAATTTAATGGGGAGTGACATCTGCAATGGTGTTTCTAGATATTCCATTAATTTCTTTTCATGAATAGAATTTTCATTTTTGTGTGGTTCAAAAATTCCTGCTAGGTATTCGGCAAAGACATCCGCTTTTTCTTGTTCAGTTCGTGCCCATTCTTTGTTTTTCATTCTTATAGGGGGACACTGATAGGTGTGATCTGCTTTTATATTTTTTATAGCCCTCCACAGGCTGTAATCAGTTGTTTTAGTCGGAGTTAGATTTTCTATATACTCTCGAAATGTTTCGTTTTTTAGTTCTAGAAGGTTTTTTTTTAATTGTCTAGCTGCTCTATTTAGAATAGTTTTATTAACGGGATTTCTATCGATCTGCCAAATTCTTCTCAATTTTCTTTTCTCCGAGATCATCTTCTTTATTACTTTCGGATGTTTTCTTGTAATCATTTTATCTTCATTTACAGGCGTGGCTAAGTATGCAGACTTCTGAATACACTTAGTAAGGTTTTCTACAGCTATTTCTATATCTGTTCGTGTTTTCAACGGCACTTTCAAGTTTATTCCGCTTTCTACAAACTCTTGGAATGCTGTCCAATCGGTGTTCTTGTTAGATAGTATTGGTTTTGTTGCTATTTGTATAGTACTGGTACTTATGTTTAAAATTTTTGGTGAATGATCGGAGGTAGCATCCAGAGAGGATTCGATTAATGTGTGGTTCTTATTAATTCCATTACTGATAAAGAAGTCCAGCAAGTCTGGAGTTCTTCTTCTGTCAGTTGGCCAGTATGATGGAATTCCATCTGATAGAGTGCAATAATTATTTTTCTGAATACATGCGTGAAGCTGTTTTCCTCTCGGTGTTGTCAGCCGTGACCCAAATGAAATATGCTTTGAGTTATAGTCGCCACCGGATATAAATTTATTTCCTAAGCTTTTGACGGAATAATAGTAAAAATAATAGTAAAAATACCTTTTTATTTTATTGCAAAAGCAACAAAGTAACACTTTTTCAACGTGCATACAGTCCAAGCGGAGAGCGACTTAAGACTATGTCGGTATATAAAATATATGTAGACAGACCCAGAGTTCCTAATAAAATGTATTTCATTGTTTCATTCATTCGCAATAATAAAAGCACGCGGATGAGCCTGTTGGGAATTCGTGTTTTCACACCACTGAGTTGGTAAGAAGACTAGCTCTAGAGTAGAATTCCCGCATTGACAAACGTTGTTCTCTCGATATATAGTTTACATCTAGTCCGGCGCGGTGTGTCGAAATATTTTTTGTTTCTAATCCATAAGACAGTTTCCAACATGCTTCACTAATTCGATGTACCGATTTCCTCATACGGAATTACGAATATTTTCATTTAGGTTACGAAAATTTCTATTCTGTATTTATTGCGGTATCGCTAATCGTTTATCTCGCTACGTGTACTATAGTATAATTTGTGTTCGTCCGCTAGTGCATTAATCTTCCGGTTTTTATATATACAGGTTCTTACATTTAATTTATTTATAAACGAATTCGGGAACGAACACTTATTTGTCTCATTTTTTATAACTAATTTAGTAAATTAAATTTTCAAGCGTACAGGTAATAATCCGTATGTACTTTTAATAATTGTACTGTTATTTGTTTTAAATTTCGTTTAAACGATCATCATGATCTACAGGATGTTATGGAAGTTCAGAATTTTCTAGATCTCTTATGTTAAATTATAGTTTCTAAAAGCGACAAACCTAATTTTATTGTTCTGTTTTATAGGTGACTTACGTAATTTCAAAATTCTGTGTACCCAATACAATTTATCACGCGTACGTGTTTGTAGTATTTTAATTTGCATACCTAAATTAAATACGGAGCGCCTCTCAACTTGATGCGGCATCCTATAGCGATCTTCATTCTGTCGATCGAAAATAAATAAATAAATTAAATACAAAGGTAAACTCTACGAATTCGATGTCTGAAATTTGGCGGATTTAAGTATTCCCCCCATCTTATTCCGATAATAAAATCTATAGGGTGACCCAGAGGGACGGTTTGTTGGTTTTTCGAATGACTCGAAAACTAGTCGACCAAAATTTTCGAATGAAATTTTATTTAAAAATAAGAAAACTAGAGATTAGCTTACAATTTATTTGTTGAACACAATATCGTTCGGATGACCGCCATTTGCAATAATACGTTAATTCGGTCTTTATGAAATTTCCGAAGACTTTTTTTTCGAGCAGAGGTAGCTGAATTTTTGGAATTTCTTCGGAAATCCGAATTTTCAGGTCTTCCAGATGGGCGTGTTTCATTTAACAAAAAAAAAAAATCGCGTAACTTTGAATTCTTTTCGAAACTTTCTTTGTCGCGATCGATTCACGTCGCAAATAATATTCCACGCAAAACGACTGCCCCTTCTCCTTATAGGATGCCGTGATAACTGAAACTGGACAAAAACGATTTTCTAGTGTGTTCGCTGAACGTACAGCACGCGGTTTGCATTATAGAAGTGTTATCAAGTTCGCTATTCGAAAAATAAAACTTTCGCTCGCCCTGTATGTTTTAAACTAAATATAATGTCGTATTAAAATAATAATGATAATTGTTTTTTTTTCATTTACTTCGCAGAAGTGGCGATTTTAGGAAAATTTTTAATCAGTCTCACGATAGTAACGTGCAGCTTTTGTTTGGCCGTATTAACGTTGACGACGATTTCTCAATTAGCGAACATTTTCCATTTGAATATGTTATGGTACGATAACGAATTACTGATTATCTTCCTATACGTACTACCGGCTTTCGTCGCGATCAATATTCCGTACGTTTTATACGATTGTTTAACATCGGTAAATAATTTCTAGACATTACCACGTAAATTCGCCTATATTACTTTTATAAGAATAATAACCGAACAATCGTCACTACTGTACTACCGAGACACCGGATATATAGTCGTCATCTCGGTGGACTTCGTTTATTTTCTTTTAACTAGACATTAAAAACAAATCATTATTATACAATGCGACGCCGAAACCAATCTGGCAATCTAGGATCTGTGAGATTATGCCTGAAAGTGTAACGCCCGAAAAATACCTAAACAATCATCTCTATCAGGTTTTTTGCCTCGAGGATAATATCCGAATTTGATCAAATGTTATCTCGTTTTTTCAGCGTTTTCTTTTTTATATCAAATCGTAAGCAATCTTCGTAATTTTACGCGATTTTAACCATATAGACTAGTATGAATACGACTGTGTGTGTGTGTGTGTGTGTGTATCATCATCATCATCATATCAGTATATAAGGGCATGCTCTTGTCGCTGTAGCTAACAATCATGTTCTTCTATTTCTTTCTGTTGTCTGCTATGTTCTTCATCTCTTTATACGTTATTTTCTTTTACTTGATCGATCCGTGTCTATCTATTCCTCTTCTTCTTCCTCCCAATTTTCCTTCGATTATGACCTTCATGAATATGCCGCAGTATGTGCCCTAGAAGTCGTTCGCGTCTTTGCTGTATTGTTCCTATTAGTTTCCTTTTTTCATTTACCATACCCAAAATCTCGGAGTTTCTTTTCTTCTGTGTCCATAGAATCTTCATCATGCGGCGCTAGCCCCACATTTCGAAGGCTTCCAACCGTTTTTTTAAATTTTGTGTTAACACCCAAGTTTCTGAACCATATAATAATATATTCCATATATATGTTTTCAAACGTTTTTTCCGTAATTCTATTTTCATGTTTTTATTAAATAAATCTCTCTTTTTCCCAAACGCTTGTTTGGCTAATTCTTGTTTTTATTTCTTTATCACTTCTTCCTGTGCTCGTTATTATACTACCCAAGTATTTAAACTGTTCTACTTGTTCTAAGATCTTGTTTTCTAACATTATGTGTATCTTTTTTTTCATATTTTGATGCTACTAGAACTTTTGTTTTCCTTTTGCTTACGTTTAAATTTATTTGCTTTAAGTATTTCTGCAATATTGTTATTTGTTTGTTGCAGTTGTTGTTCATTGTCGGCCAACAAAGCAATATCGTCTGAAAATCTTATACAATGTATCTGTTGTCCATTTATTTTTACGCCTATGGCGCCATCTTTCATTTTTTGTGTCGGTTCTTCTATTACTAAGTTAAAAAGTATCGGTGATATCCTTGTCTTATTCCCCTTTGTATTTTTATAATTTTACACCACTCGATCGGATCTGCTAGTTTTTGTTTTTAATATTATTTTGATTTTAACTCTAGCACTGGCGCACTCGCGCTAAACAATAAGACGACAAAAATTTTACATAAAACTCTTACTAATCTCTAAATACAATGTGCATTTTTTTTTTAATCTACATATACACATATATGTGAATGAACACGCATATACATACAACAAGTAATAATAATAATAATAATGCAGTTTTGCAACAAATTTTTTCGAATTAAACGCTGTGATATAATTTTTATTAAGGTAGGAAATATTACTATTAAAAAAAAAATCGATGTTGAAAATATTGTATAAAATTATAAAACTGAGTTAATCGGTAAAGCTATAGCAAAACAAAAAATTATTATCCCATAATTATAGAAGAGCGACGATAGTGTTCATTAAAAATATGACGAAATTTTAAGATTTGGTTTCAACATCTCATCAAAATCAAATTTTACTCGCTAATAACGCATACAGTAAAAAGTCGGTTAACTGTAGAAATTTATTATATAATTGTCGGTAAGATTTATTTTCTAATTTATAAAGATTTTTTTTCAAATAATCTTAGCCCATGTTGAATACAATTTTATTCGTTTCAAGCATAAATGTAAATTAGAAAGCAACAAAAAAAAACGATTAACACAAGATAATAATAATATTAAGAAAACTCAGAACTGGAAAACGTCCCGCAGTGGACCGATATAGGATAATTTTATATGTCTATAAAATTTCATATAAATATACATCATCATCATCATCATTAAGTGCAGTCTCCGCATCGGAGGTAGGCGACTACTTACCTATACATATTTTTTCTACGGTGTAAGTAGCGTACAAGGCAATCATAACTGGCATAGATAGACACGCACACACACACACCCGGGAGACTGATTGTAATCGTTTTGCTGTCACCTCACAATGCATTCTGTGTATTTTTGTAGTGTACTATACTGTTACTAGCGCACATATGGTGTTATGCGTAGTGGTTTGCCATTGTCTTGCACGCGACAATAATAGATTGTATTCGAACTCGGTATTTTCCGTGTGGAAGTCCATGCTCTAGCTCCTAGGCTATCCTGACGATTGTAATTAATATATAGGTAAATAAATTTTAACGTGAACGGAGATATATATATATTATATATATATATATACTAAATTTTCCCGTTCCTCAACTAAAACAATTATTTAGGGTGAATGTGCGAGCTATTCGAATACACAGTAATAATTTTTAAAGAAAATTGTCTGTCAATAATATTAATAAAATTAATATTGGATTGTATTTAAGCATAATTACATATTACCTTTAAAATTTATGTAATAATAATGATAATATGTATAATAAATTTTCTTTAAGGGGTTAATATAATGTAAATATCTTTATATATATGTGTTGGAAAATTGTTATGAAACTGAAGTATATGTATATATATATATATATATATATATACATATATATATGTATATGTATGTGTGTGTGGAACTAAACAAAAATTATAATTTTAGTTTAATATTATTTTTAAAACAGAAAGTAAATTCTAATTTTCTACACTATGACGATGTGTAGGTCCAAAATAATTTGAAGTGTGAGGACTAAAAAGCATGTACTTTAATAAATTATTAAATCTAACACATATATATATATATATATATATATATATATATTAAAAAAATGGTAAAGGTTTTAAATGTTTCTACATATGTATAATTATATATATATATATGTATGTATGTATGTATGTATGTATGTATGTATATATGAACGATATACAAATCAATTCAACTTTAATTTCAGCCACAAGGCCATGATTATGAATAGCCGAAAGTGCTATTTTTTGGTTGTTGTACCAACATTTCCTTTTCGTAAACAATAACGATCATGAAAACGAAAGAGAAGATTGGAGTAGAATATAGTGAATGAAAATGTACAATAATGACGAATCGCCTAATTCAGGTCTTCAAAAAGGAAAACTGTTCATTTTTTTCCCGACAGTACGTAACAATTCCCTGAAAACAGCTCAGCCCATTCGGGTAAGGTACGTCGCTGGACCATTTCTTCCTTTTCAGCCGTTTGCTAGATCTAGACAGAAAATCGATAGTGAACATTCGGTGTACCAGTGCATCTGTGTTAAAATTTTGCAAAGGTTCGGGTCGTTTTTTCACATATTGTTTACCCATATTTCCGTGCTGAAACATTAATCGATAAATGTACATTTCGATTTACAGTCAAACATTCTCGAAACTACCATTCTTTATTATACACTTTACAATATCTTATACATTCAACTTAAGAAGCATATGTAATGTCGCGGTGGCGTAGTTTCTAGAGTGCTCGACTATCACAACTCGATGGTCGGTGGTTCGAAACCAACACGCGACATAGAAACTTTCTTCCCTGTATAACAGTTTATTTCTGTTTTACCTTGTATAGGTTCAAAACCATCTTTATTACTTATACGGTCGCGATAAAAGACTTTTAAACGTATATTTCGAAGACTTGAATTTTGCTCTTCAAAGTTTGGGCGAGTTTTTCACGCTACAATATATCGATTATTAACAAGATGTTGCACACCTCACCAGATGCGTTCACTCGAATTGTTTCGCATCATCAACTTTTCATGTTAAGAAAATTATCGTTCGCTTTCCGCCTTGATTACTCCTAAGAAATAATACGACTGTAAATATATTTTAACGGGATAATGCGAATTTGTATTTTCTCAATATGTCATTCGGATATCTTTTGAAATGGAACTTCTATTGGCGCGTGGTATATTCCCTAAAACGAGCGAACGAGCCAAAGGAACATAGACAGGTCTATTGGTCACAGTCTAGTCGGGATCTTCCACTCTTTCTCGCTATACTCATATACGTGTATACTCAGTATACATATATACGTACAAACACGTACAGATGAAATAATATTTTTTTGCGTGTTCGTATTCTTTCTCTTGCGCATGCGCGCACGACTATCCGTTATATCGTTCAAATTTTCGCTGCACCAAGGATGTATGCCGGACGTAGAGATTTGAGAATGAAAACATTTGAGTCATCACCACGTCAAGTTAAGCGTAGTAGACAAAGCGTTCCTTTTCTTTGTGAATTTTGTGCAAAATCGCGAGTGTATTAAGTAGGTGTCCTTTTTGGGAAAACGTCTTTAAGTTTCACTCCTTCCCTGGCATAGAGAATTCTTTTTATAACGTATGTCGACTTGCCGAGAAAGCTAAGGAGTAACGTTCAATTAATAAAAACCTATCAAAATACGGAAGCTGCAGTATTTCGTGCATATCGTGAGACGATTGAAATATACTAACCTAAAAATATTAATCGAGGGTTAAAAAAAAAACCTGAAAGGAATACGTCCTATTACTACACGATTTGACATGTCAAAGAATGGTTCACTCCTCGGAACATTTATTCCAGTCAGTCGTTTATAAAAAGCAATTCCAATTACAGATAGTCAACCTCCAACAAAGAAAAAGAGAAGGAGTTCCTATCGAAGGGACAGCTACTTTCCTTTGCAATCTTACAATTGCGTTTAAATAAATGGCGCTATCGCATATTATACTTCATCGACCCATTCGATCTGAAAATCGGTTTAGAGCGCGTCGCATAAAACTTATTCCGAATCGTTTGTGTTATATTCGATGATTTAGCGCATTCCCGTATTTATATTATAATATTGAACGTATAATGGTTTTATATATCGGCAGTGAGTTTTTAAATTTTAGTTTGGAATTTTGTATTAAAAAGTGTTTACGAGAAATATTCGAATTAATTCTAACGCTTATTATATCGAGCTAATAATTATTTTTCTATATACACGTGGTTAGAACTTGCGTAAAAAACGTAGCGAAGTAGTAATGTTCATAATGGCCGTCCAATCGTTGTGGACTTTAATGTTATTGTGCAGTTTAATCGTCGGAATACGTTCATCGTCTTATTTATTGGCCATCGCGCTGATTCCGGGCATAGCGAGTAATTTATTATGGGGCGGTAGTATCGTCTGCTGCAGACGAATTTCCGGTACGTAAATTCGATTTTAATATCGTCCGCAACTAGAATTACACACTTATTTGAAATTTCGATTTGAAATTTTCTAACGTATTTACACAATTATTTTGCTGTAAATATTTATACATACGTGCAAGTTTGAAGTACATACAACCATATACGAATATATGCAGTATAGTCAAGGACGGGAAACAGTATAAGTGGAATCACTATAATGAGGCAAGAAGATATAAGTTGACCGAACGCGATAGGAATAATAAGAATTGGAAGACCATAGACAACGAAATAATGAAACAACAAAAATCGTTGAGTATAGAGTAAACAAGGATGCAGCTTTAGGATAAAATGCCTGCAACAGGAAGATAGACATCTGCGTATAAGTACTAGTTTTGAACTCTATCTAGTTGTATAACTATTTTAAAAAGATTTATTCTCTTCCTATAATGATTAAAAAAGAAAATACGTATATGTCTATATATATATATATATATATATATATATATATATATATATATATATATATATATATATATATGACAATATTCCTACTATTCTTATTAATTGCCTCGCCAAAAACTTTAACTGAACTTAATAAATGCCAAGATTCGAGTATTATCTCAACAGTTGAAAGATAACCAAAGTTATCGCTCTCCCAAAACCAGGAAAGGATGCCTCGTATGCAATTAACATACTATTAGTTTACTGAGAAATCTGAGTAAAATAGCAGGGGAAAAAATTATACTATCCCATTTAAGACTTCAGGCAGATAACCAAAAAGTCATTCAAAACACACAATTTGGTTTTCGTTCGGAATATTCCACCATCCAACAAGTAGCACGAATTACGAAGTTTATTACTCATAACTTTAATTATCATATACTGGTATGGTTCTGCCGGATGCAGCGAAAGTTTTCGATACAACCTAGCATAAAGGTATTATTTACAAAATGACAAATTCCCCCTTAATGAATTATTGTTATTAACAGCTGTTTTGCGAACAAATTATTTTACGTTACCATCAACGAGTCAAGTTGCACTATGAAAACACGCTCAGCGAGGGTTCCTTAAATTACTATTTTGGTGTCCTTTCTGTTTACTTTGTTCTTATCTCAGATTGCCTCTTCTCTGCACTTCTTATATACCTAAAGCAATTATTAATAAATAAATGACAAATTAATTCAAGCTGCCGTAAAACTGAGGTTATATTTTTCCCCCACCAGGGCGTACCACCATTACCCGTTTAAAGGGTTAATTCCACTATAGTGAGCTGGTCAAAACTCGTTACCCCTTTGGTAATCTTGGATATTAGACTAAATTTTTCCGAACATGTCAATCATGCTGCCGTGAAAGCTAACAAATGCATATTTGTTATATATCCACTAATTAACAGAAAATCATTTCTTAATGTTAATAGTAAATTAATTCCGTACAAAACACTTACTCGTAATCACGTACTGTTGTCCAGCTGGGAGTTTCGTTTTAGACATCAATTTTAACAAATTACAATTATTACAAAACAAGTGTCTCAGATGTGTACTCAATATCACTAGATACTACAAAATCATGGACATGCATACCTTAAACATGCCTTATATTAAGGACCATATCTTAAATTTAACGTGTAAGTTCTGCGATGGTCCACGATATAATCATTTAATTCTATTGATGTAATTACGATTAACTCCAATTTAGTAAAAGGATATTTAAATATAAACTTTTGTGACGTTATATGACATTTATTTTACGATTTATTATTTCTTCTATATTTACTTACTATGTTATATGTCATGCTTTCGTTTTATTGTTATCAATAAAACTTTTTATTTCTACCTGTACTTTTTATTTATATATATATTTTTTTTTAATGATTACATTACATGTATAAAATTATTATCCGCCTTTATATTAATTCTATTGTAAGGCGAGCCATCCTGGGCGTTACGTAATTATTATTTAAAATTTTTGTTTTTTATTATTTTCTGTAAATTAGTTGAATTATACGTTGTTGTTGTGTGTACATATAACCCAGGACCCAGAGTAGACGGATGGTTTTGTTTTTTGAATAACTCAAAAACTACTCGACAAAAATTTTTGAATAAAATTTTATTTAAAACTAGGAAAACGAGAAAACAGCTAACAGTCATTTGTGGAACATAATATCGTTTAGATAACCATCATTTGCATCAGTACATTCATTCAGTCTTTTTACAATATTTTGAACACTTTTTTGAGCGTAAGTCCCTGAATTTTTGAAAGTTCTTCAGCAATCTGAGTTTTCAGGTCTTCCACGTTTCATAAACGCCGCTCTTAAGGTGTCCCCACAAAAAATAATTTGGAGCGGTCAAATCGATTGAGCGCGGCCGCCGAGCGAAATCCGTGCGACACGACAATATGTAGTTACCAAACGCTTCTTTCAGTACTACGAGCGTTTGTGCCGAACAGTGACACGTCGTACCATTTTGCCTGAACAATGTACGGCCCAGACGACGACGATGACGACGACAAAGTGGGGGAAACAAAAACGAGTTAATCATCTCGATAAAGCGCGTTCCGTTGACAGCACCGATGAAAAAATAAGGACCTACTATTCGCCGCTCCTGCTCGCTGTGTGACGACTTCTATTCGATTGAATTCATATTAGATTCGGACCGTTTAGATCTATCTCTTTGTTTTCGATTTTTTTCAGCATCGTTTCAGCAATGAGTTTTCGTTGTGCATGGTCTGTACTTTTTAATTCTTGAGTTATTACCAGTTTATAAGGATGAAATTTAGAGTCTTCCAGCAATATACGACGAACAGATTCTCTCGACAGGTTTAATGAAGCAGCATGACGAGGAGCAGAGCCGTCCGGGACTCCGAATGATCGCTGTCCGAACTCGATCGGTGTTTGTGGGAGTTCAAACGGTTTTTTTTTTGTCCAGCACGTTTTTTATTTGTTACAGAAACTGTCTCTGGAAAATTTTCAATTCGCCTTAAAATTGAATTGCGAGATGCAGATCAACACCGCGTAACCTTGAATTCTTTTCGTGACTCTCTTTGTACTGCCGTGATCGATGCACGCCGAAAATAACGTTCCACGCAAAACGCGCTCTTATAGGATACTATGATAACTAAAACCGGACAAAAGCGATTCTATCGTGTGTACACTAAACGTAGAGCACGCGGTTTGCGTTGTAGCAGTGTTTCAAAAAACAAAACCGTCCGTGTTCTCTTGGTCACCCTATATATATATATATACATATATATACACATATATATATACATATATACACACACACATATATATATATATATATTTGAAGTAGTGATTTTTTGTAAAAAGTGAAACAAAGTTAAAGTCATTAATAATTAAAAACAAAGATTTTCGGCAATTAAGCTATTTTTAAGTTAGAATAAAAATTAATAAATGATAAATAAATATCTAATAACAATAAGAAAGTCATATACGAAAATATATACTAAACTAAAAAAAATCTAACACACATAGTTCAGTTTTTTGTTTCATATATTATTTTTCTTATTGTTATATATATATATGTATATATATATATATTTATTTATTTATGTATTTATTTATTATTATTTTAATTTGAAAATGGCGCAATTGCAAAAGTCTTTTGTTTATATATATTAATATTAGTGATTACTGTTTTATTTTTTAAACGTATATAACACGCGAATGAATAAAGTGTGTTTCGTTTCTTTTTTTTTCATTCTGTGAAAATTTTAAACTGGTTCTAAGTTGATTAAAAAAAATAACTTTTTTTTTTGTTGTAGTTTTCCGGGTACTATTAATTTTCTAATCGATGATTTTCCCTCTCCGGTCACATAGAATAATCTTTGTCCAACGTGATAACGTATATTCAACAACCGAATTTAGATGTTGTCTTGTTTACAGTATGCCTTTGGATAATTACCTTTCAGTCGGTCTACACTTTATCCTTCGGTGTATATTTAGTTCACGCGGGGTCTATTGCGTACACGTTTTTAATATCGGCATCCGGAAGATCAGGACCGACTGTCGATACGGAATTGATTATCGGATTGATTACGGTGTTAATTTGTCTGTTGATGTATTGCTATTACGTAAGTAAATCGTCTGTTAGAGATTATCATTTTATAAAAATTAAGAAATAAAAATATCGAAAAACGTTTAATAAAAACCAAAAATTAAATATATTATAAATTAAAATGTCGAGTCCCGTTAACTCGGGCATGGCGATCTTCATCGATCGGAGAAAATTGATAAAAGAAAACAACGGATCCTGAATAAGTTTATAGTAGAGGCGGTTTGCCGTTACCTTCTCCCAGTTACACAGGTCTTACATGAATATATTTGATACAAAAAAAAAAAAAATATGAGGAGGAAAGATAATTTACTCCGCATAATTGCTAGAGCGTTTGGTTAAATCCCAGCTCGTAGTATGAAACTTTCATCGTTATGTGGCACCCAAAACCGTTAATTAACGCTATCCCATTTCCTACGCACAAATAACATACAATAGGTTAGTCACGATAGTTATAGTATACATTTACAGATGCATTTTTGAAGTGAAACTTCTATTGGCCCATTATATATGAGCAGCTAACCCGCAAAACGAGCAATTGAGCGAGCGACCAGAAATAATAATAACGAACAGATATATAACCACGTTTTGTTGCGTTAGATGTGTCAACGAAGTAACGGACGGATATATATGTATATATATATACCATTCTTATATACAGCACTACCAACAGCCATCTTCACACCACGTTTTGTAGCGTAGCGTTATGCACGTCGACTTATACACATAGGTAGGCTTATTCTTTTATATATATATATGTGTGTGTGTGTGTGTGTTTATATATATATATATATATGCGTAAAAATTAAAAAACAAAACCTTGTATCGAAATTCGTCTTTAAGTTCCACATCTTCCTTGCGTTCCGAGGCACAGTTGTTTTTTTTTTAAAGTTTAATATTTATCTAAAAATAAATGGGCAACGTTTAAATAAATTTCAAGTATAAATCGAATAATAGGAATAATAATATTTCAAATCGGAATAAAATAAATCTTATATTGTAATATATATTTCACAAGACAGCCGCTATACTTGTGTCTTCAACTTAAAATATAGGGCGACCCAGAGAAGACGGTCGGTTTTGTAGTTTTTTGAATAACTCGAAAACTATTCGACCAAAAGTTTTGAATGAAATTTTATTTAAAAATAAGAAAAAGAGAGATTAGCTTAAAGTCATTTGTGGAGCACAATATCGTTCAGATGAACGCCATTAATACATTCATTCACTCTTTTTACAACATTTTCGAAGACTTTTTCGTGCATAAGTCACTGAATTTTTGAAATTTCTTCAGAAATCCGAGTTTTCAGGTATTCCAGATCTCATGACGGGTTTCGTAAACGCGGCTCTTAAGATAACCGTGCAAAAAAAAAATCGTGTAACTTTGAATTCTTTTCAAACTCTCTTTGCACTGTCGTGATCGATCCGACAATAACGTTCCCCTTCTCGTTACAGGATGCTGTGGTATCTGAAACTGGACAAAAACGAACCTCTTGTGTGTACACTAAACGTGGAGCACGCGGTTGATGTTGTAGCAGCACTACCAACTGCGTTATTCAAGAAACAAACCCGTCCGTCTTCTCTGGGTCACCCTATATTACCGTTACATTGTTTTTCTATTTGATGGTCTGAGTCGAGCTGAATTCTTCGAAAATTGAAAACTCGATGAAAACAGATCGAAGGTAGAATACTTCTTTAGTCGTATTATAACATATAGGAATTACGCTGCATTTTCAAAACGTAGTAAAAAATTCTGTTAAAACTAATTGTTAAATTCATTTTTATTTATTTTTATTTTTTTTTAATCTAGACTTGTACAAAAATTGACAATAAGCTTATAGAAATACGACGTACAGTCTGTATTACAATAAACAGTTTACCGAATATGAAGTACGCTTCAGCAGGGATTCTCTCGATCTGTAGGGAATAAGTTAAATAATTTTGCAAGTGGAGAGTTCGTAATTACGTATTGGAGAATTCGACAAATTTAATCTTCGAATTGGATTTGCGTTGTCGTGTAGGTTCGACGAATTTAAGCATTTGGATGATTACAATATTTCCCAAAAAATTTTTGATATTTGCTCCGATAGATCACAGTGGAGATTTGCAGATTATCGTGTTATCGTTGCCGACAGATAGTAAGAATATTGCTCTCAGAACTTTGAACTGAAATTGTTGGCTACGTTTGACATTGCTACTTGCTGCCGATTCGCATAATTTCGATTCCATATTTCCATTTTGCCGGTAGACATTGCACATCAGCGGCTTTTTTTTTTTTTTTTTTTGAACGAGAAAAAATAAGAAAAAGATTTATTTCATCATAAAATTCTATAAATCCCAGGTAATTTATACGTGCATATATGTATCCTTGAAGCTACCTTAGCAGCTAAAGACAAGCAAACGACTTTAGAAAAATAAAGAAATAATAATAGAAAATAACAGCAAAAATAACCGTAGGAAAATTAAAAAAAAAATAAAATATGTTAACCCGAATTTAGTTTAATACGTATAAAAAAAGGTTCAAAAATCGTTGCTTAATACGACGATACTTATGTTTAGTATAACGCATACTTGAGATCAATTGTAATGCCCGATTACCTGAATTAAAATATTGCCACGATATATTTAACGAAAAAAAAATCTTCGATAATTTATACATATGATCATAAATATGAAGAATATATAACGTGGAATGCGTGTACCGTAACGTCAGTGTTGCATTGAGGTTTTTCTAAGTATTGGCGTACACCGAACACCTGACAATCGTTAATTAACCTTAGGGTCTGTTATAAGGGGCTAATGTATATTATTCGCTTTTTTGATAGATTTATTAATGTGCGCGTTAAATGAAACACCGAGATGTTTCTGCCAACAGATGCATTTACGATTATTAATAATCATATAGAGAAATCTTTTTATAGCGTGCGAATTTCTCGGTATTTAATTTTAGCCTCCAGCGTTTATCGTACATATAAATAGTATTTGCCGCTTTTTCTAACCGATCAGTTCTGTACGATGCGAAGAACAAATCGTCAGCGTACAGAACTAGCGTGGATAAATGTTTTTTTTTCCCCTTTATTTTTAATTGAGTTTAGGTTATAAAACCATTACTACTCATTGTACATATAAATTTATATAAACTAATAACAAATGAGTTATAAAATAGAAAGATAAATAACTAAACTAACACATACTATACGAGGATGTAAAGGTTACAAAATAATATTGGATTTATATATATAAGAGGCCATATTAACACAAGAGGATTATTTAAGGATAGGAGGTATGCAATAGAGTACGGAGGGAAGATGCCTAACTGTAATAATATCTTGATTAGGGTTTCTCTGTGTGTACTATATAGATTACATGAAAAAATGATATGATTAATATCTGCCGTCAAACCACAGGACTGGCAAGTACTGGAACTAAAGATGACTAGGCAGCAAATTATGTCCTGACCTAATACGAATTAGAAGAGAGAAAAATTTACGGATTGGTATTGAATGAGGAGGCTTAATTAGAAAGAGAGATTGTTTCGGTAAACTTGTTTGAATTTGTTTATAGAAATTATTCCGAGTAGCACAAAACATGGAGCTCCAGCGAAGACGCAAATCCGTCTTCGCAGACGTAGCTAAACATGTGGAGGGAATCGCAGGGATCAGTAGGCCTCTGGAGGCCCCCATTTTAGCTGCCTGATCACAAATTTCATTATCTTTGATCCGGATATGAGCTGGGATCCATGTAAATTTCACATGGACATTCTTTTGTTGTAGATACATTACATTTTCTATTATTGTCAAAATAACTCTATTAGTTTTGAATGAACGATTTGAATTTTGGATGGCGTTAAGCACACTTAAGGAATTAGATAAAATAAGTACATTTGAATGTGTAATATTGACTCGTGCAAATTGCAAAGCTTTAAGAATTGCATATCCTTCTGTTATAAACACAGTGGAAAAACTCGGTAAACGATATGATTTGGTGATTGCCAGTTGAGGTATGTAGAATGCCGCGACTGCGAAGGGTAAGGTATTGCTCTTAGACCCATCTGTATAAACTAGCAAATGATTCGGCCACTTATGCATAATAGTTGACCTGAAAAGGCTATTCACTATCCTAGAATTACCCTGTCCGATTAGGGAATGAAACTCATTAGTATGTACCTCTGGATCTAAAAGACTGCATTCAAAGGGAATGGAGGCATACTTTAAGGGGACTTTAGGAATGATAAGGTTAATGTAAGGATGCCAATAATTAGCCCTCAATGCTAAGAGGGGAGTTCTATGATGAGCAAATCTCCAATTAGTGTAAATCCATAAGAATTTGTTGTATATGCTATCAGGTACTCGCTCATAGCCCTTTAGGATATATTGGTCTGCAAGATAAATTGCCCTCAGCTGTAGAGAGGGCATAAGAGCTTCAGATTCTAATACAAATTTAGGGGTTGACACAAAGGCTCCAGACATTAACCTCAAACAGGTATTTTGCAACACTGTAGCTTTCTTAAGATGCGAAGCAGATGCAGCATGGAACAGGTAGATCCCATACTCCAATCGAGAGCGGATGAGTGAGATGTAGAGAAGACGAAGGATGATTGGATCCCCACCCCACCAGGTTGGACTTAATAACTTCATAATATTTATGATTATACTTTTTGTGGGGATACGTTAAGATTGCGTTTATCAAACACGTCCACAAGACCTGAAAGACCTGAAAAATCGGATTTTTGAAGAAATCTCAAAAATTCACTATGCTCGAAAATTTCGTAAAAAGACTGAGAATAAATGTTTTGTTGCACATGGCGGTCATCTGAACGATATTATGTTTCACAAATGATTGCATGCTAATCCCGCGTTTTCCTATTTTTAAATAAAATTTCATTCAATACTTATGGTCGACTATTTTTTGAATTTTTCAGAAAACCACAAAACCATCCGTCTTCTCTGGGTCACTATATATATATATATGTGTGTGTGTGTGCGTGTAGCACGTTATTGTTTATTTTGTTTTTTCCATTCCTTTCCTTCACAGGCTCCTCTGATCGTATTACTACGTAAGCCAGTTCAACTGGTATACATTTTCACACTACTATTGATCGTCGCTGGAATTGTTGTCGGTTATAGTTTGAAAATCAACCCGTTCAACTCGAACGATCGACAAAATAAATTTCACATAATGGTAAGTATATACAAACGCACTGACAAAATTTAACGCAAAAATTTCTGTTTTTTTTTCATTATTTACTACCACCAATACACGTTGATACGAAATCAACGCAAAGTGAAGACGGACACATTTCGGATATATTTAAATTTGCCTACATTACGAACCTCGTTGAGCGAAGATTTATATTATTACGTATGGACATTATAGATGAACTCTGTCGAAGTGTAATGACAACGGTTTGATGATTCGTCGCAATATTAGTGTTTATTTTTACGTACAAAATGGTCTAACATTCGAGACATTAAAATTATATGCAACGCAGAAGGAGCGCAGTTATACGGTGGAAGGGGCCATTGGATTTTTCGCGATAATCAAAAGTTACGTAATGATGAAAAACTTGATAAAAATGTTTAAAAATCTTCTAACCCACGACCGTCGAGCATTCTAGCAGCTATGCCAGCGCGACAATAAATACCGACTAGTAAGAAGTACGTATCAACTTGAAATACTCGTGAATCCGGAGATTGATAGACGACCTTTCAAACGACTAGACAAGTTGGTGAGAAGTGATTTGCAATTATCTTCGCCTGGTTTCTTTACTAAACCAATAAGTCGGATACTCATTTACCGACCAAATTAGACGAAAAGTTTGAGTAGGCCATTTCATCATTAAACCATCTCCATTTAAGAACAACAGCGTCGATCTGTTTTTGGACGTTTATGCTTTTCTAAAAAGTTAGATTAGAATAATTCCGTTTTCTGCATACACTGTTCGTTTGAACAATAAGTAGTATTATTGTTACGCATATAGATATTATGATGGAACGTTTCCTAATGGCCGCTAATTGTTTGTATATTTATTGTAGTATATACGGTTTTATAAATTAATGTCTACGGACAGAATTCTAGTTCAATTTGGCTAAGTTGCGTCAATCGTCCGAATCGTACGCTATTCTGCGAGAGGTCTTGAGTCGATGAAAAATGTCTACTAGCAAAGAGCGCGATTACTTCTTCAGCTGTTGAAATACGGATGTCCTTGTGTATATGGTACCGCTAAAATATCTCGCAGGATCTTGGACTTGAATCTTTATGTAAATTTCAAGTTTGTAAATAAGATCGATGAAAATATCGAGATTATAATATCCGTTTAAAAATATACGAAACCTTGAAATCGGTGAATCTACAGATTTTTTTTCATTTTATTCATTGATGCTCATTTGTCGTCAAGATTATTCCCGTATTAGTATCGGTTAGAAATTATGTATGCGAAATTTCAATTGATTTTCTATTTTATTTGGGTCGTCCCATAATACGATTGTTTCTATTGTATCGTTTGATAAATTATATTCAATTCGTATATTTCGTATAGTTTAACAGAAAAAAAAAAACATTTAATATAGTTAATTGTTAACAAGCGCGGCAATAGGATGAACGTCTCCAGTATAAAAGAGCGAAATCGTTCTTTTTAGGAATCAGTTCAAAATCCTTCACTAATGATTATTTCATTCATCGCTCAGTTACGGACTTGGTTATGCTACAACGGCTACCAAAAAAAAAAATGTTAACATCATTCCTATAAAAATACTAGCACGAAAAACCTATTAAAAATTACTAAAAAAGTTAATGTATAAAAAAACGACACGATATAATTATAAATTGTCGACAAAATTATAAATCAGTTCAACATCACAAAATTTAACTTTAGATAATTTTAAATGTATTTATATAAATATTTTTAAAATTGAGACATTTAACGTCAACCAAAAAATACAAAAAATACAAAAAAAATTGAAAATGTTAAAATAGAAACATGCAATCAAAGTAGAAAATCCAAAACACTCGTTCATTAAATGTTCATACATATGAAAAAAAAACAACAAACAATACGTTTCAATTATATTTAACAATAAAAAATTAACCATTTATCAAATTTTAAATTTAAATATATATATATATATATATATATATATATATATATATATATATATATATATGAAATAGTTTAAATGTATAATATATAAATAGAAACGATTACTTATCTATTAATTAATTATTATAGATATTTTTGAGAAGTGCATGCGGTGGAAATAAATAAAAAATCGAGGATTTATCGCTAAAATATGAAGCGGCGACACTGATTAACAGAGTAGAGAATTAAAAAGAGCGGTATCGATTCAGCGTTCTTTTTTTGTAACTACTCATTCATTCTTCGAAATGAATTAGCTCTTTGAATCGATTCGCGAACAAATCGCCCCTCTCTCATCACCAGTGAGTAAATCAACGCATATGCTTAATCTAGTCAATGCTTTTTCTCATATTCCGTTTCTTTATTCGGAATTTTTCAAAAGCTTCATCTGATACAGATAAGTGTAAGTTGGATGTGATATATTGTTTTTTTTTATTTTTTTTTTTTGTAAATCACTAATGGTTGTTGATTTAATAGTTTTCAGATTTTCGCAGTACATTTGCTTCATATGTAGTTCATTAGTGTCGCAAATTTTTTATCAATATAAATAAACACTGAAAAAAGTGTTAAAATCACTAAACTTTTTAAATTAAAAATCAGAAAGTTTTTCGGTTGTTAAGTCATTATCCAGTGAACGTAAAAAATATATAAAAACATCTGCAATTTATAAAAATATAAAATTTAAAAAATGTTAAATACACAATTGCCAGAAATTATAACAAAATTGAAAAACAGTACTTATAAAATAATCTAAGTTTAGTGATTTTAACTATAATTTTTGGTTGTTTATTTTTAAAAAATCACTACATTCAACATTAGTAAAATTTTACTAATATAAAATTATTTATATATTGTTCATATAATCCGTTTGTATGTTTTCATACACAAATTCGGTTAACTGCAAAATGATAACGTTTTATATATATATATATATATATATATATATAAATATACACACGGATTGATTTAGCACGTGGAAAGAAAACTAGGCCATTATTATACGCACGTAAGATCGGTATATCAAGATTACATTATATATCCGAGAAACAGACGCGGAGCGATCATTTTAAATCAATTATTCGCGACAAACGGCATAAATTCGGTCAGCGACAGTTGCAGCTACAATATTTATTGTGGCGTACCGGGGCCCCATCAGTAAGTATAGACGAAATAAATTCGATGTCGAAACCTAAAAATATTATACCACTTTTATAATGGCATAATTTCGCTCGTTCGTCGATAAGTGTTCTTTCTAATGTCGCCTTTAACATATTTTTTTTTAAACCTTTTATTTATGATCATTTTGCTTAAAATCTAGATAAATAGTTATACTAAATAAAGGTTATTTATTCATTCATTGTATGTATATATATATATATATATATATATATATATATATATATATATATATATATATATATATATATATATATATATATATATATATAGAGAGAGAGAGAGAGAGAGAGAGAGAGAGAGATAATTGTCGAAACGTTATATGTGGATCATTGTTCCAGTTAAATGTAACAATAGTTTTCTATCCGTATCTAAAAGAAATCGTTAAAATTTTTAAAAACCTGCATTCAACACTTCAACGATTATATACATATATATATATACATATATATATATATATATATATATATATATATATATATATATATATATATATATATCATCATCATCATCAATCATTGAACCCACATGTTCGTTTTCTCCATTCGATCCTATTCCATGCTTTTGTTTTTAATTGGTTGCACATTGTACATTTCATGTCTTTTATTATTTGCGATATATAAATGTTCCTCGGTCTTCCTAGGTATCTGGTGTTCCTTGTTTTCCCTTCTATGATTTTAGTTATCATTTCGTCATTCTTTATTATATGCCCCATCATAACAGGACTTCTTTCTCGATGGTATTCAATGAAATACGAGTTTCCGCTACGTTTTTCAAAATGTCTTCGTTTCTGATCTTTTCCACCCATTTTAATTTTAAAATTTTCCTCCAGAACCACATTTCTGCACTTTCTAGTTTCTTCTATTTCCATTTATCGTCCCGGTTTCGTACCTGTAAAGCATTACGCTCCATACGTGCGACTTAATTAACCTTTTCTTCAAATTTATATCCGTACTTTTACTGGTTAGCATAGCATATTTCTGCATGAAAGCACTTTTTGCCAGATTGATCCTACGTTATATCTCTTCTGTCGTTTTTCCATTCTTTATTATCAGACTTATAATATGTTGTCTTTGTTTCAAGTGCACTCTTTCACATATCAGAATTTTTGTTTTATCTTCATTTATATATATATATATATATATATATATACATATATATATATAAATATATGTATACCTATATACACATATATGAATGAATAAATAACCTTAATTAGTACAGCTATTTATTTACATTTTAGCATTATATATATATATATATATGTGTGTGTGTGTGTGTGTGTGTTATTGATATTATTATTATTGTTAACATTATCATTATTATTGAAGTTAAAGTGCCTTTTTTTTTTATTTTCATCGTTATACTAGGCGGTTCCAAGCGATGGTCTCTCCTAATTATATTTATAATAGATCATTTTATGACCACGTTTTTATTAACTTGCTTTCCTGTATGCTGCCCAGATGGAACTTTGTAAATGATTTCAAACTTACGTTCCGAATAATCAAAATTATTCCTCAGGGCACTTCTGTTTCCCAACAAATTCTTAAAATCGACGTTCCATATCTAGTTTTCTCCACTTTTGCTATGCCTAGAACCATTCTACTAGTTTCTTCGACCACACCGATAATCTTTTCATCTAGTGACATGTCCCCAATTCTATTTTAAAGTAAGGACTGATGCTACGACACATCTGTTTCAAACTGTTTCTTTTAATAGCCATTAATTTAATGACATTCAGTATTGATCTTTCTAAATTATTTTGGTATGTTCTCAGGATGCTTTCTTGTTTTTGAGTTAGCGACCATTTTCTGGTAGTTTTACGTCAAACACAGAAGCAAGCAGCTATTGAAAACTACTCTCTTAAGATTAATCTAAATTCAACTTATATATATATATATATATATATATATATATATATATATATATATATGTGTGTGTGTGTGTGTGTGTGTGTGTGTGTGTGTGTATTACAGCTAGTGACACAATATGAAAACTGATATTAACTAAGATGATCTCTAAACTTCGTACAAACGTTAAAATTAATTGCATACCCTTGACTCTCTATTACATTATTAGTCGATAACGCAATTACAGATTTATATATTTTCTTGCAAGCAATTAAGCTATAACTATTCTAGAATTTGCCGTATTTTAATCAGCTCGTTCGCATAACCAGCTGCTGTGAACATTCGTCAACTTTTCAACATAGATGTATATATTCGCATATCGCTTAGATTTATCTGCAAACATCCATTTTTTTTCAGCTATATTTATCGCCAATACATAACTTTTTATTATAAACGCAAAGGCTGCCAAAAACACACATCAGCATCGTGTCATCGACGTAATACCTGGTATTAGATATTTTATTTTTCTTCAACTGTGAATTCGTTCTTCGATATAATGACCCAACAAAAGTGTCAATCGACCTCCTCATTAAATAAGTTTCGCCAAATCAAGAATTCCGTTTTATCTTGGAAGACGGTTTGAAAATCGCAGAAAAGACGTTTTCATCAGCGTCACGCTTTCCATCTCCCATCACCTCATTGACTGTACTCCTCACTTAGATTGGCCCCAACCTTCCCTCCTCCTTTCTCTTCTCTTCGATGATGATTACTCCTCTTAACCTAATCACGTTCTTACGCATGTCTCGTCTCTAACTTCTTCTCCCTCGTGCCTCTAGCCTTAGTCGTTGCACACGGCGCTTTAATTAATAATAATAATCATGACTGACCCTCCGTAAATATAGCATCCGAAAACACTTTTTTGTATTACACCTTTAATTGATTTTAATTTCAAACGAACAATTAGCCGTCTGATTCGGATATAAGTTTTGTATCGTCCCTCGGGGTATTAAATTTAATGACCAGTGTACATCAAACGCATTACCTGTGCCAATGACATAACATTAATTGTACATTAAACTCGTGATCTGCAAAGTATTTTCGATCGATTATTAGGGCTTCATTTTTCCAAGACAATGTGCGTGGTAGTAAACAAAAATCGTAGTGTATTAAATTAAATCCGATAGAATGTAAGTTACAGAATTCAGGTATCTTTGGAAAATCTAAAACTCTGTAAAAGAAATTAAACGAAGGCCTGTATATGTACTGGCTTTCAGAGAATAAAGAAACTTCCAACGTACGGGTTATTAAATCTAGAGATACGGAAAACATTATTGAAATGCTGTATTCGGTGTATTCTATTTAATGGTGTCGAATTCATAACGTAACTCAACTATCTTGTTGAATCGTGCGAAATGGGGTTTTATCGCAGTATGCTGAAGATTTCTTGGACCGTGCGTACGATAGACGATATCGTATAAAGAACCATTCATTCGAGGATGGAAAAATTAAATAGTACGGACACAATATCAGAGGAGAAAGATACGAGGTGACACTCTTCGAGGAAAAATTTAAGGAAAAATACGAATTGACCGGTGGATACAGAGCATCCGGGAAACCGGAATAACTTCAATAGGTAGACTATGTAACTAGAGAAATCGGGACTTTTGTTCTAACCCCACGGGATCGCTAAGCGCGGCATGTACCAATCGATATTCTTCAGAGTATGTATAAAACTAATTTGTGTCGAAAGCTTTTTCTATAAATAACGAAGCCCGGATACAAACGGCGATTAAAATCCCCGCACACATTCATAGATACTTACATATATATAATTGGAAGTGACGTATTTTGAATTAAAGGAAATAATTCAGAATCTGAACAATAAAAAAGCCCCATCGTCTGATGGTATAACAAATAAGGTAATTAAAATCATATATTTTTACTTTCCGAGTTTATTATTAACGCTTTATAATAAGCTTTTACAGCTTAATATGTTCTCAATTATGTGGAAAAGTGCTAGTATAATAATGTTAAATAAACCGAATAAAGATCCAAGTAATATAAATGGTTATAGACCAATATGTTTGTTAAATTCGTTAAGTAAAGTTTATGAAAAAATTATTTTAAAATTTTTAAATCACGAAATTAACTGTATATCTGTGCTCAATCCTTATCAATACGGTTTCAGAAAGTATTATTCTACAGAATTAGCTATATCAGATGTAATAGATAATCTATCACAAAATAAACAACGTAATAATAGATCTATTGTTATCTCATTTGATATTGAAGGTGCTTTCAATAACTGTGATCGTCAAGTTATAATTGACACGTTAATTGTAAATGAATTTAGTTTTAATGTAATAAGTTTAGTACATAATTTTTTAACCAATAGAAGAGTTACTTGGAAATATCAGAACGATATGATAGATGTCAGTAATAATTTTGGAGTTCCACAAGGGTCTGTTCTTGGACCGGTCCTGTGGAACATTTTATATTCCAATATACATTCTTATTTTAATAATGCTTTAGTTGGTTTACGGTTGTATAGTTATGCAGATGATCTGCTTTTAGTATATAATGTTAATTTATGTAGTAAATTGACGTTATCGTCTCATATTTCTAATTGCAATGAAATTATTAATAAGCTTAAAACAATAATAAATGCCTTAAATCTCAAATTTGAGATTTCTAAATCTCAAATTTGAGATTTCTAAATCTCAAATTATGGTTGTTTCTGGTCGAGATAAAAGTTTTGATCAGATAATTTATGATAATATTAAAATTAACAATCATGTGTTTAGTTCTACTGATCACATAAAATATCTGGGTTTCATTATAGATAATACGTTAAATTATAATAAGCATATACAATATATAAATAATAAAACCAACAAATATTATTATATATTTAAAGCTCTTGGTGGTAAATTATGGGGACTTAACTATAAATCTAAGGTAATTCTTTATAAAGGTTTAGTACAGTCATTATATACATATTGTGCTGGTGTCTACTTCAAACATTTAACTAAGCAGCAAATACATAATGTAATTTGTAACTGCCGTAAATTTCTTATTGATTTAACCTCTTCTTATATTACTGTATCAAATATAACATTATATACTATTGCTCGTATCTTACCTATTGATCTTTATATTAAAAAAAGATCTTTAATTTTTAATGCAAAAAAAATAATTATGGTGTCATAAGTAAAATAGTTCTTAAACAGTTGAATACACAAATTTTAAAGTGTAAGATACAAAATTTTAACAAAAGATAAATTAATTAGTAAATTTTTTCCGAATTTAATAGATCGTTTTAAAAATAAAAAGATTATAGTAAATTTTTACATGACTCAGATACTTTCTGGTCATGGTTCCATTGGATATTATTTGAATAAATTAAATATAATCGGTGATAATAAATGTCACAACTGCAAGTGTAATGTAGTTGAAAATGTGCAACATATAATATACAAATGTAACAAATATGATCACCTGAGGCAGTTGTATAGTATTGATTGTACGCTTAAACCGAATGAAATTATTTTATTAAACCAATTTCCGGTTTTTATCTTGGAAATATTTAAAATTAAGTACATTTATAGATAATCGCTACTAGTAGCAATAAGCAAAAATTTGCATGCTACTACAGTTTTTTGTTTCAATTGTAATGTATATGTTAAATATATAATAAATAAATAAATAAATATATATATATATATATATATATATATATATATATGTATATCGTTAAGGAATTAAGATATTTCTGATCACGAGAGATGGCCGAGGTGTAAAAGAAGTCAGGTCGGGTATTAGAATGGCGAAACAATCGTGTCATAATTTACAGGCAGTACTAACAGATCGAAAGTTAAAAAATGGCTATTGAGATCAGAGTAAATCAGTGATATGTAAGTTGTAAAGTACGTATCGGAGACGTGGACATTGAATATGCAGGAAGCATTAACCGGCTAAATGCGTTCGAAATATGAACATTATGACGAATGTGACGAAAAGTCTGGAAACGAATATGGAAATACTCCAGAAGAGTGGACTCGAGAAGATGACACAGATAGATAATATACTGACCAGTAAAATAAATTTTCAGGGCACAAGATAGGGGAAGGCGAGATAAACTTATTGAAGGAAAACCGATAGTGGGGCGAAGAAGAATGAAAACGATAACAACTGAATTCGGGAAACGATAACTTAGACGAAGTCGCGAAGAAATAAATACGATTCGATTTCATTCAAAGTTTGTTGTATGCTATCATTTGCCAAAACGACGCAACCACGATTACGATGTATATATATATGCATACATATATATGCGCGTATATATATATATATATATATATATATATGTATTATAAAATTAATCCGTAACGCGTGTAATATTTGTCTGTAGTCTGTCTCGGATAAATTAGGAAAATTACAATAAACATTTTGACACTTTATCAATTTGTTTTTCCAGAAAATTACGCATTTTAATTTATGAAATTATTTTTTAAGGTGATTCGAGGAATTGAAAATATACAGCAATATTTCGTGTTACTTTTTAAGATAATTTTTAACGTGTTATATAAATATTTCTATTGAAACGTGTGATGTATGTCACGAGTGGACATTGTGACCGAAACGATTAAGTAATGTTTCACGGTCGATTTGTTTTCATTTTCCTAGGCGGTACGCGTATAGATTGGCCGCCATTGATAGTCCGGCCGTGAAGCGTCCGACGCTCACTTATAGAATTTTTCCAAGTGACCAACCAACAAAAAAATGCGAAGACTACGCTAGCGAAATCGAAACCGTACCGGTTATATGCGACGATATTTCGACGGACGTCAAGTCAAATTATTTCGTTTCAACAAACATCAGCTTCGTCTACGAAGGTTAGCTTCTGTCGTCGAAAATCACCGAACAAAAATCCTAAAAAAATTAATAACCATCGCGTATCGGCGTTATTAACGTCGTTTAATTCTTACAGAAACTATCAAATATATCAGGTGACCACAACGCGAGTATTCTTATGAAAACATGTTTTTGGCTCGAGCACCTCTGCGTGCAGATGAACAAACACTATACACGTCACATACTCAACAGCTCAGCTTAGTGAATTTGATCAAATATCTTTATCGCGACACGGTTTACGCATTCCGGTTTATTAAACAAACGTGTTATCGTTTTTTTTAATTGACCATAGCGTGCATTTGTTTTGTTTTGTCGTTGAAAAATCGTCAATTGCCAGTCATATTAGAGAACTTTTATAAATTCATACGAATCTGCCTTGTTTATGGCAAAAAGAAAAAAAAACACTAATGTAATTCCGGC
Source organism: Coronaproctus castanopsis (assembly GCA_032883995.1). NCBI lineage: Eukaryota > Metazoa > Arthropoda > Insecta > Hemiptera > Monophlebidae > Coronaproctus > Coronaproctus castanopsis. The sequence goes on from CM065053.1 coordinate 112,187,972, forward strand.
ATAAATTAAATAAAAGGTACAGCCTATGAAATAAAAGATAAAACTCAAAGGTGAGCACAATAAATTTCCCGGAAAAGCTAGAAAATTTCTAGAAAACTAATGTTTTTTCTCTATAATAAATCTTAATTTATTAACGCACGCATATTTTTTTATTATTTTTTTTTTTAGAGTACATTCTTAGTATCGTCATCATCATTGTGGTCGCTTCTTTCGAGCGCAAGAAATTGCGTACATCTATATTTTTCGATCTACGGAATATATTATAATATCTTTCAGATTTCTCGGCATGTTGGTGGTTATTGGTTCCAATCTTGTTCTTCCTCTGCTCGGTTTTGATCGTATTTTACCCTGCATCGCCAGCATGAATATTCCGTTTTCTCGTATTTTATGCGCTACGTTTTAAAATTCTCTTCTTTCAATTAAAACTTTTTCACTTTCCCCTATTCTAACAAGTACTGTCTCATTCGGTACGTAATCGGTCCGCGATATTTTTAGCAGTTTTCGATAACACCACATTTCGAATGCGGATATTTTTCTTTCACACTCGACGCTCACGGTCTATGCCTCATGAATATTTCAGCACCATACATAGCACCGCATTATCCTTTTTCGCAGATTTAGGCTCGTCTTTTGATTAACGAGCACTCTGCTCAGATTCATAAATGCGTTCTTCGCTATACCAATTATTGTTCTTATTTCTTTTATATCTCTGTCATCGTTACTTATTAAGTATTTATATTACTTCTTTCAGTTTCTACGTACCTATATTTATATTTTTTTTTGTTACCGCTTCTTGTAAACTTCATTACCTTTGTTTTGTCAGTGTATTAATTTTCGCATTATATATTTTAATCCGGCGCTATTTATTTGGTTCGCAATATTTTGCATCTGTGTTTCACTTTCCGCGATTATCACGTTGTCATCTGCATATTTCATTTATACGACGTCTTCTTTTTATTATGTTTGCAACATGTAAAACAGATATTACATTATTTGAAAAAAAAAAACCTATGAAGTTTTGTACTAAAAATTTTGTAAATAATATGTTGCGCAGATTTTTACTCATAGCAGTAGAAATTTCTATCATTTGTTAGATAACATAATGTTCGAGTACCTGGACGACCGTTGTTTTCCGGTATTTTTTTATTTCTTTGTAAAATCGTGTTTTTCCGGAAAATATTTTTAGATAAGAATCACGCTCGACAATCGACATACGTAACTAGTTCAATCGTCTGGAATTTCTTTTCATAAATTTCCAGAGTTATAACCAAAAATTTCAGATTTGAAAAAAAACCTTTAATGTTTCTTTTCTTTTCTTTTTTTTTTCTTTTTGGTTTTAAAAATTAATTTAAGAATTTTTAGAAACGTTTTTTTTTTTATTTATCAATATCGACTTTGTGTTGAGCATCGTGGCTAACCTCTTGTATGTTAATATTTGTGTAAAAATTTAAGTCAACGTGTATACAATATGGAACAAAAGCGGACCAGCGTACGATGTTAGTTTTTCAGATATACTCGAAAAACGACAAACATCTATGTTGGGCATACAATTTGATCTTCCAGTGCTTCATCATTTATTATATCCTCTCGCGCTTCTGTACATATATATACACATATATATATATTAGTGACGGGGTAAGAGACACGAGGATGCAGATGGGCAGCTTGAGGACCTGCCCACAAAAAATCTGCAAAAATCCTATGACTGTCTCTCCCTCGGCGGGTATAGGTCGCCGTAAAAACCTTAAATCGTTACTCCTCAGTAACAACCCGCTGCCTTGCGGTTAGGGTTTTTACCCAAAGGCTAAGGGAGACAACCCTGAAAATAAACAAATCCGCTGCCTTGCGGTTAGGATATTTATCCAAAGGCTAAGGGAGAAAACCCCGACAGAAAATCCGCTGGAAGGCAACGGAAAACCACCAGTGTATCTTTCCAAGAACAATTATGAATTCTAGAATATGTAATAACGTTGTGCCATGCGGTTCGACTAGCAATCGGCGCTGCTCGAGGTCCGGGCTCTAGAGCGTTAAATTAGCGACTGGCCACGATGATGTAGGAAACCAGGCATTACGTGGAAATTATGTTACTGGAATAAACATATGGAAAACTATACAAGTCGGAACATGGAATGTCCAAGGTCTGCTTGATGCGGGAAAACTGGCCATCGTTGAACGTGAGATATCCGGTTTTACTTTAGTTGGAATATCAGAAACTCACTGGAAAGGAAGAGGATGTTTCGTAAGCAATAATAACGTAATATACCATTCTGGTCATGAAACTCAACATAGGAATGGAGTAGCCATCATAATAAATAAGAATATACGCGACAAAGTGATTGGATACGAAATGGTGAACGACAGAATAATAGCCATTAAGATAAAAGCAAAACCTGTAAATATGAACATTATACAAATATATGCGCCAACTAGTGACTCAGATAAAGAAACCATAAACAAATTTTATGCTATACTTGAAAAAACAATGCGAAAAATACCATCCCGAGAAATGACAATTGTGATTGGCAATTTTAATGCAAAAATCGGAGTAACAACTCACGAACCTGAAGAACTACGTCATGTTGTGGGCAAATTTAGACTCGGTGTCAGAAATGAGCGAGGTGATCAACTGATTAATTTCTGCGCAAGCACAAAAATGTTTATATGCAACTCGGGTTTCAAGCAACATCCCAGACGACTTTATACGTGGAAATCTCCAGAGGGATAGATATAGAAATCAAATTGACTATATATTGGTAAATGAAAGGTGGAAATCATCAATAAAGGATACAAAAACATATCCAGGAAAAGACTGTGGCAGTGATCATCAAATGTTAGTCGCAAAAATAAAAATAAAACTACAGAAGTATAAAATGAAGAACAACATTCGTAACAGATGGTATTTAAAAGACAATATTATATATAAAAACACAGCAATAATGGAGCTGAAAAACGTTGTACAATCGACAGATCCGCTCGAGAAAGCCAATACAACCTGGCAATACACCAAAAAAGTATTAGAAAACGCTAGTAAAAAGGCTAATATTATACCGTACAACAAAAGAAAACCTTGGATTAACACATGGATGGAGATAAACACACGCAAATAAATTAAAAAAAAAGGTTTAGATAATGAAATAACAACACAAAGATACCGGGACATAAGTAGAATAATTAAACAAAAGTGTAGACGGGATAAAAACAACTTTCTAAATAAGATATGTAAGGATATAGAAGAAAACAAAAATAAAAATGAAGTAAAAGATCTATTCCAAAAAATTAAGCAAATAACGAGACGATTCACTTCGCAACACTTGGGTATTAAAAATGAAAACGGAATAACGTTGACTAATGAAACTGAAATATTGACAAGATGGAAAGAATATTGTAAGAATTTAATGGAAGAGATAGGTGAACAAAATAGATGCATAACATTCAATAACGTTTTTGAAAAGGAACCACCCTTATTAAAAGATGAAGTACGCTCAGCCGTACAGAAACTAAAGTCTTTTAAAGCAGTGGGAGAAGATCGCATTGTATCGGAGATGTTCAAATATTTAGGGGAGACATCAATAGATATTTTCTATAGTATATGTCAAAATATATGGAGTACAAACATATGGCCAAAGGATTGGACAACATCAATATATGTCCCAATCCATAAGAAGGTATCGCGAGATATATGCAAAAATTATAGAACGATCGCCCTTGTATCGCATGCCAGTAAGATAATGCTGCATATTATACATGAGAGGCTTAAGCCGTACATACTACCACAGATATCAGAAGAGCAAGCCGGTTTTATTCCAGGAAAAGGTACGCGAGAACAAATTCCGAATATGCGACAGATAATAGAGAAAAGTCGCGAATTTAATATTTCAGCGTACATTGACTTTATAGACTACTCCAAAGCATTCGACTGTGTACAATGGAGGACATTATGGCAGATATTAGAACAAATGGGCGTACCGCGACATTTAATAACATTAATTAAAGCGCTGTATGACAATAACATTGGAAAAGTAAAAATCAATAATAAATTAACTGACGCATTTAAAGCTGAAAAAGGTGTCCGTCAAGGATGTATTCTGAGTCCCATTTTATTTAACATATACAGTGAATGGATACTTAGGAAAGTACTCGATAAATGGGAAGATGGTATAAAAATAGGCGGAAAAATTATTAATAATTTACGGTATGCTGATGATATAACAATAATCGCCTCATCAAAAGAAAAACTTTTCACCCTTTTACATAAGCTTGAGAATGTAAGTAAACAAGCTGGATTGAAAATAAACCGAGAAAAAACTAAAATAATGATTATCGACAAGAATAACTGCAGTCGGTATACAAAAAAACTGCATACGATACAAGTAGTTGATAAATTTGTATATTTGGATCACTAATCACTAAACATGGTGCATCTACCGATGAAATTAAAAATCGAATATCAACAGCTAAATTGGCATTGGGACAACTACAAAAAATATGGAAAAGTCACGACATCTCAATGAGTACGAAAATATTCGCATGATGAATACTCTAGTCTTCTCTGTTTTTCTATATGCTGCGGAATGCTGGACACTAAAAGCAACTGATATTCGGCGCATTGATGCTTTTGAGATGTTCTGCTGGCGACGAATAAATCTCGTGGACAGAAAAACGAACCAACCTTTCTGTTTTGAACGATATAGGATCGGATCTACGCTTACGACAACGCATAATGAGGTATTTCGGACACGTGGTATGTCGGAACGGAATAGAAAAATTAATTCTTGAAGGGATGGTAGCAGGCAAAAGGACACGCGGAAGGACAGAAACCAGGTACACAGATATAGGATTAAACAATTAACTGCGGCCTCATCGCTCCAGCAAGTTATAAGACTCGCGGAAAATAGAGACATATGGCGAACAAGTTTGAAAGGAATTGGAACTCATAATTTCACGATGCTCGGATCGAGCCAACGAATATGATGATATATATATATAAACTGAAATTATAATAATTTTCAATGCAAAGGATAATAACATGTGTGCATTATATAAAAACAAAAATAATATTAATCGTATCTAATATTACGATTCACGGTAGTTCACTTTGACAGTCAAAAATCAATACTCTATTATTGTTATAAATTAACGTTTTCGTTGAAACATTCTTAATTTTTATCCTAAAATTCTGAAATTTGGTATGTGACCTAATATAAACCTCCTGATTACAAAAAACTTATCAGCATCACAGGACGATCGTGAGTAAAGATATAGAGTGTCGCTTAGGAGCGACATCTCCAACTAGTGGATCAAACGCATATACATTTTTGCCACTTTCTGGGCTAATATAACGTAAATAGACATAGCACTCGAATAAAATTTAATTTAAAAAACGATATACATAAAATAGATGCAATAACAGAAAATAAAATTAAAATTAATCGAAAAATATATATTGAAAAAAAAAACGCGGAAACAATTAACCGTCCATGTGCATAATATAATTGGAAACAATTTCTATCTTTGGTTAAGCATAGATGAACTTTACACTTTTTACAATGAGTTTTACATGTACACAACTCATGTTTACTACGCGAATTAAAATATTTTTCATCTACCCCTGGAAAGTGACGAATATCATCATAACGAAGTCCAGCAAAAGATTCAATTTCCCTGAACTAGGTACAGGCAAGGTTGAATTTAAAGGGCGTCTGCTCTTTTTCGATTCTTTGGGTAACATTAAATTTCCGACGAAAATGTAATAAATTTATTATTATTAATTTTTCGTTGGTAAACCGAGTGCGCTCTAATCTGATATTCTCCCCAACTATTAGTCACTGCCATGTCCAAAGCATGAAAAATCATACGTATTGAGTCCACTTGCGTGACCGAATGAATGACCTATAGGAGGAAAAAATAATATGGATTATCTTCATATACTTCCGAATCATTATATAGATTCTAGTGTTTCGAATCACTGTCGACAATTGATGTATCATCTCTCATGATCGTATTAAAAATTTCTTCGTCACGTTTAACGTACTGACCAATCTGAAAATTATCACATAACATCCACACTTGTTAATAAAATAAAATACACGAACAATCTTTATTTTCGTAGAAATATTTCATGTATAAAAGTTAATAGTTTGTTGCGATGTATATCCACCAAGCGCCATTGTCGCTCGTCAGCGACGTGCATTTTCAAAAAAATATACGCTAACATATAAGACTGTAAAGTAGTATCGTAATTACCATTTATAGTGTCTACTTATTGTTTATGTAAAATGCAATCCAAAAAATCAGTTTAATTATATCGTAATACGATACTAAAAGTTAAATTCACTAAAACACAATACACGGAATGAATGCAAACGATTATTTTTATTGATTTTTTGTTTACATTTTAAATCTGACAATTGCTTAAAATAGATTTTGTTCGTGGTTAAATTAGTATACTTAAATATTAGCCATTAAAGTAGTGTCGCTACACAGCGACATGCCCAATGAGAGTTAATTATATTTTACAGTTTATTCAACAAAATGAGTGTCATCGTGATAAAGAGACATTTTACGTTGTGAGCTGGGATCGAATTACCGACCGTCCGGTTAATAGTCGAGCGCTCTGGTAACTGCGCGGCTGAGGCATAAATTTATACCACGTACATCTATATCATCTGCTACTAAAAACATTAAAAACCTGAATAAAATATTTCGATTGATCGTATTTAAATAACATAATTTCTACTTATTATAATTATTTTTGATGGTTTTTCGAATTTTTGATAATTTTTTAATATAAACGTTTTAGGTACTGCCGATAGAGTAACGTTCGCCATATCGCCGGATAAGCAAATCGTTGTTACAGAGTGGAATTTAATTCAAGAGAAACCGATCGCTTACATACCGTGGAACGAACGCCAAGTCTATTACATTATTTACCAATCGGGCGATTTTGGCGAAAAAATATTTTCCTTTGAAATTACCGTACAAGTAACTAAATTTTAATTACCGTTTTTTATTATTATTATTTTTTTTCTTATTTTTTGTCGTCAAAAAGTTTCTCAACGTCTTGACATTTTACTGAATCGTTATTTTACTACTCTATGTCTTGTCATCGTCCTTTTTTTTGTCGTCTTCCATTCATTTTCTCGTAAATGGTTTTCCAATCTAAATCTTACACAGTATAAAATGTTTCGCTATATCGATCGTTCATTACCTTCATATTTAACTCAGAATCGATTACTATAAGACTAAATTCGATTATAAATCCAACAGTATGTGTCTGTTCCATATTAGGCGGTTTGTTGGTCGGTAGGTCTGTTCTTCAATTTAGGACCGGGCAAAATTTATATCGCCGAAATGAGCGATAACTCGCCGTGTCCAACGTTCTCATGAAAACCTAATCTATATATACTTGCTTACATGTATAACATCGTTAATGGTATTTGTTCGTTATTTCTAAGAGACTTTTATTTATACGACTTTATCAGAATTATATGTTAGTACACGGGGTATTTTGTTTTTGGAAAATGTTGTTTCTGAAAAAATATATTTAGGCCCGAATCTGCTACTATTAATTTTGCATACTATAACTATTTTAATCGTATAGAATTTATTCCGGAGCTATAACCAGAAATGTCCATTTTGACAAATATCACAATGGGACGTATAGATGCGTTGGTTTTTCCCCGATCGGATTTTCTTCCTTAAAATAAAATTCTCTAAAAAAAATTTCCGGAAGATTCGATACTTTAAATCGGAGCTGTACCACCCCAGATAAAAATTTTTAATTATATTTACCAGCAAATATGCGGTGAAAAGCAAATTTTTCAACTCATAACTTTCGAGCGGTTAATCAGATCTGAAATGTTCAACGACGTATATTTAGGTATCAAGAAACTGATGATGGAAAAAATTGAAATTTCCGAAATGTTATGGTAGGACAGAGTACTCGGACACAAAAGTTGAAAATTCGTAATTCCATTACTTAATACATTACAAAAATTTCATTAATATCATCAGAGCCGTTTCCTAGATGCCCGATATATATATATATATATATATATATATATATCTATATAAATATATATATATATATATATATATATATATATGAGTTTGAATCATGTACACGTAGCATAATTGTTTAAACCGCAGTGCCAAGTAGAAACACGATTACAATTTTATTTGCAGTATATTCAATTGCAATATTTAGAGTAAATATATACATTTATTAATTGAATTCAGTAAATAATCTACACGTTCATTCCCTTTTATATTTAAAATGTTATCGTTTTATTAAAAATATTCGTAAATTAAGATTTTTCTAGTAATTGATCGAATTCAAAATTCTTCGCGTATTATAATAAAACTTTATGTTCTTTTTTTTTTAGATGCCGAAAAATTACAAAGGTCAGCTTTTAAAATTTTCAATGACCAGCGAATTTACTAATTCGAGCATTTTCACGACAAATTTTCGACAATTTTTAAACACATTCCCTAACTGGACAGACGTAACGGCGTGGAACGCTATTTACGAAGACGATGAAATTTCGATTCGATGAAAAATAAATTTTGAGAACGCAAACGAATAATATAATTTTATTTAATATAATAGAATTTCAAGTGTAAATATATAATTTTTTATTTTTATTCACCTATTTACTTTATTATTATTTTTTAGTACAATCCAGTCCCACGGTGTGTCGGAAATTTTACGTTATTTCTCCCGTTTAACAATTGCGCTCGAACATTAAGTGCAGAAAAAAAAATCAAAAAAATCGAATCGCGCTTAAAACATTATAACCTCGTGGAACAGTTAAAATGTAGTTATATATAAATGTAAACGTCGAAGAAATTTCACGGCAAATGGTCCCGATTTCGAGATGTGATACGTAGGGAATTTTGAAATCGTCTGTAAAAGTGCAATTTCCAGACATATTTGAAAATATTAAAAATAGCAAACAGTGATTTTTGCATAGTACGTGAAGATGGAACAGATTCACCGGAACATACCTATTTTTTTAGAATGTTTATCGTTCGAAGAAATATGAAACACTTACGAGGTAGACAAGGAAGGCGTTACTCGATAAATTTAAATAAATATAATTACACGTTATAATAGCAAGAAATGAAGATGAGTGCAGGAAACCTGATGTGAAACGCTCTATTCCTGTTTTTCTTTCCTTAAATTATTACAATAAGTAAATATAATAAAAGTTATTGAAAATTTAAAAAAAAAAATGTAACTCCTAAATACTTAGGGTTGTCGCTGAGTTTCATATCATTCCATGTGATTTGCAATTGATGTTTAGCTTCAGGAGGTGTGCATGTCTGATTTTTTGTTAAATTTGATTTCAGTTGGTTAGCAACTGAGGGTTTGTTTTACAGCCTCGAATGTGCTATTTTGTGCTATGAAGACAAAATAAAATGTTTTGTAATTTCCCCCAATTAGTTGATCAGGGCCAATACGCTGCTCCGAGGCAATCCATTTTTTCGCTTTCTCCAAGCACTGTTTTTTCCATTTAAGGACACATAAAATCTTCTATCTCTTAACAATATTGCAACTATTTGTGTAAATTTGAAGTCTCGGGTTACTTCGTATACCTTTCTAATAAGCATGCGATGAGGAATTGTATCAAAGGCCGCCGTTAAGTCTACAAAGGCGGCTCCTGTAATCATTTTCTTCTCGAAGCTGTCCTCTATACGTTGTATCAGGTTTAATATTTGTCCAGTGCAAGATTTCATTATTCCGAATTCTGCTTGTTGAGGTATTTTATATCAATAGGTTTTGATATCCCTCGTTTTCAAATATTTGATAGAGGTGGCATAGATATTGAACCTTAGCTTCGGGCATCATCTGGATCTTTCCCCGCTTTCAGGAGAGCAATAACATGTGTTTTTCACCAAAGTTTAGATATATTTTGCTTTTCTAAACAGTGGTTACACATCTGTTGGATTCATATTTTTGCTGCTACTCCAAAATGTTTCGTATGGTCAACAAACATGTTATCGATCCCAGGTGCTTTTTTATTTTTTGCCGACTTAATAGCATCACTAATTCAATATCTGTAAACGGGTTTGCGAAATGATTTATTTCAGAGGCGGTGGTGTCTATAGATTTCCTGTTTTTAACCTTTAGTTCAGCCGTTCCATTTAACAGTATTTGATGAGCAATTCTATTTGCAGTTACATTTGGAGTTCCATTGTGTTTTATTTTCTCGTCATTTAGTTTTTTCAATAGAAGCCATGTTTTTCGACTATCTATCTTAAAATTCAGATTTTCAATCAAATTACACCATTCGTTCCTTCTTTCTCGTATCTGTTCTACAATTATTTAGATTGTTTTATCTTCAAATGGATTTTCATTGAATTTTTCCACGTATTCCGTGTACCGATTTAATATTTCCTTGTTCATCTCTTGTATATATATTTTACATAGACCTCGTGGTATACTTTTTCTAGATGCAATTTTTACCGCTTCAACAAACTTGTCGTAATATTCGATAGTTGCAGGTATATTTTTAACGGTTTCATCCAGTTCTTTACTAAACCATTGCCAATTTGCTTTATTAAAGTTGTAACGTATTCTTGTATATGTAGTTATCGTTGGCTTGATAGCTGATTCGACTGAACATATAATAGGTCTATCCTTCGTGCACATGGGTGAGATATTTTCTGTTATAAATATATTGTCTGGGTTACAGCCACGTTTCCATCTTCCGCTATAAAAGGATGCGGGTAATTTTCCGCGTGAAATATTAGTTCTATTTGTTTCTTTCCGCCTATTCTTCAACGAGCCTTCCATTTGAATCATTTTCAACATAACACCAATTAACGCTGTGGCTGTTATAATCACCTATTCTGATTTCAGTTGTGTGCACATTTTGTTGATATTCAAATATTTTATTTGGCGGTTTATAACTTGAAGTAATCGTATATTGATAATATTTCATTTTCTTCTAATTTAGTAGTTTTCTCGATATTTATGTTGTATTTAGTGGGAAATGTATTATGTGGCCTGTCGATTACTACTTTCATTCCACCTATTCTAGGTTTAGAGCTCTTTGAAGAACGATGCGTTTCTTGAATGGCCAGTATGTCAATGTTATTTTCTTTGGTCGATGTTAGTTCTTCGATGTTCACAGACATAATTCTGAATGGTTTTATTGTGGTTGTTAGATGTGGTCCTGAAAACGACCCTTTCCGTACGCTAATAGGGTTTTTCGACCGGGAGTGGGATGATTGGCCAATATCACGAATGATATTGTTTCCAGGGAGCGCCAGCTGCTCTGTATTTTTCATCTTAATCGTTTGTTAAAATGCATCATATGTGGAGGCTCATCCCGTGCTCCCCGGGTGATACGTGATTAAACAACCGAGCGTGAATGTCACAAATCGCGAAAATACAATAAAAACTGCACAAATGTCAGTGTATAATTTTTTTATTATGGCAGAAGCCAGCAGTGCTACTGATAAAAGAACGATTTTGAAACTCAAAAGAATCAGAGCAGCAGATGGTGAGACTTGGTTCAGCTTTCCTGATGAATTTTAAACGTTGTGCCGCCATAAGATCGTAGCAGAACTTTCTCCTGTCAAGAATATGGTTACTTCAATCAAGTCCCGAGGTCAGTATAGAAATGTTAATGTGAAACTTTCATCTGAAGTAGAAAAGATTTATCGAGATGACGCAGGTAATTTCATTTTTAATAATTTCCTGATGCCTGAATTCGAACCAGCTTTATCACAAATGACGGAATCAAGTACAGGAATGAATGAACTTATTTCTTGTTTAAATAAAATTGTTGAAAGGAAGGATGATTCCTTAAAAGAAATTATGAAACATTTTTATTAGAAAAATTTTCAAACCGAAATAAAAATGTTTTGGATCGATAATTTTGAGAAAGAGGCTTTTTCATTAAAAGGGTCGAAGTTTTTTTCGTTTGTTCTTGGACCAATCAGTAAATGATTGGTTTCTGAGTACACAGAGGAAACTTGGTATTAACTGTGGAAAGATCTAATTTCCAATTTTGGTGATGTTTCTTGGAAACCAATTCGTTTTGCATGTCAATTCCGATACTTAAGTGGTTCATACACGGATTTTATTGTCAAAAAAGAAAGAATGCTTCTTGAATTAGATCATGAAAGTCCTGAGCACATGAAGTTAAATCTTATAGTACTTGGACTTCCTACTCAGATTCAGAATAGATTAAGTCGATCCTCTATTACGTCAATAAAAACTTTAATCCAAAAATTAAAGAAATTTGAGAGTGAACCTATGAAACGTGCTGGTTCCTCAGAACAAGTTGGGAACAGAACAGTGGCTTCAGGGACACCGGACAAAGCGAAAAAGACAACTTATTTTAATAAGAAACCGTGCTCGAATTGTGAGAAACATAACAAAGGCACTCGTTTTCACCTAGAAAACTTATGCTGGTCCGCGATAAAGCGCCAAATAAGATAAAATCTGTTAATAATTTAGAAATAGAATCTGAATTGAATTCAATAGTTAGCGATCAAAAAAAATTGTAATGATACCACTGATCAGAGTAGATTTGCTTATTAATGATACAAAAAGCTGTAGAGGAGTTTATGACTCCGGTTCTAATATTTCTTTAGTAAACTCTCGATTTTTATACAAAAATAATATTCCCGTTTCTAAAACTGATGATAGTAAATTTAGAATTGTCAGTGGTATCAGTACTGTGTGTGGAATTGTTAAAATTTTTATTCGAATAATGAATATTTGTCATAATGTATCAGTATTTGTCGTTGAAAGTAATACTTTCAACATGATTTTCTCCTTGGTTTGGATTTAATAAAAAAAAATCAGACTATGTCAAAACGAAAACCTAAAAATTCTTCAAAAGGCTTCTGGATTTGTACAATCAAATAATTTAAAAAAAATTAACGTAAATATTAAAGATAATCATATTAAAGTAAATTAGTGTTTTCAAGCTAATTTTAATGAATTCATTAATGTAAAAGATTTTGATGCAAACTTGGAAAAAAAGAAAATATATCGAAGATATTATAATTAAACATAAAGCAATTTTTGCTAAAGATAAATTTTATATAGGTAGTTTCAAATCATAAAGCTACAATGAAATGAATTAAACATAGATATGTTTCAAAAAACCGTACAGGTGCTCTCTTGAAGATCAAATAGAAATTGAATCTCAAATTTCTAAATGATTATCTGCCAAGAATCAACTTCTCCTTTTGCAGCACCTGTCACTTTAGCATATAAAAAAGATGAAAATAAAAAAAGTATACTTTGTACTGATTTTACAGAATTAAATAAATTAATTGTTCCAGAAAACCAACCTTTTCCTCTAATATGCGATTTAATAGTTAAAACCATAGATTGTAATGGTTTTCAGTTTTTGATATAAATAGTGCATTTTGATCCATTCCTCTCACACAGCAAAGACTGTTATAAAACAGGGAACAAAAAATGGACATTGTAACTGGAAATGTCTACCTTTTGGATTAAAGACAGCACCAGCGATTATTCAGAGAATTCTGAGAAATATAATTCGAAAAAATTATATTTTTTTGTTCGTTGATTCGCGCTTGTAATATCGTGTATTTTCGATTTCTTCTGTAGAGTTGCAATCAAATACAATATTAAATCTAAACATGAATCTTACATATATATATATATATATGTATATATATATATATATATATATATATATATATATATATATATATATATATATATATAATATTACGAGAATCGTCGTATGTTCACGTTGTGGTAACTTAATTTATTAATTTAATGTAATCGATATAATGAAAAAATATATAATAATTTATTTAGTTAGTTAAAATAATCATGAGTAGATACGTATAGTTATGATAATTATTATTATACAAAAAACCTGGATTTAAGATAAGCGAACTATTAATGGTAGTAGTTAAATTGAAACGCCCCTTGTATCACAATGTAAGTGAAAATGAAAATTGCGCATGAGCAATCTACTCGGGTGACATACAACCGGGCGAGTGATGCGTAGACGAAGAGTAAGGGGTGATAGAAGATGTTGGAGAGGTTGATAGTTAAAGGTTTTCTAAAAAAGGGTGGCATAAGAGAGTCAGTTAGTGAAGAGTGAGTTAGTCAAGAGTCAAGAAAAAGTGATTCAAGAATCAAAAGAAAAAGTTTGTAAAGAGGTGAGTTTAGTTATGTTGATATCCGGAGTTAACCGTAAACCAAACATTACGAATCTGGATAGTTTGATATATATATATATATATATATTACTAGGTAAAATATTATGTAATTTTATTTGATTTATTCAATCCGCCGATAAAAAGTAAAAGTTTTTATTGCGTGATAATTCGTCATTAATGTAAAATGTTTATTTGCTCATCGAAAACTAATGCGCATTTAATTTATAATCGATTTATAAATTGAAGCGATTTAAAATTATCATTTCTTTTTTATCACTTTATTAATTCTTTCATATAATAAATTATTCCTTCATAAAGACCTCCTCGTAGTTTATTTTTGTAACTAAGAAAAAAAAATACTAAAACAAAGTGAGAGAAAGTACAGAGTTAAATAGAATAAATATACACATTAATATACGAGGGATATACGAGGCATCCTAAGTTTGGAATAATGAAGTCCGTCAGGCGAATTGGCGACCACGATGATAGATTAAAATTAAATTATCGTTTAATTTTTAAATTAGAACTTACATACTTCTGTCAAAATAGTTACATATGAATATTCACTTTATGTAAACTAGCAATTTAAATAACTAATAAAAAAATGGCTACTATAGAAGGCATTCTAACAGCTATATTTAATCTTAAAACAGAAATGTTTTTGATTTAAAGGAAGAAATTATATGTGACATGAAAACAGAAATATCTAATCTTAAAACAGAAATATCTAATTTTAAAACACGAAAGAAAAAATACATGTCAGAAATAATAAATGATATGAGGAACTTAAAAAAAAGGAACTTTATAATTAAAACCTGAAATCGATTATACAAAAACGAATGTATCAAACGTAGAGAACGATCCAGAAAAAGGGTAAATTGAAAAAATAATATTAAATACATAAGTAAAAAAAAAAAGCAAAACATAGAAAAGACCCGGTGGAAAAAAATAAAAACATAAAGAGCATAATCACCTATGTGAACTCCAAAACTGCCACAGAAAAAATAGAAATATTCAATAAGCAGAAAAGAGATATAGAAGAAAAGGTCAAACACCTAGAAGTAGAAAAGGATAATAATGGAAAAAAACTCGGAAGGAATTAAAAAAATATCTAAACGATGAAAAGAGGAATCTCCAATTGCGTTTGAAAAAGGGCCACCGGTTTTAAATCAGAACTTATTCGAAATCCGAAATCAAAATAATAATATTACTTGCAAATTAGAAACGGGGACGAAGATGATTACAGACTTAGAGGTGAAAGCTTTTGAAAATTTGATAGGGGTAAAAGTGAGAAAAAACAATTCGATGATATTTTAAATAGAATAAATGCGGAACGTAAGCGGGAAATTGTGAATATTAAAAAACGAGATGATTTGTACGATAAACTTAATTATAAAGAAACGGAGTATAAAAGATTGAAACGAGAATTTATGGAACTACGAAGAGTACACAAATCGGTGTTAATTGAAAAGTGTCAAATTCCCTTAACAAATCAATCAAAAAATTAGAAGGAAAGCGATCTAATTATAAAAATTTAATCACATTAAATCGTGATAAAGAAAATTTTAAATTAAGAATCTCTCCCGATAATTTACATAAAGAGAATGAGCAGTCGAATATAAAATTACAATCGCGAACATGCAAGATACTGCGATCTGATTTAAAACGGTATAAAAAATGTTCTAATTAAGCGAAAATCTTGCAGAAGATAGTGTGCCGTCTGACAACGATAAAATTGTTCAAATCAGACCTGGGAAGAATGAAGGTTTGAGTAAATCGAAGTACACAAGGCAATGATTAATCACAGACCTAAAAGAAGCGAAATCAAATAATTCCAGAATAAACTATCTTATGGTGATGGAATAATTCGAGAATTACGTAGCAACCAGTCTAAATAGAAAATGCAGATAAAAAATTTTAGACGATGAAATAAAAGCATCGAGAGACGAACGGAATAAATTAAAGCATGACATTTTAGAAGATTTGAATTACCGAAAAATGAACTAATTTAATTGTAATAAAAGAGATGAATTAGAACACGATGAGAATTGTTAGAAAAAGGAAAAAACAATTCAAGAAGAAAAAAAGGTGGCAATAAACCGTTATAGCGAAGAGTACATGAAATTGAACGAAGGAAAATTTATACAAGTTCATCAAGATATTACGAATGAACATCAGCGTAAAATTTTAAAATTATGATTAATAATTTTATGAAAGTAATATTAGTAAACGTTTTATTATAGTTTTAAGTTATTAAAATCGTTTAGTTTATTGTCGTTTTGTAAATAAATTTAAATTAATAAATAATAATAATAATAGAAATAGAAATTAAAAAAATATATATATAGGGTAAATAAGATTATTAGCTAACTAGCCGAATATTTAAAACAGATAAACCATTTTACATATGGTATAGATTAATTTACCGGAAGGCAAGAATCTTTTCTCACGTGAATCATCGTATATATTTAGATAATAATAAAAAACCAATAGGAATGACGATAGCGATGGTAAGTATAAAATTATATTAAATAAAAGTAATTTACACCTATTAATTATCAATGCAAAGTATATAGACATTTGTTTAGTAGCACTAGCATACCAGGATCATTGATGTTTCTAAGTCATTCAGTCAAACCAGAAAGAAAATGAAGATGTTTACCTCTCAGGATCGGGAGAAGAAGGATAAACAGATCACCGGAATCAACAAACGCTCTAAGGAATATTCGTTGATTGTATCTACATTTATAAATATTTTATTTTTTATAAAATAATAATCGTGTAATTTTAGGGGATAAATTGAAATTTTGAAACATTTTTATATTAAGGAAAGTTTTAAGCTACTTGCGATATAAAAAATATCCGTGCTTTCAGTTTGCGTTATAAATGAAAAGAGAAGAATCGCGATAGTTTAGATATTTTATATTCGAAAACATATTTCGCTCTCTAATTTTCCATATATAGATTTTGTGGAAAATTTTTTTGGATTACTTATTTAAACCGCCGTGTTTTATTTTAAATAAAACGAAAATGTATAATCCACAACGTATAGATCAATGTGCGTGTAACAGATTATTTTAGGTATGGACAAAAGAATTAAAGTAAGTGGAATTAAGGATGCTGCCAATATACTAAAACTGTAGTTCACTGTAGAATAATATAAATACAACCGACAATCGACGCCAAAGCGCGCTATGGTCGGCTCGGAAAAGAAACATAGATATTAAAAAAAGTCGTAGACATACCTCTGAATTTTCACTTAAAATATTAAATTCCCGAATAAGTGCACTGCTGAGCGTCTGAAATATCGTAAAAAATCAATTGAGGACAGTAAAAAATAAAATATATTACTACTGAAATGTGTTAATATCGCAAGTATGTCGTTTTATTAACAATACAAATTACAAATACATGGGCGTCCACGACGCGATAGAAATTAAACCCTCGCAATATATATCATGTCCGCGTGTAATTAAACAGCGTATGGTGGGGGAACAGATCGTTGTGAAACGAATTCTTGTTGTCCAGTAGGTAGACTTTGGGGTGCGATTGATATTGACGTCACCTGGGTGTTTCTGTTACCTACAACAGTATTAATATAACAAATGAGAAAAATAGCCACTAAAGTGTACAAATAGTAATTCAATAATAACAATAATAAGAATAATAATTTTTTTATAATATCAGCAATATTCGTAATAAATATTAAAATGGTAACCAGTGGCTAAAAGTGCGAAATCGAACGCAGAAGCGCCGTTAACTATCCCGTATTTGTGGACGTAGCTATGTTATCCATTTACGTAATTATTTTTAATAAATGGATATATTGAAGTGATTATATCGACATAAATTTTATAAGAGGATAACATATAATCCAATTCTGACTTTTAACTTGTAACGATTTTTTCCGAATGCTGCCTCATATTATTGTATTATGAATTTTATGAAATCGCCATTTTATTTTCAATGTCTGTATTTGTATTATCACTCCCGGATGAACGTGTTTTTGAAGAAAAATATCACCTACGGAATTTACTCG
The DNA here is from genome assembly GCA_032883995.1 of Coronaproctus castanopsis. Lineage (NCBI taxonomy): Eukaryota > Metazoa > Arthropoda > Insecta > Hemiptera > Monophlebidae > Coronaproctus > Coronaproctus castanopsis. The sequence continues at coordinate 112,206,177 of CM065053.1, forward strand.
GCCTCAGTTAACAAATTAGTTTATTTTAATTATTGCCTTTTAACAATCTGCCTTTATTTTACATTGTTGCAATTCTATAAACAACATTTAGTCGCCCCATTATATCAGGGTACAATTTTATGACGAATGCACTAAAAAAAAAAGACCATACCTGCATTTAAATTGAATACTCCAATAAATATTTTCATTTTCCACCAACTAATACGACGGTCGTCGTATGTCACGCCGAAGCAAATAAAGTAAATAATTGAATGATTATTTACATTTAATTAAAAGTAACGCGTATTATTTTTATTACTATTATTATTGTAAAAAACCTGGTTTGTTACAGCCTAATAGGGCCCTCGTACTAAATAATTTGTTGACATGTATAGTAACAACAAATTTAACAAGGGCGCTTTTGTATCTATCTATATTATATCTCTTCTCACCCTTTGTTAACATGTTATGGAGTTAATATACTGTACAGTGCTCAACAACGTTTGTATAAAAAATTATTGTACAAAATATATATATATATAACTATATCTATATTTATACTAATATATAAAACTGTAGTGTCTGTCCTTGATTTGCTAATATTTTTATGAAAATCACTGCATTGGCCTATTTTTATCACACACCACAAAGAGAAAATCTATTTTTTATAACTTTTGTCTCTGTCCGTCTGTCTGTCTGTTCCGATTTAACTCAAAAACTATTAAAGAAATAATGATAAAATTCGCATAACCTATAGCCTATATTATCGGACTTGTCCTAAGCTTTACTTCACATTGATATTACCACAAAAATTATACAACAACTTAAAATTGTAAAAAGCATGAAACACCGATTTCTTTGCCAGATTGTTCAAGATTTAACAGTCGCTTAAAAGCGGGCAACAGTGAGCCGAACGACTACGAAGCACACAACACATGACCTTCACTAACTGAACATTATATATATATATATATGCATATACCCCGTTGGTTCTTAATTTTTTGATTTCGCGTAGTAAAAGAAAGAGACAACGATATTGTATTAAAAGAAAATTACACGGGCGATTTTTCGCTTTCGCATAGTAAAAGAAAGGGACAGCGATATTGTGTAAAAAAAAAATAATTATACAGGCGAAGCCGTGTGTGTGTGAGTTCTAGTATATATATATATATATATATATATATATATATATATATATATATATATATATATATATATATTCATATATCTCTTTATTAGTTCTTAATTTCCATGTATCATTTTCATATCTTTGTTCAAGGATTTTCCTGATTACTTTTCGATCACATTAATACTGTTTACTGAATTCATTGCAAGACATTCTGACGCGTCGAGACATTCTACCATTAATTGATGTCTTATTTTTGCATTTATAGACACCGATTTCTTGTTGTACAAATTTTTCATTAAATGTTGTTTACAATTTTCTCACTCTTTTTATAGTGGTGGGTGTAATAACTGCTTTTTCATATATTTCTTTTTACTCCTCTTATAATGCAAGCTGTTTCTGCACCTTAGTTCTTAAAATTCACATAATCATCCTTATTTTTAGTAGAATGCTATTTTTTTCACATCGACTTCCTTTCCCTAACGCTTGTTCACAAATTTCGTTCCACCTTCTGTGTTTACGATTTCTCTTTGGCGGCGCTACATCAAATGCTACGTTCACCAATTTTGTTTTACTGCTGTCCGTTCTTCTGCTTTTATGTTTTTCAAAAGTATTCGTGTAACTATCTTTGATAATTTTAGTCGTTGACCTATATTTTATTTTGCGATTGAAACTTTAACTTAATTTCGATCAGGTAACGATCTATTTCAATATTTGCTCTTTTTCTAACATTCACATTCATTATTTCCCCGTGGTTCTGGTAGGATATAGCCACATAATCTATGTGAAGCTTCTAGATTTGGGTTTGGAAATTTTCATGTTTTTTGCAATCTTAGTTATTTTTTAAAATTTATTGCCATTAATTTAAGGTTAACACCTCGGCATACCTCTATCAACCTTTCACCATTTATATTTGTCCACCTATGTAAGGGATATTCCCCATAGTTTTTTTTTTAATTTTCTTTCTTTACCGACTTCAGTATTAAAATCTCCTATTAATATGTTAATATTACTCAGAGGAATTTTGCCATTTCATGCTCCAGAAGTTCCCAGAATTTTCCCCCTTTTCTAGGATTTTTTCAATTATTATTATTAATTGGAGCATGGTAATTTATCAACGTGTATGTTTTATTTGTACACCATAGAGTTATGATTGATAGACGTTGGCTCGATCGCAAAAATGTATATATATGATAAACGGATTCTTTTTCTCTACTACAGCATACATACATACATACCATCAAAGCTTTTATTTTAATTTAACTTTAATAAAAATGTAAGTCCATTATCCATTATTTCGTTTATCAATAACTTGATAAAGATAGATCACAAGCCGGGTTCAATTCCTACATACAGACATTTAACACGTTCCTATTAAATATTGCAAACTAGCATGTTGGGACTAACGACAATAATTATCACTCCGAAAATGTTCAACGGAAATATATAAAAATGAAAATGATAAAATTATAATGATAAAGACAAATTACAGCAAATAACGGCGTCGCAAAATGCGCTATATTATTCATTTATCGCTAGTTAATCAGGCGATTGGTAAATATTAAAAATATATCAGCGTCCTTCCTCAGGATTTATTAGATGTCATAAATACGATATCAAAATGTGAACATATTTGATAACGCGCTCCATACGTCATTAAAAATTTAAATCCCTTTACACATACACACACACACATATATATATATATATAAAATCAGTGGCGGCTCTTACATAAAGTTTGCATGGTTGCACATCCACCAGAAATACCCAGAACAGCGTAAAAATTCAAGATGTAATAAAATAATTAAAAGTACTAATTAGTTTATAGTTATATAATAATAAGTAAAATAAGTGAATTTTAATTATATATTTTTCGTAGAATATATTATAAGAAGTTAAAAATCTTTTAAAAAATGCTTCGAGAGGCCTAGTTACAATGGTCGGTCTGAAGAAGACATCAGAAAGCTGTATAAACGCTACTATATTGGCGACTGATGATTGCAATGATTTTGCAACCTGGGTGCTTGAAATACACACGATGCGACCGAATAGGTTTTTCTCATTGTGGCGTTCATAACACCTGAGTGTGGTTGTGTGCGCATACTACCGGCTTACGAACGAACGAGTCTACGACTTCATCTCTTTCCGTGATTTTCTTCTTCGAAATTTCTATGGGTGTTCTTTCTTTTACTGAATACATTAACGTGTGTGTATTGTTTCATTGTTTCATTGTTTCTCTGCAGTTTATGCTATTCGTATTATTACTGACCTATATTAATATATGTAGTTTTTTCCCCCTTACTGAAGCTTCATTATTTTTAATCATTTCAGTTTAAAAGGATCGTTTGTTGTAAATTGTGAAAAAATAAGAATACCTTATTATAAATGTAGAGTTTATCGATTTGTTTCGTTTTGGTTATTTTAAATTTTTTATACTATTTAATTGAATAAATTTTTATATTTTTAATATATTTCGGTTTAGTATTTTTATCTTGGGATCGATAATCTAACTTCATTTAGTTTTTCTGATTAGGGTTTTAAATGGCTGTTGTATTTTTATTACACTTTGTTGACTTTGACATTAATAACGTTACTTTGCGATGTTACGTGAAACAAAAAAAAAATGTTGCGTATGTATACGTTTTAGTAGGAAGTGTAATTGCAACCCCTAGATTTTTTAAGCACGAGCCATCACTGATATATATCGTCGTATTGTTCGTTACTGAACGACGTGACTAGCTATTGTACGTTTATTTTTCCGTACAAAACGAGCTACAATTCAAGGCCCTATTTATATGCGACGCGATGAGCCCGCATATGATGCTATACGGTGCCACCTCCAAGAATTATATAATGATGACGACTTTCTATGTCGCGTGTTGGTTTCGAACCGCCGACCGTCCAGTTGACAGTCGAGTCATCTAGCAATTACGACACAGCGACATTAATACATGTAGAAATCGTAACTTATTTTTAGATAACTGTTTAAGGTAAACTTTCAAATAGGTAAAAATAGAAATATAATTTTAGTTTATATATATATATATATATATATATATATATATATATATATATATATAATGTATATATATGTAATTAATAATAAATTAAAGATAATTGCGCGTTTCGATATACCGTCCATTGTTTAATTGAAATTATATTTCTATTTTTACCTATTTGAAAGTTTACCTAAAACAGTTTTCTAAAAATAACTAACGCATTCACACTCGAGTAAATCAAATTCAGTCCATTATTGTCTGTTTTTAATTTTTCATATAAAACAAAATGTATATAAAGTACTCACCACCACATCGATACTATCTGTGTAAAATAAATCGTTTAAATTACGTCAAAAAAGTAACAAAACAATATAGACGTAGTAATATTCGCATTCAAAAAAATAAGTACACGCATCGATCGATACGGTGATAAACAAAATTAAATAAATTAAATAAGATTAGTCATTTTAATCGCGCAATAAAATTGATTTATAATATTTATAAGCCGGGCGTCAAATAATCAATAATAAGAAGACCAAATATATGCATAGAGTGTAACCGAATTATAATCGATAATACCTTCTACCTCTATAATGAATTTTATTCATACCTGATTTCAACGAATAAAAATTCTTACTCCTATTCAGCTAACCGTCCCCAAATATATATATATATATATATGTAAATAGACAATATATATATATATATATATATATATATATATATATATATATATATATATATATATATATATGTACAAATCAGTAATTTATAGGAAATAACCCTATACCGAACCCCGCGAAACGGCTGACTGTTTTTAATTTTATTTCTTCTTTGTTTTGTTAAACGAAGCGCCATAAATTATTGTTTTGATGGTAAACGGGGTATACACCCTGTTTTAAAAATATTTCAGCACGTTACAGCACGTTACAACACGTACAAGAGAAAGTATTTAGTTTATATACGACTTAAATTTGGGGATTCTATATTCAAAGTAAAAAAAAAAAATTATAACTTTACGATTCAGAAATAAAGGTATAATAGCGAGTTAAAAAATAAAAATAAAATATCGTGTCGGTAGCGAAAGTAACAAATTAATACTTACGGCCGAAACAACACACATTCATACACCAGGCGCAACAGCAACAGCAACAAATGCAGCTCGCGATGATGAATAAAATTGTGAACGAAATGATCATGTTTACTAACTGTTCTGAAATTAAATCATAACGAATTGAACACGTTTATTTATACAACTGTAAAGGCATATTACGCGCGATTTCTAAGGTATTATATTTGAAACAGAAGTTATAGCGCCTCTTTTTTTCATACGAACCGATTTAATTTTGAATAATATTATATGAAATCCGTCAACTAGTTCGTGTAATGTTTAATATAAATCTACAATCATAAAAAAAATATTTCAAAAATCGTATAAAAATTGTAACAATCTATACGATTATAATTAACATATAGCGTGAGTATATATTTCGAGTATAAGGATGACGTTGATTCGCGGAAATATTTACATCACGTACCGCGTTTAAAATAATATTTCTCGACGACTAAAACAATTATTACTATAAATTAACTTTATCGGTAGTCCGTCTATTTCTAAAATTCGTTTGAATTTGAACACAGAAAAAAGAGAAAAACCGGAAATCTTTAGGAAAGTTTTAATTCTAATTTTAATTAAAATAATAATCGCTTCTTTCGAACTTTTCTCGCCTATCGAAAATATCTACAAAAGAGTTTAGTTTTCGCGAAAAGGGTGATAGTTGAAAGCACCTACTTTAAAAGGAGAGTAATTCGCGTTTTTAAAATACGTATAAATAATCTTAACTCTTTCAGTTATACGGTACAGGAAGTTTTAAGACTAGAAACTATTTATTTTCATAATAAAGGAATGTTTTTAATCCGGAAAAAATAAATAGGTATTAGTACGCAAAATATTACGTAATATTTTAACTTCGACAGTAATTTAATCTATTTCATAAAGAAAAATCTAAAATTTGTAAGAAAAATTAACGGTGTGACTGAAAGTTTAACGCGCACAGACACAATAAACTGTAACAAAATTTTTATTTTAGTATTAACAGGCGTAAGTATTATTACACAAAACGAAAATGTTTAAAAGATATCGGAAAATGAACACTTTAAACACAAATCCGGAAATTTTTTTATCCACCGAGGCTACACATACATACAAAATATAAACTTGTTCGATTCAAAAATGTGAAATAACAAAAATGAATAAAACAAAAATAATGAGTACACATTTATATTTAATTTTGTCCCCCCATCCGGAAGTTATTACCGGGCTTAACTCGTTTTACATTTTAATTTTTAACTATACCGCTTAAACATCTGACAAACTGTAAAGATTTACCAAAAAAAAAAAAAAAAAAAATTAAATCATGTCGAAATTTAATAAATTTACGTCAATAATTTCATACAACTACGTTTAATAATTTGACCTATTTAAATTTTGTTAGTTTTTAACGAGAAATATAAAACGACAGAAAAATTTATATCATTACCGGTTAATGAGCTGAACAAACACAATAGTGTAAGTGCAAAGATAACTGGACGAATCGTATTTATTTTATAAGTTTTTAATATAATGTAAACTTTTATAGAACAAATTATGAAAAATAAAATTAAGTTACTAAACACGTCAAACACCAAACCATAAAGACACGATAGGAATAGAGCGAGTATCCGTGTAAAATTACAAAAACCTATTAGCACAGTGCGCGTTCGTCTGTTCAATCTGTTTTGGATGGTCTGTGTGCGCGGGTAGTGATTTCCGAACGGATGACGAAACCGATCACTTTATGTGGTTATAGCCTTAAACAGAAGGGAGTGTATTAGGAGATAATATAATCTCTGCATTATTTTTAATTCGCATTTTATTATTTCAATGTAACAACTGTGACGTCATATGTATTTTAAAAAAAAAAATACGTTTTTCCTAAACTTGATATCATCAATCTTCCCTCACCATAGTGAAAGTCAGAGGAGTTAAAGTCACTTAGTTCTTTTATTCTTTGGAATTTGCATTCTATCTACATACAAAGAGATGTACTAGTCAAATGGACAAATGTAAAAAATATATATATATATAATGCGCGTGTAAATAATAATTTAGATTAAAATTTTCTGTTATTTATAAATAAACATTAGAAGGTATACTCCATTAGTTAATAGTAATTGTTTTAGGTTACTTCTTTAGTACAATATTTTATTATTTTATTTTATAATCGGATATTTTTGTAATTAACGGTATTTTATTCAGTAATAAACATGTTCGCGCGAGTAGTCAGTCGCTATATTCTCTAAATCGATATATGCGAAACACAAATAGTTATCCAAATAACGAGTTAACTTTTTATTCGCAACAATATCAACCGTTCGAATTTGAACTACTAGAAAATACACACGCTAATGTGTAACATTTATTATAAAAATTTTAAAATACCTTACACAGATTACTTCGGCTATATTAATTAAAACTCCTCTACGCTTATTGTTCACGCTTAATATATATATATATATATATATATATATATATATATATATATATATATATGTTTATTACTGTTTGTGTCACAATTAATTGAATATTGAAATTAATATATACACACGTTTCACTTTGCTGTAATAAACGATTTAAGAAATATAATTATATTCGAGTAAACTATTTTCTTCTTTTTCCTAATATAACTTCAATTTATATTTTCTTTTTTCTTTCTTTTTTTGCTTCCCAGTATTCATTCATTTTCTCAGAATGCTTCGGCTTCCTTTCCCCCGTCCATGTTTTCCCAGTCCTCTACACTGTGGTTTCTACAAACCCGTCGAACGAACTGATCTTCCGTTTAAATTTCTTAGAAATCCTCGTGTGTTCCGTATCTTTTTTCACTTGTATAATCCATGGAATCTTGGTTTTAGGGTTCCCATCGAAGAAGTCGAAAATTCGTTTCGTAAGAGGGCCTTTATCCATTCGTTGGAGATGACCATAAAATGCGGCTTTCTTCATTGTGCCGCTAATTTTCTCGATTCTTTTGTATATCTCCATATGGCTTCTCGTAGAACCGAGTTCTGAAATTGTTAAAGATACTTTATGTAATATTAACATAAATCCTCGAGTACAAGTTACGATATCCCCTACATCAATTAATATTTTTCCGAACGATTTTCAGGGACCAATTATAGTTTTGATAGAAGGAATAAATAATAATATTGGCAACCTTCATCCTATGTCGTTGCCCAAATTAATTCATAATAAAATTACGGGTCTTAAATGTATGACAAGGAGTGGTCGTAACCAAGTTAGACTAATATTTAATTCCGTGGTTCATGCTAATATGTTTCTCCTTGCAGAGGGTATCCACAAAGAGCTTAACATACATTGTTTTATTCCTCAAACGTTACTCTTTCGTTTTGGCATTGTAAGGGACGTTCCGATCGACCTTACAATCGAGGAACTCACCGCATCCTGTACTGCAAGTGTTAAAATAGATCACATACGTAGACTCAATAAACGAAATCAGGATGGTTCCTTTTCTCCTATTCCACTTATTGAAATAAAGTTCTGCGGAAATTTATTACCCGATTGTGTTCATTTTTTCGATTATTATTCATGTAAAGTAGAACCTAGCATTAGGAGACCAAAAATGTGTAACAATTGCCTTAGATTCGGCCATATTAGTAAACTTTGCCTTTGCAAAACTATTTGCGGGTTTTGCTCTGGTAGTCATAAATCATCGGATTGCCAAATTAATCGTGAAACCTCGTCATCAGCTCTGTTTTGTTCCAGATGTAGGGGTAACCACTCCGCTTTCGATCGCGGCTGTCCAGTTTATCAGGAACAACTCAAGCTACAGAAAGTTATGGCAGTAGAAAATGTTTCGTTTTCTGAAGCTAAGTTGATTTGTAAGGGGGCTGTGGTCACTCCTGCATTTTCATTTGCTGAAGTGACAAATAACAAAAATTTCCCAGAGTTGCGTACAAGGACCAGTTCCTTTAAACGTAGAAGAAATAGCAGTGGCTCAGGTTCTTCCAGTCGCCACTACAATAATGGTAACAGTAGTAGTAATAATAATAATAATAATATCAGTAATTATAATGGTAATAGTAATAGTAATAATAATAGGAATAGGAAAAATAACAAGAATATTGTTGATAGAAGTCAAATTTGGGGTAGTCATTATTACTCTAATTTAGCCTTAAACGTTAAGTCAAGATCGGTGTATCCACCAGAAGGGGATGACGCTGTTATCTCATTATCCGAGCCTATAATTAATAATGTATCCTTGTCTTCAAATCCTAAAGTTCCTCAACCTATTGATAACCAAAATAAATCATCTTTCGTTCTAACCCATCCTCCTTCCGATCTCTTGGTGCCCGCACTTTTGTCCACACTACAAAAATTCCAGATTCCTCATTTGGAGAATAAGCTCGAATCAATAATTCAAATGCTTCGTTCTCCTTAGACATGTGTGTAAATATGTGTATAAGTATGTACGTGTATATGTATGCGTGGGTATCTCTGTGTGTATGTGTATGTTTGTGTGATTGTAAATATGTATACGTACGCTTACGTGTATATAATCTTTCTTTCGCTGGTCAGCCATATTTTGCTCCGTTATCTCATAATCAGTATAATAATTTGCATATGCGAAAAGACCTATCCCTTATAACTACGGATGGTCGAGCATACAATTATGCGAATAGACCTATTCCTGTCATCCAGGGACGGTCGAGCATAAAATGAAACTTAATATTTTACAGTGGAACTGTCGCAGTGTGAAAAATAACTGTGACAGCCTTGATAGATTAATTGATGAATACGAAGCTGACGTAGTGTTATTATCGGAGACATGGCTTGAACCCATTGAACAATTCGAGTATAAAAATTTTACTACTTATAGAAACGATAGACAGGATGGATATGGTGGCGTGGCAATTTTAGTGTGGGACCACATCACGTCCTTTCCTATTCCTTGCAGTTTATCGCAGGATAGCTCGAATTTCATACAATTGATAGGCACCAAGATTAATATAAATTCGTCTTTTTATATTCATATTTATAGTATATATGTTAAACCTTCCTCTCGTCCAAATATTTCTATTTTCTCAGATATTTTTAATTCATTGAAAACTCCATTCATTATCGGTGGCGACTGGAATGCGAATAATGTAGCCTGGGGTAGTTCCACAAATAATTATTTAGGGAACGTGTTATATGAAGCCTTTTTGAATGTTGACTGCTGCATCTTGAACGATGGCAGTCCAACTCATTTTGGTAGGCCCGGAACTGTTGCCAACCCGTTAGATTTGACATTTTGCTCGCCTACATTTGGTCTAATAGCTAGCTGGAAAATTATCCCGGACACTTCAGGGAGTGACCACTGCCCCATATTAATAGAAATAGGTATAAATGAGGTACAGGATAGTTACAGATTTTTTGATCAGTCCTTAGGAAAAAGGTGGAACTATATTCGTACGAATTGGCAATGGTTTTCTGCTCAGCTTCAGAAACATGATTTAAATATATGCAATGAGACTGACCCTAGGATCCAGTTCCAGTTGTTATATGAAGCTATCAGCGAAGCCCTATCAAAATCGTCACCAACTATAAAGGAGCGTGAATATAAGAAAACAAGGAAAAGTAACTCAAGCCTTTGGTGGTCAGTTTCCTGCCATCGCGCAGCTTGTGATAGAAGGAGAGCTTTTTTACAATATAAGGAAAATAGTTCTGTTGAAAATTATCTGCACTGGAGGAAAATTAATGCTTTAGCTAAGCGGGAATTTAAACTTACAAAAAGGAAGAAGTGGCAACAGTTTTGCATGCAATTCAATCGACAAACATCTATCTCTAAGGTATGGGAATTATCTAAATCGTTCAGGAGTTCTTCTTATAATAAAGTTAGACAGTTGTCAGAGGACAATTTTTATTCATTTGTTGAGTCACTGGCTCCACCTCATGTACCTGAACTAGAAGAAGTTATAATACCTGAAAGTAGCCCCTCGGATCACTTTTTAGATGCTCCTTTTACTGAAAAGGAGGTAGCTTACATTTTATCAACGAAGGATTCAACATCGCCAGGATACGATGGTGTTTCTTTCGAAGTATTAAAAAAGCTGCCGGAAAATTTTTTTACTATCTTCGTTCACATTTTAAATAAATTTTGGCAAACTAAATCGATTCCAAGTTCTTGGATGATTTTTGTTATCGTCCCTGTGCCTAAGAAAAATGGATCGCTTAGACCAATTGCATTAGCCTCTTGTTTTAGAAAAATTTGTGAATCCGTTATAGCTTCGCGTCTCAACTGGTGGTTAGAGCATAATGAAATCCTTCCAACTAATATGTATGGTTTTCGAAATAACACCAGTACATTGGACTGCGTGGGTGATTTAGTTGGTAATATATATAACAGTCTCATTAATAAAGAATACAATATTACTGTTTTCCTCGATATAATGAACGCCTTTAACAACGTACATTTGCCCACTTTACAGCAGAAACTGTTGTCCCTAGGCATTCCAGAGCATTGCTGCCACTTCATTAGTAGACTATTTTCGCAACGCCACATTTTAATAAGTTCATCGTCCACCAGATACCATCGAGTGGTATATAGGGGAATTCCTCAGGGTTCTTCACTCAGTCCGTTGCTTTTTAATTTATATATTTCAGAACTGGCACACGTGCCTTTGTATTCTAAAACTCTCCTTTATGCCGATGACATTGCGGTATTTAGTTCCAATACATCATTTTCCGACGCCGTATGTAATATTAATATGGATATTGATTTAATTGAACGAGTTCTTTATAAGTTGGGGTTAACTCTAAGTCCCCTGAAAAGTGCGGCAGTGGTTTTTACATACAGACATCTCACAGTCAATAACTTCTCTATCACAGCAGAAAATGGAGTTATTCCCTTTTGTAAGTCAATACGGTATTTGGGTATTACGTTGGATACGCGTTTAACATGGAGGCCACATATTGAACATCTTATAAAAACTATTAACCGCGCCGTTAATATTCTACGTAATTTATACAATACTCGTTGGGGTGGTGATTCTTTCATACTGTTGACTCTTTATAAGTCGCTAATTCGTTCTAAAATGGAGTATGGTTGTGTTTTTTATGGATCTGCAGCTGAATCATTGTTAAATAAGCTTGATCGTGTGCAAAATGAGTGTGTGAGGCTCTGTATTGGTGCAGTTAGAAGTACTCCGATACCGGCATTGTTGGCAGAGTGTAAGATTCCTCCGTTACAGCTGAGACGGAGTTATTTAGCATTAAAGCTCTTGATCGGTAGAATGTACATAGATCGCTTTCCGCTATACAATTTATTCTACCACATTTATTCCAACTGGCGGTTTTCAAACAGCAAAATGCCTCTGCTGGCTTCGGTTTTACCTAGGTTGGATGAATTTCAGGTGCAGACTATGCGAATTCATATACCCATCCAATTTATGTTACCTTATTCATACAATTTTGCCAATAAAATAACATTTTTCTTTCCAGAGAACTACGTCCATTGGCCTCCCCCACTGATCCGGGCTACATTTAATAATATTATCGCTGAAAATTTTCCTACGCATATCCTTGTTTATACAGATGGATCGAAGTCATCTCAGGGAACTGGTGCAGCAGTTTATATCCCTTCTCTTAATATTAGCAGTGCATACAAATTATCTGATCTCTGTTCCTCATTTACAGCTGAGTGTGTGGCAGTATTTCTTTCTTTGTCGTCCTTAATTGATGCGAATCTTCCAGGTAATTATCTCGTTGTTACCGACTCACAGAGTATTTTAAAGGCTATTGAATTCAAAGGGAAGTTGTCAGATTCATTGATTTCAGCCATCTTGTTGAAACTTAATCAGCTCGAAAACCTCAGTATATTTGTGTCATTCTTGTGGGTACCGGGACATCGAGGAGTCCCCGACAATGAAATGGTAGATGCAATAGCTAAAAGGGGTTCTTCTAGTGGTGTTTTATTCTCTTCAGTTTCTTCTCGTGACGTCATTCACTTTACACAGTCTGTTCATAAAAAGCTCTGGGATCAGACATATATGGAGTGCATACAGCGGTCGCCTCTTACTGCGTATTATCAGCTGCAGCCGTCTCTCCTTAGGTTCCCATGGTTCTACGTTTTCAAAAACATCAAGCGGAGAGGAATTGTGCTTATCAGCAGATTGCGGTTTGGGCATTGCTTGTTGCCTGACCGCCTGTTCGTTATGCAGCTTAGAGATAATCCGTATTGTCCTCTACATGCTGGTCGTGTAGTCTGCAACCCTGATCATGTGTTCTTCGAATGTCCTTCATTAACAGCATTACGTTCTGAACTGTATCTCAAATTACTTTACGCATCTCGTGGTGGTCCTCCTTATAATGTAATGTCCCTTCTGCATGTTGAGAATCTAGATTTATTCCCGGACATAGCGACTTTTCTCGAGAAGTTGTCCGAGTTCATAAGAATATGAGTTAGTGATTATTACGGCTCCACGTTGGGTAAGCTGTAAAGGCATCCCCATTAAAAAAAAAAAAAAAAAAAAAAAAATTGTTCCCCATCTTTTCGAGGATATCTTCCGTATTATTCTTATTTCATTTTTTACTAATTGGTCCATTTCCTTACGATAATCCACTGTGAGACATTCTGCCGCGTGTAAACTCTGTGTTTTAATAACTGCGCTGTAATGCCTAATTTTTGCATTAATGGAGATTGATTTTTTATAATAAATGCTCCTGGGGTTAATTGAAAGGCCCTTTCCATTTTTTGTGATCGTTCTTCGATTGATCTTTTATTCATAGATGTAAATCGAATTAATACCCCGCGATATTTAAACTTTATCACTCTTTCTATTTTTCCGGTACGCACTTTAATTATGTTGGGGACAATTTTATGACTGGGCATAATTTTTGTTTTTTTAAAAGAGATTTTCAATCCCACACTTCTTTTGCCACGTTGTTTAGTATTTCTAATTGTCGTTGCGCATCTTCTACGTTTTCTGCTAGTAATCTGCAAAGGCAAGACAGTCTATTTCCAGATTGTTTTTTACTTGTCCGAGAACAATTTTTTGAATTTTCTCTTGTTCCGTGCATTTTCTCCATTCTCGTATTACTGTTTCTAAAACACAGTTGAACAAAAGCGGCGATACCTCATCTCCTTGTCTAACTGCAGTTTTTATTTCGAACGGTTCTGAGATTAGACCTTGGAATTTTCTTTTTGACCGTGTATTTGTTAAAGTTTCTTTTACTAGTGCTAACAGCTTGTCGTCTACTCCGAACTCTTCTAAAACACCAATATTTTATTAAATATCAAATTTGTTTATACTCAATAAAATTAAGATGCTATACCAGGCAGGCCAACTGTTTTCGCTCCTGGGCCGAATTGAAAAAAAAAAATCTGTTTTCACGGGCCGGACAAAATATTAAAATTAAAAAATGGCAATAAATATTAAGGTCTGTAACGTTGGAAAATGATCGAAAATGATCGATTTTACACGGTTCGATTCATATCCCTAGTCACTAACGTAGTTTCAAATTTAACTTTGATATCGTTTGATATATATATGTATATATAGTTCAAAGGACCGTTAATTTTGAATAACTGTTGTGTGCTTAAACTAGAATAAATGACTTAATGTGCCTTTCCTTTAAATTTCTTTAACTTTTCAATATATATTTGTGAGTTAGTGTATGTATGCATACATACGTTCGCTTATCTTATTTTATGTTTATGTATATATATATATATATATATATATATATATTGTAACAAACCTACTTGTTACATTATTAGTAGTGATAAGTGGAGATTAAAATTTAGTAATTAAAATATTGCAATTAAAATTTATAATAAAAAAATTACAAAGATTGAAAAATAAGTATGAGAATGATAATAATATATTAAATAACGAGTTGCGACAATAACAGTAAGCGTATACATGTATATGTATACGTATACATTATATGGCTTACAGGTAGACACGACGAATGTGACTTTTTGGAAATTAATGAGATTTAAGAACATAGTATAATATATGTATATATATGAATAGAAGATTAGAGTTTTTGAGAATTTCGTGGAAGGTAATATATATATATACATATAAAATAAGAAAAATACAAATAAAAAATATTGCAAGTGCAAACAAAAGAAGATGAAAATAGACCTCATAAAGTGGGCTCCTTCCGTCTTTTTGTCCAAGTCAAAGACTAAAAGAAACAGTTCCGAATTTTCTGATTGGCTATGCCAAAAGAGAAATCGAAAGGTTTCGCCGAAATAACGAATTTAGACAATTCCTAGAACCATATACAATGGTAGAAGTGCAGGTATTTATATGTTACTGCTGGTCGGGCGTAATAATGATACAAATAAGCATAAGAATATATAATAACCTTAAAATATATGAAACGGCCAAACTTTTCTTTAGTCAAACTATTATTTTTTTTGTTCACAAAGACCGCAAAATCCATTAAGGATGAGAAAAGATCTATAGAAAATATAAATAGAAAGAAACAGGCATTTTGCCAAGAATAAGGTAATGGAAAATAGTAATAATAATAATAATAAGGGACCTGTGGCGCCTCCTATAGTGCTCTGGAGAGCTAGGTAGTTAGAGAAAAGTTAGTCGAATAGTTAGTTGAGTTCCAGTCGGAATTAAGTCAGTCAGTCGTGTCAGATAAGTGAGTTTATGTTCAACGGTTGGATATTGGATAGGACCGATCGAAGTTTGGGTTACGTCCATCCAAGCCGAGGAATGTTCCGTCAGTTATTTAAATAATAAAACACCGTAAAAGTCGTAATAATATTCGAAAATCGCATGTGCTAAGAATACTCGTAATTGTTTTTTTTTCCAAAATATTTTATTTCCAAAAATACAATAATTTTTAATAAAAGTAAAAACCGCGTTTTTTTGTTCTTTTTTTATTTACATTTCAATTCAATTAACGTCGTGGGCCATCCCACGTGGTATCCCATCTGGACAGGCGAGTTCGTGGAATATAAACCCATGTCGGTAACGTGTACAATATAAATATAAATACATATAATTTTAATTTCAATACTTTTTTTTATAATAATACTAACGATAATAATAACAACAATTAAATATAATTATAATAACAATAATAATAATATAATATTAATCATATAATAATAAAAGCAATATAATTTAATAACCGTAATAATAATAATTACATGTGACGTCGCACGAATCCGTATATGTATTGGTAGATGGTGTGAGAGTGGGTTCGCAATATATATATAATTTATTTTGTATTTTTACACAGACATAAGAGTATATATATATATATATATATATATATATATATATATATATATATATATATATATATATGCGGCATATACGATCACTTTATTGTCGTATCAATTGCAGTTAATTTTTTATTAGAATAGAGTATATGAATGGTAATTTATGTTCTGTCTTTCTGTTTTTTTATAATTGATTTCACATTAAAACATTTGGGCGTGTATATTAATTCAAAGTTTTTATTTGGTTTTTAATTTTACTTATAATATAAAAATGTTTAAAAATGTGAATAATTTTTATTTTTTTTCTTGTATCAGATATTTGAATTATGACCCTAATAACCCCGGGATAGGTAGAAACATATTAAATAAAATTGCGTTAGTTATACTTTGTAATGCATATTATATATGTAAATGAGATATATATATATATACAATCGGAAATCGGTTTTGTTGTGTAGTTTTCCGTTCAGTTACGTCACTGTGTACAGTTTCGTATTATCACGTAAATGTCTGTACTTTCTATGCCATTTATCACTCTTTTCCGTACTTCAATCGGACTGTTATCTTGTTTCGCGTGTATATGTGTATACATACGTGTATACACATTCACCGTGAAAAATGTTTCAGCTGATGAGATAAAACCCGATTTACTATTTGTTTAATTTAACATTGTTTTAACTTATATAATACTCGTATTATGTATTTTTTAATTAGGATGTGTATAGATCCTCTCGTGTCGAAATAAATTAGTACACGCATTATGCTACGCTCTCCACCGCTATCTCGATCATCGTCGCCGATAAACGAACAGCAAATAGGTACTTGCAACGAGAACAGTGATACCACAGTTCAACCTGTAGTAATATCAAAAACAGAGAAAACTTTCTCCATTAAAAGACAGTTATCGGAAACTAATTATACAAATGATCCGTGTCTTAACAAGAAATCCAACTTAGCACAGTCTTCAATGGCAACCAATGATGAGCTCCTCCAAGCATATAATATGCTCAAAGAGGAGTTTGAAATTATCTGCAAAAAAATCTAGCATTGAAGCAAAAACTACAAGAAAGTCGAGTAGCTTGTACACAACAGCAGAAAAAGAGTATTATTAATGATCAGTCGGTTGTTCCCGCTGGTAATGGTCAAATCGCTAAGTTACTGATACAACAACACAACATTCTGTTGATGACATTAACATGACAGACAGATCGATTGATAATCAATCACATACATCAGGTAAGAATATGCCACCGCCTATAGTTGTAAACAGTAGCAAACTTAACTTCTCTAAACTAAAGAGAGACGTACTAGAAAACTGCACAGATAGGATAAATACAACGTTTAAACCAACCAGTGAATTTGTTCGTATATTTACTCGTAATGATATCGACTTTCGTAATGTCATAAGTCATCTCGATAAAGCTCGTAGATGCCGAATAAATGGATATGAAAATCTCGAGTATTATATTCATTTAATGCGACCAGACCATATCTAGTGGTAATTAAAGGTTTTCCTTCTTCTACGTCAACAGAAGAAATTTCAGAGAACTTAGTTATAAATGGACACGAACCTCGTAAAGTCACAAATATATCGAAAACTGTTAAAATCAGGGATGATAATAACAAAAATAATAGATCGCATTACAAAGACATATTCCTTACGTCGACCTCGAGCCTTCACCGAATAACAAGGAAGTTTATAATATAAACCATATATTAGACTGCAATATTTCAGTTGAGTCACCAGTCAAAGTAACAACAATTCCACAATGTAAGCGATGCCAGAAATGGAATCATACGAAAGCGAATTGTTACCAACAGATTAATCGCTTTAAGTGTGCAGGGAATCATGAATCTGCTTCTTGCAATCACAAGATCCCAAGAAGTTCAAGTGCGTTAACTACAACGGAAACCATTCTTCCAACTACAAAGGCTGTGAAGTCTACCGTAACCTGGTGAAAGCAGTTACAAAACCTAAAACAAACTCAACGTGTTCAACAAAAGCGTGTTCGAACTGTAAAGGTACAACCTGACAAATGATTCTCAGAAACAGAAGCAGTCTTCTTCACAATCTGGGAAACCCATTAAAGAAGTGACTCTAGCTGATCTAAACAAAACTATTCAAGATCTTAAACAATTCGCTATCATAACGAATCGTATCTCAGTGCCCGAACAAAACTCTATTCCGTCGGGTAAGAAATCTAAATTCAAGAAGAAGCATGGCTGAATCTCTTAGAATCATTGCATGGAATGGCAATGGTCTTCGTCGTAGGCAGAATCAATAAAATAGATATAGCTTCAATTTATCAGTGTCGCCTTACCTCGAGAGATCACATTAAAATGCGCGGATACGATATTTACTCCACACCACACCCTAGTGGGGGTGCGCATTCTGGAGCTGCTTTACTAATCAAGCAGTATATATCCAACACATTGAGCAACAGGAATTTTTTCGTAGTTATATACGATGTACAATCGTATCAATTAATTTCAATGATAGCGAAATAAATATAGTTGCAGCTTATTCGCCCCCACGTAAACGTTGTCAAAAAAGTATGGAGCGAAAGCACTATGAATAATTTCTTAGATACCTAGGTAGTAAATTTATCCTGGGAGGCGACTTTAATGCTAAACACACGTCATGGGGGTCGTCAATTACACGTGCCGAAGGCAATTCTTCGATGTTATTAAAAATACATATTGCAATTTTCTATCTGGACGGAAACCAACTTATTGGCAACTGACCGACGTAAAAAACCAGACTTAATGGATTTCTTTGTTATGAAAGGTATTGGAATCAACTGTATATCTATTGAAGATGTTGAAGATCTGTCCTCGGATCATTCACAATTACTTCTAACAGTAAGCAGAACCGTTATAATGAAGGAAAAAAAAGTCACCCTCACAAATAGATATACTGACTGGGATCGATTTCGCTATGAACTAGACCAACGAATAAATCTAAAAGTGGGGCTCAAATCTCCCGTTGAACTTGACCTTCAAGTCGAACAGTTCATTGAAGCAATTTAGAACTCGGCAAAGCTTGCTATACTTCTTTCTAGAAATCGCGATGTCCAAGAAATCACATATCCTCTCGAAGTCTGTCGGAAGATTACCGAGAGAAGAAAAGCTAGTCGGTGAATGACATAATTCTCGTAACTCATGAGATAAAACCATCTTTAATCGTCTGAATAATCAGTTAAACAGACTAATCAAGGAAATAAATCAAAAAACCTTAGCAGCGCATCTTGAATGCTGATAAAGACTATACACTCTGGAAAGCTAGTTATAGGTTAAAACGCCTATTATTCGAGTTCCACCACTTAGAGATGAAGTTGAAAATTGGATCAGAAGGCATGGCGAAAAATCAGAACTCTTTGCTAAACATCTAGCGAGAGTCTTTCAGCTTCATGATACTGTATCGGATGTGACACCTACTACAACAACTTATCAAACAGATCAAGAACTGAAATACTCTACTTCAATTGAGATACGGGAAATTGATCAAAACATTAACTCGACAAAGGCTCCATTCATCGATCAGATAACGCCACGTATATTGAAAGAGTTGTCACGTAAAGCTATTGTTCTGCTTACGTACTTCTTCAATGCCAGTCCTAGACTTGAGCATGTACCTGCTTGCTTCAAAATAGCGCAAATGATTATACTCAAGAAGCCCGGTAAGCCAGCCGAGGAGGTAACGTCTTAACCCCCAATATCGTTACTGCCATCAATTTCAAAACTATACGAAAAACTCGTATTAAAACGAATGAGACTAATCGTCTATATAGAACAGTATTGGCTGTAGCCTTAACCAAAATTTTCAACTCTCGCTGTCTCTAAAATGCTTAAACTCGTCTATGTCTTAAAGCTGTATCGTCATTATCGCGATCGACGTTATTAGCTTTTTTTTTTTACTACCTACCATTGCCATTTGCCCGAACTTTACCCTTACCTTGTGCGATGTATCGGCAGTGGCATGCGGTGAGTTTTTCTACAAGGTAAGCAATAACCATATAAAGTGTAATACTGTGTCAAACGAAAATTTATTTACAAAAACACGTGATGATGCATCTATTTAATAAATACAAAATCCATTCGACAATCTACTTTAATAAAGTCAATTATAACGAGATCCGAAAACGTACCCATCGGTTCGTTTTGCAGCTGATTTTACAACGCTTTTTCAATGCATATTAAAGATAAACCACTTAATCGGTCCTGTCCTTGTGTCGAACTCTGATAAGATTTTTGTTCGTTTCAACACTGAAAATTAGCTGTCTACACTAGCAGTTGTACTAGGTATCGTTAATATTTTCACCTAATTTGTAAACTTCAGACAAGGTCTCATCGAACTCAGATACCTTTTTTGCTTCCACTAATTCATATGGATTGATTTTATTGAGGTCAGCATCCATATACAACGATAGCAATTGATTTTTCAACTTAACATCATAGAAAAATTCGCCATAGGTTGTTTTAAATTTGAAAAAACTTCATTTTGACATTTTCTTATACTCTTCATATTTACTTGTATCTAGAAGCGGTAAAAATTTCAGTTTATCAAGATTTCGTTCACTTAGCTGAGTTAGAACATTGTCAAAAATTTCGTAGAATAATGCACGCGCATGAGTTTCTTCATTTTCTAGTTCCGATAGTTTTCGTCTTTTTTCTCATAATAAATTCTTCGTTCTCTTTTACCTACCTGTAGATTTACCTGTAGATTTACGTGCCATGTACTGCACCTAGGCCAGAGGCACGGAAAGGAGAGAACGTAGGGTTAGTGAGAATCAGTGGAAAGTTGGAAGAATAAATTGGAAGTACGGATTGTTAAATTAGATTATATAAATTGGAGGATAGGATGTGCCTTCAGTTGTTTTAATGATTTGCGCCTTTTCCTTATTGCAGAAGTGCATTCAGCGGACCACCATGGAATCGAATTAACACGTTTCTTTACTTCGGGATAATAAAGGTTAGCATGAGAAACAAGTTTATTTATGAACATTTGCATGTAATTGTCCGATTCCGATCTGTCTATATTAATTGATCGGTGGACTGCGGCTATATAATTATGGAATGCATTCCAATCAGTTCTGTGATAATTATACCTTTTCTTTTGTGGTGGAGATGGACGGTATAAGTTATTTGTCCGAAAAAGAATAGTAGGACGATGATCGCTGCCAGACAAATCAGAGTGTTCGTCGAAGAGATGAATTTCACCGGCAAGATCAGGAGAAAGTATAATTATGTCCAAGGTAGACCAAGATTTTGATGAGAAATTGTAGTGGGTTGGTTCAGATGTGCACATAACACCGAGATTATAAGACGACATCAGGTCTTCTAAAATTCGGCCTTTTTTGTTTTCGTTCTCTTTTGACTACACATAATTCCGTATGTTTTGAAGATCGCATCGTTTCTAAATTTTTGGATTTCTACATGAATTTCTTGAATTTTATTTATACAACATAAAATATGTAATTGTTTTTTTTTTTTTGTCAAATATCGAATAAGACATCAGTTAGCCGCAAGTATTCTGGAAAAAATTTCGATAAAGAATAAAGTTGGAACTTATTCTTTCTGATATTAGGGTCTTGGTATCCCACTGTTCCGAATTTTCAATTACAGTTTTAAAGAACACAGTAAAACAATGATGATAGTCTTTCACTGTGCTAGAGAAATTCCATCGGGTTGGTCTAAGTGCGTGTGCACGTTTCGTAGATTTGCTAAAAAACGCACCTAATCCAGACAACGTTTGGGAAAAAATTCTGCATTCTTTTATATTTGAAGCGAACTGTGAGAAAACTGAATTCAACGAATGGCTAAAACAATGGACAAATAGTGTTTTTGGATACAATTTTTGGTGTTTTGTACATAAACCTCATACTCGTCCTGCCGTCACCGTTGCCTCATCATAAATGTTTGAGCCACAAGTTTCTGAGCTAAATCATATTCATCGATAATACTTTTAACATACTCAAGTACACCATCAGCAGAATAAATTTAATAAATCTGTCTTCAGCTTTTTTAGGATTCAACGTATGCGTGAAAAAAGGACAAAATAAAATACGTTTATTATTATAGAAGAGGTTACTACACGCTGCGTGTTAAAAATGTTGTTATGTTTTTGATGTACGAGTTGTGACTTCTCGGCGACACACTATATCTTCACTCTCAATGGTCCTGTGATGTTAAGTGTTTCGTAATCAGGAAGTTTATATTATGTACCTAATTTCGGAGTTTTAGAATGAAAATAAACAAAATTCCAATGAAAGGGTTAAATTTCCAATATCAATTATTTTTCGATATGAACGAGACCGACAACCGAGTACTTCGCACTCCAGAAAAACTGCAGTTTCATGCCGCTTTTCGAAAACTGGCGTAATTTTTAGAATATTTAAGTCTATATTCATCGACGATGCAATTTGAACGAGCAACGTCCACATTGCGGTGTACGTTATCTCTGCCTTATTCGTGGTAGGAAGCAATAAACCGACGGAATATATAAATGATTTTTATATCCGTGAATTGTATAAAGTTGTTGGAAAAATTTCGGTCGATACCTAAATGTATCATCGGCGAAATTATCTACCGTAGAATCAGCGAGAACACTAATGACAACGGCAATTTGATGAATATCGTCAACGTATCAGATACTTTTTTGAATTTTGCAAGTTCCAAATGTTTCTTTTATATTGCATAAATGATATATCGCTTACATTTATTAGGTTTTAAATTCACATTGTTTCTCTACGATTTTCCAAAATTGATAAACACGCAAGTATACGCGGATGATATAGCAGTATTTCGCAACTCTTACAAACCAACTATATTGTTAAAAATCAATTAGAAATCGGTGTACATCGCGTTTTAAAGTATTATCGCAAATGGCAAAATCGCAATAAACGCATGTAAAACTTTGGCATACTTTTTTTCGTCGATCAATTTTGCCATTCGAACTTCTAGTCGATGATAAAAGTTATAAATTGGTCGGATATATTTGAGTATTTTATTAGATAAACGGCTAAAAATTACGTAGCTGTAAAAACAAATAAAGCAGTAAGTACAGTAATCGTAAATCGTACCTTAACGTTAATAATTAGCTCGACATTTATAAAGAGTGTGATAGCTTATGCTTGTCCCGCCTGGTCTTCTATCTCGAAGGTGAGCTTTAATAAATTACAATTAATACAAAATGAGTGTTTAAGATGCGTATTAAGTTGCCCAAGGTATGTCAGAATAGTGGACACGCGTGAGATATTAAATTTACCTTTTATTCGGGATTTGATTAATTTTGCTGATGATACGGCATTATTGGCTGAATCTGTAGAAGATCTGCAGCGAATATTAGATACAGTTGCTACTGTATGCCAGGAAATTGGAATCAATATAAACATTAAGAAAACAAAATTCACGGTAGCTTCCCACCAATCAGTTACGGATAAAAAGTAATTTCTCAATGGGAATGAGATTAACGGGTAAATAAATATAAATATTTAGGCAGCTGGATTACAAGAGATAGTGACCCGGATGTAGGGATAGAAGCTCGAATTAGAATAGCCCCCGGGACATGTTCATGAAATTCAGACACGTTCTTCCGATAATTAAGCTTAGATATCAAAAAGAAGGTTCTAGGTTGTCACGTGTGGTCAGTACTTTTATATGGGTGTGGAACTTGGACGCTAAAAGAAAATATGAAGAAGCGCATCTCATCGTTCGAAATCTGATGTTACAGAAGAATATGGAAAATTCCGTGGACAAGTAAAACCAAGAACGAAGAAGTGTTAAAACCGATGAGAACTGGCCGGATACTAATAACTAATAAAAAGACGAAAAATTGCGTTTTTGGGACACCCAATGCGAGGATCGAAATACCACATTTATAGACGATATTAATTGGAATGGTCGATGGTAGAAGAAAACCGGGAAGATTGGCTTGAGGACATCAAAATATGGACTGGAATTCAAAGTGCAGCGGAATTAATCGGAGCGTCAAGAGATCCGAACTCCTTCCATCAGATTAATGCATGGTGACTAAGCAATACCCGAACCGGGTGGCATGTGAAGAGAAGAATAACTCGTAAGTTCTGCGATAACTGTATATTGCGTGAGAATGAGCATATCTCAACGATCTTAAATTACGATTCCAAGCAACTACAGTTTATGTACGCGAAGTATAAGCATAGACGCCTTAAACAAAATGTAAATTAATCATATTTGATAAAATGTAATCCGCTAACATTCTTATTTATATGTGTACGTATTTTTGTATAGGTACGTATATATGTATTATATTATCTATATTTATTATTATTATTATTATTATTGTTTTCTATCGAATAATATGATTTTTTAATGAGGTAGAAATTCCATGGAGTTTTTTTTTTCAGTGAATTATATTCATCAGGCCAGTAAATATACTAATTTCTATTCATATGTTACATAAAGAATTTAGGTTATCAGCGGTAGGAATATTATAATCGCGATAGGGGTAATTTTTATTTCTTGTACTATCGTTTAATTTATCTAAATAAATAAATCGTTTCTTTTTCTTCGATCGCATTAACCACTCAAATACCAAAAGCTTACGAATCTACTTTTTGCTGTTTGTGTTGCTAAATATAATTATAATTTTATATCTCGGACACTGTTTTGATTTAAGGTATCGGATGATCTCAGAAAATTATTTTTTAATCAATGAACGGATTATTTCGGGTAAAATATCTAATTTAAAATTCCAAAATTCAGGGCCCATTCTGAAATTTGCCAAAGTTAACATCTGAAAATTTATGAAAAGAAATACTACATGATTAAAATAGTTGTGGTTACGTATATAACGTTTTTCAATAACTTGTGATTCGTATCCAAATACATCTTCAGAATAAACACTATTTTACAAAAAAAACCAACAAAATAAGGTACTACATATATATATATATATATATATATATATATATATATATATATATATAGAGAGAGAGAGAGAGAGAGAGAGAGAGAGAGAGAGAAAATTATTATCTACTTCCAGTAAAGTCCAAAATACGCGGAACGAACACTTACATAGATATATATAATTACGAAATGGACCCTCTTTACTCGTGATACAACTATCCCGTTGTCGTGGACGCTAATTTATTACGAAATAGTTCTCTCTCTTAACTCGTCCTTCTCTGCCAACTTAATGCACACGAGTTTAAATCTTCTCGCGCTGACTGACAATTCAATTACAGAATTAGATGGCAGACAATCTTTTCGAAATTAGAGGGATTTCGCAATAAGGATTAAAACAATATAAAAAAAATCGCGGTCGCCAGTGCCTATTAGGGCACGTTAAAATTATGATTATTTAATTAATTGAAAATTTATTTTTAATTTTTATTATTATTATTTAATGGACTACTATGCGACTAGATGTGAATGCCGTAATGTCTAACCGGAAACCCTGCGTGTGAAACCAGTAGCCGATATCACTATTTTCAAAAAATGAATGACTAGTAACCGTACGACCTTGTGGTACCACAGGTGTTGGCGATTGCTGGCTCCGGATGTTGTTAAAATGTCCTACGCGACTGCCGACACTGTAGGTTCGTACTCGATGATCTGTACTTCTTCGAAATTATTATTTAAATTAGTTTCCTTTAAATTTCTATTTCTTTGCTACTATTTATTGAATGATAAATATATATATAATTTTCTTTTACATTAATTTCAAAGTAAGAAGCAACTTTTCGTATTTATCTCGATGCCTCGTGATGTACGAGTACTACTAAAAGACTAGAGAGAATGAACAGTCGTCAACCATCATCGACGTAAAAGATATATCTATCGACTAGAAAATCGACAAGCTTAACGGATAAGAACAAAAGTACATGTATATCGAACGATAAGGTTTTTATTCACACACACATATATATATATAATACGCGACTACCGGTTGCGGGTTCTACCCGCCGTTATTCCCCGGTTATTCTTGCATAGCCTGGCGATCCGCATTTAATTAAATAATATTTATTATTTCCCAGGTTATTGCTTTCATCGTTGTATTCATTGCTTATATGTTAAAACTTATCAGTTTTTGACGATCTAAAACTACCCTGATGGAAATACCTCGGTTATTGACCGATATTATATTACGTTAATCGTTGTCGAAACTTATTTTTACTTTTATTTTATTATTATTTTTATTTTTTCATCAGTACCCCCATCGTCTTAGATCGTCATAATATTCACACAAATATACACGCGCATACAGAAAAATTCATATATGTACACACACACACACTCACATATATATATATATATATATATTTGCGTTGAAGGGTAAAATTAGCTGCTACATATATATCGTTCTTCTGTTCATTGATACACACATTTCTCCGAAGGATCGAATGAAATAAAATTTATGGCTTTTGGGTTAACTATTTCAGCGGATAGTCGCTTCGGCCCGATTCCGCTCGATATCGCATCAATAATAGTACCGGTTCCGAAAAATTCTGTAGCAAGGAAATGTGAAGATTTCAGAAAAGTTTAATATCGCACGTTTCGAAAATAATGTTGCAAATAATGAAAAAACGGTTAGAAGGATACGTAGAATCTCATATATAGATAAGGCTCAGTTTGGATTCCGTAAATATAAGGCTACGCGCGATGCAATAGGCGTACTGCGTAATATTGGAAAACGTATGATGGCTGTAAATCGCGAGGTTTACGTGTGCTTTATAGACTATTCGATAAAGCATTCGATAAAGTACGCTGGAATAAACTCTTTCCATTACTGGAACAAATTGGTTGTCCTAAACGTATACTGAGACTTATATATAACATATATGAACGACAAAAAATCGATAATAAAAATTAACGACGATTTAACAGACCCAACCGGTATAAATAGGGAAGTAAGACGAGGATGCTTACTCTCACCACATCTTTTTAATATTTATCCGGAGTTAATAAATCGTTTGAACATACAAATTATGGAGTTGATATAGAAGGAGAACGATTGAAAACGATAAAATTTGCAGATGACTAAGCAATAATTGCCGGATCTTCTAAAGTACTGCAGATATAAATAAGATTGGAAAGGAAATGGGCACGGAAATCAACACGAATAAAACGAAGGCGTTGATGAGTAGCAGCAAGCCTCGAACATTTCATATAGAAATTGATGGAGAAAAGATCAAGCGAGTACAACGGATTTAATATCTCGGACAGATAGTATCGCATGATCTATATTGTGATAATGAGATTATAATATCAAATTCAAGGTAAGACAGTCGTAAAAAAGTACTGGACTGATAATATTTTATAAAAGATTATCTTGTGAATGCTGGGTAATGGCTGGTAATTAAAGAGACGGTATAAGGAACAGAAATCATTATTCGTCTCGATTGCGACATTATTTATGTGCTTAGTGAAAGTTAATCTATTGTCTAGGATCACACCAAGATAACGAACCTTATCACCACACTGCCACACTCTACACATTCTAATGTATTTCCTTGTACCGTCAGATTGTGTGGGTGGAATTATAATAATAAATAATGATAAAGAGAGAATAGTATTCTTTCTTAAAAAGTGTTATTGATCTAACAAGGCAACGACCACTATTCTGTCATTAAATGCTGTGTTGCTTGAAATTTTTACAAATGAATGGTTTTCATTGTCGATGTTTTCCATTAATTTTACGGTGTAAAACAACTTGTATGATCCATAATCTTATATGTTCACCAGACTTTGATATTTCCAATAAAATCATTTCTTTTTTAAATATCTCTGACATATCGAATTGTAGTAGCGAAGTTTGCGTTTTAGAGAAAACAAGGCGTAATAAGACGAAAGTCCATGCCACTAAATTTAAGAAAACGGATAGTAAAAATGTACATATGGTCCATAGCCCTTTATGGCGCTGAAACGTGGACATTAAATAAAGAGAATAGAAATAAATTACAGGCATTCGAGATGAGGACTTGACCATGGAGCGGATAAGCTGAATGGAAAAGAAAACAAACGAACAGGTGCTCCAACAAATCGAAGAAGAAAGATCGCCGATGAGCAGAATTAGAAAAAAAACGCTTAAATTGTATGGAACACGTACTTCGACACGACGGATTGCTCCGAGATGTACTAGAAGGAAAGAGTGTAGAAAAAAGAAGTCGCGGAAGACCAAGAAACACCTTCATAACAACTCTACTAAATGACACGGGGCTAAGAAATTATCGGCTGAAGACCGGAATCATCGGAAGGTAATTATCATGGCGAGCGACCAGTCTTAGGACTGTAGTACAATGATGATGATGAAAATAAATATTTATCTATTGTTACAGAGCTTCGTTGAAAAGTAATCGTACGTAATTCAAATTGCGCGTTTAAATGAATCCAGCGAATACGAGTACACAGGTTTAGGTTATTACACGAAAATGAACAATTTAGACTGGCTAAAATTATAATGATCAAAATTTAAAAATAATTAAGAGTTAACAAAGTAATTTACGACCGATGCGCAAGCACGATGTGTTGTTATTAAAATTTATGATGGGGCGCATAAATATATTTCAACATTACACATATACACACATTTAAGTAAATGTACATTTATCTGCTCATTAAAAGTATTGATAACGATATCATATTTTTACTTTAAATTATTAATAATTTAAGTAATTTTTGACGATAAAAAAAAACTTTTCTATATATTTCAAATCGACATGCAGATTACCGTAATCATTTTAAATTAATAATCGTAATGATACGAATAATTTCATAATAATAACATTAATTATCATCGTTCCATAATAACCTGATGTATATTAATATTTCTCATAATAATTGAGAAAAGCTGATAAACGATGATGGTAATGATAGTTATACGACAGTAGTGATAATAGGAAAATTAATTTATCGAAATGTTAATTTTATCCTTTCCTTCAACTTACTATTTATAACTATTTTACAACTAGGCGGAACACATGCCCACCTGTTGATCTTAATGGTACAATTTCACAGGACAATAAAGTCCAATATCTGGGTATGTGGCTTGATCGCCGCTTGACCTGGAAGGAACGCATCAGGATCAAAGTTAAATAAATAAAACACTTAAACTGCCGAATATGTACTGGCTCCTGGACAAAACTTCCGAATTACCTCTAACAGCGATCTCAATCAAAAATACTGAGGTTAATAGCCGGTGCACCCTGGTATATACGAAACGAAAATTTGCATAAAGACCTCAAAGTACCAAATGTGCACGAGGTAGTTCGGGATTGCAGTAAAGATTACTTGCACAGGTTAGAGGGTCACGGGTCACTCTAACCAGCTGGCGGTAGATTTATTAAATCATGCCAATGGGCCTCGCGCATTGAGATCTTCCCCACCGGTTTAAATTATTTGAGAGGTAGTTCGAAGATAGCAAGCGCAGACAAAAGGAAGTGAATATACCTCATAAAATGGGCTCAGTCGGTATTTTGGTCAAAGACTAAAAGAAACAGCTCCGAATTTTCTGATTGGCTATCTAAAAAGAGACATCGGAGGGTTTCGCCGAGACAACCAATTTTGAAAATTCATAGAAATGCAGGTATTGTTGGCCGCAGCTCTAACAATAAAAATAAGCATGTATATGTATATATATATATATATATATATATACGTATGTATGTGTAAGTTTAGAATATAAAAAATGACGGAACTTATCCTTAGACGAAGCATCAGTTTTATTAAAAAAGAACTGAGCAAAGTCCATCAGAAAGTAGAAAGAAACCGGAATTTGCCGAAAAAAGGTCAAGATAAAGTAACAATAATAACAATAATAAGTAGACGGCAGCGCCCGTAGTGCGCTTGGGTCTTGAGATAATATTAGAAATAATTAAGTCGAGGAGTTAGTTGGTTGAAGTTAAGATCGCGAGGACGACTGATCTTTGTTAAGATCGATCGCGGAGTGAGAGTCACTCCGGCGATTCAGCTAAATCGTATTAAGGGAAAGTTCCGCATTAACGATTAAAATTTAAAATGCGCGAATTAAAATAATTAATTAAATAGTACTTATATATATATATATATTTAATGTTGGTCTCTACGCGAAAAACGAGATATTAAAATAAATTGATTAGTGAAAATAAAACGCGTTATTTTATTTCGTTCCGATTTATTTAATTATCGGTCATGGGCCTCTCCATGTGGCATCCCATTGGACAAACGAGTTCAACGAGTATCAGCAATAAATGTCGGTAACGTACATTATATAAGTATGCACATATATTCCTAATTTTACATAATATTAATCATAGCAATAATAACAATATAATAATAATAAGAACAACAAAACTATAATAATAAAAACAAAAATAATAATAAAATAAAATAAATAAAAATAAAAATAAACAAAATTATAATAAACAATTGTATGTGACGTCGCCCGTCTGTATATATATATATATATATATATATATATATATATATATATATATATATATATATATATATATATATATATATAATCATCATCATAGTCATTGGGCCCGATCCGTGCATCGTGATATAATTCACTTTAATTGTTCCGTGTAAAATTAGCGGCGCCATTATTTTGACATTGCCCACATATCGCGTTGGTGGCCTTCCTCTTCGTCTGCGACCTTCAACCACACCTAATATATATATATTGATCACTCGTCTGAGTATCGTTACACTATAGATCCTCATAACATGTTTCGTCGCCATGAGATCAAGTCACATCCGCTATCCGCTTTGTCATTTCACTTATTGATGCAGCACCAATGATTTTTTTAAAATTCTATCCATCTATATTGTTTGGAATCTCTCTATTTTCCGGTGACCTTCCCATATACGTCATAATTTTTTTTTTAATCCTTCATATTATGCACGTCCGGCGATGCTTGTATGTTATTATAACTATTATAAATTATACATGCATACATACATCCAAAAGGAGAGAAAGGTAAAGCGATGTATATGTATAAAAACGTTGTTTTGTGGGTGGTATGAAGCCGACGAAAATACGGTCGAACTTGTTGTTGTTACGTAAAAAAGAGAGATAAAAAAATTAAATGTCTTATTTTTTAGACAAATTAACTGGAATATAATATTATGGGAAAAAAATTTCAAAACTTCCAGGATTTATATTACAATTAATTGTATTTTCAATTTTATATGTGTTAGTTTATGGAATTCATACGTTATGTTGTTATCGAAGTTACTCGCTTTCTCATTATGAGCTGATCGATGTCATTAAAAAAAAAATCAAAGTAGTTTTCTTTAGTTGAGCGAATAGTGGTAAAATTATCGCAATTTAGAAATATATATTATATTTATGACAATTGCGAGATATATATTTTAAAATTTCCGTTCAAACTTATTTTAAAATAATAATAACAATACAAAATCTAGTCGGAAGTTAATTTTGTCTGTTGAACAATCGGACATTAAACAGATATTAAATAGAATGTATTTATAATTATAAATTATAAAATAAATATAACAATAATAAAAATTTGGAAGTGAGACAATTGAAATAATAATCCTAAGAACAATCATTTTAACACTCGATCTCGTGCTATACTATATACGAAATTCGGTTCGGATAGCTTAAGCATTTCTTTATGTATTACCATACGCATTTCATTCAACGACATCGCAACAGTTCCTCCCGCCGTATACCGACAGGTCGTATTTGCATTTTATTTTATTTAATATATTTAATTTTCGTAATTTCAGGTAAGTTTTATATGTCGCTGTGTGCATTATATGTTATTAAATGTATTTTTTTATATGTCTAATAAAGAATAGTCAACAAAATTGAAGGATTTAATTTCTATATAAATCGATTGTATAGGTTGGCTGGCTGGCTCCATCGTTTAGTTTTGTATTCGGTGACACTCGTCAGTCTAAAAAATTTGGTTGTCGAAAGGTGTAACCGATTAATAGATAGTTTTTTATAAAGTGGCGATCACGACCAAGGCTGAATAGATTAAATAAAAAATAATTCTTTGCAGAGAGGCAATCGCAACCAAAACGAAAATTATTTACTATAAATTCTGGCTAAGACCACGAGAAAATAAAATTTAGGTAGGTCCATACAATGTACTTCATATATTATAGAGTGGCTAAAACCACAAGAGGATAAAAGTTTAGATAAGTCCATACAATACTAAATATTATATATATATATATATATATATATATATATATATATACAGGGGCGGATGGGTAATACGGGTTCATCGGGTAAAACCCGGTGCGCCGCCGCTGTTTGGCGCCGCTTCTTCGTCGTGAATCAAGAAAAAAACATTCCAAGTTTTGCTGAAGATGTGATACTACCATACCAAAACATTATTGCATTATGTAGTATTACGAATAAAAAATCAGAAGTAAAACCGTCTCAACCGGCGCCGCCGCGCCAACAGTCCAGTTTAGTTTAGTGTTCAGCGTTCGTCCACGCCACTGCATTCTTTTTAGATGAAAGTCACACAAACGTTCGGTATTTACTACAAAATGAAAGTTTAAATTTATTTAATTCAGACGAGATGTTTTTAAAAGAATCATTCGTATCGTATCGTATCGTATGATATTGATTTATAGATCGAGTTCTAAACGGGAAAGCCAGTCTAAACTTCCGCCGTGCAGATGATGTACACCTTAAACCGTAATCCCATTTTCCGAGTATACTTCGCATTCTTCGACGATGTGTTTTATTGTTTGCATGGTATGTCCGCAACAGCAACTAGCCGAGTCAGAAATACTCCACTTCTGCAGGAGGTGA
The DNA here is from genome assembly GCA_032883995.1 of Coronaproctus castanopsis. Classification (NCBI taxonomy): domain Eukaryota; kingdom Metazoa; phylum Arthropoda; class Insecta; order Hemiptera; family Monophlebidae; genus Coronaproctus; species Coronaproctus castanopsis. The sequence continues at coordinate 112,239,336 of CM065053.1, forward strand.
CCGCATCTACCATGACCAGTTCGGATTCTGTTCAAGAGTCGGTTGCTGAGATAATACGCATTACATCGTTAAGCTGAATTTCCGCACATCTGCTCATCCACACCGAGGCGAGCAAAATTCCGCGGCCGCATAAACTAATGATAAAGCGGATATGCGCAGTCTTAGCTGTTGATCCCCACGACGTACCAGCTAATCTTCTTATGATATTTACGCGTGTTCTAATTTTCTGACTTAGGTTAGTGAGGTGTGTTTTGTACGTGAGCGAACGATCTAACGTTATTCCTAGATATTTTGTATTCTTCGTGTTATTAGTTGCGTTCCATCCATTGTCAGATTTAGTTGTGTATTTACTAGCCTATTATTAAGGTGGAATAGGGCAACTTCAGTTTTGTTCGGATTTAGTCGTAAATTACATTTTCCCATATATGCACTTATTATGTTTAATTCCGTCTGTAACTTCCTTTGACATTCGGCAATATTGTTATCTTGCACTGCAATTGCAATATCATCAGCGTATTGAAATACGGTACTATTCAGTATGATTGGAAAATCTTGAAGATATACATTAAAAAACAGTTGTGCCAAAATGGAACCTTGAGGTAAACCATTGTTTATTCTTCGCAATCTGCTACTTTTATCCCCGAGGAAGACGCGAACGAAACGATCAGCCAACATTCTGTTTAGTAAATTTATAATTTTGGAACAAGATATTAATTTTGACAATTTAATCAACAAAATATGCCTCAAAGCTGTATCCTATGCGCTGTAAGGTCTAGGAAAACAACCGCTATTTTTAGGTTTTTCTGGAAACCATTTTCGATAAATTGTGTTAATTCAGCTACTTGATCAACACAAGATCTGTTAGTACTAAAACCAGCTTGCTCGACAGGCAGGTATTTTTCGATTTCTGTGGATATTCTGTTGAATATAATTCGTTCAAAAATTTTATACGGGATAGATAGTAGAGATATCGGTCGATATTCCGCCTGGTCGTTCCCATTTTTTCCTGACTTTTTAATAGCAATTACCTTTGCTTTTTTGAAATCCCTGGGCAATTGGCCGCCATCTAATATTTCATTATAAATAGCGATAATTCATCTTTTTGCTGTTTCTCCCAAATTCTTCATAAATTCTGGGTAAATTACGTCTAGGCCAGCGGCCTTACCATTCTTGGTGGATTTTAATGCCGATTCTAACTCATTAATTTCAATATTTTTTGAAAAGATATTATGCGGTGTTAGGATTCTTTTGAGGTTATGCAGTTGTTTCTTAATTTCTGAGGATACTTCCTTATCCATTTTGTATTTACTTAATTTTAGGAGTCTTGTAGCTATTCTATTAGGTTTTAATTGCGCCTGAATTTTACGCGTGTTTACCGGACCTGTCCCTAATCTTCTAAGAAGATTACATGCCTTCCGACTACTATGTGTGAAATCGATGTTTTCAACTGTATTGATCCATTTTTGTCGTCTTTCGCTATTCAGTTTTGTAAGTAGCATTTCTGACGTCTCCTTTTCTTGTGTATGTCTAAACTTGTGCAGTAACTGTTCGCATTCAGCTGACCAACCTGGAATATACTGTTTCCTAAAACCACGAGGTATACTATATCTGGCTGCATCTTTAACTGCACGGATGAATGAGTTGTAGTTTTTAAGAGAGGGTGTAATATTTTGTAGCGCATTTTCGATGTGATTCCTGAAATTATAGCAGTTGGCCTTCTTGAAATTCCATCGTTTTTTTAGAACTGAGTTTATCACTGGTATGCCAGGTGAGATTATTAACATAACTGGCCGATGTTGGCTGTGTGGAAAAATCCTTTGAGGTTTATCAATACAGTCTACCGTGTCGTTTGTAGAAACAATAGACAAATCTGGTGTATATGTCTTGTTCCATCTTGTGGATCTAAAAGTTCCATTGACTTTTGCATTATAGATCAGTTCCATATTGTTTAATTCTATCCAATTATTAAGCATCTTTCCGTTCTCATCTTCATCGGCGTATCCCCAGTTTGTTGAGTGGCTATTGTAATCACCAATATAGATCGAAGGATGTTTAAATATTGGAAGTACTTTGGTTTTCCACTTAACATTAGGGGGTTTATAAACATTCGTTATAGTCGTGTTCGATATTTTAATTACTATGAAAAATATGTTATTCTGATCTGATGTTTGAATTATCCTCGTGATTGATTGAAGATCATTACGGACGTATGTTGCTATACCATATTTTCTATGTGGGATATGTGCAGCTATTTTAAAACCGACCAAATTTCCTCTTCGCGTTATATTTTCATCAGAGATGGTATGAGTTTCTTGCAACGTAATTATATCTATATTGTGTTCTTTTTTTTTTTTTTTTTTTTACGAGTAGTTATTGCCTATAAGGCTATTACTCGAAATATGAATTAATTATATATTATTACACAGTTTCGAATTTATTATGAAGTTGGTGAGAAGGAGGAGGTTGTTTACATTCGGTATATTTTTCTTCAGCTGATTGCACCGATATTGACCAAATTTCGGGCAGATAACCACGATATGGTAGACTGTTAATGAAGTACAGCAGAATTCGCATATTGGTGGTGGTTGGGCACTCAGTAGATAGGAGTGCGTACTCAGCGTGTGACCAATATACACTCGGTTGACGGCTGTTTCCAACCTCGGTGAACAAATTTTACCAATCTTTGATGGCCAGGTTGTTAAATCCTTCTTTATATTTCCAAGTTTACTCGGTCGAGAATGGAATGACCGATTCCATGCGTCCAGAATTTTCTGGCAATAATATTTTGCATTGTCTTCTTCCAGTACTGTCGGCAGGTAAGCTTGGGTAGGCCGTTGTGCAGCACGGTGTACCTCATCGTGGCCTATTATCCCTCGATGACTTGGAACCCAGACAAAAGTGATGCCGGTATTAAGTTCACTTAATTTGTAAGCACTGTACCATATTTGGCCTACCATGGACACAGTAGAATTCCTCGCTTCAATGCATTGTAACGCCATGGCTGAGTCGGTCAGTATAACATACTGGCCAGCAGGTAATTCCGCAATTCGTAACAAACACTGGAGCAAGGCTATCATCTCAGCCGCTAGAACTGATGACATGGTCGGTAAACTGAAAGAATGGATCATGCTGCCGATTGAGAAGGCACCACCAACATATCGTGATGATTTTGATGCGTCGGTGAAGCAAACGACTGCGTTCGGTTGCTGTTGCAAGACAATCCTGAGTTTCCCATGGATTTCCACCATCGGTTTCATTTTAACATCTGTTGAAAATAAATCCCAACAGATATCCGGACTGAATTGGCTCCAAGGCGGTACAATAACCGGTATTCTACATAAGGTATTGCGTAGTGTCTTTAATGGGTTTTGGATTTGGAGCTGCAGTAGCAGATTTTGTAAATGAATTCGATTTGGATGCTGCTGAAGACTAGCTACCTTCATTGCATACTTAATAGCAAGTATTTTTCTACGGTAACAGAGAGGCGGAGTACCGCTAAGATACTGGAGGCTAGCTGTTGGTGAGGTTGGGAATGCCTTCAACGCGATCCTAAGTCCAGAATTTTGTACCATATCAAGTATTTTTAGTAGCCGTTTGCTGGCGGATTAATATATAAACGAACCATAGTCTATTCTTGAAAGGATAAGAGCATTGTAAATCCGAAGTAATGTTGAACTTCTTGGACCAAAGGTCTTATTACTTATCATTTTCATTATATTGAGTAGTGGCTGACACTTTTGTCTAAGTGTCATTATATGATTACGCCAAGTCATTTTAGGATCTAAATGTAGACCAAGAAATTTATACGTCGTTGTACATTGTATAATGGAGTTACTAACGGTTAGATTTAATGAAATTTGGCTTCGTTTTTTGGTGAAAACCATGTACTTCGTCTTTTGGGGGGAGAACTCTAGACCAGTAGTTCTACTCCATTCGTGTAAATTATTTAGACACTTCTGTAACAGATTTTGAGCGTAAAGCACATCGTCTGTTAGTAGAGTTATATTGACATCGTCAGCAAATAACCTCGTTGAAATTGGTGCTGGGATATGATCTACAATCGTATTTACTAAAATCAAAAAACAGTACACACTCAATACACTGCCTTGGGGCACCCCATTTTCTAAATTAAAGTCTTGGGAATTTTTATTTCCTATTCGAACTTTGATCGAACGATTTGAAAGGAAATTCCTTATAAATTGAACTAATCGGCCTTTCAAGCCCATCTTCAGCAGTATTTAAATTACTTTGTAACGCCATGCTGTATCATATGCTTTATGTATATCGAAAAATATTGATATAAGGTAATGTTTCTGCCGGAAAGCTCTCAATATTTCCCGTTGCAGATTATACAATTGCGTGAGTGTGCTCCCATATCTGCGGAAACCTGTCTGATTTTCCGGTATCAATTCATTTCGTTCTAAATACCACATTAAACGACGTGCCACAAGTTTTTCCATCAACTTTCCTGCAGCGCAGGTAAGAGAGATTGGTCTATATGAAGATGGGTCGGTATGTTCTTTCTTATTTTTCAAAATAGGAATAATGACTGCTTTGCTCCATAGTCGGGGGTAACAGTTATCTGCCCAGATTTTATTAAAAATATTTAGAAGGTGTTTTTTCATAACCAGAGGCAGATTTTTAATGAATAGAGGGGAAATTCCATCCGGTCCTGGGGCAGAATTTTTAACTATTCTGTTGATCACTTCATTTAGTTCCTTTTCAGTGAAAAGTGAATTGAAGTCTTCATGGTTGTTTGAGTCTATTAGTAATGGTTTCTGCTCCTCTTTTGTTTTGTAAGAGAGAAAATACTTGTTACAATTTTTATTTGATGATACATCGGCAAAAAAATTTTCCAAAGATATTCGCTACCTCTTCCGGATCTTGAGTAAAACCTGTTGATTCTTTCAATGTTATTATTGGTGATGGTCTTCTGGTTCTATTTAAGATATTTATTTTATGCCACATTTGTGGAATGTTGGAGTTTGAATCAGTTTCGGAAATGAATTCCGCCCAGCTTTTCCGTTTATTTTGCCTTATAATTAGACGTGTGCGAGCTCTACAGAGTCGAAAGTTAGCTAAATCTGCATTCTGTCTTGTAGCACGAAATTTCTTTAAAGCATTGTTTCTGGTTTGGATAGCCACTTTTACTTCATGACACCACCAGGGGACATTGCGCATTGATATAAATGGGGACGTCTTTGGAACAGATTTTTCTGCCGCTTCAATTATGTGGTTATTAAAGTTATTAACCGCGGAATCGATGTCTGTGAGACTGGAATTGAAGGGTAAATTACATAGCTCACGGTACTTATCCCAATTAGCTTTTCTAGTAATCCAACCCTGAGGTTTATTTATTTTGTATTCCCTGTTTATGTTATTCATCTGTAAGCAAATTGGGTAGTGATCACTGTGACATAAGTCAGGATGGATTGACCATAGAAATTTTGAATAAACTTCATTCGTAGATAACGTTAAATCAATAGCCGATAGAGTTCCGTTAAAGGAGTTGAGTCTTGTCGGCTGTTTGTTATTAAGTAATGAAATGTGTAAATTTGCATGGAGCAGTTTTTCAAATATTTTCCCTTTCCTGTTTGTTTTATTGGATCCCCATAATGGACTGTGTGCGTTCATATCGCCAAGTAGGAGAAACGGTTTAGGCAACTTATCCGTGCAATACAATCTGTTTTGCTCTGGGATATACCTTCTACATTTAAGCTTAGTATTTTGAAATATCCTTTACTCATATATAAAGAGTTTTTAATGTCGTTATCATTGCGGGAGTCCTTAAAAGGACTATTTCTAAACTTTCCAATATGAGCATCTGTTATTCTCAACATCTAGGAGGTAGAGTTAGCCGATCAACAATTGTTGTCGTTTCCAGGAGCACCGCGTGGAGGTCTCTACCAAAAGAATCATTGATGTAATTAGACTCATTGAAAAATGTTTTGGAAAATGTGGTCTTAGCTATACGAGTAAAAGAAACGAAGCAGCATACCTGCTTAATCACTCAGAATTGGAACATAGTGTTGCTTTGAAAATACTTTTACTATTAATAAAATATGATTCTACGTTAAATTTACATCTGACTAATGCTATTGCTGAAAGTAAGAAAGCCCACAACGATGGTAACAAAAAAAAAAATTAATTTTCTAACTTTCCTTTCAATAACTACCTTGAATTACGTAATTGAAGCAATTAGAACTCTTATGCAGAAGGTAATTAGTGCCGAAGTCAACGAAGCTGGTATGTACTCGATACAGTTGGACACTACTCAGGACATATCTGTCAAGAATCAGTGTGCCATTATAGTTCGATATGTAAAAAACACAATTGTTTACGAAGGACTTTTAGATGTCGTTCAGTGCACTTCATCAACTGGTCAAAGTATTCTCGAGTTATTAAAAAACGTGATCTTGCAAATGGAATTGATGTAAAAAATGTGTAGGTAATTCGACAGATGGAGCTGCAAACATGCAAGGTCATTACAATGGCTTTACTGTTTGGTTGAAAAATTGAAACATTGTCGATACATGTTTGGTGTTATGCACATGTATTAAATCTATTCACTTCAGATATCACAAAAGCGTCTTTAGCTGCTATTTTTGAATGATATTGCGGTATTTTTTTGAGAATCGTACCAAAGAATGGATATTTTGAGAAACGTTACTGAAAACTGTCAGAAAACATTGTCCAGAATAAACGGTACTAGGTGGAACAGTAAACATACAATATTAGGAAAAGTTTTTGGTGAATTTGGAAACTCTGAAAATGCTTTATATATTCCGTTAGTTGAAGCGCTCTTCCAATTTGCCAATGACAAGGACAATACTTCCATAGCTCGTGATAGAGCGAATAGTTACCTTCAAAAATTGTTAAAATTTGAAACAATCGTGACCGCTCATACTTATCTTCGAATTTTTGAAATTTCAACTCCATTATCTATGTACTTCCAGAGTTCAGGACTTGATTTCATGAAATGCAATGATTTTGTTCGGCATTTTAAAGAGAAAATTTCTGCGCTCAGTCGAGATTACAAGAAAGTTCAGAACATTTCGAAAAAATTTGCTGAAAGCATGAATGTAACGTTTGAGGAAAAAAACTTTGATGCGGACATTTCTGTGGAGACAGAATTTCCGGTAAAAAGAATTCCAAAAAGAAAAACACAAGGATGAAGTTACGAAATGGAGACTCACAACTCAGTATTGGATACTGCGGTGGCAAAAGTAAACGAACGTTTTCATGAGGAAATGTACCGAAGCTTCGCTTATTTAGATCCGAGGAACTTCCAAGAAATTAGTGAAGAAACATTACCTCTTAACGGGTTTAAAAAATTGAGTGAATTACTCACCAAATTTGACAGCGAAGCGACTCTTCAAAATTTGAAAAAAGAATTGATCCATTTTGCTCCAAATGGGAAAAATTGTTTAAAAAGTCTCACATATATACGTTACGAAACAGACCGGACGAATAAAGAAGAAGAAGACGAATCGAAATCGAACACCGAAGATTTTAAACCTGAAGTATGCGGTTCTCGTTCTTCCAAATCTTACTGCAAAAATTGCATATTGCGCTGTTGGAGTATTTAGAAAAATATAGCCTGTGATTTCTACATCCTATAGGTTCGGCGTATAAATATTTCGCTACACAATCCGTTACCCAAATTGCTTGTGGAAGGAGCTTTTTAAAACTTCGGTTTATCAAGAACCGATTACGTAGCACAACGTCGCAGGAGTTACTTTCTAGCTTCATGCTTATGTCTGTCGAGAAAGACATTCCTGAAAAAATCAGTAACGATCAAATTACTGATTTAACCGCAGCAAAATCGAAACTTTTTACGGAAAAATTCATTTTTTTTAAATAAGTATTTTTATTCTTTGTTTGTTCTTTAATTTTAAACTAAACAGTTGACGTTCTTTTTTCAAGTGCCGTTTGTATTTTTTAAGTAATTCAATCATACATTGGAAAAAAATGGGTACAAGCCAAGGTTTTTATTGTTTTGTTTTTACTTTTTAATGTTGACTTAAAATCCGAATTTATCCGTCATTTTTTTTAATTGTAAACTAAAATCCAAAATATTTTTGCATTACTATTATTTTTTTTAAAAAGTTTTTTTCCCAAATTATAGGTAATAGATAATTATTAATTTGTATTTCATGTGTTTTTTATTGTTTGTTATATTTTCAAATAAATAAAAAAAAATTTTGGAAGGAAAAATCACGAAACCCCCCCAGAAATTTTTTAAGTACGTCCCGAAAACTGGCGCCAGTATGCTCTTTACCCGGTTGACTGATTTTGAGCCCATCCGCCCCTGTATATATATATATATATATATATATATATCAGTAGCATAGCGTGAATTTCGAAATATGGGAAGCGCCATAATTAAGCATTTTTTATACGCGTCTAAAAATAGATATGTAAAATGCGGTTAAATACATAATAGAAATAAAACTTATGAAATACGATATACGCTAAAATTAACAGAATGCCTCATTTTTTTAAGAATTAATTCTATTCTTCTATTCTTCTTAATTTATCTCTTACATCATCCTAAAAGGATGGACGTGTTCTGTTTGATAGCAATCCTTATTCAGCACTAAGAAGAGCTAACGAAGATAATTGCTCTCGACCTTGTGTATTTCTAAAATATGTTTTTATTCGTTTCAATACTGAGAACGATTTTTCTACAGATGAAGTGGTTGCTGAAATTGTGATTATTAAATGAGAAAGCTTGTACACTTCTGGAAAAACATCTGTTACATCTGAAGCGGTCAAATATTGAAACAGATCTAGCACAGTGTCTTTATGCATGTCCGAATCTTTATATATAACAGAAAGTTCACTTTTAAAACTTGCAAAATCGAAAAAGTTTTCATAATTCTGTTTCAAATTTAAAAATCTTCTTCCGGAAAGATTTTTTTGAAAATTTTTTTCCTATATGACAGATTTTTGTTTTCCCCCAGAAATCTAATCAAGTATTATTCTTTTTTTTTTGGTGGAAATCTTAGCTAATGATTTTTCTTCATTAAAACAATTGTTAATTAACTGTTGCCAAATATGATCAAAGTTTTCGCGGAATTCTAAAAGGTAATCGCGAAATGATTCGATTTTTTTGAAACAAAAAATATATCACTATCAAAACCGTGCGGTCGTTGTGTTCAGTGTCAAAGTTAAGCGCGTCTTCTCTCTCTTAACCGTTCGTATAGTCGGCGTTTATCTCTCTCCATTGGTTGTCGCTTTCGCGTCGGTTATCGGTAGTTCGTAATCTCCACGTGTAATTCTATTCTCCGTCTTCGGCATGCATATCGCGTGTCCTCGTCGTGTCTATCGCGCATTCTCGGCCGTGGGTTTTACCCCGTTGCGGCAACGTTTGATCAGTTTCGTTGTTTCGCGTTACGTTATCACACATCCGACTATACGTTGTTTTGTGTGGTAAGTCAAACTAAACTATCTCCAATCTAGTATTCCCGCCCTCTATGGCGACCTGTTGCTTGCCGTTAATATGACTTCATCTCTCACTCTCCCCACCATGACACCTAATAAAGTTTCTTGTTCAAATGTTACCAAAAAAGTCCCACCACTTACTTCGTTTAATCATCCCAAAGACGAACAGGGCTTAATCTTTCAGTCGTTGAAAGATTACACACTTCGTGATCATTTAATGGCCATTAAGGACTTAGTCCAAGGCTCGGACAAAATCCTAGCCGCTTCTAAAGTTAACAATAATAAAATAATTATTTTTCTTAAAACTGAAAGTCTAGTCAGCTCACTTATGTCTACGCACGGCGGCTTCTCGATCGGTTCTACCTTCATCCAGTGCTGTCGTCTTAAACAACCAGCGAAAATAATTATATTTTCCAATTTATCTCCGGTTATCCCAAACAATGTATTAAGTAAATATTTAACTAAAGGTCTAAAAATCAAACTGTTATCCGATATCTCCATACTACGAATGAATCCCTCCGATGACCTATTTGGTCACATCGTAAGTTGGCGTCGCCAAATCTATACCGAGGGAAACTTTGATACTACCACCCTCCCCAAATCTTTCGAGCTTTCTTATAACGAACGCAACTACAGAATATTTATCTCACCTGACGAACATACTTGTCTTTCATTTGGATCCAAGGGACACCGAATCGAAGAATGTTCACCTGTATCTCTCGCAAAAAAACCTTCGTTAGATCCAGTAAACAATGATCATGTAGAAAAGATCCCTTCTGTAGTTCTAAAAGAGGACAACAACCTGCAGCCGATAATACCATCAACCCCATCAGTTTGTCCCATTTTGAAAATAAAAAAAGGCAATTATCCGACACCTCGAACGCATTCGAGTCCAATAATCTGATCAAACTAGAAGCCAGCATTCTCACCTTCATCTATCAAAAAGAAAAGGAAAAAAGGCTCAACGGTTCAACCCCTTGCTGTTCTCAGATCGAATCGGACCTAAATCTTTCTGATGATAATTTAGAACTGAAGCAAAATTCAGCTACTTCAATTAAAAACCTTCTAAAACCCGTTGAACATACTATTAATGAAAAATTTACCTCTAAACAATATCCTATCTCATTTTCCAACTTCTCTCTATTAATGGACTTAGTCAAGGGTAAACATATTGCAGATATTAACCAAACTCTCGCAGACTTTAAAATATCTCCATCTGACTTACTACAAATATTAAACGAAAATCACTCTTCACTATCAGAAAGGTCGATCCAGATTCACTAAACTTGAACAAAAACTCAAGGACATTATCAGTTTCTCTTCCTAACTCGCAACTACAAATAATTTCGCTCCATCGTTTTTATCATTAATTATGAACAACAATAGTCGTGAAACCATACTTTCCAGGAATTGCAACGGCATTTTGAAACATTACGGAGACTTCAAAAATTCTCTCTCATCAGTACACCCCCGTCTCTAATATGTCTACAGGAAACTCATTTGAAGTCAAACAATAATTTCAGTATCCAAAATTATAATATTCTTTCACACTCTCGTCTATCGGCTAGGTATGCATCAGGCGGGGTTCTTCTAGCGGTAAAATGAAATATTCATTTAAAGCAAATCTAAATTCAGACCAGCATAGAAATTGTTGCCGTAAAAGTATTTCTCTCCACTCCACTCACCATAGCATCAATTTATTTACCCCCCTAATCAAGAAATCAATCCCAGACCTTGTAAACATCATATCTTCGCTCACGCGACCGTTTTTGTTATGCGGAGACTTCAATGCTCACTCCCCCCCTCATGGAGTGGTAATAAACACAACACGAAAGGCCGAATTTTAGAAGACCTGATGTCGTCATATAATCTTGGTGTTATGTGCATATCTGAACCAACCCACTACAATTTCTCATCAAAATCTTGGTCTACCTTGGACATAATTATACTTTCTCCTGATCTTGCCGGTGAAATTCATCTCTTCGACGAACACTCTGATTTGTCTGGCAGCGATCATCGTCCTACTATTCTTTTTCGGACAAATAACTTATACTGTCCATCTCCACCACAAAAGAAAAGGTATAATTATCACAGAGCTGATTGGAATGCATTCCATAATTATATAGCCGCAGTCATCCGATCAATTAATATAGACAGATCGGAATCGGACAATTACATGCAAATGTTCATAAATAAACTTGTTTCTCATGCTAACCTTTATTATCCCGAAGTAAAGAAACGTGTTAATTCGATTCCATGGTGGTCCGCTGAATGCACTTCTGCAATAAGGAAAAGGCGCAAATCATTAAAACAACTGAAGGCACATCCTACACTGGAAAATCACATCACGATCCAAAAGTTACGAGCCCAAACACGTTCCACTCTAAAACAAGTGAAACGTAAATGCTGGCAAGATTTCGTAAAGTCATTTAATCTTGAAACTTCAGCTGCAATAGTCTGGAAGAAAATTAATAGTATCAATTAGAAAACCACCACCAATACCACTTTCCTGTATCCTTATAGATAACAAACGCATACATTACATAGACTCAATCTTCTCCGCATTTGCACGCTCTTTGATCACTCAGGCTACTAATCATCGCGCCTACGCTAGTGAAAAGAGCAGTCGTAATTTAGATTTCGATTTTTCTTCTTCAGACGATGAACCCTATAATAGTTCATATCACAATTAGTGAACTTAAACGCGCAATCCATAATATGAAATCATCATCACCAGGCCCAGATGGAGTCCATATCTTGATGCTCCAAAGAGCCTCAAATACTGCAATCAACCTTCTGTTAAATGCATTTAATAGCATATGGACATCTCACTCTTTTCCAAAAATCTGGAAAATTGCTGATATTGTACCGATTTTGAAGCCTAACAAAAATCCTATGCTGATTAATAATTACCGCCTCATCTCATTAACATCTGTTATTTGTAAAATTTTTGAAAGAATTATTAACAACCGTCTCCTCTGGGTTCTCGAGTCTAGACAACTGTTAACCAGCGTTCAGTGCGGATTCAGACCTGGAAGATCTACAGTCGACCAACTTATGTTCCTAAAGAATTATATACAAAGTTCCTTCATTAATAAACACCACGTTTTAGCCGTCTTCTTTGATTTGGTAAAGGCCTTCGACCGGATTCCTGTATACAAGGTTTTATCTACCCTTCGAAACTGGAATATTCGCGGACGTCTTGCTATCTTCATTCAGAACTTCCTTACTGAGCGTCAATTTCGCGTTAGATTAAACGATACGATGTCATCGTTTTATAACCTGTCCACAGGGCTTCCTCAAGGATCAGTTTTAAGTCCTACATTATTTAATATAGCCTTTAATGACATTGTAAATGAGATTGCACCACCAGTCAAACTGCTTATGCCGATGACCTTGCAATATTTATATAGGTTCCTTATATCAGGCTTGGTGAAGACTCCTTACAAGATGCTATAAATAAGCTGACTTCCTGGTCCCTAAAACATGGAATGGAATTTTCTCCTTCTAAAACTTCCGCAGTTCACTTTTGTCGAATACGAAACTGCCAACATGGACTTAATGTTTACTTGATTGGCATACGCATTAAATCTTCAAACGTCATTAAATATCTTGGGACAATTTTTGATAACATACTAACTTGGAAACCTCATGTAGCGCATATTAAATCGGAATGCGCTTCCAGACTTAACATTATCAAAATGCTCTCACACTCAACATTTGGATCAGACCGTTCAACTCTGTTAAAAATATACCATGCTGTTATAAAACCTAAAATTGACTACGGCGTCAAAATCTACAGTTCCGCTAGTAAAAAGGTCCTTTCACCCCCTAACACAATCCATCACATAGCAATCCGACTGGTCATCGGTGCGTTCCAACGACTCCAGTTTGCAGCATCATATGCGAAGCTGGAGAACTCCCTCTTGATCTACATAGGCAGCGTTCTCTACTTCTCTCCTTCATTCACTTCTCCTCAAAACCTAATCTTCCTTCCCATTCCTCAACCTTTGGAAATCTTCCCCCTCAGTTCTTACTTTTGCTAAACAAATAGAAAATATCCTGTCCTCTCTTCAAATCTACCTTCCCCCAGTTTTTCCTTCCTCCCTTAACATCATTCCTCCTTGGAGTGAGCACACTATTCCAATAGACCTCAGTCTCACCAAATTTTCAAGAATCATACTCCTAAACATGTAATAAAAGCAGCTTACCTAGAAATGATTTCATGGTACCCATCTCATAGCTTATACTTCACCGATGGCTCTAAAGACAAAACTGGAGTAGAGGGCGCTTTCGTTTCCTTCCAGGACTCTATAGTTCGTTTCTCCACTCCAACCCCATTAGTCATATGCCATCAAAATGGCGGTAATGGATATTTCAAACATTGTCGTTGAACAGTCGTTCTTAATATGCACGGACTCTTTTGTGTCATTACAATGCCTTAGAGATCTTCATGATCCTAAATTACACCCCCTGGCTAAAGAAATTGGCCATTTGATGATAACTTCTAGTAAACATGTAGTTCACACATGGATTCCATCGCATGTTGATATACAAGGAAATGATCAAGCGGATAGTGCAGCAAGAGAAGGCTCATTGCTTCAACCATTCCCGCTCCTGCCTACACCAATGAAAGATCTCCAGACTTTCATAAAATCTTCAGTGCGTAAATCATGGAACCTCCAGTGGTCTGCACTTCCACTCACCAACAAACTGCGATCAGTTTGAGGCACTACATGCCTCCGGATTCCATCTCACTCGGCAAACAGAAGAGATAATGTTGTACTTGCTCGTCTGCGCCTAGGTCATACTAATATAGCTATATCCTACAAAATCTTCCTCCTCCTCCTTGTTTAACCTGTAATGTCCTCATTTCTCCTTGAATGTGTGCAATTCAACTCCCAACGTTCTATCCTCGACAAACCGCTCAGGCTCCTAAACATTCTTTCCTACACGCAAGATGCTTCCAATAGTTTATTAAATTTTCTTAAATCCTCCAATTTATATAATCTAATTTAACAATCCGTACTTCCAATTTATTCTTCCAACTTTATACTAATTCTCACTAACCTTACGTTCTCTCCTTTTCCGTGCCTCTGGCCTAGGTGCAGTACATGGCACGTAAATCTACAGGTAAAAATAATGTCAAATAATTTTTTTTTAAGTAAATGAAATTGTGGAAATATGGGAGAAAATATCAGCAGAAAAAAGTTAAAATCCAAGTCTTCTAAATATGACATCAACCCACGCGCTGTACAAATTGTTTCTGAATCTCACATATCCGCATTTGCAATAAATCGTGCAAATAAATCTTTTAATTCCCTTTTATATTAATTTACTGTTTCCACTAATCTAGTATTGTAATTCCTGCGTGTTGACGAAAAATGGGAAATTGTTTTTTTAATTCAGTTTCTAGCACCGCAGTTCTCTTTGTGGATTTTGAAAAATAGTAACAAAATTCGAAAAAGAAATAAAAGTGATTTTACAGGGGTTTATGTAGCTAAAAGACTTAGAAAGAACTAAATTCAATTTACGAGCATAACAGTGAACGAAAACAGCTTGAGAATAGTTATTTTTAATTGGTGATTGAAGACAGTTTTGCTCACCAGCCGTTACTTCTGTGCCGTCATAAGTTTGAGCAATTATTTTTTTTTCACAATTAAAATCTTTTAAAGTTTTAGGAAGTTTTTCCGCTAAATACTGAGCACTTCGATCATTACTTACATTCTGAAAATGTAAAAACCTTTCTTCTATATTTACCAGTCTTTGTTACGTATTGAAGTACAGTTGATAATTGAGATTTTGTAGCAACATCTGTTACGTCATCCATTATAACTGATACAAGAAATGAATACATTTGATGAACTGAAAAATTATAAACGTTTTTATCGAGGACTGCAGTTTTAGACATTAAAATCTGAAATGAAATAAAAATTTTTCCGACAACACTGTCTCTGACGTCAATCATAAAACGACATAATTATTGTTATTTTGAACGTCTTTTTAATATTTTCATGTGGTTCATTTCATAATTTCAAAATTTTCTCGTATTCATTATTTTTACTATTATTATTGTTATGTATTATAAAATTTTAGACGTGTCCTATTTTTTAATTTTCTTGCGAATATTTCCGTAACATAACTTTTTCCCTGACATATTGTAAAACGCAGTTTAGTGATCGTCGATTTGCATATTTTTCATCGTTCGTCAAATATTTTCTATCCAAGGTAATTTAGGTTTTCGTACGGTACATGAATTTTCTACATTTTTTTTCTTACATCACTTACTCTTTAGTATAAACAAATCCGATTATGATTATTATATTTTATGATTATACAACTTCGCTTTAAAATAATTAGGTCGATATTTTCGAGAAATACAATGACGAATAAAATATATAATTAGACATATGATTAATTAAAACGGTTAATGATGAAAAAAATAAAAAAATAATTTGAAGTGCAAAAAAATAATTTATAAACACTCGCTCTTACTAGGAATCAAGTTTTAATTAAACAATGTTATGCGCATACTTTTAGTCGGTTTGTTTCAGTTTGGTTTTTTTTTCAATGTTGTAAACCAGTATGTTTTGACGATTTGTAAGCTAAATCTTTGTTTTATAGAATATCGAAAAGTGCAATTATCTTTAATTTATAATTTTATTCGTTTAAAATAGTATGTATTATAAGAAATTTTGATATCAACTTTATGACGCATTTATTCTAATAAATTCTGGGAACGAGCACTGATTTTTTATAATTTATAAAGTTATAAAGCTGGTTTTATTTAGGTTTGAAAAGTTTGGATGATAGTGATCATTTAAAAAATTTCATTTTGCTTCGACATTTTTCGCAGGCACTTCTGGATTGGCGGTGTGTTATCTGTATGAAATTCTCAAAATAATATATATATATATATATATATATATGTAATATAGCGGTTGGGTCTCATTTTTAAACGTGGATCGTGCATGTGGGAATCAATACATAACATCGCACTAGCCGTAGAATCTTTCTAGATATACCAGATTTTTCATATTTAACCAGGTTTTCCTTGCTTTTTCTATGCGTGATCTATCTCGATCGATTGTTCGGTTTTCTCATGATACCATACTCTTAGATTTTGAAATTTACGAGTATCGCTTTTTCTATGTATTGTTTTACTTACATTTATTTCAAGACCATATCTACGCGGACTCGATCAACCATTTCTTGTAACTTATCAATGTTATCCGAGATTAACACTGGATCGTCCGCACAAATTAATTGTACACGTTTACCCCCTTGAGTACCAGGCTTGGGTTGAACCACTAGTTTTCTCTGAAAACGAAATAGTATTCTTCAAAAGAAGAACTTCGAGACATTGTAAGAAAATTAAAATATATAAGTGAACATTAAAATAAGTTTATTATCGGTAAGTTAAATAACTATCAACGAAAGTAAACTGAAGTAAGTTTTGAAAATTTGACTAGAATAGATTAAACGGGAAGAGCTACAATATCGGGTAAAGTAAATGATGAATTTACCAATGGAATATGCTCGTTGAATTAAACAATGGCACTGACGGCACATAGAAGAATTTCTATGAATTGGAAAATAGTGGAAACAAACTTCACTATCAATATCATCGTGATTTCACAAAGAATAAATGGAGAATGATACTTACGATTAGTTAAAATTATGTTCATATCCGAGTGAATAACGATAGGAATTTAATATAAAAAATCTTTATTAAAAATGATCGTCTTATGGTTTCACGATTTCTACAAATTAGAGGAGAGGTTCTCAACAGCGACGGTTACACGTTGACTTATACGTGTCGGTGTATGTGTGTTTGAGTGAGCCGCAATATTTCGTCGATATTTCGAATTGACAAAATACGTGCTTGACGAAGTTTATTTTTTTTCACGGAAACGTTTGGTATTTCGTTAAGATTAAAATTTAAGATTTACTTAAATGATATATATGAATAATTTACAAACCACAAAATTTCATTAACGCTATTTAATGTTTCTTTAAATTCAAAATTGATTACTTAAACGAGCGTAAAAGTCAAATTAATGGTCATTTATATAACAGTAGCGAAGAGCTTGCACTTTGATAATATAATAGAAGTTACGTTTTAATGTTATATCTTAATTTCTGGTTGCCGTAGTTTGTGTTTTTGTTCATTGACCTTCACTTTATATTTTGATTTTATTTTTCGGTTTATTTATTTTTTAATAGTTTTAGGCTATTGTCTTTCGGAACAAAACAAATTAAATTTTTGATTATCCTGTATGCCCAGGTTGTCATAGGCCCTCTCAAGGTCAAAGAGAATATAAATGCTGCTTATTACTAAATGCGTTCCGAATTTCTGATTCTAGATGTACCAGATGATCAAGCGTCGATCGACCTTTCCGGAATCCACATTGGTATGGGCTAATTACCGAATTTGTTTCTAAATACGACATTAGTCTATTTGCTATCATTTTTTCCATAATTTTACATAACACACACGTTAAAGCTATGGGTCGATAACTGGTAGGTAAGTGTCCACTTTTGCCTGGCTTTAGTATTGGAATGACGATTGATGTGGACCAGATATCAGGGAAAGTCCGATCCACCCAGACTTTATTGTATATCTGCAATAACGCATTGACTGCAGTTTGTGGCAGATGTTTAACAAAGATAGCCGGTATATCATCCGGACCCGGGGATAAATTTTTCTTGAAGTGTTGCAAACTTTCCTGCAGTTCCATTAAAGTAAAAGTATCATTATACGAATCTGAAGTTCTATCATCTAAATTTATATTACGTCGTATGTTCTATCTTGAACTCCCGAAACGCCGCCGGATAGTTAAGATTAGTCGACTTGTCCGCAAAAGTAGTAGCAAGAATATTTGCAATCTCTCCGGGGAATGTAATTGCAGTGTCGCCAACTGATATCCATGGTATTGAGAAGCTTGTTTTGCATCCATTTAAGGCTCTTATCTTCATCCATATGTATTGATTGGATGTCTGCGGATCGATGGATTCTATAAATCTGTGCCAACTTTTCTGTTTTTCGGTCCGTATGATGTGTCATGCCTGCGCACGTATTTTTCTGAAGTTTTTTAGATCCTCTATTAGTCTTGTAGTTCGGAATTTAGCGAGCGCTTTTTTCCTATTCTTTACGGCTTGCTGAACAGTAAAGATAGGACATACTCAACTTACGCATGCATATATTTTCGAACACGACGAACCTCCAGAGTGCGAACTCTGTGATGAACCTGTAACCGTACACCACCTGTTATTGAAGTGCAACAAATATGTAAATTGCAGAGCACTGAATAACATATCCACAGATGACATGAAGGATGTTCTCCAGGACAATGTATATACAACACGTAAACTTGTACGAGTATCTTATTTGTACGAATTTAATGCCTTACATTTAATTAATTTAAACTAAGTGGCATAATCTTATTTGTACGAATTTAATGCTTTATATATAATTAATGTAAATTAAGTGGTCATAGCCGAAAGGCAATAAGTACTGCTATTAAACAAATAAATACAAAACAAATTAAAACTTTTCTTTGAATTTTGAAAAATTATACGAATTAATAAATTTACATTTAAATTATTTTATCGATAGTAAGTTTGTGATCATATTTTAGTTGTATGTAATAATTAAATTATTTTAAATTATCTATTCGATAAAGTAATTTATTCGGTGATTAATAATCTACGTACAGCGCACGCTGTGCTATAATGCATTAGTAATTTTTTATACGCGTCATTTTGCTATTCTTTTCGTGTCTTTATGGTTAGTCGTTGGTCGTGTTTAGTAATTTTATCTTTTTTCATAATTTGTTGCAATATTTAATTTTTTTAAAACAAAGTTTACGATATACTAAAACAAAAATGAGTCAGATTCGTTCAGTTATCTTTGCAATTACATTATTGTATTTCTTCATCTCGTTAACCGGTAATGGTATAAATTTTTTTCTCGTTTTCTATTTTTCGTTAAAAACTAACGAAAGTTAACTATGTTAAATTATTAAACGTAGTTGTATGAAATTATTGACATAAATTTATTAAATTTTGAAATGATTTAATTTTTTCAAATCTGTACGGTACTCGTTGTCCGTTGTCAGATGTGTTTAGGTAGTATCGTTAAAAATTTAAAACGAATTAAGCTCGGGAATATTAAAAGCGAAAAGCAAAATTATTCAACAAGCATTGTTTTGTCGAATGATTCAACCGTAAATGTGTAATCATCTTAAGTTCGCGAAATTCAGTTTTGTTCTTTCACATTTTTGAATCAAACACGTTTATATTTTGTAAATATATAACCTCGGTGGATGGAAATTTAAAAATTTTTCGGATTTTCCTATATATATTTTAAACATATTTCCCAGACTACAGATTCGAGAGTATTAACCGTAATATTTTATTAATAAAAATTTAGTTACATTTTGTCGCTTTCTGCGTTAAAAGTTTCAGTCACACGTTAATTTTTTCTCGCGAAATTTAATTTTTTCTGTATAAAATGACTCTGCTTTAATTATGAAAATAAATAATTTTTAGATCTTAAAACTTCGTATAGGTGTGAAAATGGAACTGAAACGGTTAACATTTTTACACGTATTACAAGGTTTTAAATTATTGCTCGTTTGAACTAGGTGCTATGCAATGTCAGAAAACGTGGAATAATAACGATGATTTTTTGAGTACAGCTATCAATAGGAGGTTTGCTTCTTGTCCACCGATTTTAGGAGATGAGGAATTGGAATATTGTTGCGTGAATTCCGATGCGGAAGCATATTGTTGTAGTTTATTGGCATATATGATCTATATGTAAGGAAAATCGAAAGAAGCGATAATTATTTTAGTTAAAATTAAAATTAAAACTTTAATTAAGATTTCCGGTTTTTCTCCACTCCAATGTATACTCGATGTTACGTGTTAATTATAATTGTATCTGATTATTGTTTCGTAGGATTATTTGAAATATGGTAAAATGGAATTTTAGATTTATATCGAACATAGTTGACAAATTTAAAATAATATTATTAAAAATTAAATGTTACGAGGGATTGATTTTAGAGTTTTCAAATTTATCTAAATTTAATAAGTCCGGAACTTCCGTTTCATATAAAATTTCGTAAAAATCATCGCGTAATAAACGTGTTAATTTCTATTGCTCGGTAATTATTTAATTTCAGTTGTATGCCGTTAATACCGTTTATAATCATTTTGTCGATAATTTCATCAGTCGTGTGCGGTATTTGTTGCTTTTTTGGCCTGTGCTGCTCGGTTTATAAGCGGCGTCCTGGAAGTATGTATGAATTTGTTACTTTTACAATTGACGCATTTTATTTTGATTTTTTAAACATGCTATTATTATTTTCACCCGTAATTGTAAAATTTTTTATTTTCCTAAATGTAACCAGATGTCGAATCTTATAAGTATTTTAAATAATCTATTTCGTTGCGTGATTAAAATGACTAATTTTATATCATTAATTTTTTTGTTTATCATGATATGAATTGATATGTGTACTTACTTCTTTGAATACGAACATTATATCTGAATTGTTTCTTTTTTTTCTCGTAGTTTGAACAATTTATATATACGGACAGTGTATCGGTGTGGTGAGTAGTTTATATACACTTTGTTTTGCATGAAAAATTAAAAACTGGAATAATGGTCTGATTCAGACATGTAAATTTACTCATCGGTATTAGCGAACAATTCTCACAGTTGGTAAAAAAACAATTCGTAATTAATTACACCCTTTTGACATTTTACTTATTCGTGTGTTTACAAACGTGAAAGGAGCGAAATTTCGTTGTAGCGTAGTGTGAGAGTCAACTTCCGACTTTCTCGGTTATATCGATAGTGTTGATTAATTAATATTTTATTCAAGAATATATTTTATTTCAAACATCGTTTAATAATTATTGTGTTAATAATTAATCTACGACAGAATATTGTAATTTTTATTATTTTAGTTTAAAAAATTATTCTCACGAATTGTTCCTCCAGAGACGGTTGTTTAAATCATGTTTCCCCGCATTTTGTTCCTACTTCCCGATGTATTGTTCATCATCCGTTTGTAAATTAATATTTTTTGTTGTTTTTTGACCGTTTTAAAATTTATTACATATTGTTTGAATTTATTCCTTATTTTAATTTAAATATTTATATTATTCATATTTTTAGCTTATTACTTTATTTGTTGATAAAGTACAGTTATAAAATAAGTAAAGGTAATAGAGATTTGTTCCTAACGAGAATTATGAGTGTCCGAACTGCAATAGAAATTGTAATCCGAAGGTGTCTGGTGAATTGCTTTGTTAGGCAGACGATGCTGTTCTTTTAGGTAATTCGCATTTCCCGAGCGTGATGCAGACGCTCGTACAGTCTGATGCGGACAAAATTTCAACTTGGTTAAATAGTAATCACTTAATCCTGAATACAATTAAAAAAAAAAAATACATTGTGCATACTAATCAAAAACAAAATATTTGGGACGGAC
Source organism: Coronaproctus castanopsis (assembly GCA_032883995.1). Classification (NCBI taxonomy): domain Eukaryota; kingdom Metazoa; phylum Arthropoda; class Insecta; order Hemiptera; family Monophlebidae; genus Coronaproctus; species Coronaproctus castanopsis. The sequence goes on from CM065053.1 coordinate 112,261,292, forward strand.
GAATTAAAAATTCATGTAAAAGATGGTAGCGCGATAAACGGGGTGGTGTTCCATATAAAATATCTCGGAATAGAATTACGGAATGCACATTTAGATTATTTGACCAAACAAAACAAAAAATAGAAAAATTAAATTAACTCTTCTCTTATTGTTTAACTCAACATTTCTCGAAAATCCATCTTCGCAGGCTGTATTTGAAATTCTATCAACCGTACTAAGCTATGGTATCTCGCTCATTAGGGCGGTGCAGCGAATTATCATATTCGGCCTTTAACAATTTTAAAAAACGCTGTCGACAAAATTTGGCAAAAAGATAACGATGAAGATTCTCTTCTAAATGTGCGGCAATTGTGTGAAGTTGAACGTTTATATTTTGTAAACGAAAATCGTAAGAGATTTGATATATATATATATATATATATATATATATATATATATATATATATATATATATAATTAACAAAACAAAATAAAATCAAAGTTAATCACTAAAAAATTTTTTTATTACACAAATACGTACACGAAGCTTTTCGACTATTAAGTCATTATAAGCTAATAGTCGAAAAGCTTCGTGTACGTATTTGTGTAATAAAAAAATTTTTTAGTGATTAACTTTGATTTTATTTTGTTTTGTTAATTCATAAAATCACTACTCTCCAATAAATCAACATGATATATATATATATATATATATATATATATATATATTCAAGCAGATATAACAAGATTATCAGCTGATGAGAGAGCGAATATTCCAAAATTCAATAAATTCCATTCCGGAATACAGGCTATGTATGCAGGAGACGTGCTATTTAATTCGCTACCCCCAATGTGGTAAAGGAATCGATTAAAAATTATAAACGACGACGAAAGTATTTGGTAGCGTATGTTTTTAATAAATAACCTACTTAAAATACAAGTTTAAATAGTTTACAACCGAATTGCTTCCTTTGTAACATTTTAATGTGCTAGTATATGTGGACGTGTGTGTGTGGTTAAAGTATAGAGAACCTATATGTGTTTTTATATTTATTTATTTATTTATTTATTTAATGAAGCCACACAACAGCTAACAGCCAATTATAGTGTAGGCTTATAAATAAAATAATACAATTAATAATTTTTTCTGAATTATAAAATTAAAAGTAAAAAAAAATAAAATACAAAAAAAAATACATCGAACACATTCACCAGCCTCACACCCATTAAACACAACAAAAAAAACTACACTCATTCACAAGTCTCACACTCATTAAAACATACATCATTCACACCCCATTCACACAATCTTACTCGAAATAAACGGATGAATAATCTTCAACAAATTAATAAATACAATATAAACCTTAACGTATATACTACATGTACATTAGTAAAGGAACACATATACCAAGCACACACCACATAATAACAATCTAGAACCATTGGAATAGACAACAGCGAGAGTCCTGTTCTCATCGCAAAATATGTTCGGGAAGCAACTTATTAAAGAAATATCTGTTATCAAAGTATATATCCATACAGGGAAATATGTTCAAAAAAGAATTATATAAGCGGAAAGCTGACGGCAACGGAGAACTTAAACCGAGGTTTGTTCGTGCACGCGGCTCACTAAAGAAACGATTCGATCGCCTATTTGATCTTGGTACAACGTAGGAGATGGTTGATGTTAAATACTCACTACTACCGTTGCATACATCATGAAGAAACCTTAATTTGGCTATTTTCCTTCTGTACTGTAAAGACCTCACATCCATTATATTTCTTAATATATCGTAATTCATATATTTAGGGTAAATACCTGATATACGGTAATATAGATATTTTAAAAATTTACACTGAACTTTGTCAATTAACCTAATGTATTTATTATAATACGGATCCCAAATAATTGAACAATATTCTAAAGGACTATGCACTAATGCATTATAAAGCGACAATAGCGTCCATGGATCTCTAAACACATATGAATTTCTATATATTATATACGTATACGAATATGGGAACATATGTGTGTAATGTACAGGTGTGTGAGAGAGTGAGTTCGGATGAATGAATGCAAATGGTTAGAATTTTTAAGTTTTAAGTGAATATTAGGAGGAAGCTTATTCTTATTTACGTGTATAAGTGTTTATACATGTATGCGTGTATATATATTTATTACTATTATTATTTTCGCGTTATAGCAATTCGGTTTTCGTCTTTATATATATATATATATATATACATTAAATGTATTAGATTATTTTGAAACAAAATCCGCTGCTAGCGCAACTTATGCGCATTAGCGGGCACTTACGTATATTATTAATGTTTTAATGCTTGTATATTCTGTAAATATTGATATACTTTATGTACATGTGAATGTTTATGGATTTTCTATGTTTACACTGCGGTAATACATGTGACAAGATTCGGAAGTATATCGTTTATTTATAATTATTTCTTCTACTTCCTTTCTCTTATTATTGTATTTCTTTCATTTTGATTTAGCGGGTATAACACTTTATTGCTATAAAAATAAAATTTGATTTGATTCTTATTCCTTTTCTTTCTTTCCTTTCCTACATTACTATAAGCAAATTTCACGTTTTCTCTAATCCGCTACAGATGGGATCGAAAAACTTTTCAAACGAAAAACCTCCGTTATAACGGTCGCTACAATTTTAGCCCATAAAACCGCCTAAAACCCATTGATCCTTATAGCTGTAAATGGGCACCTAAGTGGGCCGAAAAAACGTGTAAAGTGTTTCGACCACTGTCGGAGATTTGCGGCTTTTACTAAGTCGACTAAGGGCTTTTCAACGGTGATAACCGTTTTCCGTCATATAGTGTAATGGGCACGTCAGATGGGCTCAAAGTTGGGCTACAAAATTAACTTTTTTCCACTTAAACGCCTCTAAAAAGTCGGCTATTCCGTGTATCGCTGTCGGACCGGCCTTTTTTCAAACTAGATTAATACATCTATGAGACTCGTAGAAGATTAATTTTTCAAAGGTTCGACCTTTTAGGTTGTGGCGCGAGCGCGAAGTCGAAATTTTGATTTCGGAAATTCGCCCAAATTTCCAGAAATTTATAAATTCGGGCGTTTGAAAATTTTTTTCTCCCTTCAAATTTCTATCGTCCGATAGGTCGTCCGATCCTACATCTATTATGTATATACGGCTTTTACTTAGAAACATCCTCTAACGCCTTTACGCCCGGTCAAAGTGTAGTCGTTTTTCTAATGGCCGATGACATTTTTTTACCGAAATCCGGATAAAAAAATTTTCAGGCCCTAAATGAAAAATTTGGCCCGAGAAAAGTTTCTAAATGCTCCCGGCTACGTTTTAGTCTATTTGGTCGAAAGTTGTACGATCGAAATTTGAACATGTTAAATTGCTCGGAAAATGAGCTTTTTCGCCTATCCAAATGGTCTGGAAAAGTTTCCAGCTTTAAAGCCGGTTTCCTATTCATATTTCAGCCTTCAGCCAGATAACCTTTTTTACTAATAAATATATTAGCTTTAATCGGAACTTCATCTTAAAGTCGGTCGACGTACCGTACCCTCGCAGCAAAAGTTCAAAGTTCGATAGATTCTAGTCTTTTCTCGATTTTCAACATTTCCATCGCCTATAGCTCCGTTCCTACTAATGGTATACCATCAATGTACATAACCTTTTCTAAAGTACTGTTTAAGAGCTTTCTATCGATATATATGTCGCCCCACTCGGACAAAAGCTCACCTTGGAATTCCAGATTTAAGAGGTTTAGAATTTTGGAATTCCAATTTTAGGCCCTGTTTCGCCGTTTCGAAGCTTTCGGAAAAAATTTTTCGCAATTGCCCCACTTTCAATCGGTACCTATATGTAATACGTACTATATTAAATACGGGCGATAGTCGGCCGCGGGGCCATTGGGCCGGGAAATGAAGTTGAAAATGGTCGAAATGGAAAAGTGCCGATATTTCAGTAGGTATTTAAGGTAGAGTGTTCGTCTTTGGTAGTTAAGCTATTTAGGGGCGGCCCGGATATGGTTAAAATGTTAAAATTTTTCGAAATGCTCCCGTAAACCGGTCGATTAATGGCCTTTCGTGAAATTCGGTATATCGCCTTTAAATTATTTCTACGTTTCCGATCCAGGGGCTAAATTGAAAATTTGACAGTTTCAGGCGGCCGACAGGGTGGTGGAAAAATTGAAATTTTATTTTTTCGAAAACTCCACCTATAGAGATTAGACTACTCTAAAGTGTATTCGGCCATTTTTCAATCCGACCAATAGCCTGCGAGGAATTGATGTGGAAAGTTGGGAAATCGGCAACCCGGCTATTGCGGAGGCTGTATGAACTTTTAAACTATGCGGTTTATAATATGCGTACGAATATGTAAAATCTATCGTACGAAAGCGAAAAAATCCCCCCAAAAAACGAAAAAAATTTCAAACCCTCGATTTATGGTTTTAATGCTAATACGACTATAAGGAAATCAGTTTTACCCCTCCTATAAATCGGTTACGTTTAATTGTACAAAAAAAAATCGTATTACCTAATTAAATGTATGTTGGAAAGTAAACGAAATCGTCGTCGAAATTCGAAAATTTATTAAAGGCGGTGGGGGTGACCCATTAAAATTTCGATTTTGGAAAAATTTCGATAGAATCAATTTCAAAGATATTAAAATGACCAATACGAAACAGAAACCCGTTTTTCGTTACGATCGATAGTTGTCGAGCTACGAATTTTTGAAAATCGATGACGTGCCACCTATGGCGAGGTACAGCGAGCGACGTAAACATTTTTAAACGATTCCGATTTTATAAATTGTCATTACTATATAAGATCAATAGGATAAAGCGAAAAAACCACGAAAAAAATTTCAAAAAATTTCAAACCCAAAACCGAAAATTTTGATTTTTTCAAAATTTCGATTTTTTCGCAATAATTCGCGAACGATTCGAAATTTCGAAAATTTATTTAAACGAAAGTTATTTGTTATTAAAATACGCGTCTGATGATAGTATTGCCGTATTTTTATATCGAATAGTCGCCGAGAAAATTGGGCTTAAAGGGTTTCGGGGTTTTCGGCCCTTTTTGCGGCCCCTATGATAGATGGGGGGTTCGGGTTATGCTTAATAGAAAGTAGACGTGGAAATCTATAATTTATGTCATATTGTAAATATTTTAAAAATTAACCGGTAACGAGAAATCGCGAGTTGAAAATTTTATTTTCGATTTTTAAAAATTCTGCCGGCGATTTTTGGCCGGCCGATTCTACAATGTATTTAGCATGAGCAATGTTAATTATATACCTATATATCGTTATATACACAATACTTTTAGCATAGGCAATGTCAATTATCGAGTTGAAAATTTCATTTTCGATTTTGAAAAATTTTTCAACCGATTTTTGGTCGGCCAATACTACAATGTATTTAGCATGAGCAATGTTAATTATATACCTGTATATCGTTATATACACAATACTTTTAGCATAGGCAATGTCAATTATATATAGGTGTAGCAAGGACATTAAAAAGCGGATCAATCAAGCAAAGCAAGTATAGATGGTAGATATACTCCTGCTAGCTTTCAGGGTAGTATGACTAACATGTTCAGAAAAATTTAGTCTGTTATCCAAGACTACCCCGAGGTATCGAACATGTTTTGACCAACTGACAATGGTAGAGTTGACCTTAACTTAAGCAGGTAACGTGGGACGCCTGTAGGTGAAAAATATAGCCTCCGTTTTATCACAATTAATATCAATTTGCCATTTTTTATAATAACGCAAGGCACAATTTATTCCTGACTGTAATTTATTAGTTTGCTTTAGGTATATAAGATGTACAGAGAAGAGCTGTATCGTCTGCATAAAGAGCAGTCTCAAACATTTGGATAGCAATATAGATCTTAATATATCACAAATAGACAAAGTACCAGCCCCAAAAACAAAAAAAACCACCCCCATTTTTTAACTCAAGATTATTACCTATGAAGGCTTTAAATCAGCTATTAACTACCATCGACATCACACAATTTGAAATGAAAGCCCTAGCCAGTGGTGAGCTTAAACTCGTTACAATCTCATCTGATGACTATCGAATCCGAAATGCATTAAAACACATCTCGAGATTACCTGACTTAGACAAAAAAGAACTTGGTCCCATCAAATTCCATACCTATCGTTTATACGAGGATAAGTCATTTACTATTTTCATAAGAGGATTACACCATTTTACAAATTTGAATGAAACCACTAATGAGTTATTAGCAGCAGGTCACCATATACTTAATATAATTAATGTTGAAAATAATACAACTGTTATTAAACTGCCATTATTTAAGGTGGAAGTTAAAACTAGTTCAAATAACCGCGAAATATTTGATGTACAGACTCTCTGCCATTGTCGTGTCTCCGTAGAAATGCCTAAAAAAATTCCTAGCCTTCCTCAGAGTATTCGCTGTCAAGATTTAGGTCATACCAAAAATTATTGCACAAAAACTCCTAAGTGTATCAAATCTGGCGACTCCCACCTGTCACTTCCACAACACAACTCCACCAAAATTTTCAAACTGTAAATGTAATCATACAGCCAATTATAAAGGTTGTTCTTACTACCAGTCAAAAATTTCTCTTACAAAACCTGCTAAAAAATCACTGCTTGAGACGAATTAATAACAATCCAGTTTTACCATCTATTTTCAGACTTGTCAAATTTCAAGTATCTTATGCTTCTATGATAACTCCAAACATTTCAACTGCTACTACACCTACTCCTGCTGCTCCTCAATTTTCAAATGATACTAACAAATTTATGGAAATTTTTTAAAGACTTGAGGCCTCTCAACAAACTATTATTCAAAAACTAACAACTCTTCAAGAAAGAGTCTCATCTCTTGAAGATCTTTAAAAAGTACTACCAAAAATCCGCGTAAGAAAGGGAAAAATAACTCCTATCTGGCATCTTAAAATTGTATGCTGGAATGTGAATGGGCTACTCCTTGAGTCCTTCCTTCATATGCATAATATTGATGTGGCTCTACTTTCAGAAACACATCTTACCAGCTACATAAATCAACCTATATTTCATAACTACTAAGTCTACCTTGCTAACCACCCCAGTGGAATGGCAAGAGGGGGGCTGCGGTCGTTGTCAAGAATTCAATTAAGCATTATGCTAATGGTATCATATCCATAGAAATAAATAATCACACAGTTAATGTTGGTAATATTTACTGCCCTCCTCGTTGTCCTCCTTGTGAAGCTGATTATGATGCATTATTTAATTATCTGGGTAGTCATTGGATTCTTGGAGGAGACTTCAATGCCAAAAATCCAACATGGGATCAAGAATTTGCACTCTGCAAGCTAATCACAGACCTAGCGTTATAGATCTAATATTAGTCAAAGGTTTCAACAATATCACAATCCCTATTTCACTTTCATGTTTATCTTCCAATCACAATCCTATATTATCTTATATACTACTTGCTGACAAGAAAGATATACTAATGCCAACACATAATATGTTTCAATATAAAAATGCAGATTGGAATCGATTTAAAACTTTTATTCATAATAATATTAATCTAAGTGAAACTTTTTATAGTCCACCTGCAATTGGCAATTGACAATCTTACTCAATTAATTACACACAGTGCTAACCTTTTTATCGCAAAAATTTCAGTTGCTTCTTCAACTTTAAAACTAATCGGGTTCCATATTATATTATAAGAATCATTTCTCTTAAAAACTATTATAAAAGAATGGTACCTAAATACAAATTTATACATCGAACCATGGAAATTAAACAGATATATTCTTTTTTGCTGAAATTTTCGATTTTCTTATTAAATAATTGGAAAAATAAAAAATTAAACAATTTCTTATCTAAGCTAACTCTCAAAAATAATAGCCTCTGGAAAATCAGTATTTTAACTAAACAAACACAATTACTTCCCTCTTTAAAGGATCCCACAACTAGTCAACTGGTTTATAAATTAAATGACAAACTAGAATTGCTTGCTAACAATTTTTCAAAAATCAATAAACAAAACGACAAGTTAGCGCCAAGAACGCATCATTATAAAGTAAAGAAATTAAAAACAATTGCAGCTAACTCCACGGAGGTAACACATCTCACTACGCCTTCAGAAGTTAATAAACCCATTAAATCCTCGAAGAATAAGGCATCTTCTGGTGTGGAATTTCTGCAACAATGGTTAAAAACTTACCCCGTAAAGCGATTGTTTATTTAACCGAAATAATAAATAGTATTCTCATAAATTCTTACTTTCCGGTTAGATGGAAGACATCTAAAGTTATTATTCTACCTAAACCCGGGAAAGATATATCAAATATAAATAATATTCGTCCCGTTAGTTTATTAAGTACTTTAAGAAATTAACAGAAAAAGTTATACTTAGTCGGTTGTAAAAGTTTTCATCAGAAAACAATATCCTTGTAAATGAACAGTTTGGTTTTAGAACTAATCATTCTACAGTGTGCATCAAGTTGCAAGGATAGCTGACTTTATAACAGATAATTTTAACTTGAATAAACACACCGGATTATTATTAATAGATTTAGAAAAAGCGTTTGATAGGCTTGGCACGATGCTTTTTTATATCAAATGTTCCAATGCAATTATCCCACATATTTAATTAAAGTAACAAAATCGTATTTATATAATAGAGTTTTTTATTCTACCCATCACTCTATTAGCTCTTCAATGAGGTCCTATTACGCTGGTGTCCCGTAAGGTAGTGTGTTAGGTCCTTTCCTTTTCCTGCTCTTAATAAATAATTTACCTAATATACCTTATATTAAAACTGCTCTTTACACAGATGATTTAGCTTTGTATTGTGAATCATACAGACCTGATACAATTTAGAGCAGATTACAAAAGGCCGCCTTCACTCTCTGTAAGTACTATAAACGTTGGAAACTGAAACTGAACACCGAGAAAATGGAAGCCGTTCTTTTTCCCGAAGGCACCCATTGCCAGAAATGTAATTAACGGTCAAAGTATTAAATGGGTTAAAGAAGTTAAGTATTTAGGCGTCACTCTGGACTCGCGTTTGTCGTTCAATAATCATATTAATCGCACTATCGATATATAAAGCTATCCGAATTCTTTCACCTATGTTTCATCGAAGGTCCCACCTTACTGTCACAAATAAAAAACTACTACATACAAAGCTATTATTCGTCCCCGGTTAACATAGTTCCGTTTGGTGTTCAGTTTCTAACAGTACGTATTGTAAATTACAATTATTACAAAACCGTTGTCGCAGAATCTCAATGCCACCAGCTTTGCCAGGATTCGAGATTTCTCAACTAAACCTTGAGCTGGTATTTTTCTATATCAACAAGCTCGCTAAAAAATTTTATGAAAATTGTAAAATTCACGAAAATGAATTAATTAGGGTTATAGGGGACTATAATATGGCCAGCTTACGTAATATGCGCGTTACAAACATCGCCGACTAAAACAGCGATTTTTAATAGAATTATGTTATTTTATATATCTGTTTATTTATTTATTTATTAAGTAAATTAACTTTAATCAATTTTTTTTTAAATTTAATTTATGCTATTTATTCTTCTTTCTCTTTTTGTAGCAGGTTTTTTTCAAATTTTCCTGTATATTATCATCGTTGCTTTTATACCTTGTTATTGTTATAATTATTGTATTAGCTACTAAGGGTAATTCGGTGTATTTAGTATTGTTTACAATTTAATTTAAACAAATGATATTTCTATTTCTATATTAATACTGTTGTAGTTGTGTACAGAAGAACCGAAACAACAGCAACATCAACTTCACCGCCATATCAACCTGTTGCACAACAATTCATTGCACAACCATCCGTTCTTCCTTCATTCGCTGCACCTAAAGCTCATTTACCACCCGGCGCCTATCCGGTTTTCCCACAATTCACAGGTACTTACTATGGAACTTTCGAAAATATTTCTCAGAAGTAAGTTGTAAGTTTTTCGATTTGGTTTTATTTTTGAGACGGCCTTCGCATTAAAAATGATACGGCGATTTGTCGGTGCACCACCTCTAACAGTAATCAATGTCGCTATTATGTCATAACTTTTACTGTGTATTGTCCGCTGTTTAACGCATCTGGAATGATAGATATATATGTGTGCGTTGTGTGTATGTGCTTACGTGAGAAAAGAAAGAGATGTGCATATAGGTTAATTTTCAGCAAACTTTAAGGTTAAATTTGATCGATAGATTTTTACACGGTAGCTATAAATTTATTATTAATAAGCTTAGAGTGCTTAGAGTGATTTACATTCCGCGATAAAATTCGAATAGTCGATAAATGTTAATAATTTCATTTCTTTTTTTCTTTATATTTTTTTTTTAAAAAAAAAAAGAAGCATGACAAAAGTTATATTAAAATGTGATCTGTTCAGGAACATTTAGCATTACTGTGGTATTTTGCTTATAATAAAATCATCTCAGCAGAAGTTAATTTTCGTCGGTATCTTCTTAGCCTAATTCATGCAGTTTTGTTCGTTTTAATTATCGCGATGGATAACTGAATTCTTTTCGTACCATCTAGCCCGTGCTATTTTTCTAAGAATATTATTCTGCATTCGTTACATACTTTGTATGTTGGTCGGTTTAACGTAACCCACATTTGACATTCGTAGCTCCATATAGGTTCGATTACTTGATTATAAATTTACTAATTAACGAAAACGGTGCTTCTTTGGTTTTTCACCTAAAATCCTAAATCTAAGCACCGCAGCAATACATATAATGCAAAAACCAGCATTATCAAACAGGAACACCAACTGGGAAGCGTTCCAGCAGTTCGTCGAAATGAATATAGACTTAAAAGTCCATCTGAAAACCGCAAAGGAGATTGAAATAGCTGTAGAAAAGCTTACGAAGTGTATACAAAAATCTATACACTTAGCTACGCCTGGTGAGGAAAAGTAATATATTATCCAGAAGTGGTAAGGGATCAGATATCGGAAAAACGTAAACTAAGACGAATATGGCCGAATGATAGAAACCCTATTAAAAATATATCCTAAATAGAGCATGTCGGCAGTTATAACAATACAGCTACTAAACAGCTTCAAAATCATCTGTTACATGTGGAATGGAGAATCGCAGTTAATGAATCAAAGTCGAAACAGGTCCTGTTTACATTAAAAAAAGGAAAAACTTTGCCGATAAAACTGAATGGTCAGAAAATTCCGAAGTCAGGCGTTGCGATATATCTTGGATTACACTTCGACCAGCGGCTTACCTTTAAGGATCGTATTATTGAAAAATGGAAGCAATTAAACATTACATACCGCAACATGCATTGGTTAATGGATAAAAAGTCACCATTATCAATTGAAAATAAAGTATTACTTTATAAAACAATCTTAGAACCTGCGTGGACCTACGGTATTCAAATCTGGGGAGCAGCAAGCAATTCAAATTTAAAGTTTACACAAAGATTCCAGTCCAAAGTCCTGCGAGATATTTTAGTAGCATCAATGATGACATACACAAGGACATACGCATTTCAACTATGAAGGAAGTAATTGCAAACTTTGCAAGAAGACATTTTCATCGACTCAAAAACCACGTCAATCCGTTGGCAGTTGACCTCTCGCAGAATAGCATGCGATTCAGATGACTGAAGTGACTTAGCCAGTAGCCAGATTCAACTAGAATTCCGTCCGTAAATAATGATTTATAAAATTTAATATATTTAAACAACAAAATATAAACACGGAATGGCAGCCATTGGGAAGCGTTCCATCATAAGCTATATGTATAGCAGAAAAAATTTTCGCTTCGAATTTATCGGTTGTGTTATCGCGTTTTGTCTAAATCGCTTTTAATAGTTATTATTATCGTATTCATTTATCTATTATACGCACTCGTTGTAATTGGATTATTTCTTTTATCGTTCTTTCGTGATATCCTATACTATTTGACGTGTCTAGTAGATATATATGCCTACACTGCGGTCGCCGCCCCCCCTCGCCTATTCCGTCATCCGCGACAGATAACGCAACTCCGCTTATCAACAATGTACAATGCGCTGGAATAGCCCAAACTACTCAGCCGCATAACCAAACAATCGCATATTCCTCTATCGGTGAGTTCGTTCCGATTCTCACTTATGATTATAACGATAACAATATTGTAAATAATCAAAATCATTATCGTAATAATAATGAAAACTACGATGTCACTAACAATGAATTAACATCGGTGGTCGGAAATACACACGAGCACACTCTTACTTATGCATCGTTATCATCTCCGCGCAATATGTCACACGAACACACCAATACGAACGCTGTTCATAACGTACAATGTACCGAAAATGTAGCCATTTCAAATAAATACGAGCGAACGACGGATAAAATTATACCGCCCTTAAAAATTGTTTCTAATGCACCTAATAGCTGGCAGATATTCCACTGAGAAAGAGAAATAATTTCGCCTAACATTTCTCCAGAACCGGTCTATAAAAATGGAAACCGTTTTTGGCCGCTTTTAAAGGTCTCAGATGCCGACTCACAACCATCAAACAATGATAAACAAAATAACAAGATGGAAGGTACTCCTCAGGATACAAGTACGATGATAAACGAAAAAAAATCGTCCCCAAAGCCGCCACCTATAATAATTTACGGAGTTACCAATTATAAACAAATGGAAAACTTCATCTGCTCAGCATTAAAAAAAGAAGACTTTACCTGCCAAGCTCTGAATGAGGAAAAGGTGAAATTAAGAACAAATGACGCTGATAATTATAGAAAAATAATTATAGCTCTCAAGGAAAAAAAAAAGTCATATACCATACGTACCGACTGAAGCAAGAACGGGCCCACCGAATCGTAATTAAAAATATCCATCATACAGTATCGCCTGAGGATATTGAAAATGCCTTAAACCAGATAGGGTTTAAAGCGAGAAACATCATTAATATGAGAAACTTAAAAACCAAACAACCGCTTCCTATGTTCTTCGTGGACTTAGATCCCCGAGCTAACATTAAGGAAATATACAATGTACAATTTTTGTTGAACATGAAAATCGAACCTCCATACAAAAATAAAGCAATAATACAATGCACGAGATGCCAAGCATATGGGCATAGTAAATCTTACTGCGTACATTCATTTGTGTTAAGTGTGGAGGAATGCATCAAACAAATACGTGCAATAAACCGAAAAATACATCTGCCAAATGTGCACATTGCGAGGGCGATCACCCTGCAAATTACAAAGGGTGCACTACATATAAGGAACTACTAAAAAAATAACCTACCACAAATAAATAATAATGATAAACAACAAAATAATCTGTCTACCGAAATAAATTTCAATAAGCATCATTATACGCAAACCCCAACAGAAACGGAACGTACTTATTCATAAAATCTCCCTAAAAGGAGTAAATGCCGAATCAGAATCAAATAATAATAATAACCAGCTTACTGAGAATTCCTCTCGGAATTTAAAAATATGTTTAACCACTTAATACAGCAAAATAGCATGATAATTAACATGCTATCTACAGTATTAAACAAATTACTTTCCAAATGAATCAACTCTTAAGAATCGCAACGTGGAATGTCAATGACATGGCCCAACATCGCCATGAAATTGAATTATTCCTAACGAGCAATAAAATAGATATACTAATGGTATCCGAAACACACTTCACTAGTAACAGTTTTATTAAAATACCTGAGTACACTATTTATCACACAAACCATCCAGACGATAGAGCACATGGAGGGGCAGCTATCGTTATAAGAACGTCCATGAAATATCATATTATGAATAACTTCATAGAAGATTTTTTACAAGCTTGTACTGTCAAAATAAGCACCTCACTCGGTTTAATAACAATCTCTTCCGTATACTGCCCCCCCAAACACATGATCAGACAAGAACAGTTTCACAAATATTTTAAAACGCTGGGCAAAAAATTTATTTCAGGTGGGGACTTCAACGCAAAGCACACCTCGTGGGGTTCGCGACTAATAACTCCGCGTGGAAACCAATTATACAACTGCATTGAAAGAAACCGGTATAACAGTATATCCACTGGGGAACCGACATATTGGCCAACCGATACAGGGAAAATACCTGATTTAATAGACTTTTTTTTATCAGCAATGGAATCAATAATTATCAAATGTCTGTTGAAACATCAATGGATGGTACTTCTGATCACTCACCAGTAATTCTGAATATCAGTAGTGCAATCCTACACTCAGAAAAGAAACCAACATTATATAACGGTAAAACCAACTGGGAAACTTTTCAACAGTTAATTGATAATAAAATAAACTTGAACATTCCATTGAAAACTGCGGAGGATATAGAAATCGGTATAGAGAATCTCACCAAATATATACAAGAAGCTGCCCATTTAGCGACACCAACAGATAATTGTAGCGTGAGGCCTAACATCCAAAATCACCCGAAAATCATAAAGGATATGATCCAGGAAAAAAGACGGTTAAGACGCATATGGCAGAATACACGAAATCCGGTTGACAAAACGGAATTTAATAGAATAAACAAAAAACTGAAAAATAAGATTATTGAAATGAAAAATGTCTCCTTCAAGAACTATGTTTCTACATTAACATCAACTGAGGCTACTGATTATTCTTTATGGAAGACTGTGAAACACGTAAAAAAAGATAGTCAACTACATCGACCACCCTTAAAGAGAAACAACCAAAAGAAGTGACGAGGAAAAGGCTGAAGCTTTCGCCGACCACCTATCAGAGGTTTTCCGTCCAAATGGAACCAGCACTGATAGAACCTCAGATGCAGAAATAGAAAATTACCTACAGACTCCAAATCAAATGACGCTCCCGATAAAACCAGTGTCTCCTGCGGAAGTAAAGACACATATACTTAAACATTTACACCCAAAAAAAGCTCCGGGATACGATTTAATTACACCAAAAGTAATAAAGAAATTACCGAAAAGAGCTATAATACTGCTAACGTTTATATACAACGCAATTATTAGAACCGGATACTTTCCGATACAATTCGCCATTATCATATTTATTCAGAAACCTGGAAAACCTCCTGAAGATGTAGCTTCGTACAGGCCAATAAGTCTACTTCCGGTCTTATCGAAGTTATTTGAAAAATTATTATTAAACAGATTAAAAATTTCGTTAGCTGAAAATAAAATCGTACCGAACTACCAATTCGGATTCAGGAAACAACATAATAGAACAAATACACAGAGTCGTCGATGTAATAAATCGAAGTTTCGAGGAAAAGAAATACTGCTCGACAGTATTTCTAGACATCGAAAAGGCTTTCGACAGAGTGTGACACAATGGGTTGCTATTTAAAATAAAGCAACGATTACCCTACCAATATTACATATTAATTAAGTCTTACCTTGACGAAAGATTTTTTAAAATAAATGTTAATGGCTCATACTCGAGCATTCGATCAATTAACTCAGGGGTACCACAAGGCAGCGTGCTGGGACCTACGCTGTATCACATATACACCTACGACTTCCCACTCAATACAAACACAACAGCAATGTTTGCTGACGATACCGCGATACACCCACTGCGATGTGGCATCGGCATCGAAACAGCTACAAGATCATTTAAACGACTTGGAAAAATGTTATAAATCCTGGAAAATTACAATGAATGAACAAAAGTGCACACAAATTATATTTACGCTGAAGAGAGTGGACAGATGTCCAGTAATAAAATTAAATAAAAAAAAACGATCCCTACTTCGGATAACGTGAAATATCTTGGCCTGCACCTGGACGAAAGGTTAACTTGGAGAAAGCGTATAGAGGCTAAGCGAAAACAGATAAATATGAAATTCCGCAAAATGTATTGGTTATTAGGAAAAAATTCGGCATTGACCATGGAAAATAAAATACTGCTATACAAATCAATATTGAAACCTATATGGTCGTATGGAATCCCATTGTGGGGAATTGCGAGAAAGTCAAATATAGCGATTATTCAAAGAACACAATCAAAAATATTACGATCGATAGTCGATGCGCCATGGTATGTGCGCAATAACGAAATTCATAAAGATCTAGAAATACCGACGGTTAACGAAGAAATCGAAGCAGCCAACGTACGATATGTAGAACGGCTACAAAACCATTGTAGTTGGTACACAGCCTGATCGAAGACGGTATTCAAACGGCTAAATCGGTCGAATATAATTACTTAATATCTTAATCAACAACGAAGAATGACGACCCAAGCATAACATTAATTTTTGTGTCGAGTAATTTATTAACATTGCCGCTTATTGTTTTTAAATCAGACAGATCGCGTGCAGAAACAAAAAAAAAAAAATATGTATAGCAATGATACTTAATGTTCAAATTTTAATTTGTTATTCCACACATCATTACGATGTTCTAGGAGCTTAGTTTTTACTAAACGTGTTAAGAAGTTTAGAATTGATTTTAGCCGAGTTGTTTTATACTTTTGGTGCTGCTTACGAAATAGATTTTTAATTTTTATTAACATTTTTATGCTAAAATTAAAATCATTGTCTACCACAGATAAAAGCCTCTGGAACATTACAAAGAATTTCGCGCGCGTACATGTTAATATTCCGCCAATAACGCACAATAAAGATATTGCATATTCTGATAAAGATAAAGCTGAATTCTTAGCTCACCATTACTATCAAGTGCATAATCAAAACACAACCCTCTCTATATCTCATACAAAAAAAGTTGATCTCACTGTGCGTAAATATTGTAGCGCTCCGCCAGCATCTGACTCATTAATTAGGCTCGCCACACCAAAAGAAATAAATTATTTCATAAAAAGACTTAAATGCAAGTCATCCACAGGACAAGATTTAATACACACATTAATGCTCAAGAACCTGCCTAAAATAGCCATAGTATACTTGACAAATATAATTAATGCTATTATAACCACTGGTCATTACCCTAAAATATGGAAAACTTCAATTGTTATTCTCATTCCAAAAGTGGGGAAAGATAGTTCATTACCCAAAAATATAAGGTCTATTAGTTTAATCAGTAACATTAGTAAAATAGCTGAAAAAGTAATACTTCAAAGATTAAAACAATTCTCAGATGAACATAGTATTATAAACGAAACCCAGTTTGGATTCAGAACCCAACTCTCAACCGTCATTCAGCTAGCGCGCCTTACTGATCATATTCTTGATCAGTTTAACCTGAACAAACATACTGAGCTATTGTTATTAGATGTAGAAAAGGCATTTGACACTACGTGGCACAATGGCATAATATACAAAATGATTCATTATGGCTTTCCCAAGCAACTTATAATGATCATGAAATCGTATCTAACTGATAGGCAGTTTATTGTTAAGGTAAAACTCTAGTACTAAAACACTAACAGCTGGAGTTCCACAGGGTAGTATCTTGGGACCCTTCCTATATATTTTATATATTAATGATTTGCCTCGGCTGAGGGAAAAATTTGTTCTACCTTGTACCATGTTCAATGTACTCTTTTATTGAAGCTCAGATACGATTAACTGTAATCGAAAATATAAAACCCAAAGTCTCAGCGTGTGCAGTAAGATAAATGCCTGCATGTGAAGGATGAAATTATGACCTGTAAAAGTATACATGCTATTTTTTATTAAAATAAAGGTGCTAATGATTTAATAAGCAATATTATATAATTTACATCGTATATAAAGTTCAGTTTTGAGTTGAAATTTTGATATACCGGAAAAAGTTAAATATAAATCGTAAAATAGAAATTTTCAGAAGAGAATTCGTAACATAAAGCCCTTGAATTATACCCACATATACATTTATATATATATATATATATAAATCCACTATGACTATAAAATTTGTATTTAATATGCAACGAATATTACTGGTCTATGTATTCTATCAGTATAAAAAAGAAATATTACTAAGTACCGCTCATTTATTAAAATACATTTGTGTTTATATGAATTTTTAAAGTGCACACTGCACAATATAAGTGGTTATTCCAAAATAAGTAATACAGGCACGCGTGTGTAAAACAAAATATAGTTTAATGTTAAATAAAACTAACATAAACAAATTACCAATACCGATTATAAATAATTATTATATACCAGGAAAATTATTTTAAATTTTAGAAATTTATCGTGTTCATATGAAATATTAAATGCAAAACCGAAAAACTGATTATATTAGTTAGTAATTTAGGTTACAAGGGTAAAAATCATATTTATCTGATATTCTTATTTGTCATTCAAGCTTTTTATCTGAATGCGAACTCATTATTCACATCCAAATAATATAATATGAGTAAATTATACATCAATAAAATATGAGTAAATTATACATCAATAAAATATGAGTAACATTGTAGGTCAATAAAAGTCTTAAATGTAACTTTCGAGACCATTGAACAAAATAAAAATAAAACAATATCTCTGCCATAAATGGTTCACATTGATTACCGTTATATTAAATATCATACAAAAATTCGCCTCATGGACACCTTAGTCTTTTCGGTTTTTCTGTATGCATCGGAATGTTGGACTTTAAAAAAAATGGATGTCCGGCGAATAGATGCTTTTGAAATGTTCTGTTGGAGAAGGATGCTGCGGATTCCCTGGACCGAAAAGAGAACAAACTTGTCGGTGTTAAAGGAAATCTGTCCAAAAATACGACTGCGAGATGTAGTAAGGCAGCGAATAGTAACATACTTCGGTCATATCATACGTCAACATAGTTCGGGAAAGTTAATTTTGGAGGGTATGGTCGAAGGTCGGCGAAAACAAGGAAGAACGCCTACACGATATACGGATGGAATCAAAGAATTGCTAAACATTACATCATTCCAGCAAGCGGTTCGATATGCAGAGGACCGAAACATATGGCGGACGCAGTTACATAAAATCAAGGTTCCATAGTATCACCGGATCGAGCCTACGATGAAGAAGAATATTAAAATATCAGACTTTTTCTATATATAGAGCTAATTTTTTCAGTAAACTAATAATTAAAAGTAATAAACGTAATATCCACTTAGTGATTGTAATTTATACAATATGACATATATATATAACTTATAAAATAATACATTCTTAAATGTTAAATGAATAAAACCTTAGTTAACTAACTTAAATTTTTATTTTGTAGGTTAAAATCATTTCAACCAATATATATATACCTAGGATACAGAATTAATTTGTTATACCAACAACAACGGAATATTTTTATATAAATTATTCGTCATTCACTTAAAATTTTTACACCAGCGTGAAAATGTGGAATAACGGCAATAAATTTAGAATTCTAATTTGTACTGTTATTAGCATTGATTAATTTATTATTATAATTATTAGTTGTTTATTGTTTGTATCACCATCAATAATTGTCACTATAAACTATCATTATCAGTTGTTGTTATTACTATTGACGTTATTATTATTGATGTTGGCATTATATAGATCACGAGCGTGAAATCTATTTCCCGTGATCGTGATATATTATTTATCTCACCCTGAAGTAATTTTCTATAATGAGATAAACAAAAATTTCGGATTTCCGTTGTGGACCTGGCCGATAATTCGGAGCCACATCCATTTGTTGGAATTCCCGAATTTTAATTTCTGTTTCTGATTGTATCTCTTTCAATACCTGCAATACGGCAGGAATTGACAGAGTTACGCTATGAAATTGCTGATTATAATCGGTGTGAAATGACTCGGGACCATTGGTTGTTTTGGTACAGTCGACCACATTCTGGGCGGAAACACCGAAGTGTGACATACGTAATTCGCAAATACATAATTTGCGAATTCTGTAGCTAAAGGATTTGATGGCTCTCGATTAATTTGAAAGATGTTATAATATACTTCATTAGCCCGCAAAAATGAAAGTCCAAAAAATCATTTTAGCCACTGTCCCACACTCGAATTAGATACATAATCATAACCTCTGAGATCATTGATCTTCCTGTACCATGACTGGCCCAAATGAAACCGGCAGCCAAGCACCTCACATCATGAAAAAACGGCAATCACCGAGTTTTGATCGATTAATTCAATAAAAACATTGTAACACCCTAAAAGGGTTATATGACCTGCAATAGTGCGTATGTAAATTTAAAATTTTATAATGTCATTGGATACAACGAAAATGAAGAAATATATAAAAATATAATAAACGGAATTCCATAAAGGCGTTGAAAATTGTTAAAATGAGAAATTTACAATAGGTTCGCTAGACCTTTTAAGGGCAAGATTAAATTCGGATTTTCTGATTGGCTAGCTCCAAAAGAAAAAATCAGAAGGTTTCGCCGATAGAAATAAATACCGGTGTGAAATAAACGAAATAGTAATCCTGACGATAATAAGAGAAATCGTCTTTTTAGGAAGGACCACATTCCTGATGAAAAAATCACTCTAGCCAGAATCGAAGTTGGGGTCAGACATTGATTAGGCTAGAGTAGTACGTGCCTGCCATCTCGAAATATGTACACAATTATTCATAATTTAGTGTAAAATATGTGTATGCATGTATACATGCATGTGTACATATATATAGAAGACGTAAATCATATACCGTGCCTTAATAGATCATATCGTAAAAGTTGTGTTTTTTTTTTGCGGAATTAATAGTAAAAAATTTGATATATCATCGCATTAACATATCGTATCTTAAAAGTGAGTTTCATCCGTAGAATAGTGAAAGTTTATTATGTAAAATTTCTGAAAATTTTAAAATAAAATATTTTATTTAAATTATGTGGATTTTTAATTAATCAATATCGTATCTGTCACCATAGTTAGCATCTATGGACGAACATCACGAATATATTAGCGGAAAATCAGGTAAAAGGATTAATGTTTAACTCATATTTCAGTTTTCTCAATATACGCCCGGTTTGAAGAATTTTATCACAATAATAATTATAGTGGAATCGAAATAATAATTATTATTATAAATCCTATCTGTGAATCTAAGACCTTTGGTGAGCGCTCTATGTGAGAGGTAACAGATATCAACAGGTGTCCATAGCAATAATAATAATAATCACATATATATATAGATGGATGATTTAAGTTAATAAGCTAAGAAAGACAAACAAACTCGTATGAAAATAAAATAATTCACACGTACAATTTTTAATTAGTAAGTTTCGTGCGTCACATATAATTTGAAAGTCCCTTGAAGTGGTAATTAAGTATAGCGTCGCATATAAATTAGCACCACTGGTGAAAATTAATTAAGAGTACGTCACTCGCAACATCTAAAAAAATAAAAGAAAATTTTATACCTGTTTTATATAATAAATTCCGTTCTTAATTTATCGGGTAAAATTTGCCATTGAGTAACATTGCCATTGTATGATGAAATAATATAATAAAAATTACATGCGCTTTTAAAATTAAAAATTATTATCGACATTTTTATCAATAAACAAATTATTAATAAAAAAACGGATGTATAATTTACTTACCGTACACTTCTCTATGTTGTGTTCACTTAACATTTTATGATTGTGTGGTCTCTCGCTAATCCACAATACTTCAGTCATATTAAGATTTGTTTTCAATCCAACGTAACACGCACGATAAGAACAGATCGACGATAATTATCAATTTGTGCATCGATCACGACGTAATTTATATTTAAAGCTATTATGAATTTTTTCTGTATATATATATATATAGTGTTCCCGATATGCGTATAAGCCTATTAAGTATATTGGGTAAAATATTTGAAATGATACTACATGATAGAATACAGAAGGTAATAACCATAAATAATCTAATCCCAGATCATCAGTTTGGTTTTCGAACTAATCACTCGACTATCCACCAGGTTCATCGAATAACCGATCGCATCCGTTTCGCATTTGAGAGGCATTAATATTTTAAAGTATTTCTCGAAGTTGAACAAGCATTTGATCGTGTGCGGCATAAAGGCCTGTTACACAAATTAAAATCAACTATGCCAAGTGATATATATATATATATATATAAACTCCTAGAATCATATTTATCGAACAGATATTTTCAAGTTATTATTAATTCAGCGGCCTCTGAACAATCCGAGCGTCTGTTCCTCAAGGGAGTATACTTGGGGCCAGTATTGTTTTCGCTATATACGGGTGATATTCCGGTGCTAAATACCACAGTTATGGATACTTTTGCTGATGATACCTGCATATTAGCAGCTCACGAAAATCCAATACACGCTTCAATAATGGTGCAGGAACAACTCAATAGAATTAACGTTTTGGCTGTTAAATGGAAAATAAAAATTAATCCAAGTAAAGGAAGTCATATTTACTTTAAATACCGGTAACTGTCCGCAAATGAGTTATGAAAACGAACTAATTCCTGCATCAAATTCGGTGAAATACTTAGGATTAGTACTTGATCGTCGACTTACATGGGGGACCCCATATAGCGAACGTAAGACAACGGATCATGGAAAGAATCTGTAAGCTACAGCCACTAATTAGTAAAAAAATCTAGAGTCAATGCAAAAATTTAACTTATCAGACGATACTTGCTCCAATTTGGAGGTACGGTATCGAAATATATGGAGCAGCATCCAACAGTAATATGAAGCGAGTGCAACAGCTGCAGTTAACTCAGGATAATAGCAGATAATCCGCATTACGTGTCAAACCGGACTCTACATACCGATCTTCGTCGTATGTACAGGAATGTTATAAACATCGTTATATACGATTTTTTAACGATACAAAAAGAAACGAAAATATTTACGATATCCATCGACCAAGGCTTCCAGGATGTCCAGCAAGACTTGATAAAAAGCAGTCGAAAGATATTTTAGGCTTTACTTAACCATGTTAAAGTTACCTCAGCGTGCTTTAGCTGTTAAGAAAGCACATAACCGATAAAAACCATCAAGATCGTGATGTCACTTGTTGGCGCTAGTTAATAATGATCATTGATGTAGTATACCAACTATGTAATAATTATTTTCTAGGTTAAATAATATTTCCGAAAGATCCGATACAAACGGGAAACATTTTAATCATATTTACTAATACATATGTGGTTAAAAGCAAATTTTTAACTTTAAAATATTCGAACTCTTAATCAGATCGAGTTGAAATGTTCAACGTGCTTTTAAGTATCAAGAAAAAGAAAATTTCCTAAATGTTATCCCACCATAACAACTCGGGGTCAGATACAAAAACTTTAAAATTCGTAATTTTCAAAAGTCAGCTTTTGAATTTTTGTATGACCAGCGAATTTACTAATTCGAGCATTTTCACGACAAATTTCCCACAATTATTTACGATGTGAAATTTCAATTCGATTAAATAAATTTTGAGAGAGTAACGAATAATTTTATTTATCTTTCCGTAATAATTACAAAATTTTAAGTGTAAATAATTTTTTTATTATTTATCTATTATTTCTTTGGTACATACAGACGAGTTCCAACGTTCACAGCAAAAAGTCGTACTTAAAACACGACAACTTCGTGCAAGAGTTAAAATCGAATGTAGTAACGTACAACTGTAAAAGTCTTAAGAAATTACAAATTCATGGCAAATGTTCCCGAATCCCAAATGCGAATGTGGGGATATAAAAACTTTAAGTCGTCTGTATAAGTGCAAGTGTCAAACGATAATGTAATTGACGAGATCCGCGTTATAACGCACTCCTGTGCGGATATCTGAATTCTTTGAGATATTCATTCGATCAAGTAAGAGCATCTACTGCCGAGCTGATACCAGAGACGATACGAAGAATTGACACATTTCGATAAGTTCCTCCTACATATGTGCCCATCGGTAGTCTATGCGGTACCATTCTATCTGTGAAAGTCGCTCACACAGATGTGATTTAAACGACGAGCTACATTCGGATGAATTTGAACCAACAACGTATGATATCTGCTACTCGGAGCTGCCTACACGACGAAGTAGACGCATTTATCTTTAACCAAACGAGCTCCATTATATACAGAAGATATCAAAACGTGCTGCATATGCAAACTGCATCTAGTATTTTTTTTAACGAGTATTTAATGCCTTATAGCTATTACTCGATGTATATGATTATTAATTAAAATACATATAATTAAATATTATTAATAATATTTGTCTTAATTAGGAAGGCTGTAAGAATTTCTAGGTTGTAGACATCCGGTATAGCTGAGATTTATCTCCCTAGTACGATGTTGAGCGTGTTTGTTGACAGTTGTTTCTAGCCTCGGCGAACAGATTTTAGCAATTTTTATATTTTTACTTTCTTTCCCGAAAACTACACTCTGTATCCTTCTACATTAATCTTTGCAACTTTCAATATTATCTGCGAAAGGTTTCAACTACACGCCTATATTTATACAGAATGATCGAGCAGCATTCACGTCAACTCTCAACATTAGTAACATGTACAAACTATACCAACATTGTTCAGTACTTACTGCTGAATACTATAAGGCCTATCTCAATTTGAATGGACTATCTTTTTGTGTAAATGATTTTATTATTACCTACACGGAAAAGTATTGTGAAGGTTCTATAGACGATAAACGAAATCGAAATGTGGTAAATACGTTAATTGGATGAATCGTGTTAAAGCTTAATAATTTGGAAACGTGTAGAAAACAATTGTTTCCATCTTTGTGGGTGCTGCGTCATTAAGATATTGCAAACAAGGAATTTGTTGATTCATTAGCTAAAAACGCGTCATCTAATGACGTAGTGTCTCTTTAGTTCTTTACAAGGATACCATTCTCTGTGTATAGTTGAGCATAAGGATAATTGGAAATTGATGTACACTGAGAGCAGTAATCCATTACCTTTGACATTTGTGTCTCACTAAATTTTCGTCGTCCTATTTCTTTCAAAATATTAATCGCAAAACAATTTTGTTACCTGATCGTCTTTTCCATATGCAACTTAGAGAAAATCACTTCTGTCCCCTCTATTCTGGCATTCTGAAATCTTGATACGCACGTTCATTTATATTATGATTAATATACAGACCCCACATTGCGAGGTGTACCAGATATTAAGCTGATAAGAACAGATTCAATAACCTTACGTTGCAGTCTGCTTAGATGAAACAAGAATAAAAGTGAATACAAACCATCCATTTACTATCTTGCAGAAATAGAGCATGAAGTAAATCTAAGAGACAATTAAGAAAGAGGTGGCAATGATATAGATTATAGCAGCGCTGAATTATCAAACAAAAAGTACAACAAAATTATTACAAAACTTGAAAAATAAATCATTTAAGAAATATCTATCTAATCTATCACAACTAACGCAAATACTCTCTTTGACAAGCAGTATGTAACTTGAAAAAACCTAAAGAAACATCGCATCCAATTAGGAAATTTAACGGAAACTGGGCTCGAACAGACTTTGATAAAGCTGAGGAATTTTTAGCCAATACCTTCAAATCGAATGCAAACAATTTGAATAATGTCAAGCAATTCTGATACATCAAAATCAATAAGGCCAACATCTCCGGCAGAAATTTAATAATTAATCTAATGAATCATTTCAGCGAGGATACTGAATTGCCAAAGGATTAGTTTTACTAACATACGTTTTCTTATTCAACTAAAATTTTCGCAAATTATAATTGTGAAGAAACCATCAAAGCCACCAACTGAACTGATAAAGGTCAATCTTTTTGTTACTAATACTTTCAAAGTTGTTTGAAAAAATCATAACCAATTCGGTTTTAGAACTAAACGTGGTACCATCGAACAAGTGCACCCCATTACTAATATGATAGAAACATCTTTCGAACGGAAAAAAGTCTCGTTGTATTCTTGGACGTTGGTCAAGCATTCGACAAAGTTTAACATGTGGGCTTGTTATATAAAATAAAACGTCAATTTCCTCTTCGGGTATTCAGGATCTTTGAATCAGATTCTTTTCCGTAAAATAATGAAGAATCACAAATATATCCAATAGAAGCAGGGGTGACTCAGCGTAGCGTTCTGCGGTCGCTATTATACCTCATATACTCTGCTGATATTCCCACTCTGCCTAACGTTGAGATTGCTACTTTTGCAGATGACACGACCATTTTGTGTTTAGATGAGTGTGCCCGATAAAGACAAATACGTATCTACACCTGGCGATGGCGATTGACAAATTATCATACTAGTTTAGGACATAGCGCATCAAAGTAAATGAAAACAAATCGATAAATCGATACAAACAATTTTTCCTAATCGAAGATTAAATGATAGTAATCTAATGTTGAACGGCAATATTATCCCATTAAAAGACGAAGTCAGGTATTTGGGAATATACTCGGATGAACGGTTAACGTGGAAGAAAAATCATAACAAAGCGCACTGAAATACGCGTCAAAATTAAACAGATGTACAGGCTTTGTCAGAACTAACAGCTGAAAATAAGCTGCGCTACTCTACAACCAGGTGATTAAACCGGTCTGGAAATTTAGGTGTCAGCTGTGGGGCTGCTCGAAAAAGAGCAACATAGCGATAGAGTTCTAAGAATCATTGTAAATGCGCCATGGTATGTGACGAATCAAACTCTACACACAGACCTGAAGATAAATTACATAAAGGATGAAATTATACAAACAGCAAAAATACATGCAAGACTAGAGTCACATCCAAATAATATGGCAATTGTACTGTTAGATAACTCTGCGAGCATTTGTAATAGGACAAAATTAACGGATTTAAGAAGGTCCCACCCAATTGTTTCAATTATATTTATGACGTGCCGTTCTATGCAGTTTTGTTAAAAATTAAATCATCGATCCAATTCGCCGTCATGTAAGTTTGAACTGCTTTCCGATTTAATTTCGATTATAATGATAGAAAATATTTCTATTTCCGTTATAACTATTAATTATTACTATTTTGTTTACACGAATTTATACTATATATATATATAGATATATATTAATTGTATTAGATATATTTCGAGACGAATATTAGTGCACTCATGCTGGAACGCTGACTTATATATTCATTTTTGTACAGTATATACGTCGAATTATATTCTTATTCGAAAATTAAAATTTATTCGTCTCACACATTCTATTGCGAGAAAATGTTTTATTTACAATTTATATTTGAAAAATATTGGTCGTTTAATCTCGTCCTAGAAGACTAATTTTAATTTATATCTAAATTAGCTCGTTATTCGTTCGCATGATGCGTATTTGCGAGCATTATTTATACATACACAACAACACATATAACACACATACAAATTTTTACTTTTGTAACTGGATTTTAGAATTTTTCGGTCTAGGAAAAATAATCATAAGTG
Organism: Coronaproctus castanopsis; assembly: GCA_032883995.1. NCBI lineage: Eukaryota > Metazoa > Arthropoda > Insecta > Hemiptera > Monophlebidae > Coronaproctus > Coronaproctus castanopsis. Next base: position 112,288,584 of record CM065053.1, read on the forward strand.
CTATGATTGAAGGTCGTCTACTAACGTGGATATTTTGACAGTGTTAAAAAAAATTGCAGGAGCCGAATTAATACCGGAAGTAATGGTAGATCGAACCTAGTGGAACACAATTGTTCATGTAGATCCATAATATCACGATACTCTGAACGAGCCACGATGATTGATGATGAACTGAGTTTTCCCGAAGTACATTAATTGATCGGATTATTATTATTATTTTCCGAAATAAGTACAAAATAAAATTGGCGTTTTTCGATACTTTTTTAATCAAAATACGACACGTACGAATATTTAATTATTTACAAAATTCGACCGTTATAGATTCGTTGCATCGTTCTCGTTTTTTCGTATTAAAAATAATAACAACGTATTAAAGATAAAATCGAGCAAAAATAAAACGCTATTATATTATAAAATGCCGTTAACCATTTTGATAATTAATTACAAGCGTTCTATTTTTTTTTTTTTAATATATATAAAATAAATAAAAATTGTTATTATTTCAATTATTATATTACAATCGTCGGTTTTGTCCGTCGAATAAAATTCGATACATCATCGTGTACTATTGAAAAATATGGCTGGTTTAAATTTTATCGACAAACGGTGAAAATATCATTTATGGAATGTTCGAATTCTTATTTTAGGAATGAATTTTAAAAGAGAAAACGAAAAAATGCGAAAATACAACCAAAAAAATTAATTATATCACAACCAAGTTCGATCTATTACGATCTCGTATTTGTTTAGCACGGCCGTTTAAAAATCGTTTAGAAATATAAAAAAATATATATATATAAATAAACATGCAAATTTTAACGACTGATATACTTTGTTCGGATTATATACGATTATTGGGAAGGGTGTCGATTAAACTGGAAAATTAAGAAAAAGCAAATTAGAATATTTCAAAGGGTCCTCTTATAAAAAGTAAGAATATTTATCATATTTACAACAAACGCGAAACGACACACTACGGTATGATTATTATCAGCGGAAAATAATGTAACTAATCATACAAACGTGATATAAAGGTGTTATTTTTCTCCTATATAAATAATAAAGATATATATATATATATATATATATATATATATATATATATATATATATATGTATATATATATATATATATTGTTTGTAAATTAAACGTATTAAAAAAATAGTTAAAGAGAAAAGAAAAATAATATTGATATTTTTAAAAATTATGCGTATTAAACGAATAATTAATGAAGACAAACAAATTAAGCAATTGGTGCACGATTAATATTACTATAATTATGATGTAATCGATGGGAGTGTACAGATCTAGTTTGTTTTCGTGTTATATCCAGACCCTGAAAATAAATGAACACGTACATTAATATTCTTTTTTAGATTATATATATATATATATATATATACATATATATACATATACATATATATATATATATATATATATATATATATATACATATATATATATATATATATATATATATATATATATATATATATATATATACATATATATATATATATATATATATATATATATATATATATATATACATATATATAACAAAACAAAATAAAATGCAAATAAAATAAATTTGATAGTGATTAACATTTTTATTTTGTTTTGTTAATTCATAAAATCACTACTCTCCGATACATCAACATTATATATATATATATATATATATATATATATATATATATATATATATTAATGAATTAATTAAATTATCCACTCGTTAACCGAGTATGGAGTACCATCAATTATTTATGAGTCCTGAGGTGGCTAATCAAACCAATTTTTGTGGCGCACACCGAAAAGAAATCGACGTAAAGGATTGATTGGAACGGTTCGAGTGGATAATATTAATAATGACGCTTTTACGTGCGATGCATGCGGATATATATATATATATAATACATACACATATATATATATTTGGAATGTGCTCAATTACGGTTGTGAAAACTGGAAATAAACAGATGTGGATCTGGCGCAGAATAATGAAAACATCTTGGAAGGAAATGAAAACAAAACAAAGAAATCCTAGAAGGTATACATGAAAAAACAATGTTTAATTAATCATACAGAAAAAAATAAAACTCTTAGCACGTGTAGTAGGACGTGATAAATTAATAAAAACTATAATAGACGTGGTAAATATTTATTAAAACTTTCGTGGTCGTTTTCCATCCGTCTAGAATTATTTTCGGTGAAAACCACGTCATGATTAATCAAAAATTTTAACGTTTCGAATGGACTTACACCACTCATCATCAGAAACGAAATAATTCTAGACAGTACAGTAAAAGGCCAAGAAGAAGGCAAAGAACATCTATCATGAGTAGCGCATACGATCGTTCAAATATAAGTAAATATCAAAAACTTAGGATACTGGCTATCAACAGGACACAATCGCTGCAGTTTAACGAATAAATATTAAAAAAAAAAAAAAAAGGATTTTAACAAATTAATTATATAAATTAGTATAATTAAATCGAAGCGCACTAATTTCAACAAAGCATCGTGTTGTTATTTTTTAACGATAATCTAAAAATAGCGACTTTTTAATTTATTCCTAAGGTTCCCGGTGGAAAATATACAAGTAGTAAATTGTTGGCGTATTAATTAATTTTTCTTACGTGTTCTTACATCAATTTTTTTTTTTCTAATTTAAATACGAAAACGTTAATACTAGGTAAAATTTCGAACGCGAAAAACGCATTTTCCCACTTTATTCGTACTAAAATATCGAATTAATCGAAAAAAAATTTACTATGTTAGAATCCAATTTTAGAAACAAAACGGAATTTAAAATAAAACATCACAGAACTGAACTGAACGTTGTAAAAACTTCATAAAATAGAATATATTATTTTTTTTCTTTACGAACATCTATTAAATTTTCTTAATTAGACGTTTAAAATTTAATGGAATCGGAGATAGGTAAACATACACGGTTGAAAACATTAACCCACGACGTACGCTAAATTTCCCGATGATGACGTTGTACGTACACAAAAATGTGCAAGATCGCAGTTAGTAACACACCCGAATGCTCGACGCGAAATTAATATAACGCGATAAAAAAAATCGAAGAAAAAACTGAAATCACAGACGTTAGTTAAAAAAATAATAAAAAAAAAAAAACATGCGAATAACCGAAGCACGAAAAATAGTAAATTCGATTTAAGGAAAAAGCTGGTTAGTTCCGTAAAATTCAGTTCGATTTTGTACGAAGTTTTTTCAACACGAATGATAATATTCGTCAAAATTCATCGGTCAAATTTACTAGTTTTAGATTTTATTTCATACATTCCGATCTCATGGTAAACGAATTTTAAATTTTATACGTTTTTAATCGATCGATAAGATAGTACTCCATAACCTCGACGTTCTAAACTTGCTAAAAGTAAATTCAATCTCACACGATTATATCTTATTTTGCCCGTGGATATGGCAGCACATTACATACTATGTTCCCCTAATAACCTATGAAGCCCCGCCATCAACTGTACTAAACAAAGCCTTCAAATATTTCATTCATAAGACCATAATAACTTCCTTCTTACTATCAAACCCAATGTTGACTTTTGGAAATCACCTGTTAATTTATTCCGGTTCAACTTCTTCTTCGCCATATTTTACTGCATTGCCCCCTGTACAGCATCCTTATCGACCACGTATCTTATCTGATACAGTCCTTCGATTATTTCCCTCAAATTCATTTCCTCCTTCAACTCAATTTCCTACATCTAACTGTTAAGTCTCGTCACCACGGTAGTTACACGCAGCGCGATAAAAAATATAAATAATTGAATCAATAAATAAATGTTTGGCTTAAATATACAATACACTCATTTACTACCCCTAACACATTTATACATTTTATACATTTCCACATTTATACGCGCATATTTAACTAAAATATAGCAATTGCAATTTTCCTTATTCCTCTTTCTGCTCGCCCTTTTCATATTTCGTTTATTTCTTACAGCAGTCCCTCGATATCGGTGTTGTTTATCTTTTTTTACTCTCGCTATTTTCCTTTTACAATTGTTTTCTTTTTTAAATTGTTTAAATTTGTCTTGCAACCGAGTCATTTTTTTTCAATGTGGCTCTTTTACTTTTCTCCTGTTTTCAGAAATAATGATTTGTGTTATTATTGTTATTCGACTTTTTTATATTTCCCTAATACTCTTTTTCAACGTCAATTATTTGAATTGGTTTTTAGATAGTTTAAAATTTTGATCATTAGGCATAGTTCCTAAATACTGACGTATCTTTCTCGAATTAATTCACCGAGTGTGGCATTACTGCATTATTTTTGCCGCTATCGAACCCAAACATTTTCTTTTGTAACCGATTTTACTGGCCAAACATATAAACATATACGCCAAATCTCAGTCTACAGTCATGCGAGTGTACTGATCAAACGATCGCAGAAACAAAATTTTACAATTAAAACTGTAAATGATCAATGGCCAAGAAGTGATCAAGATAAGGCAAACACTTTTGCAGAATTTCTTAGATATGCGTTTAGGCCTAATCGCAATTAAATTTCGATTTGAAAAACTACATATTAAATTAATACAGTCGTACTTAAGCAACGGAAAATTCTATGTTATACATAAATATGAAGTATCTTCTATGAAAGATCAAACTAAACTATACCATAACTAATACTATTAAATGATCTTCACAACGCACCTTTTGTTGAAATTACGTTATATACCGATGACCTAGAATTATACTGTTCTTCACATAGAGTTAAGACGATTCATAATCGATTGCAAAAAGCGGTAAATACTATTTCTAAATATTATACAGAACATGGAAATTTCAACTAAATGCGTATAAATCCGAAGCAATTATTTTTACTAGAAGACGCCCACTACCTCTGCCTGAAATAAATATTAATCCAAAACAAATCACAACAGAAATTCGTTATTTAGGTGTAGTTCTTGACAGAAGATTAACATTTAACGAACATATTAAATATGCGATAGACAAAGCTCACAAAGCAATGTGCACGCACTTTTTCCAATATTTGACCGAAAATCAGCCCTAACCAAATTGAATAAAACATTACCGGACACAATTGTTATTCGTCCAACATTAACTTATGCTTGTCCTGTATAATCTCCTATCTCTAATAATACGTATAAAAAGTATCACATAGTCCAAAATTATTGTTGTAGAGAATTATAATGAATGCTACCCGTAGTAAAAATTTCATATTTACACAAGCAAACAAAGCTACCGTTTAATGAAGAATTTATTTGATAAAATTTACAAAAATTTCTTCGATAATTGTTCTATCCGTCGTAATAAATTAATGTCAGTTATCGGTAACTATGATATGGCAATACTTCCGTGCACGATATACTAAGTATAAACACCGTAGGCATAAATTTTTATAAAAATGATTTTATTATTTCGAGTAAATTGTGGAAAAAATTACGATGGTAAATAAGCTAGGGAAGCAACTGACAGAAATCAAATCATACAGATCTGTTACCGATAATTTCAAAATTATTCGAAAAATTATTTCTTAGTGAAACATACGATCAAAAAGTTGCCTGATCGTTAATTTGGGTTCAGGACAAAAGCATTCGACGATCGATCAAGAGTTACCGATATAATAGAAAAAGTACCGGAAGAGAAGAAAATATATACACGCCGGTCTTTTTGGATGTTCACAAGTTTTATTTAAAAAAAAATAATAAATAAAATAAAACAAAACAGTAGCTATTTACAAATACAGCCGATAAATATGTTGGTAGTCTCGCAAGGAAGATATTGCATTTAACTATTGGATATCCCGATTGATGAAAACATCACAACAGCAGTTTTTGCGGATGACACAGCAACACTGGCAGAGTGAATCGACTGAAAATTCAATCCAAAAAGTTCATCAATATCTAGATGTAGTCTTAAAATGAACGAGGGATTTGATAATTAAGCTAAATAAAAGTAAACCGGTCCATATCAATTTTACCAACAGGAAAATAAGTTGAGAAACGATACCAACTGACACATACGATAAGTACCTTGACATGTACTTAAATAAAAAAACTGACTGAAGAATTCACATCGGCAAGAAAATGGAGACTATAAAAATAAAAATGACTGATACGAATTGGTTATTGAACCAAAGAAGCGCATTTTCGTTAAGTAGTAAATTTATAATCAAGTAATCGAACCTATATGGAGCTACGAATGTCAAATGTGGGTTACGTTAAACCGACCGACATACAAAGTATGTAACGAATGCAGAATAATATTCTTAGAAAAATAGCAAGTGCTAGATGGTACGAAAAGAATTCAGTTATCCATCGCGATAATTAAAACGAACAAAACTGCATGAATTAGGCTAAGAAGATACCGACGAAAATTTGATTTTATTACAAGCAAAATACCACAATAATGCTAAATGTTCCTGAACAGATCACATTTTAATATAACTTTTGTCATGTTTCTAGAAATAAAGAAAAAAGAAATGAAATTATTAACATTTATCGACTATTCGAATTTTATCGCGGAATATGAATCACTCTAAGCTTATTAATAAATTTATAGCTACCGTGTAAAAATCTATCGACAAAATTTAACCTTAAAGTTTGCTGAGAATTAACCTATGTGCACATCTCTTTCTTTTCTCACGTAAACACATACACACAACGCACACATATATATCTATCATTCCAGATGCGTTAAACAGCGGACAATACACAGTAAAAGTTATGACATAATAGCGACATTGATTACTGTTAGAGGTGGTGCACCAACAAATCGCCGTATCATTTTTAATGCGAAGGCCGTCTCAAAAATAAAACCAAATCGAAAAACTTACAACTTACTTCTGAGAATTATTTTCGAAAGTTCCATAGTAAGTACCTGTGAATTGTGGGAAAACCGGATAGGCGCCGGGTGGTAAATGAGCTTTAGGTGCAGCGGATGAAGGAGGAGCGGATGGTTGTGCAATGAATTGTTGTTCAACAGGTTGATATGGCGGTGAAGTTGATGTTGCCGTGATTTCGGTTCTTCTGTACACTCCTACAACAGTATATTAATATAACCGTTGTACGTTGCAATGGTAATTCAATAATAATAATAATTTATGATATCGTCAATCGCCATATCATAAAAACTGAAATAGCAAACCAGCAGTTAAAAGTGCGAAATTGAACAGAGCAACGCGTTAACCATCCCGCATTCGTGAACTTAGCTACGCTATCCATTCACGTAATTATTTTTAATAAATAAACATATACCGAAATGATTACATCGATATAAATTTTATATAATTACTATTAAAAAACATTTTAAAAGCATTCTTACTTGTTTTATGTGTGTGTGCTTTTTATGTTACCGAAATATACTTACGCTAAAATTTGTACCTTACAATTCCGAAATAATTATTTAATGGAAAAAATTACAAGCGATAACTCATAGTCTGAAGTAAAATTACGATTTTTAAGTTGTAACGATTTTTCCGACTCTAATGCTGCCTCATATTATTGTATTACAAATTTTATGAAGTCGCCATTTTAGTTCTACATTGTAGTTCAATGTCTATCCTTAAATTATCACTCGTGGATGAACGTGTTTGAAGAAAAATTTCACCTAAGGAATTTACTCGAACTCTCAATAATTATTTTTTTAATTACCGAGTTTTCACAATCTCATTTTATTTTACGTTGTTGCAATTCTATACACAACATTTAGTCGAAGGGTACAGCTTAACAACGTTTACAGAACAAATAATTGTACAAAACTCACACACACACACACACAGACACACACACATATATATATTAAACGGGTAAAATTTACACTTATTATAAAATTTACACTTATTAATTATTTTAAATGTATATATTTCTAAAATGGTTTCTAATATTTCGAAAGAATCTGTTTCCACTTATTATCTGGTAAATACGTTTTTGTCTGTAAACTTTTTGTAATAACAACATCTTAGTCAATTACAGTATAAAATTGAAATAAAAATTTAAAAACGAAATTCAAACGATCCAGAAGAAGATAAGTCTTTCATTACGTTTTTGTTACAAGTCGAAATTTAAAATAAACACGAGTTAATCGTTAATATAGTTAAAATTAAATCGACGATCAATAATTAGAATAAAATTTTCGCGAATAAATAATTATAATGACGATCATAAAGTATATAAATCAAACGAAATACTACATCAAAAAAAGCAATTAGTCGATAAACTGCAAAATTATGAATTATTACTAAATGAAGTTATACACCGTATGATATGTTGCAAATAATTTTTCAATCGTTTATAACATAGAAATAGCGCCTCTCTTTAACCATTAAGTTTCCAACCATCACCGATCTCGCTACAGAGAACGTGTTAAAAATGCTTTTTATTATCGTATACGTCCAATTACCCTGTCAACAAATACGCTTTAAGGCGTTATTTTATATGTAAAACCGGGTTTAACTCCTATATGTAGACGTTTAACACGTTTCTACTAAATATTGCAAACTAGCTTCCTACGGCTAACAACAATAATTATCACTCCGAAAAGGGTCAACGGAAATGTATATATTTCTTAAGGAACGTAATTTGTGTTTCTCTGGTATGATAAGATCGTTCAATTGCACCGGATTGTTACTGAGGAAAATGCTCCGAAAGATAAAAATGAACATTATAATGACCATAACGGGGACATGAAATGTGCAAATATTATTCATTTCTCGTTAGTGAAATCACCATTAATTAGTAGACAAGCTAAATAGTCAGCTTTATGTAAGCGGAACTCTACAAATTAAAAAGATATCACTGTTACTTTTTAGAATTTATTAAAATAAACACGTCATAAATTTGATATCAAAATGTGAACATTTTTGATAATGCATGACGTCATTAGAAATTTAAATACCCCTTAATATATATATATATATATATATATATATATATATATATATAAAATTAATAATAAATTAAAAATAATCGCACGTTTCGATATTAAATAAAACAATAATTTACCTTCCATTGTTTAATTATAATTATATTTCTAGTAAAAACGAGTATTCGTAAATTGTTTATATGCACTTCAATTTTTTTTTAACGTTAATCGTTTTAATTAATCGTATGTCTAATTATATATTTTATTCGTCGTTGTATTTCTCGGAAATATCGGGATAATGATTTTAATGCGGAGTTGTATAATAATAAAATATAATAATATTATTGGTATATACTAAACAGTCAGGAATGTGGATATGAGAGATGTAAAAAAAAGCAAACTTATATATCGTATGAAAATGTATGTTACCTTGGATAGAGTGTAATTAAATATTCGACGAGCGATGAAAAATATAATCAAATCAATGATCATTTACAGTATGCCAAGGAAAAAGTTATGTTACGGAGTTGTTTGCAATAAAATTAAAAAATAGAACACACAGGCGCGTCAAAAATTTTATATTATTACATAATAATAATAATAAGAAGAATCAAATCAAATCAAATCAAATTTTATTTTTATAGCAATAAAGTGTTACACCCGCTAAATCAAAATGAAAGAAATACAATAATAAGAGAAAGGAAGTAGAAGAAATAATTATAAATAAACGATATACTTCCGAATCTTGTCACATTTATTACCGCAGTGTAAACATAGAAAATCCATAAACATTCACATGTACATAAAGTATATCAATATTTACATAATATACTCAAACATTAATAATATGCATAAGTGTCCGCTAATGCGCATAAGTTGCGCTAGCAGCGGATTTTGTTTCAAAATAATCTAATACATTTAATGTATATATAAAGACGAAAACCGAATTGCTATAACGCGAAAATAATAATAGTAATAAATATATATACACGCATACATGTATAAACACGTATACACGTAAATAAGAATAAGCTTTTTCGTAATATTCACTTAAAACTTGTATAAAAATTCTAACCATTTACATCCATTCATCCGAACTCACTCTCTCACACACACCATGTACATTACACACATATGTTCCCATATCCGTTACTTTAACCACACACACACACACGTCCACATATGCTGGCACATTAAAATGTTACAAAGGAAACAATTCGGTTGTAAACTATTTAAAGTTATATTTTAAATTACGCTACCAAATACTTTCGTCGTTTTTTTTTTTAAAACGTATATTTGTGATAGTTATAATGATATATACACTTATAATCACACCTCATGTATACATACAATAACACAACAACACTCATACGACATAATACAATTATTTTAATACTACTTATCCCGTCGTCAAGCTTTCGCTTGTCGACGGGTAATTACATTTCTTATGATTTAATATTATACATTTACGCTTAATATAAATTTTTATTTTGATTACATTTATTATATTGATTTCTTTAATTACCGTTTATTTATATAATTATAACTCATTTACACTCTCACATACTCTCTAACTTAACTGCCAAAGTGAGCTTAAGTACTGATCAGTACCATGTTCACACACACACACACACACACACACACGTAGAATACATGTATATATCTGTTAGAGTAGTTTTAATTCATATTACTTTTCAATTTGCAAACAATATATTTCCACTCTAATCATCCACATATAGACTCCCATTTACACCAAAATTTTAATTTTCCAATCGGTAGTAGAACCCTGACATCCGCATTGTATCATACTATATTTGTATTTCATAATCCTCGTCATTTCATTATTCTTATAGTATTTTATCCACATTTTCCTTATTTTGTAACCATTTTTTTAATTCACGTTTTAGTCTCCTCTCCACCCTTTCGTTCAATATTTCTTCTGGTATCTCGTTCATCATACGCGGCAATATGTACACATCTGTCTGATTTCCATGCTTCGATTTCGGTATTTGAGTATGATATTTTTGTATCTTCCTTAGATCATATGTTATTTCTTTTCTTTCCCTAACTTTTACAGGTTTCCGATTTCTAATATAATCCAACATTCTAACCATTAAGCACAATCCTTTTATATCCAGCACGTTTTCCTCCTTCAAAAGTTTATGTAATTCACTATCATTATCTCTTGTAATTAGCTGTAAGGATTTTCTCTGTAAACGATCGATACGTACAGTATAATACTTCTTAGCTAAACCACATGCCTGCACACCATATCTTAATCGTGAATCTATCAGCGCGTAATATACTATTTTTACTGTTTCTTTGCTAACGTAGTTTTGTAATGTATACAATGTGTTCGAATTTTTTTTCCACAGAATTTTTCATCTTAAATTTTCGTCAATAATTACACCCAAGTATCTGTGTTCTCGTACAATTTCTATTTGTTCGCAATCTTTGTTACTACACTTATTCTCCCCTGTTTCATGTAATGGGCACAATCATTTGAGTGCACTGTAATATAGGCTTGTATCTTTCTATATCCATCATAGATTTGAAGAACATACATTTTGTTTTTTTAGTATTTATTATCAAGTTATTGTCATGGGCCCATATGCTAATTTGTATTAAGTCTTTCTGCATATTTTAAACGGCTATTTTTATATTTATATTTGTCGTTATTATCGCTATGTCATCGGCAAAAGCATATATTTTACTATAATTTAAATATTTTTGCAGACCATTTACATATATATTAAATAAGATCGAGGCTAAGTTGCTCCCTTGCGGTACACCATTTCTCATTTTAAATTCAATATTTTTAATCGATTCCTTTACCACATAAGGGGTAGCGAATTAAATAGCACGGCTCCTGCATACATAGCCTATATTCCGGAATGGAATTTATTGAATTTTGGAATGTTTGCTCTCTCATCAGCTGATAATCTTGTTTACCTGCTTGAATATATATATATATATATATATATATATATATATATATATATATATATATCAAATCTTTTACGATTTTCGGTTACAAAATATAAACGTTCAACTTCGTACAATTGCCGCGCATTTAGAAGAGAATCTTTTATCGTTATCTTTTTGCCAAATTTTGACGATTTAAATAGCGCGTTTTTTAAAATTATTAAAGGACGAACATGATAATTCGCTGCACCGCCCTAATGAGCGATACCATAGCTTAGTACGGGTTGATAGAATTTCAAATACAGCCTGCGAAGATGGATTTTCGAGAAATGTTGGATTAAACAATAAGAGAAGAGTTAATTTAATTTTCGTGTTTTGTTTTTTGTTGTTGTCAAATAATCTAAATATGCATTCCGTAATTCTATTCCGAGATATTTTATATGGATTAATCACGCAACAAAATAGATTATTTAAAATACTTATTAGCCAGTGTCAAATAACTAATTCGACATCTAGTTACATTTACGAATAAAAAAACCTAATATATGGAAATAGATATAACTAAGCCCATCGAATTATATTGAAAAAAAGAACACGATTAATTATCTATGACTACAATTAAATTTATCCGATCTACACAAATTTTATTCATATATATATATATATATTTCAACAGTACCATATACGTAAATAAGTAACAAAATAATAAGAGTGTATACAATTAAAGCTTAATCAGTAAATAAAAGAAAACCCCATACCAAACAAAATTGTCATTAAACGAAGTACCGTGTAAACTGCATATTGTTTTAAACAGGCTAACCATTGTATAAGTAGTACATATTGTTTTAAAATGTTTAAAAATTTCAACACGTGACAACACGTAGAAGAGAATGTATTTAGTCTATTTTTAATAAATACGACTTAAATTGGGAAATTCTACGCCATATAAAACAAAAAAAGCATAATTTTACAATTACGGATGAAAATAATAACAGCAGGTTCAAAAAATAAAAATAAAATGCGTCGATTGTAAAAGTAACAAATTCATACGTACTTCCATGACGAAACAAAGCAGCACCGCAAACATAAGCAACAAATACCGCACACGACTGATGAAATCAACAAAATTATAATAAACGGCATTAACCGCAAATTAACACGTTTATTACGCGATTTTTACGATATTTTGTCTGAAACGGAAGTTTACGACTAATTATATTTAGATAAATTTGGAAACTCTAAAATCAATCCCTCGTAATATAATTTATGTAAACCGATTTAATTTTTAATAATATTATTTAAAATTTGTCAACTATTATGTAATGTTCGATATAAATCTACAATTCCATTTTACAATATTTCAAATTATCGTACGAAACAATAATCAGTTACAATTATAATTAACACGTAACATCGAGTATAACAAAATAAAAACAATGTTAGTCGCTATAAAAATTATTTTATTTTTCAACAATCGCGTCATTTTCAAGAGCTTTTTTTTCTATACGCTCGAAAATGACGTGATTGTCGAAAGTCTTTTCGCGTTAAAAAAATAATTTTTATAGCGATAAAGTTTGTTTTTATTCTGTTTTGTTAATACGCGAGCGTATATTTCGAGTATAAGGGTGACGTTGATTCTCGGAAATATTTAAATCACATACCGCGTTTAAAATAATATTTCTCGACTAAAACAATTATTACTATAAATTAACTTTATCGGTAGTCTGTCTATTTCTAAAATTCGTTTGAATTTGAACACAGGAAAAAGAGAAAACCCGGAAATCTTTATTAAAGTTTTAATTCTAATTTTAACTAAAATAATAATCGCTACTTTCGATTTTCCTTACATATATATCACATATGCGGGTAAACTACAACAATGTGCTTTCACATCGGAATCCACGCAACAATATTCCAATTCCTCATCTCCTAAAATTGGTGGACAATAAGCAAGCCTATTGATAGCTGTACTCAAAAAATCATCCTTATTATTCAACGTTTTCCAACATTGCATAGCACCTAGTTCAAACGAGCAATAATTTAAAACCTTGTAATACGTGTAAAAATATCAATCATTTTAGTCCCATTTTCCACTATACGAAGTTTTAAGATCTAAAAATTATTTATTTTCATAATTAAAGGAATGTTTTAATTCTAAAAAAAAAAGTATTCATGCGCAAAACGTCAGCTCATATCTCCACCTTCGAGAGTCATTTTGCACAGAAAAAATTAAATTTTGCGGGAAAAAATTAACGTGTGAGACTGAAACTTTTAACGCAGAAAGCGACAAATTGTAACTAAATTTTTATTAATAAAATATTACGGTTAATATTCGTAAGTACTCTCGAATCTGTAGTCTGCGAAATATGTTCAAAATATATCGGAAAATCCGAAAATTTTTAAATTTCCATCCATCGAGATTATATATTTACAAAATATAAACGTGTTCAATTCAAAAATGTGAAAGAATAAAACTGAATATCGCGAACTTAAGATGATTACATATTTACGGTTGAATTTTATCCTTCGACAAAACGATGCTTGTTGAATAATTTTGCTTTCCCCTTTTAATATTCCCGAGCTTGGTCCGTTTTAAATTTTTAACGATACTACCCAAAAACATCTGACAACAGACAACGAGATGTAATTGCAAAGATAACTGAACGAATCTGACTTATTTTTGTTTAAAAACAAATTAAATATTACAACAAATTATGAAAAAAGATAAAATTACTAAACACGACCAACGACTAACCACAAAGACAGGACAAGAATAGCAAAATGACGCTTATAAAATTACTAATGCGTAATACCACAGCGTGCGCTGTAGGTAGATTATTAATCGCCGAATAAATTATTTTATCGAATAGGAATCGATAATTTAAAATAATTTAATTATTACATACAATTAAAATATGATCACAAACTTATGCCGATACTATAGATAAAATAGTTTAAATGTAAATTTGTTAATTCGTATAATTTTTCAAAATTCAAAGAAAAATTTTAATTTGTTTTGTTCCGAACGATAATAGCCTAAAACTATTTAAAAAAAAATAATAAAGAAAAAACCCTGAAAATTAAAATCAAAATATAAAGTGAAGGTCAATGAACAAAAACACAAACTACGGCAACCAGAAATTAAAATATAACATTAAAACGTAACTTCTATTATATTATCAACCTGAACTATATTATCAAAGTGCAAGCTCTTCGCTACTGTTATATAAATGACCATTAATTTGACTTTTACGCTCGTTTAAGTAGTCAATTTTGAATTTAAAGAAACATTAAATAGCGTTAATGAAATTTTGTGGTTTGTAAATTATTCATATATATCATTTAAGTAAATCTTAAATTTTAATCTTAACGAAATACCAAACGTTTCCGTGAAAAAAAATAAACTTCGTCAAGCACGTATTTTGTCAATTCGAAATATCGACGAAATATTGCGGCTCACTCAAACAAACATACATCGACACGTATAAGTCAACGTGTAACCGTCGCTGTTGAGAACCTCTCCTCTAATTTGTAGAAATCGTGAAACCCTAAGATTATCATTTTTAATGAAGATTTTTTATATTAAATTCCTATCGTTATTCACTCGGATATGAACATAATTTTAACTAATCGTAAGTATCATTCTCCATTTATTCTTTGTGAAATCACGATGATATTGATAGTGAAGTTTGTTTCCACTATTTTTCAATTCATAGAAATTCTTCTATGTGCCGTCAGTGCCATTGTTTAATTCAATGTGCATATTCCATTGGTAAATTCATCATTTACTTTACCCGATATTATAGCTCTTCCCGTTTAATCTATTCTAGTCAAATTTTCAAAACTTACTTCAGTTTACTTTCGTTGACAGTTATTTAACTTACCGATAATAAACTTATTTTAATGTTCACTTATATATTTTAATTTTCTTACAATATCTCGAAGTTCTTCTTTTGAAGAATACTATTTCGTTTTCAGAGAAAACTAGTGGTTCAACCCAAGCCTAGTACACAAGGGGGTAAACGTGTACAATTAATTTGTGCGGACGATCCAGTGTTAATCTCGGATAACATTGATAAGTTACAAGAAATGATTGATCGAGTCAGCGTAGTAGGTAAAGAATATGGCTTTGAAATAAATGTAAGTAAAACAATACATAGAAAAAGCGATACTAGTAAATTTCAAAATCTAAGAGCATGGTATCATGAGAAAACCGAACAATCGATCGAGATACGATCACGCATAGAAAAAGCAAGGAAAACCAGGTTAAATATGAAAAATCTGGTATATTCAGAAAGATTCTACGGCTAGTGCGATGTTATGTATTGATTCCCACATGCACGATCCACGTTTAAAAATGAGACCCAACCGCTATATTATATATATATATATATGTATATATATATATATTATTTTGAGAATTTCATACAGATATTTTTATAAAGACTTTATTGGAACTGTAAAACTAATTACATTTACCATAACTAATTATAGGAGAATTTCATATGTAGTTAAATTATTTTATAAAAAAATAATAAAATTAAATATTAATAAGATCCAGCTGATGTTTTCTTTTCAGCCGTCGGATATCATTAGAATCATCTAATAGTAGGATTGCTTCAACGTTCGGATGGAGGTGAAGGCGATTAATGTAGCTGTTTGACTTCTGGTAGATAATAACAGGAACTGGATCGATTTTGAGATCGATACGAAGTTGGGCGTTCGCGACAAACCAAGGTGCTCTTGAAATCATACACATGAACTTGTTTTGAAATTTTTCGAGAATTTCGAGATTAGATTTGGCTGCGGATCCCCAGATCTCTGCACCATAGCTCCATGCTGGTCGGAAAATTGAAGTATAGATGAGCCTCTTGATTTCGAGACTAAGCTCAGAATTAGGCTGAAGGAGCCATCGAAAGTTGGAGAGCAGAAGGTCCAACATTTTCCGTTTTCTTCTAATATGCTCGTGCCAATTGAGCTTACAATCAAGATGCAGACCTAAATAGCGAGCAGAGTTAGATACCAGAGCCTTGTGGAACACCAGCACGAATGCTAATGTAGTGCGTAGTCGCTGATCCTAAATGTATATAGAACTGTCGATCAGTTAAGTATGACATGAGTAGTCTGCAAAAGCCCGGTGAAAAATATCTTTTAATTTTGTGGATTAAACCAAGGTGCCAAACTTTATCAAAAGCTGCACTAACATCTAGAAAAACTGCTGTAGCAAATTCTTTGTTCTCAAGTGCTTGAGTTGCAGTATGTACAACACGGTAAATTTGCTCAACGGTTGCATACTATTCACGAAATCTAAACTAACATATGGTATCAAATGTTTGTTTACAATAACTGCCCGAAGTTGCTGTGAAATAATGTTTTCAAAGATTTTCGCAATGATAGGTAGTAGGGAAATGGGCCGGTAAGATCCAGGATCCTCGGCTGGTTTCCCTAGTTTGTGAATCATGATCATTTTCGCAATCTTCCAAGTGCGAGGTACATACCGTAGACGAATACAAGCATTTATCATCGTCGACAGATAGACAATCCCCTTCTTTGGCAGTTCTTTGAACACAACAGGAGAAAGCCTATCATGTCCCGGTGATTTGTTAGACTTTAGGCTATCAATAACCTTGGCTACTTCAGAAGTGCCTGCGAAAAATGTCGAAGCAAAATGAAATTTTTTAAAAGATCACTATCATCCAAACTTTTCAAACCTAAATAAAACCAGCTTTATAACTTTATAAATTGCAAAAATCAGTGCTCGTTCCCAAAATTTATTAGAATAAATGCGTCATAAAGTTGATATCAAAATTTCTTATAATACATACTATTTTAAAAGAATAAAATTATAAATTAAAGATAATTGCACTTTCCGATATTCTATAAAACAAAGATTTAGCTTACAAATCGCCAAAACATACTGGTTTACAACATTGAAAAAAAAAAAAAAAAACTAAAACAAACCGACTAAAAGTATGCGCATAACATTGTTTAATTAAAACTTGATTCCTAGTAAGAGCGAGTGTTTATAAATTATTTTTTTGCACTTCAAATTATTTTTTTATTTTTTTTTTATCATTAACCGTTTTAATTAATCATATGTCTAATTATATATTTTATTCGTCATTGTATTTCTCGAAAATATCGACCTAATTATTTTAAAGCGAAGTTGTATAATCATAAAATATAATAATCATAATCGGATTTGTTTATACTAAAGAGTAAGTGATGTAAGAAAAAAAATGTAGAAAATTTATGTACCGTACGAAAACCTAAATTACCTTGGATAGAAAATATTTGACGAACGATGAAAAATATGCAAATCGACGATCACTAAACTGCGTTTTACAATATGTCAGGGAAAAAGTTATATTACGGAGATATTCGCAAGAAAATTAAAAATAGAACACGTCTAAAATTTTATATTACATAACAATAACAATAATAAAAATAATAAATACGAGAAAATTTTGAAATTATGAAATGAACCGCATGAAAATGTTTAAAAGACGTTCAAAATCACAATAATTATGTCATTTTATTATTGGCGTCAGACACAGTGTTGTCGAAAAAAAAATTTATCTACATCTAGAATCGCAATTTTATTTCATTTCGAAGAGATTTTAATGTCTAAAACTGCAGTCCTCGATAAAAACGGTTATAATTTTTCAGTTCATACAATCTTTTTAACGTCTAGAAAATTAAAATTCTGTGGACATTTCTGGTTGCTCTCAAATCGCCTATATTATACGAGCAATAATCGCATAATTATGTACTGAAAATATTCCAGAATTTAAATTAGTTCAGCCTAACAATAACTTTACTATCGAAATATAACTTCCGTTCTTCGTGCGTGTCGATGCATAGAGATAATAAAGCAAACATTACGATTTTCATAGTAATTCCTCTGGATATATTCGACAGAAATAATTTCAAAAAAAAATAAAAGTAGGTACGAAACATTAAATACAAAATCTAAAATAAATAATTTATATATATATATATATATATATAACAATTTGCTCGTGAAATGATTAAAACGGTAAGCAAAGCTTCAATGCACATACTGTAAATAAATCTTTTTTACTATCATCACTATTTTGATAGATAATATTAAACCAGATAAAACACCGAAACACATACCAGTGTGAAGAAATAAAACGGTTATTTATCAGTGATAATTATACAGTTTATATTTTGTATATTATAAATGATAAGAAAATACAAAGTTATTACAAAGTTCAAACATAAACAGGGATAATCCATCGACATATCTTTTCCTCCCGTTTATAAGCAGTATAATTAATGCATAACTCTAATATGCATTATTTATATATACATATATATATATATATATATATATATATATATATATATATATATACATTGTAACGAAATAATTACGTTTTTAAAATAAAATCAAGTTCAAAACGATACAAATTTTTTTTTTAAATTTTTTTCACGGAATATAAATAAAATTAGTAACGTACAATTTATACGTTATAGTAATAAGTACAATAAGAATCTTTCAATATGAAATTTCATATGATCATAGGCGGCGACTTCGGGTGGCGGTTGTAGTCGCCCCTCAGTTAATATACTGTGGCCGTGTCCCCTCAACGGTTATTAATTAAGGAATTTGCCTATTATTTAAGTTATAAACCCTTTCAGTATCATAAGTTTGACATAAAAATATATAAATAACTATTTTTTCTTAAATAAGGAACTTAAATGAAAATTTGTTTCGTCTGTTTATTGTATCTATATTTTGCGTATAATATCGTAGATGCTATTTGCTTCTTGAATTTCACATTTACGTTAGTAGCGAAATAATATTGGAGGTAGAATGATTTTTTCATCATTTACTCGAAATTGTTTTCATTGACTGCTGTTCTATTCCCAGAAAACCGTTGATGATGATTTCCTGTTTTTCTGATTTTATATTTCTGTTTTTTGTTTTTTAACTTGCTGATTTACACATTCCTTTTAAATCAATCACGTTTTCACATTCTTAATTGTTGAAAGCTAATGGTGCAGTAAATAAATATTTTCTGCTTCTCAGTAACCGACTTTATTCTACATTTTTATGTATACGATACTGTTCAACTTATTAAAATTAAACTGATGGATAAATTTATAATTAAAATAGGTAAATAATTCTCAGGTTCGAAGGGACAGGACCCCATTTAGAGTCAAATTCTGATTTTAACCTAAAACTGTATACATATCTCACATATATTCACTTAAAGAATATATATATGATTTTTATATGTAACAAAACAATTTTATTGAGTTATGTTTATGGAATATAAGAAATATTGTTTTGCCACCCCTTAAAATTATTTGCAAGTTGCGCACCCGGTTATGATTTTTTTGAGTTCAAATGTTATAGCAAAATAATTTAAAAGAAAAATGTAAATATTAATATGGCAAACATTACTAATCATTATTTGGAAATAAGAATACAATAGAATTAATTATAAATAATAACATATCATCAGCATAATAAAGCGTTTTGCCAACAGAGTATAAATATCATATACAAAGTTTTGTGACTTAAGGATAAATAAAACAATTTAATTCTTTAGCATTACACATGATATGGTCGTCCGTATTTACGTGGTCTGATATTAAATCATCCGAATATGCTAATAACTATTGTAAGACGATAATAAAATAATAAATGATACATATATATGTATATATACGCATTAAGTAGGTATTTGCATGAATAAGTATTTTATATATTTTTTAAAATGACTATAAGGAGTCATACACAACATGGCGTATATAAAATAATTACCAAAACACACTTTTAAACTTTCATTGTTAATATCCATATGTTAACGATTTATTTCGGTGTAAACAATGTTAATCAAAAAATTGACATAGTTTACACCAAAAAAAAAAAAAAAAAAAATTGGTAAACAATTTCAAAAATATTGTCACCCGTGTCAAGGACCATTAAATTATGTTAAAGCTGTATATAATTCCGAAGATCAAAGTATTAGATAAAATTTGAAAGAAGAATTTTAATTAAACAAGTAAAAACATAATTTGTAAAATGTTTGAAACACAGACTTATCGAAATAGAAGTTTTACTAAGTATATCGTACCTCGCTGCTCGCCTCTCAGATAGAGTCAGTCTGAGCCAGCCTAAGCGATCAGTAGTTCCAAGTATCAAATTTTTGGTTTATCGTCTACGGTATACGTACATATGTGTATGTATATACGGATAAGTGTTAATAACGAAAAATCATAACACAGTTGTATGATAGAGCCTCTGTATAAGTAGTGACCCAAAATGTTAAAATAATAATTACGCGATCAGACATTACAGAAGTTAACGTAATATTACATAAGTATACGCTCATAACACTACAGACTCCTTGAAATTTTATAAAGAATTATTTAGACGACGCATATTCATTC
This sequence comes from Coronaproctus castanopsis, assembly GCA_032883995.1. Taxonomy (NCBI): domain Eukaryota; kingdom Metazoa; phylum Arthropoda; class Insecta; order Hemiptera; family Monophlebidae; genus Coronaproctus; species Coronaproctus castanopsis. The sequence continues at coordinate 112,309,822 of CM065053.1, forward strand.
CGTAAACATAAAGGAATTAAATTCGTACAATTTAGGTGGCATCCCTGTAAAGGACGCGATTGTGCTTATTAAGTTGAGATAACAATAAATAAAAGTGAGTGCGACACACACTGATCGCCATATACCTAACTTTAATAGAAATAGAAATATATATATGGGGTACTTTGTACTCTCAGGGGACCGGAGCTCTAACCGGTACGGGGCGCGTCCACAGGCGGCGGATAGTAGAATGGCCTGCAAGATATGTAGGTTAGCTGCGAATAAGACGTTAGTCAAATAAGCAGTCGTGAACAAAGAGCGGCTACTGGTGAAAAGCCTCAGGCAGGTGATTCCGGTAGTGACAGGGTAAGAGACACGAGGATGCAGATGGGCAGCTTGAGTACCTGCCTACAAAAAATCTGCAAAAATCCTATGACTGTCTCTCCTTCGGCGGGTATAGGTCGCCGTAAAAACCTTAAATCGTTGCCTCCTCAGTAACAACCCACTGCCTTGCGGTTGTAGTTTTAACCCAAAGGCTAAGGGAGACAACCCTGAAATAAACAAATCCGCTACCTTGCGGTTAGGATGTTTATCCAAAAGATAAGGGAGAAAACCCCGACAGAAAATCCGCTGGAAGGCAACGGAAAAACCAAGTGTATCTTTCCAAGAACAATTATGAATTCTAGAATATGTAATAACGTTGTGCCATGCGATCCGACTAGCAATCGGCGCTGCTCGAGGTCCGGGCTCGAGAGTGTTAAATTAGCGACTGGCCACGATTATGTAGAAAACCAGGCATTACGTGGAAATTATGTTACTGGAATAAACATATGGAAAACTACTCTAGTTTTCTCTGTTTTTCTATATGCTGCGGAATGCTGGACACTAAAAGCAGCTGATATTCGGCGCATTCATGCTTTTGAGATGTTCTGCTGGCGACGAATGTTGCGAATCTCGTGGACAGAAAAACGAACCAACCTCTCTGTTTTGAACGATATAGGATCGGATCTACGCTATAGTAATACAGCGCATAATGAGGTATTTCGGACACGTGATACGTCGGAACGGAATAGAAAAATTAATTATTGAAGGGATGGTAGCAGGCAAAAGGATCAGAAACTGAGGTACACAGATAGATTAACTGCGGTCTCATCGCTCCAGCAAGTTATCAGACTCGCGGATGGCGAAAAAGTTTGAAAGGAATTGGAACTCATAATTTCACGATGCTCGGACCGAGCCAACGAATATGATGATGATATATTATTAGTAGCCAGAAGGGAAACATATAGATCTATGTTAAGTACTCGACGAAAGGATAGGATTAGAAATACATTTATTCGAGGAAAATTTAAAAATACGGTAAACATTGTTAATGATTGTAAAAGGAAACAGTGGGATTAGGCTGGACATGTTTTGAGATTGAGGGATAGCAGATGAACACAGGATGAAAACTTGGTATATTAGGAATAAAAGAAGATGTAGGCGATTTTTTTAGTTAGGAAGACGAGATAATTTATATATAATAGAACGGAATACCTAGAACGGCAGGGAATGGGCAAGATTGGAAGAGACCTTTGCTTAGAATACAGGCTTTTAATTTTAGTTCTTGTTAATTTATTTATAATATATGTAAGTAAACGTTTCTATTATTATTACATAATATATGAATATAATATGTATGTACAGATTATTTCAATAATAAGTTATAATAATTAAGTCTTTAAAACATCGATAAGCCATATTTGAACATTGCAATATACATAGTTATCGCTTACTACAACCAACGAAACTGAAAAAAAAATAAATGCAACCCGTACCAAAAGTGTAAAAAATTATACGAGTACACGACGTTAAATAGTATGGGAAATTTCAATAACGGAGTACTAATTAATTTTTTTTTAAGTTATGATTTTCAATTTATGATGATTTACCCTATATAAATTGTTCGTTATAAAATTAAAAGTTCAAATAATTAAATAGAATTATATATAATACCAGCATGTTTTAAATTCATGAAATAATATAACGAAATTAAAAAATAAACAATTGAAATAGTATTGAAACAGACAAATTTATTCAATTATGACGACTTTACTCTCTGATATACAGACATCTGTAGCATATGTACATCGTCGTATAATAAAAAGATCATCAACTTAGGTACGTCCAGTTAAGATTATTATGTAAATACATTTAAATTCAAAATTTCAATACTTAATCATTTAATGCATCAACATTTTACTTCGGATAAAAAAAACATAGATTATTATTTATGCACTTACATACACACAATAAAAATAAAAGGATATGTGCAATGCAATGTTTAATATGTTAATCGCAAATAGTATCTAATAGTATACATCCGACGCGCAATGAGTAATTATGGAGAAAAGCAGCAACAAATGCAAACACAAATCTTCAAAGTTTCAAAAAGTATATTTTATATATATATATATATATATTTTTAAATATATATATATATATATATATATATATATATATACTTTTTCGTATGTATGTATATTAAAAATATTGCAAACCTTCGAAATAATATTCATCCGAACTTATTAGAAATTCACATAGCATTTATATAAAGAAACAGATACATGACATTCCTAAATGAACAGTTAATTACAACGCCTGCAGAGGACTGAACCATGTGAATTTATCCACACTACAAACTATATTGGGTTTTAATGAATGTAAAGTTTCACTTTAATTTTTTGATAATAAATTAGTTAAAACTGTCATCGTTTTAACACTTTTCTCGTCTTTGCAGCAGATGCATTTAGTTAATAGTTTCCTTCGCCTTCTTTATAATTAATTAGGCCAGTTTTTAGTTCTTTAGGCAATGCATTGCCTACAAGTTCATTCTTGTCTTATTATACAAGCAATAAGGAACTATCTCCACTAATATTCAAAACTTATTGTCATTTTTGAGAACAAACTGCAACAAAATTAACGTATATAAATCTGATACAGATAAAAGTTTATTTTCCATATTTCATACGCTAAGACCGGTTGATATAACGCCAGATAAATACGTCTTAAATGGTTGAGTGGAAAGTATTGTTTTACATAACAAAAGAGATAATTCAACGTTCTTAATTTTTTAGAAATATAAAACCATTGAGCATTCCACGATAATCTATTGTCTATTCGAACCCCCTAGGCATTTAATATCATATACTCTATGTAACTTGTTATAACTACCTAGTGATATTTCAGTATTATTCCACATCCTGAAATCTTGATTTGTGTATATTATATATTTCGTTTTAGTGGCATTAACAACTAACATATTATCTTGTAGCCAGTTGAGAACTTTGTTCACATTACGTTGTGCAATATCTCGAAGTATATCAGGAAATCTTGAATCAAGGGCAAGTATCATCAGCGTAGCTAAATATTTTTCTATCAACAACTAAATTGCATAAGTCATTTACATCGATTAAGAATAGATACGGACCAAGGACACTGCCTTGCGCTACTCCCGAAATTTGTACATTATTTTCACCACTGTATTCATTGTTTATTTTGACGACCTATCTTTTGTTCTCAAGATTAAACCAGCTATGTATAATACTCTTGAATCCACAATTATGTAATTTTCATAGAAGGATTTTGTGATCAATTACATTAAAAGCTTTACGTAAATTAAAATATACATGATGACGGTGGAGGTAGTAGTAATAGTAATTAGAATAATGTCGATGATAAACAGTCTAATCTCAATATTTCTAAAAACGCTATCGTAACGGATATGGTTACGAACGAAATTACTATGCTAAACAATATCCGTGTAGAACTGAATCCCTAAAATTGTTTCAGATATTTTATACAACACTGATAGAGAATGTACGAAATCTCAAGTGCAAACCGCAGTATCTCTTTAATTATTTTTCCAAACGATTTTCAAGAATCTGCGATAATTCTGATAGGAGGAAAGAATAATAATATAGCAAATCTTCATCTCACGTCATGGGCCAAATTACTTTATAATAAATTTAAGGACCTAAAATATATGATAAGAAGTGTACGAAACTAAATTAGACTAATTTTCAATTCGTTAGTCGAAGCTAATATATTTCTCCTGGCAGAAGCTATTCATAAAGACCTCAATACACATTGCTTTATATCGCAAACATTATGGCAGAAGCTATTCATAAAGACCTCAATACACATTGTTTTATATCGCAAACATTACTCTTTCGATTGGATGTTGTAGACGTTCCGATCGATCTTATAATCGATTTACTTACCGCTTGCTGCACGGCAAGTGCTAAAGTAGCCAACATACGTAGATTGAATAAAATACATCAATGTGGTTATTTTTCTGCTAAATTCTGTGGCAATTTAATACCGGCTCGGTACGTTTCTTTATTATTCTCGTAAAGTTGAACCTAGTACAAACCCAAAATGTGTAATAATTATCTAAGATTTGGCTATATTAGTAAGCTCTATCGTAACAAAACTAACTGCGGCTATTGCTCTGCTAGTCACAAAATCATCAGAATGCCAAATAAATCGTGAAACATCCTCGACTGTGCTAGATACAGGGGTAACCATTCACCTTATGATCGTAGCTTTCCAGTTTATCAGGAAAAACTTACAACTAGAGAAAATTATGGGTTTAGAAAATGTTTAATTCTCCGAAGCCAAATAGATTCGTAGGGGGGCTGCGGCCGTTCCAGAATTTTCATTTACTTAAGTTGCAAGTAACAAAAATTTCCCCGAAGTACGAAAAAAAGAAGACATAATAGTGGCTCAGGTTCTTTCAGTTGCCACTGTAGCAGTAATAATAATAATAATAATAATAATAGTAATAATAATTATAACAATAGTAGTAATAATTATTAAAACAATAGGAATAGGATTATACAAACTGATAGTAGCCCTTCAGATCCATTTTTAGATGCTCCTTACACTGAAAATGGGGTAGATTATATTTTAAACCGAAAAACTCAACAACGACAGTCATGATGTTCTTTTGAAGTAATAAAAAAATGACCGGATAATTTTTTTAGTCTTAATTTAGGTTTTAAATAAAGTTTGGAAATCTAAATCGATTTAAAATTCTTGGATGCTTCTTGCTGTCGCCTTTGTATCTAAAAAAAAAAAAATCAATTAGACCAATTTCCTTAGTCTCTTGTTTTAGGAAAATTCGTGAATCCGTTATAGCTTTTGCGGTTCAATTGGTCGTTAGAAAATAACGAAATCCCTCCAACTAATATACGTATGGCTTTCATAATAACACGTTCATTGGTTTGCGTGGGTCATTTACTTGATAATTTATATAAAAGTCTTCTTCACAAGCAATTTATTAATACTGGTTTTTGGATGGACGCTTATAAAAATATGCACTGTCCCACTTTATAAATTATTGTCCACAAGCGTTCCAAAATATTACTGCTGCTTTATTTAGTTATCAACGAGTGGTATAGAGGAGTTAGCTCGGGATTCTTCTCTTAGTTCGATCTTTTTTAATTTATATATTTCATTACTAACACAAGAGCCTTTGCATTCTAAAACTGTTCTCTACTGATGATATCGCGGCGTTTTCGATTTGCCATTAATTGAACGACTGCTTTTTAATTTTGGGTTAACTAGGATGCACGTTTAACATGGTGACCATATATTGATAATCTACTATCGCGCAGTTTGCATTATACGTAATATATAAAATATTCGTTGGGGTGGTGATTCTTCCATATTCTTAACCTTTTATAGATTACTAATTCGATCTAAAATGGAGTCTGGTTGTTTTATGGATCGACATCGCCGTTATTATTAAATAAGGTTGATCGTGTACAAAACGAGTGTGTTAGGTTCTATATGGGTGCGATTTGAAGTACTCTTATGGATACCGGGACATCAAAGAATGTCTGACAATGAAATTGTAAATTCGTTAACTAAAGCGGAGTCTTCTAACGGTGCGGTATTCTCTTCTATTTCTGAAAATTTACATCACTCTCCAGACATAACGATATTTCTAGAGTTGTCCAATGAGTTAATTCGTACGTTTAGCACCACGTTGGGTAAGTTGTAAAGGCATCCACTTAAAAAAAAAAACTCGCATAAAAGATTACTAAAATATTCATGGGTAGTTTAACGACACAATAGTTGAAAAGATCGAATCATTACTTTTTGTTACATCTAATTTATTCGATTTAAACACTCTTTTCATTCAGTATAATTTTTTTGCACTTTATCGTGCAGAATTTTAAGAAATGAATTCAGGAAAATGTTACTGGTATGTTTATTTTGGGACATCATCAAATATTGAATATATATATATATATATATATAAAAATGTGCGAGTAATATATGAACTCGTTATTTGTATAGCACAATTATACGTTGACTGAGTTTTTAAAAATGCATCAAATTTTGGATAATATTCAACAATGTCAAAGAAAAATTACCGATTGCGAAGCTAATAACAGGATCAAACACGAGAAAAAAAATTATAATTATTTATACTTCCTAACCCCAATTTACAAAGAAGTGTGATAATAAACGTATAATATGCATGCCAAATAACACGCACACATTCAAGAACATGCAACTTACACATGTACGCATGCGTATACATTTGACGAATATACACGTACATACACATATACATACATACATATACAATGTATATATATATATATATACACATGCGTAAACGTGTATATTTCCACATAACACAAGCAGTTAGGTACGATAAAATAAGATTTAACCAATGAACGTTGAAGCGAAGTTTATCTCTGAAATGAATCGTTCTTACTTAATAGTTTAATGACTAATGAAACCATTAATTTTATACGTCCATATGACTACATTACGAGATTGTAATTTATATTACAACCCAGTCGCAATAAAATCGAAATAGTATAAGCGAAATAAATCACAATTACATATAAACACCTACTAGTTATATAGATGATTACGAAATTAAACAGAATATTTTTTTATTTTAATATAATCAACGTAACCGTTATCATCGGGATAAAAAAGATTGAAGATAACCGAAGCAGTTAAAGTTAACAATAAGCACGCGGCTATATTAAATAATGTTGCTCGAGGAATAATTGTCAAGTCTCGAAAAATTTAAAAACAAAATTATCCGTTACGAACTAAAAAAAAAAAAAAAAAAAACGATGCCATAACATGAAATAACGTGTAATTCATTGCCGAATTTCGATGCATAAACATGAAATAATTGATCTGATAAGCACTAGAGGTAACAGGAAACGCGCAAAAAAGATTCGTAAGAAATAACGCTCATTGTACTTACGGATTTTTTTCGAATCCCGATGGTTTTTCTTTTAGTAGAATTTAACATTTTGTATTATATTGTATTTATTATAATCCCACGAATATTATTTTAAACGGAAAATGTTACAGATAAAATTGTCGTGTTTTTATTCGTTCTTAAAAGTAATTAATATAGCGTTTTTTACCACAAATAATTTTATCTGATAGTTCACTTAATAGAAAATTTAGCGTTAACAGTGTATACAATCTTTCAGACTAGGAATTTTATAAAATAAATAAATAAATAAATACTGTGTTAAGAAAGAAACAAAAAAGTAATTTTTCCAATTTTCCTAACCACTTTACACATAATAACTGATTTTCAAGTCTTACACGTTTTCATAAAACCATCAGATAACCGGTTTTCCCGAAATTCTAAAAATAAACGAAATCTTTTCAAAATACTAGTTTGCTTACAAGATTTTGTTGTTATAACTTTCCGCGGATTATATAATCACCGAAAATAGGCGATTGTGTTAATAAAAATATAATCGCGTCGCCCAATAGACTATTTTTAGTTTATTCGAAAATTAATTTATTGAAAACGTAAAATCGATAAATTTGAATTCGCGCCGATATATAAAATATAGTTTCACTTCAACGTATGTAGTTTGTTTCTAAAAAAGCGATACAAATATGACAGATAAAAAATGTTCAATTAATGTTAGAAAAGAGCAGCATTTTGAAAGTGGTGTTTCATACGAAAAAAAACGCACACATTCATATATATATATATACACGTAGTTCCATCACCGATAAAAGTGCAAAAGTTTGATATTAATTAGAGCAAGTTCAATATTAGTTGCGATAGCAACGCGTCTATCAACATAAAACACAATTCTAGAATAATCAGATAATTATGTACAATTTTTCAGTAAAATATATCGTTCACGAATATGCGAAAGAAACTTTGAATATATTACGTTGAGAATAAAATTGCGCGAATTTAAAAAGAAAAAAATCCCTCCGTATTGACGATATCGTTGTATATACTCTCCATGTTTGACGAAAATTTGTATATTTCCACTTCATTAAACTAATATAAACGTTACCGTATAATTATTATTTTACCAATATCTCAATATTTTACTACTAATACGAAACTAACACATGAACCTGATATATACAATGAGATTCATTCTGCCAAATACAAGATATAACATCATTACACGCCCCTATATAAGCGATTTTAAATTTGATATTAGACCGTTATTTATACCGAATACCTTCTGCTGACATTCACCCATTCATTTTCACCAAATTAGAACTTCAATAGTTTTCGAAATCATCAGATTACAATGAATCGTTAAAAAATAATAATAAATTAAAAATAAAACCGAGCACCAGATGCTTGAAGAAGCCAAGATGTAAGAGCACGAAAATGTAGCAAACACACATATATATATATATATATATATATATATATATATATATGATGTATTATTATTAATAATAAAATATGATCGTGTTGTTTATGTACAATGCGAGCAAAATTAATGTAAAATATGTTTATCCGCTAATGTGTTAACGTTGTGTAAATTGTGAGAAAGCTAACATTATTCTCTGTTTTTTATTTTGCGTGTAAAACAAAATGTATATAAAGTACTCACCACACCGATACTTTCTGTGTATATAAATTGTTTAAACTACGCCAAAAAATAACAAAACAATACAGATATAATATTCGTATTCAGAAAAATAAGTACATATATCGATCGATACGGTGATAAACAAAATTAAATAAATTAAATAAGATTAGTCATTTTAATCGCGTAATAAAATTGATTTATAATACTTAATACTTATAAGTCAGAAGTCAAATAATCGAATGATCAAGTCGATTACATTCACGAATAAGAAAACCCTAATATATGGAAAGAGAAGTAACTAAACGCTTTGTAACGGAATTATAATCGAAAAAAAAAAAACTTCGATTAATCATCTTTATTTCGCGCATACATGACTACAATTGAATAAATTTATCCGCTCTACCACTATAACGGATTTTATTCATATATATATATCATATTTCAACGGCACCGTATACGTAATAAAAAGAAAAATAATAATGCGAGTGTATACAATTAAAGCTTAAATATTCAGCACCGCTAAAATCAGTAAATAAGAGAAAAACCCCTATACCCAACAACACAAAACGGCAGACTATTTTTTTTCATTCTTTGTTGTCGTTAAGTTAAAAACGAAGCACCGTGTAAACTGCATATTGTTTTAAACAGGCTAACCATTGTATAAGTAGTACATATTGTTTTAAAATGTTGAAATTTCAACACGTTACAACACGTACAAGAGAATGTATTTAGTCTATTTTTAATAAATACGACTTAAATTGGAAAATTCTACGCCATATAAAACAAAAGAAAAAAGAAAAAAGCATAATTTTACAATTACGGATGAAAATAATAATAGCAGATTTAAAAAATAAAAAAATGAATACGTACTTCCATGACGCCGCTTATAAACAAAGCAGCACGGGCAACATAAGCAACAAATACAGCTCACGACCGATGAAAGTATCAACAAAATGATTATAACTGGTATTAACCACAAAGACCTGGAATTAAATAATAACGAATAAAATAAACACGTTAATTTATCTAACGCACATACTTTTACGCAATTTTTACGATATTTTATCTAAAACAGAAAGTTCGGACTTTTTAAATTTAAACGCATTTAGAAAAATCAACATAACATCATTTATGCAAACCGATTTACGAAGAACAATACACTCATATATAGATGGAAAAAATTATAAACTTAAATGTTTTCAAAATGGAATAATGGTAGATTCCTAACCGTGGCAAACATGACTAAACGAATTATAAATTTAAAAAATCAGCGGAAACGATTTCCAAAGATTTTATAGAAACAAAAATTATGAAGTATAGAGGTATATGATTAGAAAAATAAAGGGGGAAAATAACGAAATTATATAAAAATTGGGACGAAAAATGTAGAAAATGAAGTAAATAATAATAATCAACAGTTAATAAAACCAGATCTTGCTGTAAATTTCGATTTATCAATCATCCCGGTATTCTGTTATTCTCGTTTTTTCCTTTAATTCTACTTCTAACTAGCCGAAACACACCTTCGTTTCTAACATAATCTACCTAGGTATTTTGCTATTCTCGTTTTCTCCATTTAATCATACCCAACCTACACGATTTGATTTATTATTATTTTAAAAATAAAACAGTAACTATAATAACGACCCAATCAACACTACCGCGATAACAGAAAAACTGCTTTCATGTTTATAAACATAAGTAAAATTTGAAAGTTTATATTAAAAACTGTTTCAGCCATTTTTTAATATTTTATCGCGCTTAGGGAATCAAAATACATCAATTTATCCATTCTGAGTTGTAAATACACTAGAAATGAGCCATATCGATAAACATATATATAACACGAGTATATATATTTTGAATATAAGGATAACATTGATTATCGGAAACATTTCAATTACGTGTCATGTTTAAAATAATATTTTTCGAATAACGCAATTATTAATAAAAAAAAAGATTTACGTTTTTCAGCAACATATTTTTAAAAAATTATCTATTCATCTGAATTTGACCAGAGAAAAGAAAATTCTGAATGAAGTTTTATTATTTAACCGAAATAATAACTGTTTATTTCAATTTTACTTACATATTGAGAACGAATTCCGGCAAACTACAACAATATGATTTGAATTCGGTATCCACACAACAAAATTCTCTTTCTTGATTTAATAAAATCGGAGGACAAGAAGCAAGCCTAGTTTCAATGGCACCGATCAAATCATTATTATTATGCTCCTGGAAAATACACTTCATAGCACCTAAACGGGCAATAATTAAACGTTGTAATACATGTAAATAACGAAAACCCTTTCAAACACAGTGTCCCTTATATGTTAAGCGAAGTTGTAATGATAAAAAATATTTATTTTCACGATTAAAGAATGTTTCAATTCTAAAAATATTTATACGGGGAACTAAAAATTATTCCGAGTTAACTAAAAGTAAGTATTCGTACACAAAACATTACTTCATATATTCACTTTCGATCCATTTTCTTCATTTTATACGTAAAAATTTAAAGTATATAGAACACAATAAACTATAACCAAAAATTTTTAGTAATTACGGTTAACACGTGTTGGTTATTCTTACACAAACTCATAATTTTGTTAATAATTTTATACAACTACGCTTAATAATTTAACATATTTAATTCCGTTAGTTTAGTTTTAATAAGTAATACAGAAAATTATTACCAGTTAACGAAGTGAAAAAACACAGTAATATAACTGCAAAGTAAACTGGACGAATTGGACTCATATTTGTTTTATAAGTTATTAATATAACACAAAAGTTTTTAAAAAAAAATTAAATATTACAACAAACCGTGAAACACAATAATATTACTTTACTAAATACGTCCAACGCCTAACCATGAAAACACGAGAACACAACAGAAATAAAGAGTGTAATAACGCCTGAAATTCCTAATGCGTAATAGTCCATTGCGCTTTCCGTTGTCTATAGATTATTAATTACCGACTGAGAAAAAATAAATTTAAAATTTGTTTATTAGGATTACATACAATTAAAATATAGTCATAAAACAATTGGTACTATAGAAACGATAAAGTTTAAGTCTACATTTGTTATCAATAATTATATTATTTTTTAAAATTCAAAGAACATTTATTTTTATTTTTCGAAAAGCTAAAGTTCAAAGCCTAAAGCAATTTAAAAAAAAATGAAAATTAATATCTAGATTTTAAAAGATTTAAAAAAACCAAGTTCCGATAAAAATGACTAGTAGTAAAAAATTGTTTTTGCGGAAAGCAATATTTTTCGAGAAATCAAAGTTTTGGAAAATTATATCTCACTGTAAATATTTCGATTCAGTCATTCAGATAATGGGAGAAGTCCTAGATTCTGCAGGTCTAATAAAGCAAATACAAATTTTGACAATCCGAAATTAAAATATAAAACTGAAACCAAAGTTAATTTATTCGATTTTCAAACTCTGTTATTATCAATTGAACTAAACCATATCATAAAAGTGCAAACCCTTGTCAATTTTTAATATCACGAAACAAATCAAGTTAGATTTGTACATTATTTATGTATCATTTAAGTATATCTAAAAAAAAAAAAAAAAAAAAAAGTATATCTTAAATTTAAATTTACGGTAATCTTAACAAACGTAAGTTTTCTACCGTACGTTAAAGCGAATAAAACTAAATTTGGTTAAACATGTATTTTGTTAATTCACAATATTCATGAAATATGGCTGTTCACACAAAAACACATACGTGGACGTAAATTATATATTCCGTAGTCAACGTGTAATGTTGATGTTGAAAAACGTCTCCGGAAATCATCAAATTTTGGTTTTTAATGAAGATTTTTTCAAATGTGATCATTACGTAACTTTAAATTCCTATTGGATTATCTGGATATTATATTTTTGGTATTATACTCCATTTACCTTATGAAGTTTGTAAGATGTGTTTCTACTATTTCCGGTGTTTGTTCACATGGGAAGAGCTATGTTTAGGACACATGTATCGCTGAATTTTGAAGATTTTTTTCAAAAAATGTTAAAGAAAAATGAAACTGCTATACACTATACGCCAGAAAATTAAAACATTATGGTCGTATAAATAGACATCCACAAATGTATTATTCATCCCAACTGGTCTTGAATGGTGTCATCGAGAGACATCGGAATGCAGGGAGAAGAAAAATGTCATGGAGAGCTGACATTCATCGGTGGTACAACAAGACATCTACAGAATTATCAGAGGTGTCGCTGATCGTCAAACTTCTGTCTGAGGTGGGGTAAAAAGAAGAACAAGGATATGGAACTATAATAACCTATTGAATCTTTCACGTTAAAAAATGACGCTGCTGAAAAATAGTCTCATAAGTTTCGAAACGTAGGTAAAGTAATATATCACGGGTTACACGAAAATTAGGACAAGCTTACCAGGATATAGACTGCTGATCGTGTCATCGATATGACGTAATTTTCCACATAATTTTTTACTGAAATAATTATTTCCTATTAAAGTTTTTATCTGCCACTGAACAGGTTGAATATCGTACATTAAAATGTTGTTCGAAATTTATCACATAAGTTTTATCAATGACGACATTTTTTTTGACAACTAGAAGTCTATATGTAAAATTGCCAATTAGCGTACAACTACTTTTTTAAAATTTCCTCGACCTGTTCTTTATAGAATTTGACTGCCGAACGTAATTATATAATTTTTTTTTTTTTAATTTTTGTACGCAATCTGTCTAATTTGAGGACAATAAACGTGTTAAAGAAATCAATTTATATATAAATTAATTCCCAATGGTCGCCATTCTTTGTTGTTAATACAATATTTAATCACGAAGCAGTTTTTATCGACATAACTAAGTACTTTGATCAAATCTAACACGAGGGTCTATTACATAAAATGAAATCCTTTCTGCCTGGGACTCCACCAGTTAATACGGTTATACCTAAGCAACAAGCAGTTTCAGGTCAAACATGGGACAATCTATCAGATGTACATCCAATTCTGGCTGGAGTCTTACAGGGCAGTGTCTTGTGAGCCCTTGCTATACAATCTTTATACATTAAATTTACCGCCGATTGAATCTACTCAGTAACGTTTGCAGATGATACTGTGATAATCACATCAGATAAAATTGCTGACATTGCTATTTCAAAATTACAGAATAGTGTACATCCACAAAAGTGGAAACTTACTATTAACTCTGATAAGTCAACACACATCACAATTCCTAACAGAAAATCAGACAGCAAACGGATGCTAATCGACAATAAAGCGATTCCAAGGATCGATGAAGTCAAATATCTAAGAGTTTACTTAGATCAACGACCTACATGGAGTTCGCATATCCAAAAGAAAATAAATTAACTCATGACCCCGATGAAACAACTTTACTGGCTATTAGGTTACCACTCCAAACTGTCGCTACTGAATCGTCTGCTAATATATAACATAGTACTACGTCTAGTCTTACGCAGCGCAACTCTGAGGTTGCACAAGGACGTCAAACAAACTGATTATCCACCGTTTCCAGAACAAGATTCTTCACCTAATTTACTGAATACCATAGTACGTGTCTAACGAAGTCATACATCAGGATTTGAAAACCGATTCAGTAAATGAAATTATCTGGGGTCTCGCACAAAAACATCTTATGTGGTTACAAAACCACCCAAATCAGCTGGTAGTCGAACTTTCACATATAGAACCGGTCATCAAGACTTAAGTAAACTAAAATAAGGAACCTAATTCTGTAATTTTTTTGAGGGAATGTATCATTTCCCTTAACTAATTTTACAGCGACGAAAAATAAAGAGCCATTTATAGTTTATTATTGCATGTAACAAATTTTTTATTGATATCTTCACACGTAATTATTAGCGTTTATTCAAAGCTAAATTTCGTGATTGTGATCATTATCATTAAATTATTCATTTATACTAACATTGTCGTTAATTTATTTCCGCGATAGCTAGAACATATTTAAAAAGAAAAAGTTGATTGACAATATTTAAAAGAGAGGGGGTGAGAGAGAATGAGAAAAAGGAGAATATTTATAAAAAGAGAAATGTGAGAAAAAAGAGAAAGATAAAATTAAGAAATAGTAGTAGAGAGACACAGCCAGAGAATATTTAAGGAAAATAAGAAAGAAAGAAGAATGATATAAAATTAGGCTAAGATTTCAAATACCTAAACAAATACCCATTATGTACACATTATGATCCCCATATATATATATATATATATATATATATATATATATATATATATATATATATATATATATATATATATATATATATACTAGATCACCCGGCAAACATCGTTTTGCCATATAAATTAAACGCCATCCATTCATTTTTTGAATTCATTATACTTTATTAACTTAACTAATATATTTACAATTATATCCCTTAAAAGTTATATACATTAAAAAATGATACCAATATTTTCTACCACTAATTATGATAATGTAAAAAAAAACAGAAACAATATCAATCTCTGGAGTGTACGATATTTTTGGCTAGTCCATCTATGGCCAACATAAACAAACTGGACAGTTTACTCACGCGACAACACACCACGTATAATTGTCTGTGTGAAAAACACGGTGTGCCCAAATCTAAGCAACAAACAGACATCGTTTGGCCTTGCGACTTATTGATTGTCATTGCGAATGCCAATCTAACTGGAAATTGAACGTCTTTGAATTCCTGTGGGGATCATAAGGATTCGCAGTAGCAATATATTTTCGTCTCGGAACTTGAATTTTAAAATGCTGGCTTCGACAATGTTGGTTCAAATTACGGAACAAAATAATCGAAGACTCAACCTTCAGTTTGCAGTGGCATGCCGCGCAAATCCAATGAGTTCAAAAACTGTTGACTCATTTTCAGCTACGTTGGCATCGTAAACTGTACCAACAGAATTGTATGACACCAAGTCCCCTGCCAACAACTGTTGTATCTTGAAATTTAAATCGTTGACGTCCAAATTTTTTGCTGTCAAAATTGCTCTTTCCGCCAGCCACTCGTGATTCATATATTGTGTGTGTACATTGAGAAATACGTGGTCAATAAGAGCATTTTGCGAATTTATGATTGTGCAGAAGTCGGTCGGTAATTTTATGCAACCAGTATTTTCTTGTACAACAACTTTTCCATCGCCGATATCTAACAGTTTTTTTGAGAACGTTTAAGCGGATGGATCTTGAACGCGCATGTTTACTTAAAGTTCTACTTTTTCAACATTACGCCACAGTGGGGATGACTTTAAGCAAGCGGTGATCTCATCAGTATACGTTTCATGTGGAATGATGGGAAGTGTTTGTCTGAAATCACCTGAGAGTAAGAGAGTGCTGCCAGTGCTGCTAAATAGTTTGCCATTGTTTTTTATGTCTTTCAATGTCCTGTTCAACACCTAAAGCGAATGTTTGTGTGCAATAGTGCATTCATCCCAGATGATAACTCTACACTGTTTCAGCACTGTGGGCATGGACGTTATATTTTTGAATATTCAGTGGCGGCTTAAATATTGAGTGAGCTGTTCTGCCTCTATCCAATAAATTTGCAGCAATGCCAGATAATGCAACGGCCAATGTGATAATATTAAAATGTTCTGGAATGATTTATACACGTAACACAATGGCCATTGTTAGCGGCAGCTCGTGATACGTGTTGAGTACTGTGTATTTATATGAGATCACTTAATTTGCTGAACGTGAGAACTATCTTCAGCAATTGTTGGAATAAATAATTACGGCACTGCAAGTTGATGATAAATTTACTATGAGAATCTGAGAAAGTAAAATAAGCGTCACTGCTTGTACAAACAATATTTTTTTTTTGTACGTACGATCTGCCCTTGAACATGACAGTAAGTAACATTGATATTTTATAAGTGTTTTAACAGAATTCTGCCCAAAAGCGAATATTCTCTGAACGTAATTTATCGACGATGTTGCAAATCCACTTGACAATATCTTTTTGGATGCTTAAACTATGTGGAATTACTCTTAAGATCGGCAACCAGTCGATTGATATTTTGCTGAAGTCACTGCATATATCTACTACTGTGTATTCTGTTTCTTTAACATCAGACATCTGAAGATTCTCTTGTGCAGGTCGGTATTGCAAATATACTATGGTGCTCTGACGTTGTACGTAAGACTTTTCACTTGAAACGCTGGATTATTTCTTGCCTGGAGTTGCTGGCTGTTCCTCAGATTTCAATCACATATGTCCATACAGGTTTTAAGATAACTTTATATATTAACAGTTTATTTTTAACTGATAATAATTAATTCCAGTGTATTAACCCGGTCACTGTCCGTAGTTTAAGCTCAAGTTGTTTTCTTTTGGCTAGAATATGGTTTTTCCAGGTTAACCTCTGATCCAGGTTTAATCTTAGGTATTTTAGAGAGCACGACTCTGGGATTATTTTCTCGTTAAAGCGGATAGATGTTTCCCCCTTAATTCCATTTACTGTGATTTTCCATGATTTACACCATTTCTTTATATGATTACTATAAGTCTTGTAGCAACATTAGGATCTTGATGACTTAATATTGCTGTATCGTCAGCGAACATAACTGTTGTAGTATTAATGTTGTCCGGAATATCTGAAGTGTAAATCTGGTATAGTACCGGCCCAAGTTACACTACTCTGAGGCACACTAAAATATGTATACTGTATATTTGAGAATACTCGTATTTACCTGAAAGTATCTGTCTGTTAAGTAAGATTTAAATAGCGTATAATGTTGATGTGGCAAATTTATTTAGTTTAAAAAAAATTATAAA
This sequence comes from Coronaproctus castanopsis, assembly GCA_032883995.1. Lineage (NCBI taxonomy): Eukaryota > Metazoa > Arthropoda > Insecta > Hemiptera > Monophlebidae > Coronaproctus > Coronaproctus castanopsis. The sequence continues at coordinate 112,327,504 of CM065053.1, forward strand.
CCTGTATGTTAGACTTTGTCAAACGCTTTTTCTATGTCCGGGAATAGCGCAGTACAATATTTTCTTTGTTCAAAACTACTTTGATAACGTCAACTATTCGATGTATTTGTTCTATCGTACCATGTTGTTTTCTAAACCGAAATTTCCAATCAGGTATTACCTTATTTCCTTCAAGTATTGGTTTTATTCTTCTTAAGATAAGGTTTTCAAGTAACTTTGAAGTAATGAGTAAGAGACTGATAGGTCTGTATGATCGTACTTCTTCGTGCTGTTTTCGAGGTTTACGTATCATTAGTATGTAGGCAAATTTCCATTGTATGGGGTAATAACCGGTACGGATTATTGCGTTCCAAATATATGTTAATAATATTATCGCTTTTCTCGACAAATTTTTTAATACTTTTATAATTATTAAGTAATATCTAGGGGATTTTTTGCATTCAGGTGTTTCTGTATGTGAGATTTTACCTCCATTGGTAATAGTGTTTTATAGGTAATGGAACTATATTCGTACGAATTGGCAATGGTTTTCTGCTCAGCTTCAGAAACATGATTTAAATATATGCAATGAGACTGACCCTAGGATCCAGTTCCAGTTGTTATATGAAGCTTTCAGCGAAGCCCTATCAAAATCATCACCAACTATAAAGGAGCGTGTATATAAGAAAACGAGGAAAAGTAACTCAAGCCTTTGGTGGTCAGTTTCCTGCCAACGCGCAGCGTGTGATAGAAGGAGAGCTTTTCTACAATATAAGGAAAATAGTTCTGTTGAAAATTATCTGCACTGGAGGAAAATTAATGCTTTAGCTAAACGGGAATTTAAACTTGCAAAAAGGAAGAAGTGGCAACAGTTTTGCATGCAATTCAATCGACAAACATCTATCTCTAAGGTATGGGAATTATCTAAATCGTTCAGGAGTTCTTCATATAATAAAGTTACACAGTTGTCAGAGGACAATTTTTATTCATTTGTTGAGTCACTGGCTCCACCTTATGTACCTGAACTAGAAGAAGTTATAATACCTGAAAGTAGCCCCTCTGATCACTTTTTAGATGCTCCTTTTACTGAAAAGAAGGTAGCTTACATTTTATCAACGAAGGATTCAACATCGCCAGGATACGATAGTGTTTCTTTTGAAGTATTAAAAAAGCTGACGGAAAATTTTTTTACTGTCTTCGTTCACATTTTAAATAAAGTTTGGCAAACTAAATCGATTCAAAGTTCTTGGATGCTTTTTGTTATCGTCCCTGTGCCTAAGAAAAATGGATCACTTAGACCAATTGCATTAGCCTCTTGTTTTAGAAGGATGAATTTCAGGTGCAGACTATGCGAATTCATATACCCATCCAATTTATGTTACCGTATTCATACAATTTTGCCAATAAAATAACATTTTTCTTTCCAGAGAACTACGTCCATTGGCCTCCCCCACTGATCCGGGCTACATTTAATAATATTATCGCTAAAAATTTTCCTACGCATATCCTTGTTTATAAAGATGGATCGAAGTCAGCTCAGGGAACTGGTGCAGCAGTTTATATCCCATCTCTCAATATTAGCAGGGCATACAAATTATCTGATCTCTGTTCCGCATTTACAGCTGAGTATGTGGCAGTATTTATTTCTTTGTCGTCCTTAATTGATGCGAATCTTCCAGGTAATTATCTCGTTGTTACCGACTCACAAAGTATTTTAAAGGCTATTGAAAGCAAAGGGAAGGTGTCAGATTCATTGATTTCAGCCATCATGTTGAAACTTAATCAGCTGGAAAACCTGAGGATATTTGTGTCATTCTTGTGGGTACCGGTACATCGAGGAGTCCCCGACAATGAAATGGTAGATGCAATAGCTAAAAGGGGTTCTTCTAGTGGTGTTTTATTCTCTTCAGTTTCATCGCGTGACGTCATTCATTTCACACAGTCTGATCATAAAAACTCTGGAAACAGACATATACGGAGTGCATACAGCGGTCGCCTCTTACTGCGTATTATCAGCTGCAGCCATCTCTCCCTAGGTTCCCATGGTTCTACGTTTTCAAAAACATCAAGCGGAGAGGAATTGTACTTATCAGCAGATTGCGGTTTGGGCATTGCTTGTTGCCGGACCGCCTGTTCGTTATGCAGCTTAGAGGAAATCCGTACTGTCCTCTACATGCTGGTCGTGTAGTCTGCAACCCTGATCACGTGTTCTTCGAATGTCCTTCATTAACAGCATTACGCTCTGAACTGTATCTCGTGATGGTCCTCCTTATAACGTAATGTCCCTTCTGCATATTGAGAATCTAGGTTTGTTCCCGGACATAGCGACTTTTCTCGAGAAGTTTTCCGAGTTCATAAAAATATGACTTAGTGATTATTACGGCACCACGTTGGGTAAGCTGTAAAGGCATCCCCATAAAAAAAAAATAAAAAAAAAAAAATAGGTAAACACATTTAGAATGGTGCTTCTAGGTGATTGTTTATATACACCTCTTCGTCAGTTACTGTGTTATTGTCGCAGTGGGAAACGTTAGGAAAGTATTTAGCAAATATTCCAGTTTTTTTCCTTGTTGGTTCTTGCCCAACCCGTGGTTTCGTCAGTGGTGATTATCGACGTGTGCGGTTGATTTTTAAGCTTTTTGTAACCTAATAATCAGTATCCATATTGGGCCTCAACTGTGTAATATATTCTTTAAAGGTTTCGTTTTTCCTGTCTGAAAGCGCTTTCCTCGGCTGTTTAGCTATTCTATTTAACGCATTTTTATTAATTAGGTTTCCATCATTGTACCAGATTCTCCTAAATCGTGTTTTTTCGGCAATAATATCCTTTAGTACTTTTTAGTGGGTGTGTATGAGATTTATTATTAGGCATTGTAGGAAAATCTGTGTCAGTTGGAACGAACCTTTGTATATCTTTATTTACCATCTGCAATATATTTTGAGTTTTGTTCCTTTTGTTGATTAGGTTTTTATACATAGAACAACCTCTATAGTTTGCCGGGTGGCACTTTTTGCAATGTAATCCTTTTTCATATATATATGTTCGACCTTCCCGTAAATACAAATGTGGAGATGGCGGCATTTGCCGATGATAAAGCATTATTCGTGGGAGATAATGATCTGGTAGCGGCGTCAGAAAAATTACAGCGCGGTTTAAACGACTTGAACATCTGGATACGCCAGTGGAGGGTTAAAATTAACCCATCGAAGTCAGTACATGTTACATTTACAACTAGGCGGAACGCATGCCCACCTGTTGATCTTAATGGTACGATCCCACAGGAAAGTAAAGTCCGATACCTGGATATATGTGGCTTGATCTCCGCTTGACCTGGAAGGAACACATCAGGATCAAAGTTCAAGAGATAAAACTTAAACTGCGGAACATGTACTGGCTCCTGGGCAAAACTTCCGAATTACCTCTAAAATCGAAATTATTGCTTTACAGAGCAGTTATTAAGCCGGTGTGGACATATAGCGTATCACTCTGGGGGACAGCATCAATATCGAATATCAAAATGGTGCAGCGATTTCAATCAAAAATACTAAGGTTAATAGCCGGTATTTGTAAAGTGCTATGGAGCAAATTACAACCTATATGTATGCCTGAAATAACAATAGAAAAATGGAAAGAAGTAGAAGAAGGTTTTAAAAAGTACGCCAACTTTCCAAATTGACAATTGATGGGAAACATATCGAAATAATACAACCAGAACATACAGGCTCGCTTTATTTTAATTACAAAAACTACTTCTCTTCAGTCTTATTAGCAGTTTGTGATGCTGATTATTGTTTTCTGTATATGTTGAAATCGGATCCTATGGTAAAAGGAATGATTCTACTATTTTTCAACATTCACATTTATATAAAAAAAATGATGGATAATAAGTTAAATATTCCTAACTCAAAGCTTATATCGAATGTTGATCCAACATCACTACCTCACGTGTTCGTAGGCGATGAAGCATTCGGAATTATGTCAAATGTGATGCGTCCGTACAGCGGAAAACAACTCACGCACACGAAAAAAATCTTCAATTACAGATTGTCTAGAGCATGGGGCTATATTGAATGTACTTTCGGAATAATGAGTAACAAATGGAGACTATTTCACAGACCTATAGATGTAAATGTCGAGTATGCGGAGAATATCATCAAAGCTTGCACAGTACTGCACGACTACGTTCGAGCACGTGTTGGTTATAAATATGAAGACACACTTTATCTCTCGCCTTTACAATCTATAAGTTCGGAAAATGTACTACGAACCAGCTTGTGCACTAGAACTACAAGAGAAAAATTCGCTATGTATTTTCTAAACGATAGACAAGTTTCTTGGCAAGACAACATGATTTAATGAAATCATACGTAACTAATAATTATTGTAAACATAAATAAATAGGTAATTGCTCACCGAAGATTTTTTTTCTCCACATTACTCTTCTGATTCACGAGACATTTCCACTAGCTCCACCCAACTAGGTTTTTTTAATACTCGATCTTTATAATCGGGACTTTCCATGTCCCAAATAGCAGGCCGTTTTTGTATTTCATCTATCAATAAATCCGTATCAAAATGCTCGATCTCCATTCTGAGAAATAAAACAAAATAGAATACAAAAACAAAAATATAACTTAAAAATTTCAGTGTTAAACACGAAAAGGTTCAACTCCATACAAAAACGCGCGATGGAATGTACAACACCATAGCGATGCATGTATCTTGAAACGCCCGGCTAACGTCCTTGAAACGCGCGTTTTAGAAAAAATCTCGGGACGCGCGTTGAATCGCGCGTTTGAGTGTGTACACTTACATTCGAATTACTGGTTCTTACAAAGCGCGTTTTAACGCCTAATATGTACCAGCCGTAAGGGTTATATGTATTTTTTGCCAAAACATAAAAAAATGAAAATAAAAAAGTTTTCCGTAAAAATAAAAAAAAACAATTTTTGGGGTAGGCCACTCTTATCACTTATAGATATACAAAAAAAAAATAGTTCAAAATCTATTCTCAGACCTACCGAGAATATACACTAAAAATTTCATAAAAATCGGTCAAATAGTTTCGGAAGAGTTTGGTTATAAACACTGTGATACGAGAATTTTATATATATATATAGATTATGTATAAAAAGTAATGAATATAATTTTGCAAGGCGTAATAAATTTTTTACGAATAATAAATGCATTACGTTATCATTTGGTGGTAACGTACAGAAATATTTATATAACTACAATTATTATTATTATTTTAATTTTTAAATTGGACTTTGGAATTTACCAATCTATCCATGAAAAAAAAAGTAATTTTATATTCTAAAATAAATTTAAATAAAGAATAATATATATATATAAGGATTATCCGAGGAAAGTAATGAACTTAAGATATGAGGAGGCCAATGATCTAAAGGTATAAGCCTACAAAATAAACGCGGTTGTTCTGCAGAGCACGAGGAACAGTTAAAAAACAAATGATTCGAATGCAGAATCATATCCGATCGTCTGGGTGAGAACGGGGTTTTCGGCTATTCCAGTTCTATGAAAATAATCAGGTAGGCAAGAATGATTTAAACGAACATGCGACGAGAAATTGGACCGCTAAACTTTTTGGGAAAATACCACGCTTCTTTGGAAGGGACTGGTTTATCGCTTTCATAAAAACTGTCGACTTTATTGAGATGGAAATCGGTCCAATCTGACTCCAACTTGATTTTCACTACTACACGGATATCTGAATATGGAGTACATGCACATCAGTTGCCGTTGCTGATTTTGCGGCTTCATCACAAACAGTATTACCATGAATTTCAACGTGACTAGGAATCCAGCAAAAGTTGGCTGCTGATGGTTTTGAAGAACTGGTAGGATCGGCCTTCATGATTCCCAAGTACAAACGTTTCCAGAAAGTTTAAATTACCATCGCCGTGCTCGGTTTTCACTGCTGAAGCTTTTGCGATCGTTAAGACTTTACGCTTTCTTCGCGTTCCTAATTTTAGCGGCAATATTATTATTCTATCGGATTCTCTTAGTTGCCTTAATGCTATATCGAAGTTTCATGTTACCGAGGAGTCTTATTTTATATTTGCAATTTTACAAAAAATATACAGTTTCAATTTATATAACTACAATCTAAGTAATAATGTTGTAAAAAGAGTCGTTTGTATTCTTGATCTACGCATTCATAATTTTGCGTATCTCGATAAATGTGTATCATATTGCTCGCCTTGATTGCAGCGTTCTAACTGGAAAATTCGAAATGGTAAAACGATTTTGCTTTATAGTATATAAAGTAGGGAAAAAAGTGTACCACACAACCTCGAGAGTTAGTAAGTGACGTTTAAGTGATTCTAATCAATCCGAAAATACGCTCTCTGGCAATTATAACATGAAGATGGTTTGCCATTGTCTTCTCGGCTTTTAATTCTTCTAAGAAGTTGGTACTCATTTATTGACCAATTGGATGGATAGCTGAGTTAGCTAGGGTCTTTTTCACTTTCCGGAGGAATTTGGAACTCGGATCAGTGTAAACCGAACGCTAAAGCATTACAACGTTACGCCACGAGGCCATAATGTCTGATTAGTCAGTAGAGAAATTATTTATAGGACGTTATAACTTTATGTATATAATTTTTTTTTTACGAGTAGCTATTGCAAGTCTATTACTCGAATTATCAATTACTTAGCTATTATGACGGAGTTTAGCATTTATTATAAAGTTGGCGAGTAGGTGGAAATTGTTTACATCCCGGATACTTGTTTTCAATTGATTGCAACGATATTGAGTATATTTATGGCAGATTAATATGATAGACCGTTAGTGGTAAACAGCAAACTTCACATATTGGCGATGGTTGGACAATTAGTAGATAAATTTCTTTATTCGATGAGGCTAGATTCTTATTTTATTATTGTTTCCTATATTTCATATATGCGTAGAGTATGCATGCGTACATATTTGTTGTTTTACGTACGATGCGCATACGTTTAATATGTGTACTATATATATACATTTATTGATATCTTTTAATATCCTGTTTTATTCGATAACCTTCTATGTTTAAATTATCCTATATTTTTATTCTCATTTATCTCAGTGACAAATATAAAAACAAAAATCAAATGTATTGTACTTATTAGCTAATAGGAGAGAACTAGACGCTATCTATTGAAAATAAACGACTTTTATATATATATATATATATATATTGCCAAGGTTAAACCTATTTAAACTTACGGAATTTAATTGTGGGGTTATACTAATATTTCCAACAGATTCCATACGAAGATGCCAAAATGTTGCTCTTCGTAACGATCACCCGCGCATATATCGATTTGATCGAAATAATGACATACACCGAGAATTAAAAATTACAATTAAAATTAGCAGGTTTGCTCGGCAAACACGCGAAAAGGTTGGAAAAAGAGACTACTGTTGAAGTCATATAACTGCTGGGAAAATTTAAGACGACTTAAACGTCGAAAACCGTCTTAGTGAAGTAATGGAAAAGTCGAAGTCACATCATTGGAAGTGAAACTCTTCACATTCAGCTTCATCATCGTTATTGTCAAAGACTACATTGAAAATGTTAAAGAAAGAAAAAATTATCGTAATTACCAATATATATCTACGAATGAATAAATTCTGACACACACACACATATATATATATATAATATAGATGTTTCTTTCCATTCATGAAGCAGGTTGGTATCGAATGATAATCTGGATCGATTGATAACTCTTCGTATACCGCGAAGAATCGACAACGTACACAATTATTAGTCTAACGGGCTCTTTAAAACGGACAGGATTCCGGATTTCGAAGAAATTTTACGCACATATTACAAAGTCTGGACGAAGCCTTGGGCCGTCTCGTCGGAATAGCACGGACATCGTTATAATTGCAGCGAAAGTAAAAACAAGTAAGCAGACCACCGGTAGAACTTAATAATCATCATTATCATTATCAGTATGAAAGTAAAACTTGTATATTTAGGAAATCGAATAAACAACCATCATCATCACACCATACTGTTATCGTCATAGTCGTATTAATATCGTTGTGTAGCGTACGATCTGGAAATTATATTTAACGATCGTATTAAAAGTGGAGAAAGTACAACGCTATGCCATCTTTGTGGAACGAGGTAAGCCCCCCGCATACATGTACTATGTTGTTATTGTTAACGAGGAAAAAACCGGTATATTCTCTTTTGCGGTTTTTGGTACGTAGTTGTCATTTTGAAAAATTAACTGATTTGTCAATTACATAACCCCTTACCTACGCAGTTTTAATGTCATAATAGAAATGTCCATATCACCTTATCCACTAAACGCATATATATATATATATATATATATATATATATATATATATATATATATATATATATATATGCTTAGATTTTCACATCCTGTATTGACAAAATAATCTCGCAAACTGATAATGAAAAATTTATTAAACGATCATCATGATATTTAACGATGATAATATATTTATTATTATTATTATTATTATTAAAGACGAAAAGTGGTAAAAATTATATTAAACTCAACACAGATTTCTATTTTAATTTATTTACTCTGTTCATATTTTATAATGTCGCGTGTTACTAAACACAGCCCTCAAATACTTCATTTACCACATCTGGCAACAGAAGTGTCATACCACCATAACTTCCTTCTTGCTATCAAAACCAATGTTGGCTTCTGGAAATCACCCGCTAATTTATCCCGTTCCAACTATATAGCACCCAACATATTACTTTCTCGTGACCATCTACTCCAACGTACCAAAGCTTTTCGTTCATTTGGTTTACTCTGAAACCCCCTCTCTTATTTGTCATATTTTGCTATACTCTCCTACAGAAATCTAAAAATGGTGCTCTGAGTGAAGAAACTATAAATACTTGAGCAAAGTTAAGTGATCTCGAAAAATGAATAATTTAATCATTAAAAATAGAATATCTCGCAGACGCTTCTCAAAGAGATAATAGTTTTGAATGAATATAAGTTTATACATACATCATCTGGTATTAACTATATGAAACCTAGGTAGGTTCATGTTTGTATAAAACTTTTAAAAATAAAACTTCAATAGGTAACGACTCCTCTATATTAATTAAAAGATTTTCCTGTGAAAATTGTTAAGATTGCTAATATTATAAATGCTATGATTCAATACGGATACAATCCGCGTACATGGAAAATTGGTAAAATTATAGCGCTTCCAAAACCTCGGAAAAATTCTTCTAAGAACCTAATATTAGTTAAAAACTTCCACAATATTACCATACCTACATCATTATCACTGTTGTCTTCTAATCATATTCTATCTTATATTACACCTAATGTCACACACAGTACAATAATATCACATGGAAAAATGTTTCTTTATAAAAAAGCTAACTGGAATTTATTTAAAACACACATTAATGAAAATATAAATTTATTCGACAGACTTCATACTTGCGATGATATTGACACTTGTGTAACTGAATTTAGTAAGCTTGTTTCAAACGCAGCTGCTTTGAGTATTCCAAAGATTGTTGTTTCTGGCTATCATTCTAAGTCCAGTGTTCCGCCTTTTATAAAAAGAATTTTATCTCTCAAAAATTACTACAGACGACAGTCAACTAAACACAGATTTACTCCAATGTATAACAGTTCGAGGTGTATGTATTTATTATTAATTAAGTTTTCTTCTCATTTATTAGTCAACTGGAAAAATAGTAAATGGAGCAACTTTTTAATGGCTCTTTCTCCAAGTAATAATACTTTATAGAAAGCGAACAAATATTTAACAAAACGACTACCACCAATTACCGGTCCACTAACAAATGAATGGGTATATAAACTACGTGAAAAATTAGAATTGCTGGCTTGACCATTTGCCGGTGTTGGTAATCATTATAATAACTTAATTCCGCTCACACACTACTATAACATACGTAAGGTGGTGGCACGTCAGCTAGCCCCTTTTACTCACCCAGCAGAAATATTACTTGTGTCACCATCTGAAATTACTAAATATATCAAATCTTTTGGAAATAAAGCATCCTATGGTGATGATCAGCTTACACCGTTCTCAAAACTACTTATTTCCCCACAACACTCTGGAAAACAGCCAAAATCATAGTTATACCCAAACCTGGTCGTGACGTTAAAAACATCAATAACATTCGACCAATTAGTTTCCTATGTACTCTAAGTAAAATAGTTGAAAAGGTTATATTATATCGACTGCAAACTTTCTCTACAACAAATAATATTATTATTCAGGAGCAATTCGGGTACAATTCCACTATACATCAAGTAGCTCGAATAGCGGATTACATAACCGACAACTTTAATTTTAATAAACATATCGGTTTATTATTGATTGACATTGAAAAAGCATTTGATTCAGCTTGGCACATTGGAATTATACATAAACTACTTAAATATAAATTTCCCTTATCATTAATAAAATTAATAAATTCGTATTTAACCAATAGAAATTTTTACGTCTCCCATCTTAACCATAAATCCGGTATTAAATCTTACTTCTCAGGGGTCCCACAGGGCACTGGCCTTACTTATTTTTAATTTTAATAAACGATATCCCTAAACTACCTCATATTAATATCGCCTTATATGCTGACGACCTCGCCCTATATTGCGCGTCTCATAGGCCAGACACTGTACTTAACAGATTGCACAAAGCTGCTAACTCTGTCTTTAAATACTACAAACGTTGGAAACTGAAAATAAACACAGAAAAAACGGAGGCGATACTTTTTTCAAGACGACGCCCTCTAACGTTACCTGAGGTTACAATCGATGGTAAATGTATTCATTGGTCGACGCAAGTTCGATACTTATTAGATTCTCGTCTACCGTTCAATGACAATATTACTAACTGCATTGACAACGCGCTCAATACTCTCGCCAATTTTTAATCGTCATTCTTCTTTATCTATTTCAAACAAAAAGTTGTTATACACATCTATTATTCTACCCCGATTAACTTACGTCTGCCCTGTTTGGTTTTCGGTTTCCAACAGTACTCGTAAAAGATTACAGCTGTTACAAAACCACCGCTGCGGAATTATATTAAACGCTCATAGATGTACTAAATTGCGTGATGTGCATTCGCAGCTTAACCTTTTAGATACACTTACTTATATAAACAAATTATCTAGTAAATTTTACCATAATTATATAATGCATGACAGCGCATTAATTAACACCATAGGCGATTACGACATAGTCTCATCGTACGATATTTACAAACACGGCAGAATTATAAATTACTTGTTTAAGAATTATTTTCCTATTTACCACGTGTTTTCCAACTTTACTTAAGTTCTAATTATTGAATTTATTTTTATTGTTTTCTTGCAGGTTTTTTCTTTTTCTAATTTTTCCCAGTACTTAAAAGGTTTAAAACTTTAAATTTTAATTCCATCACATGTACATTAGATGTCGTTGTACATTAGTAAGTTAACTGTTAAATATATATGAGATACTTAACATTCTTCATTATTCAATTATTCATGTGTTCATGATTTTGTTTATATGTTTTGTAAATATATATTATTATTTTTCTTCTTCTATTCCAAGATCAATAATATACAACTTATTACTTTACTCGGTAATCTAAATAAATTGCATTGTAAAGAGGCTAAATGAGTATACTATTTGCCGCGATATTATTCCTAAAGTTCAATTTGGATTCGGGCCAGCTCACTCTACTACTCATCAAATCAAGAGAATCGCAGAACACATTAAAGATAATTTGAAACGTAATAAGCACACTGGATTGGTTATGTTTGACATCGCTAAAAGGGCATTCGATACTACTTGACATAATGACATTATGTATAAAGTGATTGTCTGTGATTTTTCACCGTATTTGGTTAAACTTGTACATAGCTACCTAAATAACAGGATATTTTATGTTGAATTTTTTTTTTTTTTTTTTTAAGGTGCCGTGTACCACAACTCAGGTTAGAGGCACCGAAGCTATTTTAATTAAATCAAAGGATATATGTTTGTAACTTTTAAAAACTTAATGGTTTTTTCAAGTTCCGCTGGATTATCAGAGAGTGCCGTGTGAATTGAAATATTGTCATCAGGATGGTATTTTTGAAGTGGCCTACACTTTGTAAGCATGTGTTCGACTGTTAGAGGCTCCCGTCCGCAGTAGCAACATATCGGTTGGTTTTTTTTTTCTATGAAGTAATTATGGGTTAATGACGTATGTCCAATTCTGAGCCGAGTTAGTACAACATCATCACGTCGCGATGGGATGATTGTTCTCCATGGATCTGTGTTTAACTTGACGTTTCGAAGTTTGTTGGTTGTGGGAATACGCTTCCAGTGTAAGTTCCATGCCTCGTGAAATTGGTTTTTGATATTGTGTATTTCGTCTTGTATTGGGATTGAAATTTTTGGTACTGGGAACATCTCCGCCGCTTCTTTCGCAGCGATGTCAGCTTCTTCATTTTCCTTTATGTTGGAGTGTGAAGGGATCCAGCATATGATGGTTTCTTGTACGTGTTGGTTAGCTGCCAGGTGAATATCTTGGGCTATTGGGTGGTTAGATTTTGTGGGATCGAAATTAATGCTTTGAACGGCGTAAAGTGCATCGGTAAAAATAACTATTTTTGGTAAGCGTAAGTCTCTAGCCAAATTGATAGCTAAGTTGATTGCCATTAGTTCAGCGGATAGTACTGAGAATTCGGTTGGTAGAACATATCTTACGGTGATATCTCGATGTATGACGGAACAACCCGTACCTTGAGTTGTCTTTGACGCATCTGTGTAGAATTTTTCATATGAATCGAATGATTTCATTAGACTGTCATAGGCTCTTTGTTTTGACATCATATTTTTGTTGTGTAATGCCAATGATACGTCAATATTTAAATTTGTTCTTTTGTTTGGTGGTAGCGATGGTATTACGCGATGATCAGTTTGTTCTGAAAGATTGAGTTTCAAGGTCTTGATGATATTTGTAATATGAGTTTGAAATAACCCTGTTGAGTGGGGGAGGTGACGTAATATTTTTGTTTTTTGTATGTTTGTTGTATGTAATCTACTTTTGGTGTATGTATCAAGCTTCATCATTAAGTACTCTCGACGAAATTTTAGCGGCCATTCATTGGTTTCAATTAATAGGCTAATTATCGGACTAGTGCGAACAGCTCCAAGAGCCAATCGAATAGCTGAATGATGAATCGGATCTAAAGTACGCAGAATCGATGATTTTGCCGTTCCATAAATTGGAGCACCATAATCTAAACAGGGACCTATTATTGTTCGATAAATTTTGAGTAAGACGGCTCTGTCGGCTCCAAAAGAACTATTAGATAGTTTTTTCATTAAATTCAATTTCTTTAGGGACGATTGTTTTAATTCGTTTATGTGTTGCCTCCAAGAGAGCGTGTCGTCGAATGTTAGGCCGAGATATCTGACTGTTTGTGTCTGAGGGATTGGTATATTATTTAGTGTAACGACTAGGGTTTTATCACAGCTAGTTAATTTGCAAAAGTGGATGCATTTTGTTTTTGATACCGAGAATTCTAAACCGTTTTGTGTTGTCCACTCATACGCTTTATTGATTGCATTTTGTAATCTCCGAGTACCTGATTGTAGATTTTTACAACCGATACTGATTGTGAAATCATCTGCGAACAGAGTAGAAGATATAGACGCAGGAACAGATGTTGTTAAATCGTTTATCGCTATAATAAATAATGTTGGACTTAGCACCGAACCTTGTGGGACACCGTTTTGCAGCTGTTTTGAGGCGGATATAGCTCGACCGATTCTTACTCGAAAAGTGCGCTCCGATAGGAAGTTTTGTATAAAGTACATTATGTGTCCTCGAAAGCCCCATTTGTGCAAAGTTAAGATTGTTTTTTTCTTCCAAATCCGATCAAATGCTTTTGTGATATCGAAGAAGACTGTTAAGGTGAAAGTTGTTTTGAATGAACGTTTGTAAGTGAAGAAGGTGGTCTGCTGTTGATCGTGATGGTCGGAAGCCACATTGTTTCGGTGATAACAGTTTTCTGTTTTCTAGTTCCCAGATTAGTCGTTTGTTGACAATTTTTTCGAAAATTTTACATAGAACGGAAGTTAATGATATTGGTCTGAAATTACCTAATTGTGTCGGATTTTTGTTTGGTTTTTGTATTGGTATTATTATGGATTCTCTGTTGAAATTAATGAAACGCGTTCTTCCAGCAATACTTCTCTAGCTGGTGTACTTCAGCGTCTTAGTACCGTTTCTATTTTCGCTTTATTTTTACGATTTTCCCAAATAAAACAACATCGAAGTTGCACTTTATGCTGGCTTTATTCTGTAGTTCCTTTATACCATAGTAATAGATTACAACAAGGATCTTCACGAGTTTTGAAATATTTCACTAAATGGAAAATTGTCATTAATCGTTTAAAAACTGAATCAATACTTTTTACTCGCAGATGATCTTTGTTACCTGATAAAATTAATAAACAGGACTTCCTAAATATTTCATTGCCCAAAAACTGAAGAAGGATGAAGTTACTTTCCAAACAAAAGTTAACATTTTGTGTATTAAATGACATGATAAAATAATTTACATATGACGTTGACAAAGTGTCGCTCCAAAACTGGCTACCAGAAGAAATTGAAGCCAACACGTGTTGTTGATTATAATTGTAACAAAACTGGTGTAGACCACGTAGATCAAATGTTATCATATTATCCATTTAATCACCGTACACTAAAATGATAGGAGAAATTATTTTTTCATCTAATAACGGAAGTAACGAAGAAGAAAAATGTCAAATTGCAGAACATTATGTGTAACCTGGCTTTGCAAATGGCGGACAAAGCAGGTAATTTTAGTTTCATTTTTGGGAACAAAAAAAAAAAAAATCTTACCAATATCTTTCAGTCCATTGATTTTTCGTGTTCGTGTAGTGAAATTGTTTAGTCTTCTGCGTTCGTTATTGTTTATTCGTTGATTGTATAGTTCTGTAATTTTCGAAGTCGAGAAGAAAGCAAGAATCGTGTTCGTTACTTGTTATCTTATCAGCTATAGGAAATAGTCGTTAAATGTCGAAGTCGTCGGCGGGCAGGGGCGATGCGCTCTCCCCTTCCCCTCGGGTAAACACCGCTCGTATGTAATAACAATGAGAATGGCGGTGGTAACGCGATTCTTCCGATATCGTTATGGACGAAATTACAGTAGTCTGTAATAATAATTAAGTAGAACTAAATCTACAAATTATTTCAGACGTTTTGTGCGATACATGTATGCAGTCTACAAATTCTTCAGTACAAAATTTCAATGTCTTCCTCATCTGTAGGTGTTTTTCCGAGTGATTTTCAGGGCTCTGCTGTAGTTCCGAAAGAGGTTAACAATAACAACATAGGAAACCTACACCCTATATTTTTAGCCAAATTATTGCATTATAAAGTTAAGGGCTTGAAATCAATGACTAGGAGTGGCAAAAATCAAGATTAGTCGTTAAAACGATTATCGAAGCGAATATGTTTTTACTATCACAGAATACTCATAAGGAGCTCAATATTCGGTTGTGTTATTCCCCAAACGTTGCTTTTCCGTTTTGGCATTATGAGAGATGTCCATATTAATCTCTCAAACGAGGAACTTACTGCTCCTTGTACTGCAAGCGCTAAAATTGAGGATATCCGTAGACTAAATAAAAGGAGCCGTGATGTTTCTTTTTCCCCGATCCCATTAATTGAAATCAATTTCCGTGGAAATGTACGGCCTGAGTCAGTTCGGTTCTTTGATTACTATTCTTGCAGAGTCGAGCCTAGCATCGGGAGACCTAAAATGTGCAACAATTGTCTCGGATTGGGACATATCAGTAAACTTTGCCCGTAATAAACCTAATTGTGCCATTTGTCCCTCAAAACCAGAAGTCTTCATAGTGCCAAGCAAGTAGTGAAAGCCCTCCCTCTGTTTTATTCTGCACTAGGTGTAAAGATAATCATTCAAGCTTTAATCGCATGTGCCCATTTTATCAAGAACAGATTAAAATTTAAAAACTTATGGCAATAGAAAATGTATAATTTTCTGAGGCAAAATTACTTAATAAAGGGGCGATGGTCACCCCTGATTTTTCCTTTTCTGAAATAACGAAAAACCAAAACTTTCCTGAATTACTATCCAGATCTAGTTCATTTAAACGAAGAAGAAACAGCAATGACTCAGGTCATTCCGGTCGCCACTACAGTAATGGTAGTTATAACCGCAGTAATAATAATAATAATGGTAATAGTACTAGTAGCAGTAATACAACTAATAAATCCAATATGTGGGGTAATAAGTATTTCTCAAACCTAGCTCTTAATGTAAGATTAAAACCAGTGTACCGACAGGAGGGGAATATTACTGTTAATTCACAACCGCCTTAATTAATTCCAATAACGACAAATTCATATGTTCAAATCTTGTGGGACAACAACTCGTTGAAAATCAAAATAATTCTCATGCCAACTTCTTTTAAAGTTGCACAAATAATAATGTTGAAAAAGTTTGACAAACTAGCTAGAGAGGTCACTTCATATAGGCCTATTTCGCTTTTGCCAGCCGTATCAAAATTATTTTAAAAATTCATGTTAAAAACATTACTACCGATTGTAGAAGATTTGCCCCTTCACCAACTTGGATTTAGAAAGCACCACTCAACGATCGATCAAGTGAGACGGGTTACTAAAATAATCTATATTCAGCACTAGAAGGAAAAAATACTGTTCTGCGGTGTTTTTAGACGTGGAACAAGCTTTTGACAGGGTCTGGCACGATGGATTTATATTTAAGTTAAGCAAACAACTGTCTGGAAACTTGTGTCGATTGCTTAAATCATATTTAACCAACACGAAGTTTCGTATAGCTTATGATGAAGCGAAGTCAGCTTTTTAGGGGAGCGCCCTTGGACCAAACGTCTGATAACATAAAAACCGCAAGATTCGCAGACGACACTGCAATATTAGCTGTCAGTGCTGATCCCAGCGAGACAAATGGTAAACGGAACATCATTTTACATGCAATGAAGACATACATCACAATTTACAAATGAAGTTTGTCGATGATGTTATACAAGAGTTTGCTGCAGCGCATGAAAAGCGACTGCTTTTAAGCATGTAAATGCAGAAGCTCGTCAAATTTTAGACACCAAGAACGATGTCA
The DNA here is from genome assembly GCA_032883995.1 of Coronaproctus castanopsis. Classification (NCBI taxonomy): domain Eukaryota; kingdom Metazoa; phylum Arthropoda; class Insecta; order Hemiptera; family Monophlebidae; genus Coronaproctus; species Coronaproctus castanopsis. Next base: position 112,344,679 of record CM065053.1, read on the forward strand.
GACGACTTAAACATCGCCATCCAAGTTATCTTGTCTAGTATTAGTAATGACTAATTTAGTAATTCAACGAGTTCTATACGCTGGTGTATAACTCGTATAACCCTATACATGCTATTTTTCTTACTTTTTCTCTATTACTAACATATGTACTTTAATTTAATAGTAGTATTAATTAAGATCGTATATAACAATATTTTTTTAAAAAAAATCTTCTATTGAAACGCTTCCTTCTATTACATTTTCTCCTCTTCCTTCCGATTCACTTGTGTCCGCACTATTATCTACGCTCCAGTAGTTCAAAATTCCGGGTTTAGAGCATAAGCTCGAAGCCATAATTCAGCTGCTTTGTCGCTCATGAGGTTTTCTTATGTGTGTGCGTATGTGTATATATGTGTGTGTATGTATGTAATAATAATAATTACATCAATGCCATCTGCAAGCAATCAGCCTTCTTTATGTTCACATGCGAAAACTCATCACCTCTTAAGAAGGGATTGTCGAGCATATAAAGAATATAACCATGAAACCTTTTAATTTTTTACAGTGGAACTGCCACAGCCTGAAATATAACTGTGGCAGCCTTGAAAAATTAATCGATGATTATGAAGCTGATATAGTGCTGCTCTCAGAGATATGGCTTGGACCCAATGAACAATATACTTACAATAATTTTACTGTTTATCGAGACGACAGGGAAGATGGATATGGCGGAGCTACAATTTTAGTGCATAATAACATTCCTTCTGTTCCTGTTTCCTGTAACTTATCGGAAGATATATCTAACTCCATACAGTTGGTAGGCGCTGAGATTACCATAAGTTTGCAATTTTCTTTATTTGTTTATAGTATATATTCTTTCCGACCCAATACGTCTCCATTCATAAATATTTTTAGTTCACTAGGAAACCCTTATATCATTGGTGGCGATTGGAATGCCTACAATGTTGCTTGTGGTGGTTACACATATAATTATTTAGGGCAAGTAGTGTATGATGCTTTCCTAGAAGCAAACTGTTGTATATTAAATGACGGCAGCCGTACTTATTTTGGCAGGCCTGGAACTGCCGCTAATCCATCAGATTTAATGTTTTGCTCGCCTTCATTATATCAGACATTGCAGGAGGTGACCATTGCCCCATACTCACGCAAATAAATATAAATGGCGCGTACGATGACAAGGTTTTAGGACCCTCTTCAACACCTAAGTGAAATTATAAACGTGTCAACTGGCATCAGTTCTCAACTCAGATTCAGATGACCGATTTCATCATATGCAGTGAAAATCCAGTTTGAAATATTCTATAAAGCTGTCAGTGATGGTCTCTCTAGTTCAACACCACCATTATATCATAATAAATCTAATAAGAAATATAAATGTAATTCAAACCTTCGGTAGTCAGATTCCTATCAACGTGTAGCATGTGATAGAAGGAAAGCGTTTTTACAATATACAAGTAATAGCACTACACCCATAAGCTCCATTTACAATATTTTAACTACATTTTTTAATAATAATAATTTTCTAAAAATTAAGATGATATACATAACATTGAAAAATGATCGTATTAATATGCTAAGTTCTATTTCTTATTTCTTGAATAGAAAAGTTATTTTTTTTTAAACAGAATGACCGGTGATAATTTTTTTTTTTTTTTTTTTTAATCCTCTTCTTATCAGGTACTGACAATTTTATGTCATCAACCGGATGTTGTCTCTTGAGAACGCACTTGATTTCTTGAGAATATGCCCATTAGCAAGGTCTCAATTTATTTTGAAATGGCTATAGGCTATATCCAATCCATCATCGTTCTTCTTTCAATCTTTTGGCCTTTGTTGGTTTCTTCAACAAACTATCTGCTAGTGGGTTTGTGTGGTACTGTAGTCTCCATATATGTTTTTGAATCGCTTCTTGAATTACCTCGTTTATGTACTTTATATTTAGATCTACATGTAGCGTACGGTTTGAGACGTACCACGGTGCTCCTACAATTGCACGTAATACCCTGTTTTGATACGTCTGAATTTTGTTTACTTTGCTTTTGGACGCACAGCCCCACAGCTCCACTGCGTATAGCCATACAGGTTTTAATACTACGTTGTAGAGTAGTAATTTGTTTAAAGTATGAAGTTGTGAATGTGGACCAAGCAACCAGTTCAGCTGTTTAGTTTTTATGTTCAACTCCGTTTTCTTCGCTCTAATATGCTGAGCCCATGTTAAAGTTTGGTCTAGGTGAACTCCTAGATATTTTACCGCTCGACTTTGTTCAATTTTCCTACCTTTGATAAAGATTTTATATCTGTTGCGAACAATTCTCCTTTTAGTAAATATAATGTGGGTACTCTTGGACTCGTTTATTGTCAATTTCCATTTGCTCGACCAAATTTCAATTTCATTGACTGCACTTTGCAATATTTTATTTGATGTTTGCGGAAGCTTATGTGAAGCCATTATTGCCGTGTCATCAGCAAATGTTGCTACGAACATTATAATAATCAGGACTCTTTTGTTTCTATGTTTAGCTACACTCACACATTAACCCATATATACCACACTTGTATATTCCCCTTTACATAGAATATATTACAAATGTGTAAAAAAAATTATATATATGAGAAATGAAAGTCCCTATGTAAATTATAATTTGAAGCATACTACAGTGAAAATGCAGTTAAACAAACGACTTTGTTTTGAAAGTACCACACCTTGTTCGCATGACGATCTCTAGTGCAACGCTACAACATGAAATGAGGAATGACTTTTTTAACTTAAAATACCGCTATGCTAAACCGTGTTAAATAAAATACCGCTATGCTAAATCGTATTTAATAGCTGTTTGAAATCCAGCAACACACCAGCACATTGTTCTTTGCTTGTAAGCTACCCCGAATAACATGCACAATCCGATTGATCTGTTCTATGGTGAAATAGTTCTGATGAAAGTTAAACCGGTTATCCGGGATATAATTGAAATTTAAGGTACATATAATATTTTCGGGATAATTTTCTCATAGGCAATAAGAATATGAATCGGTATGATCCGACGTGAAAAGTTTTAGCATGCATGAATTACATTAATCTGCACCACCAACGTCCGTGATAATTATAAAGACGAAACATCATTGTAATGAATAAAATGTATTCGTTAGGTAGTTCCTGCAGTACTTTACCAATGGCCAAATCGAAACTAGCAAGTTTATCTATATTATCTGTTTGATTTCTATTGATAACGTTTATGTGATTGATAAAATAAATCGTAAGGATGCATTTAAGCACTCCTTTATGTCATCAAAATTTGGACTTCCGGAGTGCGGTCTGAATACGTTAAATTAAATGCTTGAAAAACAACTCGGCTTTTATACCTTCGAATATATTCTAACATTACGTTTCCAGCAGTTGTACTTTGTAGCTTTTAAAAGGGATAATTTTTTTTGCAAAAATAGTTTTGAAACGTATTATTTTTAATCCTTCTCAATAAAATCTACCAAATAATTTTTGAAAACCAATTCTGGTATGCTGTCTTTTTTTTTATGTATTTCTCTTTTTCCCGTATGTCGCCGGAGAATTATTTATATTCGATGAGACTTAAATTTCAAGGATGGATTTTCATACTACGATTGAATTGTTTCTGTGAGATATTGGACTTAAAATTTAATTCCTATTTTAAGGGAGTACTTATGTGCAACTCGTCTCTTAGGGAATTAAGTAATTCATTCTAATTGTATTATATTTATTATAAAGTATCGTTGCATTAGTTTCTTGCATTATCTTAGTCGATAATTTACCTAGTTCATAGTGTCCCATATTATATTTAATTACAATAGCACTATCACCGTGTACTTTGTAGTCCAGCCTCTTTATATGATAAACGCTGAAATTTGATGTATTAAAATAGATTTTGCTGGCGAAGTGTGTCTTTCAAAAACAATTCAATTCCTAGTTGATAGTTTAAAACCCAATTTGAATTCTATTAAGAGAATTTTTTTTATGATCCGGATATTATGTAACTATTTTGGACATGACCGAAGTGAATAAGTATATTATTGCAAAAGTTGTGTTCCATTTGCTGTTAGAACGCTGCTTTGAACGCTCTCAATTCAACGTATCTGTAGATGTTTCTAGACTTTAGCTGTATCTGAGAACAACACTGGCATTGTAGCACTAGAACTAGCATTGGAAAACCTGTATTGTTGGCACTTGTAAATGCCCTATTAATTGCGCATGTTTCATGAGGCAACTTTTTATTAGGATCAGCAGTTATTTTAATTGTGCCATACTTTATAGCGTAGAGTTTTTAATACTCGATGCAGCCCTCATAATTCGTCGGATGTTCATCCTGGCAAAATACGCAATTTGGAGGATTATGTTTCTCACCGGAAATTGTGCTATGGAAACCATCACAATAGCACATTTATAACAGTGAGTAGTATCTGAGTTTAATGTTGTATTTCTAGGATGCGGTTGGAATAAATTTGCGTAATGTTTCCCAAAAAATGTTTCCCAAATGTTTCTGTTTTTTCTAAGTTCGTCCTTGCCCAAGTTCGGTCCAATTTTCTTATCGGATGTACCAGGTGTTTTAGAACTTTTTGTTGCTTTCCACAATGAGTAGTCTTGGTGCGATAAGGGCGACAGATTTTTCAATCTTTCTTTTAATGATTTGTTTCTCGAATATTGCAATAACTTTTTTTTAAAACGTCGTCTGTTTGTTTAGTGCTGTTTTATGAATGGGATTTCTTGATGTCTGCCATTGTTTTCTTAATTTTCTTTTTAACTGAACTGCTTTTTTAACTTCATTCGGATAATAAGTAACAGGTTGATAGTTGCTTTCTTTTGGTGTAGATTCCCATGCAGCCTGTTGTATAACTCTAATAAAACACTCAATTGATTCTTCTATTTGTTTTTCAGTTTTTAACTGTATTTTTAGATTTATAATTAAAAATTTATTTTTACTATTGTTTAAATTATTTCTTTTCATTTGTGATGGTTTTTTGTTTAATTTTTCCATCAATACACCTTATATATTTTTTATTTATCAATTTATATTATTAGAATTTTTACTTTCACGAATGGTGAGAGGGCATTTGTTCCGGTACATTTATTCGATATTATTATAACTTTTTTAAATATAATGTTAAATATATGGATTTTTACATTTTTTTTTGTTTACATTTTACATCGACAGCGTGGATACTAGTTAGAGAAAGAAACGCTGGTTGTGATAAAGGGTTACTTAGAACTACAAATGTACCTGTGTACGAATGTACGGGGGGTTTATCATTATTATTTGAAATAATATTATATTAATAAAAAGAAATATAATCGATAAGTAAATAATCAAATAATCGATTTAATCTCGCAAACGTAAATCCGTTAAATAAAAAATTCCTAGAAGATAGAATTAATGATTTTTTTAATATATTATACTTTTTACTATCTGACCCCCTAGGCCATTTAGCAAAATTGTTGACCATGTAATAACGTGAAGCTGCTGCTACCTCAAACAAGTTCCAGAGGTTTATTACGCTTCAACCTCCTGGTGTCACTGGAGGTGTTCAGCAATCTTTGAGCCAAGGTATTAGGATGACCTTCCAGTCTATGTACATGTCTTTGAGCGTACTGTTTTATAACATCGGACACATATGGAATATTCAAGTCTATATGTAGGGTTGTGTTGGTTATGTACCAGGTTGCACCTGTCCTTAATATTTTATTTTGAAACGTCTGTAGCACCTTTATATTTGTTTTTTTTGCACAACCCCATAGCTCTATTCCGTAGGTCAAGACTCGCTTTATAACTGCTGTGTATACCAAAAACACTTATTGGTTAATGAGAATTATTGATAACACCGATAATCTAAAAAGCAAACACCAACACAAACAAAAACCGCACTAAGTCGGGCGATAGCGAAATTTTTATATTAAATAAAAGCTTATGTTGACATTTTGATAAAGTGTCTCATTGGACGCTGGTGAAAAAGTTGATATTAATAGATATTCAACCGTAACCTTCTTATGAAGAGACGTAAATCATTATCTATAATATCACATTATATATATATATATGTATACATATATTAGAAAAGACTCTGCAATATAAGGAAAGTGGTTTATGTTGTGTTCAAAGCACAATCTGCTATATACCCGGATTTTAATATAGTTGAAATGTTTAAAAGTATTAGACCAAAAAAAGCCACAATATTCCTTAAAACCTTTTTTGGTTAGATACATAAATGTACAATGATATATATATATATATATATATATATATATATATGTATGTATGTATATATATATATATGTATGTATATATATGTATGTATATATATATATATATATATATATATATATATCTGTTGTAATTAACATTTAAATGTTATATATATATATATAAAATCTTCTTTACATGGTATTATTAGTATTATTACGTATGATCTGGGTAAAGAATAATAATGATGAAGAATTTTTCCTATTATGTACGTTCATACCGGTTCGATATTAATGAGATTAATGTGTACAACATCGGTAATAGGTCGGATATGCTTTTCGTTTTTGTCGCAAGTTCGTTAATTACAATACGTGCTTGTGGTCGACGTCAATTTCACCTGAAGAATTAGCTCGCGTACACTTTCCATCAGAGTAGAAACGATGATGGTAGTGACGAACTGATTATTATTACTTCGTTTTTTGTTATCGACATTTTCGAACATCTTCAAGTGAAAATGAAAGACCGGTAAATGTAAATACTCGTTATAAATAAAATATGAACAATTTTTCTATCGTTTAAATGTAAGCGACCTCTGTCGTCCACACATTGTTGATGACGCATATTTAAATATTCGAACAGCCTCACATTTCGTATATTTAGTAAATTCTGCAACGAAGAACTATCGATACTAACAAGTATCTCTCGTGAACGGACTTACGAAAAACCGATGAGTATATAATACTTAAACGACGATCAGACCGGAACATATAGAAGAACCAATAATCTATTACAGTGTTTACTAGATTTTTCCAAGGAAATAGACTGCAGACGTCACTCATCAAATGAAACTAATTAAAAAAAAAACAAGCTAACCGCGTGAGGAATTAATCAGTAAATTTCTATGTCACGATGTTCCTATACGGACGACGAGAGTCAAAAATTAATTATATATATTAATATGTATATTTATTTTATTTATCAAAATGTAATTCTGTCCTGCTTCCTCCGTAACATATATTTAAATTGAAGTTAAACGAAATAAGACAGAAATATTTTTTACGCCGCATGACAATAATTTCTAGTTTCACCGGCTAAAGCATCATCCGGACTGGATAGTTTAACTGGCTACAGCATCATTCAATTTCACTGCAGAACTAGAATCAGGACTAGATGAGAACTGGATGATCGATGATGTTTTAGTCAGCGAAACTCGATGATGATGTAGCTAGTAAAACTATCCAACACTGGGGATGAGGGCTGGACGATTGATTATGCTGTAGTCAGAGGAACTGGTGGAATGTATTTATTAAATATATTGCGATACCGTATGAAAAAGTTCTATATATATATATATATGTGTGTGTGTTCGCAATTTTTTCCGATGTAAACCGTGTCAATTTTTTACGTGATGTTTCAAAAACATTTATAGTTTTCATTTTGAAACGGGGAGCGGTTATGAACGTTTAGCTATATTTATACAGTTACGATTAGAAGAACGCACTAGATTCAATGTTGACTAGATTTTGCGATAAACAAATGCTCCCCTGCGTGTACGTTCATTTATTGATATTTTTGTCCTCATTATTCTTCCGTCTAGAGTTGTTTATTCCATGATTTCCAGGGCACTGTTGCGAAGGCGCTGTAGTCGTACCTTTTGTCTTATGAATTTATGATTAGAGTCTGCTTCGTGTTTTAATCATTGATTAATGCTTCTATCAGTCTGTCCAATGTAGCTGAGCCCGCACGAGTAAGGAATTTTGTATAGACCCGTAACATGCCCATTGGGGAGAGGGAGGTCCTTGATACTTTGTAAAAATTGTTTAATTTTTTTCACACAAGCCGAACACTGGTCTAACTGCTTATTGCGCCTATGGTGTCTTTTATATAAAGTAACGGTTACGAATTATTCTTTATTAGTGAATTTTTCTATTTTAGTTCCGAACTTTTTTTTACTCGCGAATAAATCATTAACGATCATAGCATATTTTATATTCCCCATTTCTTTTGTGAGCATTCATTTTGGCTGTGTGTCGTCAAGTCTTGTAGATGTCTACTCGGCGAATCTCGCAGTAGTGCGATTGCTCGTGTACATGTTTAATCGTTTGTATAAGTTTCCTAAACACAGAGGTAGCTAGTTTTCCGCATGTATTTCGCTTTTTACTAATACGTCTAAAAACGCTAGTTCGTCATTATTTTTTCTTCCACGGTGAACTTTATGTTACTGCGAAGCATATTTAAATCCATCAAAATTTCACCTAGCTGCCAAATCACAAAAACATGTCATCCACAAAACGCAACGAGCATTTAGCGTCATTTTTTTATTATTTCATTTTCTAAATAAATATATTTGCGAAAGCTGGTGCTAATTTCGAGCAGATGCCGAGCCATCGGTTTGTTGTTTATAGATTTTATTATCGAAAGTAAATTAATTGTTAACGACAATTATGGTTGAACAAATATAAACAAGCTATCCATTCACTGATGTATTCATGCGCACTTATATTATTGCACTCAAATTACATCACGTATATATTTAATTTACACGAGATCATGAAACCGTGTTGTAATCAGTCGACGGGGCTCAGTTTGACTATATTAAGCAGTTCTATCGTCGTACTATTGGGATGCTCTTCCAATCTGCCAGCAAATCTCCGTCTAACTGCGATTATCCCATCTTACGCGGATCTAATTTCGAGATTTTCGTATATTGCAATATTTGGAATACACCGTGAGGCATTGACAACTACACGCAAAAACTTGTTCCGCATTCTTTGTATTATTGAAATATTATCATTCTTGACGCAGCCCCCGTAGTAACATATTGCCACAGTAACTTGTTCTCTCTGAAGACACTATCAACCTGTTGCCTAGCAGCCGAGATATTGTAGTTTAAGTTTATTACTTACTCGATTACTTTTCGCTATTATGTACTTTTTCCTAGTTATCAAGATGTATACCAAAGTATTTAAACATATTCGTTCTGCAAAACTTCAACACAATTTATAGTTATGGTTTCGGCCAAAGTAAAATTATACGGTTCGCAAAAACCATTCGGGATGTTTTTATATTCTGTAATTTTTATTTTCCAGCGTTCGGGTCAATTTCATTAACAGTTGTTTACAATTTTGTCTCGAAATTATGGGACATTTATCTTATTTAAATTTACTAGTACGTTTAACACGTAAAATGGCGTTTTATTCTTTTGGCAAACATTCTCAATACCGTACGTTGAAAAACTTTGGTATTTAGCCATACCGCACGAGTAATTGATATGACGATACAGATTAATACAGTACGAGGTACAAATGCTTTATATGAACTGAGGAGTAATAAAATAAATAGTTCAACGAGAGAAAAGAAGATTCAGTCCCCAAGTTCAAAATTTTGAAAAAAGAAAATCACATTTGAATAGCAATGACCAATAGTGAAATTACTTTTCGATAAATCCAAAAATTTGTCCAAAAAATCACACCTATTAAATATTTAATTAGATAACAAAACTTGAAATGCCTAATAATTTATTCATGAAATAATATGTAATGAGATGACAAATCTGAAATATCTAATAATTTATTTATAAAATAATCTATATAATTAGATAACAAATCTAAAATGTCTAATAATTTATCTATAAAATAATATATAATTAGATAAGAAATCTTAAATATATCCCCCTTTTTTTTTTAAATGTAGCTCCAAAAACCAGTCTTAGGACTGTAATACTGATGATTGATTATATATATATATATATATATATATATATATATATATATATACACGTGTGTTAGGATAGTGTGTACGTATATAAACAGGAGGTGGGAGAAAATTTTATTCTTAAAAATCACGGGGATATTGTAGAGTTTTATTATCTCTAGATTATCATATACATGCGTGCATGTGTGTGTGTATTTGTATTGTATATAATTATTATCATTTTTATGTCGAATACACAAACAAATATCGTAAAGTACATCAAGCATCTCGTAGTTCATCTCGATTAAGAATTCAGTAATATCGCTTTACCAGCGTATGATAATCATATGCGTGTACAGCTATACTATTCACGTGGTCATTTCGAAGTTTTTCGTTAGAACAAATCATCCGTATCCCCATTTCTCCGCACATTTTTAAACATTGCTGTTGGTATTTCATCGACACCAGTAGCTTTACTATTTTTCAAGTAAGCTTCTTCAACCTCACTACTTAATATTTCCCAACTTATCTGCATAAGTCACATAACGTTCAAAATGCTTAGATTATATTGTGTATCTGTAAATCCACCCGGCCATTTACTTTTCACACGGCAACTGGAATCCACTAACCACGTGATTTATCATATATTTCACATCTTGATGTCGATACACAGGATATTAGTGGCCAGCCGGGTCGCGCGAAAAGACAATTTCTAATAAATCGGTCATCTTCATATCGGATTGAAAAATATCTCGCCCGAGAATTTATATTTTGAAGTTAATTCTCCTATAAGAAGGTATTGTTCCTCCTCCACAACTAGTCGGGGAGGGCCAGACATAGCGCCGAATACACGTTCTCCTTTATACCGACCCCAAAGGGGTAATATATATATGAACATACATATATCGTATGTATACTTTAGATGTATATATTATTTCCAAATCAAATTACGATATCTAAATGTATCTTACCAAAGAAAGTCGGCATCTATTGGAAGTTCGAAGTAGAATAAAATATATGCAAGTGTACCTTAGATTCCAAAACAAGCTTTAAGATTCAAATTTGAGAAAAAAAATAAATATTTTATATTATACATGTGTGTATAATATTATTAAATACAAAGCACTCTTACACATTCACACGTACGTTTGTAATAGTTTTGAATAGACGCCGGATACATTGGCGCAGACGCATATAATAGTTCTTCGCAAGGACGTGATGACATCCTGCGTCTTCGACGATTTTTCTCCATTCCCTCTGATTCTCTACTAGGAGTGTATCGAGTATGTTGAATCCTGTTTCACTAGGTCCATTTAACGCATTCGGTATCTTCTTGTAGGACACTTTTTCGCTATCTTGTCCCGGATCTACATACAGTTTACATGTCTGGATATGTTTTTTTATTGCGTTTTTATTTATTTCTGTTAATAATCTCGTCTTTAATTTTAGTTCGTCTAAAATCGATGCGTAAGTTGTTCTATAGGTAGCCCACGGTGTCACGAGCAGAGTCATCTGTAGATCGCCATCGTGCATATTCGTTTAATCATCCAGTTTCGTATGGGTAGGTCGCAATTGGGAAAATCAGTGCCTTGACTAATTCTGTGTTCCTCGTTATACAGGCATCCATTTCATAATCTCTCCAATTTTGTGGATGCATACATATGGGCGTTCGTATTTATATAGGGTTTTTTATAAATTTCGATGGACTAAACACTGGAAGGATTTAAAAATATTTGGTTTTTGAACATCTATGACCTAAAATAGATACAAAAATAAGACAAATTATTCGACGGTCACGTACACCTGTACACACTTATATATTTACGTATGTAAATGTGTATGTGTGTATGTACGCGCATGTGAAAAGGAAAAACAAATTAATTAGATCACTTCAATTGAATATAATATGACCTAGTATCCCATCGATTTTTATGTTTTTGACATAATACGTTACGTGAAACTACGTTTATTATTAAATATTCCAACGACTACTTATTAGTCCAGTCAGTCAACTGAGACATCGAAAGGTAAACGTCCTTGAAATCAATCATCGGATATTCCGTATTGTTTACGTCATGATTTACCGCGTACTTGCTTATGCTAACCACGGTCGGGTCATGAACACTATTTTGCAATACGCAACATCAATACGAATTTACCACATACGCGTACCGCATCTAAAAATCTTCCGTAACAATCGTAAGCCGTCCGCCGTTGATTTATTCCCAGTTGATTGTTTTTCTTTCGGCTACATAAAAAAAAACAAAATTAACTAAAAATACGATTGTGCCCGTTGATGCATCGTCTATGCCACAGAGAGAGTTTATAAACGGAGCTAGAATTTACGACTGTAGATCGAAAACGACTAATCTTACAGATTTCGGAGAGTCGTTCGTTGTTAAATTATAGAGTGATCCAGAGCAGACGGATGGTTTTTAAATAGCGCATGCAATAAACCGCGTGTTCCACGTTTAATGTATACACGACAGATTCGGTTTTTTTTTTTTTCAGTTTCAGGCGCTTGTTGTGTGGAACGTTATTTTCGACGCGAATTAATTGCGACAGTGCAAACAGAGTTTCGAAAAGAATTCAAAGTTACGCGATTTTTTTTGTGTGTGTAAATATCTTAAGAGCCGCCTTTACGAAACACGTCCACGAGGACTACTTGAAAACTTTGATTTCTAAAGAAATTTTAAAATTTCGACGACATATACGCGAATAAGTGTGCGAAAATTTTGTAAAGACTGAATGAATGTATCGTTGCAAATGACGCTCATCTGAACGTTATTATTGTGTTCTACAAATGATTGCAAGCTAATCTCTTGTTTTCCTATTTTTAAATAAAATTTCATTCGAAAATTCTGGTCGAGTAGTTTTCAAGTTATTCAAAACACAATAAAACCGTCCGCCTTCTCTGGGTCACCATATATATATATATATATATACATATATATACAAGAATTGTTCATTTAATAAGATATGTTCTTTTCTCTCTCCCGTAATCATCGTTTTTAAACGTACATAAAGTATCCTCGTTAGTAGTGATGCTTGTTATAAAAATAATTATCGTCACCATCTAAACTTATGTCCTATCATTTTTGTATAATCTTACGAATGAAATTATGCACTTTCTCGATCAGTAACAATCCTATATAAATTGAAGACGGCAGTTTAACTAAACATAAATGAAGTAAAATGTACACAATAAACAAAACAATGTAATATTCGACTATGCGCATGCCTAACGCTTCGTCAAAGTAAATATAATCTTAACCTAATGAAATACATAGTCTTAAGTTATGCGATCGAGAACAAAGTTCAAAGCAATAAATAATATTAAAAACATTAAATAAAAAATAATATTTGAGTTGTATATATTTCAGCGACTAAAAAAAAGATAAACTCGTTACAAATAAGAAAATCTATCGAGTACGATATGCGTAGCAGGTAATTAATTAAACGAAATAATTGCTGGACTGACTGCTGATTACGTATTTCCTGATTTATATATATATATATATATATATATATATATATATATATATATATATATACATATATATATACACATTCCATTTCTCGTTATGAAAACATAGACTAGAATTTGTGTAAAGTTCGCATTTCCTTTTCATTTAATGATAACGATATTTTAGGTAAATCTCGCCTACATGGAAACCGACGGTATATAGAATACACTATATACTGTGTGGAAACCGGTTCCGAAATTATGGTTCATTTTTTTTTTTTATGAATATTATTATAAGAAGCTATGTAATATGGGATTGTTGTTATAACCGAACCTAGGCCGACTAAAGTAGAAACTTTCATAAAATGTCGTTTTCACCCTGGAACAACAATATCCGTAAAGGGAAGGGTAGATTCGAAAATTAATGTACTTTCACTTGTACCGAAAGAATAGATAGCTCCGTAAAATAAGAGGAGTCTCTATGGACATAAGATAGTCTCGTAAGCCACTTATATATACTTACAACATTAATAGAACCGGATTCTTTGACGACTAGAATCTTTTAATATATTAGAATAATCCCGGATGATCGACGCACGTTATTCGACTCATGAAGTTTTGTAATATTACTAGTCATCTTAGTACTCAGCGTAGCATGTACGAACTTGACGCGTGGAAACCAGAATATCGTACGTCGAAAATATTATGATTATATATATATATATATATATATATATATATATATATATATATATATATATAGAGAGAGAGAGAGAGAGAGAGAGAGAGAGAGATGAAGGGGGAAAGCAAGTAACAATCCTAAATAATTTGAAGACGACAGTTTAACTAAATCAATCGCACGATAATAGATTACTTTTTTCCTTTCTGTATGCCTCGATATTTCGATTGCGGTGGTCAACCAGAAAATTGTAATACCTTAGCGCTCTGCTCAGCGCCTCCTCTTTCAATACTTGGTACGTCTTTACAATTGTATCCGCTGTTATCCGAGCGATTAATTTTCGCCGTGGAGACCTTTATTATCTCGCCATTCATTGGTCTGTTTTGGAGTACTGGCGCATATTTTTCTATAGCCAGTTTCCAGGCCGTAGAGGGATACATTCCGAACGTATATACATTCGTTAAGCTTTTCCTTAGCTTTTTACTTACATTCTGTTTAATAAAAGCTAGACCGTATTGACTGGTCGCATAATAATCTGTTATCAATGAGCCGAGGAGATATCTATGTTATTTTACACATGTTTTTTAGTTATTCATAAAAATGTAAACCATTACCGATTTAAATCATTATCGTCACGGGTGGTCTTCCGAGAAAATCCTTTACACAGGGGCATATATCGAGCGTGCGTAACGTATCAAACGTAAACTATAGGCAGCGGTTGGTTTCTCTTCATTTCCTATTTATCATTATCAATCATTATCGTTAACTCCATCTACTGATTCCGTACAATCGCTTATCACATTTCATCGAGACGAGAAAAAAATAATAATAACTGCGAGTATAACTAAGAGATGCGTGCACATCTTACGAATATCATTCATCATAACTTTCATTTTTCCATTTGTCTCGAACACAATCGTACGATAATTTCTAAATGGTTATCAACCGAATCCGGTCAACCGACATATTCGTACAGTGTCAAGACGAATAATCCGGCATTCAAACGTAAATGTGCAGCGTACGTACAATTACAAACACTCGCACGCATCCAGATTATTCCATTTCACGGTTAATTACTCGAACTTCCATATTTATGATAATGACCACGATGAGCGCGTAATTTATAACGTTTATTCATTACATTCGGCACGTCAGTGAAATTCAAATTGCGTTGAAACGATGTAGTTGACGACGGCTGGACTTAACTCTTCAACAGTGAGTGGAAGTTGTACCGATAACTTCATTTCGAAAATTTGTTTTAGCATTTAATCAGCGTAATCGTATATATTGTTCTTTATTATATCTGACTTTATATTCTAGCCTTTATATTATACGGAGTAAGAATCATGTTTTCGGTATCCGTGATATATTTTGTAGCAGTGTAACTATTTTATTTTTAAAAATTAATAAATACCCCTTTATTTATTTATTTATTTATATATATAGATTATAATTAAGAAAATATAACGAAACGGATATTTCTGATGTTAAGAGCAGTTTTGAATACCTAGGAATAGATCGCAAATTAAATTTTAACAAATATATAGCTTATAAGACGTTAATGAGATATTTTTTATATTAATAAAGATTCAACCTAATATTAAATTATTGCAGTCGGACCATTATGTATAACGGCATCACTTGAACGATTTACAATTATTATTCTAGTATTTACATTATAAAGGTTAACGGCGTTAATCGGCAGGAGCGAATATAAGGGAGGGACCCGAATGAGGAAATAAACAAATAATAAAGTACACAGTTAACTTAATACGAGGTAGCGCGCCACAATCAAAACTGCCCATCCGCTATATAAGATGCTATTAGAGAGACAATTAAATTGCCTTCTAAAATAGCATAAAAATGACACATTTAAGTCATTCATTAGTATACTTTGTCCAGTACCCACTGCGATTATTCACTTTGGAGAACATCTAAACGTTTTAGAAGACCTCAAATAACATCCTACTCGAACGGTGAGGTTGGACTCGTAGAGATAGAGAAAAAACAGCTGTCTCTGACGACTACTCGGAGGAAACATTTAAACCGTACGAACTGTGAATTAACTGCTCATATATAGATTTCTACTCGAATAAAACCGTTTAAACGATCGTAAGTAAACGCATTGATAATCGAATTTCACAAAGCTTCCAGCTATGACTTGATCACCGGTAAAATGCTGAAATGCATTCGGAAAAGAGCTATCGTACTACTCGCTACCATAGTTAATTCGAAACCGGGTAAACTATTCAATGAAACATGATCATACTAGCCCATTAGTATGTTACCCGTTTTGTCTAAAGCTTTTTGAAGATTACTAGTATCGAGATATCAAGAGTGTCGCGGTGGCGTAGTTGCTAGAGTGCTCGACTGTCAACTCGAGCTTTCATCATTATTTAATTTTTAATTATCACGGAGAAGGTAGTGGCACCCCACTCCGTGTAACATCATATGCACGCGCATCTGCGTCGCCTATAAATAGTGCCTTGAATGTTAGCTCATTTTGTACGTAAAAATAAACGCATAAATAGTCACGACGTTGTAATATAACCGATTTGTCGTCGGCAAATGACAAAGCAATTTTTCTCGGCTACATATGAGCTGACGCGTGAGTTTCTCGACAGTAAGGAGGAATATGATTGCTAAAAATCTACTACCGGTTTCATCTACTACTGATTTTCTTGGGGAACTTGTACGTGTATTCCAAAAATCGTTAAAAAATGCCACTTACTATCCAACCTTCTTATCCGACCTCCGCTCTAGACCTCGACGATTATTTCCTTTCTTTTTCAAATACTTGAATTTAGCCTAACATAGTTATCTTTCCTTTATTTCGTGTCGGATTCTACATTCCTCAGTTTATATTGTTGAATAAGCAAATTTTTCATTTCTGCACAGAGCTACGATCGTTCTTTTGGTCCATGTGACGAAATTTACGCCAGAAGTCTTTCGCTCATTAGCTGTTTCGTCTCCCCCTTCTTATTCGCTGGAACGAATGTAAATCTACAGGGTGGTTCGGTCATAGCAATTTTTAATTTTGACTCACCTTGTAATTATAGCGTCGTTTCAATTTGAATTATTATTATTATTATTATTATTATTATTGTTGTGTGATAATTGTTCGCTCTTCCCAAACCCGGTTTTGACAATATACAATAATTATATTAACTGTAGCTATATGTATGTAACATTTGTAATAGCGAGAGTCGATTTAAACCTTGACTCTATTTAAACGAACCTACATAAATAAACAGATTAAATATAATTTTATTTGCCATTAGATCCTAATTAATATTAAATACCAATCCTTATTTCGTATATTGCTAATTAACTTGTATAGTATTTGTATCGAACAATCTTTCTGAGACACATATATATATATATAATTGTATTTCAGGCAAAATTTGAAAAATGCGATCACTGTCGAAGAGAATGATATTTTAATTTACATGATTATCAGTATAAGTAATGAATATACACACAATATATATATATATGTAAATTTATCAAAAATATATAATTTTTATTCCATAAATTTATTATTAGTTTTTTTTTTTTTATTTCTAAGTGAATATACGGCATTCGTCTTTTTATATATATATATATATATATATATATATATATATATATATATATATATTAATCTATATATAAGAATATATTTGCCTATATAATCATCATTAATTTTATCTCATATTGAGGTGATTGGAATGGCATCTTGTCTCTCTACAAATATATCTGTTTCGCTTTTTGTATCATTTCCACGACTGATTCCACGTGTGTCCTTCCACTTAGCCTTTTCTCGTAAATTTTGCCTGGTATCTCAAGCGTAGGAAGGTGTTCTCCTCGTCTTGTATAAAAGGAGTAATTCTTTTTCGTCTCTTCAAACACATTTAGAAGGTTAGGTTTGCTGGTATTACATTTCCTTAATGCTTCCACATTCCATATTTTTGTGTCCACCATATTTGATGGCTACATTCCTTTATCACACCGCAACTCAAACGAGGTGATTTTCACTTTGTCGACCGTCGATAACGTTGAGCTTGTTTAATTTTCTCTCTTCAAGGACACGTTCGCCAACTTGGCAGCTTACTCATCTTTTGATTTCTTCATCATCATTCCCGCTTTCCACAATCAAGTTGCCCAAACGGATGATTCATTTTATATTTTTCTTATTATTGACACTTTTTTTCTTTTTAAATATAGTTTCTCATTTACAAGCATATGTATATTTTATATATATATATATATATATATATATATATATATATATATATATATATATGTATATATATATGTGTATATATATGTATATATATATATATATGTATGTATATATATATATATATATATGTATATATATATGTGTATATATATGTATATATATATATATATGTATGTATATATATATATATATATATATGTATATATATATGTATATATATATGTATATATATTTTTATATATACTTTTATTCCGGACACGTAGTAAGAAAGGAGGAGAGTATTAACGCACAATAGTCATGGGGAAAATTAATTGAAAACGACCACTCGGACGTACACCTATAAGATGGACAGACACTGTATTGCCTACAATAGAACCGCCATAAAACACCATAAAATCACTGGCGGATGAAACATTAACCATGATACTCTATCTTCGGTGCGACTGTAGATAATGTATACACATGTATACCTACATATGTATATATAAATCTTCTTCTTTCTTCACCGTATTATATCGTTAATTTGGTGTAGGCTTCCATTAATGTTTTTCACTGTTACATTTATGAGGTTAGGTCTTACCTTTCTACGATTACCTAATTCGTTCTGGAAATGGTTTGGTAGTAACCCTGCTAAGTCGATTTTGGTACGCCATTATTGCGAAATAATACCATATCCAAAGATGGTGAATCTAAATTCATCTACATGATATCTGTTCTCAGCTGCTGATAGTGCTACCCCCTAGAGCATCTACACTCTTTCGTTTGCTGACCTAAGATCAAATGGGATTGGTTACCCATTCTTCTTTTAAGTTGCTCAGCGTAACAGGGGCATCTGTTGTAAATTTGCGTAGGGTAGAAAAAGGCTATGGAATCGTTTTGTGGATTCTATGTTTCGTATCACTCTTTATTTGAGGTTGCCCAATATATTATATATATATATATATATATATATATATATATATATATATGTGTGTGTGTGTGTGTGTGTATTATATATATTTAATAATAATAAATATAAAATGTCCATGAAAGTTATTTAAACTGGTCAAATATACGTGTATTTTTGACAAAAAAATTAAAATAACTGTAAATAAATTGACGTGGTTTATGAAGGAATTAGGCAAGTTATATAACAAAGGCGGTGATACAGTCCCGCATATTATATCAGAATTCTCGTTATAGAACGATTTCAAGGATCCATTTTTATCATCAGACGAATATACAACGTTGCACGAAGAAAATTACATCGATACATTATGACGTAATAATAATACTAATACTAATAATCATAATAACGACGATAACAACAACAACAACAACAATAATAATATTATTATTAATTTATGGATAAATAAATAAATAAATAAATAAATAAAAAATAAATAATAATAATAATACTATTACTCATAATAATTATTATGGGTTCGAAATAATAAATAATTTAATTCTAAAACTTCTCTTCTAGTATCATCACACACTATCAGTTATGTAATCGAATAATTTAAATCGTATATACATACATTTGTACACACTCACACATACATATATATATATACATATACATATATATACACACATATATACTTATATATATATATATATATATGTAATGTGCAGTGACCTATATAATAATGTGACATATTTTTTTATAATAATTAAACATATAACCGTTATCTATGAAAATATATACAGTTTAAAGGACACAGACGACACCGAATGACGGTAAACTCGGTAAACTTCATATTTAAACGGGAATCACAAGTATTTATATCTATAACGTTTAACGATTATATCCCGCACACGCATATTAAAAAAGAATATATATATATATATATATATATATATATTTATAAATGTATATGTACAGATTGTTCTCATTGGAAAATGTAGCTATCCTCGAATTTCGTCGAATGTCGTTGAGAAAAATCTCAAAATACTTAGCCTTAAAATTTAAAATTTTAAAACGAATTTCACTAAAATATTAATTATTAATAATCAGATTATATGTTTGCGCAAAATAAGAAGAAAACGTTTATTGAATATCAAAATTCTGAAATTATTCGAATATTTTTAAGGCTAAGCACCTTATATGGAACCTTAGCAAGTAAAAAAACTGATAATCTAAGTATTACATACAATAGTGTATGTTAAGATTATATCGTGTCTGTCGCGTTCACTATCTTTATTGTTTACGGTTATTTCTATATACATTTATTTGACTCGTTATTTCTATATACATTCGTTTTAATTTTATTTTATCGCGTCCTTATCGGATAATCGTTTACGCGCAACCAGATATATCGACGTATAAAACCGCCGCCTGTGAGCGGTAGTATCAGATTAAATGGACGACGAAGAGGGAGCCCACCTCCCCCACCGGCAATAAACAAGGATAATTATAACGGTACAGGTAACATTAACGGTGATAAAGGTACGTACAGTTATTCAGATAATAATAGCGTCTATTCTTCCCATCTACACGCAGTACAACGTAATACTGATAAGAATTCGTTACGTGATGATTTAAATGGTCATATCTCGACCGGTAAATCATTCCCCGTCTTGCATTACGATAATTGTGACGATTATTCAGATTTTAAAGTTGTAGTACAAGTCTCTGATAATAACGTTTCAATCAGCACGCTTCGTATAGCTAAGATATTAAAAAATTTAGGTTATTGTAACAAAATCACGGAAATTAAGCGAATAGGTAGGACTTCTGTTTTAATTTTGTGCGAAGATAAACACATAGCTAATTCATTAGTTGATGACAGGCGGATAAGAGAAGCGGGTTTAAAAGCATATATCCCTCTCTATTACCTTACAAGATCGGCAGTCATAAAAGGTGTTGACTCCGATATATCCAATGAGGAATGTAGGTAGTGGTTTTTTCCATATCAAAAAAATTCATCGTTTGAATCGGCGAATTTTAGAGGAAGGAGAAATAAAGTTTGTTCCCTCGAAATCGGTACAAATTTTTTTCACCGGTCAAAATATACCGAAACATATTTGTATTAATAAGATGAGATTTGAGTGCGAACCCTATATCCAAAATGTGCGGCAATGTTTTTCGTGTTTCCGTTTTTCTCACGATTCGAAAACATGCAAATCTATTAAAAAACGTTGTTTGCTCTTCTGATTCGCATTTTAAAAGTGATTGTTCGGTGGAACCTTTCTGCATTAATTGTAAAGGTGATCACTCACCATTATCTAAGTCATGTCCAGAAAGACGTAGACAAGAGGACATAAAAAAACTCATTGCCTACAAAAATTTAGGTTATGCGGAAGCAGCTTCAGAAATTCCAACAATTAATCAGACCTTTTCATATGCTCATAGAGCTTTATTCTCCGAACAAGATAGTAGGCAGTACAAGCCTTATACAAATTTTAATAGTCCTAAATTTTCGAATAGATTTCAGGTTTTAAATAATAATATTGATTTCCCCGAGCTGATAGAATCTCCCAAATCGACTAAACTTCATATTCCTACGTACAATGACCCACCTATTTCGAAACAAGGATATAGACTTAAAACAACTGGAAAGCAAAATTCATATGCTCTCGAGGCTCTGGCAGGATCTAACTCTAACAAGAGATCATTCACGGAGGTCTCTAAGTCCTCCAAGTACCGCTGGAATCCTTCCTAAAGCAAAGAAGGATTACAGCAAAATTAATATACAAGCTTCACGGGAAGAAAAAAATTATAATTATTTTTGTGATAAAGATGAGCTCGTTCACAGTCAGGATAATATTCCTGTTGTGGAAGTTGTAGATAAGTCAATTTTTATAAAAAAAGATTCTGGACCCTTAAATCAAAATATCAGGAATGTTCAGAAAGAAACAGTTCAGAAAACCAATAAATCTAAAAATACGAAATAATAATAATATTTAAAAATAAAATAAATAAATAAATATCTAAAAATATGAAATAATAATATTTTAAAAATAAAATAAATAAATAAATTCAATATTAGTATATGTATATATTCGTATGTATGTATATATCATAAAATTGTTTATACACGCAGGGAAGTTAAATTTAAGTTACATTATGTTTGTATTACATAGTATATTACTTTAGTTCTCCTTATTATTATTAACCCTCATCCATCTTACAATCTTTCCCAGCAACAATCGATATCCTAACAGACATAAAAATAGTACAGTGGAATTGTAGGTCTGCCTATGGTTGTCAGGGAGAACTTGTAGAGTTTCTGTCTAGGTCAAGAGCGTCTGTCTGCGTGTTATGTGAGACTTGGCTCAAACCAAATCAGCAGTTTAAGATTCTAATTATAAAATCCTACGTTGCGATCGTACACCTAGATGGGGCGGAGGGGTGGCTATCATTATTCATAACTCACTGACAACGGAATATTTTACTATTAATATTTCGAATTTTGGGAACGTAGTTCAAGCTTTGGGAATCACTTTTAAAACACGTAAATTTCAATTTGACTTAATAGCGGTGTATGCCGCTCCAAAACATAAAATTACTTCTGTTGACTGGGAACATTTAATACATAATCCGAAAAAGAACAAACATCCTTTTCTGATTCTAGGGGATTTAAATTGTCTTCATTCGGCTTGGGGTTCATCTGTACATAATTATGAAGGTCATGAGCTTTTGAAATTTATAGATGAACATCACCTTTATATTGTAAACACAGAACAGCCCACACGAATCGCTAGATTTAATCAGGCTCCTAATAATTTAGATCTAATTTTGGCTTCCTCTGGTATCTGTGAAAAGATTGATTGGCTAATAGGAAAAGATCCCATGAGTAGTGATCATCTTCAGTAACCGGTACGCTAAAATCTACTCCTACTATGTGGCTTCCCGTGCTGGCAAATATATTTCCAAGGCACATCCACAGAGAAGAAATATTCAAACGAGAATGGGCTAAATACAACAGTATGCACTCTCACGTAGAAAAATTTATCAAACATCCCCCACCTACACGTCTCTGCAGCAGGAAACCAGCATGGCTGACGGCTAACGAGCTACAGAGCAGTGTCGACGCACCTACGAAATGGAAGGAAATATGGGTTAAGCAGACTCCAACAAACGGACAATTAATATCAAATCCGGCTAGCAGGGTGCCAGGATTTGGTCTCAACAGAAAAACATAGTGCAATTTAAATCGCGTCAGAACCAACCAGGGTCGTTGCAAATATTTAATGAACAAATGGAAACTGTCGGAAACGGAGCTGTGAAGCTGTGGCGAGATCCAAATGATGTCACACTTTATAAATTCGTGTAAAGTAAACAGCTTTAATAAAGGACTGATTGGGATACATTCACTAGAAGACGGCGCAGAAGACTGGCTGTCGAACGTGAATTTATAATGCAGGATATCTCTAAATAAGCGCGTAATTGATACAATAATAATAATAATATCTTCCAGTTTTTATACAAATTAAATTACCCGATATAATTTCAGCAAGTACTTCTTTTTGTCGCAGTAGGGAAGTTTTTTTAGTTAAAGATTGTATCAGATTGACTGGACTAAATACAAACATTTAATAGAGAAAGAAATTAAAAAAATGAATATAGCCAATTTCTGTGCCATGTCTCCATCAGAACAATACTTATTTATCGAGAAGGTTATTCATTCAGCCGTAAATAAGTCAGCGCCTACAGTTAAAAGATTCACCGACACTGCACCTTTAGATCGCCGATATCGGTGGTGAGGTGCCGAGTGTAATCGATATGTTGCGCTAAGGAGAAAAGTATTAGCGACTTACAATGCTTCTCCTTCAATGGAGAATTTTATTAAATATAAAAAACAACAGGCTGAAACGAAGAGATATTTAAAAGTAAAATGCGTTTCACAATTTTTGTAATAGTATTAATACGGGTCTAAACATGAGGGAGATATTGCAAAGAATTAAATGGTTTAAATATCCGTTTTGTTCTTCTTGTATAAATCCTACGAGCACAGAATGGATTAATGATTTTATAAAACAGTTTGAAAGTCCAGTTGATCCTCATATTCCGGAAGGCCATTTTGTTAATCATATTAACCCCATACCAGAGCTAAAACATGCTATCTCAAAAGGGGAATTATTTCGTAGTTTAGATCATAACAGAGACTCTATACTGTCGGAGTGGATAAAATTTCCTACAAAATGCTACAACAGTTACCGGAGGAAGCTAAAATTTTTCTACTGTTTTTTTTTAATAATTCACTATATTTGAAATACATTCCTCCTATTTGGGAAGAACATATTGTTTGTCCTATACTGAAACCAGGTCGGTCTCCGGATAATTATAGATCTTACAGACCGATTTCCCTGTTGTCGTGTGTAGGTAAAACTTTAGAAAATATATTAAAATTTAGGTTAGAATGGTGGGCTAATAAATTTAAGAAACTTTCATCTTTCTCAGTATGGTTTTAGAAAGGGTTTTAGTACAGCAGATGTATTAAGTTCATTCTCTTTACATGTACAGATCAACCAAACCAGAAATCTATACGTTCTTGCTATCTGTATTGATATCAAGTCTGCGTACGATAATGTCAATCTTTCAACATTATATAATAAACTAGTAGGATTTGGTATTAATAAAAATATCTGTTCCTAGATATTTGAGTACTTCAATGGGAGAAAATTAACAGTCAGATATAAAGGTAAAAAGTACAAGTCTGTCTATTCGGGTAAAGGATTAGCACAGGGGAGTATTTTGAGTCCTTTTTTATACCTCCTATACACAAACGAAATAGAAAAAGTTCAAAATAAGTCTGTTAGAATGTTTCAGTTTGCCGATGACAGCTATTTTTGTCACCGCGGCATCAGTGGAAACTGTGGTTAAAAAAGCTCAGAAGGCGCTTCTTGACCTACAGGAGATTCTACAAGATCTAGATTTGTCTATAAATATAGACAAATCTAATGGAATAATGTTTACCAGGAAATTAAATCGTGTCTCCCCTTTACTTCGTCTGGGGAAAAAAACATTAAAATTTGATACAACAATTAAATACTTAGGAGTGGTATTTGATAGCAAATTGTTATGGAATGCAGAATTGGAATTTGTGTTGCAGAAGTGTGATAGGGGTCTAAATCTGCTCCGAGCAATCACAGGTATTAAATGGGGAGCACATCCATTAATAAGTCTGCTGATTTACCAATCCCTCATCAGATCCCATGTGGACTATATAGCGCCTTTCATAAATCTCAACAAAACACAGGTGAAAAAATTACAAGTTGTTCAAAATAAGGCTCTTAGATTATGTTTTGGAGCGATATCCTCCGCGCCCCTACAGACTTTAAACGCGGAGATGGCTGAACCTCCATTAAAACTTAGGCAGGAGTATATAGCGAACAAGTTTTATCTCAAGATAGAAAAACTCATGTGATTAATAAACAAATTTGATGTTTACTGAGACTGCGGCATAATAGATATTGGTCAAATAAAAGTGTACCTCCTCTTCTCTGCAGCTATAATAAATGGGAAAAAATTGAAATCATCCAAAATGTTTCTTATCCCTTCTACCGTTTTTACTTTCAGGATTTATTTTTCTTGCCAGACGTTGATTTAATTACCTTTGATAATAATATTGCTAAAACTATCCCTTCTGGAGTTAACAACGCTGCATTTATGCAAGCAATCAATGAAAAATTCAGCCACTATGAAATTATTTTTACAGATGGGTCGGTCGATAAAATACGGGAAAATTATACCTCTGCTTTATATTACCCGAAAAAAGGCATATCGAAAGTATACAGATTATCCTTTGCAGGCTCCTCATTTGTTGTAGAATTGTTTGCCATTTATAAAGCCTTGCTCCTAGTCAAAGATATGAGGGAAAAGAATATTCTAATAATATCCGATTCCTCAAGTGTCTTATTACAATTATCTAAGTTCCCAGAACCTAAAATATCAAAGTTAGAATTTGATGTCAGACATCGGGTTATTCAGCTTTACAATCGTGGATCTAGAGTAAAGTTTAAGTGGGTCCCTTCTCATTGTGGTATTACTGGAAATGAGGTGGTCGATGAATTGACGCGTTATAATCTATCAAGTGTCCCTTACGAGAATATTAAATGGAATTGTACTGATATTTTACCAAAGATTAAACAATCTGTACTAATTGATTTCCAACAGTACTACATCGCCGAAAGTCAAAATAAAGGGAAAAAATACTTCGCTTTGATGCATACAGTTCCCAGTAAACCATGGTTTCAATTACATAAAAACATTTCGAGGGATTATATATCAACTTTATTTAGATTGCGTACTGGTCATAATTTCTCCCCCTCACACCTAGCTAAATTGTGCATAATTTCTGATGGTACATGTGATGTGTGCCATGTTGACAATTGTATCGAGCATCAAATTTGGATTTGTCCGAAGTTTCGAAAACATAGAGATGAGATGTTGTTTAGTGTTGTACAAAAATGGCACACATTACCCGTGAGTATTGAATTGATTGTTTCCAACCCACTGTCTTCTGTCTCTGTCAGTTTATATATTTTTATCAAACGTAGTGGCATTGAGATTTAAAATAGATTAACTGGATAAAGGATTAAACTGGCCAAATGGCGCAAGCTAGGCCAAAAAAAAAAAAAAAATTACATAATTAATTTATGTAGAAAAAATCAAAGAAAAAACCGACAAAAGAAAACGAAAACGAAATTATATTTGATCAACTAAATTATATGACACTATAACCGACAATATATGCAACTAGTTCAAATTATATAAATACTTAATAATCATATAATTAATTATAAAAGCCTATGTTTCAGTCGACGATTATAACTTGAAATTTAACCTGTTATCCATCACAACTGCCAAGTATTCTATTACCCACTTAACTTGCTTGTTATTTCTAGTAATTTCAGGTAAAAGTGATCCAAATGTATTAAGAACATCAGCTTTAGCTCTGTGTTATTCCGCAGGTGAATATGCTAGTGCAGTATGGCGGAATTCAGTACACGTAAAAAGAATTGATGTAGCACTACATGAAACCGATCGTATAGTTACAGGATGTTTGAAGCCGACACCGATCGATAAAGTAGAAATATTATCCGGCATAGCACCACCAGGTCATAAGACGGGAAGTGATGGCTGGAAAGGAAACAACAAAACAAGAACAAGATATAAGACATCCATTGAATGCAAAAGAAGCAGCAATAAGTCGACTCAAGTCAAGAAAGAGTTTTCTTAAAACAGCAAATGCTCTGACACAAACGCCGGAAATCACTAGGTTGGCGCTATGGAAAGGAAGGCTGAAAGAGAACCGATTAAAATTATGGGAACAACCGAACGAACATCTACCTCCCGGTAATAAATTGCCGTGGTCAACATGGAAAACTCTAAATAGAATAAGAACTATGACAGGTAGAACAGCAAAGAACATGAAACAGTGGAAAATTACAGATAATGACAGATGTGATTGTGGCATGGTACAAGATTCGGAGCACCTATTAACTTGCTCATTGCTGCCGGTGCGATGCGGGATGGAAGATATGACAAGAATAGACGGAATCTCGGACGACGCAGTTCAAATAGTGAAATATTGGAAAAAAAAGGAATATAAATGACCGACACGATAAGAAGGAGAAGAAGAAGGTAAAAGTGATGTCCGTCTTCTCGACAAAAGTGTTTCCTCACTTTTTTCTACGTTTATATCTTTTACAATATTTGTGTAAATATTTTTTACAGATTTACTCAGTCACGTAAAATGTTCGATTAGTCAAGTAATTGCAGACATCTCCACCTCCAAGAAATATGTATAACGTTATCCATTTTTTTTTATTTTAATCTTTTATTATTGTTTTTAAAGTTAAAAAAATATAAATAAAATTAAATAAAAACATACGTAAAGCCTAAACTTATATTCGATAGAAATAATTTATTTGCAATATCTTTATTGAATTTATTAATAAAACTGCATCAGGAAGTAAATAATTAAAAAAGTTAGAATAATTTTAAACATATCGATGTAAATAAAAATGAAATTTACAACTGTTACATCAGTAATGATTTAAGATAAATGCGGGTTTTAAATTTTTTGTATTCACCAATTTTTTCATCCCTTTCAAATATTCAATCCATAATGTAACTAAACCGATCGATTGCATTCTTGTAAGTCGCCGATGTTAAAAATAATTTTACATCAATCGAGAACGTCAGAAATATTAAAATATTACTCGAATATAAATTACGTATTTTCTAATATATTTTCCCGATTTGAATTATGATAGAATTTGATAATTTCGATGAATGAAAATTCATTAGCTGTCGCGATGTTTCGTCTTATGTAGATTGACTTCGAATAAAACGGTTAACTGTTATTTTAGGCTAAGTTCTGTTATTTCGCTTTTGTAGCGATAATATGGTACGTATCTAGATGAAGTACTTTCTCACATTTTATTTTTAATTTTATGTTATTTTTATTCTTTCTCATTCTTTATTTTTTATATTTTTATTTATGTCCGTTTGAAAACGTAGCGAACGAAACAATCTTTGGATAGTATGTAATACGTCAGATATTTATCTAACTTTTTATTTGACGTCCGTAAGGATTTGTTATTTGAATTTAGCGATTCCGAATAATAATAAATTTCATCGTTTTTATATTGATTTAGAAAATTATACGTCGTTCTTTAGAGAGGGATTGCCATCGTCTTCTGGTTCTGCTCTGCTTTTAGTGAAACAATTGCAAGCATCCTGAATAAGTTAAATCATCTTACGTTAAATGGCGACATTAGTTATAAGATAAGAAAGCGTTTTTCATCCGATGTTTAATAGCGAAGATCCGTCTATTAGTACTAAAATTGTCGCGTATAAAGTCATTTTCTCAACTTTGTCGTACAGAAGTGAAACTTCGTCAATCGCGACGTCGCAAATTAGAAAACTAAAAAACGAAAGTTAAAAAAGAATCTTCAAAATAAATTTGAGATTAAAACCGCAATTGGTTTGTTTTTAGGGAAAGAAACGCCTGTAGAGCTAGACTACATTTTCAAAGACGTACTTTCCGACAACTTAAAATTTATCCGAATCAACTGACCGGGGAAAAACCACACGTAATAGGAAGAAATGGTCGAACATATCAACTGATAAAAATACGTCCATTTAGGAAAGTCAAAAAATTCCAAGTCGATTTGCTGGTAGCGATTGCGGTTTTACGATGTACTCGTCGTATTGTTTTATCACGGCATATTCGCCACAAACATTAATGATAAGAAACAAGCAGCACTCGGAGAACGAGTGAGAAAAATGATGATTATACACGTCTATGTGTTCGAGTGTATATCTACGCATACGTAAGTATGTGCGATGTAATTTGCATAACGTATTTAAATTTTGCGCCCACGATGTAAACTTCGATTCGAAATATCAGTTACTAACTCATCTGTGACTAACCGAACTAAGTGATTAGTTTCAAATATCCAAAAAATATCAACCATCATATGTGGGATGAATATATTAGCGAAGCAATTCTTTCCGACTGTAGATATAGCCGACTAAACAACGTTGTATTCATCCTGAATAATTTTAATATATCATCGGCGGACATGGACTATATTTAAAGATTACACTTATATAAGTATTATCATACTCGAACAGATGTGTAATATGCAATATGATAACGTGAAACATATCTTGAATAGCAGCGCTGAATTTACAGACATCAATAGCACCGAATTAGTAAATAAAGATGTATCAACGTTTAATAATTTTACAATATCTGAAATAACATAACAAAAAACTCATCTACACATTTATCCGAGTAATATAAACTTTATATAAATTTTAATTGTGAATTGGATTGACTAGAACAAACTTAATTGGACTGGTCAGTTCATTATTTCAAATGTACTTGCATAACATTTATAAATAAACTTACCCCATATCGTATTTCACGAATTTGGGACAAAAAATAAAAAATAAAAGTTCATATATATATATATATATATATATATATATATATATATATATATATATATATATATATATATATATATATATAAAAAATTGTTTTATTCGAAAAAGAAAAATAGAGATGCACTTAGCTTATTGATTTCTAGAGTTGTTAAAAAAAAATTATATTGTCAAAATATAATTTCGTTAAATAATTATTAATAATTTTTATTTTAAGAAGTCAAACTATTTTTAAAAGACGAAAATAAAAGGTTTCCGAAACGTTTAACCAATTTCATTTGAACAAAAAGACACTACATTAAACTAGTATTTACACACCTTGAAGTAACAATTCTTCTTCTTCTATATGTCCTCGGAGTACGTTGACGATCATCTGCTTGACTTGATTTTTATCCATAACTTTTCTAAATATTTCAACTATATCTAGTTTGAGCGATTTTTTAAAATTTTTTAACCACATTATTCTAGACCGGCCAGGCCTGCGATTACCATTTATTTTACCTGTATAATCAATTGAAGCCACTCGTACTATGTGCCCTAAATACCTAACATTCCTTATTTTCACTGAATTAATGTATAGCTTCGGAATTTGTTATTTTAGCTGTCCGGGAAATTTTTAATATCCTACGGTATGCACACATTTCAAAGGCTTCTAACTTTTTGCAAAATGCTATTAATACCGTCCACGATTCCACGCCGTATAGCGGAACGATAAAAACATACCATTGTAGTAGTCGTATCCGCAAATCTTTCTTCAAATTCCGGTTTGTCAGAACTTTATTCATTTTTTGAAAATGTGTTCTCGCCTGTTCAATTCTGGTTCTTATCTCAGTGGCTATTTCCCATCTGTCGTTAATATGACATCCCAAATATTTAATCGATCTGGTATTTTTGATTGTTGCATTTTCGAGAAACAGTGTGCCATTAACAGTGTTCTTTGCAAATAACCATCCATTTTATTTTCACCGTGTTTATACGTACGCCCATGTTTTTACTGTTTTCATTAAGCGCGTTCATTAGTTCTTGCAGGTCTGCAAGGCTCGTTGCAATCACCGTTGTGTCGTCCGAGTAGCGAATGTTATTCACAACCACTCCATCAACTAGCACATCTAGGGGTTTCTCAATAAGTGCCTCCTCAAAAATTTTCTTTCAGTAAATATGAAATAAAAGAGAGGAAAGAACGCGTCCTTGACGCACCCCTTCATTATAATTACTTCTTTTGACATTTTACTATATCTATACGTAATGATGCGCTTTGAAGTATAAATTAGTTATAATTCTAATGTCTCTACTGTCCAGTCCTATTTGCTTTAATATTTCAATGAGTTTATCGTGTTGCAACGAGTCGAACGTCTTCTCATAATCCACGAAACACGCGTATATGTCTTTTCGAACCGCACGGCATAGCCGAACTAGTACTTGAAGACTAGAGCTTCTCTGGTACCAAATCCATTTCTGAAACCAAATTTTTCCGATATCCTGTTCATATTTACGGTATATTATTTGATGCACGATTTTTAAAAACAATTTTAAAACACGGCTCATTAGACTAATGGTTCTAAATTCTGAATAGGTCTTGCACTCTTTTTCTTACGTAATGTAATAAATGTTGACTTTAACCAGTCCTCGGGTATTTTCCCGCTACGACCAGACTAGATATGATTGTTCTTTTTCTAAAAGCTTTATTAATTCAATGTATACATCATCCGGAACTAGGCATTTGCCAACTTTTGACTTTCTTATAGCACATTCCACTTCATCACGTGCATGTCGAAGCCATCTTCAACTTTAATATCGGGAGGCACTTTTCTATAGTCTGTATATACTGTTTCCATTCGTCAAGTTATTCTTCCGTGCTCGATAAAATATTCCCATTTTTGCTAAACATGTAACTATTCCAACCTTGTTTATCATTCTTTGCAATTCGCAGTATCTTACTGGGTCTTTATTTTTCACTAACCGTCTACGATCCATTAAGTGGAGAATTTCCTCGGTCATCCATATATTTTTTTTCACCTTTATTTGCAAGATAATCACGTGTAACTTTTGTAAAAGTGTTTTTATGTTTTCCCACGCTTCTTCAATATTTTGCTTCTGTCTGTTCTTTTAGTATCGTTAAATCTTTCGTTTATACATGATCTCATTTTGAATTTCATTGTTTCCTGTCGCAATCCTTGCATTGCAATCCGTCTAAAAGCTGCATGTTTTTAAATTTTTTTCAGTTTTACAATTATTCTTGCCAGCAAAATATTGTGGTCAGAGTTAATATCGGCACTTGGATATGTTTTTGCACTTTTGATTACATTACGGAATCTTCTATTTATCAAGAAATAGTTAATTTTATTTCTGGTACTATTGTCATAGGATGTCCAGGAGCATAGACCTCTTGGCGGTAATTTAAAAAAGGTATTCATAATTATTCGTAAGTAACAATTACGAATCAATTTTCAACAAAATCTTGTTCGACTCCTTTAGCTCATAACACACAATTTTCTGATGTCGTCTGCTGACATAAATGGAAAAACCTGATGACCCGTATTCTATTTTTAAATTTTCCGGCTAATCTGTTAAATTTTCCGCCACTCAATTACGCATTGATGACGCGTGTACGCACTGCGTACATTGAATTTGTAGAAAAGATTTTGTCTTAATTTAACAATTGAAAAAAGTTGCATTAGTTCGAGCGTTGCTTCAGGTTTACTTCATTCTTTGAAAAAATTTAAGAAATGTGACGATTATTTAAGTAAAGCAAAGAGCGAGTGTTGTAGAAATTCCTAAAAATATTCGTACATCAAAATTAACACGATTTGAAGGACCATCTGAAAATACTACTTTTGACGAGGAAGCTAATTTACATATGTCTTTCACCGTGCGGTCGTTATGTTCAGTGTTAAAGTTAAGCGCGTCTTTTCTCTCTTAACCGTTCGTATCATCGGCGTTTATCTCTCTCGATCGGCTGTCTCTTTCGCGTCGGTTATCGGTATCCACGTATAATTCTATTCTCCGTCTTCGGCGTGCATATCGCGTGTCCTCGTCGTGTCTATCGCGCTTCCTCGACCACGGGTTTTCCCCGTTGCGACAACGTTCGATCGGTTTCGTTGTTTCGCGTTACGTTATCACACATCGGACATTTATACGTTATATTTGTGTGGTAAGTTAAACTAAACTATCTCCTATCTAGTATTCCCGCCCTCTATGGCGACCTGTTGCTTGCCGTTAATATGACTTCATCTCTCACTCTTCCCACCATGACACCTAATAAAGTTTCTTGTTCAAATGTTACCAAAAAAGTCCCACCACTGACTTCGTTTAATCATCCCAAAGACGAACAGGGCTTAATCTTTCAGTCGTTGAAAGATTACACACTTCGTGATCATTTAATGGCCATTAAGGACTTAGTCCAAGGCTCGGACAAAATCCTAGCCGCTTCTAAAGTTAACAATAATAAAATAATTATTTTTCTTAAAACTGAAAGTCTAGTCAGCTCATTTATGTCTACGCACGGCGGCTTCTCGATCGGTTCTACCTTCATCCAGTGCTATCGTCTTAAACAACCAGCGAAAAGAATTATATTTTCCAATTTATCTCCGGTTATCGCAAACAATATATTAAGTGAATATTTAACTAAAGGTCTAAAAATCAAACTGTTATCCGATATGTCCATACTACGAATGAATCCCTCCGAAGACCTATTTGGTCACATCGTAAGTTGGCGTCGCCAAATCTATACCGAGGGAAACTTTGATACTACCACCCTCCCCAAATCTTTCGAGCTTTCTTATAACGAACGCAACTACAGAATATTTATCTTACCTGAAGAAAATACTTGTCCTTCATGTGGATCCAAGGGGCACCGAATCGAAGCATGTTCACCTGTATCTCTCGCAAAAAAACCTTCGTTAGATCCAGTAAACAATGATCATTCAGAAAAGATCCCTTCTGTAGTTCCAAAAGAGGACAACAACCTGCAGCCGATAATACCATCAATCCCCATCAATTTGTCCCATTCTGAAAATATAAAAAAGGCAATTATCTGACACCTCGAACGCTTACGACTCCAATAATCTGATCAAACCAGAAGCTAGCATTCTCAGCTCCGCTACACCTTCATTTATCAAAAAGAAAAAGGAAAAAAGACTCAACGGTTGATAAATCGATGGAGGCAACGCCTTGCTGTTCTGAGATCGAATCGGACCTAAATCTTTCTGATGATAACTTAGACAAAAATAAACTGAAGCAAAATTCAGCTACTTCAATCAAAGACCTTTTAAAACCAGTTGAACATACTATTAATGAAAAATTTACCTCTAAACAATATCCTATCTCATTTTCCAACTTCTCTCTATTAATGGACTTAGTCAAGGGTAAACATATTGCAGATATTAACCGAACCCTCACACAATTTAAAATCTCTCCATCTGACTTATTACAAATATTAAACGAAAATCACTCTTCACTATCAGAAAGGTTGATCAAACTCAGATTCACTAAACTCGAACAAAAACTCAAGGACATTATCAGTTTCTCTTCCTAATTCGCAATTACAAATAATTTCGCTCCATCGTTTTATCATTAATTATGAACAACAATAATCGTGAAACCATACTTTCCTGGAATTGTAACGGCATTTTCAAACATTAAGAAGACTTCAAAATTTTCTCTCATCAGTACACCCCGTCTCTAATATGTCTACAGGAAACTTATTTGAAGCCAAACAATAATTTCAGTATCCAAAATTATAATATTCTTTCACACTCTCGTCTATCGGCTCAGTGTGCATCAGGTGGGGTTCTCCTAGCGGTAAAATCAAATATTCATTTCCAGCAAATCCAAATTCAGACCAACATAGAAATTGTTGCCGCAAAAGTATTTCTTTCCACTCCACTCACCATAGCATCAATTTATTTACCACTAATGAAGAAATCAATCGTCAAGACCTCGTAAACATCATATCTTCGCTCCCGCGACCGTTTTTGTTATGCGGAGAGTTCAATGCTCACTCCCCCTCATGGAATGGTAATAAACACAACACAAAAGGCCGAATGTTAGAAGATCTAATGTCGTCTTATAATCTTGGTGTTATGTGCGCATTTGAACCAACCCACTACAATTTCTCATCAAAATCTTGTTCTACCTGAGACAATACTTTCTCCTGATCTTGCCGGTGAAATTCATCTCTTCGGACACTCTGATTTGTCTGGCAGCAATCATCGCCCTATTATTCTTTTTCGAACAAATAACTTATACTTTCCATCTAAGTTATAATTATCACAGAACTGATTGGAATGAATTCCATAATTCTATAGCCGCAGTCCTCCGATCTATTAATACAGACAGCTCAGAATCGGACAATTACATGCAAATGTTCACAAATAAACTTGTTTCTCATGCTAACCTTCATTCTCCTGAAGTAAAGAAACGTGTTAATTCGATTCCATGGTGGTCCGCTAATGCACTTCTGCAATAAGGAAAAGGCGCAAAGCATTAAAACAACTGAAGGCACATCCTACCCTTGAAAATCACATCACTTTCCAAAAGTTACGAGCCCAAACACGTTTCACTCTAAAACAAGCGAAACGTAAATGCTGGCAAGACTTTCGTAAAGTCAGTTAATCTTGAAACTTCAACTGCAATAGTCTGGAAGAAAATTAATAGTATCAATTAGAAAACCACCCCCAACACCACTTTCCTGTATCCTTATAGATAACAAACTCATACATGACATAGACTCAATCTCCTCCGCATTTGCACGCTCTTTGATCACTCAGGCTACTAATCATCGCGCCTACACTAGTGAAAAGAGCAGTCGTAATTTAGATTTCGACTTTTCTTCTTCGGACGATGAAACCTATAATAGTCTTATAGTGAACTTAAACGCGCAATCTATAATATGAAATCATCATCACCAGGCCCAGATGGAGTCCATATTTATTTATTTATTTATTTATTTATTTACAAAACAATGCGGCGTACACAACAGCATAACGCCAATTACAGTGTACGCTCTTACAGAATAATTATAAAGTAAAAGTATGAACAAAAATAAAACTGAACCACACTCACACAACAGGCTAATTAATATAAATAATATTTAGATTGAAAACAAAAAATTACTAATACAAACCGAAAAATGATTCTAATGAAATACAATACCCACATACAAGCACACATCCGAAAAGCACAAAAAAAAAAACAGGAATATACCAGTCATACACCCATACTCTCATGTAAACAAACTCTCCATCGGGGAACGCGCATATGACCAAAATAAAATAAACTTACTGAAAAGTAACAACTGAAATATAGAGTCTAAAAAAATTTATTATATACAAATTTACTATCGAAATGAATATCTAACTGTGGATGAATATTTAGTACGTTATTATATAGACGTAAGGTGGATAAAAGTGGTGAGTTGTAACCTAGATTTGTACGAGCATGCGATTCATACAAAATACGATGTGACCTACTATTAACACAGGGGACCATAAATGAAATTGTAGATAATAAATAATTGTCATCTATGCGAGCGTTACAAAGATCATGCAGGAACCTCAACTTACTTATCTTTCTTCTAGCACTCGAGGATTTAATATTTAGAAAATCGTATAAAATATTATAACTTAGAAATGTTGGATAGACACCAGTTTGGCGGTAATAGATTGAACTTTTTCCACCATATGAATATATTTAGTGTAGAAAGGATCCCAAGATGCTCCAAAGAGCCTCACGTACGGCAATCAATCTTCTGTTAAATGCATTTAATAGCATATGGACATCTCACTCTTTTCCAAAAATCTGGAAAATTGCTGATATTGTACCGATTTTGAAGCCTAACAAAAATACTATGCTGATTAATAATTACCGTCTCATCTCATTAACAGCTGTTATTTGTAAAATTTTTGAATCGTGTTAGATTAAACGATACGATGTCATCGTTTCATGACCTGTCCACAGAGCTTCCACAAGGGTCAGTTTTAAGTCCTACATTATAGCCTTTAATGACATCGTAAATAAGATTGCTCCATTAGTAAAATATGCTGCTTATGCCGATGACCTTACAATATTTATATCGGTTCCTTATATCAGTCTTGGTGAAGATTCCTTACAAGATGCTATAAACAAGCTGACTTCCTGGTCCCTAAAATATGGAATGGAGTTTTCTCCTTTTAAAACTTCCGCACTGCCAACATGGACTTAATGTTTACTTGAATGGCATACGCATTAAATCTTCAAACGTCGTTAAATATCTTTCGATAATTTTTGATAACAAGCTTACTTGGAAACCTCATGTAGCGCATATTAAATCGGAATGTACTTCCAGACCTAACATTATCAAAATGTTCTCACACTCAACATTTGGATCAGACCGTTCAACTCTGTTAAAAATATACCATGCTGTTATAAAACCTAAAATTGGTTATAGCGTCTAAATCTACAGTTCCGCTAGTAAAAAGGTCCTTTCACCCCTTAACACAATCCATCACATAGTAATCCGACTGGCTATCGGTGCATTCCCAACGACTCCAGTTTGCAGCATCATAAGCTGGAGAACTCCCTCTTGATCTACATATGCAGTATTCTCTACTTCTCTCCTTCATTCACTTCTCCTCAAATACTAATCTTCCTTCCCACTCCTCAACCTTTGGCTTCAAATCTTCCCCCTCAATTTTTACTTTTGCTAAACAAATAGAAAATATCCTGTCCTCTCTTCAAATCTACCTTCCCCCAGTTTTTCCTTCCTCCCTTAACATCATTCCTCCTTGGAGTGAGCACACTATTCCAATAGAACTCAGTCTCACCAAATTTTCAAGAATCATACTGCTAAACATGTAATAAAAGCAACTTACCTAGATATGATTTCACGGTACCCATCTCATAGCTTATACTTCACCGATTGCTCTAAAAACAAAACTGGAGTGGGAGGCGCTTTCGCTTCTTTCCAGGACTCTATAGTTCGTTTCTCCACTCCACCCCATTACTCAATACTATCGGCGAAACTATACGCCATCAAAATGGCGGTAATTGATATTTCAAACATTGTCGTTGACCAGTCGTTCTTAATATGCACGGACTCTCTTGTATCATTACAATGCCTTAGTGATCTTCATGATCCTAAATTACACCGCCTGGCTAAAGAAATTCGCCATTTGATCATAACTTCTAGTAAACATGTAGTTTTCACATGGATTCCATCGCATGTTGATATACTAGGGAACGATCAAGCGGATAGTGCAGCAAGAGAAGGCTCATTTCTTCAACCATTCCCGTTCCTGCCTACACCAATGAAAGATCTCCAGACTTTCATAAAATCTTCAGTGCGCAAATCATGGAACCTCCAGTGATCTGCACTTCCACTCACCATTAAACTGCGATCAGTTCGAGACACAACATGCCTCCACATTCCATCTCACTCGGCAAACAGAAGAGATGATGTTGTACTTGCTCGTCTGCGCCTAGGTCATACTAATATCTCACACAGCTATATCCTACAAAATCTTCCTGCTCCTCTTTGTTCAACTGTAATGTCCTCATTACCGTCGAACACATTCTCCTTGAATTATGTTCCAATTCAACTCCCAACGTTCTATCCTCAACAAACCGCTCAAGCTCCTAAACATTCTTTCCTACACCCAAGTTTATTAAATTTTCTTAAATCCTCCAATTTATATAATCTAATTTAACAATCCGTACTTTCAATTTATTCTTCCAACTTTCCACTGATTCTCACTAACCCTACGTTCTCTCCTTTCCCGTGCCTCTGGCCTAGTTGCAGTACATGGCACGTAAATATACAGGTAAATCTACAGGTAAAAATTAAAATATTTCATCCTATATTAGGTTGTTTATAATATTTAGCAACGGAAACAAGCTTAATACAAAATAAACGAAATTTTTATTTTTTACTAATATTTAACAAATGAGTGACATCGAAATTGAAGAGAACTGTGACATCATTTTCAATATTGATGATAAGGATTTATCTAAAGAATGCTTAACTTCTTCTGAATGTTTGAAATTCAATTTCAGACAACGAATTTGTTGACTCATTGGCTAAAGACGTGTCGTCTAGTGGTGTAGAGCTCTCCTTAATAACTCACAAGGATATCATTCACTTTATTCAGCTAGAGCATAGAGATCAATGGGAGCTAATGTACACTAAGAGCATTAGTCAATCACCTCTCACTTATTACCATCACCTCCAGCCGACTCTCCCCAAACTCCCGTGGTTCTCTCTTTTTAAAAAGATTAGTCGTAAGGGGATTGTACTTATCAGCAGATTGCGATTTGGACATCATTTGTTGCCTGACCGTCTTTTCCGTATTCAGCTTAGAGAAAGTCCCTTCTGTCCCCTCCAATCTGAACAGGTAGTCTGCAGCCCCGATCATGTCTTTTTTTAATGTTATGCTGTAGCACCATTGCGCACGGAGCTTTACCTTATCTTGTTACGTTTTTCGAGTATTACACCTCCGTATAATGTATCGTCCCTTTTACATCTGGATAATCTACAGTTGTTCCTCCATATAGCGACGTCGACGTTTTTAGAGAAGTCATCATGCTTGATTAAGATGTAGATAGTCCCCACAGTATCACGTTGGGTAAGCTGTAAAAAGGTACCCCCATTTAAAAAAAAACAAAAAAAAAACATTACATTAATGAAACAAGGAGTGAAGAAGTTAAATTGGGGGCACAGGTCATTTTCTGCGATAAAAAGTTTGAAATATGAGAAGCACAATGTTAGATGATCGATTAAATTATTCGGCAATAATGTACACGTTGAACCCGATGATGCATTTACGCCTAGGACCGTGATGCCCCAGGCCTAGGAACAGTGCCGGATTATGGCTTAGGCAAATGAGGTCAGGGCCTACAGAACAATTTGTGAGGCGGCAAAATTTGGAAGCATAACAAAATTTAAAAAGTTACTTAAATTTTATAGATGGAAAAAAGGTGTTAAAAATTCAAGATTACAACAAATTTCATTGATTCCTCATTCGCTATTTCAGAAATGCTAATATTTTGGAAATATCGTTACTATGCAAAAAAATACATGCAATAACTAAAATTCACAATATGAAAAAAAAAACAAACGCAAAATAATTCAAATTAAATTATTTATCTATTCTCCGTTTTATTTGTAAAAATGTAACACTTAATTAATTTCCATAATAGAAAAGAAACGTATTAAGTTCTACGTTTAATCACACTTTTATAAGGCGACCTAAAAATCCGATTTATGTTTTTTATAAAATTCAGCTTTTTACGCGATTTATTGTGTGTGAATATATTTATAAACATATTTTAAAAAAGGCGATATCTTGAATTGGACCTAGGGCGGCATCGCTCTTAAACTCGACACTACCGAGAGGGTATGATTTGAGGAGCGGCAAAATTTTTGAAATGCCTAAATTTTAGAGAGAAAAAAAAATAAAGAAAATCTCCTTTGAAAATGAGTTCAGATTAATTTTTGTAAAAAATTTTCTATAAAATGTATAATGATTCAATTTTTTCATTTATTTTTCAATCTGTGAATAAGATATTAATTTTTTAATAGATCATTTACAGTTTTTATCGAGTGATGTACTTTACTTTTTGTTCCATTAGTGAAATTAATTATACGTGTAATAACGCATTTACAAATTACTAAATTCGATTAAATTCGCAAATTGTTTTCAGTGAAAATTAAAAATACTTTTTAAATTGATTAATATTAAAAAAAATTATTTATCTGTCTAAAGTGTATTACTTATGTATCTGTAATGTTCATTAGTTATAATTTTTAATTAAAAATTATATTCTAAAAAATAAAGTTATTTTAAATTTAAAATAAAAATATTAGATCAAAATTAATAAAATTTATTTTAACATTAAGGGCGGCGCGTCCAACAGGGCCTAGGGCGGCATCAAACCTGAATCCGTCACTAGTTGAAACTGAGATTTTAGAAAAAATTTTTATTGATGATTTCGCAGGAAAAAAAAGCAAGAAACATACCAAAATAAAAGTACTAAAAAAAAATTAATAAAATACAATAAAAAGAAGTTTCTATTATTTTACAATTAATTTCTATTAGTTTTTTTTATTAATTTTTCTATTATTTTGTAATTACTTGCACAACCTATATTTTATATAAAAAGTAAGTTTTTTTTTTTTGTTATTTTTATTACTATTTATCACTCAAGGGGGACCCCTTCATAAGTCATAGCTCGAAGCCTTAAGCCCGGACATCTTAGGTTTATGCACAAAGTCGACCCTAACATGTATATATATAATAAAAGTTACCAACCGCTTCGCGTGTGTAATTATTTTTTTTTTAATACCACATCACTGCTTCTTTCTTTTAACAGGTGTATATCAGTGTAATATACGTATAATATTATGTATATATATATATCCGTCCGTTACTTCGGCCACGCCCCTGACGCAATATAGTATACTTGTAACGTATATATCCGTCCATTGAAACTATATTTCTGTCATATTTGTGATATCAATGTGAAAACAAAGCTTACAACGATTAATTTTTTGTTTATATATATATATATATATATACATTTAACAAAACAAATAAAAACAAAGTTAATTACTTGTTTTTATTTAATTTTGTGAATTTATAGAATCACTACTTTCCAATACGTCAACACACACACACATATATATATGTATGTATATATGTATATATTTCGATTCTTTTTCTGACAACGCCATGATAGTCTGGATCGTTTCGCACGAGACAGTTACAATATGTAAAACAAATAAATGAATTATTCCGTAAGTATATTTGTTTACATTTGGAATTTGTTTTTCATCGGTATGCGATTGTTGTCGAAACGACGTGCTCTTCAAGAGGCAACCCATTGCGAACCATTTCGAAATGTGGAATGACGTTCGGAAGAGAGGTCATTAACTTA
Source organism: Coronaproctus castanopsis (assembly GCA_032883995.1). Classification (NCBI taxonomy): domain Eukaryota; kingdom Metazoa; phylum Arthropoda; class Insecta; order Hemiptera; family Monophlebidae; genus Coronaproctus; species Coronaproctus castanopsis. The sequence continues at coordinate 112,386,745 of CM065053.1, forward strand.
TTACGAATTCTGTAGGATATTAATTACTTGGCCCTTTGTTGTTTAAACGTTATTGTTGAATTCTTCTTAGTAGGGCGTGAGTAGGAGTAAGTGGAAATACGCGTCCGGGAGATGAAATTTCGGCTACGTACTCGGAATATATTTCGCTTTGCCGTTTCTTTTCCCAAGGGTGTGGTTACAATATTCACCAAGTTACCAATTTGAAAATTACAGGCAAAGTAAGAACGTCGTACGCAAACATACTCAACACACACATACAAACATATATATATATATTATGCTATACACACACACGTACACGTACATATATGCATACGTGTTTATGTATAGATATATTTACAGTCTGTCATCATCGGTGTCTTTCACCATAGACATTGTAATAATGAAAACAATGACAATATAGATGTATGTATATAATATAATAATATGCGACATCGCATGTGATCGTCGTAAAAGTAAAGTAGACCGCATTTCCATTTCATTAAGCGCATGGTAATGCATTCGGTTCGCATAATTATTATGGGATTGCGTGCGACATTAAAATTATCACATTCTACAATACTGAGAAAAATAAAACAACCTGCCACAAATATACAAATGTAAATAATAAATACGTATAGGTTAAACATTTATTTTTAACATTACTTTTAACATCGTGTTAATGTACATATAAAATACCTATATGATATATTTTTAGCAACGTGCCTGAAGAGCTCGGAATGGCGAATATTTGTTTTTTTACAGCGAATTTTCGATATCTCCTTTTTCGCTACTGTTCAAGAAATTTCAGCTCATCGAGGTTTGCATTGAATTTTTAAAATGCCTAATTTTAAACTTATTTTCCATTTGAAACTTGGTTATAGTATAGATTCGTAAAACAGTATACACTGAATTTCGCGACTCAAAAAAATTAGCGGAAATGCGATTTCCTTATAATAATATAGTTTTTGTACACGCGCAACAAAAAAAAAAAGACGCGGATGCGAGATTTAACACGATCTGTGGATGCAGAGTAGAGCGGATGGCGCCAGATTAAAATGTAAACGGGCTATTTAGATGGTCGGAAAAAACGACAACGTGTGGTCGAAACATTGCAACGGCGGACAACTAGATAAAAAAAAAAGGAAAAAGGAGGGAGACCTATATGACGCGGTGGTACGATGATATAAAGTGGCTGTCAAAAACTGGTTAAGGAAAGCGCGAAACAGAAATGATTGGAAGACATTGGAGCAAGCCTTCATCCAGGAGTGGATAGATAAAGGCATATCGTGATACCGACAGCTACAAATACCGATTACACTAAACACCTGTAGAAGGGAAAATTAAAACATACGGATATAATTATTTTTTTAAATATACATATACGTCACAGAACGAACAACGTAGGTTGGTCTCTAGTCTACGGCTCGCACAGATGTACTCGAGTAAATTTCATAACAAATCTAGAAGTATAATATATCTACATCTGTAGGCAAAAATTAGATACGCGTTCAATCTTAAAAACGGTAATACATGTTTTGCAAGCTTCGTCTAAAATTTAAATCAAAAAATACAGGCCCTAGAGAAATGACAACTGAAAATATTTGAAATCGGATGAGTTTATACCTACTAAACGCAGACAAATCGATTCATCCACAACGGTAGTCTTTTAGCAATCGACTTAACTTTATGTACCTAAAATATTTTATCCGCTACAAATTAGTACTACTATTTAGAATTACACGGCAACGATCATTTTCTGCAATGTCTAATTATGGACCTACATTCAAATATCAATTACCTAGTACAAAAAAAAATCGTATTATTCAACATTAATAAAAAAATTAATAAGAAATACGGTCGAGAACGCGCCGTCCCTGTGAGCAATATACACGAAACACAGTACGGTTGAGAACTATCCACTTTTCCAATTTACGAATTTATTTATTTCAGAAGTATCTGAAAACAATACTACGAGGCCCGGTACAACGGTCTGTAAACGAGTTGTCTCCAATATACCACACATCTATAATTATATAGTTATATAAATATATACGCATATATAATATATATACACAAATTCTATTATATATATATATACACTTATTGAGAACTTTTCTAAAATTTGTATAATCTTAGTTGTATATATTTTTTGTAACGTTTTCACGATATAGACAATTATGTAGTTTAATACGGCACGTATGTCTCTTTATATTTCCGGTTCTGTGAACAACAGATAAGATGTACCGCGAAGAAATCCTACCACAGGAAGTGAAATGCGAAATGATTAGCGACGAGAGATGTCGTTATAAATGTCATTACATTTATTACACACACACACACACATATATATAACACCGCGAGCACCGATATAATTATGATAATAATAATAGTAATATTAGCTAGAAGTATCCGAATTCCGGATAGCGAAACGTGACTTTCGTCACCGCATCTACGTTGTTACCGAAATCTAATTTATATTTCCTCGAAAACTGATCACTTTTCGATGGACGAGTCTTCCACCAATTTGCGCGTGACACTTCCATCATTCCGTCAACAAACTGGTTAGAACGGTGTAATTTTATATTCTCATTTCCGGTTAGTTTAACTGTAAAATACTTTGGCAATTTTTAACATGTATGATAGTCGAATCTAATCCACAACTGGACCGAATTGTGACGTATTAACGTTTTATATCAGGATTATACAGAACAAGAACGGTACCTACACTGATTAACAATAGTGGTAGAATGATAACAGAACCTATGGAAATAAAATCTGAATGGAAACAATACATATACGAGCTTTTCGACGATCAAATACCTAGTATGATGGAAGATAGACGAGTTAATAAAATAGATAGACCAATTCTGAAATCAGAAGTTGAATGGGCTATTAAAAAAATGAAAAATGGGAAGGATGGTATAAACGCCGAGGTAATCAAGTTAATTGATGATGAAAACTTAGATTTACTAGTTCATTTTTTCAATCAAGTGTACGAAACAGGCGAAATGCCATTGGCTCCATTCTATTTTTGTAACTATTCCGAAAAAAGCAACGGCAAAAAAATGTGAAGATTACAGAGATTAATAAGTTTGACAAGCCATGTACTCGAAGTATTTTTAAAGATAATACATAGAAGAATTTACAAGGGCAATGAAGAAATTTCTAGCACGCAGTTTGGCATTCGAAATGGATTAGGCACTAGGGAAGCACTGTTCAGTCTTAATGTGTTAGGTCAGCGATGTATAGAACAAAACAGCGACCTATTTATATGCTTTCTAGATTATTACAAGGCATTTGATTCAGTAAGACACGAGGAACTAATAAAAGTTCTGAATATAGCCGGATTGGACTATGAAGATATCAAAATAATTACATCATTATACTGGAAGCAACTAGTAAGAACTAACAGTGGGCTTGCAGAATATATAAATATCAATAAAGGGGTACGACAAGGATGTGGTTTATCTCCGACCTTCTTCAATATCTATGCAGAAAAATGCCTAGGAATAGCTCTAGAAGGTGCTAAAGGAGGAGTTAAGATCAATGGAATTCCGATAAACACAATCTTAGATATGCAGACGACACGGCAATAATCGCAGACAGTGAACACGGATTACAAAGCCTCCTAGATAAAATAGTATAGGAAGGAGATAAGTTGAGACTGAAAATAAACACCCAAAAAACGAGAATTTACTGAGCAAAAAAAACACGGCATACACCCAAAAATAAAAATAGATGGAAGACCGGTGGAGAAAGTAGACAAATTTAAATATCTCGGGTGTTATATAATAGAAAATGCCGATCCAGATATAGAAATTAGGATTCGAATCGAACAGGCAAGAGCAATATTTCTAAAAATGAGGTCCGTATTCAGTAATAAAAACCTCAGCCTTCATATACGGTATAGAATGGTAAAATGCTACGTATATTCAGTGCTACTGTATAGAACGGAAGCATGGATGCTAAAGAAAGCAACGTTAAACCGGCTCCAGGCATTTGAAATGTGGATTTTCAGAAGAATACTAAAAATAGCATACGTTGATCACATATCGAACCCTAAAACGAATGGCTCAAAACAAAGAGCTGCTGGCAATTATAAAAAAGAGAAAAACAGCGTACATAGGGCATATTATGCGTAATCAGAAATACAAGATATTACAAACAATATTGGAAGGGAAGATAGCAGAGGTAGAAGACGGACGTCATGGATAAACAACTTAGTGAAATGGACAGGAAAATCGACATACGTTTAGCTAGGAACAGAAGAAAATATTCAGAAGTTGTAGCCAACCTTCGTTAATGGCACTCAAAGAAGAAGAGCGTTTTAAAATTCTGTCCTCGTAAAGAGATGGACATTTTTAATGTTAAAAAGTAAAAACTATTCATCCGCTTAAATTTTCCCACGATGCGTCATTTAGCCAATTCTCTATCGATCTTCGGATTGATAAACGTTTAGCGAAGTCCTTTATCAACTTTCCGATGGATGGGACTTTACTATATATATATATATATATTGCATATAATATGAAAAAGGAAACTTCATTTTTTAATATGATAGTAACAATATTTAAAAATATGATAAAAATGATCATCCAATCAGTCTGAATTACAGGTAAATGAAAAGTATTGAACGGTTTGTGGTAGAAAAAATGGACGTATGCTGTCCATCATTAACAAGAGTTAAATATGTTGTATTATTAATGTCCAGCAATAAGTTGTCCCGAACTGTTGTTTGTAATAGCCTTACCAGCTAAAATACCGAGAATGAAAAGTTTTCACCGTTGAAATAACGACGAAATTAATTATATTACGCTAAGAGAAAACCTATACGAATTTATTTAGGAATTTATCCTGCAGACGTAAAACCGTTACAATTACTATTACATAAAATAAGATCCAGTAGAAAGCGAATAATCTTGTACGATTGTGGACTAACGGCGACACTATATCCGTCACATTTGTCAATATCCGAGGACTAAAGAAGGAAAGTCAGATTTCAGATAACGCGATGATGTTGAAAACATTTTAAGCGAGAAAAACTTTCGTACTTTTCTTATTTTTCGAGAATTTTTGGCTATTCTTCTAGAATTAGTTTTGCTAATACCGGGTTATGTTAAACAGAGTGGATACATAATTAATCACTAAGCTTTCCGCGTTTATATCGAGTATACATAACATTCGAGTTGTTTCAAATCGTATTCGCTAATGAAAAAATTAACTTATTTTCACGAGTCGAACAATAAAATTTCAGTAATAAGGCGTAATTTAAATAATAATTAAATAATATTTTATAAGATTATATTTTGTATTAATTTTTTCTGGAAAGAATCGTTGATATATTCGGTACAGAAAATTCTATTGAATGGGGTAACTTTACTTTTTTTTGTAAACAGAAAATATTTAAATATGCAAATATATTGTTCTTGTTCTTCTTCTTCAGTATTACAGTTATTACGTAATATTTAATAAAGGACCGTTTTAAAACTGAATATTCATAATTTTGTTATTTACTAATACGTATTATTTTTAACATTCCACATCGATCAAAAATTAATTAATAATTATAAGTCGAATAAGTTATAAAATTAGCTTAATTGCATTTTAAAAATTACATTATACCGAATGCACAGTTAGTCGCGATTGTACGATTTTATTATTATTATTATTATTATTATTATTATTATTATTTGGCGAGAGCAAAGTGATAATATTTCCAATTCCTCCAACTATTAGAAATATATCCAAATGTACAGATTGCATTTATGAAGTTTACACGTGTTCAAATATAAAGTTATGTCCCCGGCACTTTTGTAATAGCGATAGTTAGAATATTGTCATTTACAATAGAATGTTTAGAACTTCGTAACTTTGATTTAGTCGTAAACCTATTTGGGAGTATATCCGAGATTCTCGTAACTGTTAACAACATAATATGGGTTTTATTTGTTTCTTTATTACAGACGATGTTGAAATAACGGGCGTGAACTACGAAATCTGGTCGTTATTACCAGTAGTCTCTAAATGTGAATTATAAAAAAGTGAGAGCGGTGGAAGGAATGTGTACTGTTTTCAGATTTTCTTATAAGTGATTTTAATGATAGCTTTTACAACGTACGAGTTAAAAAATTGTTATTTCGAACAATCTTTATCGGCATTTTTTAGACATTACGAACGGTTATAATAAAACGATATTGAATAATTTAATATAATTTTTAACACAAACGTTCGCATATATATGTATCTTTGGCGTAAAATGTTGATTTATTTTCTATAAATAAATTTTTTTTTCGAATTAATTACTTACGAGTTGATATATAAGATGGTATTGTATACAAATGTTCGCATTAAAAATACCGAATACAAAAATTTTTTCAATTCATCGGCGTAAATAAAATAAATAAACCCTTTAAGAGCACAAATACAGGATAATTACTAGCCTTATTATTGTAAAAACAGCTTCGTAATGACTTTTTAGCCTAGTCAAAAACGGAATATTATTAGTAAATTTATACTCGAATTGAGATTGTTTACACGTATACGGTGAAAATATTGACGCTACAATATGATAATATATATATATATATTTTTACGAAGATTTTTCTCTTCGATTTCCACAGGTTACGTCTCGTAAAAGTAGAAGGGTGCAGCGATTTTCGTTATAATAATTATTATACGTTTCGTTAAAATATAGAAACGCGCTAGATCAAAAAACTCGTAGCTAAATAATATAAAAGACCGGACTGGAGTTACAAGATAGAACGGAACTGATATATATGGTTACTGGATATATTGGTCACCAACATTGCTAAGCGGACAATGCGAAAGAAAAACAAGATACACACAATAACAAACACATACATACACACATACATGTAAACTGGACAACGTACATTTATCCAACGCATATTACGAGTGTCTACTTTAATAAGTGACAAGAAAGAAGTGCGATACTATCTTTTAAAATATAAAATTTTACACGATTTATTAATTACGCATAAATAATAACGTAATTTGACAAATTTTTGACGGTTTAAACGTAACGGTGTACCTAATGGCGCACGATTTATGAAATAGCATCAAAAATTAGTGCTGTCAATTCGAATCGATTACCCGGAGTTGATCGATTAATTTTTGTGAAAAAACGATTCAAGTTGGTTGATCGAGTTGATAGACAATAATGAATACCAAGAAATCAGAGAAGTATGATTTCCTTGTCAGTTGATAGACACCAGACCGTCGTTGTTGATTGTACGCTCGAGAAACCGACGCGTCACAATTGGTTCGAAAATATTTGTACATTTCAGTCACATCTGCACCATCACAGAGAGAGTATCATTCTCATCAGCAACCTCTCCTGCCTTTCGCCCGATTAAAAATACACTACAATAACACGCGGGCTGCATTGTATCGTGACAACAAAGCGATTACAATCAGTTCTCCTTGGTATATATGTCTATATACACTAACGCCATATAATAATCGCCTTGTACGCTACTTACACTATACAACAAAATATGTACAGTAAGTAGTCGCCTACCTCCGATACGGAGACGGTACTTAATGATGATGGCACGATGATTATTCTACTGGCACGGATATGTTTCATAGTCGCGGATTAATCCAGCAATTTTTACATCCGCCACGGAAAATGTCCGGTCTATTTAGGCTACATTTTCAGCGGTACTACTTCTGCTATAACATGACGCGACAAAGGTGTCTATATGATTGGCAGCGTATTGTGTTTTATCACATTACAAATACTAATCGATGTATACCGATATATCTGCACGAAGTGTTTTTGCTACTCTCGACTTTTTATTTATTTTTCAGAATTCTCGTATATTTTCCGGTTTCGAAACTTTCATTTACGTATTGATTTTATAGCATGCAAATTCTGAAGCTGACGAAATTTCAAAACCAGATTTCCAACGAATACTCCAGTTTTCTCGAAATAAGGAATTCTGCATATCCGAAATAATTCGATAATAACTAGTTGAAAATAATTTTAAAATAAATAGCAATTTTTTTAATTAAAAAAAAAAAGATTTTTATTTATTTTTATGAAGTAACTATAACAGAAAGTACGCCAAACATTTTTGTCATACTTATCAACGTTATCACAATTTATTTTCCCACGTTAATAACGTCCTGATAATGATTTTAGTAGTATATCGATATAATATCTAGCCTTGAAATTAAAATATTACGTAACAGTCCAAATCTACATAAATTCAACTTTAGCAGATGTATTCATGCTCCCGAACGATTTGCCATCACTGACGGCTCTCTGGGCATTTAGCCAAATATCATGGAAAATAAATTCTTATTCAAAACGATTACGTTACTATTATAATAATTATAACCATAGTTACAATCACTATTATCGCTTTCATAATCGATTATAATAATAATAATTATATATATATATATATATATATATATATATATATATGTGTGTATATGAGTTAGCATGTCTTTTTCGTGTGGAATGGGTGTTCACTAATTCACCCATAATATCTACAAACTTGCACCATAAATAAACAATTGGTTATTGAAAGAGAAATTTGATATGTTCGAAAATAAACCATAATAACTAGCATGTCGGTACTATGTCAGAAAGCAAAAAGTTATATATATATATGTGTGTATGTGTTTTGCGCGTGTATGTTTAAATAGCAAAAAAGTCAGCAGTAATGGATAAACAAGATAGGTAATAGAAATAAATAAGCAAATGTATAACGTACGTTTTTGTACACATATATATATATATATATATATATATATATATATATATATATATATATATATATATATAGATATATAGATATGAGCATAGAAGATAAAAAAAGTAATTAAAGAAAGTCCGGTCCGACATGCATAACTCGACGATGAAGATAAACTTAGGTTAGGCCCGGCTACTTTCACTTTGTATAAATCATTCTTACCGGACAAATAAAGATTGAAACACCTTCGGGATGTTGAATCAGCATACAGGATGGATCCGCTAACTATAAATGCGTTTATAAATGTATTACATTCATTGCGTTATAAAGTATTACAATATTAATTCGATTATTTAGTGCAGTTGATATAAAAATGATGAAAAAAGAAAATGTAATAGTAATAATAATCATAAATTAGCCTTATTATTAATAATAAAATAATAATATTAATAACTTATTAAATAATAATAGTAACAACATATTAAATAATAATGTTAATTAGTAAATAAGATGGTTTAGTGAATTATTCACTCGTTGAAAGACCCTCCACCTTCTTTTAATCGCCGTACCCACAACTTTAGACTGTTTGTTATGTTTATACCTCCTTCTTCTAAAGACATAAACAGCTTTTGAATCAATAAACTGGTGGCGCAAATAGGTAGTTGCGGAGCTGTCAACTGTGAAAACTAATCACCGGGACCATTGCTTCCGGTCGAAAATCGAGCTGGAAAATTGTCGTTCTGTGAAACATTGCTAGAGCCGAAGAAGGAAAAATTGTAACTGTAACTACGCGAAGGAAAACACTATTAAAATAAAATTAATTAAACAAAAAAACAGTACTTTCCCCTCAACGATTAGATCTCTACCGCGTCATCATATTCTGGACGTGTAGAAGCAATTTATTATGACTAATGAAAAGAAAGAGATTGAGTACATTTTCGAACGGTGACTCATATATTATTTTTTTTACACATAATGAACGTTTCGTTTAATTAATGACTAATTTTTGACAGATTATTACCGTTTTTTTTTTTTTTTTGAAATTCTATCGGGTTTTTATAAATTTCGAAAGGAAATTTCTTTAAAAATTCCACAAATATCTCGATCATGTACGCTTATTCGTCGGACCAATACGTCGAATTTTGAAATTTCGTCAATTTCTGCGAAATAAAGCGGTCAAATAATAAATTAACTCTCCATGGATACTAATGAAAACTAGTATTTTATAAACTGTGTTCAAAGTTTTTTCGGGTATTACCCGAAACTTCACTATAGTTCCAAACAAAAGAAAATTTAATTGAAAAATTAGTTAAATCACATTTATTTCACAGCCTTTCGGCCTTTACGCCATTATCAAGTGATAACATTTTTTTAAAAAAATCATAATTTTACAAGTATAAATTTAAAATAATTACTTAAAAAATATCTGATGATGACGGTGAAACTATATTCCATAAAATGTTATTCTTCTTATTCTGTTATTAATTTATTTTTTGAAATGTTGAAATTGAATATATTAACACGTTAATATATTTGTTTACTTGATATTGTTTTTTTATTTATTTTTTACTATATTATTTTCTGGATTCTGTAAAAGTTGTATACGGATGGAATTTTAAATGTTCATTTACTATTGCGATGTATGATATCCAAAAGTAAAATATAAAATATAAACATATACAAACGTAAAAATTTAAAAAAAAAAAAACACAATTTTACAAGCACAAATGAAAAATAAGTATTTAAAAAATCTGATAGAAAATAAATGTTAGTGATTTATTTTCAATTGATTTTTTAATAAAAAAATCACTACATTCCACATTATAAAAGATTAAAAAGAAAACTTGTTCTCGTTATTACTATTATTATTCCGAACGATTACGATCTATTAAAACACTGTCAATTATTTATCAACGACGATAGATCTGGCCGAACAAAAATCTAATTTAAATTTGTTATTTGTCCTTAGAAAGGAAAAAATGTGAAAGACGATATTTTTCCTTTTTTTTTTTTAATTTTTAATATTTAATTTTTAATTTTTAATTAGTAATTATCTCTCGCGGCGAGGTAATCTACCGATTCATAAAATCAAGGTCGAGTCGTTATATTATAACAATAACCAACTCCATACGAGATCTGAATTCAATTCGGACTAGACTAACCCAACAGGAGGTTATCGTGGCGCGTTAATCTTAAACGCGTATAATTCGAACCTTTCGTACATTCGATAATTTGCTAATAATCGCATGGTTGCTTCCAGATTCTAGCAGATTATCGCCGAGTGGAACTGAGAAAATACAGGCGGAGAAAAATTGTTAAAAAATAATAGATTAAAATAACCATTATAATTTATTCGGCAACCTTGAATTGATCGTTGAAAAAACTTAACACAAAGGAATCATAATTCGAAGAAAAAAGAATTTTCTTTCTTAGTAAATTATTATTAATTTTACATTATTACTAACGGAAACTATTCCAACATAACATAGAGGTCGACAACTCTGTGATACTGATTGTTTTATTCGGACGCAAACTTCACAAATTGGACAAAAAAACTGACATTTTTTCATTTGTTTCAATTACCCAGTTGCTTCATTGTTTCTTTATACATACATATACGTAACATCCTGTTGTATTTCTCATCACAACGATAATCATGATGACTATTATTAGTTAACTTTCTACCCCATTGTAAACTTCGATATAATTTCTAATACATATATATATATGTATATATATATGTATAACATCACTTCAGTCAGTATTAACTGTCTACTATTGATGAAGCTAATAAGTTTATTCCTAAGGTATACGATTAAATAATGATCACTCTCAATAGAACATGAATGATCTACCGAGAAAGAGAAAGAAGCTAAAAGGAAAGTTTATGTGAAATAGTTATAAAGAAAAGTAACTATGAATCATTGCACTTATCGGATTACCGGGCAACGATGGCTGCTGCATACTCGAAATATTGCCGTTGGATCCGGTCCACACAGCTCGTTAAAAAAACCGTAGATTGTCATTACTCCATATTGAAGCTATTACCGTCGAGTACACTAGACGTTTGCAGGAGATAACTTTACAGATGAATTTCTTCCAATTATGCTGCGTAGTAATTGTAATTTTTTACGTACATACCGAATGCGAATTCTCCACGTAAGGCAGCTGTCCAAAAACAGATCTAAATATTTTATGATGTAAGGAGAATTTAACTGGTGGACAAGGCTTCTTGTTCAGTGAACACGATACTTGTTAACTCAAGTTGATATTAATTTCCCCCAACGTGTAGACCATACAGATATTTTACCTACATGTTCTTACATAAGAGCAGATGCGTGTGAAAAATCATCGTACGAGGTTGGGGGGATGCATATGTCGTCAGTGTAGTGCACGGAGGTAGTTCTGGAATGTCCGATATAATTATTACGAATATCTTTATGACTCTACCTAAATTAAAAAATTGTTAGTCGTCACGCGTACATGTTACCGACCGGCGTTCAACCATGGAACAAAACGAGATATTCAGTCGATTTTTAAATCAACGAATAAAATTTTGTTCGTTTCTTGATCTATTTCGATAAATCGATCAAGACCTTTAATGTTTACTCTATACACGTTACGACTACGAACAGGTATATAGAATCGTACCGCCTTTGTGGATGTTTTATAAATTTCGAATTTTTAATCTTAGCTTAAAATCTACAACCAACAAGATATTTTTCATCGATGGAAATCCTCGGTGATATGCCCAGCAGCAGACTCGTTAAGTAGCTAATTTCGAAAGAATTTATAGGTGTAGTTTATGATACTTTTTGAGTGTTATTATATAATCTGGTTTTCGAAGATTTCTTTATGACTTTATTTTTAGCTTGGATATAAATCTTTGACTATCGCTTAATGAATTTCTCCGTTTATGTATGTAATCATTGATGTTGAAGTCTCTTGAAATTGAATTAATTTTAATTCCGTTTGTCAGATGACGTAGCAATCGTGGTAATGAAAAAGAACTCGAGGTAAAACAGTTAGAGCGTTTGCAGGAAAAAACGTATAATATGTCAGTAAATGAAGAAGAAACGGTAGTTAAGAAATTTACTAGATATAATAAAAATTAGTGGAAAAAGATTACAAGTAAATTGGTATCTGGGTAGCATAATTACTCAAGATCGAAGAAATGACAAAGACATATAAACTAGAATCAAGTAAAAATGGTTTTCAATAAAAAGAGATCTTTACTAACTTTAAGAAGTGTAAGAGTAGAAACTACGCTTAGATAAATCGTACATATGGAGCATACTCGTGTACGGATCGGAAACTTGGACGATCACCGTTAAAGGTAGAAAAAAATAGAGGTCTTCGTAAATGGGAGCCGACGTAGATTACAGAAAATTAGTTGAACAGAAAAAGTGTACAAAAAGGAAAAGTTTTTAAAAACATAAACGAATCTAGGAACTTAATTCGGAAGCTAAATAGTAGAATAAAAATGGATAGGCCGCTTATATCGATACAATCCAAGTTTCGTACAACTAATTGAAGGGAAAATTAGAAGGTATACAGAAGAAGTCCAGTAAATATATAGATAAAAATAATAGAAGACACGGGAGCAATGAGTTACGCAAATCTTAAAGGAAGGCCGGAAAAAATATAATTTTAGTCGAACTCGCTTAAAAGTTATCCGCCAGTCTACGGATTCAATAATTGAAGAGGAATTACTGAATGGTACCGGTTAAATATCGACAATGACGGTGGATGTTCCGTAAATATCCGAGCAACCGGTTTAATTTATTTACTACGATTGTCTCTCATTAGACAGCGACAATCGCCGATGAATTATACACATACGCGCGAAATTCGGATGATTTAGAATCTTGTTTAGAGTAGTTAACTCCGAAAGTAATCGTATCAATTTTTACTTGAAAACTTCTCTAGCGTAAGCTACATACGCGCCTATAAGAAACTACGTAATATGCCGCTATTAACGAACTACCAGCCAATTCACTAGCGTATAGACGATAAAGTTTACGCTTTCTGATTCCGGCGAACTGGAATGTGCTTTTACTCGGCAACGATGAAAAAACGGTCATTAACGCGCGCGATAAACTAAAAGCGAGAGTGTCCTAATTATTCTCACTGCCGAGGAGATACAAAAAACAGACTGATTACCGTCATTTACGATTATTGCGACAATTACTATTATTACCGTTCGTATCGTAAACTTCACCTAGTAAGTCTAATTGTTTTTCTTTTTTTAGATCAATAAGTCGGTTTTCCCGATGAATAAACATCGCTATGTGCTTCATCAATCGCCATTTTCAGTTGGTTCCCCCCCCCCCATAGTAGAGTAATTCTTGGACTGAAATAAATAGGTTCGGCGTTAAAATGAACCTACTGCTCGGTGTTTTGAAAAAATCAGTAAAATTGTTTCTCGTTATTACGTTTCTCGGTAGAATTAAAAATAAACGATTCTTACGGGTGAACTGTAGATAATTTTCCATGTATTTATATAATACGTATTTTCAAACTGGAGGCATTTCACGTCAACCAGAAGCTAAAAAATATTAATTTAGGAACACGAAATTTCTATTTTTTTTTCATTTCTCAATCTTTCCATCGTTATGGTCAAAAATCACCTGTTACGTTACATAGAATAGCTCAAGCGTCTAATTCCGAGAATCCCTTTTAATTATCCGTTATTTATCTTCTATTATTATTTGTATGATGTACTTTTCTCTGGTTCTTTCAACATATCCTCCGGTTATCGCTGTTAAATATCTATTATTTCTTATTACACGTCCTAATTGTATTTTCTTTAGTTAAACACCGTTCTTTATTGTAGTTCTTCGACATATTTTTCATTTTATCTAACTAACCCTTTCACACTCGAAGTGATACGCCATTTTCTAACTTGAGTCAATTAAAATTGTTTTTATAAATAATCACTTCATAAAACATGTATACTTCGGCATATACAGTAATTATCTTTTTACCTCATAAGTCGATTGAAAAAAATCGAAAACACTTTTGATCTCCCTCCCCGAAAAATGTTTATCTTCGCCGAGGCTATGCGCAGGCGTGAAAGTAATAATTTTCCTCCATTTTCTTCCAACGGCATATTGATTACCTTCCTATCGTTTTATTTATAAGTAAAAATCCTTGCACGACGCAAACATCGAACGTATACTTTTAGTACTTACATTTACGTTTTTGAATGTTTGAGCTCTTATCAATAAAAACAACTTTTGTCTGAACTAACGCACACTTCATTGTAGAATATTGCGAAGGTATACCGTCGGATTGAAAATGTAGAACTCAAATGTCGCCTCTAATTATTAAAAATCGAATTACACCACGAATTAATCACCTGCAATTAATAATTGTTACGTATGTTTTCTTTTTTAAACGTTATTATACTCCAAAAAAGATGGAAAGCACGGAATAAATAAGACGATTAGAATAGTTTGAGATGTGATTTCAAAGACGGTCGACTTTAAGCAGACATAAAAAATAGCCGGGTCGTTAGATACGGAGACTAAAATACGTGTCACTCTAAACGATACTGATAGAAACTGCAGGAGGATGTCACGAATTTCCAATATTAAGGAATTGGCAAACACTTACGGGAGCTGAAAATATTTTTCATCTGACAGGGGACCGATAAACAGTGAAAGATAAATCCTCGATGACGAAGAAGACTCAATCAGAAAAAGAAGAACCATATCTGTGTATAAATTTATTTATCGCTTTTATCGTACGCACTAATACACTCATATATTGTTTATATTGAACTTAGTTTCTCCGATGTAAACATAAATACATAATTAAATGTAAACTAGAACTCCTTGAATAATAAAAGGTTGCTACAAATAATGATTTTACATATGTATATATATATATAAAAATATATATATATATACACTTGTGTGCGTGTGTTTAACTTTAAATAATTCCCAGATAACTGTTGGAAATTTAGTAAAATAACTCAATCGAATAGGATGGTCGATCTCACTTAATTTATTCGGTTGATTACATTCGCAATATATGCATACCAATTACAACCGTAAGCAACATCTTTAATTTATATAAATATAATCTTCGATAGAATCAGAAGGTTTAAGTATTAAAATCAGGAACAAATTTACTTTTCTAGAGTCATCAGTTATCAGTAGTTAAATTATGTTAATACATAATTTATTAATTTTTTGTTCAGAGATTTATCGCTAATTTAATTACCATTTTCTTTAACATTTTTTTTTTAAGGCATTATTATTATTTACTTCAACAATTTTGAACTATTCATAGTTATTGTTCCAAAAACTTGGTAATAGGTTTTTATTTAGTCGAATATTTTATTTTAATGTTCTGTATTTTGTCCTCTTTCCTATAATGTTGTCTATTGCATTATGTTTTTGACGAAATTTTTATGACGTCTTATTACATGTCCTAACGATCATTTTATTTTTCAGTATCATTTATTAGACATCTATTTTTCGCATTTCAGGATTCCACTGTTAGTTTTACTTACCATTCGTCGAGTTTTTTTCCCATTCTACATCACATTTCATTTTCACACACACACACACACACATATATATATAAAATAGATCAAACGTCAACCAATCGATGGAAGGTATTAAAAAAAAATTAAGTATACCTCAGGTAAAATACATGAGAACAGACTTTTCAAGTTAGTATCGGCATACATGGTAAAATTTGAGGAAAGGCACCAAGAGGAAGAACGAAATTAATTGTTATCAATATAGAAAATACGGATTTTTCATCAGCCAGATGCATATATATATATAATATATAGAGTGGTCGCGAACTCCCGAATGAGAGATGCTACCTTTATTGATCATGTATACGTATATCCCAGGCTGATCCCATGAAGTTGGAGAAACTAGTCATAGATTGAAAAGGTTGGAAATGTACCGTTACAAATAATCTACAATGTTCGGATCGAAAAGCTCGAGTCATGGCAGAAAGAGAAAAACGCAACTGCCTACTCAGACATTCAGCTAACCCGGGATCTTTAAATGTGGCCTATGTAACAAGGAGTATGCTGCAAAGAATAGGGATACTTAGTCACCTCAGGACACATCAACAGTGGATTGTATTTCATGTTCTGACACCGAGTGGATAATATACTTGTATATGTATATATATATATATATATATATATATATATATTAAAACATATATTTTTATTTCTTACGGAAGTCTATAGTAATATTTTCATTTGTTTATATATATATATATATTTAGTGAGCAGTGAGCATATGTTTGGGCTTATCCTCATAACTTGTAGCACGTATATAAATAACCTTGTAAAATGATAATTACAGCGATCTAGAATATTAAAAATCGGTTTTAATTTTCTCTATTTCGAATATGAATAAAGAAATAAATTTAAGTAACTGGTAGAAAATTTTAACCGTAGATTTCGGAACGAGTTTTTTTTTTTTTAAATTAGGAAATTTAAAATATAGTAACAATATTAGAAGTACTATTGTACGAACTAAAATAACACGAAGCAGTGCAATATGGAGAAAAGCTTATTGGCGCACTGTGGAACTCATCTTAAATTTTCAGAGCTTGTGTCTCAGGAATTCAAGCAGAGGCTTACCGACCAACTTTTAGGGGACCAAGTATTATAACTGTAGATCTCTGGATACGAGGAAAGAACACGAGTAAGAAGTAATAATTTATTTTGTCCAATTTTCCGATTTGAAATTTTCGATTAAATCGCGGGGAAGTGTTATTTAAAGTTTTCTGTAATAAATTTCAACGGTGAACTTGGCGTGTTTTATCTTATATACGGATATAATATAACCTCGAAATGAATCGGAGATCACTTACATTTTCTCTCGTAACGTCGTTAATATGAAAAGTGAAATCAAAACCATAATTCTAACGCGTAGGCGCACACACATGTATATATATTTAAATATATATAAATCAAAACCCAACGTGTATGCTTAATATATACATATATGTACGAAAAGGGAATGCACCTGACCTAGCGGGATGCTGACGAGAAAAAAATACACCTATAAACGATGTAGCGTGTCCCACACGAGAAGATAATAATAATAACAACACGAGTCGAACAATAAGAAGAACGAAATATCGTTTATATTTAGACGATACGACGACGGATACGACCTTGGAAGACGGAAGCGACAATTGGTGGAACAGAACTTTCGAAGAAGATCCAGCTTTGTCGACGTCTTTCCAAATGAATTCCCCTTATAGTCCGTCGCGCGATATAATTCGAGACTCTGCGAGACCGAGACGCAATCCGTTTCGTATTAAAATGAGAATCCGTATCCTTTTCAAAAACCAAACAGAACTACAAACGAGAGTAAGTCGCCTGCGGCAGACGTTAACGAGAAAATCGAGTTCTTTTACCGTACGGGTTTACACTATCGTCGAAAAGATCGGATATATTATAATATATCCCCCGTCTCGTTCTAATTTCGACGCTGCATCAACTATATAGAACCGGTTGCTTTTTCTCTTATTAGCGTTCCAGCAAAATGTTGATTCGATATGATGGACGTTCTTCTTCAACGTACACGTACATTTGCTTCGTCTTGGCGTGTGCTGTTCAACACAACGACATCTACAAGCTACAAGACTACAAGTCACAAGACTACAAGTCAGTCGTCCGATCAAGAATTTCCTAAGACGACTACTCCTTTAAACACCCCCGTCCATCTAACTTCTCTAATAGCGATAGCCACGTCCGTCGACTCTTCTATTCGAATGCACGTTTGAAACGGATTTTTTTTTTTATTATTTTCCGATGCTTTCTTGGATTGGATGCACCTCTTCCGTCATGTCGGTCGTTAACGTACGCAATTGTCAATCATTACATTAGAAGATTAGTATAGAGTTTAACAGGCGGAACGAGCATTGTTTTTATTTTCTCTTTTAAGAATTTCGTTAATCTCGTATTTTTTTTTTTAAATTTTAAATTTAAATTTAATTTTAATTTTAATTTTAATTTTAATTTTAATTTTAATTAAAAATTAAAATTAAGTGTTTAGATTTTTTTTTCTGTTCGCGGATCCGGTTTCTTTTTTCACGCTACTATTATAGTGAAAAAATTCTTTCGTTATCCATCGTGTTCTTTAATATCGGGCTTCTACGGATATAAGTGAGTATATTATAGACTTTTATTTATTAAAAATTGCGGAATGTATTTTTTTTTCAAGTAAATAACGAGAAATGATTTAAACTTTTCGAGTTTACAGAATATTGTGTTTTTATTTTGCTAATTTTGTGTAAATCGTATGTATAAATCGATATTTTTACAAAGTTTATATTTCATATATATCGTATATATTCGAGGCCAGATTAAACATTCGGGGAGTCCTTGTCGGGGCCCCCTTGTAAGGGTAGACTTTTAAACGGTTTTAAACAAGAATATTTTTCCACAACAATGTAAAATTGTATGTAAATATAAATATTGCTGTACAATCGAATGTAAATATAAATACTGTTTTGAAATAAAAAAGTAGAATTGATTGTACATTTTTAGGTTTTAATATTTTCCGCGTTTAAAGAAATAACAATTAAATAATAAAATATTAATAGTTATTAAACATTTATAGGGTTAGGTTAGGTTATTTATATACATATCACATAGTTATGGGCGCCTCATCGTGGGGTCCTGATCCAGGGCTATATTTATATTTTTGTATATAATTTATTCGCGATTAATAATCGCTAATAACCGAAAAGCTTTGCGATTGTTCATAAAATGCGTTTAGCGACTTTAAGTCTTTTCTTGCCGTTTATTATTTATTTATTTATTTATTTATTTATTTATTTTTTATTGACGATTTCATTTTACTATGTTCTATTTTTAAAATAAAATAAAATGTTACATTTGAAGGTCAACGAGTTTTACAATTTTTTTTTGTGAGTAAATGTAGCAGGATAAATTATTAAATACGAATAAAAAATTATACAACTAACACTTCCCCCCCGGTGTACATCGAGCAGATTATTGTTTTAAAATATTTTCAATATATGTATATATATATATAGTAACATACGTAATTTAAGATATACGTGTATTTTATAGCGGTTTATTTCGGTAATTGCGAAAGAATAAAAATATTTTAAATAGTATAATTACTAATTTTTAATAAATAAAAGTGTTAATGTTGCCGGTATTAGTAACAACCGGAAAGTATATACAAAATTATAAGTTTTATCGGATTGCGTGCAAATATAAATAATTTTTAAATAGGTCTTTTTTTAAGACTTTTTTTTTTTAATAGGCCTAAACGCAGTGGCGCAATCAAGGAGGGGGCTAAGGGGCTAATGCCCCCCCGAAAAAATCGCAATTAACATTGATGAAGTGTTGAACACTCTAACACGCAATCCACGAAGACTGGATTTTGTCATATAGTGATTTCAAAAGTATGCACGTCAGGTCTTTAATTTTATGTATTAACACTAAGCTAAATTGCTACAAATAAGGTAAAATTAAAAGGTTGAATTTTGTACTTAGTTTCTTTACGACCCTTAAAAATAGGTAAGTTCTAAATCAACTGGAAATTCTATCCCCTCCATAAAAAATTTCTGGTTGCGTTACTGCCTAAACGATATATAATACGTAAGTAAATCTGATCTGTGTGTTTGTTTTTCTTTTTACTTATACCGTTATATATTAGTTCTTCCTCTCGTCGGGTGGAATTAATTATTATTGCAATACATATCTATAATAATAATAATAATAATAATAACTTTAAAATAGATATAAATTCCTCAATTGTCATAAATAAAAAACAAATTATTTACATTGTCTTCGGTACTTTCACTTAATAATGCAGAAAAAATTGGTTTCAAAACAGATGATCAATCCCCTCTCCAGCCGATATGTAATATAAAAAATGTTATTCCAATATCGTTTTGTATATCGTATAATAAGGCGTCAATTTAAATAATATTTTGTATTAATTTTTTCTGGAAAGAATCGTTGATATATTCGGTACAGAAAATTCTATTGAATGGGGTAACTTTACTTTTTTGTAAACAGAAAATATTTAAATATGCAAATATATTATTATTGTTCCAGTAATAACGATATAATAATAATAATAATAATTCATCCGCAAGCGTTGTAATAGTTTTTTTTTATTATTTTTTTTTTATATATTATACTTTTTACAATCTGACCTCCTAGGCCACTTAGCAAAATTTTTGACCATGCAATAACGTGAAGGAGAAGTACCCAGTGTTGCTCACCCAGCTGCTGTTACCTTAAACAAGGTCCAGAGATTTATTACGCTTCAACCTCCTGGTGTCACTGGATGTGTTCAGCAATCTTTGAGCCAAGGTATTAGGATGACCTTCCAGTCTAAGTACATGTCTTTGAGCGTACTGTTTTATAACATCGGACACATATGGAATATTCAAGTCTCTATGTAGGGTTGTGTTGGTTATGTACCAGGTTGCACCTGTCCTTAATATATTATTTTGAAACGTCTGTAGGACCTTTATATTTGGTTTTTTTTTTTTTGCAAAACCATAGTTAATGAAGAGATTTTTTTCTGCTTTTAATATAAACTAAATTATAATAACCTTAAGATTTAATAGGTTTTTGTACATACCATATATATATATATGGCACAATGATTCGTCATCCCGCCCTTAAATATAAGTGCACTTGAAGAGGACTTCCTACACACAAATTTGAAATATTTATATGTTTACGAATATATAAACGATATATAATTAATTTATATATAATTTTCCTATTATTAATTATTTTCTGCTATACACTTTATTTATTTATTTATTTATTTTTTAGTTATTACAATGAAATATACAATTGTTATTTAATATATAATGATAATAATAATAATAACAATAAGAGTGTGTTTATATCTTAAAGGCATTTGTTATCTATATATTGCTTTTATACGTGAATACGTTTACTTTATATCGTATTCTATAATATTTTAATACTGGCTACGACATGTAGCCGATGATTTTATAATATTTTATCGGTTTATCGCAATAAGCGTTTTAAATCTATTCGGGAATCTTTCATTTTTTAGCGCAACATTGTACATTTCTATACGGTATAAAGTTCGATTATTATTTTCGTCGAATATAATTAAAAATATATTTATTTTATTCTCCTTCTTCTATATGCCCTCGGAGAACGTTGGAGATCATCTGCTTGAGACTTGATTTTTATCCATAACTTTTCTATATATTTAATCTGTAACTAGTTTGAGCCATTTTTTTTTTTTAATTTTCTAACCGCATTATCCTTTTATTTTATTAGTGGAAATAATTTCAACTTGTTTATCTATTACTACGCTTAAGTATTCGGCTCGACTATACCGAAATATTGAATACCGCGTTGCACGAATATTTCGTTTCTTTCAATTTAATGCCTAGCTTGTGATTCGAATTCTTTAGCATTTAAATGATTTTCAACTAAACTATTAGTATATATACTCGTCTAAATTCTAGTGTACTGCGAACAAAAAATCGTTTATATTTACAAATATAACGATAAAAAAAATTGAATAAAGAAAAGAAATTAACCGATTTTAATTGTACTGCTTCGATACATAAATAAGCGTGAAACTATTACGATATATTATGGTCAAGGGAATAAAGTAAGCAGATGGCAAAGTAGAGAGCTTCGGAGCTAATTGGACGAACACGATAAAACAACCCTTTATACCTAGTCGAAAGTCGAATATCGACGAAAAGCACAATGATGCAAACAGAACAGAATGATAGATATGTCTAGGCGAAAGTGGAAATACATTTAGAATAATATTTACGTTCGGCCATCTAACAGTTTAATCTACGGCGTAATGATAGTATTAGAAAAAGTTCTGAAAAACAGAAAAACGGACTTAGAAACAAGAAACCGAATATTACGACGTTTGGTCCGTGTTGCTTTGTTCAGCCGAAACCTAGTCAGATTGCGAAAGAAGAATTAACTTGAGCATATCGACGCATGCTGAGAATTCCGTCGACAGATAAGGTGACCAACCGAGAAGTGCTGATGCAAAGTCAACAAGTTGCAATTAATGGATGACATAAAAATAAAGACAAATTAAATATATCGTTCACAAAATCCGAGAAGAGCTTTCCAATTTAGCAGCACAGGATAAAATTTCTTTAAAAAGGCACTTAGAGGAAGAAAAAGAATGGAATTAATTACCAGAAATATAGGAATTAAGGATTTCGTCTAATCGAATTAGCCAGATGCCGATGTATATAGAGTTCATGATGTGCAACCATGTAGACGACGTGGCGATAGTAGCAAACACGGCACGAAATATACAAATATTATTGAATAAAATTTTATCCGCGCGATGAAAAATTCAGGACTACGGATAAATGCATAGAAAGCGAAAGCGATGATATTCAGTAGTACCGAGAACAAATGCCCAATAATGACTGTGGATGGGGAACCAATAGAAGTGGCCAAATCGTTTAAATATTTCGGTTGCTGGTTAAATGATGAAATGATCCTCGATAAAGAAATCAGAATAAGAATCTAACAGGCAAGATCAGTATTTATCGAAATGAGATCTCTGGTCAGTAACCAACATCTAAGTCTAAAATTAAGATACAGAAAATGGTTAATATTCGGTTTTGTTATACGGAGTGTAGGCATGGACGTTGAAAAGCATAACGATGAGAAATCTAGAAGCATTCGAGTTTTAAGGAGAATGTTGAAGATATCATTGATCGTATATCGAATAGCAATAGAAAGAATAGGGTAAAGAGCTATTAATCATCATCGAGAAAAAGAAATTAGCGTATTTAGGCAACATTATGCGGCATGATAGTTATCATTTGATACGGTTAATTGTGCAAATCCAACTAGAAGGACGTAGACGAAAAAGACGCAGAAGAAAGTCGTAGATGAAAAATTTGGAAAATTGGACGGGCTGGTCAACCAATGAACTTACATTCGGCCAGAAACAGGACCTCATTGCAGCCAACCTTCGTTAACGGAGATGGCACTATGAAGAAGAAGAAGAAGAAGAAGAAGATGTGCAACCTACCGAATAGGAGACGCTACTTTTATGATGATGAATGATAGTATTCATGGTGAAAACGGGGTTAAACTCGTAAATATTAAACTGAATGAACTGAGGAGGACCTAATTGAATAATTAATATATTCGCTTATCTAGGATTACTTATGATGAGCACCTTGATAATTTATACATATTATATATCTAACTATTTCAAAATTACGAGGAACAAATGACGATTTCTTTAAACATCAGCCGATCGCCTCGCGTTCTTTACATATTCTGGACGTATTGATTTATCGTATTTTTAAAACTATCTTACAAATTTTTCACATTATTTACCAACAGCTTTCTGATGTAGTAGTGAAATGTTTACTACGCATACTTCGATATGAATGCATTTACTTCCAAACGTTTGTTTAATGAAAATGACCCAATCTACGATGTAGATCGAAAGATAAGCCCATATATGAAATATGTCGGTTACGATGGAATTGGAATATATTATTTTCAGATGATAACGTATTATTATTAATAATAATAATAGTACTCTGTAAAATAGGCTAGTAGTAATTACGTCACGCGGTCATTCGGGAAATACAATTTCTTTTAGCTCGTTTTAAGTATAACGATTTCCTTATTTTACAACTCTCTCACTGGTACATTCTTTCCTTTTTTAAATGTTTCATCCTGGTTAACGTTAAGCAACGATAATAGAAAGTGCAAATCGTATAAGTATACTCGGTAAACATTACTCTATTTCCCGTTTCAGTTCGTGTGTGTGTGTGTGTGTGTATAATGTTCTACAAGTTCAGTTCTAGAAAATGCGAAATTTCTTACGTATATATATATGATAAATTTTTAAATATCATTTATACAAATCTAACTCGGTAATTTGAGTACACAACGACACTTTTAAATTATCAACGTATGTATCGTTAGACTATAAACTGGAAATAAAGAATAAATTCGAAATATCCGGATAGAAATAATAAAATATCCAGAGACCATCTACAATCCAACCGTCGTGTAAATATAAGTAGTTGTAAAGGTTATATGAAAATATATTCATTCCGATTAAAATATGTACGCTACGGTTACTTAATAAAAATAAAAGATATAATAACCATACCTAAGACATATTCGGGATAGTACACGACATTCAGATATACGTATGCACCTTAGTATATTAGAAATGATGACATACCTAAAAAAGGGAAACTGCCGAAAGATGTAATAAGAATATACAATGAATCTAAGATCGCACCCGAATCCGTTAGCAACAGCCTTAGTTAATGACAATCTCCAACAGACACGTAGATTGAAAAGGAAAATACACATAATGTTAGTTTAGTACATATCTCAAACATCTGTTTTGTGATTTATAAAGACAGACATATGCGTCGCTTCTAGACGAACAGAATATAAAACTTATTAAAAATATACGAATATTAATATCCGGATGAAATTCTTTAATCAAGTATATAATACAATGTAGGACACAAGATCAAGGAAGGAGGAGAATATTTTTGTTCGCAACGCGAGGCCAGATTAAAGAAAAACCACCAGTGGGCAGAAGAAGAATGGAAATGATAACAACTGGATTAAACGACAACTGAACGAAATAATAGACGGCAGCCAGAAAAACAGAAATATGTTTTGGTTTGATTCAAAATTTTATGCTAACTGTTGTCAAAAAGATCCCATCATCATTATGATACCACGAAATAATATAACAATAAATAATACTTCAAACTGACGAAAAATTAAAATGTCCGCGATGCCTCTTGAAAAAGCAGATCGAGCTGCGAAAGAAACCGCCTTCGTGTAATTACTCCAGCATGTCCGTTCAAGGAGCAAGCAACAGTCAGATTTAATTTATGTCTGGCCGAAACACTCGTCTGGCTTATCGTGCTTATCCGATCTATCTACTTGCTCAACCTGTATAACGTTTAAATAACTCATAATCCACTTGTTCGTTATATGAAACTATCCGCTCTTTGTTACACTTTCCTAACACGCTTCATGAAATACTTTTACCTAAAAATTAATATAATAACTTTCCTTATTCTCGTTAATAACAGACTAGGTGGTTTTAGCCTTTGTAACCGTAAAGAAAAAACCACCTAACCTAACCTTTTACGACCTTTAATATTCATTTTTATCGTATAATTTTTTTTCTATTTGATTTTTTTTTCATTAAGATTATTGCGACGACTATGTAGAATTTGACAATAACGATGATAATGAAGAGTTACACTTCCGATAAAGCGACTATTACTTATTCATTACTTCACTAAATCACATGGTTTTCGAAATTTAAATACTCAGAATTGTCCGAAAGCTGTATGACTTCAGCATTAGTGTGCTTTTCAGCTCTTTTTGCGTGTTTCCAAGCGAAGCTGGTAATTTTATCGATGACCATTGTTATTCTTAAATCTCGGTGTGTGTCATTATTACGTTCAAATCGATATGCGTGGATGATCGTACCAAGTGCAATGGCGTCTTTGTGTGGTATGTATATCGGAAATTTGAATAGATCATTTTCTTCTGCAAACTATGCGCGTCCTTATATGAATTTTGTTGTACGAGCCCTGGCGTTACGTAATTATTACTTAAAATACTGTATAATTTTTATGATTCGTGTGAAATAAACATTTATTTTTCTCTCTGTCTTTTTATTTATATATATATATATATATATATATATAAACCATCATCATTATCAGACCCACTGGATACCCAATATGGATATCGTTAGTTATGTGTTTCAAGTCCAATTTCAGCGATACATCGTTTTCCACAATCATTACAAGTGTAAACTTCGTATACGCTGTAGTTTTCTAAAGACGTGTTGTCTCTTCTTTTCTATCGCTACATCATCATTTTAAATTTCACCCCGTTAGATCATTTTCTAGTGTAACAAGACGGCGCTGCGCTTCTTCCTCTCCCACCTGCCAAACTATATTATAATTCACTCTTCGAATATAAGGTATGTCTAACAAGCTCGTCCGATACGTGTTTTCCCCATTGTTTTGACAAGCTGTCCGTTCTGTTTTCGGGTTATTTTTGTAAAGCGACAGTTGGATGGTTGAAATGTTAGCTCGCAATACACTAAAATTTGCCTACATCAGTCAGTATATCGTTCAGTTCAGCGATCTGTCCTGTTTCTACTTCCTATACTGCTTTTCATGCTTTTTTTATACGAATAAACCTGCCAATGTGCGTAATATCTGGAACGTTTGATATTTTATTCAACGAGAAAATACTCACCTGAATCGACTATGTTCCGATATATACGCAATTTTTGTTCAGTCACTTATAAAGTTTCTACCACTGCCACGTAACGATGCTTTTATATCTCTCGTTTAAAAAACCCTATCTTATACATATGACGTCTGGATGATTCGATTCGTTTGAAAAAGTAATTTCTATACTTGCAGCAGTTAATTTCTATTACTTTTCTTCACCCGGGTGTCTTTATTAATATTTTACCCTGCGCTTCTAGGTTGAAAAGCATCTCCTATCGAATATACACCCACACATACATATAACGTGCATATATTTCGATCAATCGGAATACATATATATATATATAATTATGTTCGAAGATAAATGTAACTGAGCGTTTAAATAAATATCTAGTTAATTATTAATTACAAAATAATCGATATATTAAATTATTTCCGATATTACTTTTCTTGAAATCTATTTGATGATTCTTAATTAATCTGAAAGCGTGTTCGATAAAAGAATAACAATAATTTTCCAAGTTATGGAAATATATTGAAGGCCCGTTGTGCGTAATACCTTAAAAGTCATATTTTTCACTACAGCACGCGTCTCTAACGATTAAGTTGTTAATTTTCACGTTGTTAATTAATCGGGGAGAGCTGTTACTAACAGTATCCCGGTGTTATTACACTTGAAACTGCGAGTCTGATTAAGGTTTATAAAACCACTTTCACGCCTTCTCGCAATGTACTTTATATTTATTTATATGTGAAAGTATACATACATATATATATATATATATACATACATTATATACCCATAGAATATCTATGGGAGTGTCAGAAAGATACAATAAAAAAGCAGGTGTAAAAAAACGAGGAAATCGCAAATAGCGGTGTAAGTCGGGTCTCCCGAATGTTCTCGTATAAATTCATTCGTACGACCTTGATACATGCAAATACCGATAGTGGAACATTTACGTATCGAACGAATCTCAGTTTCGTTATTAACACTGAAACCCGTTTTGAAAGTTGATTCGGTCACGAATTTTTAACAGAAATGCCTTGTAATTTCACCGCAGGAATTATTAAAAACAGAAGGAAACTAAACGAAAAGTGTAAACTTCTTACGTTTTGCTCTGAACTTACCTGTAATTGTTTGTTGCAAGTTTTTTTTTAAATTAAAAAAAAATCAAATTGACCACACACACACATATATATATATATATATACGCATGTATACAAGAAACTACCTTTCACGCACACAGTAAATTAACTAAATGTTTAAAAAAAAATACGAAGCATTATAAAAAAAGCGCATCACTGAAAAAAAACGTTTTTTATGGATATGTTTTTAGATTATAAGCGAGGAGTTGGAAGACGTGTGTTATTGAAACGAATAGAACGTTTAACGATATATATATAGAATAACTGGATAATTTATTTTTGAAAAACTAGCGATTATTTCGAAGGAAAACGATAAATCTCCAAAGAAACTGAACTACTAAAGTTATGGAATCTCCTATATTATCTTCAGGCATCTAGAGAAATACCATCTTCTGCAGCTAATATGGGATGGCGAAATAGTAGGGAAGAGTAGATCGCATGGGAAAAAATGTTCTGGCTATCAGATATGAGGGGTGTTATATCGAACTCCAAAAAGCTATAAAATCAAAATCCATAATAGCCACGATGCATGCCAAAACTTCGGACGAAGACAGAAAAAGAGGATATTATATATATATATACATTAGTGCTTTTTACATATAGTGATTGAACATATATATAAAGAAAATATCGAAAATGTTTGTAAGTACACTGAGAATAGTCATGAAATGGACTAGTTTCATGAGTGTCCACAACAAATCAATTGGGGTAAATTTCCGTTATCACGTTTTAAAATAGGGATCAGTCACATTGAAAATATATCGGAAGTAGAAAGACCTAATATTATTACTAAAAATCGAAACAGTAGACAGTAGTATTTCGATAGTTTCCCGGTTAAAAACGAAATAGGATATCATCGGAAATCGATTGATACTAGAAAGCATCTTAAGTTTGTACAGTTGTTTGATACGAATCGTTTCCCATCCAACTATAAATTATTTTTAAGATTATTTCATCTGTTGCGAAATGAATTTTCATAATAAATTATCTTTCATAAAATTTAACAACAAACATAGAGATCTAGCCGTCAGGAAAAAAGATTGCTGCAAGTATATGTATTCAGCATTTCCTTGTATGGCTGCGAAAATTAGATAATGACGAAAGGTGAGAAGTGAAGACTGATATCATTAGAACTCTTCTGGTCGTACAGAAAAATACTAAAAATAAAATGGACAGATTAGGTAACCTACGAGAAAATATTGAGAAGAATTGATGAAAAACCGACGTTGTTAAAAATAAAAAGAAGAACCCAAATGATAGGCGACACGAAGGGCTAATCTAATAAAACGGATGAGAACAGATTACATTTCACAGATACGCGAAGATGTGAGACGGCGTCATCGTATGAAGAACTGAAACGGATGGCACGGAATCGACAGAGATGGAAATCAATGACAAACCAATGTTAAGATTGAGCACGATATGATGATGATGATGATAAAAATTTAACAGAGGGGACCTAATTTTAAAATTGCAATGTTAGTTACATGCTTATTTTTTTTTAAATTCTGATTCTATGTCAACTATCAAAATTTGTGAAAATTCGTTTAAAACGGCTATAGATGAATATAGGTATAGCGAAATTTTAAATTTAATTTCCTTAATCAACCTAGTCCATCAAAGTATGATCAAAGTTCTATATATATCCTTCAGATCAGCCGAATTGATATAAAAAAATTATTGTTATTCGGTCGAAATAACAACCAATCGATAATGTAATTCTTCAATAATCCAATTTTCCATGTAATAACTTCACAACTGTTTTCGTTTCTTCTGTCACGCTTATGCGACAATCAGTATAATGAAAAAATAAAATTACAACGAAATTAATTTATTCAATTAAACATATTGATATATACATATATATATATATATATATATATATATATATATATATATATATATATCAAGCCCATTGTAAATTATTTTTTTAATACAAAATGGGATGGCATTCAAGGCACTAATTATTTGTAACGCCGGTGCGTGCGCTATGATGTTATATATATACATACATAATATGTTTTATGTTTATTATATATATGTATATATATGTGTGTGTGTGTGTATAATATCAGGATTCACAAAACGTAATACAGTAGGGTATTACGTTTGTAAATGAAATGAGCTAGTAAAATGCGTACGCATCCGACGCTATAAGGGGTGGGGTTCCACAATTCCTAGATATATATATATATACATATATAGGTATATTTATATATTTATGTATATGTATGTAAAATAACAAATTTTAGTCTTTGGGCGTTACGCCGTTGATTAATAAAACTGAATAGGAAGACTAACGGAACATTCTGTACTTTTAAATCTAAATAATACGATATCATCGAACTCCGATCCATAAATTGAACAATAAAACATACAGAATTAAATCTTAATTAATACGCGGATATTTAATAAATAAAATTATAATTAATATATAACTTTAAAATAATAGCATTAGATCTTAGCAACGTTCTCATTCTAAAACATTCATTTTTATACGAATTTTAAATGTTCGTCGTTAAATCTGCGACTTGTTGTTTCACACAGTTCATCACTACATGTGGCCAGTTAGGTGGCGCTGTCGAGCATTTGTTGGTCTATGAGCAAAATGACTTTTGATTCTTTTTATCTTGACCTCCGCTACTACTTCCAGTTGCTAAGTAAATTTTCTTGGCCGGACTTTTTACAACCGTATTAAATAATTTTCTTGACCTCCTCGAGCAAATGTTCTATATTGGTGGCCCATTTTTATACGCCCATAGACGATAAATTAAATTACCCCAGGCAAAGTGTATCGTTCGAAATAATTCGATATATTTCGTATATAAATATTTCCGGTTTTTCTTGATTCATCTCTCAGTGTTTGCGAATGTGCATGTTCGAAAATTAGAAATTTCTCCTTTTTCCTTGAGATAAGTGTAAGATCTGTTTTAAAAAAGACAAATAGTTTCGTTTGTCATTACGAATTATTCAAATCGGTAGAGAAAAAAAGTATTACGATTAAAAAAAAATACAGATTTAAAATAAAATCTACTTTCCCGGAAATTAACGAATCTCTATAATTAGTTCAATCGTGTGCGTGTGTGTACGCGTCTTACGGAATGAGGAAATAAATATCCGAGTAATTAAGGCAGTTAAATCGATGCAGATTCGGCTACTAAGCGGCGGTGTTTTAAAAATGGTCAGGAAGAAGATGAAATGATAATTTTCGAATTTAACGATACAAAGTAGTCAATTAATCCGATCCGTTCCGGAATAATAGTAACGAGGAGATGCACCTTCATTGTACGACCGTAATGATTATTATTTAACCGAATTATTATTATTATTATTACGATTATAATTATTACTACTACTATTACACTAAACTGATATTGCGATGGATGGTTCTTTTGTTTTGGTTCTTGTTTGGTCGGTGGAAGGCGCTATAATTATTACGTAATCGATGTTTGACATAGATTGATAGGACGTGGTCGATAAGCCTAAAAGAAGAATACTATTATGTCGAATAAACTATGTGTTTCCAGTATAATAACACGTAGCGTAACGTAGTGATTGATGTAGTGGCACAGATAACGTGTGCCAAACAATTTATTCTTAAATAAACTGAACAGTAAAAGATTTATAAATATATATATATATATATATATATGTATGTATGTATTGTTGCTGTGCATCGAGATGTGAGAGATCAGTCATTGTTGTTTAATACGTACGGCTTTCCAATTACGGTAAATTACATAGTACACGTCCGACGATAGTAGGTCCATTATATCGTTATTTTAGCCACTACTAAATTCCACATCAGTGTTACATTTATCATCTTTGCGTTCCTTTAATCGCGACCAAAAAAATTCCGTCATGACGGATGTGACGTGACCAAGGAAAAAACTCCGTCGTGATGCATGTAAAATGAACGTCGGCCTATTTAAATATAAAACATAATCACGTTTAATATGCATATACATATATAATTATAGAAGAAGGAAGATAATTTCAGTAATTTGTAAAAGGAAAGATAAAATTTTTATTTCGTTTCAAAAATGTTCGGTATTTAAGATGAAAGATTCGAAAATGATTCGTAAATCGATTATTCGTGAGTGTATTCTGCGTAAGTGAGAAAAATATGATTTATTACGTAATATGACGTCATTTTGAGGAGTTTGGAAAATTTTCCATTGCCCGGGATATTAATGGTTATTATTCATTTCTTAGAAAAGTATTAATCTTCAACATATATATTCATTTGCGAAGTCAATCAAATGAACGGTCCCATTAACCTGTTTAGCGCCTGCAGAATATTAGGTTTATTTTTAGCGTTATCTTACTCAAAAACTTTTCAATTTTGATCAGCTTTTTTTTTTTTTGTTTTGTTCATGCTGAACCACTAAATAAGGTACAACCCCTAGTTATTAATATTACCGTTATTATTATTATCGTCCTTATTAATATATGTATATGAAATTGAATAAATATGGATCTGTTGTGTGAGTACATACGGTTGGATGTTAAATGGTTTTAGATTTGTGACAGACTGTGTATCGTGAGGTGAACTTATGTATCGTTTATCATCAGTTCCGTCTATTTTTTTTAAATGTATTATGTTGCGTTTTTTAAAGAAAAATAGAACTTATACTTTATAATTCGTGTGTGTTTATTGTGTAAATGTTTATTTATATATATATATTTATTTATATATATGTATGCAAGTATTCTTTATGACTAAGTACACAACAAGTTTATGTATTATTTGCAATAATAATAATAAAAATAGTGGAAACACGGTTACAAAAATTCTAGCAAAAGTTATAATACATAAGCTGTCTGGAACAAGCTGGTAAGCCGTGTCAACAATATTTTTAATGTGTCGGCACTATTGTTAGTATTTTCAGTAGCGCAGTTGGATATGTTCACCCAAAATGTTTGTATTGAATTTAACGAGGTTTAAGCAGTCTGTACGAAGTGAGTTCAATTTGATTTACGACGAAAAATATTACCGTTAAACAGTAACGATTAAAATACAATCGGAGTTCTTCCGATATAAACGTAGATAATAAACTTACATTAATAAAATCTTCGTATAATAACTAATTTCCAGTAAATTGGATTGGAAATCACACGACTGGTTAATAGCAAATCCTAATAAGAGAAGAATTATTCGAGAACCATACATCGAGCGGCCAGGTTATAACCTAGGCTAACTAACCGAAATGAAGTTATTCCACAAGCTGATTCTGCGAGATATCTAGGTATGCATCTAGATAAACGTATATCGTGGAAAGTTCCTGTCAAAATGCAGGTTAAACAAATTAAAACCAAAACGCGACAATTATACCGGTTAATAGTTAAGCAATCCGTATTTGATGATACGTCTTGCAGCAAACTATTATTGTACGAAAAAATCATTAAACCGATTTATGGAACTAATGGTGAAATTATACAGCGGCGTCGAAACATAATCTTACGCGTGCAATGGTATAGATGCAATTCGATATTGACGCCATGATGATATTCACTTGGATGTTCAGGTGGCTACCGTTGACGAAGTCATTAAGGAATTTGCTCAAAAAACATCAATGCGGGATCGGCTATGCCACCTGACGTCTTGAACGTAGATATCCGCTAGATTTAGTTCTGTAAATATATTTATTGGTTTAAGTTATCGGACTTATATCCGAAATAAAAATTAGTTTTTAAAGATTTCGAGTTTTAATTTAGTACTTAATTCGTTTATAAGATCGTACCTTCATTATATGATAAAAATAACTACGATAAAATTAATTTCGTTCAGGAAATATAAAAGTGAAATTACGTCCATAAATTAGACGACATACGAGATATTGAATAGAAATATCCTAATTTGTACCGCAGTAGGCAATTTTGATTTTATCCCCAAATAACGTGTGATGACAAAATACCAATGGTAACAATAACAATAATAATAAGAAAGGGCATTATTAGAGTAAAATATAACCGTAGGGTAATTTGGGTAATTTGGTAGCACGCTTAAACAAACGAGCCATCCGATGAGTACATTCTATTCTAATCTTCTGTCGAGTAGAAAGCATTCTCACTGCAGTAATAGAAAAGGAAGTCGATTACATACATCTTTCCGGAATAAAATTATGTCGTTCGTAAATGCACGAGTGGTTTTAATGAAACTGACGACACACACACACAAATACTATATATGTATATGTTTGAATTTATATTCATTTCAACCAACAAAGAATCCACATAATAAAGTAGTATTCCTCGAGTAATAATCGACGATATATATAAAATTACCACTATAACATTTTCATTTAATAATTACTCTTATTTTCGTTACAGTTTATGAGTAGAATTTCAGCAACTCATACATGATGGAATCATCTACCGTATCGTTTTAAATACGGACACATAAGTATATACACATTATGTGTACGAACTGAGCCCGATTATTTTATTTTACTGGACTTGGGTATATGTAAATTATAAAATATTGCAACATGCGCGTATTTTTATCTTTATTATCATCCCAGTTTAATAATCGTACGAACTTTATTATTAAAATTATAACGGTCCACGCGAAATAATTCGACAAACTGTAACGTCAATAA
Source organism: Coronaproctus castanopsis (assembly GCA_032883995.1). Lineage (NCBI taxonomy): Eukaryota > Metazoa > Arthropoda > Insecta > Hemiptera > Monophlebidae > Coronaproctus > Coronaproctus castanopsis. The sequence goes on from CM065053.1 coordinate 112,421,486, forward strand.
GAACACCGTCAACGACGTTTATATATACACCGTAGAAATTGCCAGCAGACAGTGCTGAGAATGTCATTCGAAATCAAATAGATTTTGTCACGCTCAAGACACACCTGGGAACGAATATTAGCTCTGATTATGACATTAAGATTGGACACAATGCGCCGTGGTTTCGAAAGAATTAAAAATTATCAAAAATGGAAAGTCCGACGCTTTTAAAACTAACAAATGCTTCGTTCAAACTTAAAATTTCGGAAATATTAGAAAATAAATTGAATGATCAGAAAAGAACCAACAACCCACACGGGACGGACTCCGAAATATAATCATCGAGTTCAAAAAACTTGTGGTCAACAAACGAAAATAGGTGACGAACGAGATTTTGAATCGTATGGGTAGCAAGAAGAATCGTCAAAGCTGGGTCAGATAAATACAAAAGGTTAAATAATGCTATACGGAAAATAAAGTCAAACAACGATATTGGAAAATTCAACAAGATTGAGGAGTTTCAAACTAAACACGATTTACTAAACTTGCACAAAAATATAAAAGATATACCAAAAAAATTATAACAAAATCATACACGCAGTCTATAAAAAATTTTTATTGCAAAGATTTTCGACAGTTACGTCATTATCAAGCGTACACAATAAATAATTACTAAAGATAGATAGAAGAATAGCTTAATAATGGAAAAACAGTAATTGGAGTATCAGAAAAATTAATGAAAAATGTACATCAACTAGTTATTTAACGATGACAAACCATCAGAACCACCGGATGAATATCTCGGATGTTGGATCATCTATAATTGACGATGAAATCTTTATGCTATTAAGCGTAGAAAAAAATTGTAAATGTGCTGATGGAATAGATGTTTAAAGTTTATTTCCGAGTGCAGTAAGATAGGCATAAATGTGAAAACTAGGGCGTTCAATAAAATTTACACCGCAAAAATTATTCCGAGGAATTTACTAAAATAAACATTCATCGCGATACTAAAGAAGGAAACATATTTTAAATGCGATGATTACCGCATGATCAGTTTGATGTTTTGAAGAAACATACATACAAGTATACATAAACAACACACAATTCGGATTCAAACATGGAATAAATCTTATTTGCGGTCTGTACAATCATACAACGCTGCCGCGACGTGAACAAAGACGTACATCGGTATTGATTACCATTAAGCTTACCATAAAAACTAATTGAAATGTTAAAGATGATTCCTATCTACAGAAATGACTTATCACAAGTCAACTGTACCTGGGACAAACAGCGGGAGTTATAGCTGAATATGAAAGTACCACTATTAAAAGAGGGATTCGTCAAGGATGCATACTTTCTTCGCCCTTATTGTTTAATACACGGAGTCAATTTTAAGGAAGCCTTTGATGAAAACGACGGATTAAATCAAAATAAACAGCTGTACGATTAATAATATACGGTATGCAGACGACAGTTTTATTACAGCAAATAGCCAGGACCAGTTAAATGTAGATAAACGTGCTACCTACAGCAAAGCCTTCGGACTCTCGAACAACAAACTTAAAACGATAGTGTGTTCAGAAAAACCAAGAAAAGGCTCGATATAGTTAAAGAACTAGAGCACATTTGCACTATCAAATACTACCAACATTGCGGATAACTGTACCGTAATAGAAAAGTTAAATCACGAAGTTAAAAATGCGACTAGCAACACAAAGAACCTACTAAAGGATAGATGCTTAAATTTAAGCATACGACAATGACTAGACCAGTATTACAACTAAACTACATTTTTGTAAAAGCAGCCACGTTCAATAAAGGGAAGTCAAACGATACGAAGCGACAGAAATGTAGAATGTTCAAAATTTCAAAGACTTTCAAAACATCAAACTAGAAAGTCTTGGAAATGGCGATGTTGGAAAAAAACCGGATAACAGAGAACAAAAAAAAAGACTATTTTTATCGCATTATCAGAGGATAGAAATACACGCTCCTTTACAACTTAAAATCGAGGGAAAATTAATAGGAGAAGAAATACAGAAATTCATCGAACAGAGTAGATCAAAAATATAAAAGAGTGAACCATACTTCAGTCTAGAATATTATACAATATGCAAGATAAAGGTATATAATTGTGATCACGGTATATAAATGACGACCGTTATTAAAACTGATATTTATGATAATAATGCAATCGGTAAAATTTTCGAAAAAAGAATCCGGTAAATCGTTTTAAAGTGTCGCGTAAATAAAATTACACGCGGCTTACGAGCTGAAAATTTTACTAAATTGTACGCCATGCGACATATGAACTTTTTTTAGTCTAAAAAAACTGTTTATTTTCATAATGAAGGATATTGGGTTAACACAGAATGTCTGACGTATCCGTTTTTGGGTTTGAAAATGATCCGACAATTTATTTCCAATTCGAATGTATGCTTCATTAGTGATATACAATTTTTCGATGACACTCTTACGAATTGCTCTGGAACTCCTATATGCGTCAGTATCTGCCGTACAGTGCTCCAGGTAACATTATCGAATGCTTTAACGTAATCCAAAAAACCGAGCACAGTTGGACACCCTGAATTCGTAGAATTTCCCATCTATTGTCTTATAATCAGGAGTTGGTTTTTCACAGAATTTTCCCATCCGTTATCCCCTTTCCTGCGCTAAACCCGGCTTGTTCCGGTGATATTTCTGGTATTAAGAAGGGTTCAGTCATTCTTTGATTATACAAAGTGTCACCTTATACTTGCGTGCGTAATTTAGGATACTGTGCGATAATTGGAGAATTCTTCTAAATCACCTTTATTTTATATCGGAATCTATATAGAGTAGTATCAGTCTTTGGGCCAATTGTCTAGTGTGTAGATTTTATACATTTTATCAATTTACATTTACGATTTTTCCGCCATTCCCAGAGGCTTATACTTTATAAAGGATTAATCCAATCTGTCTATAGTTACGGAGATGCTAACCCGCAACATTTTAAAAAACGTAAACAAACATCAGAGGAAATTTCTCTTGAGTATCTCATCTCTTTATCGAACTGCACCATCATCAGCAGCTTGTGTCATTAGTGGTCTACTCCCAATGGATTTTTACCTCATAGGCAGAGCGATTACTACTGAATTTCGCGTACTTGCGCATTTGAATTCGCTTACAACCAGTAAGTTGATAAATAATAACTTACATCATACACTCAACAATAACATACCGATTAATATATTTAAAAAACACATTTCTAAATTATTATTATCAGAATGGCAAAGCAGTTGGGATTCTGAAACCAGAGGAAGAAAAACACACCATTTCTTCCCAAGTATTATTGAGAGAAATGGAGATTAAAAACCCAAATATCAACTTCTATAACTCACAAATCTTGTCAGGTCATGGCAAATGTTCAGTCTACTTATACAAGTTCCACATTGTGAGTACAAACGTGCACCTGTTGTTCTAGTAACCGAATAGATTCCCTAGAACACTTTTTATTTAAATGTCCAGCCTTTGCTTCTCAGCGAGCAAAATTTAAGATCAGTAAAATGAATTCCCTCCACCTGAACAATAAACACCTACATGCCTTTCTTAAATTGGCAGAGTGTTATGTGACATAAATGTTCAATTATGAATTAAAATTTCCATCTAACCTTAGTAGGAAAAACATTTAAAAAAAAAATCAGACGAATCATTATTTTGACCAGTTGATGATTCAACTTCTGCAACATTACAAAATATTTCAAATTGTATGAAGAAATAGCATAATTATTGATATTAAACTATTTTACATGAGTATATGTATGTGTGTATGTATATATATATTATGTGAATAATAGTAATGATAGAAACAATAATAAGTCACCGGCAAATTATAATTATTAATACAGATATTTTTAATTTACTTATTAAATATTAATTTATTATTTTTTTTAGTTTTAAGTATGTTCATACGATATATTACACGGTAATGGTTGGGACTATGTTACGTCATCCTGACTGTTGCCCTTAAATATAAGTAACTAGCAAAGGACCTCCAACACAAGATTGAAATATTTCTTTATATATGTATGAACATATAAGCAATATATGTGTAGATTAACTAATACATAATTTTCATGTTATACGGTTCTTTGCACCTTTATACATACAATTTTCCTAAAACATACGATTGATATATAAATAATGTATAAAAAAAAGTATAGTGTATATATACCATTTTAGGTTGTAAACTATCGATTCTTGTCAATTTATGATAAGTTAATCTTTTAACTGTCACCTCTACCTGAGAAAGCAATATAGATGGTCTTAATCTTTTTCTCTTTATCAATATAACAGTTTCCGACTCTGCCCGCATAAGTTTTTGGCAATATCGTCTACATGTTCCCATTATCTTTCAAATTTGATGTCAGTGGTACTTCCTTTTCATCCTTCACAGATAGATAATGTGGTTTCCAGTTTTTACACAAAACTGCTACCTTCCTAAAAAGTTTCTGAGTTCGGACTTTTCCAATTTTTGTTTTATTTATCTTCTCCTTAATTTTATATACTATTTTTATCCTTTCGCAGAGCTACTTTATTTTATGGTTGATTTCCTTATTTTTTTTTGTTCCTCTGTGTTTTTCATTATCGGGCAGTAGTTCCCATGTATTATGGGTGGTTATACACGTTTTGTTTGTATATTTTTGTTGATCTGTTTTCTTCCATGCTTCCATCGTACTATCTCAGTAATCTTTCCATAATTTTATCGAAATCGAATTTAATTTCAGATATAGAACGTAAAGATACCACTATATACTTTGGCACATATCACACCGATAATGGGAGATGTGAAAGAAAAATAAAACGGCCAACATAAATTGCAAAATGTCAACAACGGCATTAGCAAGGCGTTGGAAATACCGTTGAGCGTAGAAGAAACTGAAGCTATTTTCAATCACGCTTAATATATGCGAATCACATATATTAAATAAAGTATCGCGAGCGGAACTAAAGCCGATGAAAATGATTTCTTCCAGAAAGTTATTAAGAATCTCATGGACAGGTCGGAGGACGAATGAATCAATCTTACGGGAGCTAAATATCCTGTCTAATCAAAGATTATTTTCTATGGTCCGTAAGAGAATGATAAAATTCATCGGTATAAGAACCGGTCCAACGATATAGTTATCCAGTGTAAAATACGGGGATCACGCCGAAGATGTCGATTACTAAATCTATTTATCGACTCGGCTTAATTTACATAATTAAAAATTTGATGAATGCAATATATCAGAAAGTATTTCTGTAGAGTACTTCCTTCATGATGGATATTTTTAATGTAAATATTAAATGAAATAAAAATACTTTTATGCCGTATCACACTATACACACACACACACACACACACACATATATATATATATATATATATATATATATGTATGGGAAAGAAATATGATGACTAATAACACGAATGGTATGTTAATAAACATAAATGGGGAGCAGGTCGAACAGGTGCAGTGGTACATTTATTTAGGACATGAAATAACTAGAGAGGATAAAATAATGGGAGAGATATACGAAGAAGAATGTCTCGCGCATGGACTGTATTCGGGACAGTATCCAACATATTCCAGAACAAAGATATACCGGACAGTTTGAAGTGTAAACTTTATAACCACTGTATCTTACCGATGTTAACATACGGAGCAGAAACATGTAGCTTTACAAAGAGCAAAGACGCAATGAAACGAATAGCGAAACTAAAATGAACGTGACCTGGACACGTTACACGTAGAAAATGATGACAGGTGTACCAAAAATATCCTGCAGTGGTGCTCACTGAATTCAAAAAGAAAAAAAATCAAAATAACAACACGATGATGGCAAGATCACGAAAAATGCAGGGATCAATTGGAGTCAAGTTGCATAACACAGAAATCGTTGTAAACATCTGGAATACGACTATACCTAAGCAGCAGTGGGTTAATATAGGCATAACGTGAGATATATATATATAATCATTTTATCGCTTTTCATTCGGTCTTAATGATGCCGTAACTAGTAAAACTAGGTGACTGTTTTGATTATATACACACACACACATCACATCCGAGTTATGTCGTCTGCATAAGATAAATAATGATAGGAGAAGGAAATTAAGTAAAGGGAAGGAGGTAAGAGAAGTGAAAGGAAAGAATAGAAATATACAGAAAGTTGCGCGTGAATTGATAATGCAGGAGCAGGAGCACAAAACCATGCAACCACATATGTTTATATCCAGTGGCAACCGAAGGAAGACGACTAGAAACATAATGCGCCTTATGTTGAGAAATAAGGAGAGGGAATCAAAAGAAAAGGGGATAAGAAGAAAGAAGGAAGGAAGGCAGGAAAGAAAAGGAAAATGAAATATCACTATTTTAGGGTGGCACCTTAGCCTTTGGATCAATATCCTATCCGCAAGGCAGCGGTTTGTTACTGAGGAAGTAACGGTGTAGGATTTTTACGGCGATCCAAACTCGCCGCGAGGGAGACAGTCATAGGATTTATGCAGATTTTTAGTAGATAGTTCCTCAAGCTGTCCATCTGCATCCTCGTGTCTCCTTACCCCGTCACTACTGGAATTACCTACCTGAAGCTTTCCACCAGTAGCCGCTGTTGGTCTGCGACTGCTTATTCGACTAACGTCTTATTCGCAGCTAACCTACATTCTGTAGGCCGTTCCACTATCCGCCACCTGTGGACGCACCCAGTTCCGGTTGCAGCTCCGGATCCTTGAGAGCACCTGTACAAGTACACGTGCCCCCAAGGGGGGAAATATATATAGTGTCAAGAGTGACATGCTATAAAAGTAACTTTATTTAATTTTAGTATAATATGATCTAATTTCTCAGGCAGGGTCGTCGTGTTGAAAATCGAAAAGATAGTGCGTGTTATACGTTTCCGTACTTTTAATAAAGTAATATTTAAAAAAAAAAATGCGAAATACAAAATTAAAATCGTGCGCGATTTTCGACAGAAAGAATTTAGATAATGACGTCGTTAACCCGTTCAGTTATAGATTATAAAATTGTGACACAAAATTATAAATTTTATATGTGTGTTTAATAAAATCTGCTTCTTCAGTGAACTGTAGGTAATTTTTAATGTACTTATATAAATATTTTTAAATGTGAGACATTTCAGGTCTATCGGGAAATAAATAATTTTGTTATCATTAAAATTTTATGGACAATGTACAATATAGTGGACATTGTGACTGAAATAGTTAGTATCGAACTTGATAAAAACTGATATAAAATGTTGTTTTTCGTAAATCTAAAAAAAAAAAGATGGTCTCCTCACATTTCTAAGATTAAACAGAGCTACATACACACATCTACACAGACCGATGTTTTATTTTATCTAACGGTCGTAAAATGTAAAGAATCGAGGTATGTAGCGAACGGTTTATTTTATCTAAAGAAATCGAACAGAAGATTATCGCCTAATTGTAATCTAAAAACATTTTTTTATGGAAATACTTAGATTACCAAAAGGTCTGTATTTCAAATAAATACTAAAGGCGATCATTTTTAATAACGAACACTGGACAAGTTGAAAATAATAATTTTGACGAATTTAATAGTTTCAGTCAGGATGTTCGCTACACAGTATATGAAATTTTAATGCAAACGAAATTTGTTATTTTCCGGTTAAGATAAAATGTCTCAATTTAAAAAATATTTATATAAATACGTCGAAAATTATCTACACAGTTCGCCGAAAAAGCAGTGCTGTATAATAAACACATGTATAAAATGTATAATTTTGTGACAAAATTTTATAATCTATGACTGAAAGGGTAAATAACCATAATGACGAATTGTAAACAAACGTCACATCACTTTCCAGCATCGAAGATATATTCTATTATATAACACTGATATATATATATATATAATATATAATGTATATATATATAATATATATAATGTATATACCTATTATATATAATGTATCATTATCATGTATGTATAATATATAAAATGCGAGCGCACAATATGTGTTCGAACGAGTAAGGTCCGTGTATAATGAATTAATGAATATTACGCAAACGAGCCTAGATGACCGTTGTTGAGAAATAAGAGAAAGCAGAATTATTGTCGTCTATTATAGAACGAAATATAGTCGATAGAGAGCGCTACGGTTCGTTTAGTCTCCGGCGAGTGGTCACTGAAATTTATTAAACGAGATTAGTGAAAATTTTTTGGATATTATTCGACCTGAAACGATCGTTTTTTTTCTCATCATCATCATCATTATTATTATAACTATTATTTAATTGATAACCGTGTATACGACATGATGAAGTGTATCGTTGTCATGTTAAGTTTGCCAGCGTTAAGAAAAAATCAACAACACAGGGATGCATGGGGTGTTAGTTTTATAATAAGAAAGATATGAAAAATTACAGACCAATTAGTCTGCTATCAACAGTTTACAAATTATTTACAAGAATGTTAATAAAACAGGCTGGAAAGAAGACTAGATGAACAGCAACCAGTGGAACAAGCCGGTTTTCGAAGGAAGTATAGTACATTAGATTATGTACAGACACTCACTCTTCTAATTCAAAGGTGTAAAGATTACAACCTTTTTGTATATTTGCGATTTGTATACTTCGAAAAAACGTTCGATCGGTGTGTGTGTGTACGCAGTAAATATTCGAAGCGCTTGAAACTAATGATATAGATAAAATGTACATTGATCTTTTAACTAATATATATAACTCTGCAACAGCCAGTGTGAACATGTATGAAACAACACCGACTTTTCCAATGTTAAAAGGCGTAAGACAAGGAGGTACCTATTTCTTCCAATATTATTTACAGCGCTATTAGAATATGCTCTTTGAACTGGAGTTCAAAAGGTGTAAACATCAACGGAAAATACCTACACCATTTACGTTTTCTGGATGATTTAATAGTCATAGCTTAAAATACTGATGTGTTCCAAGACATATAATCCGATTTGCACCGTGATGTTGTACGGAGCGACATTGCATTCTTCGCGATAAGAGTATACGATGATGAAAAATTTTTGCCACGAGCCAGTTAACAATCGAGCGTTCTACCGCCGTACTCCAGTTTCGAAATATTTATTTATTTTAATTACATAACGTATTAATGCTCATTTTAACTAAATCGAATATAAAAGAATCAAAAAAAGAACCAAGGAGCTGATTTGTTTTAACTCATACATGCGTCATTATTAATTGAAACAAACCTTTTTTTTTCTCTACGTTGTACCGACAATTATATGCCACAACCTACGGTGATGAATAGAAGTAGGAAAGATAAAGAAGAGGCAAGGAAGGAAGGAGAAAGGAATAAATATATGCGACTAACATCTCCACTGTGATAAGTTAGATCGAGGATGAGATTAAAAAAAAGTACAACGAGTCTATTGCATTTAAATTATATTAAATTAAGTTAACCGAATTAATTAATTATTACGTAACACTCGGAATAATTTTCGATCGTCATAAATAAATTATTTTATATATGTATATATATATTTCGACTTGCAAATACATGTGCGAGCGTTATGTCAGGTAAATTCGTATTAGTAACGTGATTCCGCAACAGGACCAATGATAACGGTAATATTATCGATATGTAGGAGTTCAAGGTTAATACAGAGATGGCGGGTATTCTCTTTTGATATATTAAGAATTCGGATACATTTATATGGAAGAATTATACAATTACGAAATTAGAAGTGTCAGCCGGTTTAAAACTATCCACCTACTAGTATTCTATTCTTGCCAGTAGGCGATGATTTAATCTAAACGCCAAATCGTTCATTTCGTGTAGGACGACTCAAACTTTGTCAATGTATACGCTTTATAAATATATATATATATATATATATATATATATATATATATATATATATATATATATATATATACTATATATCTATATCTTGCGAAACAAAACTTGTAATACGTTCATTACAAGGTTTGTAGAATAAATTACCTCTTGACGAACTGACCGATCCAATCTTTAGTGGAACAACATTGTTTTTCTATGAAAGGTTTCAGGCTAGGCTTTAAAAAGTCCATAACCAAAACGCAGTTAGACACGTGCTTACTATGCACTTATAATTAGTACGACCAGAGATTTCAATTAATTTATATAATAATTGTGTTTATTTAATAATAATAATAATTTGTGCTAGGTGCACCCAACTAATCTAATATATCGTTCGGGATGTTTTCAAAGTTCATATTTTCTGGTCGTTATCGAGCAAGGCGTAGTATTGATACATGTCTCTGGATTTAGGCGTATCTATAATCTTGTTCATATATTGCACTTCGCGTTGAGTGTGAATATATTTATTTGCTTCGTACCAAGGAAATTTTTACATTACGCCATGCTGACAGTGTGTATCAATTGTACTTAGAAAATCGTATCATTCCACAGGCTAACTGACGGTACCTATGCATTTGGATTCACGATTGACTTGGAAATTTCATTTAAAAGAAGGCCCAACAGATCAAGAATAAAACACGTCAATATTAGACAATCGGAGTTGGATATTTTCTGCAAACTTCTGGTATACAAGCAAATTATGAATGTGTATGTATTAGTAGCGAAGCGTAATAAATTTTAGTGGGTACAGAGAATTTTAAAACATACATAAGTTACTTATAAAAAGTAAACAATAAAATTATGTTTGTTGCTTTTACAAACCATAAGTTAGCATAAAGAGACCTTATAACACCTTAATATTTACAAATTTCAAATTCCTTCCCGAATTCGTTTATAAATAAATTAAATGTAGGAACCTGAATATAAAAACAGAAAGATTAATGTTAACACTACCGGACGAACACAAATTATATTATAGAACTCGTAACGAGATAAACGATTAACGAAACTGGAATAAACACAGAACAGAAATCTGCGTACCATAGACGAAAAGATCCGTGTGAGGAAGTTGGCGCTATACTACATTGCATTGATTTCAAAGTGTGTGGATTAGGATGAATACAACAAAAAATAAAAATGACACACCGCACCTGACTACTACTACAGATGTAAACTACATATCAACAGAACGAAGTTTGTTAGCGTGGAAATACTACTAGAGGCAGACTTCTTCCTACTCGGTGGTTTGAAAACTAGATGCAAACACAAATTCCGAAATGGGTTTCCTATGTGCTTTTATTACTGTGAATGAATAAAACAAAAAAATATATTTCGGGAATTCTGGACCTATTTTTATATATTATATACCAAATAATATACCGGCATAGTCCTGAGCAGCTCCTCGCGTTGACTGTAAAACACTACACGTTGAAAAAGTATTACTTTGTTGCTTTCGCAATAAAATAAAATGTAATTTTTACTACTCTAAAGGTTGGAAAAATAAAATATTAATTTAACAAATGCGAAACAAAATTTTTAATTTTTGAATAAAAAATTTTTCCGAATAATTTCGATACACTCTGTATACCGTGTGTACCCTGACGCTTCATAACAGCTACCACATAAACTGGAGGAGGGGACAAAATTATAATGTAAATCTTCTTAAATTAACAAATATTGTAATATTAAATATTTTTCAAAAATACACTAACCAAAGTATTTCTACAAATAAATAAATAATAATAATAAATTTAATAACAAAATACTCGTATCAGTCCCCTTTTGTAGACTTCAGACTTAATACTAAATAATATGAATGTACCATGGCGTGAAGTGTACCGGAGAAATGAATGTTAAGTTAATCGCTATGTATAAATAAGTTGTTTTTATTGTCCTTATTATGATAAATTAATTATCATCCTGGTGATTTTTATAACATACGAATTATTTACACAAATAGGATATTTTTTTACACCATTGAAAATCTTGGTCCTTAGTGAGATTCGAACTCATGTCATGCTTGCAGAACGCTGAGAACCTATTTCGCTCGCTCGCTCTCTATCTCTCTCTCTTTATATATATATATATACATGAACGTTAGTATATAATTTATTTTAGCAGTGTCCATATATATATGTGATAGTTAAACAAAAATAGATACCAAATTTTCTTTTCTTTAGAAGTCGATAATTAGTTAACCGTTATTAAGGATACTTTGTAAAACTGATTCTGATGTTTGTGTTTAATTTTTAGGCCATGAAAAAGAAATTAGGACACCGAAAGAAATGGTTGCTAGCTACAATTTTGCTAACATTAGCGACGTACGGTGCAGAAGCGGATGTAGAAATATGGAGTAAGCCTGATAAGATCGAGTCTAACCCAAATGAATGGATCCCAGTTATCGGAAAATGTCTGACGTGTAAACCGGTATCGGATTTGGAAGCGCAAGCTACTAACGAACAAATTAGTAAAGTATTAAGTCCTCCAGTACCAAATCCGTTTAATTTACAACTTCAACAGCAACAAACTTCTCCTTTCCAATTTCATCTTCATAAACAGCCGCGTTTGTTAACGTATAATAATATCAATAATAATAATAACCACGCCGCTAATCGTCAATCGCAACAACAACAATCGCCACTGCAATACAATTCGCCTTTCGCCGCGGATAAACTTCAGTATTATCCGTTTACACCTCCGAAGTACTATCCGCAAGATCTCAACATACAACCGCAAACGTTTTATCATATCGATTCGAATCAATTAGCTTATCAAAATCAAGCACCCGCTCCGAATCAATTAGCTTATCAAAATCAACAGTCAGCTAGTTCGAAAATTAATAACGGTATTTCGAACGATTACAAGCTACCTCAATCTTTCAATATACCGCAACAGATATTCTTGCCGCAATCCTTTCAAATAGGCGGATCGTATTTCTTGCAACCGCAGCAATCGAAATTTTCATCGCAAGTCCCGCCTAAATTCGAAAGTACCGGTTTTCCGACGATTAAAAGTACCGCTCAAACTAAGATCAAATTTCCGGATAATAACGAGTTAATTCCCAAGAAGCTAACGCAGGAAAAACCACAGTTAAACTTTCCAAATATTCCGGAAATCCAGTTAATATCGAAAAAACCGAATATTCCAAATACCGACCTATATAATAAAAAACCGTATCAAAACGTGTTGCACAATACTCCGCAGGCCGATATTCAACTTTTGTATGTTCCGGTGGAAGCTTTGCAAAGAGGAAGAAATACGAAAATTCCGAGTCAATCGTTATCGTCATTAACGCAGCAATATTTCAGCAGCGGTACTAACGTCGCTTCTAGTCCTATTCCGACTACCGTTATAAGCACCAGCACAGTCGCTACAACGCCGCGACCGTATACAGAAAATATTCCATCGTTTCCGAATACATTTCTACAGACCGATCCGTCGCGTCTACCACCTTATCGACAAGAACAATTATCGCTGCAACAGTTGAATCTTCCGTATCGCGATAACGAATACTTTTTCCCGGAGAATAGATTTCTAGTTAGACCGCCGGCTCAAGACGTTTTATATTCCGTTCCATTCGCTGTACCAGCTCCATTCGCTCAGGCGACCACTGAAAAAATCGCGTTCAATAGTCAAACGTTTCCACAATTTAACGGCTTCAACCATGAATTATCGTCTCCAAATTACGACGCGTCGCTTCGTACAACTATAGGACAACAATATACTTACCCCAGCACGACCACTGAAAAGTTTACCTCTAATTATAATCAGTTGTCCGATAAAAACCTATTTCGAACTAGTCCGCAACAATTTACTAATACGGCTACATCAACGGCGACGTCTTCTCCTTTTATTACTACTACTACGAAGCAGACCGTTATAGAAGAAGAGAGCTCGAAGAATAAAGCGAATTTTAAGCCGTCCCAATACGATATTCAGTATTCGTTCGACGTACAACCGCTCCAAACTCCGACTTTCGGGAAATATTATCAAACCAGTAGTAGTAGTAGTACTAGTAGCGCACCGATATCTTTAGAAGCGCAATCAACGACGCAACCGAAATATCGACCTCCGCCGCAATTATCGACGCAAAACCTTCAGAAGTTTTACACATACTCTACCGCAGCGGATAAAACACCGATTGCAACGACAACTCAAACGGCGCCGACAACGTCTCGACAATATTATGCTCAAGAAACGACTGCAACAGCTTACGAAGATCCTAATTATCCGACACCCCATCAACCACCGCTTTCCGTTTATATGGAAAAATATCGTCCTAATTCCAAAATTAACGATATACTAAATTTATTAAAAGATTCCAAAACTATTCCGGTTGTAGATACGATAGAAAGCGATGCAGCGCCGCAAGTTTTCGTAGGTCCGTCCGAATTACAACCACCTAGAGGATACGCTAAATTTGATTTGCCGTATCTATCTTCGCTCGATTCGAACCGAATCGAACGTATGATCGATCATTTACCTTTCTTCGTCGCTCCGTTAAATTTCAAACCACCTCCGGGATATTCTAAAATCCCGTTCCCCGCTCCTCATATAGGATCGGTAGTTGTATCCAACTCTACGACGTTTAGAGAATTAACTACAGGTCCCGCTGGCTGGGACGAATCTCAAGATGCGACCACTATTACAGGGTATACACCGTCTTTCTCGGACTTATCTACTATTTCCACCGGCGCGTCGTCCTATACACCGTTACCGGAATACTTTGTTCACACCGTCGTTCATACTACTACAACACCAGCAACAGACGATATCAGCACAACAACGACGCGTTCAATTAATAATAACGAATATAGAAGCACGACGGAATATTTCAATAAAAAGTATAATAACATCTATCAGAGACAACGTAAACCAATTAACAAAGGATCCGTTTCATCTTCCGAACAACCTGTAACAACGAAACAACCGGATTTTCAATATCATCAGAATGGACACAGATTTAGTTACGATTATTACGCGAACAATAACAACAATAACGACGGTAGTTCATCTTCTCCTACGCTACTAGCGACATCTACGGTCGAACAGGAAGGTTTAACTAATAACGGTATCGATTCGAATAGCAATTATTTATTCGATTCGGATAGGAACGCACAATTTCAATTTCCGGCATCTTATAGTTCATCTTTGGTCAAATTTGACGTAAACGACGGAGTTGTTAATATTACGAATAATCAGTTCGGTAAACAGGAACAATCGCCGACCGTTAATTATAACGCTAATAACTCGACCGTTTCTTCTTCGACTAATAACGCGGACGAAAGTAATTCCGCAAATATTTTACCTTTCTATAGTACCGAATCATCGCCTTTATCCGTTCCGGCTAACAACGATAAAGAATATCCGATTTATAATCGTTACAAAAATTCCAATACGTTCAATTCGCAATTTTACTACAACGCTGCACCGATAACGGATCAAGCTGATCGGAAATTTAATTACAACACCGTCGCGACAAACCCGACAGAGATAGATCCGACTGCTCAGCAGCAAACGATTAACTTTCAAAACGTCAAATCGTTAACCCAATTCAAACCGTCCTCCGACGGCGGCGACATATCTAACGAATCTTACGACCGAGATAATCAATCGTGGAATATTCCTAATCCTCGATTCTATCCGACTAGGCAATCTCAATCATCGTTAACAGATAATACATACGCCTCTCCTACTATTAACGGCAATCGGTACGACGAAGTACGCGATAATTCTTCCACATTTAACGATGTACTATCATTTTCGGTTAGTGAAATCGATTTATCTTCATCCACGTCTTCCGCTTCGTCTTCTACAACTGAATATTATTATCCGTCTTACGATCGTACATCGGAAGAATCCGTTTCTGAAATTAGTTACGCGCCGACGAAATCTAAACAACGTAATCGATATAATAAATTTACTACCGCTAGTATCGCGTCTGTTCCTACTAACGGTTCAACTATACGCGCAACCGATGAGGATTCTCAAGAACATCGTTATCCGCAAAAAAATAGCGAATCGGAAGTTTCGCATAAACATCATTACGATCGAGGTGGTATTGGCCAACAAAGCGACGAACATTTTTCTACTTCCACCGCTTTCATCGATACCAATAAGTACAAAAGACGAAGACCTACACGACCAACTACGTCTACCATCGACGCGCTTACTTCTACATCTACAGAAACTTCGTACAGCCGTGTGCATAGATTGAGAAGTAAACAAACACCGACGAGTGCAACGTCTGTTCCAACAGCCGCTGGCGCCGTTAGCGAAAGTATTAGATCTCGAATTCGAAGACCATCTACCGTAGCTACGACTACCGATGGTAGACGACTAATAAATAACGAACAACAAGATAATAACGCTAGCGAATATTACGACAGTAATTTCGCGCAAACGGCTCCCGGTTCGAACGAGATTGCGTCTAGTTCAAACGAAAACTATATCGTCACTCCGGTATATAGCGATAGTACCACCGCGCAAGACGCGTCATCTTATCAGAATGAACCGGCTGCGAAACATCGTTATTATAATCGCAAAGAAGACGTTACTAGCGGATCTTTTACATCATCCTCCAGAGTCGGTCATCGACATAGCGACGATACGTATTATGTTAAACAACAGCAAATCAATTCGGTAGACCCTCGTATAGGTAATCATAAACCATCGGAATCGTCGTCAGAAGTAACAGACGAACGAACGTATCCGATAAAAGAAACGGACGTGAAGGATGAAAACGGTAAAGTAGATGATAACATCGATGAAAATTTCGGCGGACGTTTTACGTCATCGACCGAAGACGTTGAAATTAACAACAAAAACGATAGCGACATTTTGCAGCAAAAAAAGTACAAGCCTCAAGATGAGAAAAAGGTAAATTTACGTAATTATTATTACTACTATATATATATATATATATATATATATATATATATAATATATAAATAATAAGTGAATATTCCGACACACACACACATATAAAAAGCACCTAGTTGTCTAAATGATTTTGTTGTTATATAATTTCCTTAAACATATAATTAACGTTTACTTTCATTTTCGTTACGCGAATTTTATTTGCACTTTTCCACAGTAGCTTTTAGAGACCGGCGAAAAACTCAATGGGTTAAGATTATTAAATAATCACTCTTCATTTATTTCGATCGAAAAACAAATTAAATAAGGTCAACACGTTAATTACACACTCGACAGAAATAATTTATTTGAAATATATACTTACGAAATATAATTTGAAAAACTGTACGGAAGTAAATAATATTGTGAAAGTTTGAAACAGATTAAAGAAACGTAAATAAAAATAATTTTCGTTTCTACAACTCTTATACATCGGGGTTCAGATAAATATCGGTACAGAAACCTTATAAACATTTTAAAATTCGTCCACGAGTTCTTCTTTAATAACGTTACATTTTCAACTATACCTTAAATTACTGCGTCCACCATGTAAATGATGAATCATGTTGTCCTTTCTGCATTTTAAGAATTTACATCCGTCTTAGTAGCGACATTACTAGAGAACTTGTCCACGTTCATAGAAATATGAGTTACTTCGCACCTACACTATCACGTTGAGTAAGCTCTAAAGGAATCCCCATTATAATAATAGACTATAAATTATGTATATATGTTCGCATGTTCTGTTCAGGAACAATTAATATGTAATATCGCATTTTATATTATGTCTCCATTAAATAAGGCAAATTCACGCTCATCGTTCTTTTCTCTTTTTAAATTGACTTGGCTGTTATTTTACTCTGTTTGATTTTCACGATCTCATTAGCAGTAACATCGTAACTATGCAATCGTATACATATATATATGTAAACTTTTTATAATCATCGCGGCGTCTACGACAATTTAATTCAATTTATTTCAATATTGCGCTTCTATATTTAAAAATTCGTATATAATAATAAATAACGATGATGATAATAATGCTATTTAATCTCATCTATATGGAACGATAAACGCTCATTAATCACCGTTCGTCTTAAGCAAATTTTTAAATGGACTTAAGAAATATCAAATCGACGTCTTTAAATAACGAGAATGTCGATTAGTAGATAATTTTGAATTTATATAAAAAATTATTTCTACCCTGTTTCTGCATAGGTGGTTTCATCGCGTCGAAGAGGAACCTGGGTTAGAAGAGTACGCGTTAAAAAACCGCAAGATGTTTTCGAAACGGCCGAATCTCAAAATTTAGCCAGCGTTTCCGAAAATTCGATTAAATTCGATCATCATTCGAAATCGACGAAAATCGCATCGAAAGACGATATTTCGACTAAATCGCAATCGTCGACGATTATCGACGATATCAAAACAACGACCGGTATCGGTTCTAAAGAAGACGACGTATTAGGAATTAAAGAAGACAAAAATCAGCAACAAAAACAGGATAAAGACGATTACGTTAGTTTGCATAGAGATTTTACAGACGTATTGACGGAACTGCTATCCGGCGATAACAATCACGATGATACTTCTACTAATACGAATAATAATAATAATAATAACAGTATCTCTAATAATAATAATAATAATAATAGTAATCATAAACAATCGGATAACTCTTTCTCCGAAGCAGCAGCAGGCGTTAATAGCGATGAAGACGATAACGAAATTACAGTTACCACCTTAAACGATAAACAGCAACGAGAAGAAGAAGAAGAAGAATATAGTGGAACGACCACGATAACCACAACAACGAAACAACCGTTACGAAGTAGCGAAAAAATCAATCGATTCGCCGTTATCGATCCGACGATAGTGTCCGAACAGCCGATGACAACGACATCCGAAGCGGTTAACGTTATCGACGGTGACGACAATGACGTCGTTGAGACTACAACCGTAGATGGTAGCGTTACGTTAGCGTCTACTAAAAGAAAGGTCATCGGTACGTCTACGACTACCGAAATATCGCTAGAAACCGAGATATGCTATAGAGGGAAATGCGTGAAAAGTAAAAAGACCAAAGCCAGCGATCTGTTGCCCGTCGAGTGAAAATTATAATTATAGAAGATCGTCGAATAATTTCACAGATAAAAAAAAACCCACATAAAACCAAAAAAAGTATATAATAAATAAACCTTCTTCAAAGTATATAAAATATAATAATTTTATATATATATATATATATATATATATATATATATATATATATATAACTGAATAGATGTCCCCGGAGAATTACTTCAGTGTAGGCGAAAATAATTGAAATTTTTCTCCGCGGATAAATTTATTATAAACAATTTATCGCGTCATTTTAACGATAATTACACTTGCGGCAATTTATAGTTTACGTTATTATTTTAATATTAATTTTAAACAATATTTTAACGACTGATTTACTAGATTGTAATTTTTTCATTTATATTAGTATTTTTTTTTTCTTTATAAATTAATGTATCATATAAGCGAGTAATAATACTACGTGCTCTTTTAAAGATTTTAATTATTCCCGATATATTTAGGGTATAAACTGTCTATAACACTATATGTGGTATGTATACATACATATACATAATATATAAACAGACGGATGGAACGTATAATCGACAAAATTAATATAATTTATATATATATATATATATATATATATGTATACAGTGATGTCTATAAACAGTATTTGCTAGAAAATTATTTTTTAATAGCACGTAAATGTGTATTTATTTATTAAATATAGAAAAATAATTAAAACGTATCCTTCATTTACAACGAACAAACGATTCATTTATTAATTTACGCGTTAAATTCTAGAATTTCGATCGACAAAAATTTATTACATATTCATTTATTCGTCAATGCACTCGGAATTACGCACACACACACACACGGAGACAACGGACCAACACAGAAAGGATAACTATATGTTTTTACTCAGTGCAATGCTGGTGTACAGGGCATTTATCATTCTAGTTGCTCGATTTTATAAACAACGCTAACGAAATTCTATTTTACAATTTCGACAATGCTAAACACTTGTAGACTAATCGATTCGTCTACGCGGAAGGAATACAAAAAAATATATTACAAAAATTAACTCGATATTAATGTGAAATGATCGCTCAACTTTAGAATGGAAAGTAGAATGTAATTGTCACAAATGGCAATATTACATACCATTATTTCAAAAATGTAGCAGCAATAACGTTACTAGTATAAATCGCTAATTTTTAACCCGTAACTACAGACGTGCAAAATCAGTAACGTTATAACAGACGTGTGGTCATAATGACCCCTCCAGTATTAACCGCGTTGCTCTTTGAAAAAAAAAATTTTTTTGATGTAAGGTTATTAACATATTTATACCAACTTTTTAAAATAAATCACATTAAAAATTATAGTTTTCTCTTTATTTAAAATAGTTTTTGTGACATATTAATATATCATATGATTTTTACTTTTTTTTTTTATAGACCTATATATTTTGGTGTCTAGACGTAAAAATTATTATAAATAAGAAAATCTGGTGCTGTAACATCTTAAAATAGACTAAAGTGAATGCTTAGAACCTAAAATAAACACAAAATATATGATCATTGAAAAATGTGCATAGGGTATATAATCAGAGATTTTTATACTTCGCAATCTTTACAAATACGTTTTGTACACTCCATACAAATTGGAATTTTGCAAATAACACAGCAGTGAGATGTTTTTCTTCTTTTAAATTCCATTAAATCTATATCACGAGTATCACTTTTATTTATATTTTTATATTTCGATCTCATTTTTGCTAAACGTTTATTAGACCACTGAAGAATGGGTGTAATGACTTTGTCATCAAACAGAAGGTTCCATATTTCTTCGGGATCTGCTTTTGGTCCACTAATTTTTTTCAATCCGGGACACTTTATTACAATATTCTGTTGTAAAGTTCTTGTATTTTTTGCATATGGGGCATTTTAGACCACTAAAAACGATTTTTCCCATAAAAATAGTTTCCTTTATCAGAGAGAGCAGGTTCTTCAACACTGCATTTTACCTCCTGTTCTTCCATACTTTCATCGAATTCTATTTCTGACTCGCTGTTGTGCTCACTTGCAATATATTCGTCATCCAAATCTAAATCGCTAACTTCTGAATCCGACTCTTCTATCCACTTTCTCACTGATTCTTCATAATCATCATCACCATATCTTACCATTTTTGAAGGACCAGGTTGGTTACTTGAACTTATTGTAAGCTCTAAAAAATAACAAATTTCATTTAGACAATGTTTCTCTTTAACCGCACAGAAAATTTGAAGCTTGGTTATAAAACTAAAATTTGTGTTTGTACAAATAAATTTAAAATAATAACGTGAATACAGACCTGGGGTATTTTTGACTCCGAAAAAATTTTAAATTCAAATGGTAACACTATTAACGCCCGAAACAACATAACCTTCCACATGCACACTTATAACTAAGCAATAGAAAGGTACTGAGACTCTTAGCCGTGTATGTGGTAGGCGTAGCTAGAAATAAATAATTTAATATGGCCGGTGGTCGGAATGACTCCACGTCTGTGGTTACGGGTTAAATATATAATAACATCTTCTAATTACACTTAACTAATAATAGTAAACAATTTGGAGTTTGATGTGTAGATCGTTCTTTGTTATTGTTAATAATTTATTTTCAATTTAATATGACGTAACTGCTGAAAAACTAGGTTTTTGTGATTTGACAATTATCTATTTCTACTTGCTGTTCTACATAAAATAAATCGCTACATTCATTCTTAAGAACATCGATCGTTGCGCAAGAAATGCGTTTTTGTTGTACATAATTAATTCATAAATTATTAGACGCATAAACCAGTTGATAACGAATCGGTTATTACGAAAACTAGTGCCTCAGTCCTTCTCATTAATAAACTGAATACGGTGTCCGCCTTTCTCTTTTTTATTGGATTCCCAGTTCATCGTTTATTCGTAGCTAAAAAAACCCGATTAAGTTAAAGCAAAAAATCATTAAATACCGTCGACTCATCCCAGCATCTAAACTACAGATACAGAAAATTGCATGTCGAAAATTTATGCGCCATAAAAAAAAAAGTTAAAATGCAATAGTCAATGTCATTTTTTTCTTAATTCTAAATAAAATTGTCAATTAAGATCGTACACTCGTACATACGCAACCAAAATCGTCAGAAACTATATGTACACATGAAAATAAAACCGTAGCCCTTGATTTACAAGAGACAATCAATATTAAAAAAAAAAACAAAAAAACTTGTAATCCATTTATAATGATCGTATTTCTGAACATCATAATTTCTCAATTTATTAAGATTGGTGGAACAGCTAATTTTAAATGTCAGAATTCTCTGGATAGCGCTCTTTTTTTCAGGTTACTCTTGTTGCTTGTACATAATGTTGTATTTGATATATTTCATTCTTGGTCTTCCTCTTGATCTTGTCTTCAATTATTTATATTAAATGTTCATTGTGTCTGAAAATACGACTTATCCATTTGTATCTCTTTTCTTTTAATTTTCCTAATAAGCTTCTATTTTCATAGATTAATCCAATTACTTCTTCGTTACTAATTTTCTCTATACATGCTATTCGTTCCAAACGCGGCTTTGCGTCACCTATCGTCTAAGCTTCCGAACCATAAAGTAAACCAAACGAATGTGTTGAACAGTATGTATACGTAAATACTCGTGTTCGTGCGTTCTTTTATTTTCTATTCGAACGTTCTTTTATTTACTATTAGAAGTTTCTTATCTTACGCGTGTGAAGAAACGTATTGATTTCATATGCTGTTCTCCATTACGACATGAATGGCGGAGCACCGGCGTATAGCAAAGTAGCTGAATCTATAACATTCCCGGATCGTAAACAAGCTATTATACTCGATGTAGTAGATAACATTTCGCTCAATAATTACGTAGAAGCCGTCAGCAATGAGGTTGGTTCGCATAATATTTTATTTTCCTCTCGTATTTTGAATAATAATGTATGTATCTATCTAGTATAAATGTAGCTAATCAATTCATATTATCTCATCCGTCACTACTTATAAAAAATGTAGAGATAAAGACGCGAAAATTACAAAACCCAACCAAGCGTATACAGTCTTAATGTTTCACCACATATTCCGAACTATATTCTCGAACAAGCTCTTACTAACATAAACCTAAAATTAGCACCTTATCGAAAAAAAATATAAACATATCCTTAGTTTTCGTCGCCAAGTCTTTGTAATACCCGATAAGCTTAGCGGATTAAATAATTATCACATATGAAGAAGAACAATTTCGCATATTTATTACAACTGAAGAAAAGTGGTGTTGCAAAACACACCTTCACAATGAAACTACTTATCCAAAAATAGAACAGGCTAAAAGTAAAATTCAGGAAAGTTACCAGTTTAGAAATTCGGATACTATCCCACCTAATGAAAAAGTAAATAAGATGGTAACAGAGGAACAAATGTAGTAAATAAAATTAAACAGAATAAATCACATGTTACAACAAACAATACAAAAGCACTTGCATTAGAAGAAAATAGCGATCAAAGGCAAACATCAAGTAAACGTCCACATCCGACAACACCAGATACAGAAATTAAAACAGACCGCATCTTCGCTGATACGCAAAATAAAAATATCGTACAAACTAAAAATGAAGCTCGCTCATCAACAATCAATCAATCTGGAACAAGTAAAGGAAATGAATTATATGTGAAAAGGAAAAAAAATTAAACTTTCAACAAAGGATATGTTAGTACCATTAGCTGAAAACATAACCGGAAAAAAAAAATGTTACCCATTATCCTTTACTAACCTTACGATCTTTTTGACACCACACAAAAACATTATCGCCTCTTTACCATCAGATACAAGAGTTCGGAATGGACCTGAAACGTTCCTAAAAACAAGCTATAAGAAATTTAATAAAGAATTAAGATATGAATACCTTGAAGTGATAAAAACAGAAATTAATAACTCTAATAAGAGAGACACCCTAAAACTGCAAAATCAATGATTTTAATCATTACCTGTCACCCCTTATTGGACAATGTCAAAAGCCCGATAAAATAGCTTCAGCAGACTGGTGGAACAAGGAATTACAAAGGCTCAAAGAAAAAATAAACAATATCAGACGTCTAAAGTCCAAAATAAAAATCCAACTAAACTTTTCTACATTAATTCAGTCCTAAATGTTCTCAATCGAAACTATAAAAAACTTATAATTAAAATAAAATATGACTATTGGAAGGACATGATTTATCGTTCCACCGCGTGGGGGAAACCATATAAAATTATTTTTGGTAAAAACCGAACTACTCCTATAGGCGAGATTAAATTAAACAACTCATCTCTACAGACGACCAAAAGTGTAGGGTCTTTCTTCAATACTTTCTTCCAGAAAAAACGGATACAAAGTTAACACCGCTACATACATCAGTGAAAAGCCAACCTATTGTTGATTATGAAACGTTATATAACATTATAAAATGTTTAAACAACAGGAAAGCTTGCTCTGGGGGATAGAATAAGTAATAAAGTAATAAAATAATAAAGCTAATAAACATAAAACATAATAAACTAATTTTAACTCAATCAGTGTATACAGACTTTCCCCAACTGCTGGAAAATAGCAGATATTAAACTAATAGAACTCTACCAGGTCACTTCCTACAGATATCTTTACTACATTCTCTTGGAAAAGTTTTTGAAAAATTTATTAACAAACTTCATACGGAAATTATCGCCAAAAACATCTATCATAGAAATCAATATAGTTTTAGAGCGGCACATTCAGCAGAGGGTGCAGTCTTCAAACTAGTTACCAATATAAAGAACTGTATAGCTGGTGGAGATACGGCGATTATCATCTTATTTGACATTAAGGGTGCTTTTGACAATTGTAAATGAGCATCTATCATTGAAATATTAAAAACGAATCAACCAATTTCTAGTAAATATTATTATTGACTACTTCCTTGCTACAAATGCAAGACTCAAAATAAATAACTCCGTCTATAATAAAGAATTAACATGTGGAGTGTCACAGGGCTCTGTCCTTGGACCCACTCTGTGAAATGTATTATACTCAAAAGTACATTACAAATTAGAACATTTTTGCACAGAAATCGGGAACAACTGTGAACTTATTTCATTTGCTGATGATCTTTGTGCAATATTTCGTGTTAATAAAAATTTTGATTATCAACGGATAGGAAAAATTTGTCAGTATCTAGAAAAAACCATAGATAAGATGGGTTTAGCTGTTTTGGTTCCCAAATATACACACTATTTGGCTGCCGAGGAATAATCAAAATTGTTCCAAAAATCGCTAATATGAAATTAATCTCTAGATCAATAATTAGTTACTCAAAAACCTTAAAATATTTAGGAATACTTATCGATCGTAAACTCACCTTTCGGTCTCACATTAATTACCTGTATAATAAAAGTGAAAAAATATACTCTATGCAGAAAGTCTTACTACCAAACATCAAAGGCTTAAAATATCATGAAAGAACCATCTTATATAAAGGTTTAATACAGTCACTATATGGATATGGTGCTTGTATTTATGTTCATACTTAAAACAATAAACAAACAACGAAGGAAATTCTTATTAAATATCTGTTCTCTCTACATGACTGCACTTCCATCTGCTGCCAATGTCATTAGTAGCATACTACCTTTAGATTTATATATTATTGGTCAGCGAATTGCTTCAGAATATAAAATAACTGGCAGCATTAGCCATCTTAACAGCATGTATTATTTAAAAAGTAAAGCTCTTCCCTCAAATCTGATCGCAAGGAACAATTATACACAACTGATGTAATGAACACTAGTTCCTTGCTATATTATAAACACATTTCATAAATATATTTGCCCTATCCACTTGCTGGAATTGGGGAACCAAAAAAATAAAAAAATAAAAAAACACCTGACGATCTTAATGGACATGACCAAAGACCAGCAGGACCAATTACAGATCATAGAAAACTTTACCAACGATATTGATGGACTCAAAAGAATGCTAGCAGAAAACTACGGATTGTTATAACATGAAGCAATGAAAGGTCGTTTTAAAAGGTTAATACAAAAATTGGAAAAATCAACTGATGAGTCGTATGACAGTGGCTCTTCGACCGATGAACAAATAACTGACGTAAGATTTAGAAATATATATTAATATTAATTATTTGTATTCTAATATTTATAAAATAACACTTAATGTAACTGTTAATTTATAACTTGAGCAAACAAATAATAAACATTTTACAGTAAAATTAAGCTAGAGACGTCTTACTAGCAAAAATTATACCAAAAAATATAGATATCATATTTATCTGTGATAAGTGCAAAAATAATTATGTACCCACAAACTTTAATAAAATAAACACGATCATGATAATCTATCGTATAGGAATACCTTTAAAAACTATTATTATACACAATATTTTTAATATTATTATCGTTCAAATTGATGATATTACTTTTATTTTAACGTACATACCGCCAAATAACGTTTCCACTTAATACTTGCATTTTATCGATATATATATATACGTTATAATAAATTAACGAAATTTATATGGTTGAGAGATTTAAACTCTCGACATTCACTATGGGACAGAGTGAATAATATGAGAGGTAAGAAATTATTAAATTTAATAGAAACACATAACTTTACATATTCTAAATTTTAAAAATAAAATATACTTTTCAGAGAAATAAGCAAAAAAGTGTAATAGACTTTAGCGACTAGAAAAATAAACTGATCTAGTTCAAAACTGGGATGTCAGTTATGAACTAAATGCCAGTGATAATTATTACATTACCTTTAACGTAAATACTGTTGCATAAAAAACAAAAGAAAGCCTCATTAAAGTTATTAATTACAATAAGTTAATTGTTAACTTAAGAAAATTAATTTGTATGATTGATGTGCAAGTAGTAAACTGTAATAATATTAAACAAATTAAAAGTTGTCTGAATAGTTATCAAGAATATGTAAATACAGTTCTAAATAGTTCATCCACCTATATATATGGTCTGGTCTACTGTATACTGGTGGAACATGGAATTACAAAAAAAAGTCGTTAGTAAATAATTTATATAAGAAGTATCGTAACTATAAAAGTACACATGTAAAAAATAACCATTATAGTATTTACAAAGTAAATTTTAAAGAATATAAATTTATGATTAAAAAAGCTAAGTCGAAAGCTTGGAATAAATTAATGAAAGACAAAAATGTCTTTGAACTAAAATATAAAATATTAGCGAATAAAGTAAAAAGTAATAATATCCCAATAATTATGCCCGTACAGAACATGATAAAGTAAACTCGTTTTTGTCAAACTTATACCACCATGAAATATAGCATAAATATATGAACCTAACGTAAACATAACGATTACTGCTGAAGAAGTTAATATAAAGGTACTTGAGTGAATAGTCAACAACAGACGAATGTGGGAACTAGAATCACAAAACTTATTAAGTAAATATCAATATGGATTTCGCAAAAATCGAACAACGATAGACAAAGCTCTGTACTTACAGGGATCAATAATACAAGTATTTAATAACAAACACCACCTACTAGCGGTCTTTTTCGATCTCTTCAAAGCTTTCGACACCACAACAAAGCAGAAAATACTGACTACCATGTACAACTGGGGCTTCAAGGGTCGACTTCCACCTTTCGTCGCAAATTTATTATCAGATCGTCTGTTTAAAGTGAAGATTAAAAATAGACTATCGGAAGCTAAACAACTACAAAATGTAGTTCCTCAAGGCTCAGTTCTTAGTCCGACTGTATTCAATATAGCCAGTAGCGATATCATCGAAGATATTGAACTCCGAATTAAAACGGGACTTTTTGCCGATGACTTAGTAGTTTTCTAATATGTGCAAACACAGAACACGTCGAACACATCATTCAGGAAGCAATCAATAAAATTACAACAAGAGCGCAAAACAGTAGTTGGACGTTTTCTTCAGAAAAAACAAAACTGTTCATTTCTGCAGAATCAACTCCTGTAAAAATAACATACATATCCTACTGAACAACACACCTATTCAACTACATCTCATATTCGCTACTTGGGTCTTTTCTTTGGCAACAAATTAACATGGAGAGAGCACATAAATCAACTGACGAAGTCATGCACAACCAAATTAAATTTACTAAAAAAATTGGCACACACATCGTATAGAGCTCACCGTTCTTCACTATTAATGATATACCGCTCTCAAATTCGCTCAAAGTGCGTCTATGGAATTCCCCTCTTTTCCATAGCATCCAAGAGAGACTTCTCTAAACTAGATATTATCCACAATGTCTCGCTTCGATTATCATCCCCAATATCAAGCCTTTACTGCGAAGTCTCAGAATGGCCTCCATCGCTTCGATGGGATCACCTTACGGTTAATCTTCTGTTACGCACGATTGCAAATCCGGACCTCCCAGCAACTAACAGTATAAAACGATTTCTCCAGAGTATATCTGAAACTAGATTATTGGGTTCGCGAGTAAAAAGAATTTTATCCGATACTACGAAATCAATTCATACCGATCTATCAGAAACTGAGGAGCTATACAACATAGAAAGCAAACCTACAAAAATTGTTCCCCTCATGGACTTCGAAAAACGCCGCATTCGACTTTACGCTGCTCCCAAAAAAGCACTCGCACTTTGTCATTGTCCATAATCTATTATCTCCCCAAAGGAAAAAGATATACTACTCTGACGGTACAAGTTCCGCAGAATTCGGTGGTTGCGCAGTTGTCTTTAATCGGAATGTGATCTTTTCAACTTCACTCCCGCCGTTATTCTCCGCTCTGTCCGCAGAACTGTACGGAATCCTAATAGCGTTGGAACACGCGGTAAAATCCTACCATCACATTGTAACGATAGCTACGGACTCCATGGCAGCTTTACATCACATCCAACGAAAATCAAACCATCCGATCGCAAACTCTATAAATATAATCGTACAGAACTATCAAGCGGCGATAACTTTCTTATGGATTCCGGGCCACGCAAACATACCAGGAAATCATATGGCCGATCTAGCAGCAAAAAAAAATCCAAATTTCGCCCGGTACTGCGCATTAAGATCCCACTCAGCGATATCAAGGAAGCAACCAAGGACCTATTTTGTGGGTTGTGGCAAAAAAGATGGACGGAACAACAGAGTACATCACACCTCCATACAATAAAACCGTCAATTCGCGAATTGAAGTTTCAACCTGAATACCGAAGGGATCAGGTGGTACTGTGTCGCCTCGGGATCGGTCATACGCAACTTACACATAGATACATATTCCAAAAACTAGTCCCACTAACCTGTGATACCATGTGAAGTTCCAATTACAATTCACCATCTCTTAACAGAATGTCCCAAAATCCCAAATTCTTCTTCTTTAAATATTTCATCAATTCTGGCCCAAGATTCCCCATCCGTCTCATCTTTTCTTGTTAAGCTTAGGTCGGTAAACCTGTTTAACAAAATTTAAATCTGCTGCCCGCGCGCGGTTCCTAGCCTCGCTGCTGTACATAGCGCGGAAAACGAAAAAAAAAATCATTAAACTACTTAAAATTAAAGTGTCAGCAGGATTAGACGGAATATCAAATGGACTAATTAAACAATTTCATAATCTTTTTCCAGACGTAACACCGAAAATTATTAATGTTCTGTTTAGTGCTTCCTTTATGTTAAATGGTAAGATAAAAATTAAACTTGAAAATGAATATTTATATTTTGATAAACATTATTTCAATAACTGCTTGAAACAGTTTGATACACAGTGTATGTACACTAGCGCTGCAACAGTGGATGAAAAATTTGAATGGTTTATTGGAAGAATTACTGAGTGTGTGAACGGAAGTAAAAGATCTAAACCTATACATAAATCGTATCGGAAGAGAAACGAGTGGATAAGTGATAATATGATTACATTGACGCGTGAAAAAAATTTTATGTTTAAATTAGTTAAAAAATATCCCTCAAACGTGGATCTAAGTATTGCTTACAAAATAAAATTAAGAGAAGTTCAAAAGGCTATTCGAAAAGAAAAATACCATTATTATACTAATTTGTTAGATAAATGTACAAATAAGCAAAAAAGTTATTGGAATATAATTCATCGAATCGTTGGTAAAACAAAGTATTCTATTAAAGAGCTTACAGTTAATAATCAAAGGATATATAGCGAAGGAAATGAAAAAGAAATTTCTAACTACGTTAATGAATATTTCCGCGACAATGTAAATACTATTTTAAATCAGTGCAATTCGATCACTAAGGTACAAACGCCACACACTGTAAATATTACCTCGTTCGCGTTCTTGGACTTTTCTGAATATGATATTCGAAAATCTATACTTTCATTACCTAATAAATCTTCTTTTGGGTTTGACAAAATTTCTATAGGTATTGTAAAAGACAATGTTAGTTTTTTCATGAAGCCACTAACGTATCTGTTTAACGAATCAATTAAAAATGGCAAATTTCCAAATATATTAAAATTAGGTATAATAACGCCAGTGCATAAAAGTGGCGATAAAATGGATGTTGCCAATTATCGTCCTATCTGTATACTCCCAGTATTTTCGAAAATTTTTGAAAAATGTGTAAAGGAAATTATCTTAAAATATTTGAATAAAAATAGTTTCTTTAGCGTTAATCAGTACGGATTTTTACCTTGTAGAGGCACGGATGATGCGCTTTTTGAACATGTCTCATACATTGGTAGAAATCTGGAGAGAGGTAGTACTGTTGCTACTGTTTACTTTGATCTACGCAAAGCTTTTGATACAATAGATCACTCGGTATTGTTGATAAAATTATATAACGCAGGATTTAGGGGCAAAATGCATGATTGGTTTAGTAGTTATCTAAGTGACAGAAAATATATGGTTAAGATTAACAATGTTTATAGTGATAGTCTTGTGGTAAATAATGGCGTGCCTCAAGGTAGTGTTTTAGGTCCATATTTATTCCTAGTATATATAAATGATCTGTGTAATTTAAATGTTACTGGAAACATTCTCAGCTATGCAGATGATACAGTCCTTTCTATACATTCTAGATTTCCGCATATACTACAAAAATTATTACAAGAAGATGTAAACAAAATATTTACATGGTTAAGCGATAATAGATTAATTGTTAATGAAAATAGAAGTAAATTACTGGTATACACTAATCAAGATGAGAGTATATGGAGCGATGTGAGTGTGGTATTTCCAAATAATACTACATTAACTAAAGTAAATGAAGCTAAATACCTTGGGGTTCAATTAGACTGTAAACTGTCGTGGAATGCTGAACCGTTATATTTAGTAAAAAGGCTACGGAAATTAAATTATCTTTTTTATTACCTGAGTCAGCATCTTTCTCCGTTACACTTGAGGCGATTGTATCTTGCAATATATCAGCCCACATTATGTTATGGAATAGTTCATTGGAGTGGTATGGCTAAATATTATATTAAGCCTATAGAAGTTCTTCAAAAGTCCGTTTTGAAGAAAATAAACCAAAATAAAAATACAAGTTTACATAGTGGCTTACTCAGCGTAAATAATCTGTATAACTTACATATACTTCAATTTGTTTTAAAAAAAAAACTATTTAATATATCTGTGTATGAAAGTAGAACACGATCTGATGGTAAATACAGAACTAGCGTTCCCCCAGTAAACAAGAGTAGGATGAGATTGCAAGCTTTTTATGCAGGGCCCGTTTTATTTAATTCATTACCGAATGAGCTAAAAGTTCATCTTATTAATTTCAAACGGTGACGAAAAAAATTATTAACGGAGTATTTTTCTCCAGAAACAACCGATAAATAAAATTATACTATACGATAGGGTGCGTAAGCTATTAACTTGCGCATGAGGAAGTGAATCCTTAGAATACGTGCGTACGAAGTGTAATAATATTGTAATAATGTTATTTTCTCCCAAAATTACTTGTTATCAAAAATGTATCCTAGCGTCATAGTGTATACGTTAATACTCATGATGTGTTATGTATTATAATTAAGATCGTTTTATATTAAATACCCGTGTAACATTCGATAATAGTAACTATAATAATTATAAATAGTAATAATAAATTATTGTTATTATTTAGTGTAATATTTAAAAAAGATTTCGTTACGTTGCATTGCACAATTATACTATATGTTAGTAATAAGATTTGTTCGTTCTGTTAACCTCGTATTGTTCTAGATAAATTTTATTGCATATTTCTTTCATATACATTGTTATTATTATATTCTCGGTTATTGGGCAGATATATGCATACATTACGTGCAATTATGAAAATTTTTAATCTTATCCTATGATAAGTTTACATTGTTATCATTTCACATGTAACTTGCATTATTACGTCCAAGCTACAACTAGCCGCATATTTTTATACTACAAGCATTTTTTTTTTTAAAACCTAGCGCACGCGCATACATGCGCAAAGCTAGGCATATAAACAACATTTGTAAGTAATTTTTATTTTATATTTCTTTTATTTGAAATGTACTGGTGCATTGTATTGAAATTAAATAAATAAATTTGATTTGATTTGAAATATAACTATTATCCCCATATTTGGAAATTAAGTAAAACGGTTATCATACCCAAATTAACAAAAATCCAAATTTGTCAACTTCCTACAGAGGTATATCACTATTATCAAATCTCAGTAAAATCTATGAAAAATGTATACTTAATAAATTAAAAAAACTCGTTGACAACAACGGAATAATTCATGAAAATCAATACGGCGCACTGCCGGGTACATCGTCCGAAATGTCGGTGTACAATATTTTGCAAACTATAAAAATGTACAAAAATAAAAATAAATGTACATGCTTACTCACCATAGATATAACAAAAGCTTTCGACAGCTTAGATTTAAATAAATAAAGAACCTAGGACTAAACAACGGCATACTGAACATTATAAATGGATATTTCTCAAATCGCTTCACTACATTATTGGCAACTACTCAAAAAGTATTAAAACAACTATGGTAGTTCAACAAGGGTCTGTATTAGGACCGTACATGTGGAACATAGTTTTCTCCAAATTACATAAAATCAATCTTCCCGATAATGTAAACATCTTCACTTTTGTAGATGACATAGCAATTATAATTGCTGACACGGGTGAAGGTGTACTGGGAAATAAACTTTATCAGGTCTATACAATAGTTACAAACTGGTTAAAAGAATATAATTTAAATATTAATGAATCTAAGCCAACTTACATGTTGTTTAACAAAAAATTAAACGATAAAGGATTAAACTTAATGCAGTATGGATTAAATATTTGTATGGTTAGTCAAACTAAATACTTAGGTGTAGTAATTCGTAACAACTTAAAATTTTACAATCATTTTCATCACATCGCCGATAAAATAAATAAATTTTTAATCATATTTAACAAACTGTATAATAATAATTACCTGTGTGCATGAAGAAAGGAGTCTGTGGAGTGCATAGTAGTAATAAATAATAAAAATAAATATATAATACAGAAGAAAAAAATACAACTTCCGAAACAAAGATACCAAAATATATCTTGTCGATAACGAAATACACAATTTCAAAAATAAAAATCTTAGAAGAGTATTAAAAAAAAATAAAACTTAAGAAAAATACATCTTTATAGGAAAAAATCTTTAGTAAAATAATAATAATAAAGAAAATTACTACTCTGAAAGATAAGTCCATCGAATATAAATACATCGTTAAAAGAAAAACATACTTCATTATGATTAAAATATTTTTAATTTAAAGCAGTTATGAACATTACATATTTGTACATATTAATAATATATAGTCAGGTAAATTAGAAATTAATTATAAGTAAGGGGACCATGCTACCAGGAGCGAAGGGGGTATTGGATTCACGTTTGAATTTAGCTAATTGTCGTTGATTAATTTAATTGTAAATTTGAAACGCATGGCTTTCTCTGCAAATTCAAGGAAGGCTACATGATTACTTGTGTTCAAGATAAGTGATTTTTTATATTTGTCAATATTGAAAGTATCACGCAATGAAGAGAAGACAGGACACTCAAAGATAAAATGATGAGTATCATCAACAGCATCCTTAGAACATACGGTGCACCTGTCAGCAGTGGCAAGCTTAAACCAGAACAAATAGGCTTGAAACCTACCATATCCAGAGAGCACCTGCGAGTTGTAAAAGTTAATTTGCATATTTTTTATTTTTAATCTTTGATAGACATCCCGCAGGAAAACATTAGTTCTCCTACCAGTAGCATCTGTATCTCACCTTCTCTACCAAGCATCAACAATCAAGGTATTGACATATTTCTTAAAAATTTTATTAGGAATATGTGTTGTGATGGCGTTGGCAAAATTGTTATCTAACAACCTTAATGACCCCATATGTGTAACTACACCGACAAGTCTGTGCTCACTGACCATCGCTCTGCCAACTAAATATAAATCCAATGGCAGAACGCCACTAATGACACAAACTGCCGATGTAGGTGCTGTTTTGTAAAGAGAAGAAATTCTAAGGAGAAATAACTATCTTGAATAATCTGAGACTGACATAGACAACAGGGCCTGAATGAGACCCTTATATAGTATGAGCCGCTCCCTAGCCAATCCCCATGCATTGGGTTGGATTCTAGCAAGTATAGAGGAGAGATTGTCACATTTTTGTGTTATCATATTGCAGTGTGGAATAAATGTCAGGTTTTCATTAATGATAACTCCTAGATACTTATGAGTAGTTGTGTGTGATATTTTACACCCAGATAACATAGGTAGGTCAGCAACGTGGCCAGCAATGCTTCGATCACTAAACACTGAATAGCAGCACTTCGCGACTGAAAACAAAGGTCACCAACAGTACCCTCTAGAAACCTCAAAAACAATTTCTATCTATTTGAAAGGGTATTTTTTGTTAGTATCGAAAACTAGACACAAAACATCGGCATATGAGATTAACTCACATTTGTTATTTATCTTAAGGCAGAACTCCTCGACCCTGTGGTGAACTACTAAATAAAGTAGATTCCACAGGGTAGAGGCTAAGAGTGACCCCTCAGGAACACCACAGGTAGCCTCCATTTTTGAGAGAGTGAAGTACCAAGCTCAAGAATTGCCACCCTATTTTTAAAGTAATTAATTATTATATTTATTAAATAAGGGTTGATGTTCGTATACTTCATAATATCAATGATGGCAGACCATCTACAATTGTCAAAGGCTCGTCTGACATCATAGGCGACAACAACTGCAGAGGCACCAGTCTTGATTTAATTTTTTTAACAAGTTTGTAAACTGCACCCTCTGAAGAGAGTCCAGTCCGAAAACCAAATTGATTTGTGTGAAGCAGGTTCTTACTGGATACCTCACTTAGTAATAACTTTAGGACAACCTTTTCGAACACCTTGCCAAACAAATTTAGAAGTGAAATTGGACGGTAGCTGCTAGCCAAAGAAGGATCTTTGCCAGGTTTTGGAAGCAGCTTAACATTAGCTAGCTTCCAGCACTGGGGAAAGATTTGAAATTCAATACACTTTGTAAAAAGTGTATCAAATAACTGTGGGAATTTCTGATTTAAGTGTTTAACCATTTTATTATTAATTCAGTCTGACGCAGCAGCCTTCCTATTACTGAGGGATTTAATGAAGTTATCCACCATATCTGATGTGACGCCTGGTGGTGTATACCATTAGTATGCATAAGCTGCAGTGGGACATCAGTTTTCTTGGGAAAGAAGTACCCCAGGAGAAACCCACATCTGTCAATGTCGGAAGAGAGCAGTTGCTGACCATCACATAAGTCTGGAATAATCAACCCTGCCCTATCCTTCACTGACATCTTGTAGAGTTCACTCCATGCACCATTTTCGCTAACAAAGGTTTTCCAATGCACAAGCTTGGCCCTAGCAATTTCTTTTTTGTATATACTATTTAATTCCAATAATACATTGTACAAAATAAAAGATGTGAAAGAATTCTTACTTTTTGATTTATTTTTTCTAACAATATTAATTTTATCCCCAAGGCTTTGTAATTCAGAATTCCACCAGTCATTAGCAGGAGCTTTGATGATATTCTGAACAACATCAGAGATGTATTTATTAAACTTATTAATACGATTCTAGCGCGACATTGTCAACAAATATTTGGACATAGTTTGAATTTAATTTATTTTTGAAACTGTCAAAGTTTAATTTATTATAAGTTAGGAGTTTACTTTTAAATTTACCCTTGATATCAAAATAGATTTGCTTGTGAAAGGTGAGGTCAAAGTATTTTAATGCAAAATTTGTTGCTCGAATTTAGTGATGTACGGTATCAATAACCTTATTTTATGCATGAAGGAAAACTATTGAAGAGTAAACGGTTTGTTCTTGTCTTAGATAAGTATTATAATAATAAATTTCAAACATAGTGGAATGAATATAACGGTATTGCTAAAATTTATTTCCCAAATACAGAAAACAGAGTGTGTAACACATCTTTCGTACCAAATTTTTTTAACGTACAATTCATTACTGGACATGGCGTATTCAAAGATTACGTATATAAATATAAAATTGCATACTCCGAAAATTGCGTGACGTGTAACATTACTGACACTGTTAAGCATATACTTAGCGGCTGTAATCAGCTATAATCATAGTAACACTGATTTCAGCGATATTAGCAGTGATCAACTGGTAACCAAACTATTTATAATTTTTAACACTTTCGCGATTGCTAAACTAAATTACCGTAAAAAATATGTACATTTAGCTTAAACTTATTTATTCAATTAAAAAACATGTTTAAATATAATTGCACCTTGTTTTAACTTATAAACTAATTATAATCTCAACTAGTTTAAATTTGTGTATACAAATTGTTATTATAATATTGTAAAACAGTTTGTTCAGAATTCCATAAACTTAATTGGACGGCTTCTGAACAATCTGTTATTTTTACTTATTTTTAAGTCGTTTTTGTTTGCCTCCTTTCATATTTTATAAATTATAAATCCTTTATCGTTTAAACCGACACGTTTCGAGAGATACGTGGCCATATTACGCTGAGCCATTTCCGAAATTTAATTCAGCTTTACCTGTTTTTCCTCGACGTCAAACTGATTATTTACAATTTCTTACGTGGTTTCGACACGTTGAATATGTTTTGTACTCGAGCAATGTACATATTCGAATTGATATAATCTTATCGATAATTATTTTATTAAATTCGTATCGTCACGATTAATTAAACGGCTCCAATTGACGAATAGTTTTATTTCAATGTTCTCATTTTTAGTTGGACAAACTTTTTTCCAATCAGTAAAAATAAAAACTCGCAATAATATCAAAAATAAATAATTATTGCATTATTATTATTAAAAATAAATGAAAGTAAGATTTCTATACAATTTTCAGATCAACTTCATTTGGGTGCGTCTATTTGTGTGTATGGGATGATGCAGTTCGATATATTGAGGAAGGGTATAAGGAGACTTAATAGAATATTATTCAAGATTTAATCATATTAAGACTTATAACGATAACATACCATACCCCAATAAACAAATCAGAATACGCGAAAAAAATGTTCCGTTTCAAAATATTACGAAATAAATAAAATTGCACCAACGGAATATAAACTTAGACGCTACAAATCGGTAGCATCATTTACGGGGAAATATTCATATCGATCGTGCATAATACGTTGATCGAGGTCATTTATTTATAAAGCAATCAACCAGAGATTCATTTTAAAATTAGCGAAGTAACGTAAAAAAACAAAACAAACGGAGTTTTTACCGAATATCAATTGGAATTCAAAAACGAATTTGCCCTTAAATAATAAGTTCGACGAAAATTAATCCGCACGAATTAAACCACCAAACCGAACAGTCAGCAGTAGTATAAGAAAAAATAAAAAAAAACTATTAAAACTTACATTTAAATTTATTACGTCTAACGATAAAAATTAATATTTTAAAATTGTTCAGTCACATCTTCCAGTATTCCCACGATATGCTCGTATCCCAATATCTATACTCATAAGCTTCGCAGATTTTGTTACCATAATTTGTAGGTTACGCATGGGTCATTCCCGTTTACAGTTAAAAATTTTTCAAACGGAGATAATCAGGGACAATGTACTGATCGTATTTCCACAAATTTCCCACAAGATAAAAATCACCTTCTTTTTGTGTTCAATTTAATTATAATAGGCAAATATTTTTTTAATAAATTGGCGTCTTATTCGCTCCTACATTATCTATTAAGCCACGACTATAAAGTATTATTTCTTATTTTTATTTTAAGATTCAATATTATTATTATTTTTTTTTTTACTGTACCGACAGTTTCCTGTCATAAACAATAATGAGAAGTAAGGAGAAGGAAGAAAAGGTTGGAGTATGGATTGTGAACAAGAGAAGGAACTTGAAAGAATATTATTAAGCTGGCAATTCCAACGAACAGCCAGATTTGGATCTACAAAAAGGAAAAATATATTAATTTTTTTTAATTATTATTATTATTATATAATTTATTTCTCGCAGAGTTTAACCATTATACGTAGCGTCCCTGAGAACAATGTAGCCACTTAGATAATTGGAAGTGCATCACGGCACCACTTTCTTCGTTTTAGTCGACTGTTGGATCTGGAAAATCTCTAGTAAACATTCGGTGTACCAGTGGATTCGAATGGAACTGGAGCTTTCCGAAGAATCTTCTATATTGTTCCGTATAAACATCCTTCACGTATGAAACGTTCAAATTGTCATGTAATATGTCGTTCGATACAAAGTACGGTGCAGATGCTATTGTACGTAGGATTTTGGACTGCTGTTGCTGTACTCTGTGGAGATTACTTCGACTTGCTGTTCCATACAGTTCTAATCCATATCTCCAAATGGGAGCGATGAGCGATAAGTAAACATTCCGCTTTACGGCTAGGTTGAGAATTGATTTACGTCCTAGCAACGGCCGGAGCTGTTTAGCCCTTATTATCACAGACCTTCTTGATTTAAAATTATAATTTAGCATGTAATACTTAAATTGGAATCTACTGGACACAAAGGTTTAGCTTGACCTTTTTTTATGCCTTATAACCCATTGTTTCTCTGTTCGTCTTGTAATCATCACCCTTCAACTATAGCTCTTATATTTTCCGTACAGTGTAAAACAAAAATTATTCGCGATTTAATCTGTTTAATATTCAATATATTAAGTACAAAGAGGGAACAAACAAATAGTCGTACGATTAATAATAAAAAAAAACAAAATACAATATCAATAACTTGCACACTCACCTACCTACACCTTTATTGATTAAAGACTCACTTGGCGAACTGTTATCGGTTTCTTAAACTTATTTTACACATATTCTAAACAAGAGAATAAATTTATAACCATTTCGATTAGGTTTTCGTAATTGAATGCGAATAAGATTAGCATCATTTAAAATTATAGACGTGTAAATTCCAGTCTATTAATAAGAAATCGCATAAAACACGCGCAAATATACATAAACTCAATTCTTTCGAAATTTGTTTTCCACAACGGACGTTAATAAAACATTCGCACTAAACACCTTAGAGAACGGGGGATTTATCCGACGAAGAAGACGGGAATGTTGGAAATTTTCCTCCGGTCCAGTTGACTAAAGCGTGTTCAGCCATTTCGGACGACTGAAAATGATCTTTCAACAACGTCTGAGAAAATTTATTATGCATTTGGCAAGCGTCTTTCTCGCGTGTTTGATCATTGCACATTTTATACAGGTCTGAAATTATATACCACGGCCGTTCGAATTAATAACGTACGTAAAAATTAATTATTTCTTCGACCGGATTCGTAATATAAGTTAATTACATATATATTTTACATTTTATACACAAAAATATCGTTTTCGGAAATCAACACGCACACGTAAACATAGAAATTACTTTCAGGCATCTTCTAACGGTATAATCGTCGGTTATATATAATTGAACCAAAATTCCCATTATAACTGTAACTTTAATTATTTGCCCAGCTCTGTCATATCGGTTCATACATATATGTATATATAATTAGATCGGCAATAACCGCGACAAGACTAGCAATAATCGACGATTTATCGAAAATAGACACACGATAAAAAGACAAATAGGACCGATCTCACATTGTCCATTTTTCGACGAACTCAAACTCCCGAACAAAATATTATTTATATTTCAACGAAATACCTCATATGTAATACCTTTTAAACAATTAACAATTCTTGCGTAATTATTATTTATATAAAAATATTTTCGATTTAACAAACACAATATTCAACAACCTGTTAAATTAATTATTCCAATAAGTCTAATACGTGATTAATTTCGTAATTTAAAATTAAGTATTAATATTCGTGAAAAATTGAAATTTTCCAATCGAATATTACAAAATTTATCCACACGATATTACAATTTTCTAATAATATATATATATATATATATTCTCTTTAAAGCTGTGTGGTCTTTGATAATAAAGCACATGTAAAGAATTACATTTCTAATAAAGTTATTTCGACTTATTCATCACTTGACTAAGTCATGTGGATTTCGACGTTATATATACGTACATGTATGAGTGTGTGTGTGTATGTGGGCGAGTGTGTATTATGTACGTATATATTTATTCATAAGTTATATATTATTTCAGTGTATTAATCATTAAAAGAGCAGTACCATAATGAAAATTTACTCAATTTAACGATACAAAAATAATAATAAGATTACCTTTCAAAATTGCCGAAGCCCACAATTGTATATGAACGTCAGGTATTTTACTAGCCAGCTGCATTGCCGGAGTAACCATATTCATACTTTCCCGACTGTTTTTTAATGATAAGAAAATATGACCTAGCAAGACTAAAGCACATGACGTTAATCTATTTAGATCTTCTGCATTAGCCATTTTAAGTGTTTCCCTCAAATATCGTCTGTAAAAAGAGCATATACATTTTATAAATGCAAATAATACATACATGCATATGCACACATATATATATATATATATATATATATATATATAATGTACATGTTTATGAGCGTACGAACAAAAAATCAAATACGTACTTGGCTTCATTATATTTAGCTTGGAAAAATGACTGCAATCCGTGAACATAGTACGCGGCTGCCTTCAAACTATGTGAATGAGATTTCAAAGTTTCAGGATTAATTTTGTCCAATATCTTATTATATTCTTGTTCTCTTTTCGTCCTAATGTATACTATGGCCAAGTTTAAATTAACGAACGTTTCCAGTTCACTACCTTCTGACATCTATAAAGTTAACAACCTTATTTTTTTCCTAAATTATTTACATGTTCGTTAACTAAATTATGAACAAACTAAAATAAAGATTATAGTCATAGGCAGATTAAATAATAAAACACGGTTATTAAAAGCTATTATTAATTTCATTACCAAAAATGTGTATTTTTTTGTAAAATAATGAAATCATGTTCATGATTTCATGATTTTACCTCGTGTTAACCTAATACTAAGTTATGACCACCGGTTTTCACAAACATCACGAAATGAATTTTGTAATTTTTCTATCGGATTTTATTTCTTAAAATAATTCTTTCATAAATTAAAAAATAATTTTCGGAAGATATGATACCTAAATTCGAGACGGTGCCCAAATATACAATTTTAATTATATTTACTAACCCATATGCGGTAAAAAACAAATTTCTAAACTTATAACATTACAACGGTTAATACAATCGAGCTGAAATTTCCATCGTTTATTTAGATATGCATCGAGAAAATGAAGATAAAAGAGAAAATTTTAAAATATTATGAGGGGGGTACGATGTTCGAAATATAATATACAAGAATTACGTGTTTAAATATATAACATATATATATATATATATATTAATAACACGCACTTAGCGTCGTTAACTAGGAAAGACAGATATGCTAAAATCAGGTAATCCGTTGATTACAGAATTTAATAAGCACGTGAATTAGGAAAGAATTTTATCTACTTGAAATTAAAATTCTTTACCGGTTAATAAAATATACACCTGAATTTATGGTATTGAACATATATTGTGTTTAAATCAATAAATGTCCGTGTTTCACGCAAAATTCTCCCTAAATTCTATTCAAAAATATACCTACTTCATTGAAAAATGTATTGAAGTCAACCAAATTAATAATTTATCTAATATCTTAATTGATCCGTACGCTAATAGGTTTTTTTTTCGGTTTCAAGATATTTTTTTAGCATGCCTTAATTTAAAAGTCGAGCACTTTAAAATAGCTTCGTTAATTTTAAAGAATATATAAGAACCTTAAGAGCTGCTGTAAGCTGCATTTCTGCAGCTTCCATACAATTCATGCTCATCGCGTATAATCCTATCAATGTATGCAATTGAGCACCATGAGTTCCCAAGAGATTAGGATGTTGATTGCAGAGAGCGCAAATTCGCGACATTTCTTCCAAAGCTAATTGTTTATTACCCATCACCAAGCGACAGACGACAATCTGTTCCATTAACATTAGTTGAAACACCGACAATATAGGTTTATTATCTACAACTGGTAACACGAACAATATTAGGAAAATAACATTTACGTGAAATAATTAATAATAAAGCTAATGACAAAATTCCGTAACTGGAGACAAATAATTATCATTAACTAGAATTAATCTAAATTTAAGGAATTAAGCGTATTCCTTTTTAATGGGTTTAATGTGTTTTCGTAAAGGCCTTCAAATTTTGAAATGAAAGAATGAATTACATAAAAAACATTATGAAGGAAACAACTAGAAATGATTATACACAATGATTATCTAAAGTTGAAACACATTTCATGTAACACATTACAACGTTCTTCATTACTACGCACAACCATCGACAGGATTTTTAAATTATTAATTACAGTAACATTTACAGCATTACTTTTTAATTTTTCGATTTGTAGTAAAGCTTTATCGGTATACTTTTGGGCTTTATCCATATAACCGGCTTGGACACTATGTTTCACAGTTACTAAATACACGACAACATACAAATGCTCTTTCGGCATCCAGATGAACATTTCACCAGCATTAGAACCGCTTACAACTGTTAACAAAAAATATATAATAAGCATTATAATTTATTTTAATGAATTTTCATTTCTTGATTTAAAATAATTAACATTCTCCAACCATTAAATAAATATAAAACCAATCGAAAACATATATTAAATTGAGGCAATTGCGACGGACAATGCTCTTAAAATATTATTTCTTTTCCATTCATTTTTTTTTTAAACAAGTACAAATCTTCATTCAAACATAAATATAACCTATTGGTAATTTATTTACCTTCATCGCTAGGCCACGTTGGTTGCATTATAGTTAAAATACTTTGTTGCAACTGTTTCAAACATGTTTTAACACTTTTAACTTGGCCGCCCATTAGAAAATGACAAACCTATATTACATATTGCACGAGTAGCGGTTAGAAAGTGAAGAATCTCAAATATTTCATGAAATAAATACTAACAATATGAACACATACGAATTATTATTAAACACAAATTATTTACCTGCAGAACTAAGAAAAACACTTTTATATATTCTTTCTGATATTGACTACCTTGCCAATTATCTAAAAGAAAACCGGCTTGTGATAATAACGATGTAGCTTCTGTTAGATTTTTATCGATCAACATTAACTAAAACAAAACAATGTAATTCTAGACATCACCATTAATTACTTATCAGAGTTACCCATATTATACTAAAAGTTTGACAAAAGTAATATTCA
This sequence comes from Coronaproctus castanopsis, assembly GCA_032883995.1. Lineage (NCBI taxonomy): Eukaryota > Metazoa > Arthropoda > Insecta > Hemiptera > Monophlebidae > Coronaproctus > Coronaproctus castanopsis. The sequence goes on from CM065053.1 coordinate 112,465,179, forward strand.
ATTGTAAAATTTAATGAGCTCACAAAAACAATATTGCGAACCTAAATATTATTAATTTTTTTTTATATTACCGATACCTCATTTACGTTTAATAAAATACTTTCTAATGAAATATTTTACACAGATTATGTTAGAATCTTATATTAACATAATATGCAAATAAGTAGCGAGTAAGAAAAAACATGTGGTATAGAAATAAATTATATACATAAAAGAAACCTGAAATTTCTAAAGAAATACAATTGAAATATTATATAAACCATACACACGCATAATAACGTAGTTACACGGTTGATAGATACATAAACACTTTTTTATGTACATTAGTATATTAAAAAATATGATGATGCGGTCCGAAAACATTACAAACATCTGTAATTATGATCATTACACAAATATAGTCATCTTAATGAATTTATAAATAAATTTATATATCATACATAGACATTAAGTATATACATATATAATACGAATTTGTAATCATAAAATATATATAAATACAACCGCAAATAATTTGGAAAAAAAAAACATTTATACAGAAATATATCATACCAGTTGGATTTCGATTTCAATGAAAATGTGTTTGCAACCGTTATTTTGGTAAAATACGTATGCACAACGATTAATTTATTGCGAATATACAACTACTCATTTCGAACTTAAAATATTATCCAAAACACAAAGTTATTTTTTTTATATAAAACACACCTAATACCCACTGAATATTCGATAATTGTTGATGAATAATTCTCCATATACCTCCAGATGTACGAACGTACTTACACTAAAAACAAATTACTATATTTATAATATACTTTTAATAAATCGCAATTACAAAATTCATGTTTTAATTTTAGTCACATTATTTACATAACATTTTCATTTTATTTAGCGATATTAGAATTTTAGAGTGGATTTAAATATTTTTATACAAATGCATACTAACCATGCACCGGCTTAATAAAAATAGTACTTCGGTATATTTGACATTGGATGCTTGAGCAAAGTCTACACCAACACCTAGTAAACTGTTAGCTAATTTGTAATCCTTTTCTGAAATATGAATTTGCTGAAACCAACGCAATAGATATAATACTGAAATCTCTTTCTGTAACTTGATTAAAAACAAAAATTTTACTGTGCAAACATAGATTAATAACAGTTCAAGTTAACTATACCTTTTAATCAGTTAAATGAATAAAATTAAAATTTCTTCGGATCACGGATATGGTTGCGCGTACATTTAATATGTATTATTATACATGTTTTACACTAAAAAATACACGATTACGAAAAAAATATTTCAAATATATCCACTTATTATATATGTATACCAATTAAAATTATAATACTAACAGCTAGTTGAAATATTAATCGACATTGCCAATACATATTATTCTGTGATAATTCTATAGCTTTCCTCAAAAGAGGCATTGTTTGTTTCGGCTGTCCTTGTTGCTCGTAAAGTTCAGCCAAAACACTAGCAGCTTCAAATTTAACATCATCGAACGCATTTATTCCTTGTGATAGACACCACTGAAACATATTGATAAAAAATTCACAATTTACATATATATAAAAACATTGGTTAATACATTTTGAATAATTATAATTGAAGATTTCATTAAATGTTGATTATTCAAATATCTAATGTTCGTAAAACTACGAAAAACCAATATTCATGCTGATAACTCGATTTAATCACAACAAAACCATCATTAACCTTAAGTTTCACAAGTAAACACGATTACATTGATCATTTGGTATGCGTTTTCTAAAGCACACCAATAAATATAAGTATGATGTATCAATCAGAAAAACATATGAAACGTATTGTATTTTATTTTGAATAATATTAGTTCTGGTATTACGTACTTAATAATAGATTCCCATTAACATTATCATACGATTAAACTATACTAAAATATACAGAAAACAGTGCTTTTTTAATCGTATTATTAATCTGTTTTATTTCAAAGTAATGATCCATAAAAATACTTAACAATTAACACGGTAATATATATATATATATATAAATAAAAACGACAAATATGCTCACCGCTTGTTCCAAGTGATCTTTAGCTAAGTCAATATTTTTAGTATGAGTTAATAAAATATTTCCCAATTGTAAATGAGTTCTCGCTTCAACCCTCGGAGGCGGATTAAAAGTAAAAACCGCCTGAAGACATTGAATACATAACTTTATATCAGGAGGACTAGATGTGCGAAAATTTTCCGCTAAACCCAATAAAGACAAGTACCATGCATCTTGAGACGATGCCATCTTCTTTCAATATAATTTTATTTTACGCTATACCTTTTAAATAAATAATATACAATTTAATAAACATTCCTACAAAATCGTAACACAAACCTATATATATATCAATATAAACAACATCCAAATCTGGATAAGACATAAGTTGTTAACTAACGAGTTGTTATTTAATAACATCATTTTATAAAAAGCGGAATGCTTCTAATACGATACGTAAAATAACAGGTTATAAAAATAACGGTTTACACTTCTTTCAACAATGAAAAGTACTAATGTCAAAGTCAAAAAGATAACATAACGATGTGTGAACTGTGAACTACTTTAAAAAACAAAATGAGTGATAGATATGGTGAAACCGGCTGCTTTTTGATTTGATAGTATATTTACGAATGCAGATAAACCATTGAACAAATTTTTTTTTTTACAATTTTAGTTTAAATTAAAAAAAAACACGTTTTTAAGAAGTAGATTATGTTTAACCAGTGAGTTACCATTATCAATTTCTAACAGTTTTAATTGAATTACCATAATATCATTATAGTTATAGAACAAATAAATTTACGTAATTCATAGATTTTATTTTTAAATCAAATAATGTAGATAATATTTTATTATGGTAAATGACTAAAATGTTCATAAATGGAATACAAAATTATAAAATTTAAAGAAATTTATTAAACAGTTTCTACTTTTTAATTCGAAAACTGACGTCAAAATTATGTAAAAAAAATGTAATATTTTGATAATTAACGTAACTTGGTATCAATCTGAAACAATTTATACTTTTCGAATGCGCTCACAAGAATAAACGTTCGACAACGCTATATTTTAATTTCTCCAATTACAGGTGTGGAAATTTATACACATATTGTTTACTTACATACCGTTTGTCTATTATTAAATTGGATCCAGTTATTTTCATGCTGCCCGGACTAGGTATTTGACTTGAAAATAACAGTTGTAAGTTTACCTGTTATTTGTAAGTTGTTTTTTCTTTAAAATCATAATACTGTTAAAATAACAGTTCCATTCATCTCTGTAGACCAGTTTAAAACTTTAAATTATAACAATTCTCTTGAATTATAAGTGTTTCATAAATATTATTTCAAAATAACTTCTAGAATTTAATGATGGTTTAGAATATAGTATTTAAATCTAAATACTAATAAATGATATTTCACTTCAAACTAAAACGTACCCTGAAGAAACGGTATGAGAGCCAGTTCGTAAATCAACTGCGAAAATTAATGGTGAATATTTAATTCATTCTTTCAATCAATTACTTATTTATGAAATTCATTCATTCCCTTGTGAATATTAAAATTTTATGATTAGGGATTGGTTGAATATTATGCGCGATACTTTAATAGGTTTAAAAATATATATTTAATTTTTTTTAAGTATCCGTGTTCTAAAGTACTTTGTTATCGCATATTTGGCATTACACACATGCACAGAATATATAGTTATTCAATGAAATAATTGTAACAGAAACAATTCTAAGTGAATGGAAAAAATCTGACATAATTCTTCTACATAAAGAAAAGGTAAAAAAGAAAAGATAGAAAATTATAGACCAATAAGCCTTATACCAACAATACAAAAAATTTTCTCTACCGTAATATGGTCGAGACTACAGAACCAACTAGAATTACACCAGCCTCGTGAGCAGGCGGGTTTCCGTAGCTCGTATTCAACAATAGATCACTTACATGTTGTTAATCAATTAATAGAGAAAAGTATAGACAACAGTTATTTTTAATGTTTATAGGCTATACTAAGGCCTTTGACTCGGTAAAGCAATCATATTATTTCAAGCATTAGAATGATGGCTGTCAAAGAAAGCTAATAAGACTAATAATGAAAATGTATAACAAAGTTGAAGCTAGAATAGTAACAGATGTGGATGGAGAATATTTCCCGTTAGCACGGAGAGTACGCCAAGCAGATCCGTTATCTCCAATTTTGTTCAACTGCGTCTTGGAGGAGGTTTTTAAAGCGCTAGATTGGTCGGACATTGGCATTAATTTAAATGGAGAATTATTGAACAACTTACGCTTTGCAGACAATGTGGTGCTAATTGCATCCTCCTTCAACCAATTGGAGCAAATGTTTCTCTCTTTGTAGATAGAGGGAACTAAATCGGGATTAAAAATAAATAACGAAAAAATTTTATGTCAAGGAAAAAGGCACTTTATACCAATAGGAAATAGCAATATAGAAGAAGTCACCGAACTTATGTAAGTAGGTCAACTAATTTCATTTAAAAGTAAAGTAACAGCTGAAATACACCGCAGAGTGGCAATAACATGGAAAAAGTACTGGACGATGAAATCAATTTTTAAGAGCAATATTTTGCCCAATCTAAAAAGCGTAGCTTTCAACAGCTCCTTGCTACCATTCTTAACTTATAGTTCCCAAATATGGTCGATGACGCAAAGACGGAAAAATATTCTAAGAAACTGCCAAAACAATTTAGAAAGATCAATATTACAGTTAAAAAAACTACATAGAATCAAATTAAAAACGATTAAACAACAAATGGGTGATAACAGGGATGTCATAACTTCAATCCGCGCCCTGAAATGGAAGTGTAGAGGACATGTCATAAAATAAAGAGATCAGCGGTGGACGAAGAAAGTAACGAAATGGTTCCTGGCGAAGCGCAAGAGAAAATAGTCGTGACCGTTTACACGATGGGATGACGACTTCAAAAAATTCCTGGGATCCAGATCTGTATAGGTTGGCACACAACAAACGCAACTGGGAAAAATTGGGAGGAATCTTCGCTCGAAATAGTATGACTACATTTAAAATTAATTTTAGAAATAAACTTTAGCTGTAACAGATGTTTATAAATTATTAATTTATACTTGATTACTAAAAATAGTTAAAATCACTAAATTTATTTTTAATTGTGCGAAGCTTTTCGGCATTTACGCCATTGTCAAGCTATATACAGTTAAAATTAATTAATATAAAATCATAACATATTAATTTAAAACTAAGTTTACAATTTTACACAAAAATAGGATAATTCATTTTTGTGTAAAATTGTAAACTTAGTTTTAAATTAATATGTTATGATTTTATATTAATTAATTTTAACTGTATATAGCTTGACAATGGCGTAAATGCCGAAAAGCTTCGCACAATTAAAAATAAATTTAGTGATTTTAACTATTTTTAGTAATCAAGTATAAATAAAAATCACTACATTCCACAATCAATAACTTTAATTATTAATTTAGTTATGCTAATAAAGGTTATTATTATTACTATTATATATATATATATATATATATATATATATATATATACACCTATAACATGAAAGCAGTTGATTTATTAAATAATTGATGAAAAAATATTAAATTTAAATAAAAAATTCGACCTTTTTAGCAAACATACGCGTGTATAAATGCTCAGCTGGTCCTCTGAAAAAATTTTTTAAATATACGATCACAAAATATTATAACACGCATTGTATATAGATTTTGACGTATTTGTAATTATTTGCAAATATTATCGTTATAAAAATTTAAGTACAAAATCGACCTGATTCCATTGTAATTTTAAAAATTGAGTAAAAGGAAAATCAAGTAATTTGAATATAATTCTGATGATTATTGTTGTTATTATTGGGGAATTTTTTTTGCGAATGTATTATAAATAAATTATAATTCGTTCGATGATTCTATCTAGTGGATAATTTTTTTATTCGACGATATATGGAGAATTTAATTTTAAACTTATGTTATTTGTATAAATATAACAACTTACAATGAAACTGAAGTACCTATTTTGTATATATTTATTTCATAATATACATCAAAAGTCATAGGGAGTTACTGTTCGATTATTATAATTTATTAACGATTTTTGTCTACGAAACAACTGATTACCTGCAGACATCTATTCACTGTCATACATATATATAACAATACGAATAAATGAAAGTTATTCAATACCTATAATTATTGTTTAAGCCATTATTTATTAAAAGTTAATGACAACTTTGAAATTTCAATAGTTTTGATTAATTCTTTTCGGTTAAGGTGTGAGCTAAAAAATTGATGTAACTAACATTTTTATTTTTACTATCTATTATAATTATCATTTACGCGATAAACCCCGCACTATAAAAAACGTAAAATAAATTGGATAGAAGTATTTATAAATACACATGGTCGCGTACGTTGAACCTTGCGAGTTTCAATAAATGTTTACATGATGTAATAATCCATAACAAGGCTGAAGCAATAATCGCACGATAAGTCAAAATGATTGACGATAATATTGGAAGGAAAATGTAAATACACATGCACACCGAGATAAGATGTTAAAAATTTGTTACGTTTTCTTGCATTTTTAATATACGCGTTATTTATTGCGATACTTCAACTATATTTGTAATAAATCGCCTGACGTTCGATTTCTGCGAATGTGCATAAATTAATTTCTATTAAATTAGTTTTTACTTATCGTTTTCTTCTTAAAATCAAAACTCCTTCATTTTACCGAAATTTTTAAAGCGAAAATATTTGTTCGCTACAACTAAAACTAATTCAATTTCAATTCTTCTTAAGCGCTTCTAATAATATTTTATAATTTTATAAAATATTGTTAGAATCAAAACTACGAGGTAAGAGCATTTTTATCTAGTTTCACTTTATACAGTATCTATTAATATAGTTGTTTTAAACCTAGGTATCATGAAGAAATATGACGCTGGTTTATCATAAAATTAAATATACTACTTCCAAATTTTATCCATAATTATATTTTAATCAGCGCGTATTTCACTACGTAACATGTCCGAAAATGTGACATTTCATTTTGTATTCCTTTTTGAAAAAAAAAAAAATATATATACAAAAAATATATTTATATAAGATATTATATTTATTTTGAAAAAAACTGTTCAACTTGTTGTTTTACACAAGAAAAATATGGAAACCAAAGTGAGCAATGAGGCAAACAGACTGGTCAAATCTGCTGGATACGTAGTATATAAGAAAGATCCACAACATGGTCGCCTATATTTATTGATAGAACAAAGTAAAAGTCCACACAGGTGGACTCCGCCTAAAGGTAAGTTTGCTTAATTTTTATATACACGCATATCCAAACTAACATAATAAGTGTAAATTACTTGTTTGTATTTATTTTATCGGACTAAAAACTATCGTTCTTATTAATAAAAACGAAATAAACCGAAAACAAATTTATTTTTTTTAATTAGACGCACTATAAAGAATCATTATTAATTTTGATGTTCTGCACTAAATCTGAAATTTCAACTACGAAACAAACACTACTTTCATTTTATTGCTACGTTTGAACTTCAGGTCGTGTCGAGAATGGCGAAACCGAGATAAGGGCAGCGATCAGGGAACTAAAAGAAGAGACCGGACTCATCCCAGATGACGTAAATGTCATCATTACATCCAAGACGGTCATTAAGGTGAAATTTTAGAATTCGTTGTAGAAACATTATGTATATAATACTATACGTGGGCCGTGAATAGTTTCGTGGCTAGACCATGGACTTCCGAGTTCGAATACGATCGGCGATGTAAAAATTATCATCAGGAAATAAAAATTTAAATAATCTTAATATTATCGCGTCGAGGGCAATGGGAAACCACCACGCACAACACCATATGCGCGCTAGTAATAATTTAATACACTACAAAAACACGTCACAACAAAGCGATTACAATCAGTTCTCCCGGGTGTGTGTGTCTTTATACGCTAACATATAGGTATGTAGTCACCTACCTCCGATACGGAGACGGTATTTAATGATGAATTTATACGTAATCAACTTTTGCAGTTATACGAATTTCGTTTGTATATGTTTTTATTAGAGATTTTGTTCAAATCTTCTTCAACGATTCACGATATCAATTGTTTACACAAAATTATATGCCTCTGTAAATAAAATAATAACATGGACTCGCAGGGGTGAGATAATATAAGGTCATATTTTGTGCATAATATTGCTTTTATATAATTATAAATAACTTTAAGAAGTGAAACTTAAAGACGTTTTCCCAAACTGACGATTTCGTACAAATTTCACAAAGAAAACGAACGCTTCGTCCGCAATGCTTAACTTGATGTGGCGATGACTCAAATGTATTCATTCTCAAGTCTACGTCGCGTATACATCCTTTGTGCAGCCAAGATTTTAACAAAATACACACGCACATATATATATATATATATATATATATATAGAGAGAGAGAGAGAGAAGGGTTGATGTGTGCACTTACTCATGTCTGTCATAATTTCTGTACGTGTTTGTACGTATGTATGTAAACTGAATATACATGTTATAAGTACAGCATGCTGAAAAGAGGGGAGCAGCCTGACTACACTGTGAGAATAGGCTTGCCTATGTGCCTATCGATCGTTTGGAGGTTATATCCCCATATACAACGCGCCAAAAGAAACGTCAAAAATATTTTTTCCCGTTAAATTTTCACCCTAAGTAAATAGTATAATAAAACTAAATATTCGCTTACTATGTAAAGTCGAACTTAGTCTATTCAACTTAAAGCAGTTTTCTTCGTTTAACGTACAGTTTTACATTTATCACCATCGAAATTAGATAGAACGATTCAGAATTTATTTTAATTTTATAGAACGCAACTATACACGCACGCACACACACATATATATATATATATATAAACGTACATAGTGTTTATGCAACAGTTAATTATAATCGAGCCGAAAATAATTTAAATTCATAATTTTGTTAGTCGGAAAAAAATAACCATCTCGAGGAGATTACATTTTGGGTCGCATGCTTACATAGCGAGAAAATCGTTACGTTATCGTCCGAACATTTGCAGTACAAATGGTTACCGTTGAAAGAAGCTTTAGAAATTTCAGATCACGTTATTAAACAAGCTTTGGAACACAGCGATAATTATTTGACAAAGTTTAAACATTGAAAGATTTTCAAGTACATTTCCTTGTGAAAAAAAATTTAATTGTTCTTAGCGGTAAATATTAAGCGTTGTTAATTGTTACGATTATATATATATATATACATACTCAGATATGTAAGATAATTTTTTTATTGCGATTATATTTTAACCCTTACAATTACACATTATAGATTTTTTTACCCGAGCTGATACATTTTGCTATAACGAATAGATGAAAACGTAAATCAATATTACGTATATAACGCCCACTTTCTAAATAATTCTGAATAATTTTTCATGCGAAACATTTCGTGTCAACTAAACGTCTCTTATTATGAAAAAAGGCAATTTAAAAGTTTAGGTACCATATAGAGGACATAGAGGACATTATGACTGAAAGGTTTAAATGATGTAATGATAAATCAAACTAACTAAATTTATAAATGCTATCGAGCTACACTTATCGAAAGCCGGAAGTTAAAACACGCTGAAAATTTCAAAAATTATATCATACTCCTGTTATTAACATTTATTTATTTATTTACAGAACATTACGGCGTACACAACACAAAATACCAGATTACAGTGTACGCATTTATAGAATAAATTATAAAATAAAAGTGTGAACAAAAATAAAACCGGACCACATTCACATAACACGCTAATAAACATAAATCACATTAAAATTGGAAAATAAATTAATAATACCAACAAAAAAATTATAATGTTCCTAATGAAATACCTATATTAAAAAGCATACCGTCCAAACAGAACAAAAAACACACATACCAATCATACACCTGTATTCACATGTAAACAAACTCTCTTTCCAGACACACACACATTAACACATACTAATTCGCAAATATACAAATCATATGCACATATTCCCGCGCAAGGAAGCTGTTAATCGAGTCAATAAGAATTCACACTAGTAATAAACAGGACTTTTTATGAAATGCGTTTTATCACATAAAACAAACTTATCGAAAAGTATGAACTGAAATATAGAGTTAAAAAAAAATTTTATTATATGTAAATTTACCGTTAAAATGAATATCAAGCGGGTGGATGATGGATTATACAAGGGAAGATAGACACGGAGCATATGAACATCTCCGAAGAGGAAATGAAGGACAGAAAAGAATTTAAGCGAAAGATGAGACCGTTCGAGGGTTTGTAAAAAACGTAGCGAAGAAGATTGTAAAAAGATGGCAGATGAAGGAAGACAAAAATATTCCGAAAGAATTAGGCAATGAAGAAAATATAAGGAATATAATTGGAAGTTACGTATGCAATATTTCCGCGGTGTACGATTGTCCAAATTCGATAAACAATAATAATAATAAATCAATTGAAAATTAGTTAAATCACTAATATTTATTTTCTTAAAGAAAACACAAAGCTTTTCGGCATTTACGCCATTATCAAGTGAACCATTTTAAAACATCAAAATTTTAAAAATATAAATTAAATATAATTACTTAAAAATATTCGATGGTGATTGTGAAAATATGATCCAAAAATGATGTCTGCTTCTGTTCTATCTATTTTTTGATTTGTTGAAATTTAATATCAATATATTTGTTTATTAATTTTGTTTTTTTATATTAATTTATATTAGTGATTTAACTAATTTTCAATTGATTTTTTATAAAAAAATCACTACATTCCGCATTATAAACAATTAAAATAATAATAATAACGAAATAATGATATTGAACACATTTCTTCTGTAATTACTGGTATATGAAATTTAAATAAAAGAAACAAAACCGTCTATAATATTACCCGAAAGGTGGTTGGATTATTATTATTATAATTTTAACAACAATGCAAATATTTCAAACAATAAATGCTCAGTAAAAGAACACCCGGCCATAATAAAAATTAATATTAATATTATTAAGTTTAAGACGTTATTAGAAATCCGCGTAGCTTTTATATAAACAAATACGTACACGGACCCTCGTAGGCGCACAATTAACCGCAGCGCCTCCGGATAACTGATGCGTATGAATTTATCTAAAAAATACGCTAGATATCGATGAATGCAAAGTTCAATTTTAATTTTTCTTACTAGTTCGATAATTAAGTACTTTAAACTGTCATCATTTAACATTTCTCTCGTTTTTGCAGCAGATGCATTTAATTAAGAGTTTCGTCCGTTGTCTCATTTTTTGTAATTAATTAGGTCAGTTCTTAGTTTCCCATTAAACTGCAAATTCATTCTAGTACTATTATTATTATAATGAGAGACTGTCGCTTGGGTTGCACCTCCCAAACGGGGAGTCTTTCGATTATCCATTAATTTACGAAAATGTATTGTCATTTTTAAGAATAAACCGCGGCAAATAATTAAGAATAATAATGAATAATAATGATAATTAATAAATATTAAGATCCCCATTCTTATGATAAAATGATTTTTATGACTCGATTATCCGTCATCCGGAGAAATGGTGTGTACATATACTGATAACGTGATTAACTTTTCATCTGCAAAAACTTTTCATCGATAAATGACGGTTTTTGTTATTTTCGCATTTTAAATTCGAAATTATACGTTTATCAATTTTTATACCCGTACAAATGCGCCATTTATTTTCGTTCAGCAAGTCTGAATCGATATTTTACCGAGGTAAGTTTACACAGCACTTCAAATTGATTAAAATGTACCGATTCTAGGTAACTCTGGTTATGGTTCCTAGCGCGGTATAAGGGGAGTGTATTTCAACCGGTATACACGTAAATAGAACAGCTGTATAAAAATGGGAGCATCGTAAATGTAATTGGAAAAAAATTGGGATATTTTTGCTCGCAAGGGTCTATTACGTATGATGATGATTATGTAAACACGATCCTGCACCACGTTGCCGTCCTCTTCGAGTCCGCATAATTTTGCATTCCAGTGTATTTCTGGGTCTACCACGCGGTCGATTTCCATCAATTTTCCCTTCAATAACTGTCGATAATACGCTTTGATTTAATCTTAGTACATGCCCAAACCATCATCCCAGTCGAGTTTTCCTTATGCGGTCTAAGATATTTCTTCTTTCGCTCATTTTGTCAAGTACGGTTTGATTACTAAGTTTTTCCGTCCAGGATATTCGTCGAAGCTTCCTCCAGCACCACATTTCAAATGCTTCAAGTACTTATATTTACGATATTCTAGTACTAATAAGAAATAAAGAAATAATATTACCGGTGGCTAAATAGTAAAAATAATAACGCTACAATTTGTACATGTTATTATCGTTAAATGAAGGTAATTTATCCTAAACAATTAGTCGAATAGTTTTAAGTTTACACAGCGATTCTCCGCGAACGGTACGATACATCCATCTTCTTATGGTCTATTTCTTCGTTTTGAATATGAAAATAAGTCGACGCTAATTCGACAATAAAGCAAAATTTTTTATTCTTATATCGACGAATGGCAAAAACTATAAATATGTTTTTATTTTGTCCAGTACCGCTAAAAATGCAATTTAAAATATATATATATATATATATATATATATATATATATATATATATATATATAATATATAACTCAGAGCTTTTGCCGTACACACTATATATCGAGCAGTAAAAATTTAGTGACTAATGACGTCCGATTCGAGTAATTCCGCTCCATTTTAATATTATTAAATTATCGATTTTTTTTTTTTAATTTTAAAACTTCTCCATTAAAGCAAGTCATCATCATAATCAAATTTCATTCACTTTAGTTAGTTACTTTGTTTAGAAACTTGTCAGTATGAACGCTTAAGGAAACTACATTAAAAATTTTGTAAATTTGATACATTTGATTCTTCACATATCTCGAAGATTGACGCTGATAACTTTCATGTGTTATAATTAACCAAAAAAAAAAAAAATTCATAATAATAACAATGATAATCGCATAATGTAAATACATTTAAAATTTTCTGCCGCTTTTCAAACACTTTTACAGAGTAATTCGCTTAGAGAAGTAATAAAATACACATCTTACGAGGGGGGAATTGGAACGTATCCGACAACAGCCATGACTTTGAACTAGATCCGGTGGTTTATTTCGGCATCATTAGTCTAACAGGCTATAAGTTATTCCGATGATTTTTCAATTTCCCTCCGGCTAAACGGTTTAACTAGTTCAGTTTTAATGTCCACTATACGGTACATAAAAAATTGTCTATTTTCATTATAAGCGCATTTGTTTGACGTAGAACGTTTTAATACTAAAAATATTTATACAACGCATTAAAAACTATCCAGATCAAAAAAGGAAAATGGTATCCAAAATATTATTTCGAATCCAGGCAAAAATGCATAATTTTGTGTAAAAAAAATTGACAAAGTACGGATAAAAAATAACTTCGTATACATACGTAATGTCAAATCTCAGTGCAACACCGAAACCGCTCTTGTTACTAGTCGAATAATTTTGTCTGTACAATTTTCACATTTGTAACTTTTATACAACCCTACAGTTGTACTCAGTTTGTTCAAATAGTAGTCCTAAGAATAGCATCGTAAATGAGACGATTGTCAATATATATATAATGTCTAGGCGTCATTATTTGTTAATAGGCTAGTAAGTGTGGCAACAATTTTAAGCTATATATATAAACTCATTTAGGCATATAGCTGACTAACGAGTTCAAGGTGGCCATCAAGAAAGAAAATAGAACGTTTGAAATAGGGCTTTATCGCCGGATTCTTTAAGTACCTTAGGTAGATGAGGTATCTAATGAAGCCATTCCACAACAAATGAACAAAATGCGTCAATTGATAAAAACAGGCGAAACAGCCAAATTTTGACATATAATTCGAAACAGTAATATCTTGCAGACCATAATACAAGGGCAAATAAAGGGAGGACAGATGTCGAAGACTGGGCGAACGATGTAGTGGACCAAAAATCTTAGATATTGATTTGAAATGTATAATCACGCTGGTTTATACGGCACGAGATAAACAGAAACTTTGTCAAATGGTCACCAACCTCCGATAGAAAATGGACCGATAAGAAGAAGACGACGAAGGAGTATAAACGCTGGCAACAATAATAATTTTTATACATTTTTTTAAATTGTAAAAATTATCCATAAATTTTTAGTGTAATATACCTACATACAAAACGGATCGATCATTTTTTGGGAAAGAGAGGGGGATAGGAACAAAATCTTAGATATCGGTATTTGGAAATTAACAAAAGATATTTATCAATTTGTACATGCAGAGACGTGAGACGAGTCAAATTTTTAAATATAAATAGCAGAAAAATGTTAAACTTATATCATCATCACGATCGCTTGTTCTATATTCAGTTCCATTCGTATTTCTAGCGTACGTAATGAGTTGTTTGAAGTTCAGACAAAATGAGTTGCTCCTCGGTGGATCTGTTGTTATCGATTCGGGTCTCGCCTTCTTCCTCTTGTCGGTTTTTATTTCTTCTACCTCAAGCATGAAAATCTTCTCCGATTTTATGTGTTATATATTTCGTTTTCCCGTTTTTAATATCGTCTATTATATTTTTCTGATTTTATCGTATTTCACCTTAAACATCTTCATTGGGGTTACATATCCTGTCCATTATATAATCGTGACAATTTTCGATAGCACCACGCTTCAAAAGTGGATAATTTATGTTTCACAGACATATTTCAACACGGAGACCATACGTAGTATTCCATTATTATTTTTCTTCAGAGGTTCGTGTTTGTCTTTTGATTTCCGAGCACTTTACTACTTAGGTTATTGAAGGCATTTAATTTTGTCCGTATTTCTTTCTAATCTCGACCATCGCCGTTGAATAATCGTTCCAAGATGCCTGAATTCATTTAGTTGCTTAATTTCTTGCGTTCCGATCTTGCTCGTAGCTTTCTCGTCGGTGTTCTTTGGAAGCTTTTAACACCGGTTTCGTTTTACTTACATTGATTTTCATTCCATATTTCAACCACCCGGGGCTTTGTCTATTCAGTCAGTCATCTTCCGAATTCGCTTTTCTGTATCAACGATCATCGCCATTCCGCATAACTATATTTGTTATATTAATTTTTAAATTTCTAAGGTAACATAAATTTGAAATTAATAAAAAACAAGGTAAATAATAATGATCGTATATACTATCAACAATTTGCCATGTTCTCTAACAAGCTTAATAACTTTTAGAATATATGTCGGATGCGAGAAAGTTCTCAATAAAAAATCTTCGTCCGAATTGTCGCTACAAATCTAGACTAAAACTACCCTTAAAATCCATCATCCCTTATACCACAAATTGGGGTTGAAACTGGTGCGATTTTCCGAGTAAAGTGTTACGACACCGGTCGCAGAATCGCGCGTTTGAATAAGTCGCTTAGGGAGATTTTAACGCGTATATATACATACCCCTGTGTTCAACCCCGCGCAGTATTTAAAGGTTGAAAATCGGCCTAAAATCGGACTTTTTTCACTTAGGACGATATAAAAAAAAAAACCGAGGCCTAAATCGAAAATCTGTCCCGACAAAAGTTTCTAAATGTCCTAACGAACATTTTCCGTCATAAATATCATCCCTCTATCACCCGGGTCTCGGAAAAAGTCGGTTTTTAAAGGGGTTGAAATTTTTACAAATCATCCCTTTTTTCAAGTTTTTTTAATAGCCGTCTAATTATTCGTCCGACCGTCTAAAGGTATTCGACTTTTTTCCACCTTATCATATAGCGGAAAATTTTACTTCTATATACCGATTCTCTATATAGTAGTAGCGGAGTTTCTTCGGCCGGAAGAAGACCTATTTTAGGGGTGGGGAGAAATGTGCAAAATTTTCGCAAATTTGCAACGTCCGTTTCGCCGATTTAGATACGATTTAACGAAAAATCGCCTTCTTCGAGGAAATCAAGTGGGACTATTTCCTTTTAAACGACGTAACACTCAATCGTCTATATAGAACGGTATTGGCTGTAGCCTTAACGAAAATTTTCAACTCGCGATGTCTTTAAAATGCTTAAACTCGTCTATGCCTTAAAGCCGTTTCCCTATCGTCATTATCGCGATCGACGTTATTAGCTTTTTTTTTACTACCGACCATTTCCATTCGCCCGAACTTTACCCCTACACTGTCCGATGTATCGGACCGGCTGTAGGTAAGTTAGAAGATCGGTAAATGTAAGATTTGTTATATTCTTCGTTCCTCCGCTACGTATAGCCCCGTTCGTATTAATCCTACAATGTTATCGTACATAACCTTATTTAAAACGCCGATCGTAACCTTTCTAACGACGTTTAGACCTTCCAGGGCCGATCAAAGGGTGCGAAGAAATCGAAGCTTGAAGACTTTTGCAATTTGCTTAATTCCTATTTACATCTATTAAATTAGCTTTAAAGCCGGTTTCCTTAATTACTTTTTAAGCGTCGACTGATATAACCTTTTTTGCCGTACTATATATTAGCTTTTGTACGAACTTTATCTCGAAACCGTCCGACGTACCAAAAGTTGAACGTTCGATAGATTTTGCTTTTTTCTAAAGCATCAACATTTCCACCGTTTATAGCTCCGTTTCTATTAAAACTATAAAGTTAAAGTACGTAACCTTTTTAAAAGTAATCTTCAAGAGCTTTCTATCGATATGTAAAACTTTCGAGTCACACAAAAGCTCGCCGAGAAAGTTGAGGTCAAAGACCTCGAAAAATTTGAAATTCCGCTTTTAGGCCGTTTCGAACCTTTTTAAATTTTTTTTTTCGAAACTTTCGTCCTTTTAATCAGTACGTATATATGATATACACTATATAATGTACGGGCGATAGTCGGGCATGGTTCCATTGGTCCAGGAAATGAAGGTCAAAATGGAAAAGTATCGATATTTCTATAGGTATTGGTCCGACATTTTTTCCCTTCTATAGTTAAACTATTTAGACGGTTCGGAAATGGTGGAAATCATCAAAAATAATGCGTTTGTTCAAAATGCTCTCAAACATCGGCCTAATAATCGATCGTAATGAAAATCGGTATTTGACTTTTAAAATATTTATAAATTAATATACACATCGAATCCCGACTCTATAGTCGAAATTCGGCGTTTAGCAGAGGAAGCAGGGTGGTGGGGAAAGTGAAATTTTGGATTTTTCTTTCTATATTACCTATAGAGATTAAACTATACACTATGACTTATCTAAAGTGTATTTGACCATTTTTCAATCTGTCTAATAAAGGCTGAGTAATAGAGGTGGGAAGTTGGGAAATCGGCAACTTTGGGCTCCTATTACAGAGGCTGTATGAACTTTTAAACGGTCCGGTCTTCTGATATAGGTGTAACTATATAAAATCTATCGTATGAAACGAAAAAACCGCGAAAAAAATTTCAAACCGAACCCGAAAATTTCAAAAGGGGACACTCAATTTTTTTTAAATTTCGAATTTTTCGCAATAATTCGCGAACGATTCGAAATTCGGAAGAATTGTTCAAACAAAAGTTATGTGGCATTAAAATACGCGTCTAAGAACGGTATTCTCGTATTTTTATAGCAAATACTCATCCAGAAAAAGGGTGTTTAAGGGTTTAGGGGTTTTTGGCCGCTTTTAGGGCCCCTATGATAGATAGAGGGTTCGGGTTAACGTTAGACGAAAGTAGACGTCGAGGCTATCATTAATATAATAACGTACATTTTATCAAAATTAACAGGTAGCGAGAAATCGCGAAATTAATATTCCGTTTTCGATTTTTAAAAATTCTGGAAGCCTTTTTTTTGGTCAACCCTTTCTACAATGCTTTTAGCATAGGCAATGCGATTTATATATATATATAAATTTTTGATCGAGAGTTGCCAGGCCTGTATGAACTTTTAAACGGTCCGGTCTTCTAATATAGGTGTAACTATATAAAATCTATCGTATGAGGCGAAAAAACCGCGAAAAAAAATTTCAAACCGAACCCGAAAATTTCAAAAGGGAACTCTGTCAATTTTTTTAAAATTTCGATTTTCTCGCAATAATTCGCGAACGATTCGAAATTCGGAAGAATTGTTCTAACGAAAGTTATGTGGCATTAAAATACGCGTCTAATAACGGTATTCTCGTACTTTTATAGCAAATACACATTCAGTTACCACACATAATGTATTGTACGTGAGAAATGGTTACAAAATGGACATGCCAAAAAATTTAGCCTAAATTGAAGGAATTGCGGTTGTAGCAAAACATCCAAAAATGTATACAATGGAGCACTGCTATTTTGTCTATTACAACGTATACAGCACAACTTATATAACGTCATTTTTAAGATGGTTGTTTTATCCTATGAAAAATCTTTAAGAAAATGGTTCATTGGATAGGAAAGTACATACAAATTTGTAAAATTTATTATCGACACACACATATATATATATTATATGTTGTTACCGCGTATACTGTAAAATATTTTTTTTTGAAGTATACAGACTTTCCACTTGCGTAGTCCGTTAGATAAGCTATATGTTACTTAATCGGTGGCCCCTAGTTATTATATTGTTATAATAATGACTTGGGATTTAAATGAATTTGGTTTAAAATAAATTAAATAAAAATACTCTATACAGTATATCGAGATTATTATTATTATTATTATTATTATCAACATTAACAGATTTCTAGAGGGACACGATGATACACTAAGCTGTCTGCATCATGGTACGTTCAGTATTTTCGTTATCCAGACAAGTTATCCCGATATTAACGGTTGCCACGTATTTTACGGTACGTTTCATTTTTTAATATACTATCGTATTATACTATAAATGACCTGTGCGTTTGTAAAATGTGGAATAACGTGGTATCTACTTAATTAGACACAAATAGACTTAGTTGCAAATAGAACACAAAACTTCGAATTTTAAAACTTATTTTACTCGACAATTTATTTCGATTTTAAACAGAGCGAAATATCTATCACCATCTCGGTAATGGTTATTTGGTTCGGCCTTCATGATAATGAGAATAAATTTTTTACCAGTCGCAGGGTTCGATTTTTAATATAAACGATAAAACAAAATTGATCCGATTAATTCGCTCGAGAAAATAATATAAAAAGGCAAATTGAAAATTACAAATAATATTATTAAGTTTACATGAAAATTAAAGGATTCGCATCGTAACGTGTCTTAGATTTCTACTAGCACATCTGAAACGTCATGATGGGAGACGAGAATTTTTCAAGGAAACATGACCCTCAGTCAACTCAGCTATTAATGTAATTGATCGAAAAGTACATGACAAACCACACAATATTGGCTGGGCGTCGTCTGACCGGTAATCTATCAATATTAGAAGTATCGGTTAGGCGATGTTCCTACCAATTTTAGAGTTGGAGAGACATTACATATAATTAAACAGATTTTCTCATACGTTTATATATTTTTAAAATGGACTACAACAGTCTCGTAACATGTATAAAATAGTATAAAAAAAAAGTGCAAATATTAAAATTGGGTTCATATTTATACGAGTGTATTAATTTCAAGCGTGACAAAAACGTTTAATCATTTTAAATATAATTTCGAGGTTTAAACTGTTATATTTAAACAAGAATTTTGTTCCGCCCCCTAATTAATTAAATTATAAAAAAGCAATATGAATTTTAAAATATGATTTACAATTAATTTAGCGTAAACTAATTGAATCAGAAAAATGTAATTTATAAAATACTTGCAAATATAAACTTCGCGTGATAGAGGTTTTACTATGGGTATCATCGCATCTTGCTGTTCAACTTTTAGAGTCAGTTTCGGTTAATTTTAGCGATCAGTAATTTACTGTAAAGTGAAAGTGTTGTGTAGTCATCACCGGCGAATTTTAATCGATCGTCAGTGTTAATCACGAAGAAAAGTTTCGACATAGGGAGGATATCTTTTTTTAATTATAACAACAACAACAATATACTTGTATAAAGTTATAAAGATAAAAGAAAATATAACACAGATTACAAACATTATATCCCGGGAATACCTTACCACGATGTCAAAGAAAATAAAGAGTAAAAGTAAACAAAAGGTTAAAAACTGCAGGAATAAAAAAATTAACAAGTTTTCTTAATAACTAATTACTAAACTTAAGTTTAAACTGCTAAAATATATTATTTGAGTCTTCAGTTCTTCAATTAGTACCGTGTTAAAAAATATGAAAGTGGGTAACATAAGTGTCGAGTGTACTTAGTAAAAGAGGTCAATACTAATAAATGAATTATAATTTATAATGTTATGTTTAAGTCGTCTGTGTTTATATTTGAAATAAATGAAACCAAGTTGTCTGGAATTATAACTGGCAATCGAGGAGACGACCTCGTTGTTTCGGTACGAGCATTTATTGAAAAAATCAGTTGACACTTTTAGAACAAAATCCCTAAAGTAGGACAGGTCAGTAGCTTCGTGTATGCTGTCAATTCTGGCACAGCGAGTCGTTTACCTACGTAAACAAAAGGCGCTAATTTCCAATAGATCGATAAGGCCCCTCTTACTATTGTGTAAGTAGTGACCGCTTACATTCAATATAATTTAAAATTATATATAATTATTAATAATACGTTCATAACACTAAAGCCGGTTGAAATTTTATAAATAAAGGATTATTTACACGACGCGTATGTATTTTATTTATAAAGGACCGTTTAGGCGGTGTCTCCGTAAACATAGTAGAACATAGGTTGCGTTGATTAAGTGGAGAGAACAGTAAGTAAAAGTGAATGCGACATACCGCATTTAGGTGAGTATGAGTATTTATCAGAGTGTAAACTTAACTTTAACAGAAATATACACGTAAAAATAATGTACGTATATAGAATACCATGCTTAGAATTTTAAAACAATCAGAATAGCTCAATTAGCTTCTAATTTTATAACTGATACAATCGGCCGATGGCAATTTTGTCTATTTTTTAGAAGGTTTATCGAGATTAGAGAAAAATGCCTTCTAGAAACACACACACACACACATATATATATATATATATATATATATATATATATATATATATATATATATATATATATATGTATATAAAGATTACTAATTAAATTTTGGTTATAGCTGTTGACCGGTGTGACGCGCTTAATAATGTTAGTTACATAGAATAATTCTCTAGATTCGTAAGGACCGATTGTAAATGATGAATTAATGAGTTCAATAACGAATAATATGAAAATGTTAACAATTAGAATATCGTATAAAGATTATTTAGTTTTATTAAATATGTATAAGCAAGGAAGCGATAAAAATATCATTTTTAATAGAATAAACGTTCCTTTTAGTTTTATTAAATATGTATAAGCAAGGAAGCGATAAAAATATCATTTTTAATAGAATAAACGTTCCTTTTTAAACGTATGAACGAAGATGGGTGTATATAATATAATTTTAAGGTTGCTTTCTGGATACAATAGAATGCGGTGAGACGGGTAGATATAGTGCTCGATATGAACGTACTGATTGGAATTTACGAAAAGTATTATATAGTATTTTAAAATGTCTTCATAAATTCTAAACAGCTATAATATTAACCCTTTCGATCATATTGTTTCCAAGTGGGACATGCTACTTTAACCATTTCAGTCCTCATGTTCTCACTATATGGTACGTGAAATTTTAATTCGAACCAAATGTTTTATTTTCTGATTGACATGAAATGTCCCAATTTTAAAAATATTTATATAAATACATCGAGAATTATCTATAAAAGGGAATATTGTATAATGAAGTGTTTAAAATTTATAGTTTTCTGTCAACATTTTTATAATGTATAACTGAAAGCATTAATTATTATTTATTATTATCATCAGCTTAGAGTTATATCGATAAAATTACAGCTATAGAGACAGCACATCGATTCTATTAAAAAAACGAAAATGTTTTTTTTTTTAATATTAATTCGACTAACGGGTAAAATCTAAAACCATATACTTCTGTGAACATTTATAAGACGTACGTTATTCAAGTATAATAATTATCAAAATAACACGGATTTAATGGTATCACCAAATCGGGCTCATTTAATAGAATATACGAAATTTTAACCGATACCGTGGGAAGCCATCGTTTAATAACAATTATCAATTTTGGACTGAGGGAAAAACGTTAAAGCAATTGAACAAACTCTGAACATGAAGTATATAAACTTGGATAAATACGAATCCGTAACGGAAGATAAAATGAAATATATTCAAGAAGATATTATACTTCCACAACTCTGAAATAACAGTTGCACGATAACGATAACAGAATCGCCGAATGATTTTGGGAAAGTTTAAATTACAACTAAAATATAGTATCAGGATTTCGTATGAAGCTATCAAAATTTCTTATACAAATAAAGTAAAGAATACCTCGTAAACTTATTTAACATATTGCCCTATATACTCAAACCAAAAAAAAAATACAGATTTATTCAATTCATATAGGCCTATAAATCTTTTAAAAAACCTTCAAAAATATATTAAAAAGGAGCATTATTATGGTGGCTTCCTAAAAGTAATAAGTTCGCCAAAATACAGTGTAGTTTTCGCAAAGGATCAAGTATTTGGACGTAATGGCTGCAATAACAAAAAAAATATGATATACGATTATACTGTATATCGACATGGAGTGTTAATTTGTCTATTTGTAAGAAAGTAGTTAAAAGAGGCTGATTTTACAACAAAAATAAGAGATATTTCAGTATTTTTACCATAGACATCAACGTTACAATCGTAGATTATACCAACAATGTTCACACTCATACAGACCTACCACAAGGCAGTATATTATTTATAATATAAACTCAAGTATTAGAGAAAATACAACGCAAATATTTAGTTCAATATGCCGATAATTTAATGTTATGCGCCTCTGCTACGAACCTAAAATACAGTTATCAAAATGAGCTACACGAAAATTACAAAGCATATTGAGTGAACTCATTATTGGAGATAAATATTAAAAAAAAAATAAAAAAATAAAAAAATAGACGTACTATTTATCAGGAACTCTATTAATTTGAATACGTCATAAATCAATACAATTTAAACCGTCGTGTAAATATTTAGAAGTTGTGATTCCAAAACGACGTGGTCGGATGAAATGAGACATCTTTAGGTAAATGCGAGGGACTTAATCTGATTCAGTTCATCTCAGAATCTAAGTGGTTGTACACCTAGTTTCAGACATGGTGATATACAATAAGGTCCAAGATAGACTGTGTAGCCCCATTTATCAATTATAACAAGAGTATTCGAAAATTACAAACGATACAAAATAAAACCGGGAGAATACATTTAAGAGCTACGATATCTACTCCATGCTTTACGGTGGCACAAGCATCCGATCCACCCATGCCGGTAAAAATACGATACATAGCGGATAAATTTTTTTCGAAAATTAAAGAACATATCGCTTAATTATGAAATAAATTAAAACATCGAACAAATAAATACCGGATGCATAAGAATATTCCTCCTTTATGCAAAACCGGCGATAGTCCAAGTAGAATGGGAATTTGGAGCCCACTACAACGTTGAAATTGAGGAAAATAATATTCAAGTATCGAATGACAAAAGTTTAAATAGTATATAATTAACGAAAATTACTTTTAGATGACGAAATAATCTATAAAGATGGTTCGATAGATAAGTCGGTGGACGCCGGATCTTACGTGGAAAGAATAGAAACCAAAACATTTTAATAGCGACAAACTATCTTCTAGCAGTAAGTAAACTACAAACCGTATATCTCAAAAATGTTAGTACAGAAATGAAAATTTGGAAAGAATTTTAAATAAACGTAGAAAGTCAACATTAAAATAATGTTTTAGTTCGTTTTAGAGCACGTTAAAACTTCATAGAAACGAATAAGTTTAGACCCTAACTAAAAGTGAACAGAGTAACAAAGTTAAACTGGGAAATGGCGCTCTGTTTCTCTGCAGGTGAATAGGCATGTGCAGCATGGAATCATTCAGCACACACCAAAAAATTCTATATTGCTCTTAATAAAGCGAATAGAATCGGAACGGGTTGTCTTAAATCAACACAATGAGGATATCTATATGAACTAAGTTCAGGAGGAATGTGGCAGCGGAAAACATCTTATGACAATCGCCACCAACTTTATGGCTACACGGAACTTGCTGATAGACGACTAAAATCTAGATGTAGCTTTATGAGGATAACCGAGGAACTAAGGAATCCGGACTGGATCAAAAATCTTAAAATACTTCCCGCAGGCAGAGATCTGAATTACAACTTTTGGAAAACTTTAAATCGCATTCGAAGTGGAACGGCGCGTACAAAATTCAACCTACATGGCATGACGCAAGATGGTCAATGTGAATGTGGCGAAATTAAGGATAATGAACACCTGTTTAACTGTAGCATAATTAGGATGTTTGATTGTGATAAACTATATGGACGTATTGATGAAGAAACATTAATTTTTCTGAAATACTGGACGAAGAAAGGACTATAAAAAATAATCAACCGTCGTCTCCTATGGATACTGAACAACAAGAATTTTCTATCAAACAGTGCGGATTTCGCTCTAAAAGATCCGCGTCTGATCTTCTTTATTACCTTCAGAGTAATATTTTAGAATTCTTCATCTTGCACTAACATCTGGTGGCCGTTTTCTTCGACTTCAACAAGGTCTTTGATACAGGCCTACCATTACAGAATCCTCGAAGAACAGCTACACCAATTGAATATTGACGGTCCATTATTGGCATTCATTAGAGGATTCTTAGATCAGCGTCAGTTTCAGGTGGTACTTGGTGACATTAGCCCAAAGCCTCTTGAATTAAAAGATAGTGTACCGCGGGTTTCAGTTTTAAGTCCCACGGTATTTATTATTGCTATAAACTCAATGCTGGCGGAAATAAATCCAATGATCCGAAGTGCACTCTTCGCTGATGACTTGGTAATTTGTGTCCGTTGTCATGATTATAAGCTTGGTGAAACCATGCTTCGAGAAGCTACACAGAAGCTTACTCAATGGTCCACAAACAGCGGTCTTTCTTTCTCACCTAAAAACTAAAACAATATACTTCGGTAGAATTCATCACTGTCAGCACCAGGTGGCCATCACCTTGGGATCTGAGGCTATAGAAACTGTTTCTCGAATTAGATACCTTGTACTGGTCTCTGGCAGAAGATTGACTTGGTTGAATCACATAAATTACCACCGAGCGGCTTGCACGCAAAGACTAAATCTGATGAAAAAGTTGCCACATACCACCTTTGGTGCAGACAAGATTTGTCTTCTCATAATATATACAAAGCCCTAATAAAAGCGAAATGTGACTATGGTTTGTCTACCTACGCGTCCGCTACACTAACAGTCCTGAAACGATTAAACTCAGTCCACCACACTGCACTACGCCTAACACTTGGTCCAATGAGATCAACACCAATAAACCATTTGCTACATGATTCTGGAGAACTTCCCACCGATTTTCATCGTTCTTACACCCTACTCAAATTCCACCTTCACACACTGTCAACTCCTGATCTTCCTAATCTTCCTGATGATGCAGCGTCTCACCGCAACCATCAAACCATTCTTTATTCAAACTTGCTTGTCTACAATAAAATTACAAACATCTTCCATGATCTTGACATCAACCTGCCTACACTCTGAAAAACCAACCAAAATAGCAAAGTGAAAAACAGTTATTTATAAAATTATATGATAGTGAATCATATCAGATTTTTTTCCCGAATTTGGCCAGCTAAGGACCACGGAAACATTACACACATAACTTCAATTTATATTTCCTTATTTTATTTACTTTTTTTCTTTTTTTTTTGCTGCCCAGTGTTCTTTCATTCTCTCGGAGTGTTTCTGCTTCCTTTCTTCCATCCATTTTTCCCAGTCCTCTTCACTGTATTTTCTACAAACCCACCGAACGAACTGATCATCCGTTTAAATTTGTTTCGGTCTCTTATATCTTCCTTAGAAATCCTCGTGTGTTCCGTATCTTTTTTAACTTGTATAATCCATGGAATCCTGGTTTTAGGGTTCCCATAGAAGAAATCGAAAATTCGTTTCGGAAGACGGCCTTTATGCATTTGTTGGAATGCGGCTCTTCTTTTCTTCATTGTGTCGCTAATTTTCTCGATTCTTTTGTATATCTCCATATGGATCCTCAATTGTTCTCCATATTTTCGAGGATATCTCCCGTATTATTATTCTTTCCTTTTTTATTAATTGGTCCATTTCCTTACGATAATCCATTGTGAGACATTAAAATCTGTGTTTTAATAACTGTACTGTAATACCTAATTTTTGCATTAACGGAGATTGAGTTTTTATTATAAATGTTCCTTCTGCGGTCGTTTTTCAATTGATCTTTTATCCGTAGATGTAAATTGAATTAATTCCCCGAGATATTTAAACTTTATCACTGTTTCTATTTTTCCAGTACACACTTTAATTATGTTGGGACAATTTTATGACTGGCCATAAATTTTGTTGTTTTTTTTTAAAAAGATTTTCAATCCCACTTCTTTCGCCACGTTGTTTAGTATTTCTAATTGTCGTTTCGTATCTTCTACGTTTTCTGCTAGTAATGCTAAGTCGTCAGCAAAAGCAAGACAGTCTGTTTCCAGATTGTTTTTCACTTGTAACCAATTTTTCTTATTTCCTCTTGTTCCATGCATTTCCTCCATTCTCGTATTACTTTTTCTAACATACAGTTGAACAAGAATCGGCGATAGCTCATCTCCCTGTCTAATTGAAGTTTTTATTTTGGACGGTTCATGTTGCCCTATGCTTGTTGATAAATTTAAAAAGCCATTCGAAGGTAATGTTAATGCTGTTCGACAGTGTTTTTAGACGTGGCTTTCGACAGCGTATGGCACGATGAACTTATATTCAATTTAAGCAAACAACTACCCGGAACCGACAGAGAATTTCGTGTGGCCTACGATGAAGCGTAGTCAGCTTTTTACAGAATGCAGGCAGGAGTTCCACACGGAAGTGCTCTTAGATCTCCCCTGTACCTTCTATACATAAGCGATCTACCGACGTCTGATATAACAACGGCAATATTCCGCGATATTACCTGTTAATGCTGATCTCAGCGAGGCAAATGCGAAAATTCAACAGCATTTAAATTTGATTAGAAAATGGACCTGTAAAGATAATACAAAGAAAGCCAAATCAGTCCGTGTTCTTTATACGTTAAGGCATGTAGACAGTAGATATCGAGTATATCTTGGCAATCAGCCTATTCCTCAAGCTGCCAATTACCTCGGGATGCATTTGGACGTCAGAATGTCATAGAATAAAGATGAAAGTGTTTCAAATTAAGCGCGGAGTACCAGATTTGTACTGACTCATCGGTAGGCGTTCTGTATTGGATGTACAATGCAAACTATTACTCTATATTCAAGTTATAAAGTCTACATGGAGGTACGGGCTTTCATTATGGGGATGCGATGCCATGTCTAACAGGAATCTTGTGCAGAAATGGCGGAACATCATTTTACGCGCAATTGTGGATGTCTATCGATACTCGCGAAATGAAGATATTCATAAGAATTTACATATGAAGTATTTCGATGATACTATACAAGAGTTTGCTGCAGCGCGTGAGAAATTACTTAAGCATGTGAATACAGAAGTTCGTCATATTTTAGATATCAGACGATCTAAACGTCGATATCCAACTGATCTTGTCTCAATAGTAATACTAAGTAATTCAAACGAGTAGAAACTCGTTAGAGTAGAACCTTATAAATATTCACTTTTATTTTTTCTATTACTAACAGATGTATTTATTTAATAGTACTATTAAGATCGTACATAATATATATAAAAGGTAATAGCAAATAACTCACCCACCCCGCATTGGCTTCCCAAGATGTGTCATTTAGCCCAGCTTTCTTTTAATTACGGATGATAATATATATATATCGATATTATCACTTTTTGGATACCACAAAAAATATAAATCTTCAACACAATTTTGATGACAGTAATGAAATGACAAGTTAAAATATGATACGAAAGGGCATTAATTAACGTCGTTTGTTTCATATTCAGATCGGAATTACGACAATAAGAGCAGCGATTCAATATCAGGCAAACCCGGTCGGATATATAATTTATCGAAGATTTCCTACACACAGAGAGTACCTAATTTACGAAAGTATACAAACACCTCATTTTTGGACCATTCCGACAGGTGATTATCAAAATTCAATTCGCCAATTAATAATAATAACTTATACAAAAGCACGTGTTTTTTTTTACATTAAACCAAACTGAAGCCTGAAATTAGTCAAATTATGTTACACACAGCTGGTAGTCGGAGTCGCTATTAAAATTTATGCTGCTATATCGTAGCAACGTTTGAAGATGTATACATATATATACTACTGTTTAAGTTGTCTTCAATGAGTCTTTACTTTTTATCGATTCCAGTTTTGTACTCACTGTTTTCACATCCTCGTCTTTAGCGCGACAGAGAGTACGAGTGTTTGTTTAATCTAGTGATGGACATAACCGACTAATTATTAAGGATAAAACGAATTTTATTTTGCCGATTGTAGATATTCCGACATTCAAATTCTATAGAGGATTTCTACGACACAGGTATAAAAGATATAAGCATAGGCGTATAAAACACATCCTTCTACAGTAATACAAATCCTAGTTCTAGTATTAATAAATAAGCTAAGATATTTTTAAGTATATCGTTGATACGGTAAGAGTGTACACGCACTCTGTCATTTTAAATGAGACGGTTTTTTGTATTAAGATTTTTCCTGCAATCGTATAATACGGTGTCAATTTAAATAATATTTTATAAGATTATATTTTGTATGAATTTTTTCTGGAAACAATCGTTGCTATATTCGGTACAGAAAGTTCTATTGAATGGTAACTTTACTTTTTTGTAAACAGAAAATATTTAAATGTGCAAATATATTATTGTTCTATTGTTTGGTAACACCGTTTATATAAAAAAAAAATCCGACTAATTATTCGATTTCTCATTAAGTCAGATTTATTTTAATTCTTTATTAGTACAATTGTAAAACCGGCGTGGCGAATGAAAACATCCCTAAACGATAATAAGTTATATGACGAATAAACATATATATAAAATAAATTAAACGCATTTAAAATTAAAATATCTATTTCAGTTGAATAACGGATAATCTAGAGAAATTGATATGTTCCGATTTCTTCTATTCCACCAGATACAAAATTTAACTTAAAACAAAGTGTCGATATTGTAAAATAATTTATTTCGTTTAGTACGATTTCCCCGAATGAGTACAAAGTGAAATTGTGGTAATCGTGAAAATTTTCGATTTCTACAGACGAGGTTAGAAACGGGACGTATTTTTTTGACTCGGCCCTCGAACACGTTGAAGAAAATATCGGCCTTACGTCCGACGATGTAGCCGTCGTTTCTTTCAATGGACAAAGAACATTCGAGGTACACCACATTCAATCACACTATATATTTGCTGATAAAATATTCATACACATACATTCTATATACTGACGTATATATACTACATCATTATTTATATTATATATATGTGTGAGTGTGCATATTCTACAGGTACTACGTAAGTTTTTACGGTTAACACTGAACAGGTTAAAACCGAGTTCATCGAACGATAATAATAAAATAGAGATTATTCGTAAATATATTAACAGATACTTCTTCTTCTTGTACACCATGTCTTCAATAAATGTTAGTGATTATCCGTTTGGCTTCTAATATGTCAGATAGTGTTCGCAATAAGGCTTCTGTGTTGAGACCTGTCCATTCCTTCATGTTTCCAAACCAGGTTTTCCTTCTTCTACCTCTTTCTTTCCCGTTTTCCTGCGACGTTTCCATCAACGATCATTGGCGGTAGGTCATATAGTCCATTTCTATAGTCACCAGTTCTAGTTTTTTATTTAGTTGTTTCAAAATTCTCGCATTCAAAATCTTATCCGAAAATTCTTCGGTAATGCCACATTTCGAAGGCATTCGGTTTGTTTATCGTCGATTTTTTAATTATCCAGGTTTCTACTCCATATAGTAGCACGGAGACCATACATAACATTTATCCAGCCTCCATTTTGTTGTCCATTTAAGCGTTCTATTTGTAAATACTTTCCCCATTTTCAAGAATATGGTCGTTGCGATTATAGTATTAGGATTATTAGCAACAACGTACGGAAATATGGTGAACTAAGTTATAACATCTGTATTCTTTTTTCTTATCATCCGTGTCAGTCCGTGTCAGACAAATTTACATCATAGCCGCGTACGTGCGCGTTATATCTTTTTCCCTAGCCTCGTCCTCATGGAAGACATACACGTTTTCCAATCGGATTCTGAAAATAGGAAGAAAGTTTTTCTTTAAGTTAAGTTATGGATGGAGTAACCTTCTCATCTAGAACAATATGCGTCAAAAAATATCTGCAAAAGAAGAAGATGGGGAGTTTTATTTCATAATGAGACATGCGTAACAGGGGGGGGTTAAAGTTAAGTAATCATTATACCTTAACATTTAACTTTTTTTTTTTTTTCTTCACAACTGACCAACTTTGATGGTCATCAAGTGATTGATTTAAGCGAATAAAGTATTTTGTGAAGGGTTAGTACTCAGCAGTACTCCCTCGAAACGCTATAATGTTTAAACAAGGTCTAAAGGCTTATTTCGCCACAGTCTGCGGGTTTCGCCAGAGTTATCCAGCAGGTTGATAGCAAGTGGATTCGTATGAACGCTAAGTCGGGCGACATGTTTATTTGCTTGTATTTTGATTTCATCCTCCACAAACATAACATTCAAGTCACTATGGAGGGTAAAATTTGACACGTACCAGGGGGCTGCAGTAATAGTTGTGAGTATTTTATTTTGATATCGCTGTATTTTTTGCAGGTTGAATGTTTTTGTGCACCCCCAGAGCTGTATTCCGTACACCCAAATTGGTTTTAAAGCAATTTTATACAATAGTACTTTATTTTCCAATGACAATCCGGATCTCTTAGCTAGTATCCACGACATAGTTCTGGTTTTAAGTCTCAAATGCTCAATTTTCTTCTGAATGTGAGTACCCAGGTCAGCCTAGCATCTAAGTGCATACCTAAATATTTTACATTGTTGGTGTTCGGGATTATGACATTATTTATCTTGACTGGAAGGCGTTTAATTTTTCGATTTGTAAAAGAAATATGTGTTGACTTACTTTCATTAACCACTATGCGCCATCGTTTTAGCCAGGTCTCTACATGCCCAAGTGACTCCTGCAGTTTTTTTGTTGCTATGTTTTCACACTTATCCACTGCTAAGATAGCTGCGTCATCCGCGTACAAAGCTACTTCTGTATTACTGAGCGTCGGGAAGTCGGTTGTATAGATTAGGTATAATATTGGACCGAGAACGCTCCCTTGTGGGACCCCGGCCCTTATTGGAAAAATATCCGAGTATTCATCGGCCACCTTCACTCGAAAATATCTCTCTTGTAGATACGATTTAAACAGTAAATAGAAAGAGTGAGGAAGCAGCAATTTAAGTTTATACAACAATCCCTGATGCCACACCCGATCAAAAGCCTGCTGAACATCCAAAAACATCGCCGTACAAATATTCTTGTTTTCCAAGCTATTTTCGATAACCTTTGTTAATCTATGAACCTGCTCTACAGTATTGTGATGCCTACGGAACCCAAACTGAAAATCGGGAATAATTGCACTCGTGGATAATATCGGAAACAACTGTTTTAAAATTAATTTTTCCAGTGTCTTCGAAAGAACAAGAAGCAACGAGATAGGTCTGTACGACGAGACTGTTTCAGGCGACTTTCCAGGCTTTGGTATAACAGTTATCTGCGAGAACTTCCAGCCCAGAGAAAAATATTGGCTGCGAAAGACGGCGTTATATATCTGTGTTATGAATACAATACTTTTTCATGGTAATTCATTTAAAACTTCAGCTGTGATTAGGTCAAATCCGGGGCTCTTTCTCCGTTTCATTTTTTTGAAGAATTGTTGTACCTCACTTAGAGTAACTGGTTTTATAGGCAGACTCATTTGTAGTGGTTTTTCCAGATATTCGAGGATATCTACGGAGTCATCAACTTCAGGATTAGGTGTAAATACATCGTGAAAATAATTAGCAAGGAGCGCTGCTTTATCGATGTTAGTACGAGCCCAACTACCGTCAATTTTTTGTATTGTAGGAATAAGCACATTTGGTCGTTTAAAGCGTTTAGTCGCTTTCCATAGAGAGTAATCATCGTTTTTAGACGGCGACAAAATTGACAGAAACGTTGCGAGCATTTCATTTTTATTTTCATGCAGTACTTTACGCAGTTCTTTCGTTTTTCTATTTAGTTGCGTTTTAATAATCGGATTTCTCGTGATGTTCCATGTTTTTCGTAACTTTCTCTTTTCATGCACGAGTGTTAATATGGGTTTCGGAATATTATTAGACTCCTTGGGGGGTTTTACAGTGGGAGTGGCTAGCCACGCAGCATTTTGTATAGTTTCTGTTAATTTTTGTACTGCTCCATCAATGTCGTAATTAGTTTTAAGTGGCATATTTAAGTTTATGTTAGTTTCTATATATTGTTTAAACATAAACCAGTTGGTATTTTTATTGATGAGATATGGCTCAGGTATTTTTGTAATTGGTGAAATGCTAACCGTTAACACAACTGCCGAGTGATCTGACTGTAGATCGAAACAAGAATCTACTCTCATGTATAAAGACGAGATTCCTTTTGTTACGAAAAAGTCGAGCAGATCAGGTTTTTTCTTACGGTCCTGAGGCCAGTAAGTAGGCTTACTCCCTGAGATATAGCCTAGATTCTGCTTAGAAATTACCTTTTCCAAAAGTTTTCCTCTGGGATTATCCAAACGAGAGCCCCATTTGCGACTTTTTGAATTCCAGTCTCCACCAGATATGAATTTCTCTCCCAACGACTTAAAGTATTTAACAAATAGGTTTTCATCTAGTCGCTCATTTGGAGAGCAGTATACGGCGGAGATAGCGACGGTACCGTTAAAGGAGGATAATTTAACGGTACATGCCTGTATTCTATTTTCCGTATAATTTTTCTCCTCATAGTGCCTGATTGTCTTTTTAATAATAATTGCACTGCCACCGCGAGCTTTATTATCTGGTCTAAGACAGGTGTAAACATCATAGTTGGGAATATTGGAAACTGTTTTATTTGTGAAATGCGTTTCTGAGACGAGCAGTATGTCTATGAGCTGAGTTTTTAAGAATAACTCTATTTCTGACTTACGTTGTAAAGCGCCGTTAGCGTTCCATAGTGCAATTCTTAATGAAGTAGCCATCATTTATTAGATTTATTCACGACAGAGGACAATAAATTTAATATCAAAGTGTCCTGATTCATTAATTGTTGAAATATGTTTTTAAATTCGTTTAAAAACTGGCTTAATATTACGTCTATACCAGGTGAGTTAGGTGTGAAATGGTTATTGTTTATATTGCTACCATAATTTTGAGAGCCAACTCCATTATAAATATTATCGTTAAAATTAATCATCGTATCTGCACCATTAACGTAATTTTCGCATACGATAACTGCAGTTTCTGTCCACTTAGTGAAATACTACCATGTACAGCATTTCCATAGTTTGTGGTAGAATTCGGTTTGTTAGTAAGTGTCGGCTCTGTATTATATTTTGCATCATATAATTTTCGATATACTTCACATCCTTTATAATTAGAGGGGTGTTGTTGCGCGCATAACGCACACCTTGGCGGTGTATCTTTCTCTTTTTTACAATGGGCTGAATCATGATTACCCGCGCATTTAACACATTTATATGGGCGATTACAAAAAGATCGTGTGTGCTCATACTTCTGACATCTAGTACACTGTGGTATGTCTCTTTTTACATGAGGGGGTTCTACTTTAATTTTTGAATGTAATAATGAATTGAGCTCGTATATGCGCTTAATATCATCAGCCGGATCCAACTCGATGAAATGCAGTGGAATAGGTTCTTTAGTTTTTTTGTTTTTAATGTTAAAGACAGACCTAACTTGAAATCTTTGTTTCTCTAAAGCCTGCTTAATGTCATCGCATGTGAAAGAGGGATGCAAACCTCGAATTACGATTTCAGAGGATCTTTCGTTTTTTAGCTGATAAGTATGGTAATTAATATCTCTTTTTTGAATGTTGCTACTAGTTTCCTGTAATCATCAGAAGTTTGTACGTTAATCTTAACAGCATTATCTTTCAAGGATTTTGCTCTGAAATCATGATTTCCTAATGCGCCCGTGATTTTTTTAACATTCCCGAGTAATTAATTACATCATGTACAAATATAGGTGGGGTAAAGGTTCCGTTGTTACATTGTCGACTGGTTGTGTAGTCAAATACTCATTTTGTGTAGCCTCGTCGTCTTCGACTTGCAAGTATTGAAATCTATTTTGCTTCATACGGCAGTTATCTAATTTCTGTTCATCCATCGGTCTTTTCTTAGCTTTCTTTTTAGCTATTTGCCAGTCGTTTTCTGTCTGTTTTTCTACCTGCGACGATGTGGATAATGCGTCTTCCGAATAATTTGATAATAATGTATTGTTGTCGTCTACTACGACCACGTCTCTTATCTGATTGTTAATAGTTCTGGAAGTCGGAGCATTATTAGAAAAAGGAACGAAGTGCGTATTCGGGGTTAAAGCATAGTATGTTTGTGTAGGTACCTGATAGACAACGTTTTGATGCGGATATGATAAGACAAGTGTGGGCAAAGTAGTAGTTGTATTTTTAATGTCGGTGTGTACAAGATGACTTTGCGGTAGTATCGGTGCAGTGACATTAGTAACATTAGAGTATAATGGTGATGATAATGATTGTGCATGGTGTGAAGATAGTACATGTGGATCAATATAATGCCATGTAGTTACAATTGCCGGCTGCATGTCGGCAACTGTAACACACGCGTCTATGCGATACGTGCAAATGTGTGTATGTGTGATTCAAAAACTGTACATCGTATAATGAAAAAATAATATAAATACTGATACGACCACAAATATATACATATAAATAACATACACAACATACAATAGCATAAATAGGACCGATGTATATACACACGCATGCAAATAAACGAGACAATAAATAACGATACGATAAATAATAACAAAATAACAAAAATAAATGGAACTATCTCACCGATATGATGCGATAACAAATAATCCCCAATGAACAGACAAACTGGTAACGTACTTAAGAAACGAACGATAACGAGAAAAGTCAACGCGCAACATAAATACCGGTCTCGTTAATTATTTGTGAGATAGAAGTTAACTTAAATAGTATTATATTTATTAAAACTTTATTAATAAATCTGGAAAATTAATGAAACAAATGTTAGGCTACAGGAAAAACCAACAAAAAAAAACCTGCCAGAAAATAAATAAAATACGATAAAAATAAAAATAGACGACGAATATATATATATATATATATATATATATATACATACGTATGTACACACACAAAAACTTATTGTATTAACTATATCAAATAAGTTTAGATTGTGGAATGTAGTGATTTTATTTATACTTGATTACTAAAAATAGTTGAAATCACTAAATTTATTTAATTATGCGAAGCTTTTCGGCATTTACGCCATTGTCAAGCTATACACAATTAAAATTAATTATATAAAAACATAAAATATTAATTTAAAACTAAGTTTACAATTTTACACAAAAATGACTTATAAATACTAAAAACTATCTGACAATGAGAGTGGTAAACAACACCATCAATTATCAGTAATATAAAATTTACAGAACAGTAGCTAGAAAATAATTATTTTATAAAAATATGTATTTGAACAATGAAAAATATATATTTATGTAATTAAAAAAAAAAATCAATAGTTAGGAATAATATTTTTATAATATTCTTTTTGAAATTAATTCTTCCTCAAACTTTACCATTGAATTTAATAAATTATTTTTATCCCTTTCTTTTATTATTTCCATTTTTTCAAGTAGTTTTCTTTTTTTAAAATGTTTTTCTGTATGTAAAATTTTATAATTTTGATTAATATTATTTATTTTGTGTTTTAATTCTATACAATGTTTTCCAAATAATGATTTTTCATCATTATTTGTATATGAGTTTAAATGTTCTTTAAATCTTGTTATGAATTGTCTGCCTGTTTCTCCTATGTATTCTTTTTCACATTGGTTACAATTTAATTTATAGACTCCTGAATTTTTTAATATATTTTTATCTTCTATTTTGTTATTATTTATTGATTTTAATAATGTATTATTATTTCTTATTGCTAAATCGATGTTGTGTTTGTTAAATATTTTAATTATTTTATATGTATGACTGCCTACATAATTTATTGAACCTAAATACTTCTTTTTATCTTTTTCTATATTTATATTGACTTTAGTTTTATTCCATATTTGATCAACTATATTAGGGTTATATTTGTTTCTTATTGCTATTTGTTTTATAATGTTTTTTTCTTTATTCAATTTATCCTTGTCTGTTAAAATTGATTTTGCTCTATTGATAAGACTTCTTAAACTTGCTAATTTATGCATTTTTGGGTGAAATGAATCTTTTGGTATTAATGTATCTGTTTGTGTAGGCTTTCTGTATATATCTATATCAATATTTTGATTAATAATGTTAATTTTTAAATCTAGAAAATTTATTATTTTACCTCCTATTTCTAATGTAAATTGTATGTTTTTATTATAATTGTTTAGATTGGATACAAAACTATTCAACTTATGATCATTCTCATCATTATTACTCCATATTATTAAAATATCATTAACATATATTTTCCATAATTTAACATTATTTTAAAATATATTATTATTTTTAATGTTATTTTCTAATTTGTTCATATAAATATCAGCTAGAATGGGTGATAATGGAGATCCCATAATTAAACCACTATTTTGTTTATAATATTTATTTTGAAACTGGAAATAATTTTGATTTAGTACTGTCTCCAATATTCTTATATAATGATCCTTATGAATATTATGATTTAAATTGTTATTCTTAATATATTCTATTACTTTGTCTGTAGGAATGTTGTTATACATGTTAACTACATCTAATGATATTAGTATATCACTGTTCTGAAGCTTTATTTGTTTTAGACAATTTATTAATTCTATATTATTTTTTATACTAAATTTTTCTTCAAATTCATAATTTTCTTTTAAAAAATTTGCTATATTTCTTGAAATTTTATAAGCTGGTGTATTTATACAGTTTACTAATGGTCTAATTGGTTTATTTTCTTTGTGTAATTTTATTAGGCCTGTTAAAATTGGTGCTTCTGGATTCATTTCAGTTAGATTTTTGTGGAATAATTACATACTTGCATTATTATAATGATCATTTGTTTGATTAATATTAGATTCTAATTGATTGATCGATTTTAATTCTTTTTTGATAATTTCATTAAATCTAAGTGTTGGATTTTTTATTTTCTTTAAATTATTATTATTTATGAAGTTATACATTTTTTCCAAATATTCATCTTTATTTATGATTATAACTGTATTACCTTTGTCAGCTTTGCATATCATTAAATTATTATTTTTTCATTTTTGTTTTAATTCTATTATATCTTTTTTATTTTTGTTCTTATTATATGTTTCTTTTTTAGTATTTGTTTTATTTTGAAAACATTGTATAGAATTAAAACACAAAATAAATAATATTAATTAAAATTATAAAAATTTTACATACAGAAAAACATTTTAAAAAAAGAAAACTACTTGAAAAAATGGAAATAATAAAAGAAAGGGATAAAAATAATTTATTAAATTCAATGGTAAAGTTTGAGGAAGAATTAATTTTAAAAAGTATATTATAAAAATATTATTCCTTACTATTGATTTTTTTTTTTTTAATTACATAAATATATATTTTTCATTGTTCAAATACATATTTTTGTAAAATAATTATTTTCTAGCTACTGTTCTGTAAATTTTATATTACTGATAATTGATGGTGTTATTTACCACCGTCATTGTCAGATAGTTTTAAGTATTTATAAGTCATTTTTGTGTAAAATTGTAAACTTAGTTTTAAATTAATATTTTATGTTTTTATATAATTAATTTTAATTGTATATAGCTTGACAATGGCGTAAATGCCGAAAAGCTTCGCATAATTAAATAAATCTAGTGATTTCAACTATTTTTAGTAATCAAGTATATATCAAATAAGCAAAATAAATAATTAACGTAGACACTAAATTTAACGAGTAACTTACGCTTAATTCTACAATGTTCGATATCTACGGATGAAAAAACGTCAGAAAGAACGGTAGTAAAAAAAAAATAGATCGGAAGCTGCAGTTACGCACGTATGTACGGCATAAAATTTAAATTTAACGCATAGAACGGCAAGGTGAATACTTCGTCAAAATTTAAGCAAGCCGCAGCCGATTATGCGGCAAGCCGAGTCGAAAAAGAAATCCCACCAGACCGCGATGTTTAAAACAGATAAGAAATAGGTTCGAACTAAAACTTTAACAAACAAAACCAAAATTATTAAACGATATGGATGATGGGAATTGCGGTGTTGAAGGCTTGATGCGGCGAACGCTACCAACGGATGTTTAACAATTTTACGCAACCCAAACTGACGCAGTTAGTGCGAATTTGGATCAAGCAAGAGAAAGCAACACGGCAGAGCGATGATTATTTAAGAGTATTTAGGAACCGATTAATTAAGCCGAATTTAGAGATAATGTGTTCGATGTGCTCATCTGATCTTTTCTACATATATATATATATATATATATATATATATATATATATGTATTTTTTAATGAGCTTATTTAAAATCGGAAGTATACGAAAACAACGAAATAGAATTAGCTAGTCTAAGGAGTCTTATCAATAGAGCTAAAACGATTTTAACAGATAGTGGATAAAGTAATTAGTTTTAAATTTGGAAGGAATCTTGCAATAAAAATAGATTAAAATGTTAATAAAAATATTCAACTAGTAAATATAACACAGTTTTTCACATTATATATATAAAAATCGTAGTGGCATTTGCAAGAACGCTCGATTGTTAACTCGATGGCTGGGTTAGATATACAAGCTAGCGGCATAAAGTTTATCAAGGTTTTCATCACCACGTAACTCTTAATTATCATTGAAAAGGCAGTGGTATACCAACGCTGTATAACATCATATGTGCGCAGCACATTGTTTTGTAGACAGTCTATTTGAAGAAAACAGTAATTAAAAAGAACGATGATGGATTGCGTGTAGCAAATCCAAAACCTAAATTGAGACCTTCCTAATAGGCACGTTCTCAAAAGATCAAGTGCATTCTCAAGGGACAACATCTGGTTGACGATATAAATTTGTAAGAATGGATAACTCCTTTCTTTCATGAATAATGTGAATTTCCGCTGTTTGATTTTAAGATAGTTTATAGATTAGTTTACAAAATTTAGTTTATGTTCGTATTCTTAGAATTTATATATAAAAAAAAGTTGCGTTTTGTTCCATAAACTAGATGAATGAAATCTAGAATTTACTTATTTTGGTTACAGATATTACTTTTCCTAGGCGTATCATCGTTTCTTTCAAAAAAAATATTTTCCCCGTTTTATTTGTCCAAGTTTGATATCCCGTTGGAGGCGCGTTAAATGTTCTAACAAATGTTCCGACACATATTCTGAAATTCGTTTCTGTTTTTCTTAATCACGTTAACTGTTTTTTTTTCTTTATATATATATATATATATATATATATATATATATATATATATATATATATATATATATATATATATATATATATATATATAATGCAATATGGCTGATGTAGCCAATAAGTAACTGGTATGTGAATTATGAGAAGATGGGAGATGTCATTCAACAATGACACTCCGAATTACCTCTCCAATCATTTAAACCGGTGGGGAAGATCTAGAGGTGTGCGATAGTTGAATCTGCGAGGCCCATTGACATGATTTAATAAATCTACCGCTAGCTGGTTAGAGTGACCCTCTAACCTGTGCAAGTAATCTCTACTGCAATCCAGAACTACTTCGTGCACATTTGGTATTTTTAGGTCTTTATGCAAATTTTCATTTCGTATATACCATGGTGCACCGGCTATATTGAGATCGCTGCACCATTCTGATATTCGATATTGATGCTGTCCCCCAGAGTGATATGACATATGTCCACACCGACTTAATAACTGCCCTATAAAGCAATAATTT
This sequence comes from Coronaproctus castanopsis, assembly GCA_032883995.1. Lineage (NCBI taxonomy): Eukaryota > Metazoa > Arthropoda > Insecta > Hemiptera > Monophlebidae > Coronaproctus > Coronaproctus castanopsis. The sequence continues at coordinate 112,505,615 of CM065053.1, forward strand.
CGATTTTAGAGGCAATTCGGAAGTATTGCCCAACATGTTTCGCAGTTTAAGTTTCATCTCTTTAATTTTGATCCTGATGTGTTTCTTCAAGGTCAAGCGGCGATCAAGCCACATACCCAGGTATCGGTCTTTATTTTCCCGTGGGATCGTACCATTAAGATCAGAAGGTTGGCATGTGTTTCGCCTAGTTGTAAGTGTAACATGTACTGACTTGGATGGGTTAATTTTAACCCTCCATGAAGGCCTGACTGACATCCAGAAAGGCTGCAGAACAATACTGTTGCTTTACAAAACATTAACTTTGTCGTTTTAACGTAGCATTTTGGTCAAACTCTGTAGGACATCGTTAATTTGAAACTCCGAAATAAGAAATAAGAGATAATGTTTTATTATAACATTAGTTCCTTTATATATATATATATATATATATATACATAACTCCAAGTAGTTATTTGCGCAATCTAATCGATCTAATCGCAAACTAATAAATACGAGTACTAGCACCAAATTTCATATTTCAAGTTAAAGTACCAAAAATTTTGATGAGTTTAAATCTTTCAGTCGCATTATTACCTACGATACATGAGCTTAACAAAAAAATCGTTTATTTTCATATTCTAACAATTTTTGTATAGTAGCGGGTTAAATCCGCGTCGTACAGGTTAAAGAATCGTAGTAAATTTTTATATGAAATGACTACGAAGCTTTTCGGATATTAAGCCACTAACTAAAAATAGACTATAAAAATATATACGATTTAAAAAAATAAAAAAAAACAACGAGAAATTAAAATTTAAAAAATACTTAATTTAGAGAGGTACAATATTTAAAAAAATAAAGTGTAAAAACGGTTATTTATAAAATTACCCGTTAGTGAATCATATCAGATTATTTTATAAATAACTATTTCCTCGCTTTTATATTTCTTATAATATTGTACCTCTAAATTAAGTATTTTTTTATATTTTATTTAATTTTTCGTTGTTTTTCCTTCTATATATTTTTAAAAATCGTATTTTATATATATTTTTTTATGACCGCTTGGGGATAATAACTTAATAATCGGAAAGCGCCGTGCGCTTTTTATATAAAAGTTTAGTTACTTCAATTCCTATTTTGACACGTTTATTCCACATTGTTCAAATTATATAAATAAAGTCGCATCAACTGGAAAGGTTATTTTTTTTTGGGGGGGGCATTGCCCCACTAAGCAGGTGGGGTAAATGTATTCGTTAATTTGTGAGTATAAGGGTGCAGGGAACTAGTATACCTATTCATAACTGTAAGTGTTGTGTGGCTGAACCAAATGAAAGTTGACCTATGTAGTAGTTCCCTCCAGTGTGTAACTTAATAGATAGGATCACTAAGGGATGAGGAGCATAGCCCCTTAGACAATCGAGAGTATATGTGTGTACTCGAAAGTTAGTAGAACATGTCGCGCGTATGCCCTTGCTGGAAAAGTGAAGAAACCGTTCGAATGACAAACAAGCTCCGGCATTGGCTTGGGCAGGATGATTTTCTTTTAAACTTTATTTCGTTCGCTGAAATTTGGAATTCCTCGTGTAAAATTGAAAACGCGATTGGCGCGATTTTTAAAAAAAAAATTTCGCGAACCGAAATAAACGCGAGTTATTATTGTCTTTTTGTTGCAGCCGGGAATCGCTCCTAATGACGAGACTACATCCGTTCTTATTGCTAAACTCATCGAACCGGATAAAAAAATAGCCATGTGCAATAAATATATGAGATACAAATGGATGAATTTCGAGGAAGCTGAACCTATTGCCAATCAAATTAGTCGTAAAATATTGAACGACAGTCATACGTATTTAAAGCAGAATAATTATTAAATATTAACGCGAAATCAAATAGCCTCGTATCCGTACGTATCTAAACTATAGTTATGGAACTACGTATCTATTTATATAAATAAATCGAATTATCGTAATAATTTTTTTAGAAATAGCATTCCTAAAAAAAAAAATGCAAAAAAATCTACTAAATATTCAGTTTTCTATTTAGTGGGATTTAACTATTTAGTACAAAGTAAATAGGCTACAGCAAGTGAAATAACGGGTTATATAGAGAATAAAGCAAATACGATATAGAAAAAAAAATCTATTTAAAAATAAATCTATTTAATTAGGAGAAGAAGCGTTTATTTATTAATTATTTCGTACGTACAACATTCGTAGCTTAGTATCATAAATTATAATGTTAAGATTAAATTACTGATTGGCCGCGCATGAAAGATGACGGAAGAAACCTGTTGGACCGTACAAAGAAGTATCTGGTAAAATAGTAGTAGTAGTACTAAATAACGATTCTAAATAGTAACATTATATAAAATTATTAAATAAGAATAATACAATAACAAATTATTTTGACTTAATAATTATAAATTTCATACAGGTGTTTATTATACAATATCCTAGGTGAACTGTAGATAATTTTCAACGTATTTATATAAATAGGTATTTTTAAAATTGACACATTTCAGTCAACCGGAAAATAAAAAATTTTATCAACATTAAAATTTCGTGTATCATATAGTGGAAGTCGTGACTGAAACGGTTAAAGTATGCGAAAGTGAATATCTGGAAGTAATTGTCTGCGCATCCGTCGAATTTTTTCTTGTACCTAGGATCATTTGACATAATTATGCGATACGAATTTTGTACCAAAGTGTCTTCTGTAAGTACTGTCGGAGACTGAAACCCTAAACTAGACACGCATATGTTAACCTCGGTCGAATTATAAAGCAACTTTTTTTAGCAATATTAAGATACAACCACTGTTGAGTTGAACAGTAACTAACAGATAATCTAGAGTTGTACGAAATTTAATTTACGAAATAGATCACGTTAATCATGTAGATTTTAGAAATCCGTCAATAAATTAAATAACCGCTACACGGGGTAAATTTAATTAATTGAATATATATTTCAATATAACCCTCTTGTATGTAACTGTAATTTACACAAAATAAATAATTCATTCTAGTCGATATATAACTAAGGATCGTCGTTTGTAAAATCACTTTTCAATCGGTCCTAACAAAATGTAGTAATATCGATAACTATATTAACTATATTCGAGGTCGAAATGCAACTAAGTTCAGTCAGATTTACATTATCTGACTTAGAAATAGTTGATTTTTTATCCTAAAGTACATCGCGTGCTTCTTGGTATAAATGCAACGTAACATTGAAAAAATTATACAGACAAAATAATATACAGGATTTATAAGTAAACATCTTAAGAAAGAAGATGATTCATAAATTAAAAAAATAAATTAATATCTTCAGAAAACGACTGAATTAATCGATTATTCTAGAGAAAAAAAAAACAACGAATTATATCTTTATTAAAAATAATCATAATAAACGAATTAATTGTTATTGTTATATATATATATATATATATATATATATATATGTGTGTGTATAAAAAGAAGAAAATACTTTATTTAAATAATACGATACATAAATACATGTACAACAGATTCCTATCGTTAAGTACTCCATACCTCAAGAGTTATTTCGCTTAATTATATCTAGAATAACGCATGATGAGATTTAGCGAGTCCTAATCTCCTATAAGAAAGTTTATCTTTAAAACGTCATCATGTCTCACTTTCTTCCATTTAACAGTTAGACATTTTTGGCATTCTTTAATTTAATCAACCCTGTTCAGCGTAGCTGCGTCTAGTAGTGGATTCTTTACTTTCCAGGTAAACAGTTTGCAAGTCAAAGCACCGCTTTATTGCAAATAAAGCTTACCCGGCGAAAATATACGCAGTAATGAACATTACTAGAATTGTCGCGATAATTTGTGTATATCATCCAAGTTTCATATTAATGCAAAAAAATAGGAACACGCCATAAAAATGCTTATAGTTTTCCGAGCACGGTCGCTCAATCGGAAATTTTACTGCATCCATAACAATCCTGATTCAGTTATCATCATTTCAATGTACGGAAAATTATGGGCGGTTTCAATTATATTTATATCGCAATAGATACATTTAGCGAGTTATACTTTTATTCACTGTCTGAGCTAATAACTTAGCCTTCGAATATTAATGCTTATTTTCCGGCCACGGTTAAAACACGTAAGAAGAACCTGCATCATATCGTATGAGCTAATATCACAAATTGATATAATATATTCTAAGGCGTCGGGTAGTACAGGCACAATCCGATTTTATTAAAAAGAAATCATCGCTAACGTCCACATAAATGTGAGAACTAACGAAAAGCTTAATGAAGCTGTACGTTCTAAACGTGCTTCTGCGCCAGTTATTTCGATTAGTAACGATGGATGTGAAAAGTAATCACAAGTATTTGAAATCTTTTGTTGGGATAAAATGCAGAAATTAAATAGTTAAATAAAATTGAAGATATAGGAGTTCGAGAATACTGCGAAGGACGCTGCTTAATGAACATTGTAACTGAAAGACGTTAGATAGACCACGTAATAAGAAATAACTGATATTTCACAGTGATTATCGACAATCCATAATGGTGCAAGAACAGGTGGGAGACCGCGGCAAGTGTACGTTTCACAAATAGGAGATTTAAAGATGAATATCACCGGATGAATGTGGAAGCCATGTTCAAAAGTTAACATTTTAATATATATATATATATATATATATATATATATATATATATATATATATATATATATATATATATATATATATATTAGATTAATTTCGTCTTCGCAGAAATCTCAAAATATTAACCACATCGATACGTATCGAAAAAAATTTTTTATTTATTTTTTAATATACTGTGCTATTTTACACCTAGTTTCCTAAACTATTTGGTAATTGATGTAATTTAAGTTTAAAATATCGTGAATAAGCTACGTATCCAGTGAAAGGAGCTAATTATTAACGTAATATGCACACAATCAAAATACATGTATACATCACATTCATATCAACATGTAAACACACACCCACGTCCACAATTGACACACACACATATATTCATACGAGGTTTTGAAAACGTTTTCTCTAAAGCCTACGGGCTTCTTTTAGGCCATTTAGCAATTCCTTTGCCGTATTATTTGGATGGCTTTCCAATCAGGCAGCATATCTCTGTGAAACCTCCGTTATTTCTTCTTTTACAAATTTTATTCTAGGACCTTCCTGAATTGTGATGTTGGTTATATAATTATGTGTAATATCTTATTTTGTATTCTTTGTATTATCGAAGTATCGATTTTTCTGACACAGCCCCATAATTGACAGCCATATTGCCAAACAGGTTTTAACACTTGCTTTTGTAGTGGCAACTTATTTTCAAAAGATACTGTTGACCTGCTACCTAGCAGTCAATATAGTTGCTTTAACTTAACTTTTAATTGGTTTCTCTTTGTTATTATATGCTTCCTCCAAGTTAAACCATTCTGACGGATCTGAATATCATTCATGAGTATATTCCTACGTAGTAAATATCACTCGAGATGACTTAGTTGATTTTTATCTTCCACGATTTGCACCACGATGATATTTCGTTAATTTACTTGCATTCTTGGTACATTTGGCTGAGCACAAGATGTCTGTGTCATCAGCAAACTACATCGAAATGTGACGGTGTAGAGATATCCGCTGTATAGATAAGATAGAGAAGTGGGCCGAGTACGCTGCTCTGTGGAACAACTGCTTGTATCGGATGTATCCCTGAATGGTCGTCACTGTATTTGACATAAAAATATCTTTCATTTAAGTAAGATCGTAATCAATCAGTTAATTGATATGGGAAATGACATTTAAGTTATTCCAGTAGGCCATCGTGCCAAACTCGGTCGAAAGCCTGGCTTACGTTTAAAAATACCGTATCACAAAACCATTTTTTTTTTATTTATGGTTTTTTTAATTTTTTTCAACAACCCGATGCGCATTTGTTCTATTGTACCATGTTTTGCTCGAAAGCCAAATTGGTGTGTAAATGTTTGGACTCTACTATGGGGATTATTCTTTTTAAAAGAAATATTTCATACAATTTAGAAAATACCGGTAAGATTGAAATAGGTCGATACGATGAAGGCTCGGTTGGAGATTTTTGCGGTTTTTGGATGACGACAATTTGTGACAATTTTAATTGTACCGGGAAGTACATTAATCGCAGTATTGCATTAAATATATACGCTAACAGCACTAGTCCTTTCCGAGACAATTGTTTCAAAATTTTTACTATGATTAGATCATGACCAGCTGCTTTTTCGGGGTTCATTGTACGTATTATATTGTTAATTTCACCGGGTGATGTAAATTTTATGAGTCTTGATACATCGTGACAGTGGGAGTCCGAATGTGATAATGTATTAACAGAATGCGATTTAAATATGTTGGCAACCTACTCTCCAAACAATTGAGTCGATCGTTATGGGATGTATTGTGTCGAATCGCGTTTCAACATATTCTTCGTATTCATAATTATCTCTTCTATCTTTAATCTGCGTTTATAAATCGTTTTCTCCATTAATTACATTAATAAATATTTTTCAATGGCGCAAACGTTATCTTTACCGGCTTGCTGATAAGCAGGCCGGTTTGTACGTTCAGTTTTATTTCTTTATATCTTGTTTTTGCGCCAGCATCAGCCGTTATCATGATACGACTACTGAAACAACGAAAACATAAGGAACCTGCACGAAATTATCTGTCGCGTGTTCCGGTAACAGTAACAAAGATTATCATCCAACCTACACTTGTCGGGGAATCTTCCTCCTCCTCTTTACACGAAACAAACGTACAACCGTCAATAAAGGATATCAATAACGGTGAGTTCGTTCCACGTTACGGTTTAAATAAAGGCATAAGTAATAATAATAATAATAATAGGAACGATAATAATAATACTGACGAAAATAATAACTAATAATAATGATAATAATAACATTTCTATTACTACTGTTATTAATAATAATAATAATAATAATATTTTGCCGTTTAAATCAAATTATGCTGATAACCATATAACAGACAAATTTACAAAAAAAAATACACCCAATTCAACTATCCTTGAACGAAAATAATTCATGGAAACTCGTTCCGCATACTAAAAGACGAAAATCATTTGAACAGTTTCAATCTTCTGATTTATCAGCAACGTCGCCTAAGCCCCAACTAAACATTTTTCAATTTGTTAGTGTCGATGACAATGATGAAGACGATACCATCATGGAAGATCCGAACGCGCGGATACCGATGATGCTAAAGTCGAGGACCCTTTTAAAAAAAACGTCAACATTAAGGCCGTGGTTACCGTCTACGCGAATTGCGAATAAGCGATGATAAGCTAGTAGGAGCGAATTAAACGATTAACTCGCGCGCGAATAACATGGTCGCTGTTCACGCGAGTAGCGAATACCGATTCCATAGTTTAGTATACTGTATGTTTAACTATCAGTTTTGGTTTGTGCGTTAAAATAAATCAATAATGTCTCGATTATTTCTATTTGAAAATAGTTATTCTAAATATAAATGTTATAAACAGTTTTAAAAAAAAAACAAGATCTAGTAATGTAATTTTTAAAAGGCGAACAACAGATATAATTTGTACAGACACCTGTTATTGGATGAAATAAAATTTTTCGAGTATTATAGAATGACTCCATTGACATTTAAATATATTTTATGTAAAATAGAAAAAAAAAAAATAATGAAAACTGCTAACGACCAGTTGAAAGTAATTTGTTCAGCTGAAAGGCTTTCTATTACACTAAGGTATGTAGAAATTAGAAATAAACATTTTTATTTAGAAATATATACACGCGTAAAATTATAAAAATATATTATTTATAAGCTGGTTAAATCAGTCAAAATGTTATCTACTTCATCCGACTCATGGAAACTAGACCATGAAGGTGTTTAAATTTACTTCACTTTCTTTCAGTTGTAACAAATATTTCATCATTTCGGCTTTAAATCTCATTTTGTTCATATCTGACAATTTATTTAAATCAGACCAAAGACTAATTAGGAAATTATAATCCGGATCCTGTTTCATATTATCTTGTTTAAGTAATTTGAGTTTTTCCGTTTCTAATACTGTTTCTTCTATACTACTTCGTTTTTGCTTATTGTTAGATGCTGTACAAGATTTTGGTTTTATTAAATTTTTTGTTTCGGTATTACCGCTGCAAGTTATATTTTTCCCGAAACCATTACTATCATCATCAATATAATCTTCTGTACTGTCATGATGATTTCCTGCTTCAGCGTTTTCAGACTGTAGATTTCCTTCAAGAGGTCCTGGTGTGAATGTATCGTACAGAAAACTCATCGAGTTGAAGAAAACCCACTTTGGTTTCATTAATATCGCCCCACTTCCTGATTTTGGTTTTTCTTTGATTTTTTTTTTAACTCAATCCTGTATGTATCACGAAGGTTTTTCAATCGCTTTCTAACCTGGTTTTCTGGAATTTATAACAATTTATTTAATTTAGAGATCATCTTGAAATATTAATCGATACCGATAATGATAATTATGAAGAATAATAAGTTAGAAATGAGATATATTTATAATTGTGCTATTCCCTTGGGAAAACAGTATCCGATTTAATTTAAAACATTTCAAACAGCAAATTAATTCTGGCGTAGTTGCTACAGGAAAAAAAAACACGTACGAATTATATTTGTCTCAGATAAAATTTGTTTTTGTTTTATAGATTTCTATCTACTGGAGTTTCCTATAGAAGTTTATCATTTAGTTACAGAATATCTCACTCTACTATATCACAAATAGTACGAGATGTTTGTAAAGCTATATGGGAAACATTTGTACCTATACATATGCCGGTTCCAAGTCAGGATGAGCTAATGAATGTTGCTAAAGAATTTTGGTTACGATGGCAATTTCCAAACTGCATCGGGTGTATTGATGGAAAACATGTGCGCATAAAACCGCCTCCAAATTTTGGAAGTCAGTATTTTAATTACAAACAGTACTTTTCCACAGTTTTACAAGCAGTTGTCGTTAAATACAGATTTTTGAATATTGAAGTCGGCGCATATGGTAGACAAAGTGATGGTGGAATTTTTGCTTCTTCTAAATTATATGATCATTCAATGTGATTGCACCGTTTGTTATACTTGGAGATGAAGCATATCCTCTAAAAACGTATTTATTACGACCTTACCGTGCACATACTGAAGAAGAGATAATATTTAACGATTTGCACTCGAGGACTAGAAAAGTAGTAGAGTGTGCATTTGGTATAATTGCTGCAAAATGGTGTATACTTCAAAAGCCAATTGAAACCGATGTAAAGACAACAAATCTTATTATAAAAACTATATGTTTATTACATAACATAATTATTGATAAAGAAGGTATCGACCAGATTACATTATTACAAGTTGAAAAAGGATATGTCAATGTAAATGAATGTACTGTGATAGAAAAATTGCAAATAGAGCGACGTTTGCTGCAAATAATGCCAGAAATATCTTTAAAACTTATTTTACACTAACCAAAAATAGTAAACTTTGTTATATATTTTAAAATAATAAATACAAAAAAAATTTACTTTTTGTTCGTAGAAATGTAATTTTCATATATATTTACGGTCGCATTCTAAAATATCCGCAATTTCATACCATAGTGCTTTTACCACGTCCCTGTTACTGTGCTCCTTACATGTAATATCCTACAAAGGTCTTCTTTTTAAAACTTCGCTTATTAATAAATCCATTTTAAACAAAACAAGTAACTACGCAAAAAATTACAGACTGAAATAGAATCTGGAACTCGTTGCTATTGAAATTGGAATCATATTCTGTTCGTGCACGTGCGCATACTGTGAACAAACGTGTACTTGAATTCAGTGGGAAAAACTAGTTTTTATTCAGGCGAATAAGCAAAAGAATTGAACAAGATCAATTCATTCGCTACGAGCAAAATTCGCGTAATGATAACCGCTGCCATTACTTTCAGTGTAACTAAACATTCGCCTGTACTCGCTTATTCGCTACTCGCGTCTATTCGCCTCCAATTGAAATTAAGGAAGAAATTGGTCAAAAGGTTTTGAGGTGATAAAAGTCACAAATATTCTCCGTTATAAAAACCAAACAGCCTCTTCCTATGTTTTTCGTAGACCTGCGATCTTCAATTGATAATTATAAAATATTCGAAATTCGTAATGTCTTAAATACTATAGTGGTAATTGAAGAACCACCAAAAGGACTTCCGACTCGTATGTCCCAATGTCACTCAAAGTGGAAGTACAAAACAATTCGAAACATCTTCCAATATTATTACTACAATCGATAATGGATAATAATAATTACGCTACTAATAATAATGATTTCTCATTCAATATTCCTTAATGAACTTAAGTTTACAATAAATCCTTATCACTCTTAACGAAAGTCGTTGAGAAGTTACTCTCCCACAATGATCAATAATAAAATTATAATTACGCACCATTCATTAGTAATAGCTTTGTTGAAGGCAAATGGAATTACACAAAAAACATACAACTTCAATTCAACGCAATGGAATTGGCATTGCATTAATTACGGAAGCGCATCTCACAATCCAAAACAGTTTTAACATTCATGGATATACATCATATTCAGCTCTCCATCCTGATGGAACGGTTCATAGTGGTTAAATCGTATTAGTCGGAAACATTTAAAAGCAACACAAGAATTTTGTGCATGGAACATTTGCGTACCAAATCGTAGCAGCGAATATAGAAACGCTTTTAAATGATTTCTCAGTAACTGCGATCTATTGTCATGGGGATTTCCACATATCAGAGTCAGAATAAAATGTAATATTCAACAAACTATGAAAAAATTTCATATGTGGTGGAGACTATAATTGTGAAAACACTGCATAAGGATCGAAAATTACGAATTCATCTGGTAGGAAATTGTATAAAGCTATACGATAAAATTCACTCACTATCTTATCTCCTAATGACTCCTACATACTGGCCAATACACGCTAATAGAACTCTAGATATATTAGATTTCTTTATCACGAATGACCTACGAAGGTACAACCGGGAATGTAGGACACTTACGGATCTATCTTCCGATCATGCTTCTGCGGTTGCTGGTCTGGATATGAATCCAAAAATGATGCAACGCCAATGAAAGCTCACAAATAAAACCACAAAAATTGGAATCTATTTTCAGATGTAGTCGAAAACAACATAAATTTAAAAGTTAAACTGAAGGACAGATGTGACATAGACCTAGCAGTCGAAAATGTTTCCGGTCTCATCGAACACGCGTGTAAAAATTCTACTAATTACGAGTCGAAAAAGTTCAATAACAATATTTATCTACCTATCGAAATAAGACAATTAATGAAATAAACCAGAGCAGCCAGAAAGAAATGGCAACGTAACCGTTGCCCATCATTAAAAAATATTTTCAAGAAATCTCGAAACAAATTAAAAAATAAAATCAACGAATATAAAAATACAATATAAACTTTGAATAATAATGATAAATTATTACGGTCAGTTACTAAAAAACTACTGAGAAAATCGGAGGAACAATATAACATCAGAGCGGAGGATGCATGGACTAAAAAAAGGATACAGAAAATGCTGAAGCTTCCGCAAAACATCTTGAAACAGTCTTCACTCCACAACCCGTTTATAGCAGGGAGCATTCAACTCTATACAAAGTGTGTTAAGAAAATCTTGTCATACTGAACTTACAACCAAGAGCTTTTCTCCAAAAGAGGTCTATGCATTCCTAACCACTGCACAAGACACCTAGTTTCGACAAAATCACAGGATAAATACTGTCGCATCTTCCGAATAAAGCATCTATTATCCTATGATATATATATTTAATGCAATATTAAGATTAGGATACTATTCTGAACTATGGAACAAATCGATTATTATCATGATTCGTAAAATAGGAAAAAAGCCATCAGTGGTTTCCTCTTACAGGCAGCCTGTTCTCCGCTCTATCAAACATTTTGGAGAAACTTATCCTTAATCGGATTAGTTCGGTTATAATAATATGCAACATACTGCCGAACCATCAATTTGGTTTCCGCGAGGAGCATTCTACTATTCAGCAATGCCATCGACTAATCGATGCGATCTCATTAACATTCGAAAAACAAGAAGTGTGCTCCGCTGTATTTCTCGATGTCAGCCAAGCTTTCGATAAGGTTTGGCATCCTGGATTACTTTAATGAAGACGTCTATTTATTGTTAAAATAATAATTATATAACCGGTCGTTTGTAATAAAAATAAACGATTCATTTTCAAAAGAACATTCAATCAGAAAGCAGCCTGTTGGGACCATTACTATATTTTATCTATACGGCCGACCTGCCTATTTCCAATCAAACTTTGTTGGCTAAATATATCGATGATATCGCAATCCTCGCAACTAATTCAGATGCCACATATGCTAATATCGCTGTCCAAAATCATCTGAATCGACTAGAGGAATTGACACTTTGGCGCATATCGTTTAATCCAGCTCAATGTCAACACATTCCGTTTACAAATAAACTACTGACCTGTTCCGAGTCAAAAGTTTCTAACACGAATATTCCACAAGTAAAATCTGTACGCTATCTTGGAATGCATGCCGCGACGAGCTTCCAATCACTTGAAGAACGATGGTTTACATAACTCTAGGCTAGATATTGAAGAAAATATGTCATCGGATGTTTTTCTTTTTCATATAAGAATTTAGCATACTCGCTGGAGTTGTCAGATTTATTTTCTCCCTTTTTTCTTTTCTTCTCTTTTTTTTATTTTTCTATCGCCGTTATTTATAGCAAAAAATGAAAAAAAATCTGCGTTTTCAACATCAGTACGAGCCCAACTGCCATCTAATTTTCGTTTTAGACAAGCGGATTGTTTTGTTCCATTTAAATTCCTCGCAGCTTTCCATAGAGAACAATGTTGTTACGCCAGTGAAGACTGTTCCATTCGCTAGGAAAATAATGCCAATAGTATTTTAGGATTTCCGAGGAATTATATTCATTGATCGCATTAGGAAGGTTAAAACATTCACCGGTGAAACCGGTCCCAATTGGAACAGAAAAGTTCACGTTTGATCCGAAAAAAGTTTTTTTTCACCTTAATAACACCCCGGAATACAGATCGACAGTCGTGGGCGCAAATTGCTGTAATTACTCTATGAACTAGTTCCTTATTCGCCTCTATTCGTCAGATTTAGCTCCCTCAGACTATTATGTATTTTCAAATATGACGGGAATAACTATTAGGGAAACAATTCAGGTCAAATAAAGAAGTGAATACGGAGACAATGCTAATTTCCAGCTGTTTGTTTTCGTCATACTATTTTCACGCTATAAACAAGTTGTAGCAGCGCTGGTTGAGTTGTGTGAGTCTCAAAGGAAACTATGTTTTCAAATAATCATGACTTTTACTAGTATCGGTGAAAGTTTTTGTTTTTGCAAGGACTTATCAAAGCCACCCTCGTATATGTATTTTTTGTTTTTACGATTCAAACTTACTTCCTTCATAAAGACGGTTGAGTCGATTTTAGATTAATATCGTGCGTCTGTGCAGATGTGATCCAAATCATAGAAATAAGTTTCTTACGCGCTTTATTAACACGATCATAATTAAACATACAATCGTATATACCGAAAATAAAAGAAACAATTATATATATATATATATATCTATAATATAAAAATGAATCGCTAAACGTTGTAACCGCATAACTCAACAACGCCTGGACCAATTTGGCCAATTTTTTTTTTAAATGTTCGTTGAAGTTCAAGGATGGTTTTTACGGCGAGAAAAATTCGAAAAAAAAAACTCAGGGTGGTTAGGGGGTTGAAGGGGTAAATTATTTAAATTTCGATTTTGGAAAAATTTCGATAGAATCGATTTGGTAGATATTAAAATGACCGATACGAAACAGAAAACCGTTTTTCGTTACGATCGATAGGTGTTGAGCTACGAATTTTTTAAAATCGATGACCTGCCACCTTTGGCAAGGCATAGCGAGCGACGTAAACATTTTTAAACGATTCCGACTTTACAAATAGTCGTTACTATATAAGATCTATCGGATGAAACGAAAAAACCGCGAAAAAAAATTTCAAACCCGATCCGAAAATTGCGAAAAATAATTTCAAACCCGATCCGAAAATTTCAAAAGAGTACACCTTGCGATTTTTTCGAAATTCCGATTTTTTCGCAATAATTCGCGAACGATTCGAAATTTTGGAAATAGTGTTTTAATGAAAGTTATTCGTCATTAAAATACGCGTCTAATGATGATATTGCCGTATTTTTATATTGAATAATCGCCGAGAAAATCGGGCTTAAAGGGTTTTGGGGTTTTGGGCCCTTTTTGAAGCCTCTATGGTAGCTAAAGGGTTTGGGTTGGTCTTAAAAGAAAGTAGACGTGGAGATCCATAATCTATGTTATTAGATAAATGTCTTAAAAATTAACCGGTATCGAGAAATCGCGAGTTGAAAATTTCGTTTTCGATTTTTAAAAATTCTGCCGGCGATTTTTGGCCGGGCGATACTACAATGTTTAGCACGGACCAATGTTAATCTTCTATAATATAAAAATGAATCGCTAAATGTGTTGGTAAGCGCATAACTCAAGAACGGGCTCACCTATTCAAACCAAATGTTTAAGCTTTGTTCGGGCTATTTAGTAGATGGTTTATGTGAAGTTTGCACAAAATCGGTCGAGCGGTTCTTCATTTATCACATTTTTTGTAATTATATAGCGAATTTGTTTTCGACTGTAAATCGCTTACGTTTAGAGATACGAAAAAAATTGTTATTACCTAAGTCGATCGTCGTAAAAAAACCTAAAAATCAGAGGGGTTATGGGGGGGTGACTCATTAAAATTTCGATTGAATCGATATGGATATGATAGATATTAAAATCACGAATTCAAAACAGAAAACCGTTTTCCGTTATGATCGATAGGTCTCGAGCTACGAATTTTCGCAAATCGATGACCTGCCACCTTTGGCAAGGCATAGCGAGCGACGTAAATATTTTTAAACGATTCCGTTTTTCGAAATAGTCGTTACTATATAAGATCTATAGGATAAAGCGAAAAAACTGCGAAAAAAAATTTCAAGCCGAACCCAAAATTGATTTTTTCGCAATAATTCGCGAACGATTCAAAATTTGAAAAAATTGTTTACACGAAAGTTATTTGTCATTAAAATGTGCGTTTAACGATGGTATTGCAGTATTTTTATATCGAATACTCGCCGAGAAACTTGGGCTTGAAGGGTTTTCGGGGTTTGGGCCCTTTTTGAAGCCCCTATGATAGATCGGTGGGTCGGGTTGGGCTTAAAAGAAAGTAGACGTTGAGATCTATAATTTATGTTATGAGGTAAATGTTTTAAAAATTAACCGGTAACGAGAAATCGCGAGTTGAATATTTCATTTTCGATTTTTAAAAATTCTGCCGGCGATTTTTAATCGACCGATTCTAGAATGCATTTAAGTTCAATAAATCTACAAAAATTAAAAAGTATCGACATATCGTTTAAATTTCGTTATAAATTTGTTTTTTAATTTTTTGTATAGTTCCTAATTCTCCATCGGTATTTGTGCTTTATTTAATTCAGCTAATAAATTTATACATTTATTGATTTGGGGGGCGATACGAAGTTCGCCGGCTCAGCTAGTATATATATATATATATATATATATATATATATATATATATATATATATATATATATATAAATAATATTCCACCTGTTATTAAGTTATTATAAAAGTGATTATTTCTATTTTAAATTTTCGAAATGTAACACTTTTTAATCAATGAGGTCTCGATATTATTCCTCAGTAATTCTAAAGAAATATTTAAAAAATGAGTTTATCCGTATTTTTTTTTTTAAAGAAAATCGTGGAACGACCAAAAGTATGAAATGTACAACATTATCAACGTCCATCTGGTACCTAATATTTTTTATCACTGACCAACTTATATCATAAATTCTTTAGGTTAATTAGGAAACGGAATCAGCTATTCACATGGAAACGGAATTTTTTTCAAACATGTTGTTCGTCTGGAGTTACCTACGTGCAAGTGTTTTTACGTCGTTATTACTACTACTACTACTACCTGTACAATTACCGTATTGGCCAGTAACGAAGGTATTATCGACGATGATTACGAATGCAACGATATCCGGTTCGAAAATCGATAGCGAACAATCTAATAATACCGTCGTCAACAATAATTGCAATCCGCGTTGGACGTGGATAGAACGTAATAACAAATTGTTATGTACCGATTGCGCTATAGCGATAGTTCGAAGTACCGTTTATCAAATGACGATAGCCGCCAGACTGTCGTGCACTTGTAACGGAACACGAGCTTGGACGGTCGAAGCTATAGAATATTGTAATTGCGCCCGTCGAAGTCACGTAATCGGTAAAAGATTCGGCGGTCCGAAATGGTCGGTTAACTGTTGGTGTAATCCGAGCGATACGGAAAAACTATACACCGATTTAGAATTACTAATTGCCGATCGTCTGCAGAAATATCATCGAGAGCCTGTCTACTTCACCGCTACTTTCGACGGAGCTTTTTTACATTATAACGTCAGTCAAACCGGTTGGTCTACAGATAATCGTCACGACATATTCGAAGGAGCGTGTCGAACGAATAATCAGTTAAACGATATCTGGCTAAGATTGTCGCGGTTTCGTGAAATGTTAGATAACGTCTTGAAAACGTCTAAGTTTTCTAGTTAAATCAATTGAGAAATTCAGAACTTAATACGATTCGTTAATATAAAAGTACACGTAAACTTATACACTATATATAATATATACATCATCATGAATCGGGTCTGTCACTCGGTTGATCAAACAATTACTAGCTCACGTCATATGGTACGCAATCACAATCAATACGGAAAGTCGTCTTGTAAACATCATTCGTTCAACTAACTGGAATACGTTTTCGACCTTCAATTGACATTTCCCCTTATATTTTCCGCTCTGATTACGCGACCAAAATGACTGCATCCTTGTGAGCCCGATACAGAATGTTCGGCTTGCCAATAACTGGACATAAAAGCATACGTCTCCGATACCATACTTCTGGTATGGCTGTAGATTTTTTATTTGCGCTGTTCAACGACAAATTCTCGCACTATGGAAGAATACGGAGAAAACTACGGAATTCACCAGCTGTATTTTCTTCTCAGTTTTAGTAACTATTTACAGGACCACATCCAGAATTTAAGTAAGGGGTTTGCTATTTAGATACATTTTTTTTTCTTGGTTCGGGCGTGATACCTACAAATGCCACAAAATTATCCAATCGTTTTCATGTTTATGAAAAAAAAAAACGTGAAAAATTAAATTTTATTCAAAATCATTATTTTATGAGTGACGAGATATAATTGATAAGTATAGATTATTCTAATTTTGTGAATAAGTCAATACGTTGAAAAGACGAAAAAAACTGTTTTATGACTTGGTAGACTTTAACAATGACATCGCGAAGATATGAAATAAATGAATTCGCCGATGTTTTAACGGGCAGCGGCCATCACTTAGTAACTGCCTCACATTCTGAAAAAATCGACAACATTCTTAGTGTATAAAGTGCATTTCTTGAAAAGTTTGGATATTCATCCAAATGTCCTGTCCACATTGGATACGCTGTTCAGTAACACATCTTCGTTGTCATTCTTCAAAATACGTTCACAAAGTCGTAAAAATCTAAGATAAGCCTCACGATCTAAAATTTAAGTTATGGCGTCTAGAAAAATTAACGAACTTTTCTAAAATATCACGATGTTTCAAGAGAAGTAGTTATTGCAAACATTAATTTTAAAAATAACTCTTGATGGTAATGTATTTGGGGTGTCGTTAATTTAAGAACTTGCAGCTGAATATCATATTCTAAACAAAGTTTCTCTGCATCTGCTAAAGTGTAGACGTCGATCAGCTGCAGCTCTTTTCAACTTCTGATCAGCGGATTCGCTAAGTTCAGCTAGCAAATCCAGGCTCACTAGCGAATCAACGGAATTTGTAGATTGTACCACGTGGGCCACCACTTTATCGTTGTCAACAATTGTTACACTGAAGATAAAGTACTTACATCACCTCAATATTCGTATATCTAAGGCGACAATGAGTGCTGGTTGTAAATCCAAACTATGTACAACGTCGTGGCGTTGTACCCATCTACTTCAATTTTTTCCCCTTTTCGTTCTTCAAAGTTGGATAATTTGATACAGTTTCTTTCGAAGCGCTGAATTTTCTAAATTATTCTATTATAGTATTACATCAGTTTTAACGCGATATTGTAATGAGGTTCGAAAATTTCCGTCATTCAAACTTTCTTTAAAAAAAATTTTATCGAGATAATTTGCTTCTTTGAGCGCAATTCCTTAGCGACCACGAAATAGAATAGTTTCCATAATTTGGATATTCTTTTTACGACTCTCACATTTAAGAATTCTTTCTCACGTTTATCTAGGTTTATATATTTCGAATTTTTAGAAAATTTTCACCGTTTACTACGACATTTTGACGATATTGTAATACGTTATGATTTTAGAATATTTCAAGTGCTTTTTTACAATTTCGGTAGGGTGTGGTTATTACCGTTTTGTAAAACCCGGACACCTTCGCCCCCTTCACGACGCCCAATAATACGCAAAGTTTTCAAAACGCTCTGTCAAGAATTTGCTGAATATGTCACGTTAAACAATTTGACTGAAATTTAAAATTAGTTCAGAAAATGGAAACTGGTGGTTAGCTAGCGACACTTAAACATCTTCAAAAGTGATTAAACAATCTCTGGTGTTTTAGATAATTTTCGAAGTCATTAAGTTTTCAATAATCCCACCTAATGTTGACGAAGAACTCGAAGTCGAAATATTTTCATACGAATTATCGTCACTATTACCAGTTTCTAATGCAGTCAGATAGCTCAGTGATTTTTCAGAAACAAATATCGTCGTTTGTTTAACCCCATTTTCCGATACTGACGAACCTGTTGGAGGTATACTAGAATTACCAGTTAAACTAAATCTTTTAAAAATGAGTAAATATTCAGGTGTCAGATCGATTCTAATAATTACAGATGAGAAGACGACGAATTTATTATATCCAGTAAGCTATACTTAAACTTACACCATCGAACAATTTTTCTATTTTTCTCCAGCACATCCGCATATAAATTTTCTAATAGTCGCCATATTGAATTATCATCTCAATTATAAATAAAAATAACGAACAAAAATACAAATTGTAAAAGTATGTCAATGGAGCAGATTAATTATACATTGTAGCAAGATCGTTAACCTTACAACGTGACACCAGCGAACTAAAGTTCAAATAATATAGCGCACACATCAGTGTTATTGCATCATCCAATATTCATTCATGCGTAGAGTACTATAGGTATCATCAATCATAAATCCATCCTCAATGGCATTAACACATTACGCATCATTATGTTTTTTAATGTTTCATTTTTCTTTGTCAATTGGGTAACGATTGACGATGTATACATATATATATATATACATATATGTATGTGTGTGTGTGTTTTATTCGTTTATTTGAATTATATTTAAATTCGCAAAAAATTGAACATTTCATTTTTCATATATTTTTAACGTTTTAAGTGGACTTGCACACTCATAATCAGAATTGAAATAAATCTTGAACCTTAGTGTCAGGACCTTTTATTCTTAATCGCAACTCTATATTCTCAAGACATCGATGTCCATCTTCCCTATTGAATTTATTATGTTTCTCTATTTCGACAGCCCGCTGGAAAATTCGTTTTCCATATTTTTGCTTCCTTATCAGTACCTTCCTTTGTTTGAAATCTATAGAATGACCTGCTTCAATTAAGTGTGTTTCACAACATAGTCTACAATGTGCTAAGGAATACGTGTATCAAAAAATCTTTCAATTTGTCCAATGTGAAACTCTGCAGGAACATCGAATTCTTTAAACTGCTGCAACATAACCATCTGATATTTTATTCTGATTATTATTTAACAAAGATCTTCTTGTACGTTCCAAATATAATTTTGATAACCTGTTGTACTTTTTAAATATGATACGATTATGGTGTTAATATATTCATCCGTATAAAGTATAATTTGCTACAACTCGCAGGTTTATTACTGAATTTGTTGTTAATAAATCGCTCAGCATCTTTCACGACACACCTATTATGGACCATAAACATCTTAAAATTTTCTAGTTCACTCTTGCGTTGCTGCTACAACACTCATCGTTATAGTTTTAAGTATAACAAACTGTTGACCTGGATTATAATGAGAATTTTTATGTAAATATAATCTAGCGTATGAGCTCCTCCGATAAACACTTGTAGAACGTGTAATATTTCTTTCGACTAGAACGTCCAAAAAGACAAAACTCCACATTGCAACAAATGAGAACACATTGTTTCTCTGCTTTTAAACATTTTATCGAAGATATCTTCCTTTTGGATAATTTTAATCGTATCTACTAGCGGAACATTTGCTATAAAACTTTCCGAGTTGTATTTAGCACGGTTAACGGGACAAACAATAGGTTTTAAACTTTACTTTCTAGGCACAGTAGGTACTTGGTACACCAATACCTATTTAATGCGTGTATCTTAATTAATTATAATATTTTAGCAGTAATTAGTTCGAGTGGATGTTTTAATTAAAGTCATGCGAATAAAAAGTCGCGATTAAGAAGTTGTTATAAAAGGAGTTGACGTTGGGATTTAGTTCGATTCTGACGATGAGTGGTGCAAGTCTACTCGGAACGTTAAAAATTATATAAAAAAATAAAATGTGGTTTTATCGGGGAAAAACACTTTAAAAAATATATAATATATTTATATTATTGCGAAGGAAATAATCGTAGCATCGGCGAATGTTTAATCAGTCTGTGGTATCACATACATCGCGACCAAACCTCTAATCTATTTAAAACCGGAATAATATAATGTTATCATTTTTCTCGATAGTCATTTTAAATTACCGAAATAAGATTACGCCCGAAAATGCTTACATTTTTATTCGAAATTCGTATAAAAATTAGATTCGATGTATCCCTTTCAGTCAAAATGTCCCCCTATATTTTAATGCTAACAACAATTTTTATTTCCTGGTTGACGTGAAATATCTCAATTTTTAGAATATTTACATGTTGAGAATTATCTACAGTACGCATAAAAAGCAGCATCCTTTAATAAACACCGGCGTCAAATTTTTAATTTTGTATC
This sequence comes from Coronaproctus castanopsis, assembly GCA_032883995.1. Classification (NCBI taxonomy): domain Eukaryota; kingdom Metazoa; phylum Arthropoda; class Insecta; order Hemiptera; family Monophlebidae; genus Coronaproctus; species Coronaproctus castanopsis. The sequence continues at coordinate 112,526,861 of CM065053.1, forward strand.
AAAATTTTCCAATGTACGAGATTTTTTTTTAATATAATTTCTTCTCATCTAAAACTAACCAATGAGGCCATCCACTAGATTTTTTTGACTTATGTATTGTCATGAAATTTCGGACATGATCATCAACGTGATCCGAGATCTACTACAATGTATGATTGAAAGCGTTAAAAAACGCTATCTAAACCTCGTAGAAAGTTATTAAAAGAAAATAAACACCGATAGTGGTAATTTAAAAGTTATTTTTAAACTAACTTTTTTCATTTTTCATAAATCGCATAGTTCAGCTTAAAAAAAATAACCACATAAACGCATTGTTCAGAAATTTAATTAATCGCTTTTTATTAAAGTGATTAAATTTTTCACCTAAATTAGTCGCTATACAAAACATAATAATTTTTGTATTCGGTACAATTACAATAATAAATACAACGAAACTGATTGAAATTTGCATTAGAATACAAAGAAAACCGGCTATGCGCATAAATGAACGAGTACCGGCTAAATCTGAAATTTATAAATTATAAAATATACGATTACCCGAAATAGCGAAACTAAACGTAAGCGAACGTAAACATTTCATCTTCTATAATAATAATAATAATCAAATCAAATCAAATCAAATTCAAATCAAATTTATTTAAATCCATCACACGATATAAATATACAAGATACAACCAAATAATAATTGCAGTAGAAATAATTACAATAAAAAAAACAATTACAGTATCACGATATTTCGAAGAGAAATTAGAGTTGAAGAGTATTCATACATATGAATTCTAACATGTGCGCAGAATTTGCGCGATCTGTAGGTTACAGAGACAAATAAAATAAAAGAAGAGACAGTTTAAGAAAAAGATACACTATATATAATAATAACAATAATGGAAATAAAATAATAATGTGAATAAAAGCCATATATAGACACATATATACATATACATATATATATACATGTAATAAGCAAAACATATTTAAACAAATAAACATATATACACACGCACACATTCACCCATATATACATGCCATGCACATATATGAAATTTATAATCTTTGTTTAGAATTAATAATAAAGAAAAAAATAAAAATAAAATAAAACAATCAAATAATAATAATAATGATAATAAATAATATTTAACTAACCCGGTAATTCGCTAAAATTTATTTTAAGTCGATACAAACGTCTTAACGAATAATTACAATTTTCAATAGCCCCTCCCCGTACCGAAATGAACAAACACGTCTACAATGCTCGTCTGGATTTTTATCATTATTGCATAACGATAATTTATGAAATAAATCGACAATTTTTACCGATAATTTTTTCATATTCGTGGACGTTCGGTAAAAAACGACCACGTTCGTATCGTTATCGTTATCGTTATCGCAATGCGAACGTGGTTGACTGCGATTTGCCATCGTTATTTTTCGAAATTATGTTATTATTATAACCGATACACGCCTATTGTCAATTGTATTATTGGTCATTTTTAAAAACCAAAAAATCGAATAAATTATTTTATTTAAAAATAAGTTTAAACTTTAGTTTCGATCTCTTATAAATTTCGAATCTGCTCTCAAAACAAATGAACGTTCGCGATATTATTCTCATTAATCGAATGGATTCGATATTCGGCTGGCGTTATTTTTCCTTAGCAACAAATAATTCTAAGTAAGGTACATAATATTTTATCAATTATAATATAAACGACATTCTTGCATTGTTGACTGACAAAAATATATTTCAAATTAACCCCTGATAGATTGCATGTTTGACAATTACCGTTTGTGTTACGATATATCAAAAAAAGCATATTTCGTCGAAAAATTATTAAGTTTATTCATTAAGACGATCGTCGAAGAAATATTTCCACAGAATGCACGATATTATTCAGAGCGTAAAAGTGTACGATAAATAAAACAATTCGGATATACCTATTTTATATATATATATAAAATAATTAAAATTAGTTCAATTTGAATAAAATATTTTTAAATAATTATATCTAAAATGAAATATAACGACATGGACATATGAAAAAATGCTGTCTATATATATATATATATATATATATATATATATATATATATATATATATATATATATATATATATATATACATGCATATATATATATAATAATTTTAAAATTTATTTGCTGTTATTTATATTTTTATTACGTCGTAGTTGCCAAGGTGTAGGAAATTTGTTACTATTATATTTTTATTTACGAATTATTTTATTTTGCAGCGTTTTAACTATATTGATAATTACTATTCCGTTGATTGTCACCAATTTGTAGAATATTTCCGCTCGTTGATCGCCAATTTATAAAATATAATTAAAATTTGTAGATTTTTATTTTCTTTTATTATAGACGCCCGATTACTAAGATCATTTGCCTCTGTTGATGAGTTTATATGGCGTTAATTATTCCGGTGGTTGTAATAAACTTTAACAAGTATTCGAGATATTGTCTCGTAGTAGGGTGTCTATTTTATAATCCGTTAGTTTATAGGTTAACCTTTCTTTTTCGTAATTTATGCACTCTAGTAATATGGAGTGTCAGCTTATTTGGTCGTTACACGTTGAATAGACAGGTGGAGAATTGAGCAATGTATGCCCCAGGCGTAATCTATTTAAAGCCGCTTCCTTACGCCTGTTTTTTTGGTGTGATGCCATCCAATATCCTAACTTTGGTTTCATTTGATAGTGGTGTGTATGTGCGCTTCTGATACATCGCTGTGACTTTCTGTTTAATGGTTGGGTGTAAATCAGTTAAGTGGGAGGCTTTAACTATGTTTAGGTTTATCTGGAGTGTTTTAGCTACCTGCGTTTCCATTACCTAAAATTGCTTGAGTGAGTTGGTGTCCAAAGGAAACCCAACTTACTATTCTGTGAAGTTAATTTGTATATAATATATTTTAAGTTGTTAGCGTCGGTGTTTGTATTCTTAATTAGAAGTTTAGACCTTTATAAACTGCAATAAGCTCAGCTGTGTAAACGGAAGTTACTGCAGGCAGTTGGTATACGTGAGTTTCATTGTTTACAAGGAAAGCGGCGATAGTTCGGTTTAAAGATTTAGATGCATCCGTATATATTTATATGTGGTTCGCGTATCTTTGATTAAGTATTTAATAGAATTTAGATTATTAAAACCACGGGCGGGAGTAGTGTTTTTAGTATAATTATTTAATTCGGTGTTTATTGTTATTGAGAAGTTTATCCAAGGTGCGAGTTTTGACGGGTTATTTATTTTAATAATTGGTAACATATAGTGAAAATTTTGCAGTATGTTTCTTGCACGCTCTGATACAGGTTTGGATGCACGAGGTCTGTTTTGAAATAAATGTTGGAACTTACTTGTTTTTAAATTGTAATAAATTTGGTTGGAGGGGGTTGAAGAATTTTACTGTACTATTTTAGAACGAGTATTTGCCTTCTGTACTTGAGTGGCTGTATGTTGGATTCTACATGCAATGATGGGATGGGGCTTGTATGAAAAGCTTTTAATACTATTCTAAGGGCTGTATTTTGGACGATATCCAGGTTTGTAATAGTGCTCTGTGCTGGGCTATCATATACTACACTAACAAATGTAATCTACTTAATATAAAAGATTTGTATAAAAGAGTAAGTGTTTTTCTGTCAGCTCCCTATGAGATGTGCTTAAGCATTTTTAACATATTTTATTTTTGTGTACAACTTATTTTTAGATGGTTTATGTGTTTTTTCCAGTTCAGCTTCCTGTCTAAAATTAGTCCCTCTATCTTTAGGGGTCTCTGTTTTCTGAGTCGAGCCTATTTGTAAACGAGGAGTGAGCAATTTATGTTTCATGTGGAAATAGATATGTTTGGTTTTCGACGTAGAGAAAGTAGAGCCCTGAGTTTTGTTGCCCATTTGTTTATGTCACTTATAGAATTTTGGAGCAATTGCTCTATGTATTTTATTTCACATTGTGAATAGTAAATTATAAGGTCATCAGCATAAACGCAGTAATTTACTCGAGGTGAAATATGATGTTTAATACTTGTCATAGTTATTCTGAATAGTGTGAGAATAATTACGGAACCTTTTGGAGTGCCATTTTCTTGTATGAAATGTATTCGTTCAATTTTACACGGAAGTTTTTTGATTAATTTTTTGTATTAAATTACCTACCCTAGTTTGATGATTTAGAAGAGGTTTAATTTCCGTTAGCATTGTCCCTACACCCGCAAGATCAGGAGTAAATTGTTCTATAATTTCCATTTGTCGGTGTGAACCTTTTAACATATCTAACATAACGTGTAGGTTACTAAAAGAAATGGGATATCTGTGTTTATTTTCATGAAAATATTCTTTGCATGACTGAAGAATCTGTTTTGTGTTTTGGGACTTGTCAGTTATGTCGCTTAATTTAATTAATGTGTTTTTATATTTTTCTTCTAAATTTTTTTCGTAGATTTTTGTTTATATTTATTTATGTAAAGATATAAAGTTTATTATTTAATTCCGCGAGTACTTTAATAACGCAGTTCGTTCAATTGAGAATCCTTAAAACCATCAAAGAATCAAATATAACCCAGATAAAGCATTTCTTTTTAAGAGAGCACGTTGCGATGTTAAATTAGATATTGGAAAGATTTCATCTTGTAGAGGTTATGACAAAGACATTGGCACAAACACGTTTGACAGTCCGTGTAGTAATATGTGACTTTTATAAGTGTCCATTTTTTTTACTAGTATACATGTACATGCGCATAAAATATAAGCGAAAGAGTGCTTTTAAAAAAATTAATAATCGATACTGTTTAAGTTTTTTACTTTTTTAAGTTGGTTTTTTATATTTATAAAATTTAAAGTGTTAAATTACAAGTTATATGCTTTAAGATAATTGAATAAATAGTTTTAATGAACAAATTAGTAAATAAAAACTTAACAACGTTTATAAGACAATGGGCATGTGATGAAAACATGATCAACAAAGAAGGCTACAGAGACGACGGATAGACATAATGGCGGTTAAACTCGAATCACAGATAGTGATAATTAATAGAGAACACATTAAGTAAAGGTCACGATGAATGATTATCACGCAAACGACTACCAAGATTTTAATATTTAATGCTGACGGAATTACGTTCAAAAGAACTATTGGCAATTATTATGAGATTACAAATTACCTAATAATAATTTTATAGCTAAATGATAATGTTTTGAATTCATTACAGACGTTTAAAAACGAAAATATCGCCCCATAAATTAATTTCTAAATTAGAAGAAGACTTCATTTTTATCCGCAGTTCATGGATAGCCATTTAATCGTGATCGGTTGTTATATAGTCGCGGTTTCGATTTTACTCGTAAGTACTAAAGTGAAACCAGATCGTTATCATTTCACGAAATTAAAAGAACAATCACTTAGTAATTACCGCAGTGTGAAATCACATACAGACGCACACACATACACACATACACACACATATATATATATATGTATATTATAAAATTATAAAGTTACCATTAACTAAAAAGTTGGTAAAGGACATCGCTAACCGATCACTGTTAATCCAAAAAATGACTGAGCAGAATAGTTACAATTTAAATAATTTATTATTTAATTAATGTTTTGAAACTATTAATATTATTTAACTTTATTATGATTAAAAATTATTCATTCAGTTAATTTAATAGGCATTTAAATATTTTTTAACTTTGCCATAAATATTTTTTAAACATCTGTTGAAATATTAGTTCATAAAAGAATATTGAAATAGACTTACGATTAATTGTCTACAAACCCACACGTACACTCATTTACCCAATTCAGTTTCTTCATTTAACTTCGTATGGCTTCGTGATTTTGCTGATAACGCTTTTCTTTGATTCCGATTTCGTAACCGGATAAAAGTCAATTGTTTAATATATTTTCAGGAACTGTTGGCATTTCTTCTGTTAATTGTTCCACCAATTTGCACAACGTCTTTTTATCTTTTTTATTTCCATGATAAATGGAAAATTTTTTCAAATTTTCTGATGGTTCTGTTAAACCACCATAAGAAAAACGTCCAATGCAGGATGTAAAATTATTATTTTTTTTTTAAAGTTAGTTTTCCTAATACTGAAAAATCTTCACGTAATATTCTAGCAACGCATCCCAAAAGATAATTCAGTGTTTTATAACCCTCACTATGTTTTTGAACGTTGTTTTCCGTTAAAATGTTTGTATTTGTTCCATCGCTGTAATCTGTTTCATTTACTTCATGGAAGTTAACGCATGTTTTTTTGAAAAACTTGTTGTATTAAAAATGATTGATTATTTACATTATACGTATTTGTATTATTCTGCACAATTCCTGGATTTGTGCCGAACATTATTAAAGGAATTCGATATAAAGTATTCAAGGATGATGGATGGTTATTTAATCCACCTCTCGTTCCTATCTGAGAAAAAACTTTCCGCCACTACAATCCGAGACACAAGCAATAACTTTATATCCAACAACATTCAACTTGTCTGTAACTTCATTTAATAATTTTTAAGTGAGTTTTTTTAAATTTACCGTGTGAAAAAACCTACAGCATAAAAATAAATACGATTGCTACGTACAATAAAAAAAAAATAATAATAAAATGAAAGGAAAAATAATACTGTATATAACACGCCAAAAAACAAGATAGTAAACATGAAAGCTTTCGGTTAGCACCATTCCCTAACGCTAAATACTATACAGGGCTTATGTGGTCTACAAACTACGTCACACGATCAGTTTTTCGATGATATTTCGTACTACATAGGGTTATCATTGAATGAGACGAGCTGTTATTCTAATAACCTTAGCTTTTCCGTGTTCTTTACTTTCGTAAGAATCTGATACTCATTTAGCAATCAATTAGATAAATAGCCGAGTATTACCGTGAAAAACTATCGTTCCAGTGGGATTTGAACTGAAGTCGCGAGAGTAGAACGCAAGGGCTACGGGGCTCTACATGCAGAGTGTAAGCCTATGTTCATTCAATGTAATGGGCGTTTTCTCTGTAAAGTGATTACCACTAGTTACATTTTTTTCTTTAATATTTATAAATATATTCTCCGTAATAAATTTTAAGCTACGAGGTTGTAAGGTCTACGATCCCACCCATACAGGATGACAATGTCTGTTGGTTAAGACGTGACGAAGATATAGCAGAACTATTCGCATATCATCTATCGCGTGTATATCAACCGCATAAGGTTCTTGACGGTTACTAATATTACTCATTATGAAGATCAAAAGCTCATCTTCTTCACTCCACATAAAGTGGCGAGCGAAATAGACAGAAACATGCGAAATAGACAGAAACATAAATCCGAGAAAAGCTCCAGGTGTCGATGAAATTTCAGCTCAAGTATTGAAAGAATTATCAAAGAAGGCATCGTTATGCTTATGTATATCTTTAATGCATGTATGCGTCTAAAACATGTGCCACTATGTTTGAAAACAGCCCAGATTGTAATGCTGAAAAAACCAGGTAAACCGGAGCAGGAAATTACATCATATGTCCGATATCCATATAACAAGCAATTTTTAAACTTTATGAAAAGTTAATACTAACACGGCTATTACCTCTAGTTTCAGACGAGATACCACCCCATCAATTCAAATTTAGGAGACAGCACACTACAGTTGAACAAGTACATCGCGTTGTAGCAATTATTAATAAATCGTTTGAAAATATGAAATATCGTGCCGCTGTATTTCTTGACGTTACCCAAGCTTTTGACAAAGCGTGGTAGCAAGAGCTTAAATATAAGTTGAGTAGATTATTTCCAGGTAATCTATGTCAACTGTTAGAATCATACCTGGATGATCGGCAATTTCGTGTTACACACCAGAACGCTGTATCTAATGGTGTATCCTTCGTTCAGGAAGTTATTAAGGTTCGCAATTAATCACGAACAGCGTCTGCAGCAACATGTAAATGCTGAGCCTGTTAAACTATTGGATACCAACGATGGTAACAGATGATTTTTTTTTTGAAGCGGGAGGGGGAAAATCTTCAAAAGACAATGATATATTTATAAGTAACATATATATTTTTGAGAGCAGCACATGCACTTAGCAAATGCTGCTGGATTCCAAGGAATCAGGGTGTGGGATTTTTACCCACTAAAAAAACCCCCCTCTATTACAAAAAAGAGAGAAAAATATACATGTAAATATAGAGGTACATGAACAAATGCAAATATAGTAACATAATATGTGATGGAAAAGGGATGAAAAATACATAGTCCCTTATTCCACCAAGAAAGCATATAACGAGTTTGTGAATTATAAAATATTACATTAAATTATAATAAAATCTTGATATAAACTTATATCATAGTATAAATAATAAACTACTGTATAAGCTTGTGACTTATAAATGAATTACAAAATCAACTTGTTAACAATGATTTACACCACGACATCACTATATAAATACATATAATAACTGATATTAAAATTTTTTATTTTCAGTCTCAATGAGACATCTGGCAGGAATTCATAAGTTTTCCTGACAGTAAGTTCAGCGTCCTACCTTTGCTGCCATTCTTTAAAAGCATCATATAGATATGTTTTTTATATTGCTTAGAGGGCACAGTAGGGAATCCAGGAACAGGAATTGCTGAATTTAAGGATTATTACCCTTGAGAAGCCTAAAGGCACTAGCAGCGGCCTTCCCCATAAGATAAAGATCCAAGGCGAAAGACATCACAGATGACACAGGCAGCTGAAGTTGGTGTTGTACGATTACAAAGAAGAGATGCGAAGCAAGAATTTACTCTATTGTTTATTAACACAATCCAACACTTTCCTATTAACATAAATTGCAGGTCCATAAATGGACTGCAAAATGTCTTTATATAGGAGTAACCTTTCCTTAAGAGCAAGTCCCCCATGAGTTACTTTAAATCCGAAGTAATTTATTGTAAATAATAGTACATTTAGCTGAAATTTTTTAAAAATGCTTCAGGAAGGTTAATTTTTCGTCAATAACAATACCCAGATATTTTATTATGTTCAATGATGGAAGAAAATAATAATTATACCGTTTTCACCCGTACAATCACAGAAGGATTACCAAAAACAGCGAATTTACACTTTGTTGGAGAGAAAGTTAAACCTAGATCTGATATTATAGATTCTAATATTTGGATACATAAGGCAAACTTAAGAAACTGTGTGACTCTGTGTAGTTTTAAAAATAAGACAAAGATAATCCGCATAAGAGATAAGATGGCAATCCATACTGCAAGCGGCAAAAAAACATCAATTTTATGATTAAATATGCAACCAGATCTAAAACCATATTGATTAACATGCAAGATATTTTTTGCTTCAATTTCCTCAGTCAAAAGTGTATTAATAACTTTTTCAAATAGCTTCCCTATGCCATTTAGCAGAGATATAGGATGATAAGCTGATAGTTCAGACAAATTTTTATTAGGTTTTTGTAGTAGTTATATGGTAGCTGATTTCCAGCACTTTGTAAAGGTATTTAACAATAAACATTTATTAAACATAATGATCAGTAGATTTGTAAAAAGCAAATTAAGACACTTAACTACTTTATTGTGTGTTACCCAGCTGTGTTCCTATTAGTCAAATTCTTAACTAATTTAACAATAAGAAAATTATCTATAACAGGAGCTGAAGCACCATTAATAGACAATGGTGTAAGAGGAAGATCAGCTTTCCGCGGCAAGAAATAATCTCATAGAGCATAGACCTTATCCTGATTTTAAATATGCATCAGATACCAAAAGATCGGGCATGGGTCTCTGAGTGCAGAACAGCGCCAACAGTCGACTTAACATCAGTAGATTTTGCTTTAACAATCGATTCTAATTTTCTAGGAATCCTCAGCTATTTTCCTGCCAATATCATCAGCAGCCGTTATCACAGCATTCTTCTGTGTCTTCATGATACTTTTTTCATTAAACTGAGATTTAATATTGACAGTTAAATCAATAACATTTTTAAATAGGCGACCTAGTTTTTTTAGGTCGGCCATAATAATAATAATAAGAAGAAGAATAACAGAAAACTAGAACCCAAAACTTGTATCTTATAACTACTTAAAAAAATAAGAGTTTAAAAATCAATAACTTATGTTCTAAACATCCAAATTACACCCGGTTACAAGTAAAATAATCACAAACACTGGTTTAATAATATGGTAGTAAAAAGTGAAAAAGTTGGAAAAAGTTTAAATTCAATATCTAAAAAGTACACACCAGAAAAATGCGTGGCTAGCACGTACAAGATTAGAGGAGGAATGAGAAAAACACTTACCTCAGCCCCGGATCCTCAATGCACAAACGGACAACCATGCACGACGAATGCCCAGCACAAACTCGATTAAAACGGCAATATCTGCACGATCTGTTGGGCAAATAATTAAAAATTAATAATTAACACCTTTGGTAGAACTTTAGATTCAGTAATAGGTACAAAAGGCAGCATTGAAGTATAAAAGGAAGAGTCATTATTTCAACAAAGTGATCAGTATCATCCGTCCTTACATAAAAATATTAATTTCAATCATGTAAAACAATTCAGGGATGCTAGTCAGAATGGATTTTGTGTCAGCTTATTAATGTATAATATGTTCAAAACAGTTGATTGGAAACCGCTGTATGATACTACTGACAACAATGAAGGAGCGTCTTACTTTGATACGACAAGTCATACTGTTTTGAACAAAACTGTATCATATTTTAAAGTAACTATCCGCGTTGGTTTAATAAATGAATAATAAGCTTGATAAAGCAAAAAATAAGTACCAGTTAAAGCATAAGAAGACGAAGCATCAGCCCTTCAATACTATTTTTAGTAATGTTTGAGGAATGCTAAAACTAAAAATATCAAATGAAAAAGTAAAATATGAATCTATTAAAGAGGACATGATGAAAACGGGGTCCAAACAGTTTTGGTTATATTACAATGAGGGTAGAAACAAGTGTACACGACAGGAAACTCTGTTACATACAATAGTCGAATTTTCAGTAATCCTCAGCATGTTGCTTCAGCATCTGCAGCTTTATTTTTCATCATTATATCCTTGTTCACAGAAATCAAATTTTAAATTAGATTTTACTGACGACTTAAATGTAACTAATCATAAAACATTAGGAAATATTACAATGTTGGATGTAAAGGAAACTCAAGCGGAAACGGACTTTAAGCTCAGATAATATACCTCCGTATATACTAAAATCTTGTTTGGATCTATTCGTCAAACCTCTTACACACATTTTTAACATTGTGAGAAATACCAGTATTTTCCCACATACAATGTTGGATGTAAAGGTCAAGCGGAAACGGACTTTAAGCTCAGATAATATACCTCCGTATATACTAAAATCTTGTTTGGATCTATTCGTCAAACCTCTTACACACATTTTTAACATTGTGAGAAATACCAGTATTTTCCCACAAGTATGGAAGTTATCCAAAATTACACCTATTCCTAAACAGAATCACTCTTATGATATTGAGAATTAGAGATCTATATCTTTCCTATCACAAGCTGCTAAAATATTCGAATTTACTCTTTATAAGAAAATATATACACCCCTAAAGCACAATAACATGTTTTTGTGGAATGAAGATCGGTTATAACTAATTTAATGTTGTTTACAAAGTATGTCTCAGCTGCGTTAGATAAGTTATCTCAAGTAGATGTGATATACACAGACTTTCGAAAGGCTTTTGGAAAAGTAGATCATTCGATGATGCTGCAAAAGTTAAGTAACTTCGAGCTCTCCAATGGGTTGCTAACACTATTCTAAAGCTGTCTACAAAATAGAGATTCAATTTAGAAATTTCAGATCTTCTTCTTTTCTCTGTCCTTCGGGGTACCTCAATGTTCTATTTTAGGACTTTTTCTATTTTTGGTCTACAATAATGATTTACCAAATGTTATATATTACTCAAGAATATTCTTATACACTGGTGATGCGAAATTATTCAAAGAAATTAGAAATATAGAATACTCTACACTCCTACAAAAAGATATCAATAACTTTGTATCTATCTTGGAGTGTTGCTAATCATTTACCAGTTAATACATTTAAATGTAAGCTTATTTCATTTACATGAAAATTTCTCCCTGTTAGAGCTTTGTATCATATACAAGGTTCATTATTAAAAAAAGGAGATTTGTGCAAGAGATCTCGGTATTTTATTCCAATCAAAATTAACTCTTAAATTCCACATCATGAACGTAACTTGTAAGGCGAGGAAAATGTTGGGTTTAATTATTCGAAACAGTCAGAATTTTAAACATATTAAAACACATTTAATTTTATATACTTTTTTTAGTTCGTTTGCATTTAGAATTCGGTACGATAATTTGGAACCCGATGATTTAATAAATAGAACTGAAAGTGTACAGAAGAGGCTTTTAAACTTCTTGCAGTATAAATTTATTAGATCAGATTATTTGTATTGTCACTATGAAAACCTTATTCGTCAGTTAGATATGTGTAGTTTAAAAGGACGGAGAAAAAAATGGCGCTCCGTTTCTTGCGCATTTTGATCCACGGTAAGATAAATTATCCCACTTTATTAGAAAAAATTCAAATCAAAGTTCCTGTTTGCGGCGTTCGTCTCACTTGTACGTTGGCAGTACAGTTTGCAAAAACTAAACAGTATGCATGTTCCCCTCTTTATATTCATTATTTATACAATACAACAAACTAGAGAAAAAATACGACGAATTAAATATATTTTACAATCATTCTGGATAAATCTTACAAATCGTTAAGGTGTGAGGTTGGGCTACCCTGTTTCATCTAAGTTATAATATTATACGTGTGTATATGTCAGAGTGTATCCGAGTGTGCTCTTGCATATATATTTATCATGTTTTCGTAGCAATGTGAAAGTACGGAATTATTTGCGTGTATGTGTACTTGATAGATTTACATGTCGTATTTAGGTTTGTATGTGTATGTAATATGAGTGTGTGACCTTTTAAGTAATAGGTATTAATGATTTCTTTGTGTACGTATTTGTGCTGTTTTTTCTTATACTGTGCTGTGCAATAAATGGCGAAAGCTGTTGTACTGGCGTATTGTAAAATTTAAATAAGTGAATAAATAAAACAATCCGATAGTGAATGTGTTAAACAACAGAATCTACCTAACAGATCCACTATCAGATTATTTTATAAATACCTATTGTTTTATATTTTGTTCATTTTTATAAATTGTATATCTAAGTTAGTATGTTTACATTTTATATTTCTAATAGGTAGATTGGATTGTTTACCACGTTCACTATCGGGCTATTTTACATTTTACAATTTTTATAAATTGTATATATACTAAATGAGTATTTTTACAATAAAATTTCTTATATATTGTACATATTTATATGATTTCTTAATATTTTCTTTTATGTTTATTTGAAAATGGTTTAATAACCGGAAAGCTTTGTAATTTTTATAAAATGTTAAGTAATTTTAACTAATTTCTAGTTGTTTTTTGGTTTTTTTTTTTTTTTAAGTCAATAAATTCCACATTTGTAAAATTAAGAATAATAGGACATAAAGCATTACACAGAAAAATCGCGAATTAAGACAACGCGGTAAATTCAAACGCGTAATTAATTACGTTAGATTTTTATTCGATTTTTTAGTTTCCGTGTAAATAATGATGCCTATTCTTCAGTTTAAGTCGTTTCGAAAACGGTTAATTAGAGTGTTGCCTTTCAAACTCGGTGAAAAAACTGCATTTCAAAATGTCAGAAAGTGAACAAACGGTTTACATCTAAAAAGAGAAAAAACTGCTAAAGGTAGGAAAATCAATCGTAAATGTATAAAATTCTACTTATATATAATTTTTTTTTCTTCAAAACTAGAACGAAATCGATACCCAAACTCCTATTTCGGATTTTGCCGACTTAACGACGATGATTATCGAAAACGCTACATCCGTCCTAATTGGAAACCATACCGATATTTCGGAAGGAACAGGTTAGTTATTAGAACGCAAAGTAATAATAGTAAATATTTTCTCGATAATCTAAGTAAATAACGAAAAAAATTTTAAAAAAAGAACTATTAGGACATGTAATAAGACGTAATAACTTTATAAAAATATCAAAAATATGGTAAAGTTACAGAGGGCAAACGGCCAAAAAAATATCAAACAACATCTATAACGAATAACGTATACCGTCGTTTGAATATAAGTAAATATTGGGCACACTAGCTAACAACTGGACACAATGGCTGTAGCGACAAGACATCGCTTTTAGTGAATAATAATAATAATAATTAAGAAAAAAAAAAAAAAACAGTTTTATAATGAACATGTATCTAAATCGAATGCGTCAAAGAAGTGCTAAGTAAATATTCTCGTCTTAAACGTTATTTCGATTAATCCGAAAACAAAAATTACATAACGAATATAAATTATCATGTCGAAAACTTTGTAACCTCTTCGATATTACAATTTGGACGTTTCGAAGACGATGTACTCTGTCCATCATCAGAAACGTCAGGGGGCGGTTTATTATTTGAAACTAAACGTTAAGATATTTGCAATATTACCGAGATTATTGATAACGTAAATACTAAATGTGAACATAATTTTCAAAATTTTATAAGAAACCTTAATGTACAAAAATCGTTATTTCTGTACTACCAAATATATATATATATATATATATATATATATATATATATATATATATATATATATATATATATATATATATATATATATGATATTCTGATTCATTTATAAAATAACGTATTCATGATGTTTTATTTTTTATTATTTTTTATTTCGCTTCTATATATGTACGTATATGTATGCCACCTACGAATGCTGAGAGTGGAGTGGAATACAGATTTCAGTTATAAAATGATGTCCTGTGATAGAATTTTTTTATCCCATGGCTATGGTGTTGCCCGTATAGCGATATTTCCTTCTCCTAACTCCTTCCATTCCTCCATTCCTCCCACGTTTCTTTACTCACTTTCAAGTCCATGTGAGTGGGCTGGAGTCTTGGTTCGACTTGCCATCATTTCACCGTGCTCACAATGAATGAGAGCACGTAAGATGGAGTTACGCTCCGGATTCGCGTATTCCTTGCCTTTTACTTATTCTCTAATAATTATTTTTTGCCTAAATTAGAGGAATAATATCATGATCGCGACCGAGTAAGATATAGAATATATATATATACGTACCTTTTGGGGTCCGGAGCTCTAACCGGAATGGGGTGCGTTCACAGGTGGTGGATAGTGGAACGACCAGTAGATATATTGGCCAGCTGCGAATAACCAATAAGCAGTCGTGAACCAAGAGCGGCTACTGGTGGAAAGCCTCAGGAAGGTGATTCCAGTAGTGACAGGGTAAAGAGACACGAGGATGCAGATGGCCAGCTTGAGGAACTGGCCATAAAAGTCTGCATAAATCTTATGACTGTCTCTCCCTCGGCGGGTTTAGGTCGTCGTAAAAACCTTACACCGTTATCTCCTCAATAACAAACCGCTGCCTTGCAGTTAGGGTTTTTACCCAAAGGCTAAGGGAGACAACCTGAAAATAAACAAACCCGCTGCCTTGCGGTTAGGGTTTTTACCCAAAGGCTAAGGGAGTAAACCCTGACAGAAAATCATGGCGAAAGGCAACGGGATACTATCGCCATTAATTATCCCTAGAATTACATCCATGAACGTCAATATTACAAAGGTCCTAAATCTCCATCCGACTGCATCTTACCCGCCGAGACAGTCGAACAGTGTGCGAAGAATCTACGGAGTTAAAACCAGGCGGAACAATATTAACATCGCAACCTGGAACGTAAGGTCGCTATATCAGGTAGGAAAACTAGTGAATGTAGTCATGGAAATTAAGAGATTACATGTTCACATATTAGGAGTAAGCGAGACCCGATGGACAAAGACTATGAAGTTATATATGCCGGAGAAGATAGACACGAACACGGAGTGGGTATAATAATTCACACTCGACTTAGTCAGAAAATCAGCACAATAATCCCAAAATCAGACAGGGTCATTTTGTTCGAATAGAAAACGAACCTAAGCCAATTGTGATAATACAAACATATGCACCAACAACAGAAAGCAACGTGGAGGAAATTGATCAGTTCTACAAGGATCTGGAAGAAGTTAAAAGATGCACGAAAAATAATGACGTTGTGTTTGTAATGGGTGATTTTAATGCGAAAGTAGGGTGGGACCATGGTAGCCAAGTAGCTGGGAGGCATGTTCTTGGAAAGCAAAATGAAAGGGGCCAAATGCTCGTGGAATTTGCGGAAAGACATGATCTCATTATATGTAATACTTGGTTCGAACAACATAAAAGAAAATTATACACGCGGGTTAGCTCTGTAGATCAGTTTAGAAATCAGATAGATTATATACTTATAAATAAAAGATATAAAAACGCGGTCAAGAATTGCCATACATATCCTGGTGCTGACTGCAATACCGATCACAAGCTGCTTGTGGCAAAATGCAAAATAGTTTTAAAAAACCAGAAGAAAACAAAAGAACGGTACCAACAACTCGATATTACAAAAATAAAATTAAAAGAAGTACAGGAAACATTTCAAAATGAGTTGGAAAAACAAAGTAACACGAAGCAGAATGAGGAGCAAAGCATTGAAACGATCTGGCAAACATGGAAGCGAAAGGTTAAGCAGCAGAAAATACGATCCAACTCAAAGGGAAGAAAATTCACAAAGTGTGGATGAACCAAGACATATTGGATATGATGGAGAAAAGAAGAAAAGTAAACCGAACTAGTACTGAATACACGATAATAAACAAAGATATCAAGAAAATGTGCACGAAGGCAAAAAGTGAATGGTACGCTGAGAAATGTCAAGAAATTGAAGAACTTGAAAAGAAACACAATGACCAAGAAATGCATACCAAAATAAAACAAATGATGGACACACACACAAAAAGAAGAAGTGGGATAACATATTAGCATTTAATGTCCGTTGAATGATTACTTTCAGAAGGGCTATTGCATCTCTCGTTCCTTTTTTTGCTACGAATCCGTACCGGGTTTCACTTAGATTTTCATCTAACTTTCTTCCAATTCTGGCATTAATGATTGACAGTAACAATTTAAGCACATGACTCATTAGCGCGATGGTTCTACATTCTGAGCATTTTTGCGCATTATTTTTCTTTGGTAATGGAACGAGGTTTATCACTTTGAAGTCCTCGGGCAGCGTTCCTTCATCATATATTTTGTTCAGTGTCTGCAAAATCCCTTTTTTCATACGTCGGTGTTATGTGTTTGATTAAATCTACAGAAATAAGATCTTCCCCCACAGTTTTATGGTTTCTGGCTCTTGTAACAGCGTTTCTCAGCTCCTATATTTCAATTCGTGGTGATTTTTCTGCAGTTGAAGTTTTAATTTGAACAGTGTATCGTCCCTGTACAGTTCATTTATGTATTTTATCCAAATATCTTCTTTTTCTTGATTATTGACACTATACTTCCCATCTGCTTGCCGCATACATGCTATCCCACTTCTTCTTTTTGTCTGTGTGTCCATCATTTGTTTTATTTTGGTATGCATTTCTTGGTCATTGTGTTTCTTTTCAAGTTCTTCAATTTCTTGAAATCACGAGAAATTGATGGGAATCCTAAAGAAACATAATATCGATAATAAGGACCTAAAAATTATCAATAATCTGTACTGGAGTCAAAGCGCTAATATAAAGATCGGAACGGAGTACTCAAAGAATAATTGCGATATACAGAAAGGAGTCAGGCAAGGCTGTCCTCTCTCGCCAAGGCTGTTCAACATATATGCAGACGAAATGATTAAAGAAGCGCGAATTGGAAAAATAGGAATTGAAGATCAATGGGGAACGAATAAATGAAATTAGTTACGCAGACGATAGGGTAATAATTGCTGAAACAGAAACGCAAGCGCAGAAGATGATTGACCGAATAAATAGCGCTGGCTTAAGATACGGAATGAAAATCAATGTAGGTAAAACAAAAGTGATGAAATTTACAAAGAATGACGACAAGAAGGTTATAATCAAACTTGGAACACATGAAATTGAAAATGTAAATGAATTCAGATATCTTGGCACGTTGATAAATAACGATGGTCTAGACCAGAAGGAAATAAAGACATGAATTGGTATGGCGAAAAAGGCCTTCAATAACCTAAACAAAGTTCTTGGAAATCGAACGATGAAACTCACCCTACGAAAGCGGATAATGAAATGTTATGTATGGTCCGTTTTGAAATATGCCTGTGAAACGTGGCCTATGAGCGCGAAGTGCGAAGAGAAACTTGCTGCTTTTGAGATGTGGTGTTACCGAAGACTGCTCCGGATTTCATGGAAAGATTACATGTTTTATCAAAAATTGGAGAAAAACGGAAAAAGTTAAGAACAGAAAAAGAAAATACATAGCACATAAAATCCGTGAAGGCGGAGTCTTTCTGCTGGCAGTACAAGGAAAAATACAGGGAAAGCCAGCAAGAGGAAAAAAGCGGATGGAGTTGATGACGGCAAATCCACCGGATGACTCACCAAGCAGAACCCTGACGGAGATCATTAAAAACGCCAGAAATCGCAGCATATGAGAAAGGATGTACGCAATCTCCTGTAAAGGGGAAGCGACTACGATGGTGATGATATATATATATATGTATATATATGTGTGCATAATTATTATCAGGCTATTGTTTTGTAAATTTTATATATTGATAGTTGATTGTGTTGTTCACCACGGTCATTATCAGATTTTTAATATTTATTTTCATTTTACTTGTAAAATTGTGTTTTTTAAAAAAATTTTTGCGTTCGTATATTTTTATATTTTATATTTTACTTTTGGACATCATACATCGCAACAGTTAATGAAAAATTTAAAATTCCACCAGTACACAACTTTTACAGAATCCGGAGAATAGTATTGAAGAAAAAATTACTATAAAAAAAATAAAAAAACAAAATTAATAACAAATATATTGATATTAAATTTCAACAAATCAAAAAATAGATAGAACAGAAGCAGACACCATTTTTGGATCATATTTTCACAATCACCATCGCATATTTTTAAGTAATTATATTTAATTTATATTTTTAAAATTTTGATGTTTTAAAATGGTTCACTTGATAATGGCGTAAATGCCGAAGAAAAGCTTTGTGTTTTCTTTAAGAAAATAAATATTAGTGATTTAACTAATTTTCAATTGATTTTATATATATATATATATATATATATATATATATATATATATATATATGCGGAGAACGCAGTGGCACCCCACTCCGTATAACATCATATGCACGAGCATCTGCGTCGCATTGCCTTGAATGCCAGTTTATTTGGTGCGTAAAAAATAAACGTACAATAGGTACTTACGACGTTCGGCAACGAATAATACGACGATGATGATGATGATGATTATATATATATATATATATATATATATATATATATATATATATATATATATATATATATAAACGAAATATATCCAAATGTCCGAGATTATATTTGACTATTACGTGAGTAATTAAGTGTTTTAATTGTTTAAAATAATTAATAGTTTTAATTTTGAACAGGTGGTGGAGTAGAATATCCACTCGGCGCTTTAGGAGCTGCAATAGGAGCAACGACGAAATCAATACACGCCAAAACGACAGCAGGACCAGAAGATACAAATTTACCTTACACGGTACGCATATTACAATCTTACACGATATTTAGATTTGATATATAGGAATCAAAATATGTTCATCAAATATAGGGTGGCCCATACAAGATAGACTTTTTTTTTTTAATAGCGCAGTTGATAAACCGCGTCTCGCTCGTTTAGTGTACACACGAGAGATTTGTTTTTGTCTAGTTTTGGTTATCATTGCATCCTATAATGGGATGGAGCGCTCGTTTTTTACGTGGATGTTATTTTCGGCGTGAATCGATCACGACAGTGCAAAGAGTTTCGAAAAGAATTCAAAGTTACGCGACTTTTTTTTGTGGATATAACTTAAGAGCCGCGTTTACAAAACACGTCCACGAGATCTGGAATACCTGAAAACTCGGATTTCTGGAAAAATTTCAAAAATTCAGCGACCTATGCTCGATAATTTTTTCGAAAATTTGAATGTATTGTTGCAAACGGCGGTCACCCGAACGATATTGTGCTCCACAAATGATTGTAGGCTAATCTCTTGTTTTCCTATTTTTAAATAAAATTTCATTCAAAAATTTTGGTCTAGTAGTTTTTGAGTTATTCAAAAATAACAAAACGTCCGTCGATAATTATTTTTACACTTCTATTAAATATGTCACGTTGTAGATACACTTGCAAACATATATACATATACATATATACATATATATATATATAAGTCTTGTAGAACATTTTATATTCCAATGTACATTCTTCTTTTAATAACACTCGGGTAGGCTTACGGTTGTACAGTTACGCAGATGATCTGCTCTTAATATATAACGTTAATCTATGTAGCAAATTGACGTTGTCGTCTCATATTTTTAATTGTCATGAAATTATTAATAAGCTTAAAACAATAATAAACGGTTTAAATCTCAAATTTGAGATGACTAAATCTCAAATTACGGTTGTTTCTGGTCGTGATAAAAGTTTTGATCAGATAATATATGATAACTTAACAATCATGCGTTTATTTCTACTGATCACATAAAATATTTAGGTTTCATTATAGATAATACATTAAAATATAATAAACATATACAATATATAAATAACAAAGTCAATAAATATTATTATATATTTAAAGCTCTTGGAGGTAAATTATGGGGTCTTAACTATAAATCTAAAGTAATTCTTTATAAAGGTTTAGTACAGTCGCTATATGCATATTGTGCTGGTGTCTATTTTAAACATTTAACTAAGCAGCAAATTCATAATATAATTTGTAACTGTCGTAAATTTCTTGTTGATTTAACCTCTTCTTATATTACGGTTTCTAATATAACGTTATGTAAAATATCACGTATCTTACCTATTTATCTTTATATTAAAAAAAGATATTTAATTTTCAATGCTAAAAACAATAATAATGGTGTCATAAGTAAAACAGTTCTTAAACAGTTGAATATACAAAATTTTAAATAAATTCAGTGTAAGATACAACATTTTAACAAAAGATAGTTTAATAAGTAAATTTTTTCCGAATGTAATAAATCGTTTTAAAAATAAAAAGATTACACAGTAAATTACTACATGACTCAGATACTTTCTGGTCATGGATCTATTGGATATTATTTGAATAAACTAAACATAATTGACGATAATAAATGTTACAATTGTATGAATAATGAACTGGAGAAGAATGAAAGAAAGTATATTTTGCATTAATTTTACAATTTAGAGATATGTGCGCCAATAACCATATAATAAACGTGCCGGAAATGATGTTCCTCTCCATTTATGAAATAACATTCTTACATTATACAATTGAAATAATAATAGCATGTCGTATAACATTGTATGGTGGAAAAATTAATAATAAAAACCACCGCAAAGTATGAATAATGAAGTAGAAAATGTACAACATATAATATACAAGTGTAACAAATACGATCACCTGCGGCAATTGCATAGAATTGACTGTACACTTAAACTGAATGAAATTATTTTATTGAACCAATTTCCGGTTTTTATCTTGGAAGTATTTAAAATTAAGTATATTTATAGATAATCGCTACTAGTAGCAATAAGCAAAAATTTGCATCAGTTTTCGTTTCAATTGTAAATATAAAAATATAAGTAAATAAATAAATAAAATATATATATATATATATATAAATTCGATCAATACACACGTGTATGCATAAGAGATCCTCGGTGTTATACAAGATTGTATTAATTCATACCTATTTTTACTATCGTTAAATTCATTGCTTAAACGTACTGTTTTAAATTTATAGTTAGTGTTCTATTCTGAAAGGAAACGAAGAAGAATGTATCCTCAAATGGCTGGTTACATTATATACCGAAGGAAACCATTCCACAGGGAATATCTATTATTCGAAAAAGCTGAAAAACCGCATCACTGGACTCCTCCCAAAGGTAATTAAGTAGAAAACTAAAAGTCTATAGTGTAAAGTTCTTGAATGTCCACAAAAAAAAAAAAAAAAAAAACGTAACTGCGAAAAATGATAATTATAATATGAATATATTAATTAAATAAAATTTATCGCGTCTTTAATTAAATTGTATATAAATGAAAATATTAACAAGTAAGCACTCTCATAAATTGCAGCAGCGTTAATAGGTATACAATATTTTATTTTTCACAAACATACATCGTATACCTTTCGAACACATATTCAGGTGAAGTTTTTATCTCTTCTTAATAATAATAATAATAATTAATATATATAACATATATAATTGACGTATATTTAAATATAAAAAAAAAAATTATGAAAACTAAAATTCACCAAAATAAATTAATTCGAGTAATAGGGAATTACAATATGGAACACCTGCGCATACGTTATACTAAGTATAAGCATCGTAGATTAAAAACCAGATTCTTGTAATTATTAACCTTTTGTTAAGTATAAATATTTTAAAGTTAAATTATTTCTAAACACATTGTTTTTTGTTTTATTAATTTATCGATTTATCAATTTTTGTTTCCTCAGTATGTCTGTTTTTTCTGTCGGGTTTTTTCCTACTTTCCTACATTATTTTCTCTCTAAATAATTTCCAAAGTATATTTCGAGTTTCGTGTAATTATACATATTTTGAATTGCCAAGGTTTATCTATAGGTACTTAGCTTTAAGTTATGAAAGAAAATTGTTTTCAGTTTATGTGTAAAATATAATAAAATTTTTCATTCATTTAAACTGTTTTTCATTATTATTCATTGTTATATTTGTTTCATTTAATTTTAATAACCTGAAAATAATTTTACTGTTAAAAAGGTTCGTTAAAATTTAATAAAACATTATTTGTGGTTTATATTCATAACTTTATTATTATTATTATTATTATTATTAATAGTAATAGTAGTAATGTTTTTCAAGAAATTATGTTGGTGGAGGAACACTGAAGTTAGCATACTTTGTTCTAATTGAATCTAAACTAAGATATGAAATCGAAGCTTGGGCTTCAGTATCTAAATCCTATATAAAGAAAATGGATAAGTTACAAGTTTATTAATTAATGATAAAAAATATGAAAAAAAAAAAACAAGAACATAACGCGCTAAATATCGCAAGCTACATTTATTTTTTAAAAAAATATGGAACCATCTATTAAAAAAAACAACGCAAAAAAAATTATAGAAAATTTACAAACAAAATATTAATTCCGAACTAAAATAAAATATATAAAACCAATAGCAAGAACAAAATATTGTACGAATACGTAATGGAGAAATTGCTAAACAAACTTCCACATGACTTAGCGGAAGATAAAATAATTGACCACTTAAACGAACATTTGAAAACACCGCTACGAGATCAAAGACTGAGATATCGAATCGAAGTTTTGGAGTACAGCAACTAAATCTTATATGAACGAAATAGATAAATTACAAAGAAGGTAACTAAATTTATTAAACAAAGATAATTTTTTTTTTTTTTATTATGTAAGTAAATCTCCATATGCCGTTTTTAACTACCAGGGTTATTACAGCATAAGGAGACGTGGGTCTAGTTTATATGTATGCTAGGAGTCCGCTTTCTCTTACAAAAGCCAGAATGCTAACTATTGATTGAGGGTTGTTTGAGAGGATATTTTGTGTATCGGGTCCTATATTTTGCGTTTTAACCTGTGTGACGTGTTTGGCAGTTGTAGATTAAATGTGTGACTGTTGGTTCTGTTAAATGTCCGCATAAGGAGCAGTTTGTTGGTGGAGGGCTTTTGGTATAAAGGTAATTGTGTGATATGGCTGTATGACCCACTCGTAGACGGTTAAAAAGACATTAAAAAAACTTTAACAAGAACATAATGCATTAAATATCGCAGAGTTATATTTATTTTTAAAAAGGACGCAGTAGCGTTAGTTTAACGCACATTATAAAACGCACGTTCCATGTACTGTCACACAATAAGCTATACGTCGACTTTAGTATCGCTGCATCGTTTATTAGTTCTCTTAGTGTGAAACACTGTTCTTAGCCAAACTCGCGATACACTGTGTCAGTATATTTATGTTATTGAAGTTACGATGAACAGTTTAGACGTTTGAGAATTTTCATATTTAGTAATTCAGTACATAAAAAAATAAAAAGAACCAAAAGATGGCGGGTACATTCTTAAAATAATGGTTATATATATATATATATATATATATAATATACACATGGTTTTTTTATACGTTATCTCTTCGAGCGTATATGGAAAGTATTTAAAATTTTTTCGATGAATTGCTGCACTCTATAAGAAACCAGGTTACTAAAGAATATACAAAATTAGTAAAAATTAGTGACATAAAAAGTATAAATTTTTTCACAAAACGAACGTCAGCAAAACGCTCGTATTGTATAAATAATAAAAATAGAACGCTTAAAGCATGTAGGCGAAACAAAACGTGCGTTTTAGCATAGTTACACGTTAGATTAATGTACGTGCGTCTTAACGTGCGTTAATGAAAACTCGCGTTGCTTTGTGACACGCGCTACTAGTTATATAATAGTGGCACAACGTCCGTTGTGTTAAAATTAACGTTCGTGTGAGCCCGGTGTAAGGGCAAAAACTAAAAATGAAAAGCATCGTGTGTATGTTAGTGTGAATGGCTGGATGTATGTGTATAGTACAGTATTATGTAAATTTAAAAATTTAAGCTTACAAATAATGTTTGTTGTTAATTTTAAATTTGCTCGATTAAGCGTGTAATAATTAATAAGAAAATGTGTAAATCTTTATTATATTATATTATCCAATATGTTTTTTTTGTTTTTTTTTTAAATAATACGAAAAAAGTTTATCGTGAAGCTTTTTATTTTTCCTACTTTTATATTTTTTGTCCCTTTTTTACATTCTTCCCGTTTTACGCTCGTTTCAGTTTCCTTCACTTTGTTCTATTCAAACACGTAGTGTACACGTATGTTCGCACAAACGTATTGATACGAATAAAGTTATGCATAGCAACGATAATAATAACAAAAAGGTGTACTGACATTATCATCATTAAGTGCTGTCTCCGTATCGGAGGTAGGCGACTACTTATCTATATGTATAACGTACAAGGCAGTCGTAATATGGCGTCAGCATAGACAGACATACACACACCCTAGAGAACTGATTGTAATCGCTTTGTTATCGCGGCACAATGCAGCCCCGCGTGTTTTTGTAGTGTACTATATTGTTATTAGCGCCCATATAGTGATTTGCCATTGACATCCACCAAATAATATTAGGATTATTTATATGTTTATTTTCTGATGATAATTTCTGCGTCGTCGATCTTATTCGAAATAGGTACCTTCCGTATAAAGTCCGTGCTCTAGCCACTATTTGATATATATATGTATACATGCATAAATCTATACAAATATTTCAAAACTTTTTATTGCTATTTATGTTGATTTGCTTTCTTTATTATTTCCAACCTGATCCTTTAGTCATCTATGAACTTTTTCTTTTGTCAATTTCTTTTTACTTACTTGTAGTTTACCTGTAGATTTACGTGCCGTGTACTGCACCTAGGCCAGAGGCACGGGAAAAACGTAAGATTAGTAAGAGTGAATTGAAAGTTTGAAGAATAAAAGGAAAGGACGGATTGTTAAATTAGATTATATAAATTGGAGGATTTAAGAAAATTTTAATAAATCATCGGAAGCATCGTGCGTATAGGAAGGAATAAAAATAACGAGGTTATGAAATGGATGAATAAGGACCGTGAACTGATAAGGCTAATGAAACTAAGGAAAATTAACTATCGGATTGATTTATTGCAGAGACCCGAACTACTACGAACAATACTGATGGGTGGAGTAGAAGGTGTTCGTGGTGTTGTCTGCAGAAGGATGTCATGAATTACCGACACGGCTCAAAAATAATAGTAGTAATAATGAAGAAAGCAATAATAATAGTAATTATAAAACACTTATATATATATATATATATATATATATATATATATATATATATATATATATATAAGTTCGTAAATGTCTCTACGCAACAAATACCAGCATTAACGTTAATAATGATCACTTTTAATAATAAATAATTAATTTTATGTGTTCAGCCGACGTTCAAGCGGGAGAAACGCATTTGGAGAGAGCGTTGAAAGAACTTGAACGCGATTCGGGTTTGACCAGTGAAGATATTATAGACGTGCCGATGGATAAAAGTAACATTAGGGTACGTATTATAAAATAAGATCGCATCGATTTTTTTGCTATTATACCGATATGACATCTAAAAAGTAAAATAAAACGATCGAATGAACGAGAAATATTTCGTAAGTTTTCATTAAAAAAACAAAAAACTTACACGCACGCTCCGCGTATAGTAGTGAGTTAAGTTCGAGTTTAAATCGAGTAGAAGAATTTCTCACGGTAAAAAGACCTCTTCTAACCGATTCAGCTCTTTTCGCAATTGGTCGGAACGATAAATTAGCTCATATTGGCTCGTCCAAGCTGCGTCGTTTAGAATTGGTCGGGCCTTATTTACTTACTACTAAATAATAATTTAACTCCATACGAAACGTTACAAAATATCCAGACGATGACCTAACATACTTTTCGAAAGTTAGAAATATATTCAAATTTGAAGAATTATTACGAATAAAACAAATTTCAGATACCGTCAAGTATTTGACGACGAATAAATTTACCCCTTTTATTATCATTATTACCATTGTTATTACTATTATTACTATTATTATTATTGGTTTTTTTATACACACATATATATGTATGTATGATATATATATGTATGTATATATATATATATATATATGTATATATATTTGTGTGTATGAGTGTGTGGAGTAGTAACTTTGTATAAAAATGAAAAGTGATTAATAAAATTCACGAATTGTTAATTAATAACGAAGCTTCTCAACAATTGTGCTATTTTAAACTTAATACAATAATTAATAATAATGGTCATAAATAAATCATAATAACAATAAGCACGCTTTTGACCAAATTAAAAATTCATCTCATTCAGTAATCACCGCGTCCCAATGATAACGAAACATATCTATATATATGGCTAACTCTAGACTCAAAGTTGTCATGAAAACTCCATTTTAGTCATCTTCTCTCTGTCCTGTCTGCAATCGTCCAACATATTAACATCTCTCTCCGGAACAGATTGCGGATGGTGATCCTGTCACTTCGCATATTATATTTCTCATTTTAATTCGTGATAAACTCGACTATCGATCTTTATGATAATCCTTCAGCTTACTTGTTAATCAAATTGGACAGAATCTGAAACTTTTACACGCGATTAATTTTTCATACCCTATTCTAATATTTCCAAATCGTTCATATTTCCCTCATTTATTTCAATTTTCACTGCCAAATATTTAAGCATCTTAAATAATATTTAAATTTATCGGATTCCTTAAGCTTATGTCATTAAAACAATCCTCCCCATTAAATATAAGATAAATAAATGACGCGACAACTAATTCACGTGCTATACTGCCGTGGTATATTTATATTATTATTATTATTATTATTATTATTATTTTATATTAAATACCGAAATTGAAACTGGCCAGGAGGCAGTCTAGCCATTGGACCGGAACACGAAATAACTCGTTATGAGTTAACATTCAACTACGGATCCCACTGTGTTTGTAATAAAATTAGGCTAGATCAAACGGTCGATTACCTTTCAGATTGATCGCCAATACGTTTTCATGAGTCTTCAAACGAATTATGTCGTCCTTAACAGTGCGTTTCATCTCGCCTCTCACATATGAGATACATTTCGGTGTAAAATATTGTTATATACGTACCATGGTGATGAGGCGATGATTTTTACGGCCTTATTCCGAAAAATTGTCGCATCCTATTTATGTATTTTTTGCACAACCGTCATAACAACTATATGTCTAAACGCGATTTCTGACTATTATATATCTCTATAATATAAAAATGAATCGCTAAATGTGTTGGTAAGCGCATAACTCAAGAACGGGCTCACCTATCCAAACCAAATGTTTAGGCTTTGTTCGGACTATTTAGTAGATGGTTTATGTGAAGTTTGCACAAAATCGGTCGAGCGGTTCTTCATTTATCACATTTTTTGTAACAAATTATATAGCGAATTTGTTTTCGACTATAAATCGCTTACGTTTAGAGATACGAAAAAAATTGTTATTACCTAAGTCAATCGTCGTAAAAAACCCGATTAAACCAAGTCATCGTCAAAATTTAAAAAAAAAACATTCAGGAGGTTTATAGGGGATTTCGATTTTGAAAAAATTTCGATTGAATCGATGTGGATATGGTAGATATTAAAATGACGAATTCGAAACAGAAAACTGTTTTTCGTTACGATCGATAGGTCTTGAGCTACGAATTTTCGCAAATCGATGACCTGCCACCTTTGGCAAGGCATAGCGAGCGATATAAATATTTTTAAACGATTCCGTTTCTCGAAATAGTCGTTACTATATAAGATCTATAGGATAAAGCGAAAAAACTGCGAAAAAAAATTTCAAGCCGAACCCAAAAATTTCATTCGATTTTTTCGCAATAATTCGCGAACCATTCGAAATTTGAAGAAATTGTTTACACGAAAGTTATTTGTCATTAAAATACGCGTCTAATGGTATTGCGGTATTTTTATATCGAATACTCGCCGAGAAAATTGGGCTTGAAGGGTTTTCGGGGTTTGGGCCCTTTTTGAAGCCCCTATGATAGATCGGTGGGTCGGGTTGTGCTTAAAAGAAAGTAGACGTTGAGATCTATAATTTATGTTATGAGGTAAATGTTTTAAAAATTAACCGGTAACGAGAAATCGCGAGTTGAATATTTCATTTTCGATTTTTAAAAATTCTGCCGGCGATTTTTAATCGGCCGATTCTACAATGCATTTAAGTTCAATAAATCTACAAAAATTAAAAAGTATCGACATATCATTTAAATTTCGTTATAAATTTGTTTTTTAATTTTTTGTATAGTTCCTAATTCTCCATCGGTATTTGTGCTTTATTTAATTCAGCTAATAAATTTATACATTTATTGATTTGGGGGCGATACGAAGTTCGCCGGGTCAGCTAGTAGTATATAGAAACTTATTTTCTAATGGCAAACTGCGGTATCCGCCAAGGAGCGAATTTAATTCTTGTAATTTTAAGTTTTCTTTTTTCAATCATACGCTTCTGCCACGTTAACTACCTAAACTAAATGAATGCCTCTACATATTTTACATCTTTTTCTCGACTAATAACTCCACTCCATCTATTTTCAACAATTGTAAAATTTCGCAATGTAAAATTAACCTACGTACGAAATGTATTTCGTCTGATACGCCAACGTCTCAGTCAGTTTTCTACAAAGATGTTTATTTATGCCGGCTTATGTATAGCGTTCACTGTCTAGAGTCCAATAAAAATAGATTTATTAAAGATTGAATACAGTGAAATCTGTAAGACTCTACGCAAAAGCTGGAGAAAAGATATTAGAAATTATAATAATAAAAGAATAGTGGAGACAATAGAGAAAAATAAAAGTATGAAAATATTAAGAAGAAACTTACAAATGGGAAATAATAACATAATGGGCCTAAAAGATAAAAACGGTATAGAACGTAGAAGTAAAACAGAGATAGCAGAAATAATCCGGGAATTCTATCAAGAATTATATAATGATAACGCGATGATGAATAAGCCAATCGATGTCGATCAATGTAATACTAAGGACAAAATAATAGATAAGATATCAAAAGAAGAAGTAATGGCTACAATTAAAAGTATGAAAAACGGGAAAAGTGCAGGTCTAGATGGAATAAAAGGTGAACTTCTGAAAATAGTGACAGAAGAGATTTCGGGCCTTCTGGCCGATCTTTTCAACCTTTGCATACAGAATCAGACAATACCAGAAGCCTGGAATAAGGCGCAAATAGTACTATTACATAAAAAATCTGATAAGAAAGCAATAAATAATTACAGACCTATTAGTCTGCTCTCAAATCTATATAAATTATTAACGAAAATCATTACACGCAGGATAAACGAGCAGTTAGATAAACTTCAGCCGATAGAACAAGCAGGGTTCCGAAAAGGCATGGGCACTATAAATCATATACATACTATAAAACAAATACTAGAGAAACAAAATGAATTTCAACGCCCATTATACATGTTATTAATTGACTATGAGAAGGCTTTCGATTCTATATCAACACAGAGCTTTCTTAAAGCACTGGAAACGGCCAAGGTAAATAAAGAGTATATCTCAATTATACAGCACATATACAAAAATGCAAAGGCTACCATATAGGTTGGCCTAGTGGAAAAAGAAGTTAATTTATACAGAGGTATCAGACAAGGAGATTCGATGTCACCTAAATTGTTCATTGCTGCCTTACAATCAATATTTGAAAAATTAAAATGGGATAGTAAGGGTATAAAAATTGGACAAACGTATGTCAACCATCTTAGATATGCGGACGATGTAGTGTTACTTAGCGAAGATATAGAAGAATTAAATGAAATGTCACAAGAACTTAATATAAAAAGCAAGGAAATAGGACTAAAAATTAACATAACCAAAACAGTTCTGTTGCGAAACAAATTCACATACATCAGTAATGTTATGATAGATCAGACGAAAATACAGGAAGTAACATCGTTCAATTACTTAGGACAGATTATAAAAGGCGACAATAGAATAGAGGAGGAAATAATGAGAAGAATCAAAATGACCGCCCTAGCTTGCGGAAAACTAAAAAATATTTTACAAAATAAGGAGATTCGTGTAAGTCTGAAAAGAAAAACGTTTAATCAATGCGTGCTCCCGGTAATGACCTATGGGAGTGAAACGTGGAATACAACAGTAGCAATGGAGGAAAGGCTAAGAGTAGCGCAAAGAAGAATCGAAAGGAAAATGATTGGCATAACACTGAAAGACAAGTAAGAAAATAAATGGCTTAGAGAAACAACAAGAATAAAGGATATAATACTAAGTATAAAGGAATCAAAATGGAGATGGGCTGGTCATCTGGTAAGACACCAGGAACTCTTGGCAAATAAAGCGACAATGTGGACTCCAGACGGAAATCGTAGAATAGGCAGACCACTAACACGTTGGGTTAACGATATAAATAAATTTCGAAAAGATTGGGCAAGTAAAGCGGCTGACAGGAAAAAATGGAAGGAACTTCGAGAGGGCTACATCCAGCAGTGGATTGAAAATAGCTGATGAAGAAGAAGAAGAACTAATTTCGTAAATAAATAAACTAACAGCACCAGCCGACTGACTCCTCGTATAAATCGATTACGATACAATAATACGTTCAGTCGTAAAATAGCCTGCGATCAAATATTAACTCGCAGGTATCGATAAATATAACGCGGTATATTATAAACGTGAGTGTGTTTTGTATGTATGTTAGTCGGTACTTTTAATTATTTTATATTAACGAGAGATCGAGTCTAACGGAAGTTTAATTTTTTTTTATTCGGTTTTATCCTCAGTTTGTAGACACGCGTTTACAAGCGTTTAATATTTTTATTATGGCGATTATAATACAAGAGCAACACCGAATAAAGTTCGATTCGATTAACGGGGTCCTCGTATATATAACGCAGAATTTAGTAAAAAAAGTATCTAAAGAAGTAACGATCTCGGTTTAACGGAAATCCGATTAAATTTTTTAAATATAAACGTTCTAATTTTTAACGGCGTACATCCAGATTATAATATTACGAATGAAAACGAATACCCGAAGAAATAGATATAACGCCGGGAAAAAACAGTGTAAAATTAATCTCGCTTTATCGTGTATATACGAATTAATTAAATTAAATAAAAATTAAAAAACGAAAAAAAAACAAACAAAGACAGAAATAAATGTCGAATACGAATGTGTTTTTGTTACAGCAATACTTTACGAAAACTTTCAGAAAAGGCGGGAAATTTTTTGTAGGCCGAATTATGGAACCGAACAAAGAAATCAGAAAATGTTCCAGATATATACGATATAACTGGTTAGACGTCGAAGACGCTATGGCCGTTACCGACGAAATAGGACATTTGATGGTTAAAAAAACCGAAAATTATTTATTGAAACACGGATATTAAACAGATAACAATCGATTTATTCCATTCTTTTAATAAACCCAAAAA
This sequence comes from Coronaproctus castanopsis, assembly GCA_032883995.1. Classification (NCBI taxonomy): domain Eukaryota; kingdom Metazoa; phylum Arthropoda; class Insecta; order Hemiptera; family Monophlebidae; genus Coronaproctus; species Coronaproctus castanopsis. The sequence continues at coordinate 112,559,167 of CM065053.1, forward strand.
ATAATAATAATAATAAAAAAAACAAATGAAAAATATCCAAGAAATATAAACGAGGACCCTTACAAAGAAATAATAAAAAAAAAAAAAAAAGCGGGAAAAACGAATCGTGGTCGAAAATATTTTTCATAACCAAAGTTCTATTTTATATAACAACGACGAACCACACACATAATGTCATAGCGCGTATATAATACAGAAACACACATATATACGCGTATGTGTGTGTGTCATATTCCCACAATTATATTTAATATGTACATTTTGTATATGTAAACCTAGTAAATATGCGGAATGCACATTATACGTATATACGTAATTCTGATTTTCTTTTTAATAATAATAATATTGAAAAATTTCAACAACAAATATTTCGATATTTTCGTTTCATTTCGAACATGCATTACTTTTTTAATTATACGCGTATAAGTTCAAAATGACCGTTTTATTATATTTGTTATATTATTTATTCAAAAATAATGAAATTTTTTATAAACAAAAACTATTTAAAAACATGGTATAAAAGAATTTTTCAATTATAAATTTTGTAACATGATTCGACAATTAATTGACATATTTTGTTCGGCATTATATATAAAGAAATATACGTATCGTATTTTTTTTTAATACGCACCACACTTATATATAAGCCCGACGCTGTTAGTTTACACTCTGGATGTGTTTTATTTCATTTTAAACACTTTTTGTATGCTGTTTTCTTCATAAACATAAAATTACTATTTTATTCAGTTATTATGTTAATTCTTAAAACGATTATAATAGTCGGATAATTTACGAAAAACGATATTTAAAATAATTTTTTTTTTTTTATCATTTTACTCGGATGGTTTTTAATTTTTTAAATCCGCATCACCGTTGTTAAGATTATAATAATTTGTAATTAGCATATATGAAAATATAAATTTTAATCGTTTTTAATTTATACTATACGATTACTGGACGGCTTCATCGAATAAAATATACTTTAAATTTAATTCAAGCGAAACAGGTTTATAATCAAGCGGTCTAGGGATGTATAGCATTATCGAAGAAATGATATATCGACTTATTATCCTATACGTCCACGTATTATCCGTCAAACATGTCCGGCCCAAACCTACTTTTTTCTACTATATTCACGGATGAAGTTTACCACATTTTTAAATTTTCCCCCGATAATTTGTACCTCTGATTCTATTCTTTCGTCGATATACGTAAATGGGATGATTATATTCCAGTTGTCAAGGGTTGGTTATATATAAGAACAAATACGTACAGCAGAAACACAAACTATATATATATATATTAGTAAAACATACTGTCGATATATATCCATGATATGATATAGAGATGGACTACATGAAAATGGTATGCAGGTTACGTTTTGGACATCATCTAAAAGAATTAGCTCGACTTGCGATTATTGTGACCTAGAAGGGTCACTAGATCATATTATATGGTGGTGTGTCAAATTCGAAACAGAAAGATTATTTTTGGAGAAAGTATTGCCGACGTGAAGATTTCCAGTATTATTCAGATAGTCATAACTCCATTATCTCCAAAATGTATATACTTGTATCATTTTATAAAGAATTCTAATATAGATGTATACATATTTAAAACTAGATTAAACTAGCCAAAAGGTGGAAACCGCGGCAAAAAAATAATTATATATATATACATATATATATATATATATATATATATATATATATATATATATATATATATATATATATATTCGAATGCTCTGCTGTGACACTTACGTTCTGAGCTTTACCTTATCTTGCCACGTTCTTCGAGTATTACACCTCTGTATAATGTATCATCCCTTCACCATCTAGATAATCTACAATTATTCCCTCGTATAGCGACATTTCTAGAGAAGTCAACATCCTTGATTAAGATGTAGATAGTCCCCACAGTATCACGTTAGGTAAGCTGTAAAGGCACCTCCATTATTAAAAAAAAAAAGAACGAAAATTTAGTTAATTTTACTTGCTAATTTCAGCACGGCGTTAATAAAGAAAGGAGGGAGACCGTGTTTTTTGTCGGGAGATTGAATAATTCGGAGAAGCGAATTCGACCTCATTCCAAGTATTTACGATATAACTGGCTAACGATGTTAGACGCTAAAGCAGCAAGCGACGGTGCAGGAGCAAGGATAATATTCAGAACGGATCAGTTCTTGGAAACAGAAGGTTTCTAACGGTTCACTTCGTTAATAATGAAATATACGGTGAACATTATTAAATTAAGAAAACAGTGATCGATGCGTTGGAACTGTAAAAAATTACAAAAAGTATACGCTTCTATTTTAATTTCATTTCGTCTACGTAATATTGTTCGTTTACATCTTATTACGAGTGTCATAATGTAATTGTTGAAATAAATTGTTAATTTCTCTGGACTGTCTTATTATTATTATTATTTGAATATTGGGTATAATTATTTAGTAAACATTATTAATTAATATACACATGCGTGTGTATGTTTAGAGTGACTCAGAGAAGACGGACGTTTCTTTTTTATTAGCTCAGTTGCTAACACTGCTAAAGAGATCTGGAAGAGTTGAAAACTCGTATTTCTGAAGAAATCTAAAAAATTCAGCGACTTACGTTCGAAAAAGTCTTCGAAAATTTTGTGTAAAAGACTGAATGAATGTATCGTTGCAACTGTCGGTCATCTGAATGATAATATTATGTTCCACAAATGATTGTAAGCTAATCTCTCGTTTTCCCATTTTTAAATAAAAAAAATTTAATTCAAAAATTTTGGTCTAGTAGTTTTTGAGTTATTAAAAAAATAACAAAACCGTCAGTCTTCTCTGGGTCACCCTGTATAATGGTATCGATATCCGGCATTTTATTACGAATAAAATCATGAAGAACGATTTAAAAAAAAAAAAATATTAAAATATTTCGGATAAAATTTAAATATTAAGGCTCGTAAAATCAACGGTTAACTAGTATTAAAGTTTAATATCGTATCCGGGTATAGACGATATTTATTTCAAATACAGAATGAATTATACAAAATAATTCACTCATTTTCTAATTACAAATTCTATAAGTCTAATTACCTAAGAACCCTCCTGAGCGCATCTTTTCACCCTTGCATAAGTTGTCTAATTAGTAATAGTCATCCTTCTTCGCTGAGTATAGTAATACCTCATTTAATTGAACTAAACAATCGTGTGAACACAAATGGCATAGTGATTCATGAATGAAAATGACCAAAAAAGAAATAAACATATTCGCATAGAACATTTATATAAGGTAAGAATAAGTTTGAATTTTATTAGTGATTCATGCATAGTGTAAAATAAAATAATGTACACGTTATTCAAACTCTTATAAGATAGAGTGAAATCAGCGGGGCATCCAAGATTTGTAACTGTGGTGGGCTGAAATACCCAAAAAAAAAAAAAAAAAATCGTAATAAAAATGAATAAAATATACACGGCCGAATTTGTAACAAAATTCGGCAGGCAAAACAAACTATTAATGATTACGAACAACGAAACAAGTAATAACAACAACAAAAAACCGCGTAGGACCTGGGTCAGATTGGAATGCCAAACGGCCATTTTTTTTATTTGTGTTGCACAGTCAGCTGGATTTTCAATGTCATTAGCAGACAGGATGTAACGAATATTTTCTAACAGTATTTTCTACAAAGTTTTGTACTCTTCAAGATGAGGTTTTATCAATGCGAACTATTTTAAATATTCTCTTCTGTTTCAGCTATAATTTTAACTGCGAAATTGTTTCGAGCTTACAATTTACACGTCTTCTTGATATATATTTTATACTTTTCTAAGCCCTCTGGGAGAGGGCTTAAGCCCAGCAGCCGCATCCTATAGGTGCGTAACTGAGTGAAATTAATATTTATCTAATCCGACTTAGAGGGACACGTAATATATCAACGCCAAGTAATATATTATAATAAGTTTATGCAGTTGATGTTAAAGCTTACTAGACTGAGATTCGAATAAATCACACTTGAAAATTATTAACTTAAAAATATTTCAAAATGTGTTCGAATTGAAATTATCGAATGCAAGTGGTATCATATTTATTAGTGGGTTTTGCACTTACCGATGTTTTGCTTGAAAAATGGTATTTTTGTAAATAGTTAAATTAAAAGCTTTCAATGTAATATATGTAGATTTAAATTCGTTTTATAAAAATCGTAAATTTAATTGGTTCAATTAACGTTCCGTTCCGTTAGTATAGCGTGTTCATATAGTCAGAAAAAATTAAGTTTCAATTATCGCAAACAGGTTCGGAAATAAATTTTAACGAATGTTCAATAACTGTTACTCACATATGTACATTGTAAACCTAAATTCAATTAAAGCATTTAATACCTATATTTTTGACATTTTCATTATTATCCTTCCATTTAGAATGCAAACTTTGTTTTATGAGCAGACCTCCTCAGGAAGCTATCTCACACAACATATTATAGCGCGGACAAAATTTTGAGAATATATCGTTCACTAATAAAATCTAAATGCGATTATTGTGTTTCCTGGCTTATTCATCAGCTAAGCAATCAGTACTAACATTATTAAATCCAATTCACCACTCAGCTGTAAGTTAGTTTTAGGCGTTCTTCGGTTGACATCCATAAACAATCTGTTTTAAGAATATCCTCCAGACCTACACCAAGCCTACTTACACCTAAAATTCCACTTTCATATTCATACAACCCCTAACCTCCTCATGTCAATAACCTCTATACCTTCTGATTTTACTGGACCATACTTAAAATCCATGTTCCAGCATAAAGTCAAATCCACATCCTTTTCCCCAATCTGCCGGTCTCGCCCTGTCCTTTATCTTTCGATACATCTCTTCTGGAACTATGCTGTCCTACTCCTCAAAGTCGCCTACATTCCTCCTTTGAAGATTTAATAAAGGATCTCAATCATTACGACATCCTATACACGGATGATGCCAAACGAAACAACTACTGCGGTTGCGCAGTTGTTTATCCAAACAATGATATTCGATTTCCGCTCCCACAAAACTTCAGCATCCTACAGAGCTGTACGCGATTTCAATTGCTGTCGATGTGGTTATTGGAGAACTAAAAAACAATGCTATTATTTGCACCGATTCCTTGAGCTCCATTAAAAGTCTTCAAAACAGATCACACCACCATGTTGGTGGTGTGATCTGTTTGACAAAATCCATCTTAGTCAACGCATCAGAGTTTACCAGAAAAATTATTCTCCTCTGGATTCCAGGACATAACGACCTGGGATCTAACGACAGTGCAGATGTAAACGAAAGATTTTCGAATCTGCAGCAATACAATATCAACTGGATAAAGTCAACCACATGTCAAAACTCAAACAGGTGAAACGAAGTGGTCCTGCGCCGTGTGTACGCTCAGGCCACACACTGCTTACCAACAAGCACTTATTTACTAATAGTGACCAACCGAAATGTACTGCATGTAATATTCCATTAACTATACCTCACCTGCTTATTACCTGTCCGCTTTATTCTTCCGAACGTTCAATCGCAAACCTTCCAAATACTCTCCCACATATCTTACGGCATTCTCCATCCGAATCTAGACTCCTTATTTCCTTCATTTATCCAGAATCTACCCGTTAATATAAATTCCTCCCGTGCCTCTGGTCTTAGTTGCAGTACACGGCACGGTTATTAACGAAAAAGAAGTTTTAAAAAAACACAAAACAACGTTATTTATATAAAAAATATGCGCTGAAGGTTCATCTAGAATTAACATGTCTGTTATAAATCAATAATTGTCCATTATTCAAATCATAAATTGATCTTAACTGTCGGTTCACATAAAATTATAAAAAAAACTACAATAAAGTGCATAGCTAATAGAACTTTTCAACAACATTTAATACTTAATTTTAATCGTCCAAGATATAAAATAATCATTTTAAAATCTAAACCGAAATTAAATTAATCGCTATCGCCCGAATAAATTTTCTATGTTGACAAATTAGTGAAAACTTTTTAAAAAATTACGGTGTTTAACGCAAGATAAATTATGCTTTTCCTAATCTTTAAAAGAAAAAGTATATATATGGATCAAAAAAAAACATCCACAAAAATAACGGTATTTAGAATTTATAAAAAAAATTTACGTATGCACTGCTTCCGATGTGGTCAGTTTTTGTTACGAATACGAATTATGTATATCTCAGCGGAACACAAAACAATACGGATATTTTTCATACTATAAATAAAAATAATAACCAATAGCAAAGAGTCAGGGTACACTGCGTGTATTCAAATTATTCAGAAACATTTTTTATTCAAAAATAAAAATTTTGTTCGGCATTCGTTAAATTAATATTATATTTTTCCAAAATTTAAAGTAGTAAAAATTCGTTTTAATTTTACTGGGGAAGTCAAGAAAGTAACGCTTATTCAAAATGAATTGTTTTACGGTGTAATCGGAGAGTGTCTCAAGGCTATGTCGTTATATAACATATACACAGATGAACACAGAGTTCGCAAAATGTATTTCTTTGTTTTATTCATTCTCAGTAATAAAAACACACGGGAAACCTAGTTAGGAATTTGTGTTTTTAACTAGTTTTCATACCATTGAATTTGAAGAAGGCTGCGCCTCTATAAGTATTTCCACACTAACACACTTTTGTTCTTTTGATATATAGTTTACATTTGTAATAGGGGCCAGGTGTGGTGTGCCATGCTATTTTTTTTGCATTCTTTCTAATCCTAATCGACACAGGTTGAAGTCAACTTATAATACTACAAAAATGCGAAGTATAACGCTACTAATTTCCTCATCCTCAATATACGGATCTTTCCGTCTAATGTATTTCGTTTCCGTGTAATGTATTTCGTCAAACGTTTAGTTACTTTGGATCAGTGTGGTTGGTGTTAACATTAATCTTTCAGTTTTCATATTAAAGTTTCGTACATTTATTAATATTTATTTATTTATAAATAAATTCGGAAAAGAACACTTATTTAAAATTTAATTTAAATTTCGTTTAAATGTTCATCATGATCTGTACGGCTATTATGGAAATTAGAAACATGGTAGATCTTTTGTGCTAAATTATAGCTTATAAAAGCAACAAACCTGAGTTTATTGCTATTTTTTATAAGTGACTAATGTAAGTATATTTCAAAATTCTTTATACCCGATAAAATTTATTACGCTTCGCTACTGCAAAAAACAACGGTCTTTAAGTTATCTTCATATATCAATACAAACCAAAATCGACCGCACTTGTCATCAATTAATAAACGTAATTTAAAAAAAAAAAATACATTATTTAAACTCAATTCCTTTGGTTTTAAAATGATAACTGTAAATATTCGTCAGAAGCAACGTAAGTATTTATGTTGTAGAGATGCGCATTTTTATTTCTAGAGACATAGAGAAACTAAACAAATTTAAAAAATAAATACAATTTTTGAGTCATACGTATTTTGCAAACTAACTTAAAATGTTGTAGGGGAAATCAGTTAAAATTAATATTAACACTTTGAGCCCCATGTTAGTCATATGTGCCCGACGTTGAGTCAGCCTTGTGATTTTTTTCTATAAATGTGATAACTAATTTTTAATTTTTACTCCGTATTTATAAATATCACTTTCTAATCACTCTGGTTAACTTAAAATGTTTCTATTTCTTTTAAAAACGGAATAAACAATCACACATATATGTTTGTATTTGAAAGTATAAAGTTTTCATCTAAAACGTCCATTATTCAATTACATTAACCATTCGATGCACTTACATTAGAAACCAAAAAACATCCTTGTTATTAGTTTCAAAACAAAAGTTTTAATTAAAAATAGTTACAATGTTTAAATTTCAATCAGAAATGAGCGAATTTTTAAGCATACAGTCATAAAATTGAGTATGTGTTTGTTACCAACAAGGTTCGAAATATGAAACAAATAACTAATATCAATTATAACCCGGTATTCAGACAGATTGTTGCTAAAATAAACGTTTACTATTTTTCTTAGTTAATAATTAATTCAGCGACTGAAATATGTTCTTTTAAATTTAAACCCGATATAGATGATTATTGACAATAATTAAACATAATAATTTGAAATTTTACAAATGAAAAATACAACTTTCCGAATTCTATTTTCTCGCTATTTTAAATTAATTCATTATTCTAATTACGATTTATACATGTTTTTTGTGTTAAAATATTTAAATAAAATTTGCATTACGTAAAAGATTATCGGATTTCTTTATCTGCATTAACCAGAATGCGGCAATTAAACGAACTCGGTGTTATCGTCGTTAATTGTAATCGCTTTAATGTGTGCGTGTACGTATAGATAAAAATACTCGTGCAACCGATGATTGTTAAGTATTTTTACGAATGAATTTCAGTGAAAACAATCGTACTTTTCAGCGAACGGTTGATCGTATGTCGAAAAATGGACATCGAGCTGTATTTTGTCACGTGCGAACATTTCACGAGTTAGTAATGCGCGATGTGCAACATATTTTTTTCAAAGTCCGTTATCTAATGACGATATATCATACAGGTAAATTATTATTACACACATACGCAAATATACATGTATGTACACTTACCTACATAAATGTGTATGCCCTGGTAAAAAAAGCGATATTTGACTCACTTTTAAAAAACATACCTTACTCTTAGCTAATTGTTTAAAAACGTTTAAATAGGTAAAATTACTCAGTACCGATATGCGCGGATAATTCTTACATTTCGTAAAAAACGATTTTAAAATTAATTACACCCTTTAAATAAGTTTACTTATTTACATGTTTACAAACATGAAATACGGCGAAATTTCTCCATTGCGGCGGTCAACATGCAATTTTCTCGTCTATATCAATAGTATCGATTAAATAAATAATAGTTATTAGAACGGTCGTTTAATTTTAACACATCGTTTAAAAATTATTAAACTAAAGTAAAAACAACATTAAATTTTAAACGTTATTTCGTTAATAAACGGTTAAATTTTATTATTTTATTTTAGAAATTATGCGTGTTCCTCCATGGCTGGTTAAGCAAAACGCATTTTGTTTCTACTTCCTCTTGTGTTTGTTATTTGTAAATTAATCCTATTTCTTATTTTTATGGGTTTTTAATTTATTTATTATTAAAATTTATTAATTATTTTAATTACATTTAAATACGTGATCTTTCATATTTATTATCTTCACTACTTTATGCGCTAAACTTTTTAACTCTTTCAGTCATACATTATAAAATTTTAACGTTAAATTATACATTTTATAGGGGTGTTTATTATACAATACTGCTTCTTAGGTGAACCTTAGATAATTTTCAATATATTTATATAAATATAAAATTGAAACTCTTTTCATATATAACAATTTTGTTAACATTAAATTTCATGTCCCATATAATGGATATTGTGACTGAAAGTGTTAAAGAAACGGAGTTTTATTCCCAATAACGGTTATAAATATCCGAAATGCAATCGAAATCTAAATGTATATTCCATCGCACAAGGATAATTTACTTAGATAATTTATCTAAACGAAATTTTGACATTAGCGGTGAACAGCATTCATTCGTGTCGCGTGTGTGTTAATAAAATTATAATTGTAACTTAATCCTTTCAGTCATACGTTATAAAATTTTGACGCAAAATTGTAAATTTCGATATATAATTTTGAATGTATTCGGATTAATATGATTAAAATTGAAACATTTTGCGTTAACCAGAAGATAAATAACTTTATTAGCATTAAAATTTCATGCGCCATATAGTGGGCATCGCGACTGAAAGAATTAATAGTATATACCAAACTAAAAACGACGATTTTTTTATTTATTAATTATATTACTGTTAAATACACTTTTAAACTTTTACGGTTGATCTCCATTGTCTATGATTTTTTCAGTGTAAACCATGTTCCCATTTTATTCACGTAACGTTTCGAAAACAGTTTGATAATGAGAACTGTGTTTTCAGTTTGATCATGAAAACTGCGAGTGTTTTCAAAACGTTAGTGAAAAAGAAGTACGAACATGGTAAAAAAATCATACACGTATATTATTGTTTTCATTAATAATAATAACTTTTTTTCCATTACGGTATTAATTGATATACTATACTACGAGTTGGACTAAGATTATCGCATTCAACTTTTTACAATAGCAATTGCGATTTCTTCCTTTTTTCATTGAACTTTATTGACAACTTTAATCTTTATATAGTCAACATTATTACACTAACTTGGATAATCCAATTATTTCCTCGGAAAATCATCTCGAACCGAAAGTAAGTGGATACTGTCGATTTTGGAAAAAGTTGTTAATACTTGCTCGGGGAGTTTTTTCGGAAATAATACGACATTTTTATAAAAAATGTTCCGAAAGTTATAATCGACGTGTATACCAGGGGTCAGCACAAATATCCAGTAGAATTTAACCGAACAAACCGATTAGATAAAATGCCTAAGCAAGAAAGAGCGCGAAAAATGGAGAATTAGCAATTCAATTGACGGAAAATATTTAAAAAAATATATATATATCTGTGAAATCTGAAATAAAACATTATAACACCGTGATTAAATCAGGATATTCGTACGCGTCAGAATGTCTATAAACGATAGCAAGTAAAATACTAGAAGAATTTAAAATAAAGGAGAGGAAAGTAAACACTCGAGATTTTGTTATCGAAATTTCATCGCGAAATATATACAAAAAAGAAAAAAGTAATTAGGAAATGTACGAATATACTGAAAATAATTATAAAAAGAACGAAAAAAAAACAGATTAGATTTTACAGTTATTTCAAGAGAGAATTGAGATAAAATGCAAACTTAATTTTCTAGTACTTCGATAAAAATTCCGAAACTCATATCGCTTGATTGCGCGAAGTTACGAAGGATATTAAGTAATATTTGGATAAAAATAAAATTAATAAATTACGGAGTAAAATTGATGCTAAAAATTGACGGATAAAAAGAAGAAAGTACAGAGAAGTAATAAATACAGTAATGAAACAAAAGGAAAGAAGCAGTTTTTACGAACATATTTTACGTGGTCTATTGTTGGCTAATTCGATATCAGAATTAAATTCATAAATTATTTTAATATTTCCGTTATTTTTATTATCGTTAGTATTTTATAAAAGCAAACGGTAACTTGTATAACTGTCGCACACGAAAGAAATTAATTTATTGAAATAGAATTTTTCAAAGTCGCAACAGGTTTTATGCAGATTCCACGCCAACCGTAAAGAACTGGCTGATGTGTATCATTCGAACCTCTCCTTAGCCAATAGAGTATTAATATACAATGTGCAATAATAAAGCCAATATGGACTTAGCAGAAATATAATACAGCGCTTTCAAAATAAAGCTTTACAGCTTATATACAGAATGCCGTGGTACGTTACCAATGAAGCTATTCATCGTGAACTTGTGGTCTGTCGATGAAGCAATAAAGCAGCGGACTCGAAGACACGCTATTACGCGGACACTGCAATGACACGAGGACCCGACGATTGAAACGAACTAGAATTCGCGACCTAGTTTAACAGAAGGGCCGAATACATCAATGGATGTATTCCTCATACGAGAGAAGACGATGACACCCTTCGTAGATAGCCAAAATGGCTAGGAATGCATTGGCGCAAGTAGAAAAAAATTCATATGGCATAGTAAACATTGTGTTGAAAAAAAAATACTTGGTGTAATTAAAATCTTGTTTTTTGATAGACACAAGTAGTTTACTATCTGAATTATATTTAATTTCGTATTATTCTCCGTATTTTAATTCCGCGATATAGTTCAAATTGTATATCATTCAAATGCTGATGCGTGTATATTGTATATTATTCAAATGCTCATGCGTGTATATTATGTTTTATCCTCATTAACTCTAATAATCAATTCTCATTTAACCGATCGCACATTTTAGCAACGTATTATCGGATTTCCTAGTATGTTAGAATAACGACAATAAATAGCGAGACACCGGTATCGCCGGTTTAATATTTGACCGTTAATATTTCGGTGTGTTCTTATATGGCTGATTCAGTAAGCAGTGCCGACAGAAAACATATAGACGCACTAGAAATGTAGTGTTGGAGACGAATGCTGCTGCGTGTCTCATGACCAGCTAGAAGAACCAATGTTTCAATTTTGGACGATATTGGCAAACCGAAATGAATAAAATCGATCGTTCTCGGCAGAATACTACGATTTTTTGGTCACGTAGCTAGAGCCGAAGATATAGAGAAGCTGTTGTGTTTGATAGAAGAGAGCGCGGTATCTCTTCGATGATCAGACGCGATTTACAGGATAACTGTACTCTAAACGATTGTGTAAATTTCGCACATGACCGTATTTTTTGGAACAGCCCGGAAAGCCGTGTGGCAGATCACGGTCATACGCCTGCATGGGGTGACACGACTCACGCGGGTCATTGGTAAATAATAAGAATCGAAATAAACATACGATGCTACAGCAATCTGTGTACTACACCTCGGCGGTATGGATTGTTGATTTAAACAAAATATCGAGGTTAGCCTAAATCAGAATTGAAATAGTTGATTTTCCTTCAAGATTACTATTAATATATATATTAGACGAGTTATAATAATAATAATTATTATTATTTTTCATTTACACATTACCCGGGCAAAAAATATTTTTCTTTAGATAAAGTGTTGCAATGTTCCAGTTTTGAAAATTAAATACAATTTCGATGAATTAGTTTTAACTTTTTAAACGATATTACAGAATCGAGGACGTGTAAGGAAATTGGCAACTGCGAACGCTACATATACGCCCAGCCATAAAAAGCCTCTCGTACTCGCAATAGTATGGCTTACGTATACGCAAGAACTAATTGCGTCTTTATTTTGCTATGTTCTTGCAATTCTTTCGTAAGTTCGTTAAATATTTTAAATATTTACACGTTATCCGTATATTAATCGAATAACAAACACACACATACGAACAGAGACTTTAATAGGACCTGAAAAATTTCATTCGACATTATTGCATTTGTAATATTAATAACGAGGGTGTTTCCATTTTTAACGTATACCATAGAGACACCACATTCGCACTCACCAATACTATACACATATTGTTTTTACAATACAAATACTAATATTGTTTTTACAATACAATGGATAACGATAGATTTAAAAATAGTCCTAAGGACTTTTCATATGTTATCGATTTCCAAGGTTTTAAAAATATTAAAAATACATTTATAATAAAGGATTCGCCGATTGTATCTCTTCAAGATGACCGAATTGTTCATTAGGACAGACTTAAATAGAACAATACGAACAATGGGTTATCTGTTTCCTATATTTAACAAGAAGTCCGCACTATCTATGCAAAACAAATTTTTAATATACGAAAAAGTAATTTTACCGAAATTTCTTTACGCCTGTCCAGTCTGGTGGTCTTACGCCAGCAGTAGTAATATAAACATTGTAAAACCATCGCCTTCGAATCATATCGAATAAACCTCAATTTAATTCAAACAAATTTTTACACGATATGTTAAAATTCCCTTATGTAGAAGAAATAATCAAAGGTATAACCGAAAAAATTTTTGACGCTCGTACATATTCGGGTATTACGATAGTGTAAATTCTATTGACGATTACCGATTACCGATTACCAATCTCTACGACACAGGTATAAAAGATATAAGCAGTATAAAAGTAAAACATGTGCTTTTCCAGTAAGCCAGTCTATAAATGTCAACAAATAAACGAAGATATTCATAAGTTCATTTTGATAAGAAACGTGTGTATACACTCTGTTATTTTTACTTGTTTCACTATCTTACTCGTCTAATACACACACCACAATCATCCTATCGCCATTTTTATTTTTATTACCACTTTTCCATCCTATATAACTTATTTACACTTAATATATTTATTTTAACAAAAGGTTTATTACAACCACTGTTTACGCCCTCTACACACCAAACCACAGATTCTCCCACACAGATTCCTTCTCATTCCGATTAACCGTTTCCATTATTACTTATACGTATAGTTATAATTTATTTCTTCTATATTTGTATATCTAAGTTGTCTCTGAACAAAAAAGAACACGAGATACACGTGTATAGACATGTGTAAATACTAACTACTATCCTGTTATAAACTTATATTGATACTTTTTCACATACAGTTCTCAAGAATATTAGTTCTCATCGTCATTCGACTCATATAACGTGTTTAAAAAGTAACGTTCTGCAAAAAACTTAAACTACTAAAATTATCTATTTGGAAATTGTCCAAATAATAAATTAATAATCTACAAGTCAATCATTTTAACATATTCTTGTCCAGTTTGGTCTTCAGTCTCAAATGCTAGTTTTAATAGACTGCAATTAGTCCAAAATCGATGTCTTAGATGTATCCTCAATGTCCCCGTATACACTAAAATTTCAAATATGCATAGTGCTCTGTAGATACCATATGTAAAAGACTATATCCTCAAACTATCCCAAAAATTTTTTCTCAGTTGTAGAATAATTTACTTCCAGCAATAGGAAATTACGATTCCAGGGAACTAAGTATTAGATATACTAAGTATAAGCATCGACGCATTAAACATAATGTATTATTCTCATAACGTCATAATTTGTTTGCTTTCGTTTCCATTACTTATAAATGATATTACATATTCGTTATATAATTAAACTTATATTTATTATTTTTTAAATTACCGCTTTTCATTTGTGATGGTTTTTTGTCTGATTTTTCCATCAATACTATTTTCATCTTGTATATTCATTATTTACCAGTTTATATTATTAGAATTTTTACTTTCATAAATGGAGAGGGCATTTGTTCCGGTACATTTATTAAATATTATTATAACTTATTAATATAATGCCAAATATACGCGTTTTACATTTTTACATAACACATAAAGTCAAAGTGTGCTCGTGATATACTGAGGGATAATTCGGTTTAATAAAATAATAATAATAATAATAAAATAAAAATATTTTGAAAAAGTTAAAAGAAAAAGAGAAATGTAGTGAAACAATCCCAGTAATACTAGCGTTCATCTTGAGAACACTTTGACCTACTATCTGACCTTCAGACAACACCTTAAGGTCAAAGTGTGCTCAAGTGACGCCCTTACTATTTATATATATATATATATATATATATATATATATATATATATATATATATAATTTGAAAGGTGTGTACTCTCGTATATATCGTGCATATAAATTTACATTGTGCAAAAACTGTAACTTATTACAAAGAAATGATATTAGCTTCAATAATTTTTTAAATACTTTGTTTACAATTTCCTACATAAGTAAGTGCTTACTTACACGGTTGACTATATATAATATATAATATAATGTAATAATGTAACGAGAATTATATTACGATGTACGATTACAATTTAATAGATTGTAGCCCATTTTGTAAGAAGACCAACACTGCTGGTAGAATATACGGGATATCTTATATTTAGGAAAATTCCGAACGACGAAAGGCAGTATCTTCTAATTAAGAAACCTAAAAACGAACACTGGCAACCGCCTGAAGGTAACTTACATGATGTGGATATTATAGCGACGCGGTCGATACGAAATTTTTACTATTAATTAAACTAGTGCGGTTGTTTTTTTAGTGCACGTACTTCTGAGAGGTATTGAAAGATAGAAATGATATATAGCATTCGTAATTACAGAATTATTAGATCGTTCTAGCATTTGTTCAGATTTTTTACACACCTGCATTTGGTATCTAAACTTTCGTGTAGATTAGATCTCTTGAAGTAGTGTTTTATTTAACTTATTAACTTTCGGCATCTAGCAATTTATTTACCACACTATTGCTATATAATTACGGTTTCATCATTTATCAGCTAAGATTGTTAAGATTGTCACGAATTATACTATTCGTTACGCACCATTTGACAAATTTATATACTTTTTTTGCAGCGAGTTTTCTCCAAGTCTTGTTCACACCAAAATAAGTTTGCATACGGTTTTCAGTGAACCATGGTTTCAATTATACCCCAGAACGTTTCGAGGAATTGTATATCAGAACTTTATTTAGACTACGTACTGGGCATAATTTCTCCTCTTCACATCTTGCTAAATTACGCATAATTCCTGATGGTACAAGTGACATGTTGACAAATGTATCGAGCATCAAATTTGGGTTTGTCCGAAGTTTCTAAAGCATACAGATGAGATGTTGTCTAGTGTTACAAAAATGGCATACATTACCCTTTGAGTATTGAATTGTTTCCGATCCAATTGTCACAGTCAGTTTATATAATTTTATCAAACGTAGCGGCATTGAGATTTAAAATACATTAACCGGATAAAACTGGCCAAATGGCGCCAGCTGGGCAAAAAAAAAAAAAATACATTTTCCTTTTCGGCAATTTTAATATTGTTTATTACTATATTTTCGAACGAAATAATTCATTTGTTAGTAAAAAAATCACCTGAGATAATTTATTCTCACCGATTTTGATTTTCCACGATTTACACCGTAATGCTATAACAACGTTATATCGTATAGAATTTTCATTTAAACATTTTTTAAGTTTTAGAAACCACGCAGTATACTAGTTCTACTACTATGTCATGTTTTCCTTGAAAACCGAACCTATAATATCTGTTTATCAACTGTTGGTATCATCGTTTTCGAAAATAGTTTTTCAAATAACTTTAAAAATTATAAACAGAATTAAATATAGGCTTCTTCGGGTTTAGAACAACGATAATTTGCGACAATTTTAACTATGTAGGAAAGTAGCCGCAACGTTGCATTTTGAATATATAGGTATATATGTTAATAATAAAACTTTCTTCTATCAAACATTAGTCTACTTAATGAAGAAACACAGCTCGGATCGTTTTGATGTAAAAAAGACAAATTTAATATTATTAATAAATAAACAAAAATTGACTATGGACATACTAGATAAGCGAAGCTTAAAATTTCTATAAAATTCCTACCCGTTGTTGCTCCCCATAGACCTGGTACACTTTACCATTATAGTTATTTCGTCGTGTACGCGTTCTTAAAATTGATCATAGCACATCATGCCAGAAGTCCCCAAAAAGTTCATTATTTTTCCATCCAATTTGAGGACGTCCTTAAAGGTACAGTTGTGCGGACAAGGGGGGCAAGTAAGGAACCTCCACGTGGTGCCCCTGGAAACAACGCTCAAGTGATACTGGATTTTCCGAACAAGTCTGAGACGTCGGCCAATCCTTACAACACGGGAAAGTAATCATGTCGTGTACGCCAAATTTTGTAGTACGTCTTCGTAACTCGATACTCAATTTAATTTCAATTTTCGATATCATAAATATTATAAAATGAACGATTAATGTATTTTTACTCGTATCCGATCATACGTAATTAAAGAACTTTTAATTTTTCACGCAGATATATGAAAAAAAAAAAAAAATTAAATACAATTTTTAATCCTACTGGTGAAGCTAATCATTCGGAATGTACTTACACACCTAGGTACTTACCAATATTGGACTAATTTATCCGTTAAATATATATTGAAGATTGACGTATGAATAATGAACAATATCTCGTATTTATCTGCCTGTCCATATATAATATCATCATAATCATCAATATCCACCGTGGATTATCATAAGCGAACGTGTTCATTCGCCGTGTAGTTGTGTCTGCTGTCAGATATACATCAGCTCGCATAGAGATTAGGTATCGCGATGATTGTTTTTACTATATCCAATGTTGGCGGTCTTTCTCTTTTTCGGCGATCTTCCATCATTTTCGTCAAAATCATTTGTTCTAATAGAAGCCGTCGCATGATATGCGTAGCAAAAGTCGCTATCGGTCGTTGTGCAACGTTTTGAAGTCTGTAATTCACCTCGATCTCTTGCAGTATCAACAGGTTGGTTCTTTTCGCCGTCTATGACAGCCTGAACATTCGTCTCCAACCATACATTTCAAATGCGTTAATGCGCTGCCTTCTTCAGAGTTTAGCATTCGACCACGTAGAATTTATCAAATGCACTTTTGTGATCAGCGTCATAATATCGTGGCTGTTCCATATTTTTATTAGTTGCGATAGTGCCAGCTTTGTTATCATTACTCCGCGTTCAGTTCCGTTGAACCGTCATCTTTTGTAATCAGCGTTCTACATTTTGGATTCGGTGATTCATCGTTCTTTATAATCATTACATTTACACGAATATTACATTAAACATAAGATATTATCGTTGCACATCGTTATATGGAATGCGAATAAACATTTTCAGCGATTTTATTATGTTTTATTTATTTCGCGTCATATATTGCGTGATACGAACTTATAAATAATGATGCCGAGATAAATTCTAAAGTAGTTTTTTATTTTTTGTTTCGTTTTGTTTTATGTAACAGTAATAAAACGGTCTAAAATCGATTAATTTAACCGATGTATACACAATCGTATAAAATTCCCTTAATTTTTATGAATATTTTAGGCAAACAACGATTTCGATATTCGATTAATATTGTAAGAACAACCGGAAATTATCGAATTTCGCGCAAAGCACCGGCCGAACATTAATAAATTACACAATTTTATTTATACCCTTCATCGCCTTACAAATTTAAGATTAAATCGTTTTAAATGATTAATAATCGACGAATTTAAACGTTTTCGAGCTTTAACCGTATATATGACTACACCGGCGCCTAAAGACGACGACGACGATCAATATGAAAAAGAACAAATTGATGAAGATGAAGATGACGATGATGATGATGATGAAGAAGAAGAAGAGGAGGAAGAAGGAGAAAAAATAACGGAAGAACCGCCGAGACCGTACGAGCTGTACGATGAAACCGGTCTAACTCATCAAGATGTAACTTTTATACCTAACTTTTCCAGATCGTACGAGGTTAGTATATACATTTTTTGCAACAATTGTTATAAATTACATCGAATGATTAGCACATACCGAGCTTAACTCTTGCTTTTTTTTCGCAATAATTCAAGAAATCAATTTCACTACCACCCAGTTTCACGACGTCTTCAAAATTGCATTTAATCGGACATGCTTTACACGAAAACAAGTGAACGATTAGTTCTGACCATTTTTTCAAATTATCGCCGGTTCGTCCAACTTTTGTCCGCAATCTATTGAGAGATCTCCATCGGGCATAGTTTAGGTCTGAATCTACGGAAAACTCCTCCCTAGGTTTAAGCCGTTTCGCATTCTTGGCATTAAGAATTTCGGGTGGTGCTATTCCTAAAAGAGCTTTCATTTTAATGCTCATACTACGTCCCTTAATAATAGATTCGGCACAAGTTATGCAAAATTATGTATATATGTATGGGGAAAAACTTACAACTAAAACCCTATATATCGTAATAGCTATTATAGTTGAACTATAATGCAATGATATGTATAGGTAAATATTTATCAGATTATGTACTTAGAAATTATAACGTAATTTGTAAATAGCTTAGTTCGGAGATGGTCGATGCTATACTTATAAATCCGTACATGCGATATAATTAATAGATAACGTTATTTTCACCCTAAAAATAATGCTCATATTTCGATCAACTAAACCCTATTACGTCTAGTTGTTTATTATTATTCGAGTATTTTACCGGTTAATTCGAATCGTACAAAATTAAGCAGATTGTTTATAGATAGCGACATTATTTATTATTCTTATTATAGTATTTTACAGATGAAGCTAGAGTCGAAATAACGTACACCATGGCCAAAATACTAAATCCCGATGCGTACATAAGATTGACGTCGAAGAAATGTCAATATAAATGGGCAACGTTTCGAAACGTTTTCAACATGACCGACAATACACGCAGAAAAGCTTTCGACGATGCTGAAGAGTATTTAAGAAGAGGAGGCTATAACGCGTATTTCTAATCACACAATTTTATAGCGTATGATACGTGCCATTCTACAAATCGATTAATATTTACGTATAGTATTTTTTATCGTCGCGAATATTATTATTTCGAAGCTGATTAACGGGATATTTTAATACAGTATGTAATATTTTTTTGGAAATTTATTAGTTGGAATAGTAAGGAGAAAAAAAGAAACAAAACGAAAATCTAAGCAACGCTAGTATAATATATCAAGCACTGAATAAAAACGTCGAAGGCTATATCGGTTATAAATTAAAAAACAAATTAACGGAGTATTCACAACCCACCCGGAACGGCAACATTTTATTGTAGGACGAAAATTTGTCGGAAGATTAGAGGTGAAGCAATTTTTGGAGGCTGTAAAACATTAGACCAATTAAAATTTTAATGGCGCCTCTGCGAATAAATTTCGTATTAAGCGTTTAAAATAACTGTTAAAGAATTAAGCGAGTAAAATTATTGAATCGTTAAATAATAAAAAATATTGTTTTTTCTTCAAGCTGGTCGCCTTTATATTTTTAAAATTTAATTGTTTTTTATTTTATTTTATTAACAGAGTTAACTAAACGTTCGTTTGTAATTCAATGATAAAAATAAGTTCATTTTCCCGATTAAGACGTCAAATATTAATTTTCCGTATATAAATTTTATTTCGTTTTTTAATTTACGACGAGATTTATCACACTATACACGTGTAAGACGCTTCGAATTAACTTTTTATTTTTTACCCGATATTTATAGAATTAAGCAAATACTAGGATATATACATATTAGTTGCTGCGACTCGTGGTTAAAGAATCGAGCGGTTGCAATTATACCTTTCCCCCTCCAATACACGCACCAAAAATTTTTTTGTTTCACAACAGCGTCACAAAGTAACATTAACAATATCAAAGTGAACAAAGTGTAATAAAAATACAATCAGAAAAACTAAAAATTACGAAATTAGATTATCAATAGACAAAATTGTATTATATTAAACCAAAATATATTAAAAATTTATTTACGCGTGAATAAGTACAAAATTTATTCAATTAGAAAATTATAAAAATTTTTAATATACTAAAACGAAACAATTCGATAGACAATAGTTAAGTATTCGTATTTTCTCATATTTACACAAAAGCATCCTCTGAAAATGAAATGATCAATTGCCGTATAAATAATAAAGCTTCAGTAAGGAAAAATTCTATGTAAATTAACATCGGTCGGCAATAATACAAAATAATGAAACAATTCGCACGCGGAAATGTATACAGTCCAGGCAAAATGTGCCTTCTTCCTCGTTACTAGACAAAAACGTATCTCCCCCGTGTATATACTAAATGCAGCAGTGTTACCAACTGCGCTTTTTATAAAACAAAAAAACCGTCCATCTTCTATCGGTTAACTTTATATAAATGATCAGACTCTTCAAACGTCTGGAAAACTGTGAAAGATAAGTAAAGGGGAAATTAGAAAAAGAAAAATTTACGTTAAAGATAAAACACACTGCTGCGTAGGACTGGAATTCGTACGTCTGTATATTCAACCAGCTAACGGTTCAAATGACGATTATCGAAAACGGTAATATCGATAAAAAAAATGCGCAATCGAAATTCTATAACTATCGATAATAAACGCCCCGAAATCAAAAACGTTAATTAAATATCAATCCGAACATAATACGTTAAAGAAATCATAACCAGTAGCAAACTCAAATACTTCGGTCACATATCCAGACACCCGAAAAAATACCACCTACTTCGGCTTGTTCTAAATGGCGAAATAGAAGGCAGAAGAAGAAAAACATCGTGGCTAGCTGGCTTGCGGAAATGGTAATGGATGCTCAAAAGTAGATTTACAGGAGGAACGTTCAAACCAACGATAGCTGAGATGATCGCCAAACTTCGAACGGAGAAGGCTTAGAGAAGAAGTAAACGAAATCATGGGGTTCGGTGTTTATTTGTAACGACAAAAAAGTCAGAACAAACATACTCCTCCATTATAATCATTAGTATTACTTCAAGTTATAATTACTTCATTCTCCACGTCACATGTGGACATGTAAATTAGATGATTTACAATTGAATAACCATTTAGCGGCCACTTATCGTTTCATATTCTTTATCGTATTTTGATTTATTTTTATTATTTTATTTTTTTTTTAAGCGGAAGGAAGATAATCTTCAAAAGACGTTGATATCGTAACAAAATTTTGTTTTTACTCACGCAATAGATTCGGAATGCACTGCTGGGAAACCAAAATCAGCGTGTAGGATTTTAACCCCTTCCTCTTTTGAAAAAAAAAAAAAACAAAGGTAATTTTAAATTAATAATGAAGGATACTTATGCAAAAGACTTCCACACTTAAAAATAACTTGTAGCGATGAAAGAAGGGATGAGAATACATAGTCCCTTCTACTATCAATTAGAATAAGGAGTTTGCGCATTAATTATTTAATGAAAAAAAATTAAAGTAAAATCGTCTAATAGAAATATTTTAACGAGAGAAAAAAAACTTGTTTATAAAAGTATTACTCACACCTGAACAAAAATAAATAAAAACGAAAAAGAAACGATAGAAATCAATAATAAGAATATCGACTTATAAGACCTTCTAAATATAAAAATAACGATTCTAAAAAAAAAATAATAATAATAATAAATTAATTAATTCAAATTAATTTAAATACGAGTATAGTCGACCGTGTTACAAAGTAATGCAAAAAATTAAAAAAATGCAAACATTGCGATGGTATTAGGGTGTAAGTGTTAATTGCGAGCTATGTTTAATTTCGAACCCGTAACTGTTCAGCCAGCAAAAGGAACCAACTTTCCTACTAACAGGTTGTTTATATCAAAATTATAACGAAGGGAAGTGAACGTAGGGCAATGAACATAGTATGTTGTACGTCATCTCCTCGCTAAAGTACATGCACACAGGATCACTAGCAAGCCGGAACCTATGAAGATAGGAACAAAACCTTAACCTGAAAACATCTGAGTACCGTAGAAGTTGACATCAAACTTCATCATTTTCAAATACATAGAAATATCAAGAAGAATGGCATACGTCTCTTCCCGCCAGTTTGAGCTACCTGCCTCGCGAAAATCTGCATTTGGTGGTAGAAAAGCTATATATCCCACAATGTATTCTTTAACACGAGGTAATTTCAGAATATTACCTATATAATCTATTCTAGTATAAGCAGGAGCATTTAGTATCCACCTAAGGCACCTGTTCCGGATGAGCTGCAATTTATTATAATATCGAAACAAGACAAGCGTAAGTATATACCAGACGTATTAGTGTTTTATAAATTAATTGCGCGTATTTGATTTTCTATTGAACACGGGATATATATAGAACAAATGGATTTATTAGTATTCGTATTAATATAGTTAATATGTAATACCGAATCTAACCAGTTTAATGCTGATTCCCGCGACATCATCAGATTATTTGGAAATTTTAGTCTATTGCTTCGGTTTTCGATGGATTGATTTTCCACTTATTATAATATCTGAAAATACGTGATATGCCGATTTTAAGTCTGTTCTGGATAGTAGCCGGTCTAAATTAGCCGCATCGTCTGCACTTAGTACTTTCGGTACTTCTGTAAAATCATATAAATGTAATGTAAAAAGAAAAGGCCCATACACACTTGCCGAACACATAAACACGTTTTAATCGACTGAATCATCTCAACAGTTACATAAAAAGTTCTATCGCGTAAATAACTTAATTAAATAAGGAAGAAATTTACATTTAATAAATTCCCGCGTGCAATGTAGTATCAATTAGCAGCGTCAAAGAGTAACCCCCCATACAAATATGTTTATTACGATTAAAATTACGCGTCACAAACTCGTCTATTCTGGATATTTGACGGTATACAAAAATTTAAACGAAAACCGAACTGTACATTGGGAATATATAGCGTGATAGTGTTTCCTTAATTCGATTAAAATAATTTTTTCAGCGACTTTACTTAAGTTGCTAAGTAAACT
This sequence comes from Coronaproctus castanopsis, assembly GCA_032883995.1. Classification (NCBI taxonomy): domain Eukaryota; kingdom Metazoa; phylum Arthropoda; class Insecta; order Hemiptera; family Monophlebidae; genus Coronaproctus; species Coronaproctus castanopsis. Next base: position 112,583,090 of record CM065053.1, read on the forward strand.
AATTGGTCGAATGTTGCAAATCTGAGAACTGTATTTCCTCCTGGTTTAGGGAGAGAAATAACTTTTGCGATTTTCCAACCGTGCGGAAAATAACTGAATTTAAACGCGCATTTTAATATAATAGCCTTTAGCTTCTTAAAACTATAAATCAAACTTTATCTTGTCCTACAGAATTTTTAATTTTAATTGATGTCGTATCTTTCGAAATGAAACAAAAAATCGTTTTAACGACAGATGCGACAACTTTAACAAATATTTATTGACTGTAGATCGAACTTTGTCCGATAATTGGAAGTGAAAATTTTTAATAATATTCATACGTAAGATCGGATTTTAATTACTTCGAAATGAATCATAGAGCGGCGGAAGGGCAGTTTATTATAATTTTTGCAAACCTTCTATAAAAACTTAATACGTGATATAGCGAGAATAAAAAATAGTTACATAAAGTAATCGAAGCGTCGTCAAATATTTAGGCCGTTAGGCGCGAAACAATATTGCCGCTATTTGAAAAGTTTGAAATGTGGGGAAAAAAAATGGAGTTAAGATTACTAAAATTTTCTTTATTGAAAATTACATTTCTCGGCGGTTAAGCTATTATCGAGTGAACATAAAAAAAATAATTTATACAAAAATTTATAAAAAATATAAAATATACAAAATATTAATTTAGATTACAATTTACAAAAAAATTATTGGAAAAAACAGTATTAACGAAATAATCTGATAGTGAATTATTAATACCAGTTTTTTTTCGCTTAGCTAATTTTTGTAAATTTCAATCTAAATTAATGTTAACGCCTTTTCTTGTTTAATATTTTGCTAATATAAATATACTTTTCCATTGTATAAATATAAGACTTTTATATTGTATTAAGAACGCAAATGACCAGTCGATTTTGCAAAATATTATGAAAACGACGTGTTAGGGACATGTAAGATGTATGCTCGAAAATAATATGCGATATAATTACTGAAATTACCGACAAGTAAAATCGTTTTCGTTTAAATCGTGAAATTATCGAACAAAAAATATTTTATTTTACTTTTAACTAACGAATTTTCGCGAAGGATTTTTCTTTCGGGTTTTCTCTCTTTCGTTTGCAAACCCAGTAAGGAGAGATGAAATTTTTATACGTTAAGATTAGAAGACTCGATCGGAGTAAAAAGGAGGACGATAGTCAATTGATATCATCTCGATTATCGAGCAATTTAGGAGGAGAGATTTGTCAGCATGTCGACTAATGTCCGGAACCGTAAACGGGGGATGGTACGATAAACTTGCGATAGTCGATGCGCATACTTTTGATGAAATATCAAGGAACAGAAGAGGTTAACGCGGAGTGGAAGAATTGGCCAGACCAATCGTACGCAATTGACGAATTATCGCAGATCTGAGAAAGTAAGTGTACTAATCGATGTAATTACGTTCAGCCGATAAATTCTAATTAATTACCGATTACGACTGAATATTTCGAAAATATATTTGGGAGTTGCGATTTATTTGAACAATAATAATAATAATCATAATCTCGTACGAGTTTCTAAGATACATCTGTTATTTTAGGCGCGATATAAACCGAAAATAAAGTTATATCCTTTCGCGTAATTTTAATTATTATCCGACGCATTTTATGCCCAAATATAAATCGAAGCTAATGAGACATATGCAGAATTTATTAAAATTTGCCTGCCAACGAAAAGGGAAAAAAAACAAAAAAAAGGAAAAAGAAATAATTTACTTATCTGTGATGACTCGTCCGCTACGATATTTCGTGTCTTTGTTTTACATATTTCAGCTTGTTCATCTTTTGTTTCACTCATCTGAGAATAGCTTTCAATTTATTCGTTTACTTATTCGTTTTAATACGAAGTCTGCCACTAAACTTATTGGTAAGTTCATTATATATATTATCTGTTTATCCTTCTCCTTTAAATCGCGTGTTTGTCTTTGTTTAATCATTGCCCATGTTTCTTGGGTTATCCGTGGGTGTTTTTTTTTTTTGGTTTACGCCTTCGATTGATTTATTTCCGCCTGGTTTTTCTAGTACAGTTTTTTATCTGTTTCATAATTCATCTGCATTATATTTATACCGTTAATTTCAGTTACAAATTTCTTATTCTGTCCTAATTGAACCTAAGCAGCAACTTCCATCAGGAGCCGAACTAAAATACGGAAAATGACGTTCACTAAACAGATTAAGAACAATGGTTGGCCGAACAGGAGACGACATGGAGAATCTCAGACAGCTCTTCCTGTATATGTCCAACATCTTTTCAGCTGCCCCCACGTAGGTGCGATTTCAATGACTTACCACAACTTGATGGGAATAGTGTCGTGTGCGCAGAGTACTGGACAAACACCGTGTAACGCATAAAGATCCATTTCCTGACACGAAGGTGAAGAAGATTCTGTCCTAGGCCCCATCTGTTAGGTTTTATTTTCGGTATCGTTGGTCGTTTAAGTTGTAGACACACCTTGCAGCAACTAATGTGATCAGTCCTACAGTCTAGTCTCGGGTAACTTTTTGCGTCTTTAACGGATAATATCCATCTTTCTATTTTGGAATCAGTAGCCGAAATTCGCAATAATATTAATGGTCCGGTCGTAAACGAATGAAAGAATTGATAAGCGGTTGTTTTTTTTTAACGAGGCCAAGACACGTCTCTGCTATTCGAAACGACGATATGCTGTGTTATCCGTCCATCAATTTGGTATTCAGTCAATTCCGACCGTTACGACCTGCGAGTGCTCCATCATAGCTTTCAGTTCTTGTAGTGATCGATACCGTACCGAATTGATTCCGCAAGTCGTCGGTTCAGCCGAGTAGGTACTCTACCTCTTTCTCTTGCACTAGAGTACTTTACTAAGCTGTAATATATTTTCCTAGAAATACGTTTGTTCTGTCGGTGTTCGTTTACTTTTATACATATTGAAAGATTTGTTCTTCATTCAGTCAATAAAATATTTTTAAAAAAAAGAAAAGTCCAAAAGAATTTCGCGATGAATTAAATCGAGTTCGGTTTATTCAATTGGAAAACACTCTTATTTCACAGCCAATCATCACGATAATCTCGTTGAATTATCGATGGACTAAATTCAGATAAAGGGAAATTATTGCAGAACTCTTAGTGGAATGAATAATTTTTCTTACAGGAAGTTGGTCGAAGAAAAATTTAAGACGTAATAAGACAACCACACGAAAAATAAATAAAAAAATAAACAATATCATTGCAAATAATTTTTATCATAAACTTAATTATTATTTTCTTTCAAACGCGTTAAAACATGTTGGTGTTTTAAATAAATGAGTAAACACACGCAATATATATATATATATATATATATATATATATATATATATATATATATATATATATATACTTGTTTAATTTTAACAAATAACAATATCTTATAACCGAATTCAGTCGAAATTATTTACTCATACAGAAAAACAGATAATAACATGATACAATACGCTGTGTATTAAGAGACGAATCGTATTTTAAGATTTTCAGATTTATCGACGCGATAAAATAAACCTCATTCTGAAATTGATAAGACGAAACGTTCAACGCGAATTAATTTATTTCGACTAAATTAAAATCGATTAATTTACAAGTTCGCAATATGACGTTTTAGTTCATCTTATGTCTCAATTAATCGCGATTTTATATAAAATAATAAAGTACGATATTAGGCGTTCGTGTAGGTACGTAATTAATGTTACCGGTGTTATTTATAATTTCTCACGCCATCTATAGAAATTTACTTCACTCTAACGAAAATTTTAAATCATAAAATTATAACGTGAAATGTCATCCGCCTGGGACCTAAGTACGTATATACTTTACTTTTGATAAATGCACTCGTATATATATGTTTTCGTGTGTGTGTGTGTGTGTGTGCGAGGATAGTATACATGCTCACCTCCGGCGATCTCCAACTTGTCGTGGTGAAGAGGCTCAATACTGTACGCATATTTTCTCCGGCAAACGCTGTCAGAAGTTGATCTCCTGGTAGGGGCACTCAGAGGCGGTAAGGTTATAGGAATGTGGACTGGAAGCTAACGGATTTCTAGGCAGCAGGTGCATCAGTAAGCACTAAAGGCGATAGTCAAAAGACTAAAACAGCGATGTATGCTCTATCTATATGGCAACCGGAGCGGTTCAATCGGTTGTAGTATTGCGTCGCAAAAACAAGAGGGAACACTAATGGTGGTAATTTAGTTTCAAGAAAACCAATACAAATAAAGTGAGTTTTATGCCACGCGGTCCGACTGACACTCGGCTCTACGACTCCGGATCGTAAGTGTGAAATAGACGATCGGCTCTACACATGTATGGACAACCGGGTTCTTTGTAGAAAATACGCGACTGGTAAAAGTAAAAATAAAAATGAATTGTTATGAAAAAATGCTAGTTGGAACGTTCGTGGCATGAACGAGATTGGGAAATTAGTAATTATCGAAGCACATACAATTTTGGGAATGTTGGAGACACAGTAGAGATTAAGTGGACACTTTGTCACTTAAAACGAGAACTTAGTCATCAACTGTGGCAATGGAAAAAATCACGAAATAGAGTTGGCTTCGATTAATAAAGGAATTAAGAACAGTGTGGTTGGTTATTCAACTATCAATGAAATTGTAAAACTGCGAATAACTCCCGTTAAGGTGAATAATAATTCAATTATTCGCGCCAACAGCCACCTCCGCAGATAAAAAATAAATTTTATGAACTTAACGACACGATTAAATTAATCCCAAATAGGAAGGTATTGATAGTTATATGATACTTCAATGCAATAGTAGATGAAACTAAAAATGATAATCATTAAAACATATAGTTCGAGATACGGTACAGGTAAAAGAAACAGTCGAGGAAATATGCTCCTAGATTTCTGCGCGGAAAACAAAGTGGCGGTTAATAATACGATAAGTAAACATCATATACGTAAATTATACGCATAAGCTAGAAACCTTTGAAGTGTGCTGCTATAGGCGTCAGGATCTCATGGATGTGAAACAACTCCGAATAGAGCAAAAAGATAGATCAGCTCCAGCAAGAAAAAGAAGATGACTTAAGTGCTTCGGTTAGGTTGTTTTGTTTTTTTTTTCTTCTTTTAACCGTGCTATGTACTGCAACAAGGGCCAGACGCACGGAGAAAGGAGACTTTATATTAGATTATATAGATTGCATGATTTAAGGAAAAACAGGAGTCTTTTTTCAGAGGAAGGTACGTTTTGAAGGATTAATGGAAGAGATCTAGGCATGCTTAGAGAGGAGCGAATATTTGCATATAAAGGACAGATGATTAATATGTGTAGGATAGTTAATTGAGTGTTACAATAGTGACAGAGAGGAGGGCTCACTTGTTGCAGCAAATAAGCGTGTGTTAACATGGTGTGACCCATACGTAGGCGAGACAAAACCACTTCATTTCGTCTTCCAGGTATAGTAGTCACAGATGGTTTTGGAACTGTTTTGAGAAGACGAAGCAAATTTGATTCCGTTGATATGTCGGTCCATCTCTGGATCCACTGCTGTTGAATACCGGATATGAGGAATGTTTGAACATCATTGGCAGGTGCTGGAATTTTTGGAACTGGACCCATGAAGCACGATAACTTGGCAGCTTTGTCGGCTCGCGCGCTGATGCCTAGATTCGCATGGCCTGGTATCCATGCTATGCAGATCTGGTTTTTCCAACCATGACATTCTTCCATGATCAATTTTACGAATTCATGTTGTTTTTCTGAGTGGCGCTGTATACGATTGCCGCATCTAGAGAGTCTGTGCAGATTAGTAAGTTTGAGTGTTTGGTATCTGGTACCGTTAGTGTTAAAAATATGCTGTATAATTCACACGAAAGCACACTGAATGTTGATGGAAGGGGAACATGGATAGTAAAATTTTCGTGTACTAAAGCGCATCCACAATTATCGCCTTTTTTAGCTCCATCTGAGTAGTAAACTGTAAAATCATTATATTTAGCCAGTAGTTGGTTGAAGTTCAATGATAGATTGGAGTATTGTTATTGAAAAGATAATAATGCAAACTGGTTATATTTAAAACCGCTTCCCCTTCCAGTTCAGGTGTTGACCTAAAGACTGAGGTAGTAAACCCTAACAGAAAATCAAGTAAGCAGAATAACACAACATTGACATCTCAGCTCCTACAATAATTGCATATTATATAAATTAGAATAAAATAATTTTAAAGGTGATAAATAAACAAACAAATTAACAAATAATCATTACAATAATACTGAACCAGAAAAATGTATACAGCTATTAGGATAACTAACCTGGCAGAAGGAGATAATATGCATCTTTCAATTTGCCTAACAAACACGGAAGATTAGGTTTTATTTTCCTCCGACATAATAGTACGAAAAAGAAAACGTCATAATAGCCAATGCCATAACGGGCAACCGGATATGACATCAGCTTCTTCACCGCCTAGTACAAATCAGAAGAAGCGAACCTCCTAAATGTGACAAACAACATCCTGGATATGACCAAAAAAAAACCCTAAAACTAACAAGAAAGGAAAATTTTATCAGATATACGTAGGTACATATAATGTCAGAACTCCATCAATGGAAGATAAATTAACTGAATTAGAATAAATAACTAACATCAAACGGGATATACTTGGAATGAACGAGGTGAGAAGATCAGGTGAAAGTGTAACAAAATAGCGACCATAACATATATATATATATATATATATATATATATATATATATATATATATATATATATATATGTTGTTATATGTTAATGAATAAATAAATTAAATAAATAAATAAATAAATAGATGAGTTTGAGAATTAAAAAATAAGTAAAAAGAATAATGATGATGAAGATAGTTTAATAGCGTGCTTGTATTAAGGTTTATTAACATTTCTGTTGCTTTATACACAATAAGTATATGTATATGTGTGTATATATATGTATGTGTAAGTATATGCCTAATTTTACCCACTAGAAAATGTGGAGAAATTTAACCCATTTTGATTGGTTATTGAAAATCGTCTAATCGACGTATTAATAATAGAAACAAACACACGCACACACAAATATTATAATATATTAAATGACGAGATAATTACAACACGTGAGATGCTCCACGTGGAGCCGGTAAAATCACATTTATGATTGGATATTAAAAATTATGTTAAACCAATCAAAAAATACACTCACACATATGTAAATGTACAAAGATTTTTCTAGAAGTTCTATAAATATATACAATAATAATAAACGAATCTTTTTTAGGCATGTATATATATGTATATGTTGGTGTATATAGGCATATTTTTTAGTATAAAAGGAGATGTTCAGTCTAATTTTTAGTTAGTTAGTTCAAATTAATTCAAGTTAGTTTTTTAAAATTAATTCATTCCATTCTGGTTTAAAGTTAGTATAGTTTTATTAGTTCAGTTTCAATTAGTTTCAGTTTTAGTTTTAATAAACGTATTTGAAAATCGTGCGCTAATCTATTAGTTTTTTTTTTATTATAAAATTCTAATAAAACTAGAAACTACGATTTTATTTTGTTTTGTTTTGTTCATTTTTAATTAACGGTAGTGGCCCAATCCACGTGGCATCCCATCTGGAGAGTTCGTAAATGTCGGTAACACACACACACACACATATATATATATATTATATATATATAAAGTTTTAATTTCAACAATTTAATAATAAACCATAATAATAACAATTGTATGTGACGTCACACTAATCTGGATATGTATTATTGGACGGTGTGTTAGTGGCGTTACAATATATGTATATATATATATATATATATATATATATGTGTGTGTGTATATTAATTTTCTTAATAAATTGGTTAGTTTTCTTTTGCGTAAATTTAAAAATTACAATTTCAATTCAACTTTCTCTAAGCTTAAGCCTAATGATAGTCGGCTATGGAAAGTTTGCAGACAATACACGAGACAGCATACAGCTCTTCCACCACTCTACGATTCACACTTAAATAACTATGTTTACAAAAATGAAGCGAAAGCTGAGTTTTTAGCATCAGAGTATTCCAAAGTTCATAATCGTAATTCTAATTTTGCATCTGGCTATCAAGTGAGAAAAATTCATTCAGCTGTCAAAAAAAATTCCTCAATGCCAATCTACTGCCCAATATTTTCCCTCTTGTCGCCCCAAGTGAAGTCCTTAGCAATATTAAAGCTATAAAAGTAAAAGGTTCGTCAGGGGGATGACAATATTTATACTCCCATTATTAAGAAATTGCCGCTAAAAGCTGTTATCGAACTTACAAATTTAATTAATGCTATCTTTAGATTCGGTTATTATCCAAACAGTTGGAAGATAGCCAAAATTATTGCTCTTCCCAAACCCGGAAAGGATGCCTCGTGTGCAAGTAACATACGTCCTATTAGTTTATTGAGCAATCTAAGCAAAATAGCGGAAAAAATTATACTATCCCGTTTAAGACTTCATGCAGATAACCAAAAAATCATTCCTAATACACAGTTTGGTTTTCGTCCAGGTTATTCCACTACCCAGCAAGTAGCACGAATCATCGAGTTTATCACGCATAATTTTAATCGTAATAAACATACTGGTATGGTTCTCCTGGATGTAGCGAAGGCTTTTGATACTACTTGGCATAAAGGTGTTATTTACAAAATGATACGTTATTAGCAGCTATTTAGCAAACAGACTATTTTACGTTACCATCAATGATTCAAGGTCTACTATGAAAACTTGCTCAGCGTTTCTGTTTACTTTGTTTTTATCTGATTTCTCAAACCTACCTGATATTCAGACTGCTCTTTGTGCAGACAATACAGCTCTTTTCTGTACTTCTTATATACCTAAAGCAATTACTAATAAATTACAGTCAGGAATAAATTGTGTCTTTCGTTATTATAAAAAATGGCAAATTGATATTAATTGTGATAAAACAGAGGCTATATTTTTCACCCGCAGGCGTCCCACGTTACCTGTTGAAGTTAAGGTCAACTCTACCACTGTGAGTTGGTCAAAACATGTTCGATACCTCGGGGTAGTCTTGAATAACAGACTAAATTTTTCTGAACATGTCAATCATACTATCTTGAAAGCTAGCAGGAATATATCTGCCATATATCCATTAATCAACAGAAAATCATTTCTTAATGTAAATAATAAATTAATTCTGTATAAAACACTTATACGTCCCATAATGACGTACTGTTGTCCAGCTGGGAGTTTTATTTCAAATACAAATTTTAATAAGTTACAAGTATTTCAAAATAGGTGTCTCACATGTGTGCTAAATGTCCCTAGATACCACAAAATTGTTGACATGCATACTACCTTAAACATGCCTTATATTAAGGACCATATCTTAAATTTAACGCGTAAGTTCTGCGATGATTGCTTAGTCCACGATAATAGTTTAATATAAAAATTGGACAAACGTATGTCAACCATCTCAGATATGCGGACGATGTAGTGTTACTTAGCGAAGATATAGAAGAATTAAATGAAATGGCACAAGAACTTAATATAAAAAGCAAGGAAATAGGACTAAAAATTAACATAACCAAAACAGTTCTGGTGCGAAACAAATTCACACACATTATGATAGATCAGACGAAAATACAGGAAGTAACATCGTTCAATTACTTAGGACAGATTATAAAAGGCGACAATAGAATAGAGGAGGAAATAACGAGAAGAATCAAAATGACCGCCCTAGCATGCGGAAAACTAAAAAATATTTTACAAAATAAGGAGATTCCTGTAAGTCTGAAAAGAAAAACGTTTAATCAATGCGTGCTCCCGGTAATGACCTATGGGAGTGAAACGTGGAATACAACAGTAGCAATGGAGGAAAGGCTAAGAGTAGCGCAAAGAAGAATCGAAAGGAAAATGATTGGCATAACACTGAAAGACAATAAAGAAAATAAATGGCTTAGAGAAACAACAAGAATAAAGGATATAATACTAAGTATAAAGGAATCAAAATGGAGATGGGCTGGTCATCTGGTAAGACACCAGGAACTCTTGGCAAATAAAGCGACAATGTGGACTCCAGACGATAACCGTAGAATAGGCAGACCACTAACACGTTGGGTTGACGATATAAATAAATTTCGAAAAGATTGGGCAAGTAAAGCGGCTGACAGGAAAAAATGGAAGGAACTTCGAGAGGGCTACATCCAGCAGTGGATTGAAAATAGCTGATGAAGAAGAAGAAGAATGTAAATTATGCTGAAATATACGTTGTTGTTGTTGTTGTTGTATATATAAATAATCCAACGTTGTACTCACAACATAAAATTGGCTTTTAAAATTGATTATTCGCAGTTCCTTTTTTGATCTCGTCATCCCTGTCGATACATGCTAACGAGTTAACCTCGAGTCCGGAACGGTTTGTTTCCGTTTTCAAAATCTGAAAGAAAAAAAAATGTAGCCGGTCGTGTAAGTTTTAGCCGTTACATTTTTCATAACTTGTCGCTAACATAACAGCTACTGATTGGTTTTATTTTTCTGCGTGCAAAACGTTTTCTTTTATAAAATTTCAGACGAACACGCCTCCCGTCTATTCGCAAGAAGAACTTAATCTGGAATTTGAGAAGTTTGTAATGTTAATTTTTATACTTAAACGTAATAATTTTCATTTTATGTTTCAGCAGTACGAAGGATTTTCTTATTATGAAAGAAATAATAATAATTGATATTCATCGCTGGTTATCGATTTACGTAACGATAACGATAACGATGGTAGCAATTGTAAGCAACTTGCCCGTAAGTAATTTTCGAGCTTTTATAATCATTCTTTTATTATCATTTGTTGCATATTTTATCGCGTTAAGCAGTCCTTTAGGCGTAATTCCCGAAACAAACGGGCTAAGTAACGAATAACATTGAGCATTCCAACCGGTTCCGAAAGCTTGATTTTGCATTATTGTACAAGCGTCAAATTAATTCTCTAATTTAAGCGTCCGTTGTGTAAAAAATAAACAGGCAAAAATTAATCGATCGAAAAATTAATTGTCCACTAATAAAAATCTAATATAAAAAAATAAGACGATAAAAAAAGTAATCAGCCTAAAAATTAATTCTCTAATAATAAAAACGTAACATAAAAAATAAATAATAAAAAAGTAATTAACCCGAAATTTTAATTTGCTAATAATAGAAACAAAAAATAATAATAATAAAAACTTAATCAACCTAAAAATTAATTCTCTAATAATAATAAAAAAAAACTGGATGTTAAAAAAAAAGTAATAAAAATTAATCAACCTACAAATTAATTCTCTAATAATAAAATCTAATGTAAAAAAGAAATAATAAAAAAGTAATTAACCCGAAATATTAATTCACTAATAATAAAAAACTGATGTTAAAAAAATAAAAAATAAAAACTTAATCAACCTAAAAATTAATTCTCTAATAATAAAAACCGGATGTTAAAAAAAAATAATAAAAATTAATCAACCTACAAATTAATTCTCTAATAATAAAAATGTAATGTAAAAAAGAAATAATAAAAAGTAATTAACCTGAAATATTAATTCACTAATAACAAAAACCTGATGTTAAAAAAAATAAATAAAAACTTTATCAACCTAAAAATTAATTCTCTAATAATAAAAACCGAATGTTAAAAAAAATAAAAAATAAAAACTTAATCAACCTAAAAATTAATTCTCTAATAATAAAAACTGAATGTTAAAAAAATAATAATAAAAATTAATCAACCTACAAATTAATTCTCTAATAATAAAAATCTAATATAAAAAAGAAATAATAAAAAAATAATTAACCCGAAATATTAATTCACTAATAATAAAAACCTGATGTCAAAAAAATAAAATAAAAACTTTATCAACCTAAAAATTAATTCTCTAATAATAAAAACCGGATGTTAAAAAAATAATAATAAAAATTAATCAACCTAGAAATTAATTCTCTAATAATAAAAATCTAATGTAAAAAAGAAATAATAAAAAAGTAATTAACCCGAAATATTAATTCACTAATAATAAAAACCTGATGTTAAAAAAATAAAAAATAAAAACTTAATCAACCTAAAAATTAATTCTCCAATAATAAAAACCGAGTGTTAAAAAAAAAAAACAAAGTATTTCAGTCATGTAATGCACACAGCCTGCTCCATAAGTTAATTCAGGGAATAATTACAGTAGTAATACCACGGGAAAGAACAAAGTCAACCCGGCTATATTTACCAGTAGTGATAAGTTTGTTCCGAGCGCATTTTGAGACCGAAATAGAAGACTGCTCTGTTAGCGTGTTAGCCAATGTTCGATAACGAATACACGACATTGTAATGAATGAAATCAACCGCTTATTCCAGGACCACAAACTCTGTAAAAATTTCATCACCGACCGAATTCTGTAATTTATATTTGGACGAATATTCTCTCCAATAAGACGGATATGAACGTTTGATTATAAGTACCCTACGATAGAAATAACGAATTACAAACTGCGTTTGTCAGAAATTTCATTTTCGCATTAAAAAAAAAAAAAAATTGACATACCGTATCTGCCGAATTATCAATTATTTACAAATGCATAAACGATCACACTGCTAGGCTTTGTACGTTTTCAGTTTTTTCAGTTTGAAACTAATTTTTCTAATTATTTAACGTATTCGTTGGCGAAGACGCTTTTGTGAAATCTGCTAGTACTTCGTATTAATGTTCTACTAAACACACCTTCCGTGTACTTTATAGTTTTTCTATAGCGGCATTATAATCTTTAGCCGTAATTATTATCATTCGAGGGTGATACGCTTTTACTGGCGGGTCCGGTTTTAATTCGGACGTTTTCCTCGAGCGAATAACTATTGTTTTCGCGAGCATAATTTGCAGACAGGTCGATGTACGCAGCTGACATGTATCGAAGTTGTTGTTTTTAACATACCTGTCCTTATGCGCCATTATGAAAAATTGAAAGTTAAGAAAAAACACATAATTAATATAAATAGCGAAAAAACATTGAAATTTATCTCTATCATCGCGTCAAAATTTTAAAATACACTTAATGCAACCATCTGCTAGTTATAGCAAAAATATAAATAAGTTAATGTTATAAATAGGCGTCTAGATGATTCTCTACTCGGACTTATATTCAGTGCCGTATAAATGATTCGAGGCTGATGGGCTCCAACAGCGTGGAGACTGCTCCCTTATAAGGAGGAAAACATTAGGAGTTTGAAAATTATTACTCAACGAAAATATACGTATTAAAATACGTTTAAAAAATCTATTAATTTAAACGAAATTATTAAGTACTCTTGAAAAATACAGGATAATTTATTTCCATTTATTTCGATAAAATTAAAATAGGTACCGATACTCTATACAGAATACTTATATAAAAACGTATACAGAAAATTATAAAAAACATTTTCGTTTGTTTTTTTTCCTACGAAATTTTTTATAATCTCATTAATGTGTATTTCTCGTAATATAATTTAAACGATCTCGAGTCATTGACGTTCTTAATACATTTTATTTTTCACCGATAAATAATTTCGGTCTTTCATCGTTTGCTACTCGTTAACGTTAAATATATCCGTTAAAAACATTCGAAAAATATTCTCCAACTCCCCTTTATCTAGAATTAAAGAATACATCGCTTGCTCTTTATATTAAAAACCCCTTTGGTTAGTTTTGTGGCGTCCCTACTTGTGTGTACGTATGTAAATCCGGTCCTGCTTATATTCGTTACGTACATATATATATATATATATTTGACATTTGCAGACAGCTTGTAATGGCGATTTTTACTTTAACCAAGGTATTAGAGAGATGGCCGGATATGTTATATTTCGCGAAAATTCTGACAAAACCAGAGAATATTTGTTATTGAAAAATAAACGAACTCACCAGTGGACACCGCCTAAGGGTAAATCGAACGATTTAAACGAATAAATAACATTAATAATAATTATAATAGTAATTTATTATGTTTTTAGGTTATTTTTCCGTTATTTTAGTTTGAATTTAATCGTTATAACACGTAGAATTTCAACTCGGGATTTTACAGGTAGGATCCTCAATGGCGACATAATTACCGAAGCGGCGTACAGAGCGCTGAACGACTATACCGGCCTATTCAGTCAAGATATTAAAGTAATTCCTTCATTTCTAAAATCGATTACCGTGAGTAATTATCATCAGTTAGTTTATCGTACCGTTGCACTTAATTTTTATAGGTACTGCGTGGTTGCACTCGCAAACATGAACGATCGAATAAGTTAAAATGAGTATTAGAGAAATAAATGCTGATAAACTTTTGGAGCGATATATATATATATATATGTATATATACATACATATATAGGGTGATACAGAGAAAACGGACGGTTCTGTTTTTTGAATAGGACAGTTGGTAACACTAGTACAAAAAAGCAAACCGCATACTCCAGTGTACACACGGTAGATTCATTCCAGTTTCAGTTATCATGTCATCCTATAAAATGAAGCAGAGCGCATTATTTTTGGCGTGACTCGATCACGACAGTGCAAAGAGAGTTTCGAAAAGAAATCAAAGCTACGCGATTTTTTTGTGGGGATACCTTAAGTGCCGGGTATACGAAACACGTCCACGAGATCTGGAATACCTGAAAACTGATTTCTGAGAAATTTCAAAATTCAGCGAAATATGCTCGAAAAAGTCTTTGAAAGTTTTGTAAAGACTGAATGAATGTATCGTTGCAAATGGCGGCCATTTGAACGATATTGTGTCCCACAAATGATTCTACGCTCCATTTTTAAATAACATTTCATTAAAAAATTTTGGTCGAGTAGTTTTTTGAGTTATTCGAAGAATAACAAAACCGTCCGTGTTCTCCGGGTCACTATATATATATATATATATATATATATATATATATATATATATATATATATATATATATATATAGCCGACGGGCATAACGCGTTGAGTACGGCGTCTTTCCGTCTAATTGCCAAAGTTAAGCAACGGTACTTCCATGGGTGACCGCCGGCTCAGTCTGTTGTGTGATCTCCCAATTTGCTTGGCCGGCCAGCACGGGAGATTAGGCTATTGATTTGGGAGACCTACGTCCAGCAGTGGACCGATATATGTTTAAATATATATATATATATAAATATATATATATATATATATATATATATATATATATATATATATATATATATATATATATATATATATATATATATATATATATATATATATATATATATATATGAACTTCTTATGTAAAACAATAACTTAAAGTGTAGAAACAATCGAAGGAATCACTGTTTTAGATTTTGTATAGTCTGTAGGTGATCAAGCCTACGACGAGGGCTAAGTGGGATAAATTTCCCAGGTTCAAAAAACCTAAAAAGCTAAAATCCCTTAATTCCTATGATTTTACTCGTAAATTTAAATGTAATTTTTTTAGTAGGAAGTCTTCAAATTGACGCGCACGTCTGCTCTTTATTCGTTAAGAAATAATAATACAATATACTATAACTAACAAATTATGGACATATTTAAAAATATCAAATTATATCTTTACAGCCATTAGTAATTCGAATATTAGAAAAATAACGGTTAAAAGAATTGATTGACCGGATCGTCGTAATAAAGACAACGAAAATAACTTAATTAGTACGGAGCTAATTTTACATTCATCTCTCAGGTCCATTTCACGCCACACACGCAATGTATTTCGTTTAATTATTTAATTATAGTATATTTATATTATTTCGTGTAAAGTTTAAAATCTATAAATGAGGATAAAAGGGTGTATTTTAACTCTTATTTTATTAGTAATATTTGTAAAAATACTGGATTAAAAAATATTTAATATCATATTTTTGTCTTGGACCGTTAAAGCTACACGTCACACACGCAAATACATAATAACGTTACTTGTCTGAAGTAGATAGTAGTGCAAGTTCATTTGAAAACATCGCACGAATCAAACAAGAACTCATATTGATAACCACTTGGCAACTTGGTTTAATATACAAAATTATTCAACTTAAATTCCCTAATTACTTAGTTCGGCTTATTAAAAATTATTTAAGTAACCGAAATTTCATAAAGTTAACAATGATAATTCCTACATGAAAAATGCATTAACGGGAGTTCCCCAGGGGAGCATACTGGGAACTTACTTATTCCTTCTTTTTATTTATGACATCCCCAAAATTAAAAACTTACAGGTAGCATTATATGCTGATGATACTATATTGCACATCGCACCGAATTTACACTATACAAAGGAGACTAACTCAGGATTTTTATTAAATTAAATTCGTATTTCAATAAATGTAGAACCAAAATAAATTCCGATAAAACTCAATCTATTCTATTTACGAAAAGAATATGGCATTTCTTACCACCTGTGATGGTGAACAACACACCTTTGGTCTGGAAAAGCGATATTAAATATTTAGGTGTAATACTGGATCGGGGTCTCACATTTACCAAACATGATGCGTCTCTGTTTATATCCGATATTTAATAATTACGTCAGCTCGGCAAATAAATTAACAATCTACAAAACTATAATCAGAACAATTATGTTTCATTGCCTCATATGGTCATATAATAGCCGTTCTAACCTAGCGAAGTTACAACGGCTACAAAATATGTGCTGCGGAATAATTCTAAATCTTCCAGTCTATGTAAAGATTGAACATATTCACAAGGCATTGAAGTTAGCATATATACACGAAGGTTGTCGAACAAAAAACATTTTTTTTTTTGATAGCTATGCCTGCAGTCAGTATTCATTTATTAAAATCATAGGGCATTATGCAAGTACAAGTTTGCAACTAAAATATAACCTGTTTAAACATAAACGAATTAAACACACACTATTATACAGCTGGTATTATCTTTTGTCGATTTTTTTTCTCTCTCTTTTGTGTGTAATACACATAAAAATTAATGTTTATCATATTAACGTTAAATATTTATAAATTTATTATATATAGGTAGCTTTTTAATCAGTGTGCAGGTTTTGTTAGTGGGTTTTCCTGTATTTTTATTTTAGTTAAACGAGCAATTGGGGATACTTTTTTAAACTAGTATACGTAGTAAGAAATGTGTTCGGAATATATTATTATTTTCGTTATTTTTTTTTTGTAACATATATTTATTTTGTAAATACACTTTTGTCTATTTATCTATCTATCTATTGATAATGTGATTGACGACGTTAGTTTAATTTCTGTACAGCGCTATTTTTAGGTTTAACTTTTTCAACTATTATATATATATTAAAGAAATTGAAATCATTGTGGTGGCTGGCTCTGATAAGAGCCTTTTCTGATTGAGCGAACCGGGGTTGGTAGGATTTGCCGGTGTATTCATTGTTATTACTGATCACCGTTTCCAGGAGCACCACGAGGAGGTTCCTACCGTGCTCCCACATCTATACAAATGATCAGCCAATTAGAAATGAAATGAAATATTTCTTATACGAAGATGATTTAAGAGCTCGAGGAGATAATTTCAAGGAAGTAGGAAAAGAATTAAATGTAGTTTTAGAACAATCGGATAAATATTACGAACAGAATAATCTTGTACCGAATCCTAGTAAAACGAAAGTATGTGCTTTTCATTTAAAAAATTCAATGGCGAAATCGAAACTGAAAATTAAATGGCGGGGAACAGAACTCGAACACAATGATTGCGTAAAATATGTAGGAGTAACGCTAGATAGATCCTTCACGTATAAACAACACTGCAAAAATACTAAACAAAAAATCAGTCCACGGAATGGAATACTAAAAAAGCTCGCAACTTCAAAATGGGGTGCAAATGCTACGATCATAAGAACGACAGCCTTAGCATTATGTTTTACAGCGGCAGAGTACGGCTGCCGCGCTTGGGCCAGGTCTGCGCATGCAAAACAGGTGGATGTTGCTCTGAACGAAGCGTGTCGTTTAGTAACAGGATGTTTGAAACCAACGGCAGTAGAAAACCTCTATTTACTGAGCAGTATAGCGCCACCACGCATAAGACGCTGTGTAATAGCTGACAAAGAAAGAACTGCCCAAATCTAAGACGAAAGGCATCGAATGTATGGTCAAACTATAATGTATCATACAGGCTGAAGTTCATGAAAACTACCGAGGAATTAAGGATAAATCAATGGAGTAAAGAATTTAAACTAAACCCCGTGAGACCGCCAGAGGAAACGCTGGCAACCAGGACATAAAGAGAGATGGCCAATATTGCAATATTGCGCACAAAAAACCGAGTACGGACAGGCTGTAGCATCAGAAATGATGAAATGTGGCGTAGTGGAAGACCTAAAATGCCAACAACGTCAGACAACGCAACACATATTGGAGTGTAAAAAGAACCCGACGATGTGTACAATGCATGATGTTACCCTAGCAAATGAAAAAGCCAATGGCCGAATATTGGTACGACAAAATATGAAAGCGAACCGGATACGGAAATAACAAGAAGGTAAATAAATGATTAAGATAATAGGAAAATTCATGATTAGGGTACTTCGATCTTACGTCGTGATCGCCGAGTTTATAAAGAATTTTTAAAATATTTATTATTATATTTATTTACTTTCGTGGGATAAATTATTTATTTTAATGATTTAAATAATAGTGGTTGCCTTCAGTTATTTACCGATATATAAACCCGGTCGTATCTCTGAAAACTCTATTATTTAACACTGTAGTAGTCACGCATAAGTCGCGTGGCGTCCATTGGGCACCACGTTGAAAAACGCCTTACTTGAATCATTTTTCATATAAAATATTATTATTTTTTTCTTGTAAAATAATATGATGTTAAACTAAGTACCAATTATATTAATAAAAAGTATATTACTTTTAATTAATTTTGGGTGTAATTTTCGCGTATTAATTTACTATAGCAAATAAAATTTTTACACTGTTTACAAAAATAACCAGCTCTAGATTTTTATTTCTTACGCATGTGTAGCACCGTTTCCGTCCAACTGAATTTTCATTTGCTTGCATTGCCTTCCGGATTCATTTTTCAACTTTTTTCAGCATGTAACTCCAAGTACACCGCATTTTCATATTCTGCCGATGATATAGCTAAATTTCTCAATAAAGTTCGACGCTTCATCGTATTTCCTTGAATATTATTATAATTATAAAATAATCTGGGCATTCATTCTACCTATGTTTAGTAGCCTATAAAATACCATCATCGGTTATTTTCTCGCACTTCTCGAACAATATTTTTTAGAAATATCGACAATCCAGCATAATAGATACGAAGGTAGACTTATTAATTTCATTTTTAACAACTGTGCTAATTGGATCAACTCGTTTTGAATAGTTTTGGGCTAAAAACAGTAGAGAATTTTAGCGCCAATTTTCCATCTCGTAATGTTAAAAGATTCAATAATTCGACGTAATTTCCTTTATTATTCGAATTCACTTTTTCATTGTGAATACTATCTATCAACTCCTGTTACATCTATTAGACACTTGAGAATATACCCCGATTCTGCGTAACTTTTTCATTTTAGTAATTTCTTCTTGACGAGTTTTATTAAAGCAAGATTCTATTGTATTCTTAATGTAACTAGAGAAATCATAGCAATAACATGGAAAACCAACTTTTCATGTCTGATTCTTAAATTATTAAAATTATCGACAACACCTTCATTCAGATTTCCAAATGTATCTTTTTCTTTTGTATTAAATAATAAACAAGGCCAACAATACAACTTCTCACGGTTTAAACATCCGCATAACCAACTGTAATCTTTGTACCACTGCACTCGAAAATTCCGAAAATATTTATCATTTACTTCGGTTTTTAAACTTAAATGCGGTTCAGGCTTACCAGTGTTTATTATTGCAAGTTTCTCATGAAATTGGTTTTTCAAATAAAGATTACATAATTATATCTTTTTTATATAGTTAATAATTTTAAAAAATCACAATCCTAATACCGCGAAATTTGTACAAACAGCAACTACACGACTACGAAAGATCAAACAAACCGTATACAGGCACGCGCTTCTAAATCCAAACAACGTACGTCTACGTCTATACTCGCTTAAGGAGAGCGATTACTACAAACTAATCGAAATATGCTCCAAGTAGTCAGAAAGAGAGAGAACTATTACTGCCGATGTACATTCCACTTCGTCTGGCTGGTGTATATGCGTTATTATACGGTGCTTTTCAAAACGAGTACAGGGGCCTTATACATCGTATGGTTCGATCGATCCTATAATCTACAGCGCAAATTGAAGGCGTTTCAACCTAGCGAACTGCGTTCTATTATAATCGCCAGCCAGTATAGAGTGCATCATTTAAAATATAAGATAAACGTGGTATATACGCCGTTACTCTTAAAGATTATTACGTATCCGCACTGGTAAACTTTTTTGCCAAATGTAATTTAGTTTCATTTTGGAGAAAAACAAAGCTGGAATGAAATTTCGTAAGCTGTATTTTCTTACATTTTTCTATGTCTAGTATCATCTAAACAGGGTTAGTAATCGAAATTAACTAACATATTATATATATACATATACACAAAATAATAAAAGAGATTACTCCATCGATTTTATTGTTTTTAAATACTATACATATGTTACCCGTTTTAAAAATGTAATTTTAATTAATAAAAAAAATTCATTACTTACAACGTTTATCATTTTTACAGTTTGAAAAACATTTTTTGCTTTATACAAAGCCAAAAATACAAGAACCTTTTAAAACATGTAATCGGAAAAACTAAAAATTATGATTATCAATCGCAAGATAAAATATTGTTACATTAAACCGAAATATAATATGGAAATAATTTATACTTCGTTCCCTACTGAAACAAATACCAGCAGGTGTTAATTCTTATATTTTTCCAGTTCTGTTTATTATGATTGAAACCATTATCCAAGATGGTGGTTTTGGAGCGTGGTTTGTTTTGATTTGTGGTAATTGATATTGAAGTTTTGCTATTGTTAACGCGTTCTATAGGGGTTAAGATGCATTTGGTTTGTTTAAGAATGTATGACGAAATTTATTCCTTAGTAAGGACTGAGATATCGGATTGGATGGCGTGCAAATTGATTGTAATATTTTAGCGCTAATATTTGTCTTCTGTATTGGAAATATGTTTTGCTTCCACGTGTATGTGTTTAAGGTAGTGTGAAAGGCTCTCAAGGTAATTCTAAGAGTTAAATTTTGAACAGAATTGAGTTTTTTTTAGTGTGGAACAGGCTGCACTATTATATATTATACTGGCGTAGTCTAATCTGCTTAGCATGTAGGATTTGTATAACTGTATTAATGCGATGAATTATTTAAGATCCTGAGCATATTTTTTTCTTCAAACATCTTATTTTTAGTTTAATTATGTATTCTTTCCAGTTAAGTTTCGAGTCCAATGTTAGTCTTAGTATCTGAAGCGAATCTAGCTTTTCTATTTGTATTGTATTCATGTTTAAGTTTGGTATAATTGTACTTCATTTTTTGCCGAATGTTATGTGCTTAGTTTTTGATGTGGAGAAAGTAAATCCTTGAGATTTGGCCCAATTATTTAAGTCATTCATTGTATTTTGTAATAAAAGTTCCACAAATTTCTCGGTTTGATTAGTATATTGATAGATCGTCAGCGTACATGCAGTAGCTTACTGGAGATGGTATACGTTGTTTAATATTACTCATTGCTATAATAAAAAGCGTACGATTAATTACGGATCTCTGAGGGGTACTATTTTCATGAATTTTGGTATCTGATAAAATAGAATTTATCTTTACTTGAAATTTCCGGCGGTGTAAAATATTGCGAATAAATATCGGTAAATTTCCTCTAAAAACCGACTGATATAAATCGAGAAGTCTTTATTTCCAGAGTTTATCGAAAGCTTTTTCTAAGTCAAAGCTGACAACAGCTGTAATTTTGTTTTCTACGAAATTATTTTGTATATCTGTTGTAAGTTTGACTAATAGATCCTGAGCGCTTCTTTGTTTACTGAAACCGAACTGTAAGGGATCCAAGAGTTCTGAGCTTTCTAACTGCCACAGCAATCTATTATTAACAATTCTTTCGAGTAACTTGCATAAGGTGTTTGTGAGAGAAATCGGTCTGTAGCTAGTTTTGTGGCAAACGACTTAGTTCACCATATTATATTAAAAAAGTGCAAAACGGCTTCTTTAGAAGATGGATTAAGTTGTTTTATCATGGAAATGTGGATTCCGCGTGGACCGGCGGCTGAGGGCCGCATTATCTTTAGGGCGGTATTATATTCGTCTTTAGTTACGGTAACGTTATAGTCGAGAGGTTAGGTTTTTATGTGCTATTTCTTTGTGTTTTCTAAATTCGTCAGGTTAGTTTTGATTAGAAGATACTTGGTAGAAATGGTCAGCTAAAACGTTTGTTATTTCTACTTTATACACTCGCATCAAATTAAGCCGAGATTATGAAACTGGAAAACAGCAGACAAGAAAGAGAGAAAACGCGAAAAAATAGACTACCCACAGGACACACGTTACTTCACAACACCTACTCAACGGGGATTACCCATCTGCCACGAATGCAATTCGCAATTAAATATAAACTGCATACTATTAGAATGCACAAAATACAGAAGCCAACGTATAAAATACAATCTAAATTATGATAACAATACTCGAAGATAACCTGAACAAAGTTAAAAATCTTTTTACAGATAACTTAATAGTTTATAACTGACTTTAAGACGCAATTGATCGATCGAGCGTCTATAAATAAAATAATTTAAAAAAAAAAACAAATACTAGTGGCGGCTAGTGGTTAAAAAATCTAGCGGTTGCAATTACACGTTACCCCTTCGCAATATAGAAACACAAAAAAATATTTTTTTTCACACAATATCACGAAGTAACATTAATATCAAAGTCAACAAATTGCAATACAAATACAAGAACCTTTTTAAAAATGTAATCGGAAAAACTAAAAATTATGATTATCAATCCAAAGATAAAAAATTGTAACATTAAACCGAAATATATTAAAAATGAAGAAAGAAGAAGAAACACATTAATGAAAATTTAAATTTATTCGACATCATACTTGCGATGATATTGACACTTGTGTAACTGAATTTAGTAAGCTGCTTTGAGTATTCCAAAGATTGTTGTTTCTGGCTATCATTCTAAGTCCAGTGTTCCGCCTTATATAAAAAGAATTTTATCTCTCAAAAATTACTACAGACGACAATCAACTAAACACAAATTTACTTCAATGTATAATAGTTCGAGGTGTATGTATTTATTATTAGTTAAGTTTTCTTCTCATTTATTAGTCAACTGGAAAAATAGTAAATGCAGCAACTTTTTAACGAATCTTTTTTATGGAAAGCGAACAAATATTTAACAAAACGAAACCAATTACTACTACCAATTACCGGTCCACTAACAAATGAACAGGTATATAAACTACGTGATAAATTAGAATTGCCGGCTTCACCTTTTGCCGGTGTTGGTAATCGTTATAATAACTTAATTCCGCGTACACACTATTATAACATACGTAAAGTGGTCGCACGTCAACTAGCCCCTTCCACTCCCCCCAGCAGAGATATTACTTGCGTCACCATCTGAAATTACTAAATATATCAAATGTTTGGTAAATAAAGCATCCTACGGTGATGATCAGCTTTCTGCAATTTGAATTAAACAGCTACCTCGTAAGGCAATTGTATTACCAAAATCACCAACGCCGTTATCAAAACTGCGTAGTATTTCCCCACACCCTGGAAAACAGCCAAAATCATAGTTATACCCAAACCGGGTCGTGACGTTACAAACATCAATAACATTCGACCAATTAGTTTTCTATGTACTCTCAGTAAAATAGTTGAAAAGGTTATATTACATCGACTGCAAACTTTCTCTACAACAAATAATATTATTATTCAGGAGCAATTCGGGTTTAGAGCCAACCATTCCACTATACATCAAGTAGCTCGAATAGCGAATTACATAACCGACAACTTTAATTTCAATAAACATATCGGTTTATTATTGATTGACATTGAAAAAGCATTTGATTCAGCTTGGCACATTGGAATTATATATAAACTACTTAAATTTAAATTTCCCTTATCATTAATAAAATTAATAAATTCGTATTTAACCAATAGAAATTTTTACGTTTCCCATCTTAACCATAAATCCGGTATTAGATCTTACTGCTGAGGGGTTCCACAGGGCAGTGTGCTAGGGTCTTACTTATTTTTAATTTTAATAAACGATATCCCTAAACTACCTCATATTAATATCGCCTTATATGCTGACGACCTCGCCCTATACTGTGCGTCTCATAGACCAGACAATATACTTAACAGATTGCAAAATAACTCTGTCTTTAAATACTACAAACGTTGGAGACTGTAAATAAACACCGAAAAAACGGAGGCGATACTTTTTTCAAGACGACGCCCACTAACGTTACCTGAGGTTACAATCGATGGTAAATATATTCAATGGTCGACGCAAGTTCGATACTTATTAGATTCTCGTCTACCGTTCAATGACAATATTACTAACTGCATTGACAACGCGCTCAATACTCTCGCCAATTTTTAATCGTCATTCTTCTTTATCTATTTCAAACAAAAAGTTATTACACACATCTATTATTCTACCCCGGTTAACTCACGTCTGCCCTGTTTGGTTTTCGGTTTCCAGCAGTACTCGTAAAAGATTACAGCTGTTAGAAAACCACAGCTGCAGAATCATATTAAACGCTCATAGATGTACTAAATTGCGTGATGTGCATTCGCAGCTTAACCTTTTAGATACACTTACTTATATAAACAAATTATCTAGTAAATTTTACCATAATTGTATAGTGCATGGCAGCGCATTAATTAACACTATAGGCGATTACGACATAGTCTCATCGTACGATATTTACAAACACGGCAGAATTAAACATCGATTACTTGTTTAAGAATTATTTTCCTATTTACCACGTATTTTCCCACTTTACTTAAGTTCTAATTATTGAATTTATTTTTATTGTTTTCTTGCAGGTTTTTTCTTTTTCTAATTTTTCCCTGTACTTAAAAGTTTAAAACTTCAAATTTTAATTTTATTACATATACATTAGATGCCGTTATACATCAGTAAGTTAACTGTTAAGGTATATATATATATAAGGTAATTAACATTCTTCATTATTATTCATTTATTCATGATTTTGTTTATATATTTTGTAAATATATTTCTTTCTATTAAAAATGTATATCCGCATGAATAGTACAAAATTTATAAAATTCGGAAAGTACAATATTTTTAAAATACTAAAACGAAACAATTCAATAAACTACGCGTAATAAAGTATTCTTATTATTTCACAATTTACACAAAACAATACTCTGAACATGAAATAATCAATTTCCCGTATCAATGATAAATTTTCAGTAAGAAAAAACTTCTACATATATTAATATCGGCCAGCAATAATACGAACAACACAAACTGGAGAAAGGCAATGAAACGATAAACATCAATAGCGAAGAAGAAAAACTAATTTTGACCGGTAGTATCGCATGCAAGCTCACCTACGTGTGAATAACACAATGAAAAAGTCAAGTGGTGTGTGTGTGTGTGTACTTCAAGTATTACCGGGTTGTAAAACGATTGCAACCAGTAGGCGTTAATACAGTCCTATGTAAACTCTACATTACGCTGTATATATTGCTATCCGAGATACCTCTTTTAGGCTGCATCGAATGTGCAACCATCAACCGTTATAACTGAGCATTTCAAAATCAGTTTTTAAAAGATTTTTTACTTTTTGTAATAATATTATACAAAAAATATAAATTAAATTCGTTTATGATTTCCTTAAAGTAATTAGTACTTTTAACTATTTTATCAAATTATCAATTGTTATGCAATTCTGTATATTTCTGGTGTTGTGTAACCATGCAACCTTTATGTATAAACCGCCACTGATATACACACATACACACACACATATATATATATATATATATATATATACATATATTATTTCTGATAAGAATCAACCTCAGAATTCAGATCATTCCATCACAACGCTAGAGCACTGTGTTAATATTTATACATAGATGAAAGTAATATCGAATTATTTTGCACAGTATAGTTCCCGCAAGCATACCAACCGGATCACTTATAGAAGCGCCGTAATAGAAATTCCGGAAAGAGAAATTTACCTATCACCCGAACATACCGCGTACAAATGGTTGAAACTGGAGGAGGCTAATAAATGCGCGGACGTAGTAACTAGACGAATTCTGCAAGAATGCGAGGAATTTCTCGTACGAACGCGTACGATAAAACAGACGTCTAATGTCACAGACGAAATATTATCGTCTACGACAACGTCATTTTCGTAAGTCTCGTTATGTTTACATTTCAGCATAATTTATTATTATGATTTTTTTAATAAATTTAAAAAATATAAGTTTTAAAGATACTATATCAAATTTAAAATAAAAACAATGATAATCGAGAATATAACCAAGTTGAATATCAGCTCCGATTTCTGTTGCAAAAATTATCGCTAAATTATAATTCGAGATGGTAATGATCTATTTACACAACAAAATATCTATAGGTAAACAGTCGCCTAATACGAAGAAATGATAAATAATAAATTACGGAATATAGGAAGCACCGTAAAAATTCCGACGTTTCATGTTATTATAATTAATAACAATAATAATAATAATAATAATAATAATAATAATAATAATATAATGTTTCGCAATACTTGTTTCGTATATTTTTCATTATTACAAATTAACAAGCAAGATGTTGACACAGTATCACAGAATAGTAAAGTAGGCGATTACCGTAATAAACGCGGTTCAATTTTGAAATTTAATGTAAATTCGGTAAATTAGTTTTTAAAACTACATCAAACATTCCGTTAATTTTTGCTCCAATTATACAAAAATAAACAAGTTTCGTCATCATCAACGCTGCATCTTAGCCCTTTCAGTCGCAGTGTCGCATGTATGATACGTGAATTTTTTCAATATAAAGAAAATGATTTATTATCATAATAAGAAATATTTATTCGGCGTGAAATGTCTCACTTCTAAAAATATTTACACGCGTAAAAACATTAAAAATTACATCTATAGTCTTGTAAATGAAATACTACGTTATGTTTATATATTTTTTAAGTCATTTTGCTAAATAATAAACCAACATATTATATATATATAAATAAAAGTCATCGGGATAGTCTAGTGGCTAGAGCCCGGACTTCTATACGGAAGGTATTCATCAGAAAATAAAGATATAAATAATACTAATATTATTATAGCGCGGACGGCAATGGCACACCACCGCGCACAATATCATATGCACGCTCGTAACAATATAATGAACTACAAAAATACACCGGGCTGCATTCTGTCGCGACAACAAAGCGATTACAAACAGTTTTCCCAGGTGTATGTGTCTATTTGCTAACGCCATATTATGATTGCCTTATACGCTACTTATACTGTACAATATGTATAAGTAAGCCTCCGATACAGAGACGGAACTTAATGATATATATATATATATTATTAAAAATTAAGAAATGAAACAGTTGAAAAATTATTTTTCCAACTTATCGCCACTATCTACAAACGATCAAGTGTTGCAAAAACGTGAAAAAAAAATCATTCGAAAATACACCGCAGTTAAGAGGTAATGGCGTTTTCCGGACTAGGACTGAGAAAGAAAAAGCTGACCTAATTATTCACAAATTAGAAGTTGCACCCAAATACAGATACTTCGGGTACAGTTGAGAATAATTTGAATTCAAGAACACATCGTCTTTATCGTTATAATTAAATCTTCCGACTAAATTCATATCTGCTCAAGAGGGGAAGTCTATTATTAGAGTCGTTGAAGGCTAATCTGGACCTACGAAATTGAATTATCGTGTTTTACTAAATATACTAAATGTTAGAACAGCAGAAACAATTCAAAATAAAATATTAAGAACACGAATACACGCTGGTACATAACCAGCTCAAATTTACATGCAGATTGAAACATTCGATATATTATAAAAAGCAATATGTCTACAGACACGCAAATTGACTTGAAGCCGATCGTAATAGCTCGGCTAATAAACGTACGCTCCTAAGGAGAGATTAAAGCGCAGTAAACCCACGGATATGAGGTGAGCGTCACTCGGTTCTTCTTCCCTTCTTGACGGTTAACAAATGCCACAAATATTAATTAGCAAATATAATATTCAAGATATTTTACTTAGAAGTGTCATTAATTATTCGATAATTGGAGATTTATAATGTTAAAACAACAGCGGAACGACTGACGACTGAAAGGATTAAGCAGCGCTAATGTTACAATTTATTTTTTCAAATATTAAACGATATAATAAAATAAAAGTTATTAATTTAAACGCACCACGAGATAAAAAATGCATAAACATGCGAGATCATCGAGAATAAGAAACTTCCTGGCATATCTTAAGGATATTCGATTGAATATAAGGACGAATATTAAAATTAGTTTACATATACATATATTAATATATATATATATACACACATACTTTAATTAAGACTCGGGTTAAGCTTAAAATTACATTTCATTTTTAATTTTTCACATTTGTATTAACTTTAGACGTGTAATTTAATTTAAAGTTTACTTTTATTCGGTTATAATTTAACGAAAATACGCATAAAATAAACGAAAACCGAACTTTATACATATACGTAAGAACATGTAGTTTTTATACACGCACATATAAATATATGTAAATAAATAAATAAATGTATATTTTTGCGTGTTAAGGATGGTTCACGAGACTGACAAAAAAGAATAAACGACGCGCATTTATGTCATTAAGTATGTATGCCATGTTGAGATATATCGGTGATTACATTTTCGGAATGGTTTTTTTATGTTTATATCATATAAACATACTTAATGTCATAAATGCGGCTGCATGTTATATAACAAATATTCATCCAGGATATCTGTATTAATTTGAATACTAAATATCCGTACTACGTGACGAGCAAGGTATCGTCCGTGCGTATTCGAACGTATATAGAAATATATATACATATATATTAGAAGTTACCCACGGCTTCGCCTGTGTAATTATTAACGCAAGAAAACGTGGTTTGTACGCGGGTGTTGGTAGTGAAGGTACATTCGAATCGGAAAACGTGTTAAATATTAAACAATTTGACAAAGATATCGTTGTCTCCTACTTTTTAAAACTTCAAATTATTGTAATTTCTGTCTTATTTGTGATATCAATGTGAAGTAAAGCTTAAAACGAATGCGATCATACAGGCTATAAGCTGTGCGAATTTCATCATTATTGCTTTAATAGTTTTCGAGTAAAATCGGAACAGACAGTCAAAAATATTTAAAAATGGATTTTCTATTTATGCGTGATAAAAATACAGTGATTATAACGAAAATATTCGCAAATAACAGACAGACGCTACAGTTTAGGAATTTTTTGTAAGGATAGATGTTATATATAATCGCGTAAGTTGGCAACATTAGGTGTTTTTTGCGCTTCCGTTAATTTCGTGATTCATTCCAGTTTCGTTTGTAATTTTTAAACTATAACTCAACTTATGAACGTACTTTAACAATAAGACTGAACATGAAACTGAACATTAATGAAACGAGACGTACAAGAGAAGATAATATGAATAAAATGCCATTGTGTCAAACACAGAAAATGAAGGTAATTTTTGGAATGTGTGCTATTTCAGCACAAAATAAAAGAATCCAACCTATCCTTAAAGTAAACACACATTTTTAGTAATCAATCAGAAGACTGTGTACACTTGGAAGACACCAGGGATAAAATAACCGAACTGGCCGTGTCATTATCAGGTCGAGACGGAAATCCGTCTTTTTTAAATACTAAAACTTATCGTTATTTTGATCGTTAATTGCTGGTTGCATGTCTAAGAATGTGCTTAAAATCGAATAAACTAATTTCGGATGACTGTAAAAAAAATCTAGACCAATAACGGGCTAATAAAATTATTCGTTGATTATACGGAAGAACTATAATTATAGAATCCATAATCACAAATGTAAGAAACAAACTGAAAAGGAAAGTTTAAGAGATTGTCCAACATAACATGTAACTTTATAGAGGGGAAAAGAAAATCCAATGAATTAAGAGGATCAATGATCTTATGGAGGTGAGTGTACGCATTAAGTTGGCCAGAATTTTTGACACGATGATGTGAAATGTATTATTGGAAATAAGGCTGTGAATGATGTATTTTATGTTAATGCTGTCAGTTTTCGTGTTATTAGTTTCTTCTAGTATGTACGGATAACTGTGACATAACAATGGGAAGATTACATAAAATTAAGTTCGGTTCTATTTGCGACATTGAAAAAGGAATCTGTAAAAAAAACAAGATTTAAAATCAGAATGTTAAGAATACCGTGGCCTTGTATCAAGTTAGGAAGGCTAGCAAAATTTAAAAGAGTCTATCCACCGGATACCAACAGAAAATATTTAAGTATTAGTTTTTATTATGCAGAAATCTGCGGGGAAACATCGAAAAATGCACACTAATTATAAAAATAAATCGAAAAAGGACATACACACACACAAAAAAATTGAAATCAGAATATTAGCCTTGTATCAATTTAGGAAGACTACAAAATTTAAAAAACGTCGATCCACCGGATATCAACAGAAAATATTAAACTATTAGTTTTTATTACGCAGAAATCTGTGGGAAAACATCGACAAATGCATACAATTAGAAAAATAAGACGCAGATCATAGAAGACGTCGTTGAATAGGCTAATTAGAGTCCAATTGATTATAACATTCGGGAAAACGGAAGATGGAGGGAATAATATAAAAAGTGCTACCATAAAAATGACGACGCTCGGAAAATGATACTTAATATGAGATTTATATATATATATATATATAATTTATTTCCTTTTTATTGATTGATTCAATATATTAATTTTCAAATCAAACGTTTTTATGTTTAATTTTTGTAATGGGTAACGATATATATTGAATATTCGTCTAATATCAATATAATCTAGATAAACATATAATTTATATTCACACACAGACGCGCGCGCATATATATATATATATATATATATATATATATATATATATATATATATATATAGTTATGTTTAGAATATTAAATCGTAAGGTAAATTCTTATATTTACCCGGCATCCTACTACATAAATAAATAGAATATAAGAAGTTCAAGTAAAGAAATAAACTATGGCCTAATATAGTATATCTGAACACAACAAATATATATATATATATATATATATATATATATATATATATATATATATATATACCTATATATATATTATAATAATATCCTAAAGTAGACGTACGATAGAAACGTCATTTCAAGCTATCCGTAATGACTTAGATCTAAATACCAGTCTGTGCGTGAATTGTTAACGGCTTATCTATATAATTTATAATAGAACACAAACTGGTTTCGTTTGCCAGGAATCGCTATTGACAATTAATCGAGACACTTAACTTTTAAAATCGAATGTGGCGATGTAATTCTACTTGAACGGTTCAATGATGACATTAAATAAGACTTTTAAAAAATACCGTAAAATTTCTGGATGATTTTTTTCTACCCTTAAAGCACATTTTCTGCTTAAATTAACGATAGCTTATCTATTATGATTTTTGACAAATTATTATATCGTTTAAAATAAAATAGTAAAAATATTCGTCCGCGAACGACATCTTACAAAGCTAATAAAAAAAAACCACCCGAATATACATATAAAAAAATGTTGTTATAAACGAAAATGAGATGATTCGTTAAAATTATTAAAGTAACCTTCCGCGACAATTCGGAGAATTACAGTAACAATATCGAACTGTATTTTTCACGCTACCTATATCGTAATTGTAATCCCAAGTCAGTTCGGAACCGGCCGGTATATACATTCGAGCGAAAAATGTAACCTACGTCGAATATATGAAGGCGATTAAATTGTTTTCTATGTAAAAATATCCCGTTGTTTTAAAATTTCGATATCGATATATCGAAAAAAAATTATTCTATAATTTTCACACACACACACACGCATATATATATACATACATATATATATATATATATAAATTATATATATATAAATAAAAATAAAACACGAGTATATTTGCATAGAAAAATTTATACACAAAATAATACAAAATGTGTACCGGTAAAAATATCTTACCACAGTAAACTTCTATAGCAATATATTTATCATCGTTACTTGAAGATAAAAATATCTTTAACCGTGTTAGCAATCAGCTAAATCATTTAATAAAAGAAATCAAAAAAAGAACATTTGATAACTTTTTGGAAAATTTGAGCCCGAATGAGGATAAAGATTACTCCCTCTGGCGCGCAACTCGCAAATTTAAGCGACCTCTGATCCAAATTCCGCCTCTAAAAGATGATTGCGGAAAATGGGTCCCTAGGGGTAAAGAAAAGTCTGAGCTTTTTGCACAGTACTTAGCCAGCGTGTTCAAATATTGACACAACAATGGAATGCCAATCTGGCCAGCCAATTCGATATATTACACCAATGGAAGTAGCTATAGAGATTGATCATATCAATCCAAAAAAAGCTCCAGGGATTGATGAAATCTCACCATCCATAATGCAGGAAATATCAAAAAAAGCGGTTGTATTAACTACATATCTTTTTAATGCCTGTCTTCGACTTCAGTATATACCAACTCTTTTTAAAACGGCTCAAATCATTATGCTGAAAAAACCTGAGAAATCAGCGGAAGATGTAAAGTCGTATCGGTCAATATCACTGTTGCCAGTTCTATCAAAACTACTTGAAAAACTTATTTTGAAAAGACTTAAGCCACTGGTGGAAGCCAAGATACCGGACCATCAGTTTGGTTTTCGTAGTTATCATTCGACAATCCAGCAAGTGCATCGAGTTGTTAAGTACATCTTAAAAGCACTCGAAGAAAAAAAGTACTGTGCCGCTATATTCCTAGATGTGGCACAAGCATTCGACCGAGTATGGCATAAAGGTTTGTTGCACAAATTAATACAATGTTGCCAGAAAACTTCTGTCAACTGCTGAAGTCGTACATAGAAAATAGGCGCTTCAGAGTAAAATATGAAGAAGCGAATTCAAATTTTCAATTGATACGTGCTGGTGTACCACAAGGAAGTGTCCTTGGTCCTGTGTTGTACACACTATATACAGCGGACATTCCGACCACAGATGGGATTTTTACTGCTACTTATGCAGATGATACTGTCATCATGGTAACCAGAGACACCCAAATAGAGGCAATAGATGTACTTCAAAGACACCTTGACAAGATAGTTAGGTGGATGCAAGATTGGAAAATAGCGAACAAAAGTCCATCCATGTTGTATTCACGCTTCGACCTGTCGACGTGATTCATAATATATACATAAATAATGTTCAAGTACCTCTTGCTAGTTCAACAAGGTATTTGGGCACTCATCTTGATTCACGATTAACATGGAAAACACATGTCAAGCAAAAGAAACATCAGTTACAGCTCAAAATGAATCAGATGCACTGGTTAATTGGTAGAAAGTCACCTCTAAATTTGTACAGCAAGAGGTTACTTTATCAAACTATTCTACGACCCATCTGGACATATGGAGTTCAAGTATGGGGCTGTGCTTCTGCTTCCAGCAGAGCCATCATTCAGCGTCAGCAGAATAAAATTCTTCGGACGCTGGTTAACGCACGATGGTTCCAGCGGAACGCTAATATTCATTGTGATCTGAAGATTCAACAGGTTGATGACGTCGTTCACAACTTTGCAGTCAAACATGAACAGAGACTGCATGGTCACACAAATAAAGAAGCTATTCGATTACTGGATACTTCAAATGATGTGAGACGCCTTAAGCGGACACATCCAGTAGACCTAGTTCATAGATAAATGATAATTATAGTTTTATTGAACACGATTTTCATAATTAATATTTAGTTAGTATTAGTGGAAACTGATCACTGGATCAGCATACACAACACGTTAAACGATCAAAGTCACTAATTATTTAACCTATAGGTTAAGATTGTAGTTGTGTAACTG
The DNA here is from genome assembly GCA_032883995.1 of Coronaproctus castanopsis. Lineage (NCBI taxonomy): Eukaryota > Metazoa > Arthropoda > Insecta > Hemiptera > Monophlebidae > Coronaproctus > Coronaproctus castanopsis. The sequence goes on from CM065053.1 coordinate 112,617,225, forward strand.
CCTTCCTAAAAGGCAGTATTTATAAAAAAAAAAAAAAAAAAAAAAAAAATATATTAAAATATATAGTGAAAATTAACAGAAAAAAAATATCACTAAAATCTGTAAAACCGGTGGTATACTTATATAAATAATTTAATTATAATTTACTAGATACGATGATTAACAATTCTAATACAGAACAAAATTTATACTATATAGTTACTAAAAATTAATTAATCAGAAGTTTATAATAGGTTAGGTTTTATACTTCCTATACATAGTTTTTAGTCGGTTGGAATCGTAATCTGCAACTAATGTGTGGATTAGCGAGATATGAACACTGAGTGAAGAATTTAGAGGATTGGTTTAATGTATAATCCTTAAGATAGGCTAGTTCGGTAATTTCACGTATATATGAGATTCTTTCGTATTTTCTGACTTATATGCATCGGAGGCACCTATTTTGTATAGTTTGGAGTTGTTTTGTATAGAAGACCATAAGTTATTACCGGACGTATATGAGCTTTATAAAGATTTTATTATGAGAGTTCTAGACTAGAGGAAATTGCTTTATTCGCTAAAATATTAATACGATATTAGTGCCGAGTAAAATTTAGGAGGCGATCGAGAAAGACACCAAAATAGCGTTATTTCATTAGTTCAATTAAACGGGTTTTTGACAATTATGTTAGTTGCTGTTGGATATGCCTACCACTGAAAAAGATAGTTTTAATTTTGTTTGAATTAATATTAAATTGCGCCAGTTCTTAAAATAGCGCATCGTACGATTTAAAACTTTTTTGTTGTTTGTTACTAATTGCTAATGTAAATTCAATTTAACGCAATAATTTTTTCCCCTATGTTCCTACTTATTCGCTTACTTCGATATAAATATATTCGTGTGTTGTATGTTAAATGTGTGTGTGTGTTTTAGTGAATAAAATTAAAAACAAGAATAAATACGTGTTCGGAATTACTTTTTCTTGTAAATATTTAAAATAGTAAAACGTAGTTCATTGTTGGATTAATGTTATAAGTAACACGTTAAAATCTAGAGTAGTATTAAAGAACATGGCTTGTAGACGCAGTAAGAGAAAATTCATAGTAGGTTATTAAACGAATATTAGTTAAAGTTTGAGGCTAATATAGGTTCTCACACTATCAGTTATTAAACATTCATGCTTCCATCTAAATACGTTACTTTTAAATACGAATGAGCATTTGGTACAATGGGGGGAAACATTAATAAAATCTACGTGTAACATTAGACAGGCAACGAACGTACCGCAAACATATATAAAAAGGTTAGAACGAGAAACAATATAACACAAAAACCAGCTACACGTCGAGATGCTTCTGCAACAATATTGAAACAACATCATTAGCGTGGCGTAATATACAACAGCCAACAAACTCGGTGTACAACTAAACATGGCGATGAGATGAATTACCGGAACAATGCTGACAGTAGCGGTTGCTTAGTTGTCCGCGTTAAATAACATTGCACCCCTTCGATATCCCCAGAGGAAAAACTGCTACGAACGAATTTTTAAAATACAAAAATAATCCAAATATTCCAATAAATCACTACGTATTCAACATGAAACGTTTCAAATCGAAATAATCAGTTTTTACCGCAATGTCGAAATTAATAGCTGAAGAATTCTCTGATATACAGGGTTGACAGAAAGCAACAGAAGAACAAACCAGGATTATCAAAAGCTGATTATACACCCGGATTCCACAGTTGGAGGATTTGAGCTCCTTAGAAGAGATTAGATACAGCTCTGAATCGTATCCAGGCAGAAAATGGACGGTGCAATGAGCAGCTAGTGCTGTTGGAAAATTAAAAGTGACGCTGCTTGTAATTGACAGGACAAAGAGTTTAATATATTGTCCATGATTGTCCTACCAGATCCTTCTATGGATCTCTCTTTGAGATACATGACATTTCGGATGCTACCTTGACGTAGTTGCATGGAATCGATATAGTATTCTAGATCAGCAACCGAAATCAATACATTCTACAGAAGAATAAATAGGCCCAACAATGGGTTAAGATAAGCATATCGTTATATCGTGATAATATATATATTTCTTACCCATGGAAATCGTAAGTCGTGAGTATCCACGAATACATTTTGAACGAATACATTTGGACTACACGAATGCTGAAAAAATAAAGTGTAATACATTACTATCAAGGTGATTGATTATTACTAATATGGATATATATATATATATATATATATATATATATATATATATATATATAAACACATACACATATAACTCGATCGATGTTTACGGGGATATAACAGGTTTTTTTTTATCCATTACAGAACTGTCTTTCTAATGTTTCCAACCCATCTTACAATTTAATTGCGAGATGGTACAGGTTTATACCGCGTAACTTTAAATTATTTTCGAAACTCACTTTGCACTGTCGTGATCGATTCACGTTGAAAATAACGTTCCACGCAAACCGCAGGCTCCTTCCCGTTATAGGATATCATAACGGAGACACAAAAACGAATCAGCCGTGTGTACACTAAACGTGGAGCACGCGATTTGTATTGTAGCAGTGTTACTAACTGCGCTATCCAAAAAACAAAACCGTCCCCCTTCTCAGGGTTACCCTGTAGTTGGATTTCGTTAAATATCGCATAAATTCCTCCTGATTCTAAGATATCGTACGCCGATGATTTTGTCCTCTTTAACTCACATGGAATTATAAGTGATAGTATTTCAGTGAATAACCAAATGATAATTCTGTGTGATCAATTCCTTCATAATATAGGATTGGATATATCACCTTCCAAATCTTCTGTCATTATTTTCACATTGAGACCATACAACTGAGAAATACTGATATTCGAATAAAGGACCAGCCGACTTCAACATCCTCCTATGTGAAATATTTGGTCATAACTTTAGATTCCCGACTTACTTGGTGTCATTATAGCTCTCAAAATTTTTGAACCCTTTAAAGTCTATTGCAAATACAACTTGGGGCTCCGACTATTCTATCTTTACTCTATTATACAAATCATTAATTCTCTCTGGTTCAATGTGCTTGTACTTCGAATCTCAGAATCCTAGATATTCTGCAAAATGTCATCCTGAGAATTATTATAGGTGATTTTTTGTCCTCGTCGGTAGTCAGTCTCCAAACAGAAACTAAAATCGCTCCCTTACATCTCAGAAGAAACATGCTTGCAGACAGATTTCTATGATTTCAATAACACATACCTCCTAAATCTCATTTTTTATATCAGCAATAACTGAAGATTCGTTCCTTCTAAAATGCCGCTATTAGCTACAAGAATTTTCCACTATTACAAGTACCATCCAGCTCTAATTCCTGCTTATCCTTCCGCATACTTTTCATTACCATATGGTAACAACCTAGTAAATTTACATGTTAATGTATCCTCTCTGATTATCAACATAGATATATTCCTCTGCCTCGAGATACATGGTTAACAATAAACTTCACTCAACATTTCCCAATTATCAAAAAATCTTTACCGACGGTTCTAATAAAAATTCTGGATCAGTGGGTGCTGCATTTGTCATTGACAATGCAGCAGTCCAAAAATTCAAACTCCCTTCGGACACTTCCGTTTTCACAGCCGAGTTAATGACTACTGACAAAGCTTGTGATTATATACTTTTTGTTCATTGATAGTCTTAGTTCGCTCCTAACTATACAGAACTGTTCATTCAGGTTTGATTCTCACCCTTTGATATTTGATATATCAGACAAATGTATAAGAATTATTCATATAATCGGTGTTTTAGAATTTTGTTGGATTCCTAATAATTCTGGATTTAAAATTAATGAAGCGTCGGAAACAAGCTTCCTTGTCAGGTATCTCACTCCCATTTATTCCATCATCAGATCTACGCTCTAAAATTCAGTCAAATTATCACAATTCTTGGTATGAATATTGGAGAACCTCAAATAAAGATAAATATTTTAAAATTGTTCAGTCGCATTTTTCGGTATTTCGATGGTATGCTCTTATCCCAATATCTATGCCCCCTCAACAACTCCGCAGATTTGTTACCGTAATTTGTAGATTACGCGTGGGTCATTCCCGTATAGTGTTAAATTTTTCAAATGGAGATAATCAGGGGCAATGTACTAGTCATATTTCCATAAATTTTCTGGAAGATATAAATCGCCTTCTCCTTAATTGTCCGCAATTTAATTATAATAGACAAATATTTTTTAATAAACTGATATATTTCGCTGTCTTCCCTTCATATTCCATACATTATCTTTAAGGCGGCGACTACAAGGTATTATTTGTAATTTTTCTTTTTATTTTAAGGCGCAAAATTATTATTTAAAATTATAATTTATCCTTAAATTAGAATCTACTGGCCACAAAGGTTTAGCTTGACGTAAGTAAAAAAAAAAAAAATACAGACAACTGGGGATATTCATCAGCGTACTATCATCCTCATTTTAAACGTATCTACGTAGAAAATGGTTCGATTTAGATGAGCCTGTTTTTCTCGAAATTGAAAGCATTAAAACACCCCTCAAAAGTAGTCCCTAGTTTATTTGTACACATTAATTTTTTACGATAGTTTGTCTTCTAATGTAAAATGCTGGAATATATAGTTTGCCGATCGAACCTAGTAAATAACTGATGTTTCGTCCAGAGATTTTAAGTACTCAACAATTTCTATTATTGATATTTAGACAAAGTAATATACTATATAGTTATAAATTTTAAACTTACGTTTAAGTATCGTCCGATGTTTCCGTTATACTTCGCGTCCATTATGTAGGCTTTTTCATTCGGACCGAAATAATTTCTCATCGAATTACAAACACCAACTTTATTACCAATATTGCCTCCTAAATTATTGCCACCCAAAGTAGTGCCTACATTAAAAAAAAAAAAACAGCAATTTTAGGGATATATAAAAGTAAAACGTATTATTGACAATTCACAATAATATACTGAACTCGAGGTTTTCTCCGATAAATCATAACGTTTCACTTTCTCAATTAGTTTATTTACTTTTTTTTTTTATTTGCAAATTTATACCTATCCTAGTAGGCTATGAACAAAAAGGAGATTCATGTATGGGGAGCGCACTCATTGGTGTATTCTGCCCTATTTAGTTACACTGTCTTGAATCTCAATTCTCTTGAGACGTCTTTTCACCGGTTTGTTTGGGATCGCTGTAGCTAGCTCGTTGGACTGTCAGTAGAGACGCATCATGTGATTTTGAGTTCGCCTGTCGATGACTTCGTAGGTGGTATAAATTCTCAGAGCTCAATAAATCAGCTCATTGGTGACGTACCAAGGCATGCGGTGTATCAATCTGAGGGGGTTTCTTCTGGAACCGCTGGATGACCATATCATTCGATTTTTTGAGCATCTCACAACGGTGCAACGTAGGTCCATATTGGTTTTAGCATAGTATTTTATATTAGAAGCTCGATTCTTAGTAGCAGCGATCGATACCCTATAAGAAAGTACGGATTACTCGGCTTTAAGTCCAATTCCTCTTCTTCCGTGTATGAACCTTACAGTTTAGGGTGCAATCTAAGTGTACTTCAAGGTATTTCGCTCATAATTTTTTCAATCGTACCGGAATAATTCAGTGTTTAAAGTGTTTGTACAAGACATACGGAGTTCGATAACATACGAATAGTTGAGTTATACACCGAATGATGTACAAAATCTAACGCAAAAAGGTAGTCAAAATTTGGGTCATCGTTTTATAAATATAACAATTTAAAAATGTTAAATTTGGAGAACCATCACATCTGTTGAGACAAATGTTGGACACAGATCTTTTCCGTTGTCATTTTCCTTTCAAAATCAGTGACTCTTAGATTTATTCTTACATCATTTTAATTATTCGTTGTTTAATATTTGGTTATAATTCCGGACATTCTATACGATTAAAACAGTTATATAATGTAACGGTTTTTAGTATATGATATATATATATACTGAGCAAAAACTCCGTCACCCAGGTGCTGTATGTATTATGCATTTTAACAATGCACTAATGACGTTAAAATTGTATACTATTAATATAAACATAAATAATAATAACGTGTACGTACTTTTCTTCGCTATATTCACATTGACTAAATCGGTAAAATCTTTATATTTCAATTTTTTGAAAGATGCTATATCGCTAAAGAACGCAATAAAACGATTATTAAAATTAAAATAATTCTTAATTTAATTTATAAAATATTAAAAATGAAACGTATGTTTATATAATTTTTAAAACTATTTTCGCGGTCGATATTCATAATTAGATAAAATAATTTCGGAATAACCGCGTACAATTTAGAAAAAAACAGAGGAGGGCTTCCGATTTGATCCGGCATGGTGGACGGTGATTGGTCAATTCAGAACCAATCAGACGTAGTGTAGTTATCTCTATATAATTAAGGTAGTAGCTTGTTAGGTCAGAGTTAGTTTAGTTTAGTTCTGATGATGAGCGCGGCGTGTTGCTTGAAACGTAAACTCGGGTTTATTAATACTAATATATTGTTTTATTTTATTATTAATAATTTTTTTTTTAAATTGTACGCGGTTATTCCGAAATTATTTTATCTCATTACATATGTTTATGATAAAAAAAATTCTGATTATTTTTTCAATGTACCCTCCAAGCTCTGATCGTTAAAAATAGAAAAATACCAAGTATGCGACAATAGGAAAATACGGTTAGAACGTAATTATTTACCTAACATGATTGACAAAATTATTCGCAGATTGTGTGGTGTATTTCACATCGCTCAATTCCGTTAAATTTCCAAATATGCCATTTCCAATAACTAGATTTAAACGAAAAATAACTCTAGGAATTAACGCAATAAAAATTAAAATAATAATAATCATTATCATCAAATCAAATTTATTGTACATTTACATTTAGTCTCGTTAACAATTAGTACTTATAAATACCTGCAGATTGCGCAAAAATGAGCGAACAGGTTTACAGCATGTAAGGTACATATTCTACATATTTAGATACATCAAAAAAGAAAAGCAAAGAAACGAAAAAAGATAAAAATAGAAAAGAAATATATATATATATATATATATATATGTATATATAATATATATATAATGTATATACGTTTGCAACACGTATAAAATCTATATACATACTCATATAAACCTACTCCCGAAACGTAATAATAATAATAGTAATTATAATAATAATCCAAATCCAGTTTTTTAAAATTAAATACACTTTTATAATTTACATAGTCAAAAAAACAAAGTTGCGCGAGCAACTAATAAAAACAATACTTAACAAAAATAATAATTATTGAAATTGCGCTATGCAGGTATAAAAAAAAAATTAAATAAAAACCAAAAAAAAAATAATAATATATACATATATATAAATTATATGCAAATGTAGTATATATAAGCATTATTTACTTATGAATTATACGTTATAACAACATATTCTTCACATTAATATTTGAACTCATAGACGAAAATGTATACGTACAACGAATCAATATTCTACGAAACATGTACTCATAATACCCGTACTTACCTAACAATCATAATAGTAATAATGTTTATCTTAAAATGAAATATAATTATAAACTTCTCTTTAAATGTCGACTGGATAGTAATTAATTAATGTGAAACCATATAGGCCACAATTATCAATACTAAAAACGAATATTATATTACAATCGAATGAAAATATTGAAACGAGACAGAATGTACTCATACCTTGTTCTTCTACCGGTGCACTTAAAAATTCCATCAATTCGTCTGGAGGTTTTGCTTCGAAACCGTACTTGTAACTTTCGACTACTTCGATATAATCTAGCTCGGCAAAGTATTCATCACCGAACTGTTTACCATCCTACGTAATTTTAAGGAAAAATTTAAATTATATATAAATCCATGAGTAACAGTATACACTAATGGACATCTCGGATATTCTCGCTACCTTTTATAATCACCGCTCCGATAAATGAAAATTATAAATTGATCCGTACTAGGTCTACTTTATATTTTCGAGGAAATATCGACTATCATTTTTTTATATCATATAAATAAACGTACGAACATACATAGAAACATATATATATACTAGAAGTTATCCACGGCTTCGCCTGTAATTATTTTTTTAAATATAATATCGCTATCTTTTTCTTTTATTACACGAACGCAACTATGTCAGAAAAGGTTGATCAGACATTTTACAGATGGTCTTTGACAAAGATATCGCTGTCTCCTACTTTTTACTACGCGAAAGCAAAAAATCAAGAACGGACAGTGATGCGATGTTTTTACAGTTGGTCTACCGGGTAATAGATGTACTGTCACCTTATTCTTAAATTTTAAACAATTTGACAGAGATATCGCTCTCTTCTACTTTTTAATACTTTAAATTGTTGTAATTTCTGTCCTATTTGTGATACAAATGTGAAGCAAAGCTTAGAACGAATACGATAATATAGGTTATAAGCTGTGCAAAGTTCATGATAATTGCTTTAATAGTTTTTGAGTTAAATTGGAACAGACGAGACAGAAATTTAAAAAAAAAAAAATCTGTTTTATATATATATATATAATAGACACAACTAAAGTTCGATCTAATTTATTCACTTATAACGTGATGTACTTATTATATAGATGTATAAATGTGAGAACATTATATATGTACATTTGAAAAAAATATATATATTATACAGTATTGACCGCACAGGGCGCAAGTAGGTTGTTCTTCCGTAATTTATGGTAAATAAAGCATTTTTTTGTTTACTTTCAGTATCTTGTTAGTGTTGCTCTTTTAAAATTCATAATTTTGACTTATACAAAAATAATTGAATTAAAAGGATCTATGAAGATACAATTTTAACATTATTATATACATTCAACAGTCAAATGCAATTTAAACATCAGTTCAGGTGTGGATATAAATTTATAGACTCAAATTTTGTGGAAACAACAACGTTCTAGATAACGAATAGTGTGGACATTTGAATGAAACTGATCGGGACGTTTTTCGAACGTTATCACACTTAATCATGAGCATTAATTACATTGACGTACTAAAATTCACGAATATGTTTTTTATCCCTATCATTCGGGTCATTAATCGTACATAATTATGACCTATCCAAATTACTTACTGCCAAGGTGAAAATATGTGCGATTTATTTTTTAAATTTTATATTTTTTTTTTTTGCTATTAGCGATTCCATCTAGGGGTGTAAAAATTATAAGTGGCTTATGAAATATTTATTCAACGAAAAAATATGCAATTGTATATGATCGTGTATATCTGTGTACTGAGCAAACATCTCATGTCCGTTGACAGGAAATTCGTTTACTTACAACACATAACGGAAATTTCGATTGATAAATTGCAACTGAAAAATGGTGGTTTCCATCGGCGATGTAGTCTCCATCGTAAGGATGGGCACAGAACGGCGAACGTGCTAATTTATGGGTAAATAGAACGTATGGAACGTTATTAGGTGACATCAAATAAGAATAAACGAATCCCTGTTTAATATATTGTTCGGAAAATTGGAAAACTAGGTAATTACTGGAATCAAAGTTTGAATATTTCTAAAAATGATTCGGTTGAATAGCAACACCTCCGAGCGCGGTTCTAAAATTTTTTATGTGAAAACTTAATCTCTGATAAAAGGTCGATAACGGGTGTATTGAAATAATATTTCGAACGGCGTTTCTAGGAAGGTTGTGTAGATACCAGCACATCTGGAGATCTAGACGAATTTGATCTTAGCGTTTATAAGAAATCGATTGTAAACATTTCTTAGAATATCGGATTGATTAAAAATAGCGGAAATTTATAATAGCTAGGAAGGCGCATAGTTTTTTTTTTTTTTAGATAGATTGCTGAAAAAAGGGTCTATTCCGAATTTCAGTAAATGATTTTGTAAATTCATATTTTTATTAGCCTTTTCAGAAATCATAGATTCCATATTTACAACAGTTGTCTTTGTCTCCGTTTTTTTTTCTTTCAATTCTTTAGATTGTAAAAAGAATTTACAAAAGCTATCACACTGCGCCCGAAAAATGACGAATCAACTAATAATAATAAAAAAAGTAACAATGTTTGTAGCTAATTACATATCATATAGTAAATGGTAATGGTCGAGACTGTTTTGTCATCCTGACTGGTCCTTAAATATAAGTATACACTTCCTAAACACAAGATTGAAATACTTGCTTTTATATATATATATGATATGTGTGTCAGTATAAGTAACGTATGTGTATGTATAATTTTGCTTTTACTTTTATTTACTTGTATCATGATTCATTTTAACTTACAGTCTTTGTAACTCATTATATACACATTTTATTGAAATATACGATTGTTATATTTAACAAATAATAATAATTAATTCTGCGTTATTTGGTAATTAATTGTATTTAAATCATTTTTATTATTCGAGAAAATGATTTAAATTTTAATATGTATCTATCATGAAAACATTAGTACTTAGAGGGAATTTTTAATCGATTCGTTGTAATATTTATTATTTAGATACAAGGTACAAAAAATTAATTCGAAATCACCTTATCGGCATCATTTTCGGTCATCAAACACCCGACGTATATGCAGATAAACGCTCCACGAGGAATGTCGTTTAAACAGCGAACACCCCAGCCTTTTTTCTCCGTTTTGAATAGTTGCAATTTCTGACACGTAGCATGTTGAACGACGCGATTTGAACAAGCCGTTTTCGAACACTTACATCTATCGTAAATCGAATTAGACTAATTTTTAAAATATCGGACACATTTGGCATGCCGATTCTTACATATGACTAAACATAGGCTTTTACAAAAACAAATATTAGAAGAATAATAAAACTGCACGAGGAAGATGAATACTGAATATAAGACGATCCTCTGATCGGAAACGAAATATTTGGATACGGAATAAGACCGAACTTTATAATAACCAGAGGGAAAGATAATAAAAAATTGAAATGGTGACCGTTTTATAAGAGAAGTAACATTGGTAGATTGCTCACTCGTTGGCACGAAGGACTTTAGAAGAACCGGAACGAATGGAAGACTTGGGAAGAACATACGTGCAGCAGTGGACCCCGATGTAGGATAAAAGAAAAAAAAAAGAAATATGCCGAAGCGTATTGACCTTTAATATTAATAAAAAACATAATACAATATATAAATAAATAAAATAAAATATGACAATAAAAACATTATAATAAAAATACTACCGAGAATTACACTCGTATATGCCGGTTAATACGTTCGACCGCAGTCTGCGATAATGATAACCGACAGCGCTATCCGGAACTTTACTACGCAGTATTCTATGCGATTCGTACGTTAGCTGCCAACAAGCGCACTTAGACTTATCCTGCGAAGCGTAAAAACCAGAATTAACAATGAATAATCGAAATAAATTATTCGGACATTAAAAGAAAAATCGTCCTGTTTTTTTTTTTTAGAAATTTTCGGCGAAAAAAACGATAATTATTCATTAAGAAATTATAACAGATACATCAATCCTTCTAGGAAACAAATCAGCGTCACGTTTATATTAAATAAGATCGTAGAAGATAGATCTATAAATAAGAAAGTTAGACCATGCGCTAATTTTTTCAATTACGCGGTGGAGATATGAAATATCTAACGTTTCTCTAGTGCAACGCATTGGTCATAAAATAAAACATCCCGGACAACGCGAAAACTAAATTGAATTAAAAGTCTGTCGATGCAAGCGATAGTGTAAGACCTAGAGGATGACCACTACTATTCGATGGAATCCACGGGCTAACAAGATTAAACTTAAGGATGTATAGCCATCGAGCAATTTGGATTATCCTTATCGGCATAGTCACGATTTTAATACCGCTTTGGATTAATCGATCGAGAAGGAAAACATCTCACACAACGCCGAAATCAATATACATAAACTAAGGGTTCGAGATAATCGATTCGAAAAATTTTAACAGTTATCAATCGGAAGGTATATGTTTTAATTCCTCCTTTAGATGTTTTATTGTTCTCGTATCTAAATTTATTTCACAACTGCGTTTTTTTTTTATTTAAATATAATTTAAATATTAATACGTCCAAACCGAATTACGTAATATTCAATAGAAAATTCCAAAAGAAAAAATTTTTGATATTAATTAATTCGCGTAACAAATATAAATTGATAACTAAAATTTTATAATCGTTTCAACATTGTAAAGAATAAAATAAATTCATGCGCATATTTAATAAATTATACAATAATACTAAGAGAAATAATTATAGAAAGGTATTATACTATATAAATTTTGCGATAATACCATATATAATATATGGCAGTAGTATTTATAATTGTATGTTAAAGATTAAAGTTTACGATATTAATCAGATCTCATCAAAGAATTATAACTATCATAACGATCAAAGCATACAGGTCATCAATAGTGGTTTCAGAAATTATACCCACTGACTAAAGTAAAAACAAATCAACGTTAAACAGTTTAAAACTATACATTCTATTTTACAATATCAAAAAAATTTGAACCGGTATAATGAATTAGCGTACAAATATTCTAAGCGAAAGACTTAAAAAACAAAAAATTTCAACCTAAATTATTATAACGTACAAATTTATCACTGGCCGCGGTAGCTTCGAAACATATTTAAAAAGAGTTTTAGCATAGCAGAAACAGAAAATTGTATTACATGTAATCTTGCGGACACGTGTTACCTCACGTATTGTGCAGTGTTAAAGAGATAGTGTTAGATAAATCTAACGAATTCAATAATTTAACTACAGATGAAATAAACGACAGAAAAATTATAATTTGTTATATTACTTAGATAATGACATGTATTTAAAACATTGTTTTGAAAATATTACAATTTAAGATACAATTAATGGTATATTAAGAATGCATTATTAAATGTTGGGTTAACATGTTCTATTATTATGTATTAAGATTAATTGTACGATTGTTGTCATTATCATTGTGTTTGATTGTAAATGGACTTTGAAATAAAACTTAATTGGATTGTCGCTTTAAATTTCGTATTATAAAATGTATTTTATCAATAAATATATTCATCCGAAAAGAAATGAAAATTAGTGCGTTCTTTTTTTCTCTCGCTCTATGAATCTTTAATTCGTATAGATTTATTATAATTTAGATTTATAACTAACATTTAACTATTCATTTATCATTGTACAGTTCTATAGGTAAATTTAAAGATATTTTCATAAAGAAAATTCCAAACGAGAATTTACTCAAATAATAGCGAAAGAGCGAGAGAGAGAGTCTTTTCGTTTCTATATATAGTAATTAAATTCATTCGTTATCGTGTACATTCATAAACTATAAACGTACGAAGAAAATAAAAACCATAACGATAATTACTCGAACATACTTGACAATCATCGGTACAGTCGCAGCTGCATAAAAAATCGCCGTCTAAATTCAGAGGTACTCCTTTATTCGGCAGTCGTTTCGTCATATAACCGCTAAATAATGGTATACTGTAATCGACGTAATTCACGCAACTTATTGGCTGGAATTCTTTGCCGTGACTTATATCCTTAAAAAGAATAATAATCGTATTGATGATCAAACGAAATCAAAAATTAACAAGAAAATGCTGCAAGTATGATGACATAATAATAACGATGACAAGAAAAAGGAAGTAAACAATTATAAATAGTCGACAAATCTAGCTTCCAATCCTCGATCATTAGATTGACTGTCGAACTAACAATTGGATCACTAAGGCAAATTATATTAAGCACGTAAATCGATTTACAATACTTTTCTTTTTCTTTAAAAAAAAAAGAAATGTATATATATATACATTATATTTATCGATCGCCAAAAATAGCGTTTACTACCCGCGGCATGTAATGAACTTCTAACAAAGAAGAAACATCAAAGAAGTAGTTAAAATCACAAATTTTTCGATTGTTAGGCCATTACCAAGAAAAATTTTATAAAAAAAAAATTAAAAAATATTAAATTAGATTATAATGCACAAAAATCAGCAAAATGAAAACAGTCTGACAGCGAATGTGGTAAATTTTTTACATAAATAATTAAGTCAGTAAATTAAAGAATAATACAAAAAAAATTAAAAAATAGTTGTCCAATATAAAAATTAAATTTACAATATAATAAAACGAACGACAAAGAAGAAATTAAAATCACTAAAAGTTTTGTCTTTACGAAAAATCACAAAGCTTTTCGGCTGTTAGAACATTGTCAAGAGAATATTAAAAAAATAAAAATATAACATGAAAAAATATTAATTTAAGATTACAATTCACAAAAAACAGCAAAATGAAGAACAGTATTAAATAAAACAATCTGACGGTGAATAATATTATAATTAATTCTTCATCAAAATTTGTCATCGAATTTAATAAATTATTTTTATCTTGTTCCTTTATTATTTATATATTTTTTTTTAGTTATTTTTCTATATGTAAAATTTTATAATTATGATTTATATTATTTATTTTGTGTTTTAATTCTATACCATGTTTTCCAAAATAATGATTTTTCATTATTGTTTACATATGAATTTAAACGTTGTTTAAATTTTATTGTGAATTGTCCGCCTGTTTCTCCTATGTATTCTCACATTGATTACAATTTAATTTATATACTCCTGAATTTTTAAATATATTTCTATCTTCTATTCTGTTGTTATTAATCGATTTTAATAATGCCTTATTATTCCTTTTTAAATCTGTGTTATATTTTTTAAATATTTGTATTATTTTATATTGTGTAACTTCCTACATAATTTATTGAACCCAAATAATTCTTTTAATCTTTTTCTGTATTTTTGTAAGATTTATTACACGTTTTATCAATTATAATAGAATTATATTTATTACTGAAATTTTTTTGTTTCATTGTGTTTTTTTTTTATTTTATTTTTTATCATTGTTCGTCTGTCAGACTGTTTTATTAATACTATTCTTCTTTCTACTGATTTTTGTGAATTGTAATCTAAATTAATATTTCTTAATTATATATATATATATATATATATATATATATATATATATATATATATATTTAATATTCACTTGATAATGCCACATTCTTCATTTCTAATAAAGAACCAAAGTAATAGGAGTAGCATTATGGTACAACATTTCAATCGTTTATAATTTGACGTATATAAATATTAAAGAGGAAAATGAAAGTCTATATTCACCGGTATTAGAACGTTCGCGTTTTTAATGACGAATTCGTTCAAACAATGAACTTGACGTTCGATATTAAACATATCGATAGTTAAAGATGATCCGGTTACTCTCAAGTAGTTGTTTATCCCTTTCATCGTAATTAATCGTTTACCGCATGGTGCAACGTACGAGACGATGGTCTTCCTGCGACGATGTTTAATGATAACTCTGAAAAAACAAGAACAACAAATTTTAATTACGATTATTATTATTATTATTATGAATGGTCGGGATAGACTAGTGGCTAGGGCACGGACTTCTGTACAGAATGTATTGAGTTCGAATATGATCCACGACGCAAAAATTATCATCAGGAAATATAAATAATCGTAATATTATCGCGTGGAAGGCAATTGCAAACCACAATGCACACCATATGCGCGCTAGTAATAATATAGTACACTACAAAAAACACGCGGGGCTGCATTGTGTCCTCAGTTCGACCGGGTGTGTGTGTGTCTGTATTATGATCGTCTTCTACGCTGCTTACAACGTACAACAAAATATGTATGTAGTCGCCTACCTCCGATAATGAGACGCCACTTAATGACGATTATTATTATTATACAGTAGCGCACAGAACGACAAAAATAACGCGCGTAATGTTACCGAAAAGTTACATATTCCGCAATCGGGCCGGTATACGATATATCTTTCTGAATAAATCCTATTCATTAGATAGACAGATAAAAAGCGTATTTACGAAACAAGTATATGTTACAAAAAAAAAAAAAATGAAATTAATCTAACGCATTCCGATTCTTAGTACGTGTACTAAACCAGAAGTACGCCCAGTTCCTTATCTAGCTAAAATAAATAACTATAGAAAAAAATCACCGACAAAACCTGCACTATGATCACAAAGCTGCCTATATTTAAATTTATAACTATTTAAACTAACAGGATAAACGATAACTTTTACAAGTATTATACACAAAAAATAATGTCACCAATTTTACATCGTAAAAGCGTGTTTAATTATTTGTAGCGTTTATATTTCAGTTGCAAATTTGTAAGTGTGCGATATTCCGTATGTCGTTTATAAATTAATATTAATTGCAAGCACAATTATCAAACAAATTTTGTGTACTTTATCTGGCAACATCGTATATATAATATATATATATATACACCTTGTGAGATTAGAAATTTCAGAATTATTTTGCAGTGCATATTTTGTAGCCGTTGTAACTTTTCTAAGTTAGAACGGCTAGTATGTGACCGTGTGGGACAAGCATAAAGCGTAATTGACCTTTTTATATAATTTTTTTTTTTTTAGATTACTTTATTTACCGAGTTAATGTAATACCGTTTATTAAATATCGGACATAGCTTAAACAGAGACGCGTGAGTTTTATTACAGTCATATTCAAGGAGTTATTTGTATAGAGTTCGGTACGATGTTAAGTATATACCAATATCATCAGAATATAATTCCGTCTGTTTAATTTCGAGAACGTCATTAATAGTAAACTGCCCTGGATAATTCCCGCTAATGCATATTTCACGTAGGAATTATCGTTGCTAACATTAACTATGACATTTCTGTTACTAAATAATCTTGAATAAGTAATTAGGGAATTTAAGTTGAGTAATTTTGTATATTAAGCCAAATTGCCAGGTGGTGTAAGAAGGTTTTTCCCTATGTCTAACAACGGTAATTTTGTATGCCGATTTCTATTATTATACCGATAAGTTATACAAAAGGTGGGGTTGACACATTTTACAAAACGGTACATACATACTTCACGATGCACAACGAATATGTTTTGGACTGCTTGATTAAGGCTGGTATTAATACACTAGTTTTATATACGATAGCCAATCTCAAAAAACAAAGATTGCAAATGTTGTTGAAAAACTTATCACAGTAACTATTTAAATCGCACATGAAACGTCGACCGACAATCTACCCCAAAAAAATTTTCCGAAAACATTTCAAGTTTTCTGGAGAAAAAGCGGAAATATTAGGAGGAAGAACAAATGCAGGAATTTCCATCTAAGCTCCTGAAACAGAGTACATGTCACATTTGTCCACGATCTGTCGATAAAAAAGTCAAAACTGGCTGTACAAAATGTGGGAAACTATCGTGCAATGCTCATCGAAGGGAGGTGTGCAACAATTGTTTTAAAAAATACTTTTAAGTTTTTGAATATATAAAAATAGTTTAATAACATCAAAAATGTTTCAATTTAATATACTGTTGCGAAAATATCGCTGCGTTTTCCTTCGATAATTATAAAATTAACATTCGGCTGATTCGATATAAATGAAAAGGATTACCGTCGAAAACCGAAATATAACGGAACTGACAACGGGCCTTGATTAACGGATTTCGAAGAATTGTAATTTGTACGTTCGATGCAGGCGTGACAACAATCGTGTGGTACAAACTCTTTGGGATGCACTCTGTTAGCCGTATTCATTTTCTAAAATAAGTAAAAAAAAAATAGGAATTACAAAATTCTCTAAAAACACGAAATAAATCAGATTATTAACCAACTCGTATATTGTTAAGAAAAAAATAAAAATCCAATAATCAACGATATTCGGATAGGCAGATTTTTTTTAAACAAATTTTTAAAACGTAATAATGCTCAATTGTTTAACCGATAAAAAATTTATATAAGACGATTTTCAACGTGATCCTTATACACGCCTAAACACTTGTTTATTATTAATAACGTGTTGTCGCTTAAAGTAATAATAATTTTTATTTTTAACAATGTATATCAGACCCGAGTAGTATAAATTATTAATGTGATAAAATTACGTTTTAATAAACCGTTAATTAAATAGAGTACAGTTATGTTGTTATCTTCGAATATTTTACAGGAAAAAACCGTAAAGAAATTTTTGTTTTTAATCTCTTTATATTAAATAATTAAATCGTTTCGATAATTAATTAGAACATCGTCAACAGTAGTATAATATAAAATATACACCGATCCGTGCTTACAATTCTCTTCGCATATTACCGCAGTCCAAAAGCATCGAATTAAAACGTGTACACACACACACATACATATATATATATATATATATATATATATATATATGGGCGGATGGGCTCATAATCAGTCAACCTTTTAAAAATTTACGGGGGATTGTGATTTTTTTCTTCCAAATTTTTTTATTTATTTATTTAAAAATACAACAATTAATTACAATATAAGAATATAAAAAACACAAGAAAGACAAATTAATAATTATCTATTACCTATAATTTGGAAAAAACTTTTTTAAAAAAAATAATAATAATAAAAAAATACTTTGGATTTTATTTTACAATAAAAAAATTGACGGATAAGTCGGATTTTAGGTCAAAATTAAAAAATAAAAACAAAACAATAAAAACCTTGGCTTGTACCCATTTTTTTCCAATGTATGATTGAATGAATTAGGTACCAAAGAATTACTTAAAAAATACAAACGGCACTTGAAAAAAGAACGTCAACTGTTTAGTTTAAAATTAAAGAACAAACAAAGAATAAAAATACTTATTTAAAAAAAATGAGCTTTTCCGTCAAAAGTTTCGATTTTGCTGCGGTTAAATCAATAATTTGATCGTTACTGATTTTTTTCAAGAATGTCTTTCTCGATAGACATAAGTATAAAGCTAGAAAGTAACTCCTGCGACATTGTGCTACGTAATCAGTTCTTGATAAACCGAAGTTTTGAAATGCTCCTTTCACAAGCAACTTGGGTAACGGATTGTGTAGCGAAATATTTATAGCTAAACCTATTACTCCATACGATATATAAATCAGGCTATATTTTTCAAAAATACTCCAACAGCACAATATGCAATTTTTGCAGTAAGATTTGGAGAGAACGAGAATCACATACTTCAGGTTTAAAATGTTCGATTTCGATTCGTCTTCTTGATTAGCCAAGTCCAAATCTTCGTCCGCAAAATCAGGATCATTTAAATCTGTTTCGTAACGTAAATCTGTGAGACTTTTTATTTAATTTTTCCAATTTTGAGCAAAATGGATTAATTCTTTTTTCAAATTTCGAGTAGTCGCTTCGCTGTCAAATTGGATGAGTAATTCACTAAATTTTTTAAAACCGTTAAGAGGTAATGTTTCTTCACTAATTTCTTGGAAGTTCCTCGGATCCAAATAAGCGAAGCTTCGGTACATTTCCTCATGAAAACGTTCGTTTACTTTTGCCATCGCAGTATCCAATACTGAGTTGTGAGTGTCCATTTCATATTTCCGATTTGCATCTCGTATTAAATCTTCATAAGTAACTTCACCTTTGTGTGTTGAAGGCGATTCGTTGGATGTTTTTTTTTTTAATTTTTTTTACAGGGAAATTCTGTCTCCACAGAAATGTCCGCATCGAAGTTTTTTCCTCAAACGTTACATTCATGTTTTCAGCAAATTTTTTCGAAATGATCTGAACTTTCTTGTAATCTCGACTGAACGCAGAAATTTTTTCTTTAAAATGCCAACAAAATCACTGCATTTCATGAAATCGAGTCCTGAACGCTGGAGGTACATATAAACTATTCACTTTATCACGAGCTATGGAAGTATTGTCCTTATCATTGGCAAATTTGAAGAGCGCTACGACTAACGGAATATACAAAGCATTTTCAGGGTTTTCAAATTCACCAAAAACTTTTCTTATATTGTATGTTTACTGTTCCACCTAGTACCGTTTATTCTGGACAATGTTTTCTGGCAGTTTTCAGTAACGTTTCTCAAAATATCCATTCTTTGGTACGACTCTCGAAAAAATACCGCAATATCATTTAGAAATCCAAATAAAGAAATAGCAGCTAAAGACACTTTTGTGATATCTGAAATGAATAGATTTAATACATGTGCATAACACCAAACATGTATCGACAATGTTTCATTTTTCAACCAAAGAGTAAGTATCACATCGTCAGCAGAACTTGGAATGTTTTTTCTTGATTCAAGACGAAGAAGCGGCGCCAAGTAGCGGCGGCGCACCGGGTTTTACCCGATGAACCCTTATTGCCCATCCGCCCTATATATATATACACACATATACATATATATATATATATATTACAACGATCGTCGTATGTTCACGTTATAATAAATCTAAATTTATTATATTGAAGGTGGAAAACTAATATTTAATTAAATTAATATAATAAAACAAAATATAAATATAATTATTTATTTAATTAAAGTCAAATATATTAAAATTATTATAATATAACCAAATCGGATTTGTAGTAGATAAACTATTATTATAAAATAGTTAAAATTAATTTTAGTTAGTCAATGGAAAAAAAACAGTAAATTAGTTTGACCAAATAATTTTAGCCAGTAAAAATAAATTACAGCTAGTAAATAATGAAGAAAATCCAGTAATTTTTGTTTAACAAGGCTTAAGAAAAATGTATAAAAAGGGATGGTTGTTCATTTTCAAGAGAGTTCGAGTTTTTCAGTTACAAAATTCAGTTGTTAGTTTCTTAATGAAGACGGTAGCATAAAATGAGAATGGATGATTGAAACAATTACAAATCCGGTCAGGTTAGTCTTTAACTAAATTATTTTTTTTTTTCATTAATAAATATATATTAGTGTTTTTTTTTTATAAATACTTTATTTATTTTTTTATTAAATAATAATATTAATAATAGTATATACGAGGTATCTTGTTATATATATATATAAAAAAATATACACAAACATTTACACACAATTATGATATTTTTTAAAAGTACCCCGTAATTAATTTGCGCGAGCAGCAAATTTTGTTTCAAAACAATATAATACACTTTGTAATTATAATAATATGTACTATTTCCGTTATAAATAGAGCATCCATAATTAAAGTGAAATTTAACGTAGAACATGTTAACCTAACATTTAATAATGCATTCTTAATATACCATTAATTGTATCTTAAATTATAATATTTTCAAAATAATGTTTTAAATAAATGCCATTATCTAAGTAATATAAAAAATTAAAAGTTTTCTGTCGTTTATTTCATCTATAGTTAAATTATTGAATTCGTTATATTGATTTCTGACTAATTCTTCAATATTATAATCTAACACTATCTCTTTAACACTGCACAATACGTGGGTAACATGTGTCCACAAACTTACATGTAATACAATGTTCTGTTTCTGCTTTGCTAAATCTGTTTAAATATGCTTTAAAGCTACCATGGCCTGTGATAAATTTTATCTGTTCAAATCACGAAACCCAACACATGGTGGGTTTAAAACGGTGAAAAAATGTATATTATGATTAGAATATATATATATATCTCAGAGAAGACGGACGGTTTTGTTGTTTTTTAAAATGACGGATGTTATAAACAAATAAAATATTATTTTATAATAGTAATAATGAAACCAAGAATAAGAAGAATGATAATAATAATTTTATACATTATCTGTTCAAATCACGAAACCCAACGGCTGACCCAGAGAAGACGGATGGTTTTGTTGTTGTTGTCTGAATAATTCAAAAACTATTCGATTAAAAGTTTGTTTTTTTTTTACTGCGACACATTGTTCCGTATATCTCTATTCCATAACGCCAGATTAGAATCGCGAGATATGTTTCTCTTTACTGCCAGATTAAGATGCGATGTTCTTCGTAACAATGGCCAAAGTAGTCTAGTAAATACCGACTTTCTCGTGTGATCCACACGAACACGCCACGTTAATCGTCTATCCGTATGCATTGATAGCGTACAGATTCTACTTGTGGAATATTCGAAATTTTTAACTGGGAACAGGTCAGTAGTTTATTTGTAAACGTAATACAGGCTGCCTTGTGGTACAGAAGATCTGATTGAATGTTCTTTTGAAAATAGATCGTTTATTTTTACCACAAACGACGGTCTATATAAATATGATTTTAGCAATAAATAGACGTCTTCATTAAAGTACTGCCTTATTTTATACAATAATTCAGGATGCCAAACCTTATAGCTTGGCTGACATAGAGAAATACATCGGAGCACACATCTTGTTTTTCGAATGTTAATGAGATCGCATCGACTAGTCGATGGCATTGCTGAATAGTAAAATGCTCCTACTGAATCCGATTAAGGATAAGTTTCTCCAAAATCTTTGATAGTGCGGAGAGCAGGCTTATTGACCTGTAAGAGAACACAACTGACGGCTTTTTTCCTATTTTACGAACCACTGTTGAAGTCTCTACCACTTACATCAGAAACATCTGAAAATATCGAAGTCATACCGAGGATGGAACATCCGATGGACGAGCAGCTGTGAAAACAGTTTTCTTTAAAAAAAAAAAAAATACGAGTACATGGTCAGCTTCAATAACAAAATAAGGTAAACAAGTGGTGCTAAGAATGCTGTGGTACCTTTCCTTTTTCTAATTAATATGTAAACGGCGTCGTTATCGTTGACGTTGATAATTTTATAGGGTACGTTGAAATCTGGTTGTAATTTTTTCGACAATCCCGGTTTTACGTTTTTATTTACGATGATAACTAAATTATTTTCGTTGAAACTTTGTGAACTAATTATTTTGTCTTATTGATTCTTCGACGGCATTTTGCAATTTATTCCGGTTTTTCTTGTAAATTTATAGGAGACATTTAGTTTTAATTTTAATTGGTCGTATGATTTTCATACGTATATTCGAATTAGAATCCTTCAATAACAATATTTCGAACGCGTGCTTTATGTCAAAATAATAATTAAAATGAAACTTTATCAGTTGTTCGAACATAGCGTCGTTTATTTCGACTACGATTTCACGTCTAGGTCTTACAATAAATATTCCTGGATTTTCGGAAAAATAAATTTTGAGCAAATTTTTTTTATAAATCAGGACCTTCAGCTACAACGGCTATTTGAGTCAATTATATTTTATTGTATGTGCCAATCTGTATTAAGAAGTGTAATACACGTTCAACAGCGTTTGCATTGTCGCATAAAATATCTTCAATTGTTCCGTTTAGCACACTGGCCTTCCTTTCTTCGGTATATGTCTGATAATTAGTCAATATGTGCTCCATTGTAACTCGTACTTTACAAACGTCGCACATCGGTCTAGGATTATTTACTATACGCGTACATTATACCACAGCATTCTTAGCACCACTTGTTTACCTTATTTTGTTATTGAAGCTGACCATGTACTCGTATTTTTTTTTTTTTTTTTAAAAAAACTGTTTTCACAGCTGCTCGTCCATCGGATGTTCCATCCTCGGTATGACTTCTTTTACCATGATACGTTTAAATCGAGCCATTGCAGAATAAAACTTAATAAAAAAGCTGATAGAAAGCAAAATCATCAATCACGGAACATCGTTTCCAAAATACTGATACCAGAAGAACTCGAGCCCTTAATTTGAATTGATTTATTTTCAAAATCTATACGCACGTTTACATATTTAATAAAATTGTTTCCTAATAATTCGTCGACTGGTATACTACTTGGTTCATTTAGAATGAGAAATTTTAAAGATTTATCTATTTTCGAATTTTAGTTGAAAAAATGTAATTCTTACGGTCTGAATAGACTGTTTGCCGTAAAATATGAATCGAAGATTTGTTTTATATATATAATATATATATATATTATATATATATATAAAACAAATATATATAATATATATATAATATATATATATATATATAAAAAGGAGAATTAATCTCATATTACTTTATTATGTAACATTCACCGCGAAGTCTAACGATAACTACTCGCAATATTTGAAGAATTAGCTGGTACTTTTGAGGACAAGAGCAAAATAGCAACATGCAAAATTACATTTCGGTGAAAGAAAAAAAAACCTATCTGTTACTCTTAGCAACAAGTAGAAATTTCGAATATCTGAATTTTCAACCGTTGTCACCAGCATAGATTTGTTAAATTATATAAAGGTAATTTGGTTAATTTTGAAACTTCATTATTGTTTGTACCAAATATCTTCAAGCGAAAATTATTGTACCAAGTCAGAATTATACAGCGATAAATAGCGACGATAGATTAGTGCAATATTAAGGATAAAGTAAGAGATAATATATCGAAAAAAGAAGTAATAACTAAAATTAGTGGCAAAAAAGAAAAAATGCATGTTCGGATGGAATTAAAAATGAAATGCTGAAAAAACGTTAGAAAAGATTCCGAGTTTCAAATCTTTTCAACCTTTGTATACATAGAAAAAGAACACCAAAAGTTGGGAACAAAGCGCAACTAATATTATTGCATAAAAAAACAAATAACAAATTATAGACGCCTTTTCTGGAACTAACGAAAATAATTACAGGAAGAATAAACGTATACAGTTAGACAGATTTCTATCTGTCAACAAGCATGTTCCAGGAAATGTATGGGCACTATAAAATGCTCATATAATCGACTACGAGAAAACCTTTGATTCCATATCAACACCGAGCGTTTTTAAAATGTTCGGCCAACATGTATAAGGAATACATTTAAATTATATAGCATATATAACAACGCAGAGGCGAGCATACGGCCGAGTGTAAGATTAACCTACAACAAGCCATATTTAAAACTTTGACAAACGTATCTCAACCATCGCATGTATGAGAACATGATGCTCCTTAGTGAGGATATACATTAACTAAATGGTACAAGAACGTAATCTAAAAAGTTAACAGATCTAAAAATCATAACGGAAACTGTTTTATAGCGGAACAAGTTCGCACAAACTATTAATATTACGATAGATCAGACGACAGTTCAGGAAGTCATTCAATTATTCGCGACAGATTATAAAACGCGATAACAGATTAATTTGAAAAATGCTTGTACTGTTTTTTTAACGTTTTATAATAATCACAAAGCTTTTCGGCTATTAAGCGATTATCATCAAATGAACATAAAATATAAAAATATTTAAATATATACTATATATATATATATATATAATAAATATAAAATGTGAAAACAATAATTTGGATACAAAATTTATAAAAATTAACAACATGAAAAATAGCCAATAGTGAATGTGGTAAATACACG
This sequence comes from Coronaproctus castanopsis, assembly GCA_032883995.1. Taxonomy (NCBI): domain Eukaryota; kingdom Metazoa; phylum Arthropoda; class Insecta; order Hemiptera; family Monophlebidae; genus Coronaproctus; species Coronaproctus castanopsis. The sequence goes on from CM065053.1 coordinate 112,642,452, forward strand.
ATCTACCTATAAGAAATATAAAATGTAAAAATACTATATAACAGATTACACGAAAAAGTAACGAGAAGAATTCAAATACCTGCTTTAGTATGTTGAGTTTAAGAAAATTATATGAAATAGGGAAATCGCCTCCGGTGTTAAAAAGAAAAGATTTAATTAATGCACGCTGCAAATATTGACTACAGATGTGAGTACTACAGCGGCGATACAAGAAAGACTAAGAAGTAACGCAGAAGAGAATTGAAAGAAGAATCCAAACTTTGAAGAATAAAAAAAAGAAATGTTCAGGGGAGAAACTACAGAAATAAAATGTGTAGTATCTACACATTTAAAATAATAAAAATTCGGCTATGTTGCAAGACATTCAGAATTCTTGATAAATAAAATAACAATGTAAATATCAGACGGACCACTTACACGCTGAATGGACGATATAAACCAGGATAGGACAGGAGAAGTGAAATGAACTTTGAGAGAGCTACATCCTACAATGGATCGAAAATAGCTGAAGAAGTAAGACTACTTCGCTCCTCGTTATTCAAAAGCTAAAAAAATTTATATAAATTTCATGTTGTCTAGACACAAGAAGCGATGATCACGTTATCGCAAATAAAGCGACGAAATACTAGGTAATGTTAATGAATCATCGTCCTTACACGATTGGTATCGCCGTCAGTATAGCCACGTTCCAAATATTGTCGCCGAGCAAAAAATCCGAATTACGTCAGTATTTTACATTACGTGATCAGTAATAATGACAACATTTATGAATAGTGTCGTTAATATTCACCGAGTACGCTCAATTAAGTTTTTTCATTTATAACGTTTATATATTTCTCAGCAACCTGCTTCCTAGATTTTTTATATTTTATTCTCGGTATCTTAGATATTAAATTAACACGAGTTATTATTATTTACGTATTTTCAAAATCTAAAATATATTTACTCATATTCATTTATTGTAACATTAATGACGAGACCATTGCAAAATCTTGCCGTTTTAAAATGTGTACGATAAAAAAATAAGCTTCATCAAAAGTAAATATACAAATAATAATAATACGAATACTATTGATATGTAAAATTATACTTAAGCACCCACCACTGGATTCTCATGTCACATTATGCATAAATAATCATAAAACTTACTAAATAGCATTAGCTAGGTGTAAATTAGCAATTTAATGAATAAAAAATAAATAAATAAAAAAATAATAATAATATAAAACTCGGAACGGCGTAATTTATCCTGTTATCCTGATTACGATTCGAAACTCAGTCCACGAAATTACGTAATTAATCTCGTTATCCCGAATTTATTTTTTATTAAAAAATACGTAATTTTTTAAACAATAGTTTTATCTTAAAGTATATTATGAATATTTAATTCGGTCGTACATATTTATCAGTGCGTCAAAATCAATCGTAATTAATAATAAAGCAATTGAAACAAACTAATCATACAATATATTTGGGTTTACATTTGAATAAAAGAATATCCAAACCAAAAGAAACTACCTTAATATGGAAATTAAGCAGATGTACTAACTTATAGGCGGGAAATTGAAGCTCTATCTAATAAGCTCCTGCTCTACAGACAAATACATTAGCTCCTAGCATGAATATCAACTATAAGGTTGTATTTCGAAAACAAATTTCAAATTTTATCTAAAAAAAACAAACCACTGAAAACAATGATAAGTAAATAACAGAAAACCTCAAATCTAGACCTAAAAATACTGCATGTAACAATTAAACAAGAAGCCAATAAATAAACACGTAGCTAAATTATTTAATCTGAATTTGGACTACAATAATCCTACTTGATAATTCTATAGAATTATGGTGTCTAGATAGATGGAAATCCTTAAATATAAGCATTAAACACACATGTTTAATGTATTATACGATCAGATGTATATTAATTCTTTATACTATACGATTTTTATGCGTGTTAAATTTAATTTAATATACAAGTTAATAGTTTTTTTTTAATTTTTCCTGTAATTTTATTTTCGTTTTTTAAACTCCTTAGTTTTTTATTTAGCCGCTAAGGTAACTTAAAGGATAGTTGGCACACGTTTATGTACATACAAATTTGTCACGATTTATACAATTTTTTATCGAAATATATATTATTCTATTTTACGTTGTTCTAATATATATTAAGCTGGTCAGAGCAAATTATAGAGTTAAAAAAATATTATATAAGAAATTTAAAATAGTACTTATTTCAGTGTGACGTTTCGCGAATAATACTTACAACAATCATTCCACGATTTAAGTCGATATTCCAGGGTTGAAGGTAGTCTTTAATGTTTGTAATTATAACTCGAGGTTTTGTAGATTTCCGGGCTACGTTTGTGCGTTTTAACGCGAATGATGCCTTTAATGATTCTGTAAAAGTATGAAAAACTAATGCTATTCAAAAGAACAAATACATACTCGTACATATTTCAATGAAACAAGTTCAATCCCCCACCCAAAAAAAAAACAAACACAAAAAACATAAAACTATAAAAACAGCGAAAAAATACTTACTCCTCGTTGAACCCATATATTTCGCGTAATCGGAATTCCTTACCTAGAATAATAAATTAATATAACATGTACATTTAAAAGACACAGATAAACTCGACAAAGAAAAAATTCTGATCGAATAAATCTTATTGTAAAGATATAAATAATAAATAAAAAGAATGATTCAGGGCAAATCAATCGTGTAGGAATTTATATAAAAAAAAATATATATATTTTAAAAATACGATATCGAGGTAGTTAAAACTGCTGATCACACAATTAAAAATAACACAATAGAGTATAAAAATGTATGTATTTATAAGTTAAATTTTAATAATCGTAAATATGCATATAGGAAAAATGGAAAAATTTAAACTTATTAACATTTAAATTTGTATAATAATAATAAATCTTTATATATAATAAACACTGGGAAGAATTTAATTATGAAATTAATAATACTAAAAGGAACTATAATACTTTACACAACGAAAAAAAAAAAGAAAATAATTAGAGCAAACAGAAATAATAAAATTAAGGAATAAAAATAATTTATTCAACAAATTAATAATATAGTTTCGGAGCACCTTCTAAATGTATTTAGTATTTAGAGTGCAAGATTATAGGTTATTAGAATAATACCTATTAACAAACATCGCATCTTAGAAATAAATGTGTTATAAATCACCCGTCGTTAGTTAAGAATTAGTAAATTTTTTATACACTATTTTTGTCATTATTATTAATAATAATTTATTTTATTGTTTTTGTTAATATTAGTTAAATTATTTATAACTTGTAAATATATTTATACATATAACTTTACAGATGTTCTACATAACAAGTCTAGAAATGAGCATATTGGTTATACATATACACACACACTATAACAATATATAAAATCGAAAAACATTTTTTTTCGCGTATACAATTTTACTAAATTTCAAATTGCGATATAAAAAATCATATTATTCAAATCCTAAACATTACGAAGCTACTTAAATGATATGCTGCGTTACATGTTTGATCCGTTAATTTCATGAAATAAACGTAATATGTATAAATCTGCACGTATCGCGTTTAATTTGCGAATAAAATTCGTAATTTTAACCTAAATTTACAATGGAAGGAAAAATAATTATTTTGAAAGAAAAAATTGAACCTCGGGAAATATAATAAAGTCACGTGCGCGTGTATGACAAGCGTAAATCAATGAGCTGTACAAATGAAACGCGTAAATGTGGAAGACTTTGTAATTTTACGTGAATTTCATAAAATTAATAATATATTTAGTGTACAGTTCGGTATGAAGCAGACTGAAAATACGTCTGAAGTTTGATACTTAATATATACGCAACGATATATACAAATAAGAGTTACAATATGAACATTTAAAAAAGTTTCGGTCGATACGGCCCCTCTATTTTGAGAAAAGCCGACGTTTTGAACATGTTTACACAGTCCATTATCGAGGCAGAACAATCAACTGACTTAGCTATCGAAGGAACGTCTACACATCTTTGAGCGGCTGTGCTGTCCCTCAGGCGACATCTGTAACTATTATTACCACTACAACCAATATTATGGATTCGATTGGTTGTTAGAGAACCGCCTCGAACATCTGGGCAATGTGTATTTTTCACATTACTTTTTTCCCCTTTTTCTTGGTGTTCTTTCTTAATTTTATCTAGGGATAGGATTCCGAATATCAATCAAGCGAAAGCCATCTTCTCTATTGAAATTATCTTGTTACTAATTTCAACAGCTTCTCATGCCAACCTTGCATGATATTTATCCACTTTAGTCAAAATGGAGATGTCATTGAATATGATAACATGATCTGATTTACACACACGAAGACTTTTTTTGGTAATAGTGATAATAATAATTACAGATTCAAAACGCAGTTTTTTTTGTTTTCAAAATAGTATCCACAGCTTTTAAATTTTAAAATTAATAATCTTACCGAAAAAATCACGAACTCGCTTCGATGGTATATAAGAGTTACAACTAATATTACAGAGTAAACCGGAAATACAAACTGAAGAACAAACAAAATTTATTACGGAAGCTATAAAGGAATTAAAACAACTCCAGAAGAAAAAACAGTAAGAAGAAAATTAAATATAGATATTAAAAAACTGTCAAATCAAACACGGGAACTCAAAGTAAATGAAAACAAAAACCTCGTCGAATCTAATAATTAAAAAAAAAAAAACACTGAAAGCAAACAGAAGAGACCCAAAAATTTTAAGAAATCCATCTTAAAAACATTAAAACATAAAATGTAGATCAGTAAAAGAAAAACGTTATTTATCAATAATAAATATATTTACAAGATGGTAAATATATATATATATAAAACAGTGTACTCTTGGAAGTCCGTAAAAAGCGCCCTTAACGTCAGTGCTTAAAATAAAATTATAAGAGCATAGAATAACAAATTATATAAAATAAAAAATAATATTTAATATAGGGCAAAAACTACAAAAAAATTAAAAACCGGTGCGATCGATTTCATTATGGAAATAACATGTTAAAAAAAAAAAAGAAACCAATATATAATAAAAAATTTAATTGAAAAATTAGTTAAATCGTTAACATTGATTTTCATGTGAAAAACACTTAGCTTTTCGGCATTTACGCCATTATCAAGTGATAATTTTTTTAAAAATCATAATTTTACAAGTATATATTAAAAATAATCGCTTAAAAAATATCTGATGGTGACGGTGAACTATATTCCATAAAATGTTATCCTACTTGTCTGTTCTGTTATTAATTTTTTTTTTTTTTAATGTTGAAATTGAATATATTAACATCAATATATTTGTTTACTTGATTTTGTTTTTTTATTTTTTACGATACCGTTTTCTGGATTCTGCAAAAGTTATATACTAATGGAATTATAAATTTTCATTTACTGTCACAATGTATGATATCCAAAAGTAAAATATAAAATATAAAAATATACAAACAAAAATTTTTTAAAAACACAATTTTACACGTATAAATGAAAAATAGATATTTAAAAAATCTGATATCAATTAACAATTAGAACATTAATACAGAAATACGGGAAATATAGTTTTATATAGTTTTCGTGGATTTTGAAAAGGCATTTGGCCCAGTAGAGATATGGGCTATAAAAAATTCGTTATTAGAATAAGTGAAGACAATATTCAGCTGATCAAGAACATCTACCGGTCCGTAACGATGCATATAAGTTTGTGGAATAAAATTAACAAAATAGTAACGAAAAGAAGCGCAAATCACCAAAATTGTTTATTATTGTATTCGGAAAACAAATCGGAGCTCTGCAGGTGTAAGAATTGATGGAGAATACCTAAATCATCTGAGATTTGCAGATTATGTAGCATTGTTAAGTATCGAAACAGAGGAATGCCAAGAGCTAACTGAACCAAATTGCTACTGAAGTAAAACGGGGGTTAAAAATAAATTTGTATAAAACAAAAGTAATGTAGCAAAATAGAAGCAGTAATACATGTGCCTCAGACAAAAAATTACGACTGACAAAAAGATTCTAACGCAGGTTATTGGGAATTTAAACAGTGTATTCAAAAAAACAAGAATTAACAATATGGTTAAAAGGGACATTATATAAAACCAATGCGTACTACCGATTTTCACGCATAGTTCGCAAACACTGACGTTCACAAAAGGCTAACATCATGAAGATAAGGGCACAACCGGGTATGAAAGATTAATCTTGAATATGGAGCGAACGGGCCGAATGTGAAATACGCGGATAAGAGAAAAAACCTATCTCTGTAACGCTGAACAAATGGCTAAATTAAAATTGAGGCTAGCCGGAAGAACGGATAATACATAGATGAAAGAGATGTTGAAATGGTGGTTAATTGACAAAAAAAAAAAAAAAATTGAAAAATTAGTAGATCGATACGTTGGCATGACGACATAATACGAGTCGAACACAAAAATTAGATATGGGTGACCCATGATCTTGAACTACGTATCCAGGAATGGGCAAGCACAGGTTGGTGATAATATTAATTTCATGGAGATGAACTGCACCTAAAATATGTTATACATATATCATATTGTCTGGAGCATCGTAAAATTATGAGTAATTTTAATTATTCCGAGCAACTGACCGCCACCCATCATCATCCTGGTTTGTTGCAATGAACTTGCGCCAGTAATCACTTTAACATTACCCAATTTCACTATTCAGATTATAAGTGTACGGAGAACATTAGCGTTTTTATGAGACATATTTTGATGGTAATCGCTGTTATGTCACGACTTTTCCAGATATTTCTCACTTGAATTAATACAATCTTCGCTTTCATTATTGGTTTTTTAATTTCGGACGCCAAATTTTTATGATAAGTGACTCGATGTACACGAATTTATAAATTACTTAAAGGAAACCTAAACTTTGTGGATTCTGCATCTGATTTTTTCATCGGCAATCATTATTTTGGTTTTATCTTTATTAATTAATATATATATATATATGCATCTATATGCTGATACAATTATGTACTAGGATCGTCGACAAGCAAAAGCTACATATAATTTCGTTTTTCAAAGATGCATGCATATACATATATACAAAGAATCCAACATTGGATTGTAAATGAGCCGAATACGAGACTATATGCGTTAGCAAAAAAAAAAAACATTAAGCATACACGAATATAGGTAGAATTTAGTGTAAATAAATACTCGATTTCAGTCAGCTAAACGAGTCCGTCTACGATGTATTTCCTATTAAAACAATTGTCCCGATAGACATTAAGAGTTAACAACGTGCTATTTAATGTGTACGTAGATTACCGAGATAATAAATTCTATCGGGAACAGTGTTATTCGCAATAAACATTGTCACATTCAATCGATAAATTCAAAATCGAATATTACACGCAATAAATATAATAAAAAGATTAATTTACCCGTCTAAAAGACCCGGGCATATTATTTTGAATAGGACGATTTATTAGGTTTTTATAGTGGGAGGAGCTGAAAATTTTTTGAAACGGAGCTAACCTAGTAGAACCTCGATAAATCCATTCTTCGCGACCATCGATTAGGAAATGCATTCTAACTAACGACGCATCCACTTCCAATACTTTCGCCGAACACCAATTTTCTAAAGTAACGTGAAAATCGATTTTAGCGTTAATATCGATCGTAATAATAACCCTTAATGTTCTAATCGTATTTCGAAATAAGCAATATATTTAAATGTATGCTCGGTTTCTTATCCATAGAACAATTTTGAAATTGTGATATACTGAATACAAAGTCATTATTGTTTTTTTTCTTCGTCGTTGACTAAGGTCACTCTTTTTACACTTCAATTAAAAAGTCTCATTATTCTACGTAATTAACAATGCAGTTTATATAAAAACATCCGTGTATTAATTTTTAAAACGAAAATTAAATAAGTAAATTGTAACCGATTAATCAATTATTTGGAACCCAGTCTATTATAGCCGTGTTAATTTTTTTGTAACCATTTTCAATTGAAATGGAAAAATTTTAAAAATTTAATAATAATAAAAATTGTAACCCCCCTTCAACACAATTATACTTAATGATTAAATATAACTAAAAATTACTAACACGAATTAAGAATGGTTCAGTGTATAGAAATTACTTTCTAATAAATAATATGAAAAACATCATCATCTGATTTGATACTTAAGATAAAGCACGTACACATATATACATATACATATATATATACACGCGTGGTTGCGCATACACATCTCAAAAGAAATTACGCTCACAATATCAACGTCACAAACACACAGTATTATTAATAGTATACATTTAACAAAAAAAAAAAAGTCTTACGTCTATATTCAACATTAATTATGATTCCTTCGCTAAGACGAACCATTGGATACCTCGGATATTCCAGTAAATATTTCCTCACGAATTCCCTATTTTCTGGAGAGACATCATCTACAGCATCCATGGAAGGACGATATATTATGCGCATGTCATCGTGAACAACATATTGAACATAACCGTTATCAAAAAACACCATATATCTAAATATTTAGAAAAATCAAAATTTCAATTAACATAATTGAAAACAGACATCTGGAGATAGAAACTTAATCTAATACAACGAACTTAAATTAATATATATATATATATAAAATTTCATATATTTAGGTTCTTTAATATCCAACGACGGCTACTCTATAAATTAAATATGAGTCGCGCTGCACTACATAGGGTAACTAAAGTATGGAAAGATTTATCGATGGCCACTAAAATGCGAATAATGAAGTGGTTAATCTTCTCTATCTTCGCATATGGTTTCGAATCTTGGACTATCAATAAAAAAGAAGAAAAGAAAATACAAACTTCCTAATTATGGTTCTGGCGGAGGCTTTTAAGAATATCGTGGACCGAAAAAATTACCAATACGATAGTCTCAGAGAGAATAGACGAAAAATTCAGTTCATTGTCTGCATTATGCATACGGATTTTGCTCTATTTTAGTCACATTACTAGATGAAACGCTCTGCAATTAGAAAAAACTAATATTATAAGCCAGACCACCCGGTAGAAAACAAAAAGGAAGACCGCATCGAAGATCCTCACATCGAATATTGGATTTAATGTGTCCAAACATAACAACATTAACAGCGTGCAGCAGGTTGGCAATGGACAGACGCTTTCCCATTCATGAGTTAATTGGATTATCATGATCACGACAATTCATCATATATATATATATATAATATGCACATTAAATTGATGACAGTATTTAATACGCTTTCATTTCGACACTGATACTATCCTACCCATGCGTAATATAATTTACAACAAAATTGGGATTATGATATTATTATATAATAGCGATTTCGTTATTTTTCTGCCGATTAAACAAAATATTGTTTACATAATGTCTAACCTTCGTCAATATTATGTTTTTCTTTTCAATTTTTTGTATCTACACATACATAGGACAATTCATAGGTGTGTTAACAGTTTATATATATACAAATATATATTATAAGGAAATCGTATTATTGATGTCACGCATCGTGATCATTTTTTTTTTTAATTTCGAACAAATTTGTCACCATACATCTCGGTTTTCAACATGACGCATAATAACCATCTTTCATGTTTTTGGTTGGAATCGCTTACTTAAAGAATTCCAACATTCTCCTCTATAAACCATAGGCGATATTATTCGATTGGGCCAAACATTTAGTTCTTGCAGAATTTAAATATTCGTAATTGATCAAGTCATTTCCCGCATTCTTCTATACATCGTCATTTTTATTGATCGGTCTTGTTCGAGATGACTTATTTATTGGCTCATTCGTAAACTGGCATAAAAAATACTACCGTTTTTTCATAAACATAATTTTATTTAATTTCGGACAATATGGTTTTTTCATATTCATGTTAGTTGCGGTTGCTGCTATTTTTACTATTCTAATTCGACATTTTACTTTCGGTCTTATGAGATAAAAGAGATAACACTAATATTTGCGAGCTATATTCGGTATTAACTTAAACTGTAATGGTAATCATATGTACCTTATTGTAATAGGACATTTTTTCATATTTCATTTAAGGGCAGTTTTTTTGCTGACAGTTTTGCACTAGTTGCAATGAATATATATATATATATATATATATATATATTATATATATTGATGATATCATGTAACATTAACATCAAACTGTATGGACAATTTTTCTCCGGTCCTTCCAGTATCTTACTTTTCTCGTAACTGCAACCAGTGTGAGTCCCCAGTTGTTTATCTTATTACATCCGTCTATTGAAAAGGATACCTTCTTCGATATCTATTATATTTCTCTTGTGAGCACGATTTCCTTATTACGTATTAACTTTTTTGTATTGTATTCCTATTAATTTTCCTTAGTCGGATTTCAGCTTTAACCAAAATATGTATATATATTTAGCTGCTAGAGCACTCGGCTGTCGATAGTTTGATCCTAGTTCGGCGGCATAACGTTTTCATCGTAGTCTAACTCTTTGCTAACACGGTGAAGACAGTGGGATCCCAATGCGCGCTCATTAGTGTAGCCTATAATTAATATATTGAATATTAGCTAATTCTGTATGATAAAATAACGTACAATATAGAACTTGTTCAACAACGAATAATATGATGAAATATATATATATATATATATATATATATATATATATATATATATATATATATATATATGTATATTCGGAAGTACCTAATGATGTATTACCACGATGATCTACATCGGTACACGCAAGAATTTCTGACATTCATATATATTCGCAATTTTATATAAATGAAATTTAAAAAAATATTTATATATTTACGATTTTTTTCTCTATAAACCATGAAATTTTTTATTACTTAACGTCTCGAAAACAATTACAATTTTCATCATTAAACTGAGAGCGGTTAAGAACGCGTAGATATATAATGATAAAAAAATTGACAGTTTACACCGATTAAAATCGTGATCAATCGGGAAAGTTTAAAAGTGCATAAACAAATATTTACCGATTTTATATATACCTGTGTTTATTTTGTGGTTTAGGTACTTCGGCGACAATTCCTGAATAAAATCTACGTTTTGTACAAACGGCCTTCTTATCGTGAGCGTTTGTTCTTAGAATCGCTATAACACGCGATCCGATATCTAGCGATGCTGACCATTTCACGTTGTAAGCTACGTATTTTCCTTCGAGTGATTTAATTATGTTTTTAGCATCGTCGATAAATTTTATACTGTGCACGACCTTCGTCTTGCGCATACGGACAAAAAAGAAATAAACGAGAACACTTAAGATACACTTTAATTTTATTTTTAAAAATCGTAATCTGTTCAATCGGACAACGAACGGTAATGTCGAAGAATGTAAATTAATAAATAGACCGCTTCCCACGATAGTTGTCGCCCCTTTTTACGTTAAATATGGTATTCCGATAAATGCATTCAACACTAGCGCACTATATTACAAAGAACGCGTATGCGCTAAATGATATTAACTATTAAATGAATTGTGCCATGTCTTAACCGTGTAATACCTAATACGGTGCTAATATTCATTTTTATTTGATAGATTAAAGGATGTTTATTCGAATTTTCTCCGTTAAAATTTACCCAAAATTATCATTCTGCTAGATAAGATTTTATTATCAAATAATATCGTACCAGTAATTTTGATTTTATTTCATATAACAAACACGCTTCGATATACAGAAATATTTCCGAATAAAATTCCCTTCCTTTCAAGGCTTAATAAACACCCATTACCTAAGGCACTACGTTGATTTCTAAATCTAAACTGATAATCCGATATAATCCCGGTTGCGGCTATAGTAGATTCAATTTCTTTAACAGGAATTTTTTTAAAAACATTTTCGACAAAGTCGTAAGTAGACTAAAAATATAAAAGTTTCTTTAGTTTCGCGTAATTCACTATCGATATAAATTTGAAACGTAATTTATTCGGAGCATTATGTATGTATATGTGTTAGTAACGCGATAACTTTTTTTTGATAATTGCCTAACGCCAGATATATTAAATAACCTCCGTAAGAGATATGGTAAATTACTAATCTTTTTGTTGTATTTATGAGTTACTGTTAACAAAAATAGAAAAAAAAAATCACGATACCAACTCACTTCGGTAATATCCCGACTAATGGCGGTTACTATACCACGTCGCCACGGATATATATAAGCCGGTAATTTCATAGCGTATACGAAGTCGTTCACTCTCAATTCCGGCCGTAGAGCAAAATTCGACGTAGTGGTCATGGCACGATTTGAATTTAAATTATCGATATCTGATCTTCCATTGTTCTAAACGATTACGCAAAATTACGGTAGTTAATGTGTAGTGTGTATTTGTCAATATTTATACGAAATGTATGTGCGTAAAAACATAATAATGGATAAGAAAATACAAAATAATCGAATAAAAAAGGCGAAACAAAAAATAAAAATATTACGTATTAAAATATAACAAAAGAAATTGCGTAACTAATATCTTAATTCAATGTAAAATAGTTATAAAAAATAATCGATTTAATATATAAAATTAAGCAGGAATTTAACAAAAATCATTTTTCTACACAGTTTTTTTTATGGAGTGAAACGCGGATAACAAATTACTCACACCACCCAAAAAAAAAAAAAAATTAAAACTAAGGACAGTTGCCAAAAGTTTCTAGGTATATTAAATGAATTCTAAATTAGTAACCACAAAAAAAAATAGATTAATAATTATAATAAAGAGTAATTATTTGTTGCCACGATTAGCACAAATCAAATTGTATTCTCAAATTAAATAGAAATAAAAATATTGGAATTGAAGCCTTTTATACAGTATACTGATTCGGAAAGATTATCGCGTTACCAAAGAGACGAAAAAGAAATTATTACAAACGTTGGTATTTCCTATCGCAACATACGCTGCTGAGTGTTGGACTATACATAGCGCGGATCAGAAACGCATAGAAGCATTCGAAATTACACGCTACCGCAGAATATTAAGAATTCCGCGAAAAAGAACCAATTCATCAATCTTAACAGAACTAAATGTCAATGATAACGAAAGGTTACTATCACGGATATACAAATGTATGTTGAAATTTTTCGGTCACATATTACAATGTGATGGAATAGAAAAACTGATTATTCAGAGAAATATAAATGGAAAATGACGAAGAAGACGGTATCCAAACCGGTATATAGACTAAGTAAAGTGTAGGACCGGTCTAACGGTTGAAGAACTGATGAGGGTTGCAGTGGATAAGGCACAATATTGACTGATTGGTCGCGACGCTTGGATACGAGCAATCGAAGAAGATGATGATACAGTATACTAATATAGATATTACTTACGTTAATGTAACAAAAATACAAATAATACTGTAAAAATAAAATGACTCGTTTCTAGAGCTATTCGAAGTTATTATTGTTTACCGAATGATGATGTTGTTGCAATGGTAGATTATAAGAAATATATATATATATATATATATATATATATATATATATATATATTTATATTACATCATTCGCTGTGAGAATTGTTAAGTTGCCGAATTATAATATGCAGTTTAATAAAAATAAAAACCGTCGATAAGTGTACACACGCAATAGTAACGTTTTATTTATTTATTTATTTATTTGTTTAATAGCAGTACTTATTGTCTTTCGGCTATGACCACTTAATTTACATTAATTATATATAAAACATTAAATTCATACAAATAAGATTATGCCACTTAATTTAAATTAATTAAATGTAAGGTATTAAATTCGTATAAATAAGATACTCGTACAGTTTACGTGTTGTATATACATTGTCCTGGAGAACATCCTTCATGTCATCTGCGGATATGTCATTCAGTGCTCTGCAATTTACATATTTGTTGCACTTCAATAACAGGTGGTGTACGGTTACAGGTTCATCACAGAGTTCGCACTCTGGAGGTTCGTCGTGTTCGAAAATATATGCATGCGTAAGTTGAGTATGTCCTATTCTGAGCCGGGCTAGTACTTTTTCGTACATGCGACTTTCTTGAGTCGTCGTCCTTAGAGGATATATATTATTTTTAACCGACCTCAGCTTATTTGTTATATCGGAACTGATCCATATTTCGTTCCATTTCCTTAGTGCGCAGTCCATGATGATCGAACCGATCTTTGCCCGTAGCAGATGAAGCAATCTGGTCATTTCGAGGTTCAGATCAGCGAGATCTGCTCGAACCCTCGCTGCCATAGAGCTCGTACCTGAAAGGTCCATTAATGCTAAATTAGGATGATTTATCTTCGTCAGCACGGTTGCTCCGTAGTTAACGGCAAGTACTTGTCTTCGGATTTGTAGAGGTGGTTCTCCTGCCAACGCTAGTATGCTGAATGATGGACTAGTAGGATACGCACCTAACGCTTTTCGTACTGCGATATGGTGTATTGTATCAAGTTTTTGAAGTAGTGATTTCGACGCCGTACGATACAGTATACATCCACAGTCCATTTTTGATCAGATAACTACGCGATAGATCCTCAAAAGCATGTCCGTATGCGTCTGCACTTTTTTCCATTTAAGATTTTTAGTATGTTTAAGGACGTCGCACATCTCCTGTGCAGTTCTATATTGGCTTAACGACATAATGTTTTCACATTTTAATCAGATGTCGAACCAACCTTTTTTTTACATATACAATAATTGCTCCTAAACGATTTCATAATTTCATTTCATTAATTACTATTACGCGATTATCTTCAAATAACTTATGAATGTTAATGGTATTACTACTGTATGCGTTAATAATTACAACGATTTTATCAAAGAAAAACGACCTAAATCATCATTCCTAACATTAAAATATATAACAAATACCTTTAAAATTTATAAAATTTGAAATATATTTTTAGTTCGCCGCGAATAAATTCAAACACGATCTTTTTTTTTTAATTGAATAAGAAAATAATTTATAAAATAATTATTCTTTTAAACAAAAAATCACTTCATCGAATTGTTTTCCAAAATTTATAAACACAAAAATATTCAACGATAAAACATCGTAGAATGTCAATTGCAGTGATAATGAATGGAATTTCTCCGTTTTATCTTAAATAATTTCCGTACCGTGTCCCAGACAAAAACTGAATATTTGTTTAAACATTTTGAAAACATGCATTCTGAAAATTGTGATTTTTTCCAATTACGTTTCAAACGACGAAGGTATAAAATTCGTGTTTAATAATTATTTTGCAACAACCCTAATTTATCAAAATGTCCTATGCTGTACAGAACACACCTCATTTGTTTTTTTAATTTTGTAGTACATATGCACAAACTTCACAAAACAGCATCAGTTCTATGTTCTATTCACTGATGCTGAATGCCATCTTTTGTTATTATATTTTTTCTCACTTGAATTTTGAATTTAATGGACATATGTTAACTTTACATATATTTATAGGTTATGATAATAAGAATATAATGCACGCTATCCAATATATTTGTTTACCGTTCAGTAGACTAATAATGTACACTTTAAAATTTAAAGTACAACTTAATTGCAACGAAATACAACGTAAATAATTCGAATTTTTAGTTAAAAAAAAAAAAACACAAAACAAAAAAACTAGTATAACTAAATATCTTAAAATATAACGTAATTAAAATAAGTTGAACAAAAGACAATTTGGCTTCTAAAATATACCTCCAACAAGCCGACAAAAATTATTTCAACATCGTCATTTTCATCATTATTATTACGTTTAGTTTGAATTGTTATTGGTAGCTCTTGCTTTTCTTCATCTGTATCATCTACATCTATAACTTGAAAGTAGAAGGAAACTTAATATTTATGCAACGATGTGAACAAATTATTATCATCAATTTTTACAAAACAAAAAATAATGCGTCATAATTATCACTTATCTGTAATAAAATAAATAAATAAAAAGTGTATTTTTACATTTAAGAAAAAAATATAAGAAACAGCAATTATCATCTGTACCGAAATAAAACAAAATTCTTCCCGCGTATCGCGATATAAATAATAATATAAGTAAAAGAAACGAAGCTTAAAATAGATTGCAGGAAAAACCACCACCAAAACCTGCATGAAATAAGTATATCATAAAATAGAATATAACAGACGATCAGCAATGAAGAGAAAAAATAACTATATACATAAAATAAACCTAAACTTAAATAATAACTATGTAGCATCAGGAACATCGTAATAATGTATGTTTAGTTCTTTTATGTTTATATTTCTTATTAATTGGAGACTAATGCGAGTGTAGTCTCCTATATTTAGGGTAATCATTAAAAAATTTGTTAGTTTGCTGATTTATTATTTGATGCACATATGGTAATTTCAAAACTCTGTGCATACGAACTATTCTAGCCTAAAACGGAATTTTAAGAATGATTCTACAACATTTATTTTGCACGGTTTGCAATTTAGATAAGTTAGAGAGACTTGCGTAAGACCACACAGGACACGCATACAACATTATCGGTCTTAAGATACATTTGCAGATAATTAGCTTATTTGCGGTATTAACGTAGCATTTCCTATTAAAGATAGTTTTATTAAGGCGTGCTCTATATGTTTAGAAAAGGTAACACCTTTATCCAGAATAACACCGAGATATTTGATATGAGTCTTCCATTCTATGGGTGTGTTGTTAATCATTATAGGAGTTATAGAGTTAGGTCTTCTTTTTGTAAATAATATTGACTGTGTTTTATCAACATTTATGTTAATTTTCCATTTATTGAAGTATGATCTTAATTTCTCAAATCCTATGTGTAGCCTTCTTTGAATAGTATCTGTACGATACGACGTACATAGCCGTATCATCCGCATACAACGCCATCTGAAGGTGTTTAACCTTGGGAATATCATTAATAAATAAGAGAAAAAGATAGGGTCCAAGTAAAATCCCTTGAGGTACTGCAGCTAAGATAGACGTTGCCATAGAGTTACAATTATTTATTTTTACCATAAATTTCCTATTTGTTAAATAATCTTTAATAAGTCTAACGATATAATTAGGAAATTTTAGTTGAATTAATTTATATATTAATCCGAGATACCATGTAGTATCAAAGGCTTTCTTAATGTCGATGAGAAGTAATCCTGTGTGTTTATTTTTATTAAAACCATCTGTTATGAAATCTGTACTCCTCGCCAGTTGCATAACTGTTGATAGTTTACTCCTGAATCCAAACTGTTCTTCAATAAGAATATTATTCATTTGAGTACAGGTTTGTATTCGACTGAGAATAATTTTTTCAGCTATATGGCTAAGATTACTGAGAAGAGAGACAGGACGTAGATTTACAGGATCCGAGGTATTCTTACCAGTCTTAGGGATGGGTATTACTTTAGATGTCTTTCAAGAAATTGGGAAATGCGAAAATAGAATTTATTATGATAGTTAATTTAACTAGAGCTTTGATGGGTAGATTTTTAAGGAAAATCGTAAAAACCTTGTCCAACCTAACAGACTTTTCATTTTTTAGCTTCTTTATATGATTATGTATTTCGGCAACAGTAGCTAGGTCTGCTGCTCGAATTCCACCAGAAGAAGTACTTAGATAGTTTCTGATAAGCAGATGCTATGTTGCAATTCTGAGCATGTACACCCGAGTATATGTTAGCTAAAAGTTCACTTATCTGTAAATGGCAAACGAATACAACAAGACAAATCCATCAGATATCTTGGAGTACACTTACATGAAACTCTTAGATGGCTTAATCATATCAAAAATCATAAAACAAGACAGCTTTATTGGTTGCTTGGACCATACTCGCAACTAAAAGTTTCTAACAAAATATTACTTTATCAAATGGTGTTAAAGTCAATATGGATGTATGCAGCTGAACTTTGGGGATGTGCGCCCAAAAGTAATGTGAATAAGATTCAGCGCTTTTAAAATAAATTACTTTGTTCGTTGATAGGGGCACCATGGTATATATCTAATCACACACTACATAAGGATCTCGGAATGAAATATGTGACTGAAGAAATACAGCAATCAGTCAGGAAACATATGTCGAGACTAGAGGTAGATGACAATTCCTTCGCAGTGAACCTACTGGAACAATCAGTAAGCCCGAGAAGATTAAAACAAAAAAAAATTACTGATTTGGTTTAGTCACCTAGTTAGCAGATCTCGGATCATGCTGATGATTGTGTCCGAAATTTCAGGACAATACATAAGTCAAAAAATCTAGTGGATGGACTCCAGTTATAGATGAGAAGAAATTATATATAAAAAAAAAAAATTAACGAATATCTGTATCGACATACCTTTAAGTTAATATAAACCGAACAATCTACTTTCATGTAGTTTTACCCATAAGAAATGTACAGGTCAAACTTAGTTATCCTTATTCGTAAAACACGAAAATATTGCGAAGACAATAAAAAAAAAAAACAGGAGTGTAATCAATGTGAGAAAGAATACGTAGGAGAAACAAGAAGAAAATTCACAATAAGATTTAAAAAACCAAAATCATTATTTGGAAAATATTGTATGGAATTAAAACACATAAATATTAATAGGCAAATCTCTTGCATATAACAGGTACAGGAGAGGCCCGAGGACACTACCCTGTGGCACACCTGCTTGTATATAATGATGATCTTGCTTCTTCATGCGCAACCTGGAACTGTCGATTTGATAAATAAAACAACAGCCACATTTGCAGACGATACTGCAATCTTAGCTGTAAGTGATAGCCAATCTGATGCTGCAAATAAATTGCAACATAGGCTCAATCGGATTAAAAAATGGACTATAGATTGAAAGATTAAACTAAATGAGCAGAAGTCTGTCTATGTCTTATTTACGTTACGACATGCTGATAATATGTACCAATTGTACTTAGGAAACCAAGTCATTCCACAGGCTAACTCAATAAAGTACCCAGGCATGTATTTGGATTCACGATTGACCTGGAAAGTTCGTGTTAAAATGAAGACTAACATGTCAATTATATTGGTTAATAGGTAGGCAATCGGGGTTAGATGTTTCCTGCAAGCTTCTTCTATACAAGCAATATTTGGACTTATGGCCTTGCTCTGTGGGGCTGTACAGCCAAGTCGAATCGGGATATAATACAACGCCGTCAAAACATCATCTTACGCGCGATATTTGATGCTAATCGTTACTCACGTAATGATGACATTCATTCTGATCTTAATATGATACTCATTCATGATGTAATTAAGGAATTCGCTGAATTGCACAAGCAGCGGTTGGACAGTCACGTCAATGCAGAAGCAAAAGCACCTTCCTAGTAAAGCGATATTTTATATTACTAAATTAATCAATAGCATTTTTAAGTTTACTTACTTTCCGACTAAGTGGAAAATAGCAAAGATTATTATTCTCCCAAAACCTGGTAAAGATATTAGTGATATTCGCAATATTCGTCCCATTAGCTTATGTACTTTTAGTAAAGTCGTCGAAAAAGTTACACTAAACCGGCTACAATCTTATTCTCTAACTCACAATATTCTCAAAAATGAACAATTCGATTTGAGGGCTGGTCATTCAACAGTGCATCCAGTCGCCAGAATAACTGATTTCATCGCCGATAATTTTAACCTTAATAAGCACACTGGTTTATTGTTAATTGATATTGGGAAAGCATTTGATACAGCTTGGCACAATGGGGTTTTGTACAAATTAATTAAATTCGGTTATCCACTTCATCTCGTTAAATTAATTAGGTCCTATTTAAGCGATAGAACGTTTTACATTCATCACCTACATTTAGAATCAATACCTAAAAACTCTTTTTGCAGGTGTTCCGCAAGGAAGTATTTTAGGTCCTTACCTATTTTTAATATTATTAAACGATTTTTCCTAATATACCCTTCGTCCACGCGGGTTTTTATGCTGACCATCTGGCGTTATTTTGCACATCGTTCAGAACTGATACAATCTACAATAGGTTACTACAAGTATTATAAACGCTGGATGCTAAAATTAAATACCGAGAAATCGCACGTTATACTGTTTACTAGAAGATTTCCTCCTTCTCTGCCTGATATTACTATTAATGGTAAATGCATCAGTTGGCAGAAGCAGGTTAACTATCTAGGAGTTACTCTAGACTCTCGTCTTTCATTTAACGCACACATTAATAAATCTATCGGTGACGCGGAAAAAGTCATTCGAATACTTGCACCAATTTTCAGTTACCGTTCTCATCATTCTTCAGTAAACAAGAAATTAATTTACACTATCATTATAAGACCTAGGTTAGTTTATGCTTGTCCGGTCTGGTGTTCAGTGTCCGTTAGTACTTACAAAATACTCCAAGCAATGCAAAACCAGTGTTGCAGAATATCATTAAGTGCTCCTCGATGGACTAAAATGCAGTACATTCATTCCACACTAAATATTCCTCATATTTATAAATTATCAAAGAAATTTTATGATAAATGTATCATGGCAATAACTTAATTCGGATAATCGGGAATTATAGTATGCTTGATCTCAGCATGCGTTACACTAAATATAAGCATCGCCGTATTAAGCACCGATTTCTAATTTATACGATCCGGTCTGTGTTACGATTTTTTTTTATTTTTATTTATTTATATACAAGTTAAACTAAATTTAATATACAAGCTAATAGATTTTTTAAAATTTTTCCTATTGTTATTTTACTGTTATTTTCTTTATTATGTCTTTAGTTTTGTAAAGTCATTTGGTTTTATTTAACTGCTACGGTAACTTTAAGGATACATGCCATATGTGTATGTACATATAAATTCTTCACAATTTATAAAATTTTGTATTGAAATATACTATACTACTACTACTATAAATTTTATATTGGACAACTGTTTTTTAATTTTTTAATTTTTTAAAATTGTTTTTTAATTTATTGGCTATTGCTATGTTAAAAATTTAATGTTACTGATCGTTGTGTTGTTTACCATATTCACTGTCAGATTGTTTTATTAATACCGATTTTCATTTTGCTGATTTTTGTGAATTGTAATCTTAAATTAATATTTTTTTTTTAAATATTCACTTGACGCAGACAAAAAGCTTTACGATTTTTCATAAAGAAACAATTTTTTAACGATTTTAACTTCTATTTTGTTGTTTATTTTAATAAAAATTACAACATTCCACATTCTTCAAATTAATAATAATAATATATAAAAAGTACATAACTAAAATAACACTTAAAAGAAGGCGTCTAAATATGATTATTAAACCTTAAAATATAGAACTATACGTACACATCAATATTACGTAGAGCTACAAAGAAGAAAGACGGTTTACAATATTTATAAGAACAGAAACATTAAGAAAAAAATGAGACACACAACGCACTATGGAAATGATTATCAGATTATTCGAGCATAATAAGATCAGCGTTGGGTACAAAGTGATGGTACAGTTTGGAGGCTTAATGAGCTGTATCTAAGCAAAACTGCTATCAAACCTCGAATGACGCATGATGACTACAAAACCTCGCACCTTAATCTTTTTATTTTAGTATTTTAACACTATGACATAGTAAGTAGGGTTGTTGTTATTCATTGCAGAGTATAGGTCAGACAAAGAACATTCTAAGTATTCTTTGTGGGTAAATTCAATATAAAATATCAAGAAGTTGAACCATATGTAATAAGTGCATGTAATATAGTAATTGAAAAATGTTTAACGATCTATTAATGTACTGCCGTAAATTGCATTGGAATAGATGCAAATATAACGGACCTCGAAGAACATTTAATTCGTAGGAGACAAAACTATTGTAACCTGCAATCGATATATTTCATTAATTACAATATTAAATAATTAATGAAATACATATATGTTCAATTTTTTATAAATGCATATCAATAAATGTTTAAAACTATTTATATAAAATCAAATAACATATTTACTTACTATCTATAATTTCATTAGAATTATATGTACAGTTCTTTGACAAATATTCTTCGTCGGGTTTGTTATGCGGTCTTTCGTCATTCGTTTTG
This sequence comes from Coronaproctus castanopsis, assembly GCA_032883995.1. NCBI lineage: Eukaryota > Metazoa > Arthropoda > Insecta > Hemiptera > Monophlebidae > Coronaproctus > Coronaproctus castanopsis. Next base: position 112,664,511 of record CM065053.1, read on the forward strand.
TAACTCGTGGGTGCGTTTGTACAATCACGAGAAAGATCTATCCTTTCTGGAGAACAAAAGCTCTACGCAAACAAATAAATATACGCAAATAATTCACAAGTAATCTAAAATACAGACAACATTGTGATATTTAAAGATGCATATAATCTAGTTAATACATGTTAAACAAAGTAGAACCAGGGAAAAGCGAACTTAGAATCAACATATACAAAAACGAAAATAATGATAAGATAGACGTGAAAACAACTACTTACACACTAAAGAGAAAATTTTATAGATGTTATTCGGATTTAAATGTTGAAAATATGAGAAAAGCAAAGATGAATAAAGAATGAAAAAGAAAATTTTCTAGTGAAAAATTTTAGTAAATTATTTCATAATCGATAAACATTACCGATGAAAACGTAAAAATTTTATTAGACTATAGTGTTATATTTTGTCAACATGCTCAAAGGGCTCAAGTATACAAAACCGCACATGTTTGAAAGGCTGATAAGATTAGTCGAAGGAGGCTAGGGATTTATAATAAAATAAAAATATACAAATTTGATAAGAATAGTTCGCAATTAAACAATATGTAAACTTTTTATATATCTACACGTGCTTTGTTTACACGCTGTATTCATAAAAATTATTTTGTAACATATTTCTCGCATCACATATAAAATTTTGCAAACTACATTTCAAATGTTGTACGGTATTTTTAGTAAGATATAAAGGACTTTACATGTGAACGAAATTTGTATATTAAATAAAAATTATACAATACATAACATTTATAACATAATTTAAATTTATAGGAACCATCATTTAAATAAACTACATAATTATACTATACATACCTCAACAACTAGATCCGATAACTCAAGATTGTTATCTACTTCCATTTTGTCTTTTACCATTAAACTGTCACATCTACTTAAAATAATATAATAAAAGTGGTAATTTGTGAGGTATTAACATTTTATTTATATATTTATGGCTTAAAAAAAAAAAATAGAACATTAAAACGCATAATCGTAACAGTTGAAAAAATTGTTTCATGAATACAATATTATTTATCCATTAATCATTAAACAAAGTAATTAATACATATTTCACTACTTTTAAAAGTAGTGGTGATAATAAATATTTTAGATCTTAATTTACATCACAAAATAAAATACTAGTTTCAATTTTTAACATAAACACTATGCAATATTGAGTAAATTACAATTGTGATTTAAATATACCATTTATCAGATTTCTTAAAATAATTCCGCGAAGTATCCCCAATACACTGATTCAATTTTTTTCCGCTTCATTTTAATTAACTACTTCCATTCAAAAAATAATTCGGTATGAAACAACGGTCAATAACCATAACTATATTCCAAGTATTTGTAAATAATTCACTCGAAAATAAACAATTTTTTGTCAGATTCATTATAACACATATAGTTTTCACAACTTTCACTATTCACTTTTTTTAAAAGTGCAAATTATAGAGAACCATTTTTGTAATTTGTAAACAGAAATATAAAAAAAGTCGATAAATAAATAAGGTGACAGATCCATGCCATAACTTTTCGATAATAAGTTGAGGCTATTAATATACTGAACAATTAAAAAGTAACATAAACGCACACGTTAATAATTTATCACATATGAGAAAAGTTTAATCAAATTACACCGTTTAGAAAAATTTATCAACATAGCAAACTCCTCGCGTCAAAACATTTTTTAACGAATATACATTTAAGATAATTTCTAAACAGAAATGTATGATATAAACGGTTTAACAGATCGATTTAATAATTAAGTTTTAACAAAACAAAATAAAAACAAAGATAATCACTATAAAAATTTATTAACGCAAAGCTTTTCAACAAACACGTCATTTTTCAAGTATATACAAAAGAAAGTTTTTTGTATATGCTTGAAAATGACGTGATTGTCGAAAAGCTTTGAGTTAATAAAATAATTTTTATAGTAATTTTTGTTTTGTTAATTCATAAAATCATTACTCTCCAATACATTATTATGTAAATGATACATATTTTTATTTCTTGTTTAAATTTTACGTCGATGTTTTCTAAAATACATCAACTATTTTAAAAATTAATACGTATTTTTAAGATAATTCGTTTTTATAAACATGATTAAAATACGCAAATAAGGTCGAGAAAAATCGACCAATTATCAAAATAATATTTAAGAGTAAAACGAAGTGTATTAAAAATGAAAATGCTACAATAATTAAGACAATCAAATACCTGAATCAGTATTTATATTTGTAAATTACTATTAGTATTTTATAATTGCTCCGAATGCAGTGTTTCTAATTACATTGTCAAGGTTTTAAAATTTATACTAGCCAATATACATGCAAAACGTTAAAATGTACGAATAGTAGACCTCAAAACGGATAATAAATTATATTGAAATATATTTTTTTGTTCGTTTAATAAAATTATAATACCTCACCTGAATATTATTATTAAAATAGCTTTTAGAGAAAGTATATGAAAAACAATTATTCACTTTAAATTTTATATTTTTTATTATGTTATTTTGTAAATATTGCGTGAATATTAAAATATATAAATTTATTAAAACCGCTCATTTTTTTTAGAAATATATAACGAAATTATTATTACCATTTTAACAAACCTATTTATAAACTTGGAACACGTACATTATAAAATATATTTCTACTTCACAATTCGCACTTATTTGTACGAACGAAAACTAACAAGCATAAAAAGTTTTTCATTGACTACGCTATGATGCTGCACTCTACTGAAATTTTAATACACCATGCTCATTACTACTACAGCCTATATTCTTCCACTATTGGTCTCTCTGTCTCATTCGCAACTTTCATAATCATGTTAAAATATGAGGTCACTGACAATTCTTAAACCGCTTCGTATATTATGTATTTCTCATATTTATAATGACTGAAACCAAAAACCACAATTTTCAACTGAAAATCATAATAAAACACTCCATGCATTACTAATGCTGAAAAAAACTGAAATGTTGGTTACAAAACTGAAAAAGTTCTGTACGGGGCACTTAACGATCTTTAAAAAAAATGTCACCAACTTTAAAATATTATTTTTTTCTATTATATAATATCGCCACGATGTAAAAATATGATTAAGTGTAATTCTAGTTATTAACACAGAAAAATTAGTGTTATATTAAACTAGAATAAATTAGTACTATCTTAATAACCATATTCATACTTGGAGAAATATGTAAAATTAAGGTTGTGTAGAAATTTAGAAAATATACCCACCACTGCAATAAATATAAGGAATTCAAATTGCCTGTATTTAGAAAACAAAAACAAAAGTATAACTGTCAATGAGAATTAAAATTCAGTGCATACTTATGACATTTAGAGAGGGTCAAAAAATATACTTTCATCGCTCTATTCGTGAAAGCAATTAATAACTTTCAACATTAATACTTATAACAAATATTTATCTTAAAAATAATGGGGAATATCTAATGGTCAAATTAATAAACGTTAGAGTAGTTTTAAAGAAAAAATAACATAAACTATAATACCAAAAAAGTAGAACAATTCGAAGAATTCTTGTAATGATTTTTGCGTTTGTAATCCTTATAACGTCAAAACTTTTAATAATCATAATGGGAGCAGTGTAATTAATCTTATAATAGTCCACGAAACAATCAGTCAGAACATTAAAAATATTTAAGTATTACTTTTTTTGGTAACACAATACTCAACAATATGCCTGCAACTCTTAAAACATAGTAAATCAATAAATGAAAATACTCTAACAAGTTATAAATGCTCTACAACAGATAAAACAAAAATTAGATTATATTAAAAAAATAACTAAAAGGGATGATTTAGAGAATGAAATTATAAGATTTATGAACAATAAAGTTACTAACGTACAAATCACAAAAACAAATGTTTGTGATAAACCTTACTGGAATACAAAATTGGATAGTTTTAAAAAGGTACTTAAAAGACTGCAGAGAAAACTGCATAAAAGTAGAAATAAACCGAATGATACAGTAGAATCATTAAGGATCAAAATAACAAAATTAAAAAAAGAATACAAGAAAGAGCTGCAATCTTCAAAGCATGAAAAAGGAAAGAACTTGATTAACTCCTTGACAATCGTGGACAAACCATATAAAATATGCATGGAAAAAATTAAACAAAATATAGATATGCCTGCTTTTAATACAAATGGATGCATTGTACATGATGATATCGAAAAGCAAAAAAATATTGCAACCATCTAAACCTGATAAAACTCTTCTAATATGTGAAGAAGAATTAACTAGAATAATCAAAAAGCAGAATAATAACAAAGCCAACGGCCATGATCAAATATTAAAACAAGATGGTTAAACTTCTTCACAAAACACATGAAAAAATATGTAAACCTATTTAAACAAAATGTATTGAACTAAATTATTTTCTTAATGTCTGGAAACAACGCAAAATTAAAATGATAAATAAATCTGGAAAAGACTTAACAAATCCAAAATCATACAGAGCGATAACCCTACTATCTGCTCTAAGTAAAATATATAAAAAATAATAAAAAATTTTCTTGATTCAGAAATAAACAAAATTCGATTCTAAATGAAAATCAGTTTGGGTATCAAAGAAACTGAGCTTGCAACAAAAAAGTTATGCGAATATATTGAAAACTATAAAAAAAAAAGACATATAAGCTTTGATGTATCCGGAGCATTTAATCAAATAAAAATTGATCAAATCTTTAAAATTATGAATATATATATATATAAAAAAATCAATTGAAAATTAGTTAAATCACTAATATTTATTTTCTTAAAGAAAACACAAAGCTTTATCAAGTGAAACATTTTAAAACATCATAATTTTAAAAAATAAAAATTAAATATAATTACTTAAAAATATGTGATGGTGATTATGAAAATATACTCCAAAAATGCTGTTCTGCTTCTGTTCTGTCTATTTGTTTACTTGTTGAAATTTAATGTCAATATATTTGTCAGATTTTTAATATTTATTTTCATTTTACTTGTAAAATTGTGTTTTTTAAAAAATTTCGTGTTCGTATATTTTTATATTTTATATTTTACTTTTGGACATCATACATCGCAACAGTATGAAAAATTTAAAATTCCACCAGTATACAACTTTTACAGAATCCGGAAAATAGTATTGAAGAAAAAATTAATATAAAAAAACAAAATTAATAAAGAAATATATTGATATTAAATTTCAACAAATAAAAAAAATAGACAGAACAGAAGCAGAACAGCATTTTTGGAGTATATTTTCACAATCACCATCACATATTTTTAAGTAATTATATTTAATTTATATTTTTAAAAATTATGATGTTTTAAAATGTTTCACTTGATAATGGCGTAAATGCCGAAAAGCTTCGTGTTTTCTTTAAAAAAATAAATATTAGCGATTTAACTAATTTTCAATTGATTTTTTATAAAAAAATCACTACATTCCACATTATATAAAAAATTATATATATATATATATATATATATATATATATATATATATATATATCTGGTGCTATCCAAACTATTATTTAAACCTATTTAACGGATAGAATAATCGGGTTATTTAGTCAAGAAAACAAAACCCTATATAATATTTATTTTTTGCATACAATCTATCCTAGGTGGATAATAAATAGCACTGTTATTAGATTAATGAATATTAACATAACTCTGTCCAGTGACAGCTATTCTTTATTTGATAAACATTAATTAAGATCGGCTACATAGTTCCACTTGCATAAGTATTTTCAGACGTTGAAATTGAACGCTGTTATCCTTCAGTCGGCTGTCAGTGGATTTACTGTCGATTTTGAAAGTTTTTCCTTTACAGTTGGCATGCGGAGGTCCTTATGAAGATCGACATTACGAATATACCACGGAGCACCCACAATACTGCGCAGGATCTTTGGCTGAAAAAAATGAAGTATTTTTATTCGTGAATCGCTGGCTGTTCCCTAGATTTCTATTCCGTAAGTCCATATTGGTTTTAGAATGATTTTACATAATAGAACTTCATTTTCTACAGACAGCGATGAGTATTTATTCATCAACCAGCTCATACTTTGCTGTTTTAGATCAAGTTGTTTCCATTTACCCAGAATATGATATTTCCAAGTCAAACGTTGATCTAAATGTATATTTTATTTTATTTACTGCTGGAAACGTTCTTCCATTTAACTGGATCATCACATTTGCAAATTTTTTATTTAATGTAAAAAGGAGGTGTAGATTTAGACTCATTAACTAATTTTCCATAGTTTAAACCACTTCTCCAGATGCAGAAGATGATTCTGGAGATGTGTGGTAGCAACTGTTAGATTACAGTCAGTGGATAATATCGCCATGCTGTAGTGGTGTATCTGTTTTCCGAAAAATCAGATGTATATATTTGGTATAACAACGGGCCCAGTACACTGCCTTGAGACACATCCGAGCGTATAGCATATATTTGCGAACGAGCACCGTTTATTTTAAATAGAAAATATCTATCCGTTAAGTATGATTATAATAGTGTATAGTACCGGTGTGGCAGGTTAAGTTTTAGCATGTATAAGAGGCATGTATGCCACACTTTGCCAAAAGCTTTCTCAATGTTGAGAAACACTGCAGGACAAAATTTTTTGTTTTCGAAACAACTGTTGATTAAGTTAACTATTCGATGAGTCTGCTCTACCGTGGCTGTGTTCGTTTCTGAAATCAAATTGCCAATCAGGTATTATGTTATTATCATCAAGAATTGGTTTTAATATTCTCAAAGTTAGTTTCTCAAGCAATTTTGACATAGTCGGTAGTAGGCTGATGGGTCTGTATAACGTGACTAGTTATTGCGGTTTACCTGGCTTCTGCAGCATAATTATAGATGCGAATTTCCACAGGATAGGATAGTAACCAGTACGGAGAATCGCGTTAAAAATATACGTTAAGAGGACTATTGCTTTCCGTGGCAAGTTTTTAAGCATTACTATTAAATCATAACCGGGTGATTTTTTTGGTTGATGCTGTTTTCATGTACATGCTTTCACTTACATTGGGTTGATAGGTGGGCACATATGAAATAGTGTTTTCAAATAGTTGTAGATAATTTCCTCGTCGGTAGTTAATATACTATAATTATCGCGATGGAAAATTTTTGCAGAGGTATTTACCGAATATTTCCACGTTTTCTTGACCTGCTCTTGCACACTGATGGTTTTTCATTCTAATTGGTGCACACTGATATACATGATTCCTCTTTATATTTTTAATAGTCCTCCATAAAGAATAAGCTGTATCTGCCGTTGGTGTAAGATTTGTTAGATATTCATGAAAAACTTCATTTTTCATGCCTGAGTGTTTTCTTCAGTTTTTTGGTCATGTTGTTCAGTGCATTTTTATTTACTGAGGTCCTATCATATTTCTAAATTCTTCTTAGTCGCCGTTTTTCTGTAATCATGTCTTTTATCATTTTCGGATGACTTGTTGTTTTTCTATCTGACTTATTTATCGGAGTAGCTAAATATGGCGATTTGTTAATACATTTAATAAACCCATCTCGATATCTTCTTCAGTTTTTAACGTAATGTTGAGATCGATTTCACTTTCAGCCATCTGTTGAAAAACATGCCAATTAGTTTTCTTGTTTGTAAATTTTGGTGTAATGGGGATCTGCATCACTGCGCGGCTAAGGTTTTATATTTTTGGCGAGTGATCAGAAGTTAAAAGCGTCAACTCAGGACTAACACAAAGGTTTGGTACTCGGATAATTTATATTTCAGTCAATATCGCAACATGATAAGCTATGCAGATGATATAATGTTGGTCTCTGGAATAAATAAAATGGAAGGCATTTACAAAATAAATGAAATATTGAAAAAAAGAAAAGAAGTAAAAACATACAAAATCTAAGCTTACCGTTTAACATAAATAAAATACAAGCACTATTAATATGTAGAAAACAGGATAGATAAGAAATGATGCATTACATCGAACAACATAAATAAAGATAAAATAAAAACAGTAAATGAAATAAAATACTCGGGAAAAATTATAGACAATAATCTAAAGTTTAGTAAACACGTCGAATTTATGATAGAAACAAGAAAATTTACTTAAAATTAAAGTTACTATATTCAAATATTTTCGGTTTCACAAATAAAGAAAGAATGATACTTTATAAATATATCTTGGGATCTATAACCAAATACTATTCCACAGTAAGATAAGAATCAAATATTAAAATTACGAAGGAAAATATGAATAGGAACAATTTCCGGATATTGCACACTATACGTTAGTCGACATTATAGCATGAATTACCTATAGATTTGAAGTTGGAAATGGTAAATCAAATCAAAATATTAAAGAATGAAAAAAAAATTATGAAAACAGATCAGGAAAATTAACTCGAATGGATTATGGCGATACAAATACAACAAATCGAAAACGGGTAAAATGACACGGGAAATAGTTACAGTCATAAAAGAAAAAGATTACAAATGAAAGATTTTTATACTGATTATAACTTCACACAATTTTTAACCGGACATAGAAATAATGAAGCCTACTTGAAACGTTTCAAGATTGCTAAGTCGAATAAAAACTGGAAAAAGGACATTGTAAAAGACAAAACTCAGGGGGGGATTGAGCATAGCGACGCTATGAAAGTGCTGCTACAAATACTAGTGCAAAAAAAAGTGTATATATATATATACAGTCGAATCCACTTATAAGGGACACATCGGGCAGAAGTCATTTGTCCCTTAGAACCGGTTGTGCCTTGTAAGCGAATTTTTTAAAATCTCTTATTGAAGCGAGTATATATACAATTTAGTAAACAATTAACATACTTATAACCTTATTAATGCTTAATATTTATATGGAAATTAAGAGAAAAATTCAGGAGGCATACATAAGGTAAAAGAACCTGACTGCCCTTTTCAGTACTATTCCATTTTTTACATAAGTTCTGTTCATTTGTTTTTAAACGGGAGACGGTGTTTTTGGAGACGCCCATGATTTTTGCTAAATCCCGAATAAGGATAATATTGGGAGGTTGAATTTCGATTTTGTCTGAAATAGAAATTTTTTCCTTTAATGATAAACATTTACTCGTCATTTTATTCATACAAAAAATTCACCAGAACTAAAAAAAGAAAAGAAAATTTTCGTAAGAAAAGAAAATAAAACCTCAGACGCACTACAGTTTTTGCAGAACTAAACTAAGAACATAAGAACATAATAAGCTATCGGAGAGTGCATAATTAATATATATATATATACAGTCGAATCCACTTTTAAGGGACTCTGGATAAGAGGGACAGCCGTTTATAAGGGACAATCAGCAAAACCCCAAATCAAACGTATGAAATGAAGGTTGTTTTAGTTTGCTTTAGAGGGACAATGCCTCAGTTATAAGGGACAAAGAGACTTTCAAGGCAATAAATAGTGAGACGGGCGATAAGCCAGCCGATGTAAAATGACACTTCCGGTCGTAAAACGAAAATATTCACATAAACAAAAATTGAATAAAAATGTTTTAGTCATTTTTACAATTTGTTTTTGTTTAAGTGCATTTTTGTTTTTTTTTTTCGTTTTGTTTGAGATGTCCTTGTGTTGACATTCTTTCATTGACGCTATACGGTTTTTTGCTCTGTACGCTTATTAATTATGCACTCTCCGATAGCTTATTATGTTCTTATGTTCTTAGTTTAGTTCTGCAAAAACTGTAGTGCGTCCTGCGGTTTTATTATTTTTTTTCTTACGAAAATTTTCTTTTCTTTTTTTAGTTCTGGTGAATTTTTTGTATGAATAAAATGACGCCTAAATGTTTATCATTAAAGGAAAACATTTCTATTTTAGACAAAATCGAAATTCAACCTCCCAATATGCCTATTCGGGAGTTAGCAAAAATTATGGTCGTCTCCAAAAACACCATCTCCCGTTTAAAAACAGATGAACAGAACTTACGTAAAAAATGGAGTAGTACTGAAAAGGGCAGTCAGATGCTCCTACGGCATCATTACATAACTGTGCAGATTTTGCTCAAACGCAGCGGATGAAGAATTTACACCAAACAACTATAGCGCATTTTTACAGTAAATGAACAATTTTTACAAATATCAGGTCTGGTTCTCTTACCTTATGTATACCTCCTGTATTTTTCTCTTAATTTCCATATAAATAAATATTACGCATTAATAAGGTTATAAGTATGTTAATTGTTTACTAAACTGTATATATTCTGATACCAACTCGCTTCAATAAGAGATTTTAAAAAATTCGTTTTATACGTGACAACCAGTTATAAGGGACAAATGACTTCCACCCGATGTGTCCCTCCCTTATAAGCGGATTCGACTGTATATATATATATATATATATATATATATATATATATATATATATAAAGAATTAGAATAATTACATAATAAGAAAATTAAAAATAATAAGTGTGAGTGAAAACGTGGAAATGAATGTGAGCAAATGATGTGTAAGTGGGAACAAGTGTAAGTGGGAACAAGTGTGAGTGTAAGTGTAATTCAATATCTCTAAGTTATGAAAATGATTACATAATTATATTAAGAGGATGTAAATTATGTATAAGTAAATCTGTCAATCAAATGCTTGACGGAACAATTGAGAAATATTAATTATAAGACGTGTTTGTGTAGTATATAAATGTGCATGTATTAATTATAAATGTAAACAAATATACGTTTGTTTTTTGTTTTTTTTTTAAAAAAAAAAGATTGTAAAGGAAAATTTGATTATTACTTTCACTCGATTTTTGAATGACGAAATTTCAGCAAAGAAAGAGAGAAAGAAAAATAATTAAAAAGCCGATAACTGAAATAACAAGACTTTTTCAATCTAATCAATTTTGTTAATCTTCTAATGAAAAATAAAACAAAACATAATAGTCAATAATAACAGCAATTAGAAACTATGGCTACGAAGCAGCAGGCGAAAAGTTGAAAAAAGAAAGAGAATAAAAAAACAAGATTTAAATTAATAATAATTTTTTTTTAATTATTTTTGTTAAATTAAACAACTAGAGCTTAACTTTTAAATTTAGAAATATCGAAAGTAAATTTTAGAATTATATAAAGTTAATTTATTTTTTGTGTACACCACATTTTCGCTTTTAATATTGAAAAATTGTTCAAAAGTTGTACTCTGTTACACTTTTATATATCAGGTTAACTGGTGATTATTCGTTTGATAAACAAACATAAAGAGAAAAAAGATTATTTAAAATTTCGGAAGAAATTTTTGGTTTTCAGATATATGTGAAACGTATGAGGAAATATTTCCGTGGGAAGTTTAAAAGTTATTATAAAATCGTTTTATTTTATCTTGATGATACGCGCACATAAAGTTACAAATAAAAAATTAAGAATAATACAGTATTAAAAGTTCACGGTCGATAAAAAATCATCTAACGTAAACGGTCCCAACTATCTCGACTTTTAAAATTTAAAATATATCATTTTCGCACACGACTGAAGTTTTCGTTAAATTTATTTTAAATGTATACATACATACATTACAGAAACATATATTCCCGGTTGAAAGGAATTATTGTTGTTATCGTTAAATTTGTGTCGTCATTTATTATGCCCGATCGATCAAAATGAACACTGCGGACCAATTTACTGATACGAGGACGGATAATTTTAATCAACGTGATTGATAATAACACCCCGGAATCTGTAAACGATTAATTTTAGATTACCAACGTGTACCGTGTGTATACGCATATATAAATATATATACTTAAATGGTGTTTCTTGGAAAGTAAAATATTTTATTAAAATTATAAACATTATGGAGAAACATAAATTTCGTTCATACGTCAAATTATATTAGTTCTTTCTAAAGAAACGAAAATAATAAACGGTTCGATCATTTTATCTGGGTTTTCTTAATTATTTGTTTTTGTTTAGAATTATTATGTGACGACACGCGAAAAAATCTGTAAGTATTAATGATTTTTCAAGCGCGAAAATCTTAAAAGTAGAATATTTATTTTCGCTACTTTAAAAATGTCTAAATAGGTTCCAATTTTAAGTGCTGCATATTACAGCGCTATCTACTTTAGAATCGCTTAACTAAATGCGAGTTTAACATGTTTGTACCTATTTGATGAAACAAAAACCAGGTTTAAACAGCCACTTAATTTTACAAATAAATTTTTCGAATAGTAAATATCTGAGCGATGAAAGCGCGAAAATAATTTTTTTATATTTAGTTTTTAATAAAAAAAGACTTTGAATTTTGTTTACATTTTCTGTTGATTTTTTTTTCAACGAGTAGTTATTAAGGCTATTACTCGAAATATGAATTAATTAGAGATGATTACACAGTTTAGAATTTATTACGAAGTTGATGAGGAGTCGGTTGTTTACATCCGGTACATTGTTCTTCAGCTGATTGCACCGATATTGAGCAAATTTCTGCCAGATAACCACGATATGGTAGACTATTAATGGAGAACAGAACAATTCGCATATTGGTGGTGGTTGGGCACTCAGTAGATAGGAGATAGGAGTGGGTACTCAGCGTGTGACCAATATACACTCTGTTGACAGCTGTTCTCGGTGAACAAATTTTACCAATTTTTGAAGGCCAGGTTGTAATCCTTCTTTATATTTTCAAGTATACTCGGCCGGAAATGGAAGGACCGATTCCACGATAGAGCCACATAATTCCTTCGGTTATATTATTATTAAAAAAAAAACGTTTTTGTTAACTGTCCAATATATACCCACGTGCGTAATAATTGTTTTTTTTTCACTTCAGTTGTCAATTTACAATTAGCTCTGTAGGCTATCGAGCAAAATTTAACATATTAATGTCAGATGACAGGATCCGGTCCAGTGATAGGATGTCATGGCTAGATCCGTCAACTTTGTCCTCTTTAATCTGCGAATATCCGCAGAGCTGTTATTTTTATTATTATTTTATTCGTGTAATAAACCGAAATCGAATAAAATGAAATTGTATATTATTAATTATTATTGCGAAATAAAATACGGACAGTAAAATATAAATAGAAACCAAAGATACTTGTAACACAAGATAAAATATACCGAAGACAATTCGATGAAACATAGTGTGGACAATGTAATATTAATATAAAACAATAATGTCGGTATCCGAATTATTGTTCCATAATTTATTTAATATTTTATTTGCAGAATTTGAAAAAATTACAACTTTCAAAATGAAACGGAGAATTTCGCTTATGATAAAATATGGTGCTCCATTATATACCTATGTTTTTTTAGTAGCGATTTGTTTATTGGTAAGTGTTTAGTCATTAATAATAACTGAATCGACTAATTAAAAAAAACACCTATATTTATGAAATAAGACCACAAATGAAAGAACGAATGGTTATCGTTCAAGTCCTATATTAAGAGACTTCAAACATATACCCGAAGATAAGCCCAAATTATAGGAGCAACCTGCACGATGTTAAACGGATCAAATTGAAAAACGTATTAAGTTTAATCGGCGAAGACATTTATGAAAAGCAATAATGTTGCGACTTTATTGCTATCATGTAAATAATTATATATAAAAGTTGGTAAGACAAGTCGATTTAAGGATTCTCAATAACCAAAGAAAATTGATATCAACGCGACTAAGCGAACTAGTGAAGGTAAATCCGTACAAGATGGTCTGCCATTGGTTTTTCTCTTTACCGAACAATTTCTCAGATAGTTGAGTCGGCAAAGCGCTTCTTACCGTAGGAAATTCTTCGCTCTTGACGAGATTTAATTTCAGCTCGTATTATTTCTAATTTCGCAGTTAATTAACGACCGATATCGATTTTTTTTTCAAACATATGTAGTCCTTTTGCTCCATCCGGCACGACTAAAATGTTAAGGTTTTTGTTAAAACGTTTAGTTCTTCTGGAATGAATTTATATTTATGACGGCGGGCAATTTTTAATTGTTTATTATAAACATTTTAGACGCTAAAAAAAAAAGGCTGAACTTTAATTACAGGTCGAACCGGGCGGTACAGAGTTCAAAGAGGAATGCGTGCGAGAATTACGCGGTGTAATTGTATATCGGTTAGCTAAATACGCAAAAGAATTTCTACTTCTAAAACCGGGCAAGGAACGAATATGGACACCGCCAAAAGGTAAACGCAAAAATGAAAAACAACACAAAAGAATTCGTACAACTTGGTCTACATAATGACCAGTTGTTAACGTTAAATTCAAAGTCATAAATACTTGCACCCGTATATAAATATATATATATGTGTGTGTATGTGGGAGGGTGCATTAACCTCATTTAACTCTTTCTTTTCCTTAAATCTATAGGTTGGTTGGCAATCTTCTTTACTAACGATCGTACTGAAAAAACTGAACATTAAAAACCGGAAATGATTTTTGTTCTGCTCTTCTCTTTAACTTTCCCGTCGCTCACCTGTATTTGATTATTTATACAATGTGCCAGTTTCTTAGACTTTCTCTATGTGAGTTTGCATAACTCATTGCTCCTACTGTACTTTATTATTTGAACAATGTATTAGTTTCTTGAACTTCCTTTATATCGTTTCTCTTTCAATTAGCTGAACGAAACTCGCACTATGTAGATGCAAGCCTATCTAGTTGAACTTTTTTTTTTGAAATTAAATTTCTACTGTTCCGTTGTATATGGGAAGTTAAACCGTCAAACGAGTGAACGATCAAAAGGCTTAGACACATAGGCGCATCAGCAGGATTATTTTCACACAGTGTAGTCGGACTGCTCCTCTTTCCCGCATGTAATGCTCATATACGTGTGTATTCAGTTTACATGCGTACGTACAACACGTCAGAAATTATGAAATAATATTTTTTGCGTTTTCTTATTTTTTCTCTTGCGCATGCACGCGCGGCTATCCGTTGTTTCGTTCATATCTTCGCTGCGAAAAAGACGTATGTGCGACATAGACTTGAGAACGAAAACATTTGAAACATCGCCACGTCAAGTTAAGCATAGCAGACAGTGTTCCTTTTCTCTGTGAATCGTGAGTTTATTAAATGTGTCTCTTTTTGGGAATACGTCTTTAAGTTTCATTTCTTCCCTGCACCTCAACACACAGTTTTTTATTTTATTTTTTTTTTTAAATTTTGAATTAAGCTCTTCGCTTTACGTATCTTTTTGAAAACTTTTTCATTCTATTTTTCCGTCCAATTAATTTTATAGTCCATGCCAACAGCAAGCTTCTAAAATCGGTAATACTAGTAATAGTTTATCGTAATTAGTAAACAATTTTTTATTTATGTGTATATATATATATATATATATATATATATATATATATATATATATAATATAGTTATTACAAATTCCACTTTAATTATTTGATTTGTTAACATAAATTTCATACCATTTATTCATTCATGTATATATATATATATATATATATCATCATCTTCAGCCTATATCAGTCGACTGCTGGACGTAGGGTACTTATCTAATTTTTCCCTGCGACTCGTTTCAAATCATCACATCAACGGTTTAGTGGTTTACCCCTGTTTCTTTTCTTGTCAATTGGCCGCCATTCCAACACCCGTTTTGTCCATCTGTAATCTATTTTTCGGGCTGTGTATTCGGCTAATCTGCACTTTATAAATTTATTTTTGATCCTATTTTATTTGTATGTATATTTAATTCCGTTATCAACCCTTGTAATAATGTATATAATATATATGAAAATATGTATAAATATGTATAAATATGTATATATATATATATATATAGTCATAAAAAACTCTGTTTTTGAATAAAAAATCAATATCATACAGACAGGTCGACACAAGAATTCTTCTCCTTTTCATTTGCAGTAATTTATATATTCATCGCTTATAATTACGTGGGCGAAGTAATTTATTTTCTTTTGAATAACTGATTTAACTTTTCGATTTGATGTTTTGATTATTCATACTATTTTCAACATCTCTCTACAGATTCCAATCAATCTATTTGTCTTTTGTTTAATGTTGCTGCTTCAATTCCATATAATAAGATTGGATATACGTAGCACTGTACAATGTTTCGACGTATATTTAAACCTAAGGATCTATCACAGAGAAGACTCTGTATACTAATAAAGACACTCCGGGAGTAGTTACGTCGGATTTTGAATTCTACATCTGAAGTCTAGACTATCTATAATGTAACTGTCTAAATGTTCGAATTTCTGAGCTCTTTCAATCTTCTTGTTATTAATTTTAATGGAAACTTTGTTAAGATTATTCTTTTTGCTGATTAACATCCATTTTTTTTTTGTTACATTTATCATTAAATTATCAGTTAACGACTGTGTCCAGTTTATTAAGAAGGTGTTGAAGGTCTTTTTCATTGTTTGTAAGAATCAGTACTTAGTCTGCATAGCGAAGATTATTAATAATTCTACCGTTTATCTGCACTTTTATTGGTATGTCAGCGATAGCTAATTTGAACATATGCTCGGTATACAGGTTAAATAATAGAGGTGAAAAAATGCATCTATGTCGTGCTCCACATTAGACATCGAAGTCGATGCTTTCACCCTTTTCTAGAATGAGCTCAGCTGTTTGATTTTAATACTGGTTCCTAATTATCCTAAGGTTATATTCATTAATGACGGTAAATAGCAGAATGTTTATTAGTTTATCGTGCTAAACACTATCAAATGCTTTCTCATAGTCAAGAAAGCAAAATGAATACACCTTTGTTTATTTTCCTGTGTTTTTGAAGCAGAATGTTAACTGCCAGTTAGAGTTTCTCTTGTACCAAAATCTTTACGCAAACCAAATTGAGTATCCTTTGAATTATATTCACGCTTGTGTCGAATTCTAGGATAAATAATTCTCAGGAAGATTTTCAATAGATGACTCGTCAGTCTACTCTACGTTCTTTAAGATATGGTTTTTTTGGTATAAGCTCAAAAGACGATTTCGACCATTCAGATTGTATTTTTCCGCACATGCAGATTCTATTGAATAATTCTTTCAATTTTCTTAATCAAACAGCTTGATTACAACCGCGGGAATTCTGTCGGGAGCAGTAGTTTTAATTAAAAAACATTCTGGATTTTGAATGTTCGAAATGAACGAAACTCGAAATTCAGTTTTAAAATAATTTTTACGAAACACTATTAGATTTCATTAATTCGACGAAGTTAAACACTTCCTATGGGGAATCTTCTTTTCATTTTTTTTTTTTTTTACTTTAAAGACGTTAATTCGTGTTAAAAATAAATTTTAATAATAACATTAATGATAACTGTAAATGTATTTAGAAATTCTTATCTTAGAACTTATTTAATAACCACATAATTTTTTACAAGAAAATTCGATGACGAATTGCGGTCGAAAATTATATTTGTTTACTTTTATTTTAAATTAATTAAATATATATATATATATATATATATATATATATATATATATATATATATATAAATACATAGTTAATAATATAGTAGAAGTTTTAGAGTGAATGTTATTTGGAATAAATAAATACGCGTCTATACGGAGTTTATTGTACGCGTTTAAAAGGTCCAACCAGACCGGGAGAAAATGAAACGATAGCAATTTGGCGGGCCCTACAAGAATTTTCCGGTATCAAAAGAAAAGACTTGCACCTAGTTCCTAAACTAAAGTATAGTCGAAAGGTACTATATATGTATATATTAAATTACTTTAGTAACTGCCAGATTGTTTTATTAATACTGTTCTTCATTTTACTGATTTTTCGTGAATTGTAATCTTAAATTAATATTTTTTCATTTTATATTTTTTAACTTTTAAAAATGGTCAAACTGCCGAAAAGCTTTGCGATTTTTCACAAAGAAAAAACTTTTAGTGAACTTCTTTTTTGTTGTTTATTTAAATAAAAATCGCTCCATTTAACATTCTTCATATTACACTAGGTAAAATTGTGAAATAATCACGACGAAGCTCAATTTTCATGTTATAAATCTAATAGTAATAAACGGTAATAAAATAAATTATATTAATAATAACGATAACAAAAACATATATATATATATATATCACGTTATGCCTATATCAACCAACTGTTTGGCAATGTCGTCTCGCCACCGTGTTGTTGTTCTGCCCCTTTTCCATTTTGAATACAATGGACACCATTGCAGGATATGTTTTGTCCATTTGTCGTCATGTCTACGCGCCACGTGTCCAGCGTACGTCCATTTTAATTTTGATATTCGCTCCACCGCGTCAAGCCAATTTTGTGCGCTCCCGGATCCAAGTAATGGTTTTTCTGTCTTTTAACTTGACGTTCAGTATTATCCTTTCATGAGCTGTTTACGTTTTCCTGATTTTCATAATTATTCCATCTGTGAAGCTCCACGTTTCTGCTCCGTATGTTAACACCGGTAAGACACATTGGATATAAAGTTTACCTTTCAAACTATTCGGTATATCTTTGTTCCGAAATATGTTGGATAACTTCCCAAATGCAGCCCGTGCGAGAGATATTCTCCTTCGTATCTCTCTCTGCATATTTTCTCCTCTGTCTGTAGTTATTTTCTGTCTTAAATAAATATACCTATGTACCTGTTCGATGTGCTTCCCATTTAACTCTACTGACATACCATCCGTGTTATTAGTCATAACTTCTTAATCATATTTTTCTAGACTCAGTTTGAAGTTCGTTCAGCATAGATTCTAATTCTTCTTTATTCCTGCTTATTATAACGATGTCATCTGCGAATCGTAGGTGATTAAGTTTTTCACCGTTTATTGTTATGCCTTTTGAATCCCAGCTTAGTTTTCTGAATACACTTTCTAAGGCGGATATAAATAATTTTGGGGAGATAGTGTCACCTTGTCATTTTTGGAGGTATTTCAGCAGTTCTTTTTCATAGACTGACTTTCATTGAAGCCGATTCATACAGTGTTCTGATAATGTTCACATATCGATCTTCAACTCCGCGGTTACATATTGACTGTAACACTGCCAATATTTCAACCGAGTCAAATGCCTTTTCATAATCTACAAACGCCATATAGAGTGGCATGTTGTATTCTTCGAAAGTTTGTATTAATGTTCTAATTGTTGACAAATGATCCATTGTACCAGATCTAAATCCTGCTTGTTCCCTCGGTTGGTGATAGTCTATTATTTGTTTATACGGTTTTGTTATTACACGGGTAAATATTTTATATATTTGGGACAGCATACTGATCGGTCTATAGTTATGTAGAATTTGCGTATTCCCTTTCTTATGTATCAGGATAACCTCTGCTTTCTTCCACGTTGTGGGTATCATTTTATCAATGAGGCACTGGTTGAATAATGATCGCAGTGCATTTACTATTGCAGGACCATCATATTTCAGCATTTCTGGTAGTACGAGCTGCTCTGCCATTTTTTAATGATTTGAGAGCATACTCAACTTCTTGGTATAATACTTCTGGAAGAGCATCTTTATCATTGTTGTTGTTATAATTGCTGTTATTTTGCTTAAGGTCATTACTATTATATACATGGGTGAAATATCTTTCAACTTCTTTAGTTATATCATTTTTGTCCGTTATTATTTCTCCCTGTGAGTTTTCAATTTTTGTTAGTATTTTTATATCATTCGTCAAAGCCTTTTTAATAAACACTCTCGTACATTTGTTTCTTTCAATTGTTGTTTTTATTACATTAGTATTAAATTTGTGAATGTCGTTCGAATTTCTTTTCTTATCGGATCATTTAACTCGGTCCGTTCGATTAAATTTTTGTCCTTCGATGGTTTCAAATCACGTCGCCATTAGAGTAAAGCTTAAGTATTATCGCTTATTTTGTTAGATGTAGTAAATGAAGTTGAAGGAGGAAAATAATTGTATAATTGAGGGAATAGGATTTCTACAGATGAAGTAGGACATGTGGACGGATATGCGGTCGATAGGAATGCAATATAGGGTAGTTTAGTAAAATATGGCGAATAAGAGAGGGGGTTCGAGTAGACAAAGGGACAAAAAGCAAGGGAATAGACACGTATGAGAGAGTGATATGTGGACAAGGGCGGAGCCTGCTCAATCATAAATAGTTTGAACCGGACAATTTAACAGGTGGTTTCCAGAAGTCAAGATTTAGTTTAATAGCGAGAAGGAAGCTATTATCGTGGTATAAATTCCACTTCTATTACCAGTCGTTGTTAATTAAATATTTAAGGGCTACGTTTAGTAGTGAAGGTAGCGGTCTCTTATAGGTTGTTGGGAAACACAGTATGGAATGGGATGGCCCATATCCATCGCTTCGTTCCCTACGATTCGCTTATAACCTGGAACCCATAAGTGGACTACCGGATCTATGTGCTACTTTTGATGTATCAGCAAAATGTTACGAACAATAATAAATGACCGAAAGTGTAAAAGACGTGATAAGAGTCACGTCATATTCGGAAGTTCTAGATATAATAGCGGTGATCGAGAAATCAGTAATTTAATAGAGGGAGAAACGTATGAACGCGTCAACCTTGTAGAAATAAATTGTTTTACGGCGAATAGAAAATTTGCCTAGACAATATCGACGATTTAAAAATGTACAAGTTGCAAAAGAACAATCAAAAGTTAATCCGTCTGTGTTTAGCATAGAATACGATAAAATGCAATCCTAGAAAACAATCGTTTCTTATGAGTTCGCATTGTTTGACGAATTGTCAAAATAAACGTTCGAACGTAAAAATAATAATTGGTAATCTTACATTTTTCTACTGCATGTAATTTAATTTTTTTAACCGTTCCAAATTTCTTGGAAACATGTTATATTTCTTTTTCTTTTTTTTTTAAGAAAAAACAAAAAAGTAAATAAATAAAAAAAAACAGTAATTTATAAAATTCTCTGTACACTCAAGTACAATTATATATTGAAAAAAAAAACACCAGATTTTACAAATTCACCTATAAATGATATCTTCGTTCTTCTTCTTCTTCATCAGCTATCTCGAAGTTCCTTCCATTTTTCCCTGTCAGCCGCTTCACTTGCCCAATCTTTTCGGACTTCATTTATATCGTCAACCCAACATGTCAGTGGTCTGCCTATTCTACGGGGGTTCTGTTTGGAGTCCACGTTGTCACTTTATTTGAAAGGAGTTCCTGGTGTCTTACCAGATGACCAGCCCATATCCATTTTGATTCTTTTATACTTAATATCGTTTATTTTTGTTGTTTCTCTAAGCCATTTATTTTCTTTCTCGTCTTTCAGTGTTATGCTAATCATTTTCCTTTCGATTCTTATTTACGCTACTCTTAGCCCCATTCCTCCATCGCTCTGTTGTATTGTTTCACTCCCATAGGTCACTACCGGGAGAACGCATCGATTAAACGTTTTTCTTTTCAGTCTTACAGGAATCTCCTTATTTTGTAAAATATTTTTTAGTTTCCAACATGCTAGGGCGGTCATTATTTCCTCCTGTATTTTATTGTCGCCTTTTATAATCTGTCCTAAGTAATTAAACGATGTTACTGAACTTACAAATAGGAAATAATAACATAATAGGCCAAAAAGACAAAAACGGTATAGAACGTAGAAGTAAAACAGAGATAGCGGAAATAATCCGGGAATACTATCAAGAATTATATAATGATAAAACGATTAAGCCAATCGATGTCGATCAGTGTAATACTGAAGATAAAATAATAGACAAGATATCAAAAGAAGAAGTAATGGCTACACATAGAAGTATGAAAAACGGGAAAAGTGCAGGTCCGGATGGAATAAAAGGTGAACTTCTGAAAATAGCGACAGAAGAGATTTCAAGCCTCCTGGCGGACCTTTTCAGCCTTTGTATATCAGTATTTTAGAAATTAAAATGGGATAGTAAGGGTTTAAAAATTTGACAAACGTATTATGTAGATATGCGGATGATATAGTGCTCTTGAGCGAAGATATAAGGAAATAGGACTAAAAATCAACATAGCCAAAACAGTTCTGTTGCGAAACAAATTCGCACACATCAGTAATATTATGATAGATGAGAGGAAAAAAATATCTTCGTTATTAACTAATAATTTATTATCGCGCGTGAGTTTCATTTCTATCTTTCAATCAATAGTTATTATCTTAAAGGAAAAATTAGATTATCCGTACGTAGTATGCTTATTTTATAAAATAAATTTATATATCGACGATTGTTTTAACACTATTTGTTTCGTGTTGCAGTATGGCGAAGGTTTTATACTAGATAGGGTAACTTATTTGGTGGCCAGACTGAATGATCCGCAACAGGAGATTAAATTGTCGCCGAAACATACCGAATACAAATGGATGTACATTAGACAAGTTTTAACGTACGTGAACAAGGCAGATGCTGAGATATTCGAAATGGTCGACCAGTATATGAGAGACAAATTTATCGATTATTAATCATTCTATATTTAATTTTTTTTTTAAATTATTTTATACTTTTACCGTAGGAATAATAATTAAAAATATTATATTAACATAATTCATATATATAGTGTATCCACAAGCAGAGTAATAAATATGTCTCGTTTATAAAAAAAAATTTACTTATTTAGATCAATATTTCAAAGATGTGGACCATGTCAGAACTCATAAATCTGCTCAACTATAACAATATATATAAGGCGATGGGGGTACCGAGGGAAATATCAAATAAAATAAATATACAAGGTAAAATTTCGTAATAGTTAATTTAACATAACATATTAATTTATTATAAAGGTATTTCCATCGTAAGAGTTTTAGATCGTCAAAACTGATAAAGTTACATCGGAAAGTCATAATAACAAGCATAATAAATAGTAATAACCCCTGGGAAATAAGTATAATTTACCTTAAAATGAACAATGTCAGAGCTATTAAGGGAAAAACCGGGGAATAACGGCGGGTAGAGCCAGCAACCGGTGATCGCGTGTTGGTATGTGTGTGTATAGAAATATTGATAGATATTGTAGTTTAGAGAGATAGTAGTTTTAATCCAAGCTTCGTCTCGAGTCGGTCGCGTATTATTATAGTACGATAAAGAACATAATTTTCTAGTCAAATTCGTACCAACAAGAAATTCGGTTAAATACGGAGTAATACGTAGAATTCATTAAAAAATATAAATAAACAACCGCGAATATATAGACTGTACTGGAATAATTAATTAAAATAAATAATTAATTATTTACGTTCATTTTTACGTAAATCGTCGAGACGTTGTAAATATACGGAGTACGACCGAAAAATATCAGCGCATCCGGTAGCAGCAGCAGCAGCAGCAGCAGATACTGTGGTACCACAGGTTATACGTTTTATTTTTTATATAATTTGTTATTCAATGTTGCTTATTAAATTATAGTACATGTCTGTGAGTTATTCGTGTGGTTTACCAATTGTATGAAATAAGTATTTGTTTTCTTTTTAAAGTAATATTTGTTGATATTTAAAAAAATGCGTAATAATATATATATATATTAAGATCATTTGTTGTATAATTAAATTCTAGTTGATGTATGAGTGTGTCACCGGCTGCGAGTTCTACTAGCAGTCCAAGTTAGGCACTGGCGACCACGATTATTTAATTATTTAATTGTCTATTACGAAATTAAGCCCTCCATTGTCATAATAAATTGGCAATCGACGTCGGGATTTTAGCCCAGTAGTTTCATTATAAAGTGGCGATAACGACGTCGGGATAAGGTACAGTTTCATTATAAATTGGCGATAACCACGACAGGATAGGGCTCAGTTTCGTCA
Organism: Coronaproctus castanopsis; assembly: GCA_032883995.1. NCBI lineage: Eukaryota > Metazoa > Arthropoda > Insecta > Hemiptera > Monophlebidae > Coronaproctus > Coronaproctus castanopsis. The sequence continues at coordinate 112,688,255 of CM065053.1, forward strand.
TAAATTGACTAACCACGGCGGGATTTTAGACCTGTGTTTCGTCATTATATATATATATATATATATATATATATATATATATATATATATATATATATATATATATACACATATATATATAAAGTAGCTACATAAATTTATTCATTATTTTTGTCACATTATCATAGTATCCCGATCTCATACGTTTGATTCACGAACACTCTGTAATACACGGTAATGAAATTGCTGACTCGCTTGCTGGTCACGGCTCGCTGATGCCAGCAATTGTCTATTCACTCTCTCTCGTTCATTTACATTTTAGGTATTTGGACACAAGTCATGTGCATAGGGTAACGAACTCACTCTTGTTGTTCATCATATTGCACAACTGCAAAATTGCACTGCGTTGGGATGAACCACTGAATAGAGTAATTTTCATAAGGAGGGACCTAAAATATGTCACTGATGGATATGGCATTCTTGTGGACGAGTAAATTTATGAATGACAGCAGATTTGCTACGTTAATTGTGAAATAGTTAATAATTAATTTTATAATATAAGGGTTGATATCATTTAGCTTAAAAATGTGAAAAATAGTATACTATTTGCAGTTATCAAAAGCCTTTAATATCGAAGGATGATGACAATCGCAGACCAATTAAGGTCGAGCGAATGTCTGATTTTCATAACTTTTCTAAAGAGAAAGCAGTACAGAAGCTGACTTAGTTGTGGTAAAGCAGGTTTTTACTAGACATTCCACTCAATAGGAATCTGTGATAATCTTTTCAAGCACATTTTTCACAGAATTAAAGAGAAAAAATCGGATGATAGCTGCCAAAGGGGGAACTACCTCAGATTTGATAAGTGGCTTAATAGTTTTATCAATTATATTTTAACTTGTCATTTCACCAGTCATTAGCAGTATCCCTAGGCATAATTTAACTCCTACCGACGACACTATCGACAATATAGACGTTAAATTTGTTAACAGATCTGTCAGGGGGACAAATTTCTGAACATTGTCAATCAAGATATTAATACAATTATTATACCCATTTTGTGTACATGCATTCTCAACTTACCTGGTTAAGTAATTAACTGGAATTTACTTAAGCTATACTTGCGTGTATGCACTTCTAGCACCTCAGTAGTTCTTTATAATCGATTCAGATCCGGTAGCAGATTTAAGTTTGTCTTTTTGATATCTCGTCAATGATTTTTAAAATGATTAGATGTTGACGTTTTTCTATTGCATTTAATATATTCGTAATATTATTCAATTCGCATTAAATAATAATTATTTAAGACTAAATTTTAAAGTATATTATACGCCAAGCAGGGGCAAAGTAATTATTTATTATCGTTTTATCAAAATTTCAAATAATGCACTTATTTCATCGCAACATGCAGGTAAGTATGGTTCTTTAGATGGGTGGTGCGTGTTGTCGTAAAAGATAGAACACCAAAAATTACTAAACTCAGCCCGAATAATATACACTGTCAGCTATCGGTTTATTTTGAATTTATTTCTAAACTTATACGCACGTTTAACCTGCTAATTCAACAAAATAATATGGTAATTAATACGCTGTTTAACAATTATTAATAAAAATTGGTATCAGAATGAATCAGTGTTCTTGCTGGAATCTTAATAAACTAACCCAGTGATGTCTTCATCACTTCACATAGTCAGATAACAGTAAACAATGTTCTCGTAAACTTTAAATATTACTTAATCGTAATAACAATTATTTAGCTTTCACATACGATCGAAGCGAGTTTGCATTTTTCGCGGTACGATTATTAATATTAGAACTTAGAAAAAATTTCGGTCGATAACGCATCGCTATATTAAAATAGTTTTTTTTTTTTTTTTCAAAATAGTAACGAGTTCTTTAAACTTTAATATTGATATAGCTGTTGTCTCCAAAACACATCTAACGCAAAAATATTATGATGCAAACTATATTCAATGGAATAGGAATGTTGATTAAAGAAGATACATACATATTGCGCATGCAACAGGAGATGACCAGTTTTATAATATACAGTAATTTCAGGTAAATTTAATAATGTCGATATTAAAGCAGCAGCGCATATTATTCATCTAAACATAAAATTTATTAAAAATAAGTGAGTGATTTTTTTCTAAATTTGAACAACCACGATGTGAAACATATAGTGATCATATCTAATTACATCAACAAAAGAGAATGAGTACCTTTGTATCAAAGCAAGTAATGACCAACCGATTAGGATAAAATTTCAGATCTACCGTATTTATTTGTTACTAGAGGGATTGGTACCAATTATGTTCTTATAGAGAATTTATTTTCTAATCGTACGTTTATATTAACGGTGCTGAGTTTTACTGTTTTCTAAAAAAAAATCCCTTAACAATGAATTCAGTAACTGTGAACTATTTCGGAGTAAAATTGATACACAATTAGTCTTATGGTCAAAGTATTTAACAAACATTGATTTACTTCAAAAAGCTGCGGAAGCAATTCACCATATAAAGAAAAAATCCAAATATGAACATTCTATTAACATACAATGCACGAATACTTTAGTATCACTCTCATAACTCAGTAGATAAAACATTATTTAATAGTTTAATTAATCATATTCGCAGAGCAGTTAATTACAAGAAGTAAAGCTGTTTTAACAGTAGTCCCGTAACTGATTATAACAATTCACTTTGGCAAACTACCCGCGCAGATTTAAAAGACCTCTGATACAAATTCCGTCAATTAAAGATGAGCACAGTCAATGTGTTCCCAGTGATAAATGAAAATACGAACTCTCTCCTTAACATTTAGGTAAATTTCAACCTATGTATTCTGGTATTAATACATTAAAGGAATATCAGGTATAACAATTTGAAGTACCAAAAGAAAAAGTCTAAAAATAATCAACCAAAACGAGTAGTTTGGAAAATAGAAACAGCTTCAGAAGAAAAAAACGATGGAATTATTATATTTACAGGTGATACAGCTATTTCGAACACTAACAAAGGCAAACGAAATATAAGTTGACTCATTGGTGTCCCACAGGCTAATGTCTGGGACCCGTTCTTTTATTTTTTATTTTTTTTTGGCCCAGCTTTTAACTTTACTGTTCAGACTATAAACTTATACAAGTAATAATATAATTTACGCGCATCCAAGAAGGTACGATCCACAATAAGCTATTCAAGTTGTATTGGTAGAGTGTTCCTTGTTAATAGAAGTTCAGATAGAAAGCTATCCCTATTTTTTGTATTTGGCGCTGGACCAAATATTATGTTCGATGTTGTCTTCAATATTGCATACGTCACAAACACTACTACAATTATCTTAATCCAAGAAACGCAGAGACGAAATCTTTATGGAGGAGATCCCCATGTTTAAACCAGTGCTCTTTTAGAATTGCCATTTTAATAGTGATATATTTTTTATAATAAGCTTTTAATTCGAAATATGATTATTTCCTTATTCGTATAAACTATCCCTATTGAAGTTTAATATGTTTCTCAATGGTCGGAGTTATATCCGATCGATTAATCGCATTACCTTAAATTTCACCTTAGTTCCATGCCTGTGGAGTTGTCAGACCCGTTGTCGTATTGAGATTTCTGATACACTCGTTGTAAATTTTGGGAAACTAGACAGTTTTAAAAGAATTCTCATGGAGTCAGTGAGAATTAGGATGTTTTTTTCCCTATATAGCCTCGTATGTGGCATACATTTTCATAAGAAATGATGAGCTTGCATATACGGAACAACTTATACAAGTTTTTATTGCGGTCAAAAAAGGCTGCTGTATACCTGTTTTTGAAATGTTCAATAGAGCCATCGGTATAAATAATTTCCCAGACGTTGTATTCCTCCTTCTCCAATACTGATTCGACAATGGAATTGTAAACTCCATTTGGGAGACTCTTCGATATATTGAATAAGCTAGTATCTACCTGTAATCTAAACTATAGTATTTGAAGGTATGTCTTATAAAAGGGATGTAAAGCCGTCTGGACTAATCTTAAGCCGTGTAGTTTGTTATGACTATGAATGAGGGGCAAATTTTTACCAATCCAAGATTTATTATTGCGGTACTTACGTGTAAGTTGCTTGTTGATTATATGAGGGTAACGCTGCTTGACTTTAAGGTATAATTTATCGGATATGAGTTTCTGTCTTAAAGAAAAGTGAGGCTCCGTAGCTTCTACCTGTAACACCTTAATGGGAGTGAAACGCGTGTCGTCTAAACATATGTGGAGGACAGCATTCTGAATCAACTGTAACTTTTTTGTGTGTGTGTTTTACTAAAAGTAATGACGGACGCAATATAATCTATGTGGAATCTCACGAGTACTTTATAGATCTGAAGACCTACTACAGGATGAGCACCGTACTTCATTCCCCTAATGGCTCGTAGTACATGAGTCGTTTGTTGCATTTTTGTTAAAAAATTCATTCCATGACATTTTAGAGTGAAACATTATCCCCAGATATTTGGCGGACTGCTCAAAGACAATAGACTCTTTATTGATGCGCCGTAGTGGTGTTGTTCGAAGGAATTTTTGTATTCAGTTTCTTCCTCTATGACCCAATTTCCCTTTGTCGAAACCATTGCTCCTCGTATGGAGATATCTACTATCCGCAATGGCTTGCAGTCATCTATAAATCGTCTTATACGTTACTTCACCAGATGGTGAATATCAATCTCGTAAAAACTAAACCTATTATTTCTTCTCATTCTTCTTCCAAGTTCGTCGTCTGTGTTTAGACGTCGTGACCACTCGTGAGAACATTTCAACAATTTCTTTCCATTTCACTCGATTTTTAACTGCTTTCATCGGCTGTTGTGTTTTAATTTATAAACCGGGTTAGAGGTTGCCCTCTAGTTCTTTTACCGTCTCCTGCATGATCGGATTTTTTCCAATCCATATCGACGTATCATATTGCCAAAGAATCTCAGGGACCACCTTTTTTTTTATCACTTCCATTAGTCCGTTTTTCTTATCTATTCCGAGCTCTTCTGATATTGAAGCATTAGAGCGATACTTGATCTACGGTATCCTGAGCTATCGTTTTGTACACATATCATTTCGAATTCCTCTATTCTTCGGCATAACGTTTTGTTCGGCGTCCATTAAATTTTTCTTTCGGCTTGCTGTTTTCGATCATTCCGACTACAATCAATTTTTTTAAGTCGTCTCGTCCAATAATATGAAAAAAAAAAAAACTAGTCACTGTAGGTTTTTCTATTATCTGTTGTAATCGGATAACCGCAATAAGTTTAATACTACCGAACTGATTCGCAGTCCGTAATAATTTCATCGTTCGTCTCAGGCAGTACGTTTAAGTTTTACTAACTATTCGGCGACACAATCTACTTATGGACGCGCACTCAGTGGTTCGAGTCACTAATTTTAATTGTCCCGCGACGAATTTAAACAGGTTCACACGTCAATAAATTTGAGTAATTTTCTATTTTCAATTAAAATTTTATCGCGATTTATGGGATACCATTAAGTAAATCTGACAGCGAGCATATCTTCTCGTTCAATTATCGTCGTATCGGTATTTGGGAATTTTAAAAGCTTCTTTACATCGATAATATTATTATTATTGTTGATAATATCATTATTATTTTCCTTTAAAAAATATTAAATATAGCCCTTAATACGAGTATAAACATTATTCTATCTTATTATGTGAATTATGTAACGCATTTCGCGAAGATAAACATCTTAATTCGTCTAAAATCGGTGTTAAATTTTTCTTATCGACCGTTATTATTATATCGACAAGTTTCGATCGAGATCGATTACGATAAGATTATGATCTGGAAATAATTATCTACCTTCGTTATCTCGATTATCTTCGTTAAATCTTCAGCATACGAAAATAATAAACGATAAATACAAAGATGAAAGATTACCTTTATTAACTTTATAATTCGGAAATAAAACCAGTATCACGCCCAATTCTCATATCTCTTTCTTCATATATATATACATATATATGTATGTATATCTACATGTAGGTACACACACAAATACACGTTATATATATATATCACGCAGCAAGATATCGAAATGATAAAAACATATCATACAGAATTGCGAGAAAATAGATATATAAACGGAATCAGATGAAAAATTGATCATTACACGAATATATGAAATAAAATGATAAATACATATTTCGAGTATTGATTATTAGGTGTATACGTGTGTATCGTCGATGCTAACGTTATAATACGCAGATTCAAGACCAGTTATAAATACGAAACAGAACGAACAAATTATCGGTAATATTTTTATTATTATTATTGTGTCTTATCAAACGAATTAAAAATAAATAACCGGGTTTTTTCTTTGTTCAAATTCGATCTTTTTTTTCTTATAATTTTCGAATATTAGTAAATAAAATTATCTCTACGTGTAAAAGAATTAAATTTATATCGTTATTATTATTATTATTACACAAAAACATAATAAAGTAGCAATTTCGTTTTGAACAGTACTACCTTATGTTTCAACCTTTAACTTAATTGCAGTTTCAATGTGTGTAAATAATTTTTAAATACCCAAGAAGCCAAATGAGAGTGGATGGGAATGTTTGAATGTTTATCGGAAAATGTGTATATAATTTGAGTGAAATTATAAAACTTATTATTAATCTATTTAATGTTGACAGTCGCTTATTATACAATGTCTTTGTGGACCTGGTACACGTGCAGAATTATAACCGGGTTATATGTTCGGTACATAAATATAGTCTAATCTATTAAGTTCTATTACGTATAAGCTTCGTTTAAATATAAGTTCACATTTTTATTTATTTTTAAATTTTTTTGTTTTACTTCTTTGAAGAATGTCATATGTTTCGAACTGGTTTCTTTAATAGTATATTTTACGTTTGTATAATATTTAAATGTACTGAACAAAAATCAAATAAATTGAAATTGAAATTATTACGATTATTATTATTTTATAGTGTATAGCTAGTGACTCTTAATTAATTTATTTATTTAATTATGTCTTTGTACAGTTAATTTTTCGTTCGATTACTCCGAAGTATCGTTATTTATTTAACGAATTATTTATTTACAAAACGTAACATTACGGCGTACAGCGAGACGTCAATTACTTACAAAATAATTATAGGATAGAAATATAAACAAAAATTTGAAAAATTAATAATATTTTGTTTTTCATGAATAAATTTCCGTTCGGGTAAATTTACTCAACGTTTATTAGATAAGAATACATTAATATATTACGAATTTGGTTTCCCATAAAATGGTGGGGATGTACAGTTACTTTTTGATCTATTTTCCCATTGTATATGGGGAGTTAACCCGCAAAACGAACAAGCGAGCGGAATACACAGTCTGAACGAAAATATAAATAGATATATATATATATATCCTGCTCGAATGTACCTCGGGTAAATTTACTCAACGTTAATTAGATAAGAATACATTAATATATTACGAATTTGGTTTCCCATAAAATGGTGGGGATGTACAGTTACTTTTTGATCTATTTTCCCATTGTATATGGGGAGTTAACCCGCAAAACGAACAAGCGAGCGGAATACACAGTCTGAACGAAAATATAAATAGGTATATATATATATATATCCTGCTCGAATGTACCTCGGGTAAATTTACTCAACGTTAATTAGATAAGAATACATTAATATATTACGAATTTGGTTTCCCATAAAATGGTGGGGATATACAGTTACGTTTTGATCTATTTTCCCATTGTATATGGGGAGTTAACCCGCAAAATGAACAAGCGAGCGGAATACACAGTCTGAACGAAAATATAAATAGGTATATATATATATCCTGCTCGAATGTACCTCGGGTAAATTTACTCAACGTTCATTAGATAAGAATACATTAATATATTACGAATTTGGTTTCCCATAAAATGGTGGGGATGTACAGTTACTTTTTGATCTATTTTCCCATTGTATATGGGGAGTTAACCCGCAAAACGAACAAGCGAGCGGAATACACAGTCTGAACGAAAATATAAATAGGTATATATATATATATCCTGCTCGAATGTACCTCCGCTACCGTAACCTCCTATCAAACCACGTTTTGTTTGTCAAGGCGTCGACAAAAATAACATACTGATATCAAAATATCCCGTTCGCATGTACCACCCCTTCCAATACCCGTTTGTCAAAATACGTTTTGTTCAGTTCCGCGCATCGAAGCGCAGCAGCAGCTGCAAGGGTAGTTGCGATGTATTATCTTTGCAAACTTTTATTGCTCTTATTGGCATGCGCTTTCATTATCGTTAATTCATAAATTACCAAAAAAATATATATATTAATAAAATAATAATAAAATATAAATTTGATTATCGATTTAATTTTTTACACCTTACATTGTATTGAAAAAAAAAAAAAACTGTAGCTAATTTTTGGAAAACGTCTAAGTTTCACTTCTTACCTGCGCCCTGAGATACAATTTTTTTATATATATATATAAAAAAAAAAGTTATTTCTCTATATATTGTTCTTATGCACTACTCTACAAACAGTGTTAGCGATCATATATAATCAAAACTTCCTTTCTCTTCTACCTTCTTGTACGAGTTTCTGTATTAACCACTCCAACCAGCATGTTTTTCTTTTTCCCCGACTTCTTTTTCCACCAACTTGTGCTTAGATAATTAGTTGCTGTAGTTTATATTTATCTCCTCCAATTACATGGCCGAAGTACTTTATTTTCCTTTGAATAACTGATTTCATTAAATTTCTTTCAGTTTTGGCCATCTCTAGGACTTAACGATTTGATGTCTCGGCTATCCATGCTATTTTCAACATCCTTCTATGTAGACACATCTCTACAGATTCTAATCGATTTATTTGCCTTTCGTTTAATGTTGATACCACAATTCTATATAGTAAAATCGGATATACGTAGCACGGTATAATATATGTTATCCATTATTATATGTCTAAATATTATGAAGGAAAAACAACAATATGTTTGCATATGTTATAAATATAAAAGAAAATATAACATGGGTTACAAAAATTGTGTACAGGAAGCACTTACTACAATATCAAAGTAAAGATTGAAAGAAAACAAAACGTTAAATACTACGAGAACTAGGGGCTACCGATTAAGTGAAATTGCTTATCTAATGGACTACGCACGTGGAAAGTCTGTATACTTAAAAAAATATTATACAGTATGCGCGGTAACAGCGTATGTATGCGTAATAGCATATGCGCGCGATTATATATATATATAAAATATATAATTCTCGGTAAATTTTAAGTTTTAAATTTTAATTTTATCACATATACATTAGACGTCATTGTATATTAGTAAGTTAACTGTTAAGATATATATATATATATAAGGTACTTAACATTTTTCATTATTCAATTATTCATGTATTCATGATTTTGTTTATATGTTTTGTAAATATCTATTTCTTCTTCTTCTTCTTCTTCTGCATGCATAAAATAATTAAAATTAATGATAATAATGAAAGCCCAAATTGAGCAAAGGCCTCTTTCGTTTTTTTTTTTTTTACTTTGAAGAAACATATCGAACACCAATTTTCTTCCAAATCTTTCTGTCTCTTGCTTTCCGCATCCAACTGATCCCAACATATTTAACAATATCGTCTTTCCATCGTCTTTTTGGTCTTTGAATTTTCTTTTTCCTATCCAGCCGAATCCAATCTATACATTTTCTGGTCCAGCTATCTGCTTGTTTCCGTATGACATGAACACACCATGTCCATTTGAGTTTTCTTGCTACCTCCATTAGGTCATCTGTCCTTGACTGTGCTCTTAATGACTTGTTGTTTATTGTATCAAATTTTGCAACCGCTAACATTTTCCTTTCCATCGCTCGCTGCGCAATTTATAACTTTTTTATTTACTTAATATTATATGACCTTGTTCGTGATCCATAAGTAATCGCCGGTATGATACACGTATTAAATACTTGTGCTTTTAATGATGGACTCATTTTCTTATTAAAAATGTCCTTCAAAGCCCAATACTTTTTCCATCCGATTGCTATTCTTCTTTTTATTTCCTTGTCTGTTTTGTCTTTAAATGAAATTAGTTGTCCAAGATATATAACTTCTTCAACCCATTTTAATTTGTTTGAGTTAATGGTCACATTTTGCCATGTGCTATTAGTTAATAATTCGGTTTTTTGTTATTTATACTCAGTCCTGCTTCTTTTGAAATTTCTTCTAGTTCGTTAAGCATCGCCTGCAATTTTTCAGCCGTGGAAGCTATAAGTGTCACATCATCTGCGAAATGTAAATTTGTTAAATGTGTACCATTGATGTTTATTCCATATTGTTTCCATGATAGATTCCTAGTTGTTCCAAAACCGCGTTAAATAAGACTGGTGACAAGGGGTCCTTCAATGGAAATCTTTCTCCTTCCTGATTCAATATTATCTTTCCCTGAGTATGGAAAGAAAGAAGACACGTAATGATGCTGAAAACGAGATTACAACCGAGGAGGTAGTTGTACACAAAACACTGTAGCAAAAAACGAGAGACAAAACTAACTTATACAACAGAAAGTGAACGGACGAATGACCAGTATAATATGAACATATGCGTATAAATATTTGAACGAATCGACTTTTTCTAGTATACGATATTCAACATGAATAAATGAAATAGAAGCGGCTATCTCATAACACCGTCACACTTTTTCCAGGGTACAAACGTAAATTACAACGAGTATTTATAAAATCGACTGGTAATTAATATATTTATTAAAAACGTACATTTTATTTTAATCAGCGTGCATAATTTTATTCTTTATAGGTGGTGCAATCGTTTATAATTCCAGTCGTTAAAAATGAAACTGAAATCCACCGTATTGTATTCGTTCGTCATTTCATTTATCTCTACCACACGATGGCATGTAAGTAAATATTAATAACCATTTACAAAAATAATTCTAAATTTTCACTTCTATCACTGTAGTATGTATTATTTTTTGCTCGTAAATCTAAGTTTCTTTTTGTAAGAAAGTATTTCTGTAGTACTTATTGGGTGGAACATACTGTTAATTTAAAAATTAAATAAAAATACTTTTTTATACCGTATCATCTATATCTCTATATCTCTATTTCTTCATTGCCTATATTGTATCACTGTACTGATGTAGGTTTCCGATAATAAATTTCATCCTATTCTATCTTGTGTTTTCCGAAATAACTGAGTTCCCGGTGTATTGACAATATCGTCCATCTATCTCGTGTTTGGTCTTCCTTGGCTTCGTTTTCCTTCTATATGGCCTTCATAAGACCAGCTCTTTCGTCCACCTCCTATCGTATTGTCTACCAATATGTCCAGCCAATGTTCATTTATTCCTCGCTATTCTTTCACCGATATCTTCCAACACTAGTGATGCGTATTCCATTTTTCTTTCAGTCTTCCTCATTCTTTCAGTTATTTGTTTTTTTAACGGCCATGTTTCTGCGTCATACTTCATTACGGTCACTAAACACTGGTTAAATAGTTTCGGTCTCTTTTCTTGATTAATTTTATTTTTGAGCATCCTCTATATTCTGTGATATGCGATTCATCCATATGTTATTTTTCTGAGCAGATCTTGGCTCGTTTGTTCTTTCGTTGTTATGAAAACTTTATCTAAGTATACAAATCCATCCACCTTTTCCACTTCGCCTTTTGTAATTTTATTTTATATATATATATATATATATATAATAAAAACAGTCTACGGGCTGGAAGTGCTTGTTAGAGAAAAGGGCAAATTGTTGATAGTATATATAATAAATCGCCATCCCTCAATTTTTTTAAGCCTATTAAATTTATTTTCTGTCGGTGAAGCTGAAACCTTTTCGCCTTAAATTAACGATAACATTTATAAAATATCAACGGAAGTTGATGACAGATGTAAATAGGTGTTCTAATAAAATAGGACTCGAAATAAAGCTAAGTGAGACTAAAATATTGATATATACACAGATGGAAACGATGAAACAACTGAAAACATGAACAGATATATATATATATATATATATATATATATATATATATATATATATATATATATGTATATACACACATGTATATACATATATGTATACATATTTTTAGGGCACGGAATTGAAACGAACAAATTACGTACACAAAAATAAAGACTATCTACACACATGTATATACATATATGTATACATATTTTTAGGGCACGGAATTGAAACGAACAAATTACGTACACAAAAATAAAGACTATCTTAGGTGCCATTTGGAAAATTAAGTAACGTGTTCAAAAAATAAAAATACCCATTAATTTAAAAAGTACACTACAGTCAGTGCATGATAAATCCTAATATATGAATCTTGTGATCATTTACAAAAACAAACTTGGAGAAAAAATAGCGAACGAAAGGATAATGATGAATATAAGATATAGATAGAATACGCAATATAAATAGACGAGAAGAAATCAAATTGAAGTGTGCAATGGAACAAGTGGTCAAGTTAAAATAGAGTTGATCTGGTCATATGGCACAAAGAAACTATCACAGGTGAGCAAAGCGTGATCTATGATGGTGGTCTATAGACAGAAAACGGATGAAAGACCGCTAATTCGACGGGATGACGATATAATAAGAATGGTCGATGGAAAAATTTTAATTAGAAAGGGACTAGATTCAGACGGATAGAAGAAATTGAAGAAAGACTACGTTCGGCAGTGGACCGACATGTAATTAAAATGCGAAAACCGTTGAAACTCAAAAGCGATTATCAGAGTCAATTGTTGCTGTAAGGACAGAACGCATTGTAATTCAAAATTGCTAAACCAACTGAAAGGCTTAGATAGTACAACATTAACTAAAATATGCGAATTGTGATATAACTGACTATATAAATAAGTCGGATCTACCGATAAGAAGCTGACATTTTCTTCCTACTCCCGTTCGGATTTTTCCACGGATATTTCCGCGTGGCAGTTTTTTGGGGGGATGTGTACGGAGTCGGTAATCTACAAGGCCATGGCACGACAAGATGGTAGTGGGCAAAGCTAAAATTATTAATTGGCAGACGTTAATCGCTCGTTATAGAAAAGCTAAACTTTAGAACAACGTACAGGGTGTATTAGTTTTCCTCATTATCTAAATTATACGTAACGTAATACTCGTATTATTTTTCAAACCGGACAGGTAAATAGCGCCAGTATTAATAAAGAAGCATTGGACGTTAAACAAATCGGAGGTTACATGTTATTCAAAGAATCTAAGTTAGGAAAACAATTTTTAATGTTAAAACCTAAAGGTCGGAGGACGTGGGTACTACCGCACGGTAAGATCGTTATTTATTTTATAACTGTATTAAGTATATGATAAAAAGAACTCACAAATAACCGAAAAGCGAAACTCTGACTGATTAATCGTGAAAAAATTATTAATATGTTGATTTATTTTATTATTCAATTTTATATAGATATATATTTCGCTGTGTTAGTCCTCAAATGTTAGTGTACTTTATTACCAATTTATCATATCTCTTTATAGATTAATTAATTACCAATAATTATGCAATTTATAACGTTTAACTTTTTATTCATTTTCAAAAGTCGTAGTCGCCAATCTGTAACATACTACTGAAGTGAAATAGATGAAAAATTAGATGAGACACTAAAATGTGTAGCCCAAAAACTTGATAACATTGGGCGATTGAAATACTGTAGTAGGAAAGGATAAAGAAGGAGAATGAATTGGAAGTTACGGTTTGGGCGAAATAAAAGGGAGAAAGATTGATAAACTTTTGTAAAGAAAATGAAATGCTAATCGGGAACACAAACAACTGTAAACGACGGGATTTGGGAAAACTAAAGGAAGATAAAATGATGGAGGACTACCAAGAAGAAATTAAAAAGAAAACTGAATAAACAAATTGGTCATGTAAACATCGACGGGAAATGATAATAACAAATGCAGCAGAAGAAATACTAGGAAAAAATTAAAAAAGTATCGGAAACCGTGGATCAAAAATGAGGTGAACGAGTTAATGGAAAGACGTGCATAAATGAAGAATGTAAATACAAAAGAAGAAAAAAAGACCTACAAATAAGGTAAACAGAGAAGAAAAGAAAGCAAAAATAGCGTATATAGAAAAAGAATGCAATCGAATAGAAGAAAATATACAAAATAGAAATATATAGAATGCATATAGACAAATACGGACATATTTCAGAAATGTTAAAAACGCAACTAACGTAATCGAAGTTGAAAATAAAAAGATCGCAATAGAAGATAACGAAAATGCAAACAGATGGAAGAGATATATAAAAAATTTATATAAAGAAGATAGTAAAGGAAATAAAAACATAGATAACACACAGGAAAAGGAAAAAACCAAATCATTAGATGATATAGGATCAACAATATTCATGGAAGAATTTGAAAAAGTTACTTAAGGAAAGCTCCTGGGTACGACAATATCAGCAGCGAACTAATAAAAGCCGATGAAGACATAAAGATTGACTTAATCCAGGAAATATATGAAATAGGACAAACGCCAAATGATTTAAATATCGGCAAGATAGAGAAAGGGAACGAGAAAATGCGAACAATATCGCACGATCAGTCACACGTGTTTAAGATACTAACAAGGATTATACTAGATAGAATTAAAAATATTTTTTCTTTAGTTAAATTACACATAGCTGATGTTAGCTATTTGGCAATTTTAATATTTTATACAGATGACATGATTATACCCATCGGTAAGTGCTAGAAAACAGTCATTAAAATTTTCCTTCTAGGCTAGGTCATTCGACTTGATTCCGTCAAGCCGCTGAACTACTATCAAATTATCCAGCAACTAGCGAAGTCATGTTGTTCGTGTGCACCTTTAGTCTACGAGCATGATAAAAAAATAAAATTGAACAGGAGTTAAGTAAAGAACAATATGGATTTGGACCGGGTAGAGGAACTAGAGAAGCGATACTCGGATTAAGACGGGCAATAAAGAAAATACGAGATAAATCAACCGGTTTACATCGCTTTTATAAATCCCGAAAAAACGTAAGATAAATGCGACTGAATAGATGGAGACAGAATGAAGATAAAAGTATTGTACAAAAATCAAAAAATAATAATAAAAATACGAGAAGTAGAAACTGAAGTTATGATAAGGAAATGAATCAGACAACGATGTAGCTTATCACCTACGCTGTTCAACATACATGTAGAACAAGCGGTTAAAGAATGGAAACAAAAATGCGATATTGGAATCACAAATGTTCCCTGAATCGGATGGACTGAATATTTCAGAAGGATAGTATGAAAATAAATAACAAGAAAACAACCGTAATGAAATGTAACAAAACAGAAGTTAACAAAAGAATCAAACATAAAAATAGACGTTGAATAAATAACAAAAATATTTAGGTAATAAGGGAAGAATTGCAATGGTGAAATTAGCGTTGAATAAAAAACGAAGCTTATACAAGTAGTAACAAGATTCAGGCGAGATAAAATGTCATCCTACGAGCCGCAGTCAATGCACGTAACGATGATAATTATTGTGATCTACGGATACAATTTGTTGATGATGTCATCGAAGAATTTGAAAAAAAAAAACACGAGAAACGGCTATTAAATCATGTCAATGTAGAACCAAGTAAAATCCGACGCCTTAATAAACCCGAAGATTTAATTTGTAAATAGGATTCTAGCCGATCGGCTAAATTCCTAACATTCGTCAGTTTCTTTTTTTTATCGCCTTGCAAGACAATTTCTGTGACAGACGACAAAACATTATCAATATAGTTACTTATTTAACGTTAAAATTGTAATAATAAATAGTAAAAAAGTATAGGAAAAATATCCAAATGGAAACCAAGAAATGATTTATTAATGTATTCATACGGAGTATACCGATGTAGTCACACAAAACATGGAATTTGAACAAAAGAATGACCGATGCTGGAGGAGAATAGAAATGGTGTCACGGACGGAAATGATAAGAAATGAAAACATATTAGAAGGATAAATGAAAAAAGAAGTCTAATAGGAACACTAAAAACAAGGGGGACTTAAATAGACTGGACATATATAGAAAATACCTAGTACAAACAGAAGGAACCATTGAAGGGAAAAGACCAAGAGGAAGATCGAAGCTGAAATGCATAAAAAAAAGCAGAGAAGTATACGGAAGTATGTAAAAAATGACTCTATGCAGAAACTTTTAATCATGGTTGTCCACCAATCTATCCATAGATTGAGGAATTAAGAAGAAGATATATATAATTAAGAAATCGAACAGAACTTGTCTCTGTGATAATAGTGGATAGCTCAAAAAACCACGCTAATAATAAGGGCAATTCCTAACGAAAGCTGAAGGCTGCATCCAGGCTGAATAAAGCTAAACTGAATAACTGTTATTTCATTGAGTGATCCGTTAATATTGATTATAGTGCATATACGTACATATATGCATTATATATATATATATATATATAATATATATACATTCCTTCGTTCTTGGTTTTTCTGGTATTATAATATTTGTAATAAGATATATTAATGCCGTTTAAAATTTTCAGATATTTAAGCTGGGCTTATATTTAAAACCAACTGACCGACGCGACAGAAATATAGTATACCCTTTCACTGTTATAATCACACTTTTGAATGCAGGTTTCAGTTAGTTTTTATATTGTATTCAAAAGTTCTGACTTACCGCGTCGTGATATTTGAAAATTCGTATTTCATAATTGTAGGACAAACAAACCCAGGCGAACACGAATATGAAGCAGCACGAAGGAGTTTACATGAGCAGACTGGTATAAACAAAGAAGACGTTAAAGAAATTCCTATGTACGATCGTGTGGTTAAGGTGAATATTATGGATATATGCGCTCGCGCGTGTGTGTGTGTGTACAGTTTTCTGCCGTGAATGCGTTTAAGCCTATTTTTATTATACGAAGGGCTCAGATTATATTCGGTTGAAATTTGATGTTAAAATTTGAGATGTTTAATTTACGTTTATAGATTAATAAAACACTATTTATCAAATGTATAAATACTTAGCACATCGAGTGACTTCAAACTGTAGACTGATGTCTTATTTAAAATAATACATTGTTCAACTTATAAATCGACATTGTGATAAAGTTTTATAAGAAAAAAAAACAAAATTTATTTCGCCAAAAATCCGTGACATGATGGTAAAACCGCATAAAAAAAAATTTAAATTATAATTATACATTATACGCGCATAAATCAATTTAATAAAAATATATTATTAAACATTTACATATGTAGTAACACTATTTTCACTATACGTAAGGTTATAACAATTAAATTAATAAAACCAATCTTAAAGAAAAGCGATATCCACATGATGTCAACAAGCAAATTCCGCGGAATGCTAGTATAAGCGCAAGATTCGTTGGTTGATTATTTCATTACAGCGGAATCAGACAAAACAATAGTAGTCCGCAGCTAAGGATATTTATCCGGAGAAATAGAAAACCATCAGCCTTAATCTATTGTTTAACATATACGTGGAGGCGATTTTTTAATTACTAAAGACGACGGAATTCAATCGGTTCGGAAATTGTATACGACATCCAATATGCCAAATACATTGTTTTTATTTCTGACAATACAACTTCATAGTATGTTAGACAGGTTAACAAAAGTTGGCGCTTATTATAGCCTCCAAATAAGCGTCGATAAAATGGTAGTTCACAGAAAATTATTCGAACGAAGAACCATTAATGAGAAGAAATTACCTTAGAACGGGTAACGAAATTCAATCATCCGAGCACCTGATTCGATGAAAATACCAATCAATTGAAAAACAAACAAACACAGAAAGTGCAAGGAAAGTTTTCCTATATATATATATAGAAACTATGATTGTTACGACTGCACTTCGTAAATTATGCTATGTCTGGTCGGCGCTGCTATCGAGAGTTGGGTATATACAAAACGTTAGAAAAAATATAAGACCGCTTGACATGTATGTGTACCGTCGCATATTTAAAAATATCGTATCCAGATCACGTAACAAACACGTAAGTCCTACATCGAATGTTCAAGTAGCTGAGCTGTTGTAAAAAAATCATTTAGGAAAACTGCGATACTTTGATCACACATCCAGACATTAGAAAAAGTACCGCATACTTCGTCTTATCGTTAAGATAAAATAGAAGACTAAAGAAACCTAGGAAAACTAATTTAGATCAAATCCTAAACTTCCGTGTACGTTTAACCCTTGTGACACTTTTTCTTCTACTTCCGTTGCTGCAATCAGTCTAAGGCTTCCTCTCTTGCTATGCGTAGAACCGTACTAGCTGAAAAATTCTTATTAAGTTGCTACTGTATAAATAACACATACTTCTTTGAATCTTTTGTACAGATTTATCATAATTGGAGGCTCGCATCTTCATGCATCCCATATTATATATATATATATATCATACCGTAATACCTCCAGATTGAAGAATGTTATTTTTTCTTTTCTCCCTTCTCCAAGTTTTTCTTTTCCATACTACAACAATATTATCTTTATAAACATAAGTCTGGACAAATTTCAATTCATTAAGCAGCGTGTCTTGCTCAATTACGAATGCCTTATTTAGTTGTGTGGTTAATACAAATTTTTTCAATGATGCGTCAAAATGACCTTTAATCAGTCTTGCTTTCGTTATTACGTATTTAAAAATGATTAAGAAATTTTTATTAATACGTTTCCAATTTTTACTGCTCAATCTATGACGATATTCTTTTGATCTCTTAAATATGTGCTTCACAACCGTCCTTCTGGAAATATCATTATCTTTTCAACTCTGAAACATTAATCGTTTAATCCTCGTTCTCCTTCAGTTATACTTAGAACACATAATCGTTTAGTTCAGTTACATAGTATTGGTATAGCAGTTGAGTTTGCATAGATGTTGGGCCACTCAAGCAATGTGGGTAACCCTCGCTAACTCGACTACCAGTTCATTTTTATCCTTTAACGATTTTTACTCCATACTCTCCTTGTATCGACCTACTTATTATTATCGAAACTACTAATAAAAATATTGGGAAGTATTGTGGTCAGTTTCTCATGGTGCCTACAAGCTCGATATACCCTCTGTATCTTGCTTTTATAAACTCAATACCCCGACCAAACAGAATATGATACGTAAGTTTATTAGCGTGCAGACTACGTCCCGATAATAATCGTCTTCTACACTCATTATTTAAAATGCACATTCCTTCTTCTCCACTTGTGTCGATCATGTCTTTTTGAAATGTCCATACTACTGTCTTCAACAATATGTTTTAACAACCAGTTGATTTTCCTTATATATTTCTTTTCCTACTAATATTTCCTACTTACTTTCACTATAGAATACTCGAATTCTACTTCTATCGTATGATTTTACTGTTGATGGTGATATTGCTATTTGTGTTCTCCCTCGTCTCCTAACCAATATCACTTTTAACTTGTATATCAAAATATATTAAAAATGTAAACCACCGCGGAAGTCCAATTTTTTTTTTTTTTAAATAAAAACATTCTAATTTATATTGTCTGCATATATCACTACTTTAGTGGTTTTAATTATTTTATTATTTTTATTTCGATGATGATTTTGACTGTTATTATTATGTAGCGTCGAGCGGGTTTCAATGTAACGATAATAACTTACTTAGTTGGTGAATTAGTGAATCCGGATCCAAGTATTACCATAACACCTGAATTTACGAATTTCGAATGGATGTTTGTAAAAGAGATGGACAAAAGAGTTAGCCGAGTAACGGAATACGTGTTGGCAGAAACTGATTGGATCGTTTATTAATCAATTAATTATTTCATTAAATTAATTATTTAATTAATTAGTTATTGATTAATTTAATTACTGCGTCTGAAACAATCGGTATTATTGAACATTATCGATATTAAGCGTATTATTAATATTTGTACAATATTTATAATAAAAAATAAAAATCAAATGTTTCTTCGGTATTTTTCGAATTTTTTGTGTTGCTTATAGATTAGCAAAATCTATTCCCTGTCCTTCGCGTAAGTAATAAACCGATTCAATGTTAGGTAATAGTAATAATATTAATTTACGTAAAATCTTTTTACAGCGTCGCATTATTAAACCTACAACTCGAGTGCTGTTGTTGATTTTGAAAAAAAAAAAATTGAAACCATGTGTGTCACGGCAAAATATTTTTTTCTTTTAACTTTCTGTAGAAAATCAAGTTGCTTGATCTTTGATGATCACTTCCTCTTAATGTTCTTGTAGGTTGCAATTAATTATAACGGACCGGTTAAAGGGACCTATTTCACTCTGGAACCACGATTATAAAGTTATATGACACGATGTCCCAAATCAAATTTATTGTCGAAGCGACTTTTAACAGAAAGTCGGCCCTTTATAAACCTTTACATATTAATTATTCATTTTCAGGTTTAAATTTTTCCTCGATGCAGAACAATAGCGAACTTCTTTAATATGTGTAAAATCATCGTGCGTTTTCCGGGAGAATTACCGCGAATATGTTTCATAACGTTATTTACAGCAATTTATTAACTGATTTATATTTAAATCGAATCTTGGATTCGGTTTCTTCATTTATTTCATTGAAAGATCCATTAATTAGTAGCTATTTCTTTTCATTTTTTTTTTTAAATATATTTATTCCGGCTTTCTACATTTTGAGATACACCTGTGATGGTGTCTGATATCGATTTGATACTTTTAAAACATTTTCAATTACAATTCCTAAATTCAAATATTTTGCGTGTTACATAGCGGAAAATCTGAATTGGGATACCGATGTAAAAATAAGGTGACACAAAAATCTTACAATAACATGAAAAACCTGCTCCGCGATAAATTTATATACATAAATTTCCAATTTATGTGTACGGTATAAAATTATCTTATTTAACGAAATATAAATTGAACGTCCAGAGACAACGAAGATGTGGCTATGAGTTTTGGGGTGAAAATTTTATAGGTGTTAGCATGCAATAAAATTAGTCATAGGAAAAACCGAAAGGAAACCAGCTAAATGAATAATAATCGGAAATGTTAATTATGTTAGAATAGCTAGAGAACAAAAATTTCAGAGATTCTACGATCTTAAAGGCTATTATACGGAGGAAAATTGGAATTAGAAGAAATGCGGAAGGACACTGAATAGATATAAAATATTAGGAACCGGTCTAATAGGAGTTCGATCTAATATATCGTAAAAGAATGCAAGTTTTAATATATATTGCCAACACTCTAGGAAGATTACACACACAGAGAAGAAGGAATCTTCAATATTAAAAATGTATAAGACGTACTATGTATTTCTTTTAAATTTCACATTAAATTCGGAGTTAGTAATTACGGTTGTTAAAAAAGTGTCGTGGCTTCGAGCTTCAAAATAATTTTTAATAGAACCGAAATTTTAATATTGTTATTATTATTCAAAGTATAATAGGATTATCGATAGACGTCATGTTGCGCTACAACTAGATCGAATCAATACCCGATATAAAGGGTATATTGATTTTCAGGAGTATCGCCAGCGTGTATAAGCTTGTATAGCTTACGTTCGTGTTAAGAATAATTATTTACATTTAATTAAATAGCATAAATAAAATGTAAAAAGTATTTGCGTAAATTTTTCACATTATAACGAGTATTATCGACGATAAAAACTTGTCATTAGCATTTCGGAACTACAAGTATGCCGACTCGTCGATTCGCGAATTATTCTCTAATAAATTTAGCGTAAAAAAAATTAATAATTCTCGAATTGAAAGGTTTAATTGTAATTTGACATCGCATTAAATTCATATCTCCTCAACAATTTTTCTTCCGATCAGAAAATAAATTTCCAACTGAATATCGGATAAATTCAAATTCGTAGAATTGTTTTTTTTTTTTTTTAACATTAATAAATATAAAAAATTACAAATTTTGTACATTCCTTTAGTTTATTTTTTTATTTTTATATAATTTTACGACTTAATTCCACGAATCTGATAAATTTTTTTAGCACCATTTTATCACAGAGCGACGTATTGTTCCTCCAGATATTGAGCAAGTCTATCCACGTGTGTTCCAACTGTATCATGGCTTACTTACTTCTTCATCATACCTTCTCTTCTCCCCTATCTCCTCTGAAACCGTACCTCACGCTTTATCAACAATTTGTTTTTATCGATAAGACGTTCAAAGCCTGGATCATTGTCATTATCAATAATTTGTTCATCAATAAGACGTTCAAAGCATGTATCATTGGCATCGCAATTAATCTACTCAACGATGTTCGCTTCGTCTACGTCACTTCCTCCTATAACAGATCTCAATAAATTATCTGACGTGAATGCAAAAATTGGATTAATTTGTCTTTTTGTATTAAAATGTCTCCAAGAGTGGATTCTCCCACTCCATACTGCAAGCTAATTTCATCTTTCGAAGCGCCATTTTCAATTTATTTGATTAATTCTAGTTTCTCTCGAATTGATAAAACCGCTTTTTTCCTTTTATCGGTCGCTGTAAAATGAAATAAAATCACAAATCACGACGAAACGAGCACACTGCTATAATAAATTTAGCAAAACTAAAGTCACGATTTACTAATCGAACTAATCTGCTGCGTCCAAGTTGACAAAGCTGACGCGAATGAGACAGTGAAACTTTGAGGCAAAAAAGTAAGATGAGAGTGCGGTTTTCAGAATTGTGACTCATACAGACATAACGATGACTTTGAGTAAACAAACGTTTTTTCGTTCGTGTGTTTCCTCTAGAACAAAAAAAAAACATCCTAGAAAGACCGTGGATAATCCACAAAGCGAATAATCCACACTAGACTATATATATATATATATATATATATATATATATATATATATATATATATATAAAATACATGTACACTTTTTAAAAATAATAATTCAAATTATTTATTACAAATTTCTGTTTGGTTCAGAGTAATTTGGATACATAAAATAAAACGCCTACACAGAATGATGATAACCAAAAAACAACCTTCTGTTAACTTACGTCGCGAACACATAACTTACATTCCCATACATACCCACTCGCAAATCCCATATTTACTTTTTTTTGTTCGATATTATTAATAATAATAATTAAATAAAATCCGATTATATTTGTTTACAGCGATAAACCGTTACAACCGCTACATTATAATCTAATAATAATAATAATAACAATGATAAGAGAATCAGATTATTATTATTATAATTGTATCAATTTTTATTTCATTAAGAATTTATTAATATTCGAAGAATACAATCATAAAACTCGAACATCAAACACGATATAATTAACGTTGATTATGATGATGGAGATAATGATAAAAATAAACCCAAGTTCATTGACATTTTTACGTCGGACAATCGTATACATAGTATAAATAAATGTGATGGAATTAAACGGGCGTTAACAATTTGAAAATTGTCCACACAAATACAGCAAAACAAAATCTATCTTTATAGAATTAAATACCATTCCGTAAGATACACGCATTATAGACTTACTTTCACTGAACACATAAATAATATCGCGATCAAGACGAACAACGTCTTCTGTTCCTTGTACCCTATCCTTAATAATTACAAGTCCTTCCTCATCATTAATAACAACAAGATAATCCTCTATAAAGCACCAAACAGCCAAATACTTTTTTGCCCTGTCTGGAGCTCGATATCAAAAACATCCTTCAATAAATTATTCAAAATAGATGTCTCGGATGTATTGCTATGCCAGAATCGACAGCATGCAGCAGCCTGCCCTATATTAGCGATCTAAAACTGTCGACTGACTTTTCTTATTAAATGCTCATACCGAAACCATGCACTCGTCTCCTCGATTGCTAATTACGATTCTAGGCAATTTCGTTTCCTGTATTCCAAATATAAACACAGACGACTTAAACGTAACATTATGCAGTAATTAATTTTATTTATTTATCGGTATTAACCCCCTTTACTTAGTAAGTACACACGACACTCGTGTCACCCAGTTTTGTATTTTTTAACATGATATTTATTTAAGAACGCACTACTCAAACAATATATTTTAGCAGTTTAGCGTCTATTGTTGGCAATTAGAATAACTTGTTTATTTCTTCAGACGCGGGTTTTTATTTGCTTTTTTCCCTGCAGTATTTAAAATTTTATTTTATTTTTTATATTCTCGCTTTTGTTATTGTGGTAATCCCCGGTACACAATGTTTGTAATCCATGTGTTATATTTTTCTTTTATGCTTATAACTTATGCAAATAAATTGTTGTTGTTAACTCACACGTGATGAAAATAACATCAATAATTTTAAGCGAGTAAAATATTCATACACCGATAATAAAGGATGATGGTCGACCAGTTGATGTTTTACTTATCGCGCATTTGTTCGAGACTAACGTAAATTTAAAATTACGATAACGACCTTACATTTTTAATTTCTCGCATTAATTAAAATCACGGTCCTTTTAACGTTGTACACGTCAGTTGTTTGCACGCAAAAACGCCGTGAGTATTGCACATTTATTTTTTTAATTATTTCTTTATATATATATATATAAAATATAACTATTTTATTAATTGTACTCATCGATGATCGAGTTAAAATTTCTCTTCTTCATATTCTCAACCGATCACGATTATGGGTGGCCATCCAGCGAAGCCACATTCACATGTCGATAGTGTCCTCTATCGTACCCGCGTAGTTTCTGTGTTTTTCACTATACATGTTCTAATATTACAAAATCAGGCACGTCTTCTTCGGCCAACTTTTCTCTTACCTTCTATTCTAAACAAGAAATATTTTTGTCCCACGAAACGAATCATGTATATATATATTGTAGTTTTCGAATTTTTTATCAACTTAATCAATTCGCGATTTTTCTTCATAGCAGTCTAAGGTATTTTCAAAATCCCGTCGGTAACGTCGTAGTTCAAAAGCTCGCAATCGACTGAGGGTATTTTTTTTTTTTCAAAGTTCACGTCTCACAGCCGTACAGTACAAGGAACCAGATATAAAACACTTTAGAATTCGAATCGTCAATTCGAAATTTAAATCTTATCCCGTTAAGATGTTCACTTCATCTTGGCATACCTATTCGTAATAACATGAATAAATAATTTCTATTTAATGCGCCTACATTTTCGTCATCGCAGTTAATTAAAAGAAATTTGCGAATAATAAATTGCGAGAATTTTAAAGACTTTATACAGTTTCATTTATCGATTTATTTATTACATATTTATTAAAACTTTATTCAAAAAATTTAACGTTTCGGATGGACTTACACTACTCATCATCAGAAACGAACTCCAATTCTTGTTCTTATCTCTTTGCGATCTCTTCCATATCTATTTATTTTCACTCTCAAGTACTTAAATTAATCTACATTTTCTATGTCTCGATCACCGATTTTTATATTGACTGTTTTACTATTGCTTCTTGAAATTCCCATAATTTTTGTTTTCTTGGCGTTAATTATATATATATATATATATATAACACGAGAGTATACTTAGAATTCCTTGATGTCAAAAAAACTTTTGACTCTGTGAACAGGCTTTATGGACATGTTTAAAAGAAGTAGGAAGTCAGCCTAAATTACTAAGTCTCCTAAAACAACTGCATGAGAGACGCCGGACTAACCAGGTCGTTTCCTATAAATACGGGGTTAAAACAAGGCTGCGTACTGGCACCCACGCTGTTTAATTTCTATTTGGGTATTGCGTTCACAGTTTTCAAACAACGAGTATCGGATGTGGAGATGTAAAGATTCAGTTCCGCTTCGACATCGAGGAAGCTAACGAGAACTTTTGCAATAACAAGTTTGGCAGTATGCGGACGATTGTATCTTGCAAAGAAATTACAGGAAGCTTTAAAATGCTTGGATTGTACATACAAATATTTCGGGCTTAGTATAAATTTTGATAAAACATAAATTCTTTAAATCAATGACGACATGGATAGCGTAGAAATAAATGGGAACAGAATAAATTTGGTAGAGAAATTTCAATATTTAGGAAGCACACAGTAAATAAAAGTGCAACCCTCGAAGACGAAATTTCATCGCGTTTAAGAAAAGCAAACACAACGTTCAGTAAGCTACACCATCGTGTGTTGACCAACAAAGATTTGTCGACGGAAACAAAAGTAGCTGTGTATAAAGCAACGATCATACCCGTGCTCTTGTACGAGGGCCAGGCTTGGCCAACAATGAGTATATGCCACTAGCGGTTTCTGCGAAGAATACTTCTCATACGATGGTTTGATCGCATTTCGAATGAAGAGATACTAACAAAAGCAAATTTACACTCGGTAGATCAGTTGCTGGCAGCGAAACGCTTGAAGCGGTTGAGACAGGTTATCCGGATGGAATATGATAGAATAACGAAAAGATTGATGTATGGGACTCTGATCAAGGGCAAACGTCCTATTGATAGACTTCTACTGCGATTCGAAAATAATCGACATAAATCCGAAGAAGGACAAATGTGAACAATGTGCTCAAGATCGTAAAGTGTGGTTCAAAATGGTGACCAGACTAACAAGCGTTAAGCCGCCAAAGAAAAAGAAGAAACCTGTTAATAATGATGATAATAATCAAATATAACCTGCCTTTCTTGTGATTTTACATCAACGCACCGCATAGGACTAGCCTCACACGCGCCTTATAAAGATAAATCTTAGTGGAGATACTCGGATTCGAGTGAGGATAAGCTGATGATAGATACACCAATATATACTTTTATTTTTTTTAGCCGTATAATTTGCTTAACAGAAAATTTAGAATATTATTAAATTAATAACGACGATGTAGATATAAAATTATGTCGAAATATCGTAACAGTATATACGCAGGGAAAACTAGGCGAAATATTGATAATAAATTTTAAAATGTATTACGCGAAAATAAAATGATCATTTCAATTTGCCCGTGTTGGTTTGATAATCAAACCTTTATACGTATCAAAAAACAATCAAGTCGTACATCCTCTCAAAAGTCTAGAAATAAACGAAACCTTTTCTAACACCATATTCTCGATGGTCGGTAAACGGAATACCGCAATCCAGATCGATTTCGTTTTTTACCCCTTAACATTGATGAGTTTTTACGACCGTGTTCTTATTCCATTCGGTATCAGGCAACGTACTTCATACGTAGTAGAAAACGATTTCGAAGATGAAAATTATAACGTATGCGGCTTTTTAGATGATTCTAGACGAATTCGTTATATAATATTTTTAAAAAATTCATTCATTCTATTTCGACCAAAATACAGTTTACTGCGAAAATAGACAATTTTATTAACATTTAAAAAATTTCACATACCATACGATATGGCTTAAACGTTTTTTTCTTTTTATTATATCGTAAAAAAAAAATATTCCTAATTATTATTTCTTAAATACGTATCGCCGAAAAAGCTGTCTTGACGATTTCTAAATTTATTATAATTTTTTCCTAATTGTCTAATATTCGTTTTTTGACACGCGTATATTTTACCACCTAGACGGTTTACGCGGACGAGATTATATTACGTGCAAAAAATTACAAAATACTCCCGAAATGAATTATTACGTTCTAGAGGTATTTCCGTAAAAGGGCGTTGTGAATAAAATGAAAATCGGAATGGATTTCGGAAAATTCGTTACAATACAATACATTTCGATACTCATTTTAATAATTTCCAGCAAATTACATCGAGTATGTACGTTGATCTAAATATTACTTACGACCTATATAAATATAGAAACACATACACACACACACACACATATACGTCTATATATATGTATGTGTTTGTACATATATGTAATACGAATACGTGGTAATCAATCCGCGAAAATCACAGCCATCTTAATTTAGTACGTATATTTAAATAAAAATATATTAATTATATAATGCTGGTACACTGCTTAAACGTCTTACACATGTTATAACAGCACGAAGTTACCGGTATGCAATAGCGAGATGATACTAGAATTAGCGAGATGATACTAAGCTGATGGAAATATACCGTCATATAAGGAACAGTTTTGGTATCAACCATCGAAATGAGCAGGATGAATACAAGTACCAGTTAAAACAGGCTCTTACATATTTTATTCTTTTTTCTTTTGAAAAGTAAGGACGAATATTACGCTACAAACGGAGAAATGAGCGAGCCTAATAAAGGAGATGATTTTGGACTATTTTTCAGCGATTGCTAGCGCCAATTTTTGAAATGCCAGTGTTCCATATCTGGCTGCTCTTTTTCTTAAAAGCTAATAGGTTCGCAACTAGTATAGTTACATAGTCGGAAGATGTCAATATCTTCCCCGAATAAGGAAGATTACAGTCATTAAGAGTAAGAAGTATTAAGTTTAATAAAAAGGAGACGATTTCGGACTATTTTTCAACGATTGCCCAATTTTTGATATGCCAGTGTTCCGTATCTGACTGGTCTTTTTCTTAAACGCTTAGGTTTGATTTGCAACTAGCATAGTTAGATAGTCGGAAGATGTCAATATTTTCCCGGAATAAAGGAAGATCTCAGGCATTAAGAAAAATAATTATTAGGTTTACGTTATTGATTGGCTGAAACGAATATAGATACACACATAAGCGTATACAATGTATTTTAATTTTGATTAAACGCTCTCTGTATCTGTCAAAGTTTAGTGGCAGCAATATTGCGACGACAACGATAAACGAATTAACAGGAAAACAGAATGAAGAATACGCCGGTTATGTCGTATTCAGAAAAACCGAATACGCCGACATTAGATATTTACTGTTGAAAGCTAACGGAGACGATAAATGGAAATTACCGAAAAGTACGTAATTCTCTTATCCATTGTTCATCATCTTGTAAAAGATTCTTCTTTCACACCCTACGCCATTGGCGAGTTAAGTTTTGAATACTGCTTTTTGAAGTTGTTCCTCTTTATTCTTGTCCAGTTCTTTATGTTCATTTTCCATCCGCACTCTTTTCTGCCTGTTGGCCACTTTACAACTACTCTGCCTTGAAGTATTTTTCTCCGCGAATCATGTGCCCGAAATACGGAATTTTCCTTTTCAGTATGATATCTCACATTTCTCTATGAACTGCTGCTCTTCACTTACGCACTTCTTAAATCTTTTTCATTTTTCATTTCATTCGTATTACCCTGTTTTCGAAATACAGGCGTTACTTTTTTCACGCCACGTAACTATTTACTTTTCGACTTTCCCCATAAATATCAAAAGTGCACATAATACTTCGATATCTCGTTTTTTCAACTGTTACGTGTTTCTTCTTTTTTTGACCCTTTCAGTTATAAAATTTTGACACAAAATTATAAATTTTATACAGCAGTGTTTATTGTACAATACTGCTTATTAAGTGAACTGCAGTATATAAATATTTTTAAAATTGCGACATTTTACATCAACTAGAAAATAAAAAATTTTGTTAACATTAAAATTTCATGTACCATATACGGGACACTCTGACTGAAAGGGTTAGACAAAAAATAGTTTAATAAAATTGAAAACTCGTTTAAAGTTTATGTCCATCTATAATACATACACACACACACACACATATATATATATATATATCATCATCTGGTTGCCGAACGTCGTGTGTACGTATATTTTTACGTACCAAAGGGGCCAGCATTCAAGGCACTAAATTATATGCAACGTTAGTGCCCGCCTATATGTTATACACAGAGTGGGCTGCCCACTGCTTTCTCGGATTAATATATATAAACAATCAAAAAACAATTAACATCACTAAACATTTATAAAAAATATAAGATGTAAAAATTCGAATTTAAAGCAATTTTACATTTTATATTTTTTTAAATTAATTGTATCTATTTCTATATTTCATTTTTTATATTCACTTGATAATGGTTTATCAGCCGAAAAGCGTATTGAGTTTTCATAAAAAAAAAGTTTAGTTATTTTAATTCATTTTTTGATGTGTATTTTTTAAAAATCACTTCATTCTATACATTTCAAATTGTATATATATATATCCACGATTTAGATGGGGGAATACTGACTTCTTTCCACTGCTTTATTAGTTTCGGATTAATCATTTCATCCATTCCTACTATACAATTTTTTTTCTAGTGGAAATATTAAGTATCAATACGCTAATATGTATTTCTCTTTTTATACTAACGCCATTTCTAACTCTATGCATGTAACTAAATAAAAAACTGATTATTTAGAATGTGAAAAAACCTACAGATGAATCTATTAAAATAGACAACACGGTAGTCAAGGAGACTGTTCGATTCAAATACCTTGGCTCAAATATGATCTTATATGTACATACACAACGCAAAATAGATTCCCCGGGTCCAAATAGTATGAACGAAATGGAAAAATTTAAAGGGATTATTATTCGACAAATTAATACTAATTCGCCTGTAGGAAAGTATTTACAGATCATTAGAAACAAAAATAAAACAAAAAACTTCACGTGGCTGAAGTCACCAGTCCCTTAAGCCTCTTAAGCACACACTTCTAACCATGTTAAGAACAAGAATATACGGAAGCTAATAGAAGTTGTATCCATACAACTGAAATTACTGGAAACGGACCCCGATGGTATAGTCCCATCATCAGGAAAACTGATAATAGCCCAGTGAGAGATGTTAATGAATTACGACCCTGAAGAAAAGAAGCCATGTAATTGGCCAAGCAGACGGTGGATAGAGACTGTCAACAGCGACGTGGTAGAAGTTGGTGTTGGAATAGACGAACGAAATGGAGAAGAACGTGTGATCAAGCGGACCCTGTAACCCGGAGGAAGCTAAAAACAAAAAGAATATATATGTATATAATAAATTAGAATATTATGATTTTTTAGCTTCGCTCAAAATTGGTGAGACAAAGAGGGATGCCGCAACTAGAGCGCTTGAAACGATCACCGGCATCACCACAAATGACGTAATAGATATTGCAATGGATGTAAGTTAACGAAATGTTTCATTATAAAAATTCGGTGTCGACAAAATTTAAAATTTCAAACTAATTTGTAACACGTTACATTCAATCCATGTTAATACTATTTTTGTATTTCAAACTTCTATATTCCATTATTAGCTTCAAATTCAGCATCCATTCTGGACAAGATCTTTCTTTTTTAAAACCAGCCTGGTATTCTCCGAGTTGTTTATTCGCGTGATATTCCGACCTCCTTTGCATCGCTTTTGACAAAATCTTATAAGTTACTGGCAGAAGTGATATTACTCTGTAATTATTATGTATATATATTATATATGTGTATGTGTGTGTAATATTCCTACTGCCAGTTACGCCAGAGTTATACTGCGCTAAATTCTATCTTATTCCTCCATGGTTAATTATTAACGATCCGAAATATTCAAAAATGACTTTACCTCTTCGAGCTTTCGTAATAAATTCATTTTTCTTGTTCTGTTCCCCTTATCTATTATCATAATTTTCGTATTTTTCTTGTTAATTATGAGCCCCATCTTTCGAGATTATTCGGTATTCCCTAATATTTTGGGTATTCTTATCTGAAATCAAAACATCAGTTCTTCGCAAGCGGGACATACGAAGAATTGATGTTTTTGGGATAACGCAGAATGTTGAATTACCACGGACTACGAAGAGAACAAATGCATTAATTCTGAGAGACTTGGAAATTGAAAAACATGTACCACTTAGTCCAATATGTGAAAGTACTATGGTAATATGCGGAAATGTGTGGACCACCTTCTAAAATGCATACTAATTATGAGAACATAAGCCGAACATAACCTTTGAGACGATAGATAGACACCATCAAGTCGCTTACTGAATTGAATACAGTTCAAGCGATAAATTACGAAATAGAAAATGATAATATCACAGGTATTCTCACACGGGTTAAAGTTACCGAATATAATGATGATAATTTCATATATATATAATAAATATATATATATATATATATAAATAAATATATATATATATATAAATAAATATATATATATATATATCTATAATATAAAAATGAATCGCTAAATATTGTAACCGCATAACTCAACAACGCCTGGACCAATTTGGCCAATTTTTTTTTAAATGTTCGTTGAAGTTCAAGGATGGTTTTTACGGCGAGAAAAATTTGAAAAAAAAAATCAGGGATGTTAGGGGGTTTAAATTTCGATTTTGGAAAAATTTCGATAGAATCGATTTGGTAGATATTAAAATGACCGATACGAAACAGAAAACCGTTTTTCGTTACGATCGATAGGTGTTGAGCTACGAATTTTTAAAAATAGATGACCTGCCACCTTTGGCAAAGCATAGCGAGCGACGTAAACATTTTTAAACGATTCCGACTTTACAAATAGTCGTTACTATATAAGATCTATCGGATGAAACGAAAAACCGCGAAAAAAAATTTCAAACCCGATCCGAAAATTTCAATAGTTGTCTTGCGATTTTTTCGAAATTTTGATTTTTTCGCAATAATTTGCGAACGATTCTAAATTTTGGAAATAGTTTTAATGAAAGTTATTCGTCATTAAAAGACGCGTCTAACGATGGTATTGCTGTATATTTATATCGAATAATCGCCGAGAAAATCGGGCATAAAGGGTTTTGGGGTTTTGGGCCCTTCTTGAAGCCTCTATGGTAGCTAATGGGTTTGGGTAGGTCTTAAAAGAAAGTAGACGTGGAGATTTATAATCTATGTTATTAGATAAATGTCTTAAAAATTAACCGGTATCGAGAAATCGCGGGTTGAAAATTTCATTTTCGATTTTTAAAAATTCTGCCGGCGATTTTTGGCCGGCCGATACTACAATGTATTTAGCACAGGCCAATGTTAATTTATCGTAAAAAATTTCAGAGTGGTTGGGGGCTGAAGGGGTAAATATATATATTTATAGCCAGTTATTTTACATTTACTTTTATATATGATATTATTTTTAATTTTAGAAGAAATAATTGGCTATTACTGAATCGTGTTCGTGTTTATAAGGTTTTTAAAACTTTTAATTGTCTAACGTTCATTTTTTCGTGCTGTCATTTTTTCGTGTAATACATCTCGCGTTCCGAAACTCTTTGGTCGGCTTCGCGATATTATTTATTTTGTTTTAAAATGCATCAGTTTTCACGTCATTAATTCGTATATCATGTTTTGTGCAGAGTGTTTAGTTACCTATGATCAATATTTGATATGCCTCCTATAAGACGAAGCAATTTAGGTAGAAGAACTCGAAATGCTACAAAGCAAGTTAATTACCGATGTAAAAGAATTTGTATATCACAAATGCGTGGAGCGCGAACATTAAAGTTTGAATCGAGCTGCTTTCAGTTACGATGTGTCAATTAACTACAGTAACTACCAATGTGTTGTTATTGGTCCTATGAACTCGATTTGCTCACATTGTAAGGCATTGAAATACAAAAACGAAGCCAATGGATTGTGTTGCGCAAATGGTAAAGTTAAATTGATACCATTGGATCCACCACCAGAGCCATTGTACTCATTGGTTTCAGGAATAGGAACAGATTCCATACACTTTTTGACAAATATACAACAATATAACAATCGCTTTCAAATGACTTCATTTGGGGCAACAAATATAGTTCGGAAAAATTTTATGCCAACTTTCAAGGTATGTATTATAGCAGTTAATCATAATTATTTTTAAGAACAAATATTATTTAAGTTTGATGGCTGACAATCAATAAATTTATACCCACATTGCTTATTTATTGTATTTTATTTTATACAATCCATAAATTTATACCCCACATTGCTTATTTATTGTATTTCATTTTATAGTGTTTGGTACGAACATAATATTTTTTTTAATTTACAGATACAAGGCCAAATATATCACAAAGCAGGTTCGCTGTTACCAGTGTCAGATAGCAATTACAAATTCCTGCAAATTTATTTTATGGGCAATTCACCACAAGAAATTGATCTGCGTTGTGCACATAACAATTTAGTAAAGAGGTCTATTGTAGAACAATTACAAACTTTATTTCATGAACACAATCAATTGATTATATTGTTTAAAACTGCACTGGATCTGATGCCATCTGATAGTCACAAAATTGTAATCAGAGCTGATAAAACACCTGCAGGTCAACATGCAAGACGTTTTAATGCACCAACTATTGATGAAGTTGCTATCGTTGTAGTTGGAGAAAACTTTGAATCCCGTGATATTGTTTTACATCGTCAGAATGATCAATTACAACGTATTAAGGAAACACATCGCTCATATGATGCACTGCAATATCCCATTATATTTTGGCAATGTGAAAATGGCTATGATTTCTCAATAAAAATGATGAATCCCTTTACAGGTAATTGAAATATTAGTTTAGCTATGGCGACTATATTATATATTATAATTTTATATTTCAATGTTATTAAAACAAAATCTATTTACAGGTTCTGAAAGTGTCAGTTCAATGAACTATTATTCATACCGCCTAATGATTCGGGAAAATGAAGACAATCACATATTGAAATGTCGGCGACTATATCACAAATATGTTGTTGACATGTATGTTAAAATTGAAACGACGAGAGATTAACATTCATCAGGTTGAATCAGACCAAACTCCGATCTGAAGAGTATATTCACCTTCGAGATGCGATTAATACTGATGGAAATGCACAGAATGTTGGTCGGATGACTATTCTTCCAGCAACATACATCGGACGCCCTCAACATATGCACGAATATGCTCAAGATGCCATGTCTTATGTTCGTCATTATGGTACAGCAGATTTGTTCATCACATTTACGTGCAATCCGCACTGGATAGAAATCAAGCAGGAGTTATTCCCTGGGCAATCACTCATTGATCGTCATGATATTACAGCCAGAGTCTTTAGACAAAAGTTGAAATCTTTAATGGATTTCATCGTAAAACATTATGTGTTTGGTGAGACACGCTGCTGGATGTATTCTGTGGAGTGGCAGAAACGAGGATTGTCACATGCACACATTTTGATTTGGTTGGTTGAAAAGATAAGGCCAAATGAAGTTGATGCAGTGATATCAGCTGAAATCTCTAATGTACAAGTAGATCCTGGATTGCATGAGGTAGTAATAAAAAACATGATACATGGTCCCTGTGGAACTCTTAATCGAAATTCACCGTGTATGATGGATGGTAAATGTTCAAAACGATATCCACGGGTATTAATATCGGAAACAATTACTGGTAATGACGGTTATCCACTGTATCGTCGCCGATCGACAGCAGACAATGGAAGATCAACAATTGTCAAATTAAATCAACAAGATATTGAAATAGATAATCGTTGGATTGTTCCATATTCACCCATTTTATCAAAGACCTTCAAAGCACACATCAACGTTGAATCTTGCCATTCAGTGAAATCTATTAAATACATTTGCAACTATGTAACCAAAGGGAGTGATATGGCTGTGATTGGAATTGGTGCAGAGAATTCCAATGATGAAGTTACCCAATACCAAATAGGCCGCTATGTTAGTAGTAATGAAACAGTTTGGCGTATATTCCTATTCATGAGAGACACCCTTCTGTTGTTCACTTAGCTGTGCATTTAGAAAATGGACAAAGAGTGTATTTTACAGCACAGAACGCAGTACAAAGAGCTGCTCAGCCACCATCTACTACATTAACCAGTTTTTTTGAGACATGCCAAAATGATGATTTTGCACAAACATTGCTATATTCTGAAATGCCAAAATATTATACTTGGAATCAATCCTCGAGGAGATTTTTACGACGGAAACAAGGAAAACCAGTTCCAGGATACCCAGATGTATATTCCACCGATGCGATTGATCGAATTTATTCAGTACATCCAAGCAATGAAGAATGTTTTTATTTACGACTGCTATTAGTCAATGTACATGGCCCAACATCATTCCAAAATTTACGAATTGTTGATGGTGAATTGTGTGGCTCCTACAGAGAAGCCTGTCAACGTTTGCAATTGCTAGAAAATGACGCTCATTGGGATCAAACTCTCAATGATGCTGTAATATCATCACACGCTCATCAAATACGAACATTGTTTTCTATAATCATATCTACATGATTCCCATCAAACCCAAATGATTTGTGGATCAAGTACAAAGATTATATGTGTGATGATATTTTGTATCAAATACGGAATAGAATGGAAAATCCAAATATACAAATCAATCAAGAAGTTTATAACGAAGCATTGATTTCAATTGAGGACATGTGCTTGATGATGTCAAACAAACTATTAATTCAATTAGGCCTGGCCGCGCCCAATCGTCCAATGCATGATTCATTCAACCAAGAGTTGCACCGAGAAAAACTGTATGATCTCAACACTTTGAAAGGATTAATTCAAACAAATCTTCCACTGTTAAATGAACAACAGAAGTATGTATTTGATACTCTTATGAAAGTAACAAATGATGAAACTGGAGGCATTTACTTCTTAGATGCACCAGGTGGTACAGGAAAAACTTTTTTGATTTCATTAATATTAGCAACAATTCGCTCACAAAATAAAATTGTACTTGCACTCGCTTCGTCGGGAATTGCAGCAACTTTGCTTGAAGGTGGTCGAATAGCCCATTCAGCACTAAAATTGCTATTGAATGTGCAAAGCAATGAAACTCCAACCTGCAACATTCCGAAGAATTCTGCAATGGCAAAGGTTTTGCAGCAATGTAAATTGATTGTTTAGGATAAATGCACGATGGCACATAAAAAATCTTTGGAGGCTTTAGACAGAACCTTAAAAGATCTACGGAACAATCATAACCGATTTGGTGGTGCCATGATTTTATTAGCAGGTGATTTTCGTCAAACATTGCCAGTGATTCCACGATTAACGCCAGCTGATGAACTTAATGCACGTCTAAAGTCCTCCAATTTGTGGAAACATGTCAAAGTACTTCATTTAAGCAAGAATATGCGTGTCGAATTGCAAAATGACCAATCTGGAAACATATTCTCTAAACAACTCATTGACATTGGTAATGGCAAATTTCCTAGAGACATGTTGACTGGCTGCATTAACTTTCCTGAAAGTTTTTGTCAATTAACTCGATCAAAAGATGAACTTATTCAGAAGGTATTTCCAGATGTTGCTGAACATTACAGAAACCATGATTGGTTGAGCGAACGAGCTATATTGGCTGCAAAAAACATAGATGTAAATGAATTAAATTTCAAAATTCAAGAACAAATTACAGGCGAATCGAGCATATATAAATCAGTTGATTCAGCTACTAACCAAGATGATGTAATAAACTATCCACCGGAATTTTTAAACTCGCTGGATTTGCCAGGATTGCCACCTCACAATCTTCAATTAAAGGTTGGATCGGTAGTTATAATGTTGCGAAATATCAACCAACCGCGTCTTTGCAACGGCACACGTTTAGCGATAAAAAAATTACTAAACAACGTGGTAGAAGCAACTATACTAAAGGGAAAGTATAAAGGAGAAGATATTATCATACCGCGCATCCCAATGATTCCGACTGATGTGCCATTTGAGTTTAAAAGACTACAGTTTCCAGTGCGGCTTTGCTTTTACTATGACCATAAACAAGTCCCAGGGGCAATCATTAAATGTTTGTGGTAACAGCATTTGTCGGTTTATTTTTTGTAGTAATTTCGAATTTTATTTAACGTTTTCTTGAATCATTCATTTTTACATCCTCATTCAGTCATTCAAAGAAAGAAAGAAAGAAAAACGTATATTTTCACATTATTAAGCATTACAAAAGAAAAACGATAATTATGACACTGCGTACCGTTTAAAATAAACTTACCACAGTAACTTTAAATATAACAGGAAAAACTTAATTTTTAACAACGAATGTTTAATATATATATACAAAATGCAGGAAAAATAAACAAAACATAAAAAACCTGCGATAAAAAATTAGACAAAGTGGACCGTCAAAAATAACGATAAATCAAAACGTGCTTAATATTTAAAAAGGAATGTTATCGATAATTATTTGACAAGCTATAGTAAATTATGCTCCAGTCTGCGATGCTTATATTTAGTATATTTTGTTCTTAACCGTTTGGAATCGTAATAATCAACGTAATTAGGTCATTATTATGCGTAACGCATTGTTTAAAAATAGGTAGTAGACATTTTCAACACACGATCTTTTAGCAAAGGTACTTTCAATTGCTCGTGCATTTTCATTATATTACTATATATATATGGGAGTATATACATCTAATGCATCTATTCTGAACCAACTGAAGCCTCTTGTAGCTAGAGTTGCTAATCTACCTCCACACTGGACAGGCATACGTTAATATTTGTCTAATAAGCGATTTATATATTATTAATTTATTATCGACATTTAGGAAATATTTGCCCTTAAACAAGGGATAAATGGTACAAATTGCTCGATATGTTTTAATTAACGCGTAATCTAAATGCTTGTTAAAAGTCAACCTTTTATCTAAAATAACTCCTAAATACTTTATTTCGTCCGAGCATTCTACACTTACACCGTTAATCGTATGAAGGTAGTAGGTAGAAGTGGCCTCCTACGAGTAAACAGTATTGCCTGAGTTTTGGCAGGGTTAATGGCTATCCGCCACTTAGCAAAATAACGAATTAACCTATCTACTCCTAACTGTAATTTATTCTTTACTGCCCTTGGAATGTAAGAACTAGAAAATAATGCTGTGTCATCTGCATACAAGGCTACCTCTGTGTTATTTGTTATAGGAATATCGTATAAGTAAAAGGTGAACAGAAATGGACCGAGTACACCACCATGAGGTACTCCTGCAAAGCACGTTCTGCGAGAGGATAATACATCATTTAGAAACACATAGAATGATCTATTACTTAAATAGCTTAAAATAAGCATAATTAGATATTTCTGAAATTTGCATTTAATCATTTTATATACGATACCATTGTGCCAAGTAGTATCAAATGCTTTGGCCACGTCGAATAAAACCATCCCCGTATGTTTATTACAGTTAAAGTTGTGAGTAATATGTTCTGCTAAGCGATTTGATGAGTTGTAGAATGGCCAGGACGAAAACCAAACTGTACTTTTGGTAATAAATTATTTTCATCTGAGAAAGCACGTAATCTTTTTAGCATGATTTTTTCAGCAATCTTACTGAGATTAGTCAACGAGCTTATAGGTCGAATGTTATCTGGTGATGAACAATCTTTTCCTGGTTTCGGAAGAGTTATGATTTTTGCTACTTTCCAGTTCGAAGGAAAATACTCCAGTTTAAACATACTATTGATAATATTAGTGAGTTGTACAATCGCCTTGAAGGGTAGTTTTTTTATGATAATCAACGGAATGTTATCATCTCCGACAGAGTGCTTGTTTTTGAACGATTGAATATGTTGGAGCACCTCCTTTGGAGAAGTGAGCAGAGGAGGGGATGGATATATAGAAGAAGTTATATATTTTTTGATGACTAGTCTTATTTTATTATTCTGATAATTGGTCGATAAGTTGGCATTGTGACAATTTTTTTTTTTTTATTATTATAAAGATTTTATTGGAACTGTAAAACTAATTACATTTACCATAACTAATTATAGGAGAATTTCACATGTAGTTAAATTATTTTATAAAAAATAATAAAATTAAATATTGATAAGATCCAGCTGATGTTTTCTTTTCAGCCGTCGGGTATCATTAGAATCATCTAATAGTATTGCTTCAACGTTCGGATGGAGGTGAAGGCGATTAATGTAGCTGTTTGACTTCTGGTGGATAATAACAGGAACTGGATCGATTTTGAGATCGATACGAAGTTGGGCGTTCGAGACAAACCAAGGTGCTCTTGAAATCATACGCATGAATTTGTTTTGAAATTTTTCGAGAATTTCGAGATTAGATTTGGCTGCGGATCCCCAGATCTCTGCACCATAGCTCCATGCTGGTCGGAAAATTGAAGTATAGATGAGCCTCTTGCTTTCGAGACTAAGCTCAGAATTAGGCTGAAGGAGCCATCGAAAGTTGGAGAGCAGAAGGTCCAACATTTTCCGTTTTCTTCTAATATGCTCGTGCCAATTGAGCTTACAATCAAGATGCAAACCTAAATAGCGAGCAGAGTTAGATACTGGAACCGGTTTACCATCCAAATAAGTTGGAATGTAACCATGGTGTCGGAGAGAAAAGTCTACTCGTACTGACTTGCTGTCATTTAATTTAATTTTCCAGGTATGAGCCCAAGTTGAAATATTGTCTACAGCTGTTTGAAGAATATATTCAGCTGTAACATAACTGCGACTATGTGAAATTATTGCAGTGTCGTCTGCAAAAAGACTTGTTGTTGTCTCAGGAGTTTTAGGAATATCCATAGTATAAAGTAGGAAGAGTATAAGACCAAGTACAGAGCCTTGTGGAACACCAGCGCGAATGCTAATGTAGGTCGTAGTCGCTGATCCAAAATGTATATAAGAACTGTCGATCATTGTGATTATGAGCGCTGAAATAATATCCTGCCGAAAATTCCGCTTTATCCGTATCTGAATACACATACCTATTAAAAAGATTGTCGTAAAGTGGTGGGAGTGCTTCAGTACGTTGACTGTATCGTTTACAAACCCTCCAAAGACTGTTATCATTAGTAGAGAGTTGGGAAAAGGTTTTAGCAACCTTATCATTTAAATTTTTATTCAATAATTTTTGCACCAGTTTGGTAAATAAATTAAGTAGTTTTTTTTTTTAGAGAACGGCAATCAGCGTTAGAAGAATGACGTTTCGTATACATTCTACGAAGTTTATTTTTAAGCCCGATGTTATCAATGATGAATGCTGGGGCAGAAATCGATAGTTCGGCGTTATAAGTGGTATAGAAATTTGGCTCGCCTCTCTGATCAAATTTGTAAGGTCGCTGAGGTTGTTATCAATATCAGTAGAGTTTTTATAGAGTGAACTAATTTAATTTTTTAGATATGTAATTTTTAAATTTTGCCCAATTAGCATTAGCGTAGTCAGGAATTGCTTTTGGTGGGTTATGTTTACTGTTAGCGTAAATGATTGTACCTATAGGGTTGTGATCAGACGACAAACAATTTATGGAAATGGGAGTAGCAATGTTTATATTTTTAACCAGTACTAAATCTAAAACACTTTGCCTATAACCCTGAGGCGGGAAGTATGTGGGTTTACGCGGAGCCAGTATCTGAAGCTCATTTTGTTCTGCGGTATTAAGAAGTACGCTACCGGCAGCGTTATTAACGAAACAATTCCAAAGTTTGGTTTTCGCGTTTAAATCGCCAATTATAATCACTCGTCGATTAGTTTTAGTCAGCGAAGATATGTCGTCATGCAATTTTGGATTGTGCCTTGGGGCCTTATATACGGCAAACAGAGATATAATGGAATAATCATTACCGAGAGTTTTATTATACGTATTTGTAAGATTATCTATATAGAGATTAACGCCTACAGCTTGTACGCAATGTAAAGAAGGAACATTTAAAATATCGTACTTAATCTTTTTATTTATTATTAAAGCAACCCCACCGCTTTTCAGAGATAGGTCGTTGCGATGACAGTTAAAACCAGGAAAGCTGAGCTCGATATTATTGTCGAGCTTAGTTTCTGAGAACGCAATTATGTCAACCTTATTTTCGACTGAAAAATGATACAGCTCACAATGTTCGTTGATTATGGAATTACAATTCCAAGCAATTCATTTCAACTTAGTAAATACCCATCAAACATTAAACTAAATATAATGAGCGGCGAATGTTTCTAATATAATGCTAACTTTTGTGAGCGTATATTTCTACATAATTTGAATCGAGTAATTATTTTTCTTATAACGTCAATTAATTTCGTGATATTTTGTTCCTTAAATAAACTTAATATAAAAGATATATCAGATACATTGGACTGAGCATCTAAATTATTTTCAACAGTTGCTGTCATGCGAGTGACGCTAGCGTAGATAGAAGAAGAACGACTTGGCTGCGTCTGCTTTCTAGCCCTCACTGATTCATCTATTCTCTGAAATATACTACATTCCGAAGTGTTAGCGAGGTGATCACCGGAGCAATTCGCGCACTTAAACGACTGTTGTCGTGTGCACACGCTGCCAGGGTGATTCGCACCACACTTAAGACACCTATCGGGAAGGTTACAATTATGCGACGTGTGCCGAACCTTTGACACCTATAGCGCTGAATTACTTCATCCTACGTTTATACTTTTCCCATTTAATGCAGCAACAGGATAATGTTTTGATGCCTACAATGTGTCGCATAACTGCATTTGGCGGAATACACTGGGTTGCACCGCAGACTCTATCATATACGCGAACGTGAGATGTCAGTTCTTCTTCTATTTCCTTTTCGGTAAACGAGGGTGGTAATCCCTTCAATACCATTCTGATGGGTTTGCGCTCCTTAGGCAGGTGCGGGTAATATTGATTATTATTATTTTTAAGATAAGTTATAACTTTATCATAGTTTTCTAAAGTGTTGACTTTATCTTTAAAATTACGTAGTTTAAAGTTATTCGCAACGAGCGACTTAATATTTATTATTAACGTTTTTCTATTAGATATATTGTTATTTAATAATACGATCGGCGGGTATTTACCAGTAACGTTAACGGTGTTGGATGTTTCACGCGGCTGATTATCAGCAGCAACATCGTCTACCGGTTGTTTAGCTTTAAATCGATTTCTAATATCGATAACAATGGAATCCTCGTTTCTTTGTTTTTTCGGCGAACTGTTGCCGTTATGGTTGCCAGCAGTACGCGATTTATTGCCGTTATCTACGTCTAGCATTTGTGCATCGGTTTCATTATCATCATCATTATAATTTTCATATCTCGTATCGTCGAATAGTCGACGCTTGGCCGATAGGCTAGTGGGGAAATCAGTTTTCACGTGCCACCGCGGCATCTTTAATATTAGGCGGTGAATGTGCGACGAACAGTTCGCGCACCCGCGTATTCTTAACCACTATACTACTCTACACAGATCAAACGACTTAAGCGAACACGAGAAACAATAAACATTATTGATTCAGTCATTCAAAAAAATAAATGCAACACACGACAAATAATGTAATAAGTCACGAGCTGTAAAACTTCGATATGTACTTTTTTTCGACAGGAACCATTCCAATCGGACATGTCAGAGTCTTATTTTGTAGCTTACGTCAGAAATCTGGCTAAACGGGTGAATCTGACCAGTTCTTTCGAAGACTTCAAATGGTTAACCGTTAATACAGCTCACAAACTGGTGGATAAAATGGATGAACAAATGATCGTCGAAATAGACGAATTTCTAAGAAATATGGGCTTCTAAGTGTACATACGTTAAAATATGCGATCCAAAATGTCATACATATATATATCTGATGTTTATATGCTAATCTTGTCATACCTCACATTTCCACTTTTTTTTTTTTTTAATAAAAAAATAATAATAGTAATAAAAATAAATTTTAAACCTAACACAGTTGTTATGTTTTGAAGTTTATTTCGTCGATAATTAATGACAAGAAATATTTAAATAACAATATACGATCATAAATTTATTGTGGATAATATTATACAATGTAAATAGATAATAGGTTATTAGATAATTAAACTAACCTTGGGGGGTTAAGATTAAATTTAGGACGATGTATTAAGGTTTTTAATAAATGACGAATACTAAAACGAATTAAAAGAGACATTTTAGCGTTAACGGAATGTTTATAATAATGAAACAATTGTTATTTTAAAAATAATAATAATACAAAATGATTTTAACGATTTTCTTCAGTTTTAAAGACGCTGATAATTAGATAGAGCTGGAATAAGTTCTGCAGATATTTGCGTAAAACATCATAATGCTCCTATAAAATCATTTGCGTTGATGATCAAATACTTTTGGTTTGTTGTCAGAAGTGTATATAGTCGAATATTAATCGAAATAGGTATTCAGATAGAAAAGAAGACAGAAGTATTGAAAAAAAAAGTTATTAAATTAAAATGGATATGATAAATATTATTAAAATAACAAAACAAATATAAAATGTATACACACACACACACACGTTCGTGCGCGCGGGCAGCATATATCTATATTTCTATATCTATATCTGTACTAATATATAAAACTGTAGTGTCTGTGATTTGCGAATGTTTTCATTATAATCACCGTATTGATCTATTTTTATCACGCATAAACGGTAAATATATTTTTTAAAATTTTTGTCTATCTGTTCTCACTCTGTTATTATTAGCAATAATGATGAAGTTCGCACAACTTATAACATGACAGAAATTACAAAAATTTAAAGTTTTAAATACGTAATATATATATATATATGTACCAATGTAGTTCTTTAACAGCATTTATTTAAATCAGTTTTTAATGATTTAATTCAGCGTATAAATCTGGTAAATCGGTTCGCCTTCTGTAACTTATTAACTGCGATGATATTATTACTCCCAACAAACGTTAGCGCTGTACCAATTTTATCACCGATCATATTTTACCCTGACGAATATATTCAAAGACTAACGCAACGATAATTCTTAGCATCGACTTTACGATTAGCGTATATATATTTCTCGTCTCATACGTAGCTATCAAAACACGATCAATATAGACCGATACCATTGCTATACATCGTTAACCTTTAGTAGGATTTACGGCGAAAATAACTTCTCGAACAATCAATCCGAGGTCAGTGTAATTATCTTGCATAAGAACTGAGAAATATAAGGGGCTGTAATAACTGACACGAATTTTACAATTAGATATGTTCTACCAAACGGACAAGTATTTCGCGATAGAAATAATAGGTATATAGATCGCGAAAAAGGAAGTCGATCGTTTCCTAGAACATGCTCAGAGAGTAATATTATCCTCGAACGCAGGTATAAATAACGGTAATCGTAACAAACACTTAAAATTACCGACGTATCTCCATCGCTGTGGT
The DNA here is from genome assembly GCA_032883995.1 of Coronaproctus castanopsis. Taxonomy (NCBI): domain Eukaryota; kingdom Metazoa; phylum Arthropoda; class Insecta; order Hemiptera; family Monophlebidae; genus Coronaproctus; species Coronaproctus castanopsis. The sequence continues at coordinate 112,733,192 of CM065053.1, forward strand.
TTTTTTTCATATACATAAACTTCTAACTATAACGAACAAAAATGTTTGAAATATTCCGAAATTAAAAGGAAACGTAATTATTAAAATTAATACGCTACGATTTATAAAAGAAATTAAAATTGTACAAAACTTCGGTATTTATTAATAGAAATCGGAACGGTTCTCTGAAGTAGTAATTATAATTCTACACGCTTTACTGTTAACGAAATTAAATCAGTTCTCGGGCGGAAAATTATACGTTAAATACCGAATTACGAAAGAACCACTGTTATCGTATGAACCACTTGATTTTACCGTACTTTGTAGATATTGAACCACTTGATTACGTCAAAGAAATGCTTAATTCGAATTCTACGTTAAAATAAAAATTACGACATCTCGCCTAAGGAAACAAAACCTAATATGTAATACGTCAAACCTGAGGCACACACGATCGTTCACACGTGGAAATCAGAATTCTGTCGAGTGTTGTAAAAAAATCCTAACGCATTCACCTACATCCGATAAATGAGAATAAGATCGCCCCTCTAATTATGATGGATTTTCAGTTTACTAAAAGTTGTACAAAAAAAATATAAAAATGTAACAGACACACCCGTTATGACGAAATAGTTTAAACCCGATAATGATCGGCTACATTTGTGTATATAGTAGCGGCAATTTATAAGTAACAGCTTAGGGGATGAAAATGCGAACACGAAGAATGATGTAAATAGTCGTAAAAGTAATAATAATTCTTAATCGTAATATGACACCAATTTGCCGCAACTCTGTCAAACTGGCACCATAGAGAACATAAGAAACTTCGAGAATAGACATTTACGGAATGTATACAGCGGTCGCCTCTCACTAGGTGCTATCAATTACAACAAACTCTTCCTAAATTTCTATGGTTATACTTGTTCAAAAACATAATTGTACTTATCAATAGATTGCGAGTCTGACATTACTTGTTGCCGAACCGCCTGCTACTTATGTAACTTGCAGAACAAACTTCTTACTGCCCTCTACATGCTGGACGCGCAATCTGAAATCCCCTGATCATGTGCTTTTCGAATGCCCTTCTTTAATAACATTGCGCTCTGAACTATACCTTAAATTACTGCACTCAGCATGTAACGGTCCTCCGTACCATCATCTCGAGAATCTATTTCCGGACATTTCTAGAGAAGTTTTGTAGGAATATGAGTTAGTATGTACAGTATCACGTTGTGTAGGCTGCATCCTCAATAAAACAAAAAAAAAAAAAAAAAAAAAATGATTAGTGAAAATGGAGATGATTTTTAAAGCTTTCCAATTACTAGTTTAAAAACTTATAAACTTAACCCAAAAGACGAAAACAAAATAAGTTATACTACGCCAGTTTTTAGATATTCCACTGCAGATAAGCATTTCTATTACACCAGCATCACTAGAGGGAAGTAGGAAATTCAGTACTCATTGAGCGCGCTTCGAAATAAAAATACAAATTCTCGGCACAACTTAATCACAAGCAATATAAAAATTCAAATAAAGTATTTTAACAACTTAGATAAACTTAATTGAGTCGTTAAATCTTACAAAAAAAAAAAAAAAAAAAAAAGATAAATTAATTGCACCGTGCTTGTATATATGTGTACATAAATGTTCGTGTCTGCTGTAGACATAACGCGTGCTTATGCGTTCGGGGTTATTAGCGAAGGTAATTAAGAGCGTGTAAATCAAATTATCCACAAGCCAACAAACGACCGAGACTAATTAATAAAAACTGATAAAGAAAATTCAATATCTTGAACGAATTACTGCTCGATCGAAGAATCAGTCGTATTTATTCGCTTGGACAAGATGAATGCAAATCGCTTTAGGTGTTGCTTATCGTTAAAGATCATCAAGCATTTTTATCCGAAATACAAGTCGACGTGGTAGACTGAAATAACCGCTTACATCGGTTAGTATTTTAAATTTATTTGTTGATCAGTTTATTATTATATGTATACGTATATTTATATTTATTTCAATACAACATTTTATAAATCAGGAAGAATTTGTACATACACATGTACCATGTATCCTTAAAGTTTCCTTAGCAGTTAAATACAACCGAATTTATTTACAAAACTAAAGAAATTGTAACGCGAATAACGTATATAATTGTTAGTTTTAAATAATATTACCGACGATATATAATTTCTACGAAATTCTAGGAAAAGAAATAAAGAATTGCAGATATGATTATAGTTATTATGTATAATTTATGAAAGTAAAAAATACCCTTTGCAACGAGAAGTTATAGCTTAGAAATCAGAAATAACTGAAACGCTACGGTCAGTGTTCCTACATATAGAAGCGAAACCTGGACTATAAGAGAAAATATGAAAAATAGGGATCATTGGAAATAATGTGGAAAATACCTAAAAAGATCAGAAATGAAGAAGTTCTGAAATTAACGGCAACTGATAGAATGTTAATGACACTAGTGACATTTTTTTTTTTTTTGGACATTTTACGAGAGGCAAAAAGTACAAGTTACTACAAACGATAGTAACGGGTATGATTGAAGGGAAAAGGAAACCGGGAGGAAAATATAAAAAAAACGGACCGGAATCGATAAGATGATTAGTAAAAATATTAACAAATAAGAACCGGCTATAGCAGATTATCCACTCTCGATGCATGATGATGGTTAAACAATACCCGATTCGGGTTGTACCATTAGAAGAAGATATATATTTAATGGCCGGTCTTTCGACATAATTGGCATTAATAAATTAAACTTACGTTTAATTCTTTAATTATATTAATGAGGAATTAAATTTTTCACTTCGACTCCGATTAGACGAGAATAAAATAAAAATGAAAAATAACTCTCCGAGGGAACATATATATGTTGGTAACGGGTGGAAAGTATGAGCGGGTACTTCTGACATATTTGGATCCGGTGTTCAGAATAACAGTAACCACTTTTGTTGAAAACTTGTTTGAAGTTTCACGAGGATTAACGTGCCATGCTTAATAGTCACCATTGTACACTTATTTTAGACTAATTAACGCCAAGTTCAAAAATTAGATGGAATAAAAAATAAATAAATATACTCGTGTAAATACTGAATTTTAATTGGATTCGATTTTGAGTGTGCTATTGATTCGAACAACAAGTTCTCTGCCTAGACAGAAAAATTTCCATTAAAATTTCAATGTTGACGACGTTGATGGAAAAAATTTTGAAAATTCAAAAACATCATTTTAAAATCCGATAATTTTCCGTATTATAGAATAAGTTTTGTTACCGTACGGTTTTTCTTGCAGTTCTACCGTCAACCCCTTTTTTCTATTCGCAAAAGTTCATTCGTTTCTGCTATCAACCGTATGTGTAGAAACTAGAAATATTTATTTATTCTACACCATTACTCGTCATTAACAAACTTTCCTTCCGCTATGCGAATAAATAAATTTCGCTCACCATCTGATTTAGATCATCATCATTATGTGCCGTCTCCGTATCGGAAGTAATACCTATCGATACATGGTTTACTGACAGGATAATACGGCCTCAAAGTAGATAGACACCCCGGACAGCTGATTGTAATCGCTTTGCTGTACAATGCAGCCCCGCCTGTTTTTGTACTCGATTTTATTGGTGTTGTGCTTGATAGTTCTTTATCATTACCTTCCACGCGATAATATTAGGATTATTTATATTGTTACTTTCTGATGATAATTTTTGCGTGGTATAGAAGTCCGTGCTCTATAGGCTACCTCGACGAAGAGATCGGTAAATTAAAAATTACGCCAGTATAATTCCACGTAAACGAAGAAATATATTTCAAATAATTGAGCAAAACTCCGACCAATAAGACTGTTTATGACACGTATAACATCACGTGTTGTACATTAAGGTTAGGTTCAGATACTTCAATCTAGTTCAGTTGGCGAGCAGTTGACGCGTTTACACAATAGTGGATCAAGTTAAAAAAAAATTGTCTTCTGTTTATTTATTTCTTCTGTCCTAAAAATGTATATTATTCTGTACCATGTATTCAATTTATACATGGTTGTGATATATTGTATAGTTTTTCCAAATCGCAACAAAATATCAAATCTTTTAACCATTAATTACACTAATGAACTAGAACAGTAATAAAATTAATATCGCTATTTTTATAAGTTCAAGTTAATATTATTTCTACCTACGTACGAAGTTAAATTAATTATACAATTTACATAGAATTTATAAAATGATTTTAACTTTAACGTTATTTTTTTCTCAAAAAATATGGAAACTTGGTCCACTACTGCTCTGAACTTCTCTGTTCGTCGAGCACAATCCTGTTTGAAATATGAAAACAACTAAAAAAAAAAAAAAAAAAACAAATGGAGTTAGAAGCGCGCAAAAAAAAACAAAACGGTATAATTCTATTATTTCTTTTTGCGCTCACGTCAGTAAACCGCCGCATATATAAGTGAGCAGTTCTATGCTTACTCTTTAATGTGTACACGTATCAGTTGAAAAGGCGGGTTAGATTTTTGTCACTTGAGAACCTAGCCTAAGTATTATAATTATTATATTACGATACACTTTTGAACAGGCTTATTATTCAGAGAGTTCAGAATAAAGTACCACACGCCTGATAATTAAAGCCTCTTGGTACGTCCCCAAAACTTTGCTACATTATTTTGAACAGTCTGAATGTCAGGAAACACGAGTCAAAACTTTATGGTCATCCGAAAATAATCGTAGCTGAACTGCTCGATACTAAAGGAGACACTCGTAGATTAAGGCGGAGTAAACCGCATGAATTATTATAACTTGTTATATATATATATATATATTTATATTAAAATTTAGATTTATCTAAAGCGTTAATTATAATCTTGGTTTCGTAATAAGGCATTAATTATTTTCTTTTCGTATGTTCAATAATTTATTGTGTATGTATGCCGTCGGGCAGTTCAATATAACAAATAAACGAGACAAACCCCATATAGTTTTATTACGTAAATTATTCTTATTATATTTTATTGGTTAAACGTTCTGGCCCAGTATAACAAGCACTATTACACAGTGAATACGTGAAATTACATTTTCATTCTAGGAACAGTTACAAAAACGGCCAAGATTATCATTATCCGAATATGAGTTTTAAGTATCGTTTATTACAGCGCGCGATGGTCCTACTGTGCCTATTTTTTCTTCAGGTATATTTATGTATATATATATACATACGTATGTTTACGAGTAGCGAAGCAAACTCGATAAAAAATTTTCATTTTAATGTAAGTAGATTTATTTGACGTCCAGTCAAAATTATGCGTGTTCGATCTGAACATACACGTTTCACACATCAGTCCCTGTTGACCGAAATGAACAGCCGGCCTCTCTGTTCTACGCGTAATACTCCCCTTACCGTCGTCACACGACCAAACTTCCTAGTTAACTTATGCTTTCAACGTCAACTCCCAGGTTTTCCCAATAATGTTCCTAGCATACTTCAATGCACTTCCTTCTCTGAAGATAAGTTCCACCTGTTTCTAAATAATACAACTTCCTTTAATCTAATATAATACCTTTTCTTCCGTGCCTACGGCCTAAGTAGACGGCAGGGGTGGCAAATCGAAGAAAAAGAAAAATAAAATACCGAGTTTTGGTATTTTGCGTATAATTTTTTCGTAAAACACGTAGTCTTATACTATGTTATTTCTTTTTGATACAATAAACACCTTCAAAGTGGTAATCGAAAACAACAACAGAATTATTTTTACAGTTCAATATTATTATAACATTTAAAATATCATATTAAATCATATTATAGTGTATTATCAGGATTGCCCAGAGAGCGCAGTTTTGAACGTTCTTTAACAATTTTCTAGTTGGGGTGAGGTTAGCTCCGATTACTCATCTGCAAACTTTCGAAGTTGACTGGACTTTAAATATATAATATTCACATTACTTAATATTAAATCATATCATATTACATTATATATTATTCATATATATATATAGATGTGATCGTTAAAAAATGATATCTGGGACAACTAATTTCATTCAAAGATAAAACAGTCAAGGAAGTAAGTAGAAGAATAGCAATAGGGTGGATAAAATATTGAGCTTCGACGGAAATTTTTAATAGAAAAACGAGTTCATAGTTAAAAGCACAAGTATTTAATACACGTATCATACCGGCGATTACTTACGGTTCACAAACACGGTTATGTAATATTTAAAAAGTTACAAATTGCACAGCGGGGGGCGATGGAAAGAAAAATGTTGGAGGTTACAAATTTTGATAAAATAAACAACAAGGCCTTAAGAGCATAGTCACGAACAGATACCTAACGGAGATAGCGAGAAAACTAAAATAGACATGGTGTGGTTATGTTATGCGGAAACAAGCAGATAGCTAGGCCAGAAAAAGTGTAGAATGGATTCTATTGGATAGGAAGAGGGAAATCAAAAGACCAAAAATATGGTGGAAAGATGATATCGTCAAATATGGGAGACCAGTTGGATGCGGAAAGCAAGAGTTAGAACGATTTGGAAGCAAATGGGTGCTGGATACATATTTCTCAAAGTTAAAAAAAAAAAACAACGAAAGGGGCCTTTGCTCAAGTTGGGCTTCTATCATTATTCAATTTTGATTATTTTGTGTATGTATATTTGGTGTATTCAAATGGAATAAAGACTTTATTTATTTATTTATTATTATATATATATATATAACATGTATATACATATACATACATGAATATATGTATATGCTTTTGGTTGGTTTTTAGTATGTGAATCCAATAAAATTTGCTCGAAAGCAGGACCAAAAACGTTACGTAGGATACGTTCTATTTAGAAGAGAACAAAACGCTACTACTTATCTGATTCTAAAACCGGATGGTGAAAAAAAATGGGTTCTACCGGAAGGTAAGATAGATTTTTATTTTTAAGTTTTACGTCTCATACATTTAATATAAATAACATTTTCAGTCCGAATAAATTGATATTCGATATTTCGGTGACTGTCTGCAGGTCGTGTAAGATTCGGCGAAACCAGACAAAGAGCAGTAAGACGAGTTCTCCGCGAAACAACCGGTCTCCTCGTCGATGACGTCACCTTGGGGATTACCGAGGTAAAGTTAGAAAATTAATAAAATGAAGTAATAAAATAGGAATATTCTTCACGCGGTATCGCAATATTTATAAATACACAATATATACTATCTGAGCTTCGGCGGCTACAGTATCGAAGTTTATATGCACGTACATACATTGTTCTATAATAAGTTTAATAAGTTTCTAACTGCACTAAATACTAAAAACAACACCCTGTGGAGAGTGTGCAAATACTATCAAAAACCATACACGGAGCTTTTCCTCCACTTTATGACACTGTTACAAATAATTATGCTTACAACGATTTTGATAGGATAGAATTACTTGCTAACCATTATTTCAAAGTGCATGGCCAGAGCGCAGCACTCATGGGGTCCAGTTATTATTCTAAGAAAGTTGGAAGTACAATCATTGTTTTTTTTTTACATGCACCTGTTTTCCTAAACAATAAGCACGTTGGCTGTTCGTGAAATATATTAATGTAGGTAAAGAAGAGCATTTACTCCAATGAGTAACCTACTGTGGCATGAATGAAGATTTTTTTTTCTTTATTTTTAGAGTAGTGTATCCCTGCACTGTTTACGCATAAGGCGTCTTGGTGGATTATCCGGTAGAATGAAATTCTACAGCTGCGTTACATGCGGATTGACATGATCTTTACATTTGTTGTTAAATAATATCAAAGTTGCACTCTATGCTGATGATACAGCTCTATTCTGCAGTTCTTTTACCCCACGTGAAAATAGTAATAGATTACAACAAGCGTCTTCACGAGTTTTGAAATATTTTTCACTAAATGAAAATTATCCTCAATCTTTTAAAAACAGATACTTTTTACTCGCAGACGATCTTTGTTACCCGATAAAATTAATATTAAAGGCGATCTTATCGAGTGGTTATGTTCGTTACTTAGGCATAATTTTTTTTATAAAAAATTGACATTTACTAAACACATTAATGCTGCTATTACAAAAGCTAATAAAACTACATGTTCAATTTATACGCTTTTTAAAAGTTAGTCTCACTTGAGTATTGATAATAAGTTAATTTTATATAAAACTATTATCCGTCCCTAAATGACTTATTCTTGTCCGGTTTGGTGCTCTATATCTAATTCTAATTTTAATAAACTGCAACTTGTGCAATATCAATGTTTAAGATGCATTTAAAATTCATTTCGTTATATCAGGATATCAGATATATACCACATTTTAAATACTCCATATATTAAAGACTATATATTTGAATTAGCGAACAAATTTTTTCAAAATTGCAGTGTACATAACAATGAACTAATTGGCAACTACGATTCCAAGCAACTTATGTTCATGTATATACAAACATCGTCGTATTAAACATAATTTGTTGTAATGCACGTTATTAGTATATTTGTAATATGTTCTATTATTCGCAATTATATAGTTGTTAAGTTTAATATTTATTTATTATACCTCTTGTACGTTTTATCTTTTATATACTTCGAAACGAATTTATTGTTTTGTATTTTTTCTTTTCTCCTCTATATATTTATTTATTTATTTTTTTTTTTTTTTGTTCTAACTTTTATGTGGGTTGTTATAATTTTTACCACCGCTGTATAGTTAAGTTTATGATTTTTTAAAGTTATATGTATACATGTATGTATGTGTATATGTATATCATATACGTATACATGTAATTTTTTATTGTGTTTTTTAAATTCCCCCCCTCCCCCGCTTATCATAGTTGCGTTTAAACTATAGTTTTTTGTTGGGTTTTTTGGTCGGGTATTATGTACTGCTACTATGGCCAGAGATGTTAGATGAGATTGATCATATTTATAGTTTGAAGAAACTGAAATGTTGGTTCCACAACAGTTGGATCATCAGATAAAACTGTTTTGAATGAATTACAACTGAAGTTTTGGGGACGGTATACGGAATATTATGGGCAGTCAAAAAATAATGATTGCACAAAGGTGGATTGGTTTTATTTAAAATATGACCACGAGTCAGTGCGGTGTGGCCAATATGGATACGGGACAGTACTACTTGCTCCTTTCTTATGCACAGAATACTTCCAAGGAAGAGGATAGGAGCGAATAAATCTAAGATGATTTGTTGAGGGAATTTCATTCCACAGATCATAAAACAATGACAATTACTTGACATCTGTGCTAAATAATTTGCAAATGCTTCTACCAAAGTGAGCGGGTTATTATATATTTTATTATTAATTAGAATACTGTAAAATCTATTTTGTGGTGTACCATTCAACGTGCGAATTTTATTCCATATTGTTGTAGCCGATGTTGTAGAATTTATAGATGATGTACGTTCATTCCATGATTTTCGTTTTGCCTGTTTGAATATAAACCCAGATTTTGATGTTAATTTTTTGGTAATTAATATGATTTCCAAGTGTTGGACTGCTTTTTACTTTTCTTAGGGATTTCGGTCGATTTCGCAGGGCTATTTGACAATCACAGTTCCACCAAGGTTTAATTTTATTCCTAACGGGTATTGAGTTTTTTGCCGCTTCTAATATATCTGTTGAGAAATTTGAGGTAAATTAAATTAACATCCTCTCTTGCAAAGTCAACTGCTATTTGATTTGTGTCATTTTGATACCTTTGCCAGTTGGCTTTCTTAAAATTCCATCTTGGAGGTTGCTGAATTATTGGGATGTTTTTAAGAATATTTATAAAAACCGGCCGATGATCGCTACCTGCAAGATCACTGTGTTCAGAAACATGAATTGTTTCAGAGAGGGAAACATTTGATATGATTAAGTCGATGTTTGACCATGTTTTATACGAGAAACTATAATGACTAAGACTATTACTGATAATTTTAATAAAAATAAGCACACTGGGCTAGTAGACATTGAAAAAGCTTTCGACACTACTTGGCATGATGGAATTCTGTATAAATTAATAAAATATGATTTTCCATATCAACTAGTTTCCATGACTAAAGCATATTTACATAACAGGAAATTTTATGTGAAAATTAAAAATCAGAATTCTAAAGTCAGATATGCATCGACAGGAGCACCTCAGGGCAGCATCCTTGGTCCATTCTTGTTTATTATCTACATAAATGATATTAGTACAATTAAAAAAGTTGATGTTAATTTATATGCTGATGATACTGCTCTGCTGACGTCATCATACCATATTGATACGATTAGCAACAGATTAACCGCTGCAATTAACAAAATGTCCAAATACTTTCATAAGTGGAAAATTAAAATTAATCAAAAAAATTAGTTAAATCACTAACATTCCACATTATATAAAAAATTAAAATAAAAACCTGATTCAGGTATGGAATTATATACTACCTTAAGAATAACATATTTACTTAATGATAGTGATATCAATACAATATTTAAATATTTAAAAATTATGATTAAAGTAAAAAAGACAAGAACCAAAATATGGTTTAACCATAAGTGTTTATATTATAATATTATTCCTAATTATGCTAAAGTCACTATTAATAATAAATGTAAAGTAGCACAAATGGTTAAACATAAAGCAGAGATAAATTGGATTAAATCAGAAATAAGTCATTTATATAGTGAACTAAAATTATTATTAAACAAAAAAGAGAATCTAATTCATATTATAAAAAATGATTATGTAAGAGAAATATATGAATTAATTATATCAGAATTAGGAAATAATTATGTAAAACAAGAAACAAAAAAACATCATTATTCCATAAATAAGAAACTAAATATATTATTAGGGCAACAAAATCCTAGAATTAAAAATAATTATCACAATTTTGCAGATAGAGTAGTTAATTTGTCAAATGTAAAATTAACAGAAAACAATAAAAAATTACTCAACAAAGGTTTAAAGTATATAAATAACAGTAATTATTTAAACAAAAAAGGTATTGAGAAATTAGCTATAAATTGTGAGAATATTGTCAAAAATACTGATCAAGCATTACAAAATAATTTAAGAGTAGAAATAAGTAATGCCTTAATAAAATTAAAGCAAACAAATGCTAAAAAAGAAATAGTTAACAAAAACAAAAAAGATATTATTGAATTAAAACAAAAATTAAAAATTAATAATTTAATGATATGCAAAGCTGACAAAGGTAATTCTGTTATAATCATAAATAAAGATGAATATTTAGAAAAAATGTATAACTTCATAAATAATAATGACTTAAAGAAAATAAAAAATCCAACTTTTAGATTTAATGAAATTATTAGAAAAGAATTAAAATCTATTAATCAATTAGAATCTAATACTAACCAAACAAATAATCATCATAATAATTTATGTACACAATTATTCCACAAAAATCTAACTGAAATGAATCCAGAAACACCAATATTAACAGGATTAATAAAAATACATAAAGAAAATAAACCCATTAGACCGTTAGTAAACTGCATAAATACACCATCTTATAAAATTTCAAGAAATATAGCAAAAAAAAAATTTTTAAAAGAAAATTATGAATTTGAAGATAAATTTAGTATAAAAAATAATATAGAATTAATAAATTGTCTAAAAGGAATAAAACTTCAGAATAATGATATACTAATATCGTTAGATGTAGTTAACATGTATAACAACATTCCTACTGATAAAGTAATAGAATATATTAAGAATAATAATTTAAATAATAATATTTATAAAAATCATTATATAAGAATATTAGAGACAGTTTTAAAACAAAATTATTTTCAATTTCAAAATAAATATTATAAACAAAATAGTGGTTTAATTATGGGATCTCCATTATCACCCATTTTAACTGATATTTATATGAATAAATTAGGGAATAACATTAAAAATAAAAATATATTTAAAAATAATGTTAAATTATGGAAAATATATGTTGATGATATCTTAATAATATGGAATTTTAATAATGATAATGATAGTATTTTGGATGATTTTGTATCTAATTTAAATAATTATAATAAAAACATTCAGTTTATGTTAGAAATAGGAGGAAAAACAATAAATTTTTTAGATTTAAATATTAATATTATTAATCAAAAAGTTGATATAGATATACACAGAAAACCTACACAACAGATATATTAATACCAAATGATTCATTTCACCCAAAAATGCATAAATTATCAAGTTTAAGAAACTTTATTAATAGAGCAAAATCAATTTTAACAGACAAAGATAAATTGAATAAAGAAAAAAACATTATAAAACAAATAGCAATAAGCAACAAATATAACCCTATTATAGTGGATCAAATATGGAATAAAACTAAAATCAATATAAATACAGAAAACAATAAAAAGAATTATTTAGGTTCTATAAATTATGTAGGAAGTTATACATATAAAATAATTAAAATATTTAACAAATATAACATTGATTTAGCAATAAGAAATAATAGTACATTATTAAAATCAATTAATAATAATAAAATAGAAAATAGAAATATATTAAAAAATTCAGGAGTCTATAAATTAAATTGTAATCAATGTGAAAAAAAATACATAGGAGAAACAGGTAGACAATTCATAACAAGATTTAAAGAACATTTAAATTCATATGCAAATAATGATGAAAAATCCTTGTTTGGAAAACATTGTGTAGAATTAGAACATAAAATAAATAATATTAATCTAAATTATAAAATTTTACATATAGAAAAACACTATAAAAAAAGAAAACTACTTGAAAAAATGGAAATTATAAAAGAAAGGGATGAAAATAAAAATAGTTTATTAAATTCAATGGTAAATTTTGATGAAGAATTAATTTTAAAAAGTATATTGTAAAATATGTTGTAATTTTACTGGCTATTAATTTTTATTATATAATATAAGTATTTTTCAATGTTTAACTATATATTCAAATTAATTATTATCTGGCTATTGTTTTGTAAAATTTTATATATTGATAGTTGATTGTGTTGTTTACCACGGTCATTATCAGATTTTTAATATTTATTTTCATTTTACTTGTAAAATTGTGTTTTTTAAAAAAATTTTTGCGTTCGTATATTTTTATATTTTATATTTCACTTTTGGACATCATACATCGCAACAGTTAATGAAAAATTTAAAATTCCACCAGTACACAACTTTTACAGAATCCGGAAAATAGTATTGAAGAAAAAATTAATATAAAAAAACAAAATTAATAAACAAATATATTGATATTAAATTTCAACAAATCAAAAAATAGAACAGAAGCAGACACCATTTTTGGATCATATTTTCACAATCACCATCGTATATTTTTAAGTAATTATATTTAATTTATATTTTTAAAATTTTGATGTTTTAAAATGGTTCACTTGATAATGGCGTAAATGCCGAAAAGCTTTGTGTTTTCTTTAAGAAAATAAATATTAGTGATTTAAATAATTTTCAATTGATTTTTTATAAAAAAATCACTACATTGCACATTATATAAAAAATTAAAATTAAAATTAATGATAGTAAAGAGACTATTATTTTAACAAAGTGTAAACCTGCTATAAATGACTTTGTTCGAATTCATAATGAGTACTTAGACTGGAAATCTAAAGTAAATTATCTCGGTGTAATACTAGATAGTAAGCTAACTTTTACTAAACATATTAACGAGTGTATCTACAAAGGACATAAAAAAATGAGTGTACTGTTTCCAATATTTAACAGGAAATCTACACTATCACCGGTGAACAAGCTTTTGATTTATAATCAGGTAATTCAACCTAAAATTCTTTATGTTAGTCCTGTATGGTCGAACACCTGCCTAAGTAATATAAACAAATTACAACGATTACAAAATCATTGCCTAAGAATAGTGTTGAACAAATGCAGATACACGCCCATTAAAACAATGCATGACATTTTAAACTATCCCTATATACAAGAAATAATAAAAAACAGGACCTTAAAATTCTTTAATGCACGCCGCATGTCTGCTGACCGAAATGTCAATGAAATTGGAAACTACGATTATCAGTCTCTACGACACGGGTATAAAAAATATAAACATAGACGAATTAAACATATCTTACTAGGGTAGCATTAGGTTTAAAATTCAATGATATTATAGATAAATTTTATTTGATATATTTTTTTTTCCTCTTTAAATTTTATAAATTATTTTAACCATTGTGTTTAAAATTTACTTATGAATTACACGTTACAGGTTTTTTGCGGAATTTTTCCTATAAATTTCATTAAGCAATGAATGTTTATAACTATCACTCGTGTATATTTTTTAAAATTATTATTAAGTTTATCGGTTAAAGAATTTTTTATATTTCAGAACGATAGAACGCTATATATTATGTTATTATTTTCTTGTAAAATTTAATCAATCAAAATATACTTTTCTTCTTCTTAAAAAAAAAAAAAAAAATTATTATTATGTATAATCAAATTGTAGTTGTCAACTACGTTTTGAATTATCCTTCTCTTTTTATTCCAACGGGGACTATGAGTATTTGTGTCTCCACAGGTTAATGGTTTAGGAAGTTGATTAATGTGTTCATTTCATTCTGATTTATTTGCTGTGAGGGTGGTATATATATATTACATAAAATAAATTTTTGTTCTTTTGTTTCAATAGAGACCGTTATGTTCGAAATTGTACTAACAATATTTATTTTAGAATAGAGTATACCAGAGTATACCGCCGTGTGTTCTGTATTGATAATTTGAGTTTTCCTGAAGTAAATTAAATGATTTTAATTTTACTGTTTGTGTTTGTTTTAGATTTGTTTCTTGTATGCAGATTATATGTTCGTATAATAGTATTTTAAAACCTTCATAGTGTTAATAGTATCCGTTACAATTCCAATTTAAAATACGTATATTCATAATAATTTTAATTGGATTATCAAAAAAAAAAATTAAATCATAATTTTGAATCAGTGGATTAGAGATGATCTCATAATTTTTTAATTATTTTTGTAAACTGGATTTTTACCTTTCTATCCCTTAGAAAGGTTTATTTTCTGAGAGGATATTACGTAACGAATGTATATGCTCTGTAAAGTCTTTTGCTATGTTTATGATATACTTTTTACCTTTGCATATATCAACAAATATTGTTAAATTAGTTAGAGAAAGGGGATATTTTTTTTTTATTTTCCTATGTTTTCATTAAGATGTTTCAGCATGTGTTTTAATTCACTTTCAGTTATATCCATTTTTAAGGACTGATCATTTTCTGACAGGTCTGTGTTTTGTTCTGTATTGATTAGATTAGGATTTTGATTGTGTTTTGTATCAGAAGATGACTAATTTTTTACTTTTTTGTTTGTTTTATTTTTGGGTTTCTCGCTAGTAATTGATTTCTCAGTGACAAAGGCATTTTGAGAATATTGTTAGAGTTTGTGTTATTATTTTAATATTAATACTGCGGTCGAGATGAGGCTCATTCCGGAACTCTACTATGTAAATAATTACGCGTGTACACATTGTAATTTTATTAGATTTTTCTATTTCTTTCTTTCTTACTTTCCGTCTGTTCGTGGAATGTTTATCATTCTGCGAATTACCACGTCTCAGACGCGTCGATTTGCTCTTCTGTTTACATCGAATTTTCAGTTCCACACGGTAACACAATAGACACTAGCGAGTGCTTAATGTTATTTCGAACGATGTCTCATAATTTTATTTAGCCTAACGATTGCTCGCTTTTTCAATATACTACTTGAAGCTTACGTTTTTTCAACTGAATTGTATACACTGCTCACTCGTGATATAGATGAAATTGAAGCTCTTCAATGTGCCGTTTGCAGTATTCACCATTTACCGTATCCTCATTGAATATCCTTCGTACTCTTTAGACCTTATTCCTCTGCACTCAATATCGAATACTCAACAAAATAACCGATTCCTAAAAGTAATCGATTCTGCCCACCACTAACGGCCACCCATAACAGAAATTGGTTTGGACTACGAATAAGAAATACTTAAAAATGACGTAGTTTATTTCTTATTAAAAATCACTACATTCCACACCGATTCGAATTATTATTAATAGTAATAATAATAATAATAGCTAACGTTAACGATACATAAGGAACTGAATACTCGTTTTTTTTTTATATGCATGCAATCTGTATTTAACAATAAGCAGCAGGGAAGACTAGATTATTAATTTTCGACAAATTTTCATTAATTATTAAGAACGTTGTTTGAAATAATAAAGAAAAATCTTGGACACTGCGTAATAATAACTTGTTTTGTCCTGGCAGCGAATACTAGAACCGGAAAATAAGACTACCTATTGGATCGCCTGTTTAACTAACGACGAGAAACCGATCAAATTGCACCATCAGTTTTTAGAATACAAATGGTCCAATTACGAGGAAGCACACGAATTAACGAACGCCTTAAGCAAGCAACTACTAGAAGAATCTCAACCTTACGTGAATACTAATTAAATACACGACAAAAACAAACCGAAACACGTGGCTTAATTTTATAAAAGTACATTTTTTTTTTTTTTTTCGTTTTAACGACGAAAACTATAAATTTACGACGACGCGTCGGTAAATTTCGATAATTCGGTTAAGGCGAATTTATAACGTGAAAATAAACGTTCGAGACGCGAAAAATTATACAATTTCGAGTTTACATTCCATAGCGAAAATTATTATCATTGTAAATATATAAAGGAAGTTTCTCATTTTTCAGTACGAAATAAATTAGTCCCTAACAAATTTAAAAAGCTAATATCGAATATAAATAAATGTCGAATTATTTGATTTAATATCTGACACGATTTTACGGTGTATATACGTTATTATAGAATTGCTACTCAAATTTGAAAATGCTAATTGAGTTTTCAATAACACATCGGTTTGGTACAATATTGCATAGCTATTCATCGTAATTTATTGCTTTTACTTTTTATCTTTTTTTGGGGGATTAGTGATTTCACCCAAGGCTGTAATAAATGGATGGTCTTATTAAATATTTATATTCCAAGCTGATATGTAATCGAATATGATCACGTGTGTACGCTATTGTGCTGTGAGCTAGCAGGCATCTGAGATTAGTTGGGAAAGGGATTCCTTTTACTTATAATTCGCGACAGGAATTTTGATTGATATATTCTATAATAACTGCAAATTTAGAAATCTCTATGTATATATCTATAATATAAAAATGAATCGCTAAATATTGTAACCGCATAACTCAACAACGCCTGGACCAATTTGGCCAATTTTTTTTTAAATGTTCGTTGAAGTTCAAGGATGGTTTTTACGGCGAGAAAAATTTGAAAAAAAAATTCAGGGATGTTAGGGGGTTGAAGGGGTAAATTATTTAAATTTCGATTTTGGAAAAATTTCGATAGAATCGATTTGGTAGATATTAAAATGGCCGATACGAAACAGAAAACCGTTTTTCGTTACGATCGATAGGTGTTGAGCTACGAATTTTTAAAAATAGATGACCTTGGGTTTGGGTAGGTCTTAAAAGAAAGTAGACGTGGAGATTTATAATCTATGTTATTAGATAAATGTCTTAAAAATTAACCGGTATCGAGAAATCGCGGGTTGAAAATTTCATTTTCGATTTTTAAAAATTCTGCCGGCGATTTTTGGCCGGCCGATACTACAATGTATTTAGCACAGGCCAATGTTAATTTATCGTAAAAAATTTCAGAGTAGTTGGGGGGCTGAAGGGGGTAAATATATATATTTATAGCCAGTTATTTTACATTTACTTTTATATATGATATTATTTTTAAATTTTAGAAGAAATAATTGGCTATTACTGAATCGTGTACGTGTTTATAAGGTTTTTAAAACTTTTAATTGTCTAACGTTCATTTTTTCGTGCTGTCATTTTTTCGTGTAATACATCTCGCGTTCCGAAACTCTTTGGTCGGCTTCGCGATATTATTTATTTTGTTTTAAAATGCATCAGTTTTCACGTCATTAATTCGTATATCATGTTTTGTGCCGAGTGTTTAGTTACCTATGATCAATATTTGATATGCCTCCTATAAGACGAAGCAATTTAGGTAGAAGAACTCGAAATGCTACAAAGCAAGTTAATTACCGATGTAAAAGAATTTGTGTATCACAAATGCGTGGAGCGCGAGCGCAAAATTCAAGTTTGAATCGAGCTGCTTTCAGTTACGATGTGTCAATTGACTACAGTAACTATCAATGTGTTGTTATTGGTCCTATGAACTCGATTTGCTCACATTATAAGGCATTGAAATACAAAAACGAAGCCAATGGATTGTGTTGCGCAAATGGTAAAGTTAAAATTGATACCATTGGATCCACCACCAGAGCCATTGTACTCATTGGTTTCAGGAATAGGAACAGATTCCATACACTTTTTGACAAATATCCAACAATATACCAATTGCTTTCAAATGACTTCATTTGGGGCAACAAATATAGTTCGGAAAAATTTTATGCCAACTTTCAAGGTATGTATTATGGCAGTTAATCATAATTATTTTTAAGAACAAATATTATTTAAGTTTGATCACTGACAATCAATAAATTTATACCCACATTGCTTATTTATTGTATTTTATTTTATACAATCCATAAATTTATACCCCACATTGCTTATTTATTGTATTTCATTTTATAGTGTTTGGTACGAACATAATATTTTTTTTAATTTACAGATACAAGGCCAAAATATATCACAAAGCAGGTTCGCTGTTACCAGTGTTTCGTGCAAATTTATTTTATGGGCAATTCACCACAAGTAATTGATCTGCGTTGTGCACATAACAATTTAGTAAAGAGGTCTATTGTAGAACAATTACAAACTTTATTTCATGAACACAATCAATTGATTATATTATTTAAAACTGCACTGGATCTGATGCCATCTGATAGTCACAAAATTGTAATCAGAGCTGATAAAACACCTGCAGGTCAACATGCAAGACGTTTTAATGCACCAACTATTGATGAAGTTGATATCGTTGTAGTTGGAGAAAACTTTGAATCCCGTGATATTGTTTTACATCGTCGGAATGATCAATTACAACGTATTAAGGAAACACATCGCTCATATGATGCACTGCAATATCCCATTATATGTTGGCAAGGTGAAGATGGCTATGATTTCTCAATAAAAATGATGAATCCCTTTACAGGTAATTGAAATATTAGTTTAGCTATGGCGACTATATTATATATTTTAATTTTATATTTCAATGTTATTAAAACAAAATCTATTTACAGGTTCTGAAAGCAACAAAAATGTAAGTTCAATGAACTATTATTCATACCGCCTAATGATTCGGGAAAATTATTCACCTTCGAGATGCGATTAATACTGATGGAAATGCACAGAAAGTTGGTCGGATGACTATTCTTCCAGCAACATACATCGGAAGCCCTCGACATATGCACGAATATGCTCAAGATGCCATGTCTTATGTTCGTCATTATGGTACAGCAGATTTGTTCATCACATTTAGGGGCAATCCGCACTGGATAGAAATCAAGCAGTAGTTATTCCCTGGGCAATCACCCATTGATCGTCATGATATTACAGCTAGAGTCTTTAGACAAAAGTTGAAATCTTTAATGGATTTCATCGTAAAACATTATGTGTTTGGTGAGACACGATAAGGCCAAATGAAGTTGATGCAGTGATATCAGCTGAAATCTCTAATGTACAAGTAGATCCTGGATTGCATGAGGTAGTAATAAAAAACATGATACATGGTCCCTGTGGAACTCTTAATCGAAATTCACCGTGTATGATGGATGGTAAATGTTCAAAACGATATCCACAGGCATTAATATCGGAAACAATTACTGGTAATGACGGTTATCCACTGTATCGTCGCCGATCGACAGCAGACAATGGAAGATCAACAATTGTCAAATTAAATCAACAAGATATTGAAATAGATAATCGTTGGATTGTTCCATATTCACCCATTTTATCAAAGACCTTCAAAGCACACATCAACGTTGAATCTTGCCATCAGTGAAATCTATTAAATACATTTGCAAATATGTAACCAAAAGGAGTGATATGGCTGTGATGGAATTGGTGCAGAGAATTCCAATGATGAAGTTACCCAATACCAAATAGGCCGCTATGTTAGTAGTAATGAAGCAGTTTGGCGTATATTCCTATTCATGAGAGACACCCTTCTGTTGTTCACTTAGCTGTGCATTTAGAAAATGGACAAAGAGTGTATTTTACAGCACAGAACGCAGTACAAAGAGCTGCTCAGCCACCATCTACTACATTAACCAGTTTTTTTTAGACATGCCAAAATGATGATTTTGCACAAACATTGCTATATTCTGAAATGCCAAAATATTATACTTGGAATCAATCCTCAAGGAGATTTATACGACGGAAACAAGGAAAACCAGTTCCAGGATACCCAGATGTATATTCCACCGACGCGATTGGTCGAATTTATTCAGTACATCCAAGCAATGAAGAATGTTTTTATTTACGACTGCTATTAGTCAATGTACATGGCCCAACATCATTCCAACATTTACGAATTGTTGATGGTGAATTGTGTGGATCCTACAGAGAAGCCTGTCAACGTTTGCAATTGCTAGAAAATGACGCTCATTGGGATCAAACTCTCAGTGATGCTGTAATATCATCACACGCTCATCAAATACGAACATTGTTTTCTATAATCATATCTACATGCTTCCCATCAAACCCAAATGATTTAAGTACAAAGATTATATGTGTGATGATATTTTGTATCAAATACGGAATATAATGGAAAATCCAAATATACAAATCAATGAAGAAGTTTATAACGAAGCATTGATTTCAATTGAGGACATGTGCTTGATGATGTCAAACAAACTATTAATTCAATTAGGCCTGGCCGCGCCCAATTGTCCAATGCATGATTCTTTCAACCAAGAGTTGCACCGAGAAAAACTGTATGATCTCAACACTTTGAAAGAATTAATTCAAACAAATCTTCCACTGTTAAATGAACAACAGAAGTATGTATTTGATACTCTTATGAAAGTAACAAATGATGAAACTGGAGGCATTTACTTCTTAGATGCACCAGATGGTACAGGAAAAACTTTTTTGATTTCATTAATATTAGCAACAATTCGCTCACAAAATAAAATTGTACTTGCACTCGCTTCGTCGGGAATTGCAGCAACTTTACTTGAAGGTGGTCGAACAGCCCATTCAGCACTAAAATTGCTATTGAATGTGCAAAGCAATGAAACTCCAACCTGCAACATTTCGAAGAATTCTGCAATGGCAAAGGTTTTGCAGCAATGTAAATTGATTGTTTAGGATGAATGCACGATGGCACATAAAAAATCTTTGGAGGCTTTAGACAGAACCTTAAAAGATCTACGGAACAATCATAACCGATTTGGTGGTGCCATGATTTTATTAGCAGGTGATTTTCGTCAAACATTGCCAGTGATTCCACGATCAACGCCAGCTGATGAACTCAATGCACATCTAAAGTCCTCCAATTTGTGGAAACATGTCAAAGTATTTCATTTAAGCAAGAATATGCGTGTCGAATTGCAAAATGACCAATCTGGAAACATATTCTCTAAACAACTCATTGACATTGGTAATGGCAAATTTCCTAGAGACATGTTGACTGGCTGCATTAACTTTCCTGAAAGTTTTTGTCAATTAACTCGATCAAAAGATGAACTTATTCAGAAGGTATTTCCAGATGTTGCTGAAAATTACAGAAACCATGATTGGTTAAGCGAACGAGCTATATTGGCTGCAAAAAACATAGATGTAAATGAATTAAATTTCAAAATTCAAGAACAAATTACAGGCGAATCGAGCATATATAAATCAGTTGATTCAGCTACTAACCAAGATGATGTAATAAACTATCCACCGGAATTTTTAAACTCGCTGGATTTGCCAGGATCACCACCTCACAATCTTCAATTAAAGGTTGGATCGGTAGTTATAATGTTGCGAAATATCAACCAACCGCGTCTTTGCAACGGCACACGTTTAGCGATAAAAAAATTACTAAACAACGTGATAGAAGCAACTATACTAAAGGGAAAGTATAAAGGAGAAGATGTTCTCATACCGCGCATCCCAATGATTCCGACTGATGTGCCATTTGAGTTTAAACGAGTACAGTTTCCAGTGAGGCTTGCTTTTGCTATGACCATAAACAAGTCCCAGGGGCAATCATTAAGTGTTTGTGGTATTAATTTGGAAAACCCATGTTTTTCACATGGTCAATTGTATGTTGCCTGTTCCCGTGTTGGAAAACCATCAGATTTGTTTGTCTATGCGCCAGGTAATCAAACGAAAAACATCGTATATCACAAAGCACTACAATGAAAATAAAACTGATTTTTGTTAATAATTATGATTCACATGATTAACAATAAAGCGATCTATCGGATGAAACAAAAAAACCGCGTTTCAGCTAATAAATTTATACATTTATTGCCGGGTCAGCTAGTATATATACATATTTAAAACGATCACTTTCCCATTATGGGTTTCTTTAATTGTCGGTAAAAGCTTTGTCAAATTTCTTTACGCTAAACAGCTGGAACTCGTATAAAAGGGTTGTGCAAGAAAGTCAAATACAGATGAAATACATAGATTACAAAACAAAATTTCACGCCAAATATATCGAGTTCCACGCTTTATGACAAACCATATAATTCACTCGGACCTGGGCAGAATCAAAAAAATATATATTTTTTTTTAAAACCTATACGGATGTATGGTATTGAAATTCGGGGAACATCAGCAGCTATATGGAAATCATCTAGCATTTTCAGTAAAACGCCTCGCGCAACATCGTCGGAGCGCCAAAATATATTTTTGCAGTATCGACCTGCACAAGGATCTCCAGATGCCTGATGTAAAAGAAACAGAATAAACAGTAGTAGATATATGCAGCGACTTCAGCAACATGTCAATTCGACTGGCTGCCGATCTCAAGAATAATTCCACAGAATACAAACGTCTGAAAAGATACTAACAAGTATATTTGTAACATCGTCAATAAATTACGATTAATATATTTATTAATATATTCACAGAGAATGGCCGCTAATGGGCAGCATTCTGTTGAAACATCACTGCTACTGATTGTGTCCCGTTCAAGGACAGATCGTACACAAAAATATTTATTAATTATTTTTCCATTTTTCCCTCCTGGTGTGTGTAATACCACGGTGTGTGTGTATATGTGTGCGTGTAAAGTATGTTATGTTGTTATATTCATTATTACCATTAATACTCACTATTTTAATCCTTTTGTATTATTCAATTGTGCCTTACGTTTATATTAACGTTTCTGGGTTTTATGACAACCTAGGTACGTTATATGACCTCTTATGTGTATTACCATGGTTCGTGTTGCTTAATGCACGATGTGCATGTGCAATTACTGTTCCATTTTTGCGAACGGGTAGATTGACATGTAAAGGGTACTTTCGTTTATTGCAATATTTAAAATCTTATAATGGCTCTTCCATAAGCAGTTATATTACCGATTCTGGTGTGGCAAACCGAAAATATCATCTACTAGGCTGTACAATTGTGGCCATGAAAGCTAGATTCGCTGCGTGTGTTACATTTAATGTGACTATGTGTTCGCGTATATTCCTAGTAAATACTTGTGCCGGCTCTCCCACAGGCTACGAACGCATACAGAATAACAACTTGAACCGGACATTGCACACCAGTAAATTAACACGTTTTTCTCTTACAAATGATGGTGATTATTTTACTCTTGCTTAATATCACGTGTTTTATATCGGTAGTTTTGGTTGGTATTATTGTGCGTTCTTTGCTTTTTTGTTGTTTATTATTTTATCACGTTTTAACTTGTGTCTTCTTTATATATAATCTTCCTATATAATGAACAGTGTCGAAAATATTTTTGCAAATCCCTTTAATGGACTATCATATTCAGAGAAGAAAGAAATAATAAAACTAGGACGGCCAGTTCCTGACTTAAATATAATTCAAACAGTTGCTGGCGGTAAGAGAAAATTTAAACGGTTATTTAAAAAAGAAATTTATAACAATTGTGACTGGTTATGCGGATGCGACATTCAAAATTTACTATTTTGTTTTCCATGTTTACTCTTTGGGAGTGATGATAAGTTAGGCTATGAAGATGTTAATCATTTAACAATTCGTATTAAAACTCACGAGAAGTCTAAGATTCACATAAATAATGTTCTAAAATTGTCTCTTTTCAGTAATGTCAACATAGCTGGAAAATTGGATACTGCTTTTGGTCAGAAATTATTTGAACATAATGAAAAAGTTAGACATAATCGTTATGTATTAAACATACTAATAAATTGCATTCGGTTTTGCAGTGTTTTTGAATTAGCTCTAAGAGGTCATGATGAAAGCGATTCATCTTGTAATGTTGGAATATTTAGAGGTTTGATTAATTTTAGTTCCGAGTTAGATATGGCATTAAAAAAACATCTTGAAAATGTCACTGTTTTTAAAGGTACATCTAAAACAACACAAAATGAATTATTACAAATAATGTTAGATGTTTGTACCAAACAGATTACAGATTCTGAATTTTTGTCTATAATCGCAGATGAAACCACCGATGTTTCAAATCAACTACAAATGGCTATTGTTTACTGGTACATGAAAAATGGAAAACCAGTGGAAAGATTTTGGAGTTTCATTTCTCCTGAAAATCATGATGCACAAACTTTAGCTTCTTGTCTATTAAATGAATTAGAAAAACATAAACTTACCAAAAATCCTAAAAAATTAATCGCTCAAACTGATGATGGAGCATCTGTCATAGCTGGCTTGAGTCATGGTGTACAAGCCATAATTAAAGAAACATATTCATGTGCTGAGTTTGTGCATTGTATGCCCATTAAAATGAATTTAGTTCTTATGAAGGCTACATCAATAAATAAAAATGTTTAAGTTTTTTTTTCAAGTTTGCAAGCGATAGGTACCTTTCCTTCCAGCAGTCCGCAAAGAACTGCAGTACTTGACGAAATAGTTAAAAAACGTCTACCGCATGCTAATACAACAAGATGGAATTTCGCTTCTCAAAGTGTTAATACAATTTTTAATAGGAGAAAATATATTATACAATGTATGAAAACAATTCTAAAATCAGATAATATTAAAAATGAAAATACAATTGCTCAGGCCAATGTGGTCATTTGAAAATCATTGTAAGTTACAGTTTTACATTTTGGTTATCACTTTTTGGTAAAATCATGCCTTATGTTGAAATTTTATTTGGACAGTTGCAAAGTAGGGATTTTAATGTTACCTTATCAAGAAAAGCAATTACATTATTTGAGGCAAATATAAATAAAATTAGGGATAGTATTGATACAGACTTTGATGTTTCACAAACCGAGTCATCTGCAAATTGACTATGCTCTGGATATAAAAGAGAAGCAAAGGAAGTCTGTGATGTCATAATTTCCAAATAAAGGACAGGTTTACTTTCACTGGACATTTAGTAGCCTTGTCTTTATTTTTACCAGAAATGATTCAACAGTATGCTACCCAATTTCCAAATAAAATTTTGAAATCAACGTGCAAATCATATCCATTTTTAGATGAAGAACAACTCAAGAATGAACTTATATATAATGCTGAAGAATTTAGATTTCTGTCCGGATACGTCAGCTTATGTGAATTTATTGTAATGAACAGTTTACACAAAATATTCAGTGAATGTTTAAAATTACTTAATATTATTTTGACAATTCCAATGACCTCTGTGGAAGCGGAGCGATGTTATTCCACTTTAAAATGGATTAAAACCTTTTTAAGAAATACAATGTTGACAGAAAGATTATCAGCTTTAGCTATGCTATCGATAGAGAAGAACCTAATTATGGATATGGTAAATTTTAATGAGAGAGTAGTAACGAACTTCCCAGCTTTTGAGGCCACAATATATTCAATATTATACGTAGTATATTGATGTATCGGAGTGTAATGATATTATGAATTAATAAAATAAAATTAATCACCATAGAAAATTTTTATTAACGCAATTAAATGATAGACTAAGAGAACACTTTAATTCATATAAAAATGAAAATGTTGACAAGTCACTTTATTGAGAACACTGTAGAGAAGAAAAACATAATATAGAAAACATTAAAAATTTCACGCATGAATATAAATTTAAAAATATAAAATTATTAGAAAAATTACAAAATTATAAGAAGTAGTGATAATGTATTAAATAATACGATCAATTTTGATAAAGAATTAATTTTAAAATCAGTTGTATAAGTAAATGTTATTGTAATAAAAATATATTATTTTTTTTTAATAAATTAAATTACATCTGGCTATTTAATCTAAATATATATATATATTTTTTTTTTATTATATTAATATTACAGTTAATTTATATGTAACGTTTATTGCATATGCTTGATAATGACGTGATTGTCGAAATGATTCGCATTAATAACAAATTTTTATAGTGATTAATTTTCTTTTTATTTTGTTTTATTAATTCATGGACTCTCCGATACATCAATATTCTACGTATAATATTGAATATATCGTGGCCTAGTAATACTTATAAACATCGGTTATGCTTTCAAAGTCTACATCTTACACTCTATAGAAAAAGACAGCTTACACATAACACTCGACTATCCTATATCAGACTTGGAAAGGAAAATTCTGATAACGTACAAACATTATTAAAAGTTATCTCGCACGTTCAATCCCAGAACTAATTTTCTGATCTATATTCTGTTTATTATTTAATAAACTATCCGGATAATTAAACTGTGATACTTCGTTCATGATTTCGCTGGTGCAATTAAATATTTTAATAATTTCCTGATCTTAAAATGTAACTTGTCTGAACATCCAAATTTATTTACTCGATCGCATAGAATCTTCTTCTTGTTCTTCTTCAAGTGCAACACTATACGGCTATTGTTTAATTCCGATTTATCTATATTCCGACTTGATCTGTCGTTTTATTGGTTACGATGTGACCCATTTTTTATATGAACTATTCGGTAGGTACTTTTTCCTTTCCGAATTTATTTTTTCTTCTACCACGTGATAAGTTATATTTTTTTCCTCTTACTAAGTGTCGAAAAAGTTTTTTATTTGCCTTCTTTTCACTATTACCATAAATATTAGCTTAGTTCCTATTTTTCCAATAGTTTCTCATTTTCCATCTTCTTTATACAGTACTTTCCACATCTATCGCTAGTATAACATTTCAGACGATGATACACGCTCCTTCATATTTTCCTATATAGTCCGTGTCTTACTTATAGAAGCACTGACCATATTCGATATCTTATGTTTTGATCCGTAATATCACAAACGGTGTTTCTTAATTTCATAAATGTATTTCCGCTTAATTATACACGAATTCGTATGTCCATATCCGAATTATTATTTCGTGTGATTCATAGGGCCAATATTATTATCTATATCCGATTAAAACATACAACAATCTCATTAGGAAGAAGAATTTTCCGTGGTAAAAAATCTCCAGCTAATTCGGTTATCAATAATCCTGCGATTTAAATCGCGGACCAAATTGACGGGTGACGAAGTTTAATTAGGTGTAAATCTATTATCGCTACATAATATGACCGAATAACTCTATCGATTCTTTACCATTTTTAAATTGATTATTCATTTTTTTCATATTTTGTCTGTTAAAATTTATTTATTACTTTTGTTTTATTTATAGTTAAACGTGTTCGCGTTACTTAAACTCTGTATCATTTTTGGGACACGGAATTGAGCCGCAACGCAAGTTGCGTAGAATACTCTCTATTGAAGACGTTTTGAGAACGGAAAAGTAAGGGGGCAGTCTAACAGCCACTTTTTATACCATATTTCATCGAGTACACCTGTTAATAAAATTTACCAGAACACGGATGATTCAAGTTTGTACAAATTGTCTGAACACTAAAAGACAGACGATACTATATATAACACATAAGTGATTTGAGAAAACAGAAAAATGGACTGGCTCAAGGCATTGTGCTTGCTTCTATTTTGTTTAATATTTATACAAGTTATAAACCGATAGGTCAATACACAAAACATTTCCCGTACTTTGACAGCACAGGCCAAAACTTTTGAACAAACTGAAATGAAATAGAAAAATACAAATTGAATCAAAATGCGTATTCCAGTGTGTTTCCTCTTCGCAACCGCGAAGCGAATCGTCAGCCAAATATGAAATGGAACAGTATGAAACCAGAACATGCAGGCAATCCTTAATACGAAGTAGTCACTCTTGATCCATCGCTGACATTTAAACGGCACTGTGAAGACACGAGAATGAAGATTATTACTAAAACAAATCTTTTATGCAAATTAACTAGCTGTAGTTAGGAACCAAAACCAAAGCTACTTCGAACTTTAGCTATGGCGCTTTGTTTCTCTGTGGGGGAATATGCATGTTCGGTGTGGAATCGTTCCACACACGCTAAAAATAGTTTTTTTATATATATTTTGTTATTGGGCTTCCATGCAGTTTACGCGTATCTATACATTATGAAATGAATAAGAAAGGGCTATTTATAATATAGGCAAACTGAGAAGAACTGTAGAGATGAGTAAAATTAAATAATGATACCAGAATGTAATTTCCTTTTAACTCTTTATTTCTATCGATCCTTGTGTCTCTTACTATATTATGAATGAAATTCTGGGTCTTCCACGTTCTCGTTTCCCTTGGATTTTGCCCTTGAAAACATCTCGAAGTACTCCTCCGTGTCTTATAACATGGCCAATCCATCTTAACCACGGTTTCCGTATTCGTTCAATTAATCCCTTTTTTTCGTTTATTTTATTCGTAATTTCTCGTATCTTCTCCATTCTCCTCCAGCACCACATTTCAAAAGTTTGCAATTTGTCAACATTTCGTTTATTCATAGTTTCGGAACCATATAGTGCTATAGTACACTTTCAGTCGGCGCTTTCTCTCAAATTGATTGGCATTAATTTTTGTCTTAATATATCTTGTTTCTTCCTAAACGCCAGCTTCGTAAATCCAATACGTGAACTGATTTCCTGGTTAAAATATAAGTCATCCGACACTATTTGCCCTAAATATTTAAATTGTTTTTTTTTTGCTTAATTTCTTTTTTATCGATCTCTACATGCTGATCATTTTTTTCGTTTTGTTTAACATTTCCATTTTCCCATTGTGACTTCTGAAACCTAGTTTGTCGGACGTAATCGTTTTTGTCCAGGACGTCCTTGTCATGTGGCGTATGACATCCTAAAAAAATTATATGAATAACTCACGAACTAAACTACAAAATTGTCCACTTATCGATATCGTAATAGATAATGATTCCGGAATTAGTGTCAAAATTCCAAAAATTCCTCATTCAAATTTTTGGACGACACACTCATCGGGGGAGTCGGATCATTATCATTAACCATGCTAATATTACCGACGATCCTTCGCGAATACGTAATAAAATATAATTATCATCTTGAGCTTTTCAACGTTTCAAATTTTGCGTCATATAAATGAATTTTCCTTTTTCCTGCACTCCCTCCACCCTACTCTTATCTTCGTCGATAACGCGATAGGTAATTAATTTTTTAATTAAAAGAAAAAATTGTATTCCTTCATCGTGAATTTGAAATTTATTTCCTTCACCTTTCCTCTTATTCGCCGATGAAAAAATCAAACGTTTTATAATATTTACACACACACACGCGCACATATCGACAAGAGAATAACAGTCGTTGAAACATGCTCGTTGTTAAACTGGTAAACGAATAATACGAATCATCTAGTTGGTTTTTTTTTTATAATTTATCGTATCAAAGTATATATACATACGAAATATTAAAACTAATTCAAAAATAAATATTTCATTATCGCCAGAAACGGTTGAATTCTCAAAATGGAAAACCTATTATTATTTTTTGACAACAGAGAAAAATTTTAACGCGTCGTAAGTAATTTATATTTTATTAACTGATTAAATCGTTTCAAACAAACATTTTAATTTAATTTTTTTTTTCGCGCTAGTTGTACCATAATACGGGATAAATTAGGCTACAAAATCATCAAGTAAATTTCTCTACACACGGAATAATCAAGCCCTAAAATTAAAACTAGTATTGCATTATACTAAAAAAAAAATAAAAATTATAATAATTTGCCTCTTTTGTAAATACGTCATTTTTCTGAGGTAATTTCGAAACAAACTTTACAGTTGTGTACCGATATATTTATTTATTAAAGACAATAATTTTCTTACAGTATAATATTTCAGTAGAAAAAAGGCATCATGTTGTACACATAGAACACATAATTTTTCTAACCGTTTTGACGGAAAATGTCGTAACTGCTAATTGTGGCTGTTTTCTATCTCGTGACGCACGCGCAATAAATAACGTAACTTAGTTTTTCAACGAAAAAAATCCAACATATAGATTCACATTATGGAATAATCCGTCACTTTTCTATTATTAGAAATGTAGAACTCACATTTTATAAATACATCATAATCGCAAAAATGAAACATTCGCACTTATGTTATATTATATATTGTGGGTATTATCTAATTAACGTAATTTACTTTTTTTTAATGCGATTTAATGATCCTGGTTACTATTTCATCCGTTATTTAACATGTAAACAATAAAAAAAAAAAGTAATTAAAGTCACTAAATTTTCAATTAAAAGTGGACATAAATATAGATTAATAAATAATAATAATAATAAAAAAAATAATATATAAGAAAATATTCGATCCAGAAATACAATATAACAAAAAAATTGTAATGCGAATTAACAGATTCGATAATAAAATAACCTGATGGTGAATATATGTTAGTTTATAATCGAATCTGTTATTTCACATTGTAATATTCCGTTTCTAGATTAAAAATTTTCTTACATTTTATTTATACTTTTAAGTTTTTTTTCTTATTGTTATCTTTTTATTCATTTTGTCCGCTTGAAAATGGCTTAATAGCCGAAAAGTTTTTCGTCTTTTAATACGATTTTATTGGTTTTTTTTTTTGGATTGTTTATTTTTTTTAAAAAATCATTACATTCCACAGCCAGTTAAAATGATTAAACATCTTCCCGCGAGTACATTCGTCTTGCGTTTTAAAAGTTATTTCTCTAAATCAACGTATAATGCTCACCTATCGCATATGTACAAAAAGGTACGTTAATAGAAACATGCAGACATTTTTAGGTTCTTCTACGTATGGATATAATTTTCATCTTTAATAATAATAACAATAAAAATAATTAATAATAATAATTAATAATAATAATTAATAATGATCGTAATCAGTATTTATTTATACCAGCGTTGAAGGACAAAACAAAAATAATTTAAATTAATTAGAATAACTTTTTCCATTTTTTATAACTTTTTAAACAGGAATATTGTTAATAAATTGTTACATATAACGCAGAAATTTAACATTTTGATCCCCGTGTCAGTCGTATGTGACTGACGTCGATTTCCGTCGACT
Organism: Coronaproctus castanopsis; assembly: GCA_032883995.1. Classification (NCBI taxonomy): domain Eukaryota; kingdom Metazoa; phylum Arthropoda; class Insecta; order Hemiptera; family Monophlebidae; genus Coronaproctus; species Coronaproctus castanopsis. The sequence goes on from CM065053.1 coordinate 112,764,699, forward strand.
CGCGTGATTTTTTAGTATATAAATGTGTCAGCGTGCTAATTTTTAATTTTTACACCGTATTATAAGTATCACTTTCTGATCATCGTGGCCAACTTAAAATTTTTCTATTTATTTCAGAAACGGAATTCAAAGTGTCAGTCATTGACACATTGTTATCACACATCCGTTTTGTATATGACAAGTATAAAGTTTTCATCTAAAACTTTCATTATTCACTACCATTATATGTTAAACATTAAATGCGCTCAAAATTATTTTACATTAATTAGAAATTAAAAAATCTGATGTATAAGTGTCAGTCATATACGACTAATACTTTTGTTTTACATTACAAACAAAAACCTCCTTTTTATTACTTTTTATTATTAGTTTCAAAACAAAAACATAACTTTTAATCAAAATAGTTACAAAAGTGTTACATCGGAGATGACGTTGATTCTTTTATTACAAGCACACTCGTTAATTATTGACTGACACGTGTTTGTTACCAACAAGGTTCGAAATGTGGCTTGTGGCTAAAGCGATTTTAATGAGCTGCGTTCGATTTTAAAACGAGACTACTTTAATTATAATTACGATCAAGGATTATATAATTTATATTTCTCTTATATTAAAATTAATTTTTTTTTTTTGGTAAACAGCCGGTGCCGATAACATTAAGGGATCGTATATAATTGTTCGTATTATGAAATTTAACCTCCATTGCTCGTACTGTTTTATTATATTATCAACGATTCTAAGTTTACAGGTAAGTACGACGTATACGCATATGTGAATTGGTTTATACGATAAATACAACATTTTTTTGTTGTTGCGAAGATAAATCAAAAACCACACGTTTTTTTTTTGTAATTAATACGATATTATTCAAATTAATGTTTCACACATTTGGTTAACTTATGCTATTCCCCTTTGCAGTACTTTCTTATATAAAATAAACTTTTTCACATTTTTGCGCCAGTTTCACTCCCACTCATTGAATATGTACATATACATTAGCTTATAAATCCTATACCAGATGCATATATGCAAGAATCATCTATATATATAATACATATGTACATCCTCTATATATATATATATATATATATATATATATATATATATATATATATATACATATATTAACGAGTGAACAGTTAAAACACACTTTAGCATTATCGCTTAAAAAGTTCTCACATACATGCATGCATGCGACTAGAAATATATTCGGGCTATACGTATAATTTTATTTGATACGTAAAAAGTTTCATCGTTAAAGTGCTAGTACAAAATTTTTAATAACTTCGGAATTTCTCGCGTATTCGTCTTCTAAGTTAAATTTATTTTCATCGTACACTATTACGTGAATAGAACATGCAAAGTGTAAGTGATCAGCAGTTTCTACTAGGCCACATTCACGCTTTAAATGTCAGCGATATAGATAACATCCAAATTTCTCATAACCCGTTAATAAATTAGTAGATCAGAAATCGAGAATAATTTTGATTTTGTGTCTAAATTTTTGAACCGGTGAATCAGCCAAGTACTTTTTAAATAATGTTAGATTTGCTGATGATGTTGCAGTTATCGCTAATTCCAGAGAAGGACTGACAAATCTAATTCGAGATATATACACAGACGTGCAAATGATTTTGGAATTAAGTAAAACGAAATATATGAATATATCTAAACCGAATCGGGAAAGATATGAAGAAATTACAATTAAAGGAGAAGGAATAGAACAAGTATCATCCTATATAGATAGCTAGCAAGTAAAAACCGGTCATCATTATACTGATTTGCACCGAGTATCAGCAGCTAGTAAATAGAAAATGATCGGGAAATGTTAATTACTTTTATTCTATTTTAGCCGAACTAAATAATCGGGAACAATTACCGAGCGCTATTTGGATTCGTTCTAGATATAACTTTTTTAAAACACTTTTAATAAAAATAATAAGTGGAAATTTCTTGATTTGAAAATTACCTAAATCGAAAATAATTTCCTGTACGTGAGAACGATTATTATTATTGATTAAATAATTTATTTTGTCAGTTGTTCAGTCCCATGTTTTGTCATTAAAAATTATAACGCATATCGCATAATTGAATTATTTTAATGAACGCCTTTTATAACGAAAATAGACAATTATGTTATTATTAAAAATTTTATGCGCCATACGGGCACATTTTGAATGAAAGATTAACATTAATCCCGGTTATTAAACAGCGTTCAAAGGTTTCGTACTACGTTATTTAACCATTATTTCGGACAGTATAAACATCTGTTTCACTCCATCCTGAAACTAGCCTACATCAACTAGGTACAGTTTAATTTCCTGGATGTTTAAAGTTCTATCGTCGCTACGCATCGCGGTCACATCGGTGTCATCGCGACTTTCCATAATGAGTGCGCATAATTTCAGCCTGATAAATTAAGAATAATTTAAAAAAATACAGCGTTCGTGTTGTTTTCCCCTGTTTTTAATCGGTCTAATTTATTAAATCACCTAGAGTCCTGTCATTTTTCGAAATTTAAACTCGCGGCTTCATCGACTTGAGACGAACTCGAATAAAATTGATTTTTTTTTTTTTAATTATGCTTTTGAAATATTGTACGGTGCATCTTTTTAGGAGTATTCAGTTCGACATTCACCCAGCTAGTTAGAGTATAAATACAATCGTTTCTTCAATTTTAAACTTTCAGCTCGGCTTTTTATTAATGATTCAATTCCGACAGGAGAGTTGAGTGATCAGATAAAGAGTGAAATAACACGATTTTCGCGTCCATAAGTAATAAAATTATTTATCGGTACCTTTCCTTAATAATACACAATTGAACAACTATTTCTCTTCGGGTAAGACTTCAAAATATATCGCAAATCAATGGCCGCAATAAATATCGGTGAATAATAAAAGTTTGAGCATTATTCAAAGCTGCTGTGGATTATAGAGATGTACTTGGCCGGGGAATAATTTAAAAACCGACGATCTGAGTGAACTTTGCCGCTATCTGATGGTATCGGCATAAGTATATACTAACAACGGGATTTCCCGATGTAATATCGAAATCTACGATTCTGGCTTTATTATTTCGAGACTAGATTGTCCAGATAGAAATGACGTCAGTAAACGATAGCAAAAGGATAAGTAAATATAATACGATAGATGCGATTTTATTGTAATGAAATTCGTGTTAAAAAAAAAAAAGTTTTCTTATATCGATTTTTAGATAAAGTTCACGCACTCGCAGTCAGGTATACATAACCCGATAAGGCACACATACACATTTAGCATTCAATGACATCTACATAGCCGTGCAAAATTTTACGCCGAGTTAAATACAATAAAACCGCGTTATAAAGGAAAATAAACAATGTTTTTGTAAGTTCAGATGTGATCTTCGAGATATTAATTACGAGGAGTGAACAGCAAAATTGTGTAATTTTCAACAATTTTATTTAAGTAAAGACGTTTAATAGTTCTTCGATTAAATTTGTTCAATAATTTATTAAAAAATAATTTAAAATTATCAAATTTTGTTACGTCGTCGGAAAATCTAACTCCACTGAGTATTTTAATATAAATAAGCGTGTTACGTACATTTCGGTAAATTTTATTTGCAGAATTTGAATCAAATATTCGACTAAATAAAAATATCATTAGTCAGTAGTACTATATAGATACGACGTAATAATTCGATTGGTTATTATTATTAAACATGGTCGTTAGGATGAAGTTTATAGCAGATACGTCAAACGAGTGGGCCATAATCGGTACGTCGGATACGTTCTATTCAAGAAGATGCAAGAAAACGAAACTTTGTATTTAATGTTAAGACCCGAATGGCAAGATAGATGGATACTGCCAGAAGGTAAGTGGAATAAGGTTATTCCATTTTATGCAATAGGGAGGGACAGAAGAAAAAATCTCTAAAAAGTTAATGATACGAACTTAATACGTACAATAACTTTATATATATTATATATATATATATATATATATATATATATATATATCTTCTTCTTTCTTTTCTGACAATTGTGGTTGGTGGGTGAGTATATTATAGACATCCGTGTACAGGAGCATTGCTCGTGCACATATAACGATACGACCTTCGCCATTTTTTATTTTATCCATATATCTAGTTAGTGGTCTGCCTTTATTTATTACTTCAATTAGTGTCATCATCCATTCCGAATGTCTGATGAAATGTCCGACCATTTTATTTCTGTCCTTTTTGATCGTATTCTCTATTTCGTATTTAAAAAATAGAAAAACATTATAATATATATATATCACGATATGCCTTTATCTATTCACTCCGGGATTAAGGCTTTCACAGACGTCTTCCAAACATGTTTGTTTTGCGGTTTCCTCAACCAGTTTTTGCCAGCCACCTTCTCTATAACTTTTTTTTATCGTTTAGAATGTCATTATATACATACATACATACTACGCGTATACACACAGCCACATATTATAAATATATATATCCCATACATCTACAGATGTTTGTAACAGCGCAATATTTAAACAAATTATATTAAGATACTATGGCAGTTGTTTTGTAATTACGATAAAATTTACATTCCATACGTTTTTATTTATATATATTTATATATATATTTTTTTACGCATAGGTAGAGTCAGATTCGGAGAAACTAGACAATTAGCGGTACACAGAGTACTAAGAGAAGTCACCGGATTTTTTGTCACTGATATCAGCTTAGGAACTAACGAAGTAATAAGCCAACCGCGTAATGCATTAACTAGAATAATACGATATAATTACGTATATACTACTAATCGCTTATTTCGATCCACTGCTGGATGTAAACTTTCTCCCGATTCCACCATGTAATCCGGTCGTTAGCCTTATTGTTCAGCCACTTGACAGCTATTTTACGTGTGTTCGTCTTCGCACCTTGCACAGGGGCTACCAATACTTCTTCACCCTTCTCTAGACTACAGAAAAGCGGTAGAGAAAAAAAAATTGAGAAATATATACATATATACCAACTACGTCTATATTAAGCATTATACATTATCATTTCTCACTTATCGGAGTCGGGAGTTGTTCTCCGCATGCGATGACGGTGTGTCAAATGATATGGCAATAAGAAAACAAGAAAGAAGAATATTCTTAAAGAAAATATTTCTATTTTTAAGATGCCCGCTCTTAAATGTTACGCAATAAATTCGTTCTCTCAAGAATGTATAGATACTTATATAACTTTATAAAGGATGCTGATATAATAAATTTCGAAAACTCGATTAAACTAGCCCGAAAACAGAAATATTAATACAAAGTACTAGCTTGAAACACCTATCTATTTATATTCTAGCACATTAGCGTATTGCAAACGGTAAATATATATATATTATATATATATTATATATATATTATATATATATATATATGTATAATATATAATAATGTCCAACGAGGGTTATTGCAGAAATGAAATTAAAGTATCAGTTACACATGAAAAGACTGGCTTGAATTGCCAATCGTTGCGAAACACGAAATATTCGTAAAGAAGACGAATGAAAAGATAATATAAATTTTTAAATTTAAAACTTTTAAATGACTCGATTTTTAAAATCTGGCATTCGTGTTATTCGCTATCGTTGAACTTTATCAATTTTATCCGGGATTTTTATTAAACTTTTTTTAAAATTAATTATTATTGTTGACATTACATAATTGTAGAGAACGATAAACCTACCGAATATTCATAAAGCAATCTCCGGATCGAAGTATTCGGAGATTGTATATAAAATACCAAACCGATAAATATATTTAATAGAATAATGAACAAGCGGTCAAAAATTAAAATAAATCCCAATTAAATTTTGTGTACATACAAGGAAAGGAAACTGTTTTAATTACCTAACTTAAAGTTACTTCTATACGTTAGGTGACCAAATTTAGAAATTATTGAATCGAAAAAAGGGTTAGGATATTAATTTAAAAATACGAATTTAACATCAATAACTAATTCATTTAGTACAAATAATTGAAAAATAACAAAAAGTTATAATATTTATTTTTTATGGGGGGATGCCATTACAGCCTACCCAACGTGATACTGTAATTCCTAACTCATATTTCTATAAACTCGGCCAGCTTCTCTAGAAATATCGCTATGTCCGGAAACAGATGTAAATTATCAAGGTGAAGAAGGGACAAAACGTTATAAGGAGAACCATTACAAGACGCGCGCAGTAATTTAAGGTACAGTTCAGAGCGTAATGTTATTAAAGAAGGGCACTCGAAAAACACGTGTTCAGAAACAAGCAATACCCAAGCCGCAATCTGCTGATAAGTACAATTCCTCTCCGCAGAACCATGGAAATCTAGGAAGAGACGGCTGCAATTGATAGTATCTGATAAGAGGAGACCTGCTGTATACACTCCACATACGTCTGTTCCCGCAATTTCTTTAGTTCCGACTGGATATGGATAAAATGTACGATATCAAGTGATGAAACTGAAAAGAATACCACACCACCGGAAGACCCACCTTTAGCTAATGAATCTACAATTTCATTACCGGGAATACCTTGATGTCCCGGTACCCGCAAGAAAGACACAATTATACACAAGTTTTCAAAATGGTAAAGTTTCAAAATGATGAATGAAATCAGTGAATCTAACGCCTTCCTCTTGTTTACAATAGCCTTCAAAATGCTTCGTGAGCGGCGATAATGAGATAATTGCCTGGACCTAGATAATTTGTATGCCCTGTTAATATTATAAGACGGGATGTAAACTGCTAATCCAGTTCCCTGAGCCGACTTCGATCCATCTGTATAAATAAGGATGTGCGTACGAAAATTTTCAGTGATAACATTATTGAATGTAGCCCGGATCAGTGGTGGAGGACAAAGAACGGAGTTCTCAGGAAAGAAAGATATTCTTTTATTGGAAAAATTGTATGGATACGATAATATAAATTGGATGGGTATACGAATTCGCATAGTCTGCGCCTGAAATTCTTCTAATCTATGTAAAATTCGAATTATATATACCTAAATAAAATATATATATATATTTTATTTATGTTTTTTATTTTTCCCTTATTTCGATCGAATGCTATTCAAATATCGAAATTTAAAAATCGTCGTATTGTTCGATAATAATTTTGTAAATTTTAATTAAATTAATCGATTAATTAAGTATATATTTTCGCACAGCAAATATTACATCCGGAAAATAAGACGACTTATTGGATCGCTTTGCTATGCAATAACGGCAAACAAGTGAAAATCCGCAGCAATTATTTAGCTTATAAATGGTGCGAATATGAGGAAGCTTACAATTTGGCCGACCGCCTAACTAAATGGCTATTAAACGAAGCTAAACCTTACGTAAATAGTATTGACTTTTTGTATTATTTTTAACGGATTTTAACCGGTCTTTCAGTTTCATTTTTAATATTATTATAGATATTAATTAATAATATTAATATTATTAAAAACGAGCGATATAATTTCTGTCTGTATATTTCTTTACTTATATCTCAATATATACGCAAAAAATACATTAATAAACGAATAAAAGTTTATAGCATCGTTCTCTTATATATTTATACGAATATATATATATATATATATATATATATATATATATATATATAATATATGATATATAATATATTATATATCATATATGATACATAATATATGATGCACAATATATGAAATATATGATATATAGTATAGCAAATTTGTTTCTGTTCAGCTCTCCATACGAGCGTATTCTTTTCAACTTTTGTCTGACCCCTTGTGGCCGTTTTAAATAAATGATGTTATTTATTAAACTTGGCCACATTTTACATACGCACGTATATACATAAATATAAACATATATTACTAATTAATTTTTTTTACTCATTTTAAATAAATTAAAAATATGCATATATATTATTAATTTTTTTATTCATTTTAAATAAATTAATTAACGTCGTTGAAATTACATATATATATATATATATATATATATATATAATTTTTTCTTTTTTAGGGGGGGTGCCTTTACAGCTTACCCAACGTGATACCGCGGGGACTATCTAGATCTTAATCAAGGATGTTGACTTCTCTAGAAATTGTCGCTATATGGGGGAATAATTGTAGATTATCCACACGGAGGAGGAACGATATGTTATACGGAGATATGTAATACTCGAAAAACGTAGCAAGACAAGGTAAAGCTCCGAACGCAACGGCGCCAAACTCAAGTTACCGTTTGAGTCAATTTTATTGAAACGAAATATACTCATTATATTTCAGCGATGACTTTTTAAGCTACGAGAATCTAGGTAAAACGTGGGTCGCCCGTTTCTTCTCGAAATTAAATCTAAACGTACGATTTTCCCGGATACTTACTCACCGTGGCATTTCCACAAACGACAAAGTCGATCAGATCTCTTTCGATCTCGAGCGACCTTCACAACCGTAATTAGAAGAAATATTAAAATTTACTGACTAGAATGTGCGAATAATTCTTCACTTAAAGATAAAACTTTTCGCATTGTTCAATTGGAATTCCCTAATTCATCTTGGTTTAAACATATCCTAACCTAACCTTAAGTTGCACTAATGATATTAGCGTTAAGTTTACAGAATATACCGATTGTTTATTTTTCAGTCGCGAGTGGTTCGAACGGAGCGTAGGGATTTAGATGGCAAGCATATCTCAAGCTATTTTTCCTCTTCTTATCGTAGTCACCCACAGCTCGAAAAGTACACAACCAAAATTTTTGAATGTAATTTTATTCAAAAATATAAAAACGGGAGATTAGCTTACAATCATTTGTTGAACACAATATCGTTCAGATGACCGCCATTTGTAATAATACATATTCGGTTTTTTTACAACATTTTCAAACACTTTTCGAGCAGAGTTCGCTGAATTAATTAAATTTCTTCAGAAATCCGTGTTTTCAGGTCTTCCAGACCTCATGGACGTGTTTCGTAAACACGGATCTTAAGGTCACAGTACAAAAAACTGGAGCGGTCAAGTCTGACGAGCGAAATCCGTCCGATGTGACAATATACGGTTACCAAACGCTTCTTTGAGTACTCCGAGCGTTCCTGCCGAACAGTGACACGTCGCACCATCTTGTTGAAACCATGTACGGCCCACACAACGACGACGACGTCGACGAAGTGAGGAAAGCAAGAACGAGTTTAGCGCGTACCGTTAACAGTACCAGTGAAAAAATGAGGCCCCAGTATTCCCCAATTTACCACTCCAGCCCAAACGGTTACTCGCTCGTTGTGCTTCTGTACGATTTAATTCGGATTAGATTCGGATCAATAGCGACAGTTATCTTTGTTTACGAATCCGGATAGCTGAAAATGATCTTCATCTCTCGTCAAAAGATTGTTTAAATCGATCTCTTCCTTTCCGATTTTTTTCATTATCGTTTCAGCAAAAAGTTTCTGTTGTGCATGGACGGTACTTTTTAATTCCCGAGTTATTACCAGTTTATAAAGATGAAATTTCAAATCTGACAGCAATATACGGCGAACAGATTCTCACGACAGGTTTAAAGAAGCAGCATGACGACGAGCACACCGTCCGGGACTTCGAATTGTCGCTGCCCCAAACTCGATCGCGTGTGGGGTACGAAGCGTTTTTTTTTTGTCCAGGACGTTTTTTTTATCCGTTGCAGAAGCTGTCTCTCGAAAGTCTTCAACCCACCTTAAAATTGAATTAGGTTTACACCGCGTAACTTTCAATTCTTTTGCAAACTCTCTTTTCGCTTTGCACTGTCTTGATCGATTCACGTCGAAAATAACTGCGCAAAACGCGCGCTTCCGCTCGTTATAAGATGCCATGATAACTAAAACTAGACAAAAACGAATCTCTCGTGTGTACACTGAACTTTGTAACAGCATTACCAACTACGCTATTAAAAAAAACAAAACCATCCGTCTTCTCTGAGTCATTCTGTATTTCAATTTAATTACAGTCATATTCTAATTTAACCGATGTCGCTTTAGTGTTGGGAAATTTTCGCCCTTTCTCTTTTCTTTCGCAATTTTCCTCTTCCCTTGTTTTTTTCTTCTTTATTTTACATAAATAATTTTTAAATTATTGTTTCTTTTCAGTTTATTTAATTTTATAAATATTTATTTCTTGTTTATATTGTCTAATAGTATGTATAATGTCAGGCCAATTTTAAAAAAAAATAAGCACATAGAAATATACATATTATCATTATATTTCAGAGTTAATTTGGCGCGCGTAAAATTCATCTCAATATTTAAGCGAGTTTAAATAAATTAAATTCAGAAAATACTGGTTTTAATTCATACATTCTTGTCGCGATAAATAAGTAATATTTTCATCACTCGAACAATGGATAAGTGTACGAGGTTAAGGCGAATTTTTCAAAACTACGAGTTCGTGAGTAGATTGTACGAAAAAACTAATCATGCGACTTAAATACAAACAAATTAATGACATTATTAGAAAAATTGGCTCTTGATCAAATTTTGCTAAATGTACTACATCATTATTTTCAGAACAGATTTACATTAGTAAATATTGGCGCGTTCGATAAAAAACATTTATTGGTCACAGGGGTAACGCAAGGCTCGGTATTGTTACTTATGGAATATAGTATTTTCGAGAATGTATGAAATTAAACTACCAGAAAATGTTAATAACATTCATCGACGATATGGCTATGATAATAGCGGATAAGAATGAATTAGACTTGGGGGGGAATACATGCAGTACAAACAATGAAGTTGAAAAATTCTTAAACAGTTACAGTTTAAATATTAATACGTCGAAATCTAAATATATGTTATTCAGTAAAAAATCTAAACCGATGAATTAAATTTAATAAATTACAATATCAATGTTCAGTTTTTGACGAACGTAAATATTTGGGGATAAAAATTGAAAAAAGAACTTTAAAATTTTATTAGCATTTCCGGAATAAAATCAGTAAGTTTTTGCCTATATTTAATAGAATAACAACAACAAATTAAATTATAAAAAAGGATTAATATTGTATAAATCGATAATATTGCCGAACTTAATATACAACAGTAGCATTTATAATGAAATGTTAAAAATCGAAAAATTCATATCATTAATAATATCTTTTCAAAGAATAATTGCAATTAAAATGTTCAAATTATATAAAACTACTAGCTACTGGGCATCAATTGTAATAGGCCGGTATTTACTTAATAAATTTAGAAATTCGTAAACATGTTAATATATTTTTCATCAAGAATAATATTAATATAAATCGTGAATAAAATATTTAAATAGAAAAAAAAAAAAAAACTAGTTAACGCAAAACAGTTTAGTTATACGATATTATATCGAGAAATATCAAAATTTGTTTATACAAGTTCATCCCCGAATGTAATTATACCCTTATAATTATCTTATTAGGTTATTATATGTGATAACTCACACGGTAGTAAAAAGCACATTTCTAAGCTCATAACATTACGAACGGGCTGAAATTTTCATAGATAAGTAGAAGCTCGAGTTCGCACCGTAAAATTTTGGAAATTTCGAAATTTTCCTCGTCGTCTACTTATCTATGAAAATTTCAGCCCGTTCGTAATGTTATGAGCTTAGAAATGTGCTTTTTACTACCGTGTGAGTTATCAAATATAATAACCTAATAAGATAATTATAAGGGTATAATTACATTCGGGGATGAACTTGTATAAACAAAGGTCTAAAAATTTAAAATTCGTAATTTCCATAATCAATTAGATTTATGTACAAAATTCCATCCAAAAGTCCATTAAGAGACTTTTCAGAGATACCTGATTCTCTCTCGTGTGCGGTTGCTGCAGCTTACCGCAGGTGCTAGCTCGTCACTACTACATTATAATGACAACAAGTAACCTACTGATAACGATGCGTTATTCGATAGCATTCTTTCGATACCGATTAAATCACCCGTTCGTTAAAAGATTTAAGCAAGTACAGGATTTTCAAGTGCTTCTTCTAGCGATAATAGCGGTGATAATACAAGTAATTGGTATACTACTGCCGAACATAAAACCAGCAGTTAAGCTAACCGATTAAAACCGGAACAAGTTTATACGAACAATCGGCTCTTACCGTTAACTGCTGCTGCTGCCGATACGAATATCGTGCGTTACGTTTTACAGGGGGAAATCGCGAGTGAAAATAACAACGTTATCTCACGAGGTAACACAACGATTATATCTATAATCCTCGGATTATTATCGTTAATATGAATAGTAAGATCGATCTTAAACCTTTATTTTTTAGTACTAGGTTGTAAACTGAATTTAAAATCCGTAATTATAATAGAAGTTCGGTGGTTCAATTTAATAAAAAATAATTGGACATTACACGTTTATTTATGTTTCGAAAAAATACTCTTCCGCGCAGTACAGTGGAAATCAAGGCGTTTTTTTTTGCGTCCACAGTTGGGAAAAGTACAGTAGAAAAATCCCTTACCATCAGTGTTATCGTTGTCAAAGCTTCAGTCATGTGTCGTAAACTTAAATATCCATTTTGTTCTTGTATAAATCCTACGAACACTGAATGGATTAATGATTTTATAGAATAGTTTGAAAGGTCCAGTTGATCCTCACATTCCGGAAGAACTTTTTGTTAATCATATTAACTCAAAGCTAGAACATGTCATCTTAGAAGGGGAATTATTTCGTAGTTTGAATCATAAAAAAGACTCCACTGTCGAAGTGGATAAAATTTCCTACAAAATGCTACAACAGTTACCGGAGGAATCTAAAATTTTTCTACTAGCATTTTTTAATAATTCACTAAATTTGAAATACATTCCTCCTATTTGGAAAGTACGTATTTTTCGTCCTGTACTGAAACAAGATCGGTCACCCGATAATTATGTCATACAGACCTATTTCTCTGTTGTCGTGCATGGATAAAACTTTAGAGAATATATTAAAATTTAGGTTAGAATGGTAGGCTAATGAACTTAAAAAATTTTAACTTTCTCAGTAAGTTCATTCTCTTTACATGTACAGATCAACCTAACCAGAAATCTATATGTTCTTGCTATCTGTATTGATATCAAGTCTGCGTACGATAATGTCAATCTTTCAACATTATATAATAAACTAGTAGTATTTGGTATTCATAAAAATATCTGTTTCTGGATATTTGAGTACTTCAATGGGAAAAAATTAACAGTCAGATGGAAAAAAGTAAAATTCTGTTTATTCGGGTAAATGATTAGCACAGGGAAGTATTTTGAGCTCATTTTTATACCTTGTATACATAAACGAAATAGAAAAAATTCAAAATACGTCTGTTAGAGTGTTTCAGTTTACCCCAATGACTTAGCTATTTGTGTAACCGCGGCTTCAGTGCCAATTCAGGTTAAAATAGCTTCATGGATGAGATTCTACAAGACCTAGATCTGTCTGTAAATATAGACAAATCCAATGGAATAATGTTTATCACAAAATTAAATTTTGTCTCCCCTTTACTTCGTCTGAGGAAAAAACTTTAAAATTTGATACGATAATTAAATACTTAGGAGTGATATTTGATAACCAATTTTTATGGAATGCTGAATTGGAGTTTGTATTGCAGAAATGTGATAGAGGTCTAAATTTGCTTCGAGCAATCACAGGTATGAAATGGGAAGCACATCCATTAATAGGTCTACGGATTTATCAATTCCTCATCAGATCCAATGTTGACTATATAGCATCATTCATAAACCGCAATAGAATACAGATGAAAAAACTAAAAGTTGTGGAAAACAAGGTTCTTCAAATAAGGTATCCTCCACGTCCCACAGACTTTAAACGTTGAGATGGCTGAACCTTCGTTAAAACTTAGGCAGGAATATATAGCGAACAAGTTTTAACACAAAGTGAAAGAGAGAAAAATCCATGTGATTAATACTGCGGCATAATAGATACTGGTCAAATAGATGTCTTCCAAATCTTCTTCCCACCCATAATAAATTGGAAACAATTGATATCCAAAATGTTTCTTATCCCTTCTACCGATTCAATTTTCAGGATTTATTTTTCTTGTTAGACGTTGACTTAATTTCCTTTGATAATAATATTGTTAAATATCTCCCTTTTGGCGTTAACAACGCTGCATTTATTCAAGCAATTAATGAAAAATTTAACCACTATGAAATTATATTTACAGATGGGTCGACCGATAAAATACCTGGAAATTATACTTCGGCTTTATATTACCTGAAAAAAGGTACGTCGAAAGTATAAAGATTATCCTTTGCAGGTTCCTCATTTACAGTAAAATTGTTTGTCATTTACAAAGCTTTGCACCTAGTTAAAGATGTGAGGAAAAGAATATTCTAATCATCTCTAATTCCTTAAGCGTCCTATTACAATTATCTAAGCTCCCATGACTCAAAATGTCCAATTTAGAATTCCATGTGAGACATCGTGTTATTCAGCTTTATAACCGTGGATCTAGAGTAAAGTTTAAGTGGGCCCCCTTCTCATTTTGTTATTACTGGAAACGAGGTGATCGATGAATTAACGTCTAGTAATTTATCAAGTGTCTCTTGTGAGAACATTAGATGTAATTGAACTGATATGTTACCAAAGATTAAACAATTTTTACTAATAGATTTCCAACAGTATAGCTGAAAGTCATAATAAAGGGAAAAAATACTTCGCTTTAATACATACGGTTTCCAGAGTAAGCCATGGCTCAATTATACCAGAACGTTTCGAGGGATTATATATCAACTTTATTTCGACTATGTACTGGGCATAATCTCTCCCCCCACGCATCCTGCTAAATTTGCATAATTTCGGATGGTACAAGTGACACGTGATATGTTGACGACTGTATTGAGCATCAAATTTGGGTTTGTCCGAAATTTCTGAAGCATAAAGATGAAATGATATCTAATATTTTACAAAAGTGGCACACATTACCTGTGAGTATTGAATTAATTGATTCTGACCCATTATCTTCTGTTGCAATTAGTTTATATAAATTTATCTATTGTAGTGGTATTGGGATTTAAAACACACTAACTAGATAACGGTTTAGACTGACCAAATGGCGCAAGCGGGGCCAAAAAAAAAAAACAAAAACTAAATTTTGTTTTTATTCACGCAGTACATCCGGAAAGCACTGCTGGGGAACCAAAATAAGTTGTGCGGTATTTTTACCTCTAAAGAAAAAAAAGAATTTTAAATTAATAATGAAGGACCTGAAAGAGGCCCCACACATTAAATTAACTTATAGTGTTGAAAGAATGGTTCAGAATACATAGTCCCCCTCTACCATCCGTTGAACGAATTTGCGCATTAATTAACTAATAAGGGAAAAAAGTGAAAAATAAAAAAAAATAAAGTAAAAGAAAGAATTTAACAAAAAAACTTATAGTTTATAAAGGTATCACTCATACCTAAATAAAAATAAATAAAAACAGAAAAGAAACAAAATAAATTAATAATATGGATATCGAATTATATCCAAGAACTTCTAAATATAAAAATAAACACTCAAAATAAAAAAAATAAAAAAAGAATAATAACATATTAACAAAAAATATTAAAATTAATTTTAAAAAGGAGAAAAGTCGACCACGCTACAAACAAAGTAATACAAAAAATTAGAAAATGCAAACACTGCAACGGTGATGGGGTCACTGTTGATTTAAAAGTCCATTGTTAGATATGAAATTTTTAATTTTTAATTTTGAACGCAAAACCTGTTCAACCTACAAAAGCAAACTTCCAAATATTCTACTGAGAGGATATACATCTGTATAGTCTACATCAAGCTGATGACGAAGAGAAGTAAACGCAAGGCAAATGAACATAGTATGTATATTGTACGTCGTCTACCTCACCTACAATACAACAGGTGCAGACAGGATCACTAGCAAGTCGGAATCTATGAAGACAGGAACTAAACCTGCCATGACCTGACAACACCTGAGCACTGTAGAAGTTTACATCAAATTTCAGAAAAGAAAGGCATACGTCCTCCTGCCAGTTTGAACTTCGTAATCAACAAGGAAATTATGTGATTCTTAAGTCATACATCTAACTGCCGAGTCAACAGCTATTCCAATCCAGCTTTAAGCGACCATATAGGACATATCGCCAGGCGTGTAAAACACAGTTAATAATTTGTACTCCACCAAGCCTGTTACCACAGCTGTAATCTCATCGCCGCTTGGGTTTTCCAAAGAAAAAGAGTAAGGATGAAGTACAAGGATAAGGATTAAGGGAAGTTACTAAAAACGGTACATTTACGCATACAGGATCACCGGAGCTGTTGAATCAATACTATGTAATGTCGGAAGACACGGACTTTAAGCGCGGAATGTACAAAACTATTAAACGTATTTGAAATGTGGATGCTCAGGCTCATGTGGCGAATCTCATGGATATAGAAGAGGACAAATAAAGAAGTGCTCCAAAAATCGGAATGGAAACGATTATTGGCATCATGAAGAGGAAAAGAAAGTATGTGACACGTAAAATCAGAGAAGAAGAATTCTTCACGCTAGTTGTACAGGGGAAAATCGAAGGGAAATCTCCATGGGGAAGAAAAAGACTGAAAATGATTACATCCGGAATTGAGGCCAAAACCGTTTTAAGGACGTAGCGGATACCGCAAGAAGCAGACGATTATAGTGGCAGATATTCGATTTAATCGCATATAGATGTTGGTGTATGCAATCTTTGAAATTTTCGAGGTACATTTGGAATATCGTGAAAAAGACGACGGAAGAAACCGAAATTTTCAGAATTTTGGCAGAGTCGTTTTTGACATATATATATATCTTAATATTTGAATTTTATTGATAATCTTAGAACTAAATTTAAATGATCAGTGCTCGTGTTATCTAGGCCAGGTGCTGAGCTCTGTTGACTACTATTCGATCACGACCAGATCATGAGACTTGTAACGTTTCAGTCTTCTAAATCCGTATCAGTAGATAAGAGTGCTAAGGCCTTTTCCATTTAGATGATAGCGAAGTCGTTTTTAAGCGTACTCGTTTATTATTTCCTTTACCGTTTTCATGTGAAAATCCGCACGAGGCGCATCATTTAGTTAAAACCAGCGAGTATCGGTGATTAGCTGAAGAAACTCGAGTCGATTATATAATTATCACAATACTCAATGATTTATCGCGTTCCCATAATTGTACCTAATAAGTGTCCATACGTATGATGGTTTTATACATCGGGAGTTTGTTCTCTAACTACATTTTGGAATGACGTGCAATGAACCAATACATTTGCCGGTTTTTTTTTTCTCCTATTTGAGCAGCTTTGTTCTATATGCAATAATTTATCGTTTAATAAGATAAGATAAAGAACCCACGGGCATCATGCGTATTACGGTTTTAAAAAATTTTGCAACATTCCAATAAACGCTCTAAATAGGAACTTTGATTATGACAGCAGAACAATGTTAATAGATTGCCGGTCAAACCGACACGTTATTTTCTTTCTCCGTCTTGGTAAATAATTCATATGTAACTGTTCCGAGAATTTTTACACATTACTAAACTTGAAAAATAAATTTGTTGCGCCTTTTCAACTCTACTTAATAAATCGTTAGATATTCAAAGTTAGCGAAGTGAATTTCAAATGAGAACTGATTTAAGAAGTTCAAAATCTCGCTGTTTCGAAGTGTAAAACCTAACATTTTCTTCGCAATTAAAAATTGTGTTCGTCGTTAAATTTTCTAATAATATGCCAGTCAACTTGGGATCGTCGCGACCTGCATACCGGTTAGTAATATTTCAGTTTTATTTCCAGTTCTTCCTTCTTATCTATACCAGTCCTCCATATTAATCGGCTATTTACTAGGTGTACTCGGAAGTACTTAATTATTATCCATTACGGAGAATTACGAGATTATAATAAGCAATAATAGGATGTTCATGTTCGGCGGCTCTGACATCATAATTCCTCAAACATGTTAAGATTTGTCTAATTCGAAATGTCCAAATTTTCCGAATAGCGACATATTTTTTTTTTCATGTTACCATATCCTGTTGTCTGTACAGCGTGTTGTATTCGATATATTTCATTATTGGTCTTACTGATCTGCAATTATTTGCGTTAAATATTCATTACGACTGAAAATACGACCTAGTTTATTTCTATTTGCCGCTCCCCGACTCTAATGGTGAAAAACGAGAAAGTTGGACAATGAACAATGAACAATAATATATTTGAATATTTAAATATTTTCTGTTTACAAAAAAGTAAAGTTACCATTCAATAGAATTTTCTGTACCGAATATATCAACGATTCTTTCCAGAAAAAATTAATACGAAATATAATCTTATAAAATATTATTTAAATTACGCCTTATTATAAGATTGCAGGAAAAATGTTTAATACAAAAAACCTGCTCATTTAAAATAACAGAGTGCGTACACTCTTACCGTATCAACAATATACTTAAAAATATCTTAGCTTATTTATTAATACTAGAACTAGAATTTATAGCTGGCTTACTATAGAAGGATGTGTTTTATACGCCTATGCTTATATATTTTATACCTGTGTCGTAAAGCTTGGTAATCGTAATCCCCTATAGAATTTACCATTGGAATGTCGGAATATCTACAATCGGCAAAAAATTTTTTCGTTTTATCCTTAATCATTTCCTGTACGTAAGGAAATTTTAACGCATCATGGAGAGATTTTATTGAAGTAAATCGCGAGGTTTATTCAAAATTATTCGAAGGCAATGGTTTTGCACTCTTTGCACGTGGTTTATATTACTACTGCTGGTATAAGACGATATTTGGCAGGCATAGAGTAGCTTTGGTAAAATTACCTTTTTGTATAATAAAAATCCTTCCAGTCAAGTTCAACGTTTTTTATTTTAACGAAACGATTTAACGAAGGCCTACGTCTGGTAAAAATTATTGACTCTGTTTTCTCATCGTTAACTTTTATTTTCCATTTATGGTAGAATTTAGACACGACATCAATTGCTTTAGTTAATCTATTACTTATAGTGTCTATTCTATAAGAAGATACCATTAGAGAGGTGTCATCAGCATAGAGATTTATATCTACTCCTGGGATTGTCGGTAAATCATTAATATATACAATAAAAAGGAATGGGCCTAAGATACTGCCTTGAGGCACCCCAGCTTTAACGTACCTTATGTCAGAGTTATGGTTTTTCAGTTTCACATAGAATTTTCTATTCATCAAATAAGATTTAATAGTAAAAACAAGATATGGAGGGAAATTATATTTAATTAATTTATATATGATTCCATCATGCCATGTTGTGTCAAACGCTTTTTCTATGTCCATCAAGACAAGTCGACCTATATGAGCTATGGAAACAACTTGAAGATGTTATAACATGATCGAATTTTACGACCTGGACATTTTAATCATAATAGCACACGACGTAACGACGTTAAAATCATCGCCATGCTCTGCGGTGCGCTATAAATACCCTATATTCGATCAAAACATTGTTTACACGTATGTGTGTCAATGACGAAGGTGAAATGTCGCATATGTTTATATTCTTGTAAAAATTTTTTCTACATAATAACCGAAAACATAATCACGAATCCGTAATAAATTCGAACGATGATAATAATAATTAATTACATTCGCAACGGACAACTCGAAATATTTAATGTTTCTTTTAAAATTTATCGAATATTATCGATGATAATAATCGTATTTATTTTATTTTTTTTTAATTATTAAGATTTCTCGAGATTATTATAGCGATCGATTACTTTCATCAGCTTTTAATGAAATACAAACAACGTATTATTCGAATCACAATCACTATATTCGTGCATGTACTGTCTCAACGTATGTGGTCATCGTAAGTTAACAAAATCTGATCTTCGATTCATACGCGTAAATACGTACACAATTCGAAATATACACAATCGATCGATCGATACGGAACCGATATTAGATAATAGGTTCACGTTAGGAAACATGCATCATCATAGCCATCATCAAAGTCTCCCGAAGTTTTCGCATCACCATCACTAGTGGTAATTAGCGTAAGTATACAATTTGTTCGAAATTTTCGAACAATTTTTTTTTTTAGGAAAAAAAACAGGAATTTTTGTAGTCGTAATAATAGTTAAACGTAAGAAAAATTAAAAAATGATAAATTATTAATTACTATACCGTTACTCTGCCGTTAATTCTACATTATACAAAAGTATAAATACAAAATACAAATACTTCCGTACCGAATGTAGTAACCATTCTGGCCAGAAAGCACATTGTTAAAAATATAATCGAAGTTAATAATATTTATAAAGAAATATGTAAAATTGCAAGAAAAAATTTCAAATATAAAAAAAACCTCCGCTCTCTTAAACGTAACAGATTGTATACACAATTTTCTTATCAAAATCAACTTATAAGTACCTTAATTTTTTATAATGTGGAATGTAGTGTGATTTTTTTATAAAAAATCAATTGAAAAATTAGTTAAATCACTAACATTTATTTTCTTGGGAAAAACACAAAGCTTTTCGACATTTACGCCATTATCAAGTAAACAAAAAAAATTTTTTTTTAAAAGATCGTAATTTTAAAAGTATAAATTAAAAATAATTACTTAAAAATATTTTATGGCGACGGTGAAACCTATATTCCATAACATTTTATTCCGCTTGGCTATTCTGTTTATTTTTTGAATTGTTGAAACTGAATATATTAACATGAATATATTTGTTTACTGATTTCGTTTTTTTATTAATTTTTTTCGATATTGGGTTCTGGAAAAGTTGTATACCGATGGAATTTTAAATTTTCATTTACTGTCGCAATGTATTATCTCCAAAAGTCAAATATAAAATATAAAAATATACAAACGCGATAATTTTTTAAAGAACATAATTTTATAAGTAAAATGTATGATTTTTTTTTTTAAATTTTGTTCGCTCGATAATGGCGTAAATGCCGAAAAGCTTTACGTTTTTCACAAGAAAATAAATGTTAGTGATTTAACTAATTTTTCAATTTTTTTTTTTTTAATAAGTATCTTAGTTTATTTGTTGACATTAGAACTAGAGGAGCTTGCTTACTGGAAGAGGGCACGTTTAATGTGCTTATTTTATACCTATTGGTTAATCACCTACGGAATTATATCCGAATGTCTACAAACATTATAAAATATTTTAATTTCTTGCGCGTAAAAGAATTTTAACATATCGTGTAAAGATTTGTTCAAAATAAGTCGAGGTTTATTCAATATTATTCGAATTCGATGGTTTAGCCCTGTCTTTGCACCTGGTTTATATTAGTTCTGTCGGTATAATAAGGTCAGAGTGGACGGGCATAAAGTAATTTCGGTAAAATTACTTTTTTTTTGTATATTTAAAATTTGTTTTGCGTAGATAGTGCGAATTTTTTGTTAAAAAAATAGGAACTAAAGTCATTTTTTTTCGTATTGTTCTATTTATACGATAATTAATTTTATTTGGTAAATTTAGGTCATTTATCCACGATGACGCCTAGATGCTTTACTCTTTCCAGTCGAGATTAACGTTTTTAATTTTAACGAAATGATTTAAGAAAAGCCTACACCTAGTAAAAGTTTCTTATACTTTTGAAAATTTTAAAACATTTATTTTTCCCATTCTTTGTACTAACGCAAACTCCTCAATTCAAAGAAAATTCTCGTCGATCAATAGGTTTAGAGTACTTGACAAAAATCCCCGAAATTACCTCAGGCCGGAATTATAGAAGGGTAGGCTGAAAGTGAATCGATCGCAACTACGGGAATAACCGAATGAATACTTACCTCCCCGGGGCCAATACGGAAAACCTTGAATGGAATATAGGACACGATCAATGAATACGAAAATATGAAAAATTATAAATGACGATAGTCGAGAATGCGGGGCATAGTACAAGTTCAGAGCACTTACTAGCTGGCCTATTGTTACCTTTGCGTTGTAGGTTGTAGGATTGGAAGATACGACTATTATAAATGAAATCGTGGCAATTCAAATTATTAAATGTTGAAAAAATAAATGAATATAAGCTGATCGACACGATAGAAAAAAGAAAAATCAACACGTATAGAGCCGACAAAAGAGGGGGAGATTTATTGCTCTGGAGAAATCACTATGGCGGTGACGACACGAGGGTCTGTTTTAAGACCATACTTGTGGAACATAGTTTTCTCACAAATAGATGTCAAATATCCGAACAGTGTAAATGTATTCACATTTGTAGATGATGTTGCTAATTGCTGGAAAGTGTGAAAATACCTTAGAAAATAAAATTTTTCAAGTACAATATAATTTTAATAAAACGACTTCAACTCAAGTTATGTGCTGTTTAACAAAAAAAAAAATTAAGGATAAAGGATTAAATTTAGCGCAAGACGAATTAAATATTAGCATGATCAGGTCAAATTAAATACATAAGCGTAATAATAGATAACAACCTATAATTTTATTCCCACATCCGATATATTACTAGTAGAATAAATAAATTTTTAATTATATTTAACAAATTGTATAATAATCATTAAATTACAAAAAGGGGTTATATAAAAATCTAATGTTACCGAACATTCTTTACGGACGCTCGTTAAACATACATAACACAGGTACCTGCGTACGCAGGACCACCGAATAATTTCATTCTATGCTTACATTCATAGAGTACTAACCTAACCTAACACATGCATACATATATTCAAACTCACGTCTACTCAACTACTTGTTTCATGTTTTACTACATACCAATATTGGCGATGGGGAGATTTTAATTTATACCGGTTAAGTTTTTTACAAGCACGTGAAATATTGTATATATATATATAGATTAATATAGACCGCTGTTCGTGCAACCTATGCGCATTAGCGGAAGTTAAGCGTAATAAGAATTTTGTTTCATTTCATGTTTAGTAACAAATATATTTGACTTGATTTGATTCGATTATTATTATTATTTCGCGTATTTTCGGGTATAAACGACGAATTTCGACTTATTAATTTTATAAATTAATATCTGGATTCTTGATCAATCCTTTTGTTTAGTCGGATATCTCCTCAATCTTAAATACATACATACACACACAAATAATCGATTTAACCAAATCATTGTTTTCTTTTTATTTTTTTAAATATATGTTTTTCATTCATTTTTTACTTTATTTTATTTTTTGATTTCGAAATAACTTTAAAATAATAAATAGAGCATACATAACATTACAATCTAATTTTATAAACTTCGAACAAGTTTGACTCAAAAGAAGTATTAATAACAACAGTATTCCTTAAAATATAAGTAAACTGATAGATCTTATCAGTGAGGAAAATAAAGTTGTCCCTTAACTTTTTTTTTTTTTTTTTTTTTTTCTTCTTCCGCGCTATGTACAGCAGCAAGGCTAGGAGCGCCGCCGCCAGCAAATTTAAATTTTGTTAAACAGGTTTACCGACCTAAGCTTAATAAGAAAGGATGAAACGGAAGGGGAACCTTGGGCCAGAATTGATGAAATATTTAAGGAAGAATGTTTTGAGATTTTTGGACATTCCGTTAGGAGGTGGTGAATTGTAATCGGAACGTCGCATCTATCACAGGTTGGTGGGACTAATTTTTGGAATATGTGTCCATGTGTAAGTTGCGTATGACCGATCCGGAGTCGACACAGCACCACCTGATCCCTTCGGTCTTCAGGTTGAAACTTCCATTCGCGAACTGACGGTTTTATTGTGTGCAGGTGTGATGTACTTTGTTGTTCCGTCCATCTTTTTTGCCACAACCTATAAAATAGGCCCTTGGTTTCTTCCTTGATATCACTGAGTGGAATCTTAATATGCAGTGCTGGGCGCATTTTGGAAGCTTCTTTTGCTGCTAGATCGGCCATATGATTTCCTGGTATGTTTGCGTGGCCCGGAATCCATACGAAGGTTATCGCCGTTTGACAGTTCTGTACGATTGTATTTATGGAGTTTGCGATCGGATGATTTGATTTCCGTTGAATGTGATGTAAAGCTGCCATGGAGTCCGTAGCTATCGTTATAATGTGATGGTAGGATTTTACCGAGTGTTCCAACGCTAGTAGGATTCCGTATAGTTCTGCGGACAGAGCGGAGAATAACGGTGGAAGTGAAGTTGAAAAGATCACATTTCGATTAAAGACCACTGCGCAACCAGCGGATTCTGCGGAACTTGTACCGTCAGAGTAGTATATCTTTTTCCTTTGGGGAGATAATAAATTGTGGATGATGGCAAAGTGAGAGTGCTTTTTTGGGAGCAGTGTAAAATCGAATGCGGCGTCTTTCGAAGTCCATGGGGGAAGGATTTTTAGGGTTGCTTTCTATGTTGTATAGCTCATCAGCTTCTGATAGATCGGTATGAATTGATTTCATAGTATCGGATATAATTCTTTTTACTCTTGAACCTATAACTTTAATAATTGTATCATCATTAAATTATGTATGTTAACTCATATACTACCCTGGGTACATTTATACATTACACTATATATATATATATATATATATATATATATATAAATTTGAGAAGTGTGGAATTCAGTGATTTAATTTCATAACGAAATTTTTTTAGTGATTTTAACTAATTTTCTGTTGTTTATTTATCTATATATATATATATATATACATGTTGATGTATTGCAGAGTAGTGATTTTATGAATTAACAAAACAAAATAAAATCGAGGTTAATCACTAAAAAAATTTTTATTATATAAGCGAAGCTTTATAAAGTCATTATCAAGCTATTACCAAAAAATACATGTATATAAATATTGTGTTTTTTTAGATTAATTACGTCATATTCAGCTCTGTTCAGAAAGAGCCGGATCTTTTAGTCAATGTGTAAATTGTGTAATCTATGCAATATGCGTATATATTCGTCATTGTTTTACGTTGCTTTACTATTTGTTTTATCCAAGGTAAGTAAATCATTAAAAATAACTAAAATTTTAATCGTTATTTACTCTAACCTTAACCGTCAAAGAAATATACTTATTTTAGAATAAAAAAATCAATTAGACAAATTTACTACGTAACAAATAAGAAATTTTTTAAAAGTTGTTAAGGCATAAAAAGAATCCTAAAATTTATTCATTAATTTAATAATAAACTAGCAATTATTGTTATTATCAAGCTGTTTTGATTGAATAATTTTTTGAAATATTGTAATATTTCTCCACACGTATACACAAATATGTTTAAAATTTTCATTACCGTACGCTAGTGTACACATATGTATTTTTGTTCATATGTAGGATTTTTTGTAAATACTTTGTAGTGTACCGAGTATGTTGCGCGTGCGTAGACAATTATTTTTTCACCTTTGTGTGTAAATTCCGATGTGTATTGCGAGTGACCGTGTTTATGTATTGTACATGCAGTTATATAAATGGGTTTTTTAATATTATTTTTAATAATTTAATATCATTTTTTTTTTCAATTTTTGTTTGTGCTTTAATTCGGTTGTATACTTTTATTCATACTTCTCAGTGCTCCACAATTTTAATTGGAATAAGCTGTTAAGTGAACCGTATATAAATATTAATTAATTAATTAATTTATTTATTATAATTATCATTAACGATTAAATAATAAATAACGAATAGCGTATGATAATAATAAAATCGTCATAACGATCGGAACGTTTAAATAATTTGTTTATTTAGATGGTCGACGCGAATGAAGCGAATTCGGCATTATTTGGAACAGGCGAAGTAGCTGGTTACGCGGTATTTACAAAAAGAATACAGATGGGAATTTTATACCTCATATTGGAACCGAGATGGCAATCAGAATGGATACTGCCTAAAGGTTAAGTTTAACATTAAATTTTCAATTAATTATAAAAATATAATGTTGAATATACTGGAGAGTAGTGATTTTATAAATTATAAACCGAACAAAATATAACACAGTTTAATCACTATTAAGTTTTTTTATTGCGAAATCGCCGACCAATTAATCGTATGATTTATAATAAATCATGTCCTGTGCGGAATTTCTTTAATAATTTAAAATTTCAAGTCATTCGCGCAATAAAAGAATAACCGAGATTTGCGCAATAAAAGAACCTAATGGCGATTAAACTGTGTTATATTTTGTTTAGTTTATGATTTATAAAATCACTACTCTCCAATATATTCAACATTAATGGAACCTGAACCAGGTTTGGAGATATACATCAATTTTGATGAAGAATTATTTTTCAAAATCTGTTTTATAAATAAAATTTATTGTAAATAAATCTAAAAATGAAATTACGTCTGGCTAGCGAAATATGTATATCAAATGTTAAGTTGTCGTTATATAAATATTTTTAGTAATGCATATGTAATGATTATTGTGTACGCTTGAAAACGACGTAATTGTCGAAAAGCTTGGCGCGATAAAAAAACTTAATAGTGATTAAACTGTGTTATATTTTGTTTGATTTATAAATGATAAATATATTCATTATTCCGACATTTACGTTCGAATACGATATTTACGCCAGAAAAATTACGGAAAATAACAATATACGTCGGAAGTCAGATAAATTTTATTCGGTCATATAACGATATAAAAAAATGCTATCACGATTCAAATTAGCACCTCGCACAACATACATTATACTAATAATCTGCAAAGTTTAGGATGTAGCGCTATAAAATGAGCAAAAGAGAGAATTAAAATCACTAAAAAATTTTTAAAATGAAAAATCACAAAAGCTTTCCAGCCGTTAAACCATTATCAAGTGAATATAAAAATATAAATTATAAAACGATATACAAATTTATGAACAGTGTATTAGAAATATATTATTTACATTTTAACCAATTTGCATATATTTTTGTTATTTGTATTTTTTATATTCGCCTGATAATGGCTTAACGGCCGAAAAGCTTTGCGATTTTTTATAAAAAATTTTAGAGATTTTAACTAATTTTTTGTGTTTATTGTACTAACAGTTGGCAAAATACGAATTTTTTTATAGGAATTTGTTTTATTAATTTTATCTGAAACTAATATATTCCGTATCGAGGCTCATTCGAAGCATACTTGTACAACTCAGAATTGATTGGGGCTTGGATAAATTGATGTGTTTTGCTTCCCTAAGCGGAATAAAAAATAAAAAAAAAAAAAAAAAACGCGGAAAAAATTTTTAATTGTAAATTACAATCTTTTAAATTTTACTTGTAAACACTAGGTTAGGTTAAATTCAGTTAGGTTAGAATCGGTCAGGTTTATTTCGGCTAGTTAGAAGTAGAATTAAAAGAAAAAACCAGACTTTCAAAAATGGTTTCCGCGGATTTTTAACTTCGTAACTCGTTATAAATCATAATTTGTGATATTTAAAAAAAAAAAAAAAAACGAAAATCGGGAGTGTACAAGTAGTCTACGAATCTACCGAAATTCGTTTTAAAACACGACGATATAAATATCTTCGGCGAAGTTCGTGATAATTTCTTTTTTCTAAGTTAATCGAAAAACTAAATATAATCGAGAGTGTACAGCAGACGAGATTAAATGGTGGTAAAAATTAAGATGCTCGTTAAAAAACAGCCGAATGTAGATTTACGATTGAGAATTTCGAGATACTTTGTCTTTCCGGTTCTGCTATATGGTTGTGAAAATTTTACGCTGAATGCTAGCTTTGAAAAAAACTTTTAAGATATACCTATATGGAGGAATATTCCTCGGATATAAAAAGTCAACAATGAAAAAGTTCTAAATAAAGTGAAAAAGAATCGGGCAGAATTATTAAACTGCGTTATTGAAAGGAATTTGCGCTAATTAAGAAACATTCTGAAAATACCAAAGTACAAAATAATGCAGAATGCGAAAAAAATAGTGAGCTATTTTGAAATTTATGGACGGAAGATTTAGCCCGGTTTGGCCCCTCGCCCATTACATGCGGGTTGTTGTGTCAATAGAAAATGTAGTCAAGTTAATCGTCGACCTATATAACCGAGTCGGAGGACGAATAAGAAGAAGACGCGAATAACTGCCATCAGCTGATATACAAAACGTCTCGCACATCTTTTTCTTCTACAAACGTGTCGCCGTCATATCTGCAAAATTTTGCGGTATTATTTGTAGGTAAAAAAATTGCGACCATCGATAAAATACGAAAGTTCGTTAATTATATGATAAATTTTCTATTTGTTTTTCACTTTTTATTTGGTAATTTTTTTTTTCTAGATTGTTTGAAACCAGGAGAAAATGCGACCGAAGCGGCTAGAAGAGCGTTGAAGGTTACCACTACGCTAAGCGGCAATGACATAAAATTAGTCTCGCAGGTACGAATGAAATTCGAATTTCCTCGATTTTTTTTTTTTTATTTATCAAAACTAATTTTAAATTTTATTTCAGCTCAAATAAAATATTTTCTAGTAGGTTTAGCTTGGAACAAATTTATAAACAAATAAATTCATACGTGAAAAAAACACAAAAAAATAATTTTTTTGTTAAAATTAGTCGACGAAAAACAAAATAACTTTAACTTAATTCTAATTCAGATTTAGTCGTACTAATTTAAAATTTATTCAGTGCAGGAATATTCGGTAATACTCTAAATTAAGATTATCATCATATATTATTTCCCAACGATTTTGATTCCGCGTTATATTATCATTCGATTCGATTCGATTCGATTCGATTCGATTAATTCAGGTGGTTTAGTTCTCTTCAACAGCTTCAGCTCATTCTGATGGATTAAAAGCTGCCTCGTCTGTTAGCACGATGCCGCAGTCTTAATTCGTGTTTTCCTGATAGTTTCTTTACTACTTCGTATTATCTCGCATCAATGATAATTTTAAGCACCTTGTTCTGGGACGTCTGATTTTTTTATATTGGCTAATTTAGCATGATCCTTAAAGCTGACAACCAGTTACGACTCTATGTTGTAGTATGGGATTTCCAATAAAGTCGAGTCGGGTGGATGTTAGAATAAAACAGGCTATGTACGATGTACTAAGAAAATTGTTTTTTTTTCATTTGAAAGACTATAAGCCACATGAAATGTAACATCGTTCAAATGCCTATTGCGGTATTTAACGGTGGCACGGATCCTAGTGGTTCAACTTTAATGACTTTGCCGCCTAGATCTTTTCAATGAATCTGACTTAAAAATCTGGCCAAATAAATGATGATTTTAAGAGTATTCATCGATTCTTATTGGCTTAGGTCTGCGACTTCGGAAAACCCTGTAAAAGTGTAGCGGAGTCAAATCGCACTAGTTTTGATAAGTCCACCCTCAATTCGTTCATGTGGAATATCTATCGCAACGTCCATTAATGTAGGCCATCATCGAACTTGACACTGTAATTTGGCATTTGCAACTATAAACAACGAATTAGACACACACACCACCGCAGCAACACGGCCGACATCGTCTTACCTCAATTGCAAAATTCTATAGTGAGTTTTTTGCTCAACGAAATCGCCCAAGAAGCTATTTCACCTGCAGTATTTTCAAATTTAGTCATTATTCTTTTATTATTATTAAATACGTATAAACTAATTTAGATACAATTACCTAATCAATAACAATCGATTAAAACGATAAATAAGAAAAAATTTAAAAATTAAATATCTCAAAGACCGGAATATATTTTTTCAAACACTGAACATTTATATATATATATATATATATATATATATATATATATATATATATATATATATATATATCAATTCTAACATTTAACCATTTAGTCTAGTTCATAGCAGAAATATTAGCAGAAGTTATGGGAGAATTTAATAAATGGAATATACAACAAATTCCTAATTTAGCGGTCGACCCGACAAATGAAGTTAATTGAATGGATTTACCTATAGGAAACAATGGAAGACACTCAATAGAATTAGAATTGAATAAGGAAGATGCGAATATCTAATGTAGAAATGGGGTATAATTCTACGTACCAATGTGAAAATCCGAATCAAACGACGCAACACATATATTAAAAGACTGTAGTGAATTTGCATCTGTAAGTTTAACACTAGGAAATGTTTTATCAAACTTAACGACGGAGCCATAGACCGGCTAATAAGTTCAAAGTTTTACGATGAGAATTTGGACAATTATATATATAACCATCGATTACACTATAAGATTATTCGATCGATCATATATATATATATATATTTTTCGTTATAGATACTTTCGGTCTTTCTCTCGTTTTAATTTTACTACCTATCTATATTTTCGATAAAATTATTAAGTCTTATAACATGTCCAATCAGGTTTTTTCTTTTTTCATTTATTCCTTGTAGGATTTCGTTGTTTGCTGCCATTCATTTCTAAGATATCCTTCCGTTAAATAGATTAAAATATTTTTTTTTTTTAAATATAATTAGACGATTACTTTACATTCGGCGGATGCGTTTTAGCAAATTCGAACCGAACGTAGTAATGAAAAAATTATTAACATTTGAAACTAAATTACAAATTATAACGTATAAAGTAATTCGGAACTGCCGAATAAAATATTATTTTGACACGTATTTCGTTTTTAAGATGCAGCGTATTGCATATAAGATACGAAGTACCGCAAGAATAACGTGAAAACATAATTTCATCTTATGTATAGAAACTTTCATAGCATTTAGAATTCACGTATTATAAAAGGAAACAAACTCTTCGACTTTTCGACTTGAAAGAGTTATTATAACTTCCACTAGAATTCGCGACCTAGTTTAAGAGAAGGGCTGAATACATCAATGGAATCAATGGATGTATTCTCCATACAAGAGAAGACGGTGACACACTTCATAGATAGCCAACATGGCTAGGAATGAATTGGCAGAAGTAGAAAAAAACATTATGACACTTCCATGTTCGGTATTTTCTTTCACATATCAAGAGTTACTTTTCAATGTGGACTACATTTGGTTTTATCCTACGTATAAATTAAATATAGCGTCAACCCTTTCTTTGTAACAAACTTTTCAATAAAATTACTCGGTTTACACCTTAACGTGCCAATACCAAACGAAAAAGAAAATATTAAATTTTTTATATATATATATATATATATATACATTTTGATGTAAATATATGATACTAGGAACCTATAAAACCGGATGAAAATTCGTTGTACTGGGTAGCGGTTCTTAATGATGAACACGCACCGATCAATGTGCCACCCCGTTACAGTGATTACAAATGGTGCACCATAGAAGACGTAGAAACATTCTGCGATAAACCAACGATCGAAGCAGTTAAAAAAATTAATCAGTTTCTCTTGAAATCGGGATATTAATGTATATTGCTACAAATTTAGGCAGTGTTTATAAATATGTATTTAGTCGAGTGTGTTTTCATATATACATACATATATATATATATCACACATCATATATATCTATATATGTATATTATATATGTGTGTATGTGTATATGTAGATAGCTTCGACTTAAATTCTCGTACGTTCTCATAGTTACTAACACGTCTTTTAATAACGTTCAATTGATACTTATGTATCTACCGATTTAAAATTAAAACGATGATCTCGAGGTAACTTTAATAATCTGATAAAATGTCAAATAGGTACCAAGCGTAAATTATTATCTAACATGCGCTTTCGTACAAATCAGGCATATTTTTTTTTTTTTAGACGCTGCAACTGCGTTTAATTTACCTATACAACGTGTTTGCATAATTCGAAAATTATACATTCGTTTTAACACAATCGTTATAAATTAATAAATTCGTTTCAAAAATAGAATTCAACTGTGAAAAAGTTTTGAAATAACTTTCATGAAATTTTGATTGGTATTTTCTATCTGCATCAAGCACAAAGATACTCACAAGAACTGAAAAATACATCCATGTGTAACAGCCACACCTTATATGTGATACCACATGTGTATAACAGATATAATAGGCTAAAATATACCCTTGTACCAAGTATTCATCACAGGAAAAATGTGGTACACGTCCCAATAATCACCCATTTCTTGGATATTACCGAAAACAATGCTCGGCATTTATACAAGACAGGTGGAGGAAGCTAAGATAACTTAGCATTTATAAGAAAAACATGTTTATCAATACCAGAAAGTAACCAATGAGTAAAAAGGTCGAAAAGTTGCCCATTGTCTAGCTTTTACATGTAAATACGGTAATACCAATTATATAACACTAATGGTCGATATATAATATAATAACAGGTACGGTAAAATAAGATTATTGATTGGAACGATAATTGGAAACTGCGCTAGCGAACCTAGTGGAAACCTTTATGATTGTCGAATCGTATATTCTAATTATATATCTAGTGATGTATTGACATTTTTTAGATATATTGAATTGATATTCAATATAAATAATATATTCGACAGTACCGACCTACCACTGATCTTTTACATTTTGTTGTTACACACATACACACACACACACATATATATATATATATATATATATAAAATTTATAATAAGTCACTAAAGGACTACAAATGTGGTATTTTTCGTCATATTTATTATCATACTTTTACTGTGCCTTTCATTGAAAATACCAGTCTTCTTTCTTTTTTTCAAAACCGTTACATTTCCGCAGTTTCTTGTTTAATGTTCTTAGCTCATACATATCTTCGAGTAAAAAAATTTGTAAAAGTCATTTCTGTTCTCTACAAAAAGCTCATTCATTTTTATCAACGCGATCACTTTCTTTATAGTTACAAATTTCTAACACTCTATATGGCACTTAGAAATTATTCGTATGTGTTAATTTTCAAAATTATCTCGACCTGTGTAAAACAAATCAACTTTAATTCTTGCCAAGATCCGCTTTGTTTCGGTGCCATTGTTAATGTAAGCGGAAAATTCCTCATTAGCTTACTCGGGCGCAGGCGTATTCTACAAACCTTAGAAATAAAACTATGACGGTTAACGGCTCTAGAACCCAAATTATCTTTTTCTCGTAACACGAGAAAAACATACGTCGTGTCATCTGGTCATGGACTAAATATTACAAAAAGATAAAATACCATCACGGGCATTCTCCTCAACCATTTCAGTGACTATTATAGGGTGCGTGAAATTTTAATGCTAACAAAAATTTTTATTTACCGGTTGAGCGAAATCCCTCAATTTTAAAAATATTCATATAAATACATTGAAAATTATCTACAGTTCGCCTAAGGAGCCGTAATAATAAACACCCGTATAAAATTTGTCATTTTATGTCTAAATTTTATGACGTACGACTGAGACGGTTTAGGACTGAGACGGTTTAGGACTGAGACGGTTTATATTCGACGTAAAAGTTTCTGCTTAAAAATAGATTCGATATAATTCGATTAAATATGATAAATAAAAAAAAGGAATCGTAAGACATTGGCTGAAAATTTAAAGGAAAAAATATAATTGTATTTTTTTATATTGCTAGCATAAATAACTTGTAATATTACGTTAATATGTGAAAAAAATTAATAAAGCATTACTTATAATTTTTTAAAATATAATCAGTGTATCCAATCCATTCTATTGCGCAAATGCATCTGGCGCATTAAGTCCAGCGAGAGCCTTCACCCGACTGACCATCTCATTGAACATCTTCCTCTAACGCGCTTTCTAGGTATTTTGTGCTGGTATAATATTTTTCTGCATCGAGTTCTCATTTCGTGCTGCGTACTTTGTTTTTTTTTTGCATACCGACTCCTAGGTCATTAACGCAATGGATAATAATTCTATTCTCTGTTTGAGTAACGACACATCCCAATAGATGAAGCAGCTTGGTTACATATTCTTAGTTGTTACACGACTTTACTTACATTTTATTATTACTATTATTACTATTATTATCATTTTCGTCACGTGTGGTAAATGTAAGGGAAAATTACATTTTGATGAGTGTAGTGGCATTGTGGCTAAAACGTGGAAGGGGAAGTCATCCTCTAAAAAAGAACAATGGAATTGCCAGGCTTGTCGTAGTCGTGCTAGATCAAGTTCACCAACTTCGGATAAGTCAGACGCAGATAATTTCATGTTGGCTTCGATTAGACGTGAATTGGGGAAACGAAATGAAAAGTATAGTACTCTACTATCTAGTGTGGAAGATATTAATAGTAATCTCGGGAATGCCTTATTGAAGATAGAGACACTGATAAGAGAAAATACGGAATTAAAAGCCGAAAATGCTGATTTGAAAGGCCGATTGTTAGGTCTCGAACAGTATTCGAGACGCAACAATGTAATTATAAGTAATGTACCAACCACTACTAACGAAGATATAATTAAAGTAGT
The DNA here is from genome assembly GCA_032883995.1 of Coronaproctus castanopsis. Classification (NCBI taxonomy): domain Eukaryota; kingdom Metazoa; phylum Arthropoda; class Insecta; order Hemiptera; family Monophlebidae; genus Coronaproctus; species Coronaproctus castanopsis. The sequence continues at coordinate 112,798,920 of CM065053.1, forward strand.
ATAGAAAATCGGAATTTTAGCTGATATTGACGTTGCTGATAAGGATGTCGACGTTTGTCATCGATTACGGAAATCACCGAGGCAGAAACATCCGAATATCGTCGTTCGTTTTGGTAGAAGAATAGATAAAATAAACCTATTAAAGAATAAAAATAACACGAGATTATTCTACAAACATTTAGGGTTTACCAGTACGCCGAAGGAAAAAATATATTTGAACGAACATTTGACGGCCAAAAATTCTAAATTGCTTGCTGCAGCGAAGAAGCTGAGGGTTCACGGTTTTAAATATGTCTGGTGTAGAGACGGCAGGACGTTCGCGCGGAAAGACGACAACTATCCGATAAAGTTAATAATAGACGAAACCGATATTAATATTCTGATTAAGAAGTCGTGTGAGAGTGTGAGATATGACTGCTTGCTTTGTATACACATATTAATATTTGTATTGTTCCGCTAACGTATGTTTGTGTGTTTGTATATATATTATATGTAGTGGTGCATATTGGCGCTTACTGTAGAGTTAGTAGTATAGTTTACTCTTTTGAAATTTTAATTATCTCATTACCTGTCCACGATTGTGAACGCAATTAAAAGTCTAACGTTAAATGTAAATTACGACGACTTACTAACATTTTTACACCAGCAGACTACAGTGTACGATATAATTATCCTAACAGAGATACGGATATATGAATATGAAGTCTATCGATATCATCTCTCTGGTTTTACTTTACAAGCACAATGTAATAATAATGAACGATCGGGAGGTGTCATTATTTATATAAAAGATGGTGTTTGTTATTTAAGTACAGAGTTCATATTATCTTCATGTAATGTAGTATAAATAGAACTAAAATTCGAAAACAATAAATCTATAATTTTTTGTGGCATATACCGTTATTGTAGTCACACTTATTCAGACTTTTTGGATGATTTGAAGAAACTAATAAAGCTTTTAGGAAATCACCTAGTAGTCCTCACAGGTGATATAAATATCGATATTTTAGAACATTATGAAGGAAATATTTATCTATGGGCATCGATAAAGCTACCTATCATCGACCCTTTAAACATTATAAATCGTGTCTGGATCATTTGCTTATCCGTGGACTAGAAAATGACACAGTAAAGTTTGATGTTGCGCGTGAAGTTATTGATGTTGGATTTTCCGATCATAATGCGCTATCTGCTGAGTTTTCATTAAGCAATGGTTGTTGCCTTTCATTTTGCAATCTAAATTATTTTCTTGATAAGCTACTTTTCAAAAACTTGCTGACCTCTTATGATATATCGTACCTCTACACTAGTCCAGCAAATGTAAACGAAAAGTTTGAATGGTTCATTTCTAACTTAACTGAAATCTTAATTCAAAGTAAGATCCCAAAAAAATCGTGTCAACTTTATCGTAAGCGAACAAATTGGATAACAAATGAAGTAATACGATTAACTCAAATTAAAAATGATTCATATGAACTTTATAAAAAAGATATTAAAAATACGAATTTGTATGATAGATATAAAAACTCTTCTAAAGCTGTCCAAAAAGCCGTTACGAAAGCAAAAACTACTTTCTATTCTAACTTATTAAATGAATGTGAAGCAAAACAAAAACAATATCGGGCTATTAATAACAAGGTGATGGGGAAACAGAACGCGAAAATCAGGGAAACAGCTCAAAACGGAGTTAATGGAAATGAGAAGCATATATGTCTAATAATTTTAATGAATTTTTTAAAACTAGTGTATCGGAATTATTAAGTACAGATGCTGTTACAGAACAAGCTTATAATGACCACTTAGATTTTAGTACCAAATCCTTCGTATTTTTAAATTTTTCCTCTGATGATGTTAAAAACGCAATTCTTTCGTTACCGAATAAATCCTCATTTGGTTTCGATAAAATATCGATCGTACTAATTAAAGATAATATTCACTTCTTTCAACAGCCGTTGACTTATCTGTTTAATGAATCGATGATGGCTGGAGTTTTCCCTCAGATATTGAAATTAGGATTAATTACACCGATATATAAAAATGGCGATAGAACAGACATTTCAAATTATAGGCCAATATGTATTCTTTCATCTAAAATATTTGAAAAGTGTGTGAAGAAGGTTATGCTGCAGTTCCTTTTAAAATCAAGATTTTTCAGTGTTAATCAATACGGATTTTTACCGGGAAAAGGAACTGACGATGCTCTTTTTAATCACATTTCGTACATTGCACAAAACTTAGAAGATCCACGGCAGCCATGTATTTTGATCTGCGTAAGGCTTTTGATGTCATAGACCACTATATATTATTTTAAAAATTGTACGCTTGTGGATTTAGGGATAATAGTCTTCGCTGGTTCCAGCCCTATCTTAAAGACAGAAATTACGTTACAAAGATCAACGAGACGTTTAGTCGAATGAATGTTTCAAATTCGGGAGTGCCACAAGGCAGTATTTTAGGACCATACTTGTTCTTGATATATGTTAATGATTTATGTAACCCGGATGTTTCGGGTAGAATCTTTAGTTATGCCGATGATGCTGTATTAGTTGTTAGTTCTCGCTTCACGGATACTCTACAAGAACTGACGCAGCAGAATGTTGATCGGATTACAAGATGGTTGATACATAATCGACTAGTAGTGAACCGCGAGAAGACTAATGTATATAATATATAGTCAACAAGCACCCAACTTATTTGAGAATATGAAAATCTATCTAGCAAATCAACTTATAATAGAGAGAGTGTATGAAATTAAATATTTAGGAATTTTATTCGATTTTAAATTAACGTGGAATAAACATTTAAATTATATTGTAAGTAAAGTAAGAAAGTTAAATTATCTATTTTACTATTTAAAACAATACTTTTCTGCAAAGCACTTGTCTCGACTATATTATACCAACCTGTCTTGACATATTGTCCATTGGGGCGGGGCAGCTGAATATCTTCAGAAACCATTCACTACAGAATTCAATTATAAAGAATTTACTTAGTAATGATCCGAATAAACCACTTTTAAGTGTACATCAATTGTATGTACTTAACATTTTGGACTGTGTAGTAAAACATAAGAATTATTTCAATATACAAATCGCAAGTGGGATAACAAGAACTTCTGGCGCTAAGAGAGCAAAAGTACAAAATTTTAATAAGACTCACTGTCGCATGCAGGCCGTTTATGCTGTAGCCTATAATTTAATCACCGAATGTATGAAGCAATATTTAATGAACTATAATCGTCGTCGGCGCAAAACGTTGGTTTCTTATAATATTTTAAAAAACGACTTCTCAGAAACTGAAAATGCAGTTTATTGTTGATTTTTTATTTGCGTTTTTGTTTTTTGTTTTTTTTTTGTTTTTACGTTATTTGCCTTATTTTACTTACTTCTATATAGCAAGACAATTTTTTAAGTTATTTGTTTTCTTTTTAGTCTTCTGGGCGGATTATCAGGAAGTCCAGTGGTAGACATGCGCGATATTAATGGGTTCAAACTTTTGTTAAATGCACTATGTATTTTGTTGTACCGCTGCTTATATACCGCGACCACCGTAGGCACATCCAGATCATTGTGAATTATACTGTTGCGAACACAGTATGGTGCATCGGTCATTATTCTCAGTATCTTCGATTAAAGCGACTGTATTTTTTCAAGATGCGTTTTAGCACCTGACCCATATATTTGTAGGCCGTATGTCCAAACATGAGCTACAACAGCATAACTTTGTTTGCGAGACTCAGCTTAGATTTTCTTTCCATCAGTAGATATAATTGCCTTAATAGTAATTTTAGTTTTTTCCTGGTATTGATTACATGTAAGTTCCATGTTAGGCGCCTGTTGATTGTTATTCCAAGGTATTTTACCGCCTGTACTTGCGGTATTGTACAATTACTATAATTTACTGGGGAACATGTTTCCCGTTTAGTTGTAAATGTGATGTGCGATGATTTCTGATCATTAATTATTATTCTCCATTTAAGGGCCCATTTCTGGAGTAATGATAACTTATGTTGAATAAATATTGACGCTTCAAGAGGATCAACATGACTAGGTAGTATTGTAATGTCATCTGCGAATGTAGCTTGCAAGGTAAACATTGTGGTTAGTATGTCGGCCGTGTATATATTATACAGAATTGGGCCGAGAACACTATCTTGAGGTACTGACGCTTTGTCTCGACATAACGCCATTTATTTTAACCCGAAAAGATCTATTACGTAAGTAAGATCTCAAAAGATAATACATTTCAATAGGAAAAATTTTTCGTATTTTGTATAGCAAACCATCGTGCCAAACGCGGTCAAATGCTTTGGCTACATCAAGGAATACTGCTGAGCAGAACATTCCACGCTGTAACACAGACTCCATTGCGACAACGATGCTATGGCATTGATGGGTGGCCGAATGTTTTGGTCTAAATCCGAACTGATGGTTTAGAACATATGCATTTGTTATACTATGAAGAAGCGATTGAATTATTTTTTCAAATATTTTTCCAAATGTATTCAACAAACTTATTGGTCTATAGGACGAAACATCTGTAACTGGCTTCCCATGTTTGTGGACAAGTATAATTATCGATTTTTTCCATCTGCTTGGAAAGTACGATAGTCGCAACATAGAAGTGTATATGTATAAGAGTAACAGAAGTACCTTTTTTGGTAGATGTTTCAAAATATTATTTGTAATTCCGTCTTCTCCTGGGGCCTTATTGTTTTAATACATACACGTAGCTTGTTTGGTGTAATATATGTATAGTTCCGACAGTAATAAGTGATACTGCTGTTTCGTTGTATAACTTTCTCTGTGTATTGTTGGTTCTCCATGCTGCTGGGTTGAAATGTGTTTTCAAGGTAGTAAGCAAATATGTTAGCCTTTTCCTCGTCAGTTTTGGCCCAGGTTGTATCGGGTCTCCTAATATGATGGGATGAATCCCGTTTATTTGTTAAAATTTTCGTTGCTTTCCCAATTGAACTGTCAGCATTGTTTAGTGTTGATAGGTAATGATTAAAACTGTAAAATTGCTTCTTTTAATTGTTTGCAAAGTTTCCTGTATATTTGATAATTAGACGGATATCTGTGGCGCTGCAAATTTTTGCGCGCTTTTCTTCTTTTGCTGATTCATTTACGTATCTCAATAGGTAATATATTGCAATTATCGTCAGTCAGCTTTTGATTTTTTACAGCAATTCTGAATAATATCTGTTATATACTCGACAGCTGTATCAACATCAAGCGGCGATTTTAATTTTATATTTAAGTCCACTTGTTTTTTTATTATACTTTCAAATTTATTCCAATTGGTAGATTGGTTTATCGATTGTCTATTCTACTGTATAGTGGAATTGTGTCTACAATTTGTTATACCGGTACGCGATCGGATGACAAGTCTGTAATAGTGGAACAGCTTTTGTACAAATTCTTAATTCCTTTGGTGAAATAAAAATCCAATACATCAGGTAGCCGGTTTGCATGCTTTAGCCAGTATGTAGGTTTGAATGTGGAAACAACATCAAGACGTAGTTTCCGATTGGGAAGGAAGAGTTGCTCTCCTCGTTTATTTGGAACTCTCAAACCCCAATGAGGGTGTTTTGCGTTGTAATCACCTCCACATATAAATTTTTTGCCTTCGTGATCGAATAGTTTTATAAATTCATCATTAGATATGTAATACTTCGGATGGCAATAAACTGATCTAATAATTAATTCCTGGTTGTCAAATATTTTTATTTTTACCGCGGCAGCTTGATAAGCCTCTGTTGGGCGTGTAAAGTATATATGATGATATATGTTCTTTTTAATAATTACAACAACACATCCCATTGCTGTACCAGAGGGGTGAGTTCCATGGTAAAATTTGTAGGCTAGATAAATCAAAATTCGCTGGAACAATTATATGAGTTTCCGTTAGCAAAACAATATAAATTAGTTTTGTTTGTAAGAAACACTGGAGTTCATTTTTCTTCTGTTGAACTCCATTAGCGTTCCATAATACTATGGCTAGTGAATTTGTGCTTGTCTTGTTTGAGTTCATAACAATTTGTCCATTAATTTAAAATCTCTTATCGCATTTTTATTGATTTCTTTTAGTAACGTCGCATTTACTTTTCATTCGTCTAAAACCAATGTAATTGTTTGTGTGCACACGGTATCCAGAGCATTTTTCTACAAACTGCCATCTCAAAACATGTTAAGGTTTTGTAAATGGCTTAATTTAAACACAACTATTATAAACAAATTATGTCAATATAGCACACATAGAAAACCTACGCCATTTGGTTGAAGCCAAACATTTCTGCTCAGTAATATTAAAAGGTTGAGAGTGCTGGCCAGTACTAAGTGGAAATACAAGCGCATCGTATAGTTCAAACGTGAATAACTATAGTATAAGAAGGCAACTATTATAGCTTAAAACAAGAAAACCAACTAAAGCGACCAATAGTCAAGGCCAAAAAAAAAAACAAATTTCAATAATGATTCCAGCACACTCCTATCATAAGCGAATTCCGCAAAAGGACCGTTTATAATTATGAGCGAATAACTGATGCTAGCAATAACTTTAAATTACAAGTACAGGGAAAAAATGGAACAAAGAAGGTAGTTTTGATTACAAATAACTCGAGCGAGGCTCGGAGACTAAAATACGAGCAGATGGAAGAGCATAATAAGCATGGAATTCCTATTGATGAAAAATATATACGTACACTTTGAAAATCCAAATCCAAAAAAAGATGAATGCTGATTTGTTCTGTAAACGAAGGGATGGAAATCAACAGCGAATTTAACCAATGGTTAGTACCACGAATATAGTACGATGAAGCAATTCATCCTGAAGTATCGCATAGCTAGTTTGAGAAACCAGTGATACACTAACTCCTTATTACACAAGATATGTAGAAAATATGAACTCGGCTGTTTTTCGTCTCTTATATAATTCACATAAAGAATAGCAACTTTGAATAAATTTTACTACATGAAAATATCAACATATTTTTAGTACACAGAATTATCCCAAAGTATTAAGCAGTACTCTGACTTGTTTTATAAATAATTGTTTCCACCACATTATCGTTAGACCTGTATATATTCGTATATAAAGTGACGCTTTATTATAATTGATAAACAAGTTCTGTCTTTACCATCGGATCCTCGAGAAGAGCTAAGCAACCAGTTCAGAAACATCGGTAAATAAAGTTTTGGGTCGTGTAAAAACAAAATATATTCAGAATTTGAACTATTGTATATATTATTAATAAATAATAGTGACACGAGATTTCATGAAAAACATACAAAGTTAGTAAGTATTGCTACAAACAATTATTAAGTACATAACATATTCATAATGTATTAAAATGAGCATGCTAATTAGACGATATTATAAACTCCTATAATAAGAAGAAATTGATTTCGCGATTATGAAAATCATTTACAATAAACTACGTTCTTTTTGCTTTGATTTTGGTAGTCCTTTATTGGAACTTTTGCGCATTATTTCTTTCACCATATCACAAATTGGATAACTGTTCGTGATAAAGTCTAAAACTTTGGTCAAATGCGTTCCGTGTATTTTTCCTCCCCCCCCCCACGAAGCGTAATATGGCTATGTAAGAAGAGAGTACATCCTGCATTAAACTTTCATACGATGACGAGTTTACTACTAATTTGTTTGAGTGTAAGGTCGGCTGGTTTCATCCTTTTCAGTCTTCTTCGAACACGCTCTAGTTCTGAAATCAATTCATTTTCGCGTTACCCGGAAAAACGATGATTCGTAGCCAGTTTTCCGATCGTATACCGAACCGTTTCTATTTATAGATCCTTATGTATTACGTCGTTACTAACATACCACGGCATCTGGTAAATTATAACGTTTTATTCTACAGTCTTTGTAGTATGTTGATGTTAAATGTCTTTGATCATCGCCAGAATTGAGCGGCATGTGTAAAAGTTGGTCTTACCATAGTTTTGTAAAGGAGCACCCTGTTCTCTAAAGATAGCTCAGAAATATAGCCTAGGAGCCAATACATTCTTCTGATAGTGTTTTGTTGCAATTTTTGTGCAGTATTCCTTTCACTGGATCATAAATTGGATAACTTGTCGTGATAAAGTGCTTCGATAAAAACCTTGGTCGAATGCGTTCACATTATACTAAGTAGGCTTCGACCTGCAGCATTTTAGTATATTTTTGTTCTTTCATAGATATTACTACTCTAACCCAAACTTCTGGACAAAGTTTATAACGCTGATGAGACGAGAGTTGTATTTGAGAGATTTACCGGCGAATGCGTTTATATTATGAAAAACGAAAAAGTTCAAGCTGTTGAAACCATTCCTGAACATTGTAGTTAAGAGAATCCACCCTTCGTCACTATATCGATTGTTTGACATTCTGCCACGAAGGTCGTATTCCAGACTATTTCGCTTTAATATAGTTTATAACATGTTAAACGTACTATTGCTAAAGAATAATAATAAAAATGAACTTAAAAGCGATTTCCAGGAAAGAAAAACTGTTTCCACGGTAATACGTAAATAGTAGCCCGTAATCTTAGAACAGACTTCTACGTCGGAACAACTTCGCGGACATCAAAATAAAATCGGATTCTCGCGATGGCTTGGTACGCTTATAAAAAAGAATTATGTCAAGGAAAACCGCCCACCGGAAGGAATAAACCGTTTTCGAAGTATTACTACAATCAACCGAAACCGTTACCGTTACCGCCCATCAAAGAAATCGACTATAAAACCGATCCGGAATTTGCCGTCCGTTTGAATTCGGCCACTATGTTAAGAAATAAACACATCAGCCAATGTCTGAACGACGTGTACGATCAAGAACTGATCGATTACAGTTGCATCAACCGAAAAAGAATCGACAATTTGAAGAAAATACCGGCCTGTCCGATTAAGGATACGAAAACGTCCGGTTTTCGATGGAAATGGGCTCATAAAATACCGATCCTCTCCTGTTACTACCAGGAGCACGTGTTGAGATATCATCGCCCTCCGTTCGAAGCCGGTCGTCACAAACTTAAATGTTACGAATTTTCGCCGAAAATCACCGAATGGGTTCCTCCGGTACATACGGACGAGTTCAGCATCAAAGGCAGCTCCGACGAAGAAGATACGCAAGGTTTCGGCCATGCTGCATCCGTACTTTGAACATTCAAAAACGATAAAGTGTATATACGTATTTTTATAACGTAATTTTATAAACTAATGCATATATATATATATATATATATATATATATATATTTAGCGACGTTATGTACGATTAAAACAATTATCGGCTAAAGTAGTGTATATAAAACACGTGGATTTGTTACTTTTTCATTAAAAAAAAAAAGAAATAAATTTAGAATTATTTTCGGTGAAAACCACGTCTTGATTATTCAAAAAACTTAATCTGATGATGAGTGGTGTAAGCCCATTCGAAACGTTAAGTTTTTTGAATAATCAAGACGTGGTTTTCACCGAAAATAATTCTAGACGTATGGAAAACAACCACGAAAGTTTTAATAAATATATAAGAAATAAATTTACTTTCGGATTATGTAAATAAATATTTCTAAAATAAAAACTATTTTCGCAATAAACATATTGCCAATTATTATTGATTTTTTTTTAATATTATGTAAATCTCCATATGCCGTTTGTAACTACCAGGGTTATTACAGCATAAGGAGACATGTGTCTAATTTATATGTATGCTAGGAGTCCGCTTTCTCTGGGAAAAGTCAAATTTCTACCTATTGATTGAGGGTTGTTTGAGAGTATTTTGTGTATCGGGCCCTGAATTATGTGTTTTGACCTGTGTGATATGAGTGTTTGGCAGTTGTAGATTAAGTGTGTGACCGTTGGTTCTGTTAAATGTCCGCATAGGGGGCAGTTTGTTGGTGGAGGGTTTTTGGTATACCGATAATTGTGTGATACGGCTGCCACACGTAGACGGTTTAGGGCACCATATTCTTTTCTACTTGTGCCATCTGAAGGCCACCGAGGTTCTATGGTTGATTTTTTGCTCCTCGGGAAGGTTGTTTGCGAGATCCAGTCGGTGGTCCATTCCTGTTTACTGTTGTTCGTGAGTACGTGTGCTAATGTTGGTGGAGGTGTGGTGAATATTCTAGTACTGGTGAAAATTTCAGACATATTTTTCAAATATCAGTTTCAACTTGTATTTTTCTTTAAATATTTTATTTTTTAAAACACGAAATTCAAATTTGGAATATATTAAAGATATCTAAGGTCAATATTTAAAAGAAACGATTTTAACCATACTGAAGCCAAATTGTTATTAGTAAACTTAACAAAATCATCTAGAAATGACAAATATTTCTCGGACGATTTATTGAATGCGACCTTATAAAACGCGGCAATGTAAACTCACGCTGATAATAGGATAATCAAGATCAACGAGTATAATCCTAAAGTTAAATAACGGTAACCTTATTTCATTAATAAACAAATAAGGGGTTTCGAATTCGGTGCCTTTGATTTGTGTTCGACATTTTTTCGCTAGATGTCCGGCGTTTTCGCATATGAAACAAACCATATTTTTATCTGTTGTCAAGAATATTCTGTAATATTTTTCTTTATAGTTTATTATTCGAGAGTGCGGGATGTACTGCTGATAAATTTCTTGCGCATATATATATAGTGCTGTGCGTCGAAAGCTGCAGATGTGTTGAAATGGTGGTTGTGTGTGTCCCAGCTTTGACAAATGATAATAGTGAAGATTTTAGTCCGAACTCTCGAGTACTTGGTGGGGAATTACCGGCAAAACATTAGAGATCAGCAGCCTCCTAACTGGGTTAATTAAAGATCGAGCTTTTACAATTCTGCTTTTAATACCGATTTCACCACGGTTGGTAATGAATTCATCGGCATTTTTGACTGAATCGAAATAAAAACACATTATTTGACATTCGGGATAAAATGTTATCTTGGATGGTGGAACTAGTTTGCTTAATTCTAATAAATATTCTTTATTACTGGTGTTTTCCATTATTGGGAAGATAATTGCTTGCTCTTCTCTGGGGAAGCTGAAGACTTTTTCAGTTTTTGCTGATTTGATAACAATTGAGTAACTTGTCTCTTTTATAGATTTGTTTTCAGTAGCATTTGAAACTGATGAATTCGGTTTCAACACGACCATATCATTTAGCTTGAAGACGGTTTCGTTATTATTAAACGATAAAATAAAATAAAATCGATCTCGCCGTTATCTTCTTTTATCAGTTGCTTGGCATAAAAACCGACGTAACACGAACGCGAACAAAGTCAATAGCAAGCATATACTAGCGCATAAATCAATACAGTTACATCCTAACGTCATCTCAGCTGAACATCCCAAAAAGAAAAGTAAGCCGGTCTTCCAACTCCATATCATTTAAAAGTTTTAACTAAATTAAAAAACCGCTATCGTAAACAATATCGGAAAAACAGAATTAACTGATTTAAAAAAAAAAAAAAAACGGTGTAACTTTTTCACGGAGCTTCTTGAACACCATAACAATGACTGGAATAACAAATTTAAGTTAGTATCTGTCAAAGACAATAGTCTTTGGAACATTACTAAAGAGTTTACACATACTCAAACTAACATTCCTCCGCTCAAACATAATAATGACACTAAATATTTCAATAAAAACAAAGTTGAACTAGTTGCCAACTAATACATGCTAGTAAACTCTCAAAATTCAACATTATCTACAGCATAACATACAAAACATGTTGACACTGTTGTTCAGAAGTACTGCATAACTACGCCGATACTTGCTTCAAAATTTCTCTATCCACTTCGAATAAAATACATACCCACATAAATATGATACTTCCACTGGAAAATACCTAATTCGTACTATTATGATAAGGAACTTGCCCAAAAAAGCTATAGTATACTTAACAAACATAATTACTCACTGGTTATTACCCATCATTACGGGAAAAAAAATCGATTATAATCCCTATTCCAAAAGTCGGGAAAAACTCTTCTTCTGTGCAAAACATACGTTCCATTAGTTTAATCAGTAACATAAGTAAAATAACAGAAACAGTTATTCTACTACCCTTAAAAGCATATTTCAATGAACATAACATACTAAAGGAAGCACAGTTTGGATTTAGAAATTATTTGCCTTCGTGCAATTAGCTAGACTTAGTGATCATATAAATGACCAATTTAATCTAAATAAACATACAGGATTACTATTATTAGACATTGAAAAAGCCTTTGATTCAACTTAGCATAAGGGCATAATTCATAAAATGCTGCGCTATGGCTTCCCTAGCTATCTCATAATACTCATCAAATCCTATCTCTTCGCCAGATCCTTCATAGTTAGGCTAGGTGGCACCTATTCCATAGGATTCTGCCTGCTGGTGTTTCACAAGGCAGCATTCTCAGGCCCTTTCTCTATATTCTGTACATTAATGATCTACCACGATTACAAAATATCATCACGTCCCTCTATGCTGATGATACTGCAATCTACACACATCCTCATATAGAGTTGATACCATTAGCAACAGACTCACAAATGGTTATAATAAAATATACAAATACTATGGAAAATCCGAATTGGATCAATAAAATAATATATTTAAGCGAATAATATATATATATATATATATATATATATATATATATATATATATATATATATATATATAGATCAAACTAACCAGATTCGTGATGTTTGTAACTCAGCAATCATTTTTTTTTCAGTTTGCTCCGATTACCGACATAACTAAAGGTTAACTCACTGACTTCCTGTCCTGACTGACTTTTTCTTGACTCTTGACTGACTCTTGAACTTTTAACTATCAACCACTCCAACAACTTCTGTCCCTTCTCTCTTCGTCTTCACATCACTCCACCGGTTGTAAGCCGTCGAGTAGCTTGAGCATGTGACAATTTTCTTTTTCACTCACCTTGTGATCGTAGGGATTCAGCTTAACTACTACTATTTTATGACAATAGCTCGCTCATCTCAAATCCGTTTTTTTACTATAATAATAATTATCATAATTACACGTACGTACATTCATGGTTAGTACGTTAGCGAGCGTCGAATGAAATATTTTATTTTAACTAAATAAATAAATTATTATATGTTGATTCATTACATCGATTACATTAAATATTAGTCCTCATTTCCGAAATTAATAAATTAAGTTATCGCGACGTGAAGATACGACGACCATCGTTTTATATATATATATATGTGTGTGTGTGTATCATCATTACACCTGAAATACACGCGCGCGCACACGCAACCGATGAAAATTATTCATTTTTCTATAACTGATGAGACACAAAATCGTAGAAAGAATAAACAGCAAAGAATTTGTGTTAAATATACAATTCATATCCGGACACAGGATTATCGGAGCATACCTATAACACGAAGAACTGCAGATGTAATTTGTTGAACGATGTTTCACACATTATAAATAGATGTAAAAAAATGCGTAAGGTATTTAATAATATTCCAAATGTTACATAATTAGTGTCAAATCGGTTTAAACAATTTAATGAGTTTGCGGTGGAGCAAAAAGAACAATTCAATTATTTAGCGCGATATTTATTAGAGTAAAAAACGAATGTAGGATCGCATTAAATTTAATTGATAATGTTGTAAAATTGGAATAGAAGAAACTAAAAACTTAAGTGGATGGAACCTGTATGAACATTATTTGTAAAATTAACTGTTATGTAAATAAACGGGTTCTGCGCGAGGTAATTGGTAGTAAGGGAGGGGAAAACTTTATATTTTGAAAAATTTACGTAAGAACACGCTCCAGATATTAGGAAAAGAAACTATGACTGGTCAAAGATTTATATGTATAAAAAAAAATCGAATGTAAAGTTTAAAAAATTACGCACACGTAAACGAAAATTACGTGCTAATAATATGAATAAAGCAGAATTCGATTCCAATTATAAAAAATTACAAAAAAAAAAAACTGTTTAAATAAGATTCGCGGAATTGAACCGGGTAATTTCTTTCTAACGACCCGTTTATAACGACGGTCACATTGAATGTGCCACGTGAATCTCATTTTTCGGACAAAACGGGCATTTATGAAACAGTTTAAAACAATAATAATCATAATTACTAATAATAATAATAATAATAATAATAATAATAATAATAATAATTACTGATGATGATAATAATAAAAGAGAAAAATTTATCGCGCGTAATTCGGACGAGGAAACAAAGACAAAAAAAACCTCATACCATTTACAAGTATCTACCACAGGACGATTAAAATTAAATAATTATCAATATTTCTATATTTATAGCAAACTAACATTAAATTTCAATTAATGTTTTCTATTTATCGTGAATTAAAATTGTTCCACGTTCAAACGGTTTGTTTACGCTATAAAATGAGCAAAACCTAGAACGAGGGGTCCTAAATCAAACGAATCAAATGTTAAAAATGTACAACACGAGGATAAACAAAAAAGTAAAATTGACGTCGGTTATGGGATGCGATAAAAAATAAATAAATAAGAAAATAAACGTAAAAATATATGAAGCGTTAATAAAACAAATAAAAAAGGAACAGCTATTTTAGAAGCGTAATAACAAATGACATAAAAAAAAGAATAGTATTGGCGAAATTTGCATTTATGTAAAAGGAAGGTTACGCGCGAATATAGAAATCAAGAAGAAATTTATGAAAATATTCGTACGGAACGTTTTACTTTATTATAGTTCAGAAGCTGGAAGACGATAGATAAAAAAGACGAAAAGCTATTTAACCCGGTGTTGGAGAAGAATAGAAATAATAGCGTGGACTGTGAAAATTGGCAGAAGTAATTAGATTAATCCGCGAAAATATAAAAAATAAAGAGATGATAAAAACGGACAGATTTCCAGGCACAATGTGAACATTGAATAGAAATAATTGAAGGCAACATTGAGAAGGAACGAATTGTTCAAATCTGATAGAATCTGTCAGTAATTCGTGAAAGAATCGATAAAAATATAATATTAAAAATCTACAACGAATCAAACAAAACTATTCTAATTACATCCGATGCTACATCTCGATTAAAACAAAATAAAGTAGCTTAATACTTTATTTAGTGTAAAAAATTGTTTACATTCCTCTTAACCAATCGTCTCTTTATTTTATCCGCAGAATTGTCGTTAACATCTACCTTCAACAACGGACCTTATTAAATATCCTGTCCGATTCTCTAGTGTCGCTTCGATTGACGAAAAACCTTTTTTCACCAAATCCAATTTAAATACAATATTTCGGAACTCTATTTCAATAAAATTAATTTTTGGAATTCGGGACATGCAATTGACGAAGCTACCACGTTCAACGGCGCAATTTGTACTTATATTCATATTACTACTAAAGATCTTCATTACAAAACGTCCGTATATCAACATTGTCGTTACGTACGAAACAATAAACTTCGATAATTCAATTAAAACCGGATACTCTGGAAATCTTTAAATCGGGAGTAAACGCCAAAAAGGTGATTTACTCGTTTCCGCACTAGTCGCGCACTATTTACTCATACGCGTCGTGGCAAAGAAGACTTAACGGCTCACCATATTTTTACAGTTTATACCAGACTTTCAATGTTCCAGTAAATAAAGTTAAAGTTCTTAATCATTCCTCCAACTTCGTCGATTTCAGGTAATTTGGTTAATTACATATTTTTCTTATTGAACCGTAATATGTGGTTTATTGATCATATAACATTGAAACATATTTTCGTCCCGTTCTAAAATGCGTTTTTACGAGGCTTTTTACTTATAAACTGCAGATAATTTTTTCTAATAATTGACATTATTTTAATTAACATTTGATAAAGAACTTTAAAAGTTCTTTTTTTTTGTTTGTTATAATAAAATTTAAATTTCACCCTGACGAAATATCAACTTACTTAGAAACGCTGGATCACTTGTGATAGGGATGAACTCAGCGGCCAATGCATTTTAACGATGTTCAGAAAACGAAGCGTTTTCTATTTTGGAAAAATCCAATATCAACTATATATACGTTTTAGGTTCGTAATTTATTGGCTACTATCAATAAATAACATTTATAAAACTAAATTAAAACGTAGAACATAAAGATATAAACCGACATCTCCCAAAGTTTTTGCAAATCTCGCGGATTTTTCCTCCAAATATTAGTATATTTTTTATAGAGTCGAAGTTTCATTGACTGTCGGTTTTCTACAGAGTAATAAATATGAAAATAATTTTAATTACGAAATAATTCCCTCATTTCGCACGTAGATTTACATTTGTTATGTATACAAAGAAAAATCAGAGTCGTCTGGTACTTCATAAAGTTCGATGAATCTTCCTGTAATAATTTAATAATCTACCACGTCGTCTTCATTTGAAGTTGTTAATGCCGACCAATAAATGTCATATTCGAGTCTTGAAAATAATTGTTTAAAATTCAACAAAATCGGGATAATCTACAATTATTCCCCCGTATAGCGACATTTCTAGAGAAGTCCGCATCCTTGATTAAGATGTAGATAGTCCCCACAGTGTCACATCGTTGGGTAAGCTGTAAAAAGGCACCTCCATTATGAAAAAATAAAAATTTAAAATTAAATTTAAAAACCTTTTCCCAGAAATTACGCGCGATTATTAATTTTCATAATAATGCAGACGCTTCCGGTAAATTAATAATTCTACATATCCAGTCTCTGCAACCGGCTCATAGAAAATGTTGTCACGCCAATCGTGAAATTTTTCTTTGAAACATCAATTTGGCGTTGACGAATCTCGACGGTTTACTAGCTCTCGTAGATTGACGTCTATGTTTTCGTATAATTTTGAGTGATTCGTTATAGAGTCACGTCGTTCATGTTGACTTTATATCGATGGCGCTATTTCACGTACGACGCAGCGCCTAATTTAATTATAATCAATTCATAAGAATTCACTTCAATTCACCAGGTTCACCCTCCAATCTCCAAGTTTTTTCATAATGAGAAAATTTGATCTATTACTAAAAAGTAATTAGTAATTCCGTTGTTAATTAAAAATTGTAAATTTTACGATAATTATTTTTATCGCAATATCCAGTGAAATCGTTCGTCGTCGGTCAGTTTAAAAACATCCGGATACAGTTGGTTATTATAATTTTAATGTCGAAATCGATATTCTTCGTCGAAACTGACCGATGTCCATAAAACGTGACGGAGTAATTGAAAAGATAAATCGCGAATTAAACGTCTTATAATATAAATTATCGCTTTTACTTTAAGAGCCCGATTAATTCTTTACATTAAATGAGTCAATGCGATAAAATCACAATTAAACTCGCTTATAATAAAAAGCATTTCAACATCGGTATCTTAAATTTCCGCTGATATCGTAACGAGCAGTTCTTCGTTTCGCGTTCGTTAAAGGTAAGTCGATATATTTTTCGTATCGTATTGATTTAATTTATTTTTAAACGGAAAACATCGATAATTTGTATCGAATTAAAATATTAAATAATTTTAAAAAATTCACGCGGTAGAAAAAAAAGTTAAAATAAAACGCGATAAAAAATAAGAAAAAAATGCAAGTACCGACTAATGTTTTATCGTTCACGGTATACATTAACCGATTTAAATAAGTTAAATTCTAATAATGTTGTTTTTTTTTTTAATATTTTCTTAAATTACGTCGCGTCTTTTAAAAATTACGAAAAGTTCTTTTTATCTAATTAATAGTTTTACCTTCTAAACGTCGATATTAATAGAACTTGGAAAATATTTTTTTATTTATTTAGCCATCATTTTTACGCTACGAAACGCATTAAAATAATCAAATCGTTCGGTCGTTCCGTTTTCGATTGATTCGCTCGTATTAATTCAATTTTACGAAGCATTATTCGAAATTACATTATACTAGTAGTTTCCCTTTTTTGAAATTATTATTTCCTACGCTTATTTAGATAAATTCAGACCCAAAATTCATATTTTACACCCATCACGCTTGCATATCTTTATTTTATCCTTAATCTATTCCGTAAAATTTTCACCATATTTATATTAACTGGATATTTTTCAGTCATGCACGAGTATAAATACCGTTTAAACATCGGAATTGTTTCCTTTATTTTCCATCGTCCCGGTTTCATTCCTTAGACATGACGTTTATAAATCTTGATCTATTCGAAGATTTTATAATATCATCAGCAGTTAACAAATACTTCGATAAATAACGAACGTCTTAATCACTTTCTATAAACAAAATCAGAACACAGTTTAATCGCTATAAAAGCTTTGAAATAAACAACTTTTAGCGATTAAACTGTGTTATTAGTTTGCTGGGTTTATATTTTATTTATTTCTTATTTTTTTCCTACTTCTGCCAATTTATTCCTAGCCGTGTTGGCTATCTATGAGGGTGTAATCGTCTTTTCTTGTATGGGGAATACATCCATTGATGTATTCAGCGCTTCTCTTAAACTAGGTCGCGAATTCTAGTTCTTTTCAATCGTCGGGTTGTCGTGACGTCTGGAAGCGCAGCGACTAGTTGCAGTGTCCGCGTATGCGTATTGCATGTCTTCGAGCCTTTTTTTTTATTGCTTCGTCGACCATACAGACACCACAAGTTCACGATGAATAGCTTCATTGGTAACGTACCGCGGCATTCTGTATATCAGACTTAAAATTTTATTTCGAAAGCGCTGTATTATATTATAATTTATAAAATCACTACTCCCCAATATATTCAACAGTTTTCTATCGTTTGTCGATAATTATGTTAGTGCAACGTTTATTATTAAATTTCTATACATAGCGTTATAATATTGTCTAGTTCATTTTTCTTTTATCTTTGCGACACAATCTTAACTATTTTACAACATCCTCGTTATTAAAGAATCATCGTGTCCAGAAACTCTCCCCGACTCTAAAAGTTATAGCTTTAAAATATTCAAACAATTAATATTATAAGCAATTTAACCGTGCAATTGTATAATGTTGTAATGGATCCGATACGGATTCCTCAACTTTTTTTTTGACAGGTTTACCTCATTGTAGAGGTCTCTTATACAATGTATTTATTTATTTATTGTTTATAAACCGCGATAAAAAAGTCTAGTCGCAGCAGTACAAATTATTTATCTATATTTTACGGCTATAAAACAATCAAATGGAGTTAAAAGTAAATTTTTAGTTGTATAATTACTTTGACGAAATTAAATTACAAATTAAATAAAACGAACTAAATTTAAATTCATTCAAGTTTAATCCCAAAATTTCCTATCGAATTATTATTTTTAGTGTATTCATTTCCTCAGGACAGTTACATATCAATACTAGAAAGTCTGTTCTACCCTTTGCTATTAGGGTAATACAAGTAATGTCTGCCTCAACTCGTCAAGACAATGATTTTCGGCAGGCATTGTTAAAGTTTTATCAGGCTATTCAACTCGTGGTTTCTGTACACTCTATAATGTATCGCTACTGGAATCGTCTGTCATGTGAAACTTCTCACCAGTAGCCGATCTTGTTTCGCGACTGCATTGGTTATTATTATTATTTATCGCATTTGGATAACTACGGAACAAGGAAACATTACTCATTAAGCATCGCAGGCTGAAACATAATTTGCTTTAACCTGTTAAATATTAATAATTGTTAATATTTGTTTTAATAGTATTAAGTATTTTTGTTTATTATCATTATCATTTTATTTATCGTTAATTTCAACGGTATATTGCTTTGCATATTTTCGCAGTTTTTTTAGCATTAATTTTTTTCCTGCATTTAGTATATACTTAAGTTGAATCTTCATTCGTTAAAAATTCATGTTTCTTCTCTTACGTTTATTGTTTCTGTGGTAAGTTTTTATTTGTAACGGTACACAGTTTTAAAAATTTCCGTTTGTTTTTAATTTTGTAATTTATGTGAAATATACGTTTTCTTCTTCTTCTTAATTACTCATATAACTAATTATATTCCCTTCATTTTCTTCATTGCCTAATTCTCACGGAATATTTTTGTCTCCTTTCATCCGTTCATATTTTCTCTACGCAACGTTTTACACAAACCCTTCAAATGATCTGATCTTTTGCTTAAATTTATTCCTGCCCTTTATTTCCTGTTCAGAGATATTTCTACGCTCCATATCATTCTTTAGTTTTATAATCCACGGAACCTGAGTTTTTCTGTTCCCATACAAAAATACAATTGTCTTCGTAAAGCGTCGGTTATCCATTCGTTTGAGGTGACCATAAAATGCGATTTGTGTTTTCCCCGTGATATCACTGATTTTTTAAATTCTTATATATATATATATATATATATATATATATATATATATATATAACTTCTGAATTTCCATCTATCTACGTCTCCTCTTAACACTATTAACTTCCGCGTTATTCTTCTATCCATTTTAACCTAATAGTCCATTCCGTTACTGGAATCCATTTTTATACACTCTGCTGCGTATAAACTCTGTATTTTGATAACCGTGTTGCAATGCTTAAGTTTTGCATTAATGCGCACTCATTTCTTGTTATAAACGATTCTGGACTATTGTTTCTGTGCGCATTATTAATGAAATTATGTTATAACACCGTTGTACGTATAATTCTTATAAAAATGAGTAAATTTTAATAAAAAATTTACAGATTTCCATTGAAAAGAAAACCGAACGAAATAATATTTGCGCGGCACTATGGAGAATAAATTCTTAAGAATTTTCATTTGTTCAGTTGTAGTTGTAGTATTTGCAGGTTTACAGGTATATAACTGACGATGATATTTAATGAAATATATCGAAAATAAGCTAATTTTGAAATTAATTTGTAAAAGTAAATATTATCTATAATTTCGTTGTAAATATTGAGTAAATGTAAATTTAAACATAAACGCACAAACCTACGTAAGTAATAGGGGGCATCGAGTTTACAATTGATTTCAATAACAAATAATTTGTACTCCTGAACTGTATCCGATATTATTTATATATATATATATATATATATATAAAAAGTATATATATAATGTATATATATATATGTTATATATGCATATATATATATATATATATAATCATTATCAAAAGAAACATCTATGTGCAGTTAAAACTCTGTTATCGTCTGCTCCTTGCGGCATTGACTATGTTCTCAACGGTTTTGGGCTTCATCCCTGATGTTATCATTCCCAATATTTTTTTTTCGGTGGAGGTTACCCTTCGATTTTCCGTTGTATAGCCAGCGTGAATAATTATTCTCCTCTGATTTCGTGAGTCACATATTTCATTTTTCCTCTTCGTGATGTCATCCACCAGTATTATCTTTTCCATTCCGCTTTTTTGGAGCACTTCTATCTTTGTTCTCTTCTCTTTCCACGAAATTCGCCACATGCGTCTGCGTTTAATCGTTGTATACATTCCGCTCCTGACACCTGACATTACATAGCATTAATTAATTCTCATTTTCGTATCAGTTTTTAATTTCCGATATTTTAGTATCGCTTGCAGATTTATTTATTTATTTATTTTATGGTATATACATAATAAAGCATTAGAGCTCCTATCTTACGAACAAATATGTCACACGAGATTTCAGCGCGTTCAAATAAATCTTATATTTTTTTTTTTTTATTTAAAAAAAAACAACGATCCGTGATTAATTGTCGAAGAAAAAAATTTAAATTGTTAATGTTCGTAAATTGCAATAAACGATACACTGAAAGCGACAGAGTTTAGCGAGGAGACAAAACATCGATGTAAAAAATTATCGAAAAAATTGTTGAACTTTTAATCAATTATATCGAAATATTTATCGATAGCTTATTAATTCGCTACACGTTACGAAGTACGGAGGATACGCAATATTCAGAAACCAAAGCGGCGGATTGGAATTCCTTTTATTTAAACCGGTTGGACAAGAAAACTGGACATTACCGGAAGGTAAGTGTTAATATATCGAATAACAGGTAATAATAATTGTAATATGAAAATTATAATAATAATAATAATAATTCTACATAATATAAAAAATATCAAATATAATATACATATATGTGTGTTTATGGGGTAGTGATTTCTTATAAAAAAAAAAAAAAAAAAAAAAAACAATAGAATCATTTGTAAAATCACTAAATAACGAAGCTTAGATTAAAATAAATAAATATTACAAATAATAAAAATTATATATATATTTAAAAGTCAGGTCGCTACGAGATGCATATATATTTTTCGAACATCATTTTTCTTATTTTTATTATATATAATTTATTTGAAAAAATATATACTATAACAATAAGAAAAATTACCGATTATTAACATATCTACTCGTTATTATTTAGTTATATATTATTTTTATTCTCGTTATTATATATTTATTTATTTAAATTTAAAAATGTCGTAAAAGCTTCGTTATCAATTGTTTTTTAATAATGAATTTATTGATTCTTTTTTTTAAACATAGTAAATTAAATATTAACGTACTTGCTAGTCTATAATTGAATTTAATTTTATAGCATTTTTTTTTATTCATTAACTCAATAATAAATATAAATAGAAAAGTAGGCAGTTTGAATGTTTCAAAGCGTTCGAAATTATCTAATCATCTAAAAAGTCCTATAATACATAATATGTCGCTTTATCTATTCACATACTGCAGTTGTTCTCTTTAAGTATTCCAACGAAATGTATAATTGTCCGCAAAAATAATTTCACATTACGTAACTGAAAGTTTTAAAATCCTAACACGGCGTAAAAATTAATCTTTAGTTCGACTAGTATCGCTAGAATTTTCTCTTGCATATATGAGACATGCCCCGTTTTCCGACTTCCATAATTCAAACGGGTTATTTAAAAAAAATAATAATAATAATAATAAAAACAAAGTCGTTAAAATTACTAAAATTTTTTACATATGAAAACCACCGAGTCGACATAAAAAAAATATATATATATATATAAAATATAAAAGGGAAAAATAAATACTTAATTTAAACGTACAATATTACAAACAAAATAGCAAAGCGAATAATAAACATGTTTTACAAAATAAATCTAATTTCGAATGTGGTAAACAGCATAATACAGCAATATACAAGATTATTTTTTAATTAAATATTTTCTTCCAGCAGTTTTACTCGTTTAAATTTAATTGGCCAGTTACCGGAATTAAATACGATTCCTGTACAATAATTCATCGTGTAGTTTAGAAAATTCGCTATCAAAATGCTACTAAATTATGTTTTTTAAATAATAATCCGACTATTAGTGAAATCAATACGACTATATATATAACACGTACGATCAAATTTCTAACTCATTTTCTTTCGACTATTAGATTCGAAATTTTACACTCTACCAGTTACAATGTTCACTATATATGATGCACGTCAATTTTCGAAATTATAAAATTCGTAATAATACTCGATTTTAAAAATATTTATATAGCACCTTAATAAACAAATTATCTGGAGTCGTCTAAAAATATTTTTTTACATTGAATTGAGACACTAAAGATTTCGAAAAACTAATAGTACCCGCAAAATTCTACTTCGAACTGTGTAATTAATTCGTAGGGTAAAATTTATAATTTTACGTCAAAAAGAAATGCACGACTGAAAAGGTTAAATTACGCTCGAATATATATATATATATATATATATATATATATATATATATATATATATATATATATATCATCATCATCATAATCATATAGTCATCAAACTGGTTTGATAATTTTCCCCAACATTTGACGATTTGCTGTTTTCCTCTTCATATCCATATTATCCGGTACTACCAATGTCTTCTAAACCTAACCTAACCTAACCTAACCTAACCTAACCTAACCTAACCAATATCTTCTAATACCTGTTTTTGTCTTCCTTTTTCCTCGTTTTCCATTCTTTATTCCTTCTATAATTATCTTTCGCAGACTATCGTGCCTTATGCTTAATCATATTCATCCTTGTTTTTTTCCATAATGTTCTTTCCTCTCAAATTTTCTTTAGCATTTCTTCATTTGTTCATTCTCCTACAACACCACATTTCGAATTCTGCTAGTGATTTGTTTTTCCTCTTTACTAATCGTAGTGCCACATTTCGAAACAAATAAATTTATCCACCTCTCCAGATTTATGTTTATACCCTTGTTCGTTTCCGATCGTAAAATACTCGTTTTGCCGATTAATCCGATTTTTAACTACCGTCCTGGGGATTTTGCTATCCAAATAATGAAATTCATTAACTTCTTGTATTTTAGTACACCGTCAATGTGTACGCTTATTTTCTTTCGATCGCATACCGTAACTTTTAATTTATTTTTATTTATTTTCATTACATCTTAAATAGATCTTCCATTACTTGTAACATATACTTCAGTTGATTTTGATTTTCTGCTATCATCGATAAAACGTATAATGTACTTATTATTTCACTTTGTACTCTTAGACAATTTTCCTTTGTTCTTTAATTTCTTTAATTATTTCTTATATATATATATATATATATATATATATATATATATATATATATATATATATATATATATATAGGTTGAACACTATCGATTATCGATGATAGAGCACACCCCCTGTCTAACAGCTTTCGATATTTTAACTTTTTTGCTCTCATTATGAATCCTTGCTTTCTGATTATCGTATAATCCCTATTCAGCGTAATATTATAAACAGTATGTTACAATTTAGTTTATCAAAAGCTTTTTGTATGTCAATGAATTATATATAAAGTAATACATTTTTCTTCCATTAACAGTTTTAATGCTAGGATTGCCTTCGCGAGTTGTCACACATCTCCTAAAACCAAACTGATCATCTCCCAATATAGGTCTGCTTTCTTTACTACGCAGTATTTTCACCAATATCTTTGACGCGTGATTTATTATGTTTAACGTTCGAGAGTCTTCACATCTATGTGGGAGTTCGTTATATCCATGAAGGACGTATGCCGACTTTCATAAAACAAAAACCTGATAATTTTGTAAGATCTCTAATCGGAAAAACCAATTTATGTTTTTTTCGTATATTTGTTAGTCGTTCCTCCCTTGGAGGAGCTTGTAGTTTAGTACCTCTCAAAACTTTCCTCCGGAGCTCTAATCGGAACGGGGCGCTTCCGCGGATAGTGGAATTGACAGTTCTGGCTGGAAATAAGTCAAGCAGACCCCGTCTTAGCCGTTGATAATGGAACAGAATGTTCGTTGGTCGTTATTTTAAATAGCGTCCCAAAATAATTATCTAAAGAGCTCGCAACTTAGCAATGATACGTTATATTCGAATTACATCGAGGAACAGGAAATTTGCGCGGCGAGAATACCTCTAGCCAACTCAGCTATCTATTCTGATGATAGACTACCGGTTTGCCGGCGAAGTAAACAAGTTGGAGAAGATAATGGCAAACCACGAATCTTCGGTTTTTCTGAAAGCTGATTTTTGTAATATGTATCGATGTGTGTACTCTGGTTGCGTTTATTATTCATTAAAATGTTAATTTAACCTTTTTAGTCGCAACGTTCTCTATAGGACACGTAAACTTTTAACGCTAAAAAAATTAGAGCATTTTTAATTAATCGACCAAATAATAATCTAACTCTTGTTTTCCTCTTAGAGACTTTGCTACATTTGTAATTAGCAATTATATTTAACTATCCGGCTAATGCGTAGAGAAAAACTCTTTCGTACGCAGAAAAGTGTATAATTTTTTGTATAATAAAAATAACGGGTGATCCAAACGGTTTGATAATCTTAAATATGATATAATTCTTTTTTTAGCCCCCGTTAAAAATGAATGTGTAGCGCTTAGTGTATCGCAAGATTTGTTGTTAAACGAATTCGGTTTAAAACCGGAACACATAAGGGAGGTGGAAGATTACGCCAAAACGATAACCGTGAGTAAATGCGAAAACAAACTATAACGTAATTTTAATTTCCGGTTTAACCGATTTCTGCTATTTCTCCCCTACACAAGATGTAAGGAAAATTACATGGAAAAAAAATTCAGAAGTTTACATTTAAAATTTATAACTAAATTAATGATAAGAATATAGGATAAAATTAGTGGGCACGCTCGGCAACCACGTATCATGTATTTGCTTCTTTCTTTTTTCTTTATTTTTCTCCTTCTTCTATTTATAGAGATCATTTGCGTCTGTTGTTGAGTTTAATTATTCTCATCGTTGTAATAAACTTTAACAAGTATTCGATATATTATCCTGTAGTAGTAGTAGTAGTAGTAGTAATAGTAGGGTGTCTATTGTAGATTAACCTTTTTCTTCGTAATTTTTCCACTCTAGTAATATGTGGTGTAAGCTTAGTTGGTCGTTACACGTTGAGCAGACAGGTGGAGCATCTCCGCTCAATAGATGTCGTTTTGTTTTTTTTGGTGCGCTGTCACGTAATATGCTAACTTTTGTTTTATTTGATAGAGGTGTGTACGTGTGCAATGTGTTTCCAGTAGTTCCGATACAGTGCTCTGATTTTCTGTTTGATGGTTATGTGTAAATCAGTTAAGTAGGTGATTTAATTTACACACAACCATCAAACAGAAAATCAGAGCACTGTATCAGAACTACCGGGAAACACTTCGTCGAAAGAAAGGATGAACAATTTAGATTGGAAATTGTATAAATAAAAAATAGAGAAATAATAAACGCAGATGATAAAACAAAAGTATAAACCGCGAAATAGTTTACAACATGTAAGTGAAAATCTCTAAATAAGTCACGTTCGTACATGTAATAATTACCGGAGGTGGGAAATTAAAACAGCTCTAAACCCCCCTGGCTCGCAAAAATCTAGAAGATTCGCGATATCATGAGGGATACTAGTTCAGATTTTACAAATACTATACGCGTCAGGCTGTTGAACGCTAAAGACAAATCTAAATGCGTTCGAAAGAAGTGAATAATATGAATTTAGCTGAAGAAGAAGAAAAACTGTAAACAAACTTCTTAGCTCTGAACGAAATCTGTCTGGTTACGCTGTGCCGACGAATATGCAAAGAGGACAAGGCTGTCTATTTGAGCCCTATCCTCTTCAGTATCGCCATTAAGAACTTAGTTCATAAAATACATAAGTGTATTTATTATTTATTGACGATCTTTGCGAGCTTGCAGAACTGTCAAAATTCACCTGTTGCGACAACGGCCTGTACACCAAATCTATTGAAATGCATTTTTGTCGTTTTTGGGAAATTATCTCGAAAAATAAACATTATTTTCAGTAATACTCCTCTTCCATCTGCACCCTATGTGCGATACGTTGGCTCGCACTTGCACAAACAACTATCCTGGAAACCAGGCGTCGATTACGTCGAGAAATCCAGCGCTCAACCGGGAGTAATTATATTACATTCAAACCTTAAATGTCACCCGCAACTCAGCTCTCTAACTAGAGAAACATTCCCTATCGATAGTTTACTAACAATATCAATGTCCGCTAAACTATCGCCGCAATTACTCGATGGCTCCTTATACAATCTACCGCGTCTAACTCGACATCATTTACTGTACCACTCGTAACTTACGCAACAAGAAGCTGTGAAGCAATTTCCACTTCAGATACATCTTAAAAGTCGTACAGACGCTAGAGCCGCGATTAATACACAACTCCGCAGTAGTAATACCACCGTGGAACCAAGCTTGACCTTCATTTGTATAATTCGAAGAAAAATTTCGCTCATCCTGACAAAATCAAGGAGAGTATTTTAATCCGGACCTCTTGTTCAAATACAGATGGGTCCGGTGCTTTGGTTGACCGTCTTTATTCGATACTTTCACGATACTTTACTGTTCTGTCCTGCAGAATTACGTGCAATATAGGTTGTAGTCGAGGATTTAAAAAGCGATCCACGCGACGCATCTTCATCAGGCATTGTCTAAAAGTCCACAACAAACGGTCACAAAACAAAGCAGTTCGTTACGCGATGGACGCAAGAACGTGACAATCTAAAGTACGGTAAATTACAATAATTTCAAGGATAAATTTGGGTTTTTATCGTAGTTGTAATTTGCGCACATCGTCGATACTTCAGTCGATATTTACCGAATACGAACCGGAAACAAACGATAGGATCTAATATTATTTATTCGGAAGTTCAAGACGAGATAGTACATAATACTTCATGACCGATAGAATATCATGGCCTCGATTACGCCGTAAGTTCGTGAGTGAGATATTCTACTTACAGATCAATTTCGTCCTATTAATCTATATAGATATTTTTTCTTAAACGCCCATCGAAGTCGATAGAAAATATCGTAATAAATGTAGAGATATCTTTCGATTTACCGTCGTTTTCAATAATACAGCTTCGTAAACTTGTCGACAACTCAGATATCCATCTAGATTTGGTCGGTAAACTAGTACCAGCTCGCTGTGAATTAAAAAATGGGAAAGACAATAGCGAACAACCCCATCCTATAACGACTCGCTCGTTTGCTATCGATCATCCAGCTGACGGGAATCGTTTAAGCCTTTCAAATCGGCATTATTCTCACTTACTTTAATGATGTATAGAAAATTAATTTTGTCGATATATATATATATATATATATATATATATATATATATATATATATATATATATATATATATGGACGAATAAATAATGTTAATATTGTCAATTTTGTTTCGGACTGATGGCCACAACGATATTACCGTCTAACGAAATAAATACAAGACGCTTAAAGATCGATATATGCCTTTTTAACGGGACATTCGTACAATTTGCAATAAATGTGTAAATAATATTTCGTAATTCGGTATAAAATTTTAAACAACAAAAAACACAAAAAAACCACAAAAAAACCAATGACCGAGCTGATATTTCATTTTAGGAACGTCTGCATAAACATATGAATTTCACCACGTATCGTATAGCCGAACTACTAGAACCAGAACGAGAAATTGTCCTATCGTCATCCTATTCGGATTATAGATGGTGGCCAACGGAGACTATCGACGATTACGTCCATAGTAAAATTAGGAATATTTTTAAAGAAATCGACACGTTTTTATCGCCTAGCGTGTATAATAAGTAAACGATTTTATATCGATCGGAAATAGACAAAATTAAAAAAAAATCATTCTAAACGAACTACTTTTTGTTCCGATTACGCGTAGATTATAATAATAGTCATAATAATGATAATAACAATATTCTTCTAATCTCGGTAAATGATAAATTTTCAAACAAAAAATAAATAATAAAAAAGAACTTTGGACAATAAATTATTATCGGCATTACTCAGGGGTGTAATATACGGGGAAGTAAGACAAGAACGCTAAAAAAAAACATGATCGGGATTGCAGAAGTTGCATATAGAAAAGTGATTTTTTAAAAATAAACAATAACAACAAATTAGTTAAAATCGCTCAATTTTAAAAATGTCCACAGAAAAAGTTCCGGCTATTAAGCCATCGAATATAAATAAAATAAAAATATAAAATTTAAAAAATATATAAAACGAAAAGTAAATAATTTTTTTATATATATAAATATCTGTTTTTAAACATTTTTCTATTTTTTGTAATATTGTACATATAAATTAAACATTTCTTATATTTCATTTTATTTTTGGTTTTTCCTTTTTATACTTTTTAAAAATTGTACATATTTTTATATTTTATTTTTTTATGTCCACTTCATAATGACATAATAGCCGAAAAGCTTTGTGTAGTCTTTTCATGGATAAAATTTAGCGTTTTGAATTATTTTTTGCGGTTGATTAATAATAATAAAACTTATTTCGCAGAAAAAATTAAAGTTCCCAAACATACTAGTTGTTTTGATTATATTACAATTCAATTTGCAGCGATATTCACATGACAAACATTTTTTTTTAACCCTTCCAGTCACAATGTCCACTATATGGTATATGAATATTTTTAAATGTTAATAAAATTGTATATTTAGAAAAAACAGTGAGCAATTGGTTGACGTATCAATTCTAAAAACATTTATATAACACGTTAAAAATTATCTAAACCACCTTTATATTTTCGCCTTCTCTATGAACTATTTTCTAATCACTTCGTACGCCGAAATTTATAACCTTACGTCAGAGTATTTAATCATATACATGAATCCATTTTCGCGCCGTATACTGCTATGAGGCCAGAGGCACGAACACGGAAGCTATAGCTGTTCAAACATGCCGGTTTCAAGTAGGAACGCTACTGTTGGACTGGCTGCAAAAATCGTTGTAATGCTGATGGAAGACCATATCGAATATGTTCAGTCTCGTACTTAGTGTAGCAGAGGGTATTCTATTGTTAATTTAAAATTACTGCAGGAACAAATCGGCGGTGAATCTCTTCTGAAAAAGTGACTATGAGTGAGAGTCGTAAGTCCTAGTAATATACGAGGAATGACTATTTCATCATGACGTGTCAACAAAAGAAGAGGTCGACATAAATTAGTATCAGGTTTGAATGAGCGTAACTTTATAATTGATATTAATAGCCACAACATATTACATTTCGCGCGGAATTGTTCGTTTATTATGCCGCCGGATATCATTTGGATCTATTGGAAGATCAGGAGCAGGCCGCATATAAGGCGCCTCTTTAGCTGCTGTGTCTTGTGACTTGGAACTCATATAAATAGTGGTTGAGCGGAAAGACCGGTAGATAGGATGCCGATTATATCTTTGGCCACTGCTGTTTTTTGCGCTTATAATTACTGATGCTGGTGATTGTTGAATGAGAGTGCTTAGAATTTCTACCAACAAAATCTTGTATATAAACTACAGCTAGTATTATAGCATATAGTTCAGCCGAGAGGATTGAAAAACGTGGAGGTAGTGAAAATCTGATTATTATTTCGTTGTAGTATTGCACATCCCACACCAGAATATGACTTTGAACCATCTGTGAAAAGCATTAGGTGGTCGTTGTATTGATATAATATACTAGAAGGGTTATTGCGAAGATCTGTTTGGAGTAACGAAAGATTTACTTCCACATTTAGTAAGATCCACGGCGGCAATGCAGACATATAGTTCTGATAGAAGAACTTCTACTTCGATGCCTTTGAGTGTTGATATTGCTTGTGTCCAACGACTGTTTGTGCATTTACTACTAAGATTCGTTTCAAATCGATGGATTGATTATGCAAATTTGGAGTACTTCTTATGTGCGTGTAAAAATATGACATAAGTTTGGAACGGCGAAATTTGAGTGATGTTTCGCAAAGTATGTTCAATAGGCTAGCGGAAGGAGTCGTACGAAAAGCACCTGAACATATTTTCAGGGCAGAGTGGTTAACACTTTCGAATGACTGTAAAATAGATCCTTCTGAATTTCCATAAACTACAACACCTTAGTCAATTCCTGGGCGAATTACTGTCTTGTGTATTGTAATAAGTGATCTCGTGTCCGCCCCATCTTGTGTATGAGCTAACTTTCGTAATAAGTTTAAGTTTAGCATACTTTTTTTTTAGCATAAGTATGTGAGGCTTCCATGTCAACTTCTGATCAAAAGTTAGGCCCAGACACTTCACTGTAATGAGAGATGGAATTATTTTGTTCTTTAAGTAAAGAACTATACTATGAGGACAAGAGCGTTTTCGAAAGTGTATAGCTGTGGATTTTTCAGCCGAGAACTAAAATCCGGATACCTCCGTCCACTTTAGAAGTTTATTTAAGCAGAGTTGCAGTGTTTCTGATCCAAGTGGTATATTACTACATGGTAAGAAGATAACTAAATCATCTGCAAATAATAATGCTATTATTGTTGGTACTATCTCGGTTAAGATATCATTTATGGCAATATTAAATAGAATATGACTAAGGATAGCACCTTGTAGAACACCATTCTGTAGTGTTCGTGGAGTGGATAAAGTTACCAAGACGAACTTGGAATGTTCGGTCTCTGAGGAAACTGCTAATCACCATTGACAGTCTACCTCGAAAATTCCAGTTGTATTGCGAGGTCAGAATCTTGTGTCTCCAGGTCGTATCGAAAGCCTTAGATATATCTAAGAAGAGCGCTAATAAGTGATGATTATTATTAACTATCGAATTTGATATTTCATTGTGGAGGTAAACAGCTTGATCAATTGTTGAGCGACCTGGACGAAATGCTCATTGTTTACTGCTTATTAGTTGTTGCTAACTCCCACATTAGGCAACCTGCAATAGGTTTTTAAAATACTTTGCCTAACACTGACGTCAGAGAAATAGATCGATAGGAATCTATGGTTGAATGATTTTTCCCAGCCTTAAGAATGGGCAATATCATTGCTTTTTTCCATAAATCCGGAAAGACACCCTCGTCCCAAATAACATTCCGTATATGCAAGAGAATGATGTTTTCTGGTGCATTTTTCAGCAAGCAAATATGAACACTATCTGGACCGCTGGCACTGTCTTTCAAATTGCATATAGCGGATGATTTCAGCTCATTTAATGAGAACTGTTGATTATATTCATTTTGTGAATTAAAGTTTAGTGGAATAGATTTAATTGTGTTTTTAAATTTTGTGAAAGTTGGATCTAGATTTGAGTCACTTGAGTTTTCTGAAAATAATTCTGCAAATAAATTCGCTAATTGACTGCGGTTCAGGATAATATTTTCGTTTCTCCTAATGCCCGAAGGGATATATAACGTTGATGAGGCTTCCATTGACTTAATTTTATTTCAGACTAATTTAGGTGAAGCTGATGGAGAGATTCAGGAAGTGAATTCATGTCAGGTAGATCTTTTTGCCTCTTATTAGTACAGCGTGCTTTAGCTCGATATTTCCTAAAGAGGGCGTAATTTTCAGCCATCACGAATTGCAGCTTTCGGCAGTCCACCATGGAATAAATTTCTTGCAAATAGCTCGGGTACTGTGAGGTGATGTAGAGGAGAAGGCATGTTGTAATAATGTTTTAGTGAATATCTCCACTGATAATTCGGCAATTTAAGTTTGGCGATGGAAAGCTACTTAAGCATAATTGGAAGTAATTAATTCATGTCGTTTGGAAAAGTATGCGCTTAATTATGAAAACAATTCTAATCGATCGTTTATTTTCTACCGTAAGTTCGTTTAATAAAATGTATTTCATTATTTTTACTTGAAACAGCCTAAAATAAGAGAATAAAAATTGAACGATTAAATGAAGCCGAAAAATAATTTAATAGAAGAATAAAAACTCTGACCAAAAATCTGAAAACAATCATAAAAAAATATAGGTTTAAATCTATAACAAAACGATTTCATTCATTTCCGATGATTTACAACGACGATGATGGTCCAAAATTTAATTATTCAAATGAAAACGAACGGTTTAATTGAAAACGCAAGTCGAAATCGGTGTTGGATAACTAACGATAGCGAGGTTCGGAACGGAAACAAATTTCGTCATAATTACCGACGTTCGATGGCGATTAAATTTTTTTTTTACGTACGCATCACGTTTTGAAATTATTTAAAATTTAATTTTAATCGAATTTATCATCTATAGCGGAAATTGCGTAAACCGGAAATTACGTGCTAAATAATCTACAAAGCATTTATCGGTACGTTGTCCGTTATATATTTAAGCGGTTATTTTTTATGTACAATTAATACTTTTCGCCGTCTAAAAATAATTTTATTTTACTATTTTTTTGGGTAATAGTTTTAGTAAAGAAAATAAATTTTAAATCGACTAATATATATATATCGTATTTTTATTTTAATTATAATTAATTTTTAAAACTACTCAAAACAAAGTTGGTTCTTCTTTAGCGAACCCATTGAAAAAATAATATATCTTCATTAACGTAAGCGCGAAAAATGCGAAATTTCAGCCGAAAAGATGTATTTTCGCGAATAAGCATAACGTGGAAAGACCGTAACAATCAATAATAGTATCGTACGAAACATTAGTTAGAGAGCCGCAATTATGAGGAACTTACTTCCAATCTTAAATATTAAAGAAAAAGTTGAAATAGATATTAATGAACGAATAAATTTTTCCAAAACATAAGAAATAGATTATTGTGGATGGAATACGGCGTGAATTGATTAATAATTTAGCAACAGATGTAACGAAACTAACAAAAAAGCCCGGATGACAGTGGAAATTATATGAGCGAACGTAGAAAACATAAGAATCGGTATCTGAATAAGTGTAGTCAAATCAAAAAAAAAACCTGATCGGGTGGTATTGGCAGCAGAAGGACGTCGTGGATTTTACAAAATAAAAAAAAATGAATAGCCGTTACCCAGACCGAAATATTTGTCCATCTGACACGAGACCGGCAAATCAGGAACTACGCCGTCTGGAACGCAGCAAATCATTTGACCAAATATAAAGTATGAAAATTCATACAGCAAAACATGTACCTACATCGAACATGCCTTCTTCGTTTCAGCCTAATTTATAGCTGGCCTGACCACCTGTAATTATACCGTGATTATTGAAAAAAAAAAACAAAAGAGAAAAAAATTTGAGAAAGGTTATAGTAAATCCTGTATGAAACGTGAAATTGTGTCAAAAAAATAAAAATAAAAAAGACGTGGAAATATTATAACACGTCGCGAAAAAAAATTGAAGTCGTTTATAATTGAAACCACTTTAGGTTATACGTAGTTATCAATAACGGACGATGAAACGTGTGAACGCTTACAAAACGTCAATAATAATAATGCCTGTTTTCGAGCGAAAATTAAAATTGTTAAAAAAAAAACACTAACCGGAATTCAGTTTAGTAATTTCCTTTACAGCCGGGTTGCGATAGATTGCAATTGTTGAAAAAAGAATATAGTTTGAAGTAGCTTTTTTACAGTGTTATTTATAATGGTCGAAAAACAATATTGAAAGTTAAATTATTAATTAATTCGTAACTTCGTTACAAAACCGGATAATATAAACTCAAGACAAATTTCTAGTGACATTTTCATGCTTGCAATACAAAAGAAGAATACAGGAGGAAGATGGCGACTGGAACTGATAACAACAAATCCACCGAGCAACAAACTTTGTAAGAACCTTAAAAAACTCATTAAGAGCCGTAGAAACTGATAAATATGAATGAATATGGACGTAAGCAATCTCCTATAAGGGGAAATGATGATGATGATGATGGCATATATATATATATATATGTATATATACATATATATACAAGAATTATTATTTTAAATATATTGTATAGGTATGTATATACATACACATGCATATATACATACACACACACACACAATAGAGAGAAGGCGACTGGAATTGATAACAAGAAATACAACGAACAATTCAAGTGGTAAGAACAAGAAGAACTCATTACGGACGCTAAAAACCGACAGATATGAATTGAAACGGATGTACGCAATCTCCTATAAGGGGAAGCGATCATGATGATAATAATGATTATAATATATATGTGTGTGTGTATATAATACGTGTATATATACAAAAATTATTGATTTGAAAATAAATAATAAGATATATATATATATACACACACTGCAATAATCCGATGTATTTGTATAGTGCCTGTCCAAAATGGCAGTGTTCAATTTAATGCATCGCAAGATGTGTTGAATAAAGAATTTGGATTAATGCCGGAAAATATAAAAGAAATCGAAAATTACGTCAAAACTGTGTCGGTAAGTAATTTATTAATCGATATAAATACTTTAAATACTAACGATTTAACATTTTTCTATTGGCTTATTTATTTTAATTTAATTTCAAATTTGACGTGGTAGGAGCAGCCGGCAGGAAATATACGCGGAAGTTGATAAAATTGTAATCCACGGGAATTTTACAAACCTCCGACATTCCTTCCTTTTTTTTTTTTTTTTATCTTAAATAAAGATTTCGTAATAAAAAACAAATTTAACATAATTTCTACACGAAAGAATATAGTTGAAATTATATAAAAGCACAGAATAAAAAAAATGCCTATACTCAGCAGCAACACATTCCCATCCTATGTCACTTAAGGATTAATCATCGAATCCACGAAGTTAAGAGAAAAATCAATAAAATTTATACCCAAGTAAACAGGCTCGGAATAGCGATTTTTTTTTCTTAAGCGGCTAAGTATATCTTTATAGATATTATAAATAACACGAACTATAAAATTTATCCGAATGAGACAAAATCTTACGTCACAGGATAAAAGAAAATATGAATAGAACTGCAATTCAAAATATAAAGTTAACGAGCGAACGTTAAATAGATGCATAGAAATTTTACCTTAGGTATAGATGTACGTGTTTTAAATTTCACCGCTATATTTGTCCGATTTACGTCATGCAATAGCAATTTTCAATGTGAAGGAAAATGTGAAATCATAATCATGTTATCAGTAAACTATACTATGATCCGACTACGTGAGACATTTTGATCATTGCAAACCTCGTCAGCGTTTCTAAATTCGTATCAAATATCATCTTCTATGCTATCTTCCTAGAAAATTTCACAATCAGTTCCGGCAGTCTTTGACAAAATCTGGTCAACGATAAATGTTCCATATCCGCAGTTTATTAATTATATAATCGCAACTCAATCAGGTTGGATCTTTCAATCCATAAAGATGCCTTTCTACAAGAATCGAAAAAGAGGTACAGACACATCTTTGCTCCATCGGTTTGTTAGGTACTCAGTTGTCAGGAATGAAGTATCCGTTATTCGTTTCCCCAAAAAGGTTTTCAGTTGAATTATTTATCTGGTAATCTTTAGCGAACTCCGAAGCTGATCATTCTGCAATTGTACGTTCTGACTCTATTCCTTGAAATGACGAGCTAGCGGGAAATATTACGGTTTTCGTGCGTAGCTAAAACAAAAAGAAAGTAATTCGTACATTCTAGAAAAGATAAACGTTGGGGAATATTCAGAATATTCAAATTTTTTCTCGAGCGATAACATCCGATAGGATTGAAAATTTGATTATTGAAGGACAAATAAATGAAATGACACGAAACGATGTCTGCGCCAATTATAAAATTACGACTTCCTGTCAGATCAGAATGTTCATAATGATCCCCACACGTATTATATATATACACGGAGACGACAGAAATTTTTCGTTCGATTCGGTCGAATTTTTTACACTATACTCCCAAATTTTCTTTGTTCTATCTCGTTTCGCGCATTATCCTCTTCGCCGTATTGCGGTGACGTCGATATATTTTTTTTTTTCAATGTCGCAGGACCGTTTCCAAGATTACGTGAATCAAACTACTTACCGCGTGGCTCAACTAATGGAACCGGAAAGAGAAATTACCCTATCTCCGGCATTTTCGGATTACAGATGGTGGCCCACGTCAGCTATAGACGATTATGTCGATCGGCGCATCAGAAACATTTTTGGTGAAATCGATGACTTTTTACGACCTCATTTTTTAATATAAATAGTCGACAATCGTAATTTAATCAAATTCCAAACGCATTTACACACATACACACATGTAAGTAATTTAACGCGAGTACATAAATAAATGCATCGGTTATTTATGTTAAATTTATATATAAATAAGTTTAGTAACACGGAACAATTTTATTTCGTAAAATGCATTTTAATTTTAATTTTTCACGTTTGTTACCAATAGTGTACGGAGTATTTATCGATTTTATTCGTAATTAATTCAACTACTTCGTAATACACACATACATATATATGCACAATACTTTAAACGTTATTATTTTAAATATATACTTTTATATATATATATATATATATTAAACAAATAAATTAATTCGTTAACTTGTTAACTAAATAACTTAAATGTGCATATAACTTAAATTTATTATTATGTACGAGTACGTCAAGATACACACACCTGTTCTAGAATGTGCCCGTTCCGAAGATAAACAAAATATTGGTAATATTTTTGAACGGAAAATGATGGTACTTAATTTATGATTAAAATTAAACTGTTAATATTTTCCGAAATAAATATCACCACGTAAGGGAAGAGTCGTTAACTCGCAAGATGGAGATCAAATCGTCATGAGTTAATACGAGGTAAGTTTCAGAGCGTAATGGCGTTAATAAAGAATATCGATCGTGATTGTATCGTGAGTGTAGATTGTTTGTCCGGAATCGAGGAAACAATAAGGAGTTACTCTAAATGAGTATCGAAACTCAATTTACCGATGAGTACGATTCCTTTCGCGTTTAACACGCTTAAGGATATCAAATAATGCAAGCCGAGAAATTCGGTTAACAGTAAGGAGCCCGATAGGAGATAAATTGTTCCGCAACGAAACTGAATGTTTCTCAAACGTCCCCTGCGGATTATTAATTTTTAATATAACTGCAAACACAGTAATAAATTATCGACGAATATTAAGTTCAAATAAAGAATGCATTTAAGACGAAACGGACGTAATATACAGAAGAGTGGGTCGTGCAAAGAAAATATATAATAATCCATCCATACGGAAGAGAAACGCTAATTTTATTCTTTAAATTCAAGGTGTTCAAATTTAGGTTTTAATTTTTTCATATTTTCGTCTACAACTTGTAAAGCAGTGGTAACTCTCTGGTGTAAGTGTTCTAATCGCATCGGATACAAAAATTTCGTTAAACGAGTACCAATCGCTAGAAAGTGAAGAAAAGCCCGGGAAGGCAATGGCAAACCGCCCCGTAGTAACTTGTTAGGAATAGTTCTAACTGGTTCGATATCAGCGTTTAGGTTAGCGAAAATCGTTTAGAAGAAGTTCCGTACGAACTTTTGTGTTACCGGGAGCTTCTTTAGTCTACTGAACCATTATTAATTATAAATGAATAATTTTATAAATCAGTGTCACCGCAAAGTAACTATGATTGTAACCTCTATATTAAAATGGTATCTAGAAATAATTTAAAAATTATTACGAACAAAAATAGCTTTGAATGATTTTTGAAACGGCCTACAGTAAAAAAATGATACATCTTCTACCAAAAAGAACTGAACGAATTGTCAGCGTTATTTTGTATCGGACGATATCTAGAAAAGACAAACATTGTCCAAAAAAAAGACAAATGAAAAGTATAATAGCGATTCTAATAGACGATCATAATTTCATTCGTGAAAGATGATCATAATAAAAATATTTTCGGCAGAAATTTTAAATATTGAACCACCTCTGACTAGCTGAACTATATATATATATATATATATATATATATATATATATATATTTATATATAGTCCTGAATGTATATACTAATCGAACAAGATGAATTACTTAAATTATTCATATCTGAAGTTACAACATATACTCCGATCATAACCCAATATTTATAATCGTCAAAACTGGTAACATACTGCAACAACCAGTACGTAAAACATTTAATTTTAAAAATTCTAACTGGAATTTATTTAAGCGTCATATTTCTGATAATATAAACTTAAACCTACCTATTTCTGATACTGACAACATTGTGTCTCACCACTCTGACGAACTTGATTCATGAAGCTATTGCCCTTTCTGTTCCTATTAGGCAGAATGTTTCTCCTATATCTTCGATCCGTTCATATATAACTTCCATAATTAAAATCAAAAATATTATAAGAAGATCCTATACTAAAAGTCGTTCACGTACTGATTCACAAAATATTAAGAAATTAGTGAATCAAATTTCGATTTTAGTTCGATATTTACTAAATAAACATAATAATGAAAAGTTTAGTAAAATAATTTCTAACCTTTCTGTTAAAAATAATAGCCTATGGAAGATGTGTAAACAATATACACAACATCATGAAGCACTTCCCCAATTCACGATCCTCATACTAACACATATGCATATAATAATACCCATAAAGTAGAATTGCTTGCTGCACGCTACCTGGAGGTTCACAGCAGAAATACCCATTTAGCTTCAAGCTATCAGAAGAACAAAGTACATCAAGTTGTCGGTAGATTTATCGCATCACCTCAGATAACAACTAATATTAAATTAACTTCCCCCAAAGAAGTTTTTACACATGTAAAATCAACAAAGAAGAAAAACTCGGTAGGTCACGATGGTATCCAATCTAATGCCATTAAAATGCTACCTCAAAAAGCCATCGTCGTCCAGTTAACTAATTTGATTAACGCAATGTTTAAATTTGGGTACTTACCTTCTAGTTGGAAAGTGGCTGAAATAATTCCAGTACCAAAACACGGTAAAGATTTCTTTCAGATAGACAATATCCGTCCAATCAGCTTGCTTAGCAATCTTAGCAAAATCGCTGAAAAAATTATTCTGAAAAGATTATGTAACTTCACTAACTCTAATAATATAATACCTAGTAGTCAATTTGGATTTCAACCAAAGCATTCCACAACACAACAGATAGCAAGAGTTACTGACTCTGTCACAGATAATTTTAACTTCAGTAAACATACTAGGATGGTGTTATTTGATGTGGCAAAAGCTTTCGACACAATTGTTACCAGGTTTCCCAATTATCTAATTAAACTGATTAAAATGGAAAGCTTTATAAGTTTCATAAAAACCTTTTTGGAATATTCAGAAGAAATTATGCGATTAAAATTTAAATTATGTAAAGTTTAAGAAATATCTTGTTCATTGTTTTCATTTCAACTTAATTCAAACATTATCCCAATATCAATAATATTGAGTCTAGCATGGTCAGCTGCTTTACTTATTATTTCTTAAGTATTTTACTAGGTATCGTTTTTGTAGATAATGGATAACTGATACTTTGTTTTATAAAAACACCTGTGGATTTATATAGTTGTGCTGTAAGTCATTAAGTTGTTTTTATTTTTTATTTTATTTTATGTTATCTTATATTCTTTTCTTTAATAACAGTTATTTCTTTATTTTTAAGTTTATAAGTCACAAGCTTATACAGTAGTTTATTACTTATACTCTGATATAAGTTTATATCAAGATTTTATTATAATTTAATTTAATATTTTATAAATCACAAACTCGTTATATGCTATCTTGGTCGAATAACTATGTATTTTTCATCCCTTTTCCATCACATATTATGTTATTATAATGTGGAGGTCTTTGCATTTGTTCGTGGGCCTCTATATTTACATGTATATTTTTCTCTTTTTTCAACAGAGGGGGGGGGGGTTTAGTAGGTAAAAATCCCACACGCTGATTTCTTTGGAATCCAGCAGCACTTGCTGAGTGCATGTGCTGCTCTCAAAAATATATATGGTACTTATAAATATATCAGTGTCTTTTGAAGATTTTTCCTCCTCCCGCTTAAAAAAAAAAAAACTGATTAATAGTTACTTAAGTAATCGATCATTTTATACCATTATAAATAATGCGAAATCAAGTAGCAAATCCTGTTCTGCCGGCGTACCTCAAGGTAGCGTGCTGGGGCCATTCTTATTTACATTTTTCATGCATGATTTCCCGCATATAAATAACATCGAGGTTGCCTTATACGCTGATGACACAGCGTTGTACTGCAGTTCCTACAGACCAAGTACTATCAGCAATAGGTTACAATCCGGTGTTGATCGTGTAATTAAGTATTTTTCTAAATGGCAAATTGCTCTTAATCCTTCCAAAACGAAAGCAATTTGCTTCACTCGTCGAAGACCGTTTTTACCGACCAGACTTCACGTAAGTGGCGTTGATATAGAATGGTCTGACCAGATACGCTATCTTGGTGTCATTTTAGACAAGAGACTAACCTTTTCCAAGCATATTGACCATACATCGTTGAAGACAAACAGAGCAATATGTTCAATTTACCCCATTTTCAATCGTAAATCTCACTTAAATATTAATAATAAACTAATAATCTACAAGTCAATCATTAGACCTATTTTAACATATTCTTGTCCAGTTTGGTCTTCAGTCTCAAATGCTAGTTATAATAGACTGCAATTAGTCCAAAATCGATGTCTTAGATGTATCCTCAATGTCCCGTATACACTAAAATTTCATATATGCATAGTGCTCTACAAGTACCATATGTGAAAGACTATATCCTCAAACTATCCCAAAAAATTTTTCTCAGTTGTAGTGCGCACCGTAATAATTTACTTCCAGCAATAGGAAATTACGATTCCAGGGAACTATGTGTTAGATATACTACGTATAAACATAGACGCATTAAACATAATGTATTATTCTCATAACGTTATCATTTGTTTGCTTTCGTTTCCATTACTTATAAATGATATTACATATTCGTTATATAATTAAACTTATATTTATTATCTTTTAAATGACCGATTTTCATTTGTGATGGTTTTTTGTCTGATTTTTCCATCAATACTATTTATATCTTGTATATTTATTATTTACCAGTTTATATTATTAGAATTTTTACTTTCATAAATGGAGAGGGCATTTATTTCAATACATTTATTAAATATTATTATAACTTTTTTAAATAATGCCAAATATACGCGTTTTTACATTTACATTTATAAAGATACTAATGAAAATAAAAATAAATACTCTACAAAATTCAAAATTTGTTTAAAAACAACATTTCATTCGTTATTTTAAGTGATTAATAAAAATAAATTTATAATGTCCCGCATTTAAGGTAGCAGATAAATTGCTTTTATTTTTCACAATGAGACATACATAATGAGGTTCATATAAAAAAGTAACTTATACCTTAACTGTTAATTTAAATAGTACTAAATATGAAAAATTAACGAAACAAATGTTAGGCTATCGGAAAATACAAAAAACAAAAAAAAAACCTACACGAAAATAAATGAAATATGGTAAAAATAAAAACAAAAAATAGAATAGGTATGTATGCATATATATATATATATATATCATATGCACACATACCATATTAACTTCACAAAATAAATAATTGATATAGACACTGAATTAAATGAATAGCCTATACTTAGATCTACGATGTTTATACCTAGCATAACGCATGGTGAGACTTAGCATATTTTAGTCGCCTATGAAATGAATCTATTTTGATATATCCCACACCTATCATTTTTAGATAATATACTAATATAAAAAAGTAGGTAAAAATGTTTAATTCTGAAAGTATATCAGTAACTTTTGTATACCTGTAACGATTTAATATAATTCTGCCACAATGGTTTTGAATCGGTTGCAGTTTTTTAAGTGTACGGTTTGAAATTGTTAGCTGAACGTCATGCAATAATTTATTTTTAACTTGACATAAATACAATCGCCGATTAGAGATTGTTGAAAGTATACGAATTGCTTTATTATCAATTATATTATTTAAATTATTATTAAAGCGAGAATTCAGGGTAAAACATAAATATCGAACTCGGTTTAGCCAGTGAATACGTTTGCCATTACTCTCGATTCCCGCTGAAGGTAATTGACGTCGCCTTGTGAATAGCTTCAGTTTTTGTCAGTGTTTATGTTTAACCTCCAACGTCTATAAAACGTAAAAATATAACTTTTCGTAATCTGTTACTTATGGTATTTGGCCTGTAAGATTTAAAATATAACGTTAAATCACCGGCATATACAACATTTGGTAACTTATGTGTATCATTTATTAAAATTAAAAATAGATACGGGCCTAATACACTACTTACTTCGAATTAAATCGGTCAGGGTGACAACATCCTGCGAATGAAATATGTAAATAGATCATTTTCGGCAAAACGATAAAAAGTTCAACACTAATGTAGTTAAGCAATTATTAAATATATGTCTGTTTTCAGAAATTTAACCTTCTGATTTTGCAATCGAGTAAAGTAAAATTATTTTTCGAAAGGATATTTTGTACAAAAAGAAAATTTAGTTTTTAGTATAAATTTTAAAAAATTCATTTCATAGAAGTGCGACAACCCAGAAGTTCTAAGTTTTCAAGATAACGGAACACTCTTAAAAAGACGCTATAATTTAAATAAGAACAAAAAACGTTTT
Source organism: Coronaproctus castanopsis (assembly GCA_032883995.1). Taxonomy (NCBI): domain Eukaryota; kingdom Metazoa; phylum Arthropoda; class Insecta; order Hemiptera; family Monophlebidae; genus Coronaproctus; species Coronaproctus castanopsis. The sequence continues at coordinate 112,842,699 of CM065053.1, forward strand.
TTAGAAATATTTTAAAACTTACAACGCCTTCATTTTACAACCCCTAATGTGAAGAATGAAATTATTTCACTCTTTTAACAATAAATGTTTTATAGTTCGGCATTACGTCTTATGCATATCGCGATGTGAGGAAGCAAAGTATTGATTTTTCTATATCAAAGCATTCACATCTAACACCAACACAAAACTAGAAAAAAGATACAGATTAAATGAGCATTTTAATGCAGATGAATTCTTATGATCGATAGCTTCGTATTATGCTAAGTATTCTGTGTGAACATTTAGCATAGCTGGTAAACTTCTCATAACAATTTTATTTTGTACACATTCGAGATCATCAACATTACTATCCCGAAAGTAATCTGACAATAATTTCAAGAGATATACAAAGTATCCGATTATGAGAGTTGATATTTCTCATTTCATTTGGTAATTTCTACGCGTGTTCTTGTAGAAACTCGTATAAAAGTTGAAAATCAGTGTTGTCCGCTTCTACAGATTCTTCTTCTTCCGATGCCCTACTCTACGAAGAACGTTGGCGATCATGTATGTTAGCAATCAAAACTTCTTTTCTCTGGCTTCTTGCATTAGCTTTTGTATTGACCCTGTGTTCGTCCATTCCTTGATGTTATCCAACCAGCATGTTTTCCGTCTTCCTCGACTTCTTTTCCCATCCACTTGTCCTAAGATAATTAATTGTAGTAGTTTATATTTATCTCCTCTAATTACATGGCCGAAGTACTTTATTTTCCTTTGAATAACTGATTTTATTAAGATTTTCTCAGTTTTGGCCATCTCTAGGACTTTTCGATTTGATATCTTGTCTATTCATGACATTTTCAACATCCTTCTATGTAGCCACATCTCTACAGGCTCCAATCTATTTATTTGCCTTTTGTTTAATGTTGATGCCTCAATTCCATATAATAAAATGCATCATTTTTTGACGTATATTTAAACGTAAGGATCTATTGCAAAGGAGATCCCGCATATTGGAAAAGGAACTTCGGGTGTAGTTACATCGTATTTTTATTTCTTGTCATACCGATAACCTGAGGATTCTTTAAATTAGATCTCAATCCTCCGACACAAACCACAAATTTAATTTCAAATGCTCATCTATCCAAAAAACTTTAGCAGGAAAGGTTAATTTTGGAAGCCTCTGCTCATCACGTAATATATCGAATATGGTCGGAGTTTGGACTTTATTTAGTGTACCTTTGTAAACGACCTTACAATCGCTGCAATTTATCGAGATACCAGAGACTGAATACGACTCCATTTTTAGAGCGTTGGGAAATCAATTTGTATGATGCCAAATGTGTAGCACAAGAGGATCAAAAATAACGAACCAATCTGGAAGAAAACTTGATAAAGTTATTCGAGACAAGTCACTCGCAATCTGTAAAAACTTGCTCATAATATAATCTCCATACAGATTGTACAAGAGTGGGGAAAGAATACAGCCTTGCCGTACGCTGCGTTATGGGTAAAAATCTTCCGAGTGTATTGCTTATTTGGACTTTATCCGTACTTTATTTATATAAACTTATAATTAAACGTACTAAATATCTCGGTATTCCCATTTCAACTAAAATTAGCCAAAGTCTGCTCCATTGAACACAGGCGAAAGCCTTTTTGTAGTCCACAAAGCAGAGTACCATTTTGACATTGTATTCTCGTGCTTTTTCTATTAGCAGTCGAATATTCAAAATCTGCTCCCTTGTTCATCTACCTTTCACAAAGCCCGCTTGTTCACAAGTAATTTCATTACGCATTACACTATATAACTGTTCATATTGCATGCTGAAAACCAACGCCTATTGATTATTAGAGAATCAATCTGATTGCGAACTCTATGTCCCGGCGATATCCATGTTATTAGTCTGCGGACGTGGTTCTTGAACAATTAGTTCATTACTGATATATGTTGATCAATAACAAATTATATCAATTTATCTCCCGTTGCATTTCGGTCACCGACTGTATACTGGCCTTTTCCGTATATGTTCACATCCGTCATTATAAATTTTGTCAATTTTGGCTAAAATGTCTCATAAAAATGTTGATTTCACGTCGTGGAAGTGAAGTACCCCGCTCACTTGATCATAAAATAGATGTGCCTCTTCATTTGGTGCATCCGACGTCGGAGTATATAATTGAAATAGATTAATTCCGACTGGTCTGGCTCCTAGCCTTATCAAGATGATGCGTTCATTGATGTATCAAAATATATAGGATATATATATACAGTCGAGCGAACATCTATCAATCATGATTACTCGGTGTACAAATAAAACATATACGTTGATAAACTGCCATGCTTCAATTAATAATGATAATCGAAAAAATCCCGAAAAAGTTGTGGGAACTTCTGGAGCATGAAATGTCAAAAATTCCTATGAGTAATATTAACATATTAATATGAGATATTTAATGCTCAAGTCGGTAAAGAAATAAAATACAAAAAACTATAGGCGAATATCCCGCACATAGGCGGACAAATAGAAATGGTGAAAGGTTGATAGAGGTATGTCAAGGTTTTAACCTTAAATTAATGTCAAAAAATTTTGAAAAATTACCAAGAAAGCAAAGAAATCTCCAAATCCAAATCTAGGAGAGTTTCAGATAGATCACGTGGCGATATCTTACTAGAACCAAAGGGAGATAATGAATGTGAAAGTTAGAAAAGCAGCGAATATTCAAACAGACCAGACCGAAATTAAGTTAAAATTTCTGCGCAAAATAAAATATTAGGCCAACAACTAAAATCGCCAAAGATTCTGAAATCGTGGAATATTGAGTTTCAAGAAAAGTTGAAAAACATAAAAGCAGAAGAATGGACTGCAGTTAAAACAAAAATGGTGAACGTAGCATTTGATGTAGCGCCGCTCGAGAAAAATCGTAAACACGGATGGTGGAACGGAATTCATGAACAAACGTTAGAAAAAAGAAGCCAGATGTGGAAAAAATGACATTCTACTAAATATAAGGGTGATTATGTGAATTTTAAGAATCAAAGGACGGAAACAGCTCGGATTATTAGAGGAGTAATACGAAAGTATAAGAAGACTTTAAGAAAAGTAATAGAAGGTCATTTCTATCGTACATTTAAGAACAATTTACAAAAGTGTCAACCGCCCAGTTTATGCTTCAGAAATGAAGAAGGAAAACTTGCTTCAAACAATCGAGATAATTGTGAAGTGCTAGCGAAATATTTTGATAAACTATTAAACTGCGAACAATGAATTTAGTAAACAGCGGTAATACGATCGAAAAGAAATAAAGATAATCAGGAAAATACTTGGACCAACATATGAAAATGATACGTGGAAATTAAGAACTAATAAAGAAGTACATGAAGTAGTCCAAAAAAATAACAGATACTATCCGTAAAAGAAGGGTCGGATTTTACGGTCATCTTAAAAGGATAGAATCTGAAAGATTATCCAAAAAATATTGATCAGCTGATTGATAAAAGTTAAAAAAGGATTTATACGAAATGAAGATAGAAGAAGAAAAAATCCAGAGTAGAGAACTATTTAGAAAGAAAATTGAAAATTTCGAAAGTTTCAAAGAAAAACAGAAGACAAAACTTATGGACGGATGAAAGAAGAGAAGAACATCGGCAGCGGATGGTATTGGCTGGAGAGAAAGACGATGGCATAAATTATTTCACGTGGTCCTTAGATGGCCTAATTCCAAAAAAAAAACAAAAAAATAAATAAATTAAAAGATATGTGTATATATATATATACTATAAGGAATTTAGAAATAAATACAATTATAAAGTTTCAATTAGTCTTGGATTTCTTTTATAATTATTTTACTATATATATCCCAGACTAGAATTTTGAATATATAATCACTTTGCGAGATATTTCCAACATTCATTTTTACCGTTAGAAAGTTGAATACATATTTTTTATTTTTACATCCTTATTTTTATTCCAAACGTTACCAAAATGTTATGATATAATACCGAACGAGTACTAAAGAAAGGTCGACTGCTGTACACTTTATCCGTTTCAATATCTGTAATTCCCCAGTAATATACTAATGATACTGTTGAACTTCTTTCCAAACGACATTAATATTTTATTATAATTATTATTATTAACGCTGTATCAGTATATTTTGTAACTTAACTATATCCATTTCGGCGATCGGATCATATTATTAGATGTTATTGATGAAATAAATCAACCTTTGACCCTATTTAACTTTCGACGTATATCGTTATGAACATTTTATTTAAATTACATTTTTAATTATTATTATCTATTTTCTCACGTACCCTTTACTCTTAAAACGTTATAATACATACGTATATATACATATACTGCAATAATACGATATATTCGTATAACGGCTTTTCATAATGTATTTAGTGCATTGCAAGTTGTGTTGAATAAAGATAATATGAATTAAAACCGAAAAATATAAAAGAATACAATTATTACCTGAAAGTTTTTTTTTGGTAAGTCATTTTTCTATTGGCTTATTTCTTTTAATTTATTTCTAAATTGGAGGCATCGGGTAGGAACTATACACATAAGTTGATAAAATCGTAATCCACAATAATTTTACAAACCCCTGATATTCCTTTCTTTCCTTTTTATCTTAAATAAGGATGTCGACACAGATACCTAATAAATAACGAATTATTACTGTAATATAATAATATTATGACACCAAAGAATACAAGTATAATCGCAATTTTATAAAAGCACGAAAAATTGTTTAAGAAAAATAGTTATACTTAGCATTAATATGTTGCAATCGTACCTCACTTAAGGATTAAGAAATAAAGTTTATCCCGAGTAAACAAGCGCAGAATGACGATTTTTTTTCCCTTAAGCGGCTAAGTCTATCTTTTATTATAAATAACCCGGAATAATAATGTAGAACGACAAAATTTAAGTCTACAGGACAAAAAGAACATGAGTAAAAAAAACCTGCAAATATTTTTTTTTTAAATGGGGGTGCCTTTACAGCTTACCTAACGTGATTACTGTGGGGACTATCTACATCTTAATCAAGGATGCTGACTTCTCTAGAAATGTCGCTATATGGGGGAATAAAGATTATCCAGATGGAAAGGGACGATACATTATACGGAGGTGTAATACTCGAAGAACTTAGCGAGACATTTTTTTTTAATGCTCTGCTGTGGCGCCGTTGCGTTCGGAGCAAAACAAATACAAAATTAATGAAACAACGCTAAATAGATAACCGATCATTCAGAATGAAAGGTGTACGATTAAGTCTAGCATGTGTATACACTTAATGTAAACATGTCGTAAATACCGATGATTTTAATCAGTTTATTCGGATGATTTTCGTATATAAAATTTTTGACAATACGCGAGATATAGTTGAATATATGTAATTTAAATAGAAACTGTTTATGTATTTCTATTCCGGCGATGCATCTTTTTTTTTAGAAATTAAATAAAATAAATTTTATACCGTGTTACAATATATTTAATAAACACAGTCTACCAGTTTTACTGGCTGATCATCGCCGAACATAAACACAGTCTACCAGCAGATTATTAAATATATTGCGTATACGGTAAGAAAAGTACTTTTATTCATTCTGTTTAATTTCTACGTACTAACGCATTGCTCTTAATTAGATGCGACGCTACAAAGGGCGCACAAATACAGATTTCTGCATGCATTCATATTTACCGTACTGAGAGACTGGAATTGAGTTTTGCGAAATATACAGAACAACGTGTACCTTATGAGCTATAACTACTGCGTATTCAATATGGTTACGATAAGTTAATGTACCTATACGCCTAAATATTGAATTTCTTTCACTAATACCAATTGCTTATTTCGATCCGCTTCCAATCCTCCATGCAAAACGGTCATTAGTCTTGTTCAGCCATTTGACGTCAACTATTTTATGTAGGTCGTCTTCCTATCTAGCCCAGATACTTACAAATACTTCCTCGTTCTTCTCTTTGGTCTCTATAATCCGTTTGGTCCATCTGTTGCCTTTTCAACCTATATAAAAAAAAAAAAAAAAAACAGCAAATCTACTTATAACATCGAATACATTTTTCCGTCGTTGGATTCCGAGGCCAAACATTAATAATCGTTCTTGTGTTCAATTACAAAATAGGATTAAATATAAAATATAACAAGCAATTACCGAATAAACTAACACACGGTATACCACGAGAAAGGACATTCATACCCCAAAAAACAACATAATATATAATAATGTATACATGTGTGTGTGTGTGTGTGTTATATAATTGTTTTTTACCCACTCTAGCGGTTACTTTCTTAAGGCCCCAGTTGAAAATTTATCATTCAAGGGTAAATTGATAATTCAGTTTTACACATTAACAATACGTCACATAGCGAAAAAAAACCCGCACGATTGTCTGTTGTTAAAGATAACGATTATTTGACTATTACAATGATCGCAACGAAATTAAAAAGATCGTTTGGATCGATTACACGTATCTTTAATACATTCCTTGGATCGCATTATCGATTACCGATAAACTCTTATAACGTACGTAACGCTAATAATAATAATAATAATAATAATAATAATAATAATAATATTAATGAAATTAAAGAACAAAAGGAAATTCAACAAAATCCGAACTACATTTATAAATTTCGTTCCATATTATACGATATATCGTACGCTAGCGTCAAGAAAGAAATCGATTAAGCAAAAACCAACAAGAATAACGACTATGTACTCGCATTTCGACGTTTGTCATCTAAGTAAGTACCTATTATTATTTCTTATCGAAATTTACCGATTAAGTATTTTATTTCATTCGGAGGTTTTTTTTTCCATTTTCTTAATTTTACCATCCTTGTGACTATTGACAACAGAAGCGAATATTAACTTTTGACATTATTAGAAAAGGTAGGATGATGGTTGTTGATGAACGTAGGTGTAAAGAAGACGGAAGCATGAGCGAAGATTTATAGGATTCGACTTCAAAGCGTTTTAAAAGTATTAATATCGCACCGATTCCTAATGCCTCACATCCTGATGGAAAATCTCATGGAGGTGTTACCATTCTAATCTGAAATGAGATCCATCATTGTCATTGCTACACTGAAATTACTTATGCCTATCAAGTATTAGCCATTATAGTAAACAACATTCAAATCCATTTTACCTTAGCAGTTATGTATGGATCATCCGAATGTTAAAATTCCTAAGTTATAGAGGAAAAATTATTGAAAATATAATTACTGATAATAAACTCACAAGATCCTACCTATTGGCCAAAACACACTACTCGTAACCCAGGAGTACTTGACTTCTTCATAGCAAAAAATACGCACCCTGTTAATATTTCACGTTAAATGGTGTCACTTTTAAGCTCAGATCACACCCCGGTAATAGCCAGTGTCGGTAATACACCTACCATAAATAAACATCGTATTAACAAATAGGAGCACAAATTGGGAAATATTTTCAAACTACACGGGTCATCAGATCGAATTAAACGTCCGTCTAAAAGAACCTAAATAAATTAATGAAAAATCGTTGGTTAAAAATATCCATAACGCTTGTGCAAGTGCAACTAAGTATCCAGCCTGTAAAGTAAACTATGGAAAGTTAAATTTTAATCTACCCATGGAAATTAGACAACTAATTCAGTTGTCACGAAGACCAAGAAATAAATGGCAGAGAAATAGAACATCCTCCTTGAAACGATCTTTCAACCATTATCATAACTTGTTAAAAGTGAAAATGAACGAATACAAATCTGAAAGATACGCACAATTCTTTACCTCATTAAATCCGGAGCACATGACTGTATGGAAGACTACTAAGTCATACTTAAAAGAGAAACCTAAACAATACTCCATTAGAAAACCAAATGGAGAATGGACAATGACAAGGATAAGGCTGATTTACGTTGCATTTGTACAATATTTTCCAGCCATATTTATCGAACAGATACTTTAAAGTTATCATTAATTCAGCGGGAACAGTACCTGATCCGAGCGTCTGTTCCTCAAGGGAGTATACTTGGGGCAGTATTGTTTTCGCTATATACGGGTGATATTCCGGTGCTAAATACCACAGTTATGGTCACTTTTACTGATGATACCTGCATATTAGCAGCTCACGAAAATCCCATACACGCTTCAATAATGGTGCAGGAACATCTCAATAGAATTAACGTTTGGGCTGTTAAATGAAAAATAAAAATGAATCAAAGTAAAAGCCAGCAAGTCGCATTTACTTTAAATATCGGTAACTGTCCACAAATGAGTTATGGAAACGAAGTAATTAGTGCATCAAATTCGGTGAAATACTTAGAATTAGTACTTGATCGCCGACTTACATGGGAACCCCACGTAGCGAACGTAAGACAACGGATCATGGAAAGAATCTATAAGCTACAGCCACTAATTGGTAAAAAATCCAGAGTCAATCTCTACTGTAAGAAATTAATTTATCAAACGATACGTGCTCCAATTTGGAGGTACGGTATTGAAATAGATGGAGTAGCATTCAACAGTAATAAACGAGTGCAACAGCTGCAGTCAAAAGTTCTCAGCATAATAGCAGATGCTCCGTATTACGTGTCAAACCGGACTCTACATACCGATCTTCGTGTACCGTATGTACAGGAATATTATAAACATCGTTATATACGATTTTTTAATGATACAAAAGAAAACGAAAATGTTAACATATATCCATCAGGGCTTCTAGGATGTTCAGCAAGAAGACTTGTGAAAAAGCAGTCGAGAGATATTTTAGGCTTTATTTAACCATGTTAAAGTTACCTCAGCGTGCTTTAGCTGTTAAGTAAGCACATAACTGATAAAAACAATCGAGATGGTGATTTCACTTGTTGGCGCTAGTTAATAATGATCATTGATGTATACCAACTATGTTGTAGTTTTATTATCGGTGTTGTTTGTCTTATTGTGGATGGACAATATAGAAAACAGTTACATCATATGTTATCGGCACCAATAGTGGTCGTCAGACCGGAGTGGTGTATTAAAAAAAAAACAAAAACCCATTCGATGGAATATTTTAAAAGTCGCCGAATAACTATTTTAAATATAGTCATTATAATGGAACTATTTTCGGGAGGAACGGCTTATTTTCTCAGTCTTTGTCTTGTTCGTTAAGCAGTTAAATCTGATAGGAAATATACTTAAAATATACAAAGCTAGTAGTATGAATCGATATATCTGATCATTTAACGTATCGAGTAGGTCCGTTCGAACGTAAGTCATATGGCATATATAAAGAAAGATAAACTTAAATAATTAGAAACTAAACTAGAACTCAAAAAACGAACATGGTAAACATTAGAACCTTTTAAATTCCCTTTATTAATAACTTGTAGGCTCCGTATGTGAGTAACGAAGCGAATATATACAGCATTCTGGGTTTCATACGTTGTTTTGTAAATAAATAAATAAATAAATATATGTATATATACATGTATCACTTGACAGATTCAGTTGTAATATAAATAATCAAACTAAAAAAGCTCAAGATGATATTACAAAAATTTAAAAACGATTCATTCACCGATTATGTAACTAAGTTATCTAGTTCTAAGGATTACAACTACACCTTGTGGAAAGCAACTAAATATATGAATCGCCCAAAATCTAGAAACGATCCGATCAAAACGCATGACGGAAATTGGGCAATAGGACGAAGAAATCAAAACATATTCGCTACTCATCTGGCAGATACTTTACATAACATCACGTCACATCTTGAAACTAAAGTTCACGATTATCTCAAACATTCCTCAGCAACCATGCGTAGACAGATTAAACCATTTTCTCTAATAGAGATAGGAGCCATAATAAAAAAACTGAATAATAAAAAAGCACCGGTGTATGATCTAATTACTAGAAACATTCTTAAGTAAATCTCAAGAAAATCTGTAATATTTCTGACATACGTGTATAATACAATGCGAAAACTTCAGTATGTTCCGATACTATGGAAATTTGCTAATATTAAAATGATATTAAAACCCGGTAAACTCCCAGAAAATATTCCATCTTATCGACCTATCTCTTTCCTTCCAGTGCTTTGTAAAGTCTTTGTAAAATTAATACAAAAAAGTCTCCAGAAGATTATTGATCAAGAGAGGACAATACCGGATCATCAATTCGGATTACGCATTGAACACTCAGCTGTACAGAAGGAGCTGTACAGAAGGTTCATCGTGTTGTAAGCCAAATTGAACAGTGTCTTGAAAAAAAAAAGATTTGCTCCGCGGTATTTCTCGATGTGAAACAAGCCTTTGATAAAGTTTGGCCATCCAGGCCTCCTCTATAAATGCAAACTAATCTTACCATCGGAATATTGTAATATTTTGAAATCATACTTGGAGGATCAATATTTACAAGTAATAATTAATAATTGTCAATCATCTCCCCATAAAATTCAGGCTGGAGTACCTCAGGACAATATTCTGGGGCCACTCCTATACTCAGTATTTACGAGAGATATTCCAAAAAATACATTTATAGCAACCTTCGCTGATGATACGGTAATACTAGCTTCACATGAGTGTCCTAGTCCGTCCACTCGGCATCTTCACGTTGCGCTAGACCAGACCGCTAGCTAAATGTAAACTTGTATTATTTACTGAAAGAAGAAAAATTGAAACCAAAAATATTCCATATACTGCAGAATTAAAGTATTTAGGAATAATTATTGACAAGAAATTATCCTTCATCCCTCATTTTCAGTATGTTTCTAGTAAGTGTATTGATATCTATAATAAGTTACTGCGCTTACAGAAGAATGCTTGGGGTTTATCATTTAGGGAACGTTTAATACTATATAAAGGCCTCATTCAGGCCCAGTTTGGCTACGGAGCAGCCATTTATGTTAATAAAAGAATACTTGCTCTAGCTAACAAACAGCAAAGGAAGTTCCTACTTCGAATAGCTTCCTTGTACCGAACTGCACCTACCTCTGCAGCTTGTGTTCTCTGTGGAGTGCTGCCACTACATGCTCAAGGGAGGGTGTGGTACTGATTTCAAGCATTCGAACCTGCTAGATAATTTTTCAGTACAGTCTATGTGTTATCGAGAATTTAAGAAGTATATTTACTCTTTGTTAATTGCAAAGTGGCAGGGTAAATGGGATGAAGCTCAGACAGGTAGGAAGACTTATGCCTTCCTGCCTGATATTTCATTACGTTTAAAAATTTTGGCGTTCGATAGTAACTTCTACAGTTCTCAGGTGTTGACAGGACATGGCAGGTTTGGTTCCTACCTTTATAGGTTCCATCTTGTTAATGAACCTTGCTGCACCTGTTGTAACTTGGGTAAAGTAGATGATGTATATCACACTCTGTTTATTTGTCCTGCATTTGCTTCCATCCATCATAAATATAACATAAGACCTACTGATGTATTTCCTATTGGCAGGAAAGTTAGGAGTTTCCTTTTGCTTGTTGAGCAGGTCATGCAGTTAAAATTTAAAGTTTCATAAATCCTCTGCAGTCTCTATTTAATTGTAGCGTGTTCAATTATCCTTTATTATATGTATATATGTATTTATAATTATTTAATTATAAGTAATAATTATTTTATTACTTAAATTTTTAATTTTTTTTTTCCTTTTCTCTTATTACTGATATTTCAGCTTTGTATTTCTGCTGATTAGAAGTATTTCATTTTGTATATATATTTTTTTCTATTTCTTTAATTTTTATAGTAAGAAGTTTGGATATAAGTTATTATCCATTTTACTATATTCTTTTTATTTTAGGTATGAGTAATACCTTTTAAGCTAAAGCTATTTGTTAATATTTTTTGGTAATATGTTCTTATTTTACTTTTTATTTTTTTGTTTTACTGCATTTTTTTTTAATTTTGTGCATAAACTCAATTCTCATCCCTTCTTCCATCGCAATAAGTTATTTTTAAGTGTGGAGGTCTCCGCGTTTGTGTTGGGACCTCCATCTCTTTACTTTAAGTGCCTCTTATTAGAGGGAGGGTTTTTTTAGTGGGTAAAAATCCCACACGCTGATTTTGGCTCTCTTGCAGTGCATTTATATGCACTGCAGTAATAAAAACAAAAGTTCTTTATATATATATATATATATATATATATATATATATATATATATATATATATATATATATCAGTGTCTTTTGAAGATTTTTCCCCTCCCGCTTTAAAAAAAAAAAAAAAAATATCTTCCCACGGGAATAGTATAATATTCTGAAATCATACTTGGAGGATCGATATTTTCGAGCAATAATTAATAATTGTCAATCATTCTCCCATAAAATTCAGGCTCGAGTACCCCAGGGCAGTACCCACGGGCTACTCCTATACTCAGTATTTACGAGAGATATTCCAAAAAATACATTTATAGCAACCTTCGCTGATGATACGGCAATACTATCTTCACGTGAGTGTCTTAGTGCGTCCACTCGGCATCTTCACGTTGCGCTAGACCAGACTGCTGATGAATGGTTCGGCATTTGGAAAACAGCAATTAACGAAGCTTAAACATGTATTATTTATTAAAAAGAAAATTGAACGCAAAAAATATCAGACTTTTCTGTTAGATACCTAGGAATCCATCCTGATCAGTCTTTAACATGGTCGTCACATATAACGGCAAAAAGGGCTGAATTAAATATCAAGACAGCAAAATTAAAGTGTTTATTAGAACCTAGATCGCAACTAGAGATTAAACATAAACTTTTATTATACAGTGCGATACTTATACCAATCTGGCTATGTGGCTACGAGCTATGGGGATGTTTCTCTAAGGGCAACATTCAAAACATACAGCGGTACCAGAATAAGATACTACGAAAGATATCTGGCGCTCCATGGTATGTCACTAACTACACATTGCATAAAAATCTTCAGATACAATGTCCCTTCTACATGTTGAGAATATAGATTTATTCCCGGACATAGCGACTTTTCTCGAGAAGTTGTCCGAGTTCATAAGAATATGAGTTAGTGATTATTACGGCTCCACGTTGGGTAAGCTGTAAAGGCATCCCCATTAAAAAAAAAAAAAAAAAAAAAAAAAAAAATATATGGAACAAGTAATCCAACAAGCTGCTCGCAATTACCTGATTGGAAACTACAAAAAATCCGCTGGAAATCAGTTTGGAAGTTCAATCAGCGATTAGAAAGCTGAAGAGAAAACGTATTACCGACTTAAGATTTTGCTTTTGGGCTGCTATCATTCATAACTTGAGAGTTCTGTCGCTGACCGACTCCTTGTAAAAAATTTACTTTTTATTTTTTTTGTTTCACATTCATTAAGTCTGGTAGATGACGGGTTATACACGTCAGTTCTAGATTAGGAGATAGAAAAATATATATATATATACTGAACAAATAAATATCGATAAATATAAGACTTATAGATGTACAACAGTATACAGTAACGCGAAAAAGAAGAAATTTTTCCGACATTTCGTGTTAACTGTCCGTCAATATTAACATGATTATTAATTGATGATTACATATATTTATTTCTAACATTTCGACTATGATCGTCTGATTTATAGATTACAACGTTTTGCTTATTTAATTCCGGTATGAATATAAAAGCAGTTCGTGTAACGTTCGCATGAATTCTGATAGCGGATTGCTCTCGTATTAAGACTGGAAGTATAAATCATTCGGCGCGATGCACTTACGTTATTTGTTAGTTATATTTTTTTTTATCGTTTACCGAAATGTGAGTATATATTGAATTTTAAATTATTTCCTACAATAATTGAATATACATTTAAAACAAATTTGAAATTGATGCGACAATGTAAGAAAAATCAAATTCTATAACAAAATATAAGATATCGATAAAATTATATGTACATAAGCGATAAAAATTCCATAGGAACAAACTAGGAGCTACCCATCAAGGGGTATTAATGGGGCGGCTCAATAGGAGTAAAACAAAAAAAGGTTTGCCAAATCCGACTAAAATTCAAAGAGTTATCCACAAATATCCATCCCTATATGCAACAACTTGCGATCATTATTTATGAAAGTTTTTCGGGGAGAAAGTATTACTAAAACTTTGCAGGCGTGCGGCAGGTTAGTTGGAATGTAAACCCGCCCTTTGAATACCCTCCGCAAGTGGGAAGTCTACATAAAACAAAAAGATTATTAATTTATATATATATATATATTAAAAAAAGAGATCGTTTATGCGTATATATTAAAAAATTATATATATATATATATATATATATATATATATATATATATATATATATATATATATACATACATATACATGTGTAATATATATTAAAAAAAGATCGTTCAAACAATTATATTTACCTGTGAAAAGAATAATTTTTGTTATAGATTTTGTCACGATATAGAACTCAATTCGTTGAAATGACGTCATATCAACTAATGAATAAAATGCACGCTAAGTAACGATAACACAGCATAATACCCTTACAGTTGCTGCTTCGCTAACGTATATAATATATACATAAATAATTGACGCGCACATCGTAAAACAAAACAAAAACATCGTTTTTTATACATATATATATATATATATATATATTTAAAAAAAGTTTGAGGCTATCTACTAAATGGAAATATGCCACGTATGTAGAGTGAATTACTGAAATAGCTTATAATTACCGGCGATGAAATTATTTGTATATATGTGTTTAATTTTAAAGACTTCAAAAGATGAAATCTGAAAATTCTTCCAAACAAAATTATCTTAACATTTGTATTATGCAATAGCTAACGTTGTTTTTTTTTGTTGTTTTTTTTAATATCTATACAAATTGCAATCTGGCTGATGTAGCCAATAAGCAAATGGAATGTAGGCCATGACCGGATGGGAGATGTCATTACTCCGAACTACCTCTCCAATCATTCAAACCGGTGGGGAAGATCTAGAAGTGTGCGATAGTTCATTCTGCGCAGCCCATTGGCATGATTTAATAAATCTACCGCCAGCTGGTTAGAGTGACCCTTTAACCTGTGGAAGTAATTTCTACTACAATCCCGAACTACTTCGTGCACTTTTGGTATTTTTAAGTCTTTATGTAAATTTTCATTTCGTATATACCAGGGTGCACCGGCTATTAATCTTAGTATTTTTGATTGGGATCGCTGCACCATTTTGATATTCGATATTGATGCTGTCCCCCAGAGTGATATGCCATATGTCCACACCGGCTTAATAACTGCTCTGTAAAGCAATAATTTCGATTTTAAAGGTAATTCGGAAGTTTTACTCAGGAGCCAGTACACGCTCCGCAGTTTAAGTTTTATCTCCTTAACTTTGATCCTGATGTGTTCCTTCCAGGTCAAGCGGCGATCAAGCCACATCCCCAGATACCGGACTTTATTTTCCTGTGGGATCCTACCATTAAGATCAACAGGAGGGCATGTGTTTCGCCTAGTTGTAAATGTAACATGTACTGACATGGTTGGGTTAATCGTGCCCAGATGGTCAAGTCGTTTAGACCGCGCTGTAATTTTTCCGACGCCGCCACCGGATCATTATCTCCCGCGAATAATGCTGTATCATCGGCAAATGCCGCCATCTCCACATTTGTATTTACGGGAAGGTCGGACATATATATGAGAAAAAGGATTGGCCACAAAACAGATCCCTGTGGAACTCCAGCATTGACAGGATAAAATGTTGATTATATCGCTAACGAATTTGACTTGAAAAATTCTATGTGACAGGTATGAGGATAGTAGTCTGTAGTAGGGATGTGGCAGGGTGCGTTTTATTTTTGAAAGTAACCCTTCATGCCATACACGATCGAAAGCCTGACTGACATCCAGAAAGGCTGCAGAACAATACTGCTGCTTTTCGAAACAATTAACGATGTACTTTTGCACCCTATGAACTTGCTCTATTGTAGAATGGCCAGGACGAAACCCAAACTGGTAGTTTGGAATCGTACCCTGTAGCTGTTTTGTTAGTTCAGGCAGCAGTGATTTTTCGAACACTTTTGATACTATCGGTAGAAGACTAATAGGTCGATATGATGAAGGATCACTAGTAGGTTTACCTGGTTTTGCTATCATGGTTATCTGAGCGATTTTCCATTGTGAGGGATAGTAAGCCAACCGTATGATAGCGTTGAATATTGTGGTTAATAGTAGTATGCCCTTTCTCGGTAGGAATTTAAGCATCTTTCCAGTAATTAGATCGTACCCTTGAGCTTTGTGCATTGATAAATTACCTACAATCACCCTCTTAATCTGGGACGGAGAAAACGGTTTTATTGGAAGAGACATTTGGAAGGGGACAGCTAAGTCGAACTCAATTTGATTATAGAATAATTCCGATCCGTTATCGATTGGATGTGGTTTAAACACATCCTTTAGGTGTAACCCAAAAACTTCCGCCTTTTCAAGATCGCTACGTGCCCATTCGCCATTATGTTTCCGCAGGATTGGAATCACTTTCTGTGGCCTGTTAAGAGCTTTAGTGGCCTTCCACAATGAATTCGTCATTTTTAGTGCCCATGTTGGAAATAATTGATCTTAAAGTGTCATTTTTATGTATTTTCAGTAATGCGCTTAATTCTTTGGTTATTTTATTAAGATAACTTTTGTGAGCCGGGTGCCTTGATATCTGCCACAGTTTTCTAATTTTTCTTTTGGCATTTAGTTTTTCTCTAATAATGCGTGGGTAGTTAATATCGCGAGTTGCAGTCTCTTTTGGAGTACTTAACCATGCCGCTTTTTGCAATGTACGATTAAAATATTCAATCGCTTCATCAACGTCGTCGCCTGTTTATAATGATGTTTTGAGATCAAGATTCTCTTCAATCCAACATGTGTAAGAGTACCAGTCAGTTTTATTGTTGTAAAATTTAAATAGCTAGCGTTAAAAGATAAATTATTAAAACGATCAGAGAGCGTTGGGAAACATTTCGTAATTTGCAAGCTTAATTATACAATAATATAAGTGATAAAAATTAAAGGATTTGAGAGCATAAAAACAAACAGAATTTAAATATAATAAATTTAATCAAAATAATTTTTTAAATAATTTTTAATTTATTATTTATTTATGTATTTTTATTAAAATATAAATGAAAAAACTAAAAGGAGCGTATACGGAAATTTAGTATACTTAAAATAAGTTTGATTCAAAGCGAGTGTTTATAATAAAGTTACAAAATTCTTTGAAAATTACAAAATCTGATTTATTTACTAATACACTAACTGTCAGTAATAATATAATCATGGTTGCAGTTACCGTCTATAATGTGCATTAGTCAGTTTTAAAAAAAATGGACAAGTATTAACGTTCTTTATTTTAATTCTATATAAATAATTATTAAATTTACCATGCTCAGTTAAAATCTGTGCGACTAAAATATCCGAAACAAAAAAATTATATTTAAATCTCGTATAAATTTAAAGGTTAATTTTTAATTAAAGAACTCCTGCATGGTTGAGAATTCTTATCTAAGACAGTGCGTATTCGTAAGATGAATTTTTTTAACATCTTATGCAGAAAGAAAATGGGGTGGAGCGTCTATTGTTGCAAAATACAATGGAAAACGAAAGGTTCACGACCACCCAGGATTAAATGTACAAGTGTGCAGTCACCGAGCCATGGATATTTATCATGATCACGACATCCCGCTGGGGTAATCGATGAAGAAGAAGAATATATGTATGTATATTTGTGTGTGTGTGTTTACTTCTTTACTATGTCCGCTAAGAGGTTTAGTAGTCCTTTTTTTTAATATATACTATGCGCGTGTTTTCAAACAGGAGGTAACAACTGAACAAGAGGACAAAATTAACGTACCATTGTGCGGATATTCTGTGTTCAGAACGCGTTCATTCGGAAGGGAATATCTGTTTTTAAAAAAGGGCATCGATTGGATTATCTTACACGGTTAAGTATTTAAATTATATACACTTTTAAACTTTCACCGTTGATATCCGTACGTTTACGACTTTTTTTGCGGTATAAACCATGTTGAAATTTTTATCGCGTAACGTATCGAAAACACTTACAGTTTTCATTTTTGTGTAAGTATATTTATAGAATTATGCTTAGAAAAGCCCAATCTTGACTTAATATTTTCCAGATTTTGTGACAAACAAGTGTCCAGCTATGTGCACATTCGTTTGTCAATGTTTTTGCCATCAAGCGGGAGAATGGAGTTCTTTACTCGACTTAATAGTTTTTTGTTTTTTTTTTAAACTTGTTTTCCCCCATTAATGACCGGCAGCCAAGTTGAATTATCCATCCTATTTGTTCAAATTTGGATGTTTAAAAATTTTGATTGCTTCTCGAACAATTCTGGAGCTATACTTAGTAATTTTGATAAGATTTTAAAATTATCAAATTGTATTTCGTGATGGACACCGATGCTAACCCATCGCAGACGAATTTTTTCTCTACAATTACTGTCTGCTTTGTGCTCTTTTTAATCTCTGATTGATCCTTCTACTAGTCTATCCAATGTAGCTAACCCCACATAGGAATTTTATATACACCAGCAACACAACATTTGGAGAGTTGATCCTTCACGCTTTGTATATATTATTTCATTTTTTTACACTTGCCAAACACTGATCTACCTTTGTTTATTTTTTTGTAAATTTCTGCCTATTCTGTAACATTCATAAAAGCTTTCATATGTTTCATTTACAAATTAAATAAAATAAAAATATTTTATACCGTATCACAATATATATATAGTTAATCAAAGCAGACTATAATCTTGAATGAAAAACGATAAAACTAAGTGAATCAAAGGTAGAGTTTGTTAGTTTTTATCGTTATGCATTCAATCCTGATAATGTTGTAACCAGTGAAACTAGTAGACTGCTTTAATTAAGTCAATACATATTGC
This sequence comes from Coronaproctus castanopsis, assembly GCA_032883995.1. Classification (NCBI taxonomy): domain Eukaryota; kingdom Metazoa; phylum Arthropoda; class Insecta; order Hemiptera; family Monophlebidae; genus Coronaproctus; species Coronaproctus castanopsis. The sequence goes on from CM065053.1 coordinate 112,861,566, forward strand.
GATAGAGTACAAAAGTATTTTTATTTTATTTAATTTTTAAATTTTTAAATTAAAATAAAAAATTATTTTTATTATTATGATCACGTTAGTACATTGAATTACATTCGATAATGATTATTAAATAACTATCTCCAAATTGTAAGATAACTTCAGGCATTGTGTTTACTTAAAAATAATACCGAATTCTTAAATATTACCAGAGTTAACTGCGTAGAATTCTATGTTCTCGTCAGTAAGATCATCGGATAAACCGCGATATTTTATAGCGGGCAAAATGTCAATCTATACGGTTGCTGGTCCGGGCATGTTATTAGAACGGGTAAAATCCCCCCAAAAAAAAGTTTTGTCATAATCAACTGTTGGATGGAAAGCGTCGTATTGGACGTCCGCGATGATGGTGCAAAGATTGTTTAGGGCAAATTTTAAAAATTGCGAAATTGATTTCAAGAAGTACGAAAAACCAGCCATGGATCGAAAAGAATAGAAACAAGCAGAATGTCCTACAACACTCGGACTAAAAAGCTCGATCCATGGAAGAAAAAAACACAACCGAGCAAAACTTCAACATGTCTTTAAATGTGGCGAATGTAGTAAGGAGTGTGATGTGAGAATGCGGATACTTATTCACCTCAGGACGCATCAACAGTCCATAGTAATCCATACACGAAAAACGACTGGACGAATGAACACACGTATACATATACGCATATATATATATATATATATATATATATATATATATGTATGTGTGTGGGTGTAAAATTATTTGTATATAGAAAAACACAATTATTTATAATAAAAAAACAGATGCAAACAAAGCGCAACGTAAAAATTATAGTATACATCAGTTTATAATTTGTATTGTTGAAATGGAATGATGGACGACGAAAAGAACAATAAAAAACATTCGACTTATACATACATACATACAATAGATTATATAATACAAGTGATAATTTTTTTATTTCAATTTTTATAGATAGCGTAAATAAAACGAAAGGAGCCTACAATACAGCTTTGGATATGTTAGAGCAACATACCGACATAAAAATTAACGACATACATGAAGTAAAAAATTTTAGCAAAATTACACAGGTAAACGCTTCATTTTACTACATACAACTAGTCATTCGGTCATTATCGTTGGGGAGTTTAACGGTCAAGGGACGAAAATTGATTAGTTATTAGAAACTAGAGATAGACCTCGATGATTTAGAATTACTATACTAAGATTGTAGATATATTAAGGCCCGGTAGATGACAGAAAGAGTATGAACTAAAACTTTGCACATACATGAATCGCCGCTTTGAAAGTTCTAACGTTATCACTGGCATAGTTTTAACAAATATGTGCGCACGTGACACTAAATGTAACATCCATTCCTAAGGAAAAATATAATTTACGAAAGATTAATTGCATAACATTTAGAGATCTAACAAAAACAGAAATTAACTGTATCGTTTTACGAAATTAATAATTTATAATATAAAGTCTCTTTCTCTCTCTGTATATATATATATATAATATATATATATAATATATATATATAATATATATATATAATATATATATATAATATATATAAAAGAAAATATTTGGTTTTAAAGGGGTATCGGACACCATTCTTACAAAAATTCCGGATCACAAGTGATAATACTGAGACCCACGAGTTAGTGAGTGGAAAGGCAGAAAAGATTAATATTTTACAATACAAATGTGACTTACAAAACACAACGAAAAAAAAAAACAAGTTCAATATCAACAAATAAAAAATAACTACGACTGTCAAGAAAGGTTTCACATAGCGAAAAAAACACTTCACACTAGCAAGAAACACTTTATAAGGAGCTTCGTAAGGTTTTAAGTCGCACCTCATGGTTGGTGCAGTAATAGTACTTTTATTAAATTTATAAATCATCCGTGACTTCATTTGCAATAACGACTCACCTAAAATGGTCATCCAAGTTGATTTCGCAGTCAACGTCAAAAATCGTTTATTATCAATGACGAATATTTATTATCACGGTCGAATATACATACATATACATATATGTGTACATATGCTACTAATTGCAGTTTTCAAAATTAGTTAATAAATTACATTAAACACTGAGAAGAAAACATAGAATATCCGGGGTTTTTTTTTAACAGCCGATCTATTAACTGATTTTGTGTTAAAGAACTTTAGTTCTTCAATAACAAATCAAACTTTTGTTTACATTCTTCGAGTAACTTCAAAAGTTGCTACATCATTAGTGAGATTTAATTTTTAAAAATGAACATCACTAACAAGTTATTAATTCTTTTTCTATCTAATAAGTTTCGGAACAATTCAACTGTAGTTAAATTATACCACCGCGTCAAATTCTGTATCCACGTTATTCGTTTTCTTCCTAGCGGTCTCTTTTCCGCCATTTTGTTTCGTATAACAACTATATTGTTCCCGATGACGCATTTGAAATATTGTACTTTTCAGTGCTTACTCTAAACGCCGTCGACTTTAATATATGCGCACATCGACAGGTGTAAACGTATTTAATTTTTCATAGCGAATGTAATATTTCAAACTGAAATTCTTCCGTTTTAATTATATATATATATAATAATAAAAAAAAAAAAGGGCGAAGCTTCTTCAGATTTACTGATTTATTTTAACGTATATTTTAAATAATGTCGCAGAAACATGCTAGAACTGTCAACTGTCAAGGGTTCGAAACCGACTCGCAACGTAAAAAGTTTATTAAGTTTTTCATCATTATACGTAACTCGTAATTATCACGGACAAGGCAGTGGCACCCCACTCCGTATAACATCATGTTCGCTCGTATTTGCGTTGCATATTATTAGTGCTTTGAATGCTAGCCCATTTTAAACGTAAAATGACTAGTCACGACGTTCGGCAACAAGCAATGCGACGACGATAATGATGATACTTGAAATACGCAAATTTATAAAAATACGGACGAAAATGAATAATTAGTTGAATTTCAATTTTAAAAGTCTCATAGATCATTCGCATGCGAAACAACTAATTATTAGTCTACGTCATACATATATATATATATATTTATTATTTTAATTTTTTATATTGGAATGTAGTGATTTTTTATAAAAAATCAATTGAAAATTAGTTAAATCACTAATATTTATTTTCTTATAGATAACACAAAGATTTTCGGCATTTACGTCATTATCAAGTGAAACATTTTTAAAAAATCTTTGAGTATATTTTCACAATCACTATCAAATATTTTTAAGTAATTATATTTAATTTGTATTTTAAAATTATGATTTTTTAAAAATGTTTCAATTGATAATGGCGTAAATGCCAAAAAGCTTTGTGTTTTCTATAAGAAAATAAATATTAGTGATTTAACTAATTTTCAATTGATTATATATATATATATATATATATATATATATATACACGATATATTATGTGTTATGTATATATATATATATATATATATATATATATATATATATATATATATATATATAATATATATATAATATTTGTGAAATATTTAAATATCGTTTAGTCTGAAACAATACCTAAAGGAGAATCGGTGAAATATTGGTTCGCCGAAGTGAAAAATCCTGAAATTCAAGTTAATATGTCGAATAAATATAACAGAAAACGTTGGGAAACGTTGGGAAGTATACAAAACTTCGCCTCTAAAGAAGTTATCGACACTATCCGCACCATCGAAAAACATTTACAAGATACCAAATATATTTCTCATTTGCTGAAAGAATAAAACCGTAATCTTTTCGGTTATTATTTTAATTGTTTTTTGTTTCTGTTTTTTAATATAATAAATAAATAAATTTCAATAATGTTATTCGCATTTTTTCGTTTTGTCGAGCCTAATTTTATCGTAACTTTCTTTCCCTGGATGCTGTTTGTCTGAAGCCTACGGCTAAGATTGAAAAACACGAGGAAACCTCTACTCTAGTCACCTGCCAGATCCCAATATATATATATATTACATATATGTCATTATTTTGTTTAATCGTGTTAAACGGAGGTCGCGCATCAAGACAGTCTAATATATCGTATTTTTTACAGTCTGGCTGCATTTATTACGTCACTAGTTTATCCGGTGTTTTTAAGATACATATCGCGTACTTTACCCTCTTACTCGATTCTCGATCATTTTTCTTAAGACAAACTTTCTTCTGATATCTTGTGATCTATGTATTTTAACTTTCTTTTCTTTGTGTCTTTAACGGTAATCAACCCGTATACCACACATACTAACATCCTGTCATGCTTTCACAATATTTAGAATCCAGCACAACCTTCCTCCTTCCTTACCTCAACTGTTATCTGAATCTCTGCCGACCACATTCGTAATGTTTTCCCGTTCCTGGATTCATTGAACCTTTTAAATCAGATCTAGGACCACAGTATGTCAATGCATATATGGCTTGCTAGTGCAGCCGGCGCACGTATTATCAAATAATAATAATAATAATAATACAACCCGTTTATATTTCGTCGATTTAAAACCTTCTGTTTGGAATTAAGTCAGCATACGATATATTTAGCAAACATCCACACGTCCACATTTCGACAGCGCCTAATAATCTTCTCATATTTTAACACACACATACGTAACATCGTACAATTGTTTTCTACGACTTCATCACCTGCTATTTCTCAATATACATCTTCTATATTTACGGAAGCTTCTTTTGCGATCCTTATTCTTTTGTTTTCATTTCTTGCGCATCTCGACCATTCTTCAATAATTATATTAAAGGTCGGTTATACTTTTATTTTTACATTACTATTTTTTAACTTTGTAAATTTTCGTTCCATATATCACCCTTCCCTACTAATAATGTCTGATTTTGCAACCGTCCTTCTGCCTATTATTACAATGTTATCATGATCGTAGTTAATGTTATTCGCAACTTATTTTACAACTAATTTTCTCTAGTTCGTCATTCTTCATTATTTCTTCATCGTACACATTAAATAAACGTACTGACAGTCACCCCTGTTTATATTTTACATCTATAAGCGAAATATATTTCTTATTTTCGACTTTGATATCGACTGTTTGTTCCAATAACGATTTGTGTAAATATCATTTTGGTTCATATTTTTGCATATTCGCGTGTATTATGTAAAAAGCATTTTCGTAATCTATAAAGTACGCTATTATTTCTTTATTCATATTCGAAGTACGTGAACTAATTCGAGTGTAACGATTTATCGTCTATTACCGCTCCATTTTTCACGAAGCCGAATTGCGTTGAACTTAATTATGTATGTATCTTTTTCTCTATTCTTTCATTATGCTTACTACTATCTTTAATATGTCACTAATTAATGCAACTGTTCTGTGCGTTAAACACATTTGTTGGGTAGTGTCTTTCTTCGGAATTAGTTCCTAAGTTAAAGAACATATCATCATTGTAGATTTTATTTAAGATACCAGTAATTACCTTTTTGCTTCACACCTAATATACTTCAGCGTCCCTGGCGGCACCTAATTTTCGCCAAATTGATATATTTTTTTCTTGTATTTCGTATCGCATTGTCTAGATCAAACACTTCAATCAATGACACCCCTGCTCTGATATTTATTTTATCTGATCCATCACCATCTTTAATGTACTACATCCGCGCACCAACAAAAATTCCTTCTTTATGAACGTTTTCCGTTCTTATAAATTTTGGACGTCGACGCAGCTATTAGCCTTCACGCCACGAAGCACGCGGCAAAACTTTATGGACATCCGAACACAATTGTTGCTGAACTCCTCAATACAGAAGGAGACACTCGTAGATTAAGGCGGACTAAACCGCACGATTTATTATAACTTATTATTTTATTTACATATTCATATTAAAATTTAGATTTATGTAAAACGCTAATTATAATCTTAGTTCGTGATAAGGCATTGGCCGAATCCGTACCTTCGCTTATGTATTTTCTTATTTTAAATGTATTGTGTGTATGCCTTTGGGCAGTTCAATATTACAAATATATAAAAAAAAAAAAAAAAAAAATTTTATGTTCGCTGCATCACTATTTATTTTGTTTTTGCGTTATTTAAATTTCACGTATGACAATAAATCTTCTAATTCATTAGGAAATTCTTTAACTTCATCATTACCACATTCTGTAGTTGGGATACTTAACAAAAATGGTCTACGTTTTGCATATATTCTATTTCCGATTTCAAGATGGTTGTCACTCCTTATATGTATTATTCGTCAATGTTTTATTCAAAATCTTACTTTTGTCTAGCCAATCATGTTCTTCCATTCCTTCCTATTGTCTGTTTTATTCTTAATCTCCTTATACGTCATTCGCATTCATATTTTTATTTGATCCGTTCATATTGTCCTAGGTCTTTCCGATTTTATTCTTTATAATTTTCACCGTATTATGACGTTATGGCGCAGTATGTGTCCTAACAAACTTACTCGGCTTTGTTGTATCCTTTCCATCAATTACCTTTTTCATTTACCATTTCTAAAACTTACGAATTCCTTTTCTTTCGCATTCGTTAGATCTTCGTTATGTGATGCAATCCACACATTTCGAAGGCCTCCAAACAATTTTTAGATTTTCCGTTAACACCGATATTTCCGAGAAACTATTTTTTTTATTCAGCTTCCACGACGGTTTAACGCGTAATAATATTATTCTAACTTAAATAATTTTTTTCCCGAATTCTTTTTTTAATTGTAAATCTCTTCTTTTCACGAGCGTCTGTTTAAGCTATTGCAATTATTGTTTTTACTTTCGTGTGTCACTTCTTCCAGTATTCGTTATTATGTGTACTAAATATTGGAATCCGTCTACTTGGTCTAAACTTTTGTTATCTAACATTATCCGTATTTTTAATTTTATCGTTTGCCGCTACTAGGATTTTACTTTTACATTTACTTATGTTTTAGTTTATTTGCTTTAAACATTTTTGTAATGTCAATATTTGTTGTTGTAGTTGTTGTTCATTGTCTTGTAGTAATTTAACATCGTCTGTGTATATAATCTATCTGTTCCCCGGTTTATTTTGACGCCTCTAGTTTGTTCCTTCATATTCCGTATTGGTTCTTCTCTTATACTATTTTAAAAATTGTAGGCGATAGTGGACATCCTTGTCTTATTTCTACTTGTTTTTTCACTTTTTCTTCAGAATTGCCGACAACTCTTACTTCCGTCGATTATTCTTCACATAACTTCCATATGTGATTTTCCTATCCTTGTAATCTAATCATATTTCCTCCAATTTTACGAATAATACATGTTACAATAATCGGAAGCCTTTTCTACGTGCCTATGAATGCTATACATAATTATTTCCCAATTTCGATTTCCTTTTCAATGATTAATTTTAAAGATGGCTTCTTGAGTATATTTTTCTCTTGTAAATACAAATTGATCACTTACTCTTCTATTCTTTGTCTCATCATATATATATATATACATATTGACGTTGATTCGGCCGATTTCTTTCGTATATAAATAAAATTTGGTACTTTCGGCGCAATATTATTGATTTTCACTTCAGTGTAAAGTACGGCTAGTCAGATCAACACTAAAACAGGTTACTTATTGAAACGAGATAATTGTAAAACCGGGGGAAGAAATAGAATCCATCAGTGCTTGTTGCTACATATGCGCTGGGTACTTGTTCTGTATCTTCGGAAAACAAGTTTAACATTTAAAACAAATAAAAATCAACACCTTCAAAAACTAAAATCCTTGCAAAACAGACACTTCATTCTTCATTATCAATCGCTACCTAAGTTTGTAATAATGAAAAGCTTAGACATGATTAAAATGCGAGTATATATATTGCTTTTGTTAATGGCGCAACTGTCTAAAAATCAATATATATATATATATATATATATATATATATATATAATTATTTTCAGGTTAATTTAAAAATTAATACGTACAGTTTAGGTCGCATGCGGAAATTTGGTTGATATTAAATCGATTCGACGTACTGATTTGTCGGAATTGTTGTTGTCGATTCGTATAAATTTCGCATTGACTATCAGAAAATTAATATTCACATAAAATCTTGTATTATCGAAATCACTAACACATCGAAAAAATAAATATAGACAAAATCCTCGATAAGTGAACCATAATCGACAGCTTAGGGATAGGCGAACAATTTTATATTTACGATCGCGTATTTCAGCAGCGATGAATAGTGAAAAAAATAAGTCAGTACAACGTGATTTTTTCTACTTTCTCGGATAAGCTAAATAATTCTCTGGAAAAAGAGCTAACGATCTGAATACTTAATACACACCAATCAGCTCCAAAGTAATGACGAAAAACAACCTGCATGCTTCAATCCCAAAAAAACACGGACGCCATAACGAATTCGATCAAATTTCCTATCTACCAATGGTGTTCCTACTTGATCGTCGTTATTAACGACGTCGATTTTAATTGTCGGTTCCAATTTTCAAGGCTACTAGACAAATGTTCTTAAAGTTCCTCGACAAGTTTTTTAATCCTCTCGTAGACGAGAAGACCTCTGCGCAATGTATAACACAATTGTTCGACTATACGAGACGAGAAAATAAGATTTCTAAAAAATACGAGCGACATATTAAGAATTTTTTTGGAAATTTTATTAAATTAATTAAAAATTCGCGTATTAAAAATGACCTTAGTCCGTTATCAAATAAGAAAAAAAAACGAAAAGCTTCCTTTAAAAAGGAGCAGCAAAATTGTTCAGCTTATTAAAGGCTTCTAATTCATCATTTACCGGTCAAAAAATCTTCAACAAGTGTGGATCTTTTACTAACGACACAAAACGGTCTTAAAAATATTTAACCGATTTCTTTCGATATAAAATCTGTACAACGCGTATATAAACGGTTTCGATTTATATCAGAACGCATTATTATCAAGTTCGATCGATAAAAGAAACATTTAATCTTATCAAATTTAATTACGTTACGTTACGACGTTTATAGTAATGTTCCACCATACGAAAATGTTAACTCGAAAAATTATTAATAAAAGGAATTATAGTTTTTAAAATATGCGCAATAGAATAATATTTTCTTTTGTTTGATCATTTATGAAAATGTTATAGGCAAATAATTAAAGGTAAGTTTAATGAATTGTGTTCTATATTTTATATTTACATTCAATTTTTTCCTATATACAATTTGGTCCATTACGAATTAAGACGATGTTTGAAGGAATAAGCGATGAAGAGAGTTTAACATTAAAGGAGGTATTGAGAAAGGTCTCAAAGAACTAGGCGCAGACTGTGCAGCACGATCATATTTATCGATGTTATCCAGAGTGAAACAGCTGACTGAATTTTCCTCACACGGTCTATTTGCAGATCTTAAATTCATCATTAAGAAGCAATTCGAGATATTGTATTGGGGGAAAAAAATAAAATGTATACTTACGCAATGCATCCATTAAAGAAATAACAATCACAATTTTACCGTTAATTTTTTTTCACTAATAATTCAACAAAAATTTTACGATGTTGATTTTACCGGACGGAAACGAATCAAAACGAAATTGAAAGTTATATTTGCATAGTAAAAATTGCGATTAATTATAATTTTAACTGAAAATCGTACAACTATTAGAGAATTTAATTAATTCGTTTCAAATTTATGAAACTGATTAATAAACAGATTGAAAATGTTTCCGCTTTTGATTTTAATCAGCGCTGTAATACTTGTCTAGTTTATCTTTCTGTTTACAATGTCCGCGTGTTTATTTGTCTAATTACCCTTATTTTTTTAAGATTTGTATCTATACTTCATTTGCACCCAATTGTCGAATTAAAATTAACTGCACATTTTTATTTTTATTTATTATATCATCAGATAGCATGTTCAGTTTATATATACTTATCAGTTTGCTACTACTTTACTTTTTATTTGCTGCATTCCTTATTTTTTTGGGCTTGTCAATAGGCATATTTAATTAACAGAAAAAAAACAACATCCTATGTTCTAGATGTGTACGCGTTGTTTTTTTTCATTTGATCTTGGAGTACCGTTTGCTAATTATAACATTAGAAAGGATAAGATAGCTCTATACAGATTTAACGCTATGTTTATCTAATTATTATTAGTTATAATTCCAAATTTATCATACGTATTCTATAAGTTACATCTTATAATTTATAGGTTTTACGTATCATTTATTTTTACAAATTTCTGATGATGTATCTTACTGAAAATGTTGAATGCGCACACATTTATAAATGTATAGTAAAGTATCAATCTCGACATATATATATTTAACAAGGTCTAGACATTTTTTTTTTTTTTCATCAAAACCAGCATAATAAATTTAATTCGTTTACTCGTCCTTGTTCTTCACGTATAATCAATCATTTAGATAATTCATATATTCACATACACGCACACACATTTTTACTTATCCATATTTAGACACTTGCTTTCAATAAGCACTCTTAATTAATTCGTTTTGTGTATTATATGTATCAGCATTGAGTTACTTTATCTATTTTATTATTTTTAAACATTTTTTTTATCGTACAAATTTTTAAATTTTAACAGACTGACATTTTTTGTTCCATTCATTAGATGAGTTTTGATTTTTCGTTTGAATGCTTATATTTTTCATTTGTCGCAATTAGTTTCTTATTTTTATTCGTTTAAACTTATTTGCTCTATATTGTGTATCTTCATTTGTCGATTTGGTTTTTCCATGCGTTAATTACCCTTCCATATTTTTATCATCAAACTAAACCTTTTAAATTTAACACATTCCTAGGTTGCACTTTTTATTGATCTTACGTCTGCTTATGATGCATAAACCTGTTAAATGAAATGTTAAAAAATCGAATCTTTAAGGTAGGACAACAGCAGACGACCAAGAAGAACCAACAATGGACTTCCTTACGGTTCCACCTTATCCCTCTTGTTGTTCAATTTATAAGTGATATGCCTGCAACTGAATCTAGAAAATTTCAGTATGCCGATGAAATCGCACTTGCCTATCAAAGCAAGTCTGTGACTAAATACAGTGAGGTTTTAACCGAAGACTTGGAAATTTTGAATAGTTACTTCCAGTCTTGGAGGATACGTATAATCATCATCATTTCTTCTCAATCGCTAGGTTAGTGGCCAACATGGCCTGCAGCTAAATAAATAATTTCCTGACAAGTTTATCTTCACATAATTCTGTTCTTTTATTACGGTGTCCATAAATCAGGTTCTTGGTCTTCCTCTCCTTAATTTTCCATTTGCTTTTCCTTCCATTAAGTTTTTTAGCCATTTACAATGTCTGATTTGATGACCGATCGTACTATTTCTTCTCTTTTCAACCGTGTTTATTACTTCTGGTTGTTCTATTCTTTTGAATACCTTCTTATTTATGATTTTATCCATCCATGATATTCTCAGCATCCTTCGATAGCACCAAACTTCAAAAGCTTGAAGTTTTAATCTTTCTTTTTCATATAAAGTCCATATTTCGCTGCTGTATAGAGCAACGCTGCAGACGAAAGTTTTAACGAACAACTTCCTTATGCGTAATGAGATATTTCTCGATGTAACAAGCGTTCTTTTTTTAATAAAAGCATTTTTAGCCTGCGCTATTATTTTTCTTACTTCTTTTTCTATTCGTCCGTTGGATGTTATTAAACTGCCATGATAAGAAAATTTTTTTACTTGAGATATTCGTTTTCCATTGAGGACTATGTCTATATCTTTTGCGACGTTATTTACACAATTACTTTTGTTTTATCTGCATTTATTTTCATTTTAAATTTTTCTATTAATAGCGCATTCAAGTAATTAAGATGTTGTTGCAATTTTTCCTCTTCTTCTGCTATCAAAACAATATCATCCTTACAACAGTGCTATATCTCCATTAATTTTAGTACCAATGTTTTTCTTTTCTGCAAAAGCTTTCATTACTTCCTCTATGTATATATTAAAAAGCAGTGGTGACAAGCAGCAACCTTGTCTTGTCCTTTTTTACTAGAAATCGTTCAGTGATTTCTCAAATTCTTCTCTTAATATCACAGGCCCTATATTATGCTCAGGTACATGATTTTCTTCTTCTATAGCAGAGTTATTATGTTCTTCGTTATCATAAAGTTTTTCGATATATTGTTTTCATTGTTCTTGTATTTCTTCTTTATTTGTGAACATTTGCATGTAATTGTCCGATTCCGAGCTGTCTATATTAATAGATCGGAGGACTGCGGCTATAGAATTATGGAATGCATTCCAATCAGTTCTGTGATAATTATACCTTTTCTTTTGTGATGGAGATGGACAGTATAAGTTATTTGTTCGAAAAAGAATAATAGGGCGATGATCGCTGCCAGACAAATCAGAGTGTCCGAAGAGATAAATTTCACCGGCAAGATCAGGAGAAAGTATAATTATGCCCAAGGTGGACCAAGATTTTGATGAGAAATTGTAGTGGGTTGGTTCAGATGTGCACATAACACCGAGATTATAAGACGACATCAGGTCTTCTAAAATTCGGCCTTTTTTGTTGTATTTATTACCATTCCATGAGGCATTGAAGTCTCCGCACAACAAAAACGGTCGCGGGAGCGAAGATAAGATGTTTACGAGGTCTTGACGATTGATTTCTTCATTAGGGGGGTAAATAAATTGATGCTATGGTGAGTGGAGTGGAGAGAAATACTTTTGCGGTAACAATTTCTATGCTGGTCTGAATTTGGATTTGCTGGAAATGAATATTTGATTTTACCGCTAGAAGAACCCCGCCTGATGCACACTGAGCCGATAGACGCGAGTGTGAAAGAATATTATAATTTTGGATACTGAAATTATAGTTTGACTTCAAATGAGTTTCCTGTAGACATATTATAGATGGAGTGTACTGATGAGAGAGAATTTTGAAGTCTTCGGAATGTTTGAAAATGCCGTTGCAATTCCAGGAAAGTATGGTTTCACGATTATTGTTGTTCATAGTTAATGATAAAAACGATGGAGCGAAATTATTTGTAGTTGCGAATTAGGAAGAGAAACTGATAATTTGAGTTTTAGTTCGAGTTTAGTGAATTTGAGTTTGATCGACCTTTCTGATAGGAAAGTGATTTTCGTTTAATATTTATAATAAGTCAGACGGAGAGATTTTAAAGTCTGTGAGAGTTTGGTTAATATCTGCAATATGTTTACCCTTGACTAAGTCCATTAATAGAAATTGGAAAATGAGATAGGATATTGTTTAGAGGTAAATTTTTCATTAATAGTATGTTCAACGGGTTTTAGAAGGTCTTTAATTGAAGTAGCTGAATTTTGCTTCAGTTTATTTTTGCCTAAGTTATCATCAGAAAGAATAAGTCCATTAATAGAAATTGGAAAATGAGATAGGATATTGTTTAGAGGTAAATTTTTCATTAATAGTATTTTAGAAGGTCTTTAATTGAAGTAGCTGAATTTTGCTTCAGTTTATTTTTGCCTAAGTTATCATCAGAAAGATTTAGGTCCGATTCGATCTCAGAGCAGCAAGGGGTTGCCTCCATCGATTTATCAACCGTTTTCCTTTTCTTTTTGATAGATGAAGGTGTAGTGGAGCTGAGAATTCTTTACAATGTTTGTAACCCATGTTATATTTTCTTTTATGTTTATTACTTATGTAAATATATTTTGTTGTTGTTGCTAGTTTCTGGTTTGATCAGATTATTGGAGTCGGATGCGTTCGAGATGTCAGATAATTGCCTTTTTATATTTTCAAAATGGTACAAACTGATGGGGGTTGATGGTATTATCGACTGCAGGTTGTTGTCCTCTTTTGGAACTACAGAAGGGATCTTTTCTACATGATCATTGTTTACTGTATCTAACGAAGGTTTTTTTTGTGAGAGATACAGATGAACATTCTTCGATTCGGTGCCCCTTGGATCCACATGAAAGACAAGTATGTTCGTCGGGTGAGATAAATATTCTGTAGTTGCGTTCGTTATAAGAAAGCTCGAAAGATTTGGGAAGGGTGGTAGTATTAAAGTTTCCCTCGGTATAGATTTGGCGACGCCAACTTACGATGTGACCAAATACGTCATCGGAAGGATTCATTCGTAGTGTGGAGATATCGGATTACAGTTTGATTTTTAGACCTTTAGTTAAATATTCACTTAATATATTGTTTTGGATAACCGGAGTGGAAAATATAATTCTTTTCGCTGGTTGTTTAAGACGATAGCACTGGATGAAGTTAGAACCGATCGAGAAGCCGCCGTGCGTAGACATAAATGAGCTAACTAGACTTTCAGTTTTAAGAAAAATAATCATTTTATTATTGTTAACTTTAGAAGCGGCTAGGATTTTGTCCGAGCCTTGGACTAAGTCCTTAATGGCCATTAAATGATCACGAAGTGTGTAATCTTTCAACGACTGAAAGATATTATTGTTGACACTTTTATGAAAGAACGTTATGTTTCAGACGCTTGTGTTTATATTTTTTATATCTTAGAGCTAATGATTCGTAATTATACGAGGGTCGGCTGAAAAGTAATGCACATTTGCTTATAACTCGCGAATGAAAAGAGATATTCACAAAATCAAAAAAAGAAATTAAAGAAGAACTATTTATCTTTAAAACGGTATATTTATTTTTCCACATAGTCACCATTTCGCTCTACACAGCGCTCCCAACGCTCAACCCATTTTTTAAATCCGTTCCTGAAAAAGTCTTCCTCTTGATTTTTTATCCAACTGGTTACAGCGGCCTTCACTTCATCGTTGTTCGCGTATTTGTTTCCCTTAAGGTTCCTCTTTAATAAGAGAAACAGGTAAAAATCGCATGGAGCTAAATCTGGCGAGTATGGAGGATGAATCACGACATCAAATTTCAAGCGCTCCAACGCTTCTTGAGTGGTGTTTGATGTGTGCGGTCGTGCGTTGTCATGATGCAGTAAAACTTGATCCCTGCTGCGCCGTACTCGTCGAACACGCTTCCGTAGTGCCTGTAACGTCTTAATGTAGCGTTCTGAATTTACAGTATGGCCTTTTTCGAGATATTCAATCAGCAAAACTCCATCAGCGTCCCAGAAAGCTGTGAGCATAACCTTGTTGGCTGAAGGAGGTGTTTTGAATTTTTTCGGTTTCAGTAAATCGTGATGTCGATATTCCATACTTTGCCTTTTTTCTTCTGGATCGTAATGATGAATCCAACTTTCGTCTCCCGTCACAATGCTGAAAAGAAATTTATATCCTTCGCGTCGATAACACTCCAAAAGTTGTTCACAAGCTTCTTTTCGTTGACGTTTGTTTTCTTCCGTAAGCATACGTGGTACCCAACGTGAGCAAGTTTTTCGATAGCCCAATTCTTGAATAATGAAGCCAACTCTTTCTTTTGATATTCCCAAAGTATCCGCGATTCGTTGTTGAGTGATTCTGCGATCACTTTGAATAAGGTTATCGGCGCGAAAACGATGCTCATCATCGCTGGCAGAAATTGGTCGTCCACTACGTTGTTTATCGGAAATATCCAACTTATCGAGTTCGGAATTCTTGCTTTTTACAGCTGTACTTTCGTCAACCGTTTCAGATCCGTAAACAGCCTGTAAACGCCGATAAATTTCCGTAGATGTAACGTTTTCCGCGGTCAAAAATTCAATCACTGCACGTTGTTTCAAACGCGTGCACATAGCAGGTGTTTGCATTGCCATTCTAACACGTGTGAACATGCAAGCGTTCAACCGATTGTTACGAAAATTGGAACGTATGGAGGGGAAGGTTGAGTGTGCGCGCGCATCCGTACGATATTTCGTTCACCCGTTACGAGCAAGTGTGCATTACTTTTCAGTAGTTAGATATTGCTTTAACAGGGAGAGACGGGTTACTTTCAAATTTAAGAAAAAATTTACTTTCGAGTAGCGATATTCTTTTCACTATGAAGTCCAAGTTCGAGATTATCACATAATATTCCTTCCTCTTTGTCTGATATCCTTCTCTGATGATCTTACCAACCTACTCAATTTCTGACACCGTGCAAAATTCTACTACGCAATATAAACCTTGTCATTAGCTGATAGTTTCTGTGCATGATATCTAAATTTACAATAAATAAATAAATATACAATGTTAATATAGTAATGATGATTTAATTTAGACACATGTAACGCAATTTAAAAAATAAAAAGATGGAGGTGAATAATAGAAACTCATTAATTTACGAGATATATGATTAAAAATATTAAAGTAACAAACCAAAATATAAAAAATAACAAAATATTATTAATAATAATAAAATAATATTCTTATTGTTATTATTAGTTATTATTATTATTAGTTATTATTATTATTAGTCATTATTATAAAATAGAGTTTAGTAGTATTGACGTGTAAATTGCAGATCCTTACAGATTAATCAAAACAATATGCACCACCGAACGGTAAATAATTATGGACTACTTTTGTCGCTGTTTATTGAATTTTTATCGCAAGTACGTATTTTTTGTCGCATAACGATTTGGCACGATTTTCGCGCGCCCTTTCTCGCTCGACATGTAATAACGTATACAATAGTCGATATTACATAGAGACGTTGTTTAAACTATCTGAATTTTAAATAAGGGTAATACAATCGGTTAGACTAAAAAAAATACCTTTATATCAGAGCCACCTATAACAACCATCTCAATCGACATCAAAGGCGTGACAGCTTAGAAAGCGGAGATTCTCGGAGAAATATGTACAACCCAAAGCTATGATGTAATGTACATAAAGGACAATAAAAATATAGCAATAATCCTTAGAAATAGTCACAGGTATAACGTAAAGATATCAAGAAATAGATTGGGATGAAGAAAAATTGAAGAGACAGCCCCGAAAAACAATTTCACAATTCATGGTACAAAACTGCCTTACTCGTTAAAGAGCTAGCGATGGAGGGAGGTGTATCGCGATTTAATGTTGGTATCTGACAACATATACAACATGAGCAAAAAATCAATACTAGAAGACGTACCAACTTAACTCCGGCCTATATTGTTCCATATACAGAATATAGCTCAACGTGTTTCCCATGCATGAAAAATTTCCGCAGTGGAATGGAAACAGCAAGACGCATTCGTTGCTCATTCAAAACAGTGTACAAAGTTTGTCACAACTATCACAGAAATTTCAAAGAAGACTGTTCCTCGCGGATGCCAACAACAGTACATAACTAGACGATGATACAAAAGAAAAATTCAGTTGCGATGATTTCCCTTTCAACGGTGAAACCGTTAAGATCGGTAATGAACTCATGGAAATATTAGCACAGAAAATACGTAAACAATGGATTGAACTAATCGGAAATGTTGATATGAACAGGAATAGTAATAATGTTTGGCGACTCCTAAGTTAGTTGAACACTGAAAAAAATAAAATACAAACTCATTCCAATGAAATACCAAATCAGATAGCTTCCCAGAACGACATTATACAAAAGAAGGCTAAAGAAAAACAAGATAATAACGAGAAAAGAAAAAGAAAATTGGGACTCAATTTATTACTGAGGAAATAGAAACATCAATAAAAAACATGAAACATGGGAAAGAAGCTGTGAAATATTTGGTCTCTAGAAGAAGGCACATATTGTAGCAATACTAAAACCTGAGAAAGGTGCTGAGAATGTAGTGAATTATAGAGATTGCTTTATAATCTTAAATGCTGAAAATATTTGAAAGATTAGTACTACACAGAATTGAGGAATTTGCTGACGTTAAATTGATTCTGGAATAAGCTAGATTTAAAAATGGGAAATCCTGTTCAACCCATGTGGTAAACTTAACTCAGCATATAAAGAATACGACCAAAAGAAGATCAGTGAAGCGGTATTTGTCGATTTTCAGCTGCCTAGTTTACAAGATGACAAAAGCGTATACCTTGATAACCACACTCCAAAGTTTACTAAATGGTAGAAAGTTCTATGTATTACATCGAGGGAAAAACAGTTGATGGAAATGACAACGAACTGGCCTACTACTAGGAAGTGTTTTGTCACCTATTATATTTAATATGTTCAGTAATCACCAGCCAGTTGGTACTGAAGCAAAGCACTTTATGTTTGCGAATGACATGGCGCTAACTGCACAGGGTGGCACATATGATGAGGTGCAAGACTCCAAAATATGATACAAAATCTAGACAGTTACTATGACAATAATGGCTTAAATTCAAATCCAGAAAAAACGCAAGTCTGCGCATTCCATCTGAAAAATAAATACAAACTAAAAATATAAAATGGCGCAACTATTAACTTAAATGCAATCTGTATCCCAAATGTCATGGAATATTTCCAGAACGTGCTTTGACGTATAACAAACAGTATGAGAACCTAAAAATGAAAATTACAACCCGTCACAATATTCTACGCCAGTTAGTGGCTTCAAAGTAGTGTACGAAAACAGAATCATCGGCCCTAGCATTGTACTTCTAAGTAGGGGAATACGCACTTTCAAGCTAAGGACGATAAGTTCATACCAAGAAAGATATAGCATTCAATGATACATGCAGAATAATAACCGAATGCCTCAGGCGAACAAACGTAGAAAAACATTACCTAACATGCGGCATTGTCTCTCCATTCATAAGAAGAAAAGTCTCTATGGAAATAGAAAAATTAAAAGTAACAAATGATAGGCGCCACTCCCTGTTCGGTTATGAAGCTACGTCTCGAAGACTAAAATCGCGGAGAAACTTACTGAATAGCGCAACAGCTATTAATGATATACCGGAGAATACTCGACTAACTAAATGGAAACAACTGGAACAGAACCACCAGGAGATATAAGAATTGGGGTCAATAGAAAACGCTGAATACATTACAAACTGGATGTAATAATACTAGTAGAAACTAGGTTAAATGAAATTTCTGGGATAGTAAACTGTGCCCATATGGGTAAGAATAAGACCAAAACCATTTTTTTAAATTCCCAGGAATAAAAACTGATCTAAGTCCGATTTCTGAACTGATAGAATCGATAGCAAGATTTTCACACTGAATAATATTAAGTCATAGACACAAAGAAGGAGAAGACTTCGTCTGATTATGAAAATGCCTTCTATTATTAATGAAATATTTCACAATAACTTGCATAATGACGATTATATCATATTTTAACAATTCAAAGTGAAAGTCATAAATATTGGTTGAATCGTGGTTTTAATCATTATTTTAGATATATAATAGTTTTGTAATTACGCATTTTCTATACTCCTTTTTGGGATTTACTGTTGATATGAAAGTTTATATATATATATATATATATATGTGTGTGTGTGTGTGTGTGTGTTGTGTGTGTGTGTGTGTGTGTGGAAGTGTGGCCAGCGTGTAATTGTTTAACCTCAACTATATTAGGATTAAAATAATTATTTACATTCATTAAATAAAAGGAAAATCAAATATAAGTACTTTAAAAATGTAGATTTTCACAATTAACATGTTGCTTATTAGAATTGTCTGTTTTGTCGTAATTATTTTAATTAACTCATACTTCCAAATAAGTTTTGTTTAAAAATAATGCTGTTCGATTTGCAACAAAAGCCATAAGAGCAAGCGGGTTAAAATTAGTGACATTTGAGCATGAGCTCAATCGAGGTCTCTTAGTAGAGTCAGTAGTATTTTATAGTTTACAGGGGAAATAATAAACTAGGTTCGTTGAACTTCACGATAATTGTGTATTTCATGTTCATGCGCATTATACTATCGGAGTAAGCGGGTTAAAGTTAGCGACGCTTGCGCATGCGCTCTAACAAATTAATAAATTTGTAAGGAGCAGAAGTTGATAGTTTATAAGCTAGCATTACCAAAATACATTTGAATGAACTTTTGGTCGTGTGATAAATGTTGCTTTCTATCAGTGGCGGCTCGTACATAAAGGTAGCATGGTTGCACAACCACCAGAAATATCCAGAACAGCATAAAAATTGATGATGTAATAAAATAGTTATAAGTACTAATTATTTTATGAAGATTAAAGTAATTAAGCAAAGTTTAATTATATATTTTTCAAGAATATATTATAAAAAGTTAAAATCTCTTAAAAAATGCTTTGAAACGCCTAGTTATAGTGGTTGATGGTTTGCACGCTCGCGCCTAACGCTACTCTGTATGTAGAGTTTACATGGGACTATATGGGCGAATGTTGGTTGCAGCCGTTTTAGGCCTTGAAATACACACACTACGCGGTGGAATAGGTTTTTCTCGTTGTATTGTTCACAACACGCGGGTGCGATTGCGTGCGCATACTACCGGCTAACGAACGAACGAGTCTACGACATATATTTCATCTTTTTTCGAGATTAGTTTTTTTCTTGAAATTTTTTATTGTGTATATTTTTCTACGTGTCAATTGTTTCATTGCCTCTCTATAGTTTATGTTGTTCGTATTATTACTGACCGATATTAATATCCATAGAATGTTTTTTCTTGCTGAAGCGTTATTATTTATACTACAATTGATCGTTTGATTTTCAGAGGATTGTTTTGTGTAAATGTAAATTGTGAACAAATAAGAATACTTCACTTTATACATAGTTTATCGAATTGTTTTGTTTTAATATTTTAAATTAATATTTTTGGTAGTATTTTTTTCAAAATGAATTCAATTAAAAGTTTACTGAAATACTCATTTTCTCAGCGAAGTTCTGAAGAAAAATTGGAAACAAAACGGTTAGGTCGGCCTGTTCCTGATTTAACATTAACAATGAAGCAGAATATTAATACGGGAAAAATAAACTTTTCAAGATCTCTTAAATTTGGTTATTATAATAACGCGGACTGGTTGTGCGGCTGTAATGTTAAAAATGCGTTGTTCTACTTCCCGTGTATATTATTAGGATTTAGTAAAGAACTATGTTGGACGATCTAACTTCATAATTTTTAGTTTTTCTGATTGCAGCTTTAAACGGTTCTTATATTTATATTACAATTTGTTGACTTTGATATTATTAATGTTACTTTGCCATGTTGTATGAAACAAAAAAAATTGTTTATATACGTGTGAAGGTATAATTGCAACCGCTAAATTTTTTAACCACGAGCCGCCACTGCTTTCTATTATACTAAACTATAAATATTTCCTTACATCTGTATTGATATTTGTTATTTTTAAAAAAGGAATTTATTAGTTCATCTGTTTGCATCATATTATTTTCCAACGGCGCTGCTGTATATAATATATATATATATATATATATATATATATATATAAATAATATCTTGTGTGCATATTTAAAGATATAGTATTAAATATATCTCAGTAATTTTTTTATTAAAAGCCGTGTAAATGTTTATTTATATCAAATTTAAATAACGGCTATTTTTAAAATCAAAGTTCTCTAGTTTTTAAAATGAATTCGTTCAAAATTGGGTATCAGTGTATTATCAAGAATAAAGTGATAAACAAAATAGTAATGTATAATTATTTTTTCAGCAGTAATATAATACCCTAATCGTGCAGTTAACAGAATATTTAAATAATACAAAAATGTATTATTTGTGCAGGTTAACCCGGCAACTATACCGACGGAACTGCCGATAATATACGATGAACGAGCCGGTTATGCAGTATTCAGAATACTGCCCACAAACGAACGCCAGTACTTACTGTTAAAAGAAAAACAATCTATTAGAAAAAGATTAACTTTGCCCGATGGTAATATATATATATATATATATATATGTATGTGGCGACGGTGTGTTGCTGGAGTGTTCGACTGTCAATTCGACGGTCGATGTTCGAAACCAACATGTGACAGAAAGTTTTTCATCATTATTTAATTCTTAATTACCAGGGAGAAGGCAGTGGCACCCCACTCTGTATAACATCATATGCACGTGCATCTGCGTCGCTATAATTAGTGCCTTGAATGCTAGCTCATTCTGTGCGAAAAAAACAAACGTACAATATCCAATCACAGCATTCGGCAATAAACAATGTGACAATAATGATTATACATATATATATATATATATATATATATATATATATATATATATATATATATATATATATATATATATAATATGTTTGCCTGTGTTTGTATATATGTCGATCTATATAAACATTTGAAGTACATTCTCGAATTTGTTTGGTCATTTAGTTTTTTTCCTCAATACAAGTGCAGGAAAAGGAATAAGTTTTTGCAGCCAACACGACAATAACCGTTTATATATAATTTTTTTCTTTTATTTAAATAAATTTTGCACAAAATCTGTCCAACTGAAGACAATAAGTGGCAGTGTTAATGATTCAATTTACATATAAATTAATAGAATGCTTCCCAATGGTCGTCATTCTTTGTTTTCATACAATATTCGTTAGTCTACTACATTCGATCGTTTCAGTCGCCTGAAGCGGATACCGTTCTTGATAAGCCCGTGCGCCAAGTGGTTACAGTGATTTTGTAGTCTTTCTGCATATCGTGCTCTGACTGCTTCTATTTCTTCTTTAACCGTCGATACTTTTAGATCTTTATGTATTTCGTCATTGCGCGCACGTGTCATGGTGCGCCGACTATAGATCGTAGTATTTTTGATTGGGCTCTTTGAATGATTGCTATATGAGATTTTATTGCGATTCCCCAGGGTGGGATTCCATAATAGGCTTCAGCCTTATAAAGTAGCACCTTGTTTCCCTAGGATAGTGGTGAATATTTGCCAAGTAACCAATGCATTTTTCGAAATTTAATATTAATCTGTTTATCTTCTGCACGCTTCCTCCAAGTTAGTCTTTCATCATAAGCCGAGATATTTAATGCTATTCGAGGTAGGAATGGTTTTTTTTATTAAACTACTGGATAACTTCTCAATTTTTTCAGAGTAAATATAACTCGTGTACACTTCGATTCGTTAATTTCAATCCTCCAAGATTTATAACATTTTTCCAGGTCATCTAAGTGATAAGTTTTTCACGGCTGTTGACACATCACGATGAGTGGATAATATCGCAGTATCAATATGAAAACATTGTCGTTGTTGTGTATGCATTGAGCGGACAGTCGTAAGTGTATATCTGATACAGCACAGGTGCAAGCACACTACCTTGTGGAACTCCTGAGTTGATTAAAGGGATAACATATGTAAATGTAACCAAAATATTCACCTGAATAACACAAAAATACACAAAGTGACGAATTGGGGTTAAGTCAATAAAGTAATTATTGTGAAACATTGAGCAAAATAAACCGGGATACGTGAAACTTATTTATATTAAGAACAAAAACTTTGCGAAATTTTAGTAGTAAAATCGAAATCGTAACCTAATATAAAAAAATATATAAAAATATTGTTAATGGAATGTTCAGTAAACTGAAAATAGGAAAATAAAATTAAACAAGATATGACAATATAATTACAATATTATAAATATAATACAATTGAGCGGTAATGGTACTTGAAACGATACAAATACAGTTCACCGAGGCAAAGAGTAAAATGTATAATAAAGTGGAGGGCTATAGTTTGTTGCAATAAAAAAAAGATTAAGATATCCTAAATAACGTATCAGAAAAGCTTGTTGTAAATAAAATTATCTCTGTCATAAACATAAAATCATAAATTCGAATGTACGATATAGTCAATTTAAATAAAACAGAGTTAATAACCCCATTTTGATAGCTATTTCCCTATTTTAAGAAACACCGTGTTCCATATACGGTACTTAATTTTTTTTTAACATCGTACCAGCATTAATTGCTGCAAACAACGGTGATCACGTAAGTAGTTACACAGCAGACATGCTGACTAGCAATCAAACCATCTTAGCAACATTCGCCGATGATATTGCTATTCTTGCGTCCAATTCAGAAGCAATGTATGCAAGTTACACAGCAGACATGCCGACTAGCAATCAAACCATTTTAGCAACATTCGCCGATGATATTGCTATTCTTGCGTTCAATTCAGAAGCAATGTATGCAAACATCGCGGTACAAAACCATCTGAATAGGTTGGTTCAGTGGGCACAAAGTTGGCGTATGTTGTTTCATTCCAGTAAATGCCAACACGTTATATTTACAAATAAAAAACCCAAGTGACCGGCTGTAAGAATTAACAACATCAAATTCCTAAAAGTAATTCAGTACGTTATCTTGGCTTGTACATGGACAAAAGGCTCACATGGCGACCACATGTGGCACACACTAGAAGAACCATTATTACTCGTGTGAAATCACTACGTCCGTTATTGGGACAGAAATCGGTTCTAAATCTAATGACCAAACGGACTATCTATCTTGCAGCAATCGCTCCTATTTGGCGGTATGAAATAAGAGTTGTACGGCAGTACTTGCAAGAGTAATCTTAGAAGAATACAGCAACAACAGTCCAACATACTCCGTACTATTACGTCTGCTCCATACTATGTTTCTAATTTGACACTGCATAAAGATCTCAAAATTCCATATGTCAACGATATTCATGTCGTGCAGTATAAGAGGTTATTCGACAAATTTGAAGTCAGTAGCAATCCTAATGTTCGCAGAATGCATTCAGTCTTCCAGACAATCCTCGCGTCCGCGCAGGAAGTGGGCCGAGATGCAATTCCAATCACTTAATAAATCTGGTCTTATTCAAAAGACACGTTTTTTTTTCATTCTAATTATTGTATTTGACCATTCCTATACTATTCCTACAAATATTTAATTCCCATCAAGTTACTCCTTTCTCTTCCTCATAGTCTAGTGTCTTACTGGAGTCACTAGACTAATATTAATTTTCTACTTACGGTACCTAAATTAAAATAATATTTTGAATATAATGCTGCTTTTTACATGACTGTAGGTAATTTTTATTGCATTATAAAAATATTTTCATAATCGAGATATTTTATATCAAACAAATTGATCCTTATTACAAAAATGTACAGTGTTGTTAAAAAGATCGGGTATGGAGAACGCTGTGACTGAAAAAGTTAAAATGTTATAATGTAAAGTAAAAATCAATTCTGTATATATCGATTAAATGTAAAACGAAGAAATAAACGAATATATATGTAGAAAAATTAATTTCAAAAATATAATAAGATCAAATTATCGTTCTCCGGAGGAGGAAATTTAATTTGCAACAGAAACACAAAATAAAGATAGGTGAGTATTAGTGATGAGATGGAAGTAGAGTAACTGCAAACACAAAACACTTACTAAGAAAATTAGGAATTTTAAAAATTGTCAAAAAACAAAACTTGACGGAACCGATAAGAATAGTTTTGGGAAAGTGTATCTTATATGTACGTATAAAATTCTGTTGTAAACGTGATAATATTAAAATCTGTTTATTTTAGAACACTGCGTAACAATGCAAAACAACCACGAAATATCGTTAAAAGCGCTTACAAACCACACCGGTTTAACAGATCAGGACGTGGCCGAAGTTCCTTATTATTTCAAATTGATTATGGTACGTATATATTGACATCGTGTATCGTTGAAATAAGACCGCAATAATATTTTTAGGAAGTATATTGACTTTTGGTATGCGAAGAAATGTACCGAACTTTAAAGAATTATACCAAGCTCTCTCTAATTGAGTTAAGGAAACTATTCTGGTTGCGTTTGAAAGAGAAATGGAAATAGTTTTTTTATTCGTCTAGTAACTAACCGACACGGGTGGTGACGAGCGTGTGATCGCGGTAGAGTAGTTTTTTCGAAATATCGATTCGTATAAGGATACAGTGCGCGACATCTGAACACGTTTCGCATTTTCGTCTAAAATATCTCTGTATTGTCTAAGAAATACTCTTCGTTTATAGGTAAACATTTTCACAGAGTTAAAAACCGTCGAGTATTTACGATTCTGTTTACTAACGTTTTCGTTCAAATAAAACTATTCCTCGTCCGTTATAACCGTCGCGTCTAGTAGGATTTCTCTCGACATTTTAAGTAACACGCTCGAGACTCGAGAAGTAATTGGCGACTAAGAGGCTTTGGGTGTACATCTTGTATTGGATTGTAGCTCAGTTCCTAGTTAATCGATTTACCGTTCTATTTGATAAATTAAATTTTTTCAAGCGAATTTCACGTCGAAAATTACGGTACGGATGAGATGTTATCGGTCTATATTATTTCGAAGATATAGTTTGAAAAAGTTTTAGGCAACCCCAACTGGAAAAACGAAGGAATCGCTCACAAAGTCGATTTCGACAAGACGGAGCGACATGTCGTCCGACGAACAACACGATAATTATTTTAGATCGGCACACTCACTCGCGTTCGCGAATTTATTTTCTGGTGTTATTTGAAATTCAAAAACCGGAAATGCAGATAAAGTTATTTCAACAACAATAACTTTTCAAATTTATTGTTTCGAGACTTGATGAATATATATTGCAAAGGGAAGGTCAATCGAGTGATGCGATCTTTAAGACTACGAAACTATGTCTACTCTTTTAACCAGAATCAAATTAGAGAGCGCGCTCTAACTACTTCAAACACAATACACATATATTGTGAAACCGCGTTAGGGTATAACATGTAAGAGACGTAAAATAAACACTTCTACAAAAACAAAACTATCATAAACTTTATTTAACGTAAAATAATGCCTTAAGAAAATTACAAAAAAAATAATAATAATTTTAATTATGGATAAGGAAAATATATAGTTAAATAAAATATTTGCAGTCACGTACAGTCGGTGATTTTTTTTTAATTTTTTTTTTTTTGTCCCCCATTCCGAACATTTCGCCGGTGGGGGATGTTTATTGCTTAATAACTAGATGTAATATTGCGGAGCGGCAGAGGAGACTAGAGTGCTAAAATGAAAAATTATAATTATATAGAAAAGTGCAGGTGTATCTGAAAAGAAAATAAAAACACGGTGTGTGTAGTAATCCTCTGCCAGTGTACTTAATATCTAGGTTGGTGACGGGATGAACTACATAGTCCCGTCATCCACAAGTGTGCGTATGTGTGTGCAAAGGTAAATTTGTGAGAATGCGTGATAGAAATTAGAACAATTAACTTAAAAATGTACTTATTGCTAACAAATTTGTACATCTTATATTATTCGAGTGCAAATCAAATTATAAAGAAAACTTCTTCGTAAACAAAACGAAATAAATCTTATACAATAAATACGTACAATTTTTACAAAGAAAATCAACACGATGTTAAAACAAAACGAGTATATGGAATTACAATTATTTAAAAAAAAAAAACTTAAGTTATATAACAAAACTAGTGTAGGCGTGTAGTGTATATTGTGTGAGGAGTGCATCATAGGGAGTCATTGAAAAGCATAGACCACACTGTGATTAATACTTCGTTTCATTCGCGCCGAATATTTGAATGAAAATAATTTAAAGATTTGGCACGATGTGGAGATCGAGTGACTATTTTACTAGAGGACATTAATCCGATTTGTTACTTTTTAACTTTCAGCTGTGTCTTAGGATGTCAAATAAATTTTTACTAGCTTAGTTCTAAAAATTAGTACATAATTATCGAAGTTTCATGAACCTCGTCGATCTTAGTAAAATGTCGACAAACGCAGTTTTTTATATTAAAAATCCAAAAAAAAAATCAATTGTTAAAACTTCTTTAATGTCAACGAAAAACTTTTCAATCATACGTTGTTGACATTTTCGTAACTTTATCAAAATTCTGTCCCGCTCTGTAGGCGGGTACAATTTGTTTTCGTTCTAAACTGTTGTTATTTAAACAACTCCTTTTAGACTTCTTCTTACGAGGGTTAACAGTGAACAAGGTTTTTTCTTTAACATATAGTGACAAGTCAATAGTAATAATAAAAATTATTATTATTATTATTATTCTGTAAAATTGTTGTAAATTTTTTCAAGATTATAACCGACATAAATGATCATTTTCCGATACCATAAAACGGACTGAAGTAGTCCGATTTGTTTATAATTAATTAGTTACGTTAATACCACCGTCACGCTGCTAAAAGACGTTTATTAAATGAAATATTTAAAATGAGGATTTCAGAAAACTAAACACTAACTGGAGCGATTTTTTAAAGCTTCAACATCTTAACGAAAGTGACATTTCCATGATCCATACTATTAATTCTATAGTAGAGGCGTTGTCATGACCAAACTCTACAGAACTCGAATTTGTGCTTTACAAAATGACGCATCATCGATAGTAAAAAAATATATGTGAACGCGTAAGAAAGGAAAAATGTGCAATATGCAAGAAGGAAACGAAAATTATATATTGATTATATTATAATATATATATATATATATGTAATTTAATTCTAGAACGGTTATCCGATGAAAGTAAATTCGACCATATTCTGGTTCGGGGAATTGTTAAACCTAGATCAAGCGATTCGTTTGTCGCCCAAGCATACGGAATATAAATGGGTAGTCATCGACGATGTCGAAGACGTGGCCGATGAGATCGCTTACGAAGCTGTGAGCTCAGCCGAAATCTACTTCATAGACAGTATGTACGAGTCCGTACGAATTCGCAATAAAGCAACCGCCTAATAATATTGCCCCTTAAAGTCTAATTACAATTAAGAATTATTATTCTCTTTTTTAAAAAAAGTTTTTTCGATTTTTTGTGTTTTATTTTATAGTGTATCTTTATCTCGGTTAGTGACGAAATTAATAATTTTTATACGCGGTTAATATACGTAATTCAGATGAAAACATTCATGAAAGTGGACCGATAAAGAAGAAATTTTACGCGACATAAATAATAAAATATTAAAGGCTTCGAAAAGAACCGATGTTACAAATTACTAGATGTCATTTTCGCTTACAACAGCGGGTGACAATACGACTGTCTGGAGCCTTTTTGGCCATACGTTTCCAATAGTGCCGGTTTCCAGTCGGGCATGTTGCTTATATGACTGGACATCCTAATGAAGACTGTCGTCATTTGATCAGCGCATCGAACATCTTTATTGTGATACAAGTTCGAATAACATTCTTGTTTTGTTTTATTATATCGAAAACATATCTTATTATTTCGGATAAATTTATAATCGTAGTACCTTGATTTTAATCTGGCCATCAAATCGTGTTTTTGTTCTCGTATTCACGTCTTTTTTTTTTCCATCTGATAGTCCTTATCTTTTGTATGTTTGTTTTTCTATATATGGCCATGTTTCCGAAGCGTGCGTAAGTACTGGCAATAGTATATTTTGCTTTTCAGATGTATGCTTATCTTTAGTCTGTTTTGTTTCAGAGTATTTAGGACTGTTATCATCAACTGCAATTATTTCTCCTCATTTGTGCTGAACAAAACTATTTCGTCCGTAAATCTGCGATGGTTCAATTATTCGCCGTGTCTACTTTAATGTCTATTGTAGTCCAGTTCAAATTTTTTAAAAAGGTGTCTAAACCGTAGATAAATAATTTCAATTAGACGGTATCGTCTTGTCTTTTTCTTCTTCTTGTAGTAGCATATCCTTAGCAGGAGTTTATCCACATCATGAATTAGTATTTTCTAGCTCTAGCGTTCCCTGTTACATTTTCTAACCTAACCTAATTTAACCTTTGTCTAACACCTCTTTTTATAGGAATTTCCCCTGCTTTATTCCATAATTTTATTTGCATTATAGTAAAATTACAAATGTTCTTTATAATTTCAATATCATCATCATTTTCATAGTCTGCGCATGTTTAGATCTTCGTGAAATTACGAACAATTGCTACGTGCAATTAACTCTGTCACGCGTCCTATTCCCGCGCTATATCTGTTGAAATAAAGTAGTACAGATCATTTTATTTTAATTACGTGATTCGCCTTCAAGTTGTAGATTTAAAACAAGCGTATTAGTTGTATATCGAATTTTAACTTCCAACAAGCCGATTCATTTAAAAATACAAATGGAGCGCGCTTTAATCTTCATCGTTATATTCCGGATGTTCTTACGAGTTGCATTAATACAACTTTGTCTGTCAACTTTAGCTGCGGCGGTTCTGTTCTTTATAATAAGTGATCTTGAATTACAAACTGACAAAAAACCTAGTTACAAAACTCAGCAGGGCATCGTATATAAGTTACGTTTCGGTTCATAACTTATTAGAAGCTATAACACACAAACACGCCAAAATACTTAGATATGACCCTCGAAAAGACTTTAACGTAAAACAAACATTTACAAAATAAATTAGAAACAGCATCCTCCACAAATTAATAGGCACAAGTTGGAGCGCAAATACAGCCCACACCACATAATAATACTTGCGCTCTCTTACTCAGCGACCTAATATGTTGCTCCATCATCGTGGATCAACAGTAGCCACATAAAGAAGATGAGCAGAAGCTAAGATGCAAATGATCTCAGAAACACTAAAATCAACACCAACTTTCCGACTTTCAGTCATAACCAACATAACCCTATCGCATATTAGAAGAAAAAAGGCGCAGTGAATAAATAAGATGTAATCGAAAAACTCACCCGAATTCATCAAGATCTTAGTGTCCTCCAAAAACTGAAATCAAGGAACTTGTAACAGCAGAAAACCACCTCAAAAAACATTTTAATCCGACAGTTGCGTGGCAAGAAGGTATGAGCAATAGGCAACAAACCTTAACACGAGACCACATGTTTTCAGTCTACTCAGAAAGATATGAACTATCGTATAAAGACTGACCATGAAAGATCGGGCCAAATGCTGAAGCTGTAAGAACTTCAGACTAACGACCACATAGTTACAAAATATTCAAGGAGAAGGCTGCAAGGAGACTGGAACGAGTTAGGAGTCTTACCTAGAATGCCAAAGAATGAAGTGAACGGCTAAATTTGAACCTATAGAATGAATTCAGTTTCACAAGGGACATACGTTAAAGTAAAAATAAACACACACTGTCCACTTTTTAAAGGTAAAAAACTTACTTTTATTTTCGATGAGGTAATTTTTGCACGTCATCGTTATACTGTAGATGATTAATTATTTCATTCAATTTAAATGTCACCTTTATATCCTTTCGTTGCTCATTCCCTTATTCATTTCCTGTATATGTTGCAGAGAATTATACGTAGGTATGTCTTTGAAGAAATCGTTTTTCTGATATAAATTCATCCGTCAAACCATCATTGACTTCGACTGACGGTTTTAGAACCCTTGATTATATTCTTTATAAAAACTTAGATATCATTTGTTGGGAAAGGATTATTTGAAATTTCGGCAGGTTTATTTTTATTTCGTCCGCTAACACCTAGTGATCGATGCAACAGTATTTACCGAGGTAAGTTTTTTGTATTTTTAATTGATATTTTTCATCGTGTATTTATTAATATTTAGTCTATTTCATTTCGATATCTGTTAATGGATGACGATCATGTATACAGTCTTCTTGGCTCGTAGTGCCTGCATAAAACTATAATAAAGTATTATGAGTTTGATCCGACTGTAAATCGTAATAGTAAATATCTATATCATCATGATTATAGTCACTTATAACTTAATGTTGACAGCATAGATTATCTTTGATACTTATTTAATTACAAAAAATCAATTGAAAATCAGTTAAATCACTAATATATTACCGTTACATTACTATCATGATGTTGTTACGATAAACATAATAATTTGTTATACAAACATAACTTTGCTTTATAAAGTATGTTTCAGATAGTAACGCAACATCATACGTTCAGTTTCTAAGAACAATTCCATGTATATAACTTTGTGTTAGTATTCAATTGCAGTATTCTTAATAAAGAAAACATAATTTACTCATTTTGTCAGCGCTGTTAGCTGAATTAATACTATACAATTTTGTGACAAGCCGTTGAACATAGCTTTGAACCCATTAGAAAAATTAGTACTAGCGATTGATTAGTTAATATTAGAATTTCACTATTAATATTTGTGAAGGGTATCAAGTCGCGTAGTAACATAAATAAAGATTTCTTTTTTTAAATCTTCAGATAATATAAGAGTATTTTCATTTTTAGGTAAAAATATTTCATTAAGTGTGTTAGGAAACTGTAATGAAGAGCAAATAGAGAACAGTGGAATAAGATATGAGCTATAGCGATTTGAATATTACAGGATGAACAAGTAGAAAGATCGGTTTTAGATAGGATATAAGAATGAGTCAAACGAGTGTGACTGTACGGACACAGAACAGCATCACTGCCTTGTGCGATGAACACGTTGAATAGGCCAGATGCCACTATGTAGAGATAAAGTTGCTTGTTCCTTAAATTTATGAAACATGCAGCGACGCATATCGGAACATGCTGCTGGAAGTAATTCTGCTGGAGACATGAAGGCGGCTTCTTTCGCAGTTCGATCTGCTCCTTCATTTAAGGAATATTTAGATATAGATCTACTTCATCATTTTAATTTATGTTCTACACGTGAGACCTGCACTTAACTAATTCCGAATCTGTTTTGATGAAAGTAAGTACTGGTTAAGAACTGAAATTAACTGATACTACAAAACAATCTGTATGTTGTAGTTAAATAATTATATATATATATATATATATATATATATATATATATATATATATATATATATATGTGCGTACCGAATGCCCATTAGCAGATTAGTGGAATAAAGGCTCAAAGAAAAAGTAAACCATATCATACATAAAAAGTCCAAAACGAAAACTTCAGCGAAACCTTTAGTTCAATGCTAAATAACTGAAAAAAAAAAACATAATTAAAACAAAATAAGATTATTGGAGAAACATGATTTCTTGCGCCACTACATGGAAAAACCCACATAAAATTACATTTAAGAAAAACCGAAACACTTTTATGTGCGAAATTAAATGAAATAATCAACCGGTCACCACAGAAAATCAAAAATGTATAGAATCTTTCTTGAACATTTTTTCCTGCAGAAATATAATTAACACTATTATCCACTTCGGAAAAAAAAGTCAACTTATTACCGATTATGAAACATTATAAAAAGTATAAACAGCAACATGTTGAGCTGATAAAATAGGTAATAAAATAGTAAAACTGATAAAGATTCAATCAATTTTGAAAGCAGTGTATCAAGTGACTTCCTAGACTGTTAATCAATATTAAACTGCTAAACGTAGGAAAACAACTTCACAAGTTACCTCATTGAGACAGATATTTCTACTAAATTAACTAGAAAACGGTCATGAAAAAGTTGACAAATTTTTTTTACAGAAATTTTGCCCAAAAACATTTATCATAAAAGTGAATATGGCATTAGGATGGTACATTCAGCAGGAGGTACAGTTTCTAAACCAGTTACAAATATCAAAAACCTACCTACCTAATGGAAATACAGCGATTCTTATTCGACATTAAGGATGCATTTAATAATGGCAGACAATCATCCATTATCGGAATACTGCAATTAAAACGAATCAATCCATTTTTAATAAATACCATTATTGACCATATTTCTATGCTAAAACTGTAAGATTTAAGTTAAATATGCAACAAAGAATTAACACGCCTAGTACCACAGCGTCCGTTGTCGGACCCACCTTGTGGAACATATTATACTCGGAAGTTCATTATAGAATTTATGCCAAAGGAAATCGACAACTGTAAACTTATTTCATATCTTTCTTCTTATTTCACGTGCGCGACACGTCGAAGAACGTTGGCGATCATCTGTTGGACTTAATCTTTATCCATAACTTCCCGAAATATTTCAATTGTAATCCAGTTTGAACCACTTTTTTAGATTTTCTAACTACATTATTCTAGTCCGGCCACGCCTACGACTACCATTTATTTTATCCTGTATAATCAGTTGAAGCAACTCACACTTGTTATGCCGTATTATAAGACCGAAATATTCAAGTTTCCTTATTTTCACTGAACTAATAACCTCCGTTTTTTCTTTTTATTTTTCTTTTTTTTTTGTTCAATCGTTGTAGAACTCCGGAATTTGTTATTTTAGCCGTCCAAGGAATTTTTAATACCTCAAGGTATGGCCAAATTTCGAAGGCATCTAACTTTTTGCGTAATGATACCGTACAGGATTCGACGCCATACAGCAGAACGCTTAAAATATTATAGTAGGCATATCCGCAGATCTTTCTTCAAATTCCGGTTCGTCGGAACTGTATTCATTTTTCGAAAATGTGTTCTCGCCTGTTCAATTATGGTTCTTATCTCGGTGAATATTCATTGATATGACACCGAGAATTAACAAAAAGGTCTAATTATAAATATACAGAAAAAGTCTGACATCTAGAAAAAATCATAAATGAAACAGGGCTAACGCTTTCAGTTCTCAAATATAGTTACACATTGTTCGGCAGTCGAGGAATGGTTAAAATTGTTCAGAAAACGAGTAATATGATTTATAACTCAATAATCACTTACTCGAAAACTTAAAAATATTTAACAATACATAGCCATCGTAAACTTGTAGTTGAATAACATATGTTTCAAATATACTCTACGCTTACAAATAGGAAATGTTTAAAATGTATCAAATGAGAGAACCATCCTTTATGAAGGTCCGATCATTGTACGGATATGGTGCATGTATACAAGCAACGAAGAAAATTCTTACGAAATATCTACCCTCTCTACAACACCTTCATTACTTCGAAATATAAAATAACTGACCGTCAATATTAACCCGATTATTAACGGTACAAATTATTTTCAAACAATAAAGCCCAGCCCACGAATTATTTTATACAATCCTAAAAAATACATTAAACGGATACTAGTCAATATTCGGCAGCAAAGATGGGAAACTTGTTCACTAGCATCCAAGTTAAAGAACGAAGAAAAAAATTAAACATTAATTTTTTCACATCGCGGATTCTTTCTGGACATGGAAAATTGTTTGGAGAATATCTCCGTAGATTTCAGTTTATGAAAAAAAATATATATATAAGATAAACCGATAGTAATGGAATATTGTCTTCTTCTCGGGAAATTGAACAAAATTTATGGTTACAACTAGAAATTATTGATTGGAGAAATCCATATAATTCAGATTACACTTTGAAATCGGAAAAATAATTAAAAAAGTAAAATATGAAATCAGAAGTTTTCGCAAAAAAAAAGAAAAAGTACACCTATATATTACGACTTTTTATTTAATTTATAAATTTATAAATACGGAAAAATAAATTAAATAAAGAAGCGAGTAAATCCGAAATTATTCGCACTGTTTTCCGAAGAATTGCTACTACTTTTAAATTTTTGAAATATAAATAACTCCCAGTTAGAAACACGCATGACGGAACGTCGAATTTTGTAAAATTAATAAGTAGCAACATGGTGGTACGTTAAAGTATCCCCAAATTTCATTTAAGTCCGATATTACTTTTATCCTCTAAGTAAGATATTTAAAAAGAAAAAGGAAAAAGGTGATTGCTCATAAAAATGATAAAAACCATTAATGACGCGCGATTGGAATTTGCACGCATTTTGTGAAGTCAGTAAAACGAACGTTACAGTCATGTTATCAGACGACTCAATCAGTGGATGCAACATGAACAGAAAGAAGCGATAAGCCAGAAATGTAAGTATTCACATATGTATATATATATATATTTTTAGCGAGGATTAAACTTATACGTTATGATTGATGTAAATCTATTCGGCAGAAAAATGATTGAAAAAAAAAAAAAGTTATTTTACAACCATATAAAAGCCCGAAGTTCATCAAGCACGTCAAAGCAGATACTTCATAGATCTTGGCACAGCGCCCCGATGTAGTTGCGTCATCGGATGCTCTACACACAGTATTTAGCTGCGATGTGTCAATATGTCCATATATGTTATGAGCGGCCATAGTCCGCATAAATGTGCGAGGTATGAGTTACAAGCGCATGTATGTCCTAAACTTGTATTTGCGCAGTTTAACTATCACGCTTATCCATCTTGTTACTCCTTTCGTTCGCTTACCACGCGGTTTGTTTTGGATGACCAGTTTGGCTATGTTGCTTGAGAGCATAATGAACTTCAGTGTCCGTTAGTAACTGGCGTTCTATATTAAACTATTATAACTTTAAATCGATCGTTCTTTTAGTAGTCGAAGGAAATTGCAACGCATTATCCTCCAGCACCATGACTAAATTACAAACGATCTTGGACATTTAATATCGAGCTTTTCGATTGACACTAGATCAGTTTTAGTAATATACGGATCAATAAATAACAGTATATTTTAACTATCTAGGAGTTACTCTAGACTCTCGTCTTTCATTTAACGCGTACATTAATAAATCTATCGATGACGCGAAAAAAATCATATACTTGCACCAATTTTCAGTTACCGTTCTCATCTTTCTTCAGTAAACAAGAAATTAATTTTTCACTACCATTATAAGACCTAGTTTATGCTTGTCTTATATGGTGTTCAGTGTCCGTTAGTATCCACAGAAAACTCCAGGCAATGCAAAACCAGTGTTGCAGAATATCATTAAGTGCTCCTCGATGGACTAAAATATAGTACATGCATTCCACACTAAATATTCCTCATATTTATAAATTATCAATGAAATTTTATGATAAATGTACCATGACAATAACTTAATTCATCGGGGATTATGCTTGATACATGTGTTACACTAAATATAAGCATCGCCGTATTAAGCACCGATTTCTAATTTATACGATCCGGTCTGTGTTAGGATTTTTTTTTATTTTTATTTATTTATATACAAGTTAAACTAAATTTAATATACAAGTGCTAATAGGGTTTTTTTTAATTTTTCCTATTTTAAGTTTACTGTTATTTTCTTTATTATGTCTTTAGTTTTGTAAAGTCATTTGGTTGTACTTAACTGCTAAGGTAACTTTAAGGATACATATGTGTATATAAATTCTTCGTAATTTATAAAATTTCGTATTGAAATATACTATACTACTACTATACAAAAGAATTTATTAAAATACAAATGATTATTAAATAATTAACTAGGCGTACCGACTGAGAAAAAATAAAATTAATACAAATTTAAATTATAGAATTGCAATAAATATACTTAAGATTACGTGAAAAAAATTCACCGATAAAACACGTACGTCAACATTTTAAAAAAAAAAACGTCAATAGCGTAAGTCGGGATGATGAAACATAATAATAATTTTTATAAGTAAAATTAGAATGCATCCCGGCAAAATATTTTTGATCCGTTTTGCACGTAAATTTTTTTTTATACTTTAATTATAAGCTCGCTCTTACATAATCACCGACGATATTAACGATAGATATCGAAGAATCGACAATTTTTCGAAGAATTTTTAATTGTAAACTTTAATAATTTCGGAAATATAAATAACACGTAATATGTCATAACCCTACGGTGTATAATGTTAGTAATAAGCAACAAATTCTATGATACGTTATATAAGCATTGAAAACGTTGTTAATATGCAACTTATGGAACGGCGGTTTCTCTATAGGAGGTAGGAAAATAAATAATTTGCGTTTTGCTGACGACACAACAAGTCAATAGTGTCATTGAGATGAAATTTCTCATGAAACGACTGATCAAAGTAAGCAAGAATTATGGCTTAGAACTGAATAAAGAAAAAACCGCATTAATGATAATTGATGCGAAAAACTCGATAAATGAAACTGAAAAACGTATAGAGATGGGTACGGTACGGAAATTTTAGGATCTTTAATAGAAGACGTATGTAGCTCCACAAATGAAGTAAAACGCAGAATTCAGTTAGCACGAAATGCTACGAGTATATTAAACAAAATATGGAAAGATGCATCCATCGCAAATGCAGCGAAAATGAAACTTGCACAGTGCTTCATATGTTCAATATTTACGTATGCGTCGGAAACTTGGACGTTGAAAGCGACAGAAAAAAACGCAGAGCCACCTTTGAAATACTGAGAATATCCTGGACAGCCAAACAAACAAATATCTCAATATTAAACAGGCTCAAAATTACAAAAAAAAGATTAACCAGCTAGGTCCAAAGGAAAATTTTGAAATTTTATAACTCTATTGATGAAATATAACTGTGGCAGCGTTTAAAAATTAATCGATGATTACGAAGCTGATATAGTGCTGCTATCAGAGACATGACTTGATCCCAACGAACAATATTCTTATAACAATTTTACTGTTTATCGAGACGACAGGGCAGATGGATATGGCGGAGCTGCAATTTTAGTGCGTGCCTTCTGTTCTTGTTTCCTGTAACTTACCGGAAGATATCTCTAACTCCATACAGTTGGTAGGCGCTAAGATTTCCGTAAGTTTGTCATTTTCTATATTTGTTTATAGCATATATATGTTAAACCTTCTTTCCGACCCAATACGTCTCCATTCATAAATATTTTTACTTCACTAGGAAACCCATATATCATTGGTGGCGACTGGAATGCCTACAATGTTGCTTGGGGTGGTCACACAAATAATTACTTAGGGCAAGTAGTATATGATGCTTTCCTAGAAGCAGACTGTTGTATATTAAATAACGGTATCCCTACTCATTTTGGCAGGCCTGGATTAGATTTAACGTTTTGCTCACCTTCATCAGGTTTCGTAGCTTATTGGAAGACCACATCAGACACTGCAGGAGGTGGCCATTGCCCCATACTCGCCCGAATAAATATAAATGGCGCGTACGATCACAAGGTTCTAGGACCCTCCTGAACACCCGAGTGGAATTATAAACGTACCAACTGGCATCAGTTCTCAGATAATCTTCAGATGACTGATTTCACCATATGCAGTGAAACTGACCCCAGAATCCAGTTTGAAATGTTCTATAAAGCTATCAGTGATACTCTCTCTAGCTCAACACCACCACTACATCATAATATATCTAATAAGAAATATAAATGCAACTTAAACCTTTGGTGGTCAGATTCCTGTCAACGTGTGGCATGGGATAGAAGAAAAACCTTTTTACAATATAAAAGTAATAGCACTACTGAAAATTACCTTCATTGGAGGAAAGCTAATGCGTTAGTGAATTTAAACTGGCAAAAAGGAAAGCATGGCAACAGTTTTGTACACAGTTTAATCGACAAACCCCAATTTCAAAGGTGTGGGGTTATCAAAAATAGCCGAGCTAAACAAGTAAGTGATGATATGTATTCCTTCATCGAAACAATGGCCCCTTCTCATGTACCTGAACCGGAAGAGGTCATGCAACCTCTCAGTAGGCCTTCTAACCACTTTTTAGATTCTCCCTTTACTAAGAATGAAGTTGCTTATGTCTTAGGAAACAAAAAATCACCCTTGTTTACACGGATGGGGATCAAAGTCAACTCGAGGAACGGGAGCATGTTCACTCCAGCTATCAATATTAGTAACATGTACAAATTATGCCAAAAATGTTCAGTATTTACTGCAGACTGTGTAGCAGTACTACAAGCCTTGTCAATTCTACCGGACTTAAATCTTCGCGGAAATTACCTTATTATTACCGATTCGAAAAGCGTGGTGACGGCTGTAGACAATAAACGTAGCGGGTCAGATACATTAATTAGCTTAGTTTTGCTAAAACTTAATAATTTGGAACGTGTGGAAATATCTGTGTTCTTCTTGTGGGTGCCGGGTCATAGAGGTATTCCAGACAACGAATTTGTTGACTTATTGGACGCGTCGTCTAGTGGTGTAGAGCTCTCCTTAATAACTCACAAAGATATCATTCACTTTATTCAGCTAGAGCATAGGGGTCAATGGGAGCTGATGTACACTAAGGGTATTAGTCAATCGCCTCTCACTTATTACTATCACCTCCAGCCGTCTCTCCCCAAAATTCCCGTGGTTCTATCTTCTTAAAAAGATTAGTCGAAACGGAATTGTACTCATCAGCAGATTGCGATTTGGACATCATTTGTTGCCTGACCGTCTTTTCCGTATGCAGCTTAGAGAAAGTCTCTTCTGTCCCCTCTATTCTGAACAGGCAGTCTGCAACCCCGATCGTGTCTTTTTTAAATGCTCTGCTGTGGCGCCGTTGCGTTCGGAGCTTTACCTTATCTTGTTACGTTCTTCGAGTATTACACCTATATAATCTACAATTATTCCCCCATATAGCGACGTTTTTAGAGAAGTCAGCATGCTTAAGATGTAGATAGTCCCCACAGTACCACTTTGAGTAAGCTGTAAAGACACCCCCATTTAAAAAAAAAAAGAAAATAGTTTGTATACCGTAATAACCGAATCCATCGCCGAATTTCTAGTTCAGGATTTCCTGAACTGTCCGATTTCGAACCCAAAATTAATTTATCACTTCACGATTTGCAACATGTTTTTATGTTCTTCCGTTTACATATATTCAAAATCGGTTATCGTTATTTTTGTTTTATTATGATTGATGTATAATTCGCACTTTTTTTTTCACGTTAATGAGTCTGTTAAATTTAAGAGTTTACTTTTACTATTAATCAATATTATCGGCAAAACGTAGACTAGAAAATTTTTCTCGCCAACGGTGCGTTCGCGTAGCACTCTATTAATACTGGAAACCAATTATCGCGTAATAAAATTTAATTTCGACGTGTTTATATCGTCTACTTATATATATATATATATATATATAAGCGAGTGCGTGGACATGCGTATATTATGAAGATTTGGAAAATTGTAGATTTTCCAAATCTTCGCGGCAAAATTTTACTGTTTTTAATTTATTCATCTATTGTAATTATTTAGGCTATGATTTTTTTTTTAAATAATGGTCTAATTTTAGGTGGTCGTTTTTGAAGTAAAACGAATAGAACCATTCCATCATGGCGTTTAATTTGAAATTAATCCACTTATTTACTGCGGTCGGCCTCGTGAATTTTTGGCACGTAAGTAACATCATTTTGAAACTTGCAATAATTAACCGTCGATAAAAGTTTCCGTTGAACGGAATTTTTTAAAACGCTGTTTAACACCACAACGAATTTTGTCAACTTTTACTTTAGTCTTAGCTGATTATAAATACGAGCATATAAGCAACTAATAAGAACTTATTTCACATTATAAATACAATGATGGAATAGTAGATGCAAATAAGTAGATAAAATGATCTTAGTAAAATCAATTAAATCAATAAAGAAGACAACAATAAGTTAATTTAAAATTTATTAACCAATTCAATTCCTTCATTTTTAATTCCCGCCAGTTTTTCACAATATACTAGACAGTCTTGGTGCGTGTTTCCACATTCACGATCGAAGGACGCATCAATACCGTACTTTTCAATTTAATATACCTAACACATCCGCAGGTCTGATCCGATTTAAATTTCGCTCGTACCTAATTCCGGGTGCCTTTTTTTGATGGACTGATACCAATCCCATTTTAAGCATCTTTTAATTACGTTTCCGTATAGATCTGCCATCTTGTGGTAAGACTAATGTAGATTTTTTTTCTACGTAACTCTTGTTCCGCGATAAGTAAATAATATTAAACGATAACATAAGATGTTATTTTCGCTTTGAAAAATAAAAATTAAACCTACGTGGTTTCGGTAGCTGATTTTGTAATTTTTCTTGTCATATAAGACACAAGTCGTAATTATGAACAATTGCAATAGTGGTGATTATGGTTGTAGTAATATGATAATTTCGTTAAATTTTCGTAGAATAAAATTATTAAAAGCAATATCGTAATCGAAATAAATAAAAAAGTGGATAATTTCGAAAAAAAAAATTATTATATAAGTAAGTAATAATTTTTAATTTGCTTCAGCCCAGAATTAAAATGTTAATTCGAAATTTACGTAAGATATCGTAATAAGAATATTCGTGAAATTAGGTAGAGACCGGAAAATTTAACGGCGGTACTACTTTATCGGTGAGTTTAAACTACACGATGATCGTCAGAATAAATTCTGGATTCGTCATATATCGTACATTTCCAAATACCGGCCGCGAATATTTAGTCCTAAAAATGCAAGATGAAAAAAAATGGACCTGTCCAGAGGGTTAGAAAATTGAATAACTATTGTACGATTATTATTATTATTATTTAAATTAATGTTCCATATACAGCAACTAATGGCTATATTAAATTGATATAGTCCAGTATCATGCAGGAACAGTATGAGTCTAGACAGTGTAAAAATATTACCATCCAGGAGTAGCTACAAGGAAATCTCTGTAGGCTGTATTGCGGAAATACTGTTAGTATCTGTTGGACAGATAGCATAACGTTGTAGGCGGTACACAACGTAGCTTCTGATATATTAAGAAGATACACACGTGTTAGCTTAGTATGGCCCAATCGGAGTCTGCTGATAACCACATCATCTCTGCGATGTTGTATGTGATTTTTTCAAGGTATTATTTTTGGCTTAAGGCGTAGTAAGTTCGTTTGATGTTGGTGCGGATTGCCAATTCTTCTTGCCATAACTAAAATAATAATTATCTCGTATATCTCTCGAGGTCTGCGAATGGAACTGGTAATTTTAATGCAGTTGCCGCTTCCTTTGCTGTCCTATCTGCAAGTTAATTCCGATATGCGCTGGGATCCAGAGGAATGTAACAGATCGTTCCAGCGCTCACAGCGGGAAGAGAGTTTAAGCAGATTATTATTGGTGGCTAAAATCGAATTAAGTAGTTATCCTGAAATCGACTACCAAGTATATTGCACATAGTAAAATTGTAAATTATTGTGATAGTGAGAATCGAATACAAACTGCATTATCTTTAACAATGAAGCAACCAACGAACGAGTGAAATTTTGAGCCATCTTTATAGAATGCTAATGATCGAGATGTGAAGTAATAGATTGAATAATTTCTTTATCAGTATTGGAACTTTTCTTCGGGTTATAAATTTGCAAGTCCAAATTGATTAAGCTATATTTGTCCATGGTGGCGTTACTAGATTTATGTTTTTGTAGAACGTTTTCTTTGTATTTAGTACTGATAGCGTGTTTAAAAATTTTGTCAGTATTAATCGTGATGAATTTAGGCTGAATGCGGATTGTGCCGATCGAGTTGATGTAAAGTTGGAGGCGTCAAAGAATTGGACAGTAGATACATTCGATAGATACTGAAAGGATACTGTGATGCTTCTAAAGCTGTCAATAGATGTCGAACGGAAAGCTCCAAGGGCTAGTGAAAGAGCTGTATTTTGTATTTATAGAATATAGCTTGCCTTTGTTTTTAAAAGTAGATTGCAAAACCATAATCATATTTTGATCGAATTAAACAGCGATAAATCCGAAGTAGAGCTCTGACACAATATGTTGTAATATTCATATATATATATATCTGATGTAATGTAGAGCAATCTACATATAAGTCAATAAGATGATTCGTTTCTAATCAATAGTTTAGACGAATATATACCATTATTTCAAATACTTTGCAAAATACAGAAGTAAGTGAGATAGGACGATAGATCTCTGCAAACGATGGAGATTTTTCTTGTATTTTAACACTGGAATAATGACGGACATTCACCAGGCTTCTGGAAACATATTTTCCATCCAGATTTTATTAAAGATTTAAAGCAGTAAATTTAATGTAGCCGAAGGAGTATTTTTTAACATGCATATGCGAAAGTCATCGTAAGTTTTCTTTTGTTAGTCTGACGACGTGGATTAATTCTCGTTGCTTAATTTCCTTATTTTAATAATCTAGGTTTAATTTATCTAAATAAATGTTTGAATCTTCTTGT
The DNA here is from genome assembly GCA_032883995.1 of Coronaproctus castanopsis. Lineage (NCBI taxonomy): Eukaryota > Metazoa > Arthropoda > Insecta > Hemiptera > Monophlebidae > Coronaproctus > Coronaproctus castanopsis. The sequence goes on from CM065053.1 coordinate 112,905,041, forward strand.
TTATTCAGTCCGATAGTTTGTTGATAATAATCAGCAAAAGCGGAAGTAATTTTGTGATTATTAAAAATATTTGTACCTCCGATATTCAGGACGGTTGTAAGGATAAATGTCGATAGTCTAGTGAGCGTATCAAACTGTGCTTGCTGGAGTAGACGATGTGAGTAAATCCGTTTCAAGATTTACGTTTCGCTTGTGCTTGTTTTTGCACGAGCTTACCTGTATTCTAAATAGGCAATTGTCAAAGGAAGGTATAACTTGCAGTCCATGCAAAGCTTTTCATCTATTTCTAATTGATTTTGCATATTCCTGTATTCACCGAGAAACTAGAAACCAATTTACGGTTAGTTGCCTTCAGTTCCGGAGTGTACAACCGCGCGGTTTCCACTAATGTGTGTATTTATATATTTGTTGTGATCCAGCGTTTGACTGAGGCAGTGTGAAAAATACTTGTCTTATTTGGTTTTTTATAGTTCCAGCGTAATGTATTATGATTTGTGATGCAAGCATCATCAGTTAACAGTACCGAGGTATCGTCAGCAAACGTTGCTATACAAGCGTTTTCTATTGTCAGTATTTTCACCGTATATAAATATAAGGTAGATCCAAGAAAACACTAATTTCTAGTACATCGGCTTGTATTGGGTAAAAGTTGGATTTTAATTCTTGAAACATTCTGCGATACAGATATGATCGCAATAATCTGCAATAGTTGCTCGGCAATTAAAGTGGTATAGGGCACTCTAAGAAAACTAAAGTAGTCATTCGATATTGTTTCGAGTGGTTTAATTAGTTTAAAGATTAATTCCTGAAAAAACAGCTTACAAGTAACTGATAGTAAAGAAATAGGCCTGTAGGATCAAAACTATTTTTTTTTTTGTGATTTATCTGGATTATTTTTGTGGAAAACTGCGGTATATATTTCAGGCGAAAGAATGCGTGTAAAAATATAATGTCACGATACAATAATTTTTCTAGAAATTATTTTAATATACCTGATAATATTTTACCATCACTGGGACCATTTCAGAATCCATGTTTTCAATTTTAACAGCTACTCGTGAATATGTTAACGAATTAAGGTTTGTTCGACAAGTTAATTATTTGTAGTACAATGTCAGGTTAAATATTATAGGAGAGGAATACTTTGAATGGCTAAATGCTTATCAAAGAGTTCAGCTTCGTAATAATTGATGTTTCGAATTTACCGGCATTGACTTTTCGGAAAAAGGAATCCTGACCTTTATTTCGCCCAAGTAGTCATAAATCTTAATGACTTTAATTCATCGTTCAATGTGTTTTCATGTCTTCGAATTTTATACAGTTTAGATTACGTGTTATTGCTTTCTCAGTTTCTCTCTATAAAATGTTTAGCTGGTAATTCTGATTTCTTTGATTTCTTCTTTATTTTATGCCTCCGAGTGTCAGTAGTTATGACGATTGGTACGATACGTAATCACTTATTTTGTAATAGTTTTTATTGGTAAAGCGAGTTTCTAATATAACAGCAATATACATGTTCTCTTGGCTAAGGAAAGTTTAACTTCTATATATATATATATCGCAGGCTCTGTAGTTTATTACATGGGCACTATTACAATTAGCACATATCGGAGCATTTTCTCGCTTAGTTTTTGACAGGGTGAAATGCTCGCGTTTATTAACGCGTATAAGGTGTGATAAAATATGTAGCACTTACTTTACTCTGAAATTATAATTTTCCCTTTAGAAACCACTATTTTAATTCTCATACGAAGATGCATTGTTTTCTCTCGATTCAAAGTACAGGAAAAATAACATTGGTTCGCTGATTCTATGTTCTTAATATTTATACACGATAACTTCTAGTTCGAAGCCCACGTAGCTGTATTAAAGATTTATGAGCAGGATAAACCCGTTCTGATGCGTACGATTCTAAAAGCCTTTTTCCCCCTCAGGACATTCATATAGCTATCGGCATCATTCCTTTCGGTGATTTACATTCAATGATTGAATTTTGTGATATCGAAAAGTAATTATCTACAAGCGATCATGATCGGCTTTTGTGAAACAGACTAATGTTTAATATTTGAGTCGTATAGTTTAAAAAAAAAAAAAAAACTAACTATTAAAATAAAAAAGAAATTGAAACGAATTAAGCCGAATCGAGCTTTAAACTATTTGACGAGTTACCACGAGCGTACAAATATCGTTTTAAATTTATCAGACTTCTGAAAAGAAGGAATTGGTGCCGCAATGCATTTCCAATCACACGATTGAGCTGCGTAGTTCTGGGGGGGGGGGAAATTGTTATGTACCGCGAACAGAAAAAATATAAATATACAGTTTTCTTCTTGTAGACCCAAATTAGGAAAATTCGTTGGAATTTTCTGATTAATATACACTTTCATTCGTATTCCACTCCAACTTTCTCTCCTCTTTCCTTTAATACTTCCTTTCTCGCGATCGATATTGTTCATGACAGGAAACTGTCGATACAATAAAAATAAATAAATAAATAAATAAAGTTCTCTTTCCATATGTAAGAATTTTAAATTTCTCACCTTTACGATATAAAAAAAATTATTCAGGTCTTGTGGAACACGGCGAGAGTGAAGATGACGCTGCCGAAAGACACTTGAAAGAATTTACCGGCCTATTACTAAACGACATCGTTTACGCGCACGAATACAAAAAATGCATAAAAGTAAGTATGTACGTGCGTCTGTGCGCTCGTATTAATAATTTAAAATTCGACGAAATGAAAAATCTAATACTTAAATTTAATTTAAATTTCATCGATACGCGATAATTTTGACTTTTAAATAATTTTTCGATGAAAACATTCTGTGTCAAACAATATTTTCCTCGCGTAATCGACTGTCGACGAAATCCACATCCCACGAAAAATTATAGATTACGAAAGAAATAAAATCGAAGCTTAATGACGTGATATAGAAACATTCTAAGGATACCGTGGACGGCTCATGAACAAATGATCCCGTTTTAAATGAGATTTTTTTTTTTATTTTTACTTTTATACGCGCAACTGTTAAGAAACAATAAGTGCGTTTGCTGAGTGACCATAGCTTATTATAAATGTAAGAAGAAACGTTCCAATGAACGCACTGCCATAGCGTTGTACAGTTGTTAGCTAATCATGAGAACTCAGTATATCACGAGGCCATCGGCGTTTTAGTCCTCGCGTACGCGGTAATTGATTTTCTGCTAAGGCTGATATTAGACTATTGTAGGCCAACATGTTGTGAAATTTTTTATATCTGGTCTTGACAACCTCTACAACAAGCGATATGTTTACATCACGATGAATTATTTTATTCGAAACGAACCACGGAGCATTAATTATCTTTCTTAATATTTTGGATTGTACACTTTGGATACGATTCGTGTTTGATGATTTACAGCAACCCCATAATTCGAATCCATACAGCCAAATGGATTTCAGTAAGTTGTTATATAGAAGGACTTTGCTTGTAACATTTAATTTGGATCGGTGATCAAGTAGCCGCATCAACACAGAGTATCTTTTTCTTAAAATCGAAGCCAGACGACGCGTGCTAAGATTTTTACGTGTAAACGGACTGAACAAAATAACACCGCGGTGAAGATCAACGGAATACATGCATTAAATTACGAAAATAGGTAGATTGGATTTACAACAAATTATGAATCTAGCGCAGGGATCGACACAAGTGGCGACATCTAGTAGATTGCATTACATAAGGTCACGACATCCCGATACGGATAACAGAAGAAGAAGAAGAAAAAGTTTACAGTCGTGCAATTATATCGCGTGTAGCATAGTGAACGAAAATATATGTAATACGTATACAAATTTTCCAAAGTAACAAATTTATTTATCCGGTCGAATTTAGTCGCTCTGAAATATTTATTGCGCCTTTTTTTAGGAATTCCAGCGGCAGGTGCCTAATTGGGGGTGGGGGATTGATTTTAATTAAATTAAGAAGCGTAGTCAAAATCGAATTATTTTTTCGCGAAGACACGCTTAAAACATCATTTATAAGCGCGCTGTTGAATATCTAATTGTATACGGACGCTAGAAGAGAATGCCCGCGCTACTATTTTACATACCCGGTTAACAAAAAAAAAATTCATTAAAATCCGATAATTTTGTGTTTTTTTTTATTAGTTTATTTTCCAAAAATTCACCTAAAATAACTAAATTATTTGCGAAATAATTTGTTACCCGATGAATAACTTCGGTTATTATATCTCTTACGCAAATTAATTATAAGTAGGCAAAAGGACGTTAATAATAAAATACACCGCCTACAGCTGCTGTTCTGCCCTCACCTCGTATAGGGCGATGTTGACTGTTTTTATTATCTATTAACAAAAAAAAATAATTTTGTAGAAACTCACTTTTTCGATATAAACACCTTCAACATCGAATCCTAATCTGGCACTTAAAACGTACAATTCAAAAATGAACTATATAAATTTAGTTGGAAAGCGTATAAATGTAAAATATATATTTGTATACATTGTGCGCGTATAATAAATTATCGTATTTTTAAAAAACTATAATTTTCTGACCCACAGCACGGAGATATTCCAGTGAATGTAACTGTGTTTAGAGTAGGCGAGCTGACCTTCAATAAGAAAATAATACCGCATCCTTATTGCGAAGAATTTAAATGGTTGCCATTGGAAGAAGCATCAAAAATTACCAATAATATATCCAGTGAAGCATTGTTACAAATTAATGAATACCTCATAGATATGAACATCTAAATATAAACTGAAATTCAACAAACACGCACACATTTACATATATCAGCATATTTAATAACAAACGTTGAATTTTTTTCAATTTAAAGAAAATATTTACGTAATTTATATTTAAAGATGTTGCAATTATCGTATTGAAAAAATGTTTTAATAGATTAAAGTGTAAAAATAATCCAATCATTATCCTTCGTTTATCGTTATTTATTTAATAATCGGTCATTAATTTTTTTTTTAATACCGCTACCTTCAACTTATTATATTTCTACGAATAAGATTAGAAGAAAATTTACAGATTAAGTTATTTTCGATGTTTAAAAATGCAAACGGAATACAGAAACATTTCATTGAAAAGCAGTATAATTTAGAATATTACTGATTTGATCAGAAATTGAATAGATTATACCATACAAAACTTTACCTAGTTGATTTTTCTAAAAGAAATTTAATCAGTACATTAAAATTTAGAATAATTTGTTCTCTTTCGAAATTTCGTATAAGTAGAGTAATTCATTACAGAAAACTTTACCGCCAATAAACAACAAAATATAGCAACTCAAATAACAATAACAGTTATCTTTTTAATTAATATTTCCTCCATTAGGTGGCGCGTGCAGAAATGATGTGACTAATTACAATAATTTTTTAAAACCTTATTTGGAGATATTTTACTTGAGAAATAGTGCTCAACAATTCAGAAAATGTATCGGTACGTCAAACAAATTAAAGAATCCTTTTTGAAAAAAAATAACATGCAACAAGCTTCCTATCAAAGTTGACTTATCCGTCTATCCGTGTCGAAGCGTGGTTCATTTCAATTTGTTTCCGGTAGACTTTTCCCTTATACACACACACACACACATTTACAAAATTAACGCAAATATTATATTAAATCGAAAACAATTTACATTGATATTTGCCTATTATAATGGGATAACGCGCCCTGGTCTAACAAATAAAATTGTCTATAAAATAAAATAGTAATAACAAAATACATTTTTGGCATTTATTTGTATCGTACTTCTATTCGATGATTTTTTTCTAAAAATAAATCTACGATGGAATCATAAAATGCAAACTTTTCTTCTAAACTCTATAGTAGGCATCTTTCGAAATGTTTTAAATTATCCTCTATTACACTGTTGCACTCATAATTTGGCATTATGAAATTCAACCTTCTATTACATGGGTAGCCTGCAACAGCCTGTGTACAATACATCAACAGGAAACAGACCATTCTGAGCCGGCGTATATTACCATGTGTAATGAACATGATAACCGTATGTATGTAACGATTCATACGTCTACTCAAACACATCCAACAGGTATTGTTTTGAAACTTATACAAAACTAGCCAGAGTTGATTACTTTCACAATGAAGCAAACAGCGCTATCTTCCGTAATCTGTAATAACTGGAAAAAAATCTCCGCCAAAAGATTACGCCGCTGTATAGAAAAATTATCCTTGATTTGCTGTTTTTTAAGAAAAAAAAACAATATGTAACTACTTCATATTACACTTTTTTATGCTTCCGTCGGAAACATTGGCAACATGGAGGATTCGCCACTGCCGTCTATTATTAAAAAAAAGTACTAGCTGACCCAGCGAACTTTGTATCGCCAAAGAATCAAGAAATGTATTAACTTATTAGCTGAATTAAATAAAACTGATGAAGAATTAGGAATTATGAAAAAAAAAACAATTAAAAAACAAATTTGTAAAGAAACTTAAATGATATACCTTTGAATTTTTGTAGATTTATTGAACTTAATAATTATATTTAATTCAGCTAATAAGTTAATACATTTATTGATTCTGTGGCGATACGAAGTTTCTAGGTAAGGGGAGGCTGCATCCTATTATATTTGAAATTTTTGGGTTCTATTTGATTTTTTTCCGCGTTTTTTTTTCGCTTTATACGATAGATCTTATATATAAACTGCTATTTCGAGAGACGGAATCGTTTAAAAATATTTACGCCGTCCACTATACCCTGCCAAAGGTGGCAAGTCGGCAACTTTTAAAAATTCGTAGCAATAAACAATTTAAATCGAACCGAATTGTAAATCTAAATCATTCTCGAAACCACTTGAAGACACAATAAAAATCATTAAAATCGGTCCAGCCATTTAGGAGTTCAGTGACATACGCACAGAAGAATTATATATATATAAAGATAAAAACAATCCCACCAATTTACGACTACAACACTTTAAAAACGTTTACCTCGGGAAAAAGAATCTTCGTGTTCGAATTAATAAAAAATGAATCGAGTACAAAATTAAGGACGTCCATCTGTTTCTCCCGTGTTATTTACTCATGATATTAGAGAGATTAATAAAAATCCCGTAGTCCTTCATTGTAGCAATTGTGACAAGCGTAATTGATGAAAGTATAAGGGCCGAATAGATGAAACTACAATGAATATAGAAGATTCATCTTTACCAAACGAATAACTAATGGCATCACAAAGCTGAAGAAATTGAGAATATTTTAAGAATTTTATTGTGAATATAAACCAACCGAGCAAAATCGGTCTACAAAACGAGTCAGAGTTTACTAAAGTATTAAAAACAAAAACTACTAAAATTTAAATCCCGTGTGGGTTCTCGCTAACGAGAAATCATCTGGACACTAGCGGTTTTATTAAATACGTAGAAAACAAGTAAACCATATTAATGTCTTACAAAAGGGATCAAGTTCAATGAACTCGAAATAATTGTAAAAATTTGTAAAATAAATTTAATTCGAAAGCAACGGTATTAGTAACATATTCAGGTAATAGTTTAATGATGTCCAAAAATTTAAAAAAAAAAAAAGTGTTAAACAAATTTTCAATATGTTCATTTTTAATTTGAAACAGAAAATTTAGTATCTCCTGAAAAATTTACAGAATAATTTCTATTCTATTGAAAGGTTAATCAAAGATTTTATATTAATATTAGAACAGAATTTCTAAATTCGTACGAAAAAAGATTCGTCTAAATATTGTTAAAATAATAATGTCTATTTGAAAAGCTAACAAAGTAACTATCATTATGTAGGGAACTAGTCCCACGATTAAATGTGCACGCACGAAACACCTTTTAGCGTCGTGGGAAAATTTGTAAAGTTAAACATAGGAATCACCATCCGAAAATAGGAGACAACTATTACTTTATTAAATGAAACCTTCTTTATATAAGAGTGATGCGGTTGTAATAAAAACTATGGATTTGGCGTACTCGCTCAATGGTCGTCTAAAACTAATACACTACTCCGAAATAACTATTAAATTAATTAAATTATACACCTAAATCTATACGCGGAAAATGAAACTAAATTTTGAACAGTCACATGTAAACAGAGTTACTATATAAAATTGCGATATTTTTCGCGCATGAAAAATACGTTGACCTTAACTGTTGTGCTTGTAAAAAAAATCATTTTATAAAAATTTGACCAAAATAATCTATTCGGTAATAAGCTTAACTAAACTGAACAGTTTTTTACTAAGAGCATTACAATTAATATAATATCGAATTAATTACTAAATTTCATTCAAAATTTTAACAATGCAAATAGAATTCTAAATATAACACGTTTTACGATACCTCGAATCCGTATGTATAAAAAATTAACGAAATACTCGCTACGAATTTTTCGTTTAAATAAATACCAGTGTATTTAAGTTCATCGAAAGATTTTATTTCATTAACTTTTTTTATTACCAATAAAGAATTCGGTTTTTTTTTTAGAATGCTCATACAAAGGTAAAAGGTTTCGATACTAAATTATGAAACAGAAATAAAATGTTCGAACTGATTTTGAAACCTACTTTCGGTTTCATATTAAAAAGTAAAAACTCATGCAAAACAAGTTTTCCAACTGCGCTATTAATTTATTTGTTATTAACCGTACGGTGCATAATGTTGCTAATAAGCAACAAATTCTATGACATGTTTTACATAATCTTTGAAAATGTTTCTAATATGTAACTTTATGCGTTACAATGTTGTATAAATGTAAATTTTTAATACAATCCTGTGCTTTTTATATAATTTTTGTAACAACATAGATTTTTATAAACCCGAACAATTAGATTATGATTGCATAATTTTAGTTTTCAATTATTGTAGGACAGTATTTAATTTAATTTTTTTTTTTAAATAGGAAATTCATACATTGTAGGTTTAATTTAATATAACGCTTTGTATATCATACGTAAGCATCACTTTCTGTCTGTAATATGTATTCTTTAAATATATATACGAAGAAGAACCCATATTTTAAAAATACACACAGCAGATTCGAATATTTCTTAGTATCCGAACTAAACGTATTTCGGGGTTGGTTAAAAATGGGCACAATTTCTCACTGAATATCGAAATAATTATCGTGTAATAAAACAATCTCCTCGAACAAACAAATTTCATTACACTTAAAGCGGCTATTAAAAAAAGGGCAAAGCAATTTTATATGTTAACTTTAACAATACTTAAAGTCGGTTTAAGTAAATTTAATAAATACCTGAAATTATTTTGAATTCTGATATAGCAGCGGCGACATTCCGATCTGGCCTGTTCAATGTGTACCTTAACAGGTTTACACGTCTTTTGTCGAAAAATTCTTTAACGTTAAGAAATCAATGTTTTTTATTATATGGAAAAAAAAATATTATTTTTTTAGTTATACACTTTGTATTCGTAATAAATTAACTATATGCTCCAGAATGAGCTGTTTTACGTTCTCTAAATCGATAATTCGCAAATTTACATCCGAATAATTAAAAATTGTTTAAAACTGCTCAACTTTTTGTATGAAAAAATCTCTTCAAAAATAAAATGTAAAACGAACTAAAAATGCGCATAAACAATTTAACGCGAACTCATAAAATTATGACAAAATCCGATTCGCCGGAAAATTTAAAGTAGACTTTTTTTTGTATCACAGATATTAATGATTAAGAATCGTCCTACCATGCAAATGTGCAAGTTGCTTTCAAATATTAAATATCTCTAAATTGTATACGTAGACAATAAAAATTTAAAATACAAAACTTCTAAATAAACATTTTACATTATATATATATATATATATATATATATATATATATATATATATATATATATATATATATGAAACGATAAACAAGTTCTCACGCTAGAGTTGTACACAGAAATTTTCCTAGTCTACAACGAATATATTCTGGTCATGTGGTGCAATGTAGTTAAGTTACTCATTATTTAGATCGGCTGTCCTTTTGCTGGTCCACTAAATTCAGTTATGTTACTGTTATGTTGAATTAATTGTATATTTAAAATCACGCTAATGCTAAGTTTGAAAAGAAAATTTTAAGAAAAATTTCCCTGCTGGCTCATTGTAAGATATTTCACTTTACACAGAACTTCTAACAATATTCGTTGAAAATGCAAATAGTATAAAATCAGTTATAACTATTGAAATGTTATCTTTAAATAAATTATACACGGTTCGGTTTTAGTAAATCATAAATTTACGGAAATATATTAAAAAATGTCGAAAAATTTTAAATTAACTTATCATTATAAGTAAAACAAACTAAAAAAATTAAAATATAGATTTTAATTTAGAAACAGAAGTCAATAACAATTTTAATAATATTAACCAAACTGAGAATTAATTTACCCCTAACGGTCTATCATATTAATCTGCCATAAATATACTCAATATCGTTGCAATCAGCTGAAAACAAGTATCCCGTTTGTAAGCAGTCTTCGCCTTTTCACCAAATTTATAATAAATGCTAAACTCTGTAATTATGTCTAAGTAATTGATAATTCGAGTAATAGCCTTGCAATAGCTACTCGTTAAAAAAAAATAATAAAAAATGGGTATTTCTGATTTTTAATAATTTAGTGGAGTACACGTCGACTTCATTTAAAATTTTTCTTTATATATTACGTATGTAATATGTTCTAGAGATCGAATTTCATTTCAAAACAAATTTATATAATTAAATCGCACCGACGGGTAACGATAATATAAAGACATTTCGTCGATCGTTTAAAGCGTTAAGAGTTACAAAATTCAAGCGGTATAAAAAAAATCAAGGATATAATTGTATACACAACCTGCCATCCAGAGTCATGGTGATATAATGGTTATGGTTAAAAACACATTCAAGTAACGTAAAAATTTTTCACCGAGTACTCTTGCGTACCAGATGGTAGCGATTAACAACTCTAAACATTTGTAAACCACCTTACAATCGCTGCAATTTATCGACACGCGAAATTTCACATACCAGAGACTGTACAACTGCGTTTTTAGAGCGTTAGGAAATAAATTTCTATATGTCGGCGATTATAGTGCTAAATGTAGCTCACGGACATCGAAAATAACGAATCAATCTGGAAGAAAACTTAAATTATCCGAGACAACTCACTCGCTATTATCTCTCTTCCGAGGAGACTCCTACATACTAGCCAAACCAACGGAAATAGAATGTACTAGGTAAGACCGTGTTCCAGTTGTTGCGGTCTTAGATGTGCATAGTAAACGAACAGACCATTCCACCAGAACACTTGTAAATAGAACTACCAGATTATGATACTTTAATAAAATTAAAAAATGAGAACGTAATCGAATCTGCGGTTAAAGATTTAAGTAACCTTATAGAATATTCTTGCGCTAACGCAACAAAAACTATGATTCGAACAATTCGTAAAAAAAACACCTATCTTCCGCTCGATATAAGAAGATTAATTAAAAAATCTCGGACAGCCAGGAAAACCTGGCAGCGTGCTTAAAAATAATTTATACGAAGCTGCAAACCGAATTATAAAATGAATGTAAAACAATTATTTCAAAGCTCGTTTACAGTAGTTGAACGGAAATAACAGATCACATACAACAAAAAAATTAAAATAATACACGAGCTAAATCGGATAAATAGAACACCTTAGTACGGCCTTTACCCACATCCCGCTTATGACGAAGAACAATCCATCTATATACAGAATACCGTTGAAGTCAGCTATAAAATTTTCCTCACTAAAAGAAGTATTCCGATGTCTCAAAAAACCTACAACTTGTACTTAAACTTACTGATGAAATCATCTCACATTTACCCCGCAGAAAAATTCTACTCTGTTATATCTTCGACGCAATATTACAGATACTTGCCTAGAGTATGGAAAAAATCAGTTGTCATCACCTAACCCGAGAAAATCGAAAACATCCGTTTCTTCAATTTACTTTCTTCGCATTCTAAAGTACTAGAAAATTTTAAATCGCCTGTAACGTGTAACACGGGTGGCAAAATAATATCGGACCATCAAATTGAATTCGTTGAAATTCCGTTGAAAAAAATTTTACAATCCGAACAAGCATCGTCGATATATATATTTATATATATATATATATATATATATATATATATATATATATATATATATATATATAAATGAATACGTTAAACCTTAAATTATAATTTTCTCGTATTTATAAACGACATTTTCGTTCGATCGAATAACGATGCATATCGATAAAAAAACTCTCGGCGCGCTCTCTCGCGGCGGTAAATTCGACTTTTTTCTCGATAATAACATCGTTCGATCGATTTGCGACAGACTTTTCTCCGCTAGTACGTTTAAATCGGTACCGTTATTTTCGTTTAAGTAAACGTATTTCAAAATAACGAACATTCCGTTATCGATTATCGGCGTCAGTAAAAAAGTTCGACTTTCGGTAGTTTGTTGTTGCGGCGTACTATCGCGTATAATTTCGAAATCGTAATCTCTAGTCGAGCTTCTTAACAAGCACAACGTAATAGCGTTTACGTATAAATTAGTATCGATTTCGGTATCGATTTTAGTTTTAGTATCGATTACGACTTTAGCGAATGTATCGACGAAATTTCTCGTCGATACGTTTACGTTATAATAATCGAACATTTCTATCCGATCGAACGATGATATATTCGTTTTCCGTTTTAACCAATTCGATATCGCGTCTAACAATTGTAAACGTACGCGATAATTCGCTACGCAAAGTCGTTCGTCGCGATATCCGACGCTAAGTACGCTAGCGTAACCGGCGTACAATAATACTTTGGCCAATTCGTCGACTAGTGTTCGACCGCCGGTAAAATTTAACGCGTTCGACTTATAATTAGCGTAGACCGTGTCGAAATTCGAATAGAAAAACTTTTGAACGTATCGCTGTACCGCGTCCGTCGATAATAGTTCGTAAATGAACGAGCTGCTAATAACGTCGTCGGACGCTGAATCTAAATTCAAAACCGGACTATAGACGACGTAATCGTTTACCGTATATCCGTACCGATCGCGAAGACGTTGCCGGCGATAAATTACCGTTTCCGCGTAGTCGTCTTTTTCGCCTAGTCCGAGTACGCGATTATCAATTTCGGCTTGATCGAAACCGTAATAATCGAAAAATACGTCTTCTAACATACCGTATCGAATGTCGTTACGTAAACCTTCTTCGGCCGACCTACCGCTCAGATCGATTTCGAACGTACCGCTGATAATCGCTTGTTCTAGGTACTCGTTTCTATAAACGGCCCGTCCGATTAGACGTCCGATCAGATCGATCGTCTTATCGAATTCCGACCATTCGGATAGGCGACCGTATAACGACGAAGACGATCGTCGATGATTTCGTAAGAAAACCGTCGCTAAATTTAATATCGGCCGGTCGTAATCGTCTATCAATATGTACACTTCTCGAGAGTAACGTCGACAAATTAATCGACTGAGAAATCGTAAACCGTCTACTAGTTCGACAATCGATGATCGACGATTACGATATCGATCGAAAACGTTTTTATCGTCCGCCGTTAACTCGGACCGTAGATAATCGCGTCGATCGTATAAATCCGCTAATATCGATCGTAGTCTATTTTCGAAACCGTCGTACGTATCGTCGACCGCCTCTTTCAAACCGACGTAAATAACCGGATTCTCGCCGTGAATCGCCATAATTTCCGGTCGATCGGCGATTTTTAATTTCCGATTTATCACGCCGCCTTCGAACAATAGTCGATTATAATCGCGATTTCCACGATCGATTAGGCCTTCGCGATCGATCGGTAATTCGAAGAATCGTCGCAACATTTTCAAATTCGTCGTTTTACCGAATCCGGCCGGACGTAAAATTCGACACACTAATCCGCCTTTTCTAGTTACGTCCTCGACCAGTAACGACTTGTCCACGTATTTACCTTCGTTCAACAACCTTAGAAAACTGTCGTCCTGTTGCCGCGGCTGATCAGTTTTAACGTACGGAAAAAGTGCCGGCAACGATTTCAAGGTTAAAACGTACGCCGATAATTGAAATAATACTATCGGATTATTAGCGACGCCTATTGATATCGATAGATAGTTCATTATCTATCGGATTATAGCGACGAAATCGGTAAGATATTATCGAATCGATTACCATCGAGCGCGATAATCCGAATTCTAGACAATCGATTTTCCCCTTTTTAAATTATCGACTTACGATAATTAGACGCTTCGTATATATCGTTTATTATCTTTAAAATAAACTGCATAATATTTCGTTTTAATCTGAAATTCTAGACGGATAACAACGTACATTATATTACGTATATAATATCTAAATAATAAATAACCGCTACTACTTCGAAAAACTCTTTATTTAAAAAAAATAATAATAATTATAAAATATTTTAATTACACTCGCCGGATTAAGTACGAATAATTGTAATCAATATTCGATATATTTCATATCGTCATACTTCGTCGAACGTCGTGATTCATTGTACATTATTTTCACTTAAAAAATGGGCTAGCGTGTAAGGCGATAATTATAAGCCCACTTTTCCGTTAAAAGTTACGTAATGATGAAAAACGTAAACTTTTTTTTTTTATGTCGCGGGTTGGCTTCGAACACTCGACCGTCGAGCACTGTAATGCCCCCCTGACGTACGTATGTATATATATCATATATACATTAATATTGAAATATCTGCTTCGTGGATGCAGAGAATAATGTATATAATATTTAAAATTACCGATATAAGCAGCACCATTCATTTATAATTTCAGTCCAAATTTATTTACGCTTTGATAATTTAAATATTTTCCACGCATAAATTGTCCTTTGATAAATTTTCGTTATACAAAATTTCGATCTCGGTGCAGTTTATGATTAATTTTTAATATAAAAATTATAGAGTCTGTCTGTGATTTGCGAATATTTTCATTATAACGACTGCATTGTGCTATTTTTATCGCTTATAAACAGAAAATCTATTTTTTTAATCGCAAACGTACAGCTGTATTTGACTTAAGATCTTTCTACTTTCTAATCTTACACTTCGCGAGGTTAGTCAAACTTTTCCTTTTTATTATAAAGTAATTTCGGCTAAACTAATTCTAGTCCTTTGTCACTTCTTCCATCTTTAGTTATTATTACATTTCTCGTATAAGTTTTAATTTGTTTTAATATTATAACAATAATTTTCATATTTAGTGTACGTATTTTTTAAGCACATTTCATCACTATTGTCTTACGTTTATCAATTATTTTTTATTTTTATTTTTTTTTTTTTGTGAATTTGCAAACTGTTTTATCGATAACTCGAGTTGTTGTTTTTCTTTCTACAATAGCCACGTCATCTGAAAAACGGAATTACGTCTACGATAGACAAAGTTCGCTCTTAATAAATCTGATTTAACAATTCATTCGTTAATTCATTCGTTAAATCCTAACGATCGTAGACTAACATATTCTTCATATCTTACTTTTCTTTATCTAGTTAGCGAACGTTTAATAATCTTCCGTTACGTAATGTATCCGTTAGTTCTCCAATATTATGCCTATTCGGCTTTTTATATTACCTAGATATCCCCGGTTTGCTTTCTCATCCCTTCTCATCGTCTGACATATGCAATTTTTCATCTTTTAATTATGATTAACAGTTCTCTCGGAGATTCCGCGAAAGCCGCAGCATCTCAGCATTAACTGCATACGATATCGGGTTTAAAACAATTATAAATATTCGTTGAATACTTCTATTTCGTAATTAATAGTGTAAATTAACCGATTAAAAATTAAAGATTATCGTTATATTTTTAAATCACTCGAAGCAAAATTGAGATGAAAATATGAAAAACGAAATTAATTTTCCGCGAAGGATTTTATCACGTTTATGCGGACGTCGATTATTCATCAAAATTTATTTATTTATTTATTTATTTAACGAAGCCACACAACAGCTAACAGCCAATTATAATAGTAAAAGGCTTATAAATAAAATAATACGATTAATAATTTTTTCCGAATTATAAAATTAAAATAGAAAAAAAAATACATCGAACACATTCACCAGCCTCACACCCATTAAACACGCGAGAAAAACTACACGCATTCACAAGTCTCATTAAAACGTACATCATTCACACAACAATCTTACTCGAAATAAACGGACGAATAATCTGTACCCTATAATGTCAGGAGTTCCGCACAGTAGCGTGCTGAAACTACTTTTGTATTAGATTTATACGCGCAATTTTCCCCCACAAAAAATAGACTGCAGCTATACGTTTGCTGATGATATCTATTCTATTGATCGTAATAACGATACAGCCGCTAAACAGCTTCAAAATCATCCGTCACATGCGCAGAATTGGCTTAAAGTTATAACGAATCAAAGTCCAAACCGGTTCTATCGACATCGAAGAAAGGACAAACTTTACCGATGCAACTGAATGGGCAGATATGTGAAATATCTCGGATTACGCCTTAAGGCTCGCCTTTAAGGATCACATTATTGCAAAACGGAAGCGATTAAATAACGCAAAATGGCTAAAAAGTCAGCTTTATCGATTGAAAATAAAGTATTAGTACATAAAATAATATTAGAATGTCGACTATTCAAATCCGGGTAACAACAAGCGCAATTCAAACTCTTATACAAATATGCCGAAGACCGGCGAGATATTTTATCGATAGCGTAGTTTACTCGAAACGATGAACAACACCTCCGTATTCAATTGCAACCTTTGCAGGAAGATATTTTCCTCGTCTCAAAAACCGCGTTAATCTCTCGCAGAATAGCGTGCCATTCGGACTAACGACTTAATTGAATTAACGTAACGTTAGTTAATATTCGATATACCGCAATAAAAATCATATATAAACGAGGAAAAGCAGATTATGATGGAACTAGAGTAGCAATGCAAAATGTTGAAACGGATTATAAAAAATTATAACGATAATAATTAGTAATTAGTTCGTCGAATATGAAAAATTGCGGACGGTCGTTTTTCGAAAAAATAATAGCGACTTACTTTCAGTACGTGTTTAACAATTTCAAAATACATTATTTGATATACTTTCTCTTCGGGGTAATGAACCTGACGTAAAAATCAAATAAAATAATGGACAATTCTCGCAGTTATTCAACTTTAAAGGACGGTCGCCTTTTTGACTAATTTTTTAATCGCACCATCGAGGAGGTGCCGGTGCTGGTAATAAATAATTAATCGTCCGTTATCGTTATCGGGCGCATTCGTCAAAACCGCGATTACATTAACGTCGGCTTTCGTTGAGGAATTTCATTCGGACGATCTTACATCGTTCGTTCACTGGTCGAGTAACTTCTTATTAAAAAAAAAAAATAAAAATAAACAATAACAAAATTAAAATCGATATATTATGTAAAAAAAAAAAAAAACATAACAAAGCTCTATTATAAGCGAACGGTAAATGTAAAAAAATATATATATAAAATTATATACGATTAATAATAAAGGGAAAAAAATAAAATAAAGTGCCAGAAAATAATTAATTTGATGTACAATATTATTTTTAAAAAACTGGTAATGAATATAGTAAAGAACGAAATCAACAAATCAAAATTCCACATTACTTGGCTATATGGTCTGAGAATTTTACGCGTATATATTCTTCTTCTTCAAGTGCCTTCTCCTCGAAGGAGATCGACGGTCATATGACGAAACTGATTATATATTGCGTAAATCTTTTTCCAGAACCTTTTTAACATCTGATTCCAGATCAAGTTCGCCATTGTATTCATTATTTCTTATATTATTTTTTTAAGTCCTTCGTAATAATTAAATAATTTTTCCTCATGCCGAGCCTGTAATTCGATCCACCGTATTCCAGTCCTTCGTCTTATTTACACAGGCTCTAACACTTCTTTAAGCTTGTCATTCACTATTTTTAACCGAATATATCTAATCTCATTTAACACTGTTTACCTAATTCTTCAAAATATATTTTAAAATGATACTTGTTTGCCGACACGAATATTTGCTTTGCAGAAATATCGGAGTAATTCATCTGGACGCTGTTTTAAACAAGTTAAATCACACAGAAGCTTCATTTTTTTATCCAACTGACGACAATTTTTAAACAAATCCCCCGGTATTGCTAGATATTTTTTAAAAAGGGCTTCCACGGACGTTTTCCATACTAAAAAAAAAAAAAAAAATTGCGCGGTTTTACCAATTAAATTATACGAGGAGAAGAGGTAGAGAGATTTGTGAAAATTACAAAATGGATTCGAGCCGTGAAAATGTATATTGTACCCAACAATCAGTTCATATGGTCATAACACGATGATGTCATATAGATTCGTATACTAAATAAAAAATATGCCCACTTGCTCATCTAACGAAAAATTTAAAGAAAAATCCAACAACAAAACCTGCATACTGATCATAAAGCTGCGCCTAAACGTATAAATATTTAAGCTAATAGGAGACAAATAATATTTTTTTCATTATGCACAAACATACATTTTGGACGAAAGATAGCGCCTGTTAGGCATTAGCGCGTGTTTAATTCTTTTGTAACGTTTATAATTTAGTTGCAAGTTTGTAAAACCCCTTGTATGGTTTATAAATGAATATTGACTTGCAGACACAACTATTAAAAATGTATATTTCATTTAACAATATCGCGTATTATGATAATTTCGATACCTTGCGCACGGGACTGGAAGTTTCAGAATTATTCCGCAGCGCATATTTTTTGTAACCGTTGTAACTTTGCCCAGTTAAAACGGCTAATATATGGGACAAACGTAAAGCATAATTGTTCTCATTATAGATTCATAGATGATTAATTTAATTTCCGAATCGAGTAACATCGTTTATTAAATATCGGATTTAGCTTAGAGACGCACGAATTTTATTGCAGGTATATTCAACATGTTTACTAAACCCGATATATCGTAACTAAATATTTAATATCGGCTAAACCGAAGTTGTGTAGTCCGCTATTATAGTAAGAAATGCTTCGTGAATGGAATAGATCGAGTTTTATCGGAATTTATTTCAATTCTTCACTTATTAAAATCCGAAACCCCGAGTTGGTCTTGTTTAATTTCGGTATGCAGTTGCCATCTTTAAGTGTTTAATTAATCAAAAGAAGGAATAAGTAAGTTCCCAGTATGCAACCACCATGGGGAACTACCGCTCAAATATATATTTCACGTAGGAATTATTATTAAACTATGAAATTTCTGTTACTTAAATAATCTCGAATAAGTCGGACTAAGTAATTAGGGATTTTAAGTTGAATAATTTTATAACCACAAATTGTTAGCTGGTGTCAAAGGCTATGTCTAATAACAGTAATACTGTACGCTTATTTTTATTATACCCATCATATATCGCTACTTCTCGCCGAGCATCCTGATACTATGGATCTTCGTGAAGAAATATGTTTTCAGTCTGATCTATTACCTCCCGTATTGATTCAGCAACTGAAATTTTATATATCTCATCGGAAGTCTCCCTCCTTTACGACGCGACCTTCAACCATATCAGTCGTGATTATTTTTCCTAATTTTATCGTACGATATGTCCGGCAAAGGTTTTTTTCTGTGTCAGTATTACGACTTCTAGTCTCTGATCCGTCTTGGAATATGGACCAGTTCTTTTCGTAGTCAACGGTACTCTTAACATTCAGCAGTATATTTCGAAGTCATCAATCCGTTGTAAACCGCATTGTTCTTTCCAACATTCCGATGCATATAAGTAGAATGCGTAAGGCGCGCTACATTGTTATTTCATGACTATTCTACATAATTTTGTTAGATAGCGCTAGTATCGTTATCGACGTTATACTTACTAATCTATACATAATATGTTACACTAATCCGTATTATTTTTATATCGCTAGTATTATTATTAAGATTTTACATTCCATTTTGCAACGAAAATCTAATCTAATCACCGGAGATGAAAACGACGAACCCGCCTAAGATAGCTTGCACGTAATAACGGCTATAAATTGACGTGTTAAACGTTCGCCATTAACGAACGATTAAATTATTTACTCGGATTAATGATCGCCGTAATTCATAAAACGATGTAAATTACACTTCGAACGAAACATAACCAGAATCGCAATCGTCGCTTTAACATCGTCTAACGGAATTATAGCGGATGATAAGAAAAAACACATAAAAAAAACGATCATCATTATGTCGTAATAAAATGATGAGAACATGAAAAACTGAACTAACGAATTAATTCGATAGAAAAAACCACATCGTTACAAAAAAGTAAATTAGAAATTTTTTTTTTTCTTTAAATTGAAACGAGATCTCACGATGGACGGCTAATTTGAAATTAAAACATAGACCGTAGTAAGTAATTTATTCGTTTATCGTACAATCAAAAAATTATCGCGAGAGAAATTTAATATAGAAAATTTTAAATATTAAGAGCGATGTAGCAAAACACGTACTCACGTGAATATATATGATGTGTGCGTTATCCGTATATCTGTACTATCTATATCTCTATACTAACATATAAAACTATAGCGTCTGTGATTTGCGAATATTTTCATTATTATAATTGCGTCGGGCTTGCCTATTTTTCCGTCTTTCTATCTGTCTGTTACGATTTAATTCAAAAATTATTAAAGCAATAATTATAAAACTCGCATAATAGCCTATATTATCAGATAAGCTTTGTATTGATATCATAAATACGATAGAAATTATAATAATTTAAAGTTTTAAAACGTAGTAAACAGCGATATCTCCGTCAAATCGTTTAAAATTTAACTATACCTTCACTACCAACACACGCAATACAAACCGCGTTTTGATGCGTTTAAGGGCGTGGCCGAAATAACGAACGGATATATGTATATATATATATATACAGTATACTAATACTTGAAGCATTTTAAATGTGGTATGGAGGAAGTTTCAGCGAATATAAAAATTATTAATCAAACGGTACTTGACAAAATGGGCGAAAGAAGAAATATCTTAGACCGGATAAGAAAAAAAATCGACTGGCATGGTTTGAACGTGTACTAAGATCAAATCAAAGCGTATTATCCGCGATTATTGAAAGGAAAATTGTCGGAAATCGACCGAGTTGAAATGACGATTATAGACACTGTATTAAAAGACACTGGAATGCAAAATTATGTGGATTTGAAGAGGACGGCAAGTGATCATGTTGCACGTCGCAGGATCGTGTTGGTGCGAATCAGCCAGATGGCTGCTACATAATTATCATCATCAGTATACTAATATATAAACCAGTTAAAAGAAAAAGACAGCGGTATCACGGTATATAGAATACACGGTAGGTATCACGCGCATACCGACTGGCAACTACTACGTCATTGGTACCCAACTAGACTCCGCCCCTGTATAGAAGAAATATCGCGTGAACACTCTTTTTGGTTAAATTGTTTTTTTTTTAACTAGTTTAGTTTTTATTTTTTAAATTTTGTTTTATTTCCTCTTCTACATAAATAATTTATTTTAATATCGTATTAATTACAGCTGTGTTACCACTTCTCACAATTAGTTTAGTGCTGTTTCATTTTTAAAATAATTCAAACAGTAAATAATATCCTTAAATCGTGGCTTTTGGTGAGTATATACATATGCGTGCATTTGAAGATACACAGACTTATTACTTTATGAACATTTTTAAATAATAAAATGTAACAAAAATCTAGGTGCATAAAGAAATGTCTCACTCGGCGAATTGTAGTTAGTGTAATTTCAATTTATACCTCTTTTTTCGTCCATCGTCGGTATTTTTGTTTCCGTGAGTTGTTCTTTTACTGGACTTGTTCAGCGTCTTAATCCTGATAAATGTTCGTGCTCTAAAATAAAATGGCGAATTCGTGAACACCTGTGTTACTATATTTCGATTTCAATGCGTTTGTTTTCATTACGTCCGAATTCTTATTAATGCTACTGTCGTGGTTATTGTTACAGTCTTTTTCCATATTGTATATAATGCTTATCCATTGTTCGGTGGGATTCATTAAAGCACCCCTCGATATTGTAGCGAGCCAGCCCATTTGTTTAGGTGGATTGAATTCTGTTGGATGGCCGTATTCAAAAGCAGTATCTAACCCTGGTTTTTTCATTCGATATGCAACATAACCAGCTAGCATTTTTAACAAATCTTTCTTTTCACCGTGAACATGGTCCAATTTTTCATCATCATCATCCGAGTCCCCGTTTAATTTGTTTTTCACTGCGTTCATTATCATTATGTGACTTAAACTCAGTCAAAGTTGGTATCATGAAATGAGGAATGGAATCCTTTTTTTAATATATTTTTTGTCTTGTTCTCAAGTAATTCTGATTGCAGATCACGTTTGAAATCATTTTCATTAAAATGAAAAGAGCATACGCGAGCACTTTCAATATTGAAGTTGTCATTCCTTCTGCTCATATGCAACCACTGCTTTCGAAGAACTTTATCTTTAGGAAACCGATGAAAGCTAATACCTAATTTATGAGCATCTCGGCTATGATTACAACGCCCGAAAATAGCCCAACAAGGCATAATATAAATGTTAATAAGATAATACAAAATTTAACCAACTTATGTGCGAAAGGTCTATATCAAAGAATTAGTGAGATAAAAATATTATGCAGTTTTACCCTGATAGTAATTAGAAATAAAATACTTTAAATGATAAAATTAAGAATTCTGCGCACTAAAAAATAAGAAACTACCATCAACACAAATCAAAAACCGCGCGAAATAATACGAAACAACGCCAGAGAAATAACGAAATGAGTCGTTCTATAAGAAAACTGGATTTGTGATGGGTACCAACTACGTCATAATCTCGTTTGACTAGTGCGCAGCTAGTTGGTGATACCTACCTTGTACTTCTATTTACCTTGAGCGGTATTGTATTAAAAAAAAATTACACATTACACATGCGAAGGCGTGGGTAACCTCTAGTTGGATGAAGGCTTTCCCCAACGTCTTCCAACCACTTCTGTCCTGTGCTTTCCTCGACCAATTTTTCCCAGCTACCTTTGCTATAGTGCCGCCGCGTCATTGGCGTTCCCTGTTTGTCCATCGTCACCACTGTAAGATCCGCTTTGACCATCTATTATCTTCTCTTCGAGCAATCCAATTCCATTTTGTTGTAGCCATTCGCTCCAATGCATCATCCAACCGTGTTTGTTCCCGCGTCCGTGTATTCTTTTTACGATCCGATAAAATTATGTATCGCACTTATTGGAAAATGTTGTTCAACGGTCTACATCGTGCTACAGTATAACGTACGAGTTAAACTGAATTCGGTGAAATTGATTGTCCATATTTATATTAGTATATATGCGATATATTTAGAATTTCGTAAATTTTCCACCTGTAAAAATAATAATTTTTAATACGAGCAAAGTTATCCACACGTCCCAATCAATTTTTAATCTGTCGATGATTAATAAGAAACTACTACTATATACATCCGGTATTCGACCAAGACTAATGCCTGTCCTGTTTGTGGTGGTCAGTTCCAAACAACGGCGCATTTAACCATTTCAGTTACGATGTCCACTATATGGTACGTAACATTTTAATACTAATACGATTATATATTTTCTGGTTGACCGTGAAATGCATAAATTCGAATAATATTTATATCTAACACATTGAAAATCGTCTAAAGTCGTCTAAGAAACGCTATAACGCTATATCGTAAAATTACTAAGTTTTCGTTAAAATTTCACGTGTGAACCCGATAGAGTTAAAAATTATAACTGATTCAAAAAGTCCCTCTACCGCAGACCTATATTAAATGATCACAGAGGTATGCAAAACTTGAAACTCCGCATTTTATATTTATTTTCGTATATAAATAAATTATGCAAACAAATTCGCGATACACGTAAAAAGGCGTCAGAATAATAGTTGATTAATGTCATAGACTACTGCGTGCTAAGTGTATCACACAGCGCGTTATTCTAGAGGTATATAAACATAATCGCGTACGTTAATTTTATAATAGATTTATCCTTTATTTCAATTATTTTTATTTACACAGTTACTGGTGTATATATATATATATATATATATATATATATATATATATATATATATATATATACGTGATCATATGTATATGTAAAAGTGTATATGTATTTAACTATCCTCATTTTATTTGTTTCTTTCAAAGTATTTTTTTCATTTGTTTTTTTCTCCTATCATCGAATATTATTTCTTATTATATAACTTATTGTTCGCTTTAATACAGCGCTACTAGTTTTAAGATGTTAAGGTATCACAGATACTTAACGTTAAGAATATTCTGGGCACATGTAGGATTGAATCGCTATTTAAATAAAGTTCCGCTTTTTCATCTTCTTAGTCATACATCGATAAAGGGAATGTCAGTAGAAAATGACGATGTTTATAGTAACATCGAAAATAATGATTTTCGAAATAAATAAAAATTAAAAAATCAATTGAAAATTAGTTAAATCACTAATATTTATTTTCTTAAAGAAAACACAAAGCTTTTCGGCATTTACGCCATTATCAAGTGAACCATTTTAAAACATCATAATTTTAAAAATATAAATTAAATATAATTACTTAAAAATATGCGATGGTGATTGTGAAAATATGCTCCAAAAATTCTGTCTGCTTCTGTTCTGTCTATTTTTTGATTTGTTGAAATTTAATATCGATATGTTTGTTTATTAATTTTGTTTTTTTATATTAATTTTTTCTTCAATACTATTTTCCGGATTCTGTAAAAGTTGTGTACTGGTGGAATTTTAAATTTTTCATTAACTGTTCCGATGTATGATGTCCAAAAGTAAAATATAAAATATAAAAATATACGAACGCAAACATTTTTTAAAAAACACAATTTTACAAGTAAAATGAAAATAAATATTAAAAATCTGATTTATATTTTTAAAATTATGATGTTTTAAAATGTTTCACTTGATAATGGCGTAAATGCCGAAAAGCTTTTTGTGTTTTCTTTAAGAAAATAAATATTAGTGATTTAACTAATTTTCAATTGATTTTTTATAAAAAAATCACTACATTCCACATTATAAAAAATTAAAATAAAAATTAACCGTAAAATAACTCTATCTGTAATAGTATATTAAATAAACGATGGACTTAGTTATGATGAAAATTTACCGGTTTTTTTAAATATACATTGGGTACGCGACGAACATTTAATAATCCAAAAATAAAACATGATTATATATCGGTATATACAACAGAATTCACTAATTTAAATTATTACGTACGATCGGAACGAGTTTGCGCTTTTCGTGGCATGATTATTAATATTAAAATTTTAAAATTTATTTTGAAAAACGTTTCGGACAGGTTTACACAGTCCACTATCCGGGTAGAACATCAACTGGGGGAACTATCGAGGGAATGTCTATACAACTTTGAGCTACATTTTTCAGGCGATATCTGTAACCGCTATTACCACTACTACCAATATCATGGATTTGATTGGTTGTTAGAGGACCGCCTCCAGTTTCTGATTGGTCTGATTTCTTCGCATTGTTTTTTTCTCTTTTTCTCGGTGTTTTCTTCTAGTTTGACTTAGGATATAAAATTTCAAATATCATTCAAACGAAAGCCATCCTCCCTATTGAAATTATTTCGTCGATATTTACTAATCTCAACAGCTTTTTGTGCCAACCTTGCGTGACATTTATCCACTCTAGCCAAGATAGAGACATATGATCGGCTTAATACGGACATTCACTAGCCTACCTGTTTTTGACCAATATAACACTTCCCACATGAACACGGAGTACGATACACACTTGGAACTTGACCCCATGGTAAGTCATTTTTGTCACTTTTAAATGTCCAATTTTTCGGGAAGTATTAGACACTGGTCTAATATTTTTCCGCTTAACACTATTCCAATGTTACCATTTTGTTGATGAAAAATTCAGCCCCTCCCCGACGTTATAGTCATTATTTACCCTGAAAAGCTTTAAATTATTTTACTTTTCCGCACCCTCACGGCCGGTTGCTCTTACTAGACTCATCCAAGTTTTGAATTTAATCGTTGTTCAGGGGTATGATGAAAATTTTTCCTTATATACGCCTGTATGTGCATTTTTACAGAAAACGTAAAGATTTTCAACTTTCCCCTTTTTTCACTATAAAAAAATGCTTATATTACTAATTTTTCTACTGTGAACTTTATATTTGGATGAAAAGAATTTAAATTAATTAAGAACTCCGTTACCTTCGTCATTATTATTACTGTAATTATTGTTTTATTTTTATAAATATTTATTTATAGAAGATTTGTATTTGTAACATTCTGTTTTAATTTTTTTATTTTATTTCGGGTAACCTTCTATTACTAGATTTATAAATTACAAATTTAACCGGTAGTACTTGCATTTATGCACATTTTCCTTTATATTTCATGAGACTTTTAATTAGCTTCGTTGTATTTATCATTAAAATAAATACTAATAAAATTTTATTTGGATTTGATTCGATTATTATTATTATTAAATTATTATTTTTCGTAACATTTACAGATCGCGTAATAATGATAAAATAACAGACGATACGATGATCACTGGACACAGCGGACTCTCTAATAAGACTGTTGTACATCTGTCCGGAAAACTATTCGATTTTCGTCCGTTACTCCTAATTCTACTACTAATCGTAATTTCGACGGTAAATAATTAAATAAAATTCGACAAAACCGAAAGTAAACGGTTATTTTAAATCGATTATTTTCGCAAAAAATTATTATTAAAACAAATAATTAATAACGAACATTAATTTTGAAATACATAACATTATAAAAGTAAAATAATGATATTGTAAAAATATGTAATGGTTCGTATCAAAATTATCGTACATTACATAATAAAGGGTTAAGTCCGATATTCGAGTCAGGTAAAATGTTCAATTTCTATTCACTTTCTTTTATTGGCGCGTTATATATGGGGAGTTCAAAACAAGCAAGCGAACAAGCTAGCGAGCGGAAATAACAGACGGATATACCAACACCTATGAAACTACGTTTTGTTGTATTAGGTATGTCAACGAAATAACGGATGGAAATATATAAGTTCGATCCGTAGACAGCAGCGAGAATTTTGCGACTTACACGATAATGTTTTGTTTTCATTAGTTTTGTTTGATCGCTGATACTTCGAAGCCACGAAGATGAAAATATTTGAGTCTTTCACGTTCATTGCTTACTGCATAGGTAATTTTATTAGTTCCACAGATAAAACAAACAAAAAAATACACGATTGTTTTGTCATTTTTAAACGATACTATCATTTCACATTTCTGCAATTAGAAATATTTTAAGATACATAATAAAGTACCGGATAAGTAGAACAAATATAATCTTGTAAAAAAAGGGAAAATATGCTAGCGGTCCGAGGGAAAATAATTGGATAGGCAACAGGAGGAAGGAATAGTATGGAGTATATGACAACCAATCTGGGTATTAATGAAACGTACGAAACAATAAACGCAGCTAGAAACAGGAAAATATAAGACGGCTAACGGTTCTTGGCGCGCAACCTCCTGAAAGGAGACGCAACAAAATGATGATGATGATAATATTTATTTATCCAATTATAAGCAAGTTTAATTTAAGAACGAAAATTATTATGTAAATCATATTATATATATATATAAAATTAATCAACTCGAAAATTGGTAGGGATGACACCTAAATAGTTCTCACCAACCTGAAAATTAATATCAAAATGACTAAGCGACGCTTCGTAGGCAACTCGATAAAGGTATTGTGCCATTCTTTACTTTCTCAGCAAATCATCTCATCGCCGACAAATTGGAAAGATAACTGAGTCAAGGTCATTATATAGATTATGTATATATACATGCAGGTTATTGTGAATATCATTTTATGGCGTAATCAATATAAATTTATGTAAAGAATTTCGGCAATAAACAATCAAAAATATTATTATTATTATCGTATAAAATATATTTTAAAAAAAAATACAACCGAATCGTTAATTAGGCCGTGGATAATGAAACGACGTCTATCAGAAATGAAATTAACGAGTCAACGACAAGTACAGTCACGATTACGACCGAAGGTATCTTCACAGACTGGACTATTCCGCCATCGACCGAACAGCCGCCCCAAGATGAAGAAGAAAAAGACGATAGCTCGATAGAATTTATCGAATCGGCCGGTTACGTGCTGCACAGAACGGTGCCTAACGGCGAACAATACATGCTGTTGAAGCGCAAAATGAAGAGGAAATGGTTTCTTCCTTATGGTAACGCTCAATTGAATAAAACCAAACGTAACATCCTTCGATTAAAAAACCATAATCTGCTAAATTATAAAACGCTATATTATTATTGATATTTTTTAATTAAAATGATAACCGTCGTGTATAGCGTTACGCTGAATCCGGAAAGAAATCATTATGTCACAGTGGTATGGAAAGAAATCATTACGCCGAGGAAACAGATTGTGTAAAAAGCGGACAAATTTATTTCCAGCGGACGAGCAGTAGCGAATGATGGATTTTAGATAATCTGTCGAGGAGAGCTTACGCGCTGTAAAGAACGTGCTAGACAAAAGAGTAAAGAACGTGCTAGACAAAAGATATGAGAAAACGTGATTGGAATGTTATACTAGAAACAGATTGGACGGATACCAGTCCTAAATAAAATAATTTACGAGTTATTCCGTTAAGAAATAAATTTCCCTACTTAAAACTCTGCACGATAACCAACGCTCTCGTCTTTTAGATGTTTTCTTATGAAATACGCTTAAGTTATAGAAAACATGCCCAGTGCCTGAATTTCAATTTTAATATTTGAAATTGGTTATGATCAATCCCCATGATCGTTATTCAACCTTAGAGATTCTTAAATTATTCTTAAATGGTTTGCTAAAATATTTAGGTGCTGTTGTAACAACGAAATAACTTATTATCGTTCGCTCATTCGCTATTGCGGATATTAATCTTCTTCGGTCGTAATTCCACACGTAAGAGTATCGTGATCGAAACAACAGTTTCATCATTTTTTCCCCTCCGACTCTAGCGATCTTTGACATCCTGAACGCATCTCGAGAATGGTATCTGTGCTGCAACAATCACTTGCATCTACTCATCTAGCCTTTTCGGAGTTACATCATTTATTTTTCTCATAATTTCATCGTGCTGACGCATTATATGACCATTTCGTGACACCTATGGACACCTCTGTTGATAATCTTTGAGTTAATTTCTCTTAAAATAGATGCATTAGCGCGTTTTTCCTTACACGAAACTTTAAGACGCGGTATTGCTCCGATTTTCTCATTGTGCATGTTCCTGCACCGTGCAGAAATACTGAATGAATTTAACCTTAATGTTTTCGAGATCGAATAATCCTTCGTATTTTGATCAGTATAACCATTTCATTCCCTGATAACTGTATTCACTTTCTGATTTCACTTTCAAAACATCCTCTACTTTTTACTAAGTATCCCAAGTAACGAAGCTTTCCACCACCGTTGCATGGAAATGATTTGATATTCTTTCTTCATTGTATTCCTTCGACCAATTACCATTACCTTCAGACTGTAAGATTAATTTCTTTAATAACTGAAGCATCTATTTTATACTCGAACTAATGCTGTATCATCAGCAAACCGTAAGTTCGGTACTTTAAACCTCAAGCAGACGCACAACCACTTCAATAGTCATTTTCCTCATTATATGTTCTCCATATGAATTAAATAATATGTTCGAAAGTTCACATCCATGTCTTATTCCTTTTTTAACAACAAACTCTTGAGAACCTAGTTCGGGTTTTCCTACATTTCGATTATATTCACACTGTTTTTAAATAAGATATACAGTGTATTTGGAAGCACACCCATTTCTATCAATAATTCCAAGAGTTTGTTCGAAGTAACTTTATCGAAGCTTTTCGATATTCGCCTAAGCACAGCACCCTAGGTATATTCTCACGATTTTCCTATTAACTGTCTCGTACAATTTTCACTAGACTAGAAATAAGGGTGGAAATTGTACATGCTGTTGACAAAAATGACATTATCTACTACTGGATAATTGTACAATAACGTCTTTGTACAAACGCCTGAAAAGATACTTTGAGTCCCACGAATCACTTTCAATCAAAACAAAGTTTGTAGTTGGTAATTTTAACATTTACTTAGAAAATTATCATGATGTAGAAAAGACAGAAAATTATCACGATGGTGAGAGGGCCGTTGACCGCAGCGCTGCAAATAAATTATCACTAATACACGATCCAAAACTGGCCAATGGAACCCCTTTATATGAGGTCGAAAGTAGTATCAGATAAAGAAAGAAATAGTTTCTGTTCCAAATGCGGCAATTATAAAACTATCCCCAATCATCTTTAACAGACACCTTTAGTTGGGTGTGCCCGGAGGAATCGATATCACGATCTCTTGCCTTCAGGCTGACGCTAAAGAATAATAATATTGACTCATATAAGATGAACTATATTTACTGGACTTTTGCCATCCTAATATTAACTAAGTAAATTTTATAAATAATTTTAATTTTAACACACCATATAATTTTAATATACATCATGATCCTGATAACGGAGAAACTCAAAAACTCAATACGCATATGAGATAGTCCGCTGTAAATAACAGATTATGAAACACGTCCACGGGATCTGGAAGACCTGAAAACTCGAATTTGTGAAGAATTTATGCTCGAAAAAGTCTTCAAAAATTTGGTAAAGAATGAATGAAAGTTACAAATGGCGGACACCTGAACAAAATTGTATTCCACAAACGATTGTAAGCTAATCTTTCGATTTCTTGTTTTTGAATAAAATTTTGTTTTAAAAAACAACAAAATCGTCCGTCTTCTCTGGGTCAACCTAAAACCGATTCTACCTCTCGATGATCTATTATTATAAACAGGCAATAAACTAGCTAATCTAGTAATCAACCTACGTCGCCATCAATTTGCAAATATATATTAAAAACTTTCACTTTCTTAATTATTACTTTTAATTTTTTAATACACTTAACATTTATCTACATTCGTAAATTGAATATCGATAATTTATATATATATATATATATATATACATAAAAGGTATACGAACGGTGTGTATTATAATGTATATATGTGTGTGTGTGTGAATAAGTCGAAAATCGAATGGACAGAGCGCAAAACCTTGTCCTAGTTGCGATAGTATAGAATAGTGCTACGTGTGCGAGAATACGATTAAACACAAATGAGATAGGTCTAGAATTTGTTGATCGTGAATATAGATTCAGTTCTAATTCTAGTGTTTGAAATAAAAGGAAACCAATGATTAGATCCGGAGAAAAAGATTGAAAATTAATTAAAGTAGTATGTAGTAAAATATTAATGTACAATTACGCAAAATTCAAGGAAAAACCAACGCGAAGTAATTAACAGGTAACAAAGATTATAATTTGTGCATATCTCGTTTAAACACACGCGGATGCAGGCAAACGTCGAACAAAATCTGGAAAGATACTCGCGTAACAGAAATAACAGAATTAAGGTTTGCCAATGCAGTCATTTTATGTCTTCGAAATAAAAATATATGAAAAACTTCCGCGCATGGAAAGTCCGTTGAACGAATAAATCCGAAAAATAGATACCAACTTTTTGAAAAGAATCAATAGAAACACGATGACACATTTTGGGCATATAGCGAGAAACATGGATTGGTTGGAACGAAAAATAATACAATATATGGTAGATCATAAAAGGCCGCACGTTCATCACATTGAATTTACCAAGTTAAGACGCTAACATGATATAACGTGTCGAAGACTTTTCAGATGGTCAATGAAGAAGAATTGCAATGCAAATTTCGTAAATTACGTCACCACGTTCTTCTGTAGGACAACGGATTGAGATGATGACGACGTATATGTTAATACGCAAATATAACAGCGCATTAAATGAAATAATTTTTAAATAATGTATCACCTGAAGTTCGTTTAAATTAAATAATGTAGTATAATGTATATTATATATTATATATTTGTAATATGAATTAATTTACTTCTAAAAATACAACACTAAGTCCGAATGTATAGCCTCGTCAGTAGTTGTATAAAGCTCTCCTTTATATATGCATTTATGATTGCATTGTAATTATTTAATCGAATACGACTGTTGCGTTTTACTAGATTTACTATATTGCTCGCATATAATCGATGTATCGTTGTTTAGATTTATGTCAAAAAGGAGAAAACGCATCTGAAACGGCTCTCAGAATACTAACAAATTTGACAGGACTAACAGCCGCTGACGTTAGCATTGTACCGAATTTGGAAAAAATTATTTCGGTAATTTCATTAAAATAACAACAATCTTTATACAGCGTCCTAATTATATTTCTCCAGCGAAACTAGTCGACCGAATTTATTGAAATTATAACCGTCGTGTACACAAAGTACTTTTATTTATTGTATCATCAGAAGCACTACAGATATACTTTTTAATAATCAATAGATTAATGGCTACCACTAAGCCAATTAATGTTAAACCCCAAATTCTTAATGCCTGGGAAATAGAATGCCAAGAATGGCAAACGGCTTAAGCCTAGGTTTTCCGTAGATGCAGATATGCCCGATGGAGACCTCTCAATAGATTGCGGACACAAGTTGGACGAACCGGCGATAATTTGAAAAAATGGTCAGAAAATTCACTATGTACATGTAACGAGGAACAATCGTTCACTTGTTTTCGTGTAAAACGTGTCCGGTTAAATGCAATTTTGAAGGCGTCATGAAACTGGAAGTGCTTCACCCGACACGAACAAGAAGAAGTTGATCATTTTTAAAGGAAAAGAATAGTGCGTTGCTACGTATGGTCCGCGATGGAAACAATTAACACCGTAAGCGAGAGAAGAATAAACGAATTCGAAATACGGACGTATAGAGACGGTTGCTCAAAATATCATTGATCGATTTTGTTTCAAATAAAAACATGCTACACCCATGCAGCATTGATAAATTGATCATCGAAGGCATAAAAGGAAAACAGCCGAAATATACCGGGCATAAATTACGAGAAGAAGGCATTTTTATATTAGCGGTCCAAGGGAAGATAGTTGGAAAAGCAACAAGAGGAAGGAAAAGGATACAGTACATAACAACGGACATAGAGATTGGTAGAACTCATGAAGTAATAAATTCAGTTTTTTTTTAATAATAACAATCATATATTTTGGTAAAATTGTATGTATAAAGGTGCAAAGGACCGGAGGAGAATTATATATCAATTAAACTACACATATATCGACTGTATATTCATAAATAAATAAATAAGTATTTCAAACTTGTGTGTGTGAGGTCCTTTGCAAGTGTACTTATATTCATTGGCAACAGCTAGGATGACATAACATAGTCCCAACAATTACCATGCAGTATTATATCATATGTACAAACTTAAGACTAAAGAATATTATACATTATTTTATATTAAAAAATGGGGAAAAAATCTTTATATAAATAATTACAATTGTTGCAAACATTTATTGTTATATTTACAAACTTAATTTTTTGTAATGAGTGCAGTATCAGAAGATTGATCAGTTGCTCCAGATATTGGTTTCACGGTTGAATTAGTTTTATTAATTTTTTTTATTTTTTTTTTATTTATTTTTTTATTTTTTATTTTTGTAAGATAAGAGCTAGCTCATGATATTAAATTTATGTCGCATTGCACTTTCAGAGAACTTGAGGAATGCTGAATGATTATTGCTGTTTAAATGAAGGGACTGCATGTTTCCTACTTTATACTTAAGTCGCTGATTAGCAAAAGCAGGACATTCATAGATAAAATGTCCAAGGTCATCTATAATATCTCCCGAACAACAGGTACATCCTGGAAATTAACTAGATGGAACCTGTATAAATAAGCTGCAAACTTGCCATGGCCAGATAAGACCTGAGAGCAAGTTAATATTTAACTTCTTCAATTTCATTCTGTTAGTGATATTAGGGAAGAATTGGTATGTTTTCCTTTCTGTGATGTCAGCATCCCATTTGCCATTCTGTCAAAAGCACTTGGGAAACATGCTTTTTAAACAGGTTCATTGGAATTGTATGTTGAAGAGCTTGTAGCATGTTATTATCCACAAATTTAAGGGTTGTTAACAAATTCAAGTCACCCAGTATACGAAATTCACTTGTGACTGCTCTGCCTGCAATATATAGATCTAATGGGAGGACACCACTAATGGCACAAGCAGCTGAGGTGGGAGCAGTTCGATACAAAAATGACATACTAAGAAGAAATTTTCTCTGTTGTTTATTCACATTTTTTAAAACATTCGGTGTGATATATGTAGCAGCCCCATAACCATAGAGAGACTGAATTAATTCCTTATATAAAATAAGTCTCTGTGTATAATGGAGACCCCAAGTATTATATTGCAATCGACTCATGTTTCTAAAAAGTACATCACATCTTGAATGAATATGGTTGAGATGAGGCATAAATGTGAGCTTATCATCAATCAGAATTCCTAGATATTTTAAGATGGCTGTGTGCTCAATAGCGTGGCCAGAAATAAGCTTCAATTTTTTAATTATGTCTGTAATCTTTTTGTTGCCAAAAACAGTAAATCTGCATTTTGGTGCAGAAAATGTCAGTCCAAAATTTGTGATGGTAGCCTCAAGAAATTCAATTATCATTCTTATTTGTTCAAAATCATAATACTTAGTGACCTTAAAAATGAGACAGAGGTCATCAGCATATGAGATTAACTCACAATTGTTATTTAGGAGTTTACAGAAATCCTCTACCTTATAATGAACATCGGAATATAGTAAATTCCATAGTGTAGGTCCCAGTACAGAACCTTGTGGAACTCCACAACTAGCTTAAGGAGACGCAACAAAGTGATGATGATGATTCTTCTTTATTAGCCATTTTTAATCCACTCAAAGATGTAGGTCTCTTGCTTATGTTTCCACGCGATCCTATCTGATGCATTGACCCACCAGTCCTTGTCTAACTTTTTAATATCGTCTTCCTACCGTGTACTTGGTCGACCCCTTTCTCTTTTATTTGTCGGATGTCATTTAGTTGTTCTGACCGTCCATCTATTATCATTTGATCTAGAGCTATATGACCTGCCCATCTCCATTTGGTTTGTAAAATTTCTCGGGCAGTGTCCTTTGCTTTGGTTGTCTTCCTTATTTCAGATATTTTTACCTTGTCTAAAGTTATCCCCGGTATTTTCCTCCCAATTCTTCTTTGTGTTTTATTAATCCGTTGTAAGTTGCCTTTAGTTATGCTCCATGTTTCTGCAGCGTAAATAATTACTGGCAGGGCGCATTGATTCTAATTTATTTTTAAGCATATAGGTACTTTATTTTCTTTTAATATTTTCTTTAATTTACCAAAAACGGCCTATGTATGAGTCCTTTTATTTCACTTTTCACCATATTTATCGTACATAACTTCCGTTTTCTCCACGTTTATTCTAAGGTCGCTCTTCTCACTTAATACTCGCAGTTGATTTATCATTTTTACTACTTTCCGACTGTTTGTTCCTAGGAGTGCTATATCATCAGCATATCTTAAATGCGTTAATCTATCGTGTCCTATACGGATTCCCATATCTTGCCAATTTAAAATGTCCATTATTTCTTGGAGAGCAGCATTAAATAGCTTTAGAGAAAGTGCATCTCCTTGTCTAATTCCTTTTCTAAACGATACATTTTCCACATACTGATTACTTTTTATACTACCTCTCGCGTTGTTGTAAATATATTTTATAAGCTGTATGTGTGTCTCATTTATTTTCGAATTACTCGAAGCTTTTAGTGTGCAATTTAATTTTATGGAGTCGAATGCGTCTTCAAAATCGATAAACATCATGACTAAAGGTAGACTAAATTCGTAACATTTTTCTATGATTTGTTTTATAGAATGTAGTGCTGTATCATTTTCTGAATCCCGCTTGTTCAAAAGGCTGACCGTTATCCAGCACTAACGATAACCTGTTTGTTAAGTAAATAATTTATATAGATTAGATGTAAGACTTATAGGTCTGTAGTTTTTAAGGTCGAAAATGTCTCCTTTTTTTTTTGTCTATTAAAATCGAATTAGCGACGTTCCATTTGTTTGGTATACGTTTTTCTTGTAAGCACTCATTGAATAGTTTTACTAATGCTTCCTGCAATTCCGTTCTTCCCAATTTTATAATCTCATACCGTACTCCACCGATTTATTATCTTTGCAGCTTCGTATAGCTTTTTCGATCTCTTCTTTCGTTATTGGGAGGGGGACTGTTTTTTGAGAAGTTTGATCACTTTTTCTGTCTCGGCTTTCTTTATAAAAATATAAATTCGTGTAATATTTCCCGATTCTTTTGGAAATTTCTTTATAGTTTATATTTCACCCGTTTCATCTTTTATCTTAGTTATTTGTTTGGTTGCGAATTGCAATTTCCGCTTTAAAACCTTCATGTTACCAGGTTTTTCCATAGTTTCGTTTAACTTTCTGCAGATGTAATTTCTTATATCTGTTCCTACATTTTTCTTCATTAACTTGTTCAATTCTGTAAGCTCTATGTTTTGTCTTTGTTGGTTTTTATTTTAAATTGACTTCTTTTCCTGTGCAGTTTTTTTGTACTCTCAGATTTTTTTTCCTTTCAGTGTTGCGGCATTGGTACTGAAGTCAAGATTTTTGTTAAAGCCTCATTTGATTTATCAATGTTACGATTAACATTCTTTCCCTCGTTTCCGTTATTCGTATTTTTTAATTTGTGCATTATGTGTTGTGTGATATTTTCTTATCATTTAAACCTTCCAATGGGATCCTTGTTTTTATTATTTTTTTTCGTCTTTCCAATTTTGTATTTAAGCGTGTCTCTGCCCGTACTAGCCGGTGTCCGCTTCCTGTATTTTAATACAGTTACATCTGAGATAATGCCTTTCCTGTTACTCAGTACGTAATCTATTTCATTCTTAATTTTCCAATCAGGGCTAATATCCACTTTCTTTCGTTAGATTTTTTTTTAAAGTATTCATGATGTATAATTTTGCTGAGCTCGCAAAATTTGATTTCGCTATCTTTTGTTTCATATTCCAAGTCCGTTAATCCCTGTTACTTTTATCATAAATTTCACATTTTCCTACTTTGCTGTTAAAATCTCCCTATCCTTTATTTTTGAAATGTAAGGCTTGGTCCATACGTTCATGAAATTCATCTATTTCTTCTTCCTCCGAATTTGATGTAGGGACATATATTTGTATTATCTTCAACTTTATGTATTTGTTTAATACTAAGAGTATAACCCGTTTACTTATTGGTTTTATTTCTTCTATATACTGAAGACCATGCCAATTAACGCATAATTGCTTCGAGGATTTGAAAAACCGCTGCACAAATGTATTATAGCTGAAGAGTTTTTCTTTGAAGAGCACAAAATAAATATTCAAGAATAATTCAATACTTTCTGAGAAAATAGAAACATGCCTTATTTCTTTAGAAGACTTCATACGTATAAGATCTGTATCCTTACACACAATACACTGGAAAATTACATTAAATGCTGTCGAAAAAAAAAATATTATAATTAAATATGTATATATATATATATATATATATATATATATTAGGCGTAATTATTTTATTTATAGATGTATGAATTTAATTTTTCCAGAAAGGTAAAAGACGGCGCATTTATGTGACGACCTTTTTCATAGCGAACGTCAAAGATCCGAATAAAAAAATTATTTTATCGCCGGGTTTGATCGCTTATGATTGGATGTACATTAAAGATGCTGCTGATAATGTTGCCGCAGATTTTGTAGAGGCATTAGAAGACATTCATATGTTCGTTACTAACATTATAAATAAGATACCGAAAACTTATAAGAGACTTTAATCCGTGTTATACTTATATATTATACGAAATAAAATGATTTTGTAATTGTGTCTTATATATATATATATATATATATATATATATATATATATATATATATATATATATATATATATATGTATATTATTACGTTATGTCTACAATCTGTTGCTGGGTTTTCTAAAGTTAGTTATTTTGGGCGACGCGAATCCAATTGTTTCCGTTTACTTTCACAATGTCGTCTCTTCATCTAGTAATGGGTCTTCCTTGCTTGCGACGACAATTAAACGGTCACCACTGCAATATTGTCATCTCCTCCGGCAATACGTCTGCTCATTTCCATTTTAGTTTAGCTACGCGTTCTACTGCATCTAATAATTTTGTTTGTTGCCTAATCTACGCAATGTTTTTGTGAACTCGAGTCTGATATGAAGCATGATTCTTCCGTGCGCCGTTTCAGTTTTTCTAATTCGTCTAATTATTTATTATGTAAGACTCCATATTTCTGCTTAGCATGTTAAAACTGGCAGCATACACCGGTTGTATATTCTACTTCTTAAGCTATTCGGTATTTCATATATCTCGTAATTCGTTAGCGACGACGTCGCTGCTTAACTTGTTGTTTTCTCCCGAGGATGCACACCTACATCGCGCCATTCTAAAGCGACATAACAGATATATTATTAATGAAGTAAGTTTCCTTATTACTCGCTTCGTCATTCAGTTCTTTACGCTCACATTTTGACACACTTTTTGGAAAGATCGTGAGTTTGCAATTTAGTCTATTTTATTACAACCCTGAAGTCACTGTCGTTATTAATTCCGCATGAAATAGACACTGTCACCTTGAATTAACTTCGACTCGCATGATATGTTCCTTTGAAATAATCATCCGTCCAGTTTAATGCCCGTTAACAATGCTCGAAATGCGGTGAAATGATAAATATATTAGTCAATACAAGTAGTTTATATTTTAATTGCTCTAGTTCGTTAGAATCTCTGAAATCTGAATAGAAATGCAGTACTTCCGTTTAAAATAACGTTCTTAAAGCGAATATTCGCCTTTTCCACTTGGCAACAGTCTGACAGCGTGTTTACAACAAAAATTGTTCGTACCGCGAGGAGATAAGTCCATTTAATCGAAATAATGGCCGAAATGCGAAATTCCATTTTGAAACTTTAAGTAATAATCGGTGATTATATTTTTAAATGTGATAATATTGCACAATTTTAGACGCTTTGCTCGGTTTTAGTTAATGTTCAGTGACAGGATCTAAACTTAATTTCCTTAACCTTGATGTACAACGTCTCGACCGTCACTGTGACGATTTATTAGTTTTTAAAATTAAATTTCAAATTATAATATAGTTTCTCGTTGTAAGTATTCCTCGGTACAAATTATAGGCACAATGTAAGGATGATGAAAGATCGAATGTGTGTGGTATTGTGATATTCAGAATGGTTTACAATATTAAATTCAAAAATTACACCTCATTAACTCAAATTCTACCGCTATATAATTATAACTTGCAAAATTCTATGAATTTATCGATTGTTGGTACGTGTATAGACATTGTGAATGCGTGAATAAGTGACGTAAATAATATCGCAAATTCGTCTGATCGTGTCATTATACGAGCTTTTCTTAGACGAAAAAAATTCAACGGAACACTTAAATCTGTTAAACTGCAAATGTTTTTATGATAAATGAACCGACGTTTTTTTCAACATAAAGAACACTTATTCATCATATTTAGATCACGTCTGGGTACACGGAATTGGGAACGATGAAATGTAGAATATATCATAGATTTGACGAGTCGATTGGTAAACTTCGAGATTTCGGCATTATAGAAATAGTCGTGGCGCTCTAAATGAAAAATTCAACTGCAATGTAAGTCAAGTTAGTCGCAAAAGGAATATCAGCGTGGTTAATTCAACTTGGGAAAAAATAAACTATTTATCATAATAACTCTGATATATTAAATAAATTCAAAGAATCTTCCAAGGTGGTGCAAAATTACTTTCAAAATCTACTTATTACTCGCATCAATTAGATAAATGTAAGAGTAAACGAAAAAGTCTTCGCGGAAGCTATTTACAGAAAAAAAAAAAGTATGTTTTTTTATTCAAATTAAAAACTACATTTGCCTTCTTCCATCGCGTACAACAAATTATATAATAAAATAAATAAGTTAGTAAAAATGCATCTAGTTCAAGAAAGAAATGAAAAATAGAACATACTTCTGTAAAATCAGTCCTATAAAGACAACATTCTATGGAAAGCAAACAAACGACACTAGAAATCATGTTGAACTGGCACCAATAACCGTCCCAAACAGTAACAATAATATTGCATGCACCATTAAAGACAAAACTTGCCACATATTTTCACAATATAAATACATATACAAGCAAAATGACAGTCTATCGATACATTCTCATGGTCGAAAGATCAAACAGATCATAAATAGATACCTGCGCCAAGCATCGTCTACACTAAATCTACATATATTTATC
Organism: Coronaproctus castanopsis; assembly: GCA_032883995.1. Taxonomy (NCBI): domain Eukaryota; kingdom Metazoa; phylum Arthropoda; class Insecta; order Hemiptera; family Monophlebidae; genus Coronaproctus; species Coronaproctus castanopsis. The sequence goes on from CM065053.1 coordinate 112,945,475, forward strand.
AGGTTTAAAAAAGTTACGGACCTATACCACGTTCCCATCCATTTCCTTCTAGGCTATATGAGTAAAACTGATATCCATTATTTAGATTTATCAATTGTTCTCCCTGTATTTTCGTCTCATTTATTCCTATTACGTCCCATTTGATTCTTTCCAATTCCAGCTGAATTTTAGATATTTTATCTTCTCCCTTTAAGGTCTTGCAATTGTATGTACCAACTTTTAAGTTTACTCCGGTGTTACATTTCTTATCCTGTTTCAATTGTCTAATCCGGCGGTTGCCCTTCCTGTTTGTATTTTTACTAGGCGGTGGAAGGACGTGTGTCACAATCGAGAGCCATTATGGTTTTGGCTTTACGGCCCTGTTTTTTACGGATTGTCATAAGGAAGGAAAAATAGTCTAATATCCCACGCTGACCAAACGCGTTGGAATATACACTTTATACCTTCTGCCAGATTTGAAATTTAGGCCGCCCTTAACATAGGGAACAAACGCCTTTTGTAGCCGTCCTCTGGAGTGCCGACGCTACCAGGTTGGGACACGCTTAGTCTGGCTTCTCCACTGAGACCTGTTTGGCTTGGGTGGCCCTTCTGGTAATCTAGTTACCGCCAACATAACCCTTAGCATCATTGATGCACGCAAGCTACTCGATCACGTCAAAGTGGTGCCTCCGGAAGGGATATATATATATAATGTTGTTAAGAAATTCAAACAAACGATTTCTTAAACTTCGCAGGCTATGCACATTCAAGACTACTTCAATTTTTTGTCGTTGATACATATGTCCCCTATATAGATTGACAATGCGTTTATTTTGTTTTTAATAGGCATAATGATTAGTGGTGATTTTAAGTGCAGTGCTCGAGGTTAGATTGTTTTCAATATTGTGACTATAATTACTGTTGTGTAGAAATTCGTGCGGGTTTGTATGTCCTTTTGTACATTTACATGAAAATTAATATTTCAAATGGGGATGTACAAAAGTAATTATATTTACAATATATTCCGTGTAATTACAAGGCGTGTATTGTGTATGTATATATATATGTTACTGTCATTTTGGTCAAAGCGGATGGTGGCCGATAAATAAAAGAAGACACCAGGGTAGACCGAGGACACGATAGCACGATGATATACCGAAAGTAGCCGGGAAGCAATGGTTACGAAAGGCACAGAACAGAAATTAATAAAAAAAATTAGGGAAAGCCTTCATCCAGGAGTGGATAGATAAAGGCATATCGTGATATCGTGATATATATATATATATATATATATATATTTATCAGTCTGAAGTTTGACGATCATCCTGGTTATTGTTGATTTTGATTTTACAGCTTTTTTTAGTTTGGCTGTGTTACATTCCTGCAACCCCATCATAACTGCTAGCCAGGACATTTTTCTTTTGTTCGATCTTCTCTTCTCTAAAACTTCTCTTTCCTGTATTAGCTGTAGAAGATTGATGTTTTTCTTGCCGCCTGGAAATATGTCCGAAATATTCGAGTTTTCAAGATTGTATAATTTTGAGTAATTCATTTTGTTCCGTATTTCTGACACGAGCTCTATATGAGATTTTAAGCATTCGTTTGTAGATGTACATTTTAAAGACAGCTAATTTTTTCTGTAGGCCTTTAGTAAGAACTTTCCATGTCATAAAGCGGTACTGCTAACTCTTTTTTTCTGCTCATCATGTTCTTCATAGTCAAGAATGCTTGTCGCGCCTGTTCGATTCTAGTGGATATTTCAATATTCTGATCGGTGTCTTTGTAAAACCACATCCTGATCCGAATTATTAGCTTTGTGACATTACCTACTTCTGATCTACTGTGGACCGTCAGCCATTTCGTTTTTTTCAGTGTTGATTTCGGGACTGTATGAACTGCTGAATATCACCACTCTGTCCAGCATATTTTATAACTTAGATATACTATCTGCAATTATAATGTGTCGTTGGCGTACCGAATATTATGTACTCTTCATTTTTATACCATCTTTTCAATCTAGAGACTCTTCGTCGGATATAAAACATATCCTTAACATACCCCTTTTTTAATAGGGATTTCACTCCACGTTTCTCATCCGCTGCGGTTAGTTGATGATTGGTCCCCCCCCCCCCAGTAAAGAGATCCTGTTATACGCGGTAGTAGACGATTCCTATTCTTTCTAAGATTTCCATCAGTTTTCTACTTGCGCGAACGATCATCATTAAATAGTTTTAGCATCGCGTTATTTTCTAATATAATCGTGTCATTGTAATTCTTCTATCTCTCTTGCAGTTGATTTTCGTGAATTCTTTGACTTTCCTATGTACGTTGAAGGCATCATGTTTGAATTGTAACAGCTCGATTTCGCTGTACTTTTTGGTTAACAAAAATCAGAACCAGAAACGGTATTCTCCACAAACTCGCGAGCACCGTTCTCCGCTCTACAGCGATGGCGCTATCCTTTTCAGTGGCAGAATATGCAGCTCCAACATGGATTAACAGCGCTCATACAAAGAAGGCGGACGCTGAGTTAAACACCGCCATGCGCATAATCTCTGTCCTATCCAATGTAACCCCACCGCATATCAGAAGGAAGATGAGTAAATATGATCGAAAAACATTGACAATTCATCAAGATCGCAATGCACCACATAGATTAAAATTAAGAAAACCTACGCGTATTACAGCAGGATCTCATTAAGAACAGTTTTAACCCAACAATCGTATAGCAAAAAGATTGAGACAGAGACAAACAAAAAGATGGTTGACCACCCAAACTTAGTTTAGATCTACCTCGAACAATTTGGACTCGACCTAACTGAATAAAGACCGGCCGTCGAAGAACAGGCGAAATGCTAAAGCTATGGGGTCTTCCCAATATCCAGGAATGTGACTGTGGTGCAGAATGCCAGTCTATCCATCATATTGTAACGGAGTGCCCTGCGTGGGCTGTACAAGGATTCTGGACCGAGATAAAAGATCTCAATGCGAGGGAATGGTTTAAACAATTGGACCTGAAGCTATAAGACAAGGCGGATATCGATCCCGTACCCAGGGACATACGTAAAAGTAAAGTAAGTGAACATGAAATGAAATACAAAAATATATACAATATATAAGAAATATAAATTGTATAAAAAATATAAATTGCATAACTAAATTAGTATTTTTATAGTTTATATTACTTATATATATATTGTATATATTTTGATATTTTATTTTATGTTCACTTGATAGTGGTTTAATAGCCGAAAAGCTTTCTGTTTTTTTATAAAACGTTTATGTACACATACATACATACCCATATATATATATATATATATATATGTATATGTAATAATCGTGATAATTGTTCTTTACATTTTTTTTAAAATAACAACGTAATAAACCTTTCGTTAAACGGCACGCATTAAAAAGATAATTTATCCCGCCATCTTTGATTCATGCGCATGTGCGCGTCCTATTAACTTTTGATGGACGCTGATTTTTATTCGAATATGGAGTCAGCTTATCGCGCTGATTTATTGGTCGCGCGCGTTGCGTATTGAATGATTGCCGAAGGATACGTATGGTAAAAAAAATAATTTTTATTTCTTTTTTTGTTATAATAAATGAAACTTATTATTTCGTGTAGGTTATTATTTATTTCAAATAGAAATAAAAAAAAGGTTTTTTTAATTACAAATAAATAATAAGTTAAAAAGAAGTTAACATAACGTACCTAGAAAGTTAATGTTCACTAACCGCCATCTCATCATCATCATCAACATCACCAACCTCTATATTATCATCATTATGTTGCTTCTTCAAGACGAAAGATGGCGATATCATCGACGTAATTTTATATTCCCCTTTTTCTAATACTTCCGTCATATTCCTTGTCCCGAAACTGGTTGTCATCATGTCCGCGATTGTCCTTTTGTTCTGTATTTGTCCATTAAACGGCTAAAAGAAATAGTCCTCTTTTATATTAGGCGTCAGATATCCTCGAACGACGATATTTCCCATTTGATTCGTCGTAATACTTCTTCATATCTACGGTATCCGTCACATTCTTCTTCTTAGCATCCATATTTAAAAACCATTCAACTTTTTTTAGTGTTTTCCGTATGAGACATCAGCTCTATATCTCAGCACGTACATAACGTAACACTGATGGTCTTTTTTTATGTCTTTTAGCACGGCCTAAATTACTGTATACTTAGCCGATACGATGGGTTTTTAATTTTGCTTTATATCCCGATCGTCACTCGTTCACACTACGTATAATTATCGAAATAACGACCATATGTACTTTATATATATATATATATATATATATATATATATATATGTGTGTGTACTTTAGATGGAGAAGTCTCATTTTTGATAAAATAAGACTAAAGATTTTATTAAACCGTTTACAGCGAGATATTATCACGCGACACGCAATCTACTGCGTCAGTTCTCGGAAAATATGAGGCGAATAAGAACTAATGTTTCGAATAATTTAGCTATTTTATATTCTACAGTATTATTTATACGTTACGACGATTGGTTATTATTCGAAGCTAAACCATATATAAGGAGATTTCGAAAAAAATCAGCACCCGATGTTGTACTCAATGACGCATCGGCTGTTTACTTTTACATACAGAATAGTTCTGCGAAGGTGTTTTACCAATAAGAGCGGACATTTTTGAGTGAATATGGTTGTTTAAGAGAGAACTCAAAAGGTTTTGTACGAATCACTATCACGAAAAAACCACGTTGATTCACCATCCTTCTTCATCCACCGTCACCATCTTGAAGGTTGGCGAGGCACATTTAGAACTTGCCATGAGGAACAGTTGAGCCATTTGCTGAGATTGTCTATGACGTACTCGATATCTTCGAGTAATTATATTTCGATCCTCTCGCGATATGTGTCCGAAATATTGCAAATTCCTTTTTTTGACAGTTTGTATCAGTTCGAGTTACTAGACGAAAGTAAACCTTCTTCCTTTCTCTTTGCAACACAACCAGATTCGTTATATATATACATTACGGAGACTCCATGCATGTAATTACTGATAAGGCTATCGGATATATAGAAGCGACTCGTACAAATTAAATGATTTCCATTACAATTATATAATATCCTTTACCCTGACATGTTAAAATACACATTTATATAAAGAAATTTGATTATTTTAATAAGAAAATAAAAATAAAAATTATTAGCTTAACGAACAAATAGAGATTGCAATATGCCAAAATTACAATTTTTTTTACCTGTTTATTACTCGCGTTGTCTTTTCACCGTCTTGAATTCTGGGTAATTTATCGCAAACGTTAACACTATAATATATTTTCAATTTTTTTCTTCGGATGTACCCATCTGTTTCCTTTTCCTTCAGTCACCCGCATCAGCAACATCACTAGAACTAAATCTATCTTCACGACCAACCCCAGCTCTAGCATTTTCTTACAGTTGCGTATGCAATCTTGCGCTTGCTCTCAACTGTGTTTTCTCAATTCTTCAAGTGTTTTATATAGCACTATTCTAACAAGGCTTTACCCGAAATAAAAAGAAAAGAAAACAAAATACAAGTTAAACCGTTAACAAAATTAAATAATTTAAAAATAAATCCGCTATATTTTATATATATATATATATATATATATATATATATATATATATATATATATATACATTACTTCAGTCGATAATGTTTCAAACTGGATTATAATAATTCAGTTATCGTTGATACAAATTCGTCGTTAAAAAGATAAATGCATATCGTTATCGCATGTTCAAAGAACGGAAGCAGCATGGCCGAAACCTTGCGTATCTTCTTCGTCGGAGCTGCCTTTGATGCTGAACTCGTCCGTATGTACCGGAGGAACCCATTCGGTGATTTTCGGCGAAAATTCGTAACATTTAAGTTTGTGACGACCGGCTTCGAACGGAGGGCGATGATATCTCAACACGTGCTCCTGATAGTAACAGGAGAGGATCGGTATTTTATGAGCCCATTTCCATCGAAAACCGGACGTTTTCGTATCCTTAATCGGACAGGCCGGTATTTTCTTCAAATTGTCGATTCTTTTTCGGTTGATGCAACTGTAATCGATCAGTTCTTGATCGTACACGTCGTTCAGACATTGGCTGATGTGTTTATTTCTTAACATAGTGGCCGAATTCAAACGGACCGCAAATTCCGGATCGGTTTTATAGTCGATTTCTTTGATGGGCGGTAAAGGCAAAGGTTTCGGTTGATTGTAGTAATACTTCGAAAACGGTTTATTCCTTCCGGTGGGCGGTTTTCCTTGACATAATTCTTTTTTATAAGCGTACCAAGCCATCGCGAGAATCCGATTTTATTTTGATGTCCGTGAAGTTGTTCCGACGTAGAAGTCTGTTCTAAGATTACGGGCTACTATTTACGTATTACCGTGGAAACAGTTTTTCTCATTTACCAGGAATCTCGTTAAATCGTACAAGTCATTGCATAAAATAAAGATAGATTTAGTTCTAGTGCTCGAGGGAAAAGGAAACTGATGGGTACATTCGGAGAAAAAAATTGAAAATTTATTATAGTGGTAACGTTTATAATAAATTGCGCAAAATCCAAGTAGACGGTGAAAAGACAACGCGAGTAATTAACAGGTGACAAAAATTATAATTTTCGCATATTGCACTTTCTATTTGATGGTTAAGCTAATAATTTTTATTTTAATTTTCTTATTAAAATAATCAAATTTCTCTATATATAAATGTGTATTTTAACATGTTAGGATAAAGGATATTATATAATGTGAAAAAGAATACATAGGAGAAACAGGCAGACAATTCATAACAAGATTTAAAGAACATTTAAACTCATACACAAATAATGATGAAAAATCATTATTTGGAAAACATTGTATAGAATTAAAACACAAAATAAATAATATTAATCAAAATTATCTACATACAGAAAAACATTTTAAAAAAAGAAAACTACTCGAAAAAATGGAAATAATAAAAGAAAGGGATAAAAATAATTTATTAAATTCAATGGTAAAGTTTGAGGAAGAATTAATTTTAAAAAGTGTATTGCAAAAATATTATTCCTAACTATTAAGTTTTTATCACATAAATATATATTTTTCATTGTTCAAACACACATTTTTATAAAATAATTATTTTCTAGCTACTGTTCTGTAAATTTTATATTACTGACAATTGATTGTGTTGTGTACCACAGTCAGGGTCAGATAGTCTAAAGTATTCATAATTCATTTTTGTGTAAAATTGTAAACTTAGTTTTAAATTAATATGTTATGATTTTATATTAATTAATTTTAACTGTATATAGCTTGACAATGGCGTAATTGCCGAAAAGCTTCGCATAATTAAAAATAAATTTAGTGATTTTAACTATTTTTAGTAATCAAGTATATTATATAATTGTAATAGAAATCATTTAATTTGTACGAGTCGCTTCTATATATCCGATAGCCTTATCAGTAATTACATGCATGGAGTCTCCGTAATGTATATATATATATATATATATATATATATATATATATATATATATATATATATATATATATATATATCGAAGTCGGTTGGCGACCCTATTAAAAGCAGCTGAAATCCTCGATTGTATATATAGGATGTATCAAAAATATGTATCGTATTTTGAAAAAATTATATTTACCAGTTTGGAAACGAATCTGGTTGTGTTGCAAAGAAAAAGGAACTTGAACTAATACAAACTGTCAAAAAAGGGAATCTGCAATATTTCGAACACATATCGCGAGAGGATCGAAATATAATTACTCGAAGATAACGAGTACGTCATAGACAATCTCAGCAAATGGCTCAACTGTTCCTCAAGACAAGTTAATTGTGCCCCGCCCACCTTCAAGATGGTGACGGTTGATGAAGAAGGATGATGAATCAACGTGGTTTTTTTCGTGATAATGATTCGTACGACTAAAAAATTTCCTCTCTTATTGGTACAACGACTTCGAAGTAATCAGCCGCGTTTTTTTAATTAAGCTCATTATAGCCTCGCCGAACTTCAAACGTGTACGAAAGGCTATTCGAGTCGAGTCTCGCGCCTATCGACGATTTAAATTTCTCCGCTAGAGCGATAAGATTCGAGATGTTAGCTGTCTACGAAGTAATTCACAACCGATATCTGTCAGACTTACGCCCCGATAGTAGCCTTGCGATGTTAACTATACGCGTTCGACGTAGCGAACGAAGCACATTTTAATTTGAATCCGATACCGGAGCGGCAAAAATTCTTACGTTATTCTAGAAAAACGCTACTACATGCGGAAGGTCACCTTATTATAGACGGTAGTTGTGTTATGGTCCGTATTATTTCGAAGACACGACCTCTCCCGATAAATATTGAACGAATTTGTCGGTCTGAATTGACGAAAAGAAAGAAGTTGAACGTATGTTTTTATCGAAATGCAGCTATAGGATGAACAAAACGATTATTATTTTTAGAACAATGGTTAACAATATCATTTCGAGCAATTTCGAGATAATGTGGTTGACTCGCTCATGCGACTTTGCGGTTTTGTTTAAACGGTAGCAATTTCGAGATAGTGTGGCTGACACGCTCATGCGACTTTGTGTTTTTTTTTAAACGGTAGCCCTCAACTTAGCGAAAGCACCGAATCTCCTCTACCACAACATGATTATGTGCTGGGGAAATTTTTATATCGTATCCAAATAAATTACCATCGGTACGGATAACTTAAAATTATATTAAGTGTAACTTATATAGAAAAGTTATATATATATATATATATATATATATATATATATATATATATATATATATATATAAAACAAATCTAAAAAATTTTTCTTAATCGTTCATTCGTTTCACATGCGTTATCGCCACTTTAGTTTCAGGGTTTTTCGTCGTGTTACTAATTTCCAATATTTAATTAATTTTCTCTTCTTTTTCTTATTCTTCTTCGTGTGACTGAAGGGTAGCGTTACAAAATCGAATTGTATGTTCGTCCATCTATCTTTAGAACATTATCGAAATTACATTTAATGTGATACAATTTACTTTGAAAACAAATGACCTACTGACCGCGCGGTGAATTTGTCGAAATGTCCCATTTTTTCAGGCTATCGGCGGATTGACAGACGTTCATCTAGCGTACGAAATATAAAAGAATTTCATCCGTAGATTAAATCGGTCACTCAGTTATCCGAAATCAAAATTTTGGACTGCGCGATTTAACTTATTAATCGACTCGGTCGCAGCTGCAAAGCTTTTGAGGGATTGTAGTCTTTTCGGCTGTTGCAAATACTCGTATAACGTATGACGTCATTATTTATGATAACAACTATAGCTGCAACGTGTTATTCCCGGCGATGCTACGAAATGACTTTTTAGCAGGTTTCAGACATATAGCGCGATAATACTGCAGTTTTCGTTTATGGCGATAATAGTCCGAAGAGTACGCGATACGAAATTAATATTTTTCAACTACATAAATGTTTCTTATTTATATTGCTTTTATTTTTATAAGAATAAATGTGTGCCTTTTTTTTAAATTTAATTACAAATTATTTACCGGTTTATTCTATTTATACTTTATCGAGATTATTCCAGTTCCGATTTACATAAACGGGATTTCAGTTTCGATTCGATCGTCTATAGGTTTCGACAAAATTTATAATTTTTTATTTAAACGGCGTTGTCGACGCCATACGATACAATTTATAAGTGAAAAAAACAGCAAACGATTAACAGATAATAAATCGCGTATTTTATAATACAGATATGATCGATATTATTACGAAGAAAAGGATGCGGAACAGTTCAGACGTTAATCATGACATGCACAGACACTCGTTTACTACTACTAATGATGATTCACATTACGGTTAGCAAATATTTAATGCTAAAAATTAAAAATAAAAGAAAAAAACACATGTGCCTCGGAGGGCAGGCAAGAAATAAAGTCATTTTAACTCAATTCGATTCAGAGGGTTTTTTTTAATTTTATATGCGGGTGTATATATATATATATATATATAAACACCGAAACACACACACACACACATATATATATGCGTATATATACTGTATTCATATATGCATATATATATATATATATATATTAATTTTTTATATAATGTGGAATGTAGTGATTTTTTATAAAAAAATCAATTAAAACTTAGTTAAATCACCAATATTTATTTTCTTATAGAAAACACAAAGCTTTTCGGCATTTACGCCATTATCAAGTGAAACATTTTAAAAAATCATAATTTTAAAAATATAAATTAAATATAATTACTCGAAAATATTTGATGGTGATTGTAAAAATTTACTCCAAAAATGCTGTTCTGTCTATTTTTTGATTTGTTGAAATTTAACATCAACATATTTGTTTATTAATTTTGTTTTTTTACATTAATTTTTTCTTCAATATTATTTTCCGGATTCTGTAAAAGTTGTATACTGGTGGAATTTTTAATTTTTCATTTACTGTTGCGGTGTGTAATGTCCAAAAGTAAAATATAAAATATAAATATATACGAACACAAAATTTTTTAAAAAATACAATTTTACAAGTAAAATGAAAATAAATATTAAAAAATCTGATAATCAATGGCGTAAATGAAGCTTTGTGTTTTCTATAAGAAAATAAATATTGGTGATTTAACTAATTTTCACTTGATTTTATATATATATATATATATATATATATATATATATATATATATATATATAATATTGATGTATTGGAGAGTAGTGATTTCTTGAATTAACAAAACAAAATAAAAACAATGTTAATCACCATAACATTTATTTTATTTTAGCAAACCTTTTCGACTTTCACGTCATTTTCAAGCCATACAAAAACTTTACAAATATATATATATATATATATATATATATATATATATATATATATATATATATGCGTCCATTACTTCGTTGACTATATATAGCCGTCTGTTATTTCCGCTCGCTCTCATTTTGCAGGTTAACTTCCCCTATAAACCGCGCCAATAGAAGTTTTACTTCAAAAATAGAAATGAAAAATATTTTAGTTGTAGTAAATCGTGTGTGTATTCGTATTGGATGCGAAAGGAAGTGTTTATATATTTTTAATATTTTTCAATACCGATGAAATATTTTCAAATATCTATCACACTCAAAATGTGGTTATAAAGTTCTACTTCCATCGTATAAAATGCGAATAACAGATTACGAATTCGCATCTGTGACGTCGCGAATACACTTTCTTAAATTTTAACGGCTTAATATTTGTATAACTTTTAACACCTCTATCTCGTCGTCCCTTATTCGATTTAATATATTTTTTTCTTTATCCGGTGTCTACATAACTTCGAACATAATTTACTACAAAATTTCGATATTTTCCTAATCATAAAATATATTCGGATATTCCTCACTTGTGATCAAATAATGTAACAGTAGATGGGACGACGATAAACTTGAATAAATAAAATTAAAAAAAAAAAAAGTCACCTGGAAGTCGTGGAATAGGTTTAACAGAAAGACATAAATCATTACAATATTGATCACACTCGATCGACTCGTATATTCCTCAAATATTATATATATATATTTTTTTTTTGTCCGTATGCCAGAACATAACGTGTCCCGTAATTAATTACGTCCATTTACTCATCCCTAACGATTGCCTGGACGATTGCGTAATAACTCTGTAAAGTTTATTGTCTCAAGCATCCGATCAGTTACGTAGCCAGAAGGTGGTTTTGTGAGACTGACCCCCCAACCTTGGAATCAATCTGATAATAAGAAAATATATATTCATTGTTAATTTGCATTTGTTAAACCTATTTTGTATTTTTTTTATTTCGATTTATTTTATTTAAATTTCGTTGTTTTTGAAGTAAATAAATAATTAAGTAATATAGGAGGTACTAGAAGAATTTTGTAGAAAAACGCCAAGAATAGATTTTAAATTTTAAATTTATTAAAATAATTCCTATGTATTATTCCTTCAAGAAATATCAAATCAATATTTATCGTTTATTTTTTCGCGGAATTTATTTTACTTTGTAACCATCTCTGTCCTCAGTCACATACTATTTTAATGTGTTCCAGTGACGTTAAACATTTCTGTCGTCTATTGCTTCTAATAGAATTACGACGTCTAATAAGAATAAAAATAACTCTGGTGAATTGGATTGCTTAAGGCTTACTTGAGTTTTGGTTATTTACTTAAAGTTCAATACAACTCGGGTTTACTGTTATAATTTAGTTTTGTTTCAACCTCCCTCTTCAACCAACTCAGGCTACTGTTTCAGATTTAAATCGATGTAAAGCTGAAGAGCTACGTAGCTAAAAATCTACGGGTTCTAAAAAAAAAATGTAAAGAATAATAATGATTTTCGGTTAATTATCCGACGTTTTAGTTGTGGTTTTTTTTTTCGTTATACTTTTCAAATTTGTTCTATATAAATAAATCCGCGCTTAAATTCTTTCCCTGAAGATTAACCGGGTAAACATATTCAAAACAAACGAACGTAGCTCTGAACCTAAAGTTAAAGTTACTGGTTAACAGACAAGCGGTGAAAAATTACCGATATATAAACGAATTCTCGCACCCGTTTGGATTCGACGAATGTCAACTTTACTGCTGCAGTGTTAAAAGCGCTATCAGCATAATAGGAGGTACCGGAATAAAATACTGAGAACAACGAACAAACGCACCTCGGTTCTTAAGCAATGATACTCTTCATCAAGATACGTACAATCATGCTAATAACACTGCGTCAGATCTAGATAATTCATCGGTGAAAGAGTACAAAACTATTCGATCTAGCTGTTTAGTTCAGCATCAAATTCCGCCTATCGTTGGATAGTCGAATGTTTCGCGCAATTATCCCTAACTGAAACCATCTATTGATAACCGAGCAAGCTAGGAATAAGATATGCAAAAAAATTTATCTACCCTCTTGCCTCATTTTGCGGAATCTATTTTCATTCGAAGAATTATGTATTTATAACGGCACGTTAAATGAAAATATAAATTTGTAGTATTATTATTAATACCGTATTACTTTGAATTTAAGACGCCCTCGAATTTAAGACGCACCCTGGTTTTTGGTTTTCAACGTGAAGAAAAAAAATAAGTACATCGAATTTAAGACGCATTAAAATTACAAGGTTTTAGGAAAGGAAGTAGAAATAATTAAGATACTAATAGTCAATACATAGAAATAATTAAGATACTAATGGTTAATACCCGTATACTTCTTCAACATAATACGAAATATTATAGACTTATAGGTACATAGGATTACTTAGCGCAATTTGCAATAAAAAAAAAAAAACATGAAAAAACAGTAATTTTTATGACTAAATTACCTATTTATTGCTTTTTCTAATTATGTTTTTAATTACTATCGTCGGTTGTTGAATCGTCGTCATTGCCGGACGTTGAAGTAGAATCGTTTGCGTCATCTTCGTCACTATGATTCCATACACGATCATCTTCAGAGCCATCCAATGCATTCGATATACAGCGCTTCAAAAAGGATTTGATGATTATACAGGGCGGTAAATCTTTCCAAGCTTTTGAAATCCATCTTACAATCGTACCTGCTGAGGCTCGTTTGATTTTGCCAGTTAGTGTGAGAGGATGATTATTTTCAGTCAACCATTGATTGTATTGCGCACGAACACGATCTTTAAAGGCTTTATTAACACCGGCATCAAGAGGTTGTAACTAACTTGTCATACCTCCAGGAATGACTACTAAATCGCATTTTCCATTTGTCAATCTGGTTGATTTTAGTACGTATAATAGGTAGTTCTACTCTTATACATCAATTTAGAAAGTATCTCGAATTTAAGACGCACCCTTGATTTTAGACCTCGAATTGTGAAAAAAAAGTGCGTCTTAAATTCGAAGTAATACAGTATTATTTATTAATATTGTTATTATTATTATTCTCGTTGTAGGCTACACTGACGGTCGTAAATGGGGCCAGTTATTTCGGCTACATAATATTTAAGCGAGCCGAATTCTCCGGTGTACATTATTTGGTACTACTGGACGAGAGATCTCAACGTGGTACCCCTCTTATAAGTAAGTGTAATTTTGTCAAATATCGGTTTTTTCTTCTTACATTTACACTCTATTACACACTACGCGATTCAGTTATAGTTGGTTTTTTAAATAGAAATTTCACAAAAATAAATAAAATAAAAAAGCTATCGCGATTATTTTCTATTTTTCTAAATGTTGTCCGCTGGCCACCGTAACTTCCTTTCTGCTATCAAACCCAATGTTGGCTTCTGGAAACCACCTACCAATTTGTCCCGTTCCAACTATATAGCACTCACCAGGTCTCGCCATGGTCACATATCACTTTTTAGAAATTATCCCAACAATTTATTGGGATCGTTCCTAGAATAGTGAAACATCTCAAAATTAATCGGTGCTTGGATAAATAAAGGTGGTTAAAATTTTTGTTAACATAAATTACACCTTTCTCAAATTTTACTTTTAATTGTATGTTTACAATCACGAAATAGATCAACCTTTATAAGCGATAGTGTCGATTAAGTGTAGTTATTTAGTTATAAACAATTATTTTAGTATAATAAGAAACGAAATTATACGTATTTTAAAAATTATTTTTTAACGAAATTTTTATTATTATAAATAGTTAGATTCTTATAAGTTCTTGTTTTATTTTTAAAAATATTCGAATTTTGTTATCCTCATAGTTATCTATTTTCATTCTATACTTTTTTTTGCTGTAATTTTATTTACCATTTTAGTTATTTCAAAATTTATTAATTAAATTATTTAAAATGCGTGTAATACATTATTTTTAAACTACTTTGTCTGAAAATAAACTTTTAGAAGTGTAATTAACCCTCAGTTAGGCGCGCGGCGTATACAGTACGCCAATGATTTTATATATATATATATATATATATATATATATATATATATATATATATATATATACGTATATCTTCTATAATATTGGGTTTATATATATAAGAGGACAGTGCTATCAACACAAGAGGATTATTTAAGGATAGGAGGTATGCAATAGAGTACGGAGGGAAGATACCTAACTGTAATAATATCTTGATTAGGGTTTCTCTGTATGCACTATATAGATTACATGAAAAAATGATATGATTAATATCTGCCGTAAAACCACAGGACTGGAAAGTACTGGAACTAACTAGCCCTATCCGGTGGAGATGACTAGGCAGCAGATTATGTCCTGACCTAATACGAATTAGAAGAGAGAAAAATTTACGGATTGGTATTGAATGAGGAGGCTTAATTAGAAAGAGAGATTGTTTCGATAAACTTGTTTGAATTTGTTTATAGAAATTATTCCGAGTAGCACAAAACATGGAGCTCCAGCAATGACCCAAATCCGCCTTCACAGACGCAGCTAAACATGTGGAGGTAATCGCAGGGATCAGTAGGCCTCTGGAGGCCCCCATTTTAGCAAATTTCACATGGACATTCTTTTGTTATAGATACCCTGAAAAGGCTATTCACTATCCTAGAATTACCCTGTCCGATTAGGGAATGAAACTCATTAGTATGTACCTCTGGATCTAAAAGACTGCATTCAAAGGGAATGGAGGCATACTTTAAGAGGACTTTAGGAATGATAAGGTTAATGTAAGCATGCCAATAATTAGCCCTCAATGCTAAGAGGGGAGTTCTATGATGAGAAAATCTCCAATTAGTGTAAATCCACAAGAATTTGTTGTATATGCTATCAGGTACTCACTCATAGCCCTTTAGGATATATTGGTCTGCAAGATAAATTGCCCTCAGCTGTAGAGGGGGGATAAGAGCTTCAGATTCTAATACAAATTTAGGGGTTGACACAAAGGCTCCAGACATTAACCTCAAACAGGTATTTTGCAACACTGTAGCTTTCTTAAGATGCGAAGCAGATGCAGCATGGAACAGGTAGATCCCATACTCCAATCGAGAGCGGATGAGTGAGATGTAGAGAAGACGAAGGATGATTGGATCCCCACCCCACCAGGTTGGACTTAATAACTTCATAATATTTATGATTCTACTAACTTTTGCTAATGTGGCTGACACAAAGGCTCCAGACATTAACCTCAAACTGGTATTTTGCAACACTGTAGCTTTCTTAAGATGCGAAGCAGATGCAGCATGGAACAGGTAGATCCCATACTCCAATCGAGAGCGGATGAGTGAGATGTAGAGAAGACGAAGGATGATTGGATCCCCACCCCACCAGGTTGGACTTAATAACTTCATAATATTTATGATTCTACTAACTTTTGCTAATGTGGCTTTGATATGTGGCCCCCATAGTGATTTTTGGTCGAGAATGACACCTAAATAGGAATGATACTCGACAAAGGCAATAGGCACGTTTTGCAAAATAAGGGTGTGTTCTAAACCATAGTTCGTTCAATGTTGCACGTTAGTCTAACCTCTAACCGTAGTCAATGGAATGTGATGACTAAATATGGTATTTTTTGCAAACGCCATTATAAAGTTATTTAATGATTACTTAGTCTCATGGAACCGCGCGACCATTTAGGTAATTATTTAATGTCGTATACCACGCTATTCTTTGCGTTGGTTTAACGTCTTTCAGTAGGGTTTGGAATGTATTTGTGGAATGTTAGTTTATTCCTGTTACCGTTTAAACAATTAGCCTGGTCAAAACTTGATTTTGCAAATATAATACGCTGCATAACCTTTGTAAGTATCTAACAGTAATGGAAACAGCCAGAAGGGCCTAATAAACATGAGAATACACCAAGTGATACAGTGAAAAGGCTAGTTCAAAGTATAAAAGGTTCAAGAAGGAATGTGACAGTGGATAACTAGACTTAAAAGCATATCTTTATGGTATATAGTTTTGATGGGAAATGTTCAAAAAAGTGTGTCAAACCGGGAAAAAAAAGTAATAAATTGATATAAAAAAAATGGAGGTTTGACATGAGTCAAAAAATAGTAAACAGAACTACCGGATTGGTAGATTATAAAGAGTTAGAAACAAATCCAACGGAATTTCTGTCTAATATATCTAAAAAAACCTACAACGACAATCCTTGGTTTCCAGGACAAAATGATGTTAGTATCATATACACCAAAAAAAGAATAGGTATGTTATTTTACTATCGACAATGCACTTTCTGGATGAAATTGATAAATCCACTGGAGAAGATGTCGAGCCTGAAATAATTACATTTTATAATATGACTTCTGCTGATCAAAAATGCAGCTGGTATTCTTGTTCCAGGAGAACAAAAAGGTAGCCTATGGCTTTATTTTTTGCATTATTGAACATTGCTGGAATCAATAGCCATAATCTTTATTGTTGGATAAAAAACGAATTTCAATTACCCAGAAGAAAACAGTTTCTAAAAAATTTATCGCTCACATTAGTAAAGAGACTCATACAGGAGCGAAGTAGTTTGACAAATTTAAAACTAAGAACTGCGGTGGATTCTGAAACAAATCGGAGCGGAATTAATGTAGAAGATAATTCTACAAAAAGTAGAGATGGTTGTTACATCGATGGTCGTGCTACACACAACTACACTACTATCAGATGTTCCAAATGTAGAAAATTTTGCTGCAATGCAGTTATGTGCACAAATTGTTAACGAATAACACTATTTATACACAAATATAACTATCGATAAATAAAAATTAATAAAAGTATTCACTTTTTTCCTGACAGAAAATGTTCTGGCGCATGCGCCGCGCGCCTAATTACGTAATATTTCAAGGCGCGCGTAACCGAGGGTTAATGAAACAGAAAGGGAGGAACACCGCTGTTAAAAAGATTTTGATATCAGCTAATTTGCTATTCACCCGATAACGCTCATCGGCTACTTAAGGTGGAAACCGTTTCCTTTATAAGTGAAATTTTGCCATTATTTTACTTTTTCTTTCATATTAACCTTCGATCAAACAATATTTTTACCTCTTTTCTACATTTTCCGTACTAATTTCTTATCATATACTTCTTTCCGTGGAAGGCAAAAGCCACCACGCATAAATATTCACGCTGGTAAACAATCTAGTACACTACAATAACACGCGGGGCTGTAATTTTATCGTGACAACAAACCAATTACAATCAGTTCTCCTGGGTGTGTGTGTGTATCAACGCTAGCGTCATATTATAATTGCCTTGTACGCTACTTACACTGTACAACAAAATATGTATCGGTTAGTAGTCGCCTACCTCCGATATGGAGACGATGATGATGATGATACTTCTTTTATTTTTAATGCCTTTTCCGATGTTTTATTACTCTTGATCTATTCTACTCTTCTATCTAGAACATCCAAATGGTCTGCATAAACTACCTCTCGTCATCGGAGTTGAAAAAAAGTCGAAAGGAGCGATAAGACTGGGTAAAATTACTAAATCCCTCCCAGTCCGTTATTAGTAATCAAATGAGAAAACAGATAATACTACACTACCAAATGTTTTTATTTTATTCAGTTGAACCTTGTGCTTAGGTCTTGCGGCCGGTATCTTTTCAATCGTCGCGTGTCTTTGCCATCACGTTTTTGTCGCGATTTTATAACTCCGTTGCCAGTGGATTTAGATGAAGCTACAATCTCGAAGCATAGTTGTTGCTGTGTCTGTCAACGACTTCTTATACAGTTTGAAAACGAGTGTCCTTGTGGATAGTTTCATTTGTGACATACCACGGTGCTGCTACTATACATCTTAGAGATTTGTACTGGAACCGCTGTATAGTCATCAGGTTTGTATTTGATGCGCAAGCCCATAGCTCTATCCGGTAAGCATAAATTGGTTTCAATACAGTTTTGTATACTACTACTTTTAACTCCAATGATAGGCGAGATCGATAATCAACCAGTAAAGTTATTTTGTGTATTGGGCCCTGTATTTTGTGTTTTAACCTGTGTGGTGTGAGTGTTTGGAAGTTGTAGATTGAGTGTGTGACTGTTGGTTCTGTTAAATGTCCGCATAAGGAGCAGTTTGTTGGTGGTATAAAGGTAATTGTGTGATATGGCTGTATGACCCACTCGTAGACGATTTAGGGTACCATATTCTTTTCTGCTTGTGCCATCTGGAAGCCACCAAGGTTCTATATTGAAATTTTTAAACATCCAAATTATAACAAAGAAGATGTAGATATCAGCTTAATTCAACGTGGCTGCCCGTTATTGCCCTAATCAGGAAAAAAAAGTTAAAATAAAAACAAAAACTGTTGATGCACTACTCCGTTCTCCCACATGATGACATAAACATCGACAGGACGTAGCGGAGCGCCTGTTTATAACAAAATCTGGACAGCGCTAAGTCCGGATTGCGCTCTTCCAAGCGTAATTCTATAAATATACCTACACATTCGTATCAGTTTGAAAATGAAAACTGTGTTTTCGAAACGTTGCAAGATAAAAATATTGCGACTTACATAGAAAAAAAAACGTACATACGGATATGTGAAAGTTTAAAAGTGTATTTATGTGTTTTACGTTCATTTTCCTTTGCCCTAAAAATCGAATTAGGCAACCTGCCTTGAAAAGTTTCCCACGCTCTATCGATACGCGCGCACGTTAGTTTCGCATCGATAACTGACCGCCATTTGTTTCAATTTAGGTGCTGCTGTCCGAAATGAAAAAGATACATTTTACACGGTGATGAATCGAGTGCTTTGCAAAAAGATCGATTTATCGTTCGAAGATTTGATAGATATACCGAAATTCGAGAAACAGTTTACGGTACGTATGTCGTGGTAAATAGCTAATCGACCTTAATAATTACGACTAAATTCGATCAGAGCTCCGTGCATCTATGAAATATACTCTGGCAACTGTAGGTAATTACAATCCAACCGAAAGTAGACGATATCTATATTAACGAAATTTCCGCGATCGTTTTTCCGGAAAAATTTTTAATTATATATTCTTTTTTAATAATTTCAACCCAAACGATATTTATAGCAATAAAACGTTTCATCAGTAAGAAATTTAATGAAATAATAGACAAGAGGAGAAAAATCACAAAAAAAAAATTAACCGCTTCGAATTTTTAACATACTCTTGCCGAATACATAAATATGGATGTGTATGTGTGTGCACTATATATATATATATATATATATATATGTATATATGTATATATAAAGAACTACGTACATATACAATAGCGAATTTCGTTTAAGAAAAATGATACGTTAAAAAAAAAGACAATCTATAGGGCGACACAGAGAAGACGGATGGTTCCGTTTTTGGAATAACTCAAAAAATATTCCGCCAACATTTTTGAATGACATTTTTATTTGAAAATAAGAAAATGACAGATCCCCTAATTGTAACAATACATTCATTCAATCTTTTTACACAATTTTCGAACACTTTTTCGAGCATCGGTCACTGAATTGTTGAAATTTCTTCAGAAATCCGAGTTTTTAGATCTTTCAGATCTCGTGGACGTGTTTCGTAAACGCGGCGTTTAAAGTCAAATCTGGCGAGCGCGGCAATATTACCGAACACTCCTTTCAGTTCTGCGAGCGTTTCTGCCGAACAGTCACACGTCGCATCATCTTGTTTAAACCGTGTACGGCCCAGATGACGAGGACGAAGGAAGCAAAAACGAGTTTATCATCTCGATTTAGCACGTTCCGGTGGCAGTACCGATGAAAAACGAACCTGTTTTTTTTTTTTGTCCAGCATGATTTTTTATCCGTTGCAGAAGCTGTCTCTCTCGAAAGTTTTCATACCAACTTAAAACTAAATTACGAGATGGTATTTACACCTCTTTGCACCGTCGTGATCGACTCACGCCGAAAATAACGTTCGACGCAAAACGCGCTCTCCTCATTACAGGATGCCGCGATAATTGAAACTGGACTAAAACGAATCTCTCGTATCTACACTAAACGTGGAAGACGCTGTTTGCGCTGTAGCAGTGTTACCAACTGCGCCATTTAAAAATCAAAATCGTCCGTCTTATCTGGGTCACCCTGTATTAAAGAAATAAAACACCAGTTTGGCTGGCGATATTTGCGTTCATTGTACCTCTGAAACTCTTAAACTCAGCACCGACACATAATAATAATAATAATAATAATAATAAAGATGAAATCAAGTTATTTCGAAAATAATACGTGCCGAATACAAATTAATATGAAAACGATAACTTAGAACACTATATAAACGAAATATGCTTCCAAATCCGAATGTTGCGGAAAGCCGAGCACTTAGGCTTACTTTATCCGAAAATGCATTCCTAAATGTTAACGCGATATAATGATAACCCTCGATAAAATTAAAAACCTTCGCTTCAAACACACCGTGACATTCTACATGCTCTAAATTCAAAAAATTAATCATCTCCGTTATAAAATTTCACGAACATTTCACACTTCTCGAGTCCATCGTGTTTTCGATCTTTGTGAAACGAAACATTTTTAACGTTTCCAATCTTAATGAATATGTATTACGAATCGGTGCGGAATGTATAGCGATTTTTCGAAAAATACACAGACTAAATTTTTTATCGATTTCGACTAGTTTTTCATTATTTATTAATTAATGTAAACTTGTACTAAAGATATATTGCAATTTACATCTGTATTTGTTTCGTCAGGTACCACTAATTAACAATCGTAATATAATATTATTATTAGTAATGAATAATAGTTTCTGTGTAGTAGTTATTCTGTCACCATCGATAATAACTACATCTACTAAATACAGTTAAGTTGTTTGCAGTAAGAAACAAGTTGTTTACAATAGTCACTGTCATTATTATTATTATTATTATTACACGACAAAAAAGTAGTTAAAAATCATTAAATTTTTACATTAAAAATTTTTACATTAAATTTTCGGCTATTATTTACAAGTGACATAAATAAAAATGAAAAATATCAAAAATAAAAACCCAACAAACGATAAAATAAAACGCTTAATTACAAAAAATAACAAAATGACAGATTTGATTAAACTCGATCAACTAAGCAGCAAATATACACGATAATCTCGTACACGACCGAATGCATTAAAACTAGCGAGAAAAATCGAAACTCTATGTCTAATATAAAAGTATTAATTAAATTTATAATATACTTTTTAAAACTAATTATTCTTCAAAATTAATCGTTAAAATTAATAAATTACTTTTATCTCTTTCTTTTATTATTTCCACATTTTTTTCTAGTAGTTTCCTTCTTTTTTTAATAATGTTTCTCTGTATGTAAAATTTTATAATTTCGATTAATATTATATCGATTTCGCGCTTCGATCTATATATGCATAGCGCTTATCGCAGAAACGCATCTTACATATGAGAATAGTTTTAAATCGAAAAAAAGAAAAAGGTATATTCAGCATATCATCCCCGCGATACAGTCCATGAGTGAGCTACGGTGATAGAGCTCGTTTAAACAGTTGTAAATATTGAAACATTTACAAAAGATCTCGCGGTCTTCACAATTTACCGCGCTGTAAAAATATTCGAGTATGATGCAATATTCGGAAATTAGGGAATAAATTCATTTACGGCGGTGAATATAAAAATGTAACGAACGGTGTTCACGATTAACGAACAATTCCGTGAAAAGACTTCGTAGAATGATGATGACACCGACATACTGGCCCACACACACACAGGCCTTCAGATGATTTAAATTTTTTCATCATTCACGGATTATAAAATTACGGCGGAGAATATAAAACCATCGCTGATCTATCATCCGTCTATGTTCCATATATATGAATTTAAACGTTCTTTAAATCTTATTGCGAATT
This sequence comes from Coronaproctus castanopsis, assembly GCA_032883995.1. NCBI lineage: Eukaryota > Metazoa > Arthropoda > Insecta > Hemiptera > Monophlebidae > Coronaproctus > Coronaproctus castanopsis. The sequence goes on from CM065053.1 coordinate 112,968,239, forward strand.
ATGAATATCTGCCTGTTTCTCCTATATATATTCTTTTCCATATTGATTGCAATTTAATTTATGTCATCTTGAATTTTTTTTAGTAATCTCCTATTAATTTCAATATTTTTCATATTTTTCATTTTCATTTATGTCTACTTGAAATAGCCGAAGAGCTTTGTGGTCTTTTAATATAAAAATTTAGTGATTTTAACTATTTATATATTTTTTTGTTCATTTTTCTAAAAGCACTACATTCCACAAAAATTATTATTATTATTATTATTATTATTATTATTGTTATTATTATTAATTATTATTATTAATTATTATTATTATTGCTATTACTATTTCAATTACTTGAACACGACGAAAGTTCTAAAAAAGTTTGTTTCAATTTAATCAAATAATGATTTTCACTGACAACTCTCGTTTTTATAACAAGTCTCTAAATTATTTATATAATATATATATATATATATATATATATATATACATTTAGGATGAAAAAACTTCGAGTTCAAACGTATATACCTTTCGTATCGCGATGCTGAATAATACCGATAAACAGATTAAATTATCTAGCGAATACAGGACATACAAATGGTTCCATTTTTACGACGCTTTTGAAAGTTATGAGGTACGATACAGAGGAATACTATGCCAATGTGAAAAACATCTGAGGAAAACCGTATTAAAACACGAATAAAAAAGTATTGTATAATAAATAGCTTTGTTAGATTATCAAAATCAACAACCGCAAAGTATATATATATATATATATTATAATATGATTAGAACCAAGTCACTGGACGCAACTATACATAATCTGTACCGAAAATTAATTTAAACTTAACATTTTGTGCGTACATTGATAACTAATAAAACTTCTTTCTGGGTTGTTCACATATCTTGGCGATGTTTAATTTTTTTTTTTAATTTCAATCGTCAATGAGCGATGGAAAATTTCCATAATTTTAAAAGATTATTTAATAAAATGTGTATCCTTTAAACAAATCCAATCGCTCACGTTCAACAAAATAAACCAATACCAGCGTAAACTTATTTTTTAAACATATGCAACGAATTAAATATCCAAACTTCGGAGACACTTGAAGTTAACAACAAAAAAACCAGAAACAGAATAGGAACAACGCTTTCAAGGAAAAACTAATCTATATGCGATCAAACCGATACTAACTGCGTGGTGTTCATCATTCCGACAAGGAAATCGTTTTGGACCATTTACGACTGAAACACACACACACGGGCATATTTTCCGAAAGACAGACCCGAGTCTTCCGAGGAATGACAATGTCAGCTATCTGACTCTCTCCGAGGAATGCTAATGTCAGGTACGTATGCATGACGCATTAACGGATTGTCCGGAATAGGAAACAAACCCGGTTGTACTTATTATAAGAACGTTGAACAATATATCAAGTACATATTAACCAGTAATATTACATCATTAATATAAATATCCTAAATAATTTCGTAAAATCATGTAACATCTACTGTTCTTTGTAATCTGTTATAAATAACGAAAGTGACCAAGTTGTCGAATACCAATGAATAAAAATAAATGCACGTATATATATATATAAAAAACATTAACTATAGTTGCCATCCCAGTTACACTAGGATTTAATAAAAATAAGACATTTACTTAAAAGATTACGGTTTATTTATTTTTAGCAGCATTTTAACTTTCCTTTCAACAATTGTATAAAATTTACCCTAAATGGCTCCGAGTTCCGTGCAATATCCTCCCGACACATTTAAGGAGAGAAGAAGCTGCAAAAAATTTAATGGTCAAAGTATTTTCTGATTTATCTGTAAATCTAGGTATATATATATATATATATATATATACAAACGCATCTAACTAGCATTAGCAAAGCAATTGATCCCTTGGTATCAGAAGATAAGTATCATCCGGCTTTAGAAATTACTGTTCAACAATGCTCATTAATTAAACCTGATTATGTTACTACTTATCCGGTGTATAGGTTTTGGAAACTTAACAATTTTTCTACTGTTAGAAGTGAAGTTTCAAGAATAAACTGGACTGAGATTTATAATATTACTAATACAAATGAGGTAACACATTTCTTTTATACTAAGATTTATGGTGCGCTTGATAGAGTTGTACCAAAGAAATCAATTTTTAGATCTAAGTATCCCCCATGGTTTACACAAGAAATAAAACGCAAACTTAGATTCAAAATGAAATGTAGGAAGTCATATCGCAGAATAGCTGACCATACTGATTACATAAAGTTCAGTAAAGTAAGGGCTGAGATTAAAAAGTTGATTCGGCTATCATTCAGAAATTATGTTAGTAACGTTGAAAAAAATATACAAATCAATCCCAGTAGATTTTGGGTGCAAAACAAGAGGGACTCTCGTGTTTCGCCTACATTTATTAAGTACAATGGCAGAAATCTTGAAATCAGTGAGGATATATGTAAATCTTTTGCTGATTATTTTGCTTCAGTGCATTCGTGTGGACACACATTAGATAATGGTGACACTGAAACTGCAGCTAGTATTCTTAAACTCAACTCTATTTCTTCTTGTGAATATGATGAAGCCGTCAAGAACTTGAAGCCTAAATTTTCTACTGGTCCTGACAACTTGCCACAGTTTATATTTAAATTGTGTTCTGATTTATTAGAAAAGCCTTTAGTGTATCTGTTTAATCTAATATTAAAACAGTGCATTTGGCCTAATTCTCTTAAAACATCTAAAATAATACCGGTATATAAATCGGGTGATCGTCAGCTGATCACCAATTATCGACCTATCTCTATACTCTGTACACCTGCTAAATTATTAGAATCTATATTATACATTAGGTTGAACAGTTATTTACTGACTAAAATTATGCCTGAGCAACACGGATTTATGAAGCACAAGTCCACTGTGACAAATCTAGTTACATACACCGATCAGATTTCTAGATTCATGGATTGTGGTTTACAAGTTGATAGTATTTATACTGATTTTAGTAAAGCATTTGACACAGTTAGTCATTCACATCTACTGAATAAACTAAAGTTGCTTGGTCTGTCGAATCCTATTTACGTAACCGTAAGAGCTATGTTGTGTATAATGGCTACCATTCTAATACATATTCACCTACTTCAGGGGTTCCACAAGATTCGAATTTGGGTCCCCTTCTATTTCTAATTTTTATCAATGATATTGGAAAGAACCTTTGTTCAAAATTTCTTTTATTTGCTGATGATCTCAAAATTTATGCTCCTATATCTTCACTAGCTGACTGTGAATCTTTACAAACAGATCTGATAAGCTGGTTCTGTGAGCAAAGAAAATCATTTACCTTTCAATTATGATAAATGCGTCCACATGAGTTTCTGTAGAAATAGAAATAGGTACTCGTTCACTTACACGATGAATGGTAAGCAGATAATTAAAAAATCTGTGGTGCGGTATCTCGGAGTTAATATTGATGACAATTTAAAATTTTCAATACATGTAAGCGATGTTGTTAATCGCTCTTATAAAATGCTAGGTTTTATTATAAAAAATTCATATGTGTTTAGAGATCCATGGACGCTATTGTCGCTTTATAATGCATTAGTGCGTAGTCCTTTAGAATACTGTTCAATTATTTGGGATCCGTATTATAATAAATACATTAGGTTAATTGACAAAGTTCAGTGTAAATTTTTAAAATATCTATATTACCGTATATCAGGTATTTACCCTAAATATATGAATTACGATATATTAAGAAATATAATGGATGTGAGGTCTTTACAGTACAGAAGGAAAATAGCCAAATTAAGGTTTCTTCATGATGTATGCAACGGTAGAGTTAATAGTGAGTATTTAACATCAACCATCTCCTACGTTGTACCAAGATCAAATAGGCGATCGAATCGTTTCTTTAGTGAGCCGCGTGCACGAACAAACCTCGGTTTAAGTTCTCCGTTGCCGTCAGCTTTCCGCTTATATAATTCTCTTTTGAACATATTTCCCTGTATGGATATATGATAACAGATATTTCTTTAAAAAGTTGCTTCCCGAACATATTTTGCGATGAGATCAGGACTGTCGCTGTTGTCTATTCCAATGGTTCTAGATTGTTATTATGTGGTGTGTGTTTGGTATATGTGTTCCTTTACTAATGTACATGTAGTATATACGTTAAGGTTTATATTGTATTTATTAATTTGTTGAAGATTATTCATCCGTTTATTTCGAGTAAAATTGTGTGAATGGGGTGTGAATGATGTATGTTTTAATGAGTGTGAGACTTGTGAATGAGTGTAGTTTTTTTGTTGTGTTTAATGGGTGTGAGGCTGGTGAATGTGTTCGATGTATTTTTTTTGTATTTTATTTTTTTTTTACTTTTAATTTTATAATTCAGAAAAAATTATTAATTGCATTATTTTATTTATAAGCCTACACTATAATTGGCTGTTAGCTGTTGTGTGGCTTCATTAAATAAATAAATAAATATATATATATATATATATATAAATATTTAGTTCTTCAATCTTTTGAGCAATATAGAAAATAAGCCTTCGTTTATTTGTATTTTGTATCGCCTAAGGCGTAACGTCAATAACATCCCATAACATAAATAATTAGCACTTTCGCTGTACTGTACACATCCTTGCGATGGAGACCATATCGTCGATAAAAACCATTTGTTTTCCAGTTGCACGTTATTATAAAATTTATCAATCAAAATTTCTGTCATGTATTGTAGGTAAAGTAATTCCTATGCCAATGAATATCAGATGCTTGCTAAGGACCCAAAATATATCCCGTAAAATAAATATTTGATTACACGCAATTTGTTTAAACGTAAGTAAATATCACCGTGTCACATTTGAACTCAGAATAGGAACGTACAATCCAATATATATATATATATATATATATATATATATATATATATATATATATATATATATATATATATATATATATATATATATATATCAATACAATCGTATGACACGGGGATACCCCATTTAACTTTGAACTATCAAGAGCTCTACACACGATATATTCAGCAATGATACGACTGCTTAAGACGAGCAATCGAAATTAAGTATCAAAAATAAAATTCTTCTATATAACTCATTATTAAAACCCGGTCGGTTGTATGAATCAGAATTACGGAATTGCTACAATACAAATCATCAAACATGAGGTGTATATAACGCGCTCAGGCAAAAATTTTAAGGAAGATAAAATTAATACATCTCGGTTCGTGTCAAATAAAATAATCCATCGGGATCTAAATATATAACTAGTTGCTTGCGAATGCTAAATACGTTCAAATTCCGCTGCAGATATCGCAAAATAATAATGTACTCATATCGGCAGAATTATCACGCAACGGAAGACTGAAATATAAAACGTGGTTACGATTAATTGTTAGAAATTCATAATTACTGGGAATTTCGTTGGAATGATAAACGATGCTTTACGGTCATTCAGTAAACGCACTAATTGTTCCTGAAACAGTAAGGCGTAAAGAAGGAAAATGAGAAAAAATTCGCTAAATTGTCGGATTTATTTTTATTTTCTTAATATCCAGTACAGAATAAACGAATGTACTCTAAGTGAATATTTTAGTATTTTAGATTGTAAGTCCATCTCCGGCAGTGACCGGAAATCCGAAGATTGGTTCTGGATTTTCTAGCCCCAGAGGAAAACTCTTAAATAAAATAATGCCTAATAAAAATTTCCATTTGAGACGACAGGTACACCAACGTACTGACCAACAGACTTAAATAAATGTCCCCATGTTACGTATTAGATTTTTTTTAACTAATGAGATTTCAACGTTGAACATAAATGCCGTTTCCAGCTTTAGTTTATGTTCAGGTCACAATGCCCTAATTTTAACTGTAAGTACAGGATTATGAAACCAAGAAAATTTTCCCGATCTACATAACAAATATGTGAATTGGGAAGATTTTCGAGCATTCATAAATTCTACATTAAAAACAAATTTATCTCTAAAATCGGAATCAGACAATGCAGCAGTTCAATATTTAACTGAAACTATCCAGAGTATTTCATATACTACATTTGGTGAAAGATAAAATTCGTAGAACATTGCAATCTTCCCAGGATACATATTATAAATATTATTAAATAAATAACAAATGAATCATTCCAACGCTGTATGTAAGAATTTCAGCTGAAACAAACCACATAACCACTTCGTCCAATTCACAAACTTGATGGTACGTGGGTTAGAGCTGACTAAGAAATGGCCAGGATCTTTGCTAAATATTTCTCTAAGATTTTTAAATCAAATTTACAATCTAACGACGCAAATACACGAATCTTAATATTCATTAACTTACACCTATTGCGTCAACTTTTCCCAGTAAAATGGGTATTAATAAATTTAGTAATTAAAAATGTCCCGGGTTTGATTTAATCGACAATAAATTGTTATTAGAACTATTAAAAAAATATATATATCACTTCTTACAAACATTTTCAATATCATCTGCAGTATTTTCCTTCATCCTGAAAATTAGCGCAAATAGTGGGTTTTCATGACCCATTTTATTGCTTCCGATCCTCTGACGAAAAAATAATATTTGAATCCTATTTTAGAATCGGAACATATTGTTTCTGAACAGAAATTTGGATCCAGGAAAAAGACATTCAACCAATGAAAACAGGTACGTCGAACTGTACACATTATTCGAGACAACCTACAGGTGTGTTTTTTACATATCAAGCAAGCCTTTTTGACTGGTCTACTATAAGAACCGCAAAAATCCTGAATCAATAAAGCTGTACCTGCTGGCGTGACTCACCGCCGATTTTCAAGTTGATAACAATGCTTTTACAGACGATATAGCGTTATTGGCTACCGGCAAAATAGCGAAATTTCAACTAAATTACAAAAAACTTTTTTGAAATTTAAAAAGTGGCTCAAACGCTTGAAAGCAAATATGTGCAGGTAGATTTCATATTGCGAAAAAAAAAAGTGTAAAATACTCAGGTATTCGTTTAGATTGTAAATTAAGATGGAAAAGCATATTATTCAAAAAAACAAAACGGTTAGAAATAAAATTTCAGGAACTAAATTGGCTTCTTAGCATCTACTCCAGTTTGTTAATAGAAAAACAAACTTCCGGTTATAAAGCAATTATAAAACCCGTTTGAATATACGGTTTAGTGTTTTGGGGGTTGCGCAAAGGATACACGCATAAATAGAATAGAGAGATTCCAGAAAAAAAAAAATAAGAATTATCATTCCGTTAGTACTTATGTAATCATAATTTAATTTAAACATCCCATCTGTGAAGGATGAGGTCAAAAATATTGTTAAACAACATATAGACCGCTCGGAGACATACTTAAATGTATTTATAGTTCAGACGTTCGTAGGTGATAAAAACGTAGTCGAAAATCTTCGCTGGACAAAGGATGTATGTGCGACGTATATTTAAGAACGAAATTAAGTCATCGCCACATAATGTTGAGCATAGCGGACAGCGTGTTCTTTTTCTTTGTAAAATTTGTACGAAATCGTTAGTTCATTAAATAAGCATCTTTTTAGGAAAACGTCTTTAAGTTTGATTCCTTCCCTTCGGCCCGAGGCACGGAGTTTTTTTTTCTATTTAATTTCATACTAGCCTCTTCGCTGAGAGTCTTATTTATTATGATTCGCATAACACCTAATGCCATATTAAAATGCGAATGGAAAGTAAATAATTGAATTAAAGCGTACAAGTGAATGAAACGCGCAAAAATTTGAACAAAAGAAAATTATATTAAACTATTAGATACAAAAAAAAACACTTGTACAACCGCTTACTATAATCTTGATCTTTAGCTTAAATAAATAACTAGGCTAATTCAAATCGAAGACACTTACATCAGAAAATAGCACACATCTATACTTAATCGATTACATTATACAATTTCCGATATGTTGGGGACTTTGCACGCGCATATATATATATATATATATATATATATATATATATATATATATATATATATATATATATATAAAATATTTGATTTGCGGAAGACATTATACTACTAGCAAAAAATCAAATACAACTTCGGAAAATTATGCTGGAATTAGAGAAAACTCTTAAAGAAATTGGTTTGAGAATAAATCTGGGAAAAACGAAAGTTGTGAAATATGAAGGAGGCGAAAAAACGACATAAAATAAATTTAGAGCGAGGTCCCGTAGAAATGGTAAACACCATCGTATAAATAAGAAATTTACAACCGGAAAAAACAGCCATACGCAGGAATTAAAAAGAAGAATACACCTTTGATGGATAGCTGATGGTAGAATGAAAACAAAATTTTAACAATGCGAAATCCAAACCGAGCTAAACTATTTAATCAGTATACCAGCGCCGAGCTATGGAACGGAAACCGGGCCTTTAACAAAACAATTAATGGATAAGATTAATGTGGAAAGATGAATGGAAGGAGCGCTGCTGAATATAAGATTAAAAGACAAAATCAATAACCTATGCGGAAAAACACAGGGTTCGAGAACATTGTATCCGGGCATGTAGCACGACTGACAGACGCAAGATGAACGAAGGAAATAATGAACCGGCGACAATGGACGGCGAGGAAGATGGACAGACGACCTAATGGGGAACAGGCAGGTGATACACGAATGCGTGAGGCGCAGAACAGACAACCACGGAAGAATTTGGAGATATTGGGCTCAGAAGGCTTAAAGAAGAAGATATATTACATATAGGAGACTCGCATCAGTGTACGTCAATAATTTTCGTCTATCTGATAGTCAACGCCTAAACGTGCACCCGAGAAAACGACCGCCATTTTCATAATACATTCCACGTGCGGATATCTTTCGCCGGATATATCGTACATACGTCTGTTGATCGCGTTTAAACCGACTATCGTCTCGTATCGAACATCGGTCGTGCGATCGTCGATTTGTTTATAATCGATAATTATCGCGTTTTTACGACGACCGCCGGTCGACGGCGATTTCGCTATTAACGTTATATTAGCGAATTTACCCTGTTGACGTCCCCATCGGCTGTTACAACGATACTCGTAATCCGTTTCTAAAGCCAGCGATACGCATTTCATAATCGCTTCGTATATCGTTACGGTCGACCGTAACGATATAGGCGACGAATTTTTCTCGCCCGATAACGATAATAAATCGTCGGCTAATTCGTTTCGAAAACCGTCCGCGTCTAAATCGGCTAACCGTTCGGCTAACGATAGTACGCGCGCGGCCGTTATTACGCCGTTCGTTTTTAAACGCAACCATTTTAATACTTTACCTCGGACGTATCGTTTCGACTCTAAATTCGGTAACGATAATTGTCGTTCGTCGTAAAAATAACCGATCGGTATTAAATAACCGCTGTACGTTAAATAGCTAAAAGCTCGATCCGGATGTAAGATCGAATCGCGTCCGATAGTCGGCGTAACGTATTTCCGTATAACGTTACCTTCTAGTAAATCGTATAACGTTTCTTGTACGACGTCCGTTAATAGAAAATAATCGCTAAAATCCGTCTCGACGTCGGTTTCGTTTCGATAAATACGAAACGATTTATAATAATCGGACGATTTGGAATCGTTTAAAAATCGACCGATAGAAAACGGATTATAAATCGGACGCGAATGAAAATGATAACCGTACCATTCGGTTAACGTACCGAGTAAAGCTACGTCCGACAGATTACGTTCCTGCAATAAATCCGTTATTTCCGTCTCGGTAAAACCGAAATATCGCGAATATTTTTCGTCCGTCATATCGTAATGTATCGATTCGGACGACTTATCGTCGTTAATATTACTACTACTAAAGTCTAAATCGAATACGCCGGTCATTAAACATTTAACCGCGTAATAATTATCGTTCCGACCAGAATAGCAACCGTTAGTCAAAAAACGTTTCAATAACTCGTCGGTCCGTCGAAAATCGTCCGATTTATACGCGTCGGCGAATAGTAAATTATAATCGTCCGACGATCGTCGGTCGTTCGTCACGTAATTCTTTAAGACGCTTCTAATCGGTTTATCGTAATCGTCGATTAAGACGTATACGGTTCGACGATAATACTTTCCTAAAAGTTCGCTTAAAAAAGCTAATCCGTACGATAATCGAGTCGAATCGATCGTACCGTCGACGAACTGTTTAACGTCTAACAAAGCGTCCGGATCGCACGATAACGGACGCGATTTCGTCAAATACGTATTACAATGTTTACGAAATAAATCGACCGTTAACGTTTTTAATTTTCGTTCGATTTCGTCGTAATTACGACCGCGTATCCGATTTAAATTCAAATAAATAACCGGATATCGACCGCGATGTTCGTTCATCATCGTATCCGATTCGGATATTTTCAAACGTTTTAAACGGATAGTATCGTTACCGATTCGATGACATCCGCCGGTAAATAATTTCGACCGTACGCTACTACTATTTCGATCGACTTCTAAAAATTTTCTCAACATGTCTAAATTAGTCGTCTTACCCCAACCGTCCGGTCTGGTAATTCGGCATACGGATTTTTCGCTTCTGACGTAATCTTCGATCAGCGAACTTTTATCGACGAAAACCCGACCGCTAGTCGCTAATTTGTAAAAAGCGTCGTCGTTTTCATCTTCATCTTCTCCGTCCGGTGATCGTTTTTCAACGGCCACCGAAACGACGCCGTATATACGATAGTAGTAGGAAATCGATAATATAATCGAAAGTAATAGTATAAATTCTATTTTTTTATAACCGCCGCTCGCGAATACTACTATCATTATTACTACCATTATTATTTTTTTTTTCGAATAACGCGAAAAATCGCTTTGCGCACACCTGTAAGATAATTGAAATAAAACAAGAAGACAACTCGGTTTTTGAAAACTAATTTTTTAAATAAATCAGCCTGCATGTCCAAAAAAAAAGAACTTCGTGCCTTGTGGCGCAGGTTATGAAACTTAAAGACGTTTTCCCAAAAAAGTCACAAAAAATAAACTCGCTATTTCGTACACATTTTCGCTATGCTCAAATGTTTTCGTTCTCAAATCTATACGACGCGCATACATCCTTCGTGCAGAGAAGATTTGAATTAGGTAACGAATAGCCGTGCGCGCATGCGCGAGAGAAAGAATACCATGTGTAAGCCTTTGCTCTCTCGCTCGTTTTACCGGTTAACTATACATATACAACGCGCCAATAGAAGTTTCACTTAAAATTTACGTTGTTCACAGATCCAACCGTATTCATAGTCGGATATCACACTCAGCTGTCAATGCAGCGAAACAGCCAACATCTACGTTTGCCGTTTTTGCAACGAATAATAATAATCATAATCGCACAAAACGTTAGCTTCGAGATAAGCATGTGAATAGATACACTTACCTCCAATAACTTTTTTTTTTTTTTTTAATTATAAAATGCAATCCGAATGACCAATAAGTGATTGAGATGAATTGTCACATGCGGAGTCGTCATCTATTGATGATACTCCGAACTGCCTTCAGTCGATAGTTAAAACCTAAAGAGGTGAACAAGGGTGATTAGTCGACTTAGTCGCCTCTTGGTGATGTCTAATAAATTAACCACCCGCGGATTAGCATGCTTTTCCAGTCTGTTTAAGTAATTACAATACCGATATATCCGGTACTTTCAAGTTGCGATGGTTTCGTTGATTAAAAATATTAAAACTCGATTAGAAGCGTCGTATTATTTTTGTATTTAAACTAGAAGCAGTAGCCCGCAATGATAAGATCTAGACAGATTTGATCATGGTGTTATACGATAGTTCGGAGTTTATGACTTGGAAAACGTCCATACAACCGCCGCACCAAAACAAGCGGTTTCCACTCCGCATCGGATATACAGCTCTCTGTATCACTAGCATATTGTAAAAAGTCCGTCGTGATGCTATTGTTGCAAATAATCTACAAGTATCGTCCATTATGAATGTCCTGTCCTTCAATCTTATCACATAAACCGGCTTTTTAATTTTTCCTCACAATGTTTGAGAATCATAACACGATCTATCAAACTTTTCCATTTCTCAAACGTACTAAAAATAAAATAAATAAAAAACTAATTTCATCGCAATAATATACCTGCAAAAATTCTGTTCAACATGAGCCGGAATATCCGATATGCTTCGTGAATAAAATATTCTCAATATAAAATTTCCGCGTTTTCCCCTCACATAATCAATTTTTCGAGTATATTATATTATAAAATATGACCGACTCCCATATATCTAACAGTTCACTGTTGTATACTTTATATTTTAGCCGCATAGTTCATACTGATCTCCTGACTGTGCGAGATATCTTCAGCGTCGGCCTCCAAATATATATATATATATATATGTAGTGCCACTCGTTTATTCGTTATAATGTGTAACAAAGACAATTAACTCGCTAATTATCTATTTTACTATAAAATTATTGTAATATATTTTAACGTATTCCTGAAGAATATTACCTGGCAACTACTTATAATCTTAAACTATCTTGCAAATAACTAAACTAAAAAAAATTCTATCACAACTAATACAAACTATCGATTCCATAAGCTGCAATAAGAACACAATAAAATGTGTATATTACATCATAACAAGATTACGATACTACTGCAAAATTAACAACCTACATTTTGTTTCAAATATCGAAAAATTAATAAGTAAAAGACGTTAATTTTACAAATAAATTATAATAAAAAGATAACAAATTTAAGATAAACGCAATATCAAACACACACCAGTCTATCGTCCGATACCAATTAACGCGTTTATCCGCGATATCTTTTAATGATTCAACGTTGCCAGTGTAAAACGAAAAATGTATCACACGCGAAAAGATACGCGTATTATTTGTAAATTTTCTGTAACAATTATTTAATTATATAATCGCGGGATATACGAATTAGCTGATAACGGCGATTGATGGCGCAATTATCGAAAACCGGTAGATTAAAACCAGGTAATTCGATTATTACATTGATATATATATGTGTGTGTGTATTATAACTTATTTTTCACCATATAAACTATATAAAGTTTAATTTTAGTACTAGGTATTTAAAATTCACAACAATTGTCATACAATAATTTACTAACGCCTGGTTTTTTAATTAAATCTGTAGTTTGTTATTATATCGCCATTTCGTTATATATAGAAAATTGAAGACCGAAAAATTTTAAAATTACTGTATCAAATTCTATAAGTAGTTAATTTATAATGTTCTAACACTTTAGTTGAAAATTTATATTCTTTGACACACACACATATATATATATATATATGTACGAAAAACACATGTTTTATAACGCATGTTAAAAACGAATTATATGCACGCAATTAATGGCGTCGCTATAAAAAAGAACAATATATGCAAATGAACAGCTTATTTGATTTTTTTTTTTTTTGTAAATTACAAATAATGGAACAAGATGTAAAATCTATTTTTCATTTCTTTTTCAATAGAAACAAAAACATTTATCAGACCACCCTAAAGCTTATGCCGATGGGTTTTGGGGACCATTGCCGTTATAAACTATCATCACACTTCTATCGACTTCTTAAGGTACACGAGAAAATGTCGCTAACTCGCTTACTCCCACGCAATAATAAACATAAACACAATATATACGGCGCAAAATCATCACGGAAAGTAAATGGATATCCTACTGAAAACAACTGGAATTGACAAGAATGATTTAAAAATGATTCAAGATTCGTACTGGTATCGAAACAACTTATTGAGAATGACTTTTGTAGTTAGAGGAATGCGCCATGCATCCTTTTTCGTTACTTTTGAATCTCTATTCGGATTAGATTTTCAAAGCAGCAACTTTTATAGAAACACAAATTGGTATTACGGTGGATGGCACATTGATCAAAGAAAAATATATGGTAAATTCAAGTACTTGGAGTAATACCCTACAGAAGAACTTAATCCAGATTACGAAGTGAAACAACGTTGTGTACACATTAAATCTGTGTTCAAAAATATGAAGCAGTTGCTGTGATAGCACCCTTAGCTTGTCAATAAGACAATAGATAGCGAGATGCTATATTTATTCAATTTTACTGTAAGTGATTGAAGCAGCCACACTGAATGAAAAACAATTTGACCCTTATGCTGTTGTAAAATGTAGTTTCATCGAAGAATCTTGAAGATCCCTTGGAGGACAAAATAACAAATGAAGGTTAGTTTCAATTATTCCTAATACATCCGGGTTTAAGCGTTTAGCTTCAATGCATTATTTGCTAGTTTACCCACCTGGTAAAGCGTTCTTACATTCCATATGGCTATATTAAGACACTTTTCACTCCTCTTTTTTCTTGTGTACACTATATCCTCTTTTATATTATTATTATTACTACTACTATTATTTTCCAGACATCCATCATTCCTGCGTGGCCAGTCGCATATTTCCCATTACCAAACCTGGAAATTCAGTAACGCCGAGTGTGCTAACCGGGTCGCATTGCAAATCAGCTCTACATTGGTTTTTCATTTTCATGTTGATTGTTCTAGGGATGTTGTAATGACGGTGGTATTCCGTTTCTTTCCGCCTTGATTTTCTTTTAGGGTTTACTCCCTTAGCCGAAAGGACCCGGTTTTAGGACTCCGGATGTCTACTCGCTCTAGATTGGTATTCGCCAATCCGACTGGGATGTCACGAGCGAGTTGTAGTCTGCTGTTATTCATGCAGTAAAGAGCTAAACGGTATTTAATGAAAGGACCACCTTCGGCAAGTGATCCTTCCTCCGTTTTCCTGTCAACGCGTGTATTGTGTTGTGTGTTTTGTGAGTAGTATGTATTGTGTGTGTTATGAGTTCCGATTTTACTTTCCTACTCAGCGCCAAGACCGCCGAATAGGAAATTACCACCCTGGACGTACAGAACTCACATGGTTGCTATTTCTCCGCCGGTGGGTCTGGCATCTTATGGCGGTCGAGCGACTACTTACTAGAGAAGGTGACTCTAGTTACAACAATCTGTGCCCCCCGTCGTAATAGTATGTAATATAAAAATATACATATCTGCATTTTTTAACTTTTATAATTGAATTACGTTATAGAATAAAATCTAAAGCTTAAGTAGCTGGCGACGTTTCTGCACGCAATTCTCAAACATTACATTAATATGACTCCCTCGCATTACTTATCTCATGCGTCACTTATATAGTGTAACAAATTTTAAACAGAGTGTAATGTAATTTTTAAAAAATAAACAACAAAAGGTAGTTAAAATCACTATATCAATCAATCAATCAGTATATTTATTTTCAAACAACATTCTATAAATCATGAATAATTTATATGTACATTAATATATGCCAAGTATCCTTAATGTTACCGTAGCAGCTAAGTACAACCAAATGACTTTGCAAAACTAAAGAATAAAGAAAATAACAGTAAAATAACAATAGGGAAAAACACAACTATTAGCTTGTATATTAAATTTAGTTTAACTTGTATATAAATAAATAAAAATAAAAAATCGTAACACAGATGTGGTCCTATTAGAAATCGGTGTTTAATACAATGATGCTTATATCTAATGTGACACATGCAGAGATCAAAGCACAATGTACTGATTACCTGAACTAAGTTATTGTCATGTAAAATTTCTTTAATAATTTATAAATATGATCATAAATATGAGAAATATTTTGTGTGGAATGCAAAAATCGTTAAAATTATATATTATAAATATAGAGAGAGAAAGCTTTTCGGCTATTAAGCCATTATCAAATGCACATAAAGAAAATAAAAAAGAATATAAAAAATATACAATTTATAATAGATGAATACGAGAAAAAACATGTAAGAAAATACTTTATTTAGATGTCCAATATTACAAAAAAAAATCAAAACGAAAATTTTTTGTAATCTGAATTAAGTATTTTCTCGCATTTTTTTCCTTTTATATTTTCATGAATAGTGTATTTTTTTATATCCACTCGATATATCTTAACAGCCGAAGTTGTTTGTGATCTTTATATATATATATATATATATATATATATATATATATAAAAATGTAGCGATTTAAACTAGTTCTTGTTGTTTATTTATTAACAAAATCGGTAAGATCTTTTTAATCTGTTATAAGATTATTGCAACAAATGTTGACAAAATATGATAAAGAAACGAGCAAAAGAATGGATCGATTTTGAACTCAATATTGTCATCAATCAGGAACAACGTGTAGTATAACACACTCACACGATAGAAAAAAAACTCGCATACGAATAATAAAAAAAAAATGGCTACAGATATAAACGTAATTATGACCGATAAAAAAACTGAATCGATATTTTTTCCTTTTAGATAACTGTACGACGAATTCAACTACACTTTCGACAATAAATATTATCGGCATACTTCTCACAGTAGCTGCATATGGCATTATCTCGTTGTTCCCGATAAGTTATTCGCTGGTACGTAGGAAAAATATTTTTTTATTTATTTAATTTATTATATCTTAACTTTCGTACATTGAAATATTTCGATATACATGTCGATAAAATAATAATTTCCACATTATAATAATAGCGGAGGACAAACGATAGATAAACTACAATTTTAATTTATAACTTTCACGTAAATAATAATAATTCTGGGTTCGAGGAAATAAAAAAAAAAAAATAAAAACCTGAAACGTTTATATTCATTTTTTTTTTTTATTATACTTATTCAAGTACCATGTATCGAAAGGTGGGAACTTGAGGATGCAAACAAATCGGTTGGAGAAGATGGAATGCCAGCAGAAATACTGAAATGTCTGAGTCAAAAAGCGTAAAAGCAGTTGCTGAATATTTTAAACAGAATATATAATGTTGGTATAATTCCGGACGATTCTAAAAATAATAGGTTCGTTCCAATTCCGAAGAAAGTGTCTTCACAAACACGCTCACAATACAGGACCATATCATTAATGAAACACGCGTTAAAGATATTACTAGACATAATAAATAAGATAGAAAGAAAAATAGATACACAGCTAAGTCCCACGCAATTCGGCTTTGTAGAAAACCGAGGAACCAGGAATGCCATTGCGATGTTAAAGTTAATCGTGCAACGGGCACTGAATGCAGACAAAAGCCTGCTTCATAGATTATGAAAAGATCTTCGATAGGGTACTTCATGAAAAATTAATAAAAATATTGCAGAAGCATAGTTTGGATGTAAATTTTCCTCGTTGGATACTCTTCTTGTCCTGGTAATTAATGTTTTAAAACTCCTAACTTTTAGCTCGAGTAATAGTATGAATCCTTTACCAAATATCAACCTGTCTGCGTGCTCTTAATATAAACGGACGTAGTCACAGATCTAAACCAACATTTAGGCTTCCAAACTTCTGCCACACCCATTTATCCACCTCTTCCATAAATAAATTTGCAGACAGGCGCTAATCTCGATCCCATCACCTGTTTGTAGTATTTGCAATCAAACACGAATGTGTTGGCTTCAAGAGCTGTGTTAAAAAATGTATCTATTTTGCTACTCGTTTCTTTATAATCTCGAGAGTATCTTTAATCGGCACATTGATAAACAACAAGACTACACATTACCATGATGTCATTATCATCGATTCTTAACTCTACAACTTTTCAATGAATTGCTCGGAATTTTTTGTGTGCTTCATTACCTCCTACTAAAGGTTTGAAATATTTTCCAATGTAGCCTTCCAAAAAGTATGTCGGATATTAATGAAAGATACGATAGGTCTTAATGGGACACCTACTTTATGTATCTTCGGTAGTCCGTATAGTCCAGGCAATATTCGATCCGTAGAGGGAAACGTGTTTAAGACAGAATTATAAAAACAAAAAGCTGACGACAACGGAGAACTTAAACCTAAAAAATCAATTTGACTGTACATTTGCTCTCGAAGTATTATGTAGGAGATTGTTGATGTTAAATATCTCACTTTACCGTTACGCATATCACGAAGAACCGTTAATTTGATTATTTTCCTTCAGTAGTGTAAGGACTTCACATCCGTTATTAAAATACGTCGTAACTCAGATATTATGCAGGTTTTTGTTCGTTTTTTCCTGTAGCTTAACATTTGTCTCGTTAATTTTCTAGATTTAGTAATACTATTTTAAGTTAACTATTAAGGTATAAGGTACTTAACTTTAAGAACCCCTTGTTATGTCATATATCTTAATGAAATAAAGCTTCTTTCTTCTTCTTCTTTAGAGCAAGTACCTGATATACGACAATATAGATATTTTAAAAATTTAATATATATATATATATAAAATCATCATTAGACGTAATCCCTCGAAAGGATGTCGTGACCACAATTCATGTTATTGCTTCCTGTACTAATGTACGCCATCTATTACGGTTTTTAGCCTCTCGCGCACATTCCACCACCGATTTTCCTGTTGCTTTCCTTATGGCATCGGTCCATCTGGTGTATACTCGTCCTCAAGGTCGTTTACCGGGCATATTTCCCTCTATAATTAATCGCTCAATAGAGTTCTGCCGTCGCATAACATGACCAAAAAATTTCAA
Source organism: Coronaproctus castanopsis (assembly GCA_032883995.1). Taxonomy (NCBI): domain Eukaryota; kingdom Metazoa; phylum Arthropoda; class Insecta; order Hemiptera; family Monophlebidae; genus Coronaproctus; species Coronaproctus castanopsis. The sequence continues at coordinate 112,986,768 of CM065053.1, forward strand.
AATTTTCGTTTGGACCTGGCTGGTTAATCTTTTTGTAATTTTGAGCCTGTTTAATATTGACCTATCTGTTTGTTTGGCTGTCCAGAGTATTCTCAGCATCCGTCGCCAAACCCACATTTCAAAGCTGTCTATGCGTTTTTTATCTGTCGCTTTTAACGTCCACATTTCCGACGCATACATAAATATTAAAAATATAAGTTTCATTTTCACTGCATTTGTGATGGATTTATCTTTCCATATTTTGTTTAATCTACTCGTAGCAAACTGAATTCTGCGTTTTACTTCATTTGTGTAGCCACCTACGTCTTCTATTAAAGATCCCAAATATATAAATTTGCGTACCATTTGATACCCATCTATACGTTTTTCAGCTTCATTTATTGCATTTTTCCATCATCATTAATTTTGTTTTTTCTTTATTCAGTTCTAAGCCATAATCCTAGTCGTTTCATGAGAATTTCATCTCACTAACACTGTTGGCTATTAGTGTTGTGTCGCCAGTAAAACGTAAATTATTTATTTTCCTACCTGCTATAGAGAAACCGCCGTCCCATCCGTCTAGTAATTGGCGCATAACATATTCTCCATATAGATTGAATAACATCGGTGAAAGAATATGCCACTTCTTTTTGCGCTGTGAATTCTTTTGATTCTATGTGCCCGTCAATACGAACTATATTTTTATTATGATCATATATAGTCGACTAATAATTGTAAACCATGTATTTTGGGATTCCCATTTCTATCCCAGCGGGCCACATATTTTCCCAAATAACGCTATCAAATGCCTTTTCATAGTCAACAAAACATAAAATCATCAGTGTTGTATTCGAAGGCATTTTCAATTAGTTGCCACATATTCAGTATCTATTCGCGACATCCTCTTCCCTTAACATAACCTGCTTGTTCCTCCGGAATTTGTTCTTTTATGTATTCCGCTTGTCTATTTTGAAGAATTTTTAGCATTATTACTGGCATGTGGTATGAGTGATATGGTTCTATAATTTTCGCATGTTGAGTATTGATTTTTCTTTAAAATAGGTATATATATATATATATATATATAGTTCTACACCATTCTTCAGGCCCTGCAGTGACCATATTCTGTTACATATTTCGTAAATTTTCTTTATTCCAATATAGCCCATTTCTTTAATTACATAAGCAGATATCCCGTCATTTCCAGTTGCTTTCTTGCTTTTTATGTGCCTAATCGATTCTAGAATAGGTGGTTCTGGTATCTCTAATGGATTCATTATTACGGATTTGTTTTTATTTGAGCTCAATATAACTTTTGACAGTAGACCTCTGCAATTTCATTTTTCTCTTATTTAATAAACTCATCCTCATTTTCTACTGGCGCTTCTCGTTTTGAAATCGCGGGCGATCATTTGCAATTTTTTATATAGATCGCGCAGTTAATTTCATTCGGCATTTTCTTGGATTTCTTTTTTGCAAACAGTTTCATATATATATATATATATATATATATATATATATATATATATATATATATATATATATATATATATATAATAATTTTTCACGCTTATACAGAGAGATGAATCGACTACATGGTCAGAAAAAAGAGCAAAACAATATGCCGGCTATATATTGTTCAGAAGACCAACCGACGGTGGACCCAGAGAATATTTATTATTACATCAGAAGAAACCACCGTCTTGGATATTTCCTAAAGGTATATTTATTTAATCGTATCGCCATTATTTTATATCCTGAAAAAGGATAAATACAACGTAATTCTTAAAAATAAATATAAATTTTAATATCAGGTAATTTTGATGAATACATATAAATTTTGATATCAGGTAATTCTGATGAATAAATATAAATTTTAATATCAGGTCTTATGAATAAAAAAGAAAGACGTCGACCGATAGTCGCAGCCAGAGAACTAAACGTAACCACCGGATTAACGTTGGATAATATCACCGTCACGGATTACAAGAAATTTTTTATGGTAAGTATATATATATATATATATATATATATATATATATATATATATATATATATATATATATATATAATATAATATATATATATATATATATCTTTGTCTATCCACTCCTGGATGAAGGCTTTCCCCAGCGTCTTCCACCCACTTGTGTCCAGCGCTTTCCTCAACCAATTTTTCCCAGCTACCTTTGCTATATCATTGTGCCACCGCGTCATTGGATTCCCCTGTTTCCTTTTTCTGTCCATTGGACACCACTGTAAGATCCGCTTTTTGACAATCTATTATCTTATCTTCGAGCCACGTGGCCAGCCCAGTTCCATTTTGTTATAACCATCCGCTCCACTACATCATCCAACCGTGTTTGTTCACGTATCCATGCATTCTTTTTATGATCTGATAATCTTCTATCCAACATCATTCTCTCATGTGCCGTCTCAGCTTTTCTTATGCTTTTTAAATTTAGTTTACGTTTCAGATTAATCGGTATTTCTTTATTGCGGAATACTATGCGTAATTTTCCAAGCGCCAACTTATATATATTAAAAAAAAACACTAACGATAAATTTCAATCTCTGAATAAAATCGAAATTAAAATTCTTGAAATCTATAAAAACCAATACTTACGAAAATTCAAATATATAACAGCAATGACTAAAAAACATTAGAATATGCATTAAATTATCGTAATGTAGTGTTTTATTTTGTTTATATATTTTTTATCATTTTAGTTTTTTTTTACATTTTCTAGTATCTACGTTTTTCTTTTTCGTTCCCAAAAAATGAATCTTTCTGTTTCCCGATTATTTAGTTTTAATAATAATTTCAACAACCAGTTTTTTCCAACATTCCAGTCGATTTGTTATTTTTGATAATTAAATCAGCGAGCATAGCATAAGTTAAACGAATGTCTGTGATTTTTTTTTAATTGAAAAAACAGAAAATAATTAAAGAAACATATCACATAAATCTAATTACATTATTACGTGAAGCCACTGTTACGCTAAAATAATTTATTCCTTTCCAGCGTTAGCTTCCTAAGCGGAGCATATACCAAACGGTAGGTTAACACATTTTGAAAATATAATTATATCTAATATTTTATTCGCTTGTTTATATAAAGTTATAATTTCGAGGGACATTTATACAATAAGAAAAGATTATATAAATTAAAAGAAAAAATTTTTAAAATACTAGAAAATGCATCGATTAACGAAAACCAATTACATCAATACAATTCATATTTCCTCTGATGATGTGTATAGTGCAATCTACATGAAATATATGTAATTCTTTTTCTCCTTTTTTTTTTTAGTTTTACTTTTTCTAGTGTCTTAAAAAAAAAACTAATTATTTTCAATTATAAAAAATTATATTTCAATTCTCTCCCCGATAATTCTTAATTTAAATATGAGCCGAAACGGATTACGTGACTTTATACACGTATATATAAAGAATACTGTATAACTTCCACGCTGAAGCTGTAACCGAAACGGGACGCGACTACAGGTGGCGGATAGTAGAAAGCCTACACATATGTAAGTTAGCTGTGAATAAGACGTCAGTCACATAAAGTCGCGGACCAACAACAGCAACTGATGGAAAGTCTCTAGCAGACGATTCCCTCCGACAGAGTTAGGAGACACGAGGATGCAGATGAACAATGTGAGGAACTGTCTGCAAAAATCTGCATAAATCCTGTAATTGTCTCTCCCACGGAAGGTTCACCGTACAAGTGTTTATCCTTAACTCCTTAAGATATTGATCCAAAATCTAAGAGGGGGGGGACAATCATAACAGAAAACAAAACTTGAATTCAGAAGCGTTTGTCTAATGTGAAGCGGCTATTTGGTCATCGTCTGTACTCCACTTTATAAGAGCTGTTACTAAACGCGGAGAGGAAAGAAATCATACCGTGAAAATTGTCTCACGAAAACATAATGAATAACGACTTAAATGGATTAACTTTGCCATGTGATCCGATTGGCGATCGGCGTTGTAATGACGGGACTGCATGTGTGACGGCCATGGGTGGGATACCAGCCTCTCCGTGGAAAATATACTACTGGTTGCAAACCAAACAAAAATAAACGCATAAAAAATAGAACAGTTGAAGTAAAAACGATTATATGGAATATCAGAGACCTAAATAAAATAGGTAAAAGCATATGGCGATTGTGAGACTAGAGGAGATGCATTGGAGAGAAAGTTAACTTTGTTTCATCAAATAATAAGCTCGGGCAAACAAAAAGAGTCGATAAATGGAGTAGCGGTAATAATTCATAAATACGTAAAAGATGCAGTTGATGAGTAACGATTTAATCACAGATCGCATGGTCTCGGTGAAATTGAAAGCTAAACCGGTAAATATAACTCTTATATAGTATACGCCTACTCAACATTCAGAGTAGAATAATTTTACTGCCAGTTAGAAGAAGATTCCTAATAGGAGAAATACTGATGACAATGAGGAGACTTCAACACCGAGATTGGGACAATAGAAAACGATCCTCACTTACGAGGAGTAGTTGAGACGACATGGATTGGGTGAAAGAAATAGAAGAGGAGAAATAATGCTCATTGAGCTCTATGCACAAAATAATTTATTTATAACAAACTCCAACTATGAACATCATAAATGTAGGTTATATACTTGAACTCCTCCTGATGGGTTAACACGAAACTAGACAGACTATGCTCTTATTTTAAAAAAAAAAAAAGTATCGATAAAATTTATAAAAACGAATCCGAGGATAGACTGTGGTAGCGACCACAATGCACTGGTCAGTCAACTCTGTTTGAAGCTCCAGAATAGAAGAAAACAGAACCAAAAAAGACTATTTATAGTATAAGACAATATCTAATTTAGGATACAACAAAAAAAAACTCAAGTATCATAGGGAGGATAAATCAAAGCGTAGTTCAGCTAATAAATTGTGGAATACTACGAAAAAAAAAGCGATCCAGGATTCAATAAAATCTCAAACAACTAAAGTAGTAATACTAAGAAAACCACGGATGATGCAAGAAACATGTAACTTAACAGATGAAAGGAAAAAATTGAATCAGAAAAGAATGACGAATATGACACGCGTAAGTATAAAGAACTTTATAAATAAAAAAAATCAATAAATCGCGATGAAATAACTATGTAACAGAAATATGTAAAGAAATTGAATAACACTCTAGGAACAATGAATTAAAGGATTTTAGGAAAGTGGAAAAACTGGCAAATTCAGATTGCTAATAATAGAAGATAAAAGGGGCGTTTTGGAAATAATAGAAAGCGGTGGTATTGGCAAGAACTAAGTGGAAATGAACACAACGAAATCTTGACTAAAAAATATATATATATCTGCAGGAATGGATCGTTGTGGAAATGGTAAAAAAATCTGGCGAATCAATAGTGAATGTCCTGCACGTAAAAATTATCGGAAACAAGTGAATGGCCAGATGAGTGGACTAACACAATCTATGTGGTCAATATACAAAAAGGGGTCCCGGAAAAAATGTGAGAATTATCGCAGATTACGTTGATAAGTCATGCCGACAAAATCTTACTACATATCCTGCAGTCGATTAAAATACGCATTACCTGCTACCTAACATTGCAGAGGAACAAGCCGGAAGGCAAAAGATCAAGTGGACAACTTTTGAATATGAGGCAAATTATAGAAAAATGTAGAGAATATAACGATCCAGTACTATTCTGCTTTCTAGATTATAACAAAACTCTCTAAATTATGACAGATATTGTATTCGGTAAGTACACCGAAATAACCGATTTTCTTACTGCAAAAGCTACGCATAAAAAATAAGGCGTACCTTAAAATAGAAAACGAAGTATCACAACAATTTTAGGTGAAAAAAGGCGGAGCTGTCTACGAATCATATTGTTCTATATATATATATATATGAACACATTGTCAATAAAGCAACACAATAATGATGGTTAGTTGGAATTGCTACAGGAGGGTCGAAAATATTTAACTTTGAAATTTGCTGACGACTTGACTCTCAAAACAAGAAATATATCAGTTATTGAACCAAATAGAAAACTCAAGCAATTAAATGGGACTGACGATGAATAGGTCGAAATGCTCAGAGAAGACATGAATTACCTGGAGGCATGCATAACAAATAAAGGAAGCTCTGATCGGGAAATAAAATAAAAAAAAAAGAATATTTCTGCGAAGTGGGACAACAGACAAATTAACAAGGATGTGGAGAGACCATAATTTATCGAAACATACAAAAACTGACCGTTAAAAATCCTAGCGTTCTCGATTCTTTTATATGAATCCGAAACATGTACCGTAAATTTGGTATCGGAACGGATGTTCCAGACCTTCGAAATGAGATGATACTGGAAAATACTGCATATACAATGGACAGCGCATAATCGGAAGAAGAATTTTATCCTTCTTCGGTCATATAATTCGGTCCAATAAATTAGAAAAATTGATTATACAAAGCGAAGTGGAAGGCGGAAGAAAATAAGGTATAGGAGTTAACCGATACTTAGATCAGATAAGAAAACTGACTGCAGACTAAGGATTTGATGCGGAAAACGATCGAAAATAGTAGCGTGCAGTCGTTATAAAAGTAGGTCTCGACGCCAGGAATCTGATCGGAGCGGCACGATTGCGCTAGAAATTATTTCCTAGAACATCGCATACGATGAAGCTTATAATATTGTATTGGCTAGAAAAACGATTTAAAAAAATTAAAAAGAACATATAGTAGTGTTATCGAGAAGAAAAATATGTGTAGTATAAAGAAAATTAACAACGTTATATTATAAACAATAATATTGTGACGATAGAAGTATATACTCGGACATCGAATAAGAACAACTTTAGACCAGAAATAGCATTAATAACGTTGTGATTCATTCAATGTGATATACCCACATACATATGCGGCCACTTTTATCTATTTAACAATCCATAACACACACACGTATATATACATGCCTACACAGTGGCGTAGTCAGGGGGTGGTTTTGCTGAACCTCTCGTGGAATCAATCTAATAATAAGAAAATATATACTCATTATTAAATGCAGTTTTGCATTTATTAAACCTATTTTGTTTTTTTTTTCTTTTCATTTATTTTATTTAAATTTCGTTGTTTTTCAAGTAAATAAATAATATAGGAGGTACTAGAAGAATTTTGTAGAAAAACGCCAAGAATAGATTTTAAATTTTAAATTTATTAAAATAATTCCTATGTATTATTCCTTCAAGAAATATCAAATCATTATTTATCGTTTATTTTTTCGCGGAATTTATTTTACATCTCTGTCCTCAATAACATACTATTAGTGTGTTCCAGTGCCATTTTAAATATTTCTGCCGTCTATTGCTTCTAATAGAATTACATATTCGACGTCTAATAAGGATAAAAATAACTCTGGTGAGTTGAATTGCTTAGGGCTTACTTGAGTTTTGGTTATTTACTTAAAGTTCAATTTAACTCGGGTTTACTGTTATAATTTAGTTTTGTTTCAACCTCCCTCTTCAACCAACTCAGGCTACACCACTATGCCTACATACATTATATATATGTAATATATATGCGCATATAACGAAACGATATGCTTCAAATCCAAATGAAAACAAAAGAACAAAAAAAAAACCGAACACACTAGACAATACGAAATGCATGATTATGATAAGCGTAAGATTCGACTTATGTGAGAGACGACAAGCATCAAAACCGAACAAAAATTAAATTAAAATTATAATTGTAAATGACCTATTTACAGAAAAGAACTGCTATTTTAAATAAATATTTTATTTCATATTTGTCACTAGACGATAAAAAACATATACCTAACAAATTCGAAGTTGTATGATGTGATTCTAAATTATATACAAAATTGACCGTATTAACGGCATACTTAGAAATTACGACAATTAATTTCGAACCAAATTGATTCTCCCAAAAGATAAAAAATAATTAAAAGATAATATACCGCAATCATTACGAACGTAATGAGAAATCTATTTCGAACACTTAACGCGGTTTGCTTTACCGGAACTAACAAATTAATAAAAATATCGCAAAAAAATGTAATTTCATTGAAGACTAATAAATAATAATTCGTATTATCGCATCGAATAGTTTATTACTTTGTTTTGCAGCACGGAAGACCTAAAAGTGTAAAGGAAAGCTCATATTTTACCGGAAAAGTTGAAGATCAAAACATCACCATTATTTTGAATGAAAAATTCTCTAATTATAAGTGGGCCAACTTTTCGCAAGCTTTAAAAGATTTAGATCTTGCGAGTCAACACGCGCTTAAAGAATGTGACAATTATTTCAAACAAAATGATTACTGATGAAACATACATTGTTCATGTCGAAAATATTACACTAACACACACATACATATATATATATAAATAATATATATAGTACGTAAATAAATAAAATTAACGATCATATACGAGTGTCTAACGTATTCGAAATAACCAACCAGCGTTAAAATAAAATCAATCCTCATTTCATATACGATGATAATTATGTAACAGCCATCTGACTGATTCGTCCCAACACGATCCTGCGCCACGCAAATAATATACATCGGAAATCCACTGATTGTCGTTATTAAGTAAAATTTTTAAATATACGCGAGATTATAAAAGTATCAAATATTAAAACTTACCCTAAATCAGAAGTCGAGATAATGCGACAACATATCATAGTTCACTTCATATTATTTCTACATCGTATAGAAACTGATAAGTTTCCATAAATGTCGAAATTCGATAAAATACTAAATCGTAAATTGTACCAAAAGGACGAGAATACCGTTTCATTGAAACCTAATTTCTATTCATTTATTACGTAATATTCGCATCGCTGCGTACGGAAAATGAAATTACGAAAGACGTCACGAAATCTGTAACGCGATATAGATATATATCTAACACTACATAGTTGTGGAAGAAGTATTTGAGGGCTGAGTTTAGTACTGGGGACGGCGGGGCTTTACTGGCAGCGCATACCACCATAACTTCCTTCTTGCCATCAAATCTAATGTAGGCTCCTGTGAACCATAAGCCGTTTTCCAACTACATAGCACTTAGCAGGCTCCGCCTTGGTCACATATCACTCTCTCATTCTTCTTCAACGTACCAACCCCCCCGGCTTTTATTTACTCCAAAACCCCTCTTTTATCTGCCATATTTTACTGCACTGCCCTACACTCCTCCCTTTCCGGGCCAATATCCATCTCCGTACTCTATCTGCTTTCTTCTCCAACAGTTCTTCAACTATTTTCTTAAGTTATACAGTTCCTTTCCTCTTCCAACCTCAATTACTACATCTAAGTGTTAAATCACCAGTGCCGTAAAAGCTTCGGTAGTTAAACACGGAACTATAAAAAAATAAATAAACCAAAAAAAAACATTACGTAAAAATCGATTTATCAAATTTCGAACCTACAATTTGACTTGACTAACTACTGGTAATTATATATATATATATATATATATATATATATATATATATATATATATATATATATGCATATGCGAATATTTTCATTATAATAACTACATTGGACTATTTTTATCACGCATAAACATAAAATCTATTTTTTTTTTTAATTTTGGTCTGTCTGTTCTGATTCAACCCAAAAACCAATAAAGAAATAATGATGAAATTCGTGCAGCCTATAGCCTATATTATCGGATTCGTTCTAAGCTTTGCTTCACATTGATATCACAAATAGGACAAAAATTACAATAATTTAAAGTTTTGAAAAGTAGGGGGACAGCGATAACCGCATCGTTTAAAATTTAACAAGCACCTAAAATCGGGAAACAATTAGCCGATAGATATAAAAAAACCATCGCATCATCCGTCCGTTCTGGATTTTTTACTTTCGCGTAATAAAAGAGACAGCGATATCCAAAGACCATGTGTAAAATATCAAAATATCTCATCATCGACCCTTTCTGGAATAGTTGCGTTCGTGTAATAATAAGAGAAAAAGACGGCTATAGTGTGTTTAAAAAAATAATTACACAGGCGAAGCCGTGGATAACTTCTAGTATATAATCAAAATCTATAAAGAAAAAAAGTCATAATAAATAAAACGATGTAATTTAAAAGGCGCAATATTTCAAATTATATTTTCATCGTAATTTGTTATAATTTTATTATTCGATTATAACAACACCAATGTACAATTTATATTTATGTAGGCGGGGGGGGGTTTAAATAATAATAAATATACATACATACGTAGTATAAGGTGTAGCTGTATAATTGAACACAATTATTTTTTTCTTTTTTAAAAAAATTGAATCATCATAATCACAGTGTTCGGACTCAAAAGCGAACTCTTATGTACACTTCTTCACTTTCTTCTTTCGCCCTATAATTCAATTTAATAAAATATTATTTATATTTTAAATAACACGATACGACCGATTCTCTGTAATAATAAATAAATTTAATTCACTCAAAAAAATATCAATTATGAATGGAAAAACACCGACATATAGAAATATAACGAAAACCCGGACTATTGACGATGTCAGATCTCTTAGCTTTACATCGGGGATTTTTTAAACTCGCACAACGTAAAATCACGTTGAAAACACCGTCGACGAGTATTTAAATAAATACGCCATTTTTACGTCTACAACATATAATAGTATTTTAAAAATTCGTTATATCAAAACCAGAATGTCTTTTCTTACAATCCTTTCAATTATTGTTAATACCCGAAAAATGTTTTTTGAAAAATATGATGTAAAAATTTAACAATAAAAAATCACCAATTTGGTTTCCGAACCGCACATGGAGGAAACATTTTAGAATAAAAAATACACTTTACCCGCTTTTCTCTATATACAGCCAACATTTGATAAAATACGACATTCCAGAGTACTTGTAAAAAAAAAAAAACCTACCAAGTCAGTGCTTTATAAGATCTTACTTAAGATTCCGGTTCATAGTAAAATGAAATCATTCATATACAAAATCGAATCGTCAGAAAGGAGTGTAGTTGTCTCGCTCTTGTACTTAAGGTTTACTAATATATTGATTTGTCAGAAATTTTAGTAAATAAATAAAATACAAATAGTACACAGAATGTCTACAACAAACTGTGCGGTAAAGAAATCGTTGAATGGTCGAATAACTGAAAAATAGTAATAAATTATATAAGAAAATAATCACATTATTTCGAAGAAATAAAAACTAATACGCCCCCTAAATACTATACATCCGTGAAGAACAAAAACCACCTACCAGTTTTTATCTCGAAGTACATCTGGATGAAGCACTCGCGTGATTTAACCGTATCGGAGCAAAAATAACGGAATTAAATTTAAAATCGAGACAGCTTCATAATTAGAAATTGCGAACAATTATATGCGGACGGATTATGGGGAGGTCCAAAATTTACGGCTGCCAAAACAAAGTCCAATAACGAAACACTATATCTCGACCTTACAGCCAAATATACGACTGAAGAAATACAACTATCATCAGTCTAAAGATATAAAAACCAATCAGGTCCAATTAAACCGAAAAAACGTAATTTAATTACTAAGTCGACAGGTGTGGACTACGGCTAGTAGCCGAGTTCGGTGTTTCACGATCGTGTACAGATGAAACGGGACAATTTTATAGAAGCCAAATAAAATTTCAAATTTTACCACTGTACTTTATAGAGAAAAAAGAAATGATTTTTTTAAAAACAGCCGGCACACGGTAAAACATTGAACGATATACGTAGTAATAACGGATATAACAAAACGAAATAAATTATTAACAATGTTCAGGTAGAGTAATACGTACTTTCTTGCATCGACATTTTATTGTGACGATATTTATCTTCTAACATCGACTTTAATTTACTCTCTTCCTCCTCTCCTTCTAGTACAACAGCTTCCAACGGATGATCGTTATATTTTAACTGCCCATCGCACGATGCGGTCATTTTGTTCAAAATCTAACCGATGTAAACAATAATGTAAATAATCGTATAAAGTAGAAAATATTATACGCATGATCGATAATATTCAAATACTATTCATTCTCGGAATATAATTTTTGTTTAAATTTAAAATTTCATCGTGTGCATCATCGGAATATATTTGACGATAAGTAACGCATTTCGTCCTTTTCGGAAAGACTTCTTATTATATAAATGATATCGATAACGAGAACATTAAAGCGGTTTTCATACAATAAGAACGAACATTTTTAAAAAATAAATAAAAAAACGTTCGAATGTAACAAATGTAATATGCAGAACGCGACTGACAGCATCGAGTGAAAAATAAGTTATTGGCAAAGATGGAAATAATGTATAATGAAAGAAAAATTATTTACAACTTAATAACAAATTAAGAAAAAGACAATTATAAAAGAGATAAAACGATCTCTTATTAACATCGCGATATCTAAATGTCTATATACGGAAAAAATTAAAAGAAATTCTAGGAGGAAAAAACCAACAATCGCAATTATAAAATGCATGCTTAAAAATATCATTATATTTAAATAAAGTAGCCGCGAGGTATCAGCGAACAGATCTTTGCAAGGAGCGAAACAAACCAAAGTAGCATTCTATAATAAAGCCGATTTTAACCGACATTTAGATACATCGAATTGAACACTATAAAAAACGCAACACTGTATAAGATTTGCGAACTACGAAAAAATTGAAAGCACTCCAAGTATTATCGATAATATTATAAGTACGATTGATAGATAACCTATAATCAACGAGGATAACAACGAAAAGATGATACAAGCGACAGACCACTTAATGGAACGTGGATAAAGTGATGCATCTTAAATTATTAGTTGATGTTCTGTCGATGGCAAGAGAATGTTTTACCGAAACACTAACACTTTTCGATAATAATTTAAATGCATGAAATGAAGAAGCGAACGCTATGTAAGCTTTCCGTTATAGTCAGTGTCGCTGTATGGCTGCGAAACATGGACGCTGAACGCTAAAATAATCAAAACTATACAAGCCTTCGAAATGTGGTGTTACCGTCGTATAGAAATTGTCGCCATAGTTGCTACCAACGACTGAGAACACTCAATTGGACAAAGAAGAAGAAGATACACACACATATATATATATATATATATATATATATATATATATATATATATATATATATATATATATATATATATATGGAATGTAGTGATTTTTTAAAAAAATAAAAAATTAGTTGAAATCACTTAAGCAATCTTCAAGTGGACTTAAATAAAAAATAAAAATAAAAATTTAATATAAAAAATAACAAAAATAAAGTGCAAGAAAATACTTAATCTACGTGAACAATATTACAACAAATAGCAATGTGAAATAACAGATTTGATTATGAAATAATCTGATAACGAATAAGATAAACGACGCAATCAATTAATCAGTGATATACATAATACACTAACTAGATAGAAAAATCGAAACTCTATGTCTAATATAAAAATTAATTAAATATATAACAAACTTCTTAAAACCATTCTTCATCAAAATTTGCCATTGAATTTAATAAATTATTTTGATATTTTTCTTTTATTATTTCCATTTTTTTCTAGTAGTTTTTTATTTTTTTTTATAATGTTTAGTTATTATTTGGAAAACATTAACATTGCAAAGAATTAAAACACAAAAATTGATAATAGTAACCGATATATATATATATATATATATATATATATATATATATATATATATATATATATATATATATATATATATAAAGAAAAAAAGGAAACTATTACAATAAATGTAAATAATAAAAGAAAAATATTAAAATAATTTATTAAATTCGACTACAAATTTTAATAAAGAACTAATTTTAAGAAGTATATTATAAATTTAATCAATTACACGTACTGTTTTAATTTTTCTGGCTAATTAGCGTATTTTTTGGTTATGTATAGATTATTATGCATGTTTGCTGATTAGTAAATTGTGTTCTTATTTTACAATCAAATCTATTATTTTACTTTGCTATTTTTCGTAATGTTGTACAACTATATTAAGTATTTCCTTACATTTTATTTCATTCGTTTTTTTTTTTAATTTTTATTTACGTCCACTTGAAAATGACTTAATAGCTGAAAAGCTTCGTGAGTCTTTTAATATAAAATTTAGCGCTACATTTTAGTTATCACTATTTTATATACGAAAAGTTACGATATATATTTCTTTTAAAATACTTTTTTTTTTTTTACCTCCTGGGCCGAATTCTCATTTTTTAATCTAATATACGCCTCGGTTTTATTATCGGTATACTCGATAAAGGAGTAATTCTCTAAACCGATCATTAGTAAATAGTTGACGAAATCACCACGCAAACACCCGCTCGGAATTTCAGTGATTTTAATCAAGGCGCCTTTAGGTAACGGACTGTATGTCGACATTTCCTTCTGTTCGGGAATAAGTAAAATTTTGTATAAATTATTTACTACATCGAGTACGAAACACGCCGTAAAAATAAGGAATACAAATTTTTATTATACAAAAAGCTAATTTTACCAAAGCTAATGCCTGCCAAATATTGTCTTACACTAGCAATTATAAACCGCGTGCAGAGTCCAAAACGATTGCCTTCGAATAATTTTGAATAAACCTCGCGATTTACTCCAATCAAATCTCTCCGTGATGCGTTAAAATTCCCTTACGTACGGGAAATGATTAAGGATAAAACGAAAAATTTTTTTGCCAATTGTAGATATTCCGACATTCCAATGGTAAATTCTATAGGGGATTTACCAAGCTTTACGACGCAGGTATAAAAGATATAAGCGTAGGCGTATAAAACACATCCTTCTACAGTAATACAAATCCTAGTTCTAGCATTAATAAATAAGCTAAGATATTTTTAAGTATATCGTTGATACGGTAAGAGTGTACGCACTCTGTTATTTTAAACGAGCAAGTTTTTTGTATTAAAATTTTTCCTGCAATCGTATAATACGGTGTCAATTTAAATAATATTTTATAAGATTATATTTTGTATGAATTTTTTCTGGAAACAATTCGGTACAGAAAATTCTATTGAATGGTAACTTTACTTTTTTGTAAACAGAAAATATTTAAATGTGCAAATATATTATTGTTGTTCTTTTTGTTCTTAAGGAATTGAATAATTCATAATTTAAAAATATTTGTATATAAGAGTAGCGAAACTTGAATGGTTATTATTATTATTATTGTATTTAAATGTTATTGAATAATTTTTAAAAAAAAAAGGACAGAGAGAAAGACAATGTTATATTTTACATTTTTACAACTTTAAAAAAAAAAAGACGATAATTAAAAAAAAATAATAATAAATTATTACAATACGAACGCCCTAAAATATATAAATTAAAAGAAAAATTTTATCAAAGAGATTTCGGAAAAATGAATTAAAGTATATATTATCTATTAAAATGCGGCGATTACAATTGAAATCGAGAATAACAAATTGAAACTTGAATAGTTTATATTACGTCGAAATTAATTAAATTAACAAAGTTATATAGCGAGTGTAATAATTACACCCTTTTATCGTTAATTATTATATCGATCAACAGTAATCGCGTGTGCCGAAAGTAAACGCTAAATTTTCCACAAGACAGTCTTAAGACAGTTGTTAAACAAGTTAGTAGCCGACTTACCGATAAACGATGATGTTCAAGTTGCAACATTTTTATTGACGATATCAACATATTTCAAAATTTTTTAACATAGGACGAACATGTGGAAACTAGCTATACGACTCGGAAAAGTTTACTCACATTTTACTCTTCTACAAAAAACTAGTATTGATCGATGTAGTATGCTGTTTAGATCGACGTATCATAAAGAAGAGAACCTAATATTTAAATGAAACACATCTACGGGTGGCCAATAGGATATCTCTCAAAAGTGTTGACTATTATACAAAATTGTAACACGGCCAATATGAACCTCAGGATGAATAAAGCTCGCACAGAAGTAT
Organism: Coronaproctus castanopsis; assembly: GCA_032883995.1. NCBI lineage: Eukaryota > Metazoa > Arthropoda > Insecta > Hemiptera > Monophlebidae > Coronaproctus > Coronaproctus castanopsis. The sequence continues at coordinate 113,002,734 of CM065053.1, forward strand.
CTGACACCAGTTACATAATCTAAATCTACTGGCAGTTTCGCTTTTGCACACGTATCTATCCATCTGCACCAAGACTTAACTTCTTAATTATTAGTAGATGCGTACATTCTACTTACGATTTATTGCGAAAATTGTGTCACCAGTTGGCTAGTTATAAATTAGCAATAAAAATGAAGAAAAATACACATTATTTTATTCGAAACTTTTAGCGTTCTGTCGTGTTCACTCAAATTAATTTAAATTATAATTGTACTTATTGATTTGGCAAAATTCAAACATTACTCCAAATCTCGCGTTAATAAAAAAAAAAAAAAAACATGTACTAATAAATAAAAATTAAGTCTTACATTTTTCTTCTCTAACTTTTCTTGTTTCAATTCTTGAATCTTTGTCTTCTTTTTTATATAGTGATCAGTTCTGAAAAATATGTACAAAATAAAATAGACTAAAAAGTTTACTTTTAATAATTTGCATTTTTATTACTTGGGATTGCGGATACATTTTTAAAAATAAAAGTATATTAATGGTTGTTTATTAATTTTGTTATTAAACAAATGATAAAACATACCGAACGAAATAATGATTGCAGAGCGTACATAAATATAGAATAAAACACCCCGTGCGTCCTTCAAAATCATTTCACATACATATTTTGTACGTCACATTATTAAGCAACAGTTAAACAAAAATAACAAATATATCGGGAATAAATAATACATATATATATTTACCAGTAAATAACTAAGACTTTACTATATCTACTTTTTTTTTACATCCGTATTTATATAAAATATCTTGAGTTTCACAACTTTTCGCTTAATAATGTAGCTCTACCAAACTCTTAAGTGGCTATTCTATCAGACTTTCAAACCACAATTTTCGATTCGATATTTATGTCAGTCGCATATTATAAATATTACTATGTCTATCCACCAATTCTCGTCCACACTGAGCAACCTCTTTTACATTATACACGGGCATTACGTATCCAAAAGAATATCAATATCTATTTATAGATCACGACTAGTAGTCGATATTCCCGGTTTAATTCTTACAGTTTGAATTCATATTTCAAAAACTTGGCATTTATCACCTAAATTTCTAACGTAAGAATATCATAAATACAAAAAAAACTGTACTAGAGAAGTTTTAATGGGTTTAGTAATATCTCCACTTTTCTATACATGTTGGTTCATTGCGAATCTGCCTAATTGATTTGCTTCACCAACTCACGGTTGCCCTTAGTTAAGAATTCTGTGTTACATATGTATACATTTGCAATTGTCGTTGTTTTGGATTTATTATAATTATGTTTATGAAATATTCTTAGGAGCTCGCTTTCAATATTTACTATCAAAAGAGTATTGTCCACAAATCGTAGAATGGAAATTTTGTTCCAACGTTACACTATGCTTCAGAAACTTGTAAATGAAAAAACTACTAGAAGCTTTAGAGACATGGATTTATAAAAAAAAAAAAAAAAAAAAACTATTATTAATATCACGGACGGCTAAAGTAACAAATCAGGAATGAAAAAAATGGAGAGTTAATCCGAACAATAAATGAAGTATCTAGGCCACTTGATGCGCAAACAAAAATACGAGCTAATCGTAGACGATTATACTGCTGGCTGTCAAATATACGGCAATGGATGAATTTCGATACAACCGAGGATTTGATCCATTTAACTCGGGAAAAAACAGTGCTAGATGTGGAGATAATCGATGAAGGCACCAAAAGAAAAAGAATAGTAGCTCCACCATCTCAATTTATAGTCACTAAATATATTACAAAATAGCGATTACTTCGGACAAACACCTTTTCTAATTTGACATTTCCTTCATAACGTGCCTTTAATTTTAATTACGTATTGATTTTTCTAATATAATTTTTATATTAAGGCAATCAAACTTTTCGCTATTGTCATTTTGTACAGTATTTTTCCACAATTTAAACTAACGAACATTGTCAAAGGTTTCTTCGTAATCAATAGAACAAAATAAACATAAAAAAGTGATATATCCAGCATTTCTTTATAAACTGTCCAACAATCATTTTTAGGAAATCATGATTGCTCTTCACAGTTTAAAATGAGAAATTACTTATCTTCGCTGATAAACAAACCTATTGTTCAATTTTTAAGAACTCGGTAATTTCTTTATGGAAATGTAGCTCTCGTTTTATATGAATTAAACAGATATTTTAGGAGAAAGTATAATGTGGATATTAAAAAAATATGGTCAGTATTAAGCATCTCGTTCAAATTAGAAGGACGAGTGAAACAAAAGACGAAGGAAATGGTCAAACTATAAACAGATAAGTACCTGTGTTTTGTTTTGTTGTTTTTTTTTAAAAAGAAAATATTAACTTACACGTAGTTGTTACTAAACATTTATAATATTTTCATCATAACAAATGAGATATATCTTTTGAAGTTGTTCATTTTGTTCTACGTTTCCAATAAGAAATATTAATTATGATTAGTAAAAAATCGCGTAAAATATAAAAATGAATTATAAATTTTAAAACAGAAGTTTACAGATTCTTACTGAAATTCTTTAAATAGTTTTACATCGTCGAACATAATACTGTCGTCTTCCACAAAACTCTTAGCTTTTTCAATCGTCGGAAAAATTACCAATACTGATCCTTTAAAACTTTTCTGCTCTCCGGCAGTACAACGTGGCTAAAACGTAAACACATTATTAAAATTAAAAAAAAAAACAAAAAAAAAAAAAAAACAGAAAATAAATTAAAAATTAAGCATACAAAAATAATTTTCACTTACACAGTTCGTAGTAGTTCACAACACACAGTTTACCTGAAATATGTCACTCTACAGTTTCTGGGACTAATATTCCGCCAGCTATAATGCTCATAAAATTATCAATGTTGTATAGAATTCTCATAATGCTACATGCTAATCGAACGTTGTGTCTGTTTTAGCGCAGCCAAATCGAATCATCCAATCGTTGTTATTTAAATTCGGTATGATTCATCCATACTTGCAGTCGGTTCCTTCTGCACCACTATTTAAGCACGTGTTGCGCGTGAATGATGCTCTTCGTTTAACAAACGAACTTTTCTTAAATATATAGTGCGAAACATTAATTTTATAAGTTTGTTGACATAACACATACCGCGATGTTTACGCCACGTACAACCTCTTTATGTGCATAGCAAATCCAACTGAGACAAACATATTTAGTAGCACAAAATGCGTAGTCATTGTTAAAATATATGTCATCAATCCCATAATACGTCCAGATAATTACATTTTTTATTAGAAATTCTCACGATACTTCTGATATATCATATTTCTATTCGATATCACGCGTAAGCACAGACATTTTCTGAACGGCTGAAGTACTCCTGTTTGACGTTTGATACTTCTCTTTAAGTATAAAAAGAACACATTTATGCTTTGCCTAAATAAAAATCAACGAATGTTACGCGTACTCGTTGTCCAAAATTATTCAATGTCTCCGTTAGGATAGTTTCTGTTGTCAACGTAGTATAAATAAATTTTTGTGTAATGATCTGGAAAGATCTTGAGAAAGATAGGTTTATTATTTTTATTAGCTCAAAGTAACGTACAGAATCTCGTTTTTCAATATGCGGTCTACAACGTTTATCAAATAATAACTGTTTGTTACTATGTAAATTTTTCGTACGAATAATCAATATCTGACAAAACCATTTTCAAATTAATAAATGCCATGTCAATAGTTATTATTTTTAATCCGTTCTTTATGGATTGAATGTAGTCATTATTTGGAAATAACATAGTCTTCAGGTGATAACTCGTTTCAGTAGCTATTAAACAAATTGGATGTACAACATAACAACGAAATAGTACGATCAATTTTATCCGACTCTACTTTAGTAATACCTATTTTTTCTAAGAGTTAAATTAATCATCAAACTAGTCACAAAACATAAATATCCTTACTACACAATGACGAATGATTTCAAATACGATGTACATTTAGATATTTTATCTGAATTATAGTTTATGCAAAAAAAATCATAGTTTTATAGAATTATTTAACATAAAGTTATAAACAAATTTGCTCACCGATATGCGCGGAAAATTCTCACTTTTCTTAAAAAACGATTTTAAAGTTATTTACATCATTTTGAACAATTTTCGGTTAGGTTAGAATCGGTCAGGTTTATTTCAGCTAGTTAGAAGTGGAATTAAAGAAAAAAACAAGAATTGCACATTACCCGAATGACTGATAAATCGAAATTTACAATAAGATCTACTTTTCCAAAATTTTGATTTTTTTTTCGGAAAATATTACTTTCCGCAAAAAAATTTTACTGCTAGTCATTTTTATCGAAATATGGTTCTTTAAAAAAAAATCGTCGTTCTTTAAAAAATTTTGTAGAATCTAGAACTCTCCCCAATATTTTACGCAATAAACTAAATTCCCTGATTAATGGCACGGAAAAACATAACATATTCTCTAATCTTTATTCTATTCTCTTACTCGTATAATATTCTATTCAATAAAAAACAAAAAAGAAACATGCTTTTTTAAATTCTTAAAATAACATGGTTCATTAATTAACTGAACTGTATGGTAATGTATATATACCAAATAACTACCAAGTACTTACAATCACAGCTTCGTATTTGCAGGTGTTATCAAAGAAATCTAAGATGGCATCCATGTTATGACTTTTCCCTTTTGGGAATCCAGATACGAAGACAGTTCTGGGTCTAGATGACTCGATCCATTCATCTTTATTATGATTTGGCAAATCCGTTTTCCTCCTAACAGACTTATCATCGTCACTTATCTAGTGCATTGAAAAAAAAAACAACGCATATTATTATATACTATATTTATTTAGTGAGTATTTATGTTCTGACGGTAACGGAATAGTCAAATTCATCTGCATTATGAAAATATTCATTTTAAAATTATATTTCAAATTTCTATATATTCGCATAAAAAATAACACACGCCTGATTTATATCAGTTCGACATATTAAAATTCAAAATTGTTGTATTCAGTTTACTTTTGGCGCTTCAAATTATACTCCAATATTAGCACCGAAGCTGAGAGGGTTTCTTTGTTTTTCTTTTTCATACTTTCTCACAAATTTACGATTCACGGATATTTTCTACATGAACACTTTACTAACAACATTTCCTATTTTAAACATTTACTTTTAATTATTTTTAATTTCTTATATACATTTAATAACAATCGAATACCTGTACAATACGTCTTTTAAATTTTTTAAAAATTACAAGCTACGACTGTAAATCATATCTTTCTCACAGCGTACGCCACTAAGACGCAGTCTACATACATGTTTAGTTTTAAGGATAGCTCTCAATCCGTTATAAAAATTGCACGTAGGCAATATCATTCAGTTTATTATGATGAATATACATTTTCGTTACTTTTATTCTGAAACATGAACATTTCAACCACTAACAACATTCTTTGTACGTCCATACTACGTGTATAATAAATTATATTGAAAAAAACATCAATTTTTGTTTATCGTTTTAAAATATATGTACTCCTCCGTTTAGATGAAAACACCGTACATATTTTATAACCAACTGATTCTGTTACATGTTTCCTTTCCTATTAACAATACATTTTCTCTTTAATAAATTTATATTAATCTTCTACCTTTCCTTTATATTCGTCTATTACAATACTAATTTTCAATTACTTATACATATTTAAGCGTTAACATATTATATATTTCATTTTAACGCAAATAATCAAGCGTGTTATATTTATGCGAATATATAAGAAATTTGAAATATAATCATTCAACATTAGTTAATTTTCAAGAAAATGATAAATATTATCGAAGTATTAAAGAAACTCCGTTAACTATTTTGTTTCTCTAAAATTACTACCTTCCAGTTTTACTTTTAGCGCGAATAAAAAAATAATTTATAAGACAATACAAGATCTAAAGATGAGTCGTAATAACGGGCGATTACAGTCGTAGGGGAGATTCGAGATCACGGGTAAATATGGACTAGAAAATGGGAATAATCGTACACTTGATTCGATTGTACAGATAAAATCAGTTTGTTATTACAAACATATAGTAAATGCGCCAAAGAGAAGACACTACAACACAGATACCAAATCGATCACATCCTAGTACGACAAAGATACAAGTTAAAAATCCGTAACGTAGTCGAGAGTAGATGCAGATTCCGATCATAATTTCATGATAATGAATTCAAATCTTAAATTGAAGAAAATTACTAACAAAAACGAGATAAGAACAAAATGAAATATTAATAAATTTAAAAATTATAATAAAAATCAAACTGGAAGAAACACAGATTAACGATAACGAAACAAATTATATAGAAAAACGGTGACAGTCATTAATTCAGCTATTAAAGTATATCAACCGAAAAAATAGTGGTTGATCTACACGAGCTCAACTAAAGTATGGATGACTGAAGAAATATTACAATAAAAGGATGAAAAATGAGAATAGAAATATGATACAAGTGAATTGAGTAAACTAGAATATAAGTCTCTGAAAAACCAGATTATAAGAGAACGGCGAGAAAACTAAATGGCGGAACTTAATGTCAAGAATTCTTAAAAAAATAATAATAATAATAATAAAGGAAAATCAGATTTGATGTACAAAAGAGTAAACGAAATAACAAAAAATATACAGGCATATTAAGACAACAGAAATAAAAGTATGATAAAGAAGCTGAAGAGCCAAAGGGAAAAAAACCTGGCAGACGTACACTGAAAGACTATATGACGAAGAATCATCACGGAAATCGATTTTAAAAAGCATATACAACCAACTAGATGACAGTATAATGAGACATAAATTTGATGATAACTCTCAAAATTTTGAGATATAATAAATGTGATAATATATCTACCAAATTATTAAAAAATAGCAAAGAAAAATATGTAAAGTGAACTTTATAAATTAATTTCAGAAATATATATCGAAATTGTTTCTAATAGAACTCCCGACGTATTAGATTTCTTTATCATTAATGGCCTTCATGTAGGACACTTACGGACCTATCTTCCGATCATGCTCCTGTGGTTGCTTGTCTGGATATAAAACCAAAAATTATACAACACCAATGGAAGCTCACAAATAAAACTACAAATTTGGAAATCTATTTTCAAATATAGTCGAAAACGACATAAATTTAAAAGTTAAACTGAAGGAAACATGTAACATAGACATAGCAGTCAAAAATTTTCCGACCTCATCGAACATGCATGTAAAAATTCTACTAATTAGAGTCGGAAAAGTTCAATAACAACATTCATATACCTATCAAAATAAGAAAATTAATGAAAGAAACCAGAGCAGCCAGAAAGAAATGACAATGTAACCGTTACCGATCATTAAAAAATATTTTCAAGAAATCTCAAAACAAATTAAAAAATAAAATTGGGATACTATCCCGAACTGTGGAAGAAGTCGATTATTATCATGATTCGTAAAATGAGAAAAAACCATCAGTGGTTTCCTCTTACAGGTCAATAAGCCTGCTCTCCGCACTATCAAAGATTTTGGAGAAACTTATCCTTAATCGGATGAGTTCGGTTATAATAAATTGCAACATACTGCCGAACCATCAGTTTGGTTTCCGTGAGGAGCATTCTACTATTCAGCAATCCCATCGGCTAGTCGATGCGATTTCATTAACATTGGAAAAACAAGAGGTGTGTTGTGTTCCGCTGTATTTCTCGATGTCAGCCAAGCTTTCGATAAGGTTTGGCATCCTTGATTGTTGTATAAAATAAGGCAGTACTTTAATGAAGACGTCTATTTATTGTTAAAATCATATTTATGTAACCGGTCGTTTATGGTAAAAGAAAACGATTCATTTTCAAAAGAACATTCAATCAGATCTTCTGTATCGCAAGACAGCCTACTGGGACCATTAGTGTATTCCATCTATACGGCCGACTTGCCTATTTCCAATCAAACTTTGTTGGCTACATATGGCCGATGATATCGCAATCCTCGCATCTAATTCAGATGTCACATATGCTAACATCGCTGTTCAAAATCATCTGAATCGATTAGAGAAATGAGCAGGTCTTTGATGCATATCGTTTAATCCGACTAAATGTCAACACATTACTTTTACAAATAAACTACTGACCTGTTCCGAGTTAAAAATTTCGAATATTCCACAAGTAGAATCTGTACGCTATCTTGGAATGCACATGGATAGACGATTAACGTGGCGTGTTCATGTGGATCACACGAGAAAGTCGGTATTTACTCGTGCCAGACTACTTTGGCCGTTGTTACGAAGAACATCGCACCTTAATCCGGCCAGTAAACAGAAACATATATCTCGCGATTCCAATCTGGCGTTATGGAATATACGGAACAACGTGTCGCAGTAACCTTCTTAAAATTCAACGGCAACAGTCAAAGTTATTACGCACAATAACATCTGCACCGTACTACGTGTCAAACCACACGCTGCATAGACTTGAAGGTTCCGTTTGTGAAGGATTACTATGTTCAGCGGTATAAAAACTTCTTCGACAAAATGCGAGTTAACGAAAAAAAATAGTCAGAACGTCACTAAACAACAGTTAGTACCGATTCCAAAAAAATAAATCACAAATCGATATGAAGACTTTAGAACAATAAGCTTAATATCCACGTACTTCGAAAATAATGTTACAAATAATTAAAAAACGATTAGAAAAGTATATAGAAGCATATGTAAACAAGTCTCAATTTCCATTGCGTAAGCACAAGACTAAACGTGATGTATTGCGTAATATCGGAGAACGAATGAAGGATTGAAATCGAGATGTTTGTGTTTTATTGATTATTGTAAATCATTCGACAAAATACACTGGAATAAACTTTTTCGATTACTAAGTCAAATTTTATGTCCGCCACGTATACCGAGACTTATAGATAAGTTATATGAACGCCAATCAGCGATAATTAGAATTAACGACGATTTTTTCAGATTCAGCATGTGTAAATAGAGAAGTAATAAATTGGACTGGCAAAATATATTTTCCAAGAAAAGCAAGCATACTAAGACAAAAGTTCCTGCTACTAAATCTAAGAAAGCGGATACTAAAAATGTACGTATAGTCCATAGTCCTTCATAGTTCAGAAACATGGACCTTAAATAAAATATAGGTAAACTACAGGCGTTCGTAATGTGAACCTGATGGACAGTGAACTGAGAAGAAAACCAATGAACAGGTGTCACAACAAATTGAATAAAAAAGATCGCTTATGAATAAAAAAAAAAACGCGTCTAAACTGGAGCAACATTAAGAGACGCTGGATTGGAAAATTATGCGGAACTGAAGCGAAATGATTATATGTGAATTTAAAATATACATAAAGAAGTAAAATATATATGTAATTAGAACATTACGTTTGCGATAAATTGTATGGCTGAAATAAAATATTTAAAACGCAAATTTATAACTTTTACTTAATAAACATTTTTACATATTCCCGCGTTTGAACTAAAAACTACATTTTATATAACACAAACAATAGGTGGTAGCTGATTCCGTTCAATTTCATCAAAGCATCTCAAAAAAAGTGAATATATTAACTGATTTACAGCCACTTTCATAAAATTTTCTGTGTGTGACACAATTCAATCTTTTCTCCTTAAAAATTACTTTGATGCAAAAAAATTATTTACTATTGATTGTACTTTCGTGTATATATGTGTTTCTGTATAAACGACTAAATAACAAAGTTTATACAGCTTACTTCTAATAATTCACTATTGGATTCTTTTACTGCATTAACAATCAACTTCGGATCTGTTGTTAATTTGGACATTCTTCTAAACTTTTCAAAAAGAGTAACTGGTACCCATCCATCATTATTAGATATTTCTTCTTTTAAAAATGTGTCCCTCTGTATGTTGAAGTCGCCGAAATAAAACTAAACATACAAAAACAAACAAATACAACAAATTGTTCAGTTTATTTTAACAGATATTTTATTTTTAACATGAACACACCTCTAACTGCTGAACAATTCGTTGTTTCAATGAAGATAAACCTTCCGAATTTTCTTTTGAGGCATTTTCATTACAATCTAATGCGGCAGTTTTCTCTTCTACTACTTGTCCATTGCATTTTTCGTTCGTTTTAACATCGGCCATTATCTAGTTATTCTGCACAATACAAAATATGTGAGTAAAATTGGATTCAGAAAATTAATAAACATTTAGGTATAAAAAAAACTACGTGACTTGAGAAGATAGAATACTATTTACATAAGAAATGAATCTATTTTTTTAATGTACTATTGAAAATGGCAAAATTAATAATATTTGAACACAAAAATTTCATTTCTCATCAACACGTGTGATGTGATACATTTAGAATTCAGAATTTCAAATAATTTTTTAACGCGTAACGCTACTTATTGGACGTATGTATGTACTGTGTATATATACATATATGTGTGTATGTACATATATGGTTTAATTAGACACAAACTTCTCTATCTTGCTTAAACCGGCACATTAAAAAAACAATTATTACCTAATATCACTCGTTAAAGAATATAATCTTAGAATAAAATATATTTAAACCATGGAATGACTGCTTAAATATTCTATTTTACTTAATAATTTTTATTCTAAACAGTAAATATAAAAATATGAAACACACAAAATTACAGCAAACATGAAAATGCCACAATGTACAACTGCAAATTTAAGGATGTATGGGCTTCCGGCTTACACGGTAGGACTGCAAATTTAAATATGCATGGACTTCGGCGTGTTTTCCGATCACTTCAAATTGATGTAAATACTTAGACCCACAAAATAAAAAACAATTTAAAACTTTAAAAATCTTTATTTACAGATTAAATCGATTATTATATTTGAACACTTACACTCGCCTCAATAGGTATAATAAAGTACTGTAAAACATACGTTATGAACAGTAATGGTGTGTACTTAGTTATTTTAAAAATTGATACATTTTTATCAATTATAATTTTTTGAAAATGTTTAAAATTTAAATTGTGTATAGATAAATAGGTAAATAAGTAACTAAATATTTTTTACGCCCTAACAAAAAGTTCTACTTTTAGTGTGTATCTGCCTTTAGATATCAAATTGAAAATTTGTTTACTGTTTCTTTATTTGGTTTGCTTCGAAATGTTAGATCTTTCTTACGCAGAGCGGAAACGGGTGTTGATTTTCGTACTAGTATCGTAGTTTTTGTTTGGAAATGTGCTTCGGCGCAAATTGTATTATAATTTTGATAAATCGTTAACTTTCCTAATCGAATCCATTGCTTATGTTATAATGGATGATAATATGATTAGGCCGGTTTTAGATAATTATCCTAACAGGGGGTTTACCCCGTTGCAAACTATTTGGATAATCTGTCTTCAAGCATCGTTAATGGTATTTTATTTTACTTGTTATGTATATTAATTAAGTCAAATTACTTTACTAGTTACCTTATTTATAGGAAATATTTATTACCGATATGTTTACTTTATTATTAAGTATTTCTAAGTTATGCAAGTTTGACAATGCTATGATAGGTAAGGTCAAATGAAAAAAGTATGTACATTTTCTTGCAATGTTGATTAAAACTGATAATATACGTAATTTATTAATAATTTTACATAGAAAGGATAACATGTTTAACGCAAATTATTGCTCCGACACATCGCAGAAAAACGTGTTACAACTGTAATAAATTACAATATTTCGAAAAATGCAGTTTTCTACAATTATGTTATATCTATGTCGTAATTACAATATTCCACGTAGTCCATACATTTAAGACAACAATAAATGATACGGATAAATTACAATTAGTGTTTCTATAAAGTTAAATATGTAAAACTATCAACCATTGTTTAGTACATTTTGTAAAGAACATTACTACTACTTCCTGGCTATTGTATATTTATAATTGTTTCATCGAGTTTTCTAATTTTAAACAGATTTCTACAGAGGTCATTTATCTAAATTTATATCGTTTTTCAATTCATTCGATTTAGTAATATGCAGCAAATAAAGAGTTCGTTTTATAGTTGTAACAAAATTGAATGTATTGTTTTTAGTATATGATAATCGTGCAGTACGTGCTATTTATTTAAATTTATGTTGGTTAATAATGGATAAATGTCATGAATTGAATAAGCGAAAAATATATTTTAAAAACAGTATTTATATCCAAATATGTTCAATATTTGCTAACCTGTTCGATTTTTTCAGGTGCTCTTGGGATTTATGACGTTTGTCTTCGCTTTTATCATTGACGTAGAAAGTATGACATGCGGTTTATTTTTTGTGGTCGTATACGCTCACGCGTGTTTATGGGTTATATTTTTGGTACGTAATTTTGGAATTCTCATATGTTTTTTGTATCATATAGTACATGTTCGATATTAGGCAGATAATTTTATTAAAAGAAAGATATTTCTCTTGAGAATTGCATACTAAATAACTATAATTTGCATATTCTTTTGTAAACTGTTCTGTTATTATCGAAATGGCGCACCTATATATATTATATATTATATATATGTATAAAATTACCTATCATTAACTTACTATTGTATTTTAAGTTGTATCGTCTTAATTACTAAACAATATAAAAATACGATAATATCTATTACGAATGATAATATCGTGTTCATTATATAAAATTAAAATAACACGTATTATCTCTTAATATTGATATATTTATTTGATTATATTTTTGACAGCGACACAGTATACGCTCCATTCTTTAAACCATTCTACATTTTTGACACATACACGTTTCCGATATTGTAAATCTAAGGAATAATTAGAACCGTCATATTCAGTTAATGCTAGTATAATAAATTAGTTCAAATATGTTTTCTTTGGCTTATATTTGACATTATGTACGTGTATCTTTGCTTTGCCTCATCTGTGCTGCCATTTTCTACACATTTTGTTGTTTTTTTTTTACCTTATTCCCCTTTAAATTAGTAAAATTACGTAACCACGTATTTTGTTAATTATATTTTTTTTTCTCCAATTAAACCTATCGGTATTATTTCGTTATCATAATTTTATATTGTTCTGTATCCAACAGAGATATTTAGTAAAAATTTTCTTTGTTGAAATAACTTTTATATGTCGTTTTACTTGAAACGTGCATACTTCGACCACCATACCTGTATATAATATTATTTTTTTACTTGCTTTCTACTTCCAATAGCGTTAATCCTAAGTGACGTATATTAGCATATTTTTTGTTTTTGTTTTTAGATATTGGACAATTGTTTACAATGGTACCATTCGCGTTTAAGAAAAGAAGGATATTTGGAATTTTACGAAGCGTGTAACAAGTACGCTATAGTTCCAATTTATATAACGTCTTCTTGTAAGTATTATTATGCGTCATTAATACGTTGGGTTTAAAATAAAATCTACACCAGATAATGCGACAATTTAAATAAGTAATAATAGATAACATTTAATTTTCAAATTTGATATTGTGTTTTTTTTTTTTAATAAAAATGTATTATACTAGAAATATTTGTGCTGTTTTAGGGAACGCGATATTGGGTGTAAGTTTAGCCATATACAGCGAAATGAGTACAAACCCGTATTCTTTCTGCGATAAATCTAAATTCATGTCGCCTACTAACGTTGTCGCGTACTTAATGATATGTGAAAATTTATTATTGTTACCAGTTTGGACGTTTTATATCGGTAAGTCGACCTATTGATGCTAACGAAATTGTCCGTTTTAAAATAATAAAACTAAAGAATATTCAACTTGGAGGATGTTCCAATTCTAAAAATATTTATATTAAAAATTATCCGGAGTATAAGTAGTATTATAACTTTATATTGTTACTTGCTCGAGTATTTTTCTTGAATTAATACGTCAAATCTATAATATATGTTGAAAATTAATCTGCGACGGGGAATGGTAATAACAGTTTCTTAAATTACGGTTTTAAATATTTTTCGATGAGGACGACGTCGATATTGTTTAATTAAATGGAGTTTGCATGTGTGTATATGAATATGTCCATGTGTGATGTGTTTATGACGCGAGTGAATAAAAATTATATTTTGCTATTATTCGGTATTGGCATTTTATTTGATGTACCTAAATTACTTCGAATCGAACGGAAACCCGAAATAAATTCAAATTTGAAAAATTACGACTGTAAATAAAATAAAAATATTCTCTTTTTATGCACTTTTTTTTTTCAAGAGTGTTTATTTGTGTTATATTATACACAAATTAACACAGTCCATTATTTACATATTTTATAACATATGCTCGAGCTTTCACTTGTGGGGACGTATCTATACCATTTTACAATGTATAATACATCTACAATATTATTACACAGAATAATAGTAAAAATATCTAATTTACATACACAACGTTTCTGTCATACAACTCTTTTATAGCCTAATACACTGTGACAGTATCCGCTTATTATTTAAATTACATCATTTAATAATCTTCAATTCCTGAATCCGTTTATTGGTGGATAACCTTTATGAGACTCATGGTCCTAGTGAGGTCAATTAAAATTATCTTTTTTCTGTCCTTCTTTTAAGGTTTGCATAACTTGTTACTCCCGTATCTTCTATTATTATATTTACTGCTTGGTCTTCCTCTGTATTGTTTTCTTTCTAATTTCCCTTTCAATTAGTTGTACGCAATTTGGATTGTATCGATATAAGCGGCCTATCCATTTAATTCTACTATTTAGCTTCTGAATTAAGCTCCTAGATTCGTTTATGTTTTTAAAAACTTTTCCTTTTTGCACTTTTTCCGTTCAATTAATTTTCTGTAATGTCAGCTCCAAGTTCCGAAGGCCTCTATTATTTTTTATACACTCGGCGTTTGATCGTCCAAGTTTCCGATCCATACACCATTATGCTCCATACGTGTATGTTTTAACAGAGTGTTTCTTAGTTTTTACTTTTACATTTCTCGACGTGAGTAAAGATCTCTTTTTATTGAAAAACAATTTTTGCTAGACTAATTCTAGTCAATATCTCTGTTACTTGTTCCATCTTGAGTGATTATGCTATCCAGGTATCTACACCGATTTACTTGTTTTAATCTTTTTTCATTAATTTTTATTATATCTTGCTTTTTAACTCGTTTCATAACTATCGTCATTTAATAATAGGATAAGTTATTTTAAATTTATTCTCCCTTCACTTGTCGACCACATTCTATTCGCTATAAATCGCAATTAGTTTCACTAGTCGACTATGTTTATAAAATATAATTTAAAAATATTTTTAATTTATCAACCAAACTTAGTAATTTTTCTATTCGAAAATTGGAACCTAAAGCATTTATAAATGGAAAAATTTTAACTCGTGTCGAATGTAATTAATGCGTTTATTTTTTTTTTCATTTTATTATTTTTATTTTTTACACGGATAGAAGTTTAACGTGTCCAATTGATTATGCAACATGTTCAGTAATTGCGTTATCTGCTTTTTCTATGTAACGCAACAAACGACTGATGATTACTATTCTGTAATGTATTAGAATATTAAATGCAAAAATATCGAGTCATACCTGTATCGTCATGGAGTCTTAACTTTTTTGGTTTCATTCGCGTTTACGATCAGGGATTAGACGAGATATTTTGTGTTTTTGCTCAATTTGAACGACGATTTTCTCGAGTAAATTCTTCGTTCTGTTTAAAAACTTTGTCAGTAAATTTTGCTTCCTTAATTTTATTTTATATTTAAAACTACGTCATCCGAAAAACACTTATTACCGTTTTGAGAAAGATACTGTTACAACTAAATTTTTCGATTATATCGTTTGAATTTTAATCGAAATATTTACTTAAATAATATCAAAAATCCGGTACAATCGAAATTATTTTAAAGGACTATACGCTTATGTACGTACACGTGTATAGTAATATTGGTGTTCTTTTAAACTTTCTCGTACGCGAATGACTCGATTTCTTTACAAGTGAAATTTAATCCATGAGATTTAAACAATAGGAGAAGTTTCTAAATTATTTTATAACATTCTCGAATTAATTTAAACTCGCTACTAAAATAAATAGCAGCGTGATTAATGTTTGAGATAAATACACGCGTAAAAAGTGAGTTATAATTTGTAACATTACGAATTCCGAGAAATATATTCGATTTTACGGAACCGTTAAATAAATGATACTTTAAATATATCGTCCAACGGCAGAATTTTTTATTTTAACAAAATAATTATACGAATAATAAAATTTAAATAATATCCGAGTTTTATATATAATTCCAAATCGTTAAAAATTTGCCAGGTTTATGAGGTAACAATATCGGTTCAAATTTTACGTTAAAATTGAAATATATATATATATATCATTACGAGAAGTTGATTTCAAATTTTACGATAATAAACCAGCAAGAGACGGAACAATTTTATGAAATTTAAATTATCGGCAACTTGTTTTCTGTTTTTAGCCGCGGTATTAGAATTTAATAAATCAAGACGTTTACCCGACACAGATTTAGATAATCGTTGGATGCCTAATATACTGAGGGAAAGCATTTCAGCCGGGGAAGTTGGTTACAGGTAAAATTATATATATTTTTAATTACGATATAATTACTGGTGGAATTGAAATATTAAAGAAAATTTATTTAGAGTTCTATGTTGCATTATATGTACTTATAAAGCACTCATTACATTTATATCCAGCTTAAATACTATAATTTGTTTTCATATTAAAATACTATATATTTGGTTAGGCTTAATCACCTACGCATACCGTGCAATTTTCATCTTTAAAACTAACGCGTAATAAAACTACAATAATCTTTATAGCAAAAATTTTCTTTCGATTAAAAACCACGTCTCATTTGTTATTTTTAACGCGTCAAATGGACGTACATCAACTAAATTACAATTTCCAGACTGCCATTTATGTATTTAATTGCTGCGACATTAATTTGAAAGCATCTACACGCGGAATGGCAAGGTTTGGATGAGGAAGCATGATTGGTGTTTGTTTGGCATCCCAGACTGCCACATCATTACCTGCAATATGAAAGTGGCCAGGAACCCAAACCATTATCGGCCATTGTATTGGTTTCATTGACCACAATAACTTGATGGTGATCTTAGCAATTGGATGTTGACGAAAGGAATAATAATTAGATATAGCTAAAATTGCGGAGGATGAGTCTGTTAATATCGAAAATTGAGGGGCAATCTCTGATTGGGTTTTCAATTATATATAGGATAGCAAAATGTTAAAATAGGGTGTGTATTTTTTGTTATCGAAAGTAAATTTTTAAAATATGGGTAACAATCTTAAAAGTTTTAAAAAATATTTATCAGCATCGTGCATCGTTTGTATTATGGAAAATAATGTAAATGGGAATTTATGTGGAACTTATTTTAACGTCAGCTTTTTATTATTATTATTATTATTTTAATATGCGAATGATATCGTTATTATTTATGTTATACGTTGCTATATTACAGTGTTTATCCAACTGCGATGACCATTTTGTATATGCTGAATTTGATTAAATTAAATGCATGAAAATTGATTAACGTGTACCTCGGTGTAAATCATAAATACATACGAGAATAGATTTTTACGTTTACAATTTACTTATATCCGTATGATAATTGTAAAAATTGTCGAATGTCTAATAAAATAAAATAGCGATAGAAAAGAGAAAAGTACGAACACTCGGTCGGCACCTTGTTACGTATCGAATTTAGAAAAATAATGAGAAACGAATCAATGGTTATAAATAATTTTTGTTACGTGATTTCGACGTGGCCCATTTCCATCGGTTCAAAATAGTACTGCTTTTTTTTGTTAATATTTAAAATATAATTTAAATCTATTAAATACCAGAAAATGTAATCGATAAGATGTTACTACCATAGTTATAGATCGAGGCAGTTTACAACTCCCGATACTTTCAACAACTTCAACGGTAATCTTTTTATGCGTTGAAATGTATTTTTTTAAATGATTTTTTTATTTGTCACATAGGATAAATTAATTAAAAGATTATTTTCTCGTTATAGCGTTTAAACTGATCAATATCCTCTTATTTGTCAATTCGGCCCCATAAGCATTAATATTGTTGTATACTTCTTTATACTACTCATAGTAATGAGTTTTGGGGTGGATTTTTCGCATTAATTTAAATAATGGTTAAAATTATGAAAGACATCCACGAAAATCTTTTATGACTTCTAACGCTGTTTTATCGATGAAAATTTCGTAAAGGAGAGTATATTAAAAAGAATAACTCGTAAAAACAAATAGATTTAAATCATTAATCTGATTATTTCGTAACCATACATTTATATATATATATCCCCCGTGTATGTGTGTGTGTTGTTACATACACGAAAGTAGTACAACCGTATAACACTAAATTACATAAGGGAGGCGATTATTATGCAGTTTTAAGGAAACCAATAAATTCGAATAAATTTTAATCTGATAATTGCATTAGGAAAGTATACAAAATCGTGTTCGTATAGTAATTGCGTAATTTCCGCGTTTAATCGATTATCTGGATTCGAGTTATAATAATCGCATTAAATATCGTTTTCCGGCGGACAGCAAATTTTTAACTTTATTTCCTTAGTATATGTGTGTGTATATATATATATATATATATATATATATATACAGGGGTGCGCATAAGTCAGGGTGCACTATCCGAAAATACGCATGCGCGTGAACGACAGCTGTTTCTCGCTGTAAACGAAGGGGAATGAAGGATGAGGATGAGCGGAAGTTAGTGTGCATACCGAACTACGTATGTGAAGTAACCTCCTGTCGTTCTGTGTTGTTTCGCAAGTAGGGAGTGAAGAGGCGTGGCTTAAATGATGGAACAAGAAGACCGCGTAAAACGGTCGCTCGCGGAACGGATATTTTTGTTGAAGCATTATTACAAACTCGACGGTGATCGTCGTGAAATTAACGAAATGTTTATGACACGGTTTCCGAATACTTCGCTACCTAGTCGAAATTACTCGTCCCGGCTTGCGGCGAAATTTGAACGAACAGAAAGTGTTGCCGACGCGCCGCGTTCGGGTGCTCCTCGTACGGTACGCACTGAAGAAAATGAAATGCTCGTTGCGCAAACTTTCGCCGTCAATCCGCGCCAGTCGGTAAAACGTGCTGCACAGCAGTTAGAGATTCCTCGTCGTTCATTAGAGCGGTTGATGAAAGATGTCGGATTAAAATTGTACCTGCCTGTTCCGTTGCAAGAGTTAAAGGAACCCGATTTTAGGGAGCGCGCGCGGTTCTGCGAATGGTATTTGATTATGGCAGAGGCTGATCCTCACTTCGCGAAAAACATTTTGTGGAGTGATGAGGCCATTTTTAAACTTAATGGCCGTGTTAATAGGCACAACTGCGTGTACTGGGCCGACAAGAATCCGCATGCCATTCTAACGAAAGAGGTAAACGCTCCTGGTGTTATGGTGTGGGCCGGTGTGAGTTATCGTGGTGTACTGGGGCCGTACTTCTTCGATACGACCGTTACGGGCGACTCTTATCTCGAATTATTATCAGAAGTCCGTGGCGCTTTGGATTCTAACCCTCGTTTTGCCGGTCACCCGATGCAATTTCAACAAGATGGAGCGCCGGCTCATTTTCGTCTTGATGTGCGCGAGTTCTTGAACGCGCAGTTTCCTGAGTGGATCGGCCGAGGAGGCCCGAATTCGTACCCACCACGCTCGCCGGACCTCACCATACTGGACGTTTTTGTCTGGGGAATCATCAAGGAGCGCGTCTTCGCCCATACCCTTCCGAATGTAAACCGGTTGATAGAGGTGATCACGCTCGAATTCGATTTGATGGCGGCGGACCGCGGCCTACTTCATCGGATGGTCCACTCCACTGGGAAGCGATACGAGAAGTGCCTAGAGATGCGTGGGCAACATTTCGAACACCTATTGTAAAATATTCCTTCAATAAACGTTCTTTTGTATTCTTTTGTTTTACGTGTTTTCGATCGTGCAAAATTGCACCCTGACTTATGCGCACCCCCTGTATATATATATATATATATATATATATATATATGACAAATTGATATCATATCACCAAAACTGTTTCTTACAACTTTGGAAAATGGTTTTAGAAAATTAAACTGAAACTCAATGGCATCCAAATAAACAGAGAATGACTCTAATAGGCATCGGTACAGATGAAATACAATTAATGCTGACAAAACTGAACGCGCAGTAAAGATAGGACTAAAAGTTAAACGAAAATAATGGCGAATACAACAGAAAGTGCAACAATATCTATAAACAGTGAAAAAATTTAAACCGTAAGAAAATATGCGTATTGGGGACAAGAAATTACGGTGGAAAAGAAAATCTCTATACAATTGGGAGAACTAAATCTCTTCACTGGATTGTATTCGGGAATTAAGCAGTTTTTTTAAAAAAATAATGAAGTACCGAATAGCTAAAAAAAAGTAAATAATGCAACCAATGTGTGTTGCCAGTTCTAACATACGAAGCTGAAACATGGAGTCTTATAAAACGAATAATTAGACGAATTAGAAAAAAAGTCATGCTTGACATCAGACTCCGAGATCACGGAACATTTCATGGACTAAGCAACAAAAAAAAAAAAATAATTATCGATGCAGTAGAACGCGTAGCTAAGCTAAAATGGAAATTGGCAGCACACACTGGTAGACGAATTTCTTCTGTAATAATTTTTCATATGTTTTCAAATTTCCAGATGGTTCCGTAAAAGAGAAATGTCCAATTCAGGATGTAAAATTATTATTTTCTTTAAAAGTTAGTTTTCCTGATTTTAAAAAATCTTCACGTTCGGAAGATAATTCAGTCCTTCCTCGTAAATCATCGTTTTATAATCCTAAATACTATAGAGGGCTTAGTTAGTCTACAACCAGATTTTTGACGATTTTTTGTACTACATGCAGTATCACTGAATGACCTGATAACCTTGGTTAAAAAGGAAGATCGATAGAACACCGACTAAACGACGCATCTAGGGAAAACAAGCAGGTAGTTTTTCCTCCTAAGTTCCTTATGTAACCATTAAGCTGGTACTCATTTACCGAATAATTAGATGGATAGCTAAGAAAATTCTAGTCTTTTATGACGTTCGATTTTAATCTCTTGCATATTTTATTGTTAAATTATAATTGTTGTCACGGTTTAATTAATATAACTACTTCCAAAAAAAAATATATTAGTAAACTAGAGGTTAAACATTTTATATGATACAGGGTGTTAATTAAATTAAAATAATCGACAATAGCGATGTTGACTATATCATTTCAGAGAACGTTGCGAAGCCGTTGATAACATGTTGGAGAAACAAGCTGACTTAATTCGCTATTATAAGGAATCGAACGAACAATTAAATCGACGTATTTTAGAATTGACTGTACAATGTCGCAATCATTCCATTAATTCCTAAAACAACTGGCACGTGTATCGTAATTCTAGTCGGCGGTAAGTGTCATTTTTAATATGTATGTGTGTGTGTTATTTTTAAAAAATATTCAATTAAAAGTTGTAAGTATTTTTTTTATTTTGATAGTATACAGCGAATAAAAATTACAAATTCGGTGTAATAAGGGTTTTTATATTTTTTTTTAGTGACTTAGCATGTTTATAACGCTGTTTTATTATTTTTATGCGTTTTATTTTGTATACGATCTACCTAATGAAAAAATAATTGATATCAAAGTAAAAAATAGTATTTAGTGCGGTATTTCTCCTATCTATAGAACTGTGTATGTATATGTACGTCGCAGTGGTATAGGCACTCGAATGTGTCATCCCATCAATCCAGGATTGATTCCAAATTGTGGTGTAAAGTTTATCACCATGTAACTTAATTGTTACAAGAAGCAGCACCCACTCCGTGTGATATGTACAGACACCTGCCTTGTGTATAATTATTACTTCGAATACCAACCTAGTTTGTATGCAAAAATAACATAAAATGGCCTGATCGCGATGTTCAACGTATTATATATATATTATCCACTCGTTTTCCAAGTATGGAATACCATCCACTATTTATGAATGCTACGGTGGCTAATTAAACTGATTCTCGCAGTACATTCCTTCCCGCATGCATCACATATAAAAGCGCCAATATTAATGTAATCTCTACTCTAGTCGTTTCAAGTAAGCCCCTTTACGTTGTTTCCCTTTCCTTTCGTGCGCAGCTCGAGCGTTTTGATCCGCTTTCTGTAGACCATTTTCTACTACTTGCCTCCACGTTTTCGATCTACTGTTAATTTTTCCCATTTTTTGGCATCAATTTCGCATTACTTCAGTATTTGACACTAATAGTCCTTGTATCGCAAACAAGGTCGCCCAGTGCGACGTTTGACAACAAAAAGCTGACCGTAAAGGAATTTCATCGGAAGTCTGTCATCGTTCATTCTAATTACATGTCCTGTCCATCTCAAATTGTTATTGTAAAGCAGCATTTGAGTAGACTTGCAGTTAGCGCGCACTAAGATTTCTCGATTCGTATGTTTCACGTTCCAAATTTAAGCATTAGTTCATTTTTATTCTTCTTTCTGCATAATTTGGATTACCTCCAGCCACGGCACGCTGACTAGGCTAATTGGACTAAAACTCCATTCCAGTTGAAAGTGATCATTTAAGACATGCCGTCTGCCGTACAAGTTGCAGCTAGTAGCGTCACAAGCTTATTGCCGTAAGACTTATTTAAAGGAGAATGAGTTCAGGATGTGACATTGGAAAAATATGGTACAATTGCGCTAGGAACTGTTGCGCTGCATATGCTGTCCATGCACCTACAGTGGGCGATCCGGTAGCATGGTTAAATCAAGATAACTGGACGCACTGTAGATAGTGTATTGCAGATAAGGATTGACAGTTATGATAATTAAGGAGAAGGAGAAATTTGCCACTTTATTCGGGGTAACACCGTAGCCTTTGGATGAAAATACTGATCGCAAGGCAGCGGTGTAGTAATGTATGGTTTTAATAGGCACTTCCTCAAGTGCCCATTCGCATCCTCTTATCTCGTTCCAGCATTATCTACCAGACACTTTTCGCCAGTAGCCGCTCTTGATTCGCGACTGCATATTGATTATAAGCAGCTAACCAGTATATCTACTGGCCATTCCACTATCCACCACTAGTAGACGCCTCCATACCGGTTAGAGCTCCGGCCCGGAACGGCTGGTATATATATATATATATATATATATATATATGTGTGTGTGTGTGTGTGTGTGTGTGTGTGTGTGTGTATGTATATATAGTGGAAAAGAAAAGAGAGTGGGATTAATTTGATGACAAAATTTACATTATACGTGTTGCTGCAACTATCTAAAGAAATATAACACTCGGAATACGGCATTTAGCAATTTTTTTTTTTTGTTTTTATTTTCTCGTATGTAAAATTAAATAATTTCGTCAATAATATAAATACTAATTACAGTGAATAGCAATAGTAATTTATATATTTCTGAGACTAATAATTATTGGTTTTTTACAGACATATTTAAACGCAGATAAAAATAAAAAACGGTAACATATTGTTTTTCGAAGTTTTTGGATGGTAACAATTTAGCGACATTTTTATTATTATACAAATAGTTCATTTTTGTATAACGAATATATGTGAGGTATATACATATATATATTCCTGTGTATACGTGTATATTTATTCTTCATCCTTTATCATTGTTTAACAGCCATACGTTTCTTTCTATTTACTTTTTAAATTATTATTATTATTTTATTATTTAAAATCAAATTACCATTCAATGTGTACATAAAAATATGTCACATTCGTGCGCATGTCTGCATAATTATTGACCAAATTTTTATGTAACACGCGACCTACTTTCGCATAATAATTTGTATTTATACGCGTTTTACATTTGTATTTCGATATACAAGTAATCACTATTTATTCGTCTTCATTTATTGTAGTTGAAAAATAAATTGACGACAATTCGACTTTCATTTTTTATATATATATATCGATTTTATCTGGGATTAATTTCGAAATGGCGATTTACTTTTGTCGCGATGTGAGAAATTAATTAACATAATAAATAAATTATAATAATACGATATGAAACTCGTCGCCACTACTTTTAATAAGACAAAACGATAATCGAACAATTGAAACTAGTTATAAGTGGAAATAATATTTATTGTTTAAAAGTGAAGCAAATATTTATTGTTTAAAAGTGAAGCAAATATTTATTGTTTAAAAGTGAAGCAAATATTTATTGTTTAAAAGTGAAGCAAATATTTATTGTTTAAAAGTGAAGCAAATATTTATTGTTTAAAAGTGAAGCAAATATTTATTATGTAGTAAAAATATCGAAAATAACATAAAATGCTACACCTATTCTCGGTATTGTTGTACGATTCAGAAAGTTAGGTAATCTCGAAATAAAGCGAGATTTTGAAATGTGGTTATAAATACTTCGCATTGTGTGCACAGATAAAGTACACAACACGGAAGTACCGCAACGTATAAATAAATGCGAGGAAACAAGTCAAACTGGAGTATTTTGTTCATGTAATGCGACACTCAGGACGATACAGCCTTGAGTAAATGCAGGAAAAAATTACACGAAGAATACCACGTGAAAGAAAAAAAAAGGTAACCTCTAGGAATCTGTTAGATTGGTACAATTTATACTAACAATGATAAGCTTGTTCGGAACAGTTTTAGACCATTGTGTACGATTGCCACGTAGATACACACAGAGTACTGTAATGATGAATGTTTTTTATTTATTTTTTTTTTATTTTTGTAATCCTATTTAAGTACGATCACAGAGGCTAGGCGTTATTTTTTGAAATATTTTATAATTCCGTCGAAAAAGCTCTGTACCGATTTCGGTAATTTTTTTTTAATTTATAAATAAATGAATGTACGGGAAAAATATACCGCTGTAACTCAAATCGAATTTAAAAAGGATAAAAAAATAATTAAATAGAAAACTACTATATAAATATATTAAGCAGAAAAAATGTTGTTATAGAATAATGTAGATGATAAATCATATAAAATAATAAATTATATCTAAATAACGTTTATATTGTTATCGTTTCAACGACTACCAGATTGAATAAGAAAATAAATTAGCCTATCTGGAAGATTTTTAAAAGTTTTAGAATACGATACCGGGTTCTGTGATTATCTATAAATTATTTTTAAATAATATACGCGTGCATGTTTTCGATGATGAATTAACCCTTTAAGATAATTTAAATTTCTGCTTATGTCAAAACGATCGTTCAAATATAAATTTCTTTTTAATTAATAACGTTTATTATGAATAATTATTTAAAGATGAATATAAGCTTCGAATAAAAATATATTCGTAACATTTGTGTTAAATTTATTTTAATAGAATAATCGACATTATGATTAGAAAATTTAATTACGCAAAACTCTAGGTCTTTATTTTCTAGAAATCGCTATAGGATCGTATGTTATAATTATATAGAGTATCGGATTTCGAACGAATATAACTTCCTTTTATTATACAAAAATGTAATTTCTTAAGGTTTATTTCTGAATGATATTATTATTTTTACGCCTGTCTCACACTTAATAATAATTTTAAAAACGAACATAATACTACGATTATTAAACAAATAGAACATCCGTACCACCAGAAATTATTTAATCGAATGTTTTACTTATTAAACGAATTAAAAAAAAAAGGGGTGGGGACAAATTAACTTGCCGGTTTTATTAACCTTTGTTGTAATTATCAGGCATTATAATGGATAATATAGGTTTATTCGTTTTATGTAGCGATATATTTATATTTTAAAGAATTAATATTTTGTAGAATGCGTTTTGAGACGAATTGCCTCTACTTACGGAATTTGTACACTTTCTATTTTATTTTTTTACGAGGATGCTCTTTACCCAGCATGATACACTGAACTCATATTTTTATAAACTTCTCTAGAAATATCGATATGTCCGGAAACAGGTGTACATTCTCAAGAAGAAGGGGCAATACGTTATACGGAAGACCATTACAAGTAATTTAAGGTACAGAAGAACAGGCGGTTTGGCAACAAGTAATGACCGAACCGCAATCTGCTGATAAGTAGAATTGCTCTCCGCTTGACGCTTTTAAGAACCGTGGAAATCTAGGAAGAAACGGATGCAAACTTCATCGCCGATTGTTAATCTCATCTTCATCATTATCACTGAAAAACGACTTCCGTCACACGTGTTGATATACGGTGACTTAGAGACGACGGACTGTTTTGCTTGAATAACACAACTACTCGTTCAAAATTTTTGAATGAAATTTTATTTAAAAATGGAAAAACCGGAGATTAGCTTACAATCATTTATATAACACAATATCGTTGAGATGACCGCCTTTTGATACATTCGTCTTTACAAAATTTTCGAGCATAGGTCGCTGAATTTTTGAAATTTCTTCAGAAATACGAGTTTCCGTGGCTTCCGAATTTCGTTGATAATTCTGCGGGCAATGTTTTATATAATGTATCCATACAAGATAATGTTTATATGTCACACATGAATCAACTAATTAATTTTTTTTTTTCTAAATAAAAATACGATCTTAACTCATTGAAGTTAAATAAGTATCAAATTTAGTAAAGTGTAGCTTACTAACGAGATATCATCTTCCCCCCCCCCCCGTTCGCGTCGTGTATAGTATATACTTGTTACTCGCGTTCATCGTTAGGACATATACGGTATTATTCTCGCTATAGACGTATTGATTACCTGCTATCAACGTTGGCTGTGGTGAGATAATTCCAATTTATTGTATATTTATATCAATTCTCGGTTGATCGGAACAAAGAATCTCTACATTCGTTCGTCCTGGTCAATCAATTAGAAAAATAAGTAATGAATTTACGAAACCCAGTGTGTTAGATTTCGTCGTTTTGAAAAATGATAACTACTCCTATTTCAATGAGTTCTCTTTCCTCTAATCATAACCCGATTTTCACTGAAATTAAGCTTAACAGTTAGTTGAACAAAAATTTACACATGGTGCTAACTGAATTCAAGAGGTATATATCCGATCATATCATAATAAGTGTGTCCGTTACAATGCTAAAATTGATTCTCGTCTAATAGTATAACCAATTTAATTACTACCATTACTGAGCGTCACGTGTCTAGAAAGTTGCACAGTCACTCTTGTTCTAATTTACCGTTAGGTATACGCATGCTTAACAAATTTCAGAATTTTTTTTATTAATTTATATAAGAAAATAATAAATATATAGTAGCCTGCGAAACTAACTTATGGCTACGGTGACAATTAATATCTATGTTTAATCTTAAATAATTCCGAGATAAAATCTGAACTTGCATATATTATAGGATACATGTTCAAAGTTGGTATCTTCAGTTGTCAAAGTTCGACATCTGTTTTCTTATCACTTCGAAAGATATTTATGTTACTATTCAATTAGCTATCGTAGAATTCGGGAATATATTAAACTCTGTATTTAAATTCAGGTATTTTCCCCACTATTGGAAAACCGCAAAAGTTGTTGCTCTTCTTAAACCAGAGAAGGACAGTTCTCAGATTTGCAACATTCGGCCAATTTACTTAACAACTTAAGTAAGGTCGCAGAAAAAATTATTCGAATTAAATTAAAGAAATACTTCCATGCTAACGATATTGTTTCCAATATACCATTTGGTTTTCGTATAGCCGAGTTTGTGACGCATAATTTTAATCGTAATAAACATACTGGTATGGCGCTCTTTGACGCTGCTAAAGCATTTCGTGATAATTTAAATAAAATAATTAAATGTAAATTTCCCACGTTCAATTAAATTACGATAGAATGTTTTATATAACTGTTAGTGATTCAGTTTTCTCCAATTAAAACGTGTTTAGGCGATGTTCCGCAAGGAAGTGTGTTATGTTAGGACCGTTCTTTCCACATTATACTTACAGAAGTGCCGAATGCACTAGTACTCGGTGCAAAAGATGCGCCTATTGCTTGTAGTGAACTTAGACCACTATTCGCGCAACAGACTTCAAATTGGTATATCACGTATTCTCAGATGTAATAAATGGAAAATTAGTATGAATCCATCGAAGACCCAAGCTATTTTCTTTACACGCAGACGATCAAAATTGTCAAATAATCTGTTAGCGTCGGAAAATATTAATAAACATATTAATTATATTAATACGATGGCTGATAAATCTATTTGTTCCGAACCTTCTTTTTTCAAATTGACTGTTCCCAATCGTTAGTAGCAACTATGGCGACAATTTCTTGATATAATTTTCAGTCTCTGGCCTTGTGAAACAATATAC
Organism: Coronaproctus castanopsis; assembly: GCA_032883995.1. Taxonomy (NCBI): domain Eukaryota; kingdom Metazoa; phylum Arthropoda; class Insecta; order Hemiptera; family Monophlebidae; genus Coronaproctus; species Coronaproctus castanopsis. Next base: position 113,031,086 of record CM065053.1, read on the forward strand.
CTTCATCGACGACCATTTTCAGATATTATTCAGAGCCAAGCAATCGTTCTTCTGCCTAGTCTTCTTTTTCCTGCTACTTTTCCCACGATTATGGTCTGCGGCAGTACATATTTCGGACCTCTTAATATGTGTCTACGCTGTTTTTCTTCGTTCGATCGTGTTTAACAATTCTTTATTCTTTTTCAATATGTCCAATAATTCGTTATTCTTCTTCTTTGCTGTCCACGATATGATACGACGGTAACACCACATTTCGAAGGCTTCTATATTTTTTATTATTTTAGCCTTCAGCGTCCATGTTTCGCAGCCATACAGCAACACTGACCATAAGTAGCATTTTAAAACTCTGAGTCTTACTTCAACAGATATTCCATGCGATGTTAATGTTTTTTTTCATTTTTATAAATGCTACTCTTGCCTGTCCTATTCTGCATTTAATTTCATTTGAAGCCCGGCTTTGTTTAGCCATGCACCGAGGTATCTGTACTTGTTCACTACTTTTAATTCCACATTACTTAGTATTATTTTTGGTTTACTTTGATCTACTGTCACCATTACTTTAGTTTTCTTAGTATTAATTGTAATATCATATTTATCACCGGTTCTTTCTAATAATTTCAACAATATTCCCAAGTCTGCTAATATTACCGTGTCATCTGCGTACCTTATATTATTAATGATTTCACCTGCAATTTTGACACCTTCAGATCTGTTTGTTAACGCTTCTCCGAATATGATATGCGCGTATACATTAAATAATGTCGGCGACAAAATACAGCCCTATCACACGCCGCGCTCAATTTTGATTTTATCCGTCGTTTCGCCGTTATTTAGTATTACTGTTGCAAATAGAAGTTCTTTATTAATCTTCTATCAGCAGTATCCAATCCAATTTCTTTTAATATATTAATTAATTCGACATGCCGTACTTGGTCTACTGGTCTTCGGAATCGTAACTAAATTTGACACTAGCCATTCTTTTGGAATATTTCCTATCTTATATATCGTATAAATACCCTGTATTTAATATTAAATAAACAACAAAAAAGAAGTTAAAAATCATTAAAAGTGTTTTCTTTATGAAAAATCAGAAATAATTCACTGTCAGATTGTTTTATTAATATATTGTACTTCAGTTTGCTGATTTTTTTTGTGAATTGTAATCTTAAATTTATTTTTTTTATTTTATATATTTTAACTTTTTAAAATATTTACTCGATAATGGCCTAACAGCCGAGAAAAGCTTTGTGATTTTTCATAAAGAAAAAACTTTTAAGTGATTTTAACTTCTTTTTCGTTATTTATTCAATAAAAAATCACTACTACATTCCACAATCTACAAAACGACTAGAAAATCATTAAACTTGTTATTTATATAACATTAATATACATCCGGTACTTAGTCCTGTTTGGTGTTCGATATCGAACATTAATAACAAATTACATCTCATTCGGAACACTTGCGTGCTAGAATGTTCCCCGTTATACTAGAGTAGATTATATACCGTAATATTCTGAAGAAATTTCCACCTTTTAAAGGAATACACATTAACGTATCGCGTAAAGTTTTCGATGATTACACACGATAATCAGTTTATCACGCAAATTAATGTTTTTGTTTATACAAAATATAAGCATCGGCCGTATTAAACGTATAATTTATTGTAATGAGTCATTCGCTAATTAATTGTTATTCTAATTATTAGCGCGATGTTATATTAATTAATCGTTAGTTTCAACGTTGTACTTCCATTGTTTGCATTTCTTTTTTCTCCTGCGTTGTAATAGTTGTGCATTTTTTTATGTTCGTTACTTATATTAATTAATTAATCTTGTAAGCTATCCCCTGGTAAGGCGAGTTCCGGTGCAAGGTATACTTATAAATTATGTTTATCGAATGTATTTTAAATATTTAATAAATGATTTATTTATTTATTTATCTCGATGAACAACCATCAATAACTCGTATATGCATAAATCGATTAATAATTTTAATTAGGGTATATATAATATACATATTACCTAATATATATTATATATACATAACGTATATATACACTACATATTACATACACACATACATATATATATATATATATACATGTGTATGTATATATATAAAGAAAACATACCGTGAACGTGTTCAGAAAGATAACAAACTAGTACAAGTTATCGATGTTATTTATTATGTACCAGTATATACGTGTGTATATAGTTTTTAAATTTGTTTAAGAGGCGATACAAAATAATTGCAAGAAATTTTTTTTATAAAAGGCACATTTGCATTAGTATTGGAATATATTATATATATATATCAAAAATAATGACGACATCGGATAAATGTTAAAAATTACAATATTAAAATGTTTTAGAATTATTCCATACAGATAAACCGATTAAAAAAAAAATCAAAGGACATCATAGGAAATCGCGTTTTATTATTATTATTATTATTACGATAATCAATATTAGAGGTAATTTTATTTGGATTCCGACGCTTCTTCATCGGAACTTACTTGTTCAACTTCGAAGCTTTGCTTTTGCGCCGTCTCCTTGTCAGGCGTAACCGGTTCGTCTACAAGAGGTTCGGCTTCGTTCTCGGATAGATCGGCATCTACTTCGGTATTGTCAGTTTTATCGTCAGCGACAGCGGCTGCTCCTCCGGTTTCCGATTGAGCTTTTTCGCTGTCTCTAGTAGTAGCAGTTGAAGAACCTCCGCCGATTCTTCTAGATTTTTCCACACTGATAGTTTCGGTACGTGAAATCGACGAATCTCTCACTTCGATCGATTTTTCTTCGCCGCTACCGAAACTTTTACTTCGTCTCGACCAATTCGATCGAATAGTTTCTTCAGCTACGGCCGGTTCGTCGTCGCTCTGTTCGTAATCGTCTTTTCTTACTTCTGCTTGTTCATCGTTTTGGCTTTCGTTATTTTCGATTTCACCCCAGTCGAATTCGTCGTTAACGCTTTTCCTTTTATACGACGCCGCAGTACGTTGTTCACTTTCAAATACGTCGTCATCCGTTATTTCTTCGTTTATATCGTCGTTCATTTCTTGTTCCTCTTTCACCTTTCGTAATTTCTCTTCCAATTCCAGCTGTTCGGCTAATATTCGTTCTTCGGCCAGTTTTTCCTGCAGACGTCTTTCCTGTTCCAATTTTAATTCCTGTTCGCGACGATATTCCTCGGCCAGACGGTCTTCTAATTCTCTCTGTTTCCGTTCCAATTCTTCTCGATTCTTCCTTTTCTCTTCGGCTTCTTCCGAAGATTGTTTCCGTAAACGTTGTCGTTCTTCGTCTTCCGACGATTGTTGTTTTTTCGTTGTTTTATACTTTTCTCGTTCCGACGTTATGGAAGTTTCGTCGAATGAAACGTCTTTCGTAGACGATTTCTTAATTTTTTTCAAAGACGGTCGTTTTTCTTTATTATCGCCTACATAATCTTCCGCGTTTATTTTTACATCTTTAGACGATAGAGACGGACGTTTCTTAACGGTGAACGTTAACGATTCGTCTAACGTATCTTCGTCCACGTGCCCGTTAGGTATCGGTCCATCCTGAAATTATTATTATTATTATTATTATTATTATTATTATTATTATACGCCTTAGACCTGGCTACCTTATACTGATTAACTTTCCTCTCAAATATTCATTCATTCCTTATAAGTACGGTTTTTTGAAGATGTTCACGAGTATAAATACTCGGGAATAGTGATAGATAATAAGCTTAGTTGGGCTGCTCACGCTCGTTACTTAGTAAGCTTAGAAGGTTAAACTATTTATTTTATTATCTAAATCAATACCTGACAGAACGGCATCTTCGTCATTTATACGTTGCAATTTATCAGCCGGCTCTGGCATATGGAATTGTTCATTGGGGCGGCCCGAATGTATAGTTCCCCATTGCAGACTGTACAGAATATTTTATCTAAGAATTTATTTTAAAATAGTTCAATTTTGACGGTGCAGCAGTTGTACGTGATGCAGTTGCTGTACTTTGTATTTAAAATATCGGTTAAAGATGGTGTAACTCGGAGTGCGTTTTAATATGCTAAACTGCCGAATTACAATACGATACAAGAATGCGGGCAGTTTTTATGGGCGCTATGTTATTTAATAAACTGCCTGCATCTCTTAAAGTTGATTTGAAAAATTATAAATGCCGTCGGCGAAAATTATTAATAAAATACGTTACAACGACAGGTGAGTTAGCCTAATTGTTTCAATGAGTTTTCGAATTGTTAGCCTTTTTATTAAAAAGTTGGGGGCTTTGTTTATTGATAACGTGTGTTGTAACACTGCGTTGAAGATGTTTTTTCTATATAGGTATTAAAAGGTTATTTCCATTTCAGAGTAATAATATCTCGAGAATTAGTGTGTGAAAAAAATTTAGGTATCCCATACTTCCAGTTTATTTTGCAAGATGCCTGTGTATTTTACGTTGAATTATCGGTATTTTAAGCAGGTTAAGGTTGTTATGAGTTTAGTTTGTGTTTATTACCCCAAGTTTAAGTTCAACCAACTTGTAAACCAAAACTTGTTGTACCAGTCGATTAAGTAAATTAAATATTTCATTTTCGGTTTATACGGCATTGTAAATGTTACTGAATAAATTAAATAATTTTATTTTCGGCTTATACAACATCGTCAATGTCTGAATCAGTGTACATTTTTTCTTATTTCATATTCAATTAATAACGTGCACGTGTAAAACTAGACTAATCAACACTCAACAATGTGTGTTACTATTATATTTAATATTACTATTCTTAATTTGCATAAGGTAGTTTGCACGCTGCTATATTCGTGTTGGAATTTTCCCGCTACTCGCGCAGGTATGCGCATAGAGCGGACATTATATTATATCTATGTATTGTATTTATAGTGTAATGGAATTATTATAATTAGTATTAAGCTCAGTGTATGTATCTAAAATGTTTATGTATATTCATAGGCATGTAGGTATATATATGTTTCATGTATATATGTGTATATGAATATATATATGTGCGTATGTTTTATATCTATGTGTGTATATGAGTATAATGTACGTATGTATAGAATTTTTCCATTCTACCTGTTATTAAATAGATAAATTTGAAAAAATAAAATTATTATTATTATTATTATAGGTAATATTTCTTTTTCCACGGCACTGCCGAGGTAATAATATTTTCCAGTTCGAGTTCTTTATTTAGTTCTCGTGTAACATCTTTGTAATCAATAACTCGTCAGTCCGTGATATAGTTATCGCGCATTCTATAAATAAAGTACAGCGATTTCCTCGTCTGTGAAATAATATATAAATTATGCTGTGTAAATCTAATTTATATATTATTTTACTATATACACTGCCGATGCCGTTTTTATCATTTATCGAATTTTCTACGACACTATAAAATAGTTCTTCTCCCCCCCCCATTAATGCGTCATATATCGCTGCAAGACGTGAGACACGGATGAGAAGACTCAGAAGTGAACGGCCGGATGATTGTATAAATCGAAGAAAAATAGTTCGCGGGTATAAAAAAGAAATAATACCGTTCTACACACGAATGGATAATAGAACGAAATAAGAAATTAATATTATGACGTAATGACCATCGTGTGTAAAGATTTAGTTTGTACGAAGATATATTAAGCCTGCGTCATTTCGAAAATATGGAAGGCATGTAATTCAATATTGGACGAATGCCAACGTTGGTAATAAAGTTGAAAATATGTTTTATTTTATATATATATATATATAAATTAACAATTTACTCAATCACACGTTATCGTTTTAAAAGTAGAACGGGAGAATTAATTCGTTAAATTAGAATCGCTTGCCAAATTTTTCTGTTATATATCGAACATCTGTTATTTAATAATAACGTTCAACGTACGAAAAACATTTTCGCAGATACATTACCTCTTTCGGCGATGACTGTTCGGATGTACCGTTAGTTGTACAATTTTGCTTCGTGATATCGTCTCCTTTAAAAAAAAAAACGACCCAAAATTAATAAAAAAAAATAAAAAATCTAAATAATAAAATGGAACAATATTTTAAACGGAACCCGTTAATCTGGTGGGAATCTGCCCGAAGGAAAGCAACGTATGCGAAGAATCATATTAAATATAAATTTGTATTAATTTCGTTTGAAAAAGTAACTTTTGAAATATTCATAAAATTTGACATTCTAATCGCCTGCAAGACGACTAATAACGAGTACTAATATAATGATAGTGAAAAAAAAAATGCGATCGCATTAAAAAAATCATTAAAAGTTTCAATTTTATACCATCCTTATATTTAAAATTTTCTTTACGATAAAGTGTAAAACGTAAATTATATTTAAAGTCGACGATTTTTCAAACTTATCATCATATCGATAGTATCGATAGTTGATTTTCTAATTATCGTTTACACTAGCGTCTGCGATCTTATCACTCTTCGTCCTACTCCTTTCCGGCTGTTATATATTACTCGTCAAACACCTCGATCGTTTTCTTTACTTCTTTCGTTAATTCAGTTTATACGCATTTCACTAAGTTACGCGCAGATTTCCGCATTGCTACGACCAGTGTAGTACAATATTTTCCAACCAGAGACAAATTGACGGTTTTTATATTTTCAAATTCTACATAATTCAGTGATGGCTCGGTGGTTAAAAAATCTAGCGGTTGCAATTATACTTTACCGCTTGGCAACGTGTACACGCCAAAAAATTTTTTGTTTCGCACAACATCATAAAGTAACATTAATAAGATGAAAGTTAATATATTGTAATACGAACACGAGACTAAAAATTATGTCGTTAGATTATCAATCTCGAGATAGAAAAAAAAAAAAAACACCTTATATTAAACCAAAATATTAAAAATTTACTTCTAGTTTTTCTTTATTGAAAAAATGGTAGTCCAATGAACTTTTAATCGAATTCTTGTTGAAATACTACCAACGATATTAATTTAAAATACTAAAAAACGAAACAATTGAGCAATCGTGCTACCTTTATGTACAAGCCGCCTGATACATTCGCATCTATATCCTCAGCATTCTGCGCGCTACGTTCACATCTCAATTTTTTTTAATATTTTTTTTTTACAATTACACAATCATATTAGTGCACATACATGCAAATAAATAAAATGTATGCAACACTATTTCCACACACACACACACACACAACATATATAAACTGACACACACACACACTATAAAATCATCTACATATATTCAGATAAAAAATTACGTGTGTATAATTATATTTTACGTCAAGTTTTCGCTTGTCGACAGGTATCAAACTAATTAATTAATATTTATACACCGATGTACATGTACGTACACATATACACACACAGATATATCTATATAAATACATACACATACAACTATATACATAATTTTAACAGTTTACTTACTGAATTCATTCTAAAAGTCATTTATACGCCTCACTCATTTTTCAGACATTTACACCGTCATTTTTACTTATTTACCTGCAGTAGCCCCCTGATATCCGAGTTGTCTATCCCTTTTTCCCGCCATTTTCCATTCTACATCTATTTTTTTTTAATATTTTATTTATAATTATATTGTAACTATTCTTTCAGTTTTTCTTTTAAAATCGCTGTATTTTTTCGTTTATTATATCATCGGGTATTATATTCGGCATTTGTGTAATTATAAATTGTATCTTATATTTTAGCGTTTTTCTTAAGTTATATTTCCCAATTTCCCTTTTGTCCACATCAACAATTTTAAATCGGTTTAAATAATTCAATATTAATCCCCTTACATCTAACACATTCATAAAGTGTGACTTTACTTTCTCGTCCTGTTATTAAGCTCAATTTTTTTTTTTTTTTTGTAATCGATTTATATTTATTATATAAGATTTACTTACCAGAACTCCATATCTCAGTCTGGAATCTACTAATGCATTAAGTGTCTCTTTACTTACATAATTCCGTAGAGTATATAGCATAGGTCTTACGTAGTTTGTTTTCTACAAAGGCCGTATGTTTGTTCAATATTATATGTTAATTATTGAAGTCGTCAGCTATTATTACAAAATTAAGACGTTACGAATATTCTACATTATGAAATTTCATTATCAGCTTCCAGTAACCGGTATATAGTAAAATACGTGGTAATTTCATCTGTGGCTGATAGCTTATCGTAAATCGTGAGATTTTTCTCATTCTTAATAACTACTGACTACTGGAGGAGGCGTGGATTTTTTGCATAAGTTTTTGTCGATGTTCAATTTGTCGGGGGGGGGACTCGCTCTTATTACTTTCTTATAAACTGATCCGCGTAATACGAATGCAATATTTTCTTGATCGTCTTCGAGTTTTGTAACGAAATCTTAGTCCTTGTTTCACTTTCAAAACGCTGTTGAAAATCATCGTGCGATCGTAGATGAAAAATTTTGGCAAGTTTAAAACGAGAAATTTGATTTTCTTAATTTCGTCCGATAAATTAAAAAAAAAACTGTTTTATTCGTTACCTTTTTTTTTTAATTAACTTTATTTCGTTTTACCTTTATGATAATCAGCATTAGCGGCTTGTCGCATTCTAGTGTAATGGGAAAGCATTTCGACATCGCTTCGAACGTTACGTAAATCATCGTCTCCAGCCCCGGCGACCATTAAATGTCGCCTTCTCGGAATTGCGTGATCGCCTGCGTACGTTAAACAAGCAAGATGGGTTTTACCTGCGTCAGAAAATTAACCCAAGTATTCAGCGTAAACAATTTATCGTTTAACAAATGCAGAATGCTTTCGTACGTTGAACTTTCGTGGAACGCGCGTCGATTTTTTTTAATTAAAGGTAAATGGGCATAACTAACATCAGGTATACAGACGATACGACCCTAATAGAAAATAATTTTAAATAATTTAAAATAATTACAACGATTCCTAGATGTAGTTACTGCCGCGTGTAATGATTACGGATTGCCAAAATATACAGTAATTAGAAAGACAAACACGACGTCACCTATACTCACGACCTACAGTAAAAAAAAGTGGACAAAATTAAAAGTATCGCTTAACATAAATGATCGACGGAACACGTAAAGAGAGATGAAAATTCGAATTGGAAAAGATAGAAGAGCATTCTTCAAATTAAAGCAAATATTTTGTAGTAAACATATAAAATTATATTTGAAAATAAAATTAATAAAACGTGATATATTCTCGTTGTACGGTTTCGAAAGCAATCATAAGAGCAAAAAAACAGAATGTCCTTGAAATGCGATTGTACAGTAGAATATTTCGCATAAAGTGGACAGGTAAAGTACCGCAATGTATGAATAAATATGTGCAAAAAGTCAAGCATCATAAACTGAACTATTTCGATCATGTGATGCGATACTCAAAACGATACAACCTGGTTAACGTGGAGGGAAAATTAGAGTAGCGCCAGGAAGAAAAACGATAACTCGGTGTCAGAATCTATCGGGATTGATACAATTTATACTGCCAGTGGTACGTTTTTTTCCGAGCAATTTTAGACCGACGTAGGACTGTCAGCATGTTAGCCAACTTTCACATAAAACGAAATAACCGCGATTATAAATTGCAAATAATATGTGAAAAATAAGAATATATTGGAGATGTTCCGTCGACTCACGAAAACCAAACGTAATTGCTTCGTCGAATATAATCCGTTGAAAATTTTCCAAATTTATAATTTTTACTTAATAATACTCTAGCTCACTTTTCTAATAAAAAACACGCACACAAATAATAATTCTTGTATTTAGTATACATTATTTTCAAGTCGCGTGAAAGTAATCGTTGAATCGCTTGTGAACGACTAACAATTTTAAATATATATATATATATATATTAGAAATTTTTCATCGCGTTTAAAAATTGCATACTAGTTTGAATTCGCGCGTGGTGCTTTTATTAATACAAAATAAAACTCTGATTTCTGTAGGATTTGTAATATTAAGTTTAAAATAAACGACTACACACCGGACATACGTACGTTATAATACGATGTTCGGATAACGGATTCATCTTTTCATATCCGAGTAGCTCGATATTTTATATTTAGTCGCACCATTATTGCTAAAATCATAGCAATGTCACGTGCTTCGGTGGCATTTTCTATTGTACACTTCGTTGGATTCATACTGCCCACCGGTATATTCCGGATATCATCCGCATTGACATTGCGAGTATTACGTCAGGACTCCTTCATCATTTCTACAAGCACAGCCTACTTATATTTGATTTGGCCATCTCTATTTTCGTGTACTATTAGTATTCTTTCTAACGGTCTCGGCAGATTTGGTAAAATTTCTTTACTTCTCTGAATTATCAACTGTTTTTCGGGTGGCAGTCATTTTCATAAAGTTGGTCCTCTGTATGCTACCTTAGTCTGACCATCGTGACAATTTTTTAGCAGTTCATTCTTTATTTCCTGTTATGTGACGTCTTATAGTTCATTCAATGGATAAAAGTTTTCTACCGCCGTCGGTTTGAAACATTCTGTTACTAATGCACACGCTTCATTTAAGGATGTACTTGTTTTGTATGCGCAGTCCTGGTCCAAGCGGAACGCTGTGAAACGCAATGTCAAGGCTGTGGTTCTCGTAACTGTACCGTCTGTACTCCATTCCGAGGATATGAATTTTATCAAAATTTCATTCCTTGTTAACTTTTCGCTTAATATTTTTGTAATATATACTGGGTAGCCTAAGTATGCAACTATTATGTTCGAACTTTATATCCTGCCATTTAATTATTAATTTTGATTTTGTCATTACGTCATTTAAGTCGAAGGCGGATATTTGCGTTTAATTTGGGTTTGCCATGAGATTATTCTGTTAATAATATTTATCTAATCATTCTATAATAGAAATTTGCCTTCTACTTCGTTGAAATTACGGTTGATCATTTGTGTAGATATTAAAAAGAATTAATGTCATTACTCTACCCTGAGGTATCTAAACAATTAACTGTAAAAAAAATTGGAAAATCGGTTTATATACGAATGCATTAAACGTTAAATTATATATATATATATATCTTACCTAAGTGAACATTGGTAGATTCTGGGTAGTAAGACACATCGATTCCATTCGGTTTTTTCCCTGGAAGGGGCCGCAATAAGTGTGTTATATATTCGTCAGAAGTTATCCTCTCAGATATGGGTGTTTCTTTATAATTACTAAACGTAAAATCATACACGACATTGTTACTATTAATTATTAAATATATGTTACTCTTATTATGGTTACTACAAATTTGTAATTTTATATAGGACACACGTTTTAATGTGCATTTTTGATTACTTTTTTTTCATATAAATAACAGCTATTACACGATTCTAATTTACATTTATATAGGCTTTAAATTTTAAAATTAATTTATTTCGTAGGAAAAAATAAAACTAAAAATTACAACGAAAATTAAATGGTGAAGAAAACCATGCTGAAAATAAACATTACACTCGTATTATTTTACTTTCATTTTTGTAAAATAGGATGTCGGTCTAAGAAATGTCAAATTAAAATCCAATAATTCGGGAAATAAACGTATCAAAAATTAAAAAAATAATAATAATCAAAAAGAAACTGAACCGAAATAAAATAATAATAAGCTAAGCGTTAATAACAAGTTACAACCCGATTATGTAGAATCAATTTCGCCAACTGAGTAATCAGAACATATCGATTTTACAATATTCAAATTAAACGAATTAGAAGTTTTGTATGGATTTTCAAATTTTACTTATGTATATATCGAATATTTTTTATTAAAAATCACTATTACATGAAGTTAATATAAAAATATGTACCGTAATCTCATTAAACAGAGAAAAAAATATATGAAATTCTAGAATAAATAAAAATCGTTACAAGTTTTTAATAAAGGTGAGTCTGTAAAAATCTTCTTACAATATCGAGCTTGATTCTGAATTTAAATCGCTCTAATTAAAAAGAATGTCATCGATACAATATTCAATTTAGAATTTCAACATTCATCTAAACCACTCTGATAATGAATTACATTATTAGTTACGTTCGACTTAGCCAGAAGTTAAAAAAGATAACTTTCTTGATAAATTTGCTTATACTTTAATTACGACTAATCTTTCTTAATTAAGCCCAAAATATTTAAGCATATATATATATATATATATATAAAACTTACAACATATCCACGATTAAATTTAGACTGAAATATTTAAATTAATTCTTTCAGTCACAATGTCCTCTTTACGGCTCATAAATAACATATATATTTTTATAAGAGACATTTGATAGACATTAAAACTTTCAATTCAAGAAAGATTTATATAACGTATTAAAAATTATCGTGTCATCTAGCAAGGAATATTATACACGTAATATTATAATTTCACTTCCTCGAAGCATATTCTAAAATTATTTCGGAAACCAAAATGTATAATTTTGTGGAAAAAAAAATTTAACGTGTGACTGAAAACGTTAAAACGTATTGACGAATAAGAATTTAGATATATAATATATATATATATACCTATCGCTCGGAGTATATTTCTAAATATCTTAGTCTTAACAATTAATTCAAACGTTACGCATAAACATTTAAATAGCGACTTTTATTTTTTTTTAAGTCGTAATTTTATTACTTTTTTTTTTGTAGTAGTAGTAGTAAATTGTTAGCTGATTCTACGTTAAGTTTAATATCGAGAAGTTATTGTTGAGTTTTGATTTTTATTGTTTATTATTTTTATATTTATATTGGATTTGCATTAAATTTTCAATTTGTTATAAGTTAATACCCTTGTTTTATGATTAATTTTAGGTCATTTTATTTTATGTTATGTACATATATATTTTCGAATGATGGAAGAAGGAATTTCCTTCATCCCTTTTTCCATCGCAATTGGTTAATTATAATAGTGTGGAGGTCTCCCATTTTTTTTTTTTTAGGGTCCTCCATTTCAGAGTTGATTGCTTCTTTTCTTATATTATGGGTAGGGGGGTTTTTTTTAGTGTATAGAAACCCTACATGCTGATGTTTGTAATAAAATATACGTTATTTGCATATTGATACATCAGTATCTTTTGAAGATTTCAGTGAGCCTATATACCGAAAATTATAATAAATGTGAACTATATAATAATGATAAGATTTGATTAATCAATTAATTAATTACATACTTGTACAAACTACTAAGCACCAACGGTTTAATCGATTTCGGAACAGGCGCGTGTACTTTTTTCAACAAAGCCGCGGTATGCGCACGAATTGATCGAGCAGTATCGTCGAACGACTGGCAACATTACGAAAATTTTAAATTAACCGGACAAAATTTTAATATTAATTATTTTTCGTCCGTTATTTTATGAATATCGAATAATTCGATTCGGCATAATTTAATCTCGATTTTATCATTAAAAAGCGCAACAATAATTTAAATCATAGACGCGACGAACTTTAAAGAACATTTTAATCCTATGAAAGTCTTTTACAAATGTGAACTTATCATCAGGTATTTGTGTTGATACTTTAAATGTACGAATATGTTAAATAGATCAAATTAAAATGACAAATATTAAAAGAATACAAAAGATAAAAAAAATAAAACAACGAAATGAACAAATTCGGATAAAAAATGACTTTTAGAAATATAATTTAGCGTCAGTGCGATTTATAAATAATCGCTTTTGATATTTTATTATAATGTTTACTAGTTTATTTAAATTACGCGTCAATTTATAAACGTAGACTCGGAAGAAAACATTTTCAACTGCGCCGTACCTTACGGCTTTATCAGCCATAATAGTTTCTAATCGCTACTGCTATTTGTCAATTGTTAATTATTAACTGTTTTATTTTTCATTAACTAATCAGATTGAAAAAGACTTATTATTTCAGTTATTGCTTCTTCATATTAAAACTATCCCATTCAAAAAACGAATGAAAGGAATCATCTAATTTTCCTTTACAGATACTCGATTTATAGCAATCTTGAAACGTTCGGCTCCAATTATTTCCATGTCCGGTTAAAAATTACGCGAAGTTTTCATCAGTATAAACGTTTCATTTGTAATCTATTTTTTTTTTTTTTAATAACTGGAACTATTCCCCGTATTATTTTACCCGTTTTCGATTTGTCTTATTTGTATTACCATAATCCATTCGAGTTAATTTCCCTGATCAACTTTTTCCGATCAAATATATTTTCTTCTTGCTTTAATATTTTAATTCGGTTTACCATTTACAACTTCAAATCTATAAGTATTATTATTACTGCTATAATGTTGATCGAGGTATATTGTTCGATATCCAGAAATTGTTCCTATTCATATTTTCCTTCGTAATTTTAATATTTGATTATTATCATTTTCTCGTACTACTGGGAAATATACTGTGAAACAGTATTCGGTTATAGATCCAAAACGTAAAGTATTTCTTTAAATCTTTTGAACTTCTGAAGTAAATTTTCTTAATCTTATTATATTCCAACGAGTTTGTTAAAATTCAGATTATTGTCCATGATTATTGCCGAGAATTTATTTCATTTACTATTTTTATGTTATCTTTATTTATTGTTCAATGCGAAATATCATTTCTTTTCTACCTTGTTGTCTACTTATTATAATAATTATAATAGTGCTCGAGTTTTATTTATGTTAAACCGTAACCTTAGATTTTTGTATGTTTTTACTCGATTTTTTTTTTTTTAATTATTCCCACTTATTTTACGAATGTCTTCCATCCTAAGGCCAATAATGTCATATTATAGTGTTGGCTGTGAAATATCGCTATATCGAAATGTGTGGTCTAAGTACGGAACGGTTTAAACAATTACACATTTTAATATTTGAAATTTATTCATCGCTAATCGTTCGGAATTATGTTAACGGTCGGAGGTATTCATTCGAAAATCTACTATATCATTCGATATGTTCTTTAAAAATAAATAAATAAAAAAAAAACCCGCGAAAAATATAAAATTTTGATTAATTATGTAAACAATTACGAACGTTATAAAATATTCTATTTAAAAACTCGAATTTAAAACATTTAATTTAGACGCGCGTTAATTACTTACGATAATGGATCTCTCATTAAGAAAATCTTCGATCGGATCGTAACTATTCAACGATCTCGGTTTATGCTGTATATGATCCAACGTTCCTTTAATGACGGATTTTCTGACCGAATTATGCGGCGCTGGAGTTACGAAATTATTCATTCGCTTATGCGCAACATAAGGTATCGAAGGATGATAGGTATGAGCCTTGAGGCAAAAGGAAATTCGGAATAAACAACGCATAATAATATAATGGATAGATTTTTGCATCTATTTTTCATTTAACGTTCGATAAGAAACTATACTAAAATATAAACAGAAACTGTAACTTTTGAGCTATTCGCAAATTTATATATATTATTATTATTTAAATTAATGTGCGCCATATACAGCAACTAATGGCAAGGACCACAAAGGAAAATAAGTATCAAATTAAATGATACAATCCAGTATCATGCAGCAAGAGGATCAGTAACACTAGTTTTCCAATTAGGTCTGAAAATATAAAAATACTCCATCGTCATATAGCTGACGTATTTTAATTAGCCTTTTATATATGGTGACCCAGAGAAGACGGACGGTTAATAACTCAAAAACTACTCGACAAAAATTTTCGAATGAAATTTTATTTAAAAGTAGGAAAACGTGAGATTAGCTTACAATCATTTGTGGAACACAATATCGTTCAGATGACCACCATTTGTAGCAATACATTCATCAGTCTACAACATTTTCAAAAACACAGTTTCCAGCATAGGTCGTTGAATTTTTGAAATTTCTTCAGAAATCCCAGCTTTCATATCTTCCAGATCTCGCGGTCGTGTTTCGTAAACGCGGCTCTCGAGGTATCCTCGCAAAAAAAATCGCGTAACTTTAAATTCGTTTTGAAACTCTCTTTGCACTGTCGTGATGGATTCACGCCGAAAATAACCACGGAAAACGCGCGCTTCTTCTCGTTATAGGATGCCGTGATAACTGAAACTAAATAAAAACGAATCTCTCTTGTGTACACTAGCACGCGGTTTTTGCTTTGTAGCAATTTTACCAATTAAAAAAAAAAAAAAAATGGTCCGTCCTTCTCTGGGTTACCCTAAATAAAAACCTCCCATTAACTTTACACAGATCCAAAGCGTTCTTCTTTGTAATTTTCAACGTTATAAAAACATGCAGTTAGAAATAATTTCGTAAATTTAAGAATTAATCATTATTTTAATGGCGTAGAAAATTGTCTTTATACGGGGTTACATTTGTGTTTTCGTTCACACATATCGTAAAAATGAATACAAATAATAGGAAATACCCTGATCGATCCTCATAATTAATTGACGAAATTATGAAAACATTACTATTACTTTTATTTAGTCAAGTTTCTTTAGCAGTAACAGGTGATTAAATAAATCTTTTTAAAGTAACATTATGCGGATTTCACATCAAGTGACGTCACCATATATATATATATATATATATATATATATATATATATATATATATATATATATATATGTATCGGAAATATAACACACTTATTACGAAGACTGGAGCAAAATAGTAAAGATCATGGATTGTTAATTAACAGAAAGAAGACTAAAATAATGATAATTAACCGTTCCAAAAATAACTTACCTAATATAAAACATATTGATGGAATAGAAGTGGTTAATAAATTTACATACCTGGGTTCGATTATCGGAAATACTGGAGGATGTAATTTGGAATTGCGACATCGTATACAAATAACTAAAAGTGCGATGGGACGCCTAGTAAAAATTTGGCGGGATCGAACAGTAACTAAAAAAGTTAAAATTAAACTGGTTAAATCATTAATATTTTCAATATTCTTATACGGTGCTGAAACATGGACAATACACCGAGTTGAACGCAAACGCATTGAATCTTTCGAGTTGTGGTGTTGAAGACGAATGTTACGTATTCCATGGACGGCCAAGAGAACCAATGAATCTGTATTAAAGGAGATCGGCACACCTATACGTTTATTAACAGAAGTTTCTATCAGAATTGGACGGTTTTTCGATCACATAGTCCGAGCAAATGGATTGGAAAAAATCTTCATCGAAGGGAAAGTAGAGGGAAAAAGAGATCGTGGTCGTGTACCTTTACGATGGTCAGATGGATTAACTGAATTCATGAAGAAAAGCTTCAGTGAATGTGTACATCTAGCATACAATAGAAACAAATGGCGCGAACTACTTCATAAAAGCAGCATTTCCGTATCACGATATCCCTCCTAGGGATGATACGATTCAAAGATATATATATATATATATATATATATATATATATATATATATATATATATATATATATATATACGTATATATATATATACATACATACATATATATACATATATATATGCATATATAGGAAAGTATGTTTGCAAAATTTTTGTTATTCACACGTAAGCCTATGTGAAAATAATCCGCAGCGTTTTAAATATTTTTTAAAAATAAATATTGTTTTCGTTGTACTTGCCAACTAAATGTAATAAAAAAAAAAAACGAATAACTGTTTACTCGTGAAAAGAAAATCGTCATATGCCAAGTTTACACACAGACACAAAATAATTGCGCGCGCTTATGGTGGTGTGTGAACCCATATAGATGGGAATAGGAAATTTTGAAAAGTTATTCACAGATTCTAATTAAGATATCGCGAATTATTCATTAACGGAACCGGTTAAACGCAAAGATTTCAAAAAAGGAAATATATAGTATTCGTTAACGAACTTTAGTATAAATATACTTCAATAATTTAAAAATTAGTAAATTGGACCGAAACGTAGATTAACAATTTCAAAATTACGCAATTGTTACGTAAGTTCACTATAAATCAAAATCAAAATTTGAACACGTAAGTGTGAATATATATACGTGAATGTATTAATTTCTTACTGAAAATAAAATAATCCCTGATTAGTTATAAATTCTATTAAAAATTTGAAAACAATATACATGCTTCAAATCTAATTCGTTATTTATCATTCTATTATAAATGTCAAATCATCCTATCAAGTTTAATGGCGCTACATGCTGCACAGCGGATACCACTATGGATATTCTGCATGAACGATTTAAAAGGCCACCGAGATCGTGTAATTTGACATCGTTAGATTTTTTTATAGAGTTTCCTGAATTCGCTAACTTCTAAAAAAAAACCTAATTCACGATGAATGTTTAAAAAAACACACAAAAAAAATATCAAACTAGTCATTATCATAGTCCAACATCGTGTCAGATGTGTAGTCTTGCTCTCGCTGACATTGCTACTATAAAATTAAGACGAGAAGAGGCTTTTCGAAAACTTTGAAAAAATTTTACACTCATGGAGAACTATTTAATTGTAGATAGAGACTACCAACCAATAAGAGAACTGAAATCCAGACAGCCGCCCTAGAAAACGGCAGTACACATGGAGAACACATAAAGAAACTGATAGGAAGATGAATGGACAAAGAGTAAAGCCGTTAACGCAGATCTATTACAAGATACAAGCATAGAGAACCATCGGGAATGGACCTATTCGATTCCAAACGGGACAAGGTAAATATGCCTATACATTGAATAAACAGAAAGTTGTTTCGAGTACCTTATGTTAATGCGTGAAACTTAAAACTCCGGATCATTTGTATAAGTGCAAAATTTTTTTTATTCATATCATTAATAGACATGATCTGAATCACGAATAGCACAGTCCAGTGGATATCTAGATTCTTAATAGATATTTAAGTATAATTTCTAGCTCTATACGAATGAACGAACTAGCGGTTATGTAGTGAAAACTTCGTTATAGCCGTCTACGCATTTGTACACCTTCTTACGCCATGCCTCCGATTGAATGCCAGCCGAATCGCATATCATAAATTTAAATAGTCGTCCTTTCTTCCACTTACCAAGCGGTTTCCCTTGAATGACTACTGCTGATAATGTGACCGAAGAACTTCAGTAGCCCTCCACAAATGACGGTTAGTAATCGGCATTCAATATTAAACGCTTACAGTATAGATTCGTTTGTTCTTCTTTTGCCATCCACAGAATTCCTAACATTTTCTTCAACCCCACATTTCGAAGATCTTCCTGTATACGACGACGGTCTAGAGCAGCTTTAGTAATACATGTTTTTAGTACTATCCAGCTGGTAGTGTTCTTGAAATGGGATATAGTTAAAATTGTAAAGAGGATCGATGGACGAAATAAGTCACGCGATCGTATTATTATATAGCCTAATTAACGCGACGTGTCGTGAGGAATATAAGGAAACTGCACTATGAATCAACTTACAAAGAATGTACCAGCGAATCAGCGACAAATTAATATAAAATATCCTTGGAAAGAATTTAGAAATAAAGCGTAAAGTTTAATAGACTGAGGTCGTAGGTACGGAAATCTTAGTACAAATTGTGGAAAATATTATTACAGTATCCAAAGGGAAATACGTAAAGATACGTGGTTTTCGAATAACATGCGCAGATATTACATTAAAACAATGACAAGATTGACAGAATTTAACTCCGAAAAAACGAAAACAAATTAAAATAATAAATTCAGATTTATGGGAATGCACAGATGAGGAAGGATCCACTGAACATTTAATTTGAAACTGCATCATGAGAAATATAGAAAGAGAAGAACTGTAAAAAGAAATCGTTCGAGCATACAATTTACCAGTACATATTAGAGTGGCTGTTGTATCGATTTATAAAGATGAGTAATCTATTACTAAGATATAATTTTAAATTCATCTCATCGAGCGTTATAAACGTTGTTAGTTAATGAAAATACTTATAGTACAAACAAAAATGGCTAAAATATCGGTTCAAAAAAAAAATAAGATTTAGGTTATTGATTAAGAATAATAAGCTAATATTAAGACGAAGAAAATTATTAATTAAGCATATCGTAATAATGTACGGTTCATTGTGTACACGTGTATATGCATTATTTTAAAAACATCGAAAATATACATAATTTCAGACTTACCTTTCCTACTCCCGGAGTTAAATTCGACTACACAATTACGCGCCAAGATTTCGTTGCGTTGCAAACGTCGAGTACACAAAAAACAAAATCAATAGGAAAACACAAATACGTATTAATGATGAGGAAGGATTTTATCGTAAAAAAAAGAACACCCGAACTAGCAGTAGCTATGACGTCATTTGAAGCTTTTCAGGCGTTTGTGTGTGATGTTAATATTGTATTTTAGAATTAATAATAATAAACGGTATTAATTAATTAAAAGGAAACGAACCCAAAACGAATAAAGACAGTAGTATGTTAGAAAAAAAAAGAACAAGGAACGGGCAAGCAACAAATGTATTGAAGAAAACAATAAATGTGTATGGATGAGATTAATTAAAAGGAAACGAACCCAAAACGAATAAAGACAGTAGTGCAAATGTTAGAAAAAGAACAAGGAACGGGCAACAAATGTATTGAAGAAAACAATAAATGTGTATGGATGAGAAGTCTTAACGAGAAACACACGAAATATTGCGATTATTTCATTGACTTTTATGTTTAGAATGTTAATGTTTGCAGTTGTTATTGGTTCAGTAGCAATATTAATAATTTAACGTTTCAATTTCAGTATGGCCGGAAAATAAGCGAGTCTGTATTGTTTACGCGTTTGCTTCTTTTCAACGTTAAAAGCATTTTTAACCGTTTACGTAAAGTCGTATCATAATTCGCGTCTAAATGTTATTTGAACGCAAAACTACTTCCAATTGTTAGTCGGACAATCTATTATTCACCGATAATTTTATCGATAAAAGTAAATTGTAAAAAAAAAAATTTTAAAAAAACTTATGAGATGGTCAATATTTTTTTCTAACTCTACATTTGTAAAATAGGTCATATTATTTTTTTATATAAGCATCAAAAAAGTAAATATACAATTATTTAAATGGAAAGTCGTCTTTTTATGTAATTTAAATTTTCTTAAAATTTAATAATTTTTTTGATCAATCATTTTTTTTCTTTTCGAACAAACTAAAAAATTGTCAGATAATTTACGTCTTTCTTCGATAGGCCAGGTGATAAAGTAAAAATCATTATTAGTTGTTTTATAAAGACAACGTAAAAAATATATTATATATATATATGATGCGTGTATATGTATGATTAAAATTTGTTAAAGTTTAAGTAATAAAATCGTAGTGTTTCTCATTAAGGCGGAGTGATGCGTGTAGATGAATTATTAAACTCTGTAAGAGTAATGACGGTACGTGGTACCGTGTGGTAATCTGCCAGACGTTGTAGAAGAATAAGAAGAATGGTATCCACCGGGAGTATCTCCGCCGTAAGAACGACTAGACCTCTCGGTGGAGTAATTGTAATTTCCCGGTCCAGAGCCTACGTTTCGATTTACACGTTCGCTACTGCTAGAATACGATCGCGTAGGAATAGAGGATCCGCCGGGACCGGCTTTAGTACTTTCACTGGTGGACGAATAAGAATACGAATATTGTTCTTCAGCTCGACGCGGTCTTTGAGGAGTATCCGTGACCACATAATGCCGAGGAGTCTACAACATTCAGAACAACGAAAAAATGCCTAAATTTCCAGCCTCATATGACGTCACAACCAATAAGATTCTTAACAATCACATGGCTTTCGCGTTATTGTAAATATTATTACTATTTTAAAGAAAAAAGTAGTATTACTGGAAAAATACCGTCGAAAACTATACGTGTTTTAAATTAAAAAATCGCGATTACTTATTTGAAAAATAAATCGAATATAATATACGCAGCGATGTCGATATTTAAATTTTCAATACGTTCGACTAACTTTAACGAGAAATTTAAATTCCCCCGCGATTATGTATTTTCGTGTTAAAATTTAAATAAACTTAATTATAATAATATAATCTTTATAGCTAGGCGTATAATCGGAATATTCTTCAACGTGATGACAAAATGAATAGAAGTGCATTAAATTATATCTAATTAAAAATACTAAGAAATAAAAGGAAGTGGTATTTAAATTGCAATATTAATGGGGGAATATAATTTTGTTTAATTATATATATATATATATAATATATACGCGCATTAGTGAAAATTATAGGCAACGGGTAACGTTTTCGAAAATTTTATAAAGACTGAATGAATGTAAATGGCAGTCATCTGAACGATATTGTGTTCCATAAATGATTGTAAGCTAATCTCTTGTTTTTCTATTTTTAAATAAAATTCCATTCGAAAATTTCGGTCGAGTAGTTTTTGAGTTATTAGAAAAAACAACAAAACCATGCGTCTTCTGTGGGTCACCCTATATATTTAACTGATATATTATAATAAAATGTTTTTTTTTTTACATTGTCAAACATTCAAAATTATTGCGTATTTGACTCTTTTAGCTCGGAGCCCCCCTCCCCAAAGATATAATCTACATTCGCCACTGACATACCTTGAGGACAAATGAAAAATGTTGAAGTATGACAGAAAATTGAATTGGTACATCAACATATATATATATATATATATATATATATATATATATATATATATATATATATATATATATATATATAATATGTATATATATATATAATATGTATATATATATAAAATATATATATATATATATATATATATATATATATATATATATATATATATATATATATATACGATCAGAAGATTAAGTAGATATTATTTGTCGTTAGAAGTTGCAGCATATTTATACACTACTACTCGGCTAGTTTTCAACGTAAATTTTAGATGTTTATTTTATATCGTTACAGCTGTTATTTCTTTTTCTTTTTTTTTTATAATTTTGTATTTTTTTTTAGTAACATATAAATAAATCACCTTCGAGATACCACTTTTCTAGATGTATGTAATTAACTAATTACGTATAAAACTTGTATTCGAATGAATGTATCGTGAATTAAGTTTTCAACGGAATATAAGAGAAATTAAATATAATGATAAATTTCAATTTAAAAAAAAAAAAAACATACAGACAGAAAGGCAAAAAATTAAATACTATAATAGTTAAAATAACGAATTAAAAAATAACTTCCTGGGCGTATAAAAAAAAATAATAAATCGATTTTGCGTAAATAAGCCATTAGCGTGATTATTAAAAATCTTAAATTTAACCATTAGCGATTTATAAATAACGTCACACTTAAAATAATCTATATATATAATATCAATTTTATCGGTATTAATTTTAAAAAATTATAAAATTAATTTCGGCGAGATCGGGTTATTATTTTTTTGAGAAGAAAACAAAAAAATAAAAATTCATATCGGTATTCGTTCAAGACTATAATTTTTGATAGGATATATCGGTATTGCGGGATTCGATCACGGGTAAACTTACTGTTAACAATTTTAATCCGTTGGCGTATATATCATTTGTCGAACGTACAAGTATTTAAAATTTAAAACCTGACCGCACTGGTGGCCGAAATAAAATCGCTCCTTATTTACCTACGTAATTAATCGCGTCTAATATTATTGTCGTATTTTTTTTTTATTTTAATTGAAATGAAAATAAAATACAATACTAGTATTTTTTTTTAATTATTTTTTTAATTATTAACGTGTTTTATATTATAGAATTTTATATTATCATCGTGCTTTATATTATTGCTGTATTCTTTTTCGCGTTATTATTATGGTATTTTATATCATTGTCCTATTTAGCAAACAGAGAGAGAAAAGTGCATTTAGTGGATTAAAAATTACTCAAAATATTTCCATGAAATTTCGAACACAAAAAAAAAAAGATATAGTTCAATTTTTTTTTAAAATACGTTACGATTCATCATTATTTCCCTGAAAACGTTAAAAATCTATTTATACTTATACCAAGATGTCAGACGAATATCACCGAGATGTTACAATAAATTTAAATAGTTTGATTTTTTTTTTTTAAATACTAATAATATTTTTAAATGCACATTTGTTTTATTTTTTCGTATCGAGATTTTATTTAGATAATTATAGACGAGTCATACGGCCAAAGAAAGCATTACACATCCGCTTACAA
Organism: Coronaproctus castanopsis; assembly: GCA_032883995.1. NCBI lineage: Eukaryota > Metazoa > Arthropoda > Insecta > Hemiptera > Monophlebidae > Coronaproctus > Coronaproctus castanopsis. The sequence goes on from CM065053.1 coordinate 113,055,149, forward strand.
ACATATATATGAAACTTTTATTCCTCTTATTCGAATTCGCATTAAAATCTGGATAAAATGTAAGTTAGTATATGATATAACGCGACGAATCTACCATTAGATAAAATTAAACGTATGATTTATCATCGAGATATTTGGAATAGTGCCATGAATTCTTTCTATGAGCCCCGGATTTGACGTCATATATACTTATGAAAATAGGGATATGCTTACTGCGTACGTATACGTAATGATGATAACTGCAAAGTTATTACTTGCTGGATAATAATAACCGTGATTATCAAAACGAAACAGATTCTAAATGTATTCATCGCGTCGCCGGTAAAATATGACACAACAGTTTGTTTTGTAGTTGTACGATATATATATATATATCAATTTAATCGTATCGATTCAAATTAATTTAAGGAAAAAAGATTTATCCGAATATAACAATAATATAATCAAACTCTGAAATAAAATTTATCAATATTCATTCATTTTTAATTATTTGTTCCCTTTAGATAACGATTAAATGGATAAAGAATTTTAATATATCAATTTACGACGTAACTTAATTAGTATTTATTATAACAACTAGGTTAGAAATAAAATTAATGTAAATAAATGTATTCGATAAATTAAAACATAATAATTAACTATAATTTACCTACACAAATAATATACTATTGTAAAATTACATTATTATAATCGAATTTTGTCCACGAAAGAAGTAAAGAAAAAACTATTACACAATTTAAATTTATATAATATCTAAAGAAATTAATTTTTCAATAACGAGTTATGAAAATGTATTGATTGCGATTCAATCCATAATTGATGTATTTACACCAAAAATTTAATTTAAGTACCTTCATAAACATGAATAATATTTTTAAAAGTAATTAGGAGAACAGTTGGTTTCAATTTTGTGCGGTTTTTTTTTGCATTTATTACGAATTGAAATTTATAGTTCGCTTTTTGACAACTGGCGACAAATTGAAACTAAAAACAAATAGATAAATAGATAGATGAAGTAGAGAATAAACATCGATTATCCGGAAAATGATTAATTTAACCAAAAAAAGAACTCGTCGTTTGACAAAGAAAAAATGTATTAAGCGCGATAATTAGCACATCTTGTTAATGAATTTATAAGTGTTATGTTTGAATATATATAAGCGTGTGTATGTATGTATATATGTATATAGAACAGTTAATTAATAATAGTGTTTCGTAGGTACAGCGTGAAATAAAAATCTGCTATGAGTTCTAGGAGCTGCTTGACCTTTCCGTACAGGCTGCCTGCGCCCAAATGCCGTCATTGGTAATGATACCTGACTGGGTCTTGGTACTGTGGGCACTTTATGCCAAGGCGCTTCTCGTCTCTGCAATCCAAAAGAATTTCGGAATAGCGGGGAGAAAGATTTTTAGAAAGAAAAAAAAAAAAAACATAAATTATGAAGGAATTTATCGCTTTCGCACTTCCACGGACAAAATTCGAAATAACGAATTACTTTGAATTTATTATTACCGTATAGTTTAAACGCGTGTAAATATATTTTTAGCATTAAATTTAATTATTTCGTCAAAGTATATAATACAGAACGATACGTTATATTTATCAAGATTATCAATTTGATAGAATAAATATATATTGGTTAAAAAAAAAATAATAATAATATTTCGTAATCATAAAGCGATTGAAATTAACAACAAAAAAGAAGTTAAAATCGCTTAAAAATTTTCTTTATGAAAAATCATAAAGCTTTTCGGCTGTTAGGACATTATCAAGCGATTAAAAAATATAAAATGAAAAAATATTAATTTAAGATTAACAAAAAATCGCAAAACGAAGAACGGTATAAATAAAACAGTATACTGTTCTTCATGTTGCTATTTTTCGTGAATTGTAATCTTAAATTATAATTTTTTTATTTTTTAAATATTGACAATGGCCTAACAGCCGAAGAGTTTTGTGATTTTTTTCTTTTCTGTTGTTTATTTTAATAAAACATCACTAAATTCCATCTTCTTCAAATTATAAAGCGATTAATAAAACAAATACTTGTAAATGATAATTTGATACCTAAAAATCAGGTGTTTTCTCGAAAAAGTTAATAAAAATTTATTAGAAATTAATAATCAAGTTATTTTATTAATTTCAGAATTTGACTGTTACGAATCTACATCATTTAGCCAACCAGAAATTTATTAAAGCAAGTATCGAATAAAAATTTATTATCGTTCATTAGAATTAAATAGAAAATAATCTTTTTACAACTATTTACAGAAAAAAATCAAAATGGCTTAAAATTGCCATCGAATTCGCCGTTTTGACGTATAATTCAGAATGTAATTAATAAGTTTTTAAAAAATTTGCTTTATACATTTAATATCGAAGCAACATATTAATTTTGAAGAATAATAGTTAAATTGTATTTACATATTTAACGATTTTACTACCTTCTTTTGAAAATTAACGGAAACTCACTTTTGAAAATAATCACAAAAAATAACCGATAATAGTAATAGTTATCATCTGCAGTGACGTTGATAATGATGATAATAATAAAATAATAATAATCGATAATTTTATTTTAAAACTTTCGGACAAATTGAAAAGTAAATTTGCATTTACACAATTTTTTTATAACTCATTTAATTAATCTAAATATTAATTATCGAAAAACTCTAATTCAAGTAAATAAACTACATTTAAAGTATACATTATTTCTAAGGTCTTTTAAATTTTTTATTAATGTTTATATATTTTTTTGCAATTAGTATTAAAATGAACTACAAGTCGAGTGTTCATCGTAATAGTTTTTAATTCGAATATTTTTTCAATTATAAATTAAACAAATTAATGTTTTTTTTTCATTTAGAAAAGAATTTCCATCTCTCAAAAATATCTTACAGACTGTCGATCGAAATGAGGACAAAATTTAAATCTGCCGTCATTTGTTATCGTTTATTGCGATTTCTATATTTTTTATATATACTTTTAATTTACTCTTGCAAATTAATCGATTAGTTATTTACGGTTAAAATCTTAACGTTGATGAAGTACGACTGTATACGGATAATACTGATATTATTAATCGCTGACAACATTTAATTACGTCTATTTATTATTATTAAAATTTAGTCTTTAATTAATATCGATAATTATCGACTACATTTTATCATTACTATCCCTATTCGCATCGTTATTATTTCCAGTCTCGACATTCATTATAGAAAATGTAAAATACTTACGGTAACCGAATAAGAAGAAATTGTGGGAGAAGGTCTACTATAAGGCCTTCGCGTTGTGTAAAAATCGGATTCGTATACCATTTTTAAAATATTTTCAAAAAATAATCGAAACGACAAAAAAATATCAAAATTTTAAAATATAATCAAAATGGACGCGCAAAACCAAGTCGGCAAACAAGAAGACAGACTTGACTATAATCAGATGGCGCGTTAAATAATTTGTCATCCAGCTGTGAAAATAGATATTCCGAAATGTTTAGCTAGTAACCGTGTTCCACCGACTTGAGACTAAAAATAAATTCTCTGCACATACCCCCTACCCTAAATATCCGCTCGACTCCCTGCTATAATTTGTTTTGCTCACAACTGTCTGCTAAAGAACTATGCAATCCCTCGCAATATTAATTCTATCAATATTACCGAAGCGCTTTGCAAAATAGTCCTAAATACAGAAATAAAAATTGGCTTTTAACCTATTCGTGAAAAAAAAATTTCTACGAATTTTTTCACTAAATTATTTTTGTAATTATTACAACGTTTGCTGCAATTACTTACATACACATGCAAACACGCAACATACATACATATTATATACATGTGTGTGTTTCGCCCTAAGAAATACACAGCATGAGTTTTATGGTATATCGTTTTGCGTTATGTAACCCAAATAAATTCAAAAAATAAACAATAAAAAAGAAAACATTTTGTTTTTTACATCTTCTCAACTATCGAACAATTAAAATGAATCGCGACGTTTAGAAAAGGTTGGCTATAATTTATTAAACCTGGACAATGGTTAAGTTACTAAATAACTATTTAATTAAATACACTTACACACACACATATATATATATATAAAGTGGAATTTAATTTTTACACTAATTCTAATTAGTTGAACTGTATAAAAAGTGAAAATAAATTTACGCAAAAAATTAAATGATTATAAACCCGTAAAAATACAAAACTGTGATATATCCACATTACTTTTATAATTAGTTTGTCAAATGAAGATGTTAGATTACAGAATAAACAGAATTATAAACGTACGCATTAAGCGTAAATTGATTAATTAAATTATCTCGTTAATAAAAAAGCGTAAAAAAATGATAAAGATTATTATTATATATATATATAATTATATAAATATATATACCTTACAGCAGCTAATTGATTTTCAGAACACTCGTGTAATTATCGTATGACATGCTGCTCTGTAATATATATCTGATTTCATTTATTATATTTATTTGCAGAAAAATAACAGCATTCGGGTTTGTTTCCAGATTAGTTCGTCCTAAGAATGTAAACAAGCGATAATTCGAAAATTTAGTTTAATCTGTTCATTAACTACATCATAAATAAGTTAAAAGTTTAAATCATGCGAAATATCTAATAACGCATTTGCATGTAAAATTAAATTGGTGTTTGCGTATTAATAAAAATATAGAATTTAAAATGATGCAGATGAATTCGATTCTGAAAGACAGAGTATTCTTTCGATGACCAATCAATTTTTAGTATATAATAAAATACCGAAACCAACATGGTGTTATCTCGTTGTCTGCTTGTGGTTATGCTAAATTAGCCAATATAAAAAAATTCGGACGTTCTAAATGGGTGATAAAGGAATTGGCAACAAAACACGAATTGAGAGTGCAGATGCAAATTCGGAAACGATATAACTTGTATTCGATAGAACGAGTCTAGACGGCTGAATAAAAGTAAACCTCATAAATTAATCAAATAATAATATAAATAGGAAGAATTTCAATTGGGAAATTTTGAAATTAAAAATATAATTAATTCAGAGTATTACTGAATGGTCATGTACGAAAAACCACTTCGGTGTTTTTATACATTATTTTTTTTAGATATCTAGTTATATTTTCCGTCGCTTTATTTACATTGCGCCTACCTGATTAAAATCGCGAATGTTCCATATGCACATAAGTTCCGATTTATGACTAATGCATTTTACCTACAGAAGACTTGGATGTACATTGGGAGTAGCCATTTGACAATACAGGTTTGTAACCGCAGCGAATATTGAAACAATAAATAAATATTAAGTATATTCGATTTTTATACAATTAACATAACTAGCATATTTATTAGATAAAATAAATGCGCTACCGAACAATAATACGCTCTTGTTACGCTACTTAAAGATTAATAAGGATTAAATATTAGTCTTATTACACTAGATATTTAGTCAACACGACAAATGTACATATAAAAATAAATATGCTCGTTTATATATATATATATATATATATATATATATATATATATATATATATACATTTATATAAGCATTCAGTATAGATTTGAAAGCGATTATTTAATCGTTTACGTTTGTTGCGAACTGTTCTGCATTATTACCGATTCGTTACGCTGGCGCGAATATTGAATTTAGTTGTATTTATTATAAAATTGTGTGAAAAATAGTTGTGATAAATACGTGAGGTTAGGTATTACGGTATATATTAGATATTTCAATTTTCAAGTATTTATTTTTTATTACACGAAGATTATTAATCATAGACTTGCTTAAATTCGACAGACACGTCACGTAGAGAATGTAATTAGTAAAATGTAGACGTTATACAATCAATTTATTTTCACTAAATTTGGATGGTTTTTTAAAAATAGGGAATAATTTATAAAGTTCCGAGCGAACTTTGTCTAAAATTTTATTAATGCTATCATTAGATATTAATTGTCTGTCTAGCTGGCCTCCATTTCGGTCAATTATATAGATTAATCTGAAAAGTTATTTTTTCTTTCGAGTAATAAACAATATAGTTTCAGTTCTTTGTTTTTCTTTGCATCTAAATTCCAATTGATATATAATGTATAAGCAAGGTAACTAGACCATTTGGACTGGGTAGAAGAAATAATCGGGGAGATACGTTGGTTCAATTTTGACAACAAGAGGAACTAACGATTACTAACACTTATTTCAAATTAATTTCATTAATTCTTTACCTCTTGCATTATTTACCTTATCCCACATTATATTACGAGAATTTAAATCACCAAGTATTATATATTTTTTTATATTATTATTATTTATGTACATATTAATAATATGAAAATATAATTTTGATAAATTGTTGGGTGGGATGTATGCAAATATAAAAATTATATTGATTATTTCAACTATTATAATGTTATATTCGTTACGTGTATAAATTGTATTTATAGGTATTCCAACCTTTGATATTATAAATAATTTCTACCAAATAAACCTTAGTGATCACTACTATATTATATTCAATATTAAATTAACAAATGTGGTTCAAAAACAAGAGGTTGATAAACTAATAGATTACAACAAACTGGATTACAACATCACAAAATATGAAGTAAAATGCAACACCCATGATGATATTGAGAAGTGGTTAAATAAGTTCCAAATATACGTGGAAATAATATTAAATCAATCGTATGTTGTAAGGAAAAAAAGTAATGTTTATTGGTGGAATCGAGAATTACAATTAAAAAGGAATAAAGTACACAGAGCTTATAAAAAAAATATTATAGATGCAAACATATACAAACAAAATTGAAATTCTACAATGAATACAAAAAAGAGTTCAAATCATATAAGTATATGATTAAAGAATCTAAGGAGAATGCATGGAAAAAATTGATGGATGATAAAAACATATTTGGATTAAAATACAAAATATTGTTAAATAAAAATAAAAAAATACAAATACCAACATTAGATGGGGTTGCTACTACAGATGAAGACAAAGTAAATATACTTTGTAACAAACTCTACATCAATGCAAACCCATTTAAGCCAAAATTTAAAGAAAATACAGTATATCATCAATTTAGCAATGATGAAACAGATGAAATTATAAAAAATTTAAATAACAAAACATCAGCAGGATTGGATAAAACAACAAATGGAATGCTAAACATATTTAATATTAAGATACCTGAGGTAATCAACAAATTGATAAATGTCCTGTTTAAATTAAATTACTTCCCAGAAATATGGAGAGTATCTAAAACTGTTATACTACCAAAAGCAAACAGACAAATGTGTGAATCAAGCTCATATAGAGCAATATCTTCGCTCTCAAATATAAGCAAAATTTATGAAAAATGTATACTACAAAAACTAAAAAAAATTAAGTCAAGATATGGAAATAATTAACAAAGATCAATATGGCGGATTGGAGAATAGGTCAGCGGAATTGGCAATTTATGAAGTAATAAAAGCGGTGAAAACCTTTAAAAATAAAGGATACAATGTAGCCCTAGTAACATTGGACATAACTAAGGCATTTGATAGCCTAAATTTAAATAAATTAATGTTACTGCTAGAAGAAATGGGACTAGATCAAAATCTAAGAAATATATCAAATCATTATTTTCATAATAGATATACAATTATAAACATTGGTACACACAAGAAGAAACATGCGTTAATGACAGGAGTGGTCCGTATTTATGGAATATGGTATTTTCTAGAATTTACAAAACTAAAACACCTGAAAATGTTAAAATTGTTACCTTCATCGATGACATAGCCATCATAATTGCGGATAAGAAGGAAAACATTATGGAAGTAAATATATGTTTTTAAATGATTATAATTTAAATATTAATATGACAAAATCAAAATGTATTTTATTTAACAAAAAATTTAAAAAAAAAAAAGAATTAAATTTAACAAATAATAATATTAATATTCAATGCGTGACAAGTATAAAATACCTGGGAGTTACAATTGATAACAATTTAAAATTCTATAACCATTTCCATAATGTTAAGAATAAAATAAACAAATTTTTACATATTTTTAATAAACTTTATAATAACAATAATAGAGTAAATTATAAAAAAGGACTAATTATGTATAAATCCATAATAATGCCAAATATAATCTATAGCAGTAGTATTTACGATGATATGTTAAAAATTAAAAGGTTTAAAACATTAATAAGATCATTTCAAAGAACAATAGCTATTAAAATGATTAAAGGATATAAAACTACTAGTTACTGGGCTTCGATAGTAATAGCCGTAATTATGCCTATAGACTTAGAAATACGTAAACATATTAATTTATTTTACATTAAAAACAATATTAATTTAACACACGAATTTAATCAAGTAGATTAAATATAAATACGAAGGCAAACACTTAAACGATAAACAGTTTAAAAAAGTACTTCATCAATATTATTTAGAGCAATATCAAATCATGTGGAATACATATAGTGGCTTAACGTATCAGTATTTTCCAAATATAAATGATAGATTCCGTAATACTTATTTTATTCCCAATTATTATAACACACAATTTATTACTGGACATGGTAGTTTCAAAACTTATTTAAAACGTTTTGGTATTGCTGAAACTGATAACTGTATTCGATGTAATTTTGCGGATACGGTTTATCATATCTTGCAGGGGTGTAATTGTAATGATATTGTAATAGAATGTAAAGCAGAAGAATTGGTAAATAGTAAATATAAAGAATTCAACATGTTAGCTATTGAGGAAATAAATAATAGAAAAAATTATAATTTGATATACTAAGATTTAATGTTCTTATATTGTTATTTTTATTATTCATTTTAGATGATAATAGTATTATATCGAATTAAAAATGTAAGTTAAGATTGTAAATGGAATTTAGAGTGGCATTAAACTTAATTGGATTGTCACTTTAAGTTTCATAATATAAAGTTGTATTTCTATCAAATATACTATTTTTGAAAAAAAAAAAAAACACTTATTTCAAACTACCGTCCAGAAGACTATACACACATGGAAGTCGTCAAGTGATACACCAGTGCGAAATCAAATCGACTATCTAATAGTGAACATACGCTTTCGGAATGGTGTACTATCAGTAAAATCTACTGCTGCAAAAACAAATCATAATCTACTTAAAGCTGTAATGCGAATAAAAATGAAACAAATTAGGTGGAAGTTAACTGTAAGGTACAAAGTATACAGGACACAGATGACATAGAAGAATGATGGAAACAAGCAAAATATGCAATTAATAACACTGCAAAGGAACACCGAACAAAAAAGGGAAATAGGAAATCAAAAAATTTGATAACATTATAAATATTAGAGTTAATGCAACATAGAAGGAATAACAAAAATAATCCACCTAAATATAAAGAAATTGACAGAATAGTTTGGACAAAAGTAGCACAAGCAAAGGAGGAACGGTTAAGCACAAAGTGTAGGGGGATTGAAGAATATCAAATCAAACATGATGAATTTAATGTGCATAAGAAGTTAAAAGAAATAACGCATATTTACAAAAAAGAATCAGGTAACGGTCCTCAAGACAGAGACTGGCGAAATTGTAACTGAAAAAAAAGTGCAAAAACAAAAATTTAGGAAGAACATATAAAAGATCTCTTTGACGATCAGGAAGGAGAGCCAGTTCAACAAGGAAAATCTGATATATTATCAATTTTATAATTAGAGGTGGAAGCTGCAATTAAACAAGCTAAATTAAGAAATGCAACCGGACCTGACAATATATAAGCTGAATTTCTGAAAATGTTGGGACGTACAGCAGTCGAAAGATGACTAATTTTTTCAATTCAATTTACAGTAGTGGAAAAATGCCTGGAAGAATGGCTAAGTCCAGATTTATTGTCTTACCAAAAACTTCAAATGCGTCTAAATGCGAGGACCATAGGCTGATAAGACCGCGTCTTAAAAATATTCTTACGCACAATTCATCGACGAATAATTATTAAAAAATGCGAAGAAAATATAAGATGGAACCAGTTTGGATTTCGCAATGGTATCGGAAAACGAGAGGCATTATTTTACATACAAACAATCATACAAAAATTACTTGATTCTCAGAAACCAGTCTATGTCTGTTTCATTGACTTCAATAATGCATTTGATATATAGCGTGCAGAGCTATTAAAAATATTAAAATGTATTGGTGTCGATGATGCAGATCTAAGAATGTTGTAATTTCTGTATAAAAACTAATAGAAGACCAACTAACCTGAGCAACACCAATACGCAAAAGAGTTAGGCGAGGTTGTGTGCTATCATCAATCTTATTTAACTTATAGTACGAGGTGATATTCGCACAAACATTAGAAGGTCATGATAAAGGAATATGAACTGAAAGAGAAAAAATTGTAGTGATACGTTTTGCCGATGATACTGCACCGCTGGCGGAGAATATTGATGACCTACAGGATTTACTGGATTCAGTTGCCCGTAAAAGTGAAAACAAACGGGTTAGTATAAATATAAAAAAAACTAAATTTATGATGGTCTTAAGACAACCAATTAATAAGAAAATCCAAGTATCTAGCCAGCTGGATAACGAAATATAATGACCTAACATAGAAATAAGAACGGTGCATAGAGATAGCTCGGGGGATATTTATGAAGCGGAAGAATGTTCTGCGTAACAAAAGATTAGATTTATAAATTAAGAAGGTGTTAAGATGCTTTGTATTGTCTGCACTCTTATATAGGTGCGGGCAATAAAAATATATATGGAAAAGCGGATCTTATCATTCGAAAAATTGTGCTATCGGCGAATCTGGAAGATACCACTGACCAAAAAAACGAAGGATGCGGAGGTCTTAGATATGATGAAAACAAATATGGTATTAATGGAAATAATTAGGGAGCGGAAAACAAAATTCTTTGGACATTTGATGAGAAGGCCAACATATCAACTTTTGCAAACTATAATAATGGGAACACGGTAGAAGACAAAAGAAGGCGAGCCAGAAAAAGGACTTCATGGCTCCAGAACATTAAGGAATGGACTGGAATTATACAAAAGTAGAGGAATTAGTCCATATAGCAAAAAGCTAAGAATCATTTAGTCAAATAGTGTAGTCCGTGTAAATGGTTAAACTATATCCGAATCGATTTACACGGAAAAGAAGAATATGTATTTTATTATAAATATTATATAATTTAGGCGTCAACTATATACGAAATTGAAAAAATTACAATGTCATCTGCATGCAGAGAAATATTGACACTTTTTAAATTTGAAAAAATGTCGGGCATCACAATGGACGTTATTCATTCTGTCTCTTAAATATTTTGATGATGAATAAAATTTAATAATTAAAATTATGTACGAAAATCGTAGCTTACGAGATTTGTCAACTGAAACAGACCGAATAGTTCGTAGTTTTGACCTAAATTTAAAATTAAGTTTCTCCCAAGATAACGTAATTTTACATTTTTTTATTTTTTTTATATATTTAACAGACTTTTTCCATCACATTTATAAAATAACCAATACTAATAACGTATTTATTATGTTTATTAAATATACGACGACTTTCTTAAGTAAAGCCCATAACGTTTGTAACATAACTTTAGTCGTCATTAGATGTTGAAAATTCTTGTTTTAACTAAGCGTGAACATATTCAGCCTTTAGCAGGCTTTTTAATTTGATTTTCTCCAGACGCTTACTAGTGTACGTATGAAATTCGATTTTTGAGTGGTTTAATTAATTTAACATAATTTTAACTATACAAATGGAATAAAATACTATTATTTGATCAATTTAAACCTCGATTTTAATTAACATTTAATTAATCGCGCAGACGAATCATTTTTTAAATTGAAGTTATTTTTAAATAATAATCCCTGTAGGTTATTACGTGAATAATATACGATATTGTATTAAAGAACAGATAATAGTTTTCGTTGATTGTTGAAACGGAATAAATCCGTTCGTAGGCAAAATTACGGTAAGTTTATACGTTTAGCACAATATTTACCGTTGTGCAATGAAGCATCCAGCCAGTTCGTTGTCTCATTCATATATTATCATCTTCAATAATGTTATCCATTGATTATGCGAACTTCATATATTCGTAACAATTACTTTTATGTAAATACAACTGTAACAAAAATATTAAAAAATTCGTTAACGTAAAACATTAATATACATCCAATAGCGTAACGATTAAAAAAATCATACGATTACATTAGTATCGCATGGATTCTAGACAAATGTACTTGTCTCAATTAACTACGTAACGTCCAGTTATTCTACTCGGTGAGTAATTAATCTGATTTATTTTGTTTAAACAGCAGTATAGAAATAAAAATAAAACTAAAATAACAGATTGAAAAACCTATATATATATATATATATATATATATATATATATATATATATATATATATATATATATATATATATATATATATATATAATCAACTAATTCAATCAAAAATTGGAAGTCAGGAATAGCTGATTTTCTAAAAATTAAACTAATAATATTACAACGAAAATCCAATGCTGGACTTTAAAAACTATATTATTTTGAAGTAAGCCACTTCAACTATAAAGATCAGATGTCGTCCAAGCAGCCGCTTAATAATTATTATTTTTTTTTATCTAATTCTTCCGCAATAACCTACTCACATTATGCAAATATTCTGGACTGTTGATAATAGAGACTACTACTTTAGGAGAATACGCACCACATCTACCACGTAGAGATATTTTTTTTGAACGTCCTATGAAGTTTTCCTTCGTATATATAAAACAATATCAGTGACATTATGTCGGACCACAATCGCCGGTTGCTTGTCAATTTCGCTCCTTGCTGCTACTATACTGAACTCAATTCATAAGGTACTTAAATACTAAAACCTAAATAATATTTCAATTCACACGGCACTCTCTGATAATCCAGCGGAACTTGAAAAAACCATTAAGTTTTTAAAAGTTACAAACATATATCCTTTGATTTAATTAAAATAGCTTCGGTGCCTCTAACCTGAGTTGTGGTACACGGCACCTTAAAAAAAAAAAAAACCTAAATAAACTGTGAGAATACACATGATAAAAACGAGTAATTAGTAAATATTTTAATTTTTACAATGCAACTAGGTAAAGTAAAGAAAGTCCTATGAAAGGGTAAGTAGCTCAAACGATCGTTGTCCACGTGGAGACTGATAGCGAATCGGCTGAGCGATGTTTCCTGAGAGTTAATACGGCGTATTACCTTCCCTGTATTTTTTTACTTCCCAGTCAGGCGTACTAATTTACGAATTGGATGGATAGCTGAGTTAGCTAGAAACCAATAAATAACGACAATATATATGTATATGTATTGGCTTGCCCAGGATGCGTCGTTTGACCGTTGCGCTATCAATCTTCGAATTGACTAAACGCCACATATCAACTTTTATCGTTGTTGAAGTAATCCTTTATTTACATTTCGATAATAAAGTCAACATTCGATTAATTTACATTATATACAAAGTGATTAATCAATTTACTAATAGGAATTATTAGCTTATTAAATGTTATTCCTTACTCTTCATATATTAATTCCACTTTTCGATGCTATTCGGGAAACTACTTTTATAGCATATCAAACCCTTTACGAAACTATCTGACATCAGTTTGGGTTTCGCGTAAACCATTCAACGATCGATCAAGTACATTGTGTAATAACCATAATAGAAAAAGCGTTTTGCTATCGCACAGGCATTTAATCGTGCGTGACGTCAAAAGGTTATTGTTAATTTAAGTCACAGTTTATCAACAAACCTATGTAATATTCTACAATCGTATTTATCCGATCGTGGATTTTGCGTATTATATGAAGAGGCTATATCAACTCGATACAAATCCCTAAGGTAGTGTCTTAGGACCTATCATGTTATGCTATTTATGAGTACTGCTTATTTAGTTTAGGTCTAAGATTGGAAAATAAAGCGGCTATCCTTTTCAGGAGCTATATTAGAAAAAAATCCACTTTTTAAAATTGTTACTTTAATACCATATTTCACATCACTGAATATTTTTTACGTAACAGGATTAATATTATTAAAATAAAAATAAACATATACATTAAATAGGTAGATAAATAAAACGGCTTATAAAAAATTACGATAAAACTAAAATTTAAGTTTAATGTTAAAATAACGCCTGTGATGCGTATGTAAACAGGAAGTTGCGGGGGACCATTATTATTTTACACATATAAAACATTACTTAAACAAAATCATGACACATGATTTATAAAAATAACAATTATTATAATTCTAAAATACAAAATACTAAGTTCATACCTGTTTAACAATAATCGTATACATTGAGAAAATTGCGTATAAATTTTCCACTAAGTACCTTACATTATAATTACTTCGAATTTTTATTTAGTATTGCAAGCGTTTATCTAACACTACGGAAACAGTTCAAATGAAAATATAGACGTTATCGTGGATTACTGATAAACGTTGACAGTTTTTAAATAAAAAGATCATTATGAATCAATAAATATTTTAAATTTTTAATAATCATGAATATTAAAGTTTATTAAACTCAATTAGCAGGTTTCTATGGAAATTATTTAGATATTTTATTAAACGATATTTACTTATAATAAATTCATAGAATTTACAAACCAAAACTTAACTTTACACTTTAGATTTAGAATATTCGTGAATCCATTAAACCCGCTATTATGCAAACAAAAATACACTTGAACAACCGGCAACAACAGTGTTCCCATTCCCATATGAAGTTACATTTTGATAATTTGGGAAGCATTTAAAATTTAAATAGTTTATTTATATCGTTATTAGACTTTTTAACTAATATATGTACTATATTTATGATTTAGTTTTAAAAAATTAGCGTGCTGATAACGTAGTGTATTTGGCAACACTGTACAATGTTCCACATTGTAAGAAATGTCTGTTTATAATTTGTAATTTTTTTTTTATATATATATATTTACAATACAATCTTAATCATACAGATTAAATAAGTATTCTTATTTGCATAGTGCTCATTTAATACACAGACTTATATACTAAATGCAAACGTGAGCGATCCTGTAGCTCAATAGCTACAATCACAGTTTTTGAATTTTAATTTATTTGCACGACAGAATCGTCTGATGTCATCGTTGGTATCCAACAGTTTAACAGCCTCAGCATTTACATGCTGCTGCAGCCGCTGTTCATGTTTATTTGCGAAATCCTTGATGACTTCCTGTACGAAAGATACGCCAAGATCTCGATGAATATCATCGTTGCGAGAATAGCGATATGCATCAACTATGGCTTGCAAGATCACGCTTTGCCTAGCCTGTATCCTGTTGATATTTGTTTTGCTGGCACATGCCCATAATTGAATACCATACGTCCATATCGGTTTAATAATTTGTTGATACAATAGTCGCTTATAGATGGTGCTGAGCTTTGAATTTCGTCCAATAAGCCAGTATAATTCTTTTGTTTTGATCTTCAACTGTTTAATTTTTGTCCTAACATGCACTTCCCATGTTAGTCGTTTGTCCAAGTGCATACCGAGGTATTTAGCAGATTCCGCATGCGGAATGAACTGATTCTCTAACGGTGCTTCAAATTGGTGTGACGATATGTAAACATAACGTAAACAGATTTTTGTTAAGCTTAATCTTCCAGGTTAATGCCCATTTCTGTGTACGATTGATAGCAGACTGCAGTTTAGCCGTTGCTTCAAGCTGGCTGTCACTAACTGAAAGTATCGCTGTATCATCAGCAAATGTTGCAATTGTTGCTGTTTCATCCACTGGCAAATCTTTAGTATACAGCAGATAGAGCAGAGGTCCGAAGACACTCCCCTGCGGTACATCTGCCAGTATACAATAAAGACTTGATACAGCATTCTGATGAATGACACGAAATTGCCGTTCATCCAAATACGATTCTAACAATTGACATATATTACCTGGCAATAATCTACTCAGCTTATATTTCAGCCCCTGATGACACACTTTGTCAAAGGCTTGGGCAACGTCAAGAAATACAGCGGCGCAATATTTCTTATTTTCAAACGATTTGTTAATAATCGCTACGATGCGATGTATTTGTTCGACTGTAGTGTGCCGTCTCCTAAATCCAAACTGGTGGATCGGTATCTCATATGCAACTAGTAGCAACAGCCGTTTTAGTATTAACTTCTCATAAAGTTTGGAAATTGCTGGTAATAGGGATATAGGACGGTACGATGTAACTTCCTGCTCCGGCTTTTTTTCAACATTATAATCTAGGCTGTTTTAAAACATAGCGGCACATGTTAAAGATATAAAGGTTTTATTTCTTATTTTCCATTTTAAAATTAATTTCATTTATTTCAACCTTTAAAAACATAGGTTTGGTTACATTATTATCGTCTTGATTTACTTTAAAAAGTGTATTTAAAAACATATCATCATTTTCAATTATATTAACACTATTTTTATTTGTGTTACGCAATTTATTTTCATATTTATACGATTTATTTTGACCACTATTTTTTGTATACCTTTCGTATTTTTAAAACAAACTTCTTCCAAATGACTTTTACGGTTACATATACGACAATAATATTCTTCGTATCTAAAATTTTTAAATACATGATTAATATATATAACCACAATAACTGCATTTTGTACTCACTTCATTTCTTAAGTTTATAACCTGTTTACCTCGAATGTAATTTACTTTCTGATAATATAGTTTCTTATCCATTTCCAAACTTATTCTTGTTCCTTCCCATATAATTTCCAACGTTCGTTTATAATCCAGTTCTACTTCTTGAAGTAGCTTCTTTTTTAATGCTTCGTCTCGAATTCCATGAACAATTTGGTCACGTAATGCTTCTTCTAGCATCTGTTTAAAATCGCAAGTTTGACTTATCTTTTGTAATTCTACTATAAAGTCTGCAATTGTTTCATTTTCTAATTGTATACGGTAATGAAATTTACTACGTTCTGCTGTTATCGTTGGTTGAGGCTTAAGATTATTTTTAATTTTATTCATAAGCGTTTCCAAATCAATTTTTTGACGTGTCTTCGGTATCACCATTGCTCTAACAATGGTATACATTTTTATACCAATCAATGTTAAAAATACGGCTTTTTTATTTGTTTCTGTAATATTATTTACCTAGCAATACATTTCAAAAATTTCGATCCATACTTCAAAATCATGTTTTTCCTGATTAAATTCATGTATGTTACCAATATTTCCTCTTGGAAAATGCAATTCTTCCCTATTTGCCATTTGTTTTTGTTTTTTTATAATTTTCACATTAATGTTCGAAAATTCAACATCCTCGTCGCCACTTGTTGTGTCCCTAGAGAAACCTCTAACCTAGGAAAACTTACACTTTATAATACGTGTTTCGCTGTTTCGGTTGGTGTTTACACGTTCCTGGTTTTCGTTACGTAGTTTATTTTTCTCGTGTGCGGTGGCTGCGGCTTACCGCTGGTGCTAGCTCGTTAGCACTTCTACAAAATGACGTCGCGTACGCCACCAAGATTAGGATGGCTGATAACGATGTGTTAAACGATAATTTTCCTTCTACATCCAGTAAATCATCCGTTCGTCGTAATATTTACGCGACTACAGGAATTTCAGATACATCTTCAAGCGATAATGAAGGTGATAATGTAATTGGCATGCTTCCGCCGATCACAATAGTAGAAGTAAGACGAAGCGATTAAAACCGGAATCGGCTGATGTCTACACGCACAATCGGTTCGCGCCGTTAAATGCTGCTGTTGCTGCTGCCGATACGAATATCGTGCGCGACGTTTTACATGCGAATAGCTCAAGTAATAATGATAATTTAGTTCGTCCTACATTGCGAGGTAACGCTAAGTTTATTTCTAAATTTCCTCCTATTACTATTACTACGTTGCTACGGACGGCAAGATTTTGTTTTTTAATATTAATTACGTCAATAATTACATCGGAATTTAAGATTCGTAATTATAATAGAAACAAATCTTCAATTTTTGTCACCACAAATAACGACTATGATAACGTTATTAATTATCTCAAGCAAAAGTAGATTCCATTCTTTACGCACATACCTCGTGAGCGTAAACCCCTTAAGATGGTGCTTAAAGGACTTCCTCTTTTACTGGTGACGAGATTGCTGGTGAACTAAGAAAAGTTGTTGACGTCACTTCGGTGATTCAATTTAATACAAATTTATTGAATAATGGTACACAACCGTTACCTGTGTACTTAGTGATGTTTCCACCTAATGCTCTTCCGCGCAATATACTGGAAGTCAAGGCTCTGTTTTCTTGCATTATCAGATTGGAAAAGTACAGCAGAAAAGTTCCTTACTTACAGTGCTATCGTTGCCAAAGGTTTGGTCATGTTTCGCATAATTGCCAACTACCCGACCGTTGTATTCGTTGTGGTGAAAATCATTCGAGTTCTATGTGCAGTGTTCAGACGTATAAATGCGCAAACTGTCTGGGTCAACACCCTGCAAATTCGCAAGAGTTCAAAGAATTGTTAGTGCGCGTAGCAATCATGTTCACTCTAGTTTAAGAAATAGCAAACCACCTTTTGGATTGTTTTCGCGGAATATTCAAAATACCAAAAAATGACGCAGAACAGTCAGGCTTAAATAATAACGTAGGCTAGCAAAGTAAGAGCTCCTGTTACTACCCAAAGAGATAATGACGATATGCTCTCAATACACGATGCTCTATTACTCTTTCGTGATCTAAATTTAAGACATATTTTTAACGTAATTAAAACGATAATCGCTAAACTTAAATCGATTAGAAATAAGGATACTTTTACTAAGTTACAAGTAATTTTTGAAACCTTTGTTGATTTATTATAAATGTCTATAAATCTTGATACTAGTATAGTTGCCTGGAATTGTAATTCTATTATTAATAAGTGTAATGAGCTACATGTTTATGCAACTCGTAATAAGTTGGATATTATAGCATTATCTGAAACTAAGCTTGACAACACGTATAAGTTAAAAATTCCTCAATGTCAATCAACTACCCAATATTTTCCCTCTTGTCACCCCAAATGAAGTCCTTAGCAATATTAAAGCTATAAAAGTAAAAGGTTCGTCGGGGGATGACAATATTTCTACTCCCATTATTAAGAAATTGCCGCTAAAAGCTGTTATTGAACTTACAAATTTAATTAATGCTATCTTTTGATTCGGTTATTATCCAAACAGTTGGAAGATAGCAAAAATTATTGCTCTTCCCAAACCCGGAAAGGATGCCTCGTGTGCAAGTAACATACGTCCTATTAGTTTATTGAGCAATCTAAGCAAAATAGCGGAAAAAAATATACTATCCCGTTTAAGACTTCATGCAGATAACCAAAAAATCATTCCTAACACACAGTTTAGCTTTCGTCCGGGTTATTTCACCACCCAACAAGTAGCAGAGTTTATCACGCATAATTTTAATCGTAATAGACATACTGGTATGGTTCTCCTGTATGTAGCGAAGGCTTTTGATACTACTTGACATAAAGGTATTATTTACAAAATGATAAAATATCAGTTTCCTCGTTATGTAATCAACGTTATTAGCAGCTATTTAAGTTACCGTCAATGATTCAAGGTCTACTATGAAAACGTGCTCAGCGGGGTCCCCCAAGGTAGTATTCTGGGTCCCTTTCTGTTTATTTTTTTCTTATCTGATTTCCCAAATCTATTTGATATTCAGACTACTCTTTATGCAGACGATACAGCTCTTTTCTGTACTTCTTATATACCTGAAGCAATTACTAATAAGTTACAGTCGGGAATAAATCGTGTCTTGCGTTATTATAAAGGCAAATTGATATTAATTGTGATAAAACGAAGGCTATATTTTTCACCCGCAGGCGTCCCACAATACTTACTGAAGTTAAGGTCAACTCTACCATTGTGAGTTGGTCAAAACATGTTCGATACCTCGGAATAGTCTTGGATAACAGACTAAATTTTTCTGAACATGTCAGTCATACTACCTTGAAAGCTAGCAGGAATATATCTGCCATATATCCACTAATCAACCTAAAAGCATTTCTTAATGTTAATAATAAATTAATTCTGTATAAAACACTTATACGTCCCATAATGACTTATTGTTGTCCAGCTTGGAGTTTTATTTCAAATACAAACTTTAACAAGTTACAAATATTTCAAAATAGGTGTCTCAGGTGTGTGCTAAATGTCCCTAGATACCACAAAATCGTTGACATGCATACTACCATTAAGAACCATATCTTAAATTTAACGCGTAAGTTTTGCGATGACTAGTCCATGATAATAGTTTAATTTCTACCATAGGTGTAATTACGATTAACTCCAATTTATGTATAGTAAATATAAACATAGAAGGCTCAAACATAACCTGTTGTAACGTTTCGCGGCGCCTATTTTAGAAATTAATATTCCTTCTTTATTTATTTAATGTCTAACGTGTTTTTTCTTTTGTTTTATTATTACTATCTTAACTTTTTGTTTTTTGCTGTACAGTTTTTTTTTTCAATTATTTTTTGCTGTCATTATAAGTATAAGTATAATTACTTATTTTATTTATTACGGGTCTTTGTATTATTTATGATGTACGGCCAGCCATCCTGGGCGTTACGTAATTATTATTTAAAATTTTTGGTTTGTGACTACTCACTGTAAATTATGTTGAAATATACGTTGTTGTTGGAAAATAAGAAATAAAACTTTTATCTTTATTACAAATTATGAACAGACATTTCTTATAATGCGGAACATTCTACAGTGTTGCCAAATACACTACAGATAACACTTCATATTTTAAAGTTATCATGTAATTCACATTTAAATTATACTCTTGAATACGAATGTGTACTCATTGATAAGTTAACTGATTCCTATGATTCGTTGATAGTCTGTTATCAGTTCAGATTCAGAGTGTAGAATTAAATTTCATTTTTAGTTCTTTTTGATATTTTTTCCTTTGACAACGGTAAGTAATCACTTAATTTATTAATTATTCATTAAGTGCAAGTAATTAGTCGCTTAAAGTTGTAATTGCACAATACAGTTCAATGTTTTTTAATCTTTTTTTCCAGTGCTCTAGTTATTATTTTGGTTACAGTTCTGAGAATAGATATTTTCAAAAAATGTCTATGAATCGTCTCTATCTAACAAAAAATTTAAGTTTTTTAATTACACAGATACCTGTGTACTTTTGTGATTTTCATTTATTCTGTGTAAACATTTTTTTCTGATTTTAACATCTAGTAATTTTCTTTTCTACTTTCTTTCCAATTACATGATCTGTAGTCATCCTTACGATACCGTATCGATAAAGCATTCTGTGTTTATAGCCCAATAAGTCTTAACATCCAATTTATATTCCCATTTTATTTTGAATGTTTTTAAACTCTGAGTATAACGCTCTAATCTAGCGCATTTTCTAATTTCTTTTATACGGCGATGTTATCAAATATTTAGATTCCTCAATCTGTTTAACTATATTTTGAAAGTAAAATTTTAACTTTATGTAATTTTAACAATTGGCTAAGCGATTATTTATGCTTTCGTTTTTAAACAAAATGTCCGTATATAATTTTAACTAGCGTTATAGTATGAACATTTTTATATTTTAAAAAATTAATTATTGTTTTAGCTAGGTTTTCTACTAAGATGGTTACGGTCAACTTGAAATTTTGTCCGAATTTAAATTTTATGTACATGGAATTTAACAAACTTCTAGATAAATTTCGCCAATCGAAAAAATGCGGTTTTGACGCCGTCGAATTTTCTTTTCCTTATACGTTCGCGGTAGACGAATTTAAATTGGTTATAGAATCCGAAAATATAAACGTGATTTTAATAAATGCCGATCCTGGAAATATTGAAAACGGAGATCGAGGATATGCGGCTTTACTCGATAAAACGACGGAATTCAACGCCAGCATCGATAAAGCCATACAATACGCGACCGCTTTAAACTGTAAGAAAATTCACATTATGTCCGGTAAGGTAGAAAACCCGACACCGGAACATCTCGATCGATATGTAAGTAATTTACAATACGCGTGCAATTTATTCGCTCGACAGAATATAGTAGGTGTCATAGAACCAATATGCCCTCGTACTGCTCCCGGTTATTTTTTAAACAGTTACGACACGGCCATAGAAATTCTAGATAAGATTAATAGTCCGAATTTGAAATTATTGTTAGATATATTTCATTTACAACAATTGAAAGGAAATTTAACCGAAAATATTACCAAATATCGTCCGTATATCGGTCACGTTCAAATTGCTCAAGTACCAGATCGACACGGTCCCGATTCGGCTGGTGAAATTGATTATAAGTATATTTTTAAGTTGCTGCGAGATTTATCGTATACAGATTACATCGGTTTAGAGTACATACCGTATCCCGGTACAATCGCTAGTTTAAAATGGCTAAATTCGGACAAGTGGCTTTAACAATTTTATATATAATGGTTTTTTTTTTGTGTTTTAATTAAATTCAGTATATTGATATATTATTGTTATTTGTGATATAAATTCTTAACTTTATTTCAATATTACTTTCCTTATTTGTATCAGCTTTTGAATATCGTACACCTCGTGTTTTTTTACAAATGGTTATCCGTGAATTATAGATAATTTTCGTCTAGTTTGAGCACTCATTTTTTAAAATAAATATTTGGGTCGGTTGTTTTTTTATGCATATATAAATTTTATGGTTTTCAACAATTGCCTTCTTAAACATCGAAAAACAAATTATTTCCTTTCTTGGTGTTTAAGAATAATTTGGAAAAAATGTTCACATCGTTTTTTCACTTTTAATGGAAAACATTTCCAATAATAAATTGGATAAAATTTTGTGCTCTTTAAAGTAGATTGTTGAATTTAAAACAAGCTATCTGAAAAAGGGAACTGCACATACCACTGAATAAAGAAATTGTTTTATCATTTCTAATAAAGTAAATATAATTCTCTTATATTTAAAAAATTTAACAAACAAATAACTATTTTAAGAATAAAGTTTGTTCATAATGTATTTTTTAAGATCCACGTTAACTGAAAGAATTTTATCATTTACATGAAATAAACCTAGTAAAACTACGAAGAAAATTTCTTTACAGTTAAGATACGGTGAATCACTATTAGATGATTGATTACTGACTTGTTGTACGCTTTCTATGTGCTATTAAAACATTTAAGTTGTAGTCCGTATAACGTTGAACACTTGATCGATAATCTTTCAGGTATTTGTTAATTTCGGTAATGTTTCATATTTAACAAATCTTCAAAAATTTCCCGTAAATTTCGTATATTACTATGACGAAGTAGTAAGTACATTGATTTTATTAGGTAATATATAACATTAATCATTTTAAGTTCATCGTACAAATTTCTTTTCAACTTTTATAAGCAATATATCCGCATAGCTTTCTAATATACTTTAAATATTAATAAACATTTACATGATCGTAAAGTTCTTTGTATACAATTCAAAGTTCATCTATCACAATAACTGAAATATTAAAAGAACTAGCCTCATTAAACTCACTTAGTAAAACTAACACGTTTTTCATACTTGTTTTTAGAGTGTACCGTAAAGCCATCTTCTATTTGCCTATTTTTGTAGGTTTTGTGCATACCGTTAGTTCTTGTTGTAAAAAGAAAATCATTGTTCACGTTTTTAAATTTTATCATTTTCATTATTTAAAAAAAAAAAAAAAACTAAAAGATACAAGCAAACCCCCAACTATTTCTGGGTTAGGTGTTTCCATATAACCATGTGTGTATAATAGATGCTTAATTTCATGAACGCGATAACTACATTGACCTGTGCGTAAATTAGTCTCAATCTTTCAAACAATTCGTAATAGAACCATATTTATAATAAAAATCTTTTAAAATACTAAGCACAATGTGTAAGGTTAAACTGGTGATGAAAAATTTCATTCGCTTTATTCCGAAATCAATGTTCCAAGAACATCGATACTTTCCGAATATTAATGTTAAATTATATGTGTTTAAAATTTGGGTTAAGATTCCGAATTACATTTTTATTCAATTTTTTCTAATGTAATCCACAAATATTTCACTACGAGTAACCCAAATTTTTTGCAACTCCCAATTGCCAACTTTTACAATTACGCGCATTATAGTCATCCAGTGAATAAATCTATGCACGCCTCTAAGATATAATGACAAACGTAATACGGTCATTTTTAAAGTGAAACTGTGTATTTATGTTAATTTTTTTACAACTTATTTTCTATAAACATCTATAAGAGTATGACAGTCGCAACAAATTGTATTCCACCAATTACTAGAATTTAACTTTCAACGATATATTTCATACAGCTTGTTTCTCAATTTATACAGTTATAGTGTTCACATTGTTAATTTATCCACAATTTTACGAATCATTTTAATTAGGTTTTACATTTTTTATCGATTGACAATAAACAAACTTGTAGACATAATGCTATCCGTATTCGCACACGCATAAGAAACGCGAAATAAACATTATTCAGTTAAACTATATATAAGTATAATTAAAGTAAGTTTCAACAGCCCGCAATAATAGGAACGTACAATTACAAAGTAAATAAATATTTTTCTCGCGACGAAAAATAAAAGTAACTTTTTATAGAATCTCAATGTGGGAAAATAATCGAAAAAAAAACAGTAATTTTTAAAGTGATTTATAACCATAATTCAAATTTATAACTACCAATAACAAATCCGGAAGGTAAAAAATTTTTCTTTTGAACAACCAAGATTGATTCGTGAATATTCCGATTTTACAGTTTCAAATGTCTTCTCAAATATGTAGATAGTGAACATTTAATTTTCGATTATAATAAAATAAGATTACTTTGATCATTAATATTTACGAAGATAATGTACTATATAATTTGGAATTGAAAATCAAAATCAGTAAGAACCTTTTAACGGCATCAAATTAAGGACGGAAATAATTTTAATAGTTTACCTTATTCATCGGTATACAAAACCAGAGAAAAAAAACCACCTGGTAATTAAATTAAGAACATAAATACAGGTGACGAAATTATTATTAGTCATTTTTATTGAAATAAATAAATTTTATAATTCGCTTATTTTTATGAAGCATATTAACTCTTCATTACTGGCGCACTTTATTGTAACACCGTTACCCGCGCTGGGTTCATTGGACTCGCGCTATATTTAAGACGCTTAAAGCTAGTAAAATCACAATGAAACTTATTTTTTATGATTTAACATTTTTTCGTGAATACTTATGAAATTATAATACACCGGTAAAATATAATTGTATTAATTAAAATGGAAGCAACGAAATAAAGTAACTTGAAAGCAATACGTCAACATCTGCATCATTTGAAATTTTGTCAAAACATTCCAGACACAATCGTTTTATATGTATACTTGAACATAAAAACTTACAAGGACACCCATGTTTCATATTTCGTATATTCAAACATGCCGTCATATTGTTTACGAAAATGAAAATAAGAGGCTTTCTATATTTTTTTTTCTGATCGTTTCTACGTATAACAACTTCTTTTCCTCTAAGTAATTGAGGTTTAGACTAGTAACCAATCATCGACAGTAATATTTCTGCCACTTCCATAAATAGGTTCCGCCAACAAAAATACATATCTGCGGAATTGTTTTCTGCTGCTAATAAAATAGTTTGGCATCGCGTAGGCAAAAAATGTTTATTCCACATTTGTCTTTGAGAAAATATATTGCCTAAATGCACAATGCTCCCATCGTCATTCGAGAAATATCTACACCAAGATCATCTGTTGACTAGAAATCGCTCAGATTTTGAAAAAACTCCCGCCAAATATAAATGCCTCAATTAAAAGTAGTGTTCGACAGTCAGTTTCATTTTTCATATTTTTTACAGTGTGACGGACAACACGCGGCAGCTTCACTAGTATATTATGTGCAAACTTTCGAGTAACTTTCCAAAGCATTCTCCTGCATTTAATACCATCGCAGACTACGACAATACATTTCAATAAAATTCTGCATCCAACAAACATTTTTCATATGAAACGTGTACAATAAATAACCTTTCTTCGATAACAAAGCAGATAAATAAACATCGGTATTTACAAAAGTAAAATAATTTTCATCCTCAACCTGCTCTGCTCTATATTTTCCGCGTCAATTTCATGTTCGGTATTCGAATTATTCTATCTTGTTTCTAAATTATCTTCTTCGGGTAACTTTAAATTATCATCAAGAATAAAATGACTGATTTCGTTCATACGTTCACGGTTATTCGAAAATTGAAACATTTTTCACTCATTTTTAGAACAACAAAATAATTCAAAAATGAGTAATTATATCGCCATAAATAAACCGGGGAGATAACGCGATGAATGGACGATTAGTGTATGAAAGTAGTGGAAAAAAAGCATCGGGCCCATATTTATAGTGGTCGGCGCGCATTGCTCAAATTCCAAGCTAAAAGCTACAAATTTAGAACATGATTAAAGATCTGTCCCTGTTAGATAGCACGAACGCGCAAACTAGTACCACAATTATTTTTTAAAATATACATAAATTAAAACGGTATGGTTCCACTGGACTAACGGGATTACCTATTACGAATTTTCGATATTACGTTATATTTTGGTAGGTGTAAAATTACCAATTAATTTTACATTCGAAATAATTTAAACCTTCGTTAATAACGATTACTTAAAAATAAATAAATTTCAAACGATATTATTGGATCAGATATTAAAGTTAATTATGTAGATTTTTACTTTACGTTAATACGTAAAATATACTTTGCGGGGAAAAGCAAGAAGAATGTATACTATAATAAATCAATTCGTAGCAAAAAACTAGTCTTCGCTGTACATATGCAATTGAAAATATATTAATAACTGGAATGTAGCGATTTGATTTAATAATTTATAATATAGTTTACATGTTAAAATCGATAAAACAATACAATCTTGTTATTGGACGATTAATTCGTCAAAAACTTATAACTAATTTAAGGGTATATAACGCAAATTTAATCATTGATTTGTTTTCTTATTTTATTAATTAAATATTTCAATCGATACTTTTTCTACATAGAATTATAAATTTCAGTATAAGGTCTAATTAAAAACTTCTAAGTAAAATATAGTTAACCTCATTTTGATAAAAGGACGCAAAAAGATGAAAACGCAAAGTAATATTTCGCGCACAAGCAGTTTTTTATCAGGCGATTTCAGATCATGTATATATATATATATATATATATATATATATATATATATATATATATATATATATATATATATATATACAAAATACGTTATATAAATATTTTTAAAAACGAAATTGTATAATACGTTATATAAATATTTTTAAAATCGAAATCCGTTTATTAGGAAAATCGACAATTTTGTTTATTTTTTACCGTATAGAGAACAATGTCACTGAGAGGGTTGATAAATTTAAATAGAAACATATATATAAAATAAGATAAAAGACATTTCCCAATAAAATTCGTTAACAATCGTTTAAATTATTGTTGAAAAACAAATACATACTTCAATCCATCACGTGGCCAGCTAAATCATTTTGAATTTAGCAATTAAATAATGCACGCCTTATAGCGTATGACCGTGCGTGCCGTTTAACGGGTATCTTTTATTATAATCTACACTTCGGCGATAGATTTTCTACCTTTCGATTCGTTTTCGTAACTGTTATACGTTGTAATGCGTTTATGTCTGCAAAAAAAAAAAAAAAAAGTAATAATAATGATAATTCGAAATATAATTTTAAGAAAACGTCTTTAAATTTAACGAAAATTTACTAAATAAATTTTATTTTACTTTAAATATATTAAACGCATTTTTTTTTGCAAGCAGCGTTTATTGACCCGATCCACCGAAAATATTTCTACCATTATTCATACTGTTACAGTAAACTAATACCAACTTGAGCGCAATAAAATTCGTATGAATAAACGAAGAGACGATTATTTAGTACTTTATCAAACTTTAAAAGTTTGTCGATTAAACTCATTTGAACACCGGTTACATAAAACCCGTAAATACAGGGTGACACAGTGAAGACGGACATTTTTGTTGTTTTTTTAATAACTCAAAAACCAATCCAACAAAAATTTTTGAATGAAATTTTACTTAAAAATAGGAAAACGAGAGATTAGCTTACAATCATTTGTGGAACACAATATCGTGTAGATGACCGCCATTTGCAATACATTCATTCAGTCTTTACATTTTCGAGCATAGGTCATTGAATTTTTGAAATTTTTTTAGAAATCTGCAGTTTTCAAGTCTTCCAGATCTCGTGAACGTTTTTCGTAAACGCTGCTCTTAAGGTATCCCCACAAAAAAAATCGCGTAACTTTGAATTCTTTTCGAAACCATCTTTTGCACTGTCGTGATACGCCGAAAATAACGTTCCACGCAAAACGTCTCGTTATAGGATGTCATGATAACTTAAACTAGACAAAAACGAATCTCTCGTGTTTATAACGTGGAGCACTCAGTTTGCGTCGTAGCAGCGTTAGCAACTGCGCTATTCAAATAACAAAACCGTCCGTCTTCTCTGGGTCACCCTAGACAATCGTTACTCAAATTTAAAATAGCAAATAACGTCGCGTTTTATCGCGAATTTTCTATATTCTACGTTAGAGCTTCTGAATATAAACATTTCTCTAGCAGCATCGATCCCAAAATTTGCTCGTCCATTTAACAGCGGCTAATTTGTATACTACGTTTTATCATCTAATGATCGAGAACTTCTGCGTTCTTTTCTAGGTAAAACTATTTTTCTTATTACAACATCGGTTGTACTACTCGTTCCACTAAACTGGTCAGTTTATTTTAGTGCCTCAGATCCGTGGGTTGCTTTTCCGATTTAACGTCTTAATGACTAATATTTTTTAACGACTTATTTCATAAGGTTCCTTTCGTTCCAAGTCTGAGCACCGGAAGGATATACGGTCATTTAAGTTAGGTGCGCGTTTATTTTTTAGCACACTGCTTAGTTTCCTAGAAATTATCGGCGAGAGATGTATTTGTCTTTTCTTATTTGCTTCCATAAATAAAGGCGGTCTCTAAGACGACGTAGTTCAAGATATCTACAAAGTGAATAAGCAACTGAAAATTTGCTGAAAACTTCGAACAAAGAAATAATCGTAATAGCGAGCTGAAAAAATCCGATAACGCCGATGATGACGATGATCGCCTAAGGAAATAAATAAATTTCAACATGACGGGCCACAATATCTAAGGTCGAACCAAAAAAACTTTAAGCGCCATTACAAAAATGTTTATCGAATTCGTACTTTCCAACTTGGTGTAGCCGTAGCATTTAGAACGCATTTATAACATTTAATATTACCTCCGGTTTTTAAAAATTCCGATATCGGTTCTGAAAATATTTCAAAAGACACGGCTATACCGTAATGGGACCATTGTCGTATACCGTTATCTTTGTCTTCGGCGATGGTCGCTTTCATAATCCCGACTAGATCGCCGTTAGGTCTTATAAGCGGACCGCCGCTAGTACCTTTAATCGTGTTGCAAGTAACCAGAATTAAGTCGTCCAAAAATGCCGCGACATTTCCCGAACTGAACGCAGGTTCGTACGAAGATGGATACAACGGAAATCCCAAAGAGTAAACAGATTCGCCTATGGAAATAATTCTCGTTAGAATTAATCGTCATTTCGAATTTTATTCAAGCCTTAGTTTACGTAATTACTTTTTTCGTAGAAGACGAAAAAAATAAAAATTACTAATAATGAAATTGTATTTTCCATAATTATTAAGACAAATTTATTTTTCCGTCCAAATGTACTAGTATTTTTCGACAGATATATCGTACAAAAACAAGCTAGTTAACTGAATATATATATATATATATATATATATATATATATATATATATGTATGTGTGTGTGTAAAATACGATTAGATCGTTCTTAGATAACGTTTGTATGTTATCTGTTGTTGTAATGTGAGCAGTTAGTTTTAGTTTCGTGATTTATCCGCGAGAGAGATGTTTATTTAATGATTCGCGCGCTGTAATATCGTGTATTTTCTATTTCTTCTGTAGAGTTGCAATCAATATAAATAATAAGCGATAAATTAACATATATATATATATGTCTTAGAAAAATACATATAAACAACTTTATTAACGAAACCGTCTTGTTCTAAAATATGCAAAATTCGTTCCCTAGGCATATTGAACAATTAAAAAAATAACATAATTTTACCTATTTTTAATGGAACGACGTCGTGACTAAAAACGCAGTTTGAGAAATGTCTATTAATCGTTTTCGAATTATTAATTCTGATAACAGCTAAATCGTGATACATTTTCGGCGTCGTTGCGTATATTACTTTTCCCGTTAGAACATTCTCTTTATCACGATGGTAAACATTTACGTTTCCTAATTTCTGCGAAGAACATAATCAAACATATACTAAACTTACATATAGAAACTGACATAGTAGTTATGTGTAAATACAATTTTTTTTTCACTTTCACTTCGCAATATAATATATAATTTTCGACTTAGTACGAAAACCGATAAATAAATAAATCGTATTATGAGATCATGGATTCATCCAGTCAGAATCCTTTGGTGCCGAGCTGAAGTACAAAACGACAGATTCAGAACAGGAGACAATATGAGAGAGGTGGTATAACACTTTTTCCGTGTACGCAACGAAGAGCAGTCTCAGCGGCACCTTTGTACCTGTGGACGTTGCCCATATAAGTGTGATTTAAACGACGTGCTCCACCTGAATGAAAAAAGTATTGATTTTGCAAAACCGTCATCGTACAATACGTGCTACTGCGATCTTCATATACGAAAAAGAAGAAAAGAGGATTATTTCATATTTGTTTAATAATATATGGTGACCCAGAGAATTTTGTTTTTCGAATAACTCAAAAACTACTCGACCAAAATTTTCGAATGAAATTTTATTTAAAAATAGGAAAACGAGAGAACAATGATTTGTGGAACACAATATCATTCAAACGACCGCCATCTGCAACAGTACATTCATTCGGTCAATATTTTCGAGCACACATAGGTCGCTGAATTTTTGAAATTTCTTCAGTTATCCGAGTTTTCAGGTCTTCCAGATCTCGTGGACGCGTAACTGGAACGATCAAAACTGGCGAGCGCGGCGGCTAAACGAAATTCAGTACTGCGTTGTGTAACGGCTTCTGTTCGATTGAATTCGGACCAGTAGCGGCAGTTCTGTTCGTTTACGAACCCGGGGGATATCTAAAAATGTGTTTCACGGCTCATCAAAAGATAGTTTAAATCGATCTATTCGTCTTCGATTTTTCAGCATCGTTTCGGCAAAAATTTTTCGTTGTGTATGGTCGGTACTTTTTAATTCCTTCGTTATTGCCGGTTTATAAAGATGAAATATCAAGTCTTCCAACAATATACGTCGAACAGATTCTAGCAGCAGGACGACGAGTAGATCGTCCGGGGCTCCGAACGATCACTGCCCGAACTCTATCGATGTTTTGTGTGAGTTACGGATCGTTTTTCGTTACTAACTGCGCTATTCAAAAAACAAAACCGTCCATCTTCTCTGGGTCACCCTGTACTTATTTAAGAAGCTACGCTTTTTTGTCGTTTTTAAATATCTTAAAAAAGAGCAAAAAGTTGAATAAAATAATCTTAATCAAAAAGTATAACGTCGTTACTGCAAGATGCAACATTATAGTAATATAAAAAATGATAAAAAAAAGTTTGTATTCAATTATTAACGCGGGAAGAATAAAATGTTTAATAAGATGATTACGCGAACAACATAATTGCAAATTATTTTAGCATGCCGCTGCGATAGCGGGTAAAATATTATAACGATTTATTGAAAAAAAAAAAAAACAAATTATAATAATTATACGCATATGAGATGTCAGTAAAGCAACAAAATAAAGCGTCATTTTAAAAAATAATAATTCATATCTGACATGTTTATAATCTTAAAAAAAAAAAAAAAAAAGTTGCCTATTACAAATTTTTAAACTATATCTAAATATTTAGTTATTAATATCTAAACGTTTTCACTCGTAATCAATCGATACATATATGTATGTGTGTACGTGTTTTGTATCATCTTTTATTTACAACAGAGAATAAAGTTTTAATTTTTTCGATATAAACAAACAATATTATTACGATGTTTTCAGTTTGTCACGAGAAATTAAATATTATTCGCTGATCTAAGAACATTAAACGAGGCGACTGGCGGAGAGGGTTCGATTTAAGTTTCCGAAATATTTGTGTATAATACATACTCGGAAGTTATACAGTATGTGTCATAAGGCGGGAATAGCTACGACAGGAAAAAAAAACTAAACAAGAACAAGACGCAAGACATTAATTGTATGCGAAAGATGCGAGGAAAAGTTTTCTTAAAACAGTAAGTGCTTCGACGACACAAACACCTGAAATTACTAGGACTGAATTTAGGAAGGGAAGACTGAAAGAGAATCGATTGCAACTATGGGAATAACCAAACAAATACTTAGAACTATGATAGGAAGAACGGCAACATGAAAACATGGAAAATTACAGACGACAAATGTGAATAAGATTCAGAGCACCTACTAGCCTGTTCATTATCTTCGGGATGCAGGATGAAAGATAATGACCACAGAATTCAGAACGAAGCAAGCCAGATCGTTAAATATTGGGGGGGGGGAAATGAATACGGGCTGACCGATACGATAAGGATAAGACTGTATATGTATAAATTAATTATATAGTATTCAGGATGTCTAATTTCTAATTATGCAACTTAAAACTCATCCTTCGACAAACATACATTTTCAACGTATAATATTAATACACAATGTTCTGTTATTTCTTTATTTTTCTTAATTTAAATCGTCTACGTATTCGTTACTTTTTAATGTAATTTATTATTCATTTAGCAGTACTCGTGTTATTATTGAACGTCAGTTTTATATTTGTAAATAAGTAAATAATGAACGATAAATCGTAGTTGACGTTTATTCCTTACATGTTTAACAACATGGGCGCACGTAAGAACTATGCCCCGTTCATGATCTATAACAACACCAGATCCCATGGATGTTCCTGACAATACCACAACAGCGGATTCCATAACATTTTGTAAAGGCCCTCGAAAACAAAGACAAATATATTTAATTTATATATTTCTGAATATCAACAAATACATACAAAAGTAATACCTGTGTAAGAGTCAGACTGTTTCAGACGAATTAATTTTCAAATTATTTATTAAAAGGCACAATTTCAGTGCTTAGTCCAATATAATACTGACATCAGTTACATAAAGTTTAATGTAAAAAAAAAAAAACAACAGTTCGTTACGTATAAGGCACGTATAATATTGCAATGACGCCACTTTCGGATGATTTTGCACAAATGCAAACAACGCAACCTTGTCATTTATAAACTGAATGCGCAGATTTCAATTCAGACTGTTATTTTCCAAATGAATATATACATTGACCAATATCACATTTTATGTTCGGTCTCTAGAAAATTTCAAACACACACAACGGGTGTCGTTCCTATTAAAAAACATAGTATCATGTTATATTTTTATTGGTCTTATAACAATATCAACCAAATAATTTAAAAACCAAACCCAAATAAAATGAAGTCTGTCGGTTTCCACTTGCGAAATAGAAATGCCAGTAAACCATTAGACACAACGTGACAAGGGGCAAAAATATTGTTCAAGGATTGAACACCTGAAAGTCATCCTGTACACATCGATAGATTCAGAAACACTGAATGCTTGAACATTACAGCTAAAAACAATATCGAAAGTTCATGAATGTCACCCCGCGCACAACAAGAGTATTACGTAATACAGTCATGAAATATGACTGTCTCCCGTATAGTTGAACTTCTGTTATTTTTTTTCTAATGTTAATTTTTATGTTTTCATCATCATGTCTACATTTGCCTACGATATTAGCTTATTATTTTTTTATTTATATACAATTTTTTTCAACTTAATTTATATATATTTGCTGTTTTAATATAATATATGCTACTGATCGATGAAAGTAAAATTTAAAAAATTCTTTTCAAGCAGTCTAACACAAACAATTCGCTACAATTTCATAAACTGTCTAGCGCAGACGTCACAACATACTGTAACACGATAATCATTGACAATTAACTCGCTGAAAATTTATTTCCAATTAATTCCTAAAAAAAAAAGAATATAAAAATTAATGTTCAACAGAACTTTAAATTAATTTCAAATATAAAACGAATCGGTGAACAAATCGGAAGAATTATTAAAAATTCCTTTTTAATTTATAAATTTAAAATAAATGTGAAATATCACATAAGTGCATCGATTCAACTTTAATAAAATAATTATAAATAAAAATTAAACACTTCGCATATTTCGTAGTAATCCTTCATTGTATTTTTAAATCATTAATCTCCCCCCCCCCCCAAAAAAAAAGAAGAAACGTCAAACTAGCCTCACAATCATAATTGGAATATCGTAAAATATCAAAAACAGAATAAACAATTTTTATATTTATCTATATTATCATCGTCGTCGTATTGTTCGTTGCTGAACGTCGTGACTAGCTATTGTACGTTTATTTTTATGTACAAAATCAGCTGGCATTCAAGGCATATGCGACACAGATACACACACGCGCATATGATGTTCATACGAAATGGTGTACCACTGCCTTCTCCGTGATAATTACGAATTAAGTAATTATGAAAAACTTTCTATGTCGCATGTCGTTTTCGAATCGAGCACTCCAGCAAGTACACCATTGCGACATATTTGTCTATATACATGTATAAAAAAATACATACCTGCAGTATATGACGCGTCCGGTAAGAATGCAACTGCCTTTTGATTTAAATATTCGGATACGATAGCGTGTAAAGATACTCCAAGAGTGAAATTTGTGCTACTACCATATAATTTGTAAATAACGTTTATAACCATTCCTATTAATCGTCCGTTTTCACTGAAACAAAAATGTTATTTTAAACATATAATTTGCGCGAAAGCTATGTTCAGTTTATCATTTCGACCTATATAATTTATGTTTCGATAATTTCAATCTCAATTTTAAACAAATAAATCCGAGTTCACAGCTAGATGGAACCGATCAGAATTATTAAAATTTAGTCACCAACCATTAAAACCGAATATATTAATACTTCAAAAAAAATAAATTTTTAACGATTCTTTAGAGATCAGTGAACAAGCCTGCTAGTTCTGCTGACAATGAGTTAAAGAAATTCATTAAGCTTTTATATTTGATGCGTTTGCGTATACTATATATTCGAGATTTTAAACATTTAAAAAAAACAAAAAAAAAAAGAGAGAAACGATGTTTATATGACCAACCCCAATGGATTTCTATATATATGTAAGACAAAGAAAATATAGACTGTTAAAATTAGTTATCTAGACGCATGTACTGACGTATAAAGTTGCGAGTTGCCATATGGTAACGCTGGGATATAACGAGTTCCTTTAAAATGTCCGTTTAGGTATTTGGCGTTTAATTGCCACAAATTACGTATTAGAATGATTATAAACAGTTAATTTAAATATTTTTAAAATGCGTGTTTAAGATTTTTCCATCAATATTTTACAACCTTTTTTTAATACAATTTGAAGTTACGTGACATATTGAATATATTAGTATGGAACAATGTATTGTAGATATATTTATTTGATGTATCTGAATTAATCGACCAGGACTCGGGTGATGAGGACGAAGGTGGTTTAGTAGATAATCTGAGTGGTACGCAAGCACATACCGAACCTGAATTTCGAATTAATGTAAATGTATTAGATAAAAGAGACAACTGGAATGTGTCGGTTAAATCGTATTCTGCATCGCCGACTACATCAACTGTGAATCTCGCTACGGTTTCAGGAAATACACTTATATAAACATTTTTTATATATGCTTGAAAATGACATGATTGTCGAAAAGCTTTGCGTTAATAAAATAATTTTAACAGCGATTAACTTTGATTTTATTTTGTTTTATTAATTCATAAAATCACTACTCTCCGATACGTCAACGTTGAATAATCATAATCTTCATATCATTCAAGATGAGATAAAATGCTTCAGTCGTATTTTATTATTATCAGCGTATAATAATCTTCAAGGTAAACGTTATTATTGCGACAGCCAAAATGATATGAACAAAATGCAATGATTCCAGCTGCAATGAAACGAAATAGATTTGAATAAATCATGCGTTATATTCATTTTGCAGATAATAATTAAATCCAGCAAATAAAATGTATAAGATACTACCATTAATACGTATATTGCAAACTTTGCAGCTGGATTTATTCCATATGAACATTTCTCATATAAGGAAGCGATGATTAAATATTTCGTGCGTCATACTTGTTAGCAGTTTTTAATACGTTTTGATTATAAAGCGTGCTGTTTAGCTACAGATTATGGGTATTTAATTTATTTTGACATTTATCAGGAAATACACGAACACGTGAAAAAGAACAAAATCAGCTGCTCCATTATTATCTATTAGATAAATTACCAAAACGTCCATATAGTATATATACCGACGACAGTTTATTCAAAAGCTTCAATCAAAAAATTGTTCTGTGTTAAAAAAAAAAAAAAAAAAATGAAAAAGTTCTGCAATGGCCGTTACCATCAGTTAGCAGAGTGACTTATTATGCGGTAGAAACAACGAAACAGTTAATATAACGTCTAATATACGTGAAGTTCAATCAGTAAATAAAATGCCACGCTATTCTGGGGAAATAAAAACAAAGATAAAAGTAAATCATCCATATGTAATGCAAAAATATAACGCACATATGGGTGGTGTTGACCGTATAGATGAAGAAATTGGTCAATATAGAACTGAAATTAGAGAAAAAATGGTATTGGCCAATATTTATCTGGTTATTAGGCGCTGCAGTACACAATATTACAATTTCGACGTGACCTATCCGTTACTTATGTTACACAGTTTGGTAAGACAAATACTTTTTCACGACCGACTAGAAGAATTTCAATCGCTGCTGACGTACTAAGATTTGATGGGACTAGTCATTTTGTAGCAGCTGGACCGAAAAGAAGGTGTAAAAATCAATCATGTTCTTCGATTATCAGAAGAAAATGTATAAAATGTGATGTTGGTTTATGTATTTCGTATTTTGCAATTATCATACTAGATGAATATGTGTTGTGTGTGTGACTGTCTTTCAAAATTGTTATTTAAAAAATTGAAGTGCTCAATAAAAACATAAAAATATTCTTCTTCATGTATACTTGTTTCTCAGAAAATGGTAGCCTATTACCCCAGCGTCGCCATATGGCAGTGTCATATCCCGCAAGTGATTAAAATATTCAAGTAAATTAATTCACATCATAACAGTATCAATATTAAAATTTTAAAAATTCTGGAAACAAAAAACAGTTCGAGGGTTAAATATATCATTTGCATATTTACAAGAACATAATACATGAACAAATACAAAAAATACACGAAATAAATATATTACTTGTAGATGCTTCCTCCAGTACAACTTGGCGTCAAATTTACATCGATAATTAGAAAAACACCATCCACTAAATTAGATAATATTCCTCGACACTCAGTATTGTACAAGTACGGCTTACCAAATGGAGTAGAACGAGTTATTACAGCATTTCCGATCATATCACGTGTTACTGGAAAACACTGTAGCATTAAATCCTTAAATATTTCGTCAATGTTCTGATCTTTAGAAATGCCAAATAAAATAAATAAAGAATATAAAAACATCGAAGTTTTTACATTCAGCATACGTTTTGAAAATCGTTTTTCCATAAGTTCATATATAATTTGACTTCTGAATACTTTTATAAAATAAACTTCGCGTACACACTTTTTATCTGGTATCAAATAATAAAAAGCCCCCTTTCCAGAATCACGTTGAATTATATCGATAAATATAAATGCAGGAGCTAAAATATAATTTCCAAAATGTATTCCATTATATAAATAACTGTGAAAGTCTTCATGACGGTACGGTGATTTTACCCACGATAATAAAATATTACTCATAATTACCTGCTCTAAGACATGCAATTTGAATTATTCACATTTATATAATACATTTAAGATATAAATACTTTATAAATCCGACGAATTTACTACACAGTACACACGCCGAGCTGATTTTCGATTTCAATCCTTTTAAATAAATTGATGAATTCTATTCTGTTTACGACCACATGCTGGTTTTTTTTTTAATTTATGCCTGAAACATGTTATAAATTAAAAACCGGTCACCACACAAAATCATATTCTTAATTTCTAGCTGTTAAAAATTTAAATAAAGTTAAAACTAAAATAAAATTTAAATCAAGTGAAACTAAAATATTTACAAAATTGAAAATTGTAAGTTAAAGTTTTAAAGTAAAAAAAGAAAATGAAGTTCCTTATAAAATACGATGAAAGAGTAGTTTTTAAATTCTTACTATTTAAAATATTCGAATATTATTATATAAAACGGGGAATTACGTAACACTCAATTTTCCTACGGTTACACTAGTTGGTAGTTATAGCATTCTTTATTTATTACGAATTTTGAAGTATATATCATAAAAATACTAAATAGTACTAACTCGAATCGACATCAATGAAACGAACCATTCGGTTCAGTTTATTTACTTTTTATACTAAAATATATATATTATAATTTTCATAATTAAATTGTTTCTACTACTTACGTTATAAAAATATTGTAACTTCTAGAAATAACAAGCAAAGATATTATTCAAAATAACTCGATGATAACAAGGAAATAAGCGAATCGTTCAAAATACTTGTTTACTTAGTGAACGATGACCAATAACGGAATTAATTCCCTCTATAATCGTGTAATGTATGGTAAGATAAGATAGGGTTCTTACTTATTGATTGATAACGTAATTTATCTCAGCTAGATTAAATGTTTCTCTTCAATTCATTCAACCCCAGTATGGAAGCGACTGGTGTATCAAATATTCAAACTGGTTTAGTATATCCCTTTTTTTCATCAAAACTGCGCGGCGCATATTACAATCATATATAATTTCTAAATCAAAAAAGAATTTGAATCCCATTTATTTTGAAATTTTTAATACATTCATCCGATGCAAGTACTTGGAGTAATTTTCTCATTTTATCGAACTATTTTGACAAAAATTCTTTTATGGTAATTATTTTTCATATATTTTATAATGTCAAATAATTATCATAAATATTCCCTTACTGTATCGAAACTTTGGTTTATTTATACCCTCATACCTTGAATTAGTTTAATATAGCCGCTGTAAGAAATCTGTTCCGCTTTATTATTACAGAATATAAGATTCAAACCCTTTTAACCAGACGATATTCTTTCCGAAATTCACTGGAATATTTATTTTAATTTAAAGAAATAAATCACCATATAATATATATATTTCATTTATCTCCAATTGATGTATGTATGTTCTATTAGTCGTCTTAATTTCTTTGATATTTTCAATTCTTGATGGTTTCCTTTAGAATGTCTCGTTAGCATTTCGTATATTCACAAAGCTAAATTATATCACCAGTTTCCTGAACAGGTTCATTTTCAAGATTCTTTTATACGATTGATTAGATTTAAACACACCAATTCTTTATTTTATCTACAGATATTTATGCAATCTAACAAATATTCGATGTACTATGGGATCAGGGTGATTACTTTCGGGTTTGATGTAATTTGTAATTGGAATTTCTGAAAACATTATAATCCATCCCTCTAAGCCGCAATTTTACATGATCCATTCAAGTTATAATATTATTTATTGGTACCAAATATTACAATAATTAACTGTAACTGTTATTAATATGAAACTTTTGTCTACTATTTTACCATTTCACGTCCGGTCTCTGTACACATCGACTAGAAAAAAACTGAACCTTGCTGTAATCATTTATTACACATTTATGTTACTCGATGTAATTAAATATTTTATAATCCACACACGTTTTAATTTCTATTACCTCAGTCGGATACCGTATTATTGACTACATAACAAAATAAGATTATAAACATTTCTTACAATTTTTTCAAATCACCTTTGTTAATGACGATTTTAATCATCATTCGAAAAATTAACACGTTGCCATGTTGAAAATTTTTTTTTAACTGCAAACGTTATTTAGCCTTGATCTAGTCAACAGACTCACAAATCACAACACTGATTGAAATATTTTTATTAAGCATTATTTAAGATAATATTGATCTAAGAGTTAAGGCAAAGGAGAGAAATGACATTGACGAAGCAGTTAAACATTTTTCTAGTCTCATGGAATATGCTTGTAATAACTCTACCAATCATCATGTATTAGAAAATCTCAACAAAATCTGTACATGCCCGTGAAAATTCATTACCCATATTTATACATAAAATAGAAAGAGCTCCAAAACAGACTACAGAATAAAATTAAGGAGTGTATAAATAAAATGTTCAATTATTAAACGGAATTTATCAATGACGGCGAAAATCCGCTATGGACTTAAGTTAAAAAACTATTAAATCATCTAGAAAGTACCGTACATTAGATCGAATAACAACTGGATTAAAATAGAAAGAAAAAAGCGAATGCGTATGTGGACCACCTTTCCATGGTCTTCAACTTATTCTCTGATTCGACAAGGTGTATTCTGACGACAAACAAAGTTCGTTAAGTGAGCCGCGCCAGTGCGGCCACGCTACTTCAGTATTTTCTCTAAGAGAAGTTTTCGCATGTGTTTGCAATGTTCCATTACGTGAAGTTCCTAGCTTTGATAAAGTTGCTGGATAAATAATCTCGCAGTTATTACATAGAACGGATTTTATTCTTTACTATACCTTTAATGCAATTCTAAGGATGTAATACTTTCTCAAGATGTGGAGAAGTCGGTAACAGTCATGTTTCATGAAATAGGGAAACTGTGGACTGAGATTTCATCATACTGGGTAAACAGCTTACTTTCCTCGCTATCCAAAGTCTTGGAGAAGCTAATCTTTAATCGTATCAACCCAATTATAAAAAAACGAGAAGTGCTACCGAATCAAACCCGGATCCACTGGTACACTAAATGTTCAATGTCGATTTTCCCGCCAAATCTAGCAGACGGCTAAAAAGGAAAAAGTGTTACTACAATGTACTTCCAATTAACTGAATGGACTCATTTGTTCTCAGAGAATTCCTGTCAGAAAAAAAAAGAAATATAAATAAGTATATTTCTCCTTGAAAACAAAATTTGTCAATTCGCTGGAATTGTTTAATTAATATACATTTTCATTCATCCTATTCTACTCCAATTTTCTCTCCTCCTTACTTCATTCTTTCCTTTTTCATGATAGCTATTGTTCTTGACATGAAACTGCCAGCATAAAATTTCTGACCTAAATAACTACTAAAAATGTTATACTGAATTGAATGCGAGGGCTTTATGCTGAGAATCCTAAATAATATATGTTTAACTACATATTGTATGTATAAAACAAGTTCCTTATTTTTATATGCTCTAATAGATATCACTTGGGTCTAGTGGACTTATTTCATTCGAGGCGCGCAGTGACATCTTTTTTCCACTGCACATTAACCTTGACGTTCGTATTAAGCTATGGTTTCTTAAGAATTTTTTTAAGCTATGGTTTCTTAGTAGTACAGTGCCGTTTTCATGCGGCGGTAATAATATGTTGACTGATGACACGAGAACGTTCATGGAAACTAAGGATGGTGTTTTCTTAGGAAGCGGCAACTGTTACCCTTCTAAAAAAAATTGTGAAATCGCGGCATGCTTTTAAAGCGATCATCATTACAGTGATGAACATTGTTATCAATGTTTTATCATTGTAGGGTCTACGGTGATATAATCGGCAAATATTTTAGTTTTATTTGTATTCAAAACTTCAAATAAGATGAGTGAAATTATTTGGAGTAGCGTTGACAACGAAATACTTTTTGATTTTGTAAGAAATCATGATGTTTTATATGATATAAAAAATTAAGATTATTGGAAAACTCAATTAAAGCAAAGCTTATAGGATGAAATTGGTATAAAAATTAATAAAACAGGTATAGTAATAATGTGAAACACAGTTTATTATAAATAATGAAAAAATAGAATAGATGATACAATTAGTGTAAAAATTAATAAAACAGCTATAGTAATGTGAAACACAGTTTATTTTAAATCATGAAAAAATAATAGATGATACAATTAGTGTAAAAATTAATAAAACAGGTATATATAAATAATGAAAAAGTAGAATAGGTGAAACTTAATATATCTGTACCTACAATTTAAAAAACAAAACCAAATATATTAATAAAGCTAAATCTAAATCG
Organism: Coronaproctus castanopsis; assembly: GCA_032883995.1. Lineage (NCBI taxonomy): Eukaryota > Metazoa > Arthropoda > Insecta > Hemiptera > Monophlebidae > Coronaproctus > Coronaproctus castanopsis. Next base: position 113,097,595 of record CM065053.1, read on the forward strand.
TCTATTTTTTAAAAAAGGACAAGATTATCAAAATGAACAGTATTTACACAATTGAAGAATGGTGTTTCTAACTTTACACTTCTGGTTCATCGTAAAAGCAGGTATCTGTTTTTCGCCGCTTTATGATGTCATTCAACGTAATGCTAAAAAACGGCACCGTATTCCTAAGAAACCGTAGAAGCTTTAGCGTATGTAATATTACGTTGAATGACGTCATAAAGCGGTGAAAAATAGACGCCTGCTTTTACGATGAACCAGAAGTGTAAAGTTACACCGTTCTTCAATTGTGTAAATACTGTTCATTTCTGGAATATTGTAAACTTTTTTTTAAAAAAGGAATTTTTAATCTAAATTAATTCCATCATTTCTTAAACGCAGTGACTAGAAGATAAAAAAAAAGAAAAATATGTCATCCAGATAATTACTTAAATCACGAGATTGATTTCTTTGGATTAAATTTATACCACTTTTTAAACTAGAATTTAAATCGGAAAGATGATTAATATAAAAATATTTTTTTTCTTTTGTTTCCATTGATTTTTCTTATAACGCATTTAATTTATAAAAACAACAAAACTTTTAATTTACCAATTACGTAAATTTAAAAAATTAATTATTTGGTATGCGTTTTAAAAGTATTAAATTAAAATTTTACATTTTGCACTTAATTTTTTTTACTATGTGATATTGCGTTACTATTTGAAAGCAAATGCCAATAATATTTTTTTCCCTCCATTGCTCAGTAGGTTCCGGTTGTTCTAAAAACTTATTGTGATTCGTTTCTTATCAAATATTTTGTTCATTAAAAAAAATAAATTATGATTTAATGTTCTATACAGAGCGTGTACATTATAAATAGGTGATAAAATACATTTAAATTTGACATAATATTAATGGTATGTTGATTCAAAATATGAAAATGAATTTGTTGTTTATATTTTCGTAGGTGTTGATATTTAATATCAGATTTTATCGGCTGATTGCACAATGTGATATTTATGGATTTATAAATACACTGAAAATTTCCATTTAAATGCTTAACAAATATTGATTAAAATACGATTTTACATTAAATGCATGATATGATAATGGATGTTACCCCGAAAAAAATGAATACTTTAGGACTTAGGACTATGCGAACTAATAAAGGTAATATTGTGTCACAAGTATTTATACAAGATTTTTAATGTATTTATTAGTTTAAATGAATATTCACATTAATTGATGAGCCATAATACTTTTAAGAAATACATGCGATTAGGAATAATATTCCTTGTCCATTATAAATATTGGTAGGTGGGGATAACATTTTAAAAACATAATTTACGTTAATTAACTAGAGTTATAATTTAAATCAGATCAAAGATGTATGTTTAACGATGTAAGTAGTAATATTGGAAGTGGAAATTTTTGTAATTTGAACATTTAAAATGTGTTTATTAAGTACACATGTTTTAAAATTATATTTGATTAGTTTTTAATATATCTAGTATTATCTTTATCTTATATTTTTTTAATTGTGGAATGTAGTGATTTTTAAAAAAATAAAAAAGGAGTTAAAATCAATAAAATATCAGATTATTTTATAAATACTGTTTTTCTCAGTTTGATAGTTTTTGTAAATTATATATTTAAATTATTTTTCATATTTTATATTTTTTACAAATTTTATGTATTTTTATATTTCATTTTTGATACCTGAAAAGCTTCGTAATTGTTCATAAAGAAAGTTTAGTGATTTTATACCCTTTTTTTTGTTGTTGTCTATTTTATATTAAAAATAAGTTTATGTTACTTCATATATATTATGTACAATTTTACACATCTTTAATTATAATTTGTGACAATAAATTAATGTAGGCGATAAAAAATATGTTTTTAATAAGTAAGCATTGATTAGTGTGTGTTTATTTTTTGGCCGTTTTAAATGTTTCATCTCTATATGCCTGGTTTATTTATGATGTTTTGTTACAATAATGTAATACTGATTATTTATGGTAAATTTTATACTAATATGCAGATACTAAAGAATCACAAGCATTTGTGAAAACTGAACATGCGAAGACCCCACATAGAACTCCAAAACGAGATACTCAATATCAGAATTTATTTTCATCACCAATACTTTACGATGGGCATGATAAAACCCCCGAACGTCATGTTGGGTGGGATGATGGAGCTTGTAACGCATTGCTTGGTATGTTTCTAAATAAATTTTCATTAAAAATTATTGTTATATATTATATTTTACATGAAAATATGTAACATTTAACATAATATAAAACGAGATTCGCTGAAATGATGCAAGGGGCCTGATAATTTCGTTTACTAAAAAAATGGTAAAGGCGTCATTCAACAAAGAAATACTAAAATTTGCAAATTAAAACACATCTAAGCGAAAACCATCGCTATTGTCAAACGGAAGCACTATCCACACATTAAAAAAATCGAAATGTAAAGTAATAATTCTAGTATACCAAATGATGAGAAATGATAGTCAGTAATAATTCTAGTATACCAAATAATGAGAAATGATAGTCGCCTATTCATAAATATTTAGATTAATATTGAAAAAAGGACGCTATTAATGGTGATGCAGAATCTGCTAGTCCTCTGAAAAATAGGTTTGCTTCTTAAGCTTAAATTCTATCCCAGACTGGATTCCACTTTATGCAAGTGAAAAAATTATACCGTATTTTTATAAAACTTTCTAATATAAACTTTTAAATAGATACATTTACTCAACGAATTGCGCGGACAATTCTTACATTTTTTAAAAAACGATTTTACACCTTTTTGAAATTTTAGTCATTTCTATGTTTACAAACATCAAATAGAGCGAAATTGCACTATTGTGTGCTAGTGCGGTAGTCAACTTTAGTGTTCATTTAAGTTATTTTATATCATATAATTCATTCGATTAAAAATGAAATTTTTATAATTTTGGAACGGAATGAAATTTTTTAAAATTTTTGAGCTTTAATAAACTTCGTTTTAGGTTACATTCGATTAGGTGTTTTTAGGCTAGTTAAAAGTATGATTATAGGAAAAACCAGAATAGCGCGATACCCGGCTAAGTTATGTTTGTTTCGGCAAGTTAAAAGTAAAATTAAAGAAAAAACTAGAATGGCGCAGTACCCGACTAGATTAGGTTAGAATCGGAGGTTTGTTTTGGCTAGTTAGAAGTATAATTAAAAGATAAAACGAGAATGACACATTACCCGGATGACTGATAAATATTTTCTGCAGAAGTAAAATCATTATATTTTCAAATATATTCCTAAATATCAAAATGACTGATACAATCAGATAGTTTCGCATCTAATTCTGCTAAACCACCTCTAATACATATTGCTGTTGATTTTATTCAATTAGGAAAAAAGTTATTAGACTTACCTAAAGAAAAACTTATTTTTAAAGCTGTGTTGTTGACAAGCATTAGAGCGTAAACACCATTGCCCAGTTGTTTCTCTTGATGTTTCACAGTATTTTGATCGTGTCTAGCATTCTGACCTCCTTTTCAAACTGAGGATATCATTCATCAATCATACTATTTAACCATAAAATCATTACAAGACAGATCTTTCTGTGTCAAACATTGCGACACTAGCTCGCAAATCTATACTATTCAAGCAGGAGGCCCACAAGGATGTATTGTGGGTCATTCCTTGTATAGTGTTTATACTGCAGACATACTGGTTAATAAAAATACGGTGTTAGACACTTTTGCTGACGACACATGCGTTCTCACATTCGACTCTGGCCGGTTATTGTGTCTAATAAACTTCAGGATAATTAAACTATGATTCACCCTTTATTAACCAGATGGAATATCAAGATTAATCAAATAAAAAGGAGCCACATTAATTTTACTCTGCATAAAAGGCTGACGCCATCGGTCCATTTAGACGGGTCATCCATCCTCTAAGTTAACCATTAAAACTTATCTGGAGTCAACACATTTGTAATAAAATTAAGTATGTGCGGAAATGATACGGTCTGCTTTGTAGCCTTTTTAGAAAATAGTCAAATTATCGGTTGAGAACGAACTATTATTCTACAACTCAGTCATAAAACCGATTTTGACTTATGGCATTGAACTTGGCATTGCTAAATCAGCTAACATCCGGCGCTTGCCGTCAATGGAATCGAAAATCTTACGTCAGATTATAGACACTTCTTGTTTCGTATCAAATCAATCTATACGTTCCGACTTGTGGATATCAATTGTTTCAGAAGTAGCCAAAAAAACATACAAGCTTCTTTTCTGCAGACTAAGAAATGCCACTAACACAGCTATTCTAAAAATGACAACTCGTAATATGCCACACGCTTCAAGAAACTGGCTGAATAATCTGAAACTATCAACAGTATCTGATTCTTTTTCTGTTCCTTCATTACGTTTACTTCGTGTGTAGCTTGTAAATAAATAAAAAAAAACACATATATTTTATGTTGAATTAAATAAGTATGTAGGTATATTTCATATTTATCTGTATTAATTGATATAATTTCGATTGTTCGACTGTTTCGTTACATTCTAATATTTACAGCCCATTGTACTAATATACTTGTATAGTTTTAGAAGAGCACATTGCATGAATATTTTTGGAACTCTTGTTCTGTTTTATTAGACACATATGTTATCAGATATTTTTAAATACGTTTGATGTTACTTTTACTAATTAACTATGAACTTAAATTCAATATTTCTATGTAACCGCTAATACGGTGAAGTATAATCCTCATTTACAGTTTAATTTTGATTCATTGAAAAATACTCGTTTTCCTTTAGAACTTTAATAATAGTTCGATAGTTAATGCCATTATCTGGTTTTATAGTAATACTTTAAAGTTTATTTTAAAGTGAATTCTATTAATGGAATAGTTAATAAGAATTTTCTAAATTCGTTAAAGTTTTTAATTTTTTTACAATGATTGGGGGAGGTTTGGTGTTTATGATTTTCTCGCTGAGTGGATAAGGCAGTATTGCAATTTGACGACACATTTCTGTCTTCAAAATGCATGCAACGTGGTTTAGAGATATAAGACCATATCTTAAACATTGTGTACACATTGTGGTGGTCGGATACTTTGTAAATGTCGAAACCGATAACGACACAAACTGGGGAAGATTGTTTCCGAAGCATGTTAATTGTAATGTTTATATGGGTATCAAATTATTCTGTATTTTACGAAGTATTCTGCGTATTTTATAAATGCGCACCGTGATTCGATAGCCGATAATATGCCTTCGTCAGACATGTCGATTCACTGCGAATTATGCCATATCGAAAAGATAGGCGGGAAATATTTTGCAAATTTGGATCGGATGCTAATTCGTAAGGTGCTTGTATACCGAAATGTAAGCTCACCGAATAAAGCACCGGCACATCAGATGTCTTCAAAATGTGTTAATACCGTTATTTCTGATATTATTATATTTATTATTATTGTCGTTACTATGTTTATTATTAAATGAATCTATATTACACGAGAGAGGTCCGTTATCAGTGTGTTATCTGCTCCGCGAGGTATATCGGGAGATATTTTCCTTCCCACTGTGTCGACACTTAAGTCCAAAAAACAAAATATAAGTTAAAATAAAAGAAAAAATTAAAAAAATAAATAAATAAAGAAAAAGAAAACAAGTTAATGAAAGAAACCGTGAATAAATATTTAACGCGAATGATAAACTACGCGTATGTTGTTCTATCGACTTTCTTCTAATACTGCTTTATTTATAATCTAGAATCTAGACTAAGGGGCTTGTAACGGTAGGAAATCTATCATATCTGGTTCGTAATTTGCTTTTCGATCAAAACAAGTACAACGATGCAGTTGGCTAAAGTATGTAACAAAATTACTAATAACTTTAACCGGAATAAACATTATGGAGTAGTCTTGATGGACATAGGAAAAGCGTTTGACACAACATGGCATGACGGAGTTATATATAAGTTAATTAAATGTAATTTTCCTCCATATGTTCTATTTACTATTAATGAGTAGAAACTTTTATGTGAAACTGAAAAATTACAATTTGGTCATACGGTACATTAATGCTGTGGTACTTCAAGGGAGTATTTTAGGATATATTAATGATATACCGACAATACCGGGAGTAGATGTAAATCTCTATACTGATGATACTTTTTCAATGGTATCGTCTTATAGAATAGACATAATAAGCAACAGATTATCAAATAGATAAAATATCCAAATTTGTCTATAAATGGAAAATCAAAGTTAATGATGAGAAAACTGAGTCAATAATTTTTACTAGGAGTAGACCTTAGTTGAATCATTTCGTTAAAATTAAAAACCTTCATCTCGACTGAAAAGAACATGTAAAGCATCTAGGTGCCATCATGAATAGACGACTTAGATTTACCAAACATATTAATGATTGTGTAAATAGAACAATACGAAAAATGGGTTGTCTGTAATTCCCTTATGTATAAGAAATGATTAAAGGTATAGTTTTTTTAATTTATTTTTATTTTTAATAATTACAACTATTCCTTCTGAATTATCTAGTAATTTTGATGTAAGAAAGATATAGAAGATGAAGAGGTTATCCATCTAGTAACAAAAGTCTCAGAAGAAATGAATACAATTATAACTAAATAATGTCATAAGGCTTATTTCGTTTCAGCCTTCTGTTGTGTTATGTAGGTTGTCTAATATAATAATTGTGCTTTCGAATTTGGATGCCTATGTAATCTGTGTTCGTGATGAAGTGCATAATTTCTGCAATTATAGGAGGAACGTTTAGATCTGTATGCAAGTCGTCGATTCTTATGAACCAGGCGCATTCGTTATTATACGAAGTATTTTGTTTAGGCATGTTTGAATTATTTTGATGTGAGTGGTTTTCACACAACCCCATAACTGGGCTGCCTGAAAATTTTTTGCCGTTTGTAGATCTGCGGATATTCCAATAGTAAATTCTATAGGTGATTATGATTACCAATCTTTATGACATAGGTATAAAAGATGTAACCACAAAACATGTCCTTTTCCAGTAAGCCAGCTATAAACTCTAGTTCTAATGTCAACCAATAAACTAAGATACTTGTTAATTTCGATAAGAAAAGTGTGTATATACTCTGTTATTTTTAAGGGAGCAGATTTTTGGTATTTAAATTTTTCCTGCAATTTATATATAAGTTCTTTCATTATAACTATTATTAACTTTGATTATATTTTTACCAATGTGTTTTCTGGCGTGAATTATCACACTCGGTAAGGAAATATTTGTATTTTGTATAACGTAGCAACAAATTAATGGTATAGTAATAAACAATGTTATGTGTGCGTGAGTGAATTTCTATATAACTGTCGATTTGTTGGAATTTTTTTCTTCTAGATGATATTAGTCCTCGTATTCCTCGGAAAAGAACGCGAAGATGTCCCGAATTTGTTTTGCAACGAAATGCGAAATCAATGCCGCTGTCGACTTCGGAAATAGAAAAAGAAGAATACGATATGAAACAATTTGCGGAACTAGCTAATAGTTTGCGAGGTAATTATGAGTTTTACGTGCTCTATAGAAATAAAAGTATTATGATCATTTTGTTAAGAAATTACATTGCGCAGTTTATCGAATGAGTGCGACTTTATTATATATTTATTTTCTAATAGTCGGAAAATTGATCTCTGATGTAGAAATTCGGCAAGCCAAACGAAAGAGGAAATGATTAATCTTATGTGCGAATTTATTTTTAATATCAAAGGTCACAAAATTTAGTATGGCTTCATTAAATATTATTACTATAATTTAACGAGGCTTTTCCTTGGACTAAAGAAACTAAGGTGCAAATTCAAGAAATTATGTTGTACTGGTTCGGGCAATATGTGTTGTTTTGATGTTTTTTACAAAATTTCGGATTAACAATAGTTATGTAGCACTATTTACCAAGTTTACGAGTTTATTTTGTAATTTATAACTAGACAGCGGTAAGTTTTTAATAAATGTAAGAGTGTGGCGTAAGCGGTACATTTCAATAAAAAAGTTCACTGGACGGTATATAAAAGTTAGTTGTAAAATGAGTGAACAAGCTATCGATAAAGCTGAAGGAGAAGGAAGACGCTTACATTCGGCAGTAGGTAGACATACTAGCATCGTGATCCTCTTGTTATATATATATATAAGGTAAACATTTAAATAAAATTTAGAATTATTGGATTGTTGAAGCTGGTTACTAATTGTGTTATATATCCCCGCAATGATAAATTAACGAATGATATGCCGTACGTTAATCTTTTCGTATTTATGCACACGTATTTATCGCGATAATCGTTGTTAAACAGTTAAACACGGTTACATATACGTCATATTCTCACGGTAAAGTTTTAACAACAAACTAAGTTAGAAATATGTCTGTTAGATATAGTGTTTTTTAGACATATATGTTGCACGGAAATAAAACAAACGTGGTAATGAACATTTGGATGAATATATGCAAAACACGAAGGTTTTATTTTGTTAGAATATGAGAAATATGTAAAAGATTTAAAAGATATATGCATTAATATGGATATTTTGTGAAATAAAATGTAAATAATGCTTAATTTCGCGATTTATAATTTTCGAGAACAGAAGTTTATGATGTTGAACAATGCACTTGTTCTTCCCCAAAAATAACTCGTAGCGCGAAAATAATTTTAAAACTATCGAATATTAAAATTGTATTTTTTTCCAGAGTTACCTAACAATAAGACGGAATTATTCGAAATATCTGATACTATTGATGATTCAGTTAACCAGTCAAATTGTTCGTTTCTCGATAGTCATGCGCGTGTACCAGATGGCGACTATGATGATAACTGTTCGAATGAAATTTCTTCTGGAACGTCTGTAGAAAATTTTGCTTTAGTTACAGAAGATAAAGATTTAGATCGTAACGGAACGATTAACGAAATGATGACCTGCGTCAAACAGAAACAATCGATTCGAAATGATTTTTATGAAGAAAATAGAACTCGTGTGAAAAATTATCTAAATTCTAAACAAGAAAGCTCAAATTACAAGCAGCCGTCTACGACTGAACGTAAAACGGTTATCAACAAACGAATAACACAATCTTGTTCTTGTTCTCATGAAGGTTCGCGATGTTGTCAACAAATATCAACGCGCCATCTTAATCGTACTACTTTAGAGAATAATAATAAGTTCGCTAAAGCATCCTGTTCAATTTCGGAGGGTAAATTTCGTTTATTTTTATTTTTGAGCATTTTGATTACTGTCCGTTTCAACGGATGGTATTATTAACGAGTTTAATTAAATGTTCTAACTTAATTTTGCTACAGATTTTCCCCGAAATAATTTGTGTTACAGCGTAACTAGATAGGAGAGTAATTAATCGGTTTCGTATTCTGTTTTTGATTTATTAATTCTCCGGCTGAGTTTATTGAGCTCGTAATTTATTATCAACTAAGCAAGCTTAGTACTTTTTTAGATTTTTTTTATTATAAAATTTTTGGATTAGAGCGCTCTAAAATTCATAATTTATTCAAGATGTTGTTAAAATGGACAATTTTAAACGAGCTTTAACGTTAAAAATTGGCGAATATTATTTTTTTATTAAACAAATATGAAAAGTGCAGATTTCGGTTGAAATCAAGGTGAAATAATTTCACGTGGCTAAAAATAAACAAGCTTAAAATGAATATAATAATAATTAGGCTAAATCAGGAGAGAAAAATAAAATTTATGAAAATATCTGCGCTTATAACGTAGTTCCAAGTGAAGTGTTTTTCTAAATGTAAATTGAAATAATGTGAAACCAACTTTATATTTTTCACATTTAATTGTTAACATGAAATACGCGTCGCATCGAAACCTATAAAAATTAATTAAATTAATTACATATTTCACGATAAAATAACTATAAAATCTCAATTTTGCGTGTATATCTAAAATTAATAACGTAATTATTAAAAAAATAAAAATGGATAAGTCAAAAACTATTTCTGTGGTGTTTCCTTGTGATACATATTTTTAAATTTAAAAACTAGATAAAATAAAAATACTTTTGTACCGTATCGCTATATAGGCATATCCATTCTTTTTTTCATTCAAGAAAAATAACCAGTTGTCTCAGAAGGCCATTTATCCTTCTTATAATGATAAAACTTAAATTGATGAAATTGTCTTCTCGAAATTTTAGAAATAAACGAATTTATTTTCAAATTCCTCCCTCAGGTGATTACAAATAAGTGAGATCTAAACTGGTTCCTTTGTTTATCAAAAGTTGAGTTTTTACTTGTTAGTTTTTCATTCAGTCCTGATGATGCTGTAATTAGTGAAACTATTATACTGTTTTGATTAAATATATATATTGTTATACGAAATAAAAGTATTACTAGACGTATATATCATTGAACTCTCCCTTGAGCTGCGTGAAAAATTGTTGTACAGAGTGGACTCTGGGCCGCTGCTTTATGTTGTCTATCAATTCAGTTCTACCGGATCTTCTTTATCATTTATTTTCTTTTGAAGTAGAACTCGTAATAGCCCGTATCCTTGTCTTCTGATGATCAGGTGTCCAAAGTATCCGATCATTGTTCTCCATATTACGTCGCGGAGTATATGTTTGGAATTCTCCCATTTCCAGTATTTTTGTGTCCGTGATATTCGCAGCACTTTTTGTGTATCTACATCTCAACAGCTTCTAATCGATGCCACTGTTTTTTCCGTCTTCTGTACCACATAACATTGAATAAATATGTAGCATTGAACGGCTTCTGTCAAATTCTTAAGTTGAGAGTTCTGTCGTACAGTAGGTTTTTTCTATTTTTGAAGATTGTTTGATATATCCGCATCTACTTACTTCAGCATCCAAGTTATCTGTTATGCAACATCCAATATATTTAGATTTGATATTTATATTAAAATTCAAATTGTTGTGGTTTTTTATCTACGTAGCGTAGATCGGATTACACTGTTAAGTATACACTGTAGAATACTGCATCATGGTGGTGGGGCCATTATTCAAAACGGCGAATAGTAACCTTAATTTTCGAAAATAGTGATTGTGTGACGAAACGCTAAAATGGAGTAATACGCAACTACATTTCTGATTCTACTTTACTCTGTCGATGTAATAAACTTTATAAATTTCATTGTTTCCGGTGAGTTTTGTAAATATAAAGAAAAATTGAACGAACAGGTAATTATGTAAATTTTATTTAGATCCACGGACGAAGTATAAACGTGTTGAAATTTGAAAACAGCGAGTTAACTGTATGGCTTAATGCGTCTCGAACACGAGGTTTGTGTGAATATCTGTGTAGTTTTATAAAATGTCTTAAAATAATGTTCTTCTTGTGCAATTTGTGCAAGAATGCTTTTTTCATGCGCTAGAGAGACTGTTAGTTCCGACATCCCTAGTGATGAGGCGTAGTGCTGCATGATGTTACGAACAGTCTATTGTCGTTTATTCTGTTTTAAACATTGCATTTCGCTTATTCTATTGCGTTATTGTAAAATTATACATGTTCGATTTAATACTCGACGCGTATGAACTCAGTTCTTCCTGTTCGATGTTTACCATTATGAGTTCGTCGTTTATAAACCTATTCACTTCGTCTCCAATCAATACTCTTTTTTTTTTATTTTTTTTTAAAATGTGTATTTAGTTTTTTAAAAAGTATGTGCACATTTTGCACTTTTACATATTATTTTTTTTTTCAAAGTAACCAGCTCTCGTTTTCGACGGGCTTACTACTTTTATAATTATTATACATCATTATTACGTCTTACCTTTCTTTCTTAGAGTTTAATTACTTATTCGATTACATTTTATTTCAAAGTGTATATATATATATATATATATATATATATATATATATATATATATATATATATATGCATGCATTTATTATTTTATCATTCAATCACACTCCATTATTTCATTTACACATACACGCGCACACAGTTTATTACGCATTTATTATTTTATGTGTATAGTCTGTAACAGGACCCTAACACGTAACAGCGTTAAATTCCCTCTGTTTTGTTATTTCAGTTATAATGTTTCAATTCAAAACTAGTTATTTATTTCATTCTTTGGAGAATTTTTATTTTCTTATTTTTTATATATTTGATATTACATTTAACCTTTATGTTATAATAAATTAATTTGTTTGCTCGCCGTTTGATTTATCGGCCTTCTTGTCTCATGTGTTTATTTTCTTTTAGGTAGTTATGTGTTTTAGTTCAAAGTTGTTTAGTATGCAATACACATTCTTTTTATTCATCAATTAATTTAAGATTTTTGGTTTTTCCTTATTTTTTTTTTTAAATCGGATTATTTTTTCTCTAATCTATTTTTTTCTGGTCATATTCCGTGTACGCTATATCTTAATGCTAACATTATGGTTACTTTTTTTCCCTAAATACACTACTAACGTTAAAAATAATTTCGTATGCTGATGAATTTGAATTAAGAATGGTTGCTTTTCTTAGGTTTACCAAAAGCCTGTACGGAAGTGTCTGCGATGTCGGATAAGTTAAATATAGAAGATCCGGCATGTTCTCCGTCGATTATCGGTGTCAGTACTGGCGATGATGTAGTAATAGACTTATTGGACGATTCTTCGAATGAAATAATAGTGCTTTGTACGCAAGAAGCTGAAGAGAAATTTTTACATCGTAACGAATACGTAAATCCGGATTTAATGATTGGTGAAAAATTTTCAAAACCGGAATCAACAATACAACATACCGTTATTCCGAATATTGAACACGATGATTTAATAAAATATCCGAATTCCGCGTCCAACAGAGTTCATGATACATGTATTAGTGATAGCTGTTACGCAGCTAAGAAAATTGCTAATCTTAAATTACCTGGAACTCACGAAATACCCATCCAAAATATAGCTCAGAAAGGCCAGGATAAATTTCATTCATTAACGAGAAGTAAATCATTTCCTGTAATTACCGAAGAAATGTTAATTCCATCTAGTGTTAAAACGAATAAACCTAAATTCGTTAACGACACCGGCGCTAAGGAATCCTTCGAGAAAGTTGATCTCAGCAAGTCATCGAGACGTGCAGAATTTATTCCCGGTAATTTGAATAATTGTAATCAAAATTTAAAAGCTCAGTTTACTACAGCAATAAGTAAGTTATTTAATACGATTATATCTTGTAGAGTTATTTTGAAATGTCTGCTACTGGAACGATATCGTTAAATTAATTGGTTTATTTGCCCGGCTCAACGTTAAAATATCTTAGCGGTAATTGGCATATATTTAGTAAAAATAACGGCATTTCTAAAGATTAAATTAAAGATACTATTTGTCTTCTGGTCCCGCGTTCCTCGGCCTGGCATAAAGCTTGCCTGTTTAGATATGAATGGGTTAATATACGGTTTTAAACGTTCTTGAATGATATATAGCATGTCCTTGCTACCGTGATTTATTTGTGAAATCGTTCTGTAATTTGTTGATTTGTGTTTGTCTTTTTTTATATAATGAAATATATAGAGATTCCCCTCATTCAGCGGGCCATATACAGATATTCCAAACATTTGATGTAATATGTCAGTACCTTCTTTGTCTGTCGGTTTAATCATTTCCACCACTATTTCGTCTGTTTCTTTCGACTTGTTTTGCATATGGCTGATAAACCTCACTTCTCAAAATTGGTGGCTCATTTGATTGACCATCCTGCTCGAGTTCTTGCAAGTTACTGTCTTGCTTTCTGTACATAAGATTGTAATAGTACTCGCTCCACCTGTTTAGTATTTCCTGTTATTCTGCGAGAAGATTTCTTTACTCATCTTCAATTGATGAGTATGTGGGTTTGAATTTTCTGGCGAGAATTTTTACATTGCGAAATAGATCTTTTGGTTCATTTTGATGTTTATTCCTTTCTATCTATCTGCAGATTGATGTTATATAGCTGTTTTTATCTTTCTTTAGCGCTTTTTTTATTTCCTTCATTATTACCTTTCGTTTTTCCATTAACTGAGTCTTATTCTGTTCTTTTATTTTTATTTGTTATCGTTCTTTTATGAAAGGTCATGTTTGTTGTGATATCCATGATTTTTTAAATCTCTTTGTCTTTTGGTTTACAGTCTTGTGTAGCTTCCTTTATTCTTGATTTCATAATTTCCAAAGTTCTTCTGCTGATGATTCCTGTGTTTTTTTCGTAATTGATTTCAAGGACTTTGATACGTTGCTGTTGTATTGAGGGTTGTCACTAAGTTCCCATCTATTTTTGATTTTTTTCTCAGGTTTTTTCAACTTTAAGTTTAATGTCAGCTAGTAAGGCATTGTGGTCGCTTCTCCGGTCTAGTTCTGACATTTTGTGTTTTTTATAAATGTCTTCCATCTAGACTTAATGAGAATGTCGTCTATCTGGTTTCTTGTATAGACATTGGGCGATTTCAATGTGAAACGCCGGGGTTGTTGTGGGAAATGAGTGTTTTTGTTATACAATTTATTTTCCACGCAAAATTTTAGTAGCATTTCTCCCATTTAAGGCTCCCAAGGCCATAGTATGTCTCAGGTGGTTATCATTTTCTGTAATCTCGAATTTTTAGTATAATTAGAATTTATCGATTAGGAATCTTTCTTATAGTGTCAGTTAACTTCTTATAAACATTTTCAATTTCTTTTTGTGTGGACGCTGGCGTTGGGGCATACACTTGTATTATATTTAAATGTACAGGTGTTTGAATTTTCACTGTGAGTATTTTGTCATCAACCGCCTCATATCCATCTATTGCATGTTTTATTTCTTTGTTAATTACCATTGCCACTCCATTGCAGGATTGATATTCATTATCCGAACTAATTATTAAGTTGTTAGTTGAAGTGTCCGGTGGTCTTCCATTGTGTTTCAGAGATCCCTGCTATTCCTATCTTTTCTGTCATTGTTTCAACTATTTGTAGTTTACCGAGGTGATTTAATCCGGACGTTTCATGTACATATTTTTATGATGTTTAGTTTGATCTTCTATTTTCAGTTCCAGTCATATAATTTCTGTGGTGAACCTGGTTCCCTATCTCCCACAGTCAGTCGGCAATTTGTCACTCCCAGTCCTGGTTCCGTGGCGCCGATTGCCAGTCGGGTTGCATTGAGTGTCGACATCTTTTATGAAAATTTACGCTATGAAAATTTAAAGTGACAATTCCGTTTTATGGTCGCTATAAACTCAATTTACTATATTTTATTTACGTGCTCCGATATCTATAATTTTTAATTTAATAATAATATCTATAATGTTATTTATATTTTTAATTAAATAATAATTTTTTCTATTTCTTATTTCTTCGTTGACTAACTTATTAAATTAGTTGTTTGTTATCCATTATATGCATTTCAAATTATTCGATATTGTTCTAAATAATATTTATTTAGTATAACTTGTGCATCTACCTTATCTCGTGCGGAATCTACTTACTCTGCATCGTTCCTGTCGTTAACATCCATTCCAGGACGTTCCACTAAAGGATCGGATGTTAAATCTGCATTAAAACGAAAAATAACAACGCGATTTACAATTTATTTTGGTTAACATCGATAACCGAACTTATATAGCGATACCGTTTTGAACGTATTTTAAATATCATCGCGATATATAATGTTACGAAAAATACGATTAATTTTTTTTTCGCGTTTTTTCTTTTTATTTAGACTTGCTTACCACCGGTACGGAACTATTAAAATCGTTGGACGCGATGACCGTACAAAACAGTGCCAGTTCCACGTCGTTAGTCAGTGACGTTAATACGACGGATACGGATTTATTAGACGATTCTTCGAACGAG
Organism: Coronaproctus castanopsis; assembly: GCA_032883995.1. NCBI lineage: Eukaryota > Metazoa > Arthropoda > Insecta > Hemiptera > Monophlebidae > Coronaproctus > Coronaproctus castanopsis. The sequence continues at coordinate 113,113,387 of CM065053.1, forward strand.
ATAATAGCGCTTTTATCGCAAGCGGCTGAAGAACAATATTTGTGCGACGTTAAAAAAGAACCGTTATTAAATTATAACCGAATAAACGATCGCGAATTTAACGCGTCCGATAAAAATATTCGAAATAACGGCGATTATACGACCGTTGAACGTGACGATTCGGAAACGGCGAAAACTGCTCGGCGGTATATAAGAAAAAACGAATCCGTTTCGTTAACCAGAGGTAAACGCGTTTTTAATAGCGAACGGAATTATACCGGAACAAACGGTTATCAACGTAACGATTTTATACCATCGATAGGAACTGAACAGATTTACGTTCCAACGGACACAGTTCGAAGATATCGTTCGGTAAATGATAGTAACGTATTAAAAAATGACTATTACGACCGATATAATAATAATAATAATAATAATAATAAAAAAGCCGTTGAAAACGGTTTTATGGAAAATAATCGACAGATAAATAATGGTTTATTCGTAGCGAAACCAGCCAACGGTAATTATTTTCAATCGGCTGAAATTAAACAGTTTTCTGAAGTGTACAATAAATTATCGTCGCGTAAAAGACCAACCTGTGTAAACAGTTTGTCGTTTGGATCGAACGACGTTAATGAGCGTAATAAAGGCGTTAATTTCCACGATTTTAAACATAATACGATAAAATCGTCGTATAAAGGTTAGTATATATATATATACTTATATATATATATATATATATATATATATATATATATATATATATATATCCTATTTTGTTGGCTTCTTATACACACTACAGGTTACCATTGACATTGTATTACATCTGCAATATTAAATGGTTGATTAATTAAGTAATTAAGTGTCCCTCATCGTTAGTCTGCCCCGTCCCTTTGGAGCCTTTCCAAATATTTTATTTTGTCGATTGATATTTAATTTACGTTAGCGACGTATACAACGCTGGAATAATTAATTATATACGCGATAGAATAAATTTATACGTAATACAAGAACTTATATCGTCACAAATTGCGATTGAATAGACAGACTTCACGTCTGTAAAACGTAGTCGAAAACAGCTTTCCACTTACAAGGAAACTCGTTGAAAAATATAAATTCAATTCATCGGTCTGAACTATGCTTCGTGGATTATAAAAAAAAAAAAAGTATTTAACACTGAGCTATATGTTGAGGAAATTTAAAATACTTAAAATACTCGAACGCCTTATAATGATCATGCGCAAAAAATATACGAAATGAATACACGGTGCGTGTTAAAATAGACGAAAAACGATCTGAAAGTGTTCAGACGTGTAAAGGAGTGAGATAGAAATATTAACGATTTCGTACAGATCTATCATATTATTGCCAGTTTTCTCTAAATTCCTATAGAAAAAATCCTATGCAGGAGAATAAAACCTATTCTTGAAAAAAAAAAAAATGAATATCTGACTCTCAGTTTCGTTTCAGGAATCACCACAGTATATTAGAGCAAATAGTCGACATCAAAACAAAAGGTTTTAAAAAATATATCGCACTGCGATTTTTCTCGATATTGAGAAAGCTTTCGACAAGGTTTGGCATACTGGATTACTGTACAAGCTGAAACATCAATTATCTCATTCCGATATGTCTTATCTAACAGAAACATACTTTCATGTTAATGCGAATATTGATTGTTCACAAATATATCTTATAATGTCAGGAGCACCGCGAGGCAATGAACTAGGCCCCAGTATTGTATCAGATTTATATGCTCGACTTCACAGAAAATATTGATACAACTATAGTTATGCTTGCTGATGACACAGTTCTATCAACTCATAATTCATTGTGATAATAACATAGCCATTGGACAGTTTCGTTATATGTGGAGAATTGGCTTAGAAGATGGGGAGTCGTCGTTAATGAATCAAAATCCAAATATGTTTTACCTTTAAAGCCGATTCAGTGAAGGACAGACAATTCCCCAAGTCACATGTGATTAAATTTTTATAAATTGTTTTTATTGTTTTATGTTTAGATGCTTATTGTATCGATAATGCAATTATAATTAACGATGTAAATGGTTTAAATGTGCCGAACTGTAGAGCGTTTGTAAATTATTGTAACGCCGCTAAGAGGAAACGAATTTCAAAATTAATAAACATTCTTCTTTTTCGTCGTTGTCTGTTTTCGGGCGTCGTGACCATCATAAGCATTTTTAACTGCCGTTCATTCCGATTCTGGGTCGTTACCGTCAGTTGATGTGTCGATGATATCCTCGCTCTGTGTAGAATGTAGTCGATGTACCGATGACCGTCCTTTATTTCTTTTTCCTTCTACTAATCCCTGTATGACGGTCTTTTCCAATTCATTTCGGCGTATAACATGACCGAAAAAACTGAGAGCTCTTCTTTTTATCTTCTGTACCAGTCTATCATTTTCCTCTATTTCCAGATCTGCCAAAATTGATGTTAGATCGATGTGCAGTCCACGGTATTCTGAGCATTCTAATATAAGCAAATTGTACGATACGAATACCGTGACTGAACCAATTGGCACTACGCTCGTAAATAAATAAGTAAATAAATTTTCAGGTTATGTAAATAAATTAAATATTCATAATTATTAAGTGCCGTCTCCGTGTCGGAGGTAGGCGACTACTTACGTATACATATTTTGTTGTATAGTGTAAGTAGCGTACAAAGCAGTTATATGGAGCTTTAAACACACGTACACACACTCGGGAGAACTGACTGTAATCGCTTTGTTGTCACGATACAATGCATCACCGCGTATATATATATTTTTTTTTTTTACTTATTACTAGCGTGCATATGGTGTTGTGCGTAGTGGTACGCTTAGCCACTCGGCTCTTTCGATGACAAATTAAATATTAACAAGAACTAAAAACAATTTTCCTTTTTATTCGCTGTCTCTATCAGGAAGATTGGCGAGCAACATGACGATGTCTTTTCTTGACATGGCAGATCTGAACATTTCAACAGGCGGATGGTGAAACCAACGATGAAAATCCTTTGACCACTATGAGAACGGCCTCATAACTTTTGCCTAAGAGCTTTTCTTCCATAATGAGACGCAGAATTTCGTATCTATGTCCTCTCATGATGTGGCCCAAATATCGTATTTTCTTTTCTTTAATCAAATTTAATAATTCCGGGCGCTTCAATTTCATTCTATTAAGAACTATTTCGTTAGTAATTTTTAGTATGCACGAAATTTTTAGCATGCGTCGGTACGAATATAATTCAAAGGCTTTTATCCTATTTTGCAAGGTAGCATCGAGCACCCAACTCTCACTTCTGTAAAGAAGGATTGAGAAGACGTAGCATTTTAGCATTCTAATACGTAATCCGAGACTTAATTACCTTTTGGTGAGCAGGTTTTTCATTTTAATGAGTATTGCTCTTGATTGCTCTATACACGATCTGATTTCTTTTTTTTAGAGTTGCAACTATCATCAAGCAGGGTACCGAAATATTTAATAGTTTTGATTTGCTCAAGTTTATTTTTATCTTACATTATACCGGTTTGCTGGAGAACACAATTACTTTTGTTTTGAAACTGTTGATATTTAATCCGTAATCTTTACTATGTTTTACAAGTTTATTCACCATTCTTTGTAGTTCTTGGCTATAATCAGGCAGTCATCAGCAAATCTTGTATTATTAATTGTGATTCCATTTATTTGGATCTTCCCATCATTCTCATCAAAAGTCTCTCTAAATATTTCCTCCGCATATAAATTAAAAAGTAAAGGAGACAATACGCAGCCCTGTCGAACTCCTTTTTTGATTTCTACATCTTCTGATGTTATTAACAAAACAAAATAAAATCAAAGTTAATCACTAAAAAATTTTTTATTACACAAATACGTACACGAAGCTTTTCGACTATTAAGTCATTATCAAGCTATCTTTGATTTTATTTTGTTTTGTTAATTCATAAAATCACTACTCTCCAATAAATCAACATTTCTGATGTTATGTTTCAAATTCGTATCCCGGCTGTTTGTTTCCAATACAGATATTATACGTAGGTCTTTTCTATTTACAGGAATAGACTTTAACATTTCCATTAATTTTTCGCGTTGTACGCAATCAAACGCCTTATGGTAATCTATGACACGCCTTAATGGCATACACGTATACATATGAAAAATATAATTAAATTATTTCTACATAACTGCAGCGCGTAGGTGTTGGATAACTATATTTCGGTTTTCATTATTTTAGTCCATTTTATGTGACCTAACTTCATAAAAAAAAAAAAAATGTTCAAAATTTATTGATTTATACAAATAACTTCATTGATTTCGAGAAATGAATCACTACGTACCGAACATCATAACTGTCTTATTTTTGCATATAAAATAGGCTAGTATTTAAGACAATAATTATATGCAACGCATGTGTGTATGACGTTATATGGAATGAGGGTGCCACTGCCTTCTATGCAATAATTAAGACTCTGCTACCGCGGTATATATTATAAATATATATATATATTTCTTTAATTTTAACGCAATCACTATTTATTACTTTTTTTTTTGTACTATCTCGTTTATATTCGGTGTATATATAGGTCTATTTTATTTTTTATTTTATTTTTTTTTTTTAAATCACAGGGATACCAAATGACAAGAAAACACTACTCGAAGAAGAAAATGAAATATTCGATTCGTTGAATTTCGATTACTTGGAATCTCTTCCCGCGAGGAAACCCGGTTAGAATTATTTTGTACCTGTATTTCCAATATATTCTTTTTTTACCAATTAAATTACAGCCGTTAAGCTATAGTTGGGTTTACGGAATTAATATAAAAACGAAAAATAAAATGAATATCTGGAGTGATAAGTTTCATGATGAAAAATCCAACGCGTTAATTATAAGATCGTTTTTTCAGACGGTATCTTTTGAACGCGTTGGTAAGCGTCCTTTCGAATTGAAACTTTTATTTCTATCATCAAAGATTTCAGCTTAGGCTTTATCCGCATTACGCGGCAAAATATATCGATTTGTGCGACATCTATCGACTTATTTTTATGCGTTCTATAATATATGTTACTATAAGAAGAATATATTTTCGATTATTGTCAAGTTCCAAACCTGTTTAAACGTTTTACGCCTGACTTCTTTAAAGCTGTTATTTTCATGTGGCAAATGTTCGCGACTTCCATATGCTTTTAATTCATAATATCTCACCAGAGCCATGTGCATCTGAAGCGTTATGTTAGTATTCGTTTTTTCACGTAATAATCGTGCAATATTAACGTCCGTCATCTAAATTTTATTACGTATCGAATGATTTTCGTTAATTTTAGTTGCTCCTCGAGCGTTTTACGGTTTGCGCTTATTTTTTCGAGATTACATGTACTTTCTAAAAATTTTTAAAAATAATTCTATTCCATTTAGTAACATCTTCTTGTTAGAAGATGGAATAAATCAACGTGTTTTTTTTTTATATTTCTCGTTCCCTGGCTGATTTTATTATTTCGGCTATTTTCTCGTTTTTAAATCTGTTGGTAATCATTTCGAGTCTTTTCCAAACTCGCATTTTCTTTCCCAATATTTTTCCTCGAACGGTAAATATTTCTTCTTCTCTTATTTTATGCGCAAGTTATTTCTTCTTTCTTCTCTCGATATCTTCGACGGCGTTTATTTTTTCCATATCGCTTCGTTGCTGAATTCGTTACTTGTACCGTCCACGGTATCCGCCATATTCTTCTAAGCGTTCCTATTAAAAAAGCGTTTAATCTTTTTTACACTTTCTGCGTTTAGTGTGCGCGTTTCAGTAGCGTATTTCAGGACGGACACGACATAACACTGGTTGACTTTCATCTTTATATTCATGTTTCGTTTCCTGTCTTTCAGCGCGGTTTCTATATTTGTGAACGCTTGTTTGGTTATTCCGATACGGTTTCTAATCTCTTTTATATCTCGACCATAACTTGTTAGTAATTCGTGTAAATATCGAAATTCTTGCACAGTTTCCACCATTTCTTTTCCGATAACTTGAGATCTATGTTGTCAATCGCCTTCGTGAATTTTACGGCCTTTGTTTTCCTAACGTTTATTTCCATTCTATATTCTTCCCCTGTTTTTGTTTAGCCTATTTAGCATATTTCATTAGTTGATCCTGCCAGTAATACTCGGTCATCTGCATAGCTACATCCTAAATCCGTTTATTTTGAATCCGTAGTTATAAATTTTTTCTTCTTTTATTTATCTCTTCTGAATATATATATATATATATATATATATATATATATATATATATATATATATATATATATATATATATATATATATATATATTAAATAGTCTAGACGATAATAATGGACAGCCTTGTCTTACGCCTTTTTAAATTTGACACCTATTATCATCAAATTCTTCTCAAACTTTTATATTCGCTGTCTGATTCCAATATGTGTTTTTAATTATTTGTAAATATTTATTGCCTATATTATGTTCTTGTGGTATATTTATCAATTTCGTGTGTTTTATAATGTAATACATCGTTCACTTCGCTTATATTTAATTTCTTAAAACGACTATCTTCCTTTTTTTTTATTTGGGCTTTTACCTTTCATTATAAATTGTAATATTATATTTTACAAATAACGAAAATTTAAAATATGATTATATCGCTAAGTTATAATCACAACGAATTTATATAGATAAATGGAAGCGTACTTATTAATAGTTTTAAGTAAGAAATACATATTTACAAAGAATGGAATGGATAAGTAGTTGAGCTGATTTTATAAAGCGTTACAGGAAAAGTGGTAGAAGGAAGCGAGATAAACATAAATTTCTGATTTTTAAATTCTAGTTTTTCTATGGTGAATTCATTTTAAAATTTGAAATTTCACTAATACCATTTTCGACGACTATATAAAGTAATACGTGTACGCAAATTGTCGCTTCTTGCATTATCTGACGTCACAAAACAACAAACTTCGGCAAATTAAACATTCGATCGATCCTTCGATAACTTCGCTTTCAAGTCGCAGACACGATGTGGTCATCACCAGATTGAGCCTGAGCCGTACGCGTCTCATTCGTGCGTATCTTATTAATCAAACATTGGTTCCACTGTGTTCCAACATTATCCTTTCCATTATATTCTAGTTCACTGCCTCTCATACTCCCCGCTTAGAACGTCTGTTAATCTTCCTCCTTCGCTTAATCTAAAGATGACCATGTTTCATTGTCGAAATCTGATCACCTTCCTCCGTCTCTATTTCTCAATCTAATCCTGTTTTCCTACCGTGCCTCTAGCCTTAGCTGCTATATAATTTAATTTCGTAATAATTTTTATTAGCCGTTTCAGTTATCAGTTATTTCTTTTAATTTTATCTCGTTTGCGTGTCACTTCTGTACGTCCTATTTTATGAAATAACTGCCGTTATTTTTCCCGATTTTTATTCTTATAATTATTAAAATATGGTTTGCACTGATAATGCAATAGACATATCTGTCGGGGGTGAGCAGTAAGGCGGACAGTAAAATATATTTGAAATAGTGAAAAAGCGGTATAAGTGATGGTAAAATGACGAAGTAGGCTAACTTTTATTCGTATATTGTAAAATCACGATAGATGTGGACAATCAGTCTGATGTAATTTATAACGTGAACTTTTGAAAATTTTCCCCCAATGTATAGGCTAATAGCTATTTCTCGATTTAATCGTACAAACAGAAGTAACGAATCTATTTTAATTTAATCACTTGTTTTATCTTTTTTTTTTTTTATATTTGATAACGTATTTTTCTAGCTACTTAAATTATTTACTCCGCGCTTCATCGTTGTATTTTTCGGTCCACTTCTATCGATCGTACATCAATTATTATAATTTCGACGCTTTTAACTTATTTTTGATTGCCGTCTTAATAGTAAATATTTGGTGAATTTATATGCACTATATATCGTTTCCTCGTTTGCGCATTTTTTCAAAAAATACTGCTAACTTTGATTTCTACGATGTGTCTAATAAATTATGGTCAGATGGTACATCTCCCGGTAGTGTTGCTGCTTTTCTTACTGACTTCTTCAAGATACGACTTATTAGCATATAATCAATTTTTGATTCTTGACTATTCATATTTATCCAGAGGGGATCGCCAAGTATATAACTTTCGCGGCGGTATTTGGGAAAAGTTGCGACATATTTCATCCTCCGGTAGAATTGAATTCGCATATCTGTTTTCCTAATCTGAATTTTCCGGCTATGTCCGGTACCTTACCCTTTACAATTTTTATGTTGACATCACCTTATAATTATTATTCACACGTTGTGAGTCTTCGCGAATGTTAACGCTGTCTTCGGATGATTATAAAAAGTTCCTATTTCTATCTCCTTTTTGTCCGAGGTCGTTACGTAGACACTTGAATTATGTTAATTCTTACGGCTTTTCCGAATATATGAACGAAAATTATTCTGTCATCAATTTATACGCGATCAATCACATATTTGTCCATCTATTTTGATATTAGTACTCCATTTTCATATTTTGAATTATTACTTGCAGAGTATTAGAACATTCTTAATAGATTTTCCACATGTAGGCCACCTTGTTTCATTAATACCAAGCACATCAATGTTTACTCTCTTTATTTCCGTAGCTGCGTTTTTCAGCTTACCTGATTAATGTAGGCCAATCCATATTCTAATTTTAAGTATGTGGTTTTGTTAAGTTCTTTAGTTTTTTTATCAGATTCATCTTATTCAGCAGCGAATTTTCTCTGTTATTTCCTTCAGATGTATGTGGAACCAGTCGTTATTAAGACGATATTTTTATCACTTATAACAATTTCGAAATATACTCTCGAGTGGTGTTGTGTTCGTCGTAATGAAATATAGGCATTTTTGAATTTTAAGAAGGCACGCTACTCTTAACTGTGGCACTAACGCATATTTGTATTTATAGACAATGTTTTTATTTCTTTCAGATGTGAAACCAGTCGTTATTAAAACTTATTCGAATTTGGAAATAGAGAAACGACGAATGGAAGCTAGGCAGAAATTATTGCGAAAGTACGCTTCTCAAAGGAATATGTGAATACTTCCGCAAAACGGATTAACGTTTCAAGTACAGGTTGATTTTTTTATGTAAATGTATTACACACACACACACACACATGTATGTGTGTTGTTGAATGAATGATCGATGATATTATATATATATATATAGGTAACTATATTAATAAAAACTTGTTTTATTTTAAATAATGTTCACCTTACATTAAGGTGATTTATTCAGACATAAAACTCGTATACGTTTGTCGGTGTGTATAAATCTAGCATACCGATAAATATGTATATGTCTTTACATCATTAGTGAAATTTGATTTATTACCATTAAAACAATTAGTGTTACATTACCTCGCTATTGTGCTATTAAAATTTATGAATGAATTTATTTTCGGGAAAAATAACTGATAATTTTTATTATTATGCTTACGATTACCGATTTCCTAGAACATTTCTACATTTTTTGGTAATTTTTATCTCTAAAATACATGCAAACACATTGAATATGTACATATATAATTGTCTGAAGACTGACTTTTTTCCTTTATGAGTAACCGTAATTTATTTATTTTAATATATATATATATATTTTATATCAGTTGTTGATTTTCTATGAAATATTTTATGTACGTATTTATTCTTATTATATATAATTTATGAAACGTAACAGTTAAACATAATGGATAAACGTGGGTCTGATGAGCGATTTATATATTATGAATGTATTTTTGGCATTTATGAAAGACTTGTATATAAATTGAACAAATTTTTATTATGTTCGATAAACGTCTACTTTTTATTTAATATAACCTACGTATTTTAATTTAGTGGGAAAAAGTGATAATTTTGAAATTACCCTATCTATTCCGAGATATATTCTATTCTTTATGTCCCTCGATATGTAATAACTACAGGCTTTACGTCATCTGCATACGAGGCTACCTCTGTGTTGTTTAATATGGGAATATCGTATAAATAAAAAGTAAATGGGAATGGACCGAGTACACTACGTTGTGGTACACGTGCTAGACACGTTCTAGTAAATAATGTATCATTTGCAAGCACGTAGAATGATTTATTACTTAGGTATTTTATAATGAGTTTAATTAGATATTTCAGAAATTTCCGTACTATCATTTTATAAATGATATCGTTGTGCTAGGTAGTGTCAAACGCTTTGGACACATGCAATTAAATCATGCCGGTATGTTTATTACAGTTGAAGTTATGAGTAATATGTTCTGCAATTCTAGCGATTTGATGAGTTGTATAATGACGAGGAAGAAAATCGAACTGTCGCTTAGGTAGTAAATTGTACATCTGAAAGGGTACGTAGTCTTTTTAATATAATTTTTTCGAAAATCTTATTGAAGTTACTCAGCAAGCTTATAAGCCGAACGTTGTCTAGCGAAAAATAATCTTTCCTAGGTTTCGTCAAAGTTATAATTTTGTCTACTTTTCAATCAGACAGAAATTGGTAAGTTGGAAAACAGCTTTGGATAGTAGTTTTTTACGATTATTCTATGGCCTCTCCAACGGAGTGCTTGCTTTTGGACGCTTGAATACACTGGACATGAGCACTGAAATAATATCACGCCAGAAATTCGGCTTTGTTCGCGTCTGGGTATTTAAGGTTTGTCATAAAACGGTGGGAGTGCTTCAGTTTTTCGATCGTATCGTTTGCAGGCCCTTCTGAGACTATTATTACAGGTAGAGCGAGTTGGAAAAAAAATTCGGAACTTCATCATTTAGATTTTTATTCAATAAGCTTCGCACCAGCTATACATTCTACGAAGTTTAATAATAGAACTTATGTACAGATCGTGTGTAGTTATACTTTTTCAATAGTATAAAAATTTTACTCGCCTGTCTGATGAAATTATTGAGACGTTTCAAGTTGTTATCAATATCAGTAGAAATTTTCATAGTGTGAGCTAGTTTGATGTTATTAAATATATAATTTTTAAACATCACCGGGTTAACATCGGAATAGTTTTTTTAAATTCATTTAAAATTATAACGACATTATTATTGTAATTTAAAATAAAATAAAGAAGAGGGAACGTTTCAGCAATCGGTTCTCTTCTGGATTTTGTTTTTCTGTTATAGCTCAATTTCTAATTATATATTTCTATAAATCGAAGTAGAGCTTTCTTTCTGTTTCGATGTTGTATCATTTTTATCTTTGAACCTTTTTTATATTCATCGGTTGTTTTGAATTTACTTCGTATTTTTTAAAAGTTGAACATTCCAGAAAGTTATGATCAGGTGAATTGTTTTAGTTCCACATACTGTACAATTATCGCTATTTGTGATTTTGAAAGTTTTAAGGTAGGCCCGAAAATTCTCACGACCAGTTATGAACTATGTTAAAAAATAATGCGAGACTAAATGTTAATTAGATAATCGTTCTTCTATTCTAAGAATTATTGTCCTACTAGATCATTATCTGTTCCTGTCACTCGGCTGTATATACTTAATACTAATTTTAGAATTCCGTCTTTTATTTCTCTTTACTGTTTTTAAATCTCGTTCGTTTTCTCTAATTACAGTTCAACGGGGGCTAACACACCTTCAATAAAATAGTAAGAGATTATTTTGCAAATCGATATATCATTAAGTCTGTGTCTTGTATAATCTAATCCAGGTCGAGCAGCGCTTTCTGAGCTTTTTTAACCGCAGTTTCCACTGAAGCCGTACTGTGACACAAATAGTTTACATTCTTGTATTTCCTTCTTTCTTCTGTTAGATTTAGTATCTCACTATGATCCACGACTTCGTGGATGTTATGTTTCTTTTACTTATCACTTTTGTTGCATCATTTGTTATTTCTTTCATAGTATTACATTTTTCATTTACATTGTTGATTGTGGTCACTATTTATGTCTTCCCCCGGACACGCTTTGTATTACTTTATTTGATTTCGGTATCTGATATCCTTAATCATCCGACATTGTCCATGTGTATTTCCTTTTAGGTGGGTTTTTAAAAGTTTATTTCCTATTATAATTTTATTGATAACACAGAAGTTGATTAATTTTTATCCTCTATTCCATTTCCCTAAACCACATCTAACTATGCGTTGCTACTATGATTAGATTATCTATATATTCTACATAGTTTAGAACTTGTTCCAGTTCATATATTTCCTCTATTTCTTCGTCTTTATAACTGCTTGTTGGCGTATACACAATTATTGTTGCTGTTGTTAATCCAATTTTACCAGTAATATTCTGTCATCGAATTGGAGATAAAATTTCACATATGTTCCTTATTTTCTGTTAAGAATACTTAAATATTTTCACTTGTTTCAATTAATTACCATCGATCGTATATTATTCATTCGTCGTAGGTATTTCTTTTGTTACAATTAATGGATTTATGTCGCGTGTAATAATTTTAGAGTACATTGTAATTCAGGAGAACTTTTATCAAAAATGAAGCATTTATCCGCATAAAGTTTTGCATAATGAAAGTTCGACTTTATTTTTTTTTTCCATACCGACTCTTAATTCTATTCTCTGTTTCTCTGTTTGAGTAACGGCACATCCCAATAGATGAAGCCGCTTGGTTATATATTCTTAGTTGTTACACAACTTTACTTACTTTTTTATTACTATTATTATCATTGTCGTTATTATTAAGTTATAAGTGCATCTCGGCATTGTTTTCTTTTTAGTCTTCTGGGCGGAGAAGTCCAGTGGTAGACATGCGCGATATTAATGGGTTCGAATTTTTGTTGAATGCACTATGCATTTTTGCATTTTGTTGTATCGCTGCTTATATACCGCGACCACCGTAGGGACATCCAGATCATAATGAATTATACTGTTGCGAACATAGTATGGCGCATCGGTCATTATCCTCAGTATCTTCGATTGAAGCGATTGTATTTTGTCAAGATGCGTTTTAGCAGCTGATCCATGTATTTCTAGGCCGTATGTCCAAACAGGAGCTACAATGGTTTTGTACAACATAACTTTGTTTGCGAGACTCAGCTTAGATTTTCCTTCAATGGATATAATTGCCTCAATAGTAATTTTAGTTTTTTCATAGTATTGATTACATGTAAGTTCAATGTTAGGCGCCTGTCGATTGTTATTCCAAGGTATTTTACCGCCTGTACTTGCGGTATTGTACAATTACTATAATTTACTGGGGGGCATATTTCCCGTTTAGTTGTAAATATGATGTGCGATGATTTCTGATCAGTAATTCTCCATTTAAGGGCCCATTTCTGAAGTAATGATAACTGGTGTTGAGAATAAATCTTGACGCTTCATGAGGGTCAACATGACTGCTCTAGTATTGCAATGTCACATGCGAATGTAGCTTGTAAGGTAAACATTGTGGTTGGTATGTCGTCCGTGTATATATTATACAGAATTGGACCGAGAACACTACTTTGAGGTACCGACGCTAATATCAATTTTGACAGATTATACCAAACTATATTATAATTCCGGGCGTTGAAATCACTTGCTTATATACGATAATATAACTTTGCTAATATAAATGTCGAAATTATAAGCGCAAGTATATATCCTTGTCTAACTCCAGGGAATATAAGGATCTGTAAATCCATTTTCACAAGTTATCACTTCTCCCGTGTCATAGTGTAATGTAACATTTGAATATTTTTCATTTTTTTAATCAACCATTGATTCTGTAACTTTCTTGTTTCATGTTGCACTTCAGCTTTTACCGATCCATGTTTTTCTTGTTCTAATCGGAACATGATCCACGTATTCATCTGCAAACGTCATTGCGCGAGTACTTAGGTATTCATTTCTGTTTTGGAGCTTTGTGATCACATAATCTATTAGGTGTGTAGATGTTCAGATCCAGGATACATCCACGGTGCTTTTTAAAGATATATTTTAAGCACGTTAGTAATATCATTCTGTAAGTAAATATGCAATATGTTTTCCTCATTGCTATTTTTCGATTCCACGGACTTCAATAATGTTATTCAGAACGTTTATATTTTTACCTATTCGTGCGTCAAAAATAACAAAATACGCAATATTTATTGAAGGTCGTTATAGAAAATATCTCTTTTTATCTTTAAAGTGGTTCGAGCTTGGTGAATATGAACAAAATGCAGAATTTATTGAAAATTTTAGTTTCACGAATACGAGTCCACCGCTGATAACTTACTACTCCCCCGTTATATTTTGCTTAACCAATTGTCAATGCTATACCTCTCAAATACTTTTATTTCCGGACATAACACATTTCCGATAGTACTTTCTTCCTTCATCGACAAATCTGGTTTCACATAATCCATCTATATCGATTTCATACCTCCTTAATTCCGGCATAATTAAGGGTATTCTTCCTATTTTAGTCCCTTTTACATTTGTGGTCTGTTGTCTGACATCATCACGTCCTGCCTGAAGGCGACCACTTGTATTTTATCACCTTTCGTAGCAATAAGCTTCGCGGGGATCGAATCTGATTGTGGTTCCATCGTTGTAGGATTTTAACGAACAAGGAAAGACAAACATATGACAATAGTATACACTTTACAAGAACAAAGTGTTGGCGTGTAAACAACCCCCATGTTGCTTGTACAAAATTACATCCTCTTATCTCATTACTCTGTCACTACTGAAATCGTTTGTCTGCTACTTTCAATTGTTAACTTCTCTTTGTCCGTAACTGTTTATTCGATTGACCTCTTACTCGCAGCTAACCTACATACCTGTAGGCCATTTCGCTATCTGCCACTCATCGACGCGTCCTGTTCCAATTACAGGTTTGGCACGGAAGGTAGAATATATATATATATATATATTTATGTATATGGATTTTTTTACTGTCAAAGCTGAAAAACTTCGAAATCTATTTAAAGTAGATTTTGTTTTACTAAAATGAAGTCAGAACGTGTTTAATTATTCATGGAAAAGTAACATTAAAAAACGGTGAGTTCGAGTTGAAATATAATAAATAGAAAACATTTTTTATACCGCTCGAAATAGTTATTAGAATTTTTTATACAATCTACATATGTATCGTATTCATCAAGAATTGAGATTGATAAAACTGAATACGAGTAGTAATAATAGTGTATATTAGTTGATGAAGCAATAGGCAGCACCCATACCATTAGTATCAGTTTATCAGAAATAATTTGGCTCATGTCTCGGTATAAACTTCCTCTAACCTACGAGGATGCAATTAACAAAGAAATATCATCTGCCGAATACGAAATGTAGAATTATCTCTTATTTACTTTAGTTATTCCCACCTGATACTATAGGTTGCGTACGCTATTGTTGGATTTCAGAAAAGTGGAAATGATAAAATCGCTATTGATAATGATCTTAATTTATGTGTACTTTGAAAAATATTCAAGTTCATCTTAATATCAACATATAAAAAAAGGTACTTAAATTTATCTCATGTTTAAAAATTTCAAATATTCACACTACGATAGTGAAGAAAGACCGTTTGTTCTTCATAATTGTTTTTTTTTTTAGTAAGTATACAACATTTCTCATTGATTGTTCTAAGCAGTTTGAGAAGTGATAAATAAATCTACAATAAATATTGAAATTAGTTCTCAATAATGGGATTCGTTTACTGTTGATTCTGCGATCAATTGCTTAGTAAATTGGATCGAATGAAATATAATCGAAAAATATTGTTATGGTTTATTAAAATTTTTAAATAAATAATCGCGTAGAAGAAAATTTTTTAATTAAAAAAAAAAACAATTTTTCTTTCTTACAAATGTAATAATAATATGAAAATAAATAAATAAATAATGAAAACGTGCTTACCTTCGTTTATACACGATGATAATGTTACATAGAGTTGGTTAAACGGTTATACACAAGCGATATATATCGATTATTTTATTCTTAACTCGTTGCAAATGTGATATATACGCTAGTGTGCACAACCATATAAGCCGAAGGTTAAGTTGCGTTTAGTAACATTTTGGTTAGACTTAATATTGGACTAATAACAAATGAAATAATATGCATATTGAATTAACAATTTTTCCGGATAATGAACAGATAAAATTTTAAATTGATTGTAAAGGCGTAAAGGTGAATTCTCCTCCGTTCGTGTTATTTTTATCAAATTCATACCGAGCGAACAGACACGAACAGATGAGCCTGATTACGAATCGGCCACACTAGATTAACGCGCGGGCCACTAATCCATATGAATACGTCTTCGGTAACATGCAAGTTTAAGGTTCAGCGCCTACAACGTGGAACATGTCATTACAAAATGTCCGAAATTCGAACAACAACCTAATCTGTCGTCAAATAACTGGACTAGATTGATGTGAAGCATTACAATGAAGATGTAATAAAGCGAGTAATGTATTTTCTAAAAATAACCGATTTTAAAAAATTATTATAAACTAAACAAAATGCTTTTAGAGTATTCAGAAGAAATTCTGCGATTAAAATTTAAATTATGTAAAGTTTAAGAAATATCTTGTTCATTGTTTTTATTTCAACTTAATTCAAACGTTATCCCAATATCAACAATAAGTCATAGTCAGCTGCTTTACTTATTATTAAGTGTTTTACTAGGTATTGTTTTTGTAGATAATGGTATAACTCTTACTGGTTAATGATTACATGTATATTCATTTATTAAGATGATACTTTGTTTTATAAAAACACCTGTGGATTTATACAGTAAGTCATTAAGTTGTTTTTATTTTTTCTTTTCTTTTATGTTATCTTATATTCTTTTCTTTAATAACAGTTATTCTTTTATTTTTAAGTTTAAAAGTCACAAGCGTATACAGTGTAATTTATTATTTATACCATGATATAAGTTTATATCAGGATTTCTTATAATTTAATTTAATATTTTATAAATCACAAACTCGTTATATGCTATCTTGGTGGATTTCATCCATTTTCCATCACATATTATGTTATTATAATGCGGAGGTCTTTAGCATTTGTGCATGGACCTTTATATTTACATGTATATTTTTCTCTTTCAACAGGGGAGGGGGGTTTTTAGTGAGTAAAAATCCCACACGCTAATTTCTTTGGAATACAGCAGCACTTGCTGAGTGCATGTGCTGCTCTCAAAAATATATATGGTACTTATAAATATATCAGTGTCTTTTGAAGATTTTTCCTCCTCCCGTTTCAAAAAAAAAAAAAAAAAAACCAAATAGTGTTATAAGTAGTAAATAATTTTAATTTATTGTATTTAATTTCCGTGGACGCAAATGACCTTTGTAGTCGAGCGTCCTAAAATAAAAATATAATTAAAAACAAAAAAATTAACTATGATCGCTTTTTAATTCTGATGAAATTAATAAAATTAATTTTTTATTTTTTCGGATAATGAAGAGATCAAATTTTAAGTTTTTTTTTTTTATGAATATCTATTACTCGAATTATCAATTACTTAGAGAGATAATTACAGAGTAGTATAAAGTTAATAAGAAGGTAGAGATTGTTTACATCCGGGATGCTTGTTTTCAGCTGATTGCAACGATATTGAGTATAGTTTATTTATTATATTTTATGTTATGTGTTATCAAGATTATATATTTATATTTCAACAAAGTGTATATACATATATATATATATATATATATATATATATATATAATATATTTCTGTATGTTCCTTATATCAAGGCTAGTATAGTGTGTTATGTATGTACACGGACTCGAGTTAGTTTATTTCATTATTTATTTAGATAATTAATTATTTATAAGTTTATTTCATTATTTATTTAGATATTTAATTATTTATAAGTTTATTTCATTATTTATTTAGATACTTAATTATTTACATTATTTATCGTTTGAAATGTTGTTCCCGATCGTGTAATTAAGGTTACATTTTAACGAAGTCATAATAAATTTTTGTCCCGTTTCTTCGGCGGGTATTGATCGAATATACACACTAACCGTTTTGCTTGTTATGTAAATTTTGCGATATAGAAGTGTAATTTTGGAATGAATTTTTAAAATTTGAAATTATTCTCATTATTAAGCTTATCATAAAATAACGGTATTTGCGAAAGAGGTGTATTATTTTTACATTTTAAGTTAATTATCCTTTAAATTTTCACTAAAAAGTTATATTTAGCTGGCCCGCGGATAATTTAATATGAGGAATTAAACATTAAATTAAGAATCGGATTAACTGAACGCCGACGCAATAATATTTATCGCGCATTCGTAAAAGAATGCGCATAACCGTCAATTACCCGTATTTATATATTTTGCGTCATTAATGTAATTCGAAATGAATTTAATTTAAATTAACACTTTACAGTCTATGAAATTTTAATCCTAATCGAATTTTTTAATTTCTGGTTGACGTGAAATGTTAATTTTTAAATTTATATATATGAATACACGGGGAAATTATCTACGGTTCACCTATGAAACGGTATTGTATAACAAACGTTTGTATAAAATTTATAATTTTGTATCGAAATTTTATAATGCATGACTGAAAGGGTTAACGGTAATATTATATCGTTATTGTTAATTTTTCTATTATAATATTATTATTATTATTATTACGCGGATTCGTCGTACTTGATGTAGCCCATGGTAGGACGTTTGTTTACACCGCAAGCCCCGGCGCCTTTATATAAATAATAGTAACCTTTTTCGCCCCAACTTTCGCCCCAACTATTTTTAATAATCCAGTAAGGAAGATTTGTATTTTTTTCCACGGCAAATCCGGCGATCACGACCGCGTGTGTCAACCAATCCGGATCACACGATTCGGGATCAGGACGCGACACTCCTTTTATATAGGTTTCCATCAATTTGCTATTTACCAACACGGCAATCGGACCGTTAACGTAGACGTGTTTCGCTATTTCGATTTCGTCTGTTTTCGGATATTGTTCGTATCTCGATACAACGGCGATCGACTTACTGGGATCGTATTTGCACGTGCCCACTTTCCCCGTATACGGATAGTCGTTTTCGGTTTCGATACCGCCACGTAAATATTTGAAAGCTCTAATCGGATAACCTCCATTACAACCTCTGTTAGTTTTGTCGCAGTCGACTAATTGTTGCGGCGAAAACGATACCGATTTGTTCCGAATGATATAATATTGCGATTCTAAAACGGCCATTGTGGCAAAAGCCCAACAAGATTTGCAAAATCTTTGATCCTTCACCGGCGTTACGGCTCCTTTGTCTCGCCAATCGTACGAGTCCGGTATCTGTTCCGTATCGACGGTCAGATTGGAAGTTGTATTAGTAGATGACGATACGAAATAACCGGCGAATTCGGCGATTTCTTCGTCGGTCATATCGGCGAAAAAAGTGATACCGTGTACGGCGCTTGCCGTTTCCAATTTTCGGGCACGTTCGACTCGTTTCAAATGTCCTTTAAACAGTTCGAATCTTCGCTCGGTTTCCGTCCGGTCCGCGTACGTTCTATTATAAATACTAACGAATTCGTCGAACAAATGACGCACAATCGTATCGGATACTACTGCTACGTTGAAATTTTCCGACGAGAATGCCGAAATGTCCAGTTCGTCGTTCGAATTACACTGGAGATCGTGTTCCGACTTAATACGCCAATAATTCGATAATTTCATTAAAAGAGCGCTACATACTATACAAACGTTGTTAACCGGACGTTGACAATTCGGATCGGTACATAATTCGACGGTTACAATTCGATAATTGTGCACATTCCACGAAACCGGTAAGAAGTAATCGTTTATAATCTTCCACGCTGTCCGATTACAAGTATCTTCTCCGGAACCTTCGTTCAAACGATCGACTATCGATCTAACCGCTTCGATAGTCTCCGCATAGTGACGACGACCGCCGATATTTATAATCGATTCCGCCGATAATAATAAAACGACCAAACGAACGTTAAGAGAAAACTTCATTTCGGTCTCGACGATGAGTAATTAATAATCGTCGTCGACTTTTGTAATACATGTAAACACTCATCCGACATACAATGATTACGATTTTAACTAAGTCGCCTATGAATTTATATATATATATATATACACGTATATAAATAAATCACGATTTAATCTAAACCGATAAGATCGAAAGTCTAATTAGTGCAGTTCATTTAAAATTAATCGTGCGGAATTATTAAGCATATTTCGTACACATAATCAATTATTTTACTTTAAAAGAAGAAAAAGTTTTGACCTTTTTAAAATAGAATGAGATGATTACGCTTATGAATTTATATATATATACATGTATATAAATGAAACGATTTAATTTGAACCGCTAATATCGAAAGTTTAATTAGTGCAGTTTGTATTTAAAATTAATCATGCGGAATTATTAAGCTCATGTCGTATCGGATATTTTATTTTAACAGAAGAAAAAGTTTAACCTTTTTAAAATAGAATGATATTTTCATTAAATTACATCATTTCAGAATATTAAAATAATTAGTTTTAATTACATACAATATATTAAGAATATAAAGTACAATGGAAAGTTTTATTTTTCCGACAAATGGGTTGTTAACGATATTCAGCAACATAATAAATATAAAATATCACTCATATAATCATGCATATATATATAACGTCGCGGTTTAATATATGTTAGATTACTCTCGGCTGTACAACAAAGCATTACAATAAATAATTGCCACCTAAAAATAATAAACTAATTTGTAGGTCATAATTCATACCTTAGTTGCTGTTTTTATGGTACGTCATAATTACGTTAAATTAGTTCTTAATTTATTTTTGTTTTTTTGGGGAGGCGATTGCAATCTTTAACTAATGTTTAAATAATTTTATATATATAACTAATTAGTAATTAAACATGTATAGAAGTTCATTAACTAATTTCTAATATTTATATACATAAGTATTTTGTTTCCATAACCAAATCGTTCAACTTTAATCGCTTAAGGCACCCAACATCTGCTAGTGGGTCGAGCAAATGTTTTGGCTCTTTATTATGACATTTATAGAGTCTATTTTCGAGTTTGGGGCGAAGTCACAAATAACCTCGTCCGCCTACTTCGCATTCAGATTTGCATACAGATCTCAACCTGCATTGGCAATTGCACGAATAACTTTCGTTTGACTACGCTAAATAACCATTCGGTTAGCAGGCTTTGCGCTTCCCCAAAATTGTATCCCACAGTCCCACCGATGGGTTTGATGATCAACTAGTAGAGTAGTCGTTTACTGTATTATAATTTTTTCGACTAAAAAAGAGTATGTTACGACTTAAAATGAAACTCCTGTAAAATTACCCATGATAAGTAAATCTAAATTATATTTTGTACGATTCTAATGAGTACATTTTTGTTCACTGTTTATAAGCATCATTATGCACATAGGATCCAATAATTATTTTTGAAGTGAAACTTCTATTGGCGTATTGTATATGAGGAGTTAACCAGTAAAACGAGCGAGCCGAAGGCTTATACATAGGCAGGCCTATTCTTTCACTGTAGTGTGGTTCCATTCTTTCCCACACGCTGTTATAAATGTATATTCAGTTTACATACATACGTACAAACACGTACAGAAATTATGATAGACATGCATAAGTGTATGTCTATCAATCTATCTATCTATTTCTCTCTCTCTCTCTCTCTCTCTCTCTCTCTCTCTCTATATATATATATATATATATATATATATATATATATATATATATATATATATATATATATATATATATATCGCTGACATTTTTAAAGCTTCGGGTAAACAAATTATACAAGCAATTTACCATATCTGTAATGCGATTTGGTTCTCGTGAGAATGACCTGAAGAGTGATGTCAGGCGACTCTATTACAATACATAAGACAGGATCACCTGAGTATTGTGAACATTATCGAACTATCTCGCTATTACTTCACATAAGCAAAGTGATGATCAAAATTATATATGACCTCGTGTACTCTTTAATGCACACTCAGATTCCGCCAGAGCAGGCCGGTTTTACAAAAGGTAGGGGAACAAGAGAACAGATTCTAAATGTTAGACTACTCATTGAGAAAGCACGTGAATACAATGTCCCAGCTATACTATATTTCATTGATTTCAAGAAAGCATTTGACTGCGTGCACTGGGCGAAAATGTGGTCGATATGCAGTCCAGTTTTGAACAGAAGGACAGGAATGGGTTTGAATAGTGAGGACAATAGGAAGGTGATCACCACCCAAAGAGGAATATACCTAACATCCCAATCTGCAAGAAGCACTAAGTTGCTTGACAGTAATGATAAATCGAGAACATTGGATGATCTATGAATATATGACGGCCATCATTGACCACCGTTAAGTTTGTTGCGCTAATAATGTCCGACTTATGCTTTCCAGTGTTGTTTGCAATACTGCCCCAGCTGAAATGCTGGGCATTAGAATCCGCACCACATATTATGTGAGAGTTTTCAGGCAAGGCGTGAATGAAATCAATAAAATTATCTTTATTAAAGAAATGGCTGGGTGGACAATAGAAAGAGAAAATATATATAATCTTGGTTAAGAATTTAATCTGCAGGCATACTCCATTGCAGTTCCTGCTATGTAAAATATAGAATTAATAGAAAGTATGGAATGAGGCATATTATTATGTACTAAATTGGCAACACCTCCATATCCATAAAACATTGATAACCTGATATTGAAAAGTTCTTAGAAATTGATAGACAAGTTTCAGATAAAAGGATAATGTGAAAATATGTTTCCAAACTTGCTTTATTTTTTACTGTGACTGTTCCACTATAGTACTATAGCTATTACTAATAAATTACATTAAACAAAAAAAAAAAAAAGGAAGAAAAAAAGGAGAAACAAAACCAATGAATACTAAAAATAATTAGAAAAGTGGAAAAAAATGAAATGGAGGAATACATGAAAGGAAAGAGAAGGAAAAATGGCATGATGGAATAAAGGAAAGAAAAGAAAAAAAAAGAATTGGAGGAATGCAGGAGAAAAAGCGGAATAAGGAATATAGGGAGAAAACTATAAAAAAATGGACTGGATTAATATAGGAACGGAACGGAAAAAAAAAGAACACACATCACTACTCACATGTTTGCACATGCATTCATTTTCCTGTATAATATTCTAAATACAAAGTATGAAGATAAAAATAGTGATACAGAATTACTTTTTATTCAAATTTTTATTCGCTGGGGCTGGTTTTTTTGTCAGCGTGATCTGATTTATTTGTAGGTGAAATAGAAGGATGTAAAGACGTTGAAGCTGTAGACGCAGAAAATTATGACGATGAGATGGAAGATCTCTTCATTGTGGTGTGAACGTTTGCGCTTATTTTCCCGCAGCAGGATTGTTGGCTAGCTCGCGTTTTTAGAGGATGACTCGAAGGAAGATTCCGTTATAACACTAGAAAACGTACTGGACGGAAAACTAAGTAAATGATTATAATCTGGACAATTTTTTGTTCGGTGGCGTGGTCTGATGTGTACAACGTGAGTGAACGATAGTTGGTCGTTTGTTAAGATACGGAAAGGTGTCATTTACGACGGCAACCTTCTTTTTTCTGATCGTTTCATCTCTTGTGATGTCATAAGCAATTATTTTTTGGATGTGGAGTTGCTCAATATAGACAAACTGCTATCAGATGTTGAATGATTACCTTTACAGTTAATACAATGTATAATTCGAAAGGGTATTTCTGGACTAGACGACACAGAACTAAGGTCTATGTCTTGACATTTTGGTTTAGCATGGCCGAATCGGAAACAGTTAAAATACAATTGTGGAGGAAGGATGCTGGGTTCCACAGCGAATCTCAATTTATATAGATGCACGTATTGACGAAGCGTGTTTCTCAAAAATGTTATTTCTATTGTCGACTTTTCTTTTAATTCTTCTCATACCAATAAAAGAAATATCGCTTTCAAGTTGATGCAAAATTTCGTCATCCGAAAGATCAACTGGAATACATCTGATGACGATGCCGAAACGATATAATAATGAGTTTGAACATAAGCCGTAAATTCTTCGTTATTAGCGATCTCGAGAAGAAAATTATTACGAATTGTGTCGAAAATGGCCTTTATTTTGTTAACACCGTTACACTGAAAGTATTATTTGGTTAATTTCTTGCAAATCGCATTCGGATGCAAATTAGCGAGACTTTTTCCGTGCACCGCCTATATAATTCCATATGTTACTGATGTGTTAAAACAGGAAGCAATACATGATCATCCTAATTGGACAGCGGTAAATTTTCTGGATAACTCATCAGAGCTGCGAAGATTGCAGAGGGTCAAACCGTTGAACTCGATCAACTAAATCCAATTTGTACATTCCAATCCTCCTTCAATGGAAGTAGGTCACTATCGATAGAACTCTAGCTAGGTATAGGGGAAATAAGAGAAGAAAAAAATGTTTTATTGCTTACATATTCTTCTAGATAAAATTGTTCGCAGATCTGGATTTTGCATGTCCGCTTATTTTGTCGGAGTATCGCATAATTACCGACTAAACGGCGTGTTTATTAATAAAATTAGTTAAAGCTAAATGGTCGAATTTTTTCTCTGAAAACATTTCTCACCGGTAATTTATACTTGCAATCTTCATTTTCACTCCGAACTAAACTATAAAACGATTAGCTTAGTACGGTTTGAAAATGGGGAGATTTGTCTCTCCTATAAACGCCGCTAGACACAAATTTGACGTGGTTTTTACGGAAAAATTCTACGATTGCGGGGATATAGAATTCGTTTACGTTATAGTCGAATTGTTTGTAATTACGGTATTGTTTGAGATTTTGGCCGTTGTTATTTTATGCGTTATTGTTTTATTTTTAATTATAGTTATTTCATTCGGATTATTTTTCGTTATTTTTTTGACGATGTCACTTTATTTCGTGATATCGTAGGGAAACCCCGGGTACGAAAATATACTCGGTCTTTCGTTAAATGAGGGAATATGTTTCTAGCGGTTGTTTGTTAGTTTGGAAAATATTGTTATTATATTAAAAAGTCGATCAAATATCGTCGTTTTTTTTAACGTATTCACGGAAGATTAGTCATAATTTATAGTCGAATTTTTAGACTATGTCGGCGCCGTTTGTACGCCCACGAGTTTTTAATTTTAGGCCATTCTTCTTCTTCGACGCAAAACAAAATCAAAGGCCGCGTCTAAAACGATCCATCTCCTACGCTGATTTTGTTAGCTTTCGTCGTATCAACCGCGAATGCAGTGACGTCTCCTTATTTCGCTTACGTAATGGCAGCATTTTACATTGGTCGTTAATAAAATATTTTAAAAGTTCTCGTCGATAGGAAAAGAATAATTTATTTTTTAATAGAGGCGACTTCTGACAAAAAATTAACTAGCATTTATAATTTAACAAACTTTTGCGTAATATCCTTTATCCCTACAGTGCACGAATCTAGTTAAAAATATATATATATATGAATTTTATATCCTTTATCCCTACATTGTACGAATCTAGTTAAAAATATATATATATATATATATATTATATCCTTTATCCCTACATTGCACGAATTTAATTTTTAAGAAAAAAAAATTATATATTAATTAAATACTATCGAACGATAATTGAAAACTGAAATAATGCAATAATCAATCGAGCCTTCTCAGTCGTAAACATTATTAAATTTTTACAAAAATTATTTATATATTTCGTAATATCGCTTCTTAGGTGGATTAATATTATGAATATTTTTAAAACTGAGAAATTTCACATTAACCCGAAAATAAATAATTTCGTTAGCATTAAAATTTCATATACCATATAGTAGACATTGTGACGGAAAGGGATAATAATTAGAAACTATTCTATCGCATATATATGCAACGTTATTCATTAAATGGTACATAAACATGAAAAAGAATTGCGACTTTCTCATATATAGGGTGACCCGGAGAAGACGGACCGTTTTGTTTTTTGAACAGCACAGTTGGTAATACAACGAAGGTAGAGAACAAGCTACTAATATATAACATTTTTCAATATGGACTAACGGAATAAAAATATGGAAAATGTTCTAAAGCGTCGAATCGAAAAGTACTTCAAACAGCTCAAAATAAATTTCTTCGGGTGATCACTAATGCTCGTTGGTTTCAACGAAATGACGCGCTCCATGCAGATCTACCGAGATCAAATGGGTCGATGAAGTAATATATGATTATGCTCTCGACAGCATCAGAAATGTTTTTTTTCCCATATCCGGACGGTACTTTTGCCTACTGATCTGGATGTCAGAAGGCTGAAACGCGTCAAACCTCATCGATTGATCGTCACCGATTAGTATAATTAGCGGAGTTGTTTTGGCTATTCTCCTGCGCATGTTATGCTATTTATAAATACCGATTATATTTAGTTTACATCTAAGATTTCATAAATAAAGCGGCTATCCTTTTCAAGAGCTGTATTTAAAAAAAACATATTATTATAATTATTGTTATTTAATTCAGAGAATTTACTGCTGTCGGATTTTATTACTGCTATTCATATTTTCTAGCCGTCGCAGTGTAAAGTGCTCCTTATTTAACTGCCGAAGTAAATTTTCGATAGACGGATCGATTTGTTGTTTATCCGTTATTGGTGGTTTATTAATTTTTTTATACTATTTCGCATTTTCAGTAGTTCTTTATGTATGATACGTCGTTTGCAGTTGGCGGTTGTCCTTGCAATGTGCACATTTAGCGGGTATTTATTGTTTGATGCATTTCTCCATATTTCACACGAATTAATGGCATTTAATATGGCCAAAAGCTTAGCTACTGCATAGAATTATTCCGTTATTTTTGTATGGAGGTTCGATTTTAACTTTCATATACGCATTAACTTAATGTTAGCTCGTGGATCTAAATCGACGAAGAACATAGGAAGTGATTGTTTAGTTTTTAAATGTCTCATATTTATTACATTTTCGTTTTCAACCAAAAAAATCACCCGGTTATGATTTGATAACCTCAGTAACGCTTAAAAACTCGCCACGGAAAGCAATAGTCCTCCTAACATATATTTTTAACGCGATTCTCCGTACCGGTCACTACCCTATCTAGTGGAAATTCGCATCTACAATTATGCTGCAGAGTCCAGGCAAACCGCAAGAACTGGTCACATCATACAGACCCATCAGCCTACTACCGACTATGTCAAAATTGCTTGAAAAACTAATTTTGAAAAGAAATTCTTGATGGTAAAAACATAATACCCGATTGGCAATTTGGTTTCAGAAACAAACACGACACAGTAGAGCAGACTCATCGAATAGTTAACTTAATCAACAGTAGTTTCGAAAACAAAAAAATTTTGTCCTGCAGTGTTCCTCGATATTGAGAAAGCTTTCGACAGAGTTTGGCATACGGGTCTATTATACAAGCTAAAAACTTGCCACACCAGTACGCCTCAAGGCAGTGTACTCGGTCCGCTGTTGTACCAGATATATACATATGATTTTCCGGAAAATAGATACACTACTACAGCCATGTTTGCGATACGGCGATATTATCCACTGACTGTAATCTAACAGTTGCTACCACGCATCTTCAGAATCATCTTCTGCAGTTGAAGAAGTGGTTTAAACTGTGGAAGATTACAGTTAATGAGTCTAAATCTAATCACCTCCTTTTTACATTAAATAAAAAATTTGTTAAATGGAAGAACAATTCCAACAGTAAATAAAGTGAAATATTTAAGACTGCATTTAGATCAACGTTTGACTTGGAAAGATCATATTCTGGCCAAACGGAAACAACTGGATCTGAAACTGAAAAGTATGAGCTGGTTGATGAATAAATACTCATCACTGTCTGTAGAAAATAAACTTCTACTGTATAAAGTATATGGACCTACGGAATAGAAAATCTGGGGAACAGCCAGAGATTCGCGAATAAAAATACTTCAGCGTTTTCAGGCAAAGGTCTTACGTAGCATTGTGGGTGCTCCATGGTATATGTTCGTAGTGACGATCTTCATAAGGACCTTCACATGCCGACTGTAATGGAAACTCTCAAAATCCACAGTGAGAGATATATCCAGCAATTATAGCACCCCATGTAAATCCACTGTCAGCCGATCTCAAGGAAAACAGCGCTCATTTTCAGCGTCTGAAAAGACTTACGCAAGTAGAGCTATGTAGGCGATCTTAACTAATGCTCATCAAATAAAGAATGGCTGTTGTTGGACAGCGTTCTATTAATATTCAATTCAACTGATAACAGTGCTACTTATTATCCACCTAGGATAGATTGTATGCAAAAAAAAAATCCTATTAGATTTGAGACGTTTTTAATATCCTCGGGCGATACTGTGTGATGAATATTTTTTAATTATAGCTCGTTCTTCTTTGAGTTGGTATGTACGCAGATAACAGCGCATTAACAATAATACTAGCTGACTCTTATTACTATATTATTATTATTATATTATTACTATTATTATCGATAACGAACGAAAATATAAAATGGAAAGATCTCATCTGCGGCGATAAATTGTTCTTTCCAACTATTCGAAACAACGAAATTTATTTTACATCACGAAATTTTACAAATCAGCTGTTAAAAAAAATGGGGTAATTATCAGTCTAATAAAAGAGATTCAAACGTGACAGAAGCGTATTATTAAAAAAAACCCACAATAGTTATGCATTATATTACAAGAATTAAACTGGCTTTTTGGTAGGTACTCCAGTTTGTCATAAAACAAGCTTCTCTAGTATATATAGAATAGTTGTAAAGTCTCTTTTGTTTAATGTGGTGGGTTTGTGCAAAAGATACACTCATAAATATAGAATACAACGGTTTTTGAGGATAAAAAGACTGATCGCTTTATCGTCCTGTACGTATCTAACCGCACTTTACACCGAGAGACTTAGATATCCCATATGCGAGAATCAAACTCACTGTTAAGCAGTATATAAATCGTTTGGAGAGACTTATGAAAATGTATCGGCAATCAATCTACTCGACAACAGTCTCGATATTCCCCGGTTAAAACATAGTGGACCGTTTGATCTAGCCTGGTTTTATTATTTTTTACGACACACAGACGGTACATCACTTGATGTCGTTTACTCCTAACAAGTTATTTCGTGTTCTAGTCCAATTGCTAGATGGGGTCAAATGGCCAGTTGTAATTTTGTGATTTAATATAATTAGATAAACAAAAATCCTGCATACGCAAGTGGGGCAAATTTATTAGTTAATTCTTTTTACCAATGTGCAACGGCTTATAAACAAATCAAATGAAAAGAGAGAAAAAAAGAACGTATTCGTGTTTATAAAGGTGGTATAGCCCCTATCACCGAAAATTGTTTGCTTAGTAAATAATTCTAATATATACGTGTATGCATATTTTATTATTATTACTACTACTGCTGCTGCTGCTGTTATTACCATTGCTATTATTGGCTAATCGACGGTCGACTTCTGCTACATTACAAACTATTTTTAGATGATATAAATACTTAAGAAATATCGTAATTATCGATATTAAACTTTTTTCATATGCATTTACTCGTAAATAATAATAATATATGTATATATATATATATATGTATGTGTATATATATATATATATATATATATGTATGTATATATATATATATATATATATATAGCGACAGGGTAAGAGACACGAGGATGCAGATGGCCAGCTTGAGGAACTGGCCAATAAAAGTCTGCACAAATCTTATGACTGTCTCTCCCTCGGCGTGTTTAGGTCGCCGTAAAAGCCTAACAAATGTTACCTCCTCAGTAACAAACCGCTGCCTTGCGGTTAGGGTCTTTACCCAAAGGCTAAGGGAGTAAACCCTGACATAAAATCCTCAGGCAGGCAACGGGAAACCACCTGAGTAACTTTCCCAAGAACATCAAGATGACAGACGATTCAATAAAAAATATGACGCCATGCGATCCGAAGGGCAATCGGCGTCCTGAATACCGGGGTCAGGATGTAAAGTATGTGACCGGCCATATGGACAGAGACTCCCAGCTTCCATATGGAAAATGTGCGACTGGGAGATTTACAAAGGCAAAATTCAATTTGGGAACTTGGAATGTCAGAGGTCTTCAAGAACCAGGCAAACTCCTTGTGGTGGAAATGGAATTAAGAAGATATGGAGTAGATATATGTGGAATTGCCGAAACACATTATCGTCAAACCGGTCATTTTGAAACGACTCATAATATCGTATTTTGTTCGAGTAATGTTAACGAAAGTAGAAATGGCGTAGCAATACTAGTAAATAAACGACTGTGTAGTTTAGTTACGGGGTATAGAACTAAAAGCGATCGAGTAATCGCACTAAGAATAAATACAAGACCAATAGCAGTCAATTTAATACAGGTGTATGCACCAACAAATGTTTCGAAAGATGAGAAGGTAGAAGAGTTCTATACCGATGTTCAAGAAGAAATCAATAGAATACCGAGAAATGAAATGGTAATTGTGATGGGCGATCTAAATGCAAAGGTTGGAGCAACATGTGCAGACAAACATTTAAAACATGTAGTCGGAAAATTTGGAGTGGGAACACGTAATGAAAGGGGTGAGCGCCTCATAGAATTTGCAATTGAAAATAAACTGATGATAGCGAATACGATCTTCCAACATCACCATAGAAGATTGAACACATGGATCTCCCCTGGAAATCGGCATAGAAATCAAATAGATTATTTCATGATCTCAAATAGATGGAAGTCATGTTGTAAGAATGTTATTGTTCGACCTGGAGCTGAGTGCGGTTCTGACCACAGATTAATAATAATGGAAATGCAGGGAAAACTGAAAGCTCCTAGGAAGCAGCAGCGAGCACAGAGATTGGTGATCAATGATCCCAAAGCCTTTGTAACAGCACTTGAAACAAGAACAATAACGAACGCAGTAAACTTATCAGCACAACAACAGTGGGATAAAATGAAAAATATCATAAAGAAGACATATAAGGAAACACAAAGACAGAATCAGCAATCATTGAATAAAAAACCATGGCTGTCTGAAGAAACTATGAAACTTATTAACAACCGAAGAGAAATGAAGGAAAATGGACAGTACAACGCAGATATAACAAAATTAATAAATCGACAAATTTCAAAAAGTTGTAAAAATGATAAAAATACGTACATCAAAAATATATGTAAAGAAATCCAATCCCACGCGGAGAATGTGGAACCAAAGGATTTGTACAAGAAAGTAAAACTATTATCACGTGATTTTCAAACTAGGAATTGGATGATTGAAGATGAAAAAGGTATTATTAGAACAGAAAAGAAAGAAGTAGCGGAAGTATGGAGAAATTATTGCCGATCTTTATATTATCATGATGATGAACGAACACTGGCAATCTCACAACCGCTGACAGAATTAGAAATAGAACAAGACATACTAAAAAGCGAAGTCATAGAAGCTATTAATTATTTAAAAAACAATAAAGCTGTGGGCGTTGATGGAATACCAGCAGAAGTCCTAAAAAATACTGGAGAAGTAGGCGTGCAGATGCTGCATTCTATATGTAACACCATATGGAAAACTACAGAATGGCCACATGAATGGTGTAAATCTATGTATATTCCTCTATATAAGAAAGGAAAGAGAACTAAATGTGACAATTATCGAACCATTTCTCTATTGCCGCACGCTAGTAAAGTAATGTTACGAATTCTTAACAATCGTATCCGCGGAAAAATGAGCGAACAAATTGCCAAAGAACAAGCTGGATTCGTTAAAGGACGAAGCACAGGGGAACAGATCCTAAATATGAGACAATTAATAGAGAAATCAAGAGAATACAATGTGCCTATAGTGATGTGTTTCATTGATTACCGAAAGGCTTTCGATAATGTAATCTGGAGCAAACTCTGGGAAATATTGATGGAGATGGGTGCCTCAAAGCACATTATACATCTGATTCAAAAACTATATGAGCACAACCAAAATATCATAAAGCTAGAACTCGGTACACAGTCCGAAGAATTTACTGTAAAGAAAGGTGTAAAACAAGGATGTGTACTTTCACCCATATTGTTTAATTTATACGGAGAACATATAATGAGAAAAGTTTTAGAGGATTGGGATGAAGGCGTTTCTATCGGAGGATTCAAAGTTACAAACTTACGGTTTGCTGACGATATAGCATTGATAGCACCTAATATAGAAAAAATGCAAAGATTACTGAAGAAATTAGAAGATATAAGTAAATGCTATGGTCTACAAATAAATAGTGGAAAAACTAAGTTAATGGTAATTGATCGGAAGAATACAATAAAGGAAAAACATAAAACCATTCCTGGTTATGAAACGGTAGAAAATTTCGTTTATTTGGGATCCTTGTTGGAAAGTAAAGGCGGATCTGAAGGTGAGATCAAGAGAAGAATTCAACTAGCACGGAGTGCGATGGTTAAACTAACACGGATATGGAAAGATTCCTCTGTTACGAAAAATACAAAAATTCAACTTGTACGCACTCTGGTTTTTTCAATATTTCTATATGGTTCAGAAACGTGGACGATCAGAAAGTCCGAACAAACTCGCATAAATAGTTTCGAAATATGGTGCTGGAGGCGGCTCCTTCGAGTTTCGTGGATGGAAAAGCGTACTAATACGTCTATTTTGGAAGAAATTCGTCCAACCCGCAGATTAACAACGGAAGTTCTCGCACGTATTATGAGATTTTTTGGTCATATCATACGAAAACATGACGGAATCGAAAGAACAATAGTTATCGGAAGAATGAATGGTGTGCGGCCAAAAGGCAGAGTACCAATTAAATGGACAGATGCAGTGACTGCTGCAGCTCGGATGTCATTTTCAAAATGCGTTCATGATGCCGAAGATCGTCCAGGATGGAGGCAGAAAATAATGAAACTGTTACCTTGATCACGATACTCCTACGTGGAGTTACGACTAAATGATGATGATATATATATATATATATATATATATATATATATATTATTTACGAGTAAATGCATATGAAAAAAGTTTAATATCGATAATTATGATATTTCTTAAGTGTTTATATTATCTAAAAATAGTTTTTAATGTAGCAGAAATCGACCATCGATTAGCCAATATAACGGATTTAGGTTTGAATTTAGATTTCCGGCTACAAGGTCAAATAAGTTTTAATTAATAATAAAATAATTATGCCGCGAAGGTATGTTAGTTTGTATTATTGAAGTGGAAGGAATTTATATCGACTTTAAATCTAGCGCAAAGTGTTCTAGGTGATCTAATGTATTACTGAAACAACAGGTGCAGTTAGAAATTTAGACAATATGGAACTTATGTAAATAGGCTGAAAGTTTGTCATGGCTTGATAAGATTTGTGAATATTTAGTTTCTTAATCTTCATTCTATCGATAATATTTAGGAAATTTTCTTCTCGCGTCCTTAACATTCTATTTCCTCTGTCACTTTTAATAACTGAAAAATGTGTTTTTTAAATATATTAACTGGAATGCTATTGCCGTGTGTGTGTGTGTGTGATGTCATTAAAACTTACTAGTTGTAATAAATAAAATTCAGATCATCGAGTATGAGAAATTTACTACTGAGGTATTAGGTCGATTGGGAGTAGACCTCTAATGAAAGGAAATTTTGCTACGAAATATAAATTCGAGAATAAATTAGCTAAAATATCGATTACGTTGATAGTTTAGAAATAAATGCTGAAAACCGAAAAATTATCCTATATTCCGATATTTTAATATCCTGATTTTTGAAAATTGTTTATTTTATTTATAATAGATCGAGTATAAAATGACGCTTATAAGGAGGAACGTTTTAATATTTGCATATCTTTAGGAAAAAAACATAAAAAATCGTACACGTATCGGGAATTCTGTCAATTATCATCGGTATTCCTTTCTTATTTATCGGTCTCTTAAATTTATCGACTGTTAATTTTTCATACGTCAACTTTCTGGATACTAAGACTGCGATCAGTGTTGTCAGACTTTATAATTCTATATTCTCACCGAAATATATTTTAATAATAATAAACTATGGTCCAAAAAAATAATGATTAGAGGCGGACATTTTAAAAATATTCAAAATCACCGTAATTAATAAATTAACTTTAATACGGGCAAAAAACGGTAGACTAATGATTTTTTATGACGGTATTACCTCTGTGAAATATCTAATTGGCAACACTGACCGCGGCATCAACCGGATATTATTAATAAAATCGTGTAAAAAAAAGAGTACATTTTCGAATTTTCGACTATTTCGCGGAAAAATAATAATTACCAACCCTCCGACGAGATGGTTATATATATAACGTACAGAGTTTCTGAGATGTTTCGGTGCTAGTCACCCCCACCCCCGATGGAGCCACGTCGGGGGGAGCTGAACGAAAGAAGAGGATCGTCATTTTTCCTTGTGGTCGAATTTCGAAGATAAGGAATATTCAGTCGCGTCTATTTCTCGCCTTTTCCTGTTATGTATATCTAAGTTGAGTATAAACGCAAAAGTACGGTTTGTATTCGCCCGTTCGTGTGTCACTGTACGTCGGTAGGTGTACCCTTCCGTATTTGACACGCAATGCGCGTTTATAAATCTACGCATACGTGTGGGCGGTTATGGGTAAATACATTTCTACCGCTATATAACTGCCGAGGGTACACATTGTTCGTCTACAGTAAGTAAATAATAATGCGGGAGCGAAATTCCCAATTTTATACAGGTACTTACATACTGACAATTTGAATGTGTCTGTGTGTGTCGATGAAGATATTACCCTCTACCGGAGCTGTAATACGTATGTACGAGTGTAGAAACTCATCTAATTCGAGTAGGGAGCTTTCGGGCGTAGTATGACGTCACTGTTGTCGTCTATGAAACTTTTAAAAATCTTCCTATATAAACATCGAATTGTGTATGCACACGTCGTTAGTACTAGTGCGGAGTGAGTTTCGCGAGTCTTTACAGTGTAAGTCTTTACTTCGTCATCGGTACTGTACGGTTGTCTTGTTTTCGAAATAATTATATCGGTCTCGTTTCTTTCAGTTCTATAGCGAACCTCCGTCAACGATGATTGTACCAAGTCGCGTTCGAAGACGCTCTTCCACCGACCGTGCTGCTAATAATAACAATTTCGTCGTTAACGCATCGCTATTCAGTTTTATCTGGTTATTTTTGTCGGTTTGTTTATTTCAAAATTCGAATTTCAATTTCGCCACAGCTACCGTCGTCAGCCGGCGAATTAATCCGACCGACGTGTTCACTAATAGTTTTTTGGTCAGATTAAATGGAAATCTAGGGAAAAATACGGCCGACTTGGTTGCCGGCAGAAATGGTTTTGAAAATCGCGGCTCGGTAAGTTTATGTATAAGATATTTCGAATCGGTTATTCGCGACGGAATGACCATTATTCTAGGTTAGGTTATTTTGAAACGATACATTTTCAGTATACGTACACCGAGACGATATTAAATTTGTTAATTCTACGTAAATTTCAGCCCGGGAAAAGTTTATTCGAGGGGGTGGGGGATGTGAGAAAATACGGATGTAAGGAAAAACCAATGATTTTTTAGGTTGGGCAATCGAAATATACAAACACGTGAAATATACCGAGTATTTTAGTCGAATTTCGAATCCGCGATATATCTTCAGTAGAAAAATTAAATTGTATACAGCTGTAAATTATCCATTTAATATATATGTACGTTAACCAGTATATAAGGCGGAATTGTGTTTACATTGTTCTTTTATTTTTAATTAATGGTTTCCTACGTCCATTAAAATGATCTGAAATCCGAGTCGTGTCGGTTGCAGCATTATATAATTCCACCTTTAAACTACGAACAATGAATTTAGTTACGTTAATTACTATGGTTAAAGAAGAAATGTAAAGGTCAACTTTTGGAATCTGGAAAGAATTAAAATCTTTTCGATAAGATGAACACTTCGATAAGAGAGACGATTGTGAAGTGTAAAAATGAGAAAAAAATGAACATTTGTTGCTGCATGGGCAGGAACGGAATAACGAACACCGCGTGAACGTAATTGCAATTCTTATAATTATCCTTGAGATTGGGTTTAAACAGCTATTAAGTGTACACCAGCTGCATTGTTTTTTCTTTTTTTAAGCGGAAGGGTGAAAAATCTTCAAAAGACACTGATGTATAAATATGTAAATATCGTATATTATTAACAGCAGCACTTGCACTGGACAGTACTGCTAAATTCCGAAGAATCAGCGTGTACGATTTTTACCCACAAAAAAAAAATTAGGAGACCTCCAATTTATAATTAACCATTTATGATGGAAAAAGTGATGAAGGAATTCATAGTCCCTTCTTTCATTGTAAATATATATATATATGTATATATATATATATGTATATATATACATAAAATGAAATAAAACGAAATAAAATTAATCATAAAACAAGGTTATTAACTTATGGTAAGTTAGAGAAATTCAATGTAAATATTGATATCCGATATAAATATAAAAATAATAAAAAAATGAAAATTAAAACACAACAAAATGATAACTTCTCGATATAAACAATATTAAACTTAACACAGAACACATTAATAAGTTACTACAAAAAAATAAAATAAATAAATATAGTAATAAAAAGTTAGTGCTTTAAAAAAATTGATAGGCGTTATTAGCACACATCGCGAGTTTAGTTAGCTAAATGTTTAGACGTAACTTTTGAATTAATCGATAGGACTAAGTTAACCTAAATTTAAGACGCATAATCTTATTAGAGTATTCGAGAAAATTTTCGTAATTTTAATAAATAGAGAAACAGACTGATGGACTCCGTATCTAGCACGCGAGCTAGAAAAATCGGGACACTGAAACAGCATATGCCTTTGAACAAAGAGAACGAATCATTGATATAAATAGAATCCAATACCATGTCCAGATAACAATTGTGCAGCGCTGTAGAAATTTACATTAAAATTTTTCGGCTTTATTCTCGGCGAAACATCCGGAATTAGACGATATATTATAAAATCCCGAGGTAGATAAAAATTTATTTTAAAAAAAATTTATCATAAACGATAAGAAAACTAGGATGTAGTAAATAGGGATGCTGAAAAAATGGTTAATTATACTAATGAATATTTAGAAAATCCAGAAAAATCCGAGCATATCCGGTAAATTTGTTACGCGAATAGACAAAGAAAGAACTTTTTAGTTTCACCTTCGAGACTGCGGTACCCGATCCTACGACAAACATTTCGATTTTTATCTAATTTATTTAAATAAATAACTCGGATATTACCGATTTTAAATATAAATCAATTTGTACGATTTTTATAAAACGAAATTAAAATGCCCCCTAGATACTCTCGCTGAACGATTTAATGAAGCTAATACGTTCCAATAACATTCGAGTGTTTCAGTCGAGTAAGCCTTGGATATATATTTATTAATTGAAAGTTCGACAAATAAAAATGCATACGACGATCGTCGTATGTTCACGTTATAATAAATCTAAATTTAACTAATATTTAATTTAATTAATATAATAAAACAAAAAATATATATATATAATTATTTATTTAATTAAAGTAAAATATATTAAAATTATTATAATAAAACCGGACCGGATTTGTAGTAGACAAACTATTGTTATACAATAATTAAAATTAATTTTAGTTAGTCAATGGGGAAAACCAGTAAATTAGTTTGACCAAATAATTTTAGTTAATACAGCCAGTAAAAATAAATTACAGCCAGTAAATAATGAAGAAAATCGAGTAATTTTTGTTTAACAAGGTTTAAAAAAAATGTATAAAAAGGGATGGTTGTTTATTTTCAAGAGAGTTTAGTTTTTTCAGTCTAAAAGTAAAGTTGTTAGTTTCTTGATCAAGACGGTTAAAATTGAATGAAGAAGGATGGTTGGCAAGTAATTACAAATCTGGTCAGGTTAGTTTTTCAATTAAATTATTTTTTTTATTTAATAAATATATAATAGTTTTTTAATATGAAATAAAATATTTCTTTATAAATACTCTATTTTTTTTTAAATAATAACAATATAAATTTATACGAGCATTCACGCAATATATATGAATTTTCTAAGAGAAAAAACGAAATTAATATTAAACAATTTATTAGTAAAAATAAATAAGTATGAATTAAGGGTGGTTACACGCGTTGCTTAAATTAATATAAAAATAACAAAGATTTATATAATTTTTATTTCGTTTCTTTTATTTAAATACGTACCTTGCGGCTTCTTAGCTAGAGTTTCTAATTGCTGTTATTATCGACTATTTTTATTTTCCATTACGTGGTTAACAAAACTAGATTGAAAAAGTGTTTTCAGTTATCGACTTTTAAATTATTTTTCATTTTTCTGCTTTCTCCTTTTTCGCTGAAATTTCTAAAAATTGAGTGAAAGGAATCACCTTTTTTTTTTTTTTTTTTTTTAAATTTACGTGCCGTGTACCGCAATTATAGCTAGAGGCATGAAACTAAAATAATTACAACAAAGCTATTAAATAATTATAACGAAAATATTAAATATTTACAACGAAGTTATTAAATAATTATAACGAAGATATTAATTGCTTACAACGAAGGTATTAAGAAAATTATAACATTAATTTGATACATTTTAAAAATTCGAAAACTCTATTAACGATATCCATGCTATATCCCTCAGCAAACTTTGCTAGTCGCGCGATGCGATCCCGTACTGTTTTCGGTATTTGTCGTAAATTGGACAGTCTAGATGCTGGAAGGTTAACTGACAACAACATTGTTGGCACCGTACTCTTTTCCGATAGATGAACGTGTGTCAATTTTGTGTGTCCTATCCGTAATCGGCATAACACTACATCTTCCGTTCTGTTATTACGATGTGCTGAGTGCCACTGCTTTGAATTTTATGGTTCGTAGTTTATTTACCGTAGATATTTCTGCCAGTTACTATTCTTTGAAGTTAGCTATCGGTACATGGATATTTAGAAGCGGGTGCGAAACGGCTGTTCTTTCTGATTCGTCGGCTATTGAATTACCATATATATTGCAGTGAGCTCTGGTATCCACGAATGTATTATGTTCTTAGATTGAAATCTTTCGCCTTTTACCTAATTTTTCTTCGCAGTCTCTAAGCAATTTTGAAACGTTTCAATTAGGCTCCATTATCATGTTCGGTTAAAAATTGTGCGAAGTTTTAATCAGTATAAAAATGTTTCATTTATTAATCTTTTATATATATATTAATCGTTGTAAAATTTACCATTACGTAAACTCATTACGAAGTATTAGTCGCTATGTATATATGTAAAATATAAATGTCGTTATTTGTTAATTTAGATTATTTCTAAAATAAACGGCGCTCAAACTTTACTTCAACGCGCAAGTGTTAATATTCTTGTGCCGCATAAAATTTTACGATTGTTTAATAGTTGCAACTATAAACAGGCTCATTGGAGGAATGGGTCGTCGATATTAAATTTTCCGGTCGCTGTAGCTATAATGTTGCTATCGATGAAGTGCTGCCCGAATAATTTTCTTCTAGGAAGAAAGTTTTAAACCGTTGCTCGTGTTCGCGCGACGAAAAGTTTAAGCGATAATTTCAATCTGACATCGTCGGAAATTACGGTTGGATTTTGTTTAAATTACTGTGGGTCGTGTATAACTATATAGTTTTTTACCGCATACGGCAATTACCGACGGTTACGTAGACGATTTAATTTAATTTGATGTAGTTTGAACGACTGTATCTTTCAAAGAGAAGGATTCATGTTGAAAGACGATAAATTTTGTGCGTGTTAAGAGAATATGATGAACGACATAATAATATAATCGGAAACGAAAAGACTAGGTTGTGAGAGGTGATGAAGAAATAATCAATTCTCAGACGAAGTGGTCACACGACTCAGCTGTTGGGTTTATGGTTCTTAAAAAGTTTATTCATTCCTGCTTGGATTTGTACTCGAATATTCTTTTTCGCTGACGGAGGTTGTGAGTATAGTAAATTACTGATCGTACGGCCACGTCCACGGTTTCGTTGCCAGACAGCCAGATATGTCCGCGTATTCATAAGTAAGTCATCCTGCTAAGATTAATCGTAATCCGTTGAATGTGACGGACTAAAGGGTCTTTGGGTTTTTGCGCTAGATATAAAATAAAGAAAAGCGATTGAATCCTGTAATTACAAGGATTTAGTTTGATTGGCATTTAGCTAGGTAAATGTATTGAGGAAACAATTAAAAAGTAAATATAGTTAAATAATTGACTCGTGTAATTCATACGTGTATTCTGAATTAGTCGGTAGTTGAAGCACGTGGTCGAAAATTTATATTACACTAGATACCAGTTATTAAGATAATCGAGAAAATATTACAGTTATCAAACGTACATATATATATTACAAACTTATTTTTAGCTTCGATTATTAATTACAACAGTTTTTAGCTTGATAATTGAGATTTTTTAATATAACAGACTAATCCCAGAAATATCATCTGTAAGTTGCCTTAAGACGGATATATTTGATTAATTTTGCATAGGTACTGGTTCAATTTTATTCGGTTTGCAACTTACCTGCACACATTTACACGTGCAGATTCTTGTATATGGTTCGGAAACATGGCCGTATAAAAAAAAAAAAAATTAAAAAGGATAAGAAAAGCTCAGATAGCATATGAGAGAATCGTGCTGGATATAAGATTATCGGATCGTAAAAAGAATACATGGATACGGGAACAAACACGGTTGGATGATGCGGTGGAGCGAATGGCTACAACAAAATCGAATTGGGCTGGCCACATTGCTCGAAGAGAAGATAATAGATAGTCAAAGCGGATTTTACAGTGGCGGCCCGATGGACAGAAAAAGGAAACAGGGAAGGCTAATGACGTGGTGTCACACAATGATATAGCAAAGGTAGCTGGGAAAAATTGTTTGGGGAAAGCACAGTACAGAAGTGTTTGGAAGACGTTGGGGAAAGTCTTCATCCAGGAGTGGATAGATAAAAGCTTATCGTGATATATATATATATATATATATATATATATATATATATATATATATATATATATATATATATACATATACTCAGAGTCCTAGAGTATAATAGCTGTACCATGCACAAGAAAATTGAACGTATTGATATAACTTTTTATACGCATATGTTAAGAGTATCCTAACAGAACGCAGAACAAATCATTCAATATTAAAATAATTACGCATAGAGCTGACGCACAACGATTATTGTTCACCATAACAACGCAGAATTTATAATTCTGTGGCCACGTCGTAAGAATGAATGGATTAGAACGAAATATCGTACCGAGGAATAACCGATTGAAAAAAAGGAGCCGAATACATCCACTAGATAATGTTAATCGTATCACGAGGTTACCTGTGTCAGAATGAATAAAAATTATTAATACCGGATAATTGCTCCATCTACTGGCTATACAATGGTTCATCACGGCGTCCTTAAACCGACAACATATATATATATACATACATACAAAAAAATAAATCACGAAATATTAGTGATGATTTTAAATCTATCAGAGTTTTATCTATGTCAACACAAACGACAATGCCAAAAGTTTGATAAAAAAATGTTTGTTGTTTCTTTTTTAAAAACTTTGGCGACACTTTGTTCGTTTTTGCATAGCGTTTTCTAAAATTCAGAAAATATGAAAAAAATTCGAGAGTGGATTCTGAGAATTGGGGGGATTTAATATAACATTTTAAAACTCTTTGTTCCAGGGTTAAAACGTTCTCCTTTAATAGTAGCTGGGGAAATATGCAGCTTTATCGACTTTAGAAATTTCATCAACTCAGTAATTAATTTTGTGTTTAAATATATATATATATATATATATATATATATATATATATATATTCTCTATAACAATTTTTTCAAAGAGAATAATAAATTACTGTTCGTATTTCCCCGACGTCATTTGATGATCCATATTAATCTAATGATGCTCTCCCAGTTGTTTTTATTTTAAGAAACGGAAATTAAAAGTTTAATATTTCCGAAAAATTAAATTTACCTATTACGTCTTTGATGTATGTATACATTATATATATATATATATATATATATATATATATACACATTATACGTAATGTATATATAATTCGATTCACTAATTTGAATTTACTGCAAGAAACACGGAGGCGTTATGAGAAAGCAACAAACAGCGCATTATTTCTCTCTATCCTAATCTGAATGAATTTTTAATCAGTTGCTTTTTCGAGTGGGTTAATTATCATTTTAAGAAAATTATAGTTACAAACGTACAAAATCCGTACCGGAATTAATAGAGGATTTTATCTGATGATGAAATTTCAAATTTATCATTTCTGATAATTACACATTCGTTAATGGCGAAGTATAATAAAATGAACATAGACTAACTCTGTACTTTAACATCCTTGTTTTCACACGCAAGAACGTGGGACTGAACCGAATATGAATTTGTTTCAGAGCAGGGTATTCGTTTGTGTGTATGTGTGTGTCAGGTTGAATGAGCCAGCAAAACGATGCGGGTATATTCTAAACGACTAAGCGTATATTTCGGCAAACGGAAATTTAATATTGAAATTTTAGACCGATATTATAATTCGTGAAAAAAAATTTATAAAAATTGCGTGAAATAAGTAGAATAATATTTTAGTCCGTATAAATATATACAGGAATTGAGACTAGACGCCGAATATTCCATTTTACATCTCTAATACGATTAAGTAACGCATAGGGAAACATTTTTCCGATAAGCTTGTATAATAACTGATTGTACACACGCTATATTATTAACCGTTTCAGTTCGTACATTATAAAATGTTGGCAGGCACAA
This sequence comes from Coronaproctus castanopsis, assembly GCA_032883995.1. Taxonomy (NCBI): domain Eukaryota; kingdom Metazoa; phylum Arthropoda; class Insecta; order Hemiptera; family Monophlebidae; genus Coronaproctus; species Coronaproctus castanopsis. The sequence continues at coordinate 113,156,164 of CM065053.1, forward strand.
AATTATACAGTTCATACGGGTTGTTTATTTATACGATACTCTGCATCTTAGATGAACTGTAGATAATTTTCAATATATTTATACAAATATTTTTAGAATTGGAACATTTCACGTATAAAAATGTTTGTTGCGATGCCTTGCCGATCACTTGAAGAAATAGTTAATTTTTTTGCCAAACAGCACACTATTTATGTATCAATTTAATTTAAATGCAGTAGTCTCGTTATACTTTTTTTTAACCTCATCCTCGAACTGGAGATTATATTTATTCCTTTTCCTTTCCTTCCTATCTTTCCTATCTATTCATCACCGTTGGTTGTGGCATATAATTGTCGGTACAACTTAGAAAAAACAAGTTTTAAAATTTCATGTCCCATATAGTAGACATCTTAAAGAGTTAAGCACGAGCGAATCGTGATCCCATGACGAATCGTACATATAAAACGAAATATAGTATTATATTTCCGGGATTTTATCGCAATTATAATACCATGTAGATTATCTATACTAGTCGGATATTTTTCTTACCTTACGAAATAATCAAAAATTATGTTTAATTTTGTTTATTTAAATCGATATTTTCTTTCAGAATTTAATTAATCAATTATTTCATACTTCCGCACTAAATTAAGTTTGGTCGAATTTTCGTTATATATATTTATTTTATTTAAATTTTTCGTAATTTGTATTTTATTATTATTATTATTATTATTATTATTATTATTATTATTATTATTATGGGCTTGATCCATTACAAATTGTAATATAAAACATTAAATAATAATATAATCGATATATCGCTAAGTTACATTCGCACAAATGAACTTACCATAGACAAATATAAGAAATATGCACGTTAAAGAAAAAAACGTGTTTAAAGGAACAGAGGAGAAAAATTGATTTGATTGTGTAATGTGTTAGGGGAAAGAGAGATAACGAGAATATCCAAGAAATATATGTGATCTGCGTCGGTGATAAGGTCGGCATCTGCAGGGTGTGAGCAGCAGATGGTAAGACGTTCATTTGGAATAGTGAAAAAGGGATACGGTTTTCTTTGGGTTTTCTTTCCGAATCGTAGTCTGCATATTTATGAATGGATGAATTATATTGTAAAATCATGGTAAACATGGAAGATCAGTCGGAAACAATTTATGAGAAAAGTTATTCTAGACTGCTTTCCGGTATGGGCTTCAATGTGCGGTGAATAAGCGATAAACGATGTAAAAAGAACAGGAGATTGGACGTAGCAGTCAGCGAGAAAATTACCACTGATTCCAGAGTGGCCGGGAATCCACACGAACTTAATGGAGACACCAACATCCTGAAGAAGAGCGACATGATTGCGAATTTTTAGTATCATAGGAGAGGAATTTTCGATTGTTGTCGCTGTATACATTGCTTTTATATGCAGTTACATATAATTCAATTCCACATTTTCACATTGGATTTATCGTAGTTTTAAATAAATGTTTCTATTTATAAGTTTAAAGCAGATTTCCTTCTTCGAAGATGATACAGCAATCTTGTTCGCGAAATCGTAGTTTTCCTTGTTTGAGTCACATGAAATCGCCATGATAGCCGTCGGTCAATATTCCGACATATCTTACACAGTTTGTTTGCTGAATTTCACTGCCACCTATACATATTCGAGGACATTTGTCTGTTAGTGTAAAGTGGTATGTTGGCATTTAGATGGATTAAATGTTACTATGTGCCCACTTTACGATTCGATCCGCATGATTACAGCTGTATAGGCATATTCTGGAGTTGAATTAGCTATAAGTAAATATTGCTAATATTGTTTGATTTTGAAATACAAATTAAAATTATTTCCGAACCGAATATATAACACGTGAAGTTTACTTTGTTATATAATTAGCTATAATGAAGTTCCGCGCTTCATAATGAAGTAATTACTAAGCGTCGGATTATTTTTAAAATAAATATTTCGGCGAGTGATTTTAAAATGCTTTATTTGATTACGAAGAATATAGTACATTTCAAAAATATGAAAAATATCGTCACTCAAACGCGAAATACGTCTATAACGAAATCTGAAGCGAACTGTTTTCGAAGGAAAAATATCGAAATTGTAAGAAATTCTCCGGTTAAATTTTATTTCATTTACTCGTTTTAATATTTCGGCAATTTACTCCAGAATTTTACGGGAGTTTTCAAAAAAAAAAAATTAATGGCGTCGCAAAAAATCTAAATTTAATACCGTATTTGACGAATTATTTTTGTATAGTTATTTCAGTCTCGCTTGTTAAATAATGCACGTAATAAAATGAGTAAATTTTATTAATTATTTAAAGTCTCGTTTCGTAACGTAACAGGAGGTAAAATTCAAGAAAGATAGCTGAATATATCGACCTTCGTCATCCTGATGTTATCGGTGAATAGAACGGATCAATATCCGGAATAAAAAACTGTGGCCGTTTATTATCGAACGATAATTTAATCGTAAGCTTCGTCTTAACGGCGAGTTCTTTAAAAAACAAAAAACAATTATATTGGAGGATATATTTCAGCGCTAATTCGCGCTCGTGTGTGATGCAGTTACACATCTCGGCCGACTAAGTATAGTGGAAAACCGTTTTCAACTTATATTTTACCGTGTAAACATACTTTTATTTCTAATTTCCTTATTTACATTTTGTTGAAATTTAACATTCTCTTTGTAAAATTTTTCCTTTACGTAACACGTCCGAATATGTGAGTTTGTTTAATTTTTTTCTGTTTTATTCGTCAATTTAGTAGGCTATCAACTAATGTTTCAAACGAGACTCGTGTAACGCACCCAGTAGTGCGTTCTGCCCTATTTAGTTACGCTATCTCGAATCTCAATTCTCTCGAGAAGTCTTGTTATCGGTTTATTTGGAATCGCCGTTGCTAGCTCATTGGTGTGTCAGACATGTGATTTTGAGTTCGCCTGTCGATGGAATCCCCACATCTCGATGGATTAGCTCATTAGTATCTGAGGATTCTGAAACCGTTGGATGATCGTCCGATACGATTTTTTTGCGCATCCCCACAGCGGTGCAGCTAAGTCCATATTAGTTTTAGTATAGTAAAATATGTTTCGTAGTGACAGTTGCGATTGATATCCTATGAGCCAGTATAGGTTTCTCAGCTCTAGGTCAAATTCCTGCCTCTTCTTCCGTATATGAACATTCCAGTTCAGAATGCAATCTAAACGTACTCCGAGTTATTCTGTCCTTTTGCTTCTCGGTACCAGTATATTGTTTAACTGTTTATTTCGAACCTTTCTGGTGGAGAATTGTATATTTTTCAGGATTTATTTGGAAATTCCAATTTTGTGTCCATTGGAGTATAATGTTTAGTTTTGCCTATAAGACAGCAACGGCCTCATTAGCATCTTTGTCAGATGTAATTAATCAGTTGGTAACCCTGTGGCGCACCAGCATGTATAGGGTATATTTCCGACTGATCATCGTCATATTTGACTTGAGTCTGTCCGCTAGATTGGATTTCATTATTTTGAAAATCTTTTTAATTTTATATAACAGACCTTTGTGCCATATTTTGTCAAAGGCTTTAGACATATCGATAAAAAATTGCTCCGGAGATGTAATTTAAGTTTTAGTTTTATCCATAAATTTAAATTTCGCTCCCACGAAATGATGATAGCGTGTGGTTTATTGATTTTTCATTCTTCAAGTAAGAATCATCGCCATAACACGTTTACATAGCGTGAGTTTCGTTCCCTCATTTAGACTACGATGTATGATAATAGTTAACTATTTTTAAGTTTATTATTAAAAACCCCAAAATAATAGTGTATATGAATATAGTTTTAGGTTTAATTTAAATATAGTGATTTAAACTTTGCAATTTTTGCATTGCACATAAACCTGCCAACCTTGCTCATTTCTTAGAAACTCTCTCTCTCTCTATATATATATATATATTTATATGACCATAATAACTTTTCCGGATTGATGATGCTACAAGTTATCATAACGTCCTGGAACCATCAAACGTCATTTATTGATAATTGTGCTAATCATGATGATCATGAGAAAATAGCCAACTCGTATTATCCTGTCCAAGTTGCGGTTTACAGTACCTTTTACTATACAGCCGCTCTTACATGGTGCGCTGTCGAGAAGCTGCTTCTAACATGGAGGCTGATGCGCCGCAATTACTAATGAGGAATTAGCGGATTATGACATTTTCAGATGCCAAAATTCCTCGACCGTTAGATATTCACTCGGTTCGGCAGAGCTTTATCCACCGGTGGCTCGAGTTGTTGCTAGGCACCCTCATATCTTATTATCATGTCACTACTGGAATCGTCTGTCTGAGACTTTCCAGAAGTAGCCACGACTGCTTATTTGACAATTGTCTTTATTCGCAGCTAACCTAAATATCTATAGGGCTATGTGTTCCTTGAGTGCATAAATATGAGCATGTGCATTGTGAATGCATGTCTCATATACTTTAATATGTGGCGTTATTTATATACAAATAAGAAAAATGTATCTTTACCGAATGAACAAGTTTAAACAATTAGAAAAATAATTTTGCAGACAAAAAAAAATTATTTTTAGTCTATTATAACGCAATTCCGTTGAGATTAGGTAACGAACATAATAAATACAGTGTGACCGAATCATCAAAAGAAAGTGGAATTGGGCAGGCCATGTACAAGACATAATTTTTATAAAAATGCTGCATTAGTTTGTAGTAATACAGTTCCATAATTATGTTAGTGAACTGATGACCTAACTCTTTTCAGTAAGCTTACACAGTCATTTCATTCAGTTGACATTGGATAAACATAAATATTATGTTGAACTATATAGCGCGACTGTAGTAATTATTCCTGCAGCATCGAAATTCTTAATTTTAGTTTACTCCATTTATAATACCAAACACATGTAAATGCAGCGGAATTAATGTTTTACGTTAATGCGTGTGTAAAAGTTAAAATGAGGGGCCTCTGAGAGATACTTGGTAATGTCCTTTTAAAGGGATAAACATTTCACATTTATTCCGCAATAATTAAATAAATATACAAAAAAAAGTAGACAACTAAAAGAAATTCGGTCGTAATAAGTACAAAATAATCGTCTAATTTAACACTCCCCTCATCTAGATAGCCGACGCCATAATTAAATTAGTGTATTTTCCCCTGCAATTGAAATTTTCACAAAATCGAGTGCTCGAACTAAATGATTCGAAGTTTAAGAAATCCTTCAACATAAAAAAATGCTGTGCATACGATTGCTGAGTTATGGGAAAAACCTGATACGCCGCGAAAATCTTGACGAAAGCTTTGGCCGGACGTTATGACCCCAAATCGAAAACGAGCGAAACGACACGCAGGAAATCATTAAAAATCTACAAAACTATAAAACGGAATGGTCTCTGCCAGTGAAGTTGAGGATTCCAATGTGAAATACGAAATCAGCGAATAGCTCATAGATTATATTGCCGCCGTTTTGGAAAATAGTGGTGAAGAAACTGTAAATAAGTACTCGGATGGTGCGATGACGAACCCCCTACTCGGATTCGACGCCAAGAACGTTTTTCATATTGACCTTCAATACATCAAGCAAAACTTAACCTCAACATCTATATGGACATTTTGTGAATCATCGCGGAACATTCAAAAATCTATAACCGACTTTTTTTCTAAGTTTTTATTATCATATATAAATCGGTATTTCTATTTTTCTACAGTAATAACAGCTCTTTTGTGGAATTTATTTCAGTTTTTTTTACTGTAGAGAACGATACAATAATTTTTGAGTTTCCAGATTGTTTATTTTACTACTGTAAATCAGCACTTTTCTGTGATAATCCGTCATTTTTTGCATACCTTTAGTCGCGACGATGACGGATTAGAGGTTCCACCTTAATATAAGAAAATCGCGACAGATGGTCATAGATATGATAACAATGCATATCACACGCATTATACACGAGTAGCTGTATAAATAAAAATAATAGGAATAAACGTTATTATATAAAAATAATATAGGCTTAATTCTACGCTCGTTTTAGACTAACGAGCGTGGTAAGACTTTTAGCATGAATCTTCTAACATTAATCGATTTATTCCGACGCGTTTTGAACGTTATCCCGGAATGTTTTTTTTTTCTATTTTGCATACCGGTGACGATTTAATATAATTCTGTAACGGTGATTTTAAATCGATCGGAACTTTTTCGAACGTGCTGTTGGAAACTGACCACCAAATGGGACAGGCATTAGTCTAAGTTCAGGCCATTATTACAATTTAATTCAGGGGGAATTAACTCTATAAACGTCGATGGCTTCTTACATTTTGAATAAGAGTTAAGTTATAACAAATATTTTATTCATTTTTGTTCATAATTTAAAAGGCGATTGTATAAATATTATGCGCGTGATTTTGTTTCGTTTTATTGTGTTTCATAAATTCATTTGGCGTTTCTTCGTTTTCTAATCCAGCTCTAAATTTTTATTTTCAATTGCTATTCCTAACTTTTAATTTTAATCGGCCTATTTTTACTCAGCTCGCGAAGCTCTCGTTAGTTGTAAATTACAATAAGATCTTAAAGTTACTGACAGTTGCATATGATTTCATTTCAAAATGTCCGCCACTCGCGCATTTATTAACCGGAATTTCTCTCGTATTTATTTATCTATTATCTTTAGCTCTGTTTCTTATTATTGCAATTTTAATGTAATTAATTATTATTATTATTATACGTTTTAATAAATAAATTGCAAATATTGTATGGTTGAAATACATTTTGAAAATATTGAACATGAACATCAGCAGGAATGACCGCTAAACAGCGAACTTTGGATTTTGCCGGTGAATATCCTTACGTTAATATGGGTAATTCCCGCTGACGATAAATTAACGTCGCCTAGTAAAGTGAAATAGCTTCTGTTGTTAGAAGCTTTCATCCAGTTAATAATATTATTTGGATAGGTGTGCGTCGAGAATTTAACCTGAAAGATGAGTATAACAATTTAAATATATATATATATATTTTACTATATAATTTATCTAGACTATTACAATCGTACCTACAGGCAAGCTATTGACAGTGCGAAAAAACAACTAAGATTTATCAAACACCATAGGGTGGTGTACCTTCCTAACGTTTTGAGAGACTGTTATCCTACATTTTTTTATTTTGTTTTAATTATTAAAGTTGAAGAAAAATAAATAATACCTCGGACGTTGTGTATTTATGCTGAAGTAGAGAAAAAGAACCCTCTATAAAAATAATAGTAGCCTTATGTTTAGTTACTCGAGTATCATTGTACACACACGTATATACATACGCACGCACACATAGACATATGGTCATTGTACAACATAAAACTTATATATATATATATATATTATACACATATATATATAAATATAAAGATACATATATTATACGTAGATGCATATTCGTATTACATATATATACCTATATACACACCTATGTTTTAGACGTAGATATTAATTTTTTTCACTTAGGGTTTGGGGGGGAACAAGACCATTTCAAAAACCATATAAGGCAAGCTTCACGAATTTGTTAAATTGTGTTATTTACCCCGCGTCTGGTGCTGGGTTATATGGACGTCGGGACCGATAAAGTGTATATATATATATATATATATATAATAATATATACGGTGTGGATATTGCCTTTTCAGCAAACGTTGAAATAGTACGATTTGTCGATGACACAGCGGTCCTATGTACAGACATCTTTAGTTACTCAAGCGATAGTGTTAACTAATTATCTGCATTGTTTAAAACGTGAAAAATTCTAAAATCTGTTAAAGAAATATTCCCGGATGAAATAACTGTCTTTAAACAGGACCTACTAGGAATCGTATTACAATTGACCAGACAGAGGAAATACCGTGAAATGTACTGCAATAAACCGCTGACGTTACGATAAAAAAAACCCCTGTGTAATTAAACAATTTTTTTTTAATTGAATGTTTGAATTATTATTAGGAAAAAGATCGTAAATATAAAACCAAACTGTTATTATATAACCGGACGCACGAAATCGGTTTGGAAGGTAAAAATCGTATCCCTATTTTAAGGAGAACGTAGAAATAATTCGAATTGGCGCGGAAAATGGTAGGAAAACGATACAGAGGAAGGTCAAGGAGTAAATATATGAATAATATAAGACACGAGAGCAAAAAGTTACGAAAAGCCTTAAAAGATGAAGGGCAGAATACAATTTTAGTTGAATTCACTAGGATCGTGAGTCATAAAGGTTATCCACTAATCTATGGATTGTAAACGAGAAAGAAGTGCGTTAAGCATTTTCTGTTTGATTTTAACGATTTTTTTTTCGGTTTCCCGTTTATTTAGTTTAAATATGAACTGGGATGGATTACTATTCTTTGATTGTCGCCAATATATCAGGAGTAAGTTCCTCTTTATCGTGAAATACTAGAATCATCTTACAAGGCCATTGCGGATTGAAATTAGATAAATGCAATGCCGCTATTACCGGATGTAATCGTGCAATTGCAGACTCGGATGTTACACGGGTTTTTTCTGTAGTTTTGAACAAACCGAATTATCCTAATTTAAAGACAAATAAAGTGGACTACGAAAATCTCAGAATATTTTATTAATAAATGAATATCAGCTCTTTTTTTATATATATCATCATTATCATCATCAGCTATCCTCACTCGAAGTATTAGAACCGGTTTTACAACCACGTGATCCAATACGAGACTTAAAATTTTGTTATCGAAAGGTTAATCGCTTCGAAAATATTTACTCGCAATCGAGAAGCAAAAGAAGATTCCTCTGTCAATTTATTGCACTCCGCATGGAATTCAGTGATTTTAAACGCGATTGAAGTGTTTTATAATTTTTTTAAAATTTTATTAACTTGTTCAGCAGCTTTCTTTATTCTTTATATCTAGTGACTTTATTTGTGCGTTTACTTCCATAGACGATGTTAGGTTTAATGGGAAGTGACATCCGGAATGGTGTTCTTAGATATTTCGTTAATTTTTCTTCACGAATAGAATTTCCGTTTTTGTGTAGTTCGAAAATTTTTGCTAGGTGTTCAGCAATAACGTTGGCTTTTTCTCGTTCAGTTCGTTGTCCACTCTTTTTTTTTTTTCATACTTATAGGAGGGACACACAGATAGATGTGATCTGTTTTTATACTGTTTTGTAGCCTTTCACAAGCTGTAGTCGGTTGTTTCCAGTTGGATATTAGGTTTTCTATAATATATTCTCGGAATGTTTCATTTTTTTCTTCTAGAAGGTTCTTTTTTTAAATTGTCTAGATTTAGAATAGTTTTATTAAATGGATTTCTATCGTTCATATTCTCGTCATCTTTTTTCTGAGATCATCTTTATTACTTTTGGATGTTTTAATATATTCGGTTTATCTTCATTTACAGGCGTGGTTACTCAAACTTCTGAATACACTCAGTAAGGTTTCCTACAGCGATTTCTATATCACAGTTTTCAATGGCACCTTCAAGTTTTCAACAAACTGTTGGAATGCGGTCTAATCGGTGTTCTTGTTAGATAGTTCAGGTTTTTTTTTTTTTGCTATCTGTATTACAGTGGTACTCGTGTTTAAAATTTTAGGTGAGAGTGATCAGATGTATATATAGCATCCTTGGAAATAATTGAAAGTTACATTAGAATAAAAAACAAAAATGTATATAATCCGGTTAGCGCATAAATGCGAATAATAATCGGCAAATCCGGGTAAGAATAAATTTTTTCCGTAATCCACTTTAATATTCTGTCTGGCTATTAATTCGGAAATTAATTCTTGAAAAGAGGAAGCCGGAACGATTACAAAAAGGGTAGCAATAATTTTGAAAACAATTTTTTTCCTCCATCGAAAGGGTCTGCTACTACTGTTGTAAATGTTGCTGTTGTTATTTTCGAAATTTTAGCTGGGCCGTGGATTCATCCCATTAAGTGAAAGTTGAATATAAATCATCCGCGTTCTTCGGACGATGAATATTAAACTTAATATTTTTCATCCCGAATGTATGTAGTTCTTATTTTTGGTCATTATTATTATTATTATTATTATTACTACACCAGCGTTATTGTTATTATTGTACGATTTTATTCAACACCCCCCTCGTTAGCCCAATTTGATCGATTTTTGTGTAAGGAAAAAAACCCGGAAAGTAGGAAATAGGCTACAACAATAACGCGTTCACGAGCGAGTTCACAATAATGTGCCCGTTTCATATATATATATATATATATATATATATATATATATATATATATATATATATATATATATATATATATATATATATATATATATATATATATATATATATATTCATATATATTCATTACTCGCGTAAGGCCACGATGCACGTGGGGTCGTAATGAAAAGGGGCTAGTGATTAGGACGGATAGCCCGAAAGAGATAGATGAAAAATGTGGTAATATTTGTGAAATATTGTTATAACGAATGTTTGGGTAGTAATTGAAACCAATATTACGTTAAAATACGGAAATATATAACAATTTAACCCGCAGAACTTTAATAATCTATCTGACAGTTAATAATTAATGAAAAAAATATATCGAAATTATCTGAGATACTTACAAAATCAACTTACACGTTTTGATTTTTTATTTTAAAATAAATTCGATGTTAGTCTTTAAATTTTAATAATTAATAAAATAAACATGTCGAAAGTATCTGAAATATTAACAAAATTAACATATAACGTTATATATATATTTTAACTCTAAATAAATTCGACGTTAGTCTTTAAATTAATTTTGGTAACTTTTTCGTTACTATAATAACATTATTAAACAGTAAATAAAAAACATTATCACGCACCAAATTAACAAAATTGTCTTATTTAATATATATATATATATATATACACTTATTTCGAAATATGAAGAAAATTATTATTTAAAATTAGAATTTAGACTGTTTCAAAGAAAGAGAAACTGATATAAATTATACGATGCGAAGAAAGTGGTAAGTTAAAAAGCCGCAATTGAAATTAAACAAGTTCAAACTGTGGGAAGAAAGTTTTCGCAATGTAAACTTTGAAAAAGGGTAGGGGGTTATATCCGCAGAACTCATAAAACCTTTGGAGATCTAAATATATTAATCAAACGGACGACAGAATATATATATATATATATATATATATATATATACACATACATATATATATATATATAGTAAAACATCTCTTGTCCGCTCGCGGCTGGTCCGATACTCCGGTTAATCTGACCGTGCTCGAACTAAACTTAATGATTCGAAGTTTATGAAATTCTTCAACATAAAAAAATGCTATGTATACAATTGCTGAATCATGAGAAGAACTGAAACCTGACACGCTGAGAAAATCTTGGCGTAAAACTTTGGCCGAAAGTGACCAAATCTAAAACGAGAAAAACAACGACCACCCGAAAGAAATCATTAAGGATCTACGATCTATACAACGGAATGTTCCTACAAGTGAAGTTGAGTGGATTGCCCAATGTGAAAATGACTGAAACCAGCGAACAGCTCGATGATAATCAGATTAGTGCCGCTGTTTTGGAAAATAGTGGTGAAGAAACTGTGAATGAAGACTCGGATGGTGATGATGACGAAACCACTACCCGGATTTTACACTCAGACCCCAAGAACACTTTCGATATTGCCCTTCAGTACATCAAGCGGAGGAACTTAACTTCAACGCCTACGGACATTTTGTAGATCACGTAATGGAGGAACATTGCAGCTAAGTATAGAATTTCATTCGTTAAACAAAAATCTATGACCGACTTTTTTTTCTAAGTAAGTTTTTACTACATGTATAAATACATGCGGTATTACTATTTTTCAACAGTAATAACAGCTCTTTTGTAGAATTTATTTCAGTTCTTTTACTGTAGAGAACGATACAATAATTTTTCAGTTTCCAGATTGTTTATTTTACAGTAAATCTTCCGTATTTTTTGATATTCCGCCCTTTTTACGATGACTGATTAGAGGGCAAATGCTACATTAGTGGAACGATGTAGGCGATATATGTGTTGATTAGACTTTATGCTGTCTTATACAAATTTCACGGGAGGATGTATTATTTTGATTTTTAATATCTCGTCGGCAAATCTGTTCTCTTCATTCGAAAATATCTTTTTGCTTCGATTTGTTAGTTTCATACTTTTTACCTCCTATGGTGTATACAAAGTAGTACTGCATGTTTCTTTCTCGATATATAATAGTTTTTTGTTTTTAATAGATTGAATTTAATAAATATTAGAGTAATAGATGATGGTCAATGTTTACAGTCAAAATTAAGACACATAAACTTTTATGTTACGCATATAGCAAAAGGTTCGGATATTCTTTTATAATTATTAATTCGACAATTAAATTGATTATTTTTATCTATCTAATTACTTATCTTCCTCTTGTTTTAACCTCGCTTCTAATATTTAATTCTTCGTGCTAGATAAGAGTACTTTGTATGTTATCTTATTTTTATACATAAAATATAGTTATCGTGCTCGATTTTGTGTGTATGTTTGAGTGCAAGTATTAATATCTGTTTGTATAGATATATCTTTAAGTGATGATGATGCCTATTATACTTTATTTGTAGGCGCCATTATTATTGTAAACAAACTCGTGTATTTCATAATTGTTCAGAAGGCAAAAAAAAGTATTTATACTTGTGTTTCGTTTACATAAATAATATTTATACGTAATTTCTTAATTCATATTTAAAAATTAATCCAAATATAGTTTTCCACGAAATTTTTGTCATTTCTTCTTCACCAGAAATTAAACTATGAATAATATAATTTATATTATTATATAAAATATGGACAATTTTTTATAATTATTAGCAGCCCAGAATAATGTAAAACTGATAAAACTTTAAAACATACAATGTAGTATCTTTAATATATTACGTCGTGTAGCGTTCAACGCTAAGGATTCTTCGGAAAAAGTTTATGTACATCAATATCGTCATCGTATCGGATCCGGAACGAGTTACTCCTAGTTCCAAAAAAAAAAAAAAAAAAAAGTTACTTTCTCAATCAGCTGTGGAGATGTCAAATTATGATTTTTATATTGACACTTATTACGAGGTCCGTTTGCCGTTATGATGTGAAATTGGTTTAAACGTGAAAGACGACTTAAAAGGAGGAACTAAGGCAGTTATCAAAATCCCAAACAGTTGAAATCTGGAATATTTATTGTTTTCGGTTTTATGTCTTAAATTACTTGGGCTTTAAAATCCGCTTGATCCCGTGAGCGACGCTGGTGTCCGTCACGCTCGCAGCTCAATTCCGATTACTTGCAGTTTTTATCGAAATTCTTTACGATGGTGGTGTAACTCCGTGAGGCTTAGGCGGCGATTCGCCGCCAAAGCGTCCGCCGTCGACGTTGACGACGAAAATGGGGCCAGTCGCCGCCGAAGGAATAATTCCCACGAGTCAGCATTTCTAATACCGTCATTTTTCAGATAATCATAATAAATATTTTACGATAATTATAATAAACATCTTCCAGTAATAATAATAAACATCTATGAGGAAAATAATTCTTAAAAATGAAAACAAGAGAGGGGAAATAATTATTTATTTATATTATATATATATATATATATATATATATATATATATAAAAAATAAATACGCACGCATATATATATATATATATATATATATATATATATATATATATATATATATATATATATATATATATATGTATACGTATATGCACATGCAATTCACCCATATTACATGTATATACATATTTATGTAATATAACACATGTAATATGGGTGTTTACATGCATATACGTATATTATACATGCACTTACACACATACGCATATTACATGTATATATTACAGATATGTATATATTTCCATGTACCTAAAGACGAAAGTACATATTTCCCAAAAATATAAATAATTATGTAATAAAATGTGTCGTTCAAAATTGTAACTGGTATTTTTATGTAATTCGCACAATACAAATTAGTTTTAATATCACGTGCTTTCCATAAACTTAAATGGATGGGATATGAACAAATTGTTATTTGTACCCCTTTGAATTATACTTCAAATATATATTTAAAAAAAATGTATTTACATTTGGGTTCCTGACTAAAAACGAATTTTTGGGACACCGTTTTATCTGGGGCCCATATGTGTGTGTATAAATATATATATGCATATATATACGTGTATATACATATACATATACAAAAAAGATAAAATATCAATTTATATATATGAAAATATGTATAGCATTGTTCCAGTCGTTATCGCCAATTTATAATAAAATATTTCAAGCTAATTTAGTTAATTTTAATCAGTTTACAACAAACGAATAAAATCTGTAATAAAATATTAATTTATTATTAAAATTTTATTGGAATCGATCTGTATGGTATCACATATAAAATCAATCTATGACTGATACAACAATCGAATGAACTTCTTCAAATAACTCCAAAAACTACATTCGCATATAAAAGACTACTGATGAAAAAAATTTTCTTCGGCGGTCAAAAATTTTCGAAAAAATTCAATTTTTGAACCGTGTTTCGAATAAATACACAAGATCGAATCAAAAAAACTCGTTATTAACCTCGTTATTTATCGTATATTCCACTTAAAATTACTAAATATATTTATTAAGAGCACTGAACATAATTAAAGTACGAAAAAATTTTTTTTGGAAAAAATTATGCTTCTTTTAACGTTTATAATAAACACACATTGATGCGAATATTCTACGATTGACATCAAATGTTATCGATTGAGAAACTCTCTAGTATTGATTATAAATTGAATATTTATTATTTTTAAAATTAATTCGAAACAAATTTTATTATTATAATTAATTATAAACATTTTAAAACAATCTAAACATAATTTTTTAGCATATATTATAAGAATATTATATATATATATATAATTTAAATTAAGGGGGTGAAAAATGGCGGTTAGTGACGCAATATGACGGTTACTCTTTAGGTTATGTGATTACCGTAGTGCGTTCTTTTGCTGTCTGCGCGGTCATTTACTGTTATTAAGTTTATTTTATTTCATTTAGTTATTTTTATTATTTTCATTAATTATTTATGTGTTTTATTTTATTCTGTTTAATTATATTTTATTAAATTAGTTATGGAGAACAAAATTTGACTTTTATACTCTGTGCTAGGATAAACGCCGTATATTAAACTGGTTAATGGATTGGGAGTTTATTGCTTTATTCCACGAGAAATATACGATAAATAATGGGTTTAATAACGAGTTTTTTTTATCGATGATTTAATAAATTTGGAAACATAATTCCAAAAAATGAATTTTTTTCGAAAAATGATAATAGATGCATATGATGATGATAGTTCGAATCAATAATGAGTAATTCGTATAAGGTACGTTATATTATATTTTATTATATTGTTTTTAATAATTTAATTGTCTGTTTTCATTTAGTTGCATTAAAAGTTATTTAAGACTGTTTTTGGAACATAAATCACATTTGTATAAAAGCGACTAGCGGTTTTCCCGCCAAAATTTTAAAAATTTGCGTCGTTACCTGTACGCAATTTGTTTTTAGTCATTTAATTTTTTCAATTTTTTTTATAAAAAAAAAAGTAAGTTTCGAGAAAAACGTTTTTCTTTACTAGTCGTTTTTATGGAAATGCGATTTGTGTTTTAAAAATTACTAATTTCGGAGATACTTGAAGGACCTCAATTTTTACCCACAATTATGTATATGTCACAACGACCTTCTGTTGTCGGACAATACCCAGAGACGATTGAAAAGAAGCAAATGGTGTTGCGACAACCTTCCTCTTACCCGAATGTGACAAATCTTGGTCATCATGTTTTAATCTTCGATCGTCTCAGGCTAGTCGACTCATTGTAGTCGTTAATGTAACACTTACTTCTTCCTTTATTGTTTTCTAAGCCAACCGAAAACGGTAAGTATCGAAATTTTATTATCGAACGGGCGAAATGTTCAAAATTCGGTATTTGCTAAATATTTTACGACTATTCTTCGGCTACAGCGATCGTTTCCAATTTATTTGTAGGTTATTATTACTTTCTCGCAGTCGTAATTTAACTTCTGGCTTACGAGACTACTCTCGAGGAACGATATTTTTCGTATAAATAAAAATCATCTCGCAGAAGTAAATGTCGCTTAAGGCCAAGGTTACAACTAGGATACGTTTTTTTATAACAACCTCTTTTAGTTGGAGGGCATTTAAGCGTAAACATTTTCTCAGATGTTTGTTTATTATTTGAATACGTAAGTACGGTCGAAATTTGTTAAAACTGGAACGAAAAGAGCGAGCTAGAAAGAGATTGGGGTAATTTAGGAAAATAAAGTTAAAACGTTGCGCGCAGTTTTAAGAACGATGCGAATGCTCGACTAGTAGTAAACGAAATTGTCAAAAACCGGCTAAGCGGCCGTGATGTATGGCATGCCATTTTATGTATATGACGACAACAACCTGATTAACATAGTAGCATCGTGTTTGTTACGTATAATATATAAAGGACTTAAAAGTTGCGCTTACATCGATCACGAGATGAGAGCGAATTTTTTCAAGGGTTCAGGTGTACTAACTTTTCAGGCGATTTAAAATCACAATTTACTTTATCGTTCTTTACATTTACTATATCGTTCGGCCATTGCCTCGACCGACCCGATAGATAATATAAACAATAACATTTTTTAAAAGTGTAAATTGTCGTGGGTGTGTTTACACTTGTTCGCTGCCTATATCCAACGATCGAAAAACAGCTTCTGCGTGAAAAGGACATTTATTGTTAAAAATATAACAATAAAAAAAATAAAATTAAAAAGAAGTAAACCGAACGTAAAATAAACGAAAAATATTAATTTTAATGTATACGCGAAAGAATTAAACTTTTTTTTACATGTACCTGTTTTTCTTTAAAACAATAAGCACGTTAGCTATTCGTGAAATGTATTCATGTGAATAAGGAACAGCATTTATTCCAATGAGTAACTTACTCTGGCATGATTGAAGATTTTTTTTAGAGTAGTGTATCCCTGCACTGTCGACGCATAAGGCGTCTTGGTGGATTATCCGGTAGAATGAAATTCTACAGCTGTGTTACATGCGGATTGACATGATCTTTACATTTGTTGTTGTTAAATCTGCTGCATCTCATGTACATGCAGATCCTTATGCAATGTATCATTACTTACGTAGTACGGAGCGTTACGTATAATACGAAGTTTCGATTGGAATTGTCGGATTTTCCGGATGTTACTTTTCGCAGATGAGCCCCATAGTTCTATGCCATATGTCCAAATCGGTATTGCGTTGTAAATTAAGAGCTTATTTTTTAGCGACATTTTAGAGTTTTTACCAATTAGGCAATAAAGTTTATTGAGTATTTAACTTGTTTTTAACATTCGTAATACGAGGTGACCAGGTTAGCCTTTGGTCTAAGATTATGCTTACGTATTTCATGCTACTGTTTTATAACACTTCCTTTGAACTGTAATGCTGGGCAGATTTGTTTGTTTAATGTGAATGTTACATGTACCGATTTACTTGGGTTGATTTTAATCCGCTATTTTGTAGATCGTTTGCCGAGAGGATTTGTGCGTCGGGCGATGATTGCTACATCATCTGCATACGTCGATATGCTTGAATATCCAGATGTTGGGATGTCAGCTGTATATATATTGAATATAACACAGGACCCAACATACCTTCTTGAGGAACTGAGGCTGTGATTTTGAACCATTCTGAGAACTCGTTGTTATATCGCACTTTAAATTTGCGACTGTCTAGATAAGACGATAATAGTAGGTAGTATTCAGAAGGCCAGAATGATTTTATTTTGTATTTTAGTCCTGAATGCCAGACTTTGTCAAATGCTTGACTTACATCGAGGAAGACTGCACAACAGTACATACCTCTTCGAGATGTTATGGCAAATCGATGACACTGATGCACACCGTACAATGATTCCTCCTAAAACCGAACTTATGATTCGGAATTATTTTCCTTTGTTCGATTATCGGAGTAATTCTTCTTAGTATTAACTTTTCCAGAAGTTTAGATAAGGTGTTCAGGAGACTAATGGACCTGTATGAACATGACTTTCCGGTTTATTATTAGGTTTTAAAACTATGATAAGTATGGATTTTTTCCATTTATCGGGAAAGTATGATATTCTAACAATCGCATTAAATATGTATATGTAAGAAGTAATATCATTCGATTTAGAATATGTCGAAGTAATTCACCAGTTATTCTGTCTTCACCAGGTGTCTTAATTGTAGGTGTGCTTTATTGCATATTGTACTTCTTTTGGTGATCAAATCTTTAATGGGACTGATAATTGAAGTGGGCCAGAAAGTGACTTATCTATTTTTTCACAAAATTTATGTTCGTAAATGTTTGTATGCGTTGAGAAAACATTGGCCATGTGATTAGCGAAATATTGTGCCGTATCTGAGCTTGATTTTAACCAATTGCCTAATCGTAGAAATTACATTGTGATTTTTTAAGATTTTTTTTATGGTGCGCCCGAGGGAATTATCTGCAGTATTTAAGATGCGAAGCTCTTGTTGAAATGAGTGTTGTTTATATTGACTCATTGCTCGTTTCAAAAGATTTCTTAAGCGATTGTAAATTGTTTTGTACGTAGGGTATTTATATCTTCGCCAACGATTTCTATATCGGATTAGCTGCCTGATTTTTACTGGTATGTATTGAGTGTTTATTTTGTGTGTATAAGCTGGCTTGTTTGTTGATAATTCGGCATAGGTTTTTAATTATTAACGAATAATTTAAATTTCGATATAAATATAATTAAAAATCTTTAAAAAATCTTTAAAAAATCAATCGAAACGAATAAAAAAAATATTGAAAATAACCCTTGTCGGTGATAAAACTCCCCCCAACCTAAGTAATGTTCTTATCAAATAAACAACAAAAAAATCGTTAAATTTTTATATAAAAAAATACCACGAAGATACTCCAGCTATTCGATATAATTGTTTATGTATAAATTTTATATTGTTGATTATGTTTTATCACATTATTTTATAAACAACTGTTTTTTTTAACTTTACATTTTTTTTTTTTTTGTAATATCGGACATCTAAATTAAATAATTTAATTTTGGGTTTTCGTAGTTTTCATAACAAATTGTATATATTTTTGCATTTTATTTTTCATATCCACTTGATAAAATAGTCGAAAAGCTTTTGTATTTATATATATATATATATATATATATATATATATATATATATATATATATATATATATATATATATATATGTATGCATATATATATAATGGCCTAGTTGCTACAGTGATCGGCTGTCAACTCGACGGTGGGGTTCGAAACCAACAAGCGACATAGAAAGTTTACATCATTATTTAATTCTTAATTATCGAAGGCAGTGCACCCCACTCCGTATAGATCATATGCATGCGCATCTGCGTCGCATATAAATAGTATCTTGAATGCTAGCAAATTTTGTGCATAAAAATAAACGTACAATAGCTAGTCACGATGTTCGGCAACGAACAATACGACGATGATGATAAGGATATATATATATATATATATATATATATATATTTTTTTTTTTTTTTTTAGCAAAATAAAATAAAATTGAAGTTAATCACTAAAAAAAATTTTTTTTTTTTTATTACACAAATATGAACACGAAGCTTTTCAACTATTAAGTCATTTTCAAGGTTGAAAAGCTTGCTTCGTGTTCATATTTGTGTAATAAAAAAAAAAAAAAAAATTAGTGATTAACTTCAATTTTATTTTGTTTTGCTAAATTCATAAAATCACTACTCTCCAATACATCAACATATATATATATATATATATATATATATATATATATATATATATATATATATATATATGTATATGTATATATACACATATATATAAGTTTAGCGATTTTAACTACTTTTTTGTTGTTTATTTCTTTAAAATCACTACATTTCACACTGTTCAAAATATTCTTATCGTTACTGAATAATAATAATGATTTTTTTAAAAATATAAACACCAAAATTATAACTGGCCAGATGGTGTTAGAGGATTAGCATTTAACAACGGACCCCATTGTATTATAGTAAATCTAGGCTAGATCAAACGATCGAGTAGGTTTTAACCTATGAACACCGAGGCTGGTGTCGAGTAGATTAATTGCTAATGAGTTTCTCTTGAGTATCCAAACAATTTTTAATATACTGCTTAACCGAGCGTTTGATCTCGTCTCTTACATATGGAATATTCAAGTCTCGGTGCAAAGTACGGTTAGATACATGGTGACGAGGCCAGCTACGGTCTTATTCTGAAATTCTATTTATGTGCATATTTTTTGCACGACCCCCACAACATTAAATATCCAAACGGGCTTTATAACTATTTTATATACTAGGAGAGCTTGTTTTCCAATGACAAACTAGAGTGCTTGCCAAGAAGTCATGTCTAACTGTTTTATTTTTTGAACAACATACTTCTGCCGCGTTAACTTGCTATCTAAATGAATGCCTAAATATTTTACATCTTTTTCTCGACTAATAATTACATCATTTATTTTCAACGGTTGATTTGTATTAATTTCTCAATGTGAAATAAATCCGCCTACATTTGCTTTCGTTCGATACGCCAACCTTTCAGCTATTTATATAAAAAATGTTTGTATCTTTTCTTCAGTTTCTTTTTTTATCTTAACCGGTAGCTAACAACACTGTATCATCTGCAAACGCACCTGTTATCAACTTGAAAATCGGCAGAGTAGATTAAGTAAAGCACCAGATCTAAGACACTTTCTCATGACAAGCGGCAGCTACAGGCTAAATATCGGAATATTGATTTAGAATTAAAGCGCCGGATCTAAGACACTTTCGTGCTGGAATGTCTGTACGAAACTGGCTTAGTAGTACTTCTGAACCGTGATACTACGGCGCGTTAAAGGAGTCAAGTCAAATGAATAATTGATAAAAGTACGAATCAAATAATTCCGAATACGTTTTAGAAATGATTTTTAACCACCGTTAAAGAATAATTTTAAATAACGTAATGCCAATAAAAAAAAACTTCCGTTTTAGTTCGTGGATAAACCGGGTTTCGTAAAAAAGTTAGCGGTCCGTGACGGATTTATGCGGATGTTTATCGTTTAAAAAAGTTTTTCGTTTTCCTATAGAAACGATTTGGAACTTTAGCAGTTCTTATTATTCGCTCGTTGAAAGTATTTCTTCGTTAAGATTCCAAATCGACTTAATCCGAATAGTTAAGTCGTTCCGTATTTCCGGTAATTATGAAAACTTAATAAATAATTCGAAATTCGAATTTAAGTATCGCAAAATTGAAAACAAAAAATGTGAACGTATTTCCGGCTAGAAAAAATAAATTATTCGTTTTAATTCAAAAGCCGTCAGCTGTAAAGTAGTCGTGTTTACAAAAAGTTTAAAATTATAACGTCTAAATAAATTGACAATTTTAAAAGTTGAACCATTTTCAAAATGGAATCTTGAAGTTCTTTCGTTTCAATTTAATTTGACAAAAGATAAGTAACATTTAACTTTTTAAAAATGCAATTTTTCCCGCGTTTTTTTTTTTACACGTATCACTAACACGCTAAAATCCAGACATGTAAGACGACTCGAACAACATATAAACGTCGAAGAAATCAAACAAGACGAAGATGGTTGAAAAAACATGTCTTAGATGACATATTAGATTAGTAAGCAGGATGGGCCATTGGGTCCACTTTGCACAAGTAATTATATAAATAAATAATATCTAAATTAATTGTGGCCTCCCTGGCCGTAGTAATTAAGAACATAATAATAAAAAAAAATTATATGTAATTATATTTTTTTACCGTTTCATTGCTTTATTTACTGACTGATATATATATATATATATATATATATATATATATATATATATATATATATATATATATATATATATAATAAAAAGGAAATTTTGTTTTCTCCGGATACCGTGTGCAATTACGCAAATACGCACTCAGAATTAAACATCTTTTAATTAACACTTTCAGTTCAGCGTCAGTCATGTCATGTATGAGTGACGTTATTACCATCAGCCCATGTGATCTTTTTTGTATAAATCATGGTAATTTTTAACTTTTACTCCATATTAAGAAATATTACTTTCAAATTACTGTGGTTAACTTAAAAATTTCTTTCTTTCAGAAACGGAACAAAACCTCAAAAAAAAAGTGTCAGTCATTTATGACTGACATATTGTCTGTTACATATGTTTATATTGAAAGTATAAAGTTTTAATCTGAAACTTCCATTATTGAGTATCATTATATTAACCATTCCATGCGCTCGAAATTATTTTACATTAATTAGAAACCGAAAAATCTTACGTGAAAGTGTCAGTCATATATTGATAAACGCTGTTTTTACATCGCAAATAAACTAGAAAACAAACTTGTTATCAAACAAAAATTTAACTTTTAATCGAAAGAGTTACAAAGTTAGAACTAAGTGTCAGCCAGAAATGGGACTAACATTGAATGACCACGACCATACTCGTCGGTGTTCAAAATGTGGTTTGTGGCTCAAAATGTTAAATTATCGCAAAAGTTTTTCGATAGGTGTTTAATAATTAACTTCATAGCTGATTACGATTAAGCCCCCACTATGCGTTAGGTACAAACATCGTAGAATTAAGCATATTACTCATATGCCAAATATTAATTTTTTATGTAGTTAATAATGTTCGTGTGCATTGCATTTATGTACTTCGTGTATATATAAGTATATTTTATTTTGTTCGTTTTCTCTTGTCATTTGTTTCATTAATTTTCTAAATTTAGTAATACTATTTCAGTTAAAGGTACTTAACTTTAAGAACCCCTTGTTATGCATCATGAAATAAAGCTTCTTTCTTCTTCAGATTATGATTTTTCCGATTTTTATTGTTACATAAATTACATATATGGAAAATTTTATTTGTTCGCGGAAACGATTTCAGATTAGGTTGAGTTGAGTTAATTTAAACGAATAATCATAAAATAATCTATCGTTGCTTAGAAAAACATTTAATTAAACAAACGTAATGGTCGATTATTTTGGGAACAAATATAAAATGAAAACATCTATATCCGATATCTATCTTAAAGAAATATATTTTTGACCGTCAAATATGACATTTCCAAATACGCGAATTCTCTTATATATCTAGATTCTGACGATCATTGGAGGTCGGTGTGCGTACGTAACGGAACTCTACGTGTGCGACAAAAGTCATTTCTCGTGCGAAATCGTTAAAATCCTAAAAAAAATTGCAAAACGGTTGTCGTTGATTGAATAATTTTTCCACTAGTGAAGCTGGATCGAACGGCGATTAAAAGTCCCCCTCTTAAATCGCCTAGATGGAAATTCTTAGTTAATTATTAAGTAAACGGCCACACGAGATCAAGACGAACTTTATTAAATTTTTGATTTTTGAAATGAAGAAATTCGTAATTAGCTTCAGTGCGAGTTAAACTGTCGTCAGGTATAGACTCGTTATAATAGTTTACAGTACATTTTCTTATTCCGGAATTCATCTTTCATTATATATAGTGACCCAGAGAAGATGGATGGTTTTCTTGTTATTTGAATAACTCAACTCGACCAAATTTTTCGAATTAAATTTGACCTAAAAATAGGAAAACGAAAGATTAGCTTACAATCGTTTGTAGAACACAATATCGTTCAGATTGCCTCCATTTCTAATAATATGTTCGTTCAGTGTTTACAAAATTTTCGAACTCTTTTTCGAGCATAAGTCGCTGAATTTTTTAAATTTCTCCAGAAATCCAACTTTTTAAATCTGGACGTGTTTCGTCAACGTGGCTCTTAGGGTATCCCCGCACAAAAAAAAATCGCGTAACTTCGAATTCTTTTCGAAATTCTCTTTGCACTGTCGTGATCGATTCACACCGAAAATATACACGCAAAACGCTCTAGATGCCGTTGATAACTGTTGACAAAAACAAATCTTTCGTCTGTACACTATACGTGGAGCACGCGGTTTGCAGCAGTGTTAGCAACTACGCTATTCAAAAAACAAAACCGCCCGTCTTCTCCGGGTCATATTAATATTTTTGAAATTCAAGTTTTAAAACGCTCTCAATACTTACCGGTTCCTTAGGTTTTTTATAATATTTTTTTGTATTGTGTTTCCATTGATAATTTCATCCCGGATACATGTGGTTTCTATGTTTTGTTTCTTAATGTATTTCTTGTATGTAAAGCACGTCGCATTTAGTTTTCTTTTTACATAGTTCAGTCAAAATATTCTCCTTTTCTAGTGGCAGTTCTTGCATGTTTATTGACATTACTGTTAAACTTACATCTACCTCCAGGTAATATAGAAAAAACTAAATAGAATAAGAACTATGACAGGAAGAACGGCAAAGAATATGAAACGATGGAAAATTAAAGATGACGACGGATGTGAATGTGGCTTGGTACAAAATTCGAAGCACCTATTAACTTACTCATTGTTGCCAATATAATGCAGGATGGAAGATAGGACTAGAATACGAGGCAGTTCGGATTGTGAGTATACGATCAGTCATCTTTTGAACTCACGAGTAAATATTCCTGGAGGTACTTATTGCCGAGAAAATTCAACCAGGGAAATTGCCTTCGGTTGATATAACCACATTACTGGTGTTCTGGCAGAGAGCTGGACAGATTTCTTCCGTCAGAAATCTACCTGGTCAATCGGCCGAGATCTTTTGTGTTTCCTTTGTAGATAAAGTTTGTATTGTATAACGCAGGACCGCAAACACACCACCCGAGATGATTTCATCCAGTAAGTTTCATTTATACTTCTTGCTGGAGGGCAAGGACCCTTAGCGAGGGTTTCATTCAATGATAACTGTCATTAATTACCAGCTCAGTTTTCGGACCCGAGACAATTGTAGCTGATTAGTTTGGACAGTTGACAGCTCCGCAACTCTTCAATTTCGCTACCAGATCATCTGCCCAGAAAGCTGTCTAGATCGAAAGAACGACCGGATGGTATAAACATAAAGATACTCAAGTTGAGGTATGCCGGTTCAGGGATGATGGATGGCTTTTCAATTGAAATAATTCACTTTTGACAGTGGGAGATGGATATAGTGATGGCAGACTAGTCCTAGAACTGAAAATATAAATATCTCTCTCTCTCTCTCTCTCTCTCTATATATATATATATATATATATATCATCATTAAGTATCGTCTCTGTATCGGTTGTAGGCGACTACTTCCCTATACCTATTTTGTTGCACACTGTAAGTAGCATAAAAGAAAATCATAATATGACGTTACCGTTGATAGACACACACAACCGTGAAAACTGTTTGTAATCGCTATCTTGTCATGACACAATGCATCCGCGCCTGTTTTCTTAGTGTACTACATTGTTACTAGGGCGCATATGGTGTTGTTGTGCCCGGTGGTTTGTCATTGCCTTCCAGGCGATAATATCACGATTTTTTATTCCGTGCCTTAGTCATTAGGCTATCCCAACAATATATATATATTCTGTATATGTATATAATACACAGACACACATATATACGTATATATAATAATAGTGTGTAAAATGTAATGTTACATCTCGGGTTAGCTTAAGAGTTGTAAGTACATCTCGTAAATTTCGAAAATAAAAACTGACTTCCATTGTGATGTTGCGAAACAGGGAAACCGCATTAGGAATTTGACTTTAACTATGCCGTCGGGATGGTTGTTGTTGGTTTGGCACGAACAGCAGCGGGAGTTTATGATAGGTTTCTTGCGGGTATGTTTAATACTGTGCGGTTAGCTTATGTTCCAATTGATGTACTATATATATTATATATATACACGATAGTGTGTATGAGAGCGAATATATTTTTCTAGCGTGTAAATTCACTACGATTATACCAGAGAATCCCAGGGACGGACGAATGATGGGATTGGGTTCTTCGTACGACTTGATAAAATGTCGAGTGCTTTATTGTTCGCTATAAGTGAGGGTACGTTGTGTAAATTTTAAAATCCCCTTTTCACGGCGCTTTTCACCATCGACCTATTTCAATTATCTTTCTCGGTTCCACGTACGTCTAGAATGTTAAAAAAAAAAAAAATCGTACCGATCGTATTTCTGCGTCTGTCTCTGTTTTAAAAGGGAATGGATGAGTGTTGAATTGACTGCTTAAATTTCGTTATTTATCGCGCGTTGGTGGATTTTAACAGGTTATTTAAAAGTACCTTTGGTCGTTATGTATACGTGCGTGTGTGTGTTCACCTTTGGGTGTATGTTTATGTTTTTGTACTTGAATAAATAGGTGACGAGTTAAGCCTTTTAAAGTGCTCGATAAACATATCGACCTGAAGAATTTCTTAGACCTACGTGTATCGAATATTAGCGCGCGCTAATGTATTGACAGAACGCTCTGTAAATTGTATTAGAAAAGTTCACTACGATGAAATTGCGTCATCGCGTAAAAGGCTATTCAATTTTATTCCTAATAAAATTGTGATTTGTCTCGGTGTATACGAATAATAATAATAATAATAATAATAATAATAATAATAAACCAGCTTTTACGTTTGAAATTGAACGAAGTAAAAACACATAAAGTAAATGTAATAAGTTTTCGATTTTCAAATATTGCGAAGCGTTTACGAGCGAAGGTTTTTCCTGATAATTTCATTGGATTCTTTTTTTAACATAATCGCATAAAACTGATTTTGTGGAATTTCTTAAAGTATTCCTTCTATAAGTTCTATACGATTGTAATTTTATTTATCTAATTCTCCTCGTATTTTTATTCCTATTCTGTTGTAATATTTTCTAAAATTTTTTTTGTTACGTTTATATTTACCAAAATATCGTATTAATATTATTTATTTGCGATATTGTTCTTTCTAGATATTATTTATAATATTTTCATAATGTTTAGTCGAAATCCGTGTTTATGATTCTTAAGTTATGTTGATACCGGTAGCGCATACGTTTCAAGAAGTTCCTTGGAAAAGACAAGTAGGAAGGCTAAAGCAAAGATGGCACGATGTTATAAGGATGGATCTTAAAGAGAACTAGCAAACACCCGAATTGGATGGAAACGATCTATTTGTGTGTGCAGACCACGAGCCAACATGCCGTTGATGAAGAAGATAATTGTACGTGTGTGTGTGTGTGTGTGAGAGAAAGAGAGAACAGACAGGTAGAATAAAGAAGAAAATAAATCTTTCGTGTAATAATAATTTGGTGAAACAATTGACCGTTACGAGATTAATTGAAATATTCAGTCGTAACTATAATTTTCTACAGTCTGTAATATATGCATCACAAATTTGGATTGCAACCCCTTCCCCCCCAAATCCCCCCGATATATGACGGAAAAAAATAATTATTTAGGGTAAATTAATTACGTTAGAAGTTACACTGATAAAATATTTAAAATGTTGAAAAAGTGCAACATATAGGTAGTAATAAATAATAAGTCACTATTAATATATATTAGCGATAACGCAATAACAGCTAGAAGAATATTAAAAAGATAAGGTACATTAAATTGTAACAATTATTTTTATATATATTGCGTGAATGCTCGTATAAATTTATATTATTATTAATATTTAAAAAAAAATAAAAATAAAGTATTTATAAAGAAAAATTTTATTTTATATTAAAAAACTATTATATATTTATTAATGAATTAATTATAAAAAATAATAATTTAATTTACGTGAAAATAATAAAAAAAAATAACCTGACCGGATTTGTAATTATTTCAACCAATCATCCTTCTTCATTTAATTCTAACCGTCTTGATTAAGAAACTAACGACTGAACTTTTTAACTGCAAAACTTGAACCCTCTTGAAAATAAATAACCATCCCTTTTTATACATTTTTCTTAAGCCTTGTTAAACAAAAATTACTCGATTTTCTTTATTATTTACTGGCTGTAATTTATTTTTACTGGCTGTATTAACTAAAATTATTTGGTCTAACTAATTTACTGGTTTTCCCCATTGACTAACTAAAATTAATTTTTTTTTTTTTTAATTTTTTATAATGTGGAATGTAGTGATTTTTTAATAAAAAAATCAATTGAAAATTAGTTAAATCACTAATATCTATTTTCTTAAAGAAAACACAAAGCTTTTCGGCATTTACGCCATTATCAAGTGAAACATTTTAAAACATCATAATTTTAAAAGTATAAATTAAATATAATTACTTAAAAATATGCGATGGTGATTGTGAAAATATGCTCCAAAAATGCTGTCTGCTTCTGTTCTCAGATTTTTAATATTTATTTTCATTTTACTTGTAAAATTGTGTTTTTTAAAAAATTTTTGCGTTCGTATATTTTTATATTTTATATTTTACTTTTGGACATCATACATCGCAACAGTTAATGAAAAATTTAAAATTCCACCAGTACACAACTTTTACAGAATCCGGAAAATAGTATTGAAGAAAAATTAATATAAAAAAACAAAATTAATAAACAAATATATTGATATTAAATTTCAACAAATCAAAAAAATAGACAGAACTGAAGCAGACAGCATTTTTGGAGCATATTTTCACAATCACCATCGCATATTTTTAAGTAATTATATTTAATTTATATTTTTAAAATTATGTTTTAAAATGTTTCACTTGATAATGGCGTAAATGCCGAAAAGCTTTGTGTTTTCTTTAAGAAAATAAATATTAGTGATTTAATTAATTTTCAATTGATTTTTTTAAAAATTAATTTTAATTATTATATAACAATAGTTTGTCTACTACAAATCCGGTCCGGTTTTATTATAATTTTAATATATTTTACTTTAATTAAATAAATAATTTTATATATATATTTTTTTGTTTTATTATATTAATTAAATTAAATATTAGTTTTCCACCTTCAATATAATAAATTTAGATTTATTATAACGTGAACATACGACGATCGTCGTTATAGGTAGTAATAAATAATAAGTCACTATTAATATATATTAGCGATAACGCAATAACAGGTAGAAGAATATTAAAAAGATAAGGTACTTGTACATTAAACTGTAACAATTATTTATATATATATATATATATATATATATATATATATATATATATATATATAAACCAAACAAAATATAACATAGTTTAATCACTAAAAGTTTTTATTAAGCTTGTTACGTCATTTTCAAGCATACACAATAAATATTTAAAAAACTTTTAGTGATTAAACTATGTTACATTTTGTTTGGTTTATAATTTATAAAATCACTATTCTCCAATATATTCAACATTATATGAGTATACAACACGAGAGTAGACAATTTAGATTTCGTAAACGTTTAAATTTATATAAAAACAATGATAATAAATCATTATATGTTAAACGTTGTAAAGAATTTAATCATGAAATGAATAATGTTGACCTGAACTATGATATTTTACATATAGGAATGAAAAGCAAAAAAATAAAATTATTAGTAAAATAATAAAATTAAGAAATAAACGAAACGCATTAATAATATTTGATGACGAATTGATTTCAATAATGTGAAAAATTGTAGGTAGCTGTTGACAAGCTCTTGAACTGGACGCGCTAAATATTAGTAATTGATTAAGTGTATATCTTTTATATATTATTTTTCTTATTCTTATTCTATAACTGGAAAATGGCTTAACTGCAAATGTAAATTAAACATGTTTAGAAGTTACTACAGATGAAACATTCTCGTTCGGAACAACAAAAAATTGAAACTATACATGTATTTCCACCCCAAAAATACTTTGACTTTCTGCATTGACTATTTATAGCAGGGGAAATGCGAACACAGTCCGAAACAGATCGGATCCTATAAAATAAAAGTTGATAGAACGCTGAAAAATGTTTTTAGAATTATAACCGGGTGTTAAATTATAAGTCTTGTTTATTGCTCTGCCTTCAATCCACGTATTGCTGAAATAAGGATAAAACATTAAACACACCAACGTCGTATGCTCTATGGACAATCTCCAACTTAAATTAAATTTAGATCCGAGAAAGACTTGGAATTTCACCTTCTCCGCTAGATAAAATGGAAAAATACTGGAAGTAACCACGGCTACAAGTGTAAATCGTTGGTCACAAAGGTCTTTTACTGCACGATACACTTGGAATAATTTGGAAAACTCCTAATAGGTTGCGGACAAGATACTGATGAACGAAGGAAACCTTTTAAACTATCGGTATTAGAAGAAGATACGAAATGTGAATTCGGTTAAGAACGGAATCGTGAAGGTTTGTTTAAATGTCTTCTACTGGCAGATGACATAACGATCGGCAGTATGTGGGCTTCATAACTTATTAACGAAAAGGTTGATCTAGAAAAAATATGACTTTCTGAATTTGACGAGAAGAAGATTGCCGTACTTTACTTAAAGTAACAAATAACCTTAAAACGATATACTTTATTCTGGTTATTGAAAAAAATAGGATTATTTTCTCCGTAATAGTCTATTTATTAGAGGTTCGTCGATGAGCTTAGGATAATTTATTTTACAGTTATCAGAAAATTCGGGAATTTTAATATTTTAACGTAAATAATTGGACAACCGGTATTGTATTCGTGATTTTATCAAATGCTGGGAATTTATAAATTTTTAGTTTATCTATTATATCGTTTATAATTGGAATGTCGAATTTTAAAATTTAATTTATAAATACTCGCATTAATCTTAAAATTTACATAATTATTATTACATTGAAAAATTATAAATACCCGTCGTTAGCTATGTTTACTTTGAAAGAATTTTTTCGCATTATTCACTAATAAAATTCGGTTATTATCTAATCGATAATGAAAAAATCAAAAGAGGTTTCGATATGTAAGTTGAAAATTTTTAACGCTTACTACGACGACAGTAATTTTAAATAAATTTTTTTCCGAATAAGTGACTTATTTTTTCTTTTAATTTTATAAAATTGTTGAATTAAAATAACTTTATAAATTATTATTTACTGTTACTTTAAAACTATTTTATAGTCGATCATTTCGTTTTCGTATTATATATATATATATATATATATATATATATATATATATATATATATATATATATATATATATATATATATATATATACATATATATATATATATATATATATATATATATATATATATATATACATATACATATACATATACATATACATATATATATATATATATATATATATATATATGTATATATATATATATATATATATATATATATATATATATACATATACATATACATATATATATATATATATATATATATATATATATATATATATATATATATATATATACATATACATATATATATATATATATATATATATATATATATATATATATATTTAAAGTTATTAGTTAAGAACAATTGAAAGTTATTAGTAATATTTCACTTGAAAAAA
The DNA here is from genome assembly GCA_032883995.1 of Coronaproctus castanopsis. Classification (NCBI taxonomy): domain Eukaryota; kingdom Metazoa; phylum Arthropoda; class Insecta; order Hemiptera; family Monophlebidae; genus Coronaproctus; species Coronaproctus castanopsis. Next base: position 113,187,646 of record CM065053.1, read on the forward strand.
TCCTGTTATAAACATTTAAGTCGTTAGAACAGTTTAAAATATCCGATTCCTAGTTCTTCCAAATTCACGCAGTCGAAGTTAATTAATTAAATTCGCTATAAAGTGAGACGTCGTCATCGAATAGTATTTAAAAAATTAAAATTTTCATTTTATTCGTAACTTCCGATGTTACGAATTTTATTTTCTACAATTTATTAAGTTTCGATAAGAGGAGATAATAGAATAAATACATAGCGGATATTGAAAAACGATAACCAAGTGTACATTTAATAAGAACAATTAATATTAATAAATAACAGTGTTAATATTAAACTAATATAGGCGTCCGCAGAAAAAGAAGTGCAGAAGTGCAGAAACATAAGTTTGAAGTAATTAACGATGGTGAAAATAGATTAACAAGATTTAGTGGAAAAATCTGGATGCGGCCTAGAAAAGCCGAAATTAAAATAAACAAGAAATAAATCGTATCTACAAAAAAAAACAAAACCCACCTCGAATATAAAACTATTTGAATAAAAAGTATAATAGAAAATAAAAAGAACCAGAAGAAATATCAATAAAATTTAAGTTGAATAATTTTGTTTATTAAACTTACCGAGTGGTCTCAAAGGTCAATGTAACAGTAATCCTGTACGCTTATTCTTATTATACCCATTAATTCTTGCTAATTGTACGACAGTAGGAAAATCCAAATTGTTCCCCGTGAAAGGTATACGACATTTCAATAATACGGAAAATAATGATAATAACGATGAATTAAATTTAAAAAAAGGTTTATTTATTTTTTTTTTAATTTTTTTTTTACTACTGACGAACAACATTTTCCTGGACCGAAGATGAAATTCGCGAAAGAATTTATTTGAATGAAAACGATATCCGCGCTGAATTCTTTACGAATATTTTTCATCTTATTTCGGGCTTGAATTAGTCAATTCCTTTTTTAATATTACACTTATTTATTTTAGTTTTAAAAAATAATTGTCAAATATTTTTTATTTTTTTTTTAATTATAACGTTTTTATTAATATCGATCGTATTTTAAGTTCGCCCGAAAACGTAAAATGCATGAGGATCATTTCGATTAAAATCTAACGCAATAATTTTTGTATCTATCCACATTATGTGTGTAAAATTACGAAAATCGATGAAAACTGTTTTTTCCCTTTTTCCATGACTATTATTTCTTATTTCGGGTAACGACTTGTAGATAAAAGGTTCTTCACCCCCTCCCTCTTTTTATATATATATATATATATATATATATATATATATATATATATATATATATATGTATACACGCACTTAGGCTTTATTTATAATAAATTACGTTCCTCTTATAGCGTGCATGAAGTTTTATCTGCAAATGAAGGCTTTCCCTTTTTTAGCAGTCATATAGCTTTTTATTTTCTATTCACCCCATCAGACTGATTTTCATTCGCATTATGAGGAGAATCTAATTTCAATTCACGATGGGATGTCACTGCAAGAGTTGGAAAAATCTCGCAGCAGGATAAAGGTTATTCGCTTTTCATCTAATGCATACCCAAGGGGCTAAATATATGCGTGTGTGTGTGTAATAGAAGGAGAGCGAGTTCGAGTGAGGAAATGTAAGACAGAGGTGAATGATAGATTTGGTAAATGTACGTATATAAACATACTGCGGTCTACATCGAGGTCTTCCTATTGTTTATCGGTTATTAGAACAAATGTATAGAGGAACATGCTTCGGTTAGAACAAGTAGGAAATTTGATATTAGACGGGTAAAAGAAGTAATATCGAAAGGCGGTAATAAACTTTTCCATCTTGGCCGTGATGCTACCCGTTCGGGGTAGTAACGCTTTTCGGATTTTCGAATTTTCGAATTTTCGGATTTTCGGATTTTCGGACGTAGCGTGAAATGACAAATGACATGTGTGCGTGCGCGACGAAATAAGCGTATTAGGTAGCTGTCTTTTTCCTTGTTTCGGATATATAGCGTTGACGAGTTTATATTTCCAATGTTGTCTTCAAGATTTTCTACCTCGCCTTCTGTTTTTGTTCCACTAAGCTTTTATTCGTAGCGTACGAGAGTCGAAAAAAATAATAACCAAAAAAAAAAAAAAAGGATACTTATTTGTCAAAAAGACTCGTTAATAGGGGAGTAGGAAGACAGATCGATTAAAAGGGATCCCTGTTCCCTTCGAGTTATACAGTCCGTCAAGGTTCTTTGTCCTTTAGTATTTATTGTTATCGACGATATTATTTCACAGGCTTACCTTTTCAATCGTCATTATTAAATTATCATTATTATTATTATTATCTATGTACTGTATATTCCACAAGGATGTATGCGATCACAATTGCAACAATCTGATTTGAAGGTTTAATATTCTATCGTTTTACACCTATTGAGAATGCGTCTGTTTCCATTCTATAGAGCAATTTTAAATATACGTAAGACTGGGCCCGACTTCGTATGTTCTTGAGGAGCTATCACCTTGTAACATCGAAAACTAACTTATTATTTATAAACCAAAAACAAAATATAACACCGTTTAATAAAGCTTTCTTATTGCGAAGCTTTTCGACAGTTACGTCATTATCAAGAGCAAACACAATAAATAGCGATTATCAATCGAAATTATTTATTTCGCTATTAATTCTTTCTCTATAAAATATCCGTACACAACGATGAGATCGAATTGAAATTATTATTACGATTATTATCAACGTCGTCCTTATTAATTATTATATTTATAAATGATTTTAATTTTATTTTTACAAAAATGAAGGAAGAAAATTTCGTATAACGATTTTAAATAACATTAGCCGAGTTTTACTTATAAGTATGCTTACTCGTATATTTATACGAAAAACGGAAATAAAAATACGTACTATACCGTTAAGTGTTGATAATTTAATTTCAGCTTTACTAAAATTTTAACGCGCTCCTAAATTATAAACCCGGTACCCCAGAGATCCTTAGTATTTTATCCAGTTAACTTAGATTTGTAGCGTTCGAAAAAATAACGTCTGACTAAACTTTGAACTCCGGTTATTACTAAATTATTCGTATAAAGACGATTAATGCCACGGCCTCTCCGATCTCGGAAAAAAGAAAATTAACGTAACAGCCGATGGCTATAAACTGCGCTATGAGGAAACTACAAAATACGTGGGTATTACGTTGGACAGACAACTCGCCTACCGAAAACGTATTGAAAACACGATCGCAAAAATACGAACGAGACAAATATCATACGTAAACTAGCGGAAACATCATGCGGAACCTCCACACCAATTCTAAGGACGTCAGCTTTATCCTTGGTATACTCAGTCGCGGAGTACGCGGTAGCAGCATGATTCAACAGCGCCCGCGTTAAGAAAATTGACGTCGAGTTCGACTCGGTGATACTGTAAAGTCAACTCTGGTCGCCTGGCTACCAGTTCTGAGTAATATATTGCCGCCGGATATCCGAAGAAAGAAGGCTGCGGTAAAAGAACGGATGAAATATAATAACAACGAAGCCCTTACGATTAGACAAACGTAGCAGAGCGACTCAAATCGAGGAAACCGGTGCTTTTCGAAAAATTCGACGAAATTCAGGATTGGAAGCTGGTCTGATGACAATCCGGACAAACGTAAACTCATCAAAAACCCAAGCCTCGAACCATAAGGATTTGATCTAGCAAGAAATTTTTGTGGACTAGACCAAATCGCATTATGGAAGATGTGGATGAAGAACGACGGAACATGCAGACCAAACAATCAATCATAAATGGAATGTCAAATGCGAGCATTAAATAACGCTTGGTGAGAGATCGCGGAGCTAACTGATCCAAGCAAAATAATCGATCGAGAGACTAGATATAAATCTGTAGAATTAATTAATTAAGTAGCAAATGGCTTTTATTTGTACCCGGAAACATACGAATAAATAAAATAATACGTATTCAGATGATAACTTTGCTTAATAGTACATCGTTCTGAGAAACTCGAATATCTGACCTATGATTATTTCAACGTGCTTCACGTTTTACTAACAACCTAATACCTCGTCAACCGAAGAATAAGAAGAACCTTGGAACTATATTACTACGAAAACAATTAAATATTGTTAAGCCATGTTTTTTTACAATAAATATATTTAAATAATTTATTTGCTATTAAACGCGCTCGCGTTATTATTATTTTAATATTACGATTTTTGTGACATTTTTATACGATGTAATTATTTTTAAATTATTATTCACCGTACTAATAATATTTTTTTTGTCTATCCTTAGCAGCAAATGTATTTCTGTTTTGTCTACGATACACGCGTTCCCCGTCGATAGCGTGTCACTTTAGAACCTTCGATTCGTTTTCGAAATTTGACGTTGATTATAACCGGATCTGTACGATAGAAGATATTAACGTCCGTGTCGCACGGAGCTGGTTCCACACCTATTGTTAGTTTTATCGCTTAATATATTAGCGGTAGATTACCCCTGTAGTATCATTTATATTTTGAAATCGCTAAGGAATTTTGCGTTACTTATCGATCAGTCTGGCAAGGCTGCTATTTAGCGATGTACAATTTGGGACAGTCATCGGATTTGATGAAACATTAGTTTCTCGAACTGCTCGTCCGTATATTGCTCTGTAGCTACTGGAATCGTCTATTTCCGTTAGTAGCCGCTAACATGGTCCGCGATTGCTTATTATATACAAATGTCTTGTTCGAAATTAGTCTACATATCCGCAAAATCGCGTATACCAACTGTGGACGCACCGCTTCGATCTGAAAAGTACCTCTAGCGGCTATATAGAATATTATATATCGTTAGTGACAATCCTTAATTCGTTTAATCGATATTGTTCGGTATTTATCGTACATCCGTCGCGCATTAAATATGACACTATCATCGATTAATGTTATTTACGCGTATACAAACTGTGGACGCACCGGTTAGTGCTTCGATCTGAAAAGTACCTCTAGCGGCTATATAGAATATTATATATCGTTAGTGACAATCCTTAATTCGTTTAATCGATATTGTTCGGTATTTATCGTACATCCGTCGCGCATTAAATATGACACTATCATCGATTAATGTTATTTACGCGATTGAACACAAGTTAAAATATATCTCGGACACTATATGCCGCCTAACTGTTTTTTTTTTTTTTATCGTTTTGTCATTTGACGAATCTCCTTACCGTACCGATTGATTACCACGTGACACTCCTCAATAATGTATATATATATATATATATAGTTTGTTGTCAACTTTCGTTAATTTAAGAAGGAATACTTTATCAAATGTCTTTTCGTAATCTTTAAAATACACATTATATTTCACGAATCCGGCTAATTTTAAACAAACATTCGAATAGTTACACTAGCTAGTACTTCGCCATCTGTATTTCTCCGATTATATAATTTATTTTACGTCGTGTACACTATGGTAAATCGTTAGGGGCTGATCCCCTCGTGTGTTAGCAATTTATGACGTACTGTACTATTTACTGTACTCCTTTCTGGTAATGTATCAGAGTAAGTTAGATACGAAATGCCGCGACAACTTATTTACTTTATTTTATTATCTTTTAATTTTATATCATACGAAATTGGACTTAATTTAACTAACCACTCAGTAAACTGAATCTCTCGGCGTAGAGCCAACAACCAACAGTTTCGCTATAATAATTATTATAAGTTATACATTAAGTATTTTATTTTAATTATTATTATTAAACGAGTTTTACATTACATTACATATAAATAATTCACAAATAATTATTTACATGGCGAAATAATACAAATTCACAAAATATACACAAAATTCATCCGTACATATACAGAGAAAGTATAAAATTGCGTAGTAACCTAGTGGTACCACGGTGAGATCAATCGTTACTTCCGGATCGTGGTGATGTCCTCCGCTCGATTTTTATCTGCGTAGTTAAATATTTAATTTTATTTTCTAAATTTATTCACGGCTCATATTTTTATCCGAGCACGTATGACACTACGATTATTAATAAAAAAACATAACAAGCAATTGATAAAATTCGATCTCGTTGGCAGTACGATCGACCGACAGATATCTCCGACGAATTTATATCTTCTCATTCGATATCGATTTTAATTATACTATATACTCTTAATCTGGCACGTGCCTACTTACACACACATTTACATATATCTATATTACGCTATTGTCGGTTGCTCGCTCTACCCACCATCGTTCTCCGGATTTTCCTTAATAGCCTGGCAATTCGTATCTAACTGAATTGTGTTTATTATTCTCAGGTTATTGCTATCATCATCTTAATCATTATGGCTTTCCGACGTAATTTATCAGTTTCGACGATCTAAGACTCTTACGATGGAAATACCTTAGTTTTATATCTTATATTACATTAACTATTATTAAATTTTAATTTTTTATAATGTGAAGCTTTTCGGCATTTACGCCATTATCGAGTGAAATATTTTAAAACATCATAATTTTAAAAATATAAATTAAATATCACATATTTTTAAGTAATTATATTTAATTTATATTTTTAAAATTATGATATTTTAAAATATTTCACTCGATAATGGCGTAAATGCCGAAAAGCTTTTGTTTTCTTTAAGAAAATAAATATTAGTGATTAAACTAATTTTCAATTGATTTTTTATTATTAAATTTGTACTTTTATATTTATTTTATTTAATATTTCCCTAAACGTTTATGAATTTACAAATCGTTGCTTATCTTTAAAGCTGTACTTGTTCCGCGACGGTATAAAAGTTAACGTAAACAAATTATAACGAATTTCCTTCTCCTTCGGATATAAGCTGTTCACTTATACACGTTAAGTTCTATGCCGTTGATTTATTTCTCGGAAACAATAATTCTCCATTGATTATTACTTTTTTTATTTCTTTTATTTTTTTTTTTTAATATGCCCAGTTATGAACACGTCATTGAGGTCACGTACGAGTCAATTTTGGATCGATTGAATTTTTTATTTCTATTCGACTATTATACACTGTTCCGTGTAGTTCGCCTATAAAAAAAAATGAAATATTAAAAATTTATTATTACTGCCGTCATCGGCGCTGTCATTGTGTTACTGATGTTTGATAATAAGGATTGGATTGTGTAAAAAAAAAAAAGTGATACTATAAATTACACCCGTCATTCGTCGATAAAAGAAGAGAATACCGTTTTGACGAGAGTTTTGAAAATTGAAATACCTGATAATATCGTCTACTTCGAATTGAATCGATTCCTTGTTAATTTTGACGTTTGATTTAGGTAGCCTTTACAACGAGCTTAACGAATTTTCCATGCTTATCATACGACAATAATAATAATAATAATAATAATAGTGATGATGACGATAATCATAATAATAAAGGAAAACTACCAGTTGGAGAAGATATTACCTGTCACCGTTCCTGTAACCTTCCTTTATTTTTGTTTTCTTATTATACCGGCTAAAAAAAATTGTCCTTATCTACTTTTTTTTGAAGGATTCTTTTTTAATCTTTTTCTTTTTCATTAGTTCATTTATTCGTATTTTTTATTATACCGGATTTCTTGCGTACAGGATGGATATCTGTTTATTCGTTTTGTTTTTTTTTACTAGGTTGCGAACAAAACCATATTCTTGTTACTTTTCTTTCTTTGTTTTATACACTGACGTTCAGTGTATTGCAGTATTGGCCAGAGGCCCAGATGAATAAAGTTTAGCGCTGTTAATGATATTGGACAGTTTCGGAAATTTGCGTGCAACTGAACTTTTTATTCACTGTCCTGAAGAATTTCCGACGGTGAACTAAAGAGTCATAGTTGGGACAGAAAAGGGGAATTGCACTTTAGACAGTAAATCCGGAGATGGTGAACGGATAGGAGAATATATACGATTAATAAAACGTTTCGCAATTTTGAATATTTAGAATCGACGGATCTGCATATAGAAATACATGCATAATGGAAAGGCAGACGATTCCAGTAATGATAAATAGGCACAGAGGTCAGAGGGACAGACCGGGAACTGTCGATAAAACTCTGCCCTCTTAAGACTGCTTACCAACCTTTGGCGAACTGAGACCGCCTGAATAAATATGTCTCAGTTGCAATTCTAATAGCAAACTGCTCCAAGGTTTTTTATCCAAAGGCTGTGAGAGACAACCCTAAGAAAATCCGTTGGAAGGAAACGGGAACCATCACTGTAAACTTCCAAGGGTATAAAAACATACGACATGTGATGAAAGATCTGAAATTAAAGCTACAGGACACACTGGAAACGATGTGTCAGACAATGGGAGAACCTGCGCACTAATGCAAAACGAGTTTGTGCCAATTATAGAACAGAACTCTGCAAGATAGAACGTACGACTTTGGGAAACATACAGGATCGGAGCATGGAAAGATCAATGAATTGTCAGCGAAATCAGCAAACCTAAAACAAGAAATGGAAAGAATGACTGTAGATATTCTCCGAGTTTAGTGAAGGTTGTTTAGAAAATGGAGACATATGGAGTGAAGAGCGTAGATTTATAAATATCGGTGCTACTAATAGAACGACAGGAATTGGATTTATTTTAAAATGTCAAAAGAATTTGCGGATATAATGAAAAAAAATCATCGTTTTAATGACGATCGATTCGGAACCTAAAGATTTAATTTTAATGCAGGTGTACATGCCAACGAGCGCACATGCAGATGGAGAAATGATAACCTAATAATTTCAGGAGATTGGAACGTGTTATTTGGAGAAGAAGCATCAATGTGATAGTAGGCGAATTCAGACTTGGAAAATGGAACAAAATAGTAGATTTTTGCATCAACGCAATATTTGACCTATCAAGAAGAATAAGATATACGCGGACAGCTCGTAATAAGACTGAAAATATCAATCGGACTATATCCTAGTACGCAATAGATATCGCAGCCGAGTGAAGAACTGTAAAAGTCACCCAGGTCCAGTAATAATGACTACTCAATTACGTATGGAAAAGAAAATAATCACACAATATATAAGCGGTGGTATATAAAAAAAAAAAGTTAGATGGCAAAAGTTCTGTATGGAAGAAACTGATGAAGCGATTATAACCGAAATACCGCTTTCTAGAAAGATAGACGAGCAATACATCAGATCGAAAGTAAACACAATTGCAGAGAAACAAATATCCGAAAAAAAAAGAAAATTAATTTATAATACATAAAGAAATATTGCATAATTAATGGAATTAACATCGACAAAGTAAATAAATAATCAGTTGGAATATAGAAAATATATAAATAGGGTAAATAGAGAAAATTGAAAAGATGAGGAAAAATGGATTGAAGACCAGCCTAAAACCAAAGATGGCAATATGAAAAATGGTAATACAGAAAAAGCCGATATAAAAAGATTATTCTCGGGAAAAAGAAAGAATCCTAAAAGACAAAAACGGTAAATTGTTATTTGATAATAAGAATATGTTGAAGAGTTGTACAGCGGCGATCCAGTGGACGATTCAATTTTAAACGAATTAGTCGAACTACAAGACGATGAGAAAGGTTCCGCCTAGATTGAAAGTGAATTCGAGCGAGCTCTAAATGAGTTGAAAGCCAATAAAGCGGTAGGATTTGATCAAATTCCTGGAGAATTACTACAGTTATAAATCGAATGACATACTATTTTATTTATTAAAAGAAATATATATATATATATATATATGGAAGGAATCATTATTTAAGGATTTTTAGCAGGGTGTATTGATTACTATACCAAAAAAAAAGCTAAATTCTCAAGAATGTAAAGACCACAGAACGCTAAATATACTACCTCACACGCTTAAAATTTCGACGAGAATAATATATTATAGAGTAGTATCTAAAATTGAAAACAACCTAAAAGAATATCGGTTTTCGGTGAAACAAAAACACAATAGGAGATATACTCTCTCTAAGTTTGATAGTTAAAAAAGCGTTTGAAGTAGGAAAAAAGGTTTTAAAAGCTTTTGCAGATATAAAGAAATCTTTCGCGTATATAGATTGAAATATATTATTTAATTTCTTGAAGAAACAAGGTATAGACTATATCGACGATTGAATTTTGAAATCTATAGGAACCAACCAGTAATCGTATGTGAACAAAATGCAAAGATAGGCAAATGAGTACGTGAGTAACCTCTTTTCGTTACTTTTTAACAGTTGAAGAGGCAATGGATTTTTACTTAAAAAATAATAATGGAATAAATATTAATGGTAATTCGCCGATAATATTGCTGTAATAGCAGAAATACTTAAACGATGGGGAAAGTTATGTCGTTATAAAAGCACGAGCATGCTCCCGTAGTAGGTGGATCTAATGACCTATATTATACTCAGCACCAAATTTAAAAAGAAAAAAGAGGAAAAAGAAGGTAGGTATCATTAGTAAGCCTCTTTAATTCCTCTTTACGCTTAAACTATTATCCTTTATGGCGAGGAACCTCAATAACGGTACCCATCGTTAAGCCCGGTAAGGATGCATGTGTAAAACATCAGATCAATTAACCTCCTACCTAATATTAGTAAAATTTTTGAAAAAATAATTTTAATTAAATTAAATGAACACTACATTGAGGGAACGCCAATTTGGATTTAGAGGTAAGCTTGGCACGGCAATGCAGTTAGCTGCATTACGCAATACCATTGCCGACAATTTAAAGTAGAAGCTATTATCATTCAATTACTAAGTTATCTTATAATTACCTATCGTAGACGCAAATGACCTAGAAGTTGAGCGTCTTTAAACGAATATATAATTTGAGATTTAAATTTCAAACCGACTGATACTTATCGAACTTGAAAAGTCATTTGATACTACTTGTCACGAAGGCGTTATATTTAAATTTATCCAATATCCTTATTACTTAATACTGTTCATTAAAATCTATTTGACAAACTGGTAGTTTTATGTAGAGTTAAAAAATTTTAAATTCACTAAAAAATATAGTACATTCCTCGCGGTAACATAGTTCATCTACCTTTTTTGTTTTATATATAAATGATGTTCCTCTGTTGTTAGTTTCCTCTCACTTCGTTCTATTAGATATTCGAGGTAGATTACTTCACATTCACACATCACACACACACATATACATTACCACGCACATACACACACACGTATATACATACTTATACACATGTCTATGATGAACAAATGATTTTAATTATGGATTCGAACCTATTCTCCAAATGAGGTACGTGAAATTGTTATAGCGTGGACAAAAGTGCGGGCACCAGAGGATGAGTTTGAACGGAAGATAACTTATTTTGGTGTTCAATAGATTGAGGTACCTTCGGATTTAGAGACAAAGATATATATTATTATTAATAGGATCCGATAATGAGTTAATAGCGTCATTACCGTCTAGCGGGTACACTGATCTTGATTTAACGTTTAAAGCTAAATTATAATAGTACTGATTACCTCAAATTTGACTTCTATCGGCCATATTTCTATTATTTTTCCTATTTCTATTATTACTGTTACTATTATCGTTATTATTATTATTGTTACTGTTACTAATATCATAGTGGTGACTGAAAAAACTCGAGCCGCTGCTATTTCTTCTTCGTTTAAAGAAGCTACTTGTCCGTAATTCGGGCTGACTCCGCAAGAACCGAATAAATTAAATGGAACGCGTCAACAAACTACAATGCCCAACGTACGAGACGCATATGACAATTGTTAATACGGCCGAATTAAACGTATATTGGGTGACCCAGAGAAGACGGATGGTTTTTTTTTTTAATAACTCAAAAACTACTCGCTATCAAAAGTTTTGAATGAAATTTTATTTAAAAATAGAAGAAATCGTTCAGATGACCGCCATTTGCAACAATACAATCAATCTTTTTACAAAAATTTTCGAAAACTTTTTCGAGCATAGGTCGCTAAATTTTTGAAATTTCTTCAGAAATCCGAGTTTTCAGGTCTTTCACATCTCGCGGAGCGGCTCTCAACGTATCCCTACAAAAAAAAAATCGCTTTGAATTAGTTTCGAAACTCTCTTTGCGCTGTCGTGAACGCAAGCTCTTTCTCGTTATAGGATACCATGATGAACTGAAAAAACCCGAATCTCTCGTGTGTGCACTGAACGCGGAGCAGTGTTACCAAATGGGGGCTATTTAAAAAACAAAACAGTTCGTCTTCTCACTATATTTTAAATATTTCACATTTACGCATTTCTCGTTTTTCTCCGAATTGGTGTAAATTCCGTCGTTACATCCTTAGAACATCGAAAATATGATTTCAATGTACATATGTATGACTTAAATCGGCAGGTTTTTTCTTTAAACTTTTCCCGTTAGTAATTATAAGATTTTTATTTTCCAATTATTTTATCAGTTAATTGTTTTTATCTTAAGTTTATCTGATAATTGCAATCGTGTCTACCATCACAGATAATTTTCTGTGTAACACATTTTTTTCTTTTTATTGTTATCTTGTTAAAATTGAAACAAATATATTTAGTTCTTCTTCTATAATGACGTGTGAAGAAAAATGAAAACGGTAAGTTTTCTCGATTTTTTTGAAAAATTATAAAAATTTTTTGCCGAAGGGTCATCAGTCCATTTAGATTTACGAATGGTTTACGATAAACAACGCCTATATAAATTTTATGTTCAAATAAATCACCAGGATAACCAAGGTGTGTGCGGATGTTATTAGTTTTAATCTTGCGCTAATCATCCCCGCAAGAACCCATTTAAATAAATTATTTTTAGCTATGTGTGTGTGTGTAAACATGTCAACGCATAAATATATAAACCAGTGAGCGGGATGAGGAAATTGATTTATTATGCATGCACGGTTCTGTTCAAACGATGTTCATCGCGTATACACGAAATTAGAATACAAATTGCGAATCGGCGTCGATAAAGATAAAACACAAGCCCCGGTTTTTTGATAAACTAGATGTACGCGCTCACTCCCGTGCCCTTATTTTCCGAACCGTCTGGTTTTGGGGATTTAACCTCCAACAGTTTTCCCGATGTACAACAGTTTTCCTCGCTGTACGCTACAAGTCTGAAATCCAATTTTCTCGTCTTCATTTTCGAGTGTAATAACGCGGTACTCGAGATTCCGGATAAAATATTCACTTATCGTGAACTTCCATTCGCTGAAATGACATTCTATTTTCCAGATTTTTCCTCTATTTCGGGCGTTACATTGAAACGTAAATTTTTACACACAAGTTTAGTTTATACATAATGCGGACCATGAGAACTATATAGTAATTTTACTGCTCGCGAGTATTATAGGCTTCGATACTAAAAGAAATAAACAAAAGTAAGGCGAAAAAACACAATTCAGTTAAATTGAAAACGTACGAACAGAATAGGCCTATATCAACCTACTGTAGCACGTAGGAATTACCCAAATGTCACCAACGCCTCGAATAATTTACAATTTGGCATACTCATATATATATATATATACATATACATACATACATATATATATAATAGATGGCATGTGAGTAAGCGTTAAAAATACATACATACATACATATATATATATATATATATATATATATATATATATATATATATATATAATAAAAAAAACATAACCAAAAATGAAAATGTGTCTGCGTTTTGCTCAATCGTTATTTTGACGTGAAACTTCTATTTGCGCGATATATACGGAGAATTAACCCGCAAAACGAGCGTACGAGTTGAATTAACGAACGGAAATATACATATATGCATACATACATATATATTATAAAACCACGTTTTGTTGCGTTAGGTGTGTCAATGAAATACCGGACGGATATATATATACACACACATACATATATATAATGCAGAATATATTGGAGAGTGGTGATTTTATAAATTATAAACTGAACAAAATAATAACACCATTTAATCACTAAAAGTTTTTTATTGCGAAGCTTTTCGACAGCTACATCATTTTCAGCACACACAATAAATATAGATTTAATATTTATTGTGTGTGCTTGAAAATGACGTAACTGTCGAAAAGCTTCGCAATAAAAAACTTTTAGTGATTAAATGGTGTTATTATTTTGTTCGGTTTATTATATATATATATATATATATATATATATATATATATATATATATATATATATATATATATAAATATATATATATATAATAATATATCGTTCGTATTTACCACACTACTAACACCCTTGTTTCAAACCACGTTTTGTAGTGTCGACTTTAACACATATATATGCTTATTCTTATATATATATATGTGTGTGTGTTCTTTTTTCTTTCTTATCACATAGTGACACACTATCAATTGATTATTTACAAATCGATTATTAATATGTAATACTAACTTAGTGTGTAAACTGGTTTAGTTTCATACAATCTCTGAATACTTTGATCTGTAGGTGTTACATTAAATATTCAGTAGATATATATGAACTTCCTCATTCGCCGGTGATAGGGTTTAATTAATCATAACTGTAAGCTTAAAAATAAAATATTGCGCGGCGGCTACATTCAGTTATGATATTATATAATGGAATGAACGAAACGTTCGCATGTGAAATATCAATTTACAGCTCGCAATAATTATTCGCAAGAAATTATACCTCGAAACTTCCTTACATCGCTTTCTGTTAAATAACGAACGTGTACGAATTATGTATAATTATTAATGCGCGGTACTCACTGGGTTAAAAATTTATTGTTGAGTTTTGGATTTGAAAATAGATTTTTGACGTTTTCACGTCTTTTGACACTCAAACGGAAAAAAGAAAAAGAATGTAATCAGAAAATGCACGTCACTCTTGGCTACAATATGTGCAGTGTGCGCAAGGGTGTGGATGTGTGAGAGAGAGCGCTTGAAACGCCCATAACTATTTATGCGCTTGATAATTTTAAATTAAATCGATGTTCATCTAGTTAATGCTGCAATATGCAAACGTATTAACATCGATAAATTGTACTTATCTTTGAGAATAGCGAATAACGTCCTACAAAATGAATAAAAATTAAGTTTATATATATATTAATTTTGTGAAACTCGCTTTACACAGATAAATCTTATTGTTTTGTATATTTAACAAATAGACCGAATGGCAATGCTAGTGGTTTTAGCTCGTTATTATAAAAATAGCGTTAAGCGTTACGAATTAACCGAATTGACTCGTAAAGAAATACGAGCAACTAGTATAACGGCATCTTCGATAATAACATATAGACAATAAAATTTTGAATTAATTTTTTGCTCAGACTGTCGATCTCAATTTATAATTTTAAATTTTCTATTCTTATCTTCCTCGTGGATAGTGCAAGGTAGATGGCGAGTGAATCCGTATTTCAGATTTAAAGTTCGGAATATTTTTTCTTTTTCTTCGCGGCGGTAGTTCAAGGTTGAGCGTAGTTCCGAATTTTTGCTTCTGAATCTTCGGGTTGGTTTACATTTCTTTCTCGTGGGTAGTTCAAGGTAGAGGCTTCGAAGTGTAAAACACCGGTAGAGATAACTGCTAAAAATCGACTACTCCTCATTTACTACTACAGATTTTCTTAGGGTATTCGAGCCTGTATTTATACGAAAACAAATTTTGTTGAAAAATAGTAAAAAAAAAAACCTTTACTCCTTTTTGGTTGACTTCCGCTCTAGACCTTGGTGTTCGCCCTCATTATTTTCTTTATCAAATACTCGAATTTAATCTAGCGGAGCTATCTTTATTTTCTCACGCGTCGTATTCTACATTCCTCAGCAGGGTTACGGTTTCACTTATGCCCGAAATATTAGTTTGTGAACTAAACAATTCGCTCGACGTACCGACGAGACGAGGAGTATGACCTACATCGGTGACTTCTTTACGCGCAGCATACGCGGCGTGCAGACGCGAGTTCTTTTGTAATTTGCGTACCATCGACCAATCCTCGCTAGTTATAGCGATGTAACGAACTTTATACTAGCGCTACTGTATCAAGGCGAATTTCCTGTCCAATAATATCGGTCATAAAAATGATGCGCTTCGAATATAAAATATGCGCTCAAACTATGCGGCTAAAATTTCCTACTCGAAAAATGTAAATCGTATCAGGTACCAGGCTAAGCAAGCCCGCGGAATGTTAATAGGACTAGCGATTTGCGATAGATTATTATTCGTTTTGTGGACTTTGAATTGTTGACAACATCATATATTATTAATGATAGAATTAAAATATTTTTTTAATTCGATCGCTTTTAATTATTTAAAAAATTTTAAACAAGACGATGTGAGATTTTTAAAGTCATTTTCTAACAAATTTTAATAAATTTAGCAGTTTTTGATACTTTTGTCTACATAAGTTTAAGTAAAAGTCCTTCTAAGATTATATATTATAACGTACTATACTGTCGTAGATGGTCGGCCGATTTATAACGTATTAACGCATGAGAGGATCGCAACGTTATTACGTTCCACCTAAGAGAGCGAGGTACATATACTCTGTGATTGCGGACAATTTGCAACGTTCTCACAAAATCCTCTCTTTGGTAGAGCTATGAACTTGGAGGTTGGTAATGTACCAGATTAAGCTAAATACTGTGCAAGAAAAAAATATTTATTTATTTTATTCACCGGAAACTAAGCTTCTTGGCGTGGAGCCAACAACTAACAAATTTCCCTACAGAATGACTAGCGTACGTTACGCATTTAATACTATTTATTTTAATTATTATGTGTTATTTTAATTTTACATGATTCAACATAAAAAACAATTTACTAACAATTATTCACATTACCATATAACATATTTCACAAAATATATACATAAAATTCATTAAGCGGTACAAAGAAAATATAAACTACAAAATAACGTAACCTGGTGGTACCACCGGTGAGATCGATGGCGGCTTTCAAATCGTGGTGACTTATCCGATATTCCGCTCGTTGTATCTCCGCAGTAATAATATTCAGCTATTTGGAATTATTTTTTACTATTTCAAATTTAATTCATTATTTTTATTTTATTTGATCGCGAACGAATGTACTATGTGATAATTATTATAATTAAAACAAACAATTATTCTCTTTATTATTCCGTTCGATCTCGACCATTTACAACCTTTCGGACGAAGGCACGATCTCTTCCTAACAACGATACATATTCTAATATTAAAAATATACGCTTATCTCGATCTGGTACGTGTCTACTTACACATATACACATAAAACGCGATTATCAGTTGCTGGCTCCACGTGCGACTTGTTTCCTGGAATTTCCCCGTTAATCTGGGATTGAACATTACTATTATGTTCTACTTGTAACTTCATAGATACCGATATATATATATATATATATCTACACTAATGTGTCTCGCACGAGCCTATAACCTTCGCTAACCTGTATTATTTTCCAAGACTTATTTTATTTATTTTTATTTTTCTTATTTATAATAAATTTCTACAATACCCCCTAGATATTAACACGCCATAATATATATATATATATATATATATATATATATATATATATATATATATATATATTGCACATGATTTTGGTTCGAATTTAAAAAGCGAATAAATATAAATTATTTTAGCAGTAAGATATCGTTACCTAAAAAAAAAAACGAATAAAATTTAAGCGTGCGTCTGACTTCTAAATTTCTAAATTAGTGAATTTTAATTTAATTTCAGAATTTAATTGAGCGCACGTTCAATGTCGGACGAAGTTAATAGCATTTACTATCCGTGCGGAAAGTTGAACTTACCTTTACTTTACGTCTCTCTCTCACACACTTTCCAACCGTTAATATTCCACGTGTCTATCTTCGTCTATATTTATCTATTCGGGGTATCCGTTTGTGATCTCTTCTCGACTACTATAGGACAACATCGTTTTAGTTTCTGAACTTTCATCACGTTCGTTTTGAACTTCGCAACTTTCGACAACCGATATAATCAGGTGTCCCTCTGCGTGAAACTTTTAAAGTTAATATCGCGATAAGGGACTAAATTATTCGCATTTTCGGCGAAATTAGAATTGTACGATAATGTATAGTTGTCGTTGAAGATTAATCGAGCTGAAGAGAAATTATTTATTTTCATTCTCGAGGTACCGTTGATAAGTTTTAGATTTCCCTATATAATCGAGTACGATTATTCAAAATTACATTAGCGCAATATTATCCGCTTCCCTGAAATGTATTCATCTTAAATATGTTTATAAACAAGTGTTTATAAGAATAATATAATGCATCTGGAAGCTAAAAGAAGAATATCGCTCATACGGAGCTAAAACGTGGAACCTTACTAAAGGTACTAGAAGTATGCTCGCGAGAGGATTATACTTGGAATCGAGCTTAAAGATCGCAAGCCGATAGATTAGGGAACAGACGTGATTGGTACACGAAGCGAAGCTGATCGCCGGGCTAAAATCCTAATGAGTCGGATATTTGGCAAGTGGACTAAACGGATATTACAGTGGTGGCCAATTCGCAACCAACTCCGCGACGGAGGCTTAGGCGATATTGTTAAATGTACAGGAATAAATTGGATCCGAGTCGTTGGAAAAATTTGGGGACTACCTACTCTCGGGACAGTGGGTTCATATAGGCATATCGTGGCCCACCTAAAACGGGCGGTTTCGTTATTTGAATAGCGCAGTCAGTAACACTGCTATAACGTAGATCGCGTGCTCCACATTTAGTGTACACGCAAGAGATTCGTTTTCGTTAAATTATCATGCCATTCTATATAGAGAAGAAACGTGCATTTTTATATTCGACACGGTTTGATCACGACAGCGCAATGAGAGTTTCGAAAAGAATTCAAAGTTAGGCGTTTGTTCTTTTTGTGGAGATACCTTCATAGCCGCGTTTACCGAAACACATCCACTAGGTGTGAAATCGTATTTCTGAAGAAATTGCAAAAATTCAGCCACTTACGCTAAAATTGTTGTAAAAAGATTGAACGAATGTATCGTTGCAAATGGCGGTCATCTGAACGATATTGCGTTCCAAAAATGATTGCTAATCTCTCGTTTCTTTATTTTTAAATTAAATTTCATTAGAAAATTTTGGTCCAGTAGTTTTTGAGTAGTTATTCGAAAAACAACAAAACCATCCGTGTTCCCTGTGTCACCCAACAGTATCGTTAATCTTATAATTTCGGTAAACAATTCCATGCTCGAGATCATATCGAATATTTTAGGCGTGATGTCGGATAATCTATTTTGTTGGACGTAAACGTCGCAAAAATATTTAAAGAAACTAAACGATCTTTTAGGTTACTTATATTAAGTAATATTTCAAATCTGAATATCGCGTATTTTCAGATATTATAATAATTAAAAAATTATTATCGATCCATCGAAAACCGAACTCATTTAAAATTTCCGAATCATCTGGCAGCATTAACTGGTCTGATCAGAATAGGCGTTGTGTTTGACCGAAAAAATTTAAATTAAACATATTAACTATATTAATACTAATGAATCCCCGTTTGTTCCATTAACCTCGTGTTTAATAAAAAACAAAAAAGAAATTAAAATCACTAAAAGTGTTTTCTTAATGAAAAATCAGAAATAATTCACTGTCGGATTGTTTTATTAATATTGTTATTCACTTTGCTGATTTTTTCTGAATCGTAATAATTTTTTTTTTCTTATTTTATATATTTTAACTTTTTTAAATATTTACTCGATAATGGCGCCTAATAGCCGAGAAAAGCTTTGTGATAAAGAAAAAAACTTTTAAGTGATTTTAACTTCTTTTCCGTTATTTATTCAATAAAAAATCACTACATTCCACAATCTAGAAAACGACTAGAAAATCATTAAACTTATTATTTATACATTAATATACGTCCGGTACTTATATAGTCCTGTTTAGTGTTCGGTATCGAACATTAATAAAAAATTACAGCTCATTCGGAACACTTGCGTGCTAGAATACTCCCCGTTATACTAGAGTGGATTATATACCGTAATATTCTGAAGAAATGACCACCTTTTAAAGGAATACACATTCTTAACGTATCGCGTAAAGTTTAGGATGATTGTGCATGATAATGAGTTTATCTCGTTAATAGGTAATTACGATTCCAGACAATTAATGTTTATGTATACAAAATATAAACGTATAAACATATTAAAATATAATTTATTGTAACTAATATTGTTCTAATTATTAGCGCCTTGTTATATTAATTATTTTCATATTTAATCGTTAGTTTCAATGTTATCTGATAATATTGTTCATTGTTTGTTACTTGCCTTAATTAATTAATATTCTAAGCTATCGTGGTAAATTCCGGTGCACGATATATTCGTAAATGATGTTTATCGACGGTTTTTTAATTATTTAATAAAAGATTTATTTATTTTTCAAACGGTATATTTTTAATTTTTTTCATCTTTACGCGTATATAACGGACTTGTCGACGGATATTGAAAGCGAAAATGTAAGGATTGGGTCATAGCCGTTTTTGTCATATTAAAAAGTTATAGATCCTATTTGCATTTAGATCGGCTTTTATCGATATAAATTGCGGTCGATGAAGACAAAATTAGCTGTATTCGTAATGTTATTATTAATTATTGTCTGTAAATTTAAACTTTTTAATTTACGTTTGATGTCGTTGCATTAGGAAATTTAATTATCTGATTATTGTGTATTGAGTTTCATCTGGTTTGTTTTTCTATCTCCCCAATACCTCTGGTCCGGAGCTTGATGTCCAGTATGCAGGAATATACTTTGTACTTCCTCTTATAATTAAAAAAAAAAAACAATTATAACTCTATATATATATATATATATATATATATATATATATATATATATATATATATATTATTACAAATGCTTTTTAGAGTTTGATAAGAAACAAAGAATACAGCAGATAAAGTTCACAATGTTGCATAAAATCGAAGTAGCATTATATCAGGAAATAGGAACACGCAAAATATGTTTAAAACTTGGATATTAAGGTTTTTAACGAATCCTGACTGTACTAGTTCATTTATTTCGCATTTTAAAAGTGGTCAATAATAAATACACACATGCCTTTAACATACAGATATACTTCAATAACATTGATTGACCATGGATGACCTAATCGACTACATAATTATAATTTACACATATATATATATATATATATATATATATATATATATGTTTCACGAGAAATGACAATAACGAATACATGAAATTAAAATGAAGACTAATTAGTGACCTACCTTATGACTGCGGATACTCGTGGCAAACCGATAAACACGTTTTACTTTAGTATCTATTACACCAAACAGAAAAATCATTAAATAAAAAATGAAAAAACTTTCAAAGGCGTAATCTTGCATTCTGCGATTGCTCGGATGTGGTTCCAAAGGTCGGATGTGTTTAAAAAGGTCGGATGTGTTTAAAAAGGTCGGCCGTAATGTCCATACAACTGTTCGCTATATAAGGAATACAAGGAGAAACAATTTATTCGAGAATTTACATATGTAAAATTAAATTATTACGAAAATTACGTTAATTCTAAAATTGCCGCTTATTCATAGATGGAGAATTGATTATTTACATAAAAATAGCAACTCTTAGGTATATATATATATATATATATATATATATATATATATATATATATTACACATACATATTAGATTTAAACCCTCCGGAAGTTTGCATTCGGTCAGGTCATCGTGACGTCGCAGCTAGTAAGTTTCTAAGCTGATTATTATTCGAAAGCACAGCTACAGCTATCTAAGAGCAATATTTAACGGTTACTCGAAATAACGAGCTCCCGTTTAGAGGAACCATTTCGCCTCGCCTGGGTGGGTTATACATGTTCAGTTCACCTTTTAACACCCCCCCCCCCGATGCGCTAGTGTAATAATAACTCATGGCAGGTATTTTACTTTCTACGAAATAAAGGTTGGCATCCGTTATTCTAAAAGACCCGGATGTAAATATAGTACCACGCTGCGCGGCCTTATTATTACATACGTTGTAGCTAATGTGTAGGTAGGAGATTATTTTAATCTGCTCTACCAGCTTACTACTTCGACCAATTACGTAACGATATTTTCTTTAGATTATATTATCTCTACCTCTTATATATATGTGTATATGTATGTGCGAATGCGAAGATGTTCTCTTATCTCAGCGAACAATTTACGTTCTGATTATAATCGCACTCTGCATCAACACGCGTCGACATAAATCCGCTTTGTCGCGACCTATTCGAGACCGGACAAATTTCTCGTTAAATTTTAAAGTATCTTTTTGATTCTGATTTTTCTTATAATAGGATTATTTCAGCTTCGTACTGGGGTAGTTTTTACAGTCTTTGATACAGGACCAAAAGGATTAAAACGTACTGCTAAATACTTAAAATAAAGCTACGTAATAGGATTATAATAATACAACACGCTCTCGTACACATACACACACATACGTGTATATAATATACATCGTCATTATGTTGGTCCTATCCCTTATTTGATCATATTCCATACCAAATATGTAGGAGTCTGTTTCGTTTCGCTCGTAGTATTACCATTTCTGGTATCGTCGTTTTTTCTAATTGATTTACGCCTTTTACGATCATTTGTCGGCGATAAAATTTTTCAAATTTCGTTTTGACAGTGGAATTGGGTACACTTATCTGTTGTTAAATACAACGTTTAAAATTTCAAATGCTCCTATATTCGGACAAAGAAGTCAGATGCAGGATAGAAAAAGCGTCTTCTACAATTTAGAACTCTCCATATGCCGTTTGTAACTCTACCAAGATTATTACAGCATAAGCAGACACGTGTCTAGTGTATATGTATGCTAGACGTATACTTTCTCTAGCAAAAGTCAGGATTCTAACTACATTTCATAATACGAGAACTTCCATTATATACGTGTATATAAATAGGACGAGAGAGATTTTAAAACATTAATTAGCTTAAAACTGTAATGCTTTAATCTCAAATTTGGAATGACCAAATCTCAAATTATGGTAATATCTGACCGAAATAAAAACTTTGATGAAGTAAACATTGATAATCGTGTGTTCAGTTCTAACGAACATGTAAAATATTTAGGCTTCATTATAAATGATACATTAAAATATATCAAAAACATACGCGATATATCAATAATAAAGTCAACAAATATTATTATACTTTTTGAATAAAGTCGAAACAAATATTATTATTATATTTTTTGAAACACTTGGAGGTAAAATATGGAGTCTAAACTATCTGTATAAAAGTTTAGTACAGTCGCTTTTGCGCCGGTGTCTACTTCAAGCATTTAACTAAACCACAAATATATCATATAATCTGCAATTGTCGTAAATTTCTAATTGATTTCGAATATAACGTTATATACAATAGCAATCGATGCTAGAAAAAAATAATCATGGTATTATAAGTAAAATATCTCTCGAACAGTTTGATATACAAATTTTAAATTAACAAAAGATAATTTTTTTTTTATTTGGTTCCCCATACCGTACTAAGTCGATGGGGCAAGTGTATTTGGTAATTTATGAGTATAAGGGTGCAGGAAACTAGTGTACTTATACATAACTGTAAGTGTTGTGTGGCTGAAATAAAATAAGTGTACATGTTATAAAAATATATGAAAATTGATGTAGTAGTTCGCTGCTGCAGTGTGTAACTTAATATATAGGATACAGGATGAGGAACATAGTCCCTTAGAACATCAGGAGTGTGCGTTGAAGAGTTTGTAACTTATAATTAATATAGTAATATTATGTAAATCTCCATACGCCGTTTGTAACTACCAGGGTTATTACAGCATAAGGAGACATGTGTCTAGTTTATATGTATGCTAGGAGTCCGCTTTCTCTGGCAAAAGTCAGAATTCTACCTATTGATTGAGGGTTGTGCGAGAGTATTTTGTGTATCGGACCCTGTATTTTGTGTTTTAACCTGTGTGGTGTGTTTGACAGTTGTAGATTAAGTGTGTGACTGTTGGTTCTGTTAAATGTCCCTATAGGGGGCAGTTTGTTGATGGAGGGATTTTGGTATACACGCAATTGTGTAATACGGCTACATGACCCACACGTAGACGGTTTAAGGTACCATATTCTTTTCTGCCATCTGGAGGCCAACAAGGTTCTATGGTTGAAGACTTTAACGTCAAATTGTTTTCACGGGGTACATAAATTTTCGCGCGTGTGTGTGTGTGTGTGCATACGTATAAGGTATGTATATGTTTATGTGTGTACATATGCGTATAAGTTATTTGTATATATGTATCCGAAGAAGATGATCATGTATATATAATAATATTAATGTCTCACACGGTTTATTGTAAGTTTGTGGGTGTATCACAGTTATTTAAATTTATTTTGTATTTCTGGTTAAGTTTTTTATTTTTTTTTTTATTTTTATTTTTCGCGCGCATTGTAATTATTTTAATTGGATTTGTATATAATTAAATAATTTATTAAGTAGCGTTTTTGTAATTTGTTTATAATTTTCCACTTATTACTACCATGTTTGTAAATGCTACAATTTTAATTTGTTAGCCGGCGCTCGCGCAGTTTATGCGCATAGTCGGTCTATGTTTTATTTTCATGTATGCAAACTTTTTAATGAAATTTCATAATAAATTGAATTGAATATATATATATATATATATATATATATATATATATAATATCTGTGAAATTTGATATTCTTAGTGTTTGTTTATTATTCTCTCTAACGAGACTTACTTTCCCTTCAGTAAAAATTAAAGTGAATTAAAAAATATATACTGTTTGAAATTTGATATATTCAGCGTTTATTATTTTCTTCACTTCCTGCTTAAGTTTTGTGCATAAAATATAATAAATGTAATATATAAAATGAATATTTAGATCGTGAGATTCGTTTTGCTATAATTATTGATTCAAATAAAGTTTGCTAATTTGGATGTTATCCGTTACACTACAAGATTTTCGATCTAATTTGAAAATAACGGAATGTTTGAATTTTTATAAAGTGATTCTATGACGCGCGCACGGTGCGGTTCATCTCCGTCGGAACTCATCAACTACTCCCACGTTTTGACTGTCGCGAAATTGCTGGTTACGGATGCTGTTACAAATAAAATTTCTTCGTAAATCGAAATTAGATAAACGGATTGAAATATATACTCGAATTTTTCGTTTGAAAGAATTTCATTAATTTTTGAAATGGATGCAGAAAATAATTAATAAACGTGAAATCCATACCGATAAATTCAATTAAATTGGAAATCCTCACTGATGGATAGATTAGCGAAGTTCTGGAAGTAATACTTGCGATGTGTGTGTGTGTTTATTTGTGCGTATAGATATACGTCCTTTAGTTCGTATGTGTGAACGCATACTTTTCTAATAAAATAATATCTGTTGTTTAGTTGCGATTATATATATATATATATATATATATATATATATTTGTGTTTGTGTACATGTATGTGAATTTATATATGTTTCTATTTAAGTGTATACGAAAAACTATTCTACATTCGCAGTTAATCCTAATTCGATACGCGGAAATAGATTATACACCACTTTTTATATTTTTAGTTCTTGTTCAACTACCTCGTATTACTATTATTAATCTTCAATTCGGTTGGAGCTTAAATTTCGATTCGGCTAAAATACTGCAACTACTAGTTTCCGGGTGAAAGATGAACGGAGAAGATATATTTGGCAGGTCTACTCTTATAGGTTTACTGGCCAAACTTATAATCTCTTGCTGAATTTATCGGAGAAAAATCCATCGGGAATTAATAAGAAATGGGAGTCTATATTGGTATAGTTTTCATTAAACCGATGTAATATTATTTTAATTGAATATTATTTTATAATATGAATGCTGTTTATCGGAGTTTATCGTTTATCCATCTATCAGTAGCAGTCCGATAAATTACGTCAAAAAATGAAAGCCAACATTTTTGCTATGCGCAAACGCAGGTTGCCTACTATAGCGTAGTATACGTTCTACTCCGGCAATACAGATATAAATTGCAGAACTTGAGTTGGTTTATTCGTTAACAACGGATTAAATAAACATTGTATCAGTTTCGAACGGAATATAGAAACAGAAAAGGTTAGATTAAATATAGGTGACCCAGGGAAGACGGACAGTTTTATTTTTTAAATTGTGAAATATCGCTGTTTCTTTCTTCTAACAGTTTCATATATTAGTATAGTTATATATATATATATATATATATATATATATATATATATATATATATATATATATTATGACGATCTAAGACGATGGGGGTACTGATGAAAAAATAAAAATATTAATAAAATAAAAATAAAAATAAAGTTTCGAATAAGATTAACGTAATATAATATCGGTCGAATCTAGGTATTTCCATCAGGATAGTTTTAGATCGTCAAAAGTAATAAGTTTTAACATAAAGGCACAAAGAATACAACGATGAAAGCAATAACCTGGGAAATAATAAATATTATTTAATTAAATGCGGATCGCCAGGTTATGCAGCAAAAACCGGGGAATAACGGCGGGTAGAACCCGCAACCGGTAGTCGCCTATTATATATATGTGTGTGTGAATAAAAACCTATCGTTCGATATAGATGTACTTTTGTTCTTATCCGTTAAGCTTGTCGATTTTTCTAGTCGAGATATATATCTTTTACGTCGATGATGGTTGACGACTGTTCATTCTCTCTAGTCTTTTAGTAGTACTCGTACATCACGAGACATCGATATAAATACAAAAATTTGCTTCTTATTTTGGAATTAATGTAAAAGAAGTATATAAATATTTATAATTCAATAAATAGTAGCAAAGAAATAGAAATTTAAAGGAAATTTATTTAAATAATAATTTCGAAAAAGCACATATCGAGTACGAACCTACGATGTCGGCAGTCGCTTAGGACATTTCAACAACATCCGGAGCCAGCTATCGCCATTACCTGTGGTACCACAAGGTCGTACGATTTTTATTATTTGTTTTATGATATATTATCTTTTTTAATAATTTTAATACATGTCTTTAAATTGTGAATGAAATCGTAATTATGTGTTATAAGTGAGTTATATTGTGAATACTATTTGTATTAAATTGTCATATACGTGTAAAACTGTAAAATAGAATAGTTTAAATTAAATTATCGTTACTAGTCATTCATTTTTGAATATAGTGATACCGGCTGCTTTTTCTACACGCAGGGTTTCCGGTTAGACATTACGTCATTCACATCTAGTCGCATAATAATTTATTTAATAATAATAATAAATTAAAAATAAATTTTCAATTAATTAAATAATCATAATTTTAACGTGCCCTAATAGGCACTGGCGACCGCGATTTATAATCATTTTAATCCTTATTACGAAACAAGCCCTCTAATTCACAATAGATTGTCTGTCTTCTAATACAGTAAATAAAATTGTTAATCAGCGTGAGAGGATTTAGGTCATTTGTATGAAATTGGTAAACAGGAGATAGAAGGTACGAACAATTCATAATAAATTGGCGTCCGCGTAAACCGGATCAGAGGGTTAACTAAATTAATTTCGTAAAAATATATATATATATATACAGTCGAATCCGCTTATAAGGGACTCCGGATAAGAGCCGTTTATAAGGGACAATCAGCAAAACCCCGAATCAAACGTATCAAGTGAAGGTTATTTTAGTTCGCTTTTTTGGTACAACGCCTCGGTTATAAGGGACAAAGATTAATAGATTAATATACTCTCAAGGCAATAAATAGTGAAGCCAGCCGATATAAAATGACACTTCCGATCGTAAAACAAATATATTCACATAAACAAAAATTGAATAAAAATGTTCCAGTCATTTTTACAATTCGTTTTTGTTTAAGTGAACCTTTTTGTTTTTTCTTCGTTTTGTTTGAGATGTCCTTGTGTTGACATTCTTTCATCGACACTATACGGTTTTTTGCTCTGTACGTTTATTAATTAGGCACTCTCCGATAGCTTATTATGTTCTTAGCTTAGTTCTGCAAAAACTTTAGTGCGTCTTGCGGTTTTATTTATTTTTTTCTTACAAAAATTTTCTTTCCTTTTTATAGTTCTGGTGAATTTTTTGTATGAATAAAATGTCCCGTAAATGTTTATCATTAAAGGAAAAAATTTCTATTTCAGACGAAATTGAAATTCAACCTCCCAATATGCCTATTCGGGAGTTAGCAAAAATCATGGGCGTCTCTAAAAACACCATTTCCTGTTTAAAAACAGGTGAACAGAACTTACGTAAAAAATGGAGTAGTACTGAAAAGGGCAGTCAGATGCTTCTACGGCACCATTAGATAACTGTGCAGATTTTGTTCAAGCGCAGCAGATGAAGAGTTTACACCAAAAAAACTATAGCGCATTTTTACAGTAAATGAACAATTTTTACAAATATCAGGTCAGGTTCTTTTACCTTATGTATGCATCCTGTATTTTTCTCTTAATTTCCATATAAATAAATATTACGAATTAATAAGATTATAAGTATGTTAATTGTTTACTAAATTGTATATATTCTAACACCCACTCACTTCAATAAGAGATTTTTAAAAATTCGCTTTAAAGGGACAAATGACTTCCGCTCGATGTGTCCCTTAAAAGCGGATTCGACTATATATATATCCGTCCGTTATTTCCGTCACGCCCCTAACGCACAAAACGTGGTTTTTATTGCCCGTGTTGGTAGTGAAGGTACATTTGAACCAGAAAACGTGTTAAATTTTAAATGATTTGGCAGAAATATTGCTGTTTACTGCTAATTAATAGCGCTGTAATAACCGTTAATAATGAAATTATTGAAAAAGTGAATAGATTTAAATATCTGGGTTGTTATATCACTAGTAGTCTCGATGTGGATGTCGAGGTTAAAGCACGGTGCAGTTACGCACGAGTAGCATTCAATAATATGAAACAATTATTATGTGATAGATCGCTTAGTCTGAAGATAAGACAAGATATAGTTCGATGTTATATCCAGTCAATTTTGTTATATGGTATTGAGGCTATGCCTCTAAATAAAAAACATTTTAACCGATACGAAGCTGTGGAAATGTGGATACATAGAAGGATGCTGAGGATACCTTGGACAGCAAAAATATCCAATAAAGATGTCTTAAAGAAGGCGAATACAGATCGACAATTACAGAATATTATTATAAAGAGAAATGTGTCATACTTTGGCCATATCATTAGAGGTGCAAAGTATGAAATTTTACAGATTATTATACAAGGACAGATAGAAGGAATAAGAAGTCCGGGAAGAAGGAGGACAGATTGGTTGAAAAATATCAAAAACTGGACCGGCGCATCTTCAATACAACAATTAATGGCAGATGCAAGAAAACGTAAGATCTAGTTGGCACATTGGTGACCGCCTACGCTCTCTTGAGTATGGCACATAGAAAAAGAATACATATAAAAGACTAGACTAAATCTATCTACATACCAATCCACAAGAAAGAACCACGATACATTTGTAGTAATTACAGAACAATAGCGCTGATATTTCACGATATTGTACTGCAAAGAATTAAAACATACTTAATACCTCAGAAATCACTTGAACAGGCGGGATATATGCCAGGAAGAGGAATTCGGGAGCAGATTTTAAATATTAGACAGATAATAGAAAAGTGCAGAGAATTTAACGTTAAGTTTTGTTGACTATAAAAAGACGTTCGACTGTGTAAAATGGCAAAAAATATGCAAAGTACTTGTAGAAATGGGGAGGTCGCAACACTTAGTACGACTAATTAAATCGTTATATGACTGCAGTACCGGTAAAGTCAGAATAGCTAATAGTTTAACAGAAAGCTTCACAGTAGGAAAGACGTCAAGGCTGTATATTAAGTCCAATCCTCTTTAATTTATGTAGCGAACGGATAATTAAAAAAGCCTGTGAAGACTGGAACGGTGGTGTAAAGGTTGGATGAAAACGAATAAATAATCTAAGATACGCAGATGATACCACCTTAATTGCCGCATTATAAGATGAAATGTTAAAATTTCTAGATAAAATAAAAGTCATAAGTCAAGAAATCGGAATTGAAATAAATAAAAGCAAAAGTAAAATTATGATTATCGATAAACAAAATAAAAATAACAAAACGTAAGGGCGATCTACAAGTGCTAGATGAATATATATATCTCGGGATGATTATTACCAGCAGAGGAGGATGCACTGAAGAAATTAAAAGGCGGAATTTCAATTGCAAAGACAGCAATGTCTAGATTATCTAGAATTTGGAAGAGTCACGACGTAACTATGCTGACGAAAATACGTATAGTGAATACATTAGTTATGCCAATCTTCCTCTATGCTTCGGAATGTTGGACTCTCAAGAAAAAAGACTTTCGCACCGTAGAGGCGTTTGAAATGTATTGCTGGAGGCGAATGATGAGAATACCATGTACGGCAAAGCGATCTAACATCTCAATATTGCAGGAGCTAGAAATAAATGTACGGTTGAAAGACATGGTAGAGCAAAGGACTGTTAGTTAAGCAGGACATATTTTCAGGAATAATGGTCTTGAAAAGCAGATTATACAAGGCAAGATGGACGGTAGGAGGAAACGTGGGAGAACACCGTTGAGATACATTGATCAAATAAAGCAACTGGTCGGAATACCACTATGTCAGTGGATAAGATTGGTCGAAGACAGAGCAAAGTGGCGCAGGTTGGTTCAGCAGATCGGTTCATAAGACTCACGATGCTCGGATCGAGTGATCGACGAAGAAGAAGATATATATACACATATAGATATAGATATATATATATATATATATACATATATATACATACATACACACACACACACACACACACACACACATATATATATATATATATATATATATAAACAAAAAATGTATGTCGCGCAATTCGAAATTACGACATTACTGTGCAGTGATTCAACCCGAAGTACTATACGCAGCAGAAAGCTTGACATTAAATACAAAGTGCATGATCGAAGAATTACATAAAAAAAGAGAGGATGGTATTACGAAGAATCTTAGGACCAACTAAAATAAACGAGGAATATGGCCAAGATCTAATGAAGAAGTATACAACTCGACGCGATGAAAAGAAGACGAATTAGGTTTTATGGCCACATAAAGCGGTCGAACTCAACACGGTTAATCAACCGAATATTCACGTTGCAGAATTTAAAGAACAAATGGAAATGGTTCGAGGAGGTGGAAAGTGATTTAAACGAAGTTGGCATTGAGCCGGGTGACATCGGAGACCGTCATCTATTGAGGAAAAAACTAGCGGAATATGGCAAATTTAAGGACAAGCCGAAATTGCGCACAGACAAAAAGTGGACCAAAGAAAGGAAAGAACAACATCGACAGCGAATGCGGCAATTCTGGATAAACAAGAAATCAAAAACAAAAATAAATTAAACAGTTGAAATGCCGTGGTCCTAAATTGGCCGATTCGAGAGAAATATATATATATCTGCATACTGCTCGTGAGGAGTTATATTCAATTTAACTATTATTATTATTATTGGTAGTTGAGAAATTTGTGTTGGATAACATTTAAAATGTTGAAATTTTATTTCACCGCTTCGTAATGTCCATTTATTTATTTTAAAAAATTATTTATATTTCTTCGTATAACGTTGATGAAGAATTATAATAGATTTTATTATTATATCATCATTTCTGGATAAGAAATTTCTATTCAATGACACTTATCATGTTGAAATTTTTATTTTATCGCCTTGTAAAATCTCCATTTGCTTATTAAAAAATAATTTTATTTATATTTCTTTGCATAGTGTTGTATACTTGATTATTATTATTATTATATTATTATTGTATATGGGGTTTGCAAGTGTGTTTGAATCGCATACTATTAAGAAAATGATTAAGTACATTATATAAATTTTCGGAAATTGTAAACAAAAATGTAATTTTTTCGACAAATATCAAGTGGTGGGGAATGATTTTTTCCCCTAATTTTTTAACGTACATTTAGATAAGCACCAAGAAAGGGCAAAAAATTGAAATTTTTAAAATTTTACGGCGGCTTCTCGGGGGAGGGTGGGGTTAATCTTCTCAAAATTCGTAATTTTCACTTAATTACTTAATAAATTGCAGGTATTAATAAAATTTCATCGGAATAGTTAACGCCTTTTTCGAGGTGTAGCATGTATATGTTTTGACGGCTCCGCGAGTAATTCTCATTATTATGACTAATATTATCATTATTATTAATTACTATTATTGCTATAAGTATTAAATTGTTTTTTATTTTAAATTTTCATATTTTAGGTATTGGGATCTTCGAAGGATTTCCATTTCGTTCATCGCGCCTTACCGCACGCTCGATTTAGAAGAAGTTTAATTCATACGAGGAAATTGAAAGTTGATCCGTTGGTAAGTAAATTCAATTATTTATTTTTCAAGTTTTTCTCTTCTCACACGTGTTGCTTTCAATTCGGAACGGACGTTTGTTTGTTTATTTTTATTGATTTATTTTATTTAAAAAAAAATGGAATGGGACGATTATATTATTATTATTCATTCATTAGAATAATAAACACCGCAAAACAATAAATATAGATTAATGTGCGCATTTATTATTATCTTCACTATTGTCATTATACGTGTGTGTGTGGATATATATAGTATTATATAAAATGCTCGTATATGTTATATAAAGGTAATTATGATGAATGTTATTTACGCATACCTTTTTATATTTCTGGTAGACAGTGTCAATTAAATAGTTACATAATGAAAGGTTTTTTTAAATTATTTTTTATAAAGGTCGGCTACTCTCCATGTATAGCCTAGGTATAAATGAGTGGATACAGTTTTATACATTTATACAATTATACATCTTTATGTAGTTATATGTAATGTTCTCATATATATATATATATATATTCTTCTATGTCTTTTATACCATTTGGTGAGGTCATATTTGGCATCAACGTGAAATCGTATGGAACACTCTTCTCCATTCTTCTCGACTTGCTGCCTTTCTTGGTAAATGTGAGTTTAGTGTTTTTTGTTTTGTTTTATTACATCCGTCAATCCAAAAGGACATCTTCCTTAGTTCCTATATCCTCCTGGTCTCGATATTCCTTGTACTATTCAACAAGGAATATATATATATATATATATATATATATATATATATATATATATATATATATATATATATATATATATAGCCCTGTCGTAAACATTCGACGAAAAAAACAGATGTAAGAGTATTCATCGTGCTAGTAATGCACGATGAAGAGAATAATAAATCTTGTTCTTTTTTTTTGCTAATTTACAACTAGCCCTGTAGGCTATTAAGTAAATGTAATATCTCATTATCATATGGCTTGTTAAAGAATCCTGTCCAGTGACAGGATCTCATACAATATGTATACGGAATGTATACTTTATACTAGATCCATAAATTTTGTTCTCTTTAATCTGCGAATGTCTGCAGAGTTATCTAACAGTGCAACTGCCATATTATTCGGATGTGACTCCAATCTTGCGGCATGATTTTTAGCTGTTTGCACGATTTCATCCTTTACGTAATTTATCTTTAGGTCTGTGTGCAGAGTTTGATTGGTCACATACCATGGTGCATTTGTAATGCTTGTTAGAAATCTATTTTGTTCGAGCAGCCCCATAGTTGACATCCGTATTTCCAGACAGGTTTGACGATCTGGTTGTAGAGCGACAGCTTATTTTCAACTGCTAGTTCTGACTTTCTCCCTAAAAGCCGGTACATCTGATTAATTTTAATGCGTATTTCAGTACGCTTCGTTATTGTTTCTTCCACGTTAATCGTTTATCCAAGTATATTCCCAAATACCTGACTTCGTCTTTTAATGGGATAATATTTCCATTCATCGTTACATTACCATCGTTTAATCTCCGATTAGTAAAAGATGTGTGTACCGATTTATTTTCATTTACTTTGATACGCCATGTCGTAAACCAGTGCGATAATTTGTCAATCGCTAGTTGTAAACGCGTATTTGCCTTTATTGGGCACTCGTCTGAACACAAAATAGCCGTGTCATCTGCAAAAGTAGCAATTTCAACGTCAGGCAGAGTGGAAGCATCAGCCGTGTATATGAGGTACAATAGCGGCCCCAGCACACTACCCTGAGGCACTCCTGCTTCTATTGGATATATTTGTAATTCTTCATTGCCATATTTTACAGAAAAGAATCTTTCACTGAGATGTGATTCAAGGATTCTGAATACTTGAAGAGGAAATTGACATTTGATTTATGCAATAAGCCCTAAACTCTATCAAATGCTTGACTAATGTCCGTGAATACAGTGTCGCAAACTTTTTTCTGTTCCAAAGATGTTTCTATCATATCAGTAATGCGATGTGTACTTGTTCGATGGTACCGTGTTTAGCTCTAAAACCGAATTGGTGTTCAGGGATAATTTTTTGTCTTCGACTGTAGGCATTTTGACCATGATTTTTTCAAACAGCTTCGAGAGTATTGGTAACAACGAGATTGATCTATATGATGTCAGTGCACTTGGTGACTTTGATGGTTTTTTCGCAATTATAATTTAGGAAAATTTTATTTGAATACGTATTTAAGCCGAATTATAGCGTTAATAATATATGTTAATAAAACTAAGCCTTTCTTCTGCAGTTCTTTCAGGATTTTTGCTGAGATTAGATCGTAGCCTGGAGATTTATGAGGATTCATTAGATTAATTATTTTTTAAATTTCTGCCGGAGAAGTTGGAGAATTGTTTGACATAGGGAAAGTATTCAAAATGCCTGCATTAGGTTTGAAGGTATTTGCTAAATGTTTGCCAAATTCCTCTTCTTTATCAAGGTCTGTACGAGCCCAGTTTCCGTTAGATTTCCTAATTGGATGTGCTGCTTCATTAGGTTTTCTCAAGGTTCGTACAGCTTGCCAAAGAGAGTAGTCACTTTGCTTGAGTGGCGATAGATTAGATAGATATTCCTTAAATGATTTATTTTTTAACTTTTGTAATAATTTTTTATTAAAAATAATTCAAATTAATTTCTCTCTATTAACCAATATATATAGAAAATGATTTTAAAAAGGCGTTATTTACATATGACGAAAGATGTACAAAAATACTTCGAAATTCTTTCGATATTTAGTATATTTACCCGACATAATTTTAAAAACTTAGTAAAAACAATTATTACAAGCATAAAACATAGTTATAAAAATTTTAATAATGAAATATAAAAAAAAACAACTAAAAATATACACGTCAGGAAACATTAAACGTTAATACACGTTTTATAAAGCAGACATCCACTATACAAAGAAATAGACGAGAACACATAGTATCTAGTATCGGATGAAAATCGCCTGAATATTTTTATCATCTAGTTATCCGTTATTCGGTTTTTTAAAATATTCGGTTTTTCTCATCACTGGATGAGACAAAATAAGAGTTGGGAATTTGGGATGAAAATCGCTCGAAATATCCCTAAATACCGACGCCGGATTCCTTAATAAGTTCTTCTCCTCGTGCGGACCATCGGATTTCTTACACACGAATGAGTAAACTCCATTACTACGCATGTCAAACCATCGGATTTCTTACACACGGATGAGTAAACTCTATTACTACGCATGTCAAAGTGTTAACACCGAAGATTTCTTTAGTCGTAGCTAATATATTATATATACTCGATAAAAAGGGAACAATACTGATGTTAATATAATTATTAATGGAAAGACAAATCTTTTTGTTTTTTATCCATTATCAGTTGGGCAAAGTCCTTTGAAATATATATATATATATATATATTTATTAACACTACTCTAGTCAGTATTAACGTACCGCCATTGGTGAAGCTAATGAGTTAATAACAAATTAACTTATTCCTAAGGTATAGCATGAGATAGTTCAATAGCGTGATCAGGACAGATAAACATGAATGATACTAAGAGAGAGAAAGAAAAAAAAAGGAAAATATAGTAAAAGTAGTTATAAAAAAAATCAGAACTAATAGAGTAATTATTTCTACGAATCACCGGACTGCAGTTATAGTACAAGAATAACCAATCCTAAGAAAGTCACTGGTCCAAAGCCTTTTCCTTATCGGATTACTGTGGCTGCTGCGTACTCGAAATATTGCAGTTGGAGTTGATCCATTTAGAGTTACTTGTATCTTTCATCAAAGGAGAATCGAAAGGAAAATGATTGGAACGAGACTGAAAGACGAGAAAGACAATAAGAGAAACAACAATAATAAAGGATATAATACTAAGCATGCTGGTCATTTGGCGAGACACGCGGAACTTCTTGCGAATGAAGTGACAATACGGACACCGGGTGGAACCCGTAGAATAGGCGGATCGATGACACGTCGGGTACGAGAAGATCGCGCAAGCAAAGGATGCCGCTTGATAAAAAAAAGATATGCTTAGAGTCAATATATTTGTTAGATTATTTTTGTTCGCTAAAGAAAAAATTAACTAATGTACAAACTGTCGATACGATTACGTATATATACGCGCGCATTATTTCACTCGTTCGATGTCCCGAACGATCAACGAATTATATTATTAAGCGTATGTCCTCCAGCTATCTGTCAAAATTCGATGTCCACGTTTTTTATCCAATCCTTATCTGCACTCGTAAGGT
Organism: Coronaproctus castanopsis; assembly: GCA_032883995.1. Lineage (NCBI taxonomy): Eukaryota > Metazoa > Arthropoda > Insecta > Hemiptera > Monophlebidae > Coronaproctus > Coronaproctus castanopsis. Next base: position 113,224,232 of record CM065053.1, read on the forward strand.
CTCTAACTTCCTTCCATCCGCCAGCTAATGCCCGCGTTGGACACTTACTCATGATACGGTCCATTGTTTGGGAAGCTGCTGCTGTCTTTAAGTCTCCACTTCTTTAACATGTAGTTATTTCTACCATGCTGGCTCCCCTCAACCGGTTCAATTTAATCCATCGTTTCCTTGATAAATCGAATCCTGGGAGGGGTCTTTTGTTTGGATCGGGGATCGATTTATGATCTATATATCGTTTGAATTGACATTAAGTTGCTAGTTCAGTCTCTTTTCGGGGAAAGTTTAATTTTAAAACGACACATCACTCTAATCGCAATTAAGTCGCTGCCCTGTGCTCGGTATTAACTACCTACATGTTAGTATAGGACCGTGCTTATACTAAATATGGACGCTTACTGACGCGCGTGTAATTAAATTATATTTAGCGTATAAATACGAAATTTTAACTTCGCCATACGTGGGAATATTGTGAGAAAGTAAAATCGATTAATCGGAGCTGACGCGATCAAATGAAATTGATTATCGATCGATAACGGTACGTATATAACGAGGAGGAATTAATATTAATAGGTCGATAACGGACCGATATAATATATAATGTTATCATCATCTTGCGACCCAGTCGATAATTCCATTAAGATAAAATCGACTTTGTGTAATACGAACTCAGTGATCGAATGTATTATACATAGAAACCGAACTAAAACACGCGTACAAGCTCGTTTGTTAACGATTTTTGATTTTTGCGTTATTATTTTATTCGTGTTTTAATTTCGAGTAGTTTGTATAAATTACTTTATTTCAAAGTAAGTATCATTATCTGCGTTTGAAACGTTTTAATATTTTTTACATAATATACCGTGTACTTTTACATGTATATGAATGTTGTGTTGATGCATACTACACATATATATTATATAAACACACAAAAATACATATATACACATATATATATATATATATATAAAAAGACTCCAGATTATCCGTGGTATTCGGTAGAGTGGCAACCGCGGATAAGCTAATTCCGCGGATAATCTGCAAAATTTTCAAAAGATCAACAAAACAATTAGATTTATAAAGTACGGAAGGTTTTAAAATTTAGGTTTCATAATAAATCTGTCACCAGTTTTTGATTTTTCGAAATGAAACATCCTTTCTTTACTTGACATTGAAGATTGTTCACTACCATTTTATCATAGAACGATGCATCGTTCCTCCAGATATTGAATAAATCCTTCGATGTGTGCTAGAGCTGCGTCATGACTTACTTGCTTCTTCGTCTTATTCTCTTCCTCTTCCTCGCTCTCCTTTGAAATCATGCCTGATGCCCTATCGACAATTTAAGATGTTCAAAGTCCGGATCATTGGCATCGCAATTAATCCACTCAACAATGTTTCGCTTCGTCTACGTCACTTCCTCCTATAACGGATTTCGATAAATTAGCCAAATCACAAGTAGCAACTAGGAACTTCTTCTTTTTCTTCTGTATATTCTTGTAAAGTATTTTCTAAAATTTTCCTCCAGGATTTTACCGGCCTAGATTGTTTAACTAACTCCCAAGCAGTATTTATATCATAAACGCTGTTGAGAGAATCGTGTAAAATAACAAAAAATCCATCCTAGAAAGACCGCCGATAATAGAGAATGTACTGTTAAATTTTCCAGACTTTTAACGTTAATAAAATTGTGATACATCGGATCATTCGGTCGACACAAAGTGTTTCGATACTGAAAAAAACAAAACTATATATATATTTTATTTAAGAGTCTTTAGTAAACAATTGACAAACTATTAGACAAAAGTAAATAGAATAAAAGCAAAAAAAACCCACGTTCATTTAATTACAGTCTGTTTATAATATTCCGTTCGGTTGTTATAAATCTTGATTAATTTGAACGATGCGCTTCTCTAGTAAACTTATACGAATTAACGATTTAATGATTATTATTAATATTATTATTTAATATTATTATTTAATATTATTATTTTTATTAATTTTACTTTAAGATAAAATGTGTTTCGATTAATGATCGTAGAACAAAATTTACCTTATCGTGTCGGTTTTACTAAAATCGTACGCGCTATTATTTTAAAAAAAAAACGAACAAAAACTGGTAGCGGTAGACCCAGATAAAATAAATTACCGTTTTCATTAATCTACTTAGTTAAAACAAACTTAGCCTATGTAAAATTGTTAAAACATAAATGGATATTGTAAAGAACTTCATAACTATCTGGCGGTATTTAATAAACGTGTAAACTACATAACTGATGAAGCAAATAAAATCTTCAATAGGTTATTAAAAATTCAACCTAACTTAGGCGGTGTAAATGATCGAAATAACAGAATAATAATGTATAACAGTTTTTAATTACTGATCAAGTATTTATATTACAAATACAACCGATAGCGCGATGAATAAAATTCTAAAAATTCGGAGGAAGCTATTGTTGAGTGTTCCTTGTATAGAACTGTGTTAACAGTTTTGTAGCTCCAGTTATCACTGAAATTCTACCGGCTGACTTAAGCGTGTACCAATCCGTTAACAGAATTTCAAATATTAACAGATCGATCAGACAGTTTAATAAGAAAGTTAACGTAATCTTATAATAACAAATTTTTAAAAACATATTAACGTAATTATTTTAAATATCGGACATGTAATGGTAGATCACTAACGTATAAATTATTTACACGATATAAACTTAAAACTAAGAACTTTTCATAAGAATTAATTTTTACATCAAACATCGACGGGATATGATAGTTTTGGTACTTATTTGGAACGATATAAAATTCTATCTGGTAGCATTTGTGTATTCGGTGTCAACATGCAGTTTGTTCTCTTCTATACGGCTTTATATCGAGGAATAACCTTTGAAGTATAATTTTTAGATGGTTATTTTACGACAATAATAATTAACTATGTGAATATTTTAAACGTGTGTCGAACTGTAGAGCGTTTTTCGCTACGAGGAAACGAATTTCAAAATTAATTTAACGTAATAACGTTAAGCAAATTGTACAATACGAATGACTGAGCCAATTGTGTGACGTAAATATACTTCATCGTTGCGAGTATTCAAGAAAAAAGCTTAAATCTACGCGTGTCCATAAATGTCCATATGGAAATAATACAGTATACTTCTCCTTCGTATCGGGAGTGGTGTGGGGTGTGGGGTGTGGGGGGAAGAATTTCCGATACGGAATTCTAAAAATCGAAAAGCGGATCTGTTTCCTTTTTCAATCATCGAAATTACACTTAATCGATAAAAATTTACACGGCAAACGAACGATCGATCGACCGCTCTTCATTAATCGATGTAATCCATTCTCTCAGATTATCGACGTGTGTTAAGCTAATTCAGAGCCTACACGAAACTTCTACCTAGATTTAATCCGTGGTCCGCTGATCTTAATTTTGTACTTCATTTTTAAGCTTTAAATCTCAGCTTTAACATCGATCGGAATGTTAATATTAATGTACACGTACACACATACACACATTCGTAAAAAGTTATTTACCGACTATGATAATGTCTACACTTACATTTTTCCTACGTGTTTAATTTTTCATTTTGAAACATTTCGGGATATGTTTAAAAAAAAGAGTATGATATAGATAAATTCTCTGTGCCCCCAAAAAAAATAATAAAAAAAATTCTCGCGTTACTAATTGCATTGTTCGCGTTTATTTATAACGTTTGAAAACATATAATTCTAATTGTTTACTTCGATCCACTGCTGGATGTAAACTTTCTTCCAATTCCTCCATGCAATCCTTTTATATCGTCCCCTACTTTAGCTTACGGTCTACCAATAACACCTCGTAATGCGTTAGTCCATCAATCGATCGTTCTTCTAACTATATGTGTCCTGCCCAGTTCCGATTTAGCTGCTCCGCTCGTACTGTTGTAATTACTTTTGTCTGTTAACAGATTCGTGTGTTTCGTTTTCAGCCTATCGATTTGCGGTTCAACGTCAATCGTTCTCGTTCACGCTGTATCATAATAAGTCTTCTGTTCCGGTGAGAATCCACGTTTCCGAAGGATAAACGTCCTGTTTTAATTTAATCTATATACATGTACGTTTCTTCATCCGTCGTGTCTATCTTGAAGGTTGACACGCGCAATTCGAATTTCTATCTATTGCAGACCGGGAAAGTTGTAAACAGTTACATCATTTGCCGTGATTATCTAACCGTGAAATTTTCACATCATCCTCTTGATCTCTTTATGATTTTAACCACGAATAATACTTTTATACTTTCAGGATTATATTTTGCGATTTTTGTCTAACTGTGAATCTAATTCGCAACTATGTAATAGGATGAAGAAAATTTTGCATCCAGGAGTCTGAATTTGGTTCTAATTAATTATATATACATATATTACGTATAAAATTATACAAATTTACCAAACCGCTATTCGTTATACAACTTTGAGAAACTACTTACTAGGATCTCCATGCTGAACGAGCTAATCCTGATCGTGTGTTCCTCGAATGTTCTTCTTTAATAAGATATTACGTTTTCTGCACTATACCTTAAATTACTGCGCTCAATATGTAACGGTGTATTGTCACTTCCTGTATCTTGAGAATATACATCGGTTTTCGGTGATAGCGATATTTTTAGGGAAGATGTCCACGGTTTTAGAAATAAAAGTTAGTTCGTACATGTACGGGGTGTCACGTTGGGTAGGCTGTAAAGACATATTCATTAAAAAATAAAAAATTATATAAATTATGCGCGCATTCCTCATTTATTTGTAAATGTATAAGAGCAAAGAGTATAATTTGGTAGTCACGCCCGCTCCGGAGAGGGATGACTGATCGTGTGTAATTACGTATCGATGTACACGATGCGCGTGAGTAATAGTATCCGTAAATCGATTTAATTAGTGCGATTTGTTTCTGTCTCGATAACGGACAGTGATGTGGACGGTATTAAACTTTCGCCACGACGGTAAAATGATTTCTAATATATATCTGTATGTGAGTGTGTGTGCGTACGTGCATATACACGTATATATATGTATATATATATATATATATATATATATTGTAAAGAACGACAGATACGTCTTGCGGAAATTATTGAAAATGTACGTCAATTATCGAGTGGACGTAAAAAAATGTTTATAAATATATATTTTTTTAAAAATATAAAAGGAAAAAAATTAAGAAAATAAAATATAAGAAATACTTAATTTTTATATTGTGTATAATATTACAAAAAGTAGTTGGAGAAGGAAGCGATAATGAATAGATAGGAAGATACGGTTTAGGCAAAATGAATAAATGAGGAAAAAAATTAATAAACTTTTATGTGGTCAATACGTGGTATGAAATGGATATAGAAATGAAATGAAGCAAAAAAACAATGTAAATAGAAAAATGAAACAATGTAAATAGAAAAATGAGACAATGTAAATAGAAAAATGAAACAATGTAAATTGAAAAATGAAACAATGTAAATTGAAAAATGAAACAATGTAAATTGAAAAATGAAACAATGTAAATAGAAAAATGAAACAATGTAAATAGAAAAATGGAATAACACGAAAGAAATAATAACGAAAGCCGCGACAAAAGTGCTAAGCAAATGAAGCACAACAAACGGATCAAGCCACGGATCATTAATGAGATGCTAAATCTAATTAGTAGAAAGAAGTTAAATGCCAAAAATGTAAACAAAGAAGAGGGTCATGTACAGAAAATATAAGAACGGAATAAAGAGAGAAGTCTGAAAAAGCAAAGAGAGAACACTTGGAAACGAAATGCCAAAAAAAGTAGAAGTAACAAGAAAGACGATGTAGAAAAGCCATATAAACAGGTTAAAAAATATATTTTAGTGATTTTAAAAATAAACAAAATATTATCGATGATGAAAAATTGAGAAAAAATTAATAGAAGACGAATAAATAAATCAGAGAGATCGAGGCGATATATAGAAAAGCTGTATAATACAACTGAATAACAATGAGGAATCTCTTCAACATGATATTGTCGTAAATGAGATAATATAAAAAGATATTACGGATCCACTTATAATGAGAAATTAATTCGTCAGATCCAATAAAAGAATTAAATAATTACAAAGGAGCAGATTACGATAACATTTGCAGCGAGATTATAGAAACGTTAAACGATTTAAAAATTACTTTCTCATACGTACGAAAAGGGCACAATACCGGACTATTTTACGCAAAACATATTAATAACAGTACACCGAGCTTAATGTCACATTGCTCAAAAATACCTACACAAAAATAGTGTTAGGCAGAATAGAATGCAAAATAGAGAACGAACTAAACAAAGAGCAATATGGTTTCAGAACAAGAAAGGCCGTGTATTAGGAATGCGCATGGTGATCAAAAAAAAAAATTTGAAATGAACCAACTAAGATTGAGAGAAAACGTACGATAAGTGCGATTGGAATATTTTGGATCAAACTTTAACAAGAATAAACATTGACCAAGGATAGGAGGATAATTAAAGAACTCTACAAAATGCAAAAATGAATAACCATTGGTGCACACTCAGAAACAGAAGTAAAAGTCAGAAAGGGTGCAGGACAAGGCTTTATCACTGTTTGCGTTTTAATATATATAAACAAGAATAAACATCGACCAAAGGTAGGAGAATAATTAAAATGTTATACAAAAAGCAAAAATTAATAATCAGGTATACACTCAGAAACGGAAGTAAAAGTCAGAAAGAGTGTAAGACAAGGGTGTAGTTTATCACCCGTTGCTTTTTGTTTTATATATATACTTGGTTGTGATTAAGCTCAGAGAGAATGGAATGGAAGAAAATGTGACAATTGTATGGTGTTCATAACGACGGTTATTATTATTATTATTTATAGGTGTCCAGTATGTATATTTATATGTTATATAATATGGTTAGTGTATTTATGAATGGGAGGTTTTTCGGCCGATATTTAGTCAAATAAAGGCTATATATATATATATATATATATATATATATATATATATATATATATATATATATATATATATATATATATATATATATATATATGACCTTAAATACTTCATATATAAATGTTGGAAAATATCCCAATAGAACTATGTCATTGAAAGGCAATGGGTAGTCTATATTACACGTTAATCTTAATTCATTATATTTAGAACATACATATATTATATGATGAACATTTTCTGTATCATTACTGTAACAGTTATAACATTCGTTATTAATAATCTTTAATTTGTTTAAATAGTATGCAATAGAACCATGTCCAGTTAATAGCTGAATATCAGTCAGCATATAATAATCTTATTTATTTATAACAAATGGAAGTTCTCACCATATAAACTTCCTATTTTCTGTAAAAATCTTCTAAACGATTTTCCAATTATCACAACTTAATTATTCCTTCGTCATCCTCTCCTTATTTTTCCGATTCTTTCACTATTAATAATATAAAATTAAAAATTAAGAAACTTTTTATAAAACTATATATCTTGCTTCCGGTTTTAATACTTTTATTTTTAATAGTTTACTGGAAAATCATTGGACGGCGTTCCTTCCGATTTATACAGATGCTTCCAAGTATAATAATAAAGTTGATGCTGCATTCGTAGTTCCTTCTTTAAAAGTTATTAAGAAATTCGTTCTATTACGTTTTTCCGCGATTTCTACAGCCTAGGCTGAATATACATCTAAGCGTTAAAATACGTTTATCAACATCGTCCGGCTTCATCAGTTCTTATTGTTACCGATTCGAACAGATGTTTAACCGCTCTAAAATCTCTTTTAATCCCCGTGCATCGCCTTATTTCTATAAAATCTGAATTTGCTGCTAGAATCCGGTATTTACGTTAGGTTCACCTGGATTTCTGGTCATTTTGGTGTATTTGACAATACTATTGCTGATGCAGAAGCCAAGTTCGCTTCTTTAACAAATCTTTTTTTGTGTCTCATTAAATTTTTGTTTATAAAGAATATTGGAATAATATTTTGTCTAATCCTTATCTAGCTCCATATTACAGTTAGATTCAAATACCTATAAAATCGTGGTTTAATGACATAAAAGTACCAAATAATATACTTCGACGCTTCGTTACTACCTTATGTAGATTACGATTTAGAAAAAATCATGTTCCATCGTCCATACATCAGTATAATCTCGTAAATTCTCCTTTTTGTGCTAATCCTTCCGATGGTAACAAACTAGCAGATGCGGATCATGTATTTTTGAAATGTTCTTACTACAACTGTTAACGATCTTTATTATATAATCAAATTATATCTCTCAACGTACCATTGCCAATAAATATGTCTTTATTACCAACTATTAAACACGTTCATGTATATTTAGCCATTTATAATTACATTAATGTTTAATATATCCGTTTTAATAATTTTATACCAATATGGGTGAAAAAATGTTTTGCTCATTAGTCTGGCACGGGCGAAGGCCGCTTTTATGAAAAAGAAATCACTGTTAACGTCGAAAAATGTAAGCATACAGATAAGAAAAAAAATCAACGAAGGTATATATTTGGAGCGTACTCCTGTATGGTTCAGAAATTTGGACCATAAATAAAGGAAGACGAAAACAACTGGAGGAGTTCGAAATATGGTGTTGATAGAAAAAAAATTAAATAGACAGAAAAAAAAATATACAAGTACTCCGAAACATGAATGAAAAAAGATGCTTAATCAACGTAATAAGAGATAGGAGGTTTGGCTGAATAGGTCATATATTAAGAAATAACGGATATCTGACAACAATAATAGAAGAACCAACAGATGGCAAGACAACAAGAGGAAGACCACGATGAAAATTTATCACCTACATAATAGAGAATACAACCATAGAGATGTGCCAAGTATTGAATGGGAAGGCGTGTTAAGGTGTTGTGTTTTTCTGGTGACCACCAATCGAGAGATTAAGAAATACAAGTAGAAATATAATATATATAATATATTTTATATATATATATATATATGTAATATACACGGATTTAGTGATTTGTTTTTAAAAAAGCGACAATAAAGATCCTAATAAAAATCACGAATTGTTAAATATAGAGATAACGAACATTTTTCGTCAGTTACCCATTTAGCCAATAATAGCAGACAATAATTGAAGCATATATCTTTGTTTTATTTTTTTAAATTTATACAACATAATACATACATACATATATATATATAATCATCGTCGTTGTAGTATATTTCGTTACCGAACATTGTAACTAGCCTATTGTACATTATTTTCGTGTACAAATTGGGCTAGTATTTAAGGCACTAATTACATGAAACGCAGGCGCCTGCGTGTGTGATATTGGGTTGTCTTTGCCTTCTCCGTGATACTTAAGAGGTAAATAATAATGGAAATTTTTTTATGCCGCGAGCTGGGATCGTACCTTCTATCATTCGGTTAACAGTCGAGAACTCCATCAACTATCACCGCACTATTATATAATGTGTGTGTGTGAGTATGTATGTACGCTCTAATTTTTAAAAGAAATCGTTAATTCCAATTAGTCTCGTACGTTTGTTGACTATTAACACAATAGGCAGACGAAGAAACTTTGAATAAAGTCGACTGAATCGTCCGGGTGTTAACAACGATACGTTAGAGTTATAACTAAAGCCTATCTACAGACGTCTCATGTTGAATGAAAGGTACGGAGCTAACCGACGCAGCTAACTTATTGATATTTATAATAGGTAAAAAATGATGATAACTTTTGTCTAACTGAAGAATTAGCTAAAACGTTTGCCCGTCTGTCGTTTATAATAATTTATTTTCTTAATATCCGAGCGGCGTTTCAGCTCGTAGATTTCGCTTAGACGATCGATTTGCGAATTTATTTCGACGACTTTAATTAAATCGCTTACCGTTCGGAAATGTATCATCCGTCGAAAATCGAACTTATCGCGTATTTAGTAATCGTCTTAATTACGAATAACCGCGATTGCCGTTATATCGATAATTCGATCAGGACGAACGATAACGCGTTGTTCGTCGCGGATAAGACTTTATTAATCGAAGATTTACTGAAGAAGGTCGGCGAGCAAAATTTCGCGATTATCGCGCGACCTGACGGTTGGGGTAAAACGACGAATTTAAATATGTTGGAAAAATTTTTCCGACTAGAAACGGACGAAAACCAACTAGAACAACGATCGCTGTTCGCTAATACGAAAATTCTTCAACATCGTCCGGATATCGTAAGCGAACATTTAGGACGATATCCGATTATTCGGATTAATTTAGACGAAATAGTCGGCGATAGTTATACGGACATTTTAAGTAAATTACAACGGACGATCGGGAAACTATTCGCCGGTTACGATTATTTGAAGAAGAATTTAAGCCGAACCGATCAACACCGTTTCGATTTGTACGAGAAAGAAAACGCGAGCGTCGAACAATTAGTCAGAAGTTTGCGATTTTTAAGCGATTTATTGTACGCCCATTTCGATCGTAAAGTTATAGCGATGGTAGACGATTACGATTTACCTCTAACCTTTTACTACGCTAAATCGATCGCGAAAATTCTAAACGATTCCTCTTGTCGGATCAATAATAATAATAATAATAATAATAATAATAATAATAATAATAATAATAGTAACGTAACGGACGAAGAAGTATTGTATAAGGTAAATAACGATACCGAATTTCGTCGGTTGCGCTATCTATTGGAAGATATATTTACGACGGTTTTCACGAATAATCCGTCTTTGAAATTTGGATTACTTAACGGCGTACTGCACGTTCATCTAAACGTTAAAGATGACGAACAACCGGACGAATGGTACTTGAAGCACTACGGTTTTACCGAAGAAGAATTGTCCGGATTAATTTCTAAACTATCGTTCAAATTAAACCTTCAATCGGTCAGACGTTGGTACGGTTACAGTTACTTCCTCGCTACGACCGCCGCTAACCAGACGACCGTCGCTAACCGATCTATTAATCTAAATACCGTCGCTAATCGTTCTATTAATTTAAATACCGTCGCTAATCGTTCTATTAATTTAAATACCGTCGCTAATCGTTCTATTAATTTAAATACCGTCGCTAGTAATTATGTAAACTTCACTACCGCTAATATCGTCGCATCTAGCCTCGGTAATTTTTCGGACGATGGTATTAGGACTGCTAACGTATCCGACGACCTAGTTAATACTGAAGAAATTCGTATGTACAATCCGTGGTCGATAACGCGTCTAATCGCTAACGGCGGTAAATATACGGATTATTATTGGACCGACTATAACGAGTCGCCTTATCTGCTATGGGACGATTCGTTATTATCTTTAGATTCGATTCAAGACGAAATACAAAGATTAGCCGACGGCGAATTAATTTACGGTTCGATTAGGAAGACATTTTCGTACGAAGCGCCGACTGTCGATATGACGTTTCTTTACTACGCCGGTTACGTAAACATAGTTTGGCGTCACGCTAATAGCGGCCTATCCGAAATCGTCTGTTCGAATCTAGAGTCGAAGAATCGATTGAAAGCTAAAACGGCCGCTTGGCTCTATCGTAAATTGAACGTAACGTCCGGCCATTTCGTCAATTTGGCGACTTTATTGGCCAACGGAGAAATGAATAATTTCAAAAGAAATTTATCCGATCTGGTAACAACTCGTTCGCCGACGTTGAAATACGAATGGCAATTGGAAAATTATTACAACGCTATTATGAAATGTTTAACGTACGCTTTAGAAAAACATTATTACACCGTGCACGTTGACGACGAACGGGATACGTGCAATCGCGTTAGGACGATTTTAAAATCGAAACCGAACGTCGCTATAGATAACGTCGTTATTATGGAGTACGAGAGATTCGATTCGGCCGAAGAATTGGAAAGAGCTCAAGCCGATACCGGATTGAAATTAGTTCGGGACGTGGAATTTAGCAATCCGCGTTGGAAAAAACGAATCGTCATGTATTTGGCGTTCTACGGTAGACGCGTAGCCGTGCAACATCGTAAAGTCGAATGAAAAATTAGTCGCGTCTTTATATTAAATACTCCCGTATTTAATTATTTTTGAAAAATTCTTTATATTTCGTTTTCTTTAACCCGGTCACAACAATGACAACAACAAAAATATTAATGATCTAAGCAATTTACACTGGCATCTATATAGTATTGGATATTATAAAATGAATGACTATTTATAATATATACAGACCTGCAGAAACGAGTAAAATTAAATAATTATATAAGAATTTAAAATATAAGAATATATATATATATATCTTCTTCTTCGTCGATCACTCGATCCGAGCATCGTGAGTCTTATGAACCGATCTGCTGAACAATCCTGCGCCATTTTGCTCTGTCTTCGACCAATCTTATCCACTGACATAGCGGTATTCCGGCCAGTTGCGTTATTTGATCAATGTATCTTAACGGTGTTCTTCCACGTTTCCTGCTACCTTCCATCTTGCCTTGTATAATCTGTTTTTCGAGACCATTATTCCCGAAAATATGTCCTACATAACTAACAATCCTTTGCTCTACCATGTCTCTCAACCGTATATTTATTCCTAGCTCCTGCAATATTGAGATGTTGGATCGCTTTGCCTTCCATCGTATTCTCAGCATTCGCCTCCAGTAATACATTTCAAACGGCTCTACGGTGCGAACGTCTTTTTTCTCGAGAGTCCAACATTCCGAAGCATAGAGGAAGATTGACATAACTAATGTATTCACTATACGTATTTTCGTCAGCATAGTTACGTCGTGACTCTTCCAAATTCTATATAATCTAGACATTGCTGTCTTTGCAATTGCAATTCGACTTTTAATTTCTTCAGTGTATCCACCTCTGCTGGTAATAATCGTCCCGAGATATATATATTCGTCTACCACTTGTAGATCGCCCATATGTTTTGTTATTTTTATTTTGTTTATCGATAATCATAATTTTACTTTTACTTTTATTTATTTCAAGTCCGATTTCTTGACTTATGACTTTTATTTTATCTAGAAATTTTAACATTTCATCTTCTGATGCGGCAATTAAGGTGGTATCATCTGCGTATCTTAGATTATTTATTCGTTTTCATCCAACCTTTACACCACCGTTCCAGTCTACACAGGTTTTTTTAATTATCCGTTCGCTACATAAATTAAAGAGGATTGGACTTAATATACAGCCTTGACGTCTTTCCTACTGTGAAGCTTTCTATTAAACTATTAACAATTCTGACTTTACCGGTACTGCAGTCGTATAACGATTTAATTAGTCGTACTGAGTGTTGCGGCCTTCCCATTTCTACAAGTATTTCCAATATTTTTTGCCATTTTACACAGTCGAACGCCTTTTTATAGTCAACAAAACTTAACGTTAAATTCTCTACACTTTTCTATTATCTAATTTTTAAAACCTGCTCCCGAGTTCCTGTTCCTGGCATAAAGGCCGCCTGTTCAAGTGAGATCTGAGATATAACGTATGTTTTAATTCTTTGCAGTACAATATACAACATTATTTTGCTTGCGTGAGATATCAGCGCTATTGTTCTGTAATTACTACAGATGTCTCGTGGTCCTTTCTTGTGGATTGGTATGTAGATAGATTTAGTTCGGTCTTTTGGCCGTATGCATGTATCCCATACCTTTTGGCATGTTACGTATAAAATATCGACGACTACATCACCAAGTTCAGTAAACATTTCTGCAACAATATTGTCTTCTCCCGATGATTTGAAGCATTTTAATTTTTTTATAGCCTCATGATCCTCATGTTTTAGTATGCTCGGTTCTTTAATTAGTGCTGCTTCTTATATAGTGCCGCGTATATATGTAAGTATTTTGAAGAGCGAAGAGAAAAAAGGAACATTAAGACTATGAAGATCACGATATAAAACAACACGAAAATTACTATAATGGGAACATTCGAGGATAACCCGGTTCGCCTTGGCCGCTAAATGGGTATCCACAGGCTGTGAGCAATTATGAGAACTAACAAGTTTCAACTTATGTTTGCTGTAATCAGACCGTAAATTTTTTCAGTACTTATTATGCGCGCAAATTTAATGTACGCTAGGAGGTCTATAGTATGCCCAGGAAAGAATCCCAATTTGTATTAAATTGAACGTGCTGTCTACCGTTGGATGGGAAGTGTACGGAATAAACTGGACCGAGATTTATAATATCACAGATCTAGATGATGTAATGGATCCTTTTGCTCAAAAATTCGTTTATTTACAAATACCCGTGTTTATTATAAAAAATTCATACATGTTTGGGAACCCGTGGACATTATTGTCCACTTTATAATGCACTAGTCTAGAAAAATATTCAGTTGCGTGAGATCCGTTTTATAATAAATGCAATAGGTTAGTTGATAAGAGTTCAGTGTACATTTTTTAAATATCCTATATCATTATTAAATATACAAGTTAATGTCGCGAAATATAATGTATGTGAAATTCTTACATTACAGAAGAAAAATGATCGAGAATTAACGTTTGCGAGATATTTATAACGGTAAAGTGAGAAGTATATGAGAACAATCTCCTACATAGTAGCGGGACCAAACAGACGAACTAATCGATTTTTTAATGGACCGTGTGAGCAAAACGAACCTCTAGGTTTGAGTTTCCCGTTATCGTTACTTTTTAGTTTATATCGTTCTTTTTGAAACATTTTTCTTTCTACGGATCATACATTAGAGGTTAACGGATATTTATTTAAACCTTTCAGTCACGATGACCACTATGGTACGTGAAATTTTAATGCTAACGAAAATTTTTATCTTCTGGTTGACGTGAAATGTCTCAATTTTAAAAATGTTTATATAAATATACATCGAAAATTGTCTACAGTTCGTCTAAGAAGCAGTACTGCATAATGAACACTTGCATCAAATTTATCATTTTTCTGTCGAAATTTTTGATAATGTACGATCTGAAAATGAACTGCTTCCCGAACATGTTGTACTATTAGCATGCGAGTTTTTCTTTAGTTTAAAATATTAAGGTGTATTATATTCTGTTAACTTATTAAAAGAAATCTCTCCAGGATAGACAGGATTCGTGCCGGGCAAGGATACTAGGGAGCAGATCATTAATGCGAGGCAATTGATAAAAAAGACTGGCGAGTTTAATGTAGCAATGTATCAGGAGGATTTATAGACTTCGAAAAAGCGTTTAACTCTATAAAGTGGGAAAAACAATGGTATATATTGGAGAAGATGGGGAAACACCTGTACATCTTGTATATTTAATAAAACAATTATATAATAACAGCTTGGCAGTTGTATATGTGAACAATGTAAAGTTAAGTAGCTTTAAGTTTGGAAAGGGCGTGAGACAAGGGTGTTTACTGTCGCCACTGCTGTTTAACATATGTACAGAATATATTATGCGGCAATTGTTGGATGATTGGAAGTAGGTGGTAAAAGAATTAATAATCTCCGATATGCTGACGATATTGTTATCATAAGCAGTTCCGAAGAAAATATGGTTAAATTCATAGATTAGAAAACCATCGGTAAGGAGTATGGATTGTTAATTCACAAAACTAAAACTAAAATCATGATAATAGATAAAAGCATTCAAGCAAAGTAGCATATGCGGAATTGACGTCGTGGATAATTTTGTGTATGATCAACGTTGACTAATAGCGCAAGCTGTTTACCAGATATAAAACGCAGATTAAGCGCGCAGTGCTACAGTTAGACTAACACAGCACTGACATGGAACACAAAATTGAATTTGCTAAATTGTATAGTTTTTCCAATAGCTACTTAATGATCCCTTACTGCTGAGTTTGTCAACAGAATAGATGGGTTCGAAAGTTGGGCATATATTAAGAATATCGTGGATGGACCGAAAGACTAATGAATATGTTTTCCAGAAGTTGAAATAGACGTTTATCAAGCAGAATAAGGAAAAGATTTCTCGGCTTCTTTATTGCGAGAGATATGAATTCTTTACAACGTCTAATAATCACCGGAAAAGTGTGAATGGACGAAGAAAAAAGTAAGACCAAGAACGCGCTGGGCTGATCAGTTGAAATCGTTAATTGGCTTAGACATGCACGAATGCTGGTTGCTCGTAATAGATCAACATGGAGATCGATAACATATGCGGCCGTTTCTTAACATCGCTATGCCCTCTGGAGGGATAAAGGAAAAAGAATTATATTCAATTATTCTTTAATTTTTTAAAAAAAAACAAATAATATTCGTTAAATAGATCGCGTCATTGTATTATTTAGTGTGTGTTCTTGTTGATGTACATTGATATGCGAGTAAAGGTCTATAGTTTATTTATTAATCGATTAAACATACCTGCATTAAGTGAAGCATATTTCGTGTGTTTTAATAGTACTAAACGTGTGCAGTTATACCTGTATTTTCCATTTTAAACTTATTCTAACCATTATAAACTACACTTTATTATAATCAGTCGTTTTTCCTGCTATTCTACAGAGTACATCTAACATTTCACGTCTCCAAAGACACGATACAAATCCGTAACGAGCTGTTATGTTGACTAGGTAATTAGCGATCTGAATTCATTTTGGGTTGTGCTGCGCAAAAATAACAAATCTATCGACGCACGTACGTCGCAGCATCTTGCGCGTATTCATGCATATCTCTCGAATGGCAAAATGGTATGTTTTCTATTTCCGTGCACGTTCCTATGTATTCCTTCGGACTTAATTTCGTCAGACGTTCGTTTTCAGTTTTGGATCACCTCGCGAACTGATGAAATAATGTGCGGCATTTTAAAATGTCCTTATTCTCGTTCAGCATCAAACGGTAGACATCGAGCTGATCTTTTTGTATCGTTTGCCGACCTGTAAAATAATAATTTGATTAGGAATTAACTTGAAAAACAGTTTATAACAAAAAATTTTACTAAGTTTAAGCTTGCATATTGATACGTATCGGTCAACGGATTAACCGATCAAAAAATGATATTCAACACTAAAGGTTACCACTATAACGGGACTAGAGTAGACGCAGCTAGCTAGTAGCGAATTTCAAATTATTATATCTACACGAATATATACGTACGGATGAGAAACTATAAATATGTAAACCGTGTAGCCGTATTAGGAGGAACTACGATGAAAGTTAACGGCCGAGGTTTTACCAGGACAATTTCTTCGCATCTATCTCGTCGACAGGAGTTAGCCTACATCGTGATCTGGTATTTTCTATTCCTAACATCCTTTAACTACTATTTTCTTTACTTCGAAATCGGCGGTTATCATAATCGTTTCTTATTCCTTCTTCCGCTAACAGAAGGATATTCTCTGATCTTATGCATCGGAGTATAGGCTCCGTTTCGTACGGATGTGATTTTAATTGCGACATTTTGGCACGAAATGACTCTCGTTTGCGCTATGTATATTTCACTCGTACGTTATATTTAGAGTGACTAAAATTTATTATTAACGAGAAATCTAGAAAAAAAAGTAATTATTATTTCGAAACAGCTTTAGAAAAAATTACTTATTTTTTAAAAAGAATAAATTCTAATAAAAAATATTTACAAATTCTCGCGACAGTTGAAAATGCGTTTCGCCCGTTATGATAAAAAATTAACGTTTACAATTTAACGTACACTACGAGTCAATTTCTGATCACGAATGACGATGTAGTAATGATCACGAATGACGATGTAGTAATAGAGAGGATTTCATATGTCGAAAAGTTTTGACTAGCGTTTTGTCGCTATTGTTTTCATAATTGCTTCCTATCAGCCTGTTCCGATTTCACTTAGTTTTTCGGGAAACATGAACAGTTGCAAGGAATTGTTGACACGTACGGACTGATACAGGTTGATCTTATTCGTTCGAGTACGATGGTTTACGTTGATACGTCATCACCGTCGTATTAACAATTGTACGTCATTTTTATGTACCGAACAGACTAGTATTTTTATGTACCAAATGGACTAGTATTTTTATGTACCAAATGGACTATAGGCAATAACAAATGAAGTCGTAAAAATTACAGGATGATGGAAAATTTTATAAATTTTTTCTAGGATCATTAGGATCTTTAGCTATAGGTTTAGGTTGAATGTTGTAAATTTGCCTACAAGTCGTAAGTATGTGATAATGATAACATCGTTGGAAACAGAAAGGACATATTGTAGGAGGTGAAGTATAATAAGACATAATCACCAGTCAGAGAAATATGACAAATTCTTAAACGATTGATTATTGTCCTACCGTGGTTCGTTCGATCGATGATTTTATCGATTTTAAAAAGGTTTTCCAGTGTACATTTCTATTTTGACTATATATATATAGTTTTTTCATCGACAGTGTAGCTGAGTGACATCTGGTCCCACAGGGTATACATTTGGCGCGAAATTCGGAAAGGGTATCTGGAATTATGTAGAGGGAATAGCGATAAAATCGAGACGATTATATATTTAGATTTCTTCTTTCGCTATAGTCTGTTTCTTTAATATAATCGAAAATTTCTATTTCGGTCCATTTGTGTTTTCTTTATCGTTGCAGTTACAGTCCATTGAAAATGCGCCGTCAGAATCTTTTTATACCGTCATTTCTACTTCTACTAACGCTACGACTATTTGCGGATTTCGCTCGAAAGGTACGACGGTTAAAATTATTGTAATATTTAATTTAATTCGATGTTGTTGTTTTTTTTAAATTGGCACACGAAAGCAATGACGTCATATTTCTTTTGTACGACGATACTATTTATTATTAGCAGCTCTGTTGACGCTACGACTACTATTGTTAGTAAAGCCGGACAGTCGACCGGTAGCGGTAGTAACATCGATAGTTTCACGGATATATTAAAGGACGAACGAGTTTTCGTCGATAAAACCTTGTTAATCGAAGAACTAGTTCGTTGCGAACATAAGCGAATTCTCATTACGCGACCTCGCGGTTGGGGTAAGTCGGTTAATACGGACATGTTAAAACGGTTCTTCGCCATTCGAGGAGAAAACGATAACGATGATCATCTATTTAGCGGCGGCGGATGGTTAAATTTCGGCGACGGTACGATTAGACGGTCGAAACCGTTAGCTATTAGCCGACGTGCGGATATTATGACGTTACAAGGTCGCTATCCGGTTATCGACGTGTCGTTTAAATCGATTAACGGTACGAAATTTCGCGAAATAGAAAAATCGGCCGCGGAAACTATCGCCGATCTATTTAGAAAATATCGATATTTAGAAAAATCGATGAATCTAACCGATCGAATTCGATACGAAATTTATAGTCGTCGAAACGGTCGTAAAAATAATAAAAGAAAGATAAAATCGATTATTTCCGGAACCGATGCGAAATTATCGCACAGTTTAAAATTTCTTTCTAGAATGTTATTTCAACATTATCGAACGCTCAATGGTAACAGCAGTAATAAAGTGTACCTGTTCGTAGACGATTACGAAGCGCCTATTAGTAATCTATTCGTAAATTTGCTCGAACGTTACAAACACGATTTACCGAGATCAAGGTGGAACGATCGCGGCGATTTAAAAGCGTTCCTTAAAACGTCCGCCTCGTTCGAATTAGCGAATACGATCGGTTTTTTACGCGATACGTTACTGGCTATTTTAGACGACGATCATCTGTTGGAACGTTCTTTATTCACCGGCGTATTTAACGTACGATCTTTATTTCGAAGTGGTAATAATTTTTTAAAAGTGTACGGATTAACGGATAGAAAATTTTCCGAATATTACGGTTTCACGCGATACGAATTAGATCGATTGATAGATAAAAATAGTAAACGGGCGCTAATCGACGACTGGTACGGTTATTATCAGCCGGAAGATAAAACGTTCCTCTATAATAGTTGGTCGATAACGCGTTACTTACGTAACGACAATAAATTCGATTATTACTTATCGACTATCGATCAACGGTCGACGATGGAAAACGTATTACTAACGTCGGACGGTATACAAGAAAAATTGCACGAATTAATCGATCGCGGTTGGACGGATTCGTACGTAGGCGACGCGATCGATTACGAAACCGTATCGGCCGATAGCGTTACGGCGCTTTTCTTCGGCGGTTACGTAAATTCGGTTCGGCATACCGATAATAACGATAATCATTACTATTATTATTATAATCGAACGAGAAACGTATCGATTCCGAATCGCGAAATCGAATCGATACTGGAAACCGGTATGATCGGTTGGACGTGCGAAAAATTGAACGTCACGTCCGATCGTTTTCGATCGATGGCCGATTTGTTAATCGGTACGAAAATGTCCGAATTCGAAAGATCGATGAGAATTTTATTGAAAACTTTTCCCGATTTTAATAATCCGTGGGACATCGATTCGTGTTATAACGGTATCGTAAGATCGATAGCTCGCTCGTTCGATATATTGCAATATCGTATAATCGTCGAAACTATCACTAATAGTAACGATATTAGTAATGATGATCTATCGCCGTTCGTGTCGGATTTTATCCTATTAATCGTACCGGAACCGAACACGGTCGATAAATTAGTCGCGATCGATTATCTAACGGTCGAAAAATCGATACTACCGAGCGTGGTGGAAAAACACGCGCGTCACTCGTACGTTAAACTGAACGGTTTAGATTTAAAACGTAAATACGATTATATTAAAACTATAGTAAACGTCGTTCTGATATTCGGCGGTGGTGATTTCGCCATGAAATATCGAATTCGAGATAATAAATAATCGATATTGTACGTACAAAAGACGAGTCGATTAGACTGGAATAATCGAACCGATAAATTATATCGACTATATTGTATACGTGTAGATGCATCGCTGTGTTTTTATATATATATATATATATATATATATGTGTGTGTGTATATAACATGCACTTGTATGTGGGTATAGATGAGTCAGTTATTCCACATCATTCTTATACATATCATCATCGTCATTTGTTCAGTAGTTGTCAAAGTGTGGAATGTCATCAAATCATCATCATCGTCAGTATTTAAGAGCATGTATCATTGTAGCTAGCCAATCATTTTCTTTCATTCCTTCCTGTTGTCTGCTATGTTCTTCATCTATTTATACGTTATTTGCATTCTTTCTTTTACTCGATCTATCCGTGCTAGGTCTTCTCCTTCTTCTTTCCAATTTTCCTTCGATTATGACCTTCATGAATATGCCGCAGTATGTGCCCTAGAAGTCTTTCGCGTATTCGCTCTATTATGATCAAATACTGCGACCCTATGTGACGTTTAAGTACCCCGATTCTCGCAACAAACGCGCAATACGCCATATTTATCGGTGTTCGCTTGTCCCTAGCAGTTGATTATTTTATTTTTTTTCTGTCTTTTCACCACACGGCCTCGAGCTTTTATTTTCGATCTATAGTTACTTTCTTTCGGAGATCCATTTCAGCTTCTTTTAATATTTGCCCCCAGAGCAATCGAAATACGTCGTAGCACGAAAGTGACGGTAGAGTTGGAAAAATAACATCTCGAACGAAGGAATTTTACACACGGCAAATTAGAAATCGATCGAGAAATATAAAACCGAAGCTCGATTAAAATGATTTATTCATCTCCTATACCGAAGCGAATGTTGTACGTCGGGTTAAAGGTAGTCGAAAATTACGATTTCAGGATGTTCTACCAAATGTTATATATATAAAAAAAAAGGATATTAATTCGAAGGTAAAATGTGTGATTAATACAACTGAATAGAGGAAGGTCACACCGACGATGTTGCAAATCTAGTAAATGTTCACGAGGCTAGAAATCGTACAACAGTACTAAAAAGGCACATAGAAAAAATGTAAATATATGCATTGCAACTATGTATATCCAATTATAGAAGTGGATTAATATCGCGTAATCCGACAAGGAAGATGTTATGAGTGAAAATGCTCATACTCGGCAACGAGTAAAATAGACGAAGAGGAAGAATATATATATATATAATTTATCATATACATACATACATACATACATACATACATATATATATATAATTTTACCTATACATTATATATATATATATATGTATGTATAATATAAATAATATATGAAATGAGCTCGCTTATAGGCTAGTACCACGGTTGAGTTGGTTATTTGCGTGTTATTTTTATAGGGTTTCCATTTTGCTTTATTTTTTGCTTTTTTTAGGGGTTCTACTTTCTGTCCACCAATTTCCCTTCGTCTGTTCCCTTCACGGAGGTAGCTGTTTTGTTCATTTTGTTGTCCTAATTTAGTAACTGCTGTCAACACGTTTTTAATTACTTTTTTTTCCTAGCTAATGAGACGTACGTATGTAAAAATGCTACACTTAATTTAAATATTGTTAAGGTTAAAATCAGTATGCGCAATCTATTTCGGAGTGTATTTTTTTTTGGCTTTTATCAATTATCGCTTATTTTCAATCGTTCGGTGCGTAGGTTTTAGATTAAAAGTATAGACTAAAATTATCTGAATTTAAATTATATTTTTTTTTTTTGGTTTTTTGTTTTCTTTTAAATTAATTCACGAGTCGGACACGGAGTTGCTTGATCGGCGTGTAAATATTAAACGTTAAAAAGCAGAAATTTCCGACTAGTAAATATAAAGGGTGATACGAATAATGCGAACGAATAAAATTAATTGTACTTATTTTTTGTTAGATATCTTCTTTATTAATAAAAAATACTATAATGGTAGGTTGGTAAGTTGGTAGGTTGGTAAGTTGGTAGGTTGGTAGGCGGGTAGGAAGGGAGGTCTTCGTGTAATAGGTAAGTAGGTAAACTATTGAATAATTTCGCGAAACAATAGTTTGTAAATGTATGCGGAAAAGTGTAACGTCTGCTTTCTGAATTACCAATTAAATATACGGTAAATTCAAAATAGTTAATTCCCTATAGACCTGGATGAACATTTTTCTGTTAGCGCGAGGATAAATCTAAGAAATTCTACATAAAGAAATTGTGCGGATTCAATGTATATGTATATGAATATATATACCTTCTTCTTCTTATTGTACTCAACCCGGCGGTTGCTGGATATATATATTACAAATGATAACTATTACATTGATGGAAATAAATTAAATAAGGTAAAAAATTTTAAATATTTGGGAAATATGATTACTAACAATGGTAGTCTAGACGAAGAAATTATGCATAGAATAAGAAATACAACGATGGCATACAGCAGACTCTCCAGAGGAGTTTTCAAGAATAAAAACTTAAGAACGGTCACTAAAATTACTGTATATAAGTCGATCATATTGCTGACAATTTTATATTGCGGAGAGATCTGGCCTATAAAAATGAAACAACTCAAAAAGTTAGAAATGTGCCATCTAAGATTACTGAGACAAATCCTTCGTATAAACTGGAAAAATCATGTATCCAACGAGCTTATTCAATGAGCAGTATTTAGCGAAATCTAGGCTAAGGCGGATTGGCCACGTAATAAGGATGAATGACGAACGCATTCCGAAACGTATGTTTTTACAGAATACTAAGAGACGGTAAAAGACATTGCGGTCGTCCAAAATTACGATACAAAGATGTAGTCACTAGGACAATTAAGAAAGCTGCAGTTACCTGACAGATGATGGCCAAAAACAGAACTGCATGGAGATTGTTTACAGGCGATATTGTAAATCAATGTGTCTCATATCGGAAGGTTAGAAGATCCAAACATCAGATCCACATTGCCGGGAGGACAAAAATTCAACAACGTATTTTCAAATTGGTATATGCGGCACAAATATTAAGAGCAACATCGAGAATAATTGGATAGTGTCATAGTGACACTCATAATGGTGATAGAGTGAGCTAGAATAATAATAATAATTATTGTTTATATATATATGTGTGTGTGTGTGTAAAGCAAACCTGCCGAAATATATTTTAGTTTCAAAGACTACATGATCGAAATTGATTCTACACAGTCTTTTGTTTATATATATATATATATATATATATATATATATATATATATATATATATATATATATATATATATATGTATATATATATATATATTTAGTTAATTAGTTATTTATAATAAATAAATAAATAAAAAAAGTACACTTGGAAATTGCTAATTTCTATTAAAAAAATGGAGCAAATCCCCTTGCTAAAAAAAAAACAAAGATAAAAAACTCCTAACATCGAACGTGCACATACTGAAAATTTTTTATCACTATTTGACGAAGTGAAGTTAGAAATTCTATATGGTATGAAAAGTAATGGTACTTTGGTCTTAAACAGAGATAATAAATATTATGATTATCTCTGATCACACACCAATAGAAATATAATAAGCTTCGGTAAAGATAAAAATGTTTATTTATAATAAATAAATGTATATTACAAGATACCTCGTATATACTATTATTAAAATTATTATTTATTAAAAAAAAAAAATAAAGTATTTATAAAGAAAAATTTTATTAAAAAAAAAAACTATTATATATTTATTATAAAGAAATATTTTATTTTATATTTTAAAATAATTAATATATATTTATTAATGAATTAGTTATAAAAAATAATAATTTAATTTACTTGAAAATAATAAATAAACTAATCCGACCGGATTTGTAATTACTGCCTGGCTATCCTTCTTCATTAAATCGTAACTGTTTTGATTAAGTAACTGACAACTGAACTATTTGACGGAAAAACTCGAACTCTCTTGAAAATGAACAACCATCCCTTTTTATACATTTTTCTTCATTATTTACTGGCTGCAATTCATTTTTACTGGCTAGATTTATTTGGTCAAACTAATTTACTGTTTTTTTTTTCCATTGACTAACTAAAATTAATTTTAACTATTTTATAATAATAGTTTATCTACTACAAATCCGGTTTGGTTATATTATAATAATTTTAATATATTTTACTTTAATTAAATAAATAATTATATATATATTTTGTTTTATTATATTAATTAAATTAAATTTTAGTTTTCCACCTTCAATATAATAAATTTAGATTTATTATAACGTGAACATACGATGATCGTCGTAATATATATGTATATATATTTATTTTTAATAAATAAATAAATAAAATATATTTTTGTAATCATACTTAGTTAACGTTTCGAATTTTTCGATCAAAGTTACCTTTTCTTCTAATTTTGTCGCATTCAAATAAACATAAATAACTAGCGCCCGTTCTATTTTTTATGATTATTATTATGAATACTCTAATCAAATAAAATCGAATTTATTCAGCAATTTTCGTGCAATACTTGTTAATAAATTGCCCGTAAATATGGGAAACTGCTCGAGTAACAGGCTAAAAAGAAAATAGCGC
The DNA here is from genome assembly GCA_032883995.1 of Coronaproctus castanopsis. NCBI lineage: Eukaryota > Metazoa > Arthropoda > Insecta > Hemiptera > Monophlebidae > Coronaproctus > Coronaproctus castanopsis. The sequence goes on from CM065053.1 coordinate 113,249,491, forward strand.
TAATAAATTATCATCATCAGTGATGCAGGGGTATCGTGACCATGATCTTATGGTTGTGACCAGACTGCGCCAACAAATACGGTCGCGTGCGATATTTACACAATTGTGAAAAGTACGATCACTTGTCCTGAAATTCGCGTCAGACCGTCAAAGAACGACCGTTTTAGCAGCCAAATGCACCTTGAACGAAAATCGTCTCCATATTTTCGGCTCTAACTATGCGACAAAAAAATCGTAATATTCTGCTGAGAACGATCGATTTTAATCTTTCCCAGTTGCCATTGTCGTCCAATATGAAATCATTGGTCCTTCTAGCTGCCCTTCGGACACGCAGCATTCGTCTCGAACACCACATTTCCAGAGCGTCTACTGCTTTCTGACCAGATCTCCGAGCCACATAGGAACACCGAGAAAAGGAGGTAGTTCACTATTCGTACTTTAACAGTTTCACTAACAGCGGAGTCGGTCCAGATTCTATTCAAACGGCTCACTACGCTTCGGATTAGTTGGGCTTTGTGGCCTATCTCACTTCTACAGCCGCCTTCGAAGGGACTTAGGTACGTGTAAATAAATATGATCATAATTTAATTTAAGGAAAATTCAACACTAAAACGTATATAGAAATAAATAACCAATTCATTTTATCAAATTGATAATACTTAATAACGGACGCAAATTAAATTAACAATACTTATAAGCACGAATACAAAATTTGGAATTTACATATCGAAAATCAACCTAACATATAAAGATACATAAACACATATAGATATAGTTACATTACAAATACACAAACAAACACACATGTAGATGTATATATACTCACACACAAACATACATTAATATCACATTCATAAAAATAATTTTCGAAAAGGTATATATTAAAAAAAAAAAAAAGGAAATAAAAAATAAAAGTAATAATAATAAGTAAAAAGAATGTGAATATTATTAATTTCTGATTTTAAAAAAAATCAATATTCGATTATTAAGGAATTTATTTCTACATTAATTTATACGAACAAACTTATCTCGGGAATCGATATATCTATAGAAAAATTATCTAAATATTATTATTCTTTATTTCATTTATTATTATTTATTTTATTTAAAGACGCTCGATTACCGAGATCATTTTCGTCTATAAATTCTTTATATATGTCGTTGAATTATAACCGTGAAGAATTTGGGGAGCTTTTCAATTATTCCGGTGATCATCCTGTAATATTGTTTGTATTGTATTATTTGTGAATTTGTAAATATTTCGGGCATTATCATATTGTTTACATTCTAATAGCGCATGTTTTATATTGTTAATCGAGTAACGCATGCGAAGCATGTTTGATGGAGGATCTCCATCCGGCAAGTGTGACGCGAGCCTCGAAAATTTTTAGTTTCTATAAATATCGAATTAAGTAAAAAAAAAAACTTAATCGTTAAAACATAAATTATATTCTCGAAGAAAAGTATCCTGAACATATACAAATATACACCGATGCTTCAAAATTTACAAATAAAACCACTTCCGCATATCCGGTAAATAACGAACCTTATATATTTTTGAGATGTTCCTTCAGAAATTTAACCGAAATTATAGCAATATACAAAAATTTAAAATACATAACGAAACATTCACATTCAAAGAAATATGAAATATGCACGCACTCATTTAGCCCATTACAACATATGCAAGGCCAAAATTTAAATTCGCAAACACCAACCCTATCGATCTAAAATATATTATCCATACAATCAGCGAAAAACCAGCTGCCTCCGGCTAACTCGAGAATTATAGGAAACGATGCCGCAGATCATGCAGCTGAAACGAATAGAAACAAAAATCTAAGCACAATTAAATCGATACTTATATCAGATTTGTTATCTCAAAAAATTACAAACCTATACCAACAACATTATCGCACTCACACTCACACACACACACACACGATTAAACCAAAAATAGGACACTATATAACAACCGAACAAAAAATTAGACGAACTCAATGTATCCTTTATTAAATGTACAAAAATTAAAACTGATGATAACGAAACCCGTCGATAAAATTATCCACCCTATAATTGTAATATAATTTTAAAAAACGTGTAAATGACATTTATCGGCATTATTTACGTATTTTAAAATTAATTTACGTAACAGAAATTGCAATATAATTTTAAAATTCGAATATATATATATAATATGCACACGCATGCTGCTTATACGATATACATAGAAATATTTACTACGTAATTGAAATGAAAATTAACTATATATATATATAAACAATATCAGTAAAAAATCGCTTATTGTTAATAATTACATAATAAGAAAGTTACTTTTTATATATATACATACATATATACATATATACATAGTATACACGCATTAAATTATATATGTTCGCATTTATACATAAAATTTGTATGTGCACATATTAAATATAGAACTGTCGATTCCGGAAAATGTAATCAATTAATTGATTTCGGGAAATCGAATCGACTCGAAAATTTATAATCGATGTTGGAATCGACTCAGAATCACCCGAGACCGACTCAAATTCGAATTTATGCAGCCTTTTTAATTTCATAAACAAGATTTTTTTTTACTTATATAAAAAAATTCTACACTAAAAAAATTGCTAGTTTATTTAACAATTTAACATATTAAAATCTAAAATAAGGAAAACACGAGAAAAAAAACAATATTTTTTTAATCATTGTTTTGAATTTTGATAAACATCAATGTTTTTTTGCCTTTTCGGCCGCATTTGCTGGTAAGAATGTTTCCTACCGATGAGAACACTCTCTAATAGTATAGATGTGCCTGAAGTGCACAAATATGCCAATTGGCTGACGATTTGGTGTTATTCAGCGTGCGATCGGCCACCGTTCCAAAACGTTTTCACTTTTAATAATTCGCTCTTTCTTTAAATATCGATCAAATTCCGATTTAGATTTTTAGGAGTCATCTTCCGGAAACAGTAGTAGTAGCTCAAGAAAATACTCCGCTCCTCATTTCTCTGTATTTATTACTGTCTATTTGATCAACAAACTCATTTGACGAATCCATTTTTCAGAAAAATGAATCGGTCACCTCTGGAATCGATTCGAATCGACGGCGTTAATTAAATATATCTTAATCTAAATGAAAATTAAATATATATATATTAAAGGAAAACGATTAAATTATCAGTAAATATGGCTAATTGTTGTTAATAATTAATAACGAAATTTTCAAAATAATGAATCATTAATAAATTATATATTATAATAACGAGAAAAATAATATAAAAAATATATATATATTTATAACTAACATTTAGCACAATTATAACATAATTACCGCATCTAGTTGTACTAAATGTTAGTCGTTATAATTTAAGTATGTATTTTTTATATTATATATATATATATAATATATATATATATTATTATTTTAACCTGAAGGATTAACTTTTTTATTAACAATTAGTAATTTTTACTGATAAGTTTGTTTATTTTTTGTAAAAAATCGCTACTCCGATATATATATATTCCTAATATATTTACATTGTTCTGTTCATTTATCCCCGCTTACTCCGAATTTTTGTCCGCACCTATTTGTTCAAGAACTATATCAAATATATGTATTTCTTTCTTTGGGCTAGTTTTCACATTTTGGGCCAGTTTAATCACGTTCTAAATATATTAGCGTTCTTTATAAAATGGAACAACTACATACATTCTGGAGATAACGGATTTACGACTACCTGAATAATATTCAAGGGCGGACATCTTAATGTAGTAGGCAACACTTTTTCCGATAATAATTTTCTTTTCAGTTCGAATTTATCACATTGCCATATAATATGCGATCTATTGACCCTTCTAGATCATCATAACGCAAGTCCAGCTGTCAATAATTCCTAAACGCCATAGGCGTAATCTGCATATCGTTTTTATGTAGCGCCTTTCATTATTCCTGTCTACATACCACGGATTCCTATCGACAGTATGTTTTACCTGTTGTGTTTCCGCTCATTGTTTATATGTAACCGATCCTCGACAACTGTAATATAATCTTCCCCAAATAAACAACAATTAAAAAAAAAAACACACAAAAAACGAAGTAATAATCACTCAAATTTTTCTTTATGAAAAAGCCGAAAAGTGAATATTTAAAAATATAAAAAGTATAAAATAAAAAAATATTAATTTAAGATTACAATTCACAAAAATCGGTATAGGAAAAAACATTATAAAAAATGAAAACTAGTAGGAAAAAAATGGAAATAATAAAAGAAAGAGATGAAAATAACTTATTAAATTCGATGATAAATTTTGATGATAAAGAATTAATTCTAAGAAGTATATTGGGTAAATTTAATTTTTATACTGAACGATTCTTTTTTAATTTTTTAATTTTTTAATTTTTTATTATTTTTATACAACTATTTTTTTATGAAAAATCAATTGAAAAAAGTTAAATCACTAACATTTCTTTTAAAACACAAAGCTTTTCGGCATTTACGTCATTATCAAGTGATAATTTTTTTTTAAATCATAATTTTACAAGTATAAATTAAAAATAATCGCTTAAAAAATATCTGATGCTGACGGTGAACTATATTCCATAAAATGTTATCCTTCTAGTTATTTTTTATTTTACTGGCTATTGTTGTGTAAAACATTTTATATTATCGATAATTGATTGTGTCGTTTACCGTATTCACTGTCAGATTGTTTTTAACTGTTCTTCATTTTACTGATTTTTGTGAATTCTTAAATTAACATTTTTGTCCATTTTATTTATATTTTTTTTTAATTATTCACTCGATAATGACCTAACAGCCGAAAAGCTTTTTTGACTTTTCATAAAGAAAAAACTTTTAGCGATTTTAACTTTTTTTTTTTTTTAGTTGTTTATTTTAATAAAAAAACACAACGTTCAATCTTTCCAGTTTATCTTTATCCGCCTACTGTTATCCTGTTCACTTGTAGTAAGGTTATCAAAGTTGTCTCTCGATTAAGTCCAACGTGTCCTGGAATCCACTTAAAAACCACCCCGGAATTCAGCTACTTAAGTTTATTTATTACAACTTTTAACTAACATTTTTTTTTTCATTAATGGTTTGTAGTTTACTTACCGCTGAGAATCTGTCGCTATTAAAATATTTCGGTCTTTACTTTAAAAAAAAATCTGAGTATTTTGCGAACTTTCCACGGCTTTCCATAATTCTTGATTTATCTAATAAACAGCTGAAGTATCTACCCGTCTGTATTTTCCGTTATTTCGACTGTGTATTATTTATCAAATATATATATATATATATAGGCGAGATTTCGTTTTATTATGACGACTATTGTTATTATCAGGAAAGGAAACGAATCGACGATACAATACGCGATATGATATATTTGTAACGCGTTTAGTAGGAGACGGTTGAAAAGGAGTTACTATACTAATTTTCTCATTACCATTTATCGCGATAATGACCGTCGATAATAATATCGAAATTAGCAATAGTATCGATAGTATCGATAGTAGTAGTAGTAGTAGTAGAATTGCTAATAAACATAGCCGACGTCCAACTTGTCACAGACCTAATGCTAGTCGCGGTACACTATCGTCGATTTTACTACTATCATTATTATCATCGACGTTCGTTAATATCGTCGACGCGCTAGTGCCGATTAGTAATTTCGAAAAGAAAATAGCGTTGAATAGTTCGGATTTTTTCGAATTAGTCGCTAACGACGTGTTCGTCGATAAAACTAGTCCGTTTATCGAAGCTTGCGTCAAAGAACCGGGTTTGGTCGATGAATTTCTACGACCGGCCGGTTGGGGTAAAACGACTAATTTGAATATGTTAAAACGATTCTTAGAAATCGAAACGGACGAACACGGTAATCCGTTACCGGACGAACGGAAAATTAATCGCAAATATTTCGTCGGCGGTAAAATCTCGAACGGCGATAACGTCGTAGATTTAAAACCGTTACGAATCGCCGAATCGGAAGAAGCGATGGCGGTTCAAGGACTATTTCCGGTAATCTATTTAAGTTTGGCCGACGTTACCGGCGACACGTACGGCGAAGTAGAAACGTCGTTCGTACGTTTAATGGCCGATTTGTACGGTCGATTCGAATATTTACGGCGTAATCTAACCGACGACGATGGCGAATTAAAACTTTTCACGTCGTATTTAGAAGGTCGCGTTAATCGGACCGAATTGACGAACGGTTTAAATTTTCTCACCGGTTTATTAAGACGTCGTTATTTCGATCGTAAGGTATACGTGTTAATAGACGATTACGACGAACCGTTAAATCGATTATTTCTACGTCAATTGAAGAAATATCGATCGACTAAAATACCGTATAAAACCGTCACCGAAAAACATATTTTCTACTACGCCGGAGCTTCGGACGACGTATCGGACGTGCTAGATTTACTGACAGACCTGTTGGGAGATAAAGCGAAATTAAACCATCATCTTAAACACATGTTCATAGCCGGTCAATTCAAATATCGATTGACCGAATTCATCGGCGGCGTCCACGATCAGCCGTCCTATAATTTACTAAACGGTCATTATCGACAATCGTTCGGTTTTACCGCGGACGATATCAATCGATTATTAAACGTCGTCTCGTTCAAACCGAATCGTACGAAAATCGACGAATGGTATCGTTTAAACGTAACCGGATACAAGAGTTATAATCCGTTATCGATCAGACATTTCCTAGCCAACCAGGCTATATTCGACGACTATTGGGCTCGATCGTACATTCCTATTATTAATAATCGTAATAATAATAATAATAATAATAATAACGAGGTTATTAGTAATACGATAGCCGAAGAAGTTTTACTATCGGACTATATGCAACCGAAAGTACAAGAATTACACGACGGACGAACCGTATGTTTAGGCTTACGTAGACGTATGGAACTTTACAACGTCATACGAGACGCGTCCGCTTTAGTACCGAGTGGCTATCTGAACGTACAACCGTTCGATTATACGAATCGTGTAAATGTGACGGCGGCTAATCGAGAAATTAAAAACGTACTCGAACGAGCGATAAAACGTTGGACGTTTCGTAAATTAAACGCAACCGTGGACGATTTCGAAGGTATGGTCGACGATTTACTCGAAATGGAAATGGACAAATTTCGCGATCGATTAGCCGGTTTGATGGCCGTTTTCCCCAAGTACGTATTTCCGTGGGACGCCGAAGTTTGTTACGACGCTTTGATGAAAACGTTATTATACACGTTCAGTACGGAATATCGACGCGAACGTTACGTCGACCGGAAAATCGACGATAAAAAACCGATTCTAGCCGTTATCGGCGTACCGGATGTTACGTTAACGGCCGTACTTATCGCTTATAAAATCGTCGAAGACGCGGACGATTTTAAAACGGAAGTCGAACGACGGCAACGGTTGAACGACGTACAGTCGTTATTGCCGGATTTCGATAGTCGTCGATATTCGCACATCGATCGACTGGTACGGGTCAATTTACTATTTTGCCGGAAACAGTTCGATTTGAAATACGACGTTCAAAGGCGATTGCAATTGAAAAAAACCACCAACGCCTGGGTGCAAGTGTGAAAAAAACCATTATTTTTAATTATTATTTCGGAAAAATATTTTAAAACTATATATATATATATATATATGTGTGTGTGTGTGTATGACTGAGCGTTTGATAAGAATATGTCGACTGCATTATCAGAAACTATTTTCCTTAGCGAGCAGATGCTAAGTATATAGTAATTGAAACACCTGCATAACAATGCTAGAAGAGTATGAAATTTTGTTGCCCTGATCACGGAAGCGCAAGAGATGATAATAGATGGTCGTTTTGCAATGGCGGATAAAAAAGATTCCAAGGAGATGATATAATAAAGATAAAGCTAGCTGGAATAAATTAGAACGGGAATGCGCAGAACAGAAACGAATGAAAGTCTTCATCCACTAATGAATTGACAAAGGTATATCGTGATACCTATATATATATATATATATATATATATATATATATATATATATATATATATATATATATATTTGTTATTTATTTAACTTATATTTAACTTATGCGTATATGCAAAGCGATATTGACATAACGATTACTTAACATTATGAATATTTAAACCTGCCGAGTTATTTATTACTATTTGATCATTCACAAGCGAGCCACAAAAACGGCTAATTCTACGAATATCTCCGGGGTAAAAGCACAAATAGAAAATGTTCAACCGAATCGATAATCGCAAAATAAACAAATATCTGACGATCTTATATTAAAACGTTTAAAATACGAATCGAAATTTCCCTGTTCAGACATCACTTGACTTTTTTTTTCTCTTCTTATCAGGTACTGACAAATTTATGTCATCAACCGGATATTGTCTCTTGAGAACGCACTTGATTTCTTGAGAATATGCTCATTAGCAAGGTCTCAATTTAAGTTTTGAAATGACTATATCCAATCCATCATCGTTCTTCTTTTCAATCTTTTGACCTTTGTTGGTTTCTTCAACAAATTATCTGCTAGTGGGTTTGTGTGGTGCTGTAGTCTCCATATATGTTTTTGAATTGCTTCGTGAATTACATCCTCTATGTACTTCATATTCAGATCTTCATGTAGCGTACGGTTTGAGACGTACCACGGTGTGCTCCCACTATAGCACGTAATACCTTGTTTTGATATTGTTAACTTTGCTTTTAGACGCACAGCCCCATAGTGTTCCACTGCATACAGCCATACAGGTTTTAATATTACGTTGTACAGTAGTAATTTGTTTATAGCATGAAGTTGTGAATGTGGACCAAGCAACCAGTATAGCTGTTTAGTCTTTATGTTTAATTCCGTTTTTTTCGCTCTAATACGCTGAGCCCATGTTAAAGTTTGGTCTAGGTGAACTGCTAGATATTTTACCGTTCGACTTTGTTCAATTTTCCTACCTTACCCTGTTTTGATATTGTTAACTTTGCTTTTAGACGCACAGCCCCATAGTGTTCCACTGCATATAGCCATACAGGTTTTAATATTACGTTGTACAGTAGTAATTTGTTTATAGTATGAAGTTGTGAATGTGGACCAAGCAACCAGTACAGCTGTTTAGTCTTTATGTTTAATTCCGTTTTTTTCGCTCTAATACGCTGAGCCCATGTTAAAGTTTGGTCTAGGTGAACTGCTAGATATTTTACCGTTCGACTTTGTTCAATTTTCCTACCTTTGATAAAGATTTTATATCTGTCGCGAACAATTCTCCTTTTAGTAAATATAATGTGGGTACTCTTGGACTCGTTTATTGTCAATTTCCATTTGCTCGACCAATTTTCAATTTCATTGACTGCGCTTTGCAAGATTTTATTTGATATTTGCGGAAGCTTATGTGACGCCATTATTGCAGTGTCGTCAGCAAATGTTGCTACATTCGCATTCCTTGGTACCCGGTATATCATAAGTGAATATCGCGTACAACAAGGGACCAAGCGCGCTTCCTTGGGGTACGCTCGATTTAATTTTTTGAATTTGAGATTGCTCATTATTTACTACGACTCGAAAGTATCTTTCTTCTAGATAGGATTTTATAATATTATAATATTGTACTGGCAGGACCCTTTTACATTTGTATAGTAGACCAGTGTGAGGTAGTGTCAGTTTTGTTAATCGATGCTTTATGTTAATAATATTTCTAACCTGGAGTAGAAATTTATCTCTAGCTTGTTTAAATCTATTTTCTATGCTACTAAAAAACTTGAAAGTTATTCTATCGAGCAAACTATCGCTCCATCTTTTCTGCCATAAATCAAATATAATTACGTTAATTTCCTCGATGAAAGAATTCTCGTTATTAAATATATATGATAGGTTAAATATTAAATTGAGACATAAAAGATTCTCTAAGACGTTAGTTTTAACTAAGTTTTTATCGTTATATATTTTAAACATTTTAAACTCAGAAATTAAAGCTGATTTATTAAGGTTAGGCACGATCCCAGTAATAACTGGAGCTGCCATAGTGGACACAGTTCTGTATAACGAACCAACACTAAGTAAAAGTTTCCTGTAGCCAGGATTTTATAAAAACATATTTGAATTTAGTTTATGTACATATATATACTCGAGCAATAATTAAACATCGATTCTATTACTTCTTTGTAAATAATAACTCTTCCTTTATATTTAACTCCACCTACATTTGGGTGAATTTTAAGGAGCATGTAAAATATATAAGTGTATACGTGTGCTTCTGTTTATGTAATAAATACATACATATTCTACATTCTTTGCCGGGTCTTCGGTGAACGTCAAAGGCTAAACTGTTGCACGCGGTTCGATTTCTTCCGTCCGACATTTTACATTCTCTATACGATACGTTTAAAAACGTCTATTTGTGTGCATAAATAACTTCGTATTATAGAAATATATATATATATATATATATATGTGTGTGTGTGCGGTGTAAACGTCTCTGTGCGTGTAGGCTTTCTATTCCCACTCGCATTTAAATATCGCATATCAGTATGGTGTGTGTGTGTGTGTGCTTGCGTGTATATAGGCAATAGAAAAATGTTTAGAGTTGTTCGATTGTTCCGCCGAAATACGGAACACTTTTAAAACCTTAATTCGGCGAGAAAAATTTTATTTTAACCCTTTCAGTCACGATGTTCATTATGGTACATGAAATTTTGATGCTAACAAAATTTTTTATTTTCCGGTACATGTAAATTGTCTCAATTTTAAACGTATTTATAGAATTACAAATTAACTACAGTTCACTTAAGAAGTGTTGTAATAAACGTCTGCATATAATTTATAATTTTGTATCAAAATTCTATAATGTGTGACTGAAATAAACCGCAACACTCGGAAAACTCGAGCGTATGTTAGAAATTTATAGAGAATTATGGACGTCAACCGATTAATAAATATCCGAGAAATAATAGGATCAGTTTTATAGTCGCCAAGATGAAAGTATCGTATTCAGGATCGACATTTAGGAGTGGAAATACGGTGGACTATTAGAAAACGATACGGTGTGGACTATTAGAAATCTAAAAACTAGGACACGCTAATTGGCCGGTCTTCATTAACCGTTGTGGCACCTTAACGGTAAACGGTAAACGGTAATGTGGGTTATATAACTCATCACCGTGCATATCAGTGCGGGAAATTACTTGCTTTCAAAGGTAATACGTGTAAAAATAATTTTTATAAGGTAAAATAAATAATATAAATACGAATTTCAAAAATTATAATTTATTTTTTCGGCATTGCGTTTATTCGGTACTTGCTTATTTATAAATGAATGGCTAAATTTACAATATATAATAATAAAAATGAATCTGTCAATTATGAAATATCTTTTAATAGAATAATGTTAATAATATTCGAATGAAATCATTTTATTTCGAATTAAATCATTTATTGATTTTTATTCGCGCGAATGTAACATTATGTTTATATGTTATTCGTGAATTTAACGCGACGGCGGATACACGCCCATAAATGCGCGTGCCGCCCTGTTGAAACATACGTATAGTATAAAAATTATATAGAGCAAATTATTTGTGAAATGATTAAAATGTAAACTTATTATCGTTTAAATTAAACTTCCAGCCAGCACTATCCTCTAATGGTAAATACTATTTAGATGGCTTAGTTGGTCTACAAACTACGTCACACGACCATTATAAATGTTGCATAATCTAATGTAATTTGGGATACAGATGTACACGCATATTTAAGCTAACCCTGGTATTTTCAAATGCATACACACATATAGTACTCAACATATGCATACACATAAATTTGTAGAAAATCCCTAACGCTAATCGAAGTTCTATTTTACTTTTTATTTTTTATATACCTCATTAAATGCTTGCGACGTTTCTTAACATTTTTCAAGTTAGTTTTTACATACATTTGCAACGCGTTATAAATTACAGCACCTTTATATTTAAATTCTGGAGTGATACTTATTGAACTTCGGTATTTGTACCATCCCTCTCGATTTGATCTCATTGCTTTAGGTTTGAAAAAAAAAACTTATATTGAAATAATGTGTAAAATATTTTTGTTAAAAATTATCTTTATTTTTTTTTGTTAGAAATTATGAAGTTTTAATTAATCGTAGTTAATAAATACGTGATTCTGAAACATCTAAAGGTTCTAAAAAGCATCTGTTCGCAATTATGACAATATTGTGTTTATAAGTTAAATTTTTATAAGCTGATCAATTGTGTATAATCGACTAACAAAAAACCGTCATAAACGAAGCGAACTTTTACATTCAGCAATTAGAACATGAAAAACATAATGCGTCACTACACAAATACAATTTGTTGTTTCGAAGAATGCCCCAGATATCTATCATTCGAATTGAAATCTATCACCCCCCCCCAAAATAGGTTATATATTTCGTTCGCGCTACATGCGTAAGTTGAAATCTCGGTAAATATTTTTCGGCAGTTGACGTAAAAGTTAAATTTGATTTTTAAAAATCTATCTAGCACGTAAGATTTCAGTTTAATAGAGTAAAAATAATAACTTTTTCTATCAAATTTGAACAAAAATATTAATAATTCCGAGAAAAAGTATCTTCGACGAATAGGTTATAATAATATATTGCACGCGTATCGATGATAATGATGAAAATTTTTATACAAACAAACAAAAATATGAAACAAATTTTCAGATTAAATGACTCCGACACTAATCGATATTCATTATTATCATCATCACGATCTAGATGTATCTACTACTACTACTAGTCATCTATCGTATACCGATATCGGAATCTTCTCCTGTTATTCCACCGCCGGATGTGCGGTATTTAATTAACGCCGGACTGTACGTAGACAAGTCGTTGTTGATAAAAGAATTGCTGAAAAAATCCGATAAAGTAAGTTTCATCGTTCGACCGAACGGATGGGGCAAAACGACGAATTTAGACATGTTGAAACGTTTCTTAGAATTACAAGAGGACGAACAAGGCCGTCCGTTGACGAATAACCGGACGTCGAGTTGGCGATTATTTAACGGCGACGCGACTAATAATCTACCGGCTTTAAGAATAGCACGCGCCGAATATATAATGAAGCATCAAGGTCGATATCCGGTGATTTTTCTAAGTTTTCGAAACGTTTCATCAGGTGTTAACTTCGAAGAGATTAAAGAAAAAACCGGACGTACGATTAGCCGTTTATTCGTCGATCGCGCCGATTATTTGACGGCGAATTTACAAACGGACGTAGAACGGTCCGTTTTCGAGGATTATCGTCACGGTCGATGGCGTACGGAAGCGGATTACGGTCGTAGTCTGATATTTTTAAGTACTTTACTACGTAGACGTTACGAAAACGGCGTATACATTCTGATCGACGATTACGATAGACCGATAAACGTTTTATTTCGCCGTCTAGTCGAACGTAATACCGATCGATCGAAACCGCAATGGATTATTTACGAAGAAGCGTCTAGAACCGAACAGTTCAATAGAACGTTAAACTTTTTAGAAAATATTTTACACGCTTGTCTGAAAGAAAATCCGTCTTTAAAACAAGCCGTCGTCAGCGGTACGTACGTTTTAGATATACCGGATCGGTTTGAACGTCTGTCGGACGTTCCGGTGTATACTTGTTTAGATACGAAATTGTCGACATTTTACGGTTTTACCGAAGACGACGTCGACTATTTAATAACGGCCGTCGGAACGTCTAACGTCGATACGACGATTTTACGACGTTATTACGCTTACAATTATACCGGTAACGGTTTATTATATAATCCGAAGTCCGTAATGAGATTTCTACTAGATAAAGATAGAAGTATTTATAAGGATAATTATTATTCGGAAACGTTCGTGGACGATATGCTGGCCGACGATCGGATGCAGGTGAAATGTCAAAATTTCGTAGACGGGGGTAGTATAGCCGGTATGGTACCGAGAAGAATTAAATACGACCGTATTTGGGACGAATTAAGCCTGATGACGTTCGCCGGTTATTTAGGAGTTCGTTCGCGTCTGGAGGACGTTTACGATTTAGCGGCGCCGAATCGAGAAGTATCGAACATTTTTCAACGGGCCGTATTGAAATGGACGATGACAAAATTTAACGTTAGCCTCGACGATTTAGCCGCGTTAGGCGATTCTTTAAAAGAATTTCGTACGATCGACTTCGAAAATCGCCTACGTCGACTGACGTCGTCTTTCGCTAATCCGAACCTATTGATCGGTCAACGTTCGTACATTTATTATAACGGTCTGATGACCAGTGTGCTATATTCGTTAAACGACGATTACGTCCTAACCGATCGATTCAGACCGACCGATCAATTCGAAATACCGTGCACCGCTCGGATTAGCGCCGATCGTCGTGACGGTATCGTTATCGGTACCAGAATATTCGACAATTGTTCGGCGAACAATTTGACCGAAGAAGCGACCGTCATGTTGGAACAAATTTGTCGATATAGTAACTTAAAATTACCCGGCGATCGAAACACTCGGATTAAACGATTACTTAAAGTCGGCGTAGCGTTTTGCGGTCAATTAGTCGCCCTAGATTATACCGTGTTTCAGCTGGAATAAGTTAATAGGCGTTTATTCTACGTGTTAATTACGTAAATAAATAATATCTAGATATAAACGATGTCCCTCTGGATCTTGACTAAACTCAAACTAGCGTATAATTGTTATTTCGCTAAGTTTACTATTTATTTAAAATTAAATTTATATTATAAAATTTTATAGGAAAGCTTTTCAGCGCAGCATAAAATATGATGTATGATTACTAGGAAAAACTGAACGATGAAATGTCTCGTGCTGGTGTGCCTATTGCGCACTATTTTACGCGCCAATTAGACATTCATTATAGTATATGGAATGCACTCATATATTTTCGATATATATATATATATATATATATATATATATATATATATATATATATACGTATTAGTGGCGAATCGCGATATTTTTAATTTTTAGATTGTGGAATGTAGTAGTGATGTTTGTATGAATTTAATTAGAAAAATTAGTTAAAATCACTAAAAGTTTATTTTCTTGAAAAATTCACAAGGCTTTTCGGCAATTACGCCATTATCGAGTGATATTTAAATTAAAATAAAGATGTAAAAATAAAAACACGAAAATATAAATTTAACGTCACAAATTTACAAGTATAACTTAAAACATTCTGACAGTGACTATCGAATTTTTCAAGAAAATAAAACGTTTAGTGATTTTTAATGTACGCTATTCAAGCAGGAGCTCCACAAGGAAGTGTTATGGGTCCTTCTTTTGTTAGCGTTTATACGGCAGATATACCGGTTAATAAAAATACAGTGTTATGCACTTTTGCTGACGACACGTGCATTCTTTCGTCTGATTCTGATCCGGTCATGGTGTCTAATAAACTTCAGAACCATTTAGCTCTGATTCACCCTCGGTTAACTAGATGGAGAATCAAGATCAATCAAACTAAAAGCAGTCACATTACTTATACTCTGCGTAAAGGGCTGACGCCATCGGTTCATCTAGATGGGACATCCATCCCTCAAGTTAATCATGTTAAATACCTTGGTATGTGTCTTACCTGGAGTCAACACATTACTAATAAAATTAAGGATGTGCGTAGGCGATTATGCTCAATTGCCTTTTTGGAAAACCGTCGAAGCTATCGGCTGAGAACAAACTATTATTGTACAACTGAGTCATAAAACCGATTTGGACTTATGGCATTGAATTATATGGCACTGCTAAGCCAACTAACATTCGGCACTTACAGTCGATCAAAAATCTTACATAAAATTATAGACGCTCCTTGGTTCGTATCAAATCAGTCTATACGTTTCGACTTGCGGATACCAACTATTTCAGAAGTTGCCAAAAAAAGATACAAGCTCTTTTTCAGCAGGCTAGGAAATATCGCTAATCCAGCTATTCAACTAACAAATCGTGATGTGCCACTTGCTTCATCGCGTCGATTGAAGAGAAACTGACCGATAGACAATGTCTTAAAACGTCTTCCTCCTTTTCTTATTCCTCCTAAATAAGTCCTAAGTTGTGGTCACCATCAGCAGTATCTGATTCCTTCCTGTTCTTTCATCACATATTGCATTATGTGCAGATTGCAAATAAACGAAGAAAAAAAAAAAAACAACTAATTTTTGTAATTAAAGTGATAATTTTAACTGCTCTAGTAGTGTGTTCGGAGAGATCGCTCCCGTATAATGTTATAAAAAGTATACCTAACTAAGTACGTTATGTGCTAAATAGATCGAAAGAACTGCCCCGTCCGTTAAATATCGCTTTAAAATCGTGTAAAAATATTTGCCATATAAATTTTTTCAATTTAAAATAAAACGCGGAACTACGTATATAAAATTACACATTTCAATGTTCTTCTACGCGTATTTACATTTTTTTTTTTTTTTTATTATTAAATCATAAAATTCCAATTTTGTTTTAAGATTACTCGGTAATTCTTTTTCTATTCATAACAGTAATAATTTCTGGCTTGCGACTTGGTTGAGCAAGCGAAAGTTTTAGTCCGTTTGAATACGGACACGCTCAATCGTTATTGCCGTGGCGCTGGTATTGTAGAAATAGGACAACGTGAAAAACCGAAACATCAAATTCGTGCATTTATATTCGGGTTAAATTTCGGACTGAAATTAATATAATAACTAAAAGTAGCCGTATAATTAAAGTAGACCTTGAAGTTCGGTCTATGGTACTTTCACCAGCACCAGAATACTCACCACCTCCATCATCATTAGCTCACATACTCATGAACAACAGCAAGCAGGAATGGACGACCGACTGGACCTCACAAACAACCTTCCTTAGGAACATAAAATCAACTATAGAACCTTGGTGGCCTCCAGATGGCACAAGTAGAAAAGAATATGGCACCCTAAACCGTCTACGAGTGGGTCATACAGCCATATCACACAATTACCTTTATACCAAAAGCCCTCCACCAACAAACTGCTCCTTATGCGGACATTTAACAGAACCAACAGTTACACACTTAATCTATAACTGCAAAACACTCACACCACACAGGTTAAAACACAAAATACAGGGCCCAATACACAAAATACTTTCAAACAACCCTCAATCAATAGTTAGCATTCTGGCTTTTGTAAGAGAAAGCGGACTCCCAGCACACATATAAACTAGACACACGTCTCCTTATGCTGTAATAACCCTGGTAGTTACAAACAGCATATGGAGATTTACATTTAAAAAAATATATATATATATATATATATATATATATATATATATATATATATATATATATATATATATATATTGGTGTACTACAGTGTATTAAATAAAATTCTTCGTAACGGAAAATTAATGTGAAATTAAAATAACACGACAAAACGATCAGGGTTACACGACTCGTTAACGTGGCGGCATATCGATGGAATAGTAAGAAAATCGCATCGATCAAGCGCTTCTCCACGAGCGCACCTGGCGGCTAATAACAACGCAACTTAATAGTGAATTATTACAGACGACTATCATACGATAAACAGATAGCAAGGTTAGTTTAGTTGCCTGTGCGAAATATGGAAGGCGCTAATTTATTAAAGTTTCCCGCTTATCCAGTTCATGAAATATTTCAAAGTATTATAAATAGTTTCAATTCATTAATATTAAATAATCGTAATATTTGTTATAATTTTTATTTTTACTCAGTACCGCTCTAGGGCAGTACCGAGCCGTTACATAGTGCACAACTTGCTGCCAACTCAGGATTCTAGTTTTAGTGTAGTGTCCCTCACTACATTTGACACATACGAAAGGGGTCTGTAGCAATAATTTGTTGTGTATCCTATGACAGCGTAGACAGTGTGGAATAGTATTATTACGAATGTTAATATTAAGTAGGCTTCTTATTAGGTAAACATCTTTATTATTGTCTGCCGGTTCTAGTTCTACATAGAACGGCGGTAGAGGATTTTTATTAACTCTATGACACATTTATGATGTTTCTGATCTCATGACCTTCTTTAAAAGAATAAATTTAAGACAAATTTAATCATTAATTCCGTTATCGTTATTTTCGTAATTGTAGACTTATTCAGTGACGGCTCGTACGTAAAAGTTGAAACCAGAAGTATCCGGGACAGCGTAAAAATTGGATGATGTAATAAAATAGTTAAAAGTACTAATTATTTTACGAAGACGAGCGATTTTATCATTAATTTGTTTATAAACGAACAGGAATTTAAGGTGAAGTCTGTTGTTTAAATTTGCTGTCATTATTACGCCAAGGATTTATTTTTTTTTTTAACATTTTTTCCCCTCAGACGTACTCAAGAAACAACCAAAAGCTAAAAACAGTAGTGGCCTTATAACTGGTTTTCTATTATGTTGACTCTTTCATCATCATTGTTGTACACCCTAACAAATATAAATATAAAAATAAAATAAAGATAAATATATAC
This sequence comes from Coronaproctus castanopsis, assembly GCA_032883995.1. Classification (NCBI taxonomy): domain Eukaryota; kingdom Metazoa; phylum Arthropoda; class Insecta; order Hemiptera; family Monophlebidae; genus Coronaproctus; species Coronaproctus castanopsis. Next base: position 113,267,968 of record CM065053.1, read on the forward strand.
ATATATATATATATACACACAATAATTTTCTGATAATTATAATAACGGGTGAAATATTTAAAACGAAATAACATAATACCGACAATTATCTATAATTACATAAATATCATTATAACAATCCAGAAATCCGATACTTTCATAATCCATCAACTTCTGCAGTTAAATTTGGAATTGATTTATTTATTAATATTCATTTTGTTGGCAATTATTTTATTATATTTTTGGCAATGGCACAATATATGTTCCATATTTTCCACTACTTTACATTGATAAATCCGCTTCTGATATTTTAAATCTATTTAGATAATAATTGCAATTGTTGAGTCAATGCTCGTGTTATGAAGTAGTTTAAATATGTTTTCTTGTTTTTATTATATCGATTTATATACATTGTATTATTTTCTAAGTAGATCTTCCATTTTCTACGTTGTCCCATCTGTCCTGCTACTTTTGGCATATTTCCAATCTAAATGTTTTTTTTACAACTTTCCAACTTTCTTCATATTGATGATTACGTCTCGGATTAACGTCAGCTTCTTCAGTCGTACGTTATAAAATTTTAACGCAAAATTATAAATTTTGTACAATCCTTTATTAATAGCGCTTCTTCTTACGGCGAACTGTAGATAATTTTATTTATACGATATGTTTAAAATTGAAAAAAAATCGTTAAAGATTCCGCGTACCCTACATAGCATAGCGTGCGACTGAATTACGCTTGTAAAGCGCTTTGTCCTTTTTATCGACGATGCTCATCGTTTACGTTAATTAAAAAAATAAATGCGATTATTTAACCGCTAGCGTAAACTATTATTATTAACGCTATAAATATTGCAATATCGGATAGGTTTTTCGGAGAACCGTTCAAGGGTAATTGGTTAGTCAGGCCGGACGCGGAAAATTTATGCGTCATGTTTCAAACGTAAGAAATTACGTAATTTCGGGTATAGAAGCTGCTGCAAAATCGAAAAATAGCCTAATGTAATCATCGCAAAAAGGACAGATTGCGGGGTAATTTGTTTAAAAAACAAACAGACACAGAGAGAGAGAGAGAATTGTGGAGCGTTGCGAAGGAAGTAATTACTAAATGGCGAAGGCGACTACGAAGTATGTGTCGGTCGTTAATTGTAAGCGATGATTAATGTTGAAAACCGTGCTTAAAATTAACGCAGTACAAATTTCACTTAGAGAAGGTTGCAGGGTTGTTGCGGTTAAAAACATTTAAGGGTTAAGATGAACGATGTCGAAACTAAGAGATGATTGAGAGACCCATTAAACGAAGTTGCCGGTGCGGGGAGCCTGCTCGGCGAAGATAAGAATATTTCGCCGAACGGATGTTAAATTTTCTAACCATTTATAATATTTTTTTCCAACGTAAATTCTTGTTTCATTCGGTCTACAGATGATTATTATTGTTATTTTAGAACAGCAGACGCTGTGTAAATATTACAATCTTAGACATAATTCGAAATAAGTAATAATTATAATTAACGAACAAGTTTACTGCGCGTTAGAGACAGTCCACTGGCTAGATTTCTAATCATTACTTACGATATCATTGAGTCATTGAGTTTAAGTCGGGAAGTGAGACTTCTGGATTCGTACGATTACATCGTGTCGATAAGCCAAATCAGCGATGACCTCGTTAACCCACTTAATTCTCAAGTCGGCGTGCGGTGATTCGTTCCGATGAAACCAGCCGGCACATCGTACGAAGAAATTTATTTCGAATCCCTCGAATAATTCACTTGTTCGAAGTTTTGGTACAACCCCCACAGCTGGATTCAGTGCGTTCAAATTGGTCTTATAATAATTAGATAAATTAATATTTCATATTAAATATAATTTATTTTTCAGATCTTCTTTCGCGGTCGTACGTATATATCACGATCACGATGCGCTTATATCAATCCACTGCTGGATGTAAGCGTTCCCCTTTTGTTTCCACCTGTAGCGATCTTGGGCCTCGTTTATCCATTTCACACCGGCTGATCTATGTATATCGTCCTGCCACCTTGTATCCGGCCGACCGCGACTTCTGCGTCCTTTTCTTGGAAGCCATATTCTGTTATTCGTTTCGTCCACCTATCATCGTTTCTTCTTGCTACATGACCTGCCCAATTCCATTTCAACTGCGCTACACGTCCGACTACATCTGACAATTTAGTCTGCTGTCTTATCCACGTGTTGGTTTTCTGGTCTGATATCTTGATGCCCAATATTAATCTTTCGTGGGCTCTCTGTGTCACTGCAAGTTTCTTAACAACATACTTCGTTAGGCTCCATGTTTCCGCTCCGTATGTAAGCACTGGAAGGATGCACTGTTCGTATACTTTCTTCTTCAAGCTGTTAGGTATATCTTTATTTTTGAGGACATTACTCAACTTCCCAAAAGCTATCCACGATAGATGCGTTCGCCTTTTAATTTCTTTACGCATTGTTTCTTTCTGTGTGGTAATAATTTGACCTAGCTATATATATTCATTGACCTGTTCCAGTATCTGGTCATCTAGTTTTATTTGTAACTTTTGAGGTGTATTTGTCATAATCTTCGTTTTATTAATACTGATGGTTAATCCTGCTTTTTTAGAACAGTTATGTAGGTCAGTTATCATTTCCTGTAAGGTACCAACATTATTACTAATCAACACAATGTCATCGGCAAAACGCAAGTGACTAATTTTCTTCCCATCAATATTTTAGACTCCCAAGACAAATTTTTGAACATACGTTCTAAGGCTGCTATAAATAACTTCGGAGATATTGTGTCTCCTTGTCTGACGCCTCTCTTTAACGGTATTTTATTTGTTTTTTCCACCAGCTGTACTCGCATCATTGGCGAATTATAAATATTTTTAATTATGTTGATGTATTCATCATCTATACCATTTTCTTCAAGCGCCTTCAACACTGTCCATGTTTCCACGATATCAAACGCTTTATGATAATCGATGAACGCCATGTGCAATTCCATGTTGTATTCTTTGCATTTAGATATTAAAATTCTCATAGTGTGAATGTGATCATGCGTGCTGAAACCGGATCTAAAGCCCGCTTGCTCGCACGGTTGGCAGTAATCTATTTGTTTCGTCATTCGATTTGTAATAATACTTATATAAAGTTTGTACATATGTGATAATAAGCTAATTGACGCCCCAATATGACGTATATATATATATATACACTGACATATGCGTAATACGTAATAATTTACGATACCGGCTGATATGAGTGTACTAGTTAATAAATAACACCGATTATAACTCTGTATGATAACAATATTGTAAAAGTAAAAATTGACAACAAAACTAAGGAAAAAGTAATTCGTCTAATATATATATATATATATATATATTAGGGAATGGATACTAAAGAAAATGCTGCATACTTGAAAAGTTGACGTAAAATAGAGGTAAAACTATTAACATCTCATCGAGATAAACGAAGATATCGATTGTCACGACATATGATAAAAAAAGCAGTTGATGAATTACCAACACTGACGATTCTACAATAAAAATCAAAAGCTATAGAGATTAACGCCGCACTTGATTAGTAACAATATATCCTTAAGCACTACATTCGATGCAAACCCTATAATCTTTTTTTTTGTCTTTCTATATGGTGTAGAATGGTGGATTTGAAATTAGAAAGAAATTAACCAACCTTTTTCTATATTCAGTGAAATTGGGACAGTTATACGATAGCCAGTTATTAAGAAGTCGAAGATAGAAACGCCTAGCGAATAATGTTGCACGTCAGCTGTTTAGTAAAGAGATGATAGATTGTCCAGACGCTAATCCGTGTGCTTTTACTTTGCCTATTGTAATTCCCATTTCAAAAGATTTTATTAAATATTTTTTACTTTTTTTATCATATATTTCGCGAAAATTATAATTAAAATTTACTTATTTTCTCTTTAATCTTCGTGAAATAATTAGTACTTTTAAGTATTTTATTACATCATCCAATTTTTAAGCTATCCCGGATATTTCTGGTTTCAACTTTTATGTACGAGCCGTCACTGAATAAGTCTAACAAATAACGATAACGGTATTAATAATTAACTTAAATTTATTACTATAATTTTGTTTTGCAAATATCCTAAGTGCAAACATTTAAATTTGAATAATCGTTACAATTACAATAGGTAATGACTAATAAATATCGCGACGCTTCTAAATCGGCGACACATATAAAACATTTCTGTGAGTTATCCAAACGTACATTTATGAAGAATAAAATATCGACTAACAAGAATAATAAAATAAATTATATACATATATATATATATATATATATTAATTTTTTATAACGTGGAATGTAGTGATTTTTTTATAAAAAATCAATTGAAAATTAGTTAAATCACTAATATTTATTTTCTTAAAGAAAACACAGAGCTTTTCGGCATTTACGCCATTATCAAGTGAAACATTTTAAAACATCATAATTTTAAAAATATAAATTAAATATAATTACTTAAAAATATGCGATGATGATTGTGAATATACGATCCAAAAATGCTGTCTGCTTCAGTTCTGTCTATTTTTTGATTTGTTGAAATTTAATGTCAATATATTTGTTTATTAATTTTGTTTTTTTATATTAATTTTTTCTTCAATACTATTTTCCGGATTCTGTAAAAGTTGTGTACTGGTGGAATTTTAAATTTTTCATTAACTGTTGCGATGTATGATGTCCAGAAGTAAAATATAAAATATAAAAATATGCGAACGCAAAAATTTTTTAAAAACACAATATTTTCACAATCACCATCGCATATTTTTAAGTAATTATATTTAATTTATATTTTTAAAATTTTGATGTTTTAAAATGTTTCACTTGATAATGGCGTAAATGCCGAAAAGCTTTGTGTTTTCTTTAAGAAAATAAATATTAGTGATTTAACTAATTTTCAATTGATTTTTCATATATATATATATGTATGTATTACGATGATGATTTTTGATGATTATTAATTCGATATTTAGAATTCAAACGACACTTCCGTACAAAATGTCGAGAACACGGACGAATTATTGCAGGTCGATACTTTATTATCGACGGACGTTTATAAATTTAGACGGCCGCAGCAACTAAAACGGTTCCGACTACCGCGGTTGGCGATTTAATTTCGTCGAACTTAATAGGAAGTTCGTTCGAGCGTCAATAATCGATTAGACGTGTCGTAAATAATTTAAACGGCTTTTATATGTCTCACGTTCTCCGATAAGTTACTTAATTAATTTCCGTCGTCTGCAGTTAAAAATAATAACAAATAATAATTAAATTAATAATTATAATAATAACCAGCGTATAACGTATCATATATATATATATATGAATAATTAATAATATCGATTATCTATGCAGAGAACGAAAGGAAATAATGAAACACCTACACTGAATAGTTATCATCGAAAATTACAATAATAGGATTATAAAATAAATTATCAAATCTAAGGTGACCCAGAGAAGACTGACGGATTTTTTTTTTTTGAATAGCGCAGTTGGTAAATCTGCTACAACGCAAATCGCCTGCTCCACGTTTAGTGTATACACACACACACACATAAACGAGAGAGATTCGTTTTTGTTCAGTTTACGTTATCACGGCATACTGGTTTTAAGTGGAACATTATTTTCGGCGTGAATCGATCCGGACAGTACAAAAACAGTCTGGAAAAGAATTCAAAGAAGTTACGCGATGTCTTTGATTGTGTGCGGGAGATGCCTTAAGATCCGAAAATTCGGGTCTCTGAAGAAATTTCAAAAATTCAGCCACCTATGCCACTTGAATGAATGTATCGTTGCAAAGGTCATCTGAACGATATTGTGTACCACAAATAATTATAAGCGAATCTCACGTTTTCCTATTTTTAAATAAAATTTCATTCGAAAATGTTGGTCGAGTAGTTTTTGAGTCACTCAAAAAAATTACAAAATCGTCCATCTTCTCTGGGTCATATATCGTACTATCAACCTACCACGGATTTTGTGTACATCGTTTAATCGCGATAAGCGAGGAACAGAATTATACGATTTACTGTCTTCGTTAATTTCCGCTTATATCGTCTAATATGCGTGAGTAAGTACGCGCAGAATTTGATTCATCTGCAATGGAACAGGTCCGAGTAGCGAGTAAAAAGTAAATAGTAGGAAAAAGTTTGGTTAACTTCGGTGATAATCGGTCAAATTATTATTATTATTATTATTTTAAATAAATTTATATTACATTAACCAAAAAACATATTTGTTCTTATCATTATATATATATATACATAATAAAGAAGTCATAGGAACATTAAGAAAAACAGAAAGACGGATGGAACGAGCTTTGCTTCGCATAAAATTACGAGACAGAATTAAATCAGAATATATCCGAAATAAGACAAAATTCGAAGATGTAGGGATAAGGATAGCATTGAACAAATGGGCTTGGGCTGGTCACGTCGGTAGGCAAGAAGATGGAAGATGGACAAAAGAACTGATCCAATGGAGACCATATACTGGAAAGCGCGCACAAGGGAGACCATTTAGAAGGTGGACGGATGACATTGTGGCAGTCGCAGGGAAACAATGACTTCGTGAAATGCAGGATAGGCATCGATGGAGAAGATTAGGGGAGGCCTACATCAAATCAATGATGTAACACATGCTTTAAGATAAGATTTATATATATATATATATATAGTTACATTGTGTGTGTTTATCTACAGTTAAAGTAATTATTTGTAATTATCAGCATCACAACATTCAAATACACACTATCGTACTTCTACACAACGACATATATACAATTTTGATTTATACAAAGATTATATAAGCAGAATTATGGTAAGTAAAGAATATGAAAAAATGAATGCTCTCTCTAATCTATTTGATTATTTAATTGAGATTAGTGAAAATATTCCGTTAGTCAGTAGATTCGCAAATATTTACCATAAAGAAGCTCTCATTAGAAATTGGTTATAAAACAAAATATTTAAAAAAAAAAATTATATTTAATTAAAATTGTAACTAAGGTTTTTATCTGCTTTTTACTCGTCGATATATAGAATAAGGAAAAAGTTGGCGAATATTTGAAGATGAATTTTAACTGATTAAAAATATTCGTTGTTAACGAAAATTGATATTGATTTTAAAGTAATATTTGTTGTAAGGTGGATAAATAAACCATTTGTGTTTTTTGTTTTTATTTCAAAATAGTATATTTATTAAAAGAAATATATGTTATGGAAACTTTACGGTGACAGTCCAATTAAGTTTATTGCCATCATAAGCTCCGTTTACAATCTTTTAACTACATTTTTTAATAATACTAATTTTCTAAAAATTAAGATGATACACATAACATTGATACTTATTTCTTATTTCTCGATTAGCTAAGTTATTAAAATCATTATATTTATTATTTACTAATTCTATCGTGTTACAATCTAAACCTATTTGTTTGACAACCTTGCAGGATATGGTATATCCTCAAAGTTACATGCTCTACAATTTTCAGTTTCTGCTATTCCGAAACGTTTTAAATATTTTTTAAAATAGCCACGACCGGTAATAAATTGAACATTACAAGGAATAAAATGATGATTATTGAATCTATCATTTAAATTTGATTGATAAGTTGATTCATCAAATTATTGGAATATCTCTATGCGTCGGTTGATCTTTGCACTTTTTTTACGGTATTTATTTTCTACTTTTTTGTTAAATCGCGTTTTTCCCGGAAAACTACATATAGATAAGAATCGCCTACTATTCAAAGCAGTTATTTTAATCGTGTAGATTTCAAAATTTCCCCAATTACAACCGAGAATTCCAGTTTTTCGACAAATATCGAGATTAATGTTTTCTCGGAAATATATAATTTTTCGAGCGGATTGTTTCCTTTAAAATAATTCTTTATAATGTAGAAGCAGGAGCATAAATAAAACCATGCAACAACATTTCAACAACCACATATGTTTTTATCCAGTGGCAACCAGAGGATAACGATCAGAAACATAATGTGGCTTATGCTGAGAAATAAGAAGAGGGAATCAAAAGAAAAGGGTGTAAGAAGGAACGAAGGAAAATAAAAAGGAAATACCACTATTTGTGGCACCCTATCCTTTGGATCCATATCTTATCCGCAAGGCAGCGGTTTGTTACTGAGGAGATAACGTTGTAGGTTTTTACGGCGACCCAAACTCGCCGAGGGAGAAACAGTCATAGGATTTATGCAGACTTTTAGTAGACAGTTCCTCAAGCTGTCCATCTGCATCCTCGGTCACTGCTGGAATTACCTACATGAGGCTTTCCGCCAGTAGCCGCTGTTGGTCTGCGACTGCTTATTCGACTGACGTCTTATTTGCAGCTAACCTACATATCTGCAGGCAGTTCCAGTATCCGCCACCTGTGATCGCACCCCTAAGAGCACCTGTATAAGTACAGTGCTTCCAAGGGATTATATATATATATATATATATATATATACTGAGAGAGTGAGAGGGAGTGACAAGAATTGCCATTTTAATAATATAAGATTGTGAATATAACAGATATTTTATATTATTTATTTTTACACGTTTCGTTGAAAGAATCTTTTGTTTTATAAAATATTTTTGAATTAACTTATTTCGATTTTGATTATTAATTACCGTCGTTAATATTAATTATTATCAACAATATTATTATTATTATTATTATCATTATCGTTATTTAATTATTTTTGTATTCTTTTTTGGACAACGTTAAATTCCGCATTATCTGCGAGAAATTGATTAATGGATATTTTTTCGATAAGCGACATAAAAGAAAAAGACGAAAGAACAAAACATAAAATTCTGACAACGGAAGGATTATTCTTTGTAAGCGGATTCAGAAGGTATGTACTCGATATTATTGACGTTTGTATGTGTTTGTGTGTGTGTGTAATAGGATGATTGTATGCAGTTGAAGTCAAATATTCGTTCATATAAATAAATATATAAGTATAACACGTATACGCATATTGTTAGATGAACACGATGTTATATCGAAATTATGATTACTATCTTGCAGTGTACCGAATTTCGGCGTGACAAATAATGACGTGATTAAAAATTTGCGATATTTTTCAGTTAGAAGTAAGTAGCCGCAGTATTGATAGCGTACAGATGATATTAACTTAATTTGAACATTTATTATCAATATCCTATAAAAGTAGGAGGAACATTTATCGATAATTCACTATTTTGTTATATATAAAAAAGTAATTTTTAACAATATTGCGTTGTGACGGAACAAAAAGCAACATTGTCACTTACCCATTTGCTGCATACAACGTCCAAGAGTTTAATTCTCTTTAATCTTGTCAGGTTACTGAAGGTTTTAGCAGGTTGTTAAGACGGCCTTGCAGTCTATTTGATGTCTGTGAGCATAATGTTGCTGTGTACTCTCAGATCCGTATGCAGTATTTAAGTCTTTACGTAAAGTTCGTTTAAATTTTTGACGTTTCATAGTTCCAATCCATATGCCCAGGTTGGTATAAATATTGTAATATATCTATATATATATATGTATATATATATATATATACATATATATATATATATATATATATATATATATATATATATATATATATATATATATATATATATATATATATATATATATATATATAATATATACATCGGGGCGCTTATGCAATTTTATAAGTTAAGGAATCTTAATTTTCTTAATGCAGCATATGCAAGCATGCACTGCAAGGAAGCTGAAATCAGCGTGTAGGATTTTTACCCACTAAACCCCACCATAAACAAAAGGGAGTTTGGTTAGCGTCGCCTAGTAAAGAGAATAGTCCCCGTTTTATTCGTCTTAATTTTTAACCTGACATTTATTTTTTTAATAGTTTATAGAACTATATATATATATTACAATCTTAGAATATATTCTAAATAAGTAATAGTTATGATTAAAACAGACTATTAACATGTTACAAAGATAGCTCAATAGCTAAACACTGTTATTTATGAATATACCTGTATACTTACAACACACACACATACACACACACACACACACTTATATATAACACATAGGTATACTCGCAAGTTCACGCGTTGCACGTGCACACATACACAAGCAAGCAAGTACACATTTAATAAATATTTTACAAGAGGACTAGGTCTTTTGATTTGATACGTTTAAGGCGTCTTCAGTCTTCGCCGATTTTGAGAAGGATGGATACTTCCGGGTTCGGATGTTTCTGGAGTCTGCGTTCGTGCCGGTGAGCGTAGTCAGCAATAACTTCGTCGACCAACTTAAATCATAAGATCCTTACGCAATAATTCATTCCGTTGAAACCATCTAGCGTTGGTTATCATGCGAAGAATCTTGTTTTGCACTCTTTGTATAATTCTTCTGTTTGACGCTTTGGCGCGCCCCCATAATTGAATTCCATACGTCCGAATGGGTCCTATGATGGTTTGGTAGATGAGTACTTTGTTTTCAAGCTTCATCTTAGAGTGTCAAGCCCGACATTTATAAAATTTAAATGTAACGTTAGCAGATTTTTGTAAAATGTTATATATAGCGACCATATAAAGCCAAATTATCAGAGTACAGCGCTCTTCCAACGTAAGAACGTATTTGTTAAAATTCTGTAGTACACTTGAGCAATAAGTTTTGACAGGGAACTTACGAGTGATACGAGTAATATAGAAATTTATATTGATCGAATGAGAGTTTATTAACTTCGCAAAATGGAAACTTTAATCTAAAGAATTTACAAATAATGTCACAATGTCAACCCGAATTGAAGGATTTAGTATTTAGTTATCCTCTACGCATATTTTGATTAAGATTGTCGGTTATTAAGCTGCTAGTCTAACCGCTTCACAGTGAAATATCCAGCTTTAAGTCTAAAGTGTTCGTTTATAATAACGCTATTATTCGCTTAATGACTGTAACTGATGTAATATAACTCGTTTATGTTACTAAGAAAACTTAGGCAAACTAATCGGACGGATACGATTCGTATTAGAAGGATCTTTTCCATATTAATTATAGTTTTAGCAGTTTTCTACTATGTTGGAAAGTGACCTGTTTTCGTAACGTTCGTCAAATATACGATTACCACACGGGGTAAGTGTTTAATCACTGTTGCAGAAAGCTGATCATATTTTAGCGTAACGGACACCTGCGCAGGAGAAATAAGAATCCGGTATCTCCAGTTTATTATTTAGTCCACATACACAGGATAGTTTGTTAGCGAATTAATCATTAATGATAAAAATTAACTTGGTCGAAATAAATTTTTACCGATAAATTTTAGACGAATAGTTACAGACGGTAATTTGTCCAATATTCGGTATAGTTGCATCTGAAATGAATTTACTAAAATTACTCGCAACCGAATCAACGAAATTATAATTATCTGTTTTAACAAAAATAGATTTACACTTTTGTTAAGGTTTTAACAAAAATAGATTTACACTTTTGTTAAGGTAGGTTTTCAACTTTTTTTTTCAATTTGCATTTTTTACAGAAGAGTACTGTCCAAAACGATGCTATTTCTCATGTTTGATATGTCATATTAGATAGAGGACTATGATATATACATATATATATATATCATCATCATCAAGTTGTTTCCCCTTTAAAGGAGGTTGCGCATCAAGGACGTTGGCCTTTTCATATTTTCCTAAGTATAACTGCAGCTACCATTTCCCCGGATGTGTTAAATCCAGTGTTTGATGTTACATATTCCAATCTTTTTCTTCCTCCTGTTGTTTTTCCAAGTATTTTTCTCTGTCAACATAGACAAGGCTTATTCAAGAAGATTATGACCTAGATACTTTCACTTTATTTTCGTAATATCTTCTACTATAGCCAGGTTGGAGATAAGATCTGTCAATGATATTCTTAATAACCGTCGATAAATCCACGTTTCGAATGCGTCTTAACATTCTTTTGCGTTTGGCGTTAATAACACACGCTAGTTCCATCAATAATTTCATGCTTTTAAGTACGCTTTCCAGATTTATGAAAGCTCGTTCTTTCATTGCAATTCTTGCTCATATTTCTTCATTTGTAAATTACATACATATATATATATATATAGGTATATGGTGATCCACAGAAGAAGGACGGTTTTGTTGGTTTTTGAATAACTTAAAAACTATTTGACAAAAATTTTTGAATGAAAATTTATTTAAAAATAGGAAAAGATTACCTTACTTTGGAACACAATATCGTTCAGATGACCGCCATTTGCAACAATACATTCATTCTGTCTTTTGATAAAAATTTTCGAACACTTTTCCGAGCATAGGTCGATGAATTTTTGAAATTTCTTCAGAAATCTCAGTTTTCAGGTCTTCCAGATCTCGTGTACGTGTTTCGTAAACGCGACTCTTAAGGTAGCCCCACAACAATTGGATAATATCGAATTCTGCTCAAATCTCTCTTTGCACTGTTGCGATCGATTCATGCGGAAAATAACTCGTTACACGATGCTGTGACGATTAAAACGGGGTAAAAACGAATCTCTCGTGTGTGCACTAAACGTGAAGAGCATGCGGTGCAGTGTTACCAGCTGCGCTATTCAAAAAAACCAAAAACATGTGTCACCTTATATATAAATAAAATTTATATATATATATATATATATATATATATATATATATATATATATATATATATATATATACGGTCTACCATAATTTCAGATATGAAGAACGATCGGCGCTAGTAAATTACCTTTATATTATATATAGGCGTATATATTTTGCCGTCGTTCGAATCGCTAATGTGTAATAAGATCGTTCGTTATGAGCAACAGTCGAGACGTGGCAAAAATTATTTCCGGTTGGCGTCCGTTCGCCGTTCGTTACTTTTGTTCTCGTACGTCGTCTTCGTTCGATGCGGAGAACAACAACCGTTATCGGCGGATTCTAAGCTAACTACCGGACACGGCGGTAGCGACGATTTTTATCATTTAATAACGGCCGATAACGACTTTTACGTCGATAAAACGTCGATGATCGAAGAATTTTTAACGCGAAAAGATAAAATCAGTCGTATCGTTCGTCCGTCCGGATGGGGGAAAACCATCAATTTAAGTACGTTGAAAACGTTTCTACAATTGGAAATCGATTCGACCGGGAAACCGCCGTCGCAGAAAACGGAACGGAAAAATTTCAAACTATTCGCTGGCGGCACGGTCGATTTAGGCTACGGTAAGAAGAGAGAATTAAAATCGTTAAACGTGGCCGATAGTAAATTCGCCTTAAAGCATCAAGGTAAATATCCGATTTTATGGATCGATTTTAAAAATATCGTTCGATCCGACTACGAGGACGTTATAATCGATCTGAAAAAATCTATATCCGATCTGTACGAACGTCACAGTTATCTGAACGCTAACGTACCGTCGGAAACGAAGAATAATTTTACCGCGTTCCGCGACGGCGATTATAACGATAACGAACTGACGGTAAGTTTTCGAATTCTAACCGGATTGATGTACGATCATTTTAAACGGAAAGTATACGTTTTCGTCGACGATTACGATCGTCCGTTAACGGCGGCTTTTTCTTTAACGGTAGATCTGTATAGGAGTCGTTACGTCAACTATCCGGATTGGATAATATTCGCTAAAGTGGCGAAATCTAAACGTTTTCGTAGCATTCGTCGATTGTTTAAAAGATTACTCGGCGAAACGTTAGAAGATAATCCGGCCGTCGAACGGTCGATTATTAGCGGCGTTTATAGTTTGACGTTTTTCGATCCGGTCGTACGTAGTTTAAGTAACGTGATCGATTACGGCCTACTAAACGAAACCTATCGGCGGTATTACGGTTTAACGTACGAAGAATTGCAATCTGAATTAGAAATAGACAAGTCGAAAGTTCGCGAATCGTTACGTCTTCGGTACGGTTATAATTTAACCGGTCAAGTTGTTTACAACCCTCTTTTGATAAAAAATTATCTAAAAAACGATAATAAATTCGAAATGATTAACAATAATAACGATAGTTCTAGTAATAATGATGAAAGAGAAGATTCGACGGATTTATTAACGAAACAGATTACGTTGACGGAAAACATACAAGATAGTTTACAACGGCTGATTGACGGTCAAACGGTAACGAGCAAAATATACGGTAATCTGAAATACGGTACGATGGCTAACGATTTAACGGCGTTGTTATCGGCCGGTTATCTAAACGCGTTATCGTGCGAAGAAGAAGAAGATAAACGGTGTACGTTGACGATCGCTAACGAAGAAACGGCCGTTATTTTCCGTCGACGTATGTCGGAGTGGATTCGTTTAAAATTGAACGTTACCGTTTCTGATTTTTCGATGATGGCTAATTCGATGTTGTTAGATGATAAAACGGACGGATTAACCGATAAATTACGCTCGTATTTAGCCACGGTGCATTTTCATAAGAACGAAGATTACACGGACGAAATTTATAAAGGAATAGTACGAGGTCTGGCCTATTCGTTCGACGAACGAGATTATAAGGTGGAAAGCTTCCGAGACGCCGATAACGACGATAAGGTTACCGTGATGATATTGTCTAAACGTAAAAAAATTCCTCGAGCCCTACTGATGGAATATCGTCTGGTTAACGAAACGGCAACGATGGAGTCGATCGCTAAAGAATCGATTATGCAGATCGATTATCGATTGGATAGCGACGTAAAACATCGATTTACTTACATTAAACATATCGTCAAAATCGTTTTCGTCTTTTGTAAAAGAACGGTCGTTGTCGAACGTAAAGTCGATACTTGACAGCAATAAAATATATCGTTTATTCTTAAAAAATTTCTCGAAATAACGACTAGGTATAACACAGACGTAGCGGCAGTTTTACACCAAAATGTGGAGTAGCTTGTTGTCAATACCTCTCCGTCAAATTCCGAGATTTTGACGGAGAAAATTTTGGAATTTAAAAAAAAAAAAAACACGAATAGTTGTTATAATCTTTTATCACGATACAAGTACGAGGTAACGATATTGTAAGTTTAATAATTATGGGATTAACTATCTATAAGTTATTACGGGATTAATATGATTCCAACGTATAGAAAGTTGAAAATTTATTTACCAAATGAAGTATAAGGGTAACTAACTTCTATCGTATAATCATCGGTTTTATACGTACATATATATATATAATTGTACAAAATTATCGTCATAAAACTTTAAATTTCTTATTCAGTCTATGGTTCCGTCGTTAAGTTTGATAAAACATTTTCTAACTTTAAACCTACAGGTGCAAAATCGTACAGTCTTCTAACATATGCTACACTGTTTGTAGATATACCCGAGGTCTACATTCCAGTCTTAATTGTATCGAGTTCCATCGTTTCCTAGGTAAATCCATTGATTTAACTTCGTTCCTCGGGTCGACAACTAAATTGAAATTTGTCGTATGTTCTATATTCCTTTCCAGCGTTATTTCCCATTTATTAAAATCATTCGTATCTTCTGCTAAGATTGTCCAAGGTTCCTGATATAAGACAAAAGTGTTTTTGGTTTAAATAACGTTTAAGGGAAGTGTCTGGCTGCTTCAACTTTCATGAAAAATCATCGTTGATTACCTTAAGAAACAACGCAACATAAAATTTAGTAGCATATACTGGTTAATCAGAAAGACATCTAGGCTTCCAATAGAAAGCAAAGTTTTATTATATAAGGCGATCCTTATACGATCTTATGGGATAGAATTTTAGAGCTCAGCTAGTAATTCGAGTATCGATGTTATACGGTAAGCCAAAGATAGGATCTTGCGTTCAATATTCGGGGCTCATGGTTCGTGCGCAATGATGATATACGCGAAGATTTGCAAATCCCATCGATCGAAGAAGTGATCCGCAACCGTAAAGTAACGATAAACACATTAACCACTTGGCCCAGAACCTCGGAGTAAACTGGTCAGTACTCTTGAAACGGCGTAATATTATTAGTTAACATATTCTACAAGATCGCCCTTGGGGCTTGCGTACCATTTGGAAAATAGTCCAGCCGTAGGATAAAGAGCCGCGGCCACTTGTAGAAAATATACATAATGAATTTACGAAAAATGTATTATGAATGTTTTCCAATCGAAATTTCGTAAAATTTCTTATTAGCATTATTACATATAAAAATTCGATAGTAAAAACTGTTTTATTGCAAAATGTCGAACAGTATACACGTTCTAATACATAGAAAAACATTCTGGTTTTATTTATTTCAAGCAATTCCGCGTTTTAAAAATAATGTAATAATAATAATAATAATGATTGAACGACAGTTAATAGACTACCGACTGAACCTCGCAAACAACCTATCGAGCATAAAAACCAACCATTGAACCTTGATGACCTCTGGATGGCACAAGCAGGAAACGGTATGGCCTCATGCGGGTATTTAATAGAACCAGCAGTCGTACACTTAGTCTACAACTGCCAAACACACCGCGCAGCAAGATACAGGGCCCGATACACAAAATCCTCTCTAAAAACCCTGAATCAATAGTTAGAATTCTGACTTTTAGCGTATATATAAATTACATACATGTCTCCTAATGCTGTAAATAGCCATGGTAGTTACAACCGACATATGAAGATTTACATAATTTAATAATAATAAAAAAAATCAGCGATAAAATCAAATCGATCTTTATTTCCAAAAATACAATTAATCAGAACACGACTAGGCTAATTCGAATTTATACGAATCACTTGCATAAATAAGTACTTATAATTTGTGAACACTAAATAAAAAATTTATATATATATATATACGCTTGATATAAAATCATAAACAATTAATAATAAATTAACAAATTTATTTTATTAAATGTTCGATAAAAGAAAATAGACAATAATTGAATGGAATAAAAATTAATAAAATAAAAATACTCTGTGTAGTAGCGATGTACTGTATATACTATATATATAATGTTATATATATATATATATATATATATATGAATAATTATTATTTAATCTAGTATTAAAAAATACGAAACAAATATGTAGTAGCGTGAAAACTTTAGCTTACAACTACCAGAATGGATTATTTATATATGTATGCTTAATTTTAAATAATTCAATCGGAAATTGGTTCGGATAAAATAATTTCGTTCTATTTAAGTGTACAGTCGAGATTCTATTACACACACTTATATATTATATGTTGAACATTTTCTATTTCATTACTTTCGCAGTTGTAACATTTATTGTCTCCGATCTCTGATTATATTTAATTTATTTAAATAATATCGTATAGAACCAAAAGCAGAAAGTATCCGAGTTTATTGTAATCTTTTTTATTTTTAAAACGATTTGTTACACTAGGAAAGAATTTATTTATTAATTTATATTTTGTAACCTATTGTAAACTGTGCGGTCCTGGTGTTGAAGACAATACTGAATGGATACTTTTTGTTTCAATGCCACAATTCTCAGATCTCCGCCTTCACACCCACAATAACAAAAATTAATTTGAAAAGTGTTCTGTTGTTTATGGAACTGGCAATGCTTAGAAAATTTAAGGCCAGCAACTAATCTACACTCCACACAACCTCAAGCATCAATTCAATCGTGAAACCTCATCAACGTTGTGGTGCTATCTGCCTGGTACGTTGTTGCTAGCTTTTCACTCTCTTTAATTGTTTCCTTGTTTATCTACTTGAACTAATTACTTATTTTCGTTTATATTATATTTGATATCTCCCGTTCACGTTCGTACTACAGTTATATATATATATATATATATATATATATATATATATATATATATATATATATATATGTATATACTTTTACTATTACCATATTAATTATAAGTTACAAACTCTTCAACACACACTCCTGATGTTTTAAGGAACTATGTTCCTCATCCCATATCCTATCTATTAAGTTACATACCGCAGGGAACTACTACATCAATTTTCATATATTTTTTTATAACATGTACACTTGTTTTGTTTCAGCCACACAGCACAGTTATGTATAAGTACACTAGTTTCCTGCACCCTTATACTTATAAATTACCAAATACACTTGCCCCATCGACTTAGTACGGTATGGGGAACCAAATAAAAAAAAAATTATCTTTTGTTAATTTAAAATTTGTATATCAAACTATTCGAGAGATATTTTACTTATAATACTATGATTATTTTTTTCTAGCATCGATTAAAGATCATTTTTTAATATAAAGAATCAATAATCCGTGATATTGTATATAACGTTATATTCGAAATAAATTAGAAATTTTTGTGGTTTAGTTAAATGCTTGAAGTAGACACCAGCGCAATATGTATAGAAGCGACTGTACTAAACTCTTTTATACAGATAGTTTAGACTCCATATTTTACCTCCAAGTGTTTCAAAAAATATAATAATAATATTTGTTAACTTTATTATTTATATATCGTGTATGTTTTTAATATATTTTAATGTATTATTTATAATGAAGTCTAAATATTTTACGTGTTCGTTAGAACTGAACACACGATTATCAATGTTAATGTTATCATAGATTACTTCATCAAAGTTTTTGTTTCGGCCAGATATTACCATAATTTGAGATTTGGCCAGTCAAAATTTAAGATTTAAGCATTACAGTTTTGAGCTAATTAATGTTTTAAAATCTCCCTCGTCCTATTTATATAGATATATAATGGAAGTTCTCGTACGTATTATGAAATTCTTCGGTCACATCGTACGAAAACGCGATGGAATCGAAACAGCAATAGTTACGGGGAGAATGAATGGTGTGCGCGACCAAAAGGTAGAGCACCAATTAAGTGAACAGATGCAGGCTGCAGCTCGGATGAGATTTTCAAGATGTGTTCATGATGTCGAAGATCATCAGTACTGGAGGATATGGAAGCTGTGTTACCTTGATCACGATACTCCTACGTGGAGTTACAGTCGAATAGAATATTTAAACATTTTTAAAGGCAAATAAAAAAAACGCTGTAATTAAAATAGAAAATAATATTAATAACTAAATCAAGGTCTATTTTGTTATAAAGAAGAAAAGTATTTAAAGAAGAAAAGTATATTTTGATTGATTAAATTTTACAAGAAAATAATAACTTATAATATATAGCGTTCTATCGTTCCGAAATATAAAAAATTCCTTAACCGATAAACTTAATAATAATTTTAGAAAATATACACGAGTGATAGTTATAAACATACATGGCTTAATGAAATTTACAGGAAAAATTCCGCAAAAAACCTGCAACGTGTAATTCATAAGTAAATTTTAAACACAATGGTTAAAATAATTTATAAAATTTAAAGAGAAAAAAAAATATATATAAAAATATATCAAATAAAATTTATCTATAATATCATCGAATTTTAAACCTAATGCTACCCTAGTAAGATATGTTTAATTCGTCTATGTTTATATTTTTTATACCTGTGTCGTAGAGACTGATAATCGTAGTTTCCAATTTCATTGACATTTTGGTCAGCAGACATGCGGCATGCATTAAAGTGTTTTTTATTATTTCTTGTATATAGGGATAGTTTAAAATGTCATGCATTGTTTTAATGGGCGTGTATCTGGATTTGTTCAACACTATTCTTAGGCAATGATTTTGTAATCGTTGTAATTTGTTTATATTACTTAGGCAGGTGTTCGACCATACAGGACTAGCATAAAGAATTTTAGGTTGAATTACCTGATTATAAATCAAAAGCTTGTTCACTGGTGATAGCGTAGATTTCCTGTTAAATATTGGAAACAGTACACTCATTTTTTTATGTCCTCTGTAGATACACTCGTTAATATGTTTAGTAAAAGTTAGCTTACTATCTAGTGTTACACCGAGATAATTTACTTTAGATTTCCAGTCTAAGTACTCATTATGAATTCGAACAAAGTCATTTATAGCGGGTTTACGCTTTGTGAAAATAATAGTCTCTGTTTTACTATCATTAATTTTAATTTTCCACTTATGTTGCTAATCGTATCAATACGGTATGATGACGTCAGCAGAGCAGTATCGTCAGCATATAAATTAACATCAACTTTTTTAATTGTACTAATATCATTTATGTAAATAATAAACAAGAATGGACCAAGGATGCTGCCCTGAGGTACTCCTGCCGATGCATATCTGACTTTAGAAATCTGATTTTTAATTTTCACATAAAATTTCCTGTTATGTAAATATGCTTTAGTCATGGAAACTAGTTGATATGGAAAACCATATTTTATTAATTTATACAGAATTCCATCGTAGCAGTGTCGAAAGCTTTTTCAATGTCTAGCAGTGCTAGCCCAGTGTGCTTATTTTTATTAAAATTATCAGTAATTAGATCACAAATTTTCACTAGCTGCGTGGTAGTGTTTAAATTCTGTCGAAAGCCGAATTGGAACTTATTAAGAATACCATTTAAATCGCTATGTTTTCTAAATTGAATGAGTAATATTTTCTCAAAAATTTTGCTAATGTTACTGAGCAGGCTGACAGGTCGTATATTTTTCATCAAGGAAGCATCCTTGCCAGGTTTAGGAAGAGGTACAATTAAGAACAGTCTCCACGACAGAGGGTAGTAGCACAAACGAATGCAGGAATTAAATAACACTGTGAGAGCAACTACACCTTTACGAGATAAATTTTTAATCATTTTTACGCTAATTTTTTCGTGTCCGGTAGAGTATGTATTTCTTAGTGATCTAATGCAGTTCTTGACCTCTTTCGGTGAGGTTAAGTCAGCATAGTTTAATGCAGGTACGTTATTTGTTAAAAATGTATTTATTGTTTGTTTTCATTTCCGTTTGTGGTATCGTGTGGACATTGCTTTATTCTGTTCATATATATCCTGAAAGTGTTCTGCTATAAGCTCAGCTTTATCTTCGTTTGAATACGCTACTATATCGACACTTCCAGGTTTTTTAATAGGAGGCAAGTTTGTTTGTCCCCGGGAAAAATATTTGTTTACTTTCCATAGCTGATTATTCATTTGTGGTATATTACTGAGAAACGCGTTGTAATGAGCATTTTTTTCTTGTAACAGTCGTCTTTTAACTAATTTATTCAACCTATCGTATAGTTGTTTAAATATATACATATTTTCATTATGATATCTCTGATAAAGTTTCCTATAATAATTTTTAATTTTTATTATTTGCAAAGTGCTAGGGGAGATCGAAAAATTTTTAACATTCCCTTTTAATAATGGGACGGAGCTTTCTGCGGCCTTTAAGATAATAGAGTTAAGATAACGAATGTAACCATCTACATAAGGATTGTGTAAGGTTATTGAAATTTTGACTTCGTTTTGTATGTGTTGTTGATATTTTCTCCAGTTTGCTTTAGAGTAATCAAAATTTGGTTGTGTTACAATTCGCCTTATCGTACCACCGAGAGAACATATTATTGGATTATGATTGGAAGACAGCTTACTAATTGATATAGGATCGGTAATTTCATAGTCGTTTTTTGTAAGGACCAGATCAATTATGCTAGGTTTTGAAGACGGGTGGCTCGGAAAAAACGTAGGTTCATTGGGTGCTTTTATTTGAAAGTTTAAGGTTGCAGACAAGTTTAGTAACTCATTTCCGGCCCTGTTACCATCCAGGTACGATGTTTCGCATTAAAATCTCCGATTAATAAAACTCTTTCGGCAGAATGCATAAGAAATTTGATATCAGTTTAAAAGTTTATCGGTTTTGTTGGTGGCCTATAAACTGCATAAATAGTTAGCAATTTATCTACACAGACTTTAGCTCCAATAGCCTGAACGTGCTTTGTTTGTGGGGTGGGAATTTCTTCGCACTGTATGCTATTATGTATTAGTAAAGCTACACCTCCACTGCTCCGGGTTTTATTATTACGGAATAAATGATAGTTTGGCATCGTTAGATAAGTGCTCTCATCTACTTTAGTTTCTGAAATTCCTGCAATTTTAACATTATTTGCGCAAATGAAATGTTCTAGTTCAATCAATTTATTCGTGATGGAATTTGCATTCCATCCGATAATGTTAATATCGTTTTTCGTTATTTGCCTAGATAGAGAATAAATATTAATCCATTACGAAGGTGTCGGTAACACATTCGATAATGGTAGTGATTATATTAAAAATATCCGAGCTGCGACTCGATTTTAACTTAGAAATGATATTTCTTAAACAAAAAAGTATCTTATTTAAACCAATTGTTTTAAGTAAATCTATAATTTGAGATAAATCGTTAGCGTTACTATTACTATTACTGTGAGTATTAATAATATAATTATTCGTATTATTTTTTTTATTAGACGCCACTTGAGCATAAGTGCGTGAATAATTAATACCATTTCTATCATTATTATTTACATTAGTATTGCTAAATGAATTTCGATTATACGAGTTGTTTCGTGTGATATTGGGATTGTTTAGGTCAACTGAACTATTATTTACGTTAGCTACATTACGACGTGACCTTTTGTTAATGACGATGCCCGATATTTTATTATAAACTGCGCACTTCTTAGAATTAGCTGTATGATTACCGTTGCAGTTAGCACATTTTAAAATATTTTCATTCATACAGTTCTTAAAATAGTGCGGTCCACCGCATTTTAGACATTTACAATTTTTAAAACAATTATAGGCCACATGGCCATACCCTAAGCAGTTGTAACTTATAAAGTTACAAATGATTCAAATGGAGTTAACTCGAATATATGGTTACGACCACATAAACAAAAGCCAGATATAACACAATTAAAATTTACATATATATATATGTGTGTATGTTGTGTGTGTGTAGTTAAATATTTTCCCTAGAAGGAAATAAATTAATTAAAATCAATTTTTACAACAAACAACAAACGTATATTTATAAAGTAAAACGTAATAAAATAAGAAAGTAAATAATTGGAGTGTACTCGCCTCACCCCCATTACAACAATTATATGCGATTTACACATACAAATAATACTTGATTACATTAAGAAGAATATCAAAAAGTAATGGAATTACTATTAAAAAATCTGAAAACAAATCGTAAATTAATAATTTAAAGTTATATATAAATTATGAATTAAATAAAGATGTTATAAAATTAAAGAAATGAAAATGATCTAATGCATTAAAATAAGATAAAAATAAAATTAAATATTATGCAGAATGAATCGCAACAAATAATGCTTTAGACTGCGATGCTTATATTTAGTTTACGTTTGCTGTAGTTGCCTGAGATCGTGGCTACCAATGACATTAACCAGTTCCTTTGGATTGTAGAGTATAATTCATAAAAAAAAAAATTTCGAACGAGGAAAATAATATAATTTTTGAGAAATGGCAATTGTAATTTTTGTGTAAGGAGAAACGTTATGGATAATAGCACGGTTCTGTGTATGAACTCTGTAAGTTATTAAAATTAGTATTGGAAATATGGCACCAAGCGGAACAGGAATATGTAATAATTGGTCGAATAAGAGTTTTATAAAGGATTAATTGCTTTTCCCGATTCAGAAATGATTTCCTACAGAAAAGTGGATGAATTGTACTAATTGCTTTATTGACCTTAACATTAATATAATTGGTGTGATCAGCAAATGTCAATCGCTTATCTAGAATTGTACTTAGATTACGAGTGTTCTTGGACAATTTTATGTTAACTGTAGATATGTTATCTATACCGGATGAATATTTGTGCTTTAGTGTCTTAATGTTGGAAAATATTTCATTAGCTGTAACAAGAGTGGTGTTGTTCGAGGTGGGACGTTGCTTTAAAAAATACTTTGTCAGTTCGATATTTGCTACCAATATTCGTAATATTAGCGTGAATATTGTAGTAATGTGTAGCAAGCAATTCGGCTTTATCAAAATCTTTATATACAAACGTGTTGTTATGAGGATCTAGCACTGGAGGAAGAGACTACAGGACGTCAACGTTGATTGAGTCAGTGAGGAAGAATAACGAATCGTGTCATTTATCCTACTCTGAATATGGATCCAGAGTGTTGGTATACCAACAGAATTGATGTGATATTACGCGATTCTGCTGCTGCTCTGACAGTCTCGTTATTTTTTAGCTTATTCTGGTATTCGCGCGAGTACTGGCACGAATAAATGTAAACGCTTTTTCCAATACAGTGTTCGCGATGGGGTGTTGTCTCTTCTATATTAAAAGAATCTGTGCAAATTAAATTAAGGGATAAATAACATTATGAATAGAAAAAGTTATGATTAATAATTAACCGGTAAATAACATATTTTTAACTCAAAATAATAACTTTTAGCCTATGAAATATATATATATATATATTTTAATGGATACCTTTATCTTCTATAAACGTTGGAAACGTCTCTAGAAATATCACTATGTCTGGGAAATAGATGTAAATTCTCAATATGAAGATGAGTCAATACATTGTCTAGCGTTACATGATGACGACGGTGGAGAAGTGCAGGGAAATAGAAGAAATGCATAAGAAAAACAATTTAAGTGAAATACATGCGCAGATAAAAAGTGTAATGAAAAAAGTAAAGAAAAAGAAAAACACGTTGCAAAAATTAAAGATAAAAAACGGTTATATCTGCGGCAGCAAAGAAGAACAAGGATAAGTGTGACTCATCATATCACGGAGTTATACGATGAGAATGCAAGACCACCGCAAATAAACAATAAAACAGAAGAGGAGGCGCCAAAGATAGAAATGCTTGAATTAGAAGAAAACAATAAAGCTGCAGGCGATGATCAGATATCAGAAATCTAGATAATTACACCACGATGCAAGCAAAGTTTATTGACATTGTTTAATCGGGGATATACGACGAAGGAAAGATCCCGCAAAATTTTAAGACCTTCACACTCGTCCCAATTCCAAAAAAACATGCAACGAATACCGTACAGTTGCACTAATGTGTCGTACCCTCAAAGTACCACTCTCAATCATAAACACTAGGATACAACGCAGATTGGGCACGCAGCTCAGTGATACGCAAAATGGATTCGTTGCGAATAAAGACACTAGAGATGGAATGGCTCTTTTGAAAGTTGTAGTGCAACGAGCGATTAACAGAGACAGAGATGTGATTGCGTGTTTCATAGATTATGAAAAAGGTTTCGATCGGGTGCAGCACACTGAACTAGTAAATATACTCCAGAAACACAACGTAGACAACAAGGAATTGCAAATAATCAAAAACATATACTGAAATCAGATTGCGAATATAAAAGTAGGGGATGAATACAGTGGTAATGGATGCCAAATTAGGAAAGGAGTAAGACAAGGCTGTCCATTATCGTCTAGATTATTCAACATATATTCGGAAGAAATTATAAAAAAATGCAAATATGGACAACGACGGATTCAAAATAAATGGACGCAAATAGGATGCATAAGCAATGCAGACGACAGAGTATTGCTGGCTAGATCGATTAGAGAAATGCAGATGATGCTCAATAGGCTAAATCAAGCAGGGAGAATAATACGGCATGAAAATAAATGTTGGAAAAACAAAGGCCATGAAATTCACGAGGGCAAATAACAATGTAGATCTAAAATTAAAAATCGGAAACGAAATGGTGGAAACAGTAAAATAATTCGAATATTTAGGCGTATTGATAACAAGAGACGGCCGAGATATGAAATTAAAAGTCGTATCGGAATGGGAAAGCAAGCGTTTAGGAACCTAGAGGTGGTCGTACTAAAAAACAGAACATTAAAAACGAATATGAAGACTAAAGTAAATCAGTGCTACATCGTGTCAGTCCTAACATATGTATTTCAAACGTGGACACCCTAAATGCAGAGAGTATTAAACGTTTAAATGCTTTCGAAATGTGGACGTTAAGAAGAATGCGGTGAATACCGTGCACGGCGAAGGTAATGAACAAAGAAGTACTACAATAGAGTGGAATGGAAAAGATGAACGTCGTAGAAGATATTGAAAAGAGGAAGAAACATAGCGCACAAAATAAGATAAGGATTATTTACGATGGCCGTTCGAGAAAAAATACAAGGAAAGAAGACGCGGGGAAGTAAATGGCTGGAGATGACGACAACCCGCTTAGGAAAATGACAGAAATTATCGAATCAGCCAGAAAAAGGGAAATATAGATCAACGTTGATGTATGTTCTCACAAGATGATGATGATGATGATGATGAGCCCGGATCAGTGGCGGAGGATAAAGGATGTAGTGCTGAGGAAAGATGGATGTTCTTTTAATAGGAAAATTCGACGAATACGGTAATATAAATCGGGGAAGGATATGAATTCGCATAGTCTGTACCTGAAATTCTCCCAATCTATATATATAGTTGAAGTTAGTAGGAGTAAATGTGATGGAATGAAAACATGATTCCGCGTACTATACCATTTTTATTATACAGATATTTTTAGACAGAAACATTCTCTTATCGTAGGATTTTATTTGTTATTTATTCCGTTTTTTATGCATTACAAATTTGCGTTCTCTATATTGTGACTGAGAGGAATAATTAGAACATTCACACCCTGAAAAGTATATTCTTAAATGTATACGTATGTTATGTGTATGCAACTAAATAAACTAGTAAATACAGATGCGATACACCTATTATATAGATACACATATCCGTGCGCATAGTAGAGCGCCCGATCGATTATGTAATTAAACAGGAAATTATTTTCTGTAAATGTCGTTGCCATTTGAATAAAAAAAATTACACGGAGAACGATCGTTAAATTTTTTAATGGAAAAGATAAAAATATTAACGAGGATATCGAGAAACGAATGTCGCAAGATACTTTATCCGTTTCGGTGCAACTTTAATTTATGCTTTTGAGAATTTTAAACATTTTTCATTTACTACTCGTGTGATAATATAGCGACAATTTAACGAACATTTTCTATCCAGGTAGGTGCGAAGTGTTTGTACGCACTTATTCTTAATCGAATTATTTATTAATTATTATTATTTTCGAAATATTTTATCGTATTCGCTTTTTTATAATTTATAAATAATAGTAATGATAATAATAGTAACAACGATAATAATAATAATTCATAAAACCAAATATACTTGTTTACAAGTATGTACATGTTTAAAATTTCTATAACACATAATACAGAAAAAGCCTAAGGCACTAATAGCGGAATTAATAAAAAAAAATGGGAAAATATTATATTACAACGTTATCGAACAAATTCTACATATATATATATATATATGTATGTATGTATGTGTGTGTGAGTGAGTAATTTATACGTAATGATATATATAATAGTATATAAGTTTATTTGTTTATAAGTATACACATGTTAAAAATTTGTACAATACTGTGAGCAAGCATTAATAGCGGAATTAATAAAAAAGGGAAAAATATTACATTACACCGTCATCGACTAAAAGCTACATATATTATAACGTTCCAGCTGGGTAGTGGAATTGCGTGGTATTTCAATCTCGTCGCGGTTACCTAATTATAACGTTCCAACTTGAGAGGGTTTGGTCTCTGGTGGTCGCCGCCTGTTTTTAATGATCCAGAGGGTTGACGAAAAAGGCGAATAAAATTTATAACATTTTAAATGACCAACTTAGAATGATAATAATAATAATTATTATTTATCGTCACGATTGATTATTTTAAATTTAAAACGTGTCGAAATGCGTATATACTCGAATGAAAATAGTTGAAAAAGAATAATTTTACAAATTGATAATAATCATCTGTAAATGATAATTTCCGGACAATTATTTCTGAATTTTTGCCGCGCAAAATTAGATTTTTTTTTAAGTATTCACCCGGTGGGGCTAATTTATTATTGCTTAAAATCTAATTATAAACGACAGGAGACCAGAGCGTGCTTAAAGCTAAATAATTATAGAAGCGCGTATAAGTAGTGAAAAGTAAGTAAATTCATGCGTGTAAAATAGTCTCTTGTTTTGTGGGATGAAAAAGATAGAGTCCCGTCGACTACCTGTGTGCATGAAGAAAGGAGTCTGTGGAGTGCATTAATAAATAATAAACATAAATATGTAATATAGAAGAAAAAAATACAGCTTCAGAAACAAAGATACAAAAATATAGATATATTTTGGTATCTTTGTTTCTGAAGCTGTATTTTTTTTCTTCTATATTACATATTTATGTTTATCTTGCCTATAACGAAATAAACAATTTCAAAAATAAAAATCTTAGAAGAGTATTAAAAAAAAAATAAAACTTAAGAAAAATACATCTTTATAGGAAAAAATCTTTAGTAAAATAATAATAATAATAAAGAAAATTACTACTCTGAAAGATAAGTCCATCGAATATAAATACATCGTTAAAAGAAAAACATACTTCATTATGATTAAAATATTTTTAATTTAAAGCAGTCGTGAACATCATTACATATTTGTACTTACTAGTGCGCTATCGAGACAGGGTGTCGACACACGTTCATTAATTATTGCAACGAAATAGTTCGCTTACTTATGAACTTTTATTCGTGAAACTTAATCAGAAATCAAACCGGGTTTAATGCGTAATTTTATTGGGCTTTACGAGGATATTCTTACAGTTAGATATAAATTCAATACAGTACTCGCCGTCAACGTATCTATCCGAATGAAATATATTTTTTGTCTCATATATTCGATATATACGATAATTTTATAATCATTACAGTATTTAGTTATAACTTATTAAACTCCTGACAGGTGTCTTTACTACTCTGGTACATTGCAATGTATGCAGATACATTTTTATATATATATATATATATATATATATATATATATATATATATATATAGTAGTATAGTACATTTCAATACAAAATTTTATAAATTATATGAAGAATTTATATGTACATATGCCAGGTATCCTTAAAATTAACTTAGGAGTTAAATACAACCGAATGACTTTACAAAACTAAAGAAATAATAAAGACAATATAACAGTAAAATAACAATAGGAACTATTAAAGAACAAATCGTATTATCTTTTATATTAAATTTAATTTAACTTGTATATAAATAAATAAATAAAAAAATCGTTATATCTGATCGTATAGATTAGAAATTACGGCGATGCTTATATCTAGAAAGATCAATTGTAATACCCGATTATCTGAAATTAAGTTATTGTCACGATATATTTATCGTAAAATTTCTTCGATAATTTATAAATACGATCATAAATATGAGAAATATTTAGGGTGGAATGCATGTTATTTTAGTCCATCGAGGAGCACTCAATGATACTCTGCAACACTGGTTTTGCATTACCTGGAGCTTTTTCCAAGTACTAACGGTGGCACTGAACACCAGACCGGAGGACAAGCATAATCTAGGTCTTATAATGGGGATAGTGTAAATTAATTTCATACTGAAGAAAGATGAGAACGGTAACTGAAAATTGGTGCAAGTATATATGACTTTTTTCGCGTCACCGATAGATTTTATTATTGTAAGACGAGAGTCTAGAGTAACTCCTGGATAGTTAACCTGCTTCTTTTATATATATATATATATATATATATATATATATATATATATAAAGTGAAATAGCTAAAATCTTTCCTATATATATATGTTATATGTTAGACCGTATTAAAGTTATTAAAAGTCTACTTTTTTATTCCGACGTTTATTCTTTAGAAATTTTTACGGACGGCGACAAACACCCGATGATGAGTGGTATACTCTAGAATAATCCGTCGGTATTATTAACGTACGAGAAATGTTTCGGACGGTTTTAAACGTAATAACGGAATTTTTATACGTTCGTACGGTCGTTTTAATTATACTAATAAACGACCGCTCGTTATCGCACGGCCATACGATCGCTCCGCCGCCCGTTTACACCGGTAAAAATTTAACCGTCGTTCCGGTTTTGACGAGATCGGATAATTTTTACGATTTAATCGTTCGAGACGAGTATTTAGATAAAAGTTTATTCGTCGACGAATTTTTAACGCAAATCCGTTCGAAAACGAATATCGGGAAAACCGTATTAATTACACGTCCGAAAGGATGGGGTAAAACTACGAACATGGATACGTTACGACGATTTCTCGAAGTTAAAGTAAACGCTAAAGGCGAACCGTTATCGCCGGAAGAGAACGAAAATCGTAAATTATTCGTCGGCGGAAAAATCATCGTGGAACGCGGTCGTACGAAAGAAGTTGCGCCGTTGAAGGTAGCTCGTTATCGTTATACGATGAAACATCAAGGATTGTATCCGGTGATTTTCGTCAGTTTTCGTACGATAACCGGATGTACGTGCGAAGAAATCGAAGACGCTATGAAAGTAACGATAGCCGGTCTATACGAATCGCACAGCTATCTGGCCGGTCATATAACCGAAAACAATCACGCCCGTTTCGGTACTTATCTGTCCGGTAATACGAATAAAGTTTTCCTGAAAGATAGCGTTCATTTTTTAGCCGGTTTATTGCACGAACATTTTAAACGTAAAGTCTACATTTTAATCGACGATTTCGACGTACCTATAACTAGTCTATTCTTCGCTCTAGCTCGAACTGATAATAATAATAATAATAATAATAATAATAATAATAATAATAATAATAATAATAATTTCAAAGACGTATTTCTTAATAATCAATTCCAAGAAATGCAAGAATTCTTTTGGTCGTTCTTAGAAGCTTGTATTTCGACCGACGCGGCCGTATCGCAAACGTTAATTAGCGGTACGGTTCGCGTACGATTTACCGATACCGTTAAAGAAGTGGACAACGTTATCGGTTACGGAATTTTAGATGAAGAATTTAACGATCATTACGGTTTCGACGAGGAAGACGTTCATCGATTATTAGGTAAAGCGCCGTTCGTCTCCGATCAGGATGCCGTTCGTAATTGGTACGGTTACCGATTCGACGGTCGTAAAACTATGTACAATCCGTGGTCGATGAAACATTTCCTGACGAACGGCGGTCAGTTTAAAACCTATTGGAACGATAACGATAACGATAACGTGTCGCTAATCGACGCGATCGTATGCAATATGAAAGATCTGTTACAGCATTTAATCGATGGCGGAGTCGTAGAAGAACGCGTATCGAAATTCATCACTTATTTCGACATAATGGCCGAATCGGTCAATTATTTACTATACGAAGGCTATTTAAATCCGAACTGGTATCGCGATAAAACGGCCGAATTGCATATACCAAATCGAGAAATCAGGAATGTATTGACGCGAAAATTGGCCGCCTGTCCGTCTTAACTGAGAATATGCGTTCAGCTTTACGTCGTACTCCGGCTATACCGAATCCCCGATATCGTAATTCGTCAATGTGTAATTTTTGATCATATTTGGTGCGTTATCCATAACTGTAATAGTTAACCGCTGTTGTGTAAAATTGTGTATGCGAGTATACGGGTATTATATATATATATATAGTTATCAGTGTGCAATATTCTCGCTGTATTCGTAATTTATATTTATCTCCGGCTCCTTCTGTATATACAATGAAAATAAGGAATAGGAAAAATGTAATCAAATTACAAACGCAATTATTTACATAGTAGAGTTCATGTGCCTCACCTCGATAGCGGTTATTAAAATAACAACACTATAGTTTAAACGTAAGTATGATCAGCACAATTAAAAATATATACATACAAACATAGAACTTGAAAAAAATCATAAACTAAACGGCAAAAATTATAACAACACGCGTAAAAGTTAAAAACAACACAAAAATAAATAAAATAAATAAATAAAGAAGAAATTCGAAACAATAAACTCGCTTCGAAGCGCATGAAAATATTACAAGATGTATAAATAAATAACTGAACTATGTAATTGCGAATAATAACAGTTGAACATATTACGAATTTAATAATAGCGATTACCAACAAATTATTATGTTTAATAGGGCGATGTTGGTATATACATGAAACATTTAACATGTGGTGCGTATATGATATTCTGGTATAACGAGATGCATTTAGAATGCATCTTAAACATTGATTTTCGTACAAGTTGCAGTTTAGTATTAGATACCAAGCACTAAATCGGACAAGAATAAGTCGTTGTGGAACGGATAATAGTTTTATATAAAATTAACTTATTATCAATACTCGAGTGGTGATGTTTTAAAAAGCGGGTAAATTGAACATATAGTTTTATTCGCTTTTATAACAGCAGTATTTTTAGTAAATGCCAATTTTTTCATAAAAAAATTATGCCTAAGTAACGAACATAACCGCTCGATAAGATCGCCATTAATATTAATTTTATCGGGTAACAAACTTAGTCTGCGAGTCAAAAGTAATGATTCTGTTTTTAAAAAATTAAGGATAATTTTCATTTAGTGAAATATTTCAAAACTCGTGAAGATGCTTGTTGTAATCTATTACTAATTTCGCGTGGTATAAAGGAACTACAGAATAGAGCTGTATCGGCAGCATAGAGTGCAGCTTCGATATTTAATTTAGGGACATCCTAAAAATAAAGCGAAAATAGAAACGGTCCCACTGTCCCGAGGTACACCAGCTGGATAATTCTTGCTGGAAGAACGTGTTTCATTAATTTCAACATAAAATATCTTACGTAGCTATATGTACGAGTTTAACCAAATACGATGGAAAATTACAATCATTTTATATATAATGTCACTGTGCCAAGTAGTATCGAATGCCCTTTTAACCAATCCAGTTTGCTTATTACTGTTGAAATGATCTGTAATGTGTTCTGCGATTGTCGCGATTTGATGAGTAGTAGAATGAGCTTGAATCAAAATTGTATTGTAGGAATAATATCGTGTCAAACAGCGCACTCATTTAGTCTTTTTAAAATTAATTTTATTTAGATTACCGAGTAAAGTAATAGGTCGTATATTATTGATCTTAGAAGAATCTTACCCAGGTTTTATATTCGATGAGAGTTGTTTAACGAGAACTTAATTTTTTGTCAATCTCGGTTTTCATATATCCATAAGGTGGTATTTTCCTGTAATATTTTGCGCTATATCAATCTAGTAGGCAGCGCTCCTCCTGTTTTTATACAAACGTCTTTTGCTAACAGCACTACTTACTGTGATCTACGCCATATAGAGTTCGGATTAGCACATAGTCAATTCGGTTTCGCGCAGTCCAATTTTGAAATTGGATTTTACAAATAACGAATTATAACAGTGTAAGTCTTCTCTGGCATTTATAGGTACTTATTAAAAGAGACTTAAAAAATTTCTCGGTTTTGTCGGGAACGTAGCGATAGATATAAATTCTAATGATCACCGAGGAAAAAGGAAAACTTAGAACGCACTGGACTGACCAGTTAAAATCGTTAATTGGATTGTCGATGTCTTAAGCGAGAACAATAAAGCGTAATATAGCGGCTGGAAACACCGCTAAACGGTCTCGAGGGATAAAATAGAGAATTAGACACCTACTTTACACCTGTAAACGAATTTAAATAAATAGTGTACCACGTATAGTGCTGATACGTCTATTTTTCAGACGATAGTTTTAGGTAATGCGAAAGAGCATTTTAAGCTCGACGAAAACGTATATAGATCGGATCGATGAAAAAAAAGAATAAAATTTATTAAGATAAGGCGGACTTTGAAGAATTAAAATATCGTCAAATGAATCGCTAAATTCGGAGGGAAATTTCAGAGAAAAAAGACGAACAGATAGAGTGGCTTTAAAATAAATACGTTTCGTATTTAACCTTCATAAGAAAGAAATAAATAAGTCAAAAAACCGCTAAACGCAAAAGTCCATCTACAAGACATTCTTAATAGAGCAATGATAAGTAATGATAGTAAAAGAAAATAGTCACACATCGGTCGGCTGTTTAATAATACAACATGTGGTAATCCGACACTAATAGGTATTTGCTAATGGCAAGTACAAAAGCACACAAAACTGTGGACTCACATGAAGTCCAGTTGAATTGCAAATACATCAGAATGAGCTCTAACCTAATGATTGATTAATATCACGGTTCGTAACGATAATTTCATAACGAGATAGGCCTAATAAGTCACACACTGAAAATTGTACACGCAATGAAGGAAATTTGAGCCTCGAATAGTGTTTTAGATCAGGAATGGGTTAGAAATCTTCAGCATTAACATACTTAATCGAAGATACTTAGAATTTCAACAATCCATATTTCCGCATTTAATTATTCTTGAAAAAGCCTTCGATAAAGTTCAAAGTTTATTCGAGACGCCGGCAACCCGTGATCTTAACTCGGGATTAAGGGCTCGAATTTTACAATATACGGTATATCTTAATGGTACGGCTGACGTGGACGTTGAAGAAAACCATTCTGAATCGTCTACAAGCTATTGAATTTTAATCGACGAATCTTGACGGTAACCTAGACGAAAAAAAAATAACAATCATGATATATTCGATGATATGAAGAAATATCGCGGCGAATTTATCGAGCTAATAAAAAACTAACCATTCTGATCAGAAGAATTGGAGGCAAACGAAGAATTTGACGAACGAAACGTACCTGATTTTACTTGGACAGGACTAAATACGCAGTTGTTAGTGCATAAAACAGGGAACGATATCAAGATATAGTCACGACTTTGCTATAGATGGCCATCCATGACCGAAATCGATCGGGACAACAAACGGAAGAAGTAGTTTTTTTATCTTTAAAAATTTCATATTATAGCACGAAAAAATATCGGTAAATTTCTACCTTATTCGTAGGCGAAAATAATTTTAAAGTTCCGTAATAAACTTTCGAAATGTTATTTTTAGCAAATTTTAATATTTTATAATAATTGTTGAGATAGAATCGTGAGAATTGACATTACAATCATTTGTGATGATGTTAATGATTACATCGAGGATGATGTTCGTGATGATATTGATGATGATGATTTTAGAAAATTTTAATACTTTATAATAATTGTCGAGATAAAATTTAATCGTGAATTGACATTACAATCATTTGTGATGATGTTATGATGATGATGATGATGATGATGATTCTTCTTCTTTCCTAGCGTTTTCCCTGTGCGGGGTCCGCTTGTTGACGCAGTCTTTTCCATTTTTTACGATCTTTTATGTCCTCTATCCCGACACCGGCATGCTCCATATCCTTGTTGATGGAGTCTATCCGACGTATTTTTTGCCTTCCTTGTGTCCGCTTTCCTCCAGAGTTATACTCCGTTATCATTTTCGTTGGGCTATTTTCTGCTTTCCTCTTGACATGGCCGTACCATCTAAGTCGAGCTTCCCGCATTTTCATATGTACAGGAGCATATACGCTTCCTTATGTCCTCGTTTTTATAATAGTCCAGGAGTGTGTGCCCAAGCGACCAGCGTAACAATTCATGATGATGATTATTTATTATTATCATTAAAATTGATTAATATTATACCAGCTATACGAGTTCGTTAATAAATAATTAGCTTAGGTATTACAAAAAGTTGTTCGTGTTTCAAGATGCATAATGTTTGTAGAAGAATCATGCACAATAAATTAACTTAAAAAAAAATTATTAATCATAAAAATATGATAAAATATGAAATAGGAAGTGTATATTTTTGTAAGGAAATGCTTGTATATATATATATATATATATCTGTGTACACACATCACGTGTATTACGTATACATATTACATATGTATGCGTATATTTACACAATATATTTTAACAGTTTTTTTTTTTGTTTATATACATGTATATTTTCTAAGGCACTAGGTTTGTCGAGCAATTTGATCCCAGCTCGTGGCATAAACTTTTTCGTCGTCATATAACTGTTAGTTATCGCTGAATGCTGTCGTACCTGTTTACCTGTTTGTGTATAATTGTACTTTGCATGTTAGACCATTTTGTGTGCAAAAATAACGCACACCGGACTAATCATGTAAGTAAGTAAGTAAAAGTGTATTTACAATATTTAAATTTACATGAACAACAAACTTAGTATACTACGTGTATCGAAAAATTACATCTCACACCACGTGCGCATATAACAAAATAGATAATTATTATTTATCAAACGTAACAAAATATAATTTCAGGAAAAAACCACCACCAAAACCTGAATACACATTATATCGGCCTCTTAAATAAGAATAATGATACTTAAAAACTAAATAAAATAAAAATAAAAATAAGAATAGAATAAAAAACGCTGGTCCTATAGTAAGGCTTTATCCTCTTATGTTTGTACCGTTTATATTTTAATTGCAAACTAGTACGATTATAATCGCCAATATTATTAATAATGGGATCTTGATTGAGTTTACAACCTTCAAAAAATCTCTTTGTGCGTTGGATAATAATATCCTCGACATAAGATAATTTCAATGTGTCATGCATACTATCAATTCTATTGTACAGAGGGGCTTTAAGTATTATTCTACAGCACTTATTTTGAAGCCTTTGTAATTTACCTAAATTAGAACTACTTGCATAAGACCATACAGGACACGCGTATAACATTTGCGGCATAATAATACTTTTATAAATAATTAGTTTGTTAACTGAATTAACGTGACAACGTTTACTAAAGATCGGATATAATTTGAATAGGGATGTATGAATTTTATTTGATACGTATTCAATATCAAATCAAATCAAATCAAATCAAATATATTTAATCCGTTACAGTTTTACAAATGAAGTATGTTTAAATCTAACTGCCTATGCGCAAACATTGCTCGAAAGTACAATTGATATATTATATCGGTGTTATTCATGCTCAACTAGGTCGCATTCGCACACGCGCACATGCTATAAAGAGAGAAACCGCATCGCGAGTTTATTACCACCGTATAAAGAATAATTATATCTCGTGTAAAAAATAAAATGAAAATAATCGACTTGATACATAAGAAACAACACGTTAATCTAACTCACACATACACACACCTAAAACATTCATATAACACACATAACTTTGTAAAATATTGTTTGCTTCTTACATTTGTTGAAACGTATAAATTATAAGATACTCGTATAGACACGCATATCATATACACACACATATAAATGTAGCAACTTATAAATATATTAATTGATACACGATATGCAAGTATAAACACACTATAAATTACACGCATGCCTACGGATGTTGATGTGTAAATACACGTAAAAATAAATCCGAACCCAGCTTTACCACATTAATAAATAAAACGCAACTTCCTATTTTAAAACTAGACGAGCCCGTCTTCTCTGAACGTTGTATGCAAGACATTGTTGTTGTATTCTACGAAAGCAGTCTACTACTTGTTTGCTTGTTTCTATTTTTTATGTATGTTTCGAGAAGGTAAGACGATTATCTAATATTACACCTAGATATCTAACATGAGTTTTCCAATCAATAGCTTTATTATTTATTGATGTTTGACGACGAATAGTATGGAATTATGCAGATACATGCATGCATACATAGGACACGCGTATAACATTTTCGGCATAATAATACTATTATAAATAATTAGTTTGTTAACTGAATTAACGTGATAACGTTTATTAAAGACCGGATATAATTTGAATAGGGATGTATGAATTTTATTTGATACGTATTCAATATGTTTCGAGAAGGTAA
Organism: Coronaproctus castanopsis; assembly: GCA_032883995.1. NCBI lineage: Eukaryota > Metazoa > Arthropoda > Insecta > Hemiptera > Monophlebidae > Coronaproctus > Coronaproctus castanopsis. Next base: position 113,305,449 of record CM065053.1, read on the forward strand.
GACAATTATCTAATATTACACCTAGATATCTAACATGAGTTTTCCAATCAATAGCTTTATTATTTATTGATGTTTGACGACGAATAGTATGGAATTATGCAGATACATGCATGCATACATAGGACACGCGTATAACATTTTCGGCATAATAATACTATTATAAATAATTAGTTTGTTAACTGAATTAACGTGATAACGTTTATTAAAGACCGGATATAATTTGAATAGGGATGTATGAATTTTATTTGATACGTATTCAATATGTTTCGAGAAGGTAAGACAATTATCTAATATTACACCTAGATATCTAACATGAGTTTTCCAATCAATAGCTTTATTATTTATTGATGTTTGACGACGAATAGTATGGAATTATGCAGATACATGCATACATACATACATACCTACATATATATATATATATATATGCATAAAATATATAAATAGATTAATGTACAATAAGTATAGATAGATATATAAGTAGGTAGATGTGGTGAAGAAGGAAAGAGGACAGAGTGGGCCTGAAGTTGGTGACAAAAAAAAATATTTAACGACGTAAACGTGAAAATTTATGATAAGTGCTACTAATGTAATCGAAGAAAATAAGTGGAGAAAGTTCATATACACGATATATTTCCAATGAAAGCAAAATTAAAATTAGAAATATATATATATATATATATATATATACATATATATATATATACACAAATATAATATATACGTTAGATAAAATAGTGAGATGGTTACAATTTATTCTGCTCAAGCGGACGAAGTACTTCGAATAATATTAAATTTGAAGCGGAACGGTCAGATTGAACATCGAATTTGAATTTAAATATTGACTTTTTCATCGATTGAAATTAATAATTAATTTTTGCCCTTTATTCGCGTCCACAGTCCGGTAGATTAATGATTTAATGAATTTTGGAGCGTTTAGCCAGTTTCAGGTATTACGTGTTTCTTTAGATTACCTTGTACAACTTTATAATTTTTAATCGATGAAAATTTCCGAACGAAATATTTTAAATTTCGCGCTTGTTTCAATTCGTCTTCTTGTTACGCCATATCCGGTCAAAGACCGTCAATCATCTTAGATGCTAAATATTTCTGGACGCCTGTTGCAGTTGGAGTGCTGATCTTTTAATATCTGCTTCCCAAGAATGTTTTCACCTACCAGGTTCTCTATGACCAATAATTTCACTATACTGTACAAACGCTTGTTTTTTTTTCTATTATTACTTAATTAGTTGTTATTACCATTTTTTGATATCCAATTCACGTGCGTGTCCGATTGGACAGATTTTAACGGAGTCGGTTATCTTCGTCGCGTCGGAACTACGTCCTCCAAATTGTGACAGGTGGGTCGTTAAATGTTGAAAACTAATTACGAAGTATTACGTCGTCTGAAAAAGCAGGCGGAAATTGTTAACATCGTTGAAAGAAATGAATTGTCATATATAATATATATATATATGTATATATATATATATATATATATATATATATTATATATTATATATCGACCGTATATTGAGAAATATCAAATGGGAAATGCTTCATAGAAGGTAAAATAAATAGGGTATAACCGTAGGAATAACGTGGATAGACGATTTGAAGAAGTGATTTAAAATGGACGCGATCGAAACTTTCCGATGCGGTTGTCGATAAAGATCGAGTCGGGCGGATATAAAGAACAGCACATATAAAGAAGAAGGCAATGTATTTTATTGGGTTTGAACTAAGTACGAACGAGGCGCATGAAAATGTATAACGTGATCTTAATAATTGCTCATCATCATAAAAGAGGAGCATCTACCATTCGGGAGGTTGCACATGACGAACTCTTTATACATCGGTATCCGGCTGATTCAATTTGACGAAATCCTTAACTCCTGTATTTGTGGTAATTCCAATTTTTGTTTTCTTCCTCTAAGCGCCTTTCCTGAAATTTTACTACCCTGAGCTGCTCGGTTGAAAAGCCCTTCTTCTCGGATTATCCCAGCGATATATATTTCCGTTTATGCCATCCATTAATTGCAACTTGTTGACACCTACTCAGCACTTCTCGGTTGGTCGCCTTACCTGTCCACGGAATTCCCAGCATGCGTCGATATGCGCGCATTTCAAAGGCGTTAATTCTTCTTTCGCAATCTGACTAGGTTTAAAGTAACACGGACCGAACGCCCTAATACTCGTTTTCTTGTTTCTAAGTCCGTCTTTCTGTTTTTCAGAACTTTTTCTAGATTTCCAAACGCCTGCCTGGCCATCGTTATTCATTTCATTGTCATCACGCCCATCTTCCGTAATCGGAACTGATGTTTTACCTTTTCTAATTGTTGCGTTCATCTATTTCCAGTAGTATTCTGTCTGCTAAATGTCACGATTTTTGTTTTATTTACATTTATTTTCACGTTTTATTTCCTTCTGAAAATAATAGCATAAAGTGTAATTTTCTGTTCTCGATCGTTCGTGTTTACGTAATTTTCTGACTCCTTACGCGTACAGATTGCGAAGTATTTTTGTAAAAATTTTTTTGTCCTGCGTGATGTGACGTGGTTGTTTCAGTATACCATTTCGTCCTTTCTTCTCACTCACCCCTCTGTCCGTCTTTCTCTCTATATGGATAAATAATACATTTTATCGTGTTTATATATATATATATATATATATATATATATATATATATATATATATATATATACAGGACGTATGTAATGTAAAGTTGCAATAAATAATCATTTTGTACATAACGAACGAGATAATTTTATACAGTCGTATTTACATTTGTCTGGTAAATTTTTTAATTGCGCGACTTCGCACCCTCGAATAATTCGATATATTTAATCGGTCGTATCAAATTTATTACGGATTATCATTTTGTCGCCCACTAACACGGCCTCGTCACTCAGTTTTGACGCAATGTATTTTTAAGTTCTTTTCCCCGTAATACTATTATAATATAATATTATATATATAAGATATATAAGTATATTATATATATATATATATATATATATATATATATATGTGCGTATATTTATACGTGCCGTATAAATAGAAAACAGAACGAAAAATTAATAGTGATGAGTTTTGTTGTAAATCAATAATTTGTCTACGTAATTGGATCGCGTTAAGGTATTTTCGCAGATTTAATTCGCGTAATTTTTATTAAATGATAAATTTCAATAATCAAGGTAAGCCGTTCAATTTCGAAAGTCGATCGTTTTAAATTTCGCAAATTATTATCGATAATTTTATATTATGTTCTTCGAATATCCGTATTAAATATTAATAATTTAATTATTTTAACGCGCGTATTTTTTCGGAATTACGTACTTATTAATACGCCGAACGAAATTTTGAAATTAATTTATCGATGGCTATATTAACCGATTTATAGAAGTAAGCCGAATTTTTATTTTCGAATATAAACGAAAATAATAATAATAACGGAATTTACTGTACGACTGAATTAATTTATTTCGCCGTAAATATTATTGTTTAGACCCCAACGAAAATAATAATAAAAAAAAATAAATAATAAAATAAAATATGTTCCTCGGTTAAGAAGCCCCTCGATAATCATCGGGTTGAAGTTTTTAAATTACAAAATTTCTAACCCTGTAACATCCTACCTATTTAACACGAATAAAAAAATACTCTGGTACGTGCTTTAATTTAAATATTGTCTAGCATAATAATGTATGGATCGGGAACTTGAACGATCTCAACCACCGAATGCATCAAAAAGTAGATACCTTCGAAACTCGGCGCTGGCGTAGATTGCGGAAAATTAATTGGACGGAAAAAGTGATAAACGGAAAAGTTTTTGAAAACATAAACGAATTAAGAAGAATTAAAAATTCGTAAAAGATTATCGAGGACGATTTCGATTCGCTATATAGTATAACAACGACAATAAGCTTAGCAAGTAAAACATAATAAATTAAAAAAGTAAATAATTGGAGTAACTTGTCTCACCCTCAATTACAACTAGTATAATTCATTGTACGTAAAAAAACGAAATGGTTGGTGCAATGATGGTGATAGACACGTGATCGGAACAGCTTGAAGGAACTTTGGGTATTGTATAACTACTATATATAACCGTATTAGAGGTTTACTAATGCTATGTAGTAGAACTATTAAAAATTGACAAATCACTTACATCTTCTTCTTCTTTGGATTCCATAATGCAGTTCGTAGGCTAAATAGTTTCTCTTCCTTGCTGTCTGGAAAAGTCTACCTATATCGTCGATGTTGCTCCATTCTTTAATATTCTTTATCCACGAGCTGGTCTTTTTTCTACCAACTCGTCTTTTACCATCAATTCTTCCTTGTAAAGGCGCAGAATGTCATACTTTTCTTCTCTTAGAATGTGGCCGGAGTATGCCATTTTCCTTTTTTTAATATTTTTTATTAGTTTCCTTTCTACACCAGCTCTTTTCAGTACACTGTTATTTGAAACTTTTTCGGTCCACCACGAGATTCTTATTCCTAAGACTTTGGCCTGCAAACGTCTAATGGTGCTTTTAATGTTTCCATTTCGTACAAGAGTGAATCACGTAACAGTCTATAATTTTGAGTCTTATCTGCAGTGGCAAATCATTTGCAAGCATAACGTTTGTTTTTTTTTTTTGGAAAGGTTTCCTTTGCCATTGCACATATTGTTCTTATTTCTTTATCACATCGTCTAGTTTTTCGTGTATTACTGATCCCGGATATTTGACACTGGTAACTCTCTCGATTAGATTATTATTTACGATTAGACAACCAGTGACCTTTCGATTACGTCTTCTAATAACCATGAAATTAGTTTTTAATAAATTCATTCGAATTCCGTATCCTATCGTAGAGAGTTGATCTAACATATACAGCTCCCGAAGACGTTCCGCTGTAATTACAGTATCATCTGCATATTCGAGGTTACTAATTCTTTTCTCATTTACTTTTATTCCGAATTTATCGTTTTGTAATGCTAGTTGAAAAATCTTCTCTCTCTCTCTCTCTCTATATATATATATATATATGTTAAATACAACCGTGTCTTACGACCTTTTATGATCTTGAGGGTTTCAGTCTTCAGGGGTCTCTTGATTTATTTGTTGCCAATACAGATTCTGTATTATTCGAATATCTTTCCCATCCAGTTCTGTTTGTATCAGAATTTTAACAAGCGGGCCGTGTTTTACTATATCGAAGGACTTTTCGTAATCAATGAAGCGTATGTAGACATCTTGACAATGATCATATAGCATCGCTGCAATAGCTGTCTCATACAAAAAAGAGCTTCACGCGTTCCAAAACCTTTTCTAAATCCGAACCGAGTATTCCCGCAATGTGCTTCGCATTTTCTATAGATTTTCACCAATCAGTTTATTTCTAACATTTTAAAGCTTTTCCACGTCTAACCGTTGATTCTCGTTTCTTTTCCTCAGTATCTGAAACTTAATTTTGACATCTGTAATTACTGGATTATTATCGAAATTAACGCTCCCGGGTATATTTTCACTTGAGTTATACTATTTTGGAAACTTCTATTAACTAGTATATGATCAATTTGATTTCTTACGGATATTGTTCTTCTTATCCCGTGGTGATTTCTATAGACGTCTTGCTGCGAGTTTATAAAACGTGTTTTTGATTGTAAAGCCTTCTTGCTGACAAAATTGAATGAGTCTAGATCCTCGTTCATTTCCCTAGACCAAATTTTCCAATTACACCAGTTACCTCTCCATTTCCGACTTAGGCATTAAAGTTTCCTATTATGATATTCAGGTCCTGCCTTTCCGGATTCTTAATAATAGTTTGCAGACGACCATAGAAATATTCCATTCCTTCATCAGATTTATTGACTGACTGTTGGTGCATAAATGTGGACAATGTTAATACTCTGTATCATTTCAGCAGTACTGGCATTATTCTATCTGACTCAGCTATGACATTAATTTGGCATTTCTTGTGCTTCTTTCCAATTATAACTGCTACGCCATTTCTCCCAATTTTTGCTGATCCAGAGTAGATACAATGTGCTCCATCATACTCAATAGTTCCGCTATCTGACCATCAATATATCGATATTCGATCTTTTAATTTTTTAAATTACATTGTGTATCTTTTCAACCTCTAAGGAGCTGCGAACGTTCCATATACCCATTCTAAATTCCTTGTGTCTCTTTCTCTGGTGATTTAACACCTGCCCCGAACTGAGGGCCGTGACCTTTTGATTTCTTGATATGATAAAGATAGCAAAGGATAGAGAAACACTTGGGAGTATCCTGGGGAAAAGTAATACACCGTGATTTCTCGTTGCCTTCGGTGCCCGCAGTGTGCATGCATGGTTTTTATGGTTCCCATTGCCGGCATGCAGTTTTCAATCTACAGCTGTTTCGATAGCGTATACAATGGGGGCGAGTCATCGTGTTCGGCCACAAAAAAGATTGTATATATATATATATATATATGTATACATATAGTTATATATGTAAAAAATAAACGTACAAATAGTTAGTGACGACGTTCGGCAACGAACAATACGATGATGATGATATCCGTTGGGTTGTATAAGAAAGCTTTAAAAATTATTAATTTGTTTCGTCTCCATTTATTTATTGTGCTGTGCGCGAATATGTTCAAATCTGTAACATTAAAATTTCTTGTTTTTTGTTTTGTTTCTAACTTTTGTTAGATTTCAACCCGTAGTACTGATCTATTAAATACGCTAACTTATGCTATTAACTCTATAGATGGATTATATATAAATATGTTGAAATATAAGTAAACGTTGGTATAAGAGTAGGAGGTGAAATATAGCTATTATCGGGGTAAATATAAACTCGCAGGCACCTTAAGAAACTGACTAGAATGCTTTTCGTTATTCTTTACGAGCGGTGTTGATAATATATAGTAAGTAGATGAATATACGTAGAGTATGCAGTTGAGTCAGTAAGTGTAATAGTGTGCGAGCGGTCAGGAATCCATTAAAACCAGCATTACGTAATCGAACTACTAAAAGATGACGTATTCTAACTATGATCGGCGGAAAGGAGAAGGACGATTTTAAAACGGCAATAATCGATCGAAACGCTATTTAAACTATAGCGAGCGGTTATATTAAATTCATTCGCTAAAATACTAGTACTCCTACTTGAAAGTTACTACTCTTATCGTTATTTGCATTAAACCGATCTTACGCTTTACTCCCTGTTATTTATTGTTAATCCTTCCGTGTTCGCACATAGACAACAGTAAAATTTTTTTAAAGTGAAACTTCCATTGGCGCGTTGTATATGGGGAGTTAAACCCTTAAAACAAGCAACGCCAAAGGCTTATACACATGGGCACATAGACAGACCTATTTTCACAGTATAGTCAGGCGGCTCCTCCTCTCTTTCCTGCATACTGTACTCATATACGTGTATATTCATGTTGTATAAATTTTATTTGATATATTTTTGTATTTTTTTTTTCTCTTTAATTTTATAAATTATTTTAACCATTGTGTTTAAAATTTACTCATGAATTACACGTTGCAGGTTTTTTGCGGAATTTTTCCTGTAAATTTCATTAAGCCATGAATGTTTATAACTATCACTCGTGTATATTTTTTAAAATTATTATTAAGTGTATCGGTTAAGGAATTTTTTATATTTCGGAACGATAGAAGCGTTTATTATAAGTTATTATTTTCTTGTAAAATTTAATCAAATCAAAATATATTCTTCAGTTTACATGCATTCCTACAAGCATGTACAGAAATTATGACATACGTGCGTCTATATATATATATATATATATATATATATATATATATATATATATATATACCGTATTACTTCGAATTTAAGACGCCCTCGAATTGAAGACGCACCCTGGTTTTTGGTTTTCAACGTGAAGAAAAAAAAATTCATCGAATTTAAGACGCATTAAAATTACAAGGTTTTAGGAAAGGAAGTTTTGGAAGAAATAGAAATAATTAAGATACTAATAGTCAATAGCCGTATACTTCTTCAACATAATACGAAATATTATAAACTTATAGGTACACTTAGCGCAATTTCATTTGCAATTAAAAAAAAACAAAACAGGAAAAAACAGTAATTTTTATGACTAAATTACCTATTTATTGCTTTTTCTAATTATGTTTTTAATTGCTATCGTCGGTTGTTGAATCGTCGTCATTACCGGACGTTGAAGTAGAATCGTTTGCGTCATCTTCGTCACTATGATTCCATGCACAATCATCTTCAGAGCCATCCAATGCATTCGATATACAGCACTTCAAAAAGAATTTGATGATTATACAGGGTGGTAAATCTTTCCAAGCTTTTGAAATCCATCCTACAATCGTACCTGCTGAGGCTCGTTTGATTTTGCCAGTTGGTGTGAGAGGATGATTAACTGACTTGTCATACCTCCAGGAATGACTACTAAATCGCATTTTCCATTTGCCAATCTGGTTTTAATGTCGTCAGTTAAATGACCGCGAAACGCATCCATCACTAACATGCTGTCTCGTTTGAGAAGTCCACCTGGTCTTCGCTCCCATACGCACTCCAACCAATCTTACATAAGTTTACTTGTCATCCAGGCATTTTGTTGGGCTCGAACAATAACCCCATCCGAGAAGATTTCCTTTGCCACAGTTTTTCTGTTCAGGATTACATACGGCGGTAACTTATTGCCATCCGCAGTAGCACTGAGCATAACAGTTACTCTTAATTTTTCGTAGCCGGTTATTTTCACTGTTACTTGTTTTTGCCCCTTCTCACTGACCGTGTAATTTCTTGGCATGTCAAAGAAAACAGCAGTTTCATCAGCATTACCGATTGACTAAGATGGTATTGTTTCTTTAACCTTAGTTGTATTACATGACGTTGATATTGCACCAATTTATCCTCACAATCAGATGGCAGTTTCTGGCAAATTGTGGTTCTACGACGTAATGATAGACATTGTCTTTTCATGAATTTTTCACACCATCCACGACTAGCTTTAAATTTAAAGAGTTTTATCGCTGGCAATTTCTCTGGCTTTTAACATTAATGCTTCTCGCGTTACTGGAAGACCTTTCGTGCGAAGTTCTTTAAAATAAGTTAAAGCATCGATTTCCGGATATCTTCCATGTTTTGGTCCCGAAAATGATTTTTTTGTTCGTTTACACGCGAATAACTTATTTTTCATTTCACGCCAACGGCGAACATTCACTTCGTTAATCGAGAACTGTTTACCGGCTGCACGATTTCCGATATTTTCTGCGCATAAAATAACTTCAGCTTAAATTCCGCTTCGTATGTAAAACGCTTTTCCATAATGAAAAGAAAAAGTACCGTATTAACAAAACAACGATGGGTTAGTAACTGCAATGTTTGGGAGAGCGACACTGACTGACGAGCAACGACTGTGACCGGAAATGGGAATAGGTTTACAAGTCACTTTTATAAACATCATTAATCAACTCCTACATCTAGTGTAATATATCGATAGCATTAATGTAGCAAATACAATAGGACTACTAATTCCACGTATAATAGGAGATTTTAGTACATATAATAGGTAGTTTTACTCTTATACATGTGGTCAATTTAGAAATTATCTCGAATTTAAGACGCACCCTTGATTTTAGACCTCGAATTGTGAAAAAAAAGTGCGTCTTAAATTCGAAGTAATACGGTATATATATATTCGTATTCTGCTGATTTTTGTGAATTTGAATCTTAAATTAGTATTTTTTTTTTAATATTTACTCGATAATGGCCTAACAGTCGAAAAGTCTCGTAAAGAAATATTTTAGCGATTTTGTTTTTTGTTGTTTATTTTAATGGAAAGATTTAATTTGAGGAGTGAGCGTGATGTTGTAAATTTGTAACAAGAAGTATACGATGGACCGAAGGATAACATTTTAGAAAACAGAAAGGGGACAGGTTGTGGAAATCCTGTGGAAGACCTAATCATGTGTCCGAGAAATATGACCAATTCTTAAACGATTGATTATGGTAAAATCACGCCGATGTGCCCATCGTGGTTCGATCGATGATTTCTTTTGATTTGAAAAAAAGTTAGTTTGTTGTTGAGAATTTCACTGTGTCGACCCTATTTTGACTCTTATTGAAATTGTCTCCACGTTGACGGTAGTTGGATGAACGGGGCGAATTGATTAATATCGCGCGACATTTTCGCTCTCCGAAGTTCCGGGTGGTCGAATTTAAAACCGTTTACGAAATTATTTTTCCGGATTATTACTTATTATCATTATTATTATAAGCACGCGGCAAAACTTTATGGACATCCGAATACAATTGTTGCTGAACTCCTCAATACAGAAGGAGACACTCGTAGATTAAGGCGGACTAAACCGTACGATTTATTATAACTTATTCTTTTATTTACATATTCATATTAAAATTTAGATTTATGTAAAACGCTAATTATAATCTTAGTTCGTGATAAGGCATTGGCCGAATCCGTACCTTCGCTTATGTATTTTCCTATTTTAAATGTATTGCGTGTATGCCTTTGGGCAGTTCAATATTACAAAAAAAAAAAAAAAAAAAAAAAAAAAAAAATTATTATATCGATTATCGAAAATTCTCTTTAATCTCAGGACACCGAAAATCGATCGGGACCGCGAATTAAAAATCGAAATAATGACCGCTAGTTACGCGTTTATTTTCTGTTCGTTCGCGTTCGTCGTGCCGATCGTTCGGACGTCGCATCATCCACCGGTGGTCGGACGGCATAATTTACAACCGGACGGTAAACACGCTACGGCGGACACGAGCGATTTTTACGAATTAGTTACCGGCGGCGGTTACGTCGATAAAACCGGTTTTTTGAAAGATTTCCTACATCGCGGTGATTATATATCGCGCATTATCCGTCCGAAAGGATGGGGAAAATCGACTAATTTAGATATGTTGCGCAGATTTTTAGATATCGAATTCGATCGAAACGGTAAACCGTTAACGAAAGGAATCAATTACGAACTTTTCACCGGCGCAGAAAACGTACGACTAACGGACGACGGTGGAAAGACGATACAATTGAAACCGTTAGAAGTGTTTAGATGCGCCGATACTATGAAACAATTCGGTACGCATCCGGTTGTAATCGTTAAATTAGGAAACGTCGTCGGCGATAGTTACGAGGAAATAGTCGAACGTCAATTCTCGAACGTCGTATCCGATTTGTACGCGGAACGTCTTTATCTGAAAGATGTAACGATGTCGGCTGAAGAGAAACGTCAATTCGATTTATATTTAACGTCGAATAATAGTAACGATAATAATAATAATCGGAAAAATAATCGAAAAGCGAAATTAAACGAAAGTTTAACTTTACTGCGAAATTTGTTACATCGTCATTTTAATCGCAGCGTCGTCATTTTAATAGACGATTACGATACGCCGTTGAATAGTTTATACGCTAATCTAGTCGCGAGAAATAATAACCGCAGCGATATTAGTAACGATTGGAACGTATTCGACGAGGCTTATAAATCGAAAGATTTCGGAGAAACGTTCGAATTTTTCAAATCGTTATTCGAAAATTCGGTAAAAAAAACGACGAACGATAGTGTGCGTTTTTTGTTATTAACCGGTTTATTTCACGTCCAGTTTTCCGATACGGATAAATCCAGTCCGCTAGACGATATAGTCGGTTACAGTACGCAAGATAGAGATCTGTCCGATTATTACGGTTTCGACGAACGCGAATTCGATAAACTAGCCGATCGTCTACCGTTTCGGATTAATCGCGACGGCGTTCAGCGTTGGTACGGATACAATTTCGGCGGTAAGAAACTATATCGTCCGTGGTCGATTAAACATTTTCTCGTTAATCGAGCCGAATACGGCAGTTATCGGACGGCCGAAGACGATTATTATTCTTGGTCGTCGCGAATTCTAGCGTTAGATTCGTCGCTGGAACCGTTACTGAATTTACTGGAAGAAAACGAAATAGGCGAATGGATCGACGAATACGTTCGCTACGATAATATGACCGATTGGCGTTTCGGTTATTTACTATTCGCCGGCTATTTAAATCCGTCTTCGGTCGGTTCCGGTTCGATGGGACTGACCGTACCGAATACGGAAGTTAAACAACATCTAGAAGCGATACTAATCGCTACGGTACAGCGAAAATTTCGCCTAACCGACGAACAGTCGCGCGAAATAGTCGAATGTTTAGCCGAATTCGAAGTGACGAAATTTAAACGCGAATTAGAAGCGTTACTATTAAAATCATCCAGTATTACGTTGTCCGCTAACGATTATAGAAGTTTGATGAAGTGTTTAACGTTGTACATGCAGACGGACTTTATCGCGTCGCATCAGTTAAATGCCGATAAACCGGACGTAACGTTAATATCGAAATTCGCTACGACCGGAGAACGAAAAGCGATTTTCATCGATTACGACGTAATCGAGCGAATTCCGTACAGTTTAGAAATATCGATGAAAGATAAATTGGAACGATTACGGCGTAAAGTGACGAATTTACGAATAAAACAATTTAACGACGTAAAGAAAATTTTGAAAGTCGTATTAGTCATTTACGAAAGTGAAATAGACGTCCATTATGAAATCGATTATTTATAAGTTAAAAAAAAAAAATTTTCCTCTCGACGTGAAATGCCCCGATTTAAAAAAAATATTCATTATATAAATTCTTCGAAAATTATCTACAGTTCGCCTAAAAATGGGTACTGCATAATAAACGACTGTATAGAATTTATAATTTTGTGTTAAACGTACGACTGGAAGAGTTAAATTATATATATATATATATTTAAAATAATTGAAAGTCGAGTACAATTGTAGAGTTAAATTCAAATGCGCCTAGAGAAAATAATACGATGAAGGAGAGTTTATGTAATTTAATAAAAGTCGAATTTGATATAGAAATGCTGTTTAATTTTTTCCCCACTATATGTACACATTCGTTGAAATATCTCTTCATTAACTAGGTTAACCCATCTGACAATCTTAGAGATGGGCGGATCTCTTGTTCCGTCCACTTGGGTCTTAACGGGAATCACCTTACCGACTTAAAAAGTATGATGAAGTTTATAAATAATAAACGGAACGCTTCCGATCCACTAATTGGATTATGTTAAAGTTTAAAAATCGTGTAGGAATATTCGCGTCCTTCTGGCGGGTTTCCGGATCATAAAGATTATTCCGAACAAAGAATTTGTTGATTCATTAGCTAAATACGCGTCTAACGGCGAAGAACTCTAATTTCTCACTATGTTATCATATTCACTCTTGTAACATAAGGATCATTTAATTGAGAGCATTAATCAAATTCCACCGTCTGTTCCCCAAAATTTCGGTGGTTCTATTTATTTAAATCGCGAAGAAATTGTACAACAGATTACGATTTATTTTATTACTTAAAGAAATTCCCTTCTATCCCCTCCTTCTCGAACATGCAATACCGACCGTGACGTTTCTTCGAATGCTCTGCTGTGACGCCGTTACGTTTTGGTCTCCCATATATTACACCTCCGTATAATGCATCATACCTTCTTCATCTGGACAATGTATAATTTTTCCGTCACGCAGTAATATTTCTAGAGAAGTTATCATCTTTGATTAAAATATAACCAATTTGTCTCCCACAGACGTTGGGTAAATGGATTCCCGAATATATAAAAAAAAAAGTCAAAAATCCAATTTTGATAAGAACTATCTTTAATAACCGTGTCTGGGTTCACCGACTTGCACTCGTCGATTGCCTGTCCACGAGATTACGTTCGTCTACAAATTTGAAAGATTTAATACTCTGAATCTCGATTTCTTTTTCCGTGTGTCTGTGTGCTTTACGGGAATATTAACGAATTGACCAGCCTCATTTTAACGTCTAACTTCTCTGGTTCTATTAACTCCACTATTCTCGATAATCAAAAACAGAAATACGCGAACTCGTTGACAACTTCTATTCCGTCTGTGCATTTTTATGTTTTGGATAAGTTGTTTTTAGCTTAATCATCATTTTCGCTTTCTTTCCGGGTAATTAACAACCGGTTGGTTATCAGTCTCAGCGATAAACACGTTATATTTTCGATGCTTGTAATTATCAGGATGGTGTCATCGGCGTATCGGAGATTCGATATATTACATACGGCAATTGAAAATGCATTTTTCAAATTTATCGTATATCTTTTCCACCTTTGAAAAGTATAATATCTGTCTTATGGAATACCCCGTATGTATTGATTAAAAAGGAGTTATATGTAAATATTTTTCTAAAAAATACTCGAAGAAGTCTGTGATATTATTATATTTTTTTAGTACGAGTTGGAAACGAAATGGATGTAACAAAAATTATGATACAGTACAATTTATCTCATGTTCATTGATCAAGAGCATCATATATTGACGAGGAAAGCGCGTAGGGAGAATCCTTATATATACATATATATATATATACATTATCTATACTAATGTTTAAAACTGCCGTGTCTGTCTGCGATTTGTGATTATTTTCATTATAAACATTGAATTCAGCTATTTTTATCATACATAACCATAATTTTTTTTTTTAATTTTTACCTGTCTGTCTGTTTCGATTTAACTCAAAAAATGTTAAAGCAATAATATTGAAATTTGCATAGCTTATATCCTATATTATCGGGTTCGTTCTAAGTATTGTTCCACATTGATATCACAAATAGGACAGAAATTACAATAATTTAAAGTTTTAAAATATCACTGTCTCTTTCTTTTAACAGTTTTATATATTAATAAGTATAGTATACGCATATATATATATCCGTTATGTCGACCACGCCCCCAACACAACAAAACGTAATTTGTATTGCGGGTGTTGGTAGTGAAGATACATTCGAACCAGAAAATGTGTTAAATTTTAAACGATTTGGCAGAGATATCGCTGTTCAATACTTTTGAAAACTTTAAATTATTGTAATTTTGTGTTCTATTTGTTATATCAATTGGAAACAAAGCCTAATAAAATAATTACACAGGCGAAGCCGTGGGTAACTTCTAGTATATATATATATATATATATATATATATATCTTCTGTCTGGATGGGAAAAAGTTAACGAATACAGATATTTTCAAATATGTGGGTAGCAACATCAGTAAAAATGCTACATTAGATGACGAAATCGCCCATAGGATAAGAAATACAAATGTAGCGTACGGGATATTGTTTCATCAGGTTTCTGTCGATCAGTACGAAAATAGAAGTTTACAAAGCCATTCTACTTCCAATGATGTTGTACGGAAGTGAGTCCTATCCAATCACGAAGACGCAAATCAGAAAACTAGAACACTGTCATCAAAAAATGTTCAGAAAAATACTAAAAATAGGTTGGAAATATTTCATTTCAAACGCAATTGTGCGCTGAAATCCAGTCTATTGAGCAGTTAACTGCAAAAAGACGCATGCGATGGGTTGGACATGTCGTGCGAATGGAAGAGAATTGCATACCAAAGCGAATGTTCTACAGCGTTCTAAACTCGCGGAAAAGAAACGTCGGCAGACCAAGAGTAAATTCGAGAAAGTCTGATTGGGAAAAAACTACGCTTAACAGAAAAGGATGGTCGAAAATAGTAGTTCAGCGGTTACAAATGTGTCTGCCCAGTAAAATGAAAATTCCGAATCTAGGCGTAGTAATTGCGGTAAGCACTCACCGAATTGACTTGTTATTGCATAGCCGTCATAAACATCAATAATTAACAGCAAGCAGCACTCATACTCGGAAACGAGGAAGGAAGACGATGATATGTATATATATATATATATATGTTATAATCTTTTTTATTATTATGTATTTACATGTTATGCGTAACAATTAGTTGCAGCGTGTAAATGAAATATTATTTGTATTTTTAGGGACGTGAGAAAAAGATAAATAGTAAAAGAAATCGTTGAACCTGCATAATTATTTTATTTTAATGTGAAAGTTTCCAAGTAAATAAAAACGATCATTCGAAAAAAGTAATCAAGTAGGATTGCGCGCCTTCCCATCACTTTTTTAAAATTTATACGCAGAATAAGCCATACAAAAAGCAACTTAGGGATATGTGTTAACGGGGATAATACATATATATATATGTCGGTTCGAATTCGTAAATGACTTTTCAATTGTAGGTGAAAGTATGAAGCAGCTGAAGAAGATTAAACGACGAACTTGAAGAGGTAAACCCGAAAATAAAGATTAAACCGAATTAAGGATAACACCGAACAGAACGGGTGATATATGAACATTCTTTTTAGTAAAAAACTACCTATCATTAACATTTCCGACGGCGGCATACGCCACTCCTACGAGTGCTCTATGTCCAGTCGAAATGTCGAAGTTACGTTAAAAAAAAAACAAGATGCAATTTAACCGAGTGAATCATGCCAGAAAATGGAAATGGTACGGAAGATATGAAAAAAAAAATCATATTGATCGTTAACAAAACAGCTAACAATGACTAAAACGATAATTATCATATGTAGAAATAAGAAAACGATCCTTAAAAAAACATTTATATCCGAATAAATAATTACGAATAATTAACCTTTTTTTATTTTAATTTGTTTCATTTATTTTTTAAATCTTATTTTTATTATGTTACTATCATTATTAGTTGATTAAGCCTAAACTGCGGATGCTGCACCTCTATAAATGTTACAAACTGTAACACATTAATTTGAATAATAAATTCAAATTAATTTTAAAAAATACATTATTATTATTATTATTATTCCTAGTGGTTAGAGCATGTACTTCTATTCGGAAGGTACCGATATACGGTCGACGACGTAAAAACTATCATCAGAAATATAAATAATCCGAATACTATTATCGCGTGGAACAGCAAACCACCACGCATAAATATGCGCGCTAATAATAATAATATTAATAATAATAATAATAATAATATAGTACACTACAAAAACACGATGATGGGCTGCGTTGTGTCACGACAACAAAGCCATTACAATCAGTTCTCCCGGGTGTGACTGTCTATCTGCTAACGCCATATTACGATTTCCTACTTAGTACAACAAAATATATATAGGTAAGTAGTCGCCTATCTCCGATACGGAGACGACATTTAATGTTGATAATGATGATTATTATCATCATTATTCATTGTAATGGTTCAGCGGATGTCGAAGAATTATTTTTCGCTTAATTCGTAATTTTATTAATATCTTATTATAAATTTTTCACGATTACACCGATAAGAACTCGCAGCGTCCATAAGTAAAATTTACATTTAACACACACACACAACAGCGCACTGCGATAACAAAACGAATTTTCTTTCAATGTAACGATAATTATATCTGGGTAGCTTCAAAATGACTTCATTATTTTCGGGGAAAACAATATTTATAACGTAAATCCGTTCTACGGCCATTTTAAATATGTATATATTAAATATAAAGATATGTTTAAAAATATAAGCATCTTTTTTTCATCGTAGAACTCTCGCTAAAAGTGAGTACTTCGCTATTGTACATTATTGAAAGAAAATAAGTTTCTTCAAATACACACACACACACAAATATTTATGTACGAGTGTATTATATAAATAAATTAATTAGTGTGTACGCGTGTAACATTTTTTCTTTTTTCTTTTTAAATATTCAAACGTCCCAGTATTTAACCTATCCAAAATCTTTTCACCGTCATCTATCTGTTCTTCGCGTATCTATGTACGACATGTTTTATTACGTCATACCATGTTCTGGGAGGGAGTATTTCTTGTTTCCGTTTTGCCATCTATGCCCCCATCATTACTTACTTCATCTATATTACGTCTGTTACTCGCGCTACATGTCCTCTAACTCCATTTGTTTCCTACGAATCACGCTACAATGTGTTTTTCCGTATATTGGAATTCCTCATTCTGTTCTTTAATCTTATCTGAAGTGACAATTCGTTTTTTTGTCTTTCTTCCGACATTAAATTCAAATTATTTTTTAAAGGCCGAGGTTTCTGCGTAGTTCACCACTGTGACTCGTTGATTAGACAGTTTAATTCGGTTTGCCAGACTGATTCTACCAAAAGCTATCCATCGAAGTTTGACTTCTTGTATATATACGGGGCTGTTTATCCAAGACCCATTTTTTTTTTAACGTACCCGAAGGGGTTTATCGTCTTTACGGAGGGAGGCGGTCTTGTTCTACAATTTATATTTATACCCTTTTCCACTCGTCTTCATCGTATGTGGCAACTTTTGTTCTTTTTTTTCTCCAGTTTTATTCTTATTCAAAGTTCCTTTAGTATTTATTTTTTCTATTTCAAACTTCATTTTCTGAAATCGTGTTTGGATTTTTCACTTATTATGATTTATGTATTTTTCCTTTTAATTTATCTGATGGATTTCTCATTATAGATTTTATTAATTTGTTCGTGTATTTGTATGTGTATGTATATTGTGTATATACATATGTGTATTACATGTATAACTGTTTATTTATTATACGTATACGTTATACATACATATATTAGGACTTCTTATATTAATTTATTCGAACCTATTAATTAAACTGCAGACATAGACACTGCTGTTTCCCACATCATAAAGTTAATTCTAGATGTAACTAATGTTAGTATTCAAAAAGAATAAAAAAAATTAAAAACCAATAATAACTTGCTCAAACAAAAATCAATTTACTTTCGGAAATTTTTATAGATGGAAATCGACTAAATATAAATATACGCCTCATTATAACTGCGTAAAAAATATTTATTCGTTCGCGTTACAATTTTCTTTATTAAATAACTGGAAAAATCGTAATTTCAATAATGTCTTACTTCGCTTTCCGTGAATATTCTATGCTTCAGCCCAATATGTAGCGACGTAGACCGCTTTATCGTTTGATGCAATTAAATCTTCTGCATCACATTTCTGATGCATCATTGAACAGCGGAAGGAGATGGTGAAAGGTTTGTGTTTCCCCGCAGTTGCACTTAACGTTTTCCGTTATTTAACTTTATATCGCGTAGTTCTAGTTCTCAGTCCGTTGAGCGATCGCCAGACTTTCCGAGGTAAATTATGACCAGGCCGGCAAAACTTCTTGTAACTCGGCTGAACTGTTTGGCGCTGATGCGGCTTCACATCCTAGCTGTTTCTGATTTGGGGCGAGCCAACAGCACTTGAGTTGATTTAACGAAACTGTTCTTTGATTTCAATCGACTGGGAACATCATTTGATCTACTCTTGTCGGTTTTAGGCATGCTGTTACTATTCTCCGTGTTTCATTCAGTCGGGTGTCTACTTGCTTTGAATGGCACGAATTCTTCCATACTGGTGCAGCAAATTCGGCTGCGAAGAAACAAAGCGCTAATACTGACACCCTTAATGTACTGGGTTCAATTAGCTTTCTAACTAGCTATCAGCTTTTTCTTAAGTACAATGATTTATTTCTTACTGACTCTGACACTAGAAAAATAGCCTACGAAAAGAGAACAAATATATAACTAAGCATACTCTATCTTTTCCACCAACTACCAATGAGCCGATATATGGTTTATTGAATAAGTTACAGAGCTGGTTGCATCGCATTTATGTTGGATTACTAGGTCAACTGAAACCTTATCCCCGCATATTCATTTCTATAAAGTTACTCGTCGTGTAAAACCCCAGTTACTTAAACTTCTTCTATATTTTCGCTTACCTCACCTAATGAACTTCACAAATGTGTCTGTACATTTAAGGATAAATTATACTGCAGTGTTGATGAACAATACACTACACTGGTCAAACATTCGCCGCATAAAGTAATAATATATTTAACAAAAATAGTTAATCGTATTCTCTCATTGCGCTACTTTCCCGTTCAGTGGAAAATAGTCAAAATCACTGTCTTGCCAAAATCCGGAAAAGATCTTATCAACATCGAGAAGTAGTCCCATCAATTTATTAAACACGTCAAATAAATTGGTTGAAAAGATCACATTAGCACGATTACTTTCAAACATTAATACTATTATCATCGATAAACAATTTGGTTTTAAATCCGGTTAATCACCGTGCACCTGATTCCTAGAAACTCTGTTTCATTAAAAAACAAGCTCCTAGCACATAAAATAGTTATAAAGCCCGTTTAGACGTTTAATATTGCGGGGTTATGCAAAATATATACACATAAATAGAATCCAACGATTTCAGAATAACACCATAGGTCGCCTCGTCACTCTGGTAGGTGCATTTGCACCGAGACTTGAATACCCCATATGCGAGAGACGAGGTCAAACGCTCTGCTAAGCGATATATAAGTGTCGTTTGGAGACTAGTGAAAACTTTGTTGTTCATTCGATACCATCTGGCATAATAGAATTCGATTTAAAATGATTCAATTTAAATTCCCACTGCGCCTAGTCAGAATAATTAAATCGCACTTAAGTAATAGAGATACTATCCATCTATAATAATTAAAATCTATTACGCTACCATTAATCGAGACAATGTTTCGGGGCCGTATCTATTCTCAGTACTGTTAAATGATTTACTGTACCTTTTATTCGAACAGCTTTATACACCGATGACTTAGCAGTATTAAGTATTACGAACCAGAAACCGTACGTAATCGTTCACAGATGACTGTTGCTATCTTTTATAAATATTACAAACGCTAGAATCTGCGATTCGATACACGCAAGAATGAAGCTATACTATTTGCGAGGAGATTTCCAAAATCAGTACCTAATATTAACGGCGCGCATGTATTCCTCGGTCCAAAGAATTAAAATACTCAGAGGTTACTTGCTGTTTTAGATCGCCGAGTCGACCAGACTTCAATTTTTCAATTTCTCCTTTTCCTTCTCCGGCGAAGAATCTACTTTAGATAACGTTATAAAACGCCGTTACTAGTTTTCGCATTATCGGCCGGCACGATCGACTGTTATATAGTTCTATCGATAATGATAAAAAATCCGTTTTAAATCCGGTCGTACGTACTTTACGTTGTAATGTATTACTATTGCGTAATACTTTCGACGATCGTCTTGTTTAACTCTAACGAAGCGTTATCGGATGGAAACGTTAGCGTCGCAATTACCGACGACGATAACCAGAACGATTTCCACCGTTTGAGAACGACTAACGATCGGTTTTTCGTCGATAAAAGCGCGATGATCGCCGAATTTCTCGACGTCGATTCACCGTCCGTCATCTGTATCGTACGTCCGTCCGGTTGGGGTAAAACTACGAATCTAGATATGTTGAGTAGATTTTTACAATTAGAAACCGATCAAAACGGCGAACCTATACCGTTAGATCGATGCGAGAATCGAGCGTTATTCGTCGGTAATTCTAATTCTTCTTGTCCGAGTTGGAAACGATTGAAAATCGCAACTGTAGAAGACGCTATGCGACTTCAAGGAACGTATCCGGTCGTACGGCTGAATTTACGACACGTCGACGGCCAAACGTACGAACAAGTCGGTCAACAAATACGCGCACTAATCGCCGCCTTATTCGATCAGTTTCGATACGTAATCGAAAATCTACAACCAGCCGAACGGGCTACGTTTTCGGCCTATCGTCGCGGTACGGCAGATTTAGACGCCGTAAAAACGGAAGCGTTACCGTTTTTAAGCGTTTTACTGTGCGAATATTACAATAGTAAAATTTGCATTTTAATCGACGATTACGATCGACCGATGATGAATCTGTTCGTACGATTACTTCGCCGTCGACGACGAAATTTTAAACCGGATCCGGAAACGGAATTATACAGACGATTGAGTAAACGTTTCGAAACGACCGTCGATCGCGGTATAGCCGAATCGTCGGATTTTCGAGAAGTGTTCGAATTTTTTCAATCGTTCTACGAAAGCGCGTTCAAACGTAATTTAGCGCTCGATCGCGGTTTCTTAACCGGTACGTTCGACGTCCGATTTCACGACATGTTCGGCGGACTGAATAACGTCGAAACTTACACGTTACAACATGAACGTTTTTCGCGTTATTACGGTTTTACGACGGCCGAAGCGAGAAAATGGACGACGATTAACGAAACGGTAGAACGTACGTACGGTTATAACGCTAACGGAACCGTGCTATACAGTCCGAGATCGATGAAACGGTTACTATCGTTATTATCTTCGTCGTCGTTATCGATAACGGCTTCTTCGTTATTATCTCACGATAATAGTAGCGATCTTCGTCGGACGACCGATCCGTGTACGGTTTATTTAGATAATTATTTACTGACCGGAGACGACGTGACGTTCAAACGACTTCTCTATTTAATCGAAGGGAAAAAAATCAGCCGATTCGTCACGTCGGAAGTTCGATTTAACGATATTACCTCGTGGACGTTCAGCTATTTATTATTTAAAGGTTACCTAAACGCTAGCGCGGCCGATTTCGGCGAAATGCAACTATCCGTCGCTAACGACGAAGCTCGAGAATATCTTCGAAGTTACATACGACTACGATCGAACGTACACCGACTTAAATTCGAACGCCAGCAGCACGGTAATCTTTCTCAACTTTGGGATTAGGTCGAATGTATAGTCGCTGTGAAAAAGAAAAAGATCCGTCTTGTTAATCGGAGAACGTAACGAGTTTCGTCAGTTAGTCGATAACACTTTTGTAGTCGACATCGATGTCCGTTATAGAAGCTTCATATCGAGAAGTTGGTCAAAGTTCATAGACGATTAACGTACGCGGCAAATTAAGAAAGATTGATATACATAACCGCAGATTTTATTTTCGTTAAGTTCAAAGTTCTCTTTAGTCGATGTATCTGATCGCGTAACAACGGCTTCTAGATGACCAAAAGTTTTAAATAAATACATATGTGTATATATATATATAATATATATATAAACGGAAGTAAATTAAACTATATTATATGTCTGCCTAATTCTTTATTCCGTCGTATGGAGAGCCAATTAATAACGAAATTTTAAAGTTTTAATATTATTTAAATATTTATTATTTATTAAATTTGGTTTATTATATTTATGTATCGAATTTATTGATAACTATTAAGAACGGTCGCGGTTGCCTTTTTAATTATTCACGCGCAGATTAAGCCGATCGATAGCCAATTTTAATGAAAATCGAAGAGAGCAGGCGATTGCCCGAAGTTGTTATGTCGGTAGCCAACCTATCATCTTAACCTTTTCGATCGTAGTGTTTCCAAATGGGACATGTTAACCCTTTTTTTTTTAGGCCTGAAGTCCACTATATGGACAATGAAATTTTAATTCGAACCGAATGTTTTATTTTCTGGTTGAAGTGAAAAATTCCAACTTTAAAAATATTTATATAATAAATACATCGAAAATTATCTATAGTTCACCTCAAAACGGAGTATTTTATAATAAACAACTTATAAAATTTATAGTTTTGTGTCAACATTTTATGAAACGGTTAATAATATTTACTTTTAGGAATAGAAAATTTTTAAATTTCTAATCGTAATTATAATTATTATTATTTTCTATTAAAAAAAAAACCATTACTTATTCTATAAGATATATTATTGCAGATGGCCGCAAAAAAAATAAAATAAAAACAGGTAAATGCGAAAACATATATCACAGATAATTAAATAAAAGTTATATATACGTGTATATAAAAAGGAAAGAAATACTCAAAATAATTAATTAAAAAATACACCTGTCGGTACCAGCGACGTAGATGTCTGACGTCTGTGACTCCTGCTGATCGTAATTAATTCTGTTCGTCGATAATCAATGTGCCCGATCTTATTTTACACGAAAATGATAAACATTTCAATAATTCCAGTATCCCCGTTAAAAATCGATAGAGCGCCATCATTTTTTGTTTTTCTTTCTTAATATTCATATATTTTATGTTTTAATATATATATATATATTTAATTATATCATTTTTATGTTTATAAAATGACTAGAGCGATATTCGATTACTTCTTACGCCATCTGCGACCGAAGTTTGGCGATCAACATAACTATATTGATTTTGTCCTTGGACACCTCTGCTAACTCTGTAGATGTCTTGTACTACCGACGCATATCAGCTCTCCATGACATTTTCTTCTCCTTGGTTTCCGATGTCCCTCGATGACACCATTCAGGACAAGTTGGGATAAATAATACCTTTCTGGATGTCTATTTATATGACCGTAATATTTTAGTTTTCTCGAGCGTATAGTGTATAGGAGTTCCATTGACATTTTTCGAAGCACATCTGTATTGGTAATATGGTCTCTGTATGAAATCTTCAAAATACGGCGATATATATATATATATAATATACATCTCCAGCGCTTCAATCTTCTTTTAAAGTGTGGATGTGAAAATCCAGCTTTCCATACCGTTGGTACTGGACATACGTAACATCGCACCAGCCGTAGTCTAATGTCTTTCCGGGTCATCAGATTTTTCATATTTGAAAAGGTCTTCCTTGCTTTTTCTATGCGTGATCGTATCTCGATCGATTGATCGGTTTCATCATGAAACCAGGTTCCGAGATATTGAAATTTATGAAATCTATGACTTGATCATTTACTGTTAATTTAATTTTTGCTATGGCTCCGGTATCGCTCTTTCTATGTATTGCTAACCATTTTGTTTTGCTTACATTTATTTCGAGGCCATGATCTTTGCTTCGACCAACCATTTCTTGCAACTTATAAATGTTATCTGAGATTAGAACGGTATCGTCTGCATATCTTATGTTTGAAATATGACGGTTTTGTTGATACCATCGTCATCCCTGAGCGCTTCCTTGAAAATTCCTTCTGACTATATACTAAAGAGTAGACAGTACGCAACACCTTTCTTAATTGGCATTTCTTCTGATTCAATATTTTCGCTTCTGACACTTTTGTAGTTTGATTCCAGTAAAGTTTCCCTATGAGTCTTCTAATTTTCCAGTTTATCTATATTTATTTAAGCGCGATTTTATCGACGAAAATACACCAGTTCTACAACATTGCGACTAGAAAATCGAACGATCAGCGGTCGAGAATTTTCTGTGATAATTTATAACGTATGGTTGGTTACTAACTGTGACACTTATCAAATCTATATGTACATACGTAACAAATTTTCCAGTAGTCAATAACAGATACATGATGTTTCTAAATGTGTCACAGACTACTGTATAACGCTACGTATATACACATATTATTATTATTATTATTATTGATAATATATTTTGTTTTACCTCGTAGTTCACAATAAATGTTGAAAATGATGGCCAATCCTTTTCCAAGCACAGTCGAACTCGTTTCAATTTATTGGAAAACACCTTCCTCAATGTCTCAACAGATATTTGAGGTATTTCATTCGAATTTTTTTTGAGCTCTTCGATATTTTCGATGGGGAGGGGTTTAATAAATTTTATTCTTTAGGTAACTCTAGAGAAAAAAAATCTAAGCAGACAGTGGAGTTCCTTAGAGAAGTTTTTGAAGACAGAATCATCTCACAAAAGGCAAAACATCATTGGACAGCTAGATCTCCCGATCTCATTACCTTAGATTTTTTTCTCTGGAGTTACCTAAAGAACAAAAAAAAACAAAATTTATGAAATCCCATCGTAAATATGGAAGGGCTCAAAAAAAAAAATTCGGATGAAATATTTCAAATTTCTGTTGGGACATTGAGGAAGGTGCTTGCCCATCCATCAATTGAAACGAGTTCGACTCTGCTTGGAAAATGATGGATATCATTTTCAACATTTATTGTGAACTACGAGATTTTACAAAATATATTATCATATTTTTAATAATTTTTTTATTTTCACTAACGTCAATTATAATATATATATATATGTATGCTTATGTTTAGAGATGGCGTATAATTATATTTAAATCGAGTATTTTTTATGTCTCCTACAATTTATTTAGACAACATACATACACATAAATACACCACATACTACGTACATTTTTGTCATGTTCGCACCTTATTCGCTTAGTGATACGAGAAATGTTATAAATATTTAAATACCTAGAGCCAGATTTCTTAGTTTCCACATTTCATCAGTCGTTGTAGAATTTTAGATTATCCACGAACAACGTGAAAAAATTATGGTCATCATAACTTAATTATCACGAACAAGTTACATCCCACTTCTTATAACATTGACCTATAATTAGCTGTTATGTGGTAGCCCATTTTGTAGGCAAATAATATACGTCGGACTAGTCACGATGTTCGCGGTAATGAATAATACGACGAAGCAGGAATACACATCATCCTCTTGTATTGAGGTCAATTTTTTTTTTTTTTTCGTTACAGGAGTTAAAAGTAGAACTTCATGCTGGTCGCCGGTATAATGCGTGTACTGGATAAATTGTAATATCCGTCGAAATTCTATTTTAAATTTTAATTTTTTTTTTTGTATCGTTATAAACTTTTTAATATTTCTACGCTATCCAAGGTGCCATTTTCAACCAACCGACGTCTATGATATTTTTCGATTGTTTTCCCTATCTGTTATCAATTTGCCAGTGTTATAAATTATATTTCCCTTCGGATATTTTCGTGCATAATCGTGTTCCTTTTACCCTTATTTTTAATTTCCATTATACCAACGTTTCTACATATATTACAAACTAGTCTTTCCACTTCTTTTTTAATGTTAAGCATATCGTCACTGACTGGTTCTTTATCGGTACGCTATATACGTTCTTCGGATTTAATTATTGTCCGTTTCGAATAAATTCTTTAACAATACGAACGACAAGGTACAAATTTGTCTTACGTCGAATTTAATTTCGAGGAGTTTTTTTCTAAGTTTATTACACATATCTGATAGCTCTGTCGCGACACTTTTATATCCGGATTCAGATGAATAAAATCACTTACGCGTGTTCATACCAAATACGCGGTTAGTTGATTTTCTAGCTTCTTGTTGCTTATTTTTCGAGTGATTTACGAAATTCAAGGCATTACTCATTAGGTTTATTAGTCTAAAACGGTTGTACATCTTCGCTTCAGGTTTGTTAGAAATCTATACAAGGTTCGATTCGTACCAATGCACAGGACTCTGATGAGCTTCGTATATTTTGTTGCCTCGACTGTTTCATATCATTTTCACATCTACGCCAATCTCTAATCAGTTTCTATTTGAATTTTATCAGGCACTGCAATGAACAATTCAGAATCGGGGATTTATTTGTCACCTCTACTTAACCTCGTATCGTTCAAATTATAGAATTAAAGAAACACATAAGAAGATTACACCCTACTGAAGTGTAGGCATAAAAATTGTTGACCGTTTACTAACCACATTCTCAAATCATGATAACGGCTTACGTTATGTCGATGTTAAACGCGTTGGCCACATCGTATCTTTTATTATTCTGTTACAAATGCCAAGTAGAAGCCATACTGCGTACTCCACGATGGATTTATCTCTGCAAAGATGACGTAAATGAACCACGCAGATTGTGCGATTTGATTCCCTCTAGAAATATTCTTATGTGCTTTCCTGAGGTAGATGCCAATAAATCTCACAATCGATCAACGCCCTTCAAATCAACATTGCCAATGTCTATCGATCAAATTTAACCAGATCTGTGTGTCAGAGTCGTTCAGAATTGGACTACTCGGATCGGCGCCACCGCGAAATGTCTTGTATATTTCAACGATGTTCCTGTACATAGTGACATGCTTGTGCTTTACAAATAAAAAATGTTTTCGTTAACACACCCCTATAAACAACTCGTTTTTTTCCATTTCAACGTGGACCCAACGTGCCCTTATTGAAAAACACACACATATGTATATATATATATATACATTATTTTAACTATTTGTATTCGCAATAGTTATAACAAGCCGGGTTGTCTTGATTTAGTATACCATCGCATAAATTGTTGTAGCTGTATGGGAATTACCATCCTAAACTATATCCTCTTTTTTCTTCTTTTCTTTTTCTCCTTGGCAGAGTACTGAAATGACAAATCTGTGGAATTCATAGCAGGCCTGGTGATTTGGAAGTTGTCACATCTTGCTCAGCAAGTTACATACACTATATAGTCGCTTTAAACTGGAATTGAATTCAGTACGTATCAATAGTGCATGGTACCCGACACTAGGATAAAAATATATATATATATATATATATATATATATATATATATATATATATATATATATATATATGATATAATATTTTCTTATAGTTTCTCGGTTATTTAATTTAAATATGAGCTGAAACAGAATATGTTATTTTAACAGCGACACCAATAATAATAATTAGACAAATGTGGAATATAGTGATTTTTGAAAAATAAACAATAAATTAATCAAGGCCACTAAAAAAACATTTTTTTGAAAACGTTTTTTTTTTTTAAATAATAATAATGATGATATTTAATAACAATAATTAATATTAATAACGACGATGGCGATAATAATAACTGATCGTTAGATAATGAAATATCGCATTCCACCGTTCGAATAAAAATTACTGCGCCGGAGCGAATATACCCCGTTTTGCTCGTGTAGCGCTTTGTACACGTGTAACGCGCGCATATTTGTTACGAAAAAAAACATGAAAATTAATCAGCAATTTCGTCATAATTCGAGTATGAAAATCGAATTACTTTTTCGATCGATTTGCGCCACTAATTATTACGTCGTTTGTTCGCGAAAATAAAATTTTCTCCTTTTTAATCGTTTATTTATAAATTTTTGATAGAATTTTTTAATTAAAATTCGAATTTCGCTTATTGGAAGGTAATTTAATTTAGAGATTTCGTTTATTCTTTCCTAAGTTCGATTGTCACGTAGAAAAAAAAGATCTAACTTGATTTATTTTTATTTAATTTTTTTTTTATTTCGCCGAAAGAAGAGATTTTGTTCGCGATCGTTGAAAACTACGAAAAGAAATAACCGATCGCCGAAGTAACGGTAACGTAATTTATAAAACGTTTTTCTACGTATCCGAAGGAAACCGTTTTTGCCGTTTTCATATCACCACCGGAATCGCCCCATCTATTAATCTACACAAATGATTCTGTAAAATTTCTGAAGGTCTTATACAGCAGCCCTGCCCCAGTGTATTGTAGCATGTGATAAAATCGTACAAATCAAGATAAAGCCGACGTAATTCTTTTTCAGTAGAGTACTGTTTAAATAGGTAAATAATTTAGCTTCTCGAGTTTACTACTACTGCTACTACTGCTAATATACTCGTATTCTATATGGCTATTCCAAAATAATTTATTATCTATTACAGCGCCCGAATATTTTATTCCGCATACGGTATTTATTATGGTATTTCTTGTCGCATATTTTCTATTACATACGTACGATTTAAACCGTAAATAAGTATTTCCCCCAAAATGCACACGCATATAACTTGTTTAATAGGATTTCACGCTTAATTATATCAAAAGCTTTACATTATATCAAAATCTAGTACAGAACGGCCATCTTCCAAATGATTATCAGCGAAATAACAGTTATACTGAAATAGAGCACCGTTTATACTCCTATTAGGCAGGAACCCAAATTGATTAGAATTTAAAAAATTTATTCCCATTAGATAATCTAATATTATTATTTTTTTAACACACTTTTCGAATACGTTAGATAGTGATGAAAGAATACATACTATAGTTCTTAGTGTCAGTTTTTAACCCGGACTTATAGTAATAATAATCATATTAATACATTGCTTTTAAACGCGGGCTGTTATGTATTTTTAATTGTACGCATCTCTTTTATTGTACGTTAAAACGTTTTACTGATTAAATATTTATCAAAAATAATTTAGTCTTCATATACACCTATTAATTAATAGCACAATTATATATATAAATTATCCATCGACAAATCCTACTATATAATTGAAAAATGTTGAAAATAGTTTAGTTGTCATATACATTTATTAATTAATATATATTATATATATATATATATATATATCACCGAGAAGGCAGTGGCACCCCGCTACGTACATCATATGCGCGCCCATCTGCGTTGCATATAAATAGTGCCTTGAATGCTAGCTCATGTTGTACGTAAAAATAAGCGTACAATAGTGAGTCACGACGTTCGGCAATAAACATCAAGCATTTAATCATATATATATATGAATATATATATATATATATAAATATAAATATATATAAATATAAATATATATATATAAATTTATATATATAAATATACATTGCGTCCCATAAGTTCTGGGACTGGTGCTGTCATATCGAAACTAGTGGCGCGATCTTTGTTTTTTCTACATATGGTTAAATTTTTAAAGCGTTCGGAAGATTAGTTTGAGTTTGGTATTACTTTATGCGACATATAGTTGGTTAAGTGCGTCATGGCTGGAAATTGCAAACAACGTACCGCGATTAATTTTTGTTTTAAAGCTGGAAAAAATGCGACGGAAACGTATGATATGTTAAAATTAGCTTACGGTGAGTCTGTAGCAGGTCGTACTACAGCATTTCGATGGTTTAGTGCGTTGGAGTCGGGTACGGCGTTGATTGAAGACGAGGAGCGGAGCGGGCGGCTTTGTACCACGAAAACGCCGCTGTGTTGAACGAACATCCAACAGCTGACTCTAGGTTGGTGGCAGACCTCACTGGTATTCCGAAAAAGATTGTTCAACGAATTATAAGGAACGATTTAAAGGAGAGGAAGCTGTGCGCGCGCTTTATTCCACATTCGCTGACAGACGATCAAAAATAGCAGCGAGTTTCTCATGCAGAGGACGTCCTTAAAATTATCGAAAAAATACCAAATTTTCTTCAGAAAATAATCACGGGAGACGAGAGTTGGTGTTTTGCATATGACCCCCGAAAAAAAAAAGGTCAAAGTGCGGAAAGGTGCGGCAAAGTTTCGTCGCAACACATTAAACTTTGTTTTCAAAAATCGAAAGTCAAGGTGATGATAGTCTTTTTTTATTCAAAAGGTATTATCCACAAAGAATTTGTTCCTCAGAGCACCACTTTAAATGCCGTATTCTATAATGATGTTTCGAATCGCCTGTGTAAAAGAGTCGCACGCGTCAGCCCCGAATTGTGGAATGATCGTTTTTCTTGCTTCGCGATAATGCGCCGGCGTACACAGCCGCCCTCAACGTCCAGTTTTTGGTCAAAAAAATAGTTCCCGTGTTTCGCCACCCCCCATACTCTACAGACATGAGTCCTCCAGACTATTTTCTGTTCCCGAAGCTGAAAATGGACCTTAAAGGAAATTATTTTTCATCGATTGCACAGATTGAGGCAGCTGTGACGAGTCGACTCAAGGCGATCGAAGCCGAGGCGTTTTCTAAGGGCTTAAACAAGTTGAATGATCGCGCTATTAGTTGTATTAAATCTAAGGGAGACTATTTCGAATAAAAATCGTGCTGACAAATTTTTTGATTTTTTGGTGGGTTTGGTAGCGCCAGTCCCAGAACTTATGGGAGACGCACCGTTATATATATAAATATATATATACACACACACACATATATATAGATATATATAGTTGTAAGGTATTACGTACATTATTGCGGTGCAGGTGTCTATTATTTTGCGATTTTTTATTTATTCGTTTAAATCTATAATGAAAAAAAAGTTAAATTTTATAATTCTCCTTTCGTAATTATCCTTCCGGCGTAATAAATTTTCATTATTCAATGAACAATGAAAATAAGTTAAAATCACTAAACTTTTTGATGAAAAATCACAGAGCTTTTCGGCTGTCAAGCCATTATCAAATGATGATTCGGAAAATTAGCAAAGTGAAAAAAAAACGAAATTTAAAAATATTTATATAATTTATTTTAAAAATATAACACGTAAAAGTAGTGATTGAAGTATGCAATTTGCGAAAATGAGCAAAGTAAAAAAAAAGATTATTTATAAATACTGTTTTTTCGAATTTTCGTAAGTTTCATATTTAAATGGGTATTCTTTTACATTTTATATTTGTTATAAATTATATATTATTATATCGAATTAGCAACTAATGGACTACATTCTTAACTGATCCTGTCAAACTTCTTTTATTTCTTCCACAAACAGCTGTCAACCTTCCGCTGTGTACTTTTTTCTTTTCTTCAGTCCATAAGGTACCAGTGTTCGCTCCTCTCTGCGAATTGTTTACAATCACGCAGTTCCTTAATGGTATTTGTTGATCTATATCTTGGCGCCTAATATTTAATTTCTCCATATTAACCTCCGTGTAGCATGTGTCATTCGTTTTAAATTTTCTCATATAGTCAAACAATCATCTTGTGAACCTTTCTGACTCCATTCTTTACATATGGACGAAGAAATTAATTCTTCGATTTGTGTTAACCTTTTTTAAACGTTTGTATTACTGATTGCTCCGTTTTTTACACATTTCTACTTATTTCGCCGGTCCTAAATATTCTTCAATTATACATGTACATATTTATATATTTCACTTTTTTACGTTCATCGGCAATAACAGTGAATTTATTTCACTATTAGAAGGTCCTCTACCTTCCCCGAGCCGGCGTACCTCAACGCGGGACAAGTCCCATTATGTTTATACCGCCGTACAGCCAGATGATCTGGTGGCGCGATTGAGGAGTCGCGGAACTGTTCACCGTCCAACTATTCACCCACCGATTATATTTCTTGTGTCCGAAAGCCGAGTCGGTAAAAATGACAACTATCATTCAGTGAAACTCTCGCTAAGAGCCACTGTCCCCCAACAAGAAGCGCAAGTGCCACTTGTCAGGTACTGGATGATATCATCTCAAGTGAAGAGTTTGCGGACCTGTTAGCGGGCTGTACAGCGCAAACTTCGTCTCCACTTTTGAGCGCTATCCTATAAAGAACGCGCAGGAGATCTTGGCCGATCGATCAGGTAGATTTCGGACGGAAGAAGTCTGTCCAGCTTTCGGCCGGCACACCGATAATTTGATGATACCGACCGAATGTAATTTCCCTGGCCGAAGTTGCTCGGCGACAAGTTCCTCTAGGCATATCTGCTTGTGCGTTCAAGAGATGAATGACCGTACACGCTCCAGCTCCGTAGACGCACTGCCGAGGCGTTTCTCCAAGAGAGAAACGTTGCTCGTAGCACGCAAACGGACCGTGACGCGTACCGAAATATGTTAGCGCCCTGGAGGGCACAAACCATTCGTATGTTTCCCGGTCAATCAAACTTGTAGTAAAGTCTTAACAGCACCGTCAGATTCCATCCAAGACGTTTGCCATCTCGCGAGAGCGACGCCTTATACTTTATTACGCCCTGCTTACTTTGAGGCCCTTTGTACAGACGTCTGCTGTAGTAAACTCGGTACGCTTACTTAATATCTATACGCATACCAAGCTACTAACCTTATAAGCTCCCGAGCAGTTCTAGCGGAAGTACTCCCGCCAGAGCGATAAAAGCAACTGCTCGGATCATTACGATAAGGGTCGGCCTTTGCGCGCTTCGTACGAGGTCAGCTAGATTAACGAACCTAGACCGACGCACCATATGTGACGATCGGTATTATTATTCAGCCCGTGCCACTCGGTCTATATCGTGGTACGCTGTTATTGCTTTTGAAACAACATCCTGAAGATGCTATGA
Organism: Coronaproctus castanopsis; assembly: GCA_032883995.1. NCBI lineage: Eukaryota > Metazoa > Arthropoda > Insecta > Hemiptera > Monophlebidae > Coronaproctus > Coronaproctus castanopsis. The sequence goes on from CM065053.1 coordinate 113,338,941, forward strand.
GAAGCTACCGCTAGAATCTAGCGTAACTCCCAGATACTTCAAAAATGTTGTCCAGCGTAATGGTTTTTATTCCCTAATCTTACCGCTGGTCGACGTTCGAGTTTCCCTTTAAGGTACATACACATCGTCTTCTCGGCGGAAAAGATCATGCCCGAGCAGTCGGCCTAACTCGATAAAATCGACGTGACCTCCTGACTCAGAGTCTCCAACTGCCTACGACTGTCGCTGGCAACCAGTACGGCGACATCATCGGCATATGCTATAACTTTTGCCCCCTCCGGCCAGTTGGCCTTGAGAAGCGGATTAATAAAAAGTCGCCAAAGCACGGGTCCTACCACGCTTCCTTGGGTACAGCCCTGTGTTAAGGTTTTCTCTACCGAAGTTGTAGAGGCTTTAAGGACCGCAGTTCTTCCCAAATAACAGTAAATTTTAATATTTACCTGGAAGGCCCTCCACCTTCCCCGAGCCGGTGTTCCTCAACGCCGGGACAAGTCCCGTTAAGTTTATACCACCGACCCGTTCCTTCCAGAGACCGTCAAGACGGCTTCCAGCCCGATGAGGTATCACGGCAGCCGACACCGTCTAACTCTTCACCTACCGGCATGTTCCCCGGGTCCGAAGTTCGGCCGGTAAAAACGATTACAATCGTTTAGTGAAACTCGAGAGACCGAGCTACTGTCCCCCAACAAGAAGCGCAAGCGCGACTTGTCACGTACTAGACGAGTTCATCTCGGGTGTCGAGTTTGCGGCCCCATAGGGCTGTACAGCGCAAACTTCGTTTCCGCTTTCGAGCGCTATTCTATATAGAATGCGCAGAAGCTGTTGGCCGGTAGACCAGGTAGATTTCTGACGGAAGAAATCTGTCCAGCTCTCGGCCGGCACGCCCATAATTTGACGATACCGACCGAATGCATTTTCCCTGGCCGAAGTTGCTCGTCGACAAGTTTCTCTAGGCACATCTGTAAGTGCGTTCAACAAGTGGGCGACCGTGCACGCACCGGCACCGCACACGCATTGCCGAGGCGTTTCCCGCAAGTAGAAACGTTGCTCGTAGCACGCGAACGGGCCGTGCCGCGTACCGAAACATGTTAGCGCCCGCGAGGGCACAAACCATTCGCATGTTTTCCGGTCGACCACACTAGGCAGTAGGGACTTGGCGGCACCGTCATATTCCACCCAAGCCCTTTGCCATCTCGCGAGAGCGACGTCGTATACTTTATTACGCAGGGACCTGCTTATTTTGCGGCCCTTTGTAAAGACGCCAACGGTACTCAGCGTGCATGCGTTTACTTATTATCGACGCGCACACCAAGCTACTAATTGTACACGCTCTCGGTCCGCGAACCGTTACTCTGTCCCGATCGTCAAGAGTTATATTCATACTCGCCGACGATAAATCGTCGAGCGCGCAGAATACTTCCCTCTCCCAGGTAACCCGAGCATTGTACCTTAATGCGAACATCACAGCGCGACAGTATACTTCTAGCTCTAGCGGTAGTACTCCCGCCAGGGCGATCAAAGCAACCGTCGGGGCTGTTCGGTACGCTCGGGTCATTGCGATAAGGACTGGCCTTTGTGCGCTTCGTACGAGGTCAACTATCTTACCATTAGTGACCCTATGAACCCATACCGATGCACCATATGTAACAATCGGTATAACTATCCCTTTGTACAAAAGCTTCGCCCAAGCGTGCGGGATCCCCCACTCAGCCCGTGCTACTCGGGCTATTCCGTGGTACGCCGATATTGCTTTTGCGACAACGTCCCGTAAGTGACCCGAGAAGCTTCCGCTAGAATCTAGCCTTCCTAAATAACAGTCGAAAAGCTTCGAGATTTTAATTTAAAAACTTTTTAGCGATTTTAACTTAATCGCTGTCGTTTACCTAATTCTTTTCAGATGCCGATAGTATTTTATTCTGGCCGACCGGGTATTATCGTTATTAGGGGATATAATTATTAAATAGACTAAACGAAAAATGGCCTGCGACGCGAATTACTTAATAATAATCGCGATTTTTTCGTTAATAATCCGTTATCGCGTTATCGCGATAACCGGTAGCGATATCGATGATATTAACCTAAACGATTTCTATCGATTAGCCACCGAAGACGATCGTATATTCGTCGATAAAAGTTTACTCATCGAAGCGTTCGTCAAGTGTAGCGTTAAAATTAACAGCGTCGTACGTCCGAAAGGTTGGGGTAAAACGACGAATTTAGATATGATAAGACGATTCGTCGAATTACAAACGGACGAACGCGGTAATCCGTTATCGCTGCCGGATCTAGCACGTTCGGTTAATTTTAAACTGTTCGCCGGCGGTAGAATACAACGCGATAATAATAAAACGATCGAATTGAGACGTTTACAAATAGCCGACGTAACTTCTAGTAATAATACTATCAATATTTATAGTAATAGTAGGTTTCATAATAATAGTAATAATATTAGTAGTTTAATGGACGAACATTACGGTCGTTATCCGACAATAGCGATTAGTTTATCATCGATAACCGGTTATAATTACGAAGAAATCGAAACGCTTATGAAACGATTAGTAACGAATCTGTTTCGACGTTATCGTTATTTAGAAACGAGTATAACCGATAAATTCGAACGGACCGATTTCGTAACGTACTGCGAGGGTAAATTCGATAAGCCGTTTTTATTAAACAGTTTAAAATTTCTGGCGAAAATATTGCACGATCGTTATCGACGTCGGGTGATCGTATTGATCGACGATTACGATTATCCGATCATCGGTTTATTTCGTAATCTGCTGGAAAAACGTCTTCGTAACGACGATAACGGACAACGATTACGTCGACTGGAAGAAACGCGACAACAATTAGAACGCGAAGCCGTCTATCGGGAAATCGCCGAATCGGAAGAATTTTTCTCCGTTTTCCATTTTTTCCTTTGTTTCTACGAAAATTCCTTTTTGAAAGCGGACGTTAAATTGAGCAAAGTTCTACTAACCGGACGCTTCGACGTCCGATTCGCTAACGAATTCGGCGGTTTAAGAAACGTAAGCGTTTATACGTTACTCGATAACGGATTATTCGATTATTACGGATTTTCCGACAAAGAAATTCGTCCGTTAATGTCGTCCGGCGACGATAATATATTACGTAATCGATGCGGTTATCGTTACGGCGAACGTTTACTCTATCACCCGAGTTCCGTTCGACATTTCCTAACGCGACCTAATAGAAATAATAGTATAAGTACCGACGAGGACGATAGTTTGCTGTATCTCCTGACCGATAACGATCGAACGCAACGTCTAATTCAAGATTTAATCGAAGGAACGACCGTTTACGAAACCGTTTACCGGACGTTCGCTTTCGAAAATATTTCCGAATGGTTGTTCAGCTATCTAGTGTTCGGCGGTTATCTACAAAGCGACAAATTCGGTTTCGAACAACGTCATCGACTATCGATACCGAACGAACGCGTTCGAAACGTACTAAAATCTACCGTAACGATTTGGACGCGCGAGCAATTTAATTTGTCGTCCGACGATTTAACTTACGCCGCTCGTTGTTTATCCAATTTTAAAGTGCCGGGCTTTAAAGCGAAATTAAAACCGTTATCAGCCGGACCGTCGTCGATGAATTTATCGGAAATCTGTTACGACGGTCTGATTAAATCGTTAACGTACGCGTTAGAATCGAATTACACCGTCTACACGAACGATCGACGCGATAACAAACCGAACGTTACGCTAGTCGAGAAGCGACCGGATAAAAAAAGACCGGATAAAGTTATTTTTATCGATTATAAATTCGAACCGGATCCGCGTCGAGCTGAAAAAGAAGTCGAAATCCGATTGAGAAATTACGACGAAAAACTGACCGATACGATATTAAACGAATACGATCGCGTTAAACGAGTATTAAAAATAATCATCGTCTTCACTGGTAAATCGGTCCGTTTGTTATATCAGAAAGATTCGTACGATCGTCAACTCACAACGATTACCGTCTCGTTCGGATTCCCCCGAATTAACGCCAGTACTACGCCGCGACCGGTTCGTCGAAGAACTCCCAGTAATCTTATTTACGATCCGAAAGACGGATATTTTTACGATCGATATTAAACAGACATATACATATATATATATATATATATATATATATATATATATATATATATATATATATATATATATATATTATAATGTAAGGCGGAGTGTTGATTTGATGTGAAAAAAAGTGAAAACTAAAATGGAAAAAATTAAATCGTTATAAATTTTAGACATTAAACGCGAATCTTTTCGATCATCGTGTCGAACATAAAACTAGTTTCTTAGCAGGATTTTTGTTTTTTTTATTGTAATTGTTAATATAATACAATCTTATCTATGAGATAAATAAGTATTAATTATAAAATAGAACCGATAACTTTAGATATTTATATATATGTACAGTTACATACATACGAACTAATAAGTCGTGCAATATTATTCGCTAAACGCGTATTAAATCTAACTATTATAAATCATGTAATTTTGTTCGTTGAAGGCGTCTTAATTCACAATTCCGATTGATTAAATCTGATGCTTCAGGATTTGGATGTTGGTGAAGTCGGTTTGTACGTTTCTTTGCGAATCAGCGAATTACATCGTCGACCCACGGAATATTTAAGTCCGAATGTATGTCACGATTTCGTTGGTACCAGTGAGCCGCTGTGATAGTCCGAAAACAGCTGTTTTGAGCTCGCTGAATAATCAAACGATTGCTCTGCTTTGTACAGCCCCATAGCCGTATATGTCCAGATCGGTTTAATCAGCCGGTTATATATTAAAACTTTGTTAAATAAACTGAGTTTTGAATACCGCCCTAACACCCAGTCTATTTCCCGTAACTTATGAGAAATTTGTTTTCTTTTCATCTTGACATGCACCTTCCAGTTCAGACGTGAGTCTAGATGCATGCCAAGGTACTTGGCTGAATCTGCCTTGAGGACTGCGATGCCATCAATATATACTGGTAAATAGGTATATCGTCTGAGAGTGAATATGACACGAGCTGATTTCTGGTGATTAACTAATATTTTCCAAACACGCATCCATTTACTAATTTTGTGTATGGCTCGTTGCAGGTTAGTTGTTGCACTTTCTATTGTATCACCAACTGAGAAATTAAATCAATTAACTACGTGTTAACTAATTTATACCCCATCTTCAGGTGTAGTCAACAACAGAAACACACCAACCAATCACTCAGGGTATATGAAGACCCACTTTATATATATATATATACATATATATATATATATATATATATATATATATGTATATGTATCGGTGACGTGTATTCTAGGTGAGCGAGGTAAGCCCCGCTTACACTGAAAAATTTTGAGAAAACAATTTATTTATCCTAACTTATAAAGGTATAGAATATTAAAACAGAAGGCAATTATATTGGCGCTGAACAACCGCCTGTGAGGTGTGGCTGCCCACTGAAGTGTTATACTTAGTGAATGAATTGTCTTATGCAGGCGCGTCGTGGCTGCCCACTGAAGTGTTATACTTAGTGCATGAATTGTCTTATGCAGGCGCGTCGTATTAGCTACATAGAGAATTCGTTCTATTACGATACTTGAACAGTGATGACCGACTAAAGTTGTGACCTTGAACAAGAATATGCTGTAAATATGACGAAAGGACAAAGTTGGTAAGCGCCTGTAAGACCGCTTCCAGCCGGCTATACGGATAATTCGCCAACACAATGAAACACTACAACCATAAACACAAAGCGACACTGCCGATGGTAAGCGCCTGGTAATATCGCTTTCGGCTGGAGTTTAACGTGGTTTAATACACGTGATTTTGTGTAGGCTCTCCATTTTTTTATAAACAAAAATGCGTGTTCGGCAATCATTGAAAAACCGTTTTCGCGATTTAATTTTAATGAACAATTATAAATTATAAATTGTGGTAAGTCAAAAACAGAATTACCATATTTAAAAGCTGAACAAAAGAAAGGTAGTACAACTTTACCAGACATTTTAAAATATCTCAATGTAAAATCATTTTGTGGTTAACCGGTTGTGAAGATTCAGGAAAACTGTTTTATAGGCCGTGTCTATTATTTTGCAGTGAAAAAAAATGTGTATGGAATGATCCTACTGAGGGATATGATGACTTGAATAATTCGATCAGCGCGGTTAAAAAGCATGAACGTTCTCACAATCATATTTTTTCTCGCATAGATTTACAATCGAATGATCAAGTACAAATTGAAGTCATGAAACATAATGAGATTGTACTATAAAATAAAAAACATAAAAACTGACTACGTTTTCGCGACGGGTAAATTGATTATCGATTTACCAAAGTAAATATAAATAATTATTTTAATTTCAATTTTTAATTCTTATATAATATACCTTCTTTTCATTATAAGGTTGTCTTACTATTCTGTACAAATTCTGCCCTCTGATCTATTATGTTTCTTCTTCGAAGGTAAACTATTCAAACCAGATACGCGAGGTGCGTAGAATAAATCGAAATATGACGTAATAATTAGTTAATATTTCGATATAATATATATTTCTTAAAAATTAAAAATTTTTATTACTTTTTCAGACGTTTACTTTGTTAATAACTTTTAGCGTACTTACACCACTCATCATCAGAATAAAACTAGACAAGATGAATCTTAGAACACTGATATCATATAAACTTTGTTTTTATTCCCGCAGGATTTTTACCCACTAATAATCCCCGCTCTCTTATGAAAAAAAAAAAAAAAAAGGGAATTTCAAGAGAATAATGAAGGCCATTGCAAGATCTTCACACTTAAAATTAATTTAAGCGATGAAAGAAGGGATGAGAATACATAGCCCCTTCTTCCATCAAATAAAGAATAAACGAGTTTGTATAAAAATTAACTTCTAACAGAAAAAATAAAATAAATTAAAAATTAAAATAAAACCTTCTAACAGAAAGATTTAAACAAATAAAACAAAAACGTATAGTTAAAAAGGTGTTTTTTATATATATATATTTCTCATCACAATTGACCATTTGTATCGCTTTATCGATATCGTAATTAGTTTTCAGCGACATATTTAAATTTACGTTAGTCTCTAGATATTGTTTAAACAAAGGCCACTTAGTTTTTTTATTGATAAAGCATGGTTGAGGTGTCCTTATTATGCATACCTAATAGAAATAAAATAAAATAAGAAGCAGAAAAATGAAGTGGATATTTATCCCCCCCAAAAAAACTTGAAATACAGTCTCAAAAAGGAAAAAGTAAAGGGTAATTAAATAATACAATATTAAAACATTAATTTGATATAAATAGAAAGATAATCAGATAAATGAGCACACTATACGAATAAGTAATGTAAAATTTACAAAAAAAAAAGGAACAAAGCAACGGTATCGGGGTCGCTACTGATTTAGACGTCAGTTGCGAGCAATGGAATTTTGTATTTTAAATTTTGAACACATGACCTGTTTGACCAGCAATAGGAAACTTCCAACTTTTCTACTAAGACGATATAAATCCGTACAGTCTATATCAACTTAGCGACGAAGGGTAGTAAATACTGGGTATCGTCTACCTCACCTACAGTACAGCACGTGGAGACAGGATCACTTAGGAACCAAAATTGCCGTGACCAACATCGAATAATACCTTTTCAAAAAGTATTGGAATTAATGAGCTATAATCGGCATTAAAATCCGCCAAGAGTGGTAAAGCTGCTGAAAAAAAATAACAACGAACGGAATAAATTTCTAAAGTACAACGACAAACAAGAAGACTCAAGAATAAATGATGGATTAATGAAACAACAGAAATGCAAGAAATAGTTAACGAAAATGATAATCGAGCTTTTTACACAGCAGTTGGCCCAAATACTAGACGCTTAGATTGGTATCACAGACGCATCTGAAGCTATAATAAGGGATAGGAATAAAGTAAAAATTAGATGAAAAGAATACTTTGAAACATTATTGAACAATGAATCCTCGATAAATGGAAAAGTACTATCCGTACAAGAAGTCAACTATGATCTGGACATGCCGCCTACTGCGGAAGAAATTGTACATGCCATTAAAAAGCTGAAAGCAAATAAAGCCGCTACGTTAGATTATATACCAAGCGAAATATATAAAGTTGGTAAAATACTCGATTAAACTGTTTCAGGAGATTCAACTGTATCTAAAGACTTCAAATATGCGGGTGTTTTTGCTATTTACAAAAATAAAGGATGCAAACAGGATTGTTTAAATTATCGTGGTATATCACTTCTTTGCACGGCCAGTAAAATCCTGAGCTTAATTCTGCAGCAACGCCTGCAATTGGTACTGAATACTTACCTTCCAGAGGAATAGTGTAAATTTAGGCAGGAGCGCAGCACAATAGATATGGTGTATGCCACACGACAAGTTATAGAAAAGGTTAGAGAGTAAAATCTGTATATGGTGTTCATAGATGTCAAAAAGGCTTACACGGTTAATAGAAATGCGCTGTGGCGATGCTTGGAAATAGCTGGTTGTCTATCAAAATTGTTCCAATTATAAAACAGCTGCATGATGGCATGGAAGGGTCAGTAATTTGTGACACCGAACTGGTAGAACTTTTTCTAGTAACAATCGGTGTAAGACGAATAATATTTCTGGCCATATTATCAAAATGGATAACAATCGCATACCGATGCGATTATTATATGGTATATTACATACTGGTGAACGATATTGTGGAAGACCAAAATTAAGAGTTAAAGATGTATTATCAAATTCCATCAAAAAGAACGGTATATTAATCCAAAGAAAAACAAGACTTGGGAGGAATAGGCGTTAAATAGAACTGAATGGAGAAAATTCATCGATGACACAGCAAGATTAGCAGGTGTTCACATCGCCAGAAATCGCGCAAAAGGAGGAAGTAGGAGCCTAGATCAGTATGAATGTGCACACTGCAGTTATAAATCTAATTATTGGATTAATATGACACATAAGATTCAGACATTGAATTATTGAACTCAAACAGATATCATTAGAAAAGGCACTCTCATACGCGGCAACGAGTGAGTTAGAATAATAATAATAACAATAATAATTATAATTACATATATATATATATATATATTTAACTTGCACATATACATATAAAACATACATATTTATTATAAATACAATAACTATGAAGTAAACGAAATAAACTAAATATCATTTTCTTCAAAAGTTCAAGAACGTAGTAATGGCAATGAAAAAGGAAAAACAATATAAATTCAAATTCAAATGCCACTTTTAAATTTCCATTAAGTAGTTGCGTGCTAAGATTAAATATTGGCTCATTGGTAATATTACACTTAAAATATGTAGATAAGAGAATATTTGGCGAATTAATATGAATGTTTAATATCAATGGAAGCGAAATTAAAGTTACAAAAGGTACACTTCGGACGACTAATATATATATATATATATATATATATATATATATATATATATATATATATATAATATTATTTATGTTTATTTATATATAAATGAGAGATAAATATATAAATATATATATCGGTGGCTACGTGGAGATAAATTATATATTATATCAATGTTGGTAATTTATAAGATTTTACAAAGTTAAATTTAAAACGTTAAATATGGTTGCACACTTTCGCAGTAATTAAATTCTGATTGGAATGAATTTCTCGAGATAAGACTGCAATTTTCTTATCGCGTATCGATCGTTTTTGTTTGTTTCGAATTATATTCGATCGAGTTTCGAAATTTCTTACCAAAGAAATCTGCTTTAATTTATTTAACATGTTTGCCTTCATGTACATATATGAATATATGAATGTATGTTATGTATGAGTACACGTCATAATACTTTCTCGCATGGTTGTGTGCTAATAGAAATTTTTCGTCTAATTTTTCGTCTAATTTTTCTTTTATACCGTTAATTATAATAATTACAGTGAAAATGGCGACGAATTTTTGTTTAATGAATCGTGTATAGTCGTAAAACAATCTCGAAGATAACATTAGTCGTCCTTACCGGTAAGGAGGCGAATATAATTTTAATTCGTATACAAAGAGGGAAGGTGTTAAGTATATATATATATATATATATATATAAAATATATATAATATTGTATACACATGTAATGTGTCTAAAGACATTTAGCCTTATCTTTGTGTATGAAATTTTTTAATTTTTTTAACGTTTGCACTTAATGTGTGTAACGACTTAGTCTAATTTTCATCCTGTCATCTATTCAAGGTAATATGTGTATGAGTAGGTTTTACACAACCTACTCCAAAGTAAGGGACCTAGTAGAAAAAATATTAATTTTGGGAATTTGCAATTTGAACTTTACCCTTCATATAATTTATGTGTATACATATAAACATATATATATATATATATATATATATATATATATATATATATATATATATACACTAGCGCGCGCACAAAGTTTATAAGGTTTTTCATCATCATATAACTCTTAATTATCGCGTTGACAAGCACTTTCATTGTATATAATTATTGCCTCGAATGCTGACCCATTTTGCATATAAAATAGGCTAATCACGACTTCGGAGGAAACGAAATGCAACGATTATGATAATGATATATGTATATATATATATATATAAGATATGTCGTAATGGGCTAGTTGCTAGGGTGATCGACTGTCATCGAAGGTTTGAAACCAACTTGCGACATATAAAGGTTTTCATCATTACATAATTCTTAAATACCAGTGGCACTTCACACTCGTCACTACATCATATTATGTGCGCGCGCATCTGCGCTGCATATAAGTAGTGCTGAAATGCTAGTTCATTTTGTAAGTAAAAATAAACATGTTCAGCAACGAACAATACGATGATGATGATGATTGCATATAAATTAGAAGCCCCCTAATTTTGCTCATTTAGAATTTATGTATTATATCAATATTGTTGCAAAGTAATATGACGAATTATTTTTACCGAATACGTAGGAAATCGCTACCAGATATACAAAAATTGAAATTCTTAATAGGTTTATAAATGCCTGCGAATATTAAACCGAATAAAGTAATCTTTTCGTATTGTATTGAAAAATATATTTAATAAAGGCAGTCTACTAGCTTCACTGGCTACAATTTTATTCGGACTCGTCGTATAAATTCAAGGCCAACACGTATTAAACAAATTTTGTCAAGAAAAATTTAGACACACGACTTTTAAATTAAATTACGATTAAAATTAAAATATTCGTATAAAAATGCTCGACTTCTAGATTATTATAGATTAAATAATTATATGAAACCGGAAAAATAAATCATTTTTAAGAAAAAAGAATTAAAAACAAAATAAGAAATTATAAATAATTTTAAGTAAGTTACAAGTTTCTAACGTTTGAAAAACACATTAGACATTTACAAGCGTTTCTTCAATCATCACGCTTCCAGTTTGGACACAAAATTTATAAATTTTGAAAAGAGAAATAAAATATTAAATAGTTATATATTTTTAAATGTATTTATACATTTCAATAGTTTAAACATTTTCAAAAGGATTTGTTATAAGCAATGTAGCCGGACTTGGTTGAAGAGGGGGGGTCAAAGAAAACTAAATTATAACAATAAAGATAAATTGAACTTTAAGTAAATAACCAAAACTCAAGTAGGTTAAAAAGCCCTAAGCCAATCCAACTCACCAAAGTTATTTTTATACTTATTAGACGTCGAATATGTAATTCTATTAGAAGCAATAGACTGCAGAAATATTTAACGTCACTGGAACATACTAATAGTATGTTATTGAGGACAGAGGAAGATGGTTACAATAAATTCCGCGAAAAAATAAACGATAAATAATGATTTTATATTTTTTGAAGGGATAATACGTAGTAATACTTTAATAAATTTAAAATTTAAAATCTATTCTTCTCGTTTTTCTACAAAATTCTTCTAGTATCTCCTATATTACAATTTATTTACTTCAAAAACAACGAAATTTAAATAAAATAAATGAAAATAAAAAAAAGACAAAATAGGTTTAATAAATGCAAAACTGCATTTAACAACGAGTATATATTTTCTTATTATCAGATTGATTCCACAGCACTCACTGGCTACGCCACTGGTTATAAGTCACAAAGCATACTACTTAGAACGATATATTATTTTACTAACTAATAAAAATAAAAACAGTTTAATTTTATATTATATAAATTATTTTTTTGTGGATCGATTTTTAAAAACACATGACGGAATAAGAAGGACGACATTGAAATTACTAAAGAAGAGAAAAATTTAATATATATATGTATATATATATATATCTGTATATAAATAATCATGAGGATAACCCAGTGGCTTGGAGCATGGACTTCTATACGGAAGGTACCGAGTTCGAATTCGATCGGCGACTGAAAAATTATCATCAGAAAACCAAATATAAATGATACTAATATTATCGCATGGAAGACCATGACAAACCACCGCGCACACCACCATATGCGCTAGTAACAATATAGTGCACTACAAAAATAAGCGATTGCATTGTGAGCTGATAACAAGAGCAATTACAATTAGCTCTCTCTCTCTCTCGAGTGTGTGTATGTGTGTCTACCTATACTAGCGCCACGTTATGATGTTCGCTACTTACACTGTAAAACAAAATATGTATAGGTTAGTAGTTTTCTACCTCCGATACGGAGACGGAATTTAATGAATGTGATATATAGATAGATAGATAGATATAGACATTGACTGTTACGCCATATATATAAAGTTTCGCAATATAAAACCTTTAGTGATTAAACGGTGTTATATTTTGTTTGGTTTATAATTAATAAAATCACTGCTCACAAATATATTCAACATTTAATATATATATATGTGTGTGTGTGTGTGTATAGACATTTATGTATAACGTTAAGTCAGTTTTATGGAAGTTTCTGCCGTTATAAATGTAATCAAATTTAATAATTCTGTTGGTAATGATCCCCATTATTGTCATAAAAATCGTCCTTTGAAACCGCTATAAAAATTGAAATAAATAAATAATCTTTCATTGCTCGTTATCGATATTTAGATTAAATTATACATTTCAAATAGCTAAAGAAAATAACTCGGAGTAATGATTTTATGAGTTATACACGAAACGAAATTATAACACGGTTTAACCACTATAACAGTTTTTTATTGCAAATAACATTTAATTGTGTCCGCTTGATAATGACGTAGTAACTGTCGAAAAGCTTTGCATAATTCAAAAATTTTTTAAAGTAATTAAACTGTGTTTTGTTCGTTTATAATTCATAAAATCACTACCCTCCGATATATAGCATTTAAATAGCTCTTATTGGAAAAATATATGATTTTTTTTAGAATTAAAAGCTGACGCATACCATATATAATCTGCTTAACGTAATAATAAACGGTGTATGTTAAAGATTCACCATGATTAAAAGTACGTTTCGCTCCGGACGGCTGTTACGATGTTCGTTTGTATTTTGTCGTGAACGTTTTGTCGTAAAGTTGGGAACTGTTGATTTTTCATGACTTTTTTTTTCGTGCTTCGCTTGGTTCTCATTCGCCTTTCGTGTACTTGTGTAGTTGTCTAAAGTGAGTATAGTGCTGAGTGTCGAAGAATGATTGGACACCTCTTGATGGAGGAAATTGAAGACCATGAACTACGCATTTAAGAGCGACGTTTATAATGAGAACTGAAGAAGGCTTCATGAAAAGTTGATAAACTATCCGCGTGATTATAACCGAAAATTCTCAGAATTTTTCGTCTTTCTAGCAATTTGATGGGTATTGAAATTAATAAATATATATATACAAATAATCGTACAATATAAATCCGTACCCTGTAGAGGGATTTTAAGTAAGAAATTCATAGGCCGTATATTTCAGCACCGTAGGGGGGCTACGTTGGCAAGATCAAAAGAACTGACGAAAATTAATTGAAATTTTACGCGAACGTAGCTCAAACGGAAAAAAAGATTTATTCGCTTCGTTCCTACGGAAGAAACAATTGAAGAAATTTTAACTTATCTTAAGTATGGTAAAATGTTTTTATGTTCATTTCTAAGTATTCACAAAAATCGTTCAATAACAAACGCTCGTAAAGAAAGAAACGTAATAAATATTGCGGATATTATTAGTAGTAACTTTTTCTTTTTTATATATAAGAATCAATCGAATGCAATTTTTAAACTAGAACATCGTGATTTTTTTAATCGAGTACTATTTGAGCAAAAAATGAAACTCGAAATTTCGAAATATAAATCCTATATTATCATTCATATCTATTTATGTAGAAAAAAAAATTAATTGAACTAACTAGGTTTTCCAAGTTTTGCGGCAACCCCAAAACCGTAGATTATCTCGGGCTTTTTGATTTTTGTACGAAGCATGCAACAGCTGCCACAGCGAAAGATGATTTGGCACTTACTACAGAAGTTGTCGGAAAATGAATAAATACGAAAAAATAAGTAGTGGTGAACGATTATCGTAAAACGATTAACAATCGTGCCGAGCAAAAAGTACCTCGACCGTTCGAAGTTTAATTCGGTCCGGTCTCTAAACTCCGCCTTTCAAATTAGCTCCCGGAAATTCTCGAAGACGATAGAGAAAAAGTTTACTTTTCGCATTTCTTCTGAGACTGTCGAAAGGTGCTAGTAGCGTCTAATTTTCTTTAGAACCACTCATATTGCACAATTGATACAGTGATATCTTATTATTTATTTTTTTTTTCTTAAGCAAACTTTCCACTTGCTTATCGAATTGTTCGTAATAGAAAATTTATCGTACGTATATAATTTTAAAACATTTCACGCGATGATAAAAAATTAGCGATTTTCCTATTCGATAAAAAATTAATTTTCGAGTCGATCATTTTATACATTTTGGCACCATTCAGTCCCGGGTGAAAATATACTAGATCGTGTATAAATATTGAGATTGAAGCGAGAAAAGAATTGTATAATATAATTGATGTAAACCAAATAAGGTATGAGAAAGGTGAGATCGATAAGGATGGAGTGTCAAAAGGAGAGAAAAAAGCAGGAAGCTTACGTTGGAATAGATGGTTATTTGAGAGCGATACGTGACCAAGGCGGAGCCTGCTGAGTGCTGTATCTGTCTCACGCCTCTCTCTGGTGCAGATGGTGCTGTTAATTCTCCATTTACGCGTACTATCGTATTGCTGTTTTCATGTAGGTCTGCAATTATTTCTATCAAGTGATTTGGTACACCCGTTGTTCTTAATGTTTTAAACAGTTCTTTCCAATTTACACGGTCGAAAGCTTTGCTGTAATCGATAAAGCAAATATCTACTTTTTTCTACTATCCGTCTTAGATTAAATTATCTGTTACGCTGTTCCCCTTCCGGCAACAAAGCCTGTTTACTCTTGATGGAGTTGTCTTCGTTATTGAGTATTTTTAGCGTTAATTTACTCGCATGAAGGATTAATGCCACTGTTCGATAATTACTATACTTTTTGGCATCACCGGTTCTTGTGGGTAGGAACCAGTAATTACAAGTGCAGTTTCTCCCAGCTCCTTCCGTAATTCTGCTTCGATACCGTCATGTCTACGTACTTTCCGGTTTCTTTAGATATTTTATGGCAGCCCTTACTTCATCAAGTAGCTCTTCTCGTGTTTAAGATGCATATTAAGTGCCCCAAGGTATGCCGGAATAGTGGGCATGCGTGAGATATTAAATATACCCTTTATTCGGGATTATATTCTTACTATAACTCGTAAGTTCTGCGATAATTGTGTATTGCATGAAAATCAGTACATCTCGATGATCGGAAATTACGATTCCAGGCAGCTACAGTTTATGTACACAAAGTATAAGCATAGACAAACATAATTTACTGTAAATGATTAATATTTAATGTATCTATGTGTATATACATGTGTGTGTATGTATGTATGTATATATATATAGGTAAGTATATGTGTATTATATTATATATCTTTATAATTGTTATTATATCGAATAATATTCCTTGTTGTATGCTTAATGTGATACAAAGCGTTTTATGGAGTGGGTTTTTTTTTCAAATTTTTCCCCGCGTTTTATATATTTATATCTGTAATCTAGTAAATATACTATAACATTTATTACATAAAGAATTTTGTTTATTAGCGGTAAGGATATTATAATTCCGGTACGCGTAATTCTTATTATTTTGTACTTTTGTACTTTTAATAAATTTATGTCAATAAATAAATTTCTTCTTCTTTCTTCTTCTTCTTCTTCTCTGGCTTCAATTTGACTATTACCAAGTAGCACGTTATTCTTGACGCTAGACATCTCTATGAATATTCTCTTCTTTATTCCATAATACTTACGCGAACATCGTTTTTTAATGATTAACGATAATAAAATAAAATTTAAAAGAAACAATATGTATGTAATTAATAAAAATATCTAACTATAAACTACTAAACTAAGGCAGATCTAGATTCGAAACAAGATATTCGTTAATATATCATCTGTCGCAGTAATTCACGATCTTAAAATGTAAATTGCTGAGAATTACGTTTATAATGATATTTTTAAAATCAATTCGTAACATATTATTAGCGCGTTTAGAGATTTTTTCAATTTTTATTTTATTATTTTCATTTTTCTGAAATTTTCAGAGAAAAAAAACACGCGTACTTACTTTTTAGCATTGAAGAATGTTTTATTCTATTTTTTTTTTACCGATAAAATTTTTACGCTTACCTCATTTGTACTTAATAATAAATACGTATCGTTACGTTTATTTTTTCCATTAGTAATTTTTCTAGTATTTAAAAAGAAAAAAGTATAATTTTGTATAAAATTTGTTACTTTTTTGTATCACTGTTTTTCATTTACTAAACCGTGGAAGTAGGCAGGTACTTAGCCGCATGATCATTCTAATTCATGTACTAAATTCTAGCCCCCCCCCATTAAAAAATCTAAATTACAAATTTGTATACATATATCATCATTATCATCGTCATATGGCACGTTGCCGAACGTCGTGACTAGTGCGTTTATTAAAATGGGCTAGCATTCGAGAGGCATTATTTATATGCAACACAAATGCGCGCGCGTATCAAGTGTCACTGTATTCTTCGTGATAATTAAGAATTACTTAATGATGATAATCTTCCTACGTCGCGACCTCAATCGTCAGGTTGACAGTCTATCACTGTACCAACTACGTCATCGCGACGTATACGTACATACAAATATATTACGTATGTATGATATATATATAAATACAATGTATGGGTTGTGTATTTGCTGGATCATTTTACTATCGACCTAGTGGTCGACAATGCGACCTAGGAAAAAAAAAGTTTTTAATCGTCATTAATCTCTTAATTATTGCGCAGAAGACGGGGTGGCATTTCACTCATTGTAATAACGTCGATAATACTGTACGCCAAGTTGCATCGAATATTGTTAGCGCGCTTCGAATGTTAGCTTATTTTGTGAAGAAAAATAATATATTACCGAACATCCACGATGTTCGACAATTAATTATTATACAGTAGAGAACCCGTCCATTCCTACTCATTTGGGATTAAGGATTAAGGATTAAGGATTAAGTATTAAGGATATAGTCGGAACTGGAAAAAAGATCACACCATAGGAAAATGGAATATGCAGACAAATAAACAATCCCGAAACTGAAAAATTATCATATTTTCTAATTATATACAATAGAGAATTCCTCCATCCCTACGCATTTGGGATTAATCAAGCATTAAGGATGTGGTCGGAACGGAAAAAAAAAATCAAACCATGGGAAAATGGAATATAACAATCTCGAAACTGAAACATTATCATATTTTTCTCGATGAATTTCGCGAGAACTGTTATTACTATTGAAAAATGGTAATACGCAGTAAACTCTCGATTGAACTAAAACCCTTTCTACACTGCGTACGTAACATTAATTCTCCTAAATAACATTTTCAAATTTTGAATAGTCCATTTGATAAATCGTTCGTTAATTTTCCAATAATTATTTATAGTCGATCGATTTGACGACGAACAGGTAATTGAATAAAATCGTTTCTATTGAATATAAGGCTGTCACCGATGTTCAGACGAAAAAATTCGTTATTATTATTATTAATATCGATTACGTGTCGTCCGGTGGACTGTTCGACCAGCAACAGTTTTTACAACGCGCGTTACCTAGAAAATCCGAACGCGACAGACGTGAACGATTTTTACGCGTTACGCGTTAATAAAATATTCGCTGATAAAAGTCGACTGATCGAAAGTTATTTAAAAACAACCTCCGACGGCGATATCGCGCGTATTTGCCGGCCGAAAGGTTGGGGTAAAACGGCGAATTTAAATATGATGAAGAAATTCTTCGAAATCGAAACCGACGAACGCGGTGAAATTCTATCGCCGGATAAACGTGTAAATCGTAAATTATTCTGCGGCGGTAAAATACGACAACGGACGGACGACGGTAAAGAACGAACGATAAATTTAAGACCGTTGAAAATCGCCTATTCGGATGTCGCTTTACAACATTTCGGTCGGTACGCGATCGTTTACATCGATTTCGGTCGTTTAACCGGTTCGCGGACGGTCGACGAAATCGTCGATAAGTTAAAAACGTTAATAGCCGATCTATATCGACGACACGATTATCTTTTATCGCGTCGACCGCCGGACGATTTCGAAATTCGATCGTACGCGTCGTACGCGAACGCGACCGTACAAGTGGAAGATTTGAAATTCGCTCTGAGGAAATTAACTCGTTTACTGAGCGATTATTACGACGCTAAAGTAATCTTGCTGATCGACGATTACGACTCGCCGCTAATCAGTCTGTACGAGAATTTAGTCGCCGCGCAATTATCATCGTCTACGGATTTACAAGACGCTTTTAACAAGGCCGGCGTTTCCGAACAATTAGACAAAACGCGCGATTTAATTTGGTCGCTATTAGAAAACTGCGCCGGTCGTAATAATAACGCGACCGTTTATCGGACCGTTTTAACCGGTACGTTCGCCGTCCGTTTCGAAAATACGATCAGTAGCGAAGGCACCGACGAACAATCGATAATCGCTTACGGTTGGCAAGACGAAGATTTGTCCGAGTACTACGGTTTTACCGACGGCGATTTGAACGAGATTTTTTTATTATTAAATAACGACACGGACGATCGAGAAACGCTCAGAAATTGGTACGGTTATAATTTCGACGTACGAGCTAATTATTATCGTTATAAACCGCGTTCGATAAGACGTTTCCTAGCGAACGGACAACAATTTCGTAATTACGGCGACGTTCGAAAATTAACCGATTACGTCTTGCGAACGGACGACGTACAGAAAAAAATACACGATCTGGAAGACGGTAAGCCGGTATCGATTTGGATATCGGAACGATTCGAATTCGAATCGATGATCGATTGGTCGATGAATTATCTGATATTCGCCGGTTATTTTAAACCGACTAAATTCGGTTACGGCGATAAATCGTTAACCGTACCGAATTTAGAAGTTGGTGACACGTTGAAAAATAAAACGACCGCTTGGATTTACGATAAACTAAACGTGACCGATAACGATATTCGATCGATAGCCGAATCGTTAGTACGGTTCGATTTGAAAACGTTCGAAACCGGTTTGAAAACTCTCCTGCCTAGCCGCGGATTTCCGTCGTCCGTTTATTCTAAAGCGATTATGAAATCTTTAATTTATCCGATTCGCGATCGGTACGAACAAATTCGTCCGGAACTCGATTATCGGGCGCCTAATCTGATTCTTATATCGATTAAAGAGAGTAAGGCTATCGTGATGAAATATAAAACGATTAAAAATTCGCGAAAATTAACGCACGAAGCTAAAACGGAATTCGAACGTATCGACGAGAATTTCGTACGTAACGTAGCGTTAACGGGTGAACATTCGCGTCTCGTAGGTCGCGTGCTAAAGTTGGCGCTGATATTTTGCGCCGACCAAATAGAATTACGATATCGAGTAGACGATACCGTTTAACCGTGTACGTGAAATTTTAAAACATTTTTCTGGTTTAGGTGAAATGTCGCGATTAATTTATATAAATACGTCGAAAATGATTGTGTAATAAACACCCGTGTATAAAATTTATAATATCCTATCTTTATCATGTAAGACTGAACCGGTTACGCGAATTACTACAATTATTATTATTATTATTATTATTATATAGATGCGTATATTACACGCATTATAATCATTATTATTGTTATATATATGTATATAATATATCGAATTATATTTATTTTATATTTAATTTTATCCGGTAGTTTAAGATTTATTAAGAATTATTCTTATGTAAAATCAGTACTAACGAAGCACAAAAGTAATATTTTGGACGTAAAATCCGAGAGGAGGATTTGTTTACAAAAGCGATTCCTGGGAAAAAGGCCGAAAGGAAGAAAAAGGATTGAGTATATACACGGGATCGATAGAAGAAGGTCGATACCGGAAATAATACAGACGACGAGGTAGATGCAACTATAACTAACGTACCATCTCCTGAATCCTGAATAGGAGATGGAAATTGATGATGATAATTTATTTATTTTAATTAATTATATTTATTATTACTCCATCGACGCCGTGTCTACGTAACTAAATCCGTTATTTCTCGTAGTCGTGGTGGCCTAAAATTATCGAATATTATTTTATTACGTATATATTTAATTTAATTTTCTATCTTAATTTGCGAAGATTTATCGAGAATTATTTATTTGTTCGTTTTTGCCTGGTTTATCGAAATTTTAACGATTTTATTACCTTTTTTCCCTTTCAAATTGCTTACAATCTGTCCTGTAGAACAATAAGCAGCACTGCTGACAATAAGTTGTCAAATGAACGCTGTACAATTACAGCTATTCATAGCTTCTCTGGGTATAATTTGTAAAATCAGGATTTGTAGTGCAGTTTGACAGATCCTCTTCAAACGTCCGAACCGCATACCATTATTTATTAGATTGGCAGCTGGTGGATTAGCGTGATGGTCAAGTCGTTGGTTATAATTCTGGCTAAGTGATCTGATGGTTTCCTTTATCGTAGGAATTTGTAAGTCTCTATACAAGTCGTCATTTCTGATAAACCAAGGTGCACACACTATACTCCGTAACACCTTCGCCTGGAATCGTTCGATGATCTTAAGTTTAGAATTGCTGGTTGTACTACGGTAGATGTGGATGCCATAAGTCTAAATAGGTTTTAAGACTACATAACAGCCTTTTATTTTCTACTGATAATGTAGAACGTTTATTCATCAGCCAATTCATTTCTCGATATTTAATATCGAGCTGCTTTCTTTTAGCAGTAATGTGTAGTCCAAGGTATTTAACCTTGCGTCTAGGAGGAATCATCCGTTAAGATGAATATGTACATCCTGTCCTTAATTTAATGTGAATAATATACATGCTGACTTTAATTCGTTCACTTTGATCTTCCACATTTTGAATCACTTGTCTAAGTCGGTTAAGTGTTGCTGAAGATGTTTAGTTGCCATTGAAAGATCACTATTTGTCGACAATATGGCTGTATCGTCAGCGAACATGGCCGTTGTTGTATCGACGTTAGCTGGGAAATCAGAAGTTATAGATGCTATATAAGACCGGACCCTACGCTACCTTGCGGTGCACTTGTTTGTACAGGATAAATTTGCGAATGTGCATCATTTACGACAAACCCCCGTGTCAGTTAGATACGACAATTTTTTAGTTAAATTTAAAATTTACGGTTATATTAATTTTTCATTATTTATAGAAATTATCTTAAAGCGTACGAAATCGAGCACACTTCGAATACGTTTTAATAATTATATGGTTATTGAGCGAAATTATTTACAAACCTTTATAACGATTTATAAATCAATAAATACGATAAACGTAAAACCGACGTAGGATAATGTTGACGCTGGTCCGGAAGATTGGAGACGTTCGAATGATAATTTTCGACGACGCTAACTCTAGCGCTATTTAGACGATGTTATACGCGATTGTGGAAAAATAATTCGTCCTTATTTATAATTATTTTAATTATTATTCTTACTTAGCCTTTTCTTATTTTTTACTTACTAACTGTATTTACGTATGTAATTATATATATATATATTATCTGTTTTCTTTTTACTAGAAAATATGTATAAATGTTTAAAATATTCCTGACCAGATTTCTGTATTTTGCAAACTTTTACAAAATAAGTATGTTCATTTTTCTTTTATTTAATTTCGTTATTACGTAACCATCATTATGATGAATCTAAAATAATGAAAAGGGGAACTTGTGCTAAGTAACGAACACACCTGTCTGTATCGTTAGTTCTGTATATCAAAAATCCAGATAGTCCAAGATAGTCCATAGTATAGGCATTAGGATATCTACTTAACTCGTCGACTATTATTACATCACTGCATTATAAATATCTCGGTATCTTTTTTCGTTTACTTCTTCTCTAAGCCTTCTCCGTTCAAAGTTTGGCCATCATCTCAGATATTGTTGGCTTGCACGTTGCAACCTTTTGTAACTCTTCTTTCGAGCATCCATACCATTTCCGCATGTCAGCTAGTGTTCTTCTTTTTCCTGGTCTTTTCCTCCCTTCTATTTGACCATTTAGACTGAAGTAGGTGGTATTTTTCCGGGTGATTTTGTCTACTACTTCCGGTCTTATTCTAAAAGTTCCTAATCTCCACTCTATATCGATTTCGTCTATCGTTGTCGAAGAACAACGACGGATCGCACTACATAAGATTTTTGATATTTTCATTTAATCCGTGTATATTTCTCGTTTATTATTATTATATTACTTTTTATGTTTTATTTAATTTATTCAAAATTCTCACGTACTACTCTAAGTATACGATTGTACTTTAAAAATATAAATACAAACATCTGTATGCGTATATTCATTATTTCCTACCCTTGTGTTCCATTGGGCAACACTACGAAATTTCCTTTAACTTATCATTTCTTCGAACGACATGCCATACTAAAACTCCATTTGCGTATGGCAATTGTAATACTCATTACTTTCGTTTGTTGTTTGATCCAAGTAAGACGTCGTTTAAATATAATATCCCACATTAATCTACCTATATATATATATATATATATATATATAATATCCATATACACAGATATGCATATATAGTCACTTTTCAATGGCCCATAGATACATTTTTTCACGATAGAGATATTTACAGCTTATTTTCCATAGACTACCGTTGAAATTGTTCCTAATATACCTGTACAACTCAGAATCGATCGGAGCTAGGATAAATTTCTGTATTTTGCTTCGGAAAGGACGATAAAAAATAAAAAGCAAGTGCGAAAAAAAATTTTTATTATTACATCCTTTCAAATTTCACTTATAAGTATGTTTACAAAAATGACGGTTTTCCCCGCTATAGCGATAGTGTCGATTGGGTTATTATAGTTACTGTTTTATTTTTAAAATTACTTTAAAATAATAATAAGCAAAATACCCAGCTAGGTTAGGTTAGATTAGGTTAGGTTAGGTTAGGTTAGGTTATGTTATGTTAGGTTATGTTATGTTATGTTAGGTTAGGTTAGGTTAGGTTAGGTTAGGTTAGGTTAGTTAGAAGTAGAATTAAAGGGAAAACCGATAATAAACAAAATAGTCATGCTGTATTAGATTAGAATCGGTCTGACTTATTTCGGGCTAGTTTGAGGTAGAATTAAAGAAACAAATCGAGAATTAAAGATCGAGTTCTGTTAACTGTTGATTCTTCTTTCGAATTTATGAACCACGTGGTAAAATATCCTCACGATGCTTATTCCTCTTCCTTTCACTCCGATTGTGTTTTTTCTTCCTTTCATCTGTCCATTTGGCGCCGGTTTTCTTCTTCAATTTTTCTTCAAAACTTCGGAATATGCTAATTACACTTCTTATATCCGTAACGTCATCTTACGTAACGTTAATTTTCTTAAGGTCTTCCTTAACTTCTCGGAACCACGCGATTTGCGATCTAGGATTCCTATCGAAGTACTGAAAAATTCTTTTTGTTAGACTGTTTGTCTCTATTCCATCGCTAAACACTCCGACGCGTACAGACATTCATGGTTTAATCACTACACTATAATGTCTTAACTTAGATGTTATGGACATTGACTTTTTATTATATATATCTCTTTTGTCAGCTGAAATGCTAACTCAATTTTTTCTTATTCTATCTCGGTTAGTTGTTTTATGCAACGCGTTTGTCTGTATAAATTCCTCTAGATATTCGAACGTGCTGACTCTTTTTATACGTCCGTATTTGGTGATCATAAATCGAGGTGCTTTTTTTTCCATCAGTCGTATATTTGGTTTTTCCAAACGATATCTTTATTTTCTGCTACCTCTTTAAGAATATTTATTTGTTCTATCGAATCACTTGTGTTCATCTGCGAATGCTCTGCAATCAACTTCTACGTTATCTACCGATTTGTATTTTTTTGACGGTTTTTTTTTTTTCGTTCCGACCCCTTGTCTAAATTATTATTTACTTCATTTTCTACATTTTCCTTCCCAATTTTCACGTAATTTCGTTATTTTCCCCCTTTATTTTCTAGTCATTATACTTCATAATTTTCTTCCTATAAAATCTTCGAAAATGGTTTTTTACTTTTAACTTTATTCTGAAAGTCTTCTAATTAACAATTTTTAATTTCGCGCTTTTTCTAGGTTTAATTTTGAAAAATCGTCCGAAGAACAGAAATATTACGTATACAAAGGGAGACGATAGTTTTAAACGATATACACGTGACGCTTATAAACACCCACGCCTAGTTTCTTTCATTTATTGGGAAAATTATTTGGCCACCACGGTAGAGGGGAGAATCGGTAAATGTAAGCGAGTAGACGAAAGTAGGCTGAAGCTTCGTTGGAAATAAGTTCACGTGGTCGGCCTGCCTTCGTTCAGCAATTTAGAACCGAACAGAATTATCGGCACGCTCCAGTCCTCTCTTGTAATATAAACATTTTACGGTCCGATAACTATTTCCGAAAAAACAAAACGAAAAAACAAAACGAAAAAACAAAACGAAAAACAAAACGAAAAAACTGCCTATGACGTTGGCTGTGCCGCTAACAGGTAATAGAGGAATTAATCGCGGAATTTGTCGGTGTGAAAGTGCCTTTTAATACAGACGACGTGTCGTGTCATTTGTAAATAAATATAAAAATTGCGAATTTAGGTTTTTTTCTTCAAATTTATGCATATATATATATATATATAATATATATATATATATAATATATATATATATAATATATATATATTATATATATATATATACGTGTGTGGTGTATACATATCTTTACCTTACTAGCGTGTGACATTAAAGCGATCGTTTTGTAATTTTGGCACATGTGATTCTTTTTTTGTGGATTGGCACACCTATGTGGATATTGTCCAATCATTCGGCCATATATTCGTGTTTAAAATTTTCTGGCATTTTTATGTAAAATTTCGATCATTGCGTCACTAAGATGTTTAAACGAATTTTGTTCCCTCCTTCAGCCTTGAATAGTTTTCAGTTTTGTAGAGCGGTGCACACTTCAACCTCAAGTATTGCGCGTTCTATTTCAGTTGTTGCAGTATAGATTTTGCTTGTCTTTCGATAGATAATTCATCTTTTCCACATAATGTTTTCCCATTTTCGTTGTTAATTCGTAAATATTTTGAAATGAAGTGTCTTGATATCAGTCTAATCTTGTGAAAAATATCTTTTACTTCATTTTTGTTTTTATTATCATCATTCGGGTATTTATTTTTATCCCTTCCTACGTTGCTGTTTAATTTGTACGTTGACATCACTGAGTATCATTGTACTTTTTCATTGCAATTTGTCCCCTTATTTTATTTCTTCGCTATCGTTTATCATCGCTGTGTTTCTTGTGTGTGATTCACGGTTTTTATTTTACAGAACATCGTGTTTAGCTTTCCTAAAAGTTTTACTTGTCTCTTCAAGTGCAAATTTTGTGCGTTTAGTATCGGACGTCTTCCTGTAGTAAAAAATTGTTGTAGTTAGCACGATGTCTTAGATACCATTTGTTTGGAGTATTTTCTTATAAAATAACTTTCCGTAATTTAATTCTGCCGCCAACAGCCGGTGATCGCTAATACGATGTTTTCCACGATACATTTTTGTGTTTTTAATTGACGATCTCCATCTTGTATTGATTAAAATATGATCAATTTCATTCCGATATCGTTCACCTGGAGAGTGTCATTGTAATCGTCTTCTTCAGTGAACATTCTTTTACCAGCGCAAAAGTTTATAAGTTTTTCGCCTCTGTCGTTCCTTATCCCAAGATCATATAGTTTCCTACTACGTTTCGTAGTGGTACGTCTTGAATTTTTTCGCCAACTTTCTCATTAAAATCTCCGAGTGCTACCGTTACTTTCCTCGACAGTATTTAATTCATAAGCCGCACGACACGATCAAGTGGAAAAATGGAAAATCCTAAATAGATTACGAACAAGATGCAGCCGTACAAAGGAAAATTTAAAAAAAATAAAAGGACCAAGTTTCGATTCAAGATACGAATGCGGGGAGGAACAAAACCATAAACACTTGTTCAGATGTCCACTACTCGGAGGTGAAATAACAATTGACAACTTGTGGGGCCTACACAGCTAAGTGATGAAGCGATGAAGCTGACTGATTTTAATATAAAGCGTTATGGACACGATACGACAGAACAAGATAGCTTCCGCCTGGCGATTTTTTTTCTTTGGTTCGGTTTTAGGAAATTGGTTGTTACCCTATATATTATCGCATCTATTTCGCAGATGATGTAAGGCTATTTTTGTATTTTCGAGATGATTTGAATTCAACGATGAGCTTTATTTGCGGAAACTATGGATATGCGTTAATATATATATATATATATATATATAAATTATTTGACGAGATCTATAAAGTAGAATAACTAGGTGCTAGTCACGCTGTCTATAACGGTCGGCATCCATAAACAAAAGCACCGAGGAGAAGCTTCTAAATTCGGATGATAACGAAGTTCTGGATGTTGTAAAACGTCGTAGCGTGTTACATCGTTGACCACCCGTTTGATCTTTCAAATCTGCGTGGCGTTCGTAATTTCCCTTAAATCGACGAGTATAAAATTAGCCGAATGAGAACTTATCTGTATTTCGAGCCGTTTGAATTATTTTTATATTAAATCACGAGTTGGCTTCAGTTTGAAAATTTTAGATAAGATTAAACAAAGTTTTAACCCGGTAATGTCAACGTCCAGATGGAAATATCACTTTCGCGCTAGTTCCGGACGCACACGTCTTAAGCGCATCAGTTCCTGTTCATCAACGAACCTGCATACAATACTCTTCTTACCATCGCTCACATCCTAACTTCCTGTCTAACAAATACCCCTTTCAGCACAGGGGCCAACCTTCCTAACATATTACAACGCACTTCTTCCGCCGATCTTCTCTTCCTCTAAATAACATCCTTCCTCTAATCTAGTTCTTAACTCCTTTCCTTCCGTGCCTCTGGCCTGTAGCAGGATGTCACAAACCAAAGATGAAGAAGAATAAATTTTAAACAACCGAAGAGATAATGATAACAACAACATTAATAATAATAAAGTTAGCGTAAAAAATGAAATATCGTGTAAAATTAAACTGTTAACAACTGAACTTACTGTGTACTCGAAATAAATCTTTTATCGAAATTTTGACGCTGTGCGTGTTTACGTTCGCGTCGAAATTATTACCTACCGTAAAAGATACGCCATGTTTTTATTGTACCCGTTACGTATGTGTGTGTATTTATTTGTATGTGTGTGCTTTGTATGTATTTGTATGTTTTGCGGTATATGTGGATTTGCCGGTTATGTTATGCGTCGTTATTAATAATGGACTTCGTTCGATTTGTCTTTATTTTTTTCATTTTTTAAAAGGTCATTAAATAACGCCGCCTTAATTTAAAAGAAATAAATAATCTACCATTTTTTTTTTTCAATTTTCGACGGATTACTCATACAAAAAAGTCTCTTATCGTCGAATATTATCGATCGATCGATCGATTTTATTATCGTTATTATTATTTTAAAATATAGGCGTTTTTTCTACTCGTATTAATTCATTTCACCAAGAACGACAGCGATTATCGTCTTATGGTATTAAATTTATAGAGCGACCTTTTTGCGAATTACGAAATTTATACGCGTTAGTAATTAGGTAAGTATTAATTACGGCGATTAAAATATTTCATTTAAATCGATCGCAACTTGCGATTAGTATTTAGACGATTTCAATTAATAGAACTTCGGGCGTTTTGTATTATTATCCGTTTCCGAGTTTAGTTACTTAGTAAACTACCGAGTATCCGTGTGCGGATTATCCGGTTTTAATTTCCTCTGTTGAGCTTCCGTCCTTTGTGATTAGCGTTCCTAAGTATACAAATCTATCAACCACTTGTAAGCCATCTATACTTTGTGGATCCTGTGATTGACTGTTGCCATCTATAATCATTATCTTGGTCTTTTTCCTGTTTATGTATAATCCATGTTCTTTACTTATACTTTCCAATTTTTCAAGGAGGCTGACCATTTTTTGTTCTGATGAGGCGATTATTACAATATCGTCCGCGTATCGCAGGTTATTGATTGCTTTTCCCGCAATTTTTACACCATCTTCCCATTCTTGTAGGACACTTCGTATTATCCACTCACTATAAATGTTGAACAATATCGGGCTTAGTATGCAGCCCTGTCGTACACCTTTTCCTGCTTTGAATTCATCCGACAATTTATCACCTACTTTAACTCTGCCTTTGCTAGATGTATATAACGATTTAATGAGACCAATTAGATGACGTGGGATGCCGAGGTTGTTTAATATTTGCCATAGGTGTTCCCATTGGATGTGGTCGAATGCTTTACTATAATCAATGAAGCAGAAGTATGCTGTGACATTGAATTCTCTACATTTTTCGATTATTTGTTTTAAGTTCATTATTTGTATTCGTGTGCCTTTGCCAGGAATGAACCCCGCCTGCTCTGAAGATATCTGCGGCAATACGAATGATTTTAATCTTTCATGAATTATGTGAAGCATTACTTTACTGGCATGCGATATTAATGCTATTGTTCTATAATTTTCACATATATTTCGTTCTCCTTTTTTATGGATTGGTATATATATATAGATTTTGTCCAGTCATTTGGCCACATATTTGTGTCCCATATTTTCTGGCAAATTCCATATAGGACCTCCACTGCTACATTGTCTAGTTTTATGAACATCTCTGCAACAATTTGATCTTCTCCTGCTGCCTTTTGGGTTCTTAGCTTCTGCAGAGCTAGCCTGATTTCATCTTTCAGCAGTGGTGGTTCTTTTTCAGTTATTGTAGTTTTCGTTTCCATTGTGTTATTTTGTTCACGTTCCCCTTTCATCAGTTCTTCACAGTATTCCCGCCATCTGGATATTATTTTTTTCCCATCTATCAGTAGTTTTCCTTCTTTGTTTTTTATTATCGGATACTGCGGTGTAAAATGTCTTGTTATTTGTCTTATTTTCCGAAACATGTCTCTGGTCTGGTTATTGTTCTTATGGTCTTCGATGTCCTTACATATGTTGTTTATAAAATTGTTTTTATCAACTCTGCACATTTGTTTAATTTGCTTATCTACCTCGCGATACTTCCTGAGATCTTCTTCACATTTCCAGCCATTAATCTTGATTTGTTTCCTTTTATTTATTATCCTCCATGTTTCATTACTGATCCATGATTTCCTTTTATGGTACGATGCACTGTATCCTTTTGCTACCTGTTCCAGAACGTTCTTTGTAGCTTCCCACATGGTGTTGGCATCTCTCCATCGGTCTGATGATTGTACAATGTCTGCCAATTTTTGTGTTGCTTGTTGTTTGTACTCTGTGCGGGTGCTTAGGTACCATCTGTTCCGTATAGGTTTCGACGTTTGACATTTTCGTAATTTAATTTTTAATTCTGCTGCTAGTAGCTGATGATCACTTCCACAATCTTTGCCCGGGTAAGTCTTAGTATCTTTGACTGTTGTTCTCCATCTTTTATTAATTAGGATATAATCTATTTGATTTCGGTATCTGTTATCAGGTGAGCTCCATGTGTATAACCGCCTATGATGGTGCTGGAATCCAGAATTACATATAAACATCCCTGTGCTGGCGCAAAACTGTAGCAAGCGTTCGCCTCTATCATTTCTTTTCCCTAGGCCAAATTTCCCTACTATGTTTCGTAAATCATCGTCCTGGGTAGTAACGCCAATTTTTGCATTAAAGTCACCAGCAATTATGGTAATTTCGCGGGACGGTATCCTCGTCATTGTTTCTTCTAAGGCTGCATAGAAATCGTCTATACATTCCTGATCAGCTTCGCTTGTCGGAGCATAGATCTGTAATATATTCAAGTTGACAGGACATGCTTTTATCTTTACTTTAATTATCCGATCATTAACTGGCTCGTAACCAATTACATTGTTGCGAAAGCTTTTATTTATAATAATCGCTACGCCATTGATAGATTGATCATCCTGACCAGAGTAGTAAACTGCATTACCATTGTTGCTAATGAAATGCCCTTTACCTCGCCAGTGCGTTTCAGATATGCCAACCGCTGTGTATTTAGTTACCTCTTTTTCGACTACAGTCAACTTGCCTGCTTCATTTAATCCGCGTACGTTCCAGGTTCCAATGTTGTTGATAGTTTTCCACATATTCATTCCAGTCATATATTTTCCATGAGTTGCCTGGTTTCCTACAACCACATGGCCAGTCGCATATTTTACACTCTCGAGCCCGGTACTCGAGTAGCGCCGAGTGCCAGTCGGGTCACATGGCATAACACTTTCCTTTTCTGAGTAATCCATAGGTTTTCGTGAGGCATATAAAAACGCAGTGGGGCCCCGCTTCCTTCTGCGCTTGAAAATAGGCCGCCCTTAACATAGGGAACAGACGCCTTTGGTAGCCGCTCCTTTGGAGTACAGACGCTACCTAGTTTGTTTTCTGTCAGGGTTGTCTCCCTTAGCCTTTAGATAAACATCCTAACCGCAAGGCAGCGGATTGTTACTGAGGAGGTAACGATTTAAGGTTTTTACGGCGACCTAAACCCGCCGAGGGGGAGACAGTCATAGGATTTTTGCAGACTTTTAGTAGACAGTACCTCAAGCTGTCCATCTAGTTGTTCGTAATTGACTAGTATTAGTTAAATTCTTAACATTATATGTATTTTTATTCAGTAATGGCTATATTATTAATATAACGAATGTTCCAATACTTATTGGCTGGTTTTGTACTTATACGTTAATATTTTAATGTTTTAATATTTTTACGCTCGTCTGTTTAAAATCTTTTTTTATTTCGCGTTAAAGAGAGAGTAACCCATCACGCTCTGATACGTAGTAGCGTAAATCTTTTCTCTCTTTATAACATTACGAACGTTGTCGATAGATGACGTATTGGTCGACATATCTCTTATATATATATATATTTATTATTAATCTAAATTAACGTACCGTATGCACCAACTAAGACTGGATGCATAAGGAGAAGGAAGTTAAATCAAGTAGTAGAAACGAGACATGCGTAAGAATGGAAGAAGGAAGGTTGAGAAACAATCTGAGTAAGGAGTACAAAGGACAGTCAATGAGGATTATGGAAGACGGAAGGCGTGACGCTATAGCACTGAGGAGCGGTAGTTCTGTTGATCAAGTGTGAATGGGTGTATTTTGTACGACTCAGTCTGCTGAGGACAACTCCGCGGTTTGAAAACGAAGTCTTCCAATGTAAAACGAGATCCTTGATTTGGCGAAACTTATAAAATGAGAAGGTCGACTGCCACTTTTGTTGCCACGAAGCAAAAAGTCTTGATGCGACGTAATTACCTACATCAATAGCAGGAACTGGTGTGATCGGCATCAATGTAGCAGCCTCTCTTTTGCTGCTCTATCTGTCAGTTCATTCCATAGAATCCCGGCATGAGTTGGAATTCACGGGAGGTACTAAATATGTATCAGTAGCCGATGAAATAGGCAGACTCGTAAGATATTCCGTATTTTATCATGGACTCTACATAATGATACAAATATATCTTTATTATTTTTTCTTGCAATTTCTATCTGATTCCTAATCTTGGCTATGTATCGGTTTCGACAATCGACCGTTATGACACGAACAAGCAACAGTATTATTCATACATTTAAGGCCTTTTATACAACCTATGTCTGTTTCTATCTGTTTTTTATGTTTTATATAATTTAATTAAATTTCCGATCTACGTGTCTGCTTTAAGCATATACTATTATAATATATATGTCCGTATCGATCATTCGTAGGAAATGATTACGTTTAAAATATGATTCGATCGTCGAAATTGCGTTACGTTACGGTCGCGATCGATCCGGTGACGGCGAAATCGGTTTACGAACATCGATATTGTCAGCAACGTCCACACCGGTCACGTAACAAATTCTAACGAAACAAATACGTATGGCCGTCGTCTTCGTTCGTAATTTTTCGATACGGATAACGACCGTAACGTCGCCTCTAAACGTATTACTAATACCGTTACCATCGTTACTAGTACCGTTAATAACGCATTCGTCGTTACTATTAACGATGTACGGGATAATGTTCGCCGTAATGCGTTGCGACGTTTTACGTCGTCCGTCGAATCGAACTTGGAACGTAAATTTAACTGACCGGCGTAACGGCGATATCGGCGAAGAAAGTTTCGTCGATTTAATTCGAAACGGTCGATACGTCGATAAAAGTTTATTCGTCGATCGTTATTTAAAACTTAATAAACGAATAATTTGCCTTACTCGTCCGCCCGGTTGGGGTAAAACGGTGAATTTGTCGATGTTGAAGAAATTTCTCGAAATCGAACTGGACGATCAAGGTGAACCGTTGATAAACGTCCCGTCAGACGACGATCGGAAGAAAAATCGAAAATATTTCGTCGGCGATAATATTGTTATTATTAATAATAATAATAATAATATTTCGTTAATAAGGAGATCGTTAAAAATTTCCCAATCGAAAGAGGCCATGATTCATCAAGGTAGATATCCGATACTTTATTTGGATTTCCGCGAAATATGCGGTTACGGTTATAGGGGTATGCAAACTAAAATGAAACGTATCGTCGGCGATCTGTTCAAACGGCACAAATATCTGAAGAGGAATTTAACCGGATACAATTTAGAAGAATTCCGTTGGGCCAGTTCGGCGCGATTAGATTATTCGCTACTCGGTTATAGCGTGCGATTTTTAAGTCGACTTTTACGCGATCGCTTCGGTCACGGTGTTTACATATTCGTCGATCATTACGACGAACCGATTAAACGATTTTTCTATTCGGTTTTCCGAGATTTTAAACGACTATACGGGCGACCGGATAACGATACGGACGTCGAAATCTGCGCTAAAGTATACGGTTCGGCTAGATTCCGCCGTACGTTTTTATTCTTATGGACGTTTTTAGAAAAAATTTTCGAAGAAAACGACGCTTTGCATCGCGGTTTAATGACCGGGGTGTTCGATATAAAATTTGCCAATCATATGGCCGGTTTAACGAACGTAGCGCGATACACGTTTCACGACGAAGAATTTAACGAATTTTACGGATTTTCCGAAACGGAAATTGTCACCTTATTATCCGATTACTCGAGACCGGACAGAATAAGAAATTGGTACGGTTACAACCTGGCCGGACGTGTAACGTATCGTCCGTTAACGATAGAACGATTTTTAAAAAATCACCGTAATTACGACGTCTATTTATACGACGTCGAAGACGAATTAGCCGATTATCTATTATCGACCGACGTTATACAAAATACGTTACATCGATTAGACGATAAGGTTAGTAGTAACGATGATGATGATAATAATAATAATAATATACTTCGAAGGCGTTCGACGACTACTAGTACCGGATTGATTTCGCGATCGATCGAATTCGATAATTTATTCGCAACGTGGTATCATAGTTATTTATCGTTTAGCGGCTATTTTAATTACAGTACGTACGGTTTCGGTTTACGCGAAATATCCGTTCCGAATTTGGAAATTCGTACGATAATCAGACGAAAAATGTCGGATTGGCTGCGAAGAAAATTACGCATCGAAACGGCCGATTTAGTCGCGATGTACGAAGCGTTGGCCGATTTTCGCGTAGATGAATTCCGTCGGAAATTGGAAAAATTTTTACCGACTATGCGAACGATTTCGGCACGTTGTACGAACGCTATCGTGAAATGTTTAACGCACGTTTTCCAACAACACGACTATCTAATCAGTACTCAAATCGGTTCGGACGTATCGGACGTAACTCTAGTCTCGAAACCTAATAACCGTGATGATAACAGTACTAGTCGCGATAACGCGATTTTAATCGATTATAAAGTGATCAAACGACCGAAGTATATAGAAACCGAGACCGAAATCGAATTCGACGCTACGCTAAGACGACGCGCGTCCGATAGTAACGAATTAGCCGTACGATATCCGTACGTGAAACGCGTTTTAAAAATGACGTTGATATTCTGTCGACGGGAATTAGGAATCGATTACCGAATCGATCCGAATCGATTATCATCGTCCGGTAGTAATTTCGATAAATACGATTTGAACGAAGTAGACGAAGATGAAGAAGAACAAACGGATTCGGAAGAGTTCGAACGTCGATTGTCCGTTAATACGTTTTAAAAACGGAACTACTTCACCGGACTAATTCGAACGTTATCGGAATGTAACGATTTTTATCGTCGCTAAATTTTTACACGTATATATTAAAAAAAAAAAAAAAAAAACTAAAAACGTTATTTTGCCATCATCGAGTGGACGTACAAAAAAAAAATAAAATATAAAAACAATTTATACGAAATTTAAAAGGACTAAAAATTATTCATTTCGATGTACAATTATACAAAAAATATAAAATAAAAAATAGCAAAAAAAAAGAGAACTAACCGATTATTTTATACATAACCGTTTTTTCACTGATATATTTTTTTTTTAATATTGTACGTCTAAATTGAGTATTTTATTATACTTTTTGTTTTTTTTTTTATATATTTTTTATAAATTAGATGAAGTTTTTATATTTCATTCTTTTACGTTTGCTCGATGACGGCTTAAAAACATTTTGCCGTCTTTTTATGTATATATATATATATATATATATATATATATATATATAAAAATTTAAAGATTTTAATAAGTACTCTTTTATCGTTTATTTTTCCTTATACTAGTCATTGAATGTAATAAACGACGAACGCGAATAAAGTGAAAGAAAAAATGAATTAACCAATACGGATGAAATATTCCGCGCTGTAGACAATTTTGCTTAGGAGAGAAAAACATTTTTGAAATTTTCCAAGCTCGTTTATCGTCAAAGTTACAATATACTATAAGGATAACTTTAGATAGCCGTGTATTTAATCCTACGTCGATCCAGTACTGAACGTAGGTTCTCCACAATCACCACCATTCGTTCCGATTCTCAGATTTCTGAATTCAGTTATTCCCCGCTACCTCAGTTATATCGTCATACTGTTTCTTCTCTTACGAAGCGGCCACCATTCCAACACTCGTTTTGTCCGTCTATTATCATTCCCTTTAACAAGGCGTGCCTTGCCCAGATCTACTTCAATCTTGGCCATCTGATCCACTACGTTACAAAGTCCGTTCTTATACTGTAATATTTCACATCCGGTCGGTGCGCCTTTATTAAAATATCCTTCTAATGTTCGTTTTCGTGAAAGTCTTGCGAGCCATATGTAAAAACCGACAGAAGTCACCGGTTATATAGTTTTCGCTTTAAACGTATCGCTATTTTTAGCATCCCGAAAGCCATGCTAATGATATTCTGCAAAGTACTTCTGTCTGCATCACCTTTTTAGCAGTAATTACGCGAAGACGTATATATATTTAGTATATCTATATGTTTAACTGATTAAATAAGTAACTGCGATAATTAATAAGTTTTAAAAAATCCTAGGAATATTTATAGAACTAAAAAACAAAAATGTTCTTAATATAAATTCTAAATAATTTTTTTTCAATAAATGTTTGCAATTATTAAATGGGTGTTATATATATATATATATATATATATATATATATATATATATATATATATACGCATAGGTCGATCTGTTATGTAAATATTCTTTTTTTGAAGTCAAACTTCTATTGGTGCTGTTTATATGGGGAGTTTACCGCAAAAACGAGCGAGCAAGCCAAATTAACGGACGGATGTATAAATATATATATAAACATATTTTGTTGCGTTAGGTGTGCCAATGAAATAACGGACGGATATATATATATATATATATATATATACATACATATATGTATATATATATATACATATATATACATACATATATGTATATATATATATATATATATATATATACATATATATATAATTTATTGAATATATTGGAGAGTAGTGATTTTATAAATTATAAACCATACGAAATCATAATACAGCTTAATCACTAAAAGTTTTTTATTGCAAAGCTTTTCGACTCTTACGTTATTTTCAAGCACACACAACAAATTTTACATATCAATTACCAGAAATATTTATATAACTACAACTTAAAATTTGATATAGATATTTCACTAGCCAGACGTAATTTCACTTTTAGATTTATTTACAATAAATTTTATTTATAAAACAGATTTTGAAAAATAATTCTTCATAAAAATTGATATGTATATCAAATTTTAAGTTGTCGTTATATATAAATATTTCTGGTAACTGATATGTAATATTTGTATATGCGTGAAAAAACTGTGTTTTATGATTTTGTTTGGTGTATATATATATATATATGGATGTATGTATATATATATGTATGTGTGTGTATGTAATATATATATATATACACTACCAGCAACCGATCACGTTTTGTAATATTAGACGCGTCGACTTTACACATATGTAGGCTTGTTCTTTATATATATATGTGTGTGTGTGTGTGTATTTATTTATATATATACACCCGTGTAAAAATTAAAAAAAAATCTCTTTATCTAATTTAGTTAAAACTTCTTTAAGTTTCACTCCTTCCCTAATGTTTTTTTTAATAGTCCTTCAATCTAAAATAACACTGGTGGGGCAAGTATATTTATTAATTTGTGTTAGAAAATTATAATATCTGCGAGTGTGGTAGATAGTGAAAAGTGTAAAAATAAAAAAGCAAATGAAAAGGTAGATGCTGGAATATAAAAGTCACATTGCCTCAGCATCCATACTAATATGTGTCATAAGTTATAAGACTACTACTAGTATTGCTGCTGCTACGTACTGTACTAAAGATAGAAAATTAACTCAGCTTTATGTGTAACTTAATTCGGAATATATTCAATAAGTACGTAAATAAATAACGATGGAAAATAAATAAACAAGTATACAGGATAATATATAAAAACGGACGAATTAAACTTCGTCGGCTCTTTTCCATTGGGGGAAATGAGTTAATAAAAATATGATATTATGTTATCAATGTCAATTTTGGTCAAAAGACCGGTATGACACACACACACACACACACACATAAAAAAAAAACGTCATTTATAAATACGATAGTCCGATCTGGTTAGTACGATGTAAAATTATAGATAACGTTTTAAACCGTACGTAACTGTTAGTCGTCCTGGAATCGTAAATGTCTATTTTCGGACTATTACCTGATGATCGATTTATGAAAAATTTCTCATAAAGTTCCGGTATCTAGTGTTCGAGGTAAGATAACGCTGTCGCATATGGTAAATTTTATTAGTCATCTTGATGTCGTATTAGAGGTTTATATATTGGCGGAATTTAAGAATTATTTCGCTTCGTAATGAAGGGCTAAATTTGTTTTAGCTTTGGTTACGCTCGATACGGATATTAATATTGACGTTGATATTGAAATTAAGTTACCGATGCGGTATTTCCGAGGTATAATTTATTTCATTATATTTTAGAGTGTTCATCGGCTGACTAATAATCAAGCTAGGTTGTAAAATTGGAAACTTGCGAGTTAAGAAGAACAATTTTCAGTCCTAACCAATTGAAATCCTGAACGATTAGTTAAATATAGATTCGCTATTTCGATTATTTGTAATAATTGTAATTTAAAATTACAATCTCTCTTAATTGAAATAATTTTTTGTGTGTATGTATATATATGTGTGTGTGTGTCTTTAATTTACCGTTTTCTTTTTGAATAACAAATTTTTATCGATGTAACGATTTTAATTAAATTTTTTTTGTCTCGTGTCGTTTCGAAGATTTTCTTAAACAATGCGGCATCATTCGCTTAGTTTTTATTTCATCGAAATGTTTTAGTTAGTTAACATCGTATTGTAAATGACGATTTTTAATTAAATAATAAATTATACGATTAATTACAAAGATTAAATAGGTCGTAAAAAAAAAGAATAAAAAAAAAGTATTGCGAGTTTAACGATTTCATTTCGAGCGACCTACTACGTCAGTTGTATTGTAAATAAAAAGGCTAATTAATACCGGAATCTGTGTGCAAAATACTCTTTAATTATGCCATTGTAGAGCTTTCAATTGTATATAGATATCAGGGTACACAATGGGTATTCAAATTATTCAGGATTATTCAAAAATTGAAAATTTTGCTTCGCATTCCTTAAATAAATATTTTACGTTACCAACTTTTAGAGTAGTAAAAATTTCTATTTTATTCTGAAAACAACGCACTAAAACTTTTCAAGTGTATTGTTTTTGCAGTTGAAGCGAAAAGCGGCTGAAGGCTATGTCGATATTACATACATATATATATATATATATATATATATATATATATATAATATATTATACATATTATACCCATATACATTTAGATAGATAGATATAAACCCAGAGATCTCGAAATGTTTCTTTGTTTGATTAATTCACAGTAATAAAAGCACACAGGAACCCAGTTAGGAATTTGTGTTTTTAACTAGTTTTCATAGTTTGAAGAAGGCTGCCTCTAGTAGTATCTTCACATTCTTGATTTATGTTTTCTCTCCCTCTCTCTCTCTCTCTCTGTATATATATATATATATATATATATATATATATATATATATATATATGTAGATGTAGATGTATATGTATATATATGTATATGTATATGTATATATAAAAGAATAAAATAATGGAAAACCCAAAAGATGAAGTATTTATAAAAATAATACATATAGGCAAATGTTCGCATTTATCCACGCGTACTATTACAAACATTATATGTATATATGAATAAATAATGTTTATTTAGTATAATCCGTCGCACAATTAATAACATTATTATTCATTATTGTTATTATTACCATTATCAATAATAATAATGAAATAGACTTTATTATTTCTATTATTTTTAGTAATGTTAAAATATGGTCAAATACAAATTCTAACAATCTTCTCAAAAGATCCTTGTCAACAAGCACGACTCACACGTCTGAGCGATCAATTACTAGTGAGAAACCTAAAAATAAAACAAATAAAAAATAAGACATCTTCTGATACGAAACACGATCAAAATCCAAATTTAATTAATGTACATCAACTGTACCTCTCAGATAACGACCAGTCTATAAACACGTATATAACTGAAAGCGAATTAAAGCACATGCTGAAACATCTCGATGAAAATATTCAGAAAAATGAAAAAAAAATATCCCCTTTCACTAACCAATTTAACAATCTTTGTTGATATGTGCAAAAAGGATATCATAAACATAGCAAAAGACTTTACGGATGATATACATTTTCCTGATGATCTTCCAGAACTGCCTTTCGTTAGTGCCGCGTTGTATGCTGATGATCTTGCTTTATATACATCCTCTTATAGGACAGATACAATATATAACTGATTGCAAAAGGCTGCAATTAAAATATTTAAATATTACAACAGATGGAACTTAAAATTAAATGATGAAAAATCAGAAGCAATTCTATTTACTCGGAGACGACCCCTACCGCTAACTGAAATTACAATAAATTCTAAAAGAATTTCTTGGGTCAAACAGGTTCGGTATCTAGGAGTTATCTTAGATAGCAGATTAACTTTCAATAACGATATTACTTTCGTTATAGATAAAGCGCATAAATCTATGCATACACCTTTTCCATTATTTAACAGAAAATCGGGTCTTAGTTACGTAAACAAAAAATTAATCTATACGGCTGTTATACGCCCTAGATTAACCTATGCTTGCCCTGTATGGTCATCAGTGTCTGATAGTACATACAGGAAACTACAAGTAGTTCAAAATCATTGCTGCAGAATTTCGTTGAATGCAACGCGATATACTAAAATTTCTAATCTACACGATCATTTAAATATCCCTTACATACATTCGTTTATTAGTAAAATCTCAAAAAAATTTTACGAAAACTGTAAAACTCATCAAAATAAACTAATACGTGTAATAGGAAATTACAATATGGAACATCTACGCATATGTTATACTAAGTATAAGCATCGTAGATTAAAACATAGATTTTTGTAATTATTAACCTATTGTTAAGTACAGACATTTTAAGCTAAATTATGTCTAAAAAAAAACTGCTTTTAGTTTTGTTGATTTATTGACTTTTTTCTAAAATTTTTGTTACCTTCAGGGTGTGTCTTTTTTGTAGGTTTTTTTTTCATTTTTTCCTGCACTATTTCTAAAGTAATTTCAAAGTGTACTATAAGTTTTGTAATTATACATATTTAGAATTGCTAAGGTTTAGCTTTAAGTTATGAAAGAAAATTCTTTTCGGTTTATGTTTAAAAATATAATAAAGATTTTTTCATTTCATTTCATTTCATTACGTAATATGCTCTCAGAAAATAAACCTTTACTAAAGGATAGAGCAGCAAAAATCCAGTTTTTATCAGACTATCTCTCAACCACTGTTTAAAAACGAAATTATGATGAATATACGTATTTTAAACTGAAACTGTAACGGCTACTATCAACACTATGAAGATTTCAAAGTACTATTATATGAACATAATCAATAATCTGCATACAGGAAACAAATCTAAAACAAACACAAACAGCAAAATTAAAATCTTTTAATTTACTTCAGGAAAACTCAAATTCTCAACATAGAACACATGGCGGTATATTTACAGGTATAAAAGATGGTATACACTATTCTAAAATAAATACTGTTAGCACAATTTCAAACATAACGGTATCTATTGAAACAGAAGAACAAAAATTTACTTTATGTAATATATATATACCACTTTCGCAGCAAATAAATCAGAGGGAAATGAATAAGTTAATCAATCAACTTCCGAAACCGTTCATAATTTGTGGGGGGACACAAATGCTCATAGTCCCCATTGGAACTGCAAAAATTGGAATAAAAAGGGAAGGATAATTCAAAACGTAGTTGACAACTACAACTTGATAATACAAGACATTCCGATAATTCAACCACTACCAAGATGGAATTTTAAGAAAGCCAACTGGCAAAAGTATCAAAATGACACAAATCAAATAACAGTTGATTGTGCAGCAGAAGATGTTAATTTCATTATCTCGAATTTCTCAACGGATTTATTAGAAGCAGCGAAAAACTCAATACCAGAGAAAACCTATTTCATTAGGAACAAAATTAACCCTTGGTGGAACTGTGATTGTAAAATAGCTCTGCGAAATCGACGGAAAGCCCTAAGAAAACTAAAAAACAATCCAACACTTGGAAATCACATTAATTACCAAAAATCAAGATCCAAAGCTAGGTTTATATTCAAACAGGCAAAACGGAAATCATGGAATGAATTTACATCATCTTTAAATTCTAAAACCCCGACTACAAAAATATGGAATAAAATTCGCTCGATGAATGGTACACCACAAAATAGATTTTACAGTATACTAATTAAAAATAAAATATATAATAACCCGCTTACGTTGGCAGAAGCATTTGCAAATTATTTAGCGCAGATATCAAGTAATTGTCATTTACCGAATGAAGAGTTACAACGTCGGCTAGAACATGAAACGATCCCCTTGAAAGAACTGATCCGACAATAACAAATCTTATAATATTCCTTTCATTTTTAAGAAATTGGAAGAAGCATTAAAATCTACAAAAATAAACACATCTCCGGGACCAGATAGAATATGCGCAGAATTCTTAAAACATCTCTCATCAACAGGCCTTCAACAATTATTACGCATATGTAACTATATCTGGGAATCGCATTTCCAACAAAATGGAAGTTGGCAATCGTAATACCTATACCGAAATACGGTCAAAACAGTAATGAATTGGGAAACTTTAGACCAGTATCTTTAACATCTGTATTATGTAAGCTAATGGAAAAAATGGTCAACCGAAGACTGCTGTAGATTATTGAGCAACAAGGACTATTAACACCTCATCAGTTCGGTTTCCGTCAAAAGAAGTCAACAGTAGATGCACTGTATTATATTAGTAGTAAAATACAATTCTATATGGAAAACAAAGCTCATGTTTTATCGGTATTCTTTTACCTTCAAAAGGCTTTCGATACAACGTGGAGATGGAAAATCCTAGACACACTATATGACTGGTCAATCTTGGGAAATATGTTTTACTTAATAAAAAACTTCTTAGATGACTGAAAATTTCAGGTTCGAATTGAGAGTACTTATTCAACACAACACCCGCTGAAAATGGTGTCCCACAAGGCTCGGTACATAGTCCTACCTTATTTAACATTATGATAAATAATATTCATTAACGATGCAGAAACCCACTTTCTTCAGTATATTTGCAGATGATAAAGCAATATTTTTACCATGTCAAAACATTTCAGTGGGTGAATAAAATTTACAGGACACTGTAACAAATATAGCAATTTGGGCAGCAGGAAATGGTTTGATACTTTCTCAGTCAAAATCCGCGACCATTTCTGCCGACTTATTAAATGTACAAAAAAACTGCAGATCACAATTAAAAATCAACCGATAAAAACGAAATCAGTCATGAAATTTTTAGGTTTACACTGGGGATAATGAATTAAAATGGAAAGAACACGTAAACAAACTACTGGTTTCAATTTCTGCGGACATGAATATGCTGAGAAAATTAGCTCACACATCGTTCGGAGTGGATAAAAAAACCTTATTACATTTGTTCAGATGCCTCATAAGATCAAAGCTGGACTACGGAAGCGTAGTAATATACAGCACAACCATTAAAAATATCACATTGAGAAAACTGGATATCATCTGTAATACAGCAATTAGAATAGCCATCGGTGCTTTTTGTACAAGCCCGATTGACAGTCTTTATTGCGAAGCTGAAGAATGGGCTCCGTTTTTAAGAAGAAAATACGTTATTAAAAAATGAGATATACGCCTACAAACACCTTTCCAACTTGCTGATAACTTTCCTATTCCAGAAATTCCTGATTTAATTTATAAAAATCACACGCAATATCCTACTGGCATCTCTTTTCCATCCAAACCGACACATCTCTAATGCATTCCGCAATAAAGTCACTCTCTGCAGATCAAATAAATATCCGCATTGAACAATCCATAGATAAATACAGAGGATGTAAAAAAATTTATACCGACGCATCTAAACTTAATACATATTGTGGTTGTGCGGTGGTTTTAGAGGATCATATTCTTCGCTACAGCTTGCCTCCACAGTACTCGGTATTTTCCGCTGAATTATACGCAATCTACCTTGCTGTATCCGCTGCGGTCAATGAAAATCACAATGATCTTTTAATATGTTCTGATTCACTATCTTCCGTTATGTGTTTCAACCCTAATTCTTCCAAAATCCATCCTATTGCTATAAAAATATTGAATCTCTTGTACCAACACCTACTCTGAAAATAACCCTAATATGAATTCCAAGCCACACAGGTTTCATATTAAGTGAATTAGCTGATAGAGCAGCTAAAGAGGCAGCTCGAATCCTTATCCCTTAATACACCTATACCTGAGACAGATGCAGTCACCTCCATCAAATATATAGCAAATAAATTATTTTGTGATCTGTGGAATGCAATTCCTCCAACGAATCATCTTAGATCCATTCGCTCCTCTCCTCTTCCTTGGAAATATTCGGCGCAAAGCAGAAAGGATCAGGTAGTACTTTCCCGTATTCGTATTGGCCACACTGCACTGACTCATGGTTATATTCTAAGTAGAACGAACTGAAATTATTGAAAAGAAAAATATATACGGTACAATCTAAACTATTATTTAAAGCTATTTAACAGATAGAAGAATCGGATTATTTAGTCGATAAAACAAAATCCTATAAAACAGAAGCATTAACTGAGGAGTACCGCAAGGTTCGGTATTCGGACCTCTAACGCTGCAACGCGATAATCTATGCAGATGATATAACGTCGGTCTCTGAGATAAATAAAATGGAAAACATTCGCTAAATAAATGAAATAATACAAAAATTTATTAAAAGCGTACAAAAACTAGGCTTACAGTTTAACACGAATGAAACCCAACCACTACTAATAAATATAAAACAGGATAAAAAAGAAATGATACATCGCATCGAACAGCATCAATACACAAATGAAGATAAAATAAAAATAGTTGAAATAAGGTTATAATTATAGGCAATAATAATATAGATTTTAGTAAACACGTCGAATACATTGATAGATATGATAAAAAACGATACAAGAATCAAAAAATAATAATCAAAATAGGAGAAGTAGAAACTGAAGCAATAATAAAAAAAACAATGAACGATGC
Source organism: Coronaproctus castanopsis (assembly GCA_032883995.1). Lineage (NCBI taxonomy): Eukaryota > Metazoa > Arthropoda > Insecta > Hemiptera > Monophlebidae > Coronaproctus > Coronaproctus castanopsis. The sequence continues at coordinate 113,383,711 of CM065053.1, forward strand.
AGCTAATCACCTACGCAGTTCCAACATATATATATATAGAACAAGCGGTTAAAGAGTGGAAATAAAAATATGACAATGGAAACTCAGTAGGCCGAGTCAAAATAAGTTTTGTTTGCAGTTAGATTTATCATTTAACAAAAATTTCACTGTTCTCTCTCCGAAAGAACCCACCTATATCCCACCTGCCAATCAAATGAGACCCAGTGTAATAGACCATGTATTATGCAAGCAATTTCCATATGTCACAAAACCTATATCTCTTACCTGTCTAAGTTCCAATCATAATCCAATTTATTTTGAAATTAATAAATCTTTCGAACAGGTGCCTGAAAAATATGTATATAATTTTCGGCATGCGGACTGGAATAATGACAGAAATTATATACGCAACACACTAAAGATATCTACACGTCCTCACTTCCCCCGCGAGATTAATAATACTGTCTCATTTCTTAATAATGTTATCCTAAGATCCTCACAACTACACATCCCGCAGAAAGCACTTGACACTAACCCCATGACTATTCCTTATAGCATAAAAATGTTAATAAAAATTAAAAATCTATTTCGTAAGCAGCACCAAAAGTATAAAACAACTCGGCTAAAATCAATTCTAAACTTCTTAACACGTTTAGTAAAAACTAAGCTCCTAGAACATCGTAATGATGTGTGGAATAATGAAATTAAAATCATTGTCTACCACAGATAAAAGCCTCTGGAACATTACAAAGAATTTCGCGCGCATACATGTTAATATTCCGCCAATAACGCACAATAAAGATATTGCATATTCTGATAAAGATAAAGCTGAATTCTTAGCTCACCATTACTATCAAGTGCATAATCAAAACACAACCCTCTCCACCATATCTCATACAAAAAAAAGTTGATCTCACTGTGCGTAAATATTGTAGCGCTCCGCCAGCATCTGACTCATTAATTAAGCTCGCCTCACCAAAAGAAATAAATTATTTCATAAAAAGACTTAAATGCAAGTCATCCGCAGGACAAGACTTAATACACACATTAATGCTCAAGAACCTGCCTAAAATAGCCATAGTATACTTGACAAATATAATTAATGCTATTATAACCACTGGTCATTACCCTAAAATATGGAAAACTTCAACTGTTATTCCCATTCCAAAAGTGGGGAAAGATAGTTCATTACCCAAAAATATAAGGCCTATTAGTTTAATCAGTAACATTAGTAAAATAGCTGAAAAAGTAATACTTCAAAGATTAAAACAATTCTCAGATGAACATAGTATTATAAACGAAACCCAGTTTGGATTCAGACGCCAACTCTAAACCGTCATGCAGCTAGCCTTACTGATCACATTCTTGATCAGTTTAACCTGAACAAACATACTGGACTATTGTTATTAGATGTAGAAAAGGCATTTAACACTACGTGGCACAATGGCATAATATACAAAATGATTCATTATGGCTTTCCCAAGCAACTTATAATGATCGTGAAATCGTATCTAACTGATAGGCAATTTATTGTTAAGGTAAATGATACCTACTCTAGTACTAAAACACTATCAGCTGGAGTTCCACAGGGTGGTATCTTGGGACCCTTCCTATATATTTTATATATTAATGATTTGCCTCGGCTGAGGGATGTTGATTTACAGCGTCCTATCGAATCGATACAATAACAAACAGACTCACCAAAAGTTATTACAAAATATACAAATATTACACAAAGTGGAAAATTAAAATTAACACCGAAAAAACGGAAGCTATACTATTTACGAGACGCAGGCCGCAAATAACTCACCACATTGAAATAAGCAACAGGCAACTACCGTGGAAACCTCGTGTAACATATCTTGGTCTTACAATGGACAAGCGACTGTCGTTCCATGAACACATTAAACACATCACGGACAAAGCGCACTCCCGATTATATAAAATTTTCCCCATTTTTCACAAACGCTCTAAAGTTAGTATTAAAAACAAACTAATAATATATAAAGCATACATACTGCCGATATTATTATACTCGTGCCCAATTTGGTCCGGTGTTAGTAATTCCACCTTAAATAAATTACAAATTGTTCAAAATAAATGTCCGCGTATTGTACTTAATGCCCCTTACTATACTAAGATAACTGACATGCATGCAGCTCTTCATCAGCGTACTATTCCTGAGCTAGTACAGGAACAAGCAGATAGGTTCTAAATGCCTGACTAGCCATTACCCTATCGTACAGCGAATTGGAAACTATACTCGCGACTACTCGCTGACCAGAAAATATAAAAAATATAAACACAAAAGAATTAAACATTCACTTCTCTAGCACCGGATTGTCGAACTATTTAATTATTAATAAGTCTCTATCCTTATGTAATCTATTGTATCAGTATTTCTCTCTTCTATCCTCTTATTTATTTGTTTAACCTTAATATAATTTGTATAATTTTACCCATATCCTTAATGTACTATTAAGATCAAACTATAATTAATTAATTTCTCTATTTTCTGCCTACGCAGGGTTTTTAGTTGTATGTTTTTCCCTGTATAATTATTGTATAATTATAAACTAGGGGCCACCCACTAAGTAACATATAGCTTATCTAACGGACTACGCAAGTGGGAAGTCTGTATACTTCAAAAAACATATTTTACAGTATACGCGATAACAACATATTCGTTTATACGATAGATTTTATACAGTTACACCTATATTAGAAGACCGGACCGTTTAAAAGTTCATACAGACCTGGCAACTCTTGATCAAAAAATTATATATATATATATATATATATATAATATATATATATACAAATCGCACTGCCCATGCTAAAAGCATTGTAGAAAGGGTTGACGAAAAAAAGGCTTCCAGAATTTTTAAAAATCGAAAACGGAATATTAATTTCGCGATTTCTCGCTACCTGTTAATTTTGATAAAATGTACGTTATTATATTAATGATAGACCTCGACGTCTACTTTCGTCTAACATTAACCCGAACCCTCTATCTATCATAGGGGCCCTAAAAACGGCCCAAAACCCCTAAACCCTTGAACACCCTTTTTCTGGACGAGTATTTGCTATAAAAATACGAGAATACCATTGTTAGACGCGTATTTTAATGCCGTATAACTTTCGTTTGAACAATTCTTCCGAATTTCGAATCGTTCTCGAATTATTGCGATAAAATCGAAATTTAAAAAAAATTGACAGTGGGTCTCCCCTTTTGAAATTTTCGGGTTCGGTTTGAAATTTTTTTTCGCGTTTTTTTCGCTTCATACGATAGATTTTATATAGTTACACCTACATTAGAAGACCCGACCGTTTAAAAGTTCATACAGGCCTGGCAACTCTCGATAAAAAATTTATATATATATATATATATAAATCGCATTGCCTATGCTAAAAGCATTGTAGAAAGGGTTGACCAAAAAAGGCTTCCGAAATTTTTAAAAATCGAAAACGGAATTTTAATTTCGCGATTTCTCGCTACCTGTTAATTTCGATAAAATGTACGTTATTATATTAATGATAGACCTCGACGTCTACTTTCGTCTAACGTTAACCCGAACCCTCTATCTATCATAGGGGCCCTAAAAACGGCCCAAAACCCCTAAACCCTTGAACACCCTTTTTCTGGATGAGTATTTGCTATAAAAATACGAGAATACCATTGTTAGACGCGTATTTTAATGCCGTATAACTTTCGTTTGAACAATTCTTCCGAATTTCGAATCGTTCTCGAATTATTGCGAAAAATGTGAAATTTTAAAAAAATTGACAGTGTCCCCTTTTGAAATTTTCGGGTTCGGTTTGAAATTTTTTTTCGCGGTTTTTTCGCTTCATACGTTAGATTTTATATAGTTACACCTATATCAGAAGACCGGATCGTTTAAAAGTTCATACAGGCCTGGCAACTCTCGATCAAAAATTAAAATTTATCTACTTTTTGTTTTTCTACTAGATTTATTTAAAGTTAAGACCAGCTTGAACATTTAATGATTTAGCGAGGGAGAAGTTATTTCGTAGATCTAAAGATGGAGCTGTTATAACTGACTTTTACGCTATCGGAAATTCAAAACCTGTCATCGAGAAGATAATTCTGTTTAATTATTTATATTTACACAATCAACGTAATATAAATACCTGAGGCGACTCTCTACGAACATTTATATTTGTACGTATGTATATAATTATTATTTATAACTGCCCGTGGTATTTGTCTTCCATTTTTTTTTCCAGTCCCATAAAGTGACGATAGTAATCTTTTATACATTCCCGTAGTTTCTTCTTTAATATTAATCGCTTCTTGATATTTTCGGCTAAAATATTTTTGGTCTTTAGTGTAATTTATTTTTAATTTTCACGCGTAATTTAATTCCGGCGAATCCGCTCGCACCCTATTTCAATGAAATTCTTTTATTCCAAATCGTGTTTCGTAATTTTTCCAACCTATTGCCATATTTCTCGGTTACATCCACCTTCTAGAATTTTCGCTCGTCTTAGTATTCTCCCGTGTTCAAGTTGTTCGTTTAATAATTTTTTACGTTCGTTGTGCACCACGCGCAATCTGTGATATTAACGCTTACTACCAGACCGAAGTGTTGACATACGTTTCGCCGTTATTTTTAAGTAGGAAACGAGGTCGCAATCCTGCCTATTATTATTAGAACGTTCGCAAACATCGTATTCGTTAATCTGGTTAACTTTGTTCTGCTCCCTTATCGTACATAATTTATTATTCCTAAAATTATTCTATCAATCGCATCACCCTTATAGAGCAGTCGCTTCTAAAACCGTACTTCAGAACTATTCAACCGTCCATATTATTTCACGGTCCGGGCTTTTTTGCGACAAAAGAGATTCCAGAGATTCTAGTTGAACTAACGATTACGCTCCTTGTTATTAAAATTCGACGATTCTAAATAACATATACGAAACCTTCTGCTTTTTCATAACTAGCAATTATTCCACGTTCTATCATTATTATTATTATTAATATTATATTTACTATTATTATTTTCGGGGCAATTTTTTCATTGTTCGCTTTTTGGAACGATAGAATTTTCATATAAAAATGTGTCTACAGTGTATACATAAGATACGTTACAAAATATTGTAAAAACACAACCACAAGTCATCCTCGTAATATAAAATATCTTGAAAAAAACGATTTAGTCGCGTTTTGGTTTTAAAAATTTGAGTAAAATCAAAATTACTGGTTATTTAGAAAGAAAAAAAAACCGGGACGAAATTATTACATTCACGAAATTTAAAAATTGGAACATAGTGAAAATTTTTTCTTTAGTAAAAATTACGAAGCTTAATCGCAAGCGATCATCGAATGAATATAAAAAATATATACGAATTTATAAAAATATAAAATGTAAAAAATATTAGTTAGATACATAATTGACAAAAATGATCAAAATGATAAAACAGCATTTTAAAAATAATCTGATAGGGAATGTGTGGTGAACAAATCAAAAATCAGAAATATAAAATTTATACGTAAACAATGACACATTAGCGAATAAAATAGAAATAAGTAAAAACACCTGGACAATATAAAATTTATATATAAACAATGACACAATAGTGAAGTGTTTTATCGCTCAGAATTTTTTTGTAAATTTCGTATCTAACATTTTATATTTTTATAAATTTGTATATATTTTCATAATTTATTTTTTATATTCACTCGATAAGCCGAAAAGCTTTTGTAATTTTACATTTAAAAAATTTTTTGTGATTTTAACTCCTTTATTGTTGTTTATTTATAAATGTTATATATATATATATATATATATATATATATATATATATATAAGAGAACGTGATTTTGAACTGAGGAATCATACAAAGCGTGATAGATAAAGACTTGTAATTTTATACTGCGTGAACTTTTTTCATTTATGTGTATCTGAGTCTGGAGTAGTGCATCTTAGTTAATTATTAATTTTGAAAATTCTATATTTTGTATATATGTATCTATGGTATGTGTGCGTATGTGTAGACATGCATATATATATATGTGTGTGTGTGTATGTATATATAATGTATGCATTGATGATATTTTAAGTACTTTATTATCTGTGGCTGCATAAAAAGTAACATTTTATATTCTTTTTTGAAATTATTCCCGTTACGACCTGATAACATAAAACCATTTTTTTTTTGATTATTATATTTTAAACGACTAATAAAACCTGAAGATAATTTCTATAATATACTTGGGATTTTTTTTTATTACCTTCGTGATAACTGACAAAAATGAATTATTAAAAGAAAAAGTTACTTGCTCGGATCGTTAATAACAGATTTTGTTAATTTGTGCCTGTGTGTGTGTGTGTAGAAATATATTATCTTCGCCGGATAATGATGGTATAAAAAAATCTGTTTCTAATTTTAAGTAATAAATTGAAAATAAATTCGCGTTGATGAGAGAGCAAATAATTGGGCGTAAGTATTTCTTTTTCGTCGAATGTTTTCTATTTTTAGTATTTTTAGTATTTTTATTATTTTCGATATTTTTTTTTTTTTTTTGTATTTTCAATTGAATCCCCTTCCTGATTTTTTTTTTCACACTGTAGGATATTATTTATTTTAAATAAAATATTTAATTCATTTTAATCCGAATACATCGGAATTCGGCGCGAAAACGATAATTCTGTTTTATTTCCGGCCGAATTTTTCTGTGCTTTTTCGAAGGAAAATTGTTTTAATCATTTTTTCCGAAATTCGTCTATTTCGCTTTTCTTTCGATCAGTAAATCTACGCGTATAAATATTTATCTTTTATCCGTTATTTATTATTCTGTTGTTACGAATGCGGAATCACCGTTTGAATTTTCACGGCGCTACGTATTACACAGCGGACGCCGCCCATGATATTCCGCATGAACGATTTCTGACCGTATTGTCGACGTAACGTGAATTGGTTACCAAAAGATTGTGGTATGACTTGACACCGCTAGACTTTTTCTTACGTGATTTCCTAACGTCGAATATCTTATACCAATAAGCTCCAATCGACCAATGCTTTTTATACTAAATTTAAGTAATTTTAATACATTTCAAATGATATATTATTTGAAATTTCAATTGGAAAATTAGTTAAATCGCTAACATTTATTTTCTTTCGAAAAACACAAAGCTTTTCGGCATTTACGCCATTATCAAGTGAACAAAAAATGTATTAAAAAAATCATAATTTTAAAAGTATAAATTAAAAATAATTACTTAAAAAAAAAGTATTTGATAGCGACGGTGAAACTATATTCCATAAAAATTTTTATTCTGTTTGTCTGTTCTGTTTATTTTTTGAATTGTTGAAATTGAATATATTAACATCGATATATTCGTTTACTTGATTTTGTTTTTTTATTTATTTTTTACGATATCGTTTTCTAGATTCTGCAAAAGTTGTATACTGATGGAATTCTAAAATTTTCACTTACTGTCGCAATGTATATGTATCCAAAAGTAAAATATAAAATATAAAAATATACAAACACAACCATTTTTTTAAAAAACACAATTTTGCAAGTAAAATGAAAAATAAGTATTTGAAATATCTGATAATGACCATGGTGAATCCAAAATTAAAATATTTGAAATTTATTTCATTTAATGCGTTGTTACATCTGCGAACGTGTTAAAATAGAAAGATGATAATCTTAATAAGTTATTTAGAATAAAAATTATTCGTTTAATGATCGAATTGAAAATACAATAGTTTTTGTTGTCTGTTAAATAATTACTTGCGTTGCTGCTTGAATTTTAAGTTTTTATTTATATATATATATATAATATACGCATAACCTTGTACTTTATTACAAAACATTACCACTTTAATTTTCTTATTAATTTTCAAACCTTTTTCCGAATCTGAGCATCAGATTCCTTTTTCTTCGATCACCAGGGCACCTGTACCAGAACTAACGATAAATCAATCCTCATGATCAACCAAATCTTTTTCACAGAATGTCGCAATCCCCGTAATTTTTCAAGTATTCTATATAGCACTATTCTATCCTACTGATATCGCAATTATTATCAATTTTGGACATATTGACACACACACATATATCCTTATATAATACACAATCATTCGTAGTACATTCTCGAACGTTTTGTAAATAAAATTAAAATTTTAATAATTAATTATCATGTAAAAATTCTGGGATATATACAACTATCATCGTTTTATATATATATATATATATATATATATATATATATATATATATATATATATATATATATATATATATATTGCGAGACCAAGAACAAATATTTACATTTTTATTTGAGCAGCTTTTGATTCCTGAATTCTAATATAACATTCTCTTTTATCAGATCATGTCGATTAATACTAGTTAATATATTCTACTATAATACTAAATGTTGATTAATTATCGTTTTATTTATATAAATATTACCCGAAATAAAATAAAAACAAACCGTTCGAATTTAGTATTAATTAAATTATTATTAGATATTATGTTAATTTAAATATAAAACATAATTATTCGTTGCATGTAATATTCGCGCTAATGCTTGATACGTATGTATTGCGATAGCGAATAAAATGAATAGTAACGTTCGTTTATGTTATGCGCACAGTCTTTGAGGACTCAACATGAAATTGAAATAATCATACAAATAATTCAGAAATAATTTTCGCCATATATATATATATATATATATATATATATATATATATATATATATACATTTTCACTGCTTTGTTATTATTATTCTCTCTTTCCATCGACCAGGTACTTGGTGCGCTCATGCGCGCTTTCGACTATATTAACCCCATAATTTTTTTTTTTAGAAAAAATTACTTTAATAACAATAATTGAAAACTAAAATTATGCAGTCATATCAATTTAATATTTAGGGTGTCCCCATTACACATGCAACATTATTCGTTGAATTGTACACAAACAGAAAAGTCGATTTTTACTAATATGCATAGTGAAAATTGTTCAACGCAAAATGGAGGGGACTGAAATATTTTTTCATGTTAAACGATATTAAAAGAAAGTACACATACTCAACAAAATTACGTTTATTCGCGTACATTTAATATACTGTGGGTATGTAGGCATTTAATAAAAATCGATAAAACAATAATATTATTAGCAAGAACTTAATGAAATTTAATGCATACATAATTTTCAATTATTTTCGGAAGCAAATATAAAATATTTATCGATTCTTCGGAAAATAATATGACACACTTTTTTTTCGCATTGAATGTTTTAACATCAAATTTTCAATATCAACTATTTTGTTATTCGTTTCATCATTCGAATGCGCATCTAAATAATTACGCACACATTTCACGATGTTGTGGGAACATGAACTGCATTAATGAACTGCATTAATGAACTGCATTATTCATCTGATTGTCTAATTCGTCGTCGGAATTTATGTCAACGATATTTTTCTCCAAAATCACTTTGCCATAACTGGAGCTATACACGCATTATCATCATCTACCGCGACCAATTCTTCCGATGATACTGTAGAACAATTCAATAATATAGAAACTTACCCAAACGTTTCATTAAATGTCTGTTCACAACATATTCCCTCTTCATCCGTTTCGGCCCCGAACACTGCATGACGAAAGCAATCTTCAATCGTCTTTGGTGACGCTGAATTCCATGCGGAGTGCAACATATATAATGTGCATGTAATGAACTGGCAGAGAAATCTTCTTTTGCTTTGATTGCGTTTAAATATTTTCGAAGCAATTACTTGTAATAGTGAAATTTTATGTTTATACTTTGATCAGATGTTTGTATAATAATTAATTGTTGCAACTTTACGTTTTTCTCCTAAGAATCAAATATTTTAATTCACAATCCGATCGATAAATATACCATCCGTGGTATTTTTGATTTCGTCAGCGTTGAAGACATCTTTCGCTTCGTATTCATCAAATATCGAAGGCAACGTAGACTGCAACCAATTTGTTGCCATGGTCGATAAAACTTTATTAGCTCCGCAGCAAACATTTTCTAGTACTATGCCATTTCTTTTCTTGAAGCGCTGCAACCATCCTGTATTTGCTAAGTTCATTATTTCTTTCCAGCATTAAAAATTCCGATATGGGAGCATTCTGAGATCTCGCTTGTTCGAACCAGAAAAGTAAAGCAGTCTCTCTATATCTTCATGTTTGGCCGTTCTCGCACGTTTTCTCTCCGGCTCGAACGTACTGCGTTCAAACACTACCATAATTTGATATCTTTTTCTTAATTATCGTTGCTAATGTAGAATTAGAAATACTAAAATCTTTACAGGTTTCCCTTTTCGACTTCTATTTTCGATCAACAGTCTTAAGAAGCTTTATCTTCATTTTAAGCGTAAAAGCGGTTCTCTTCCCGAGCACTTTGTGCCATTATGCACGTTTGTTTTTTTTTTGTTCTAAAATAGGAAAAAACGCGAACTAACTCGTTATTGCATTCTGAAACTAATTGATTAGAAATAACTGAATTCTGACGCTAACTGATGAGAAATAAGTTTTTAAGTTCGGTACGAGCAATGGCAGAGGGGGAAGAGTGAGGGATTTAGATAAACAATATCTGGCTATCCGGATGGTGTCGGTTGAGAAGTAAAAAAAAATCTGAAAATGCTGTTAAAGGCGCTTCCAGAATTGCTGTCTTTTCAAATCTACATAAATGAAAACAGCAAACCCGGACGGTGGTTAACGGGTCGGTTCTTAGAAAAGAAATCTGTTCGTGTTAAATTATTTTTGTTTCGTGTTAAGAGAAAAAAAGATGTCGGAAAACACACGGCAGTTTGTCGGGACCTTTTGATTATTCGATATTTTAAGCGTTTTCGCGAAACATATTTCACTATAATATATATATATATATATGCGAATCAAAAAACCTGTAGTTAAAAGCAATTTAGATCTATACAATATTGTAATGTATAAAATGTTGCATATCGTGATTTTCGAAGCTTGTATAACGTATCGTGGAATTTGCCGCTTATTATTTCGGACGAAATGCATGCCCAGAGCGTCGTGGAATTTCGATTCCATTTCTACACGCTGATTTTCTTTCAAGCGATATTTCATACAGCAGTCGTCGATATTAACTATTTATCCGGGTTGTCTTTTTCGGATAGACGCATTTTCTTTTTTTAAAAATGATTTTCCGGATAAATCGGGCGTTTTAATATTCTTCGTCTAGCCACTATCACGCTATAAAAGTTAGTTGTGTTCGCTTTTACTCGCGTTACGTCTAAGTTATTCTCGAGACTGATTTCACGTTTTTTAATCATGATTAATTTCCTCGCGTTGGACTATACTTAGATATTACATAGGATGACCCAGAGAAGAGGGACGGTTTTGTTTTATAGCGCAGTAGGTAAGACTGCTACAACGCAACCCGCTTGCTCCCAGTTTAGTTTTTAACTGTTTTATCATGGCATCCTATAACTAGAAGGAGCGTGTTTCGCGTGGAACGTTATTTTCGGCGTGAATAAATCGCGAAAGTGCAAAGAGAGTTAAGAATTCAAAGGTGCAAAACTGCACCATATCGCAATTCAATTTTAAGGTAGGTTGAAAACTTTCAAAAGACAGCGGACAAAAAAAAAACAAACGGTTTGTACACCCGCGCAAACATCGATGTTCGGGCGGTAATCATTCGGAGTCCCGGACGATCTGCTCGTCGTCAGCCTGTCGAAAGAATTTGATTGATGTATGAAATTTCATCCTTATAAAGTGGTAATAACTCGGGAATTAAAAAGTACCGACGGTGCACAATGAAAACTTTTTGCTGAGGTGATGCTGAAAAAAATCGAAGACGAAAAGATCGATTTAAACAATCTTTTGATGAACGACAAAGTTCATTCTCAGCCATACGGATTCGTAAACAGAATTGCCGGTACTCGTCCGAATCTAATCCGAATTCAATCGAACAGAAGCCGTCACACAGCGAGATAACATGATTTCGATAATCGGCAGAAACGCTCGCAGTACTGAAAGAAGCGTTCGGTAACCCCATATTGTTGCGTATTTCGCTTGGCTGCCGCGCTCGCCAGATTTGACTGCTCTAGATTTTTTTTTGCGCCGATGCCTTATGAGCCGCGTATGAAACACGTCCACGAAATCAGAAATGTCAAAAATTCAGCCACCTATACTCGAAAAAGTGTTCGAAATTTTTATAAATAGACTGAACGAATGTATTTCGTCGCAGATGGCAGTCATCTGAACGATATTGTGTAAAAATGTTGGTCTAGTTTTTGAGTTATTCAGAAAACAACAAAAATCGTGCGTCTTCTCCTGGGTCACTCTAATTCGATCGGTTCTAATGTTCGTTATTTAAATGTTTTCATTCATTCTTCGTATTTCTCATAGGTTACATTTATCTAACGCCGATTTCAGTTGTAAATAATTCGGATAGTTTGCGGAGTATTAACTTTTTCAAACTGCACTCTAATAGTTCATTCACTGCCATTCGGCGAGCATCCTACTTTTTCATTTATATTAATATGATTATTATTATAATTATTATTATTATTAGATTTTCGATTTTAAATTTGGACGATATATATATTTTTTTACTGAAATTTTATCGGACCTTCGTGGAATATTTCTCGCGATCAATCGAAATAATAATCGCGAGACGAAGAACATTGGAAGAGCGTTAAAAAATTATCACGAATAAAGAAATTAGAATTTACATTTTTAATTATATATCATCTCGGCCGCTACTAATGGCGACGATAAGTTTAACTATTGAAAATTCGCCATTATTATTATTATCGTTATTATTATTACCGTCGATCTCCTTAATATCCGACCTAACGACGATAACGGCTGTCGTATTGACGGCGGAAAAACCGAATTTACTGTCGGAAGATTGTAGCGACTTTTATCGTCTGCTATCGAAGGACGATCTGTTCGTCGATAAAAGCGCGTTTATCGGTCAATATTTAAAATACGGCGGTACGATAACGTTGATAGCGCGTCCGAAAGGTTGGGGCAAAAGTACGAATTTGAATATGTTAAGACGATTTCTCGAAATTAAGGCCAATCGTCGCGGTAAACCGGCCGTACAAGCGAATCTGTTCAATCGGAAATTATTCGCCGGCGGCAATATAACCATTACGGACGTGTCGTGCGTGTCGACCATATCGCCGTCTTGGATTAATCGTACGCTGTTACCGTTGAAAATCGCCGAATCCGACAAGTACATGAAAGACTATCAAGGTCGTCATCCGGTTATCGCTATCGATTTCCGTAACGCTACCGGCGATAATTACGAACAAATCGAGGATGGAATACGATCGATTATCGGTCGAGTATTTCGCGAACATAATTACTCGCGAATAGCCGTTATCGAGGACGGCGACGATTTCGAACGTTATTACAACGGTACGGCCGATCGGTTTATGTTAGTGTACAGTTTGCCGTATTTAAGTCGACTGTTATTACGGATATTCCGGAAAAAAGTCTACGTACTGATCGACCATTACGATCGACCGTTAACCTATCTACTAGGCAGTTTAGCTAGACGATATCGCGAACAATTTAGCAACGAATCCGACGCGTCGGCCTTAGGCAGAGCTTATCGTTCGGACGAATTTCGCGAAACGTACGAATTGTTATTTTCGTTTTACGAAAACGGTTTACTGCAAGAAAACGAAGCGTTACATCGAACCTTACTAGTCGGTCGAACGGCTATACGATTTTTCGATCGTAACGAAGCCGGCGGCGTGCCGGACGTGACGGTGTGCGGTTTGCAAGATTATAAATTTGCCGAATATTTCGGATTTTCCGCTCGCGAAACTAAACGTCTATTAGAAAAAGCCGAAATAAAAGTCGAACAATCGTCGCTAGAACGTCGATACGCGTATCAGTTAGGCGACGGACGTTTGATTTACGATCCGCGTTCGATAAGAAATTTCGTCCGGCACGGCGGACAATTTCATCATCAGTCGTCGTTAGATAATTATAGTCGGAATCGTAATTATAATCGTAATCATTCGATTTTGACGAATGATTTTCTAATGCGATCGAATAAAATTCGAACGCTAATACGGTCGTTATTAACCGGACGAAACGCTACCGGCGTCGTAACGAAATTCGTCGAATTAGACGATTTAGCGAATTCGTCGACGTGCGCGATTTTGTCCTATTTAGCGTACGAAGGTTATCTGTTACCGTCTGTTCGCGGTTACGGCGATCGTTATTGGTCCTTACCGAACGTAGAAGTGGAGCAAATGTGGAAAGGCGAAATCCGACGAATGATTTGCCAACAATATAATACTACGACGGACGAATTAGACGATTTAGCCGGACGATTAGTCGCCGGATCGTTGAGAACGTTCGAAGAACGACTATCCGAATTAATAGCGTCGGAATCGCAATTAACGGTAAACGATTACGAAACGCTAATCGATTGTTTACTATATACGGTCGAAGACGATTATCACGTACGATACGATAATCGAGACGATCGTCTTGTCGTTTTATTAAAAAAAACCGACAATAATAATAATAATAATAATAATAATAATAATAATAATAACGCGATCGTATTATATCGTAAAGCGATCGCTAACGGTAAACTATTAAACGATCAAACGGACGAATTATTACGAGCTTTAGACGAACGTTCGATATTCGCCGAGATGAATCAGACGGATAGAAAACGATTCGATTATATTCGCGAAATACGTAAAATTGTTTTAGTTATCTGCGGTACTAGAATGAATTTTAAATATCGCCTCGAAAACGCCAATTGGAAATAATAAGTAATATATATATATTAATATATATATACACTGCGATTCGGAATTCTGTTCGTTGTTCGAACTATTCAATATGAAACTAATTACTACAGTCAACCTAATTTTAAGCTAAATTCAAAATGTCGTTTCGCGAGTTTCTTCGTACAAAATTAGATAAATTTGACGTTTTTAATTAAATAATGTTTAGTGTAAGATATTTTCATAGAGCACTTAAATATAGACGATGAAAAAGGCGTTCTAAAGAAAAACGTCTTCGTTTAAATTTAATAAAATAATTCACTACCGGCGGGTTAATCGTGCGAAAAACACGAATATTGGTCTTTCTTACTTCTAAAGTCATACACTTAATCGACAAGCGAAATTACATAAAGATACTTCACAGGTCTATCTCGAATTTCTGCCGCGGTTCCTCGGAGAAGCGTCCTAGGGTTATATAACATTTATACAGCAGACATCCTTAAAGAAGAACAAGTTGAAAAAACTTACGTGTGGTGCTGAAACATGGCGCGTGGAATTGAATCAGCGCGTGTTTCTTTTAAACAAAAACCATCACACCGACTTCATCCTTACAAGCCGAGCGAATACTTAAAACAGATGCGATTAAGTATGCGGGAAAAAGTTGAGACGCGGAGAAACTGTGTACTGACTCCTATGGGATATAGCTATCTTTAAAAAACCGGATGTATTAAACCGTGCTTTTAGATATGCTGCTCGATTCTGGGAGAAATCTAACATCAACATACTGCAAAGATTGCGGAATAAAACGGTTATAATTTATGCCGCGGTATGTTAGTAAACACGGTTCGGGATATGATCGGCAAACTGACTACGAATCATCGTTTATCCAGTTGATTTCAGAACTAGAGCGTGCTCAAAGAGGACTGGAAAGGATGAAACCAGCCGACCTTATACTCAAATAAATTAGCAGTAAACTCGTCATCGTATGAAAGTAATAGGAAGCACAACTTCGACACATGCGGAAACATCGAATCCTCTTGTTAGATTATTCGGCTAGTTACAAGTTAGCGGAAGAGAGAAAAATAATAGTCTTAAGAAATATGAAATATAAGATTTAAATATATTACTACGAACAAGTAAGGGTTGTATTTAGTTTCAGAAAAAAAAAAAAAAACGAGATTTCTGGTAGACTAATGTATTTTCCAGATGAAAGAAGATAGAATAGTAACCGGTTGATGAAGGTTTTTGTATTTACGTTTAAAACAAAACATAAATGATGTTTCATATTTCATATATACTTCAGAATCATTACGTTTTATTAAGAATCTTGCTTTCGTCTTGTAACTAAGCCAACCATGTTCTTCTCTACTCCTTCCTGTTGCTCGTATTAATCTCTTTACACGTCAATTCTTCCTTTAACTTGATCCGTGTTTCGTTCTAGGCCTTCCCTTTTTTTTTTTCATCCTTCCAATTTTCTCTCGATTATGACGGTCGTTAATGCAGTATGTGTCCTAGAAGATTTCTTTTTTTTTAATTGTTTCCGCCAATTGCCATTTTTTATTTACCATTTAACCTCTGAATTCTCTCCTTCTGCGTCCGTGAGATCTTCATTATACGAGACGCCACCCCCACATTTCGAAGGCATCAAAACATTTTTTTAGATCTTCCGTTAACATCCACGTTTCCGAACCTTATAATACAGTGTAAAATGTACTCTGTATGTATGCTTTAAATAATTGGTTCCTTAATTTTATTTTAATTGATTTTTTTTTTTTGGGCACTGCTGAGGAGCAATCACAATCCACTAACGTGTTGATAAATAGTTATTATATATTCATGTTACAATTGGTTAGGAATTTGTAAAGAAGAAGGAAAACACGGGAGTCATTAGAAAAAATTAAGGAAGTGATAGAGAAAGGAGGACGATAACCGATGGATATTAAGGAATTCAGTGCGAGTTGGTCATGTGTGAAAACTGCAATTGAAAAGGATGTGGTTTTCATCGGCGATAATTTGAGAATCGGCTGGATGGGAACAATATAGGGAACTGGAAATATACGAAACATGTGAGCCGGAAGACGATTGTGTCCAAAACGTAAACGGGTGATGGTTGTAATAAATTTTCGGAAGTTGAGGTGTATATCTCCTTTTCATGAACGTTTTTGAATATAAGTATATAGTAAATAGTGTTCATAATAAGAATAATTAAAAATATATATTAATGAAAAAGTAGGGAATAATTTTAAATCGGATTGTCTACATTAAAACGGTAAAAACGTCCTCTCTAAACCTAAATATTTATACATACATACATATATATATATATATATATATATATATATATATATATATATATATGTATTATGTGTACAATTATCTTCTATTATAGCTTTTCCACGTTTATACTTTTTCATCATCCGTAAACTTCAGATAGTTCAAGTATCTATTCGAATGCACACTTGTGTAATAAATTTTACAAAGAGAACTATGAAGTTTAAAGCATATATACATAACTAACAAATAAAGACTTTCTTGAGATTCGTAATTGACAAATAATTAAGTTGGAAACCGATCATCGAATTTACGAAAGTACCCAAAAGCTCTTCGTATGTTAAAATGGGAATATGACAGAGATATGCTGTTATACGGAACACATGTCAGATCAATAATGGACTATGGTGCGGTTGCATACAGCGGCGGAAAGTACACTTACGAAGCTGAATACAATCGAAAATAACGCACTCGGAATAAGCAGCGGAGCATGCTGTACAAGTTCAGTTATCAGTTTGCACGTGGAAACAAATATGATATCACTAAAACATCGACGTATATTATTAGCGCTGAAGTATTATGTAAAGTTTAGCGTCGTATTAATTATTGCAAAACGTTTGAACCTAATCTACATAAGATCTATCGCGATAGAAATAAACCGTTCGGAGTCAGGTGTACTGACTACTTCAGATACCTGCATTTAAATCAAATTATCGTCACTCCAATAATCGAACCTACAAAAATCGGATTACAGTATGCAGACTGTATTAGCGCATTTTAAAGGCTTAATGCAAAAAACAGTTAATGTCGGCGATGAAAGATACCGCTCGAAACATACGGGAGATCCCCCACTGAAGAACAAGTTACGACAAATTAAAGTTGTACTACTAAAACATTAAGAAACTTCACATCGCGCAAACAGACGAGAAGAGATGCTACTAAGCAGAATCCGCACCGGCCACACAAAACTAACACACGGACACTAAAGTGAACGTTCATGAACTTGTTCCTTTTTGTGACAGTCGAAATCTGTCCATCGAACATGTCATCGTCGTACGTTGAACAAGTTTTCATACGGACAAATAAAAAGAATTTCTACAAAAGACACACTTGGTAATGACGAAGCTGCGCTAGTACTTTCCGCCTTTTTAAAAGCTATAAAACTATATCGAAAGACATAATTTTCAATCTACATATGTCAGAATTATTTTTATTTCTATTTTAGATTAGCGAAGTACGCAAACTTATAGAAGATAAAATTTTCCGTTTGATTTCTAGAAAATTATCTATAAGTATTTTCGATATACGTACGATCGAATTATTTGTAAAATCCGTTCAATTGCTATAATATTATCTGTAATCATCTAAATTGCACTGTATCGTAGACGCAAACGATCTACAAGTTGAACGTCTTCAAATAAATTTTATATGTCGTGTCTTCCGTAGTTCGCTATATTGACGACATATTCAACTTATTTTTTGCTTATTTCGGTGAATGGTTTCACTATTATTAGCCTCTTTGTTTTTCGTATTTGTTAGTTTTTTATTCTATCGGCAGAAATTAGCGCTTTCTGGATGATGTTTAGACTTGAGACTATTGTTGAACTTTCACACTTCGGTCCTCATCTATTACGAATGCTGTAAATATATTGTGTAAGTGAAATACAAATACAGTAAAAATAACAGGTTGTTCAGAAGCCGTCCAATTAAGTTTATCGAATTCTGAACAAACTGTTTTACAATATTATAATAATAATTTGTATACATAAATTTCAACTAGTTGAGATTATATAATTAGTTTATAAGTTAAAACAAGATTGCAAATTATATTTAAATATGTTTAGGATTTAATTGTATAAATAAGTTTAAGCTAGATGTACATATTTTTTGCGGTGATTTAGTTCAGCAATCGCGAAAGTATTAAAAATTATAAATAGTTTGGTTACCAGTTGATAAGTGCTAATATGGCTGAAATCAGTGTGTTACTATGATGACAGTCGCTAAGTGTTATCATTCGTTTGTAACTTGTATTTTTTTTTATCGCTGCCTCACCATTTGTAGAACGTTTTTTGATTGCCAATTCTCTGATAGTTTTAATTATATAAATTTATATATGTATCCCTCAAATTTATGGAATTTATGTTAATATAATTTAGATATTTTTTTTCCTTTTTTTTAATTAATTATTTAAGTCATAAAGTTAGTGTAGTCTTAATTTTTCTCATGCGAGTTAAACGGTTGAACGAAATAAAGAAAAATCTGAAATATAAAACGCTTAAACACTAGTTAAAATAAAGTTAAAGATTAAAGTTAATTAAAATAAAACTAAAGAATAGTCGACTACGTTACAAGAACTGCATCTAGGCTCACGGTTGACTCGAGGGTTAATTTCAGCTAGAAAATTTAAATTTCAATAATTACCTCTGTTCCGCAGCAAGATAATTTTTTTTTTTATAGCGCCATGTTTAACTACCGAGACTATTACGGTACTGGTGATTTAACAGTTAGATGTAGTAACTGCGGTTGGAGGAGGAAAGGAACTGTATAACTAATAGTTGAAGAACTGTTGGAGAGGAAAGCAGATAAAGTACGCGGATGGATAATGGGCCGGTAAGGGAGGAGTTTAGGGCAGTACAGTAAAATATGGAAGATAAGAGAGGGGTTTGGGAGTAAACAAAAGGGGCAAAAAGCCGGGGGATTGGTACGTTGGAGAAGATGGTCATCAGAGAGTGATATGTGACCAAGGCGGAGCCTGCTGAGTGCTATGTAATTGGAACGGGGTTAAATTGGCAGGTGGTTCCCAGAATCGTACATTGGATTTGATGGCGAGAAGGAAGTTATGGTGGTATGAATTCCACTTTTGTTGCCAGTTTGGGGTGGAAGAAGTATTTGAGGGATGTGTTTAGTACAGGGTATGGCGGGGCTTTATAGGTTGTAGGGGAACATAGTATAGAATGGGCTGCCTACTTCATTTCCCAAAATCCCCTTATGACCTGGAAAAGACTTCCCTACCAAAAAGAGGTGCATCAGTTAATTACCAAAATTGCGACGCCGGGCAGATAAACAGAGTATGTTGAATATCGTCAATCTCACCTACAGTACAACAGGTACAGACCGGATCACTAATAAGTTTCAATTTTCATTAGGTTATGATTTCTTACTTCTTCTAACGCTTTCCGCCTTGTATGTTATATACCTATCGGTAAGATTTTCGATTCATTTCGTCATTCATTTCGTTTGTATGTCTCGGTGGTATAGTACGCTACTACAGTTCTCGAATATCAAGTTGACAATCGAAGGTTCGATTCCAGTTCGTGACATTTTTATAATTCATCTTATATTATTAATCGATTATATATATATATATATACATATATGCATCTATCTCGGATAAGACTCTAACAATTTTGATGAAATTTTGTACACGCATGTAATTTATCAAGTAATTACGAATTTTAAAATTTCGTGCCTCGACCCCGAGTACACACCATAAAATTTTGAAAATTTCGAATTTTCCCGCGTCGTCTGTCTCTCGATACTTATTTAAACGAGCGTTAAATTAACAGTTGGAATGTTCTTAGAAATTTGCTTTTTACCGCGTGTAAATATAATTAAAATTTTATATTTCGGCTACCGTTTCGATTTATGGTACAAGATTTTCGAGGAATAATTTTTAATCCGCGAGAAAGTTACTTTTAAAGGAAAAAATCCGATCGATAAATTGCAAAATTCGTTTCTCAAAAAATCATCCACTTGTTTTTTTTTTTTTAAACTGGCGTTTTTGGTCGTAATACGAAAATGGATATCAAATAAAGTAATTATAATTACATGTATGAAATGGTTCTTAACGGCGTGCGATTCGTATCTAGATATATATATATATATATATATATATATATATATATATATTCCGATAAGAGGCGATTTTTCGAAAAAATAAATACCGAGCACATGTTTGGTTTTTAATTATCGCGAAGAAAGCAGCGCCACCCCACTCCGTGTAACACCTTATATCGCATAAGTGCCTCAATTATTAGTCCCATTTGGTACGGTAAGAATAACGTGCAACCGGCTAGTCAAACGATGACTTATACATTATTTTTAACAATAAAAAGTTAAAATTTTTAAATTTAATTTTCTCGAGCTGCTTTAATATTATAGTACGTTACTAAAATTTAAAATTTTGTCTTTATCAGGATTTAAGTATACAAACTTTTCCGCATTTCTGTGGACAGAGACACGCTACTTATTGTAATTCTTAAGTTTACCAAATAAAAAGAAAAAAAGCATTTACTAATAAATATATATACACACAAATATATATATATATATATATATATATATATATATATATATATATATATATATATATATATATATATTATTGAAGTTCCTGTTGGAGAGGTAAACCGAATGAATTTAAAGGAAAGACGTACAATGCGGTTGTTTCGTCAGTCGTACGTAATATTTCTTATCGCGATAACGATAACGATAACGATAACATCGGCAACAGAACCGCGCGAAAGAAAACATATTTTCAAATTGCCTAAAGAAAACAACGAAAGTAACGTAAATCATCATTTATTAGTAGTCGATAAAACTCGATTAATAGCCGATTTTTTAAATCATCCGGATAAAATCGTGTTCGTTATTCGACCGTCCGGTTGGGGTAAAACTATGAATTTGAATATGATTAGATTTTTCTTAGAAATCGAAGTAGACGAAGAAGAAGGATCGATATTGCCGTCTATGTATCGGGTTAATCCTACACTATTCTTAGGTGGTCCGATTACCGCCGCTACTGACGTTATCGACGACGAAGAAAGTAACGATAGCGATGATAACGATAACGACAATAATAGAAACGATACGGTTCGATTGAGTAGAACAAAAATTGCCGACGATAACAAGACGATGGAACATATGGGTAAATATCCGGTTATTCAAACGAGTTTTCGCCACGTAATCGGACGTAATTACGTCGAAATCGTGAATAAAACGCGCGAATTGTTGAAAAACCTGTTCGGACAATACGGTTATCTGACGAAAGTTGCTCGTATTAACGAACGCGATAAAAGTACGTTCGACGCTTACCGGACCGGTAAAACGGACGAAACGGCTTTAGGAGTTGGATTACGTTTTTTAAGTTATCTACTGAGAACGCATTACAATCGTCAAGTGTACGTACTAATCGACGATTACGACGAGCCGTTACTTAGCATATTTTTCAATCAATTCTTCCAACCGGATCGTATTAATAATAACAATAATAATAATAATAATAATAAGACACCGTCGATGAACGAACGCGTACGTAAGATAACGGAATCGCGCGATTATGTCAATACGTTACATTTGATACAACGTTTTCTGTTCGACGGCATACGCAAAAGTTCGGACGTACGAAAATCGTTAATAACCGGTACGTTCGTATTGCCGTTCGACGAACGTTTCGAATCGTACGAACGATGTCATTTTTATACGATGAACGATCGAGAATTTTTCGATTATTACGGTTTCGCCGCTACGGACGTCGCCGAATTATTAACCGAAGCCGAAGCTACCGTTAATCGAGACGTTTTCCGTAAATGGTTCGCTTACCGTCTGCACGGCGATCGGCTAATATACGTTCCGACGATGATTAGACGTTATTTAGAAACGGCTAAATTAGACGACGGTTATCAGGCCGAAAACGAACAAATCCTCGATCGACTAACGGCGACCGTATTAACGGAGAAAAATGAACGAACGATAAACGTTTTAAAAGATTTAATAGCGGACGTGCCGGTCGGCGAGATGACGATTACGAAGACGACGAACTTTACCGACGTTAGTAGCGTCGATCGTTTGTTATTTAATTATCTGTCGTTTAACGGTTACGTAATAACCGATCCGCCGTTATACGGTAAACCGGTAACGATTACGGTAGCCAACGAAAAGATGAGAACCGCTCTAGATACTAAACTAGCGCGTATATTAGACGTCTATTAAAAACCCGGACAGACTTGGACTTATAAGTGAAGTTTTGTTCTTTTCCCCGATTTTTAATTTTAAGTTATATAAAATTATCAACATATATAAGTTTATATACACGGATAAATATACACACACTAATGCACATAAGTGTACACACATATATATACATGTAAAATTATCCTTTACAGATTTAAAGGTATGTGTTTATGTAAATAGTTATTTCTGTTTACACATACATATACACAGACTATAATCAATGTTTCTCTTAGATACCATATTTCCGCATCAGTATATATCGGTGTTTACATAATAATATGTTGTATATTTCATATTATATATATTTATATATACATTAATATACATTTATACATTTATATATATATATGTATACATTTATGTTGATGTATTGGTTTTTATTTTGTTGTGTATACATTTATATATGTGTCTACGCATGTGCATCTACGTCTGTGATTAACATACGATATATGCATGTATATATGTACATATATATTTATTTGGTTTATATAGTTTCATATATTCTCTAATATTTCTTATATATGTAGTATTTATATATAAATATAATTAGATACATGTAAATAGTTATTTCTATTTATACATAAATATGTACAGACTATAGCTAATATTTCTTTCGGATACGTATTTGCACATCAGTATATATCGGTGTTATACTTGATATGATATATATATATTCGAGATTTTACTTCGTAAAGTTTTCCCCCCGAGCCTATTTCCTCTGTTTGAGACAACTGTTACTTTGTTTCACACGTTGTTTTTGACGGTAAACTTAACTTCACCAAACATACGAACTTTCTCAATACGAATTAATCCGCATAGTTTAATCATTCCTTCATGCACGCGATAAATTTATTATTTATAAAACACAGCCCGATATTTACTTAGTCTTGTCCTGTTTGAAAGTTACCGAACCGACTTAGGTACCTACTAAATGTTCCCCGTTATACTAGAATATATTATATTAGTAATGTTCTGAAGAAATTAACTCGGATTAACGAATGCATTCTTAACGTACCCCCTTAATTTTTTGGCCGTTTACACGATGAGTTTATGCCGAGTTAATAGGTAATTAGTTAATGTTTATGTATATAAAAAATAAGCGCGCGGGCGTTTTAAACATAATTTATCGTAATAAGTCTGGCTTATTATTTCTAATTATTATTCGGACGTATTGATTATTTCTATGCGGTCGTGGGGAAAATTAATGGCAAGTACGTACACCTATAATACGGCAGATATTTTCGCTGCATACGACGACTTTCAGAATGTGTACGTCAGTCGGAATGTAGCGATAAAAACATTAGCAGATTAAATAGATAATGATATATGTACGTATGAGAAAAAAAAAATGAAAAATACGAAATAAAATAAAAAAAATTAACGGATGTTCGTGTGAAATATTTAATTTTATACGTTAGGAGACATTCGACGTGAGCGTAGTTATATTAAACCACGTACGGCTGTAATATAAATTTTTCCCCTTATAGGAAATTCGTATTAAAATTTGGCGTAGTTTGTCCGTTCGTGTTCCGTTTATTCGAGATGATGCGGTCGCTTTTTAACGATCGGAATCATATTAGACTAGGAATGTGGTCGGTTTCTGTTTCGCTGCTTATTTTTCTTTATAACCGAATGATTATCGTCGGCGAAGCAGCCGCGATCAAGGACGAATTTTACGATTTAGTCACGACCGGTCAGTTCGCCGATAAGAGTACGTTCGTCGGCGATTTCATTCTCGGTCCGGGTCAGGTAGTATTGATAGCACGACCGAGCGGTTGGGGTAAAAGCGTTAATTTGCAAATGTTAACGCGATTTTTAGAAAAAGAATTAGACGCGGACGGTCGACCGTTACCGGAAGATAAACGTATCAATTCGAAATTATTCGCCGGCGGTAAAATCGTGACGGACGACGGTCGTACGGTAGAATTAAAAGCGTTAGAAATTTCGAAACACGAAAATATCATGAAATTACAAGGTCAATTCGCCGTCGTATTAGTACAATTCGATCAGATAGTCGGCGATACGTACGAAGATATTATGGTGAAGACTAGACGTTTAATCGCCGCTCTGTACGATCGTTTTACTTACGTCCGTCAGAACATCAGCGACGAATCCGATCGGATTCTATTCGATTCGTATTACAGCGGTAATGTCGGTTTCCATGAATTAGAAGACGGTTTAACGTTTTTAAGTCGACTACTTTGCAAACGTTTCGGCAAAGACGTTTACATCTTTATCGACGATTACGATAAACCGTTAAATCGGTTGTTCGCCGTTCAGGTGGAAAATCTGAAAAACGGCCCTAATAAAACGGACGTTCACGGATTATTTCAACAGGCTTATCGAACGGAAGAATTTAATAAGACGTTCGCGTTCGTACAACGACTATTGGATAAATTGTTGCGTAATAACGACGTACTTTATAAAGGCGTCCTATCCGGTATATTAGACGTGAAAATATCC
This sequence comes from Coronaproctus castanopsis, assembly GCA_032883995.1. Taxonomy (NCBI): domain Eukaryota; kingdom Metazoa; phylum Arthropoda; class Insecta; order Hemiptera; family Monophlebidae; genus Coronaproctus; species Coronaproctus castanopsis. Next base: position 113,409,183 of record CM065053.1, read on the forward strand.
GATTTCGTCGGACGTCTAGATAACGTATTACCGTACGGTTTACTAGACATCCGTTTTAGCGATTGGTTCGGTTTTAGCGAACACGACGTCGTTCGATTAATCGATCGTAATAATAATAATAATAATAATAATAATAATAATAATAATAATAATAATAATAATAATAGTAGCGGTAATATATTAGGCCGAGTGAAAAATTGGTATCAATACAATTATACCGGTAACGCCGTCTATAATTGTCGTACTATAAGACGATTTTTGAAAAATAATCTACAATTCGAATCGTATTGGGACGACGGATTACCGTTCATGAATGACGTATTACTATCGGATCGGTTACAACGAGCCGTACAAACGGTAGCGCGTGGCGAATATTTGCAGAGTATCATGCGGAATAAAATTAATTACGACAAATTAGTCGACGAATATACGGCGTTATTTTTCGCCGGCTACCTAAGTCCGTTTTCCAACGTACCGGATCGTCAAGCGTGGGGTTTGTACGCGCCGAACGAACAGGTAATCGATCAGTTAAAATCGAAAATACGCGAATGGGTTTGCCGTAGAATGTTAATACCGTTGGAAGATTTTCACGTCATCGTCGACGAATTAACCGGTTTCGAAGTGAACGAATTCGTTAATTCGTTCGAACGATTTCTAAACGCTATACCGGACGGTACGATGACCGATCCGAATATTTACTATAACGGTTTCATCGACAGCGTCTGCTATACGTTACAGGACGACTATACGACTCACGTACACGACGAACGATCGAAAACCGACGTTACGTTAGTAGCTAAACCGAACGGAAGCGGTCGTAACAGCGCGATTTTTATCCGATACGTACGAATCGACGATCCGCAAAAATTGTCGATCGTCGCTAAGACCGAATTAGAAGATTTGAATGGACGCGTACTTCAATCGGCCGATATATCGTCGTTAGATTACGTGAAGCACGTATTGAAAGTCTGTCTAGTATTTCACGGTAAACAAATCGCCGTCCAACATAAACTAAGCGACATGAATTCTCGTTTAAAACCGAAAAAAAGTAAATAAATTAATTCGAAAATTACGCCGAATCATTTTCGATAATTATCAACGAAATCTGTCCGGCTGTCAATACTTATGGTATCGCTTAAAACGATTTATTACTTATAGAGATTTACTGAGAAAAAAAGAAAAAATTGATACGTACGTAGGTAACAATCCAACATATTATATTGTAGCAAAATTATAACAGAGCTTCGAACGAGTCCGACATAGTAGAGAGGAAAATTTTATTAACTACAGAAATAGTATACGATATTTAAATGATTATTATTTACTTTTTTATTTATAAATTTACGAACAATCAACTGAACAGTCCGTTCTAATTAAGTCTACGGTGCATTTTATAATAATAAGGAAATACGACAAATCTAATTAAAAACGTAATTTTTAATTTCAAATATTAATATTTGCGAAATCAGTGTCGCTATAGTTGCATCCTAAAAGTGTGTACGCCTTTAAAATATTAAACGATAAACGCCACTTTTATCTTTTCTAGTTAATCTCTTACATTTTTGCCGAATTTTATTTAATTTCTTTATTTAATGCGTGCCACACCTGATATTGTATGATTTATCTCGCGTATACAGTTGTGCCGATATTATAATTATCTACATTTATATGAAAATGATGTGTATCGTCAATTCTATATTACACATTTGTTCGAAAATACGCCGGTCCGTAGTTCAGTTAATGAACTATAGGTATTGTAATAACTCGGTACAAATGAAACGTCTAAAAGTAGCTTGTCTATATTTTCCATTAAACTGACCATTTGCCAACATCTCATCGACAAGTTCACATAGTGTTTGGCAAAGAAACAATTGTATAAAAATGTACCGAAAGAAGTCATGTCCTTAAACCGTATCATAGACGAAGATCGATGATAAGCTGATTTACGTGGAAGCTATTGCATATTATAAGTGTGTATACAAAACAAATACATATATACATACATATACACATGTATATGTATAGCAAACCTAATGCTTATTAATAATATGATATTAAGTAAGGTAGAAAATTTTAACATCCCATTTGCCCGAATCATTGCAGCGATGTTCCCCTAAATAATTATTCCAAAAATTTATACACACACATATATATAATATAATATATACATTATTACTGTGCTTAATAGTGTGACAATGCCCACTTTTGTTATAATTACAGATCAATTAAAACGAATGATAATATCACGATGCTCGAACCGAGCATACGACTATTATAGCGATGATATTTGTTTAAAAAAAATTTTGACGTTATCAAATTAAAAATTTTTACACTTGTTCGTAAGCTTAGCGATATACAAGTATTTCTTATAAGCGGTAAATTTTTATAAGCATTTAAAAAAAAAAATTAAAATAATGATTAGTTCCTTATAAAAGTTAATTTTACATATACACATATATATATACACCGGAGAATGAAGAGTGTCGTGAGTGCCAGCTCATGTTGTACGCAAAACTTAATATACAACGGGTAGTCACGATACAGTATGATGACGATGATGATTATATATATATATATATATATATATATGTATGTATGTGTGTGTATGTTATCGCCAGGTTATTTAGGGAAACAAATTTCTATTCATTTCTATTCCACCGTCTGAGTTTCCACTTTACATTTTTTCTCTTATTTGTGATTAAACGCGTTTTTAAAGTTAATTTCGGAAATAACAGCTGAATTTCTATTTAATAAACAAAATAAATTCGCAACATTAAACCGTGATCATTCGACAAAAATAAAGTGTATCATATGAAATGTATAGGACTAGAATTGATCTGAACAGAAAAAGTTAAAAATGAAACAAATTTCCAAAAATACCGTAAAAGATGATGACAATAATGCCCGTGTTATAACTCCAAGTCTTTTCCATCCCACTCCCGGTAGAATTATAAACACGTGACACAGGATTTTTATCGTCGCTTCTGTTTAACCGATATTCGGACACTTTTTTTATACGGCATAGATTGGTAGACGCTTACTAAAAAAAAAGATATAAAGAAAGATAAAGGTTTTCGAAATGCGGACTTTAAATAAACGATTAGAAGTACCGAACGTAATCGAAAGAAGTGAGTAATATTTTGGACGCATTAGGAGAAAAATCCGACGAAATATTAAACTAAACAAAGTCAGGTGCTAAGGTAAACGTTAATAATTATTTTTGAAGTGAAACTTCTATTGGTGCTCTATATGTGGGGAGTTAACTGACAACAAGAGAGAGCGAGCAAAAATAATGGACGGACACACCCGCTTATCAAACCATGTTTTGTTACCTTAGGTGTGTCAATTAAATAACGGACGGATATATATATATATATATACCGTACGCATGTACCTGCGCTACTAACACTTTCAAACCACGTTTTGTAGCGCTAGGCGCGTCGACTTACACGCATAGGTAGGCTTACTCTTATATATATATATATATATATATATATATATATATATATACATATATGGTTTGAAACATGGTGCTGGGGAAGACTCCTTCGAATTCTTTGGACAGTAAGGCGTACAAACGAATCGGTGTTAAAAGAAATTGGCGTTCCGGTAAGGCTGTCAGCGATTATCACAAATAGAGTGCTGAAATTCTTCGGTCATTTAATACGTAACCAAGAAGGTATGGAAAGCACCATGATTATAGGAAAAGTTAAGGGAAAGCGACCACCCGGACGTACACCAATGAGATGGACGGATATTATACTGAAAACAACAGGCCGTTCTTTCGTCGAATGCATACACCAAGCAGTGGATAAAGATGGGTGGCAGAAAATTACAAAATAAGGGAATCACGATACCTTATTTAGGGCGACAACTATACATGACATGATATATATGGTGTGTGTGTGTGTGGCGTGTGTGTTTGGGTGTGTGCGTATGTTATACATATTGTATATATATATATATATATTGTGGCGAATTTATTTAAAACGTCTTTAAGTTTCACTTCTTTCCTGCGCTCCGAGGCACAGATGTTTTTTTTCTTTTTATGTATGGTCATTAGTGATTCCACCCAGGGCTGTAAAAATGAATGATTATTAAGTATTTATGTAATTTAATATGATCATGTATATACCATTATTCTGTGAGTTGAGCAATCATCTGAGATTAGTTGAGAGAGAGGAATTCCTTTACTTATAATACGTGACAGGAATTTCGATTGGTACATTCTACAATAACTGCAACTGAACAATAGGTGGTTTTGATCTGGTCTCCATCGCGAGGATGAGTACAGAATTGCGAAGGAGTTAATTTGTGTGCGAATAGAACGTACGAAGTGTTGTTGATGTTAAGCATTAGGCGACATTTAATACGAAGAAACGAAAGCCCGTTTTCTATTTCGCTAGAACTAGAAAGATCGAAGAACCGAGCAATTACCGGGAATCAAAGGTTGAATATTCGCGAATTATCTGACTGAATAGCGATACCTCCAAACGCGGTTCCAATTAATTAACGTTCGATATGCATTATTTTAATCGTTTTAATTTTATATATATTTTATTTTTAAACTTTATTTTATTATACGAATTTCTTCTTTCATTTTTACAACATCGTCGATTTTATGCAACATTTTACGTCCGCAACAGGCGTGTGGTGTAGTAGAGAGACTCCAGTTCAAAGCCAAAAAAGAAAAATCGGCAATTTCATATTTTTTTCCTAATTCAAATCTGGTCCCACACCGCTGGCTGTATTAGTAGAATAGACGGATTTTAAAGCCGGACTTATAGAAGAATATTAACAATATCGTGGGATGGAACGTGAAACAAATGAATATGTATTTAATAAACTTAAATATAAAAACACGATTATCGAAACGGAGCAGATGTATAAAATTTTCTTCGGCGAGCATATAGTGCGGAATAAAGACTGATTATAGTTAACTGCTGGAAAAATGAATTGTGAATAAGGCCTCTAGACCGGACAGATCAATTAAAATCACTAATTGGATTAAGCCTACGTGCGGTTTTTATGGCCGCTAGTGACAGATCGTCATAGAGACAGGTTAAGGCAGGTTTTTTCTAATAAGCCCTCGCGAGGTATAAACGACGAAGATGAACAATTTCGAAAGCGAATTAATTAATTATCGCGTTAAAACTTTCGAACGAACCAACCGAGAATGGAAGAAATTCGTAATTTCGACCTTGAAAAATGAAAGCTCGTATAAGCTTAAAACGAAAGTTTTATAATTTGAATTATAATTCCTCATGAAAAATATCGTTATAACGTGAGAATTAAACGACGTGTAAAAACTCTTAACGAGCCGTAACCGAATACTCTCTCGAATATATCCGCCTGATATAATCGACCCTCTCGTAAAAGTCGTTATATATGCTCATTATTTTTACGCTTTGCGATTTGTTCAGACGTGATTTATATTTACGCGTACGAAGTATGTCAGTTAAACGTACGAGCTGTTGTCTCATATATATTACATACATATATCTATATCATATATATATGTATGTTATATATATATATATATATATATATATATATATATATGCGCTGGTGTTCACGTGGGAGTGCTTAACGAGAATCTCCTAAAGCTGACTAAACTTTCGTATCAGTTTTGCTAGTTATAAAAATAAAGTATACGTATTATTTGACGCAAAAACGGTGTGAATATATATTTTTCGTATACTTCGTAAAGTTTAAATAAATAATAATAATTATTATTATTATTGTGTTTTTATCATCATTATTATTACTATTACTAATACCAATAATAATGATAATAAATAATATATATCCCGGAGCTTTTCAACGTCCTTGAATAAATTGGGGAAATTTCGAGTACGCCATTATCGATTTAATAAATTTATTTTTATTATAGCGAAAATTGTTTTTTTCGTGGATTGTGAAAGGTTCCAATCATTAATGTACCGGAAGCAGATTCTATTACAAATTTTGTGGGTCTCTTTTTCCATAAACGTGTGAAATTATCGACGCCAATTCTTTTTATGTGACTATACATATACATATATATATATATATATATATATATATATATATATATATATATATATATATATATATACATATATATAAATAAAAATATTTTGCAGGATATTTTATCCTGAAGGCCGACATTATTGTTATGAACAATGACATTGTTATTTTTGTAATACGAGAATAGCAAACCCCTTTAGAGCATATTTACCAAAACCTTCTAGTACGTAGGATCGTGGATTATCTTTATCCGCACTGCGGGCGTGCTTATTATCTTCAAACCGTTATTTCATTCGCTGTCCTTAGTGTCCACTAGATAAAAAAGAAAGACGGACGAACATTGTAAATTACGTATTTACACATCGCATGAAATTATAGGCTTCTTTAAAATGTTATTTTAAACCGAAATTTCAGTTCGCTTCTAACACGAAGATGTACTACTAACAGCGTCTATTTTTATTAGAACGTACTGAAAGTAGTAATGACCTCGCATGTATATATATATATATATATATATAAAATGGTGAGTTTAGAGTGGAAAGGTATATTAGAAACTTAAAATAAATCAACCGAAATATAAACAATTAAAATACAATAATCATAATAAATACGTTAACTGAATATACCTCGAACTAGATATATTTCAGTCATTCTTTGGAATTCTTAAAAATCTTTTAGGGTTTAATAACGTGAACGAATTTCAAATAGATGTAAATCTTGTTTTCATAGACTACACAAAGGCTTTCGATTCGCTTGATCACAATTTCCTACTAACAGCACTAAAAAAACAAGGGGTCCCAGAAAACTATAGAGCAATAATAAAGGATATGTATACAGGAATGAGAGCAAGAATAATAACTGATAAAACTGGAAGATATTTTGTGGTAGAGAGAGGAGTAAAACAGGGGGACCCGCTTTCACCAATATTGTTCAATGCAGCGTCAGAGGAAGTGTTTAGGAAGTTAGACTGGGAAAATAAGGGTATTAAAATAAATGGAACATTTTTAAACAATCTTAGATTTGCCGACGATATAGTATTGATATCGGAAAAGGTGGAAGAATTACAAATTATGTTAAACGAACTAAATGAGATAGGGAAGGAGGCAGGTTTAAGCATAAATCGGGATAGAACGAAAATGTTAACCTTCGGATGTGAAACAAAAGAATTGAAATTAAATAATAAGCTAATAGAAAAAGTAGACAATATTATTTATTTAGGTCAGTTAATATCGTCGAAAAATAGTACAAGGAAAGAGGTGGAGCGAAGAATTAATATTACTTGGAAGAAATATTGGTCTTTGAAGTATATTTTCAAGGGGAAATATAGCAACAGGGTAAAAAGCGAAATAATGAATACCTGTATCTTGCCAACTCTTATATATGGATGCCAGACCTGGACTTTGTCAAGTAACACAAAAGATAAAATAAATAAAATGCAAAACGCATTAGAGAGATCGATGCTACATATTAAGCTAAAAGATAGAGTAAACTTAAAAATAATTAGGAATAGGTTGAAATTTGGCTATAATTTTAGCAGAGTTATAAAAGCACTTAAATGGGATTGGACGGGACATGTAGCTAGAATAAAAACAATAAATGGACAAAAGCAGTCACAGAATGGTATATCTATAATAAAAGAAGACAAGGTAGACAAAAATTAAGATGGCAGGATGATATAATTAAAATGCTTCAAAATAAACAATACCATAGAGTAGCTGGAGACCGGCTCGAATGGGACCGTTTGAGGGAGGCCTTTGCCCAGTATCAGGGCTAGATAATAATTATGCGTTAAATGATATATATGTAGGTACGTATATGTATGTATATATGTGTATATGTATATATTAATGTATATTTAGAGTAAGTTACACAAATAATTAGAATTATTATCATTCACTATGGCTAATAATAATAATAATAATAATAATAATAATAATAACGTGAAGTTGAGTCACCCTGTCTCATTTAAATGATAATATTATGCATGTGTGTGTATGTCAGAGTGTATCTAATCTTGCATATATATTTATTATGTTTTCGTACCAGTTTGATGTACTTGATAGATTTACATGTATGTGTACGTATGTATTTAGGTTTGTATGTGTATGTATATATGAGTGTGTGGTCATTTAAGTAATAAGTATTAATAATTTCGTTGCGCACGTATGTGTGCTGTATATTTATTGTTTTTTCTTATACTGTTCTGTACAGTAATTGGCGACAGCTGTTGTACTGGCGTATTGTAAGATTTAAATAAATATATATATATATATATATATATATATATTCATTTGATGTGGGTTAAGTGCATCGTATTATTTAACAAACATTGAGTGACGATGTTAAAAAGGGCCGGAATTGCGATATTTCCGATAGAATAACAATAACAGCAATTTTATGCTTATATATGTGGAATTGTACAGTAGTCTGTAACACATTAAGAAACATTTTATATCGTACTGGGGAATGTGTTACGTATATACCCATAGATAAACATATAGATAACGTCTAGCTAGTAGCTAGCCTACATACTACCTATGATTATTCGTTGTCGTCGTTATTACATCTAGGTGGTAAAGATGTAAATTTAAATATATATATATATATATATATAACTATCTTTTTTTAATGGGGCTACCTTTACAGCTTACCCAACGTGATACTGTGGGGACTATCTACATCTTAATGAAGGATGCTAACTTCTCTAGAAACGGCCGATATATGAGGGAATAACTGTAGATTATCTAGATGGAGAGGGGCCGATACACGAAGGTGTAATGTCCGAAGAACGTAGCAAGACAAGGTAAAGCTCCAATCGCAACGGCGCCACAGCAGAGCATTAAAAAAAAACATGATGTGGATTGCAGACTGCCTGTTCAAATGGAGGGGACAGAAGGGACTTCCTCTAGGCTGCATACGGAAAAGACGATCAGGCAACAAATTATATTCAAATCGCAATCTATTGATGAGTACAATTCCCTTACGACTAATCTTTAATGTTAATAAAATTAATACTAATATACCACCAATTGTACTGCACGACACTATCGATAATCACACACGCACAATGGAGAGAATTAAGGCTCAACTAAAACACGGCCTTAACCTTAAAGTTAATCGTAACACTATATTATTCTATACTAAAACTATAGAAGACTATGATAAAATAATCGAAATATTTAAAACTAATCCTAGCACACAATTTCACACATACACACCTCCAATTAGGAAAAAAGTAAAAATGGTATTAAGAGGACTACCGGCTAATATAACGACCGTTGAAATCAAATTAGCGCTTGCTCGACATATAAATCCTGAAAACATATATCAATTTCAGAAGAAGGCTGACGATGGTAAATTAACCATCCCTCTACCATTATTTCTACTCACGTTCCCAGAGAACACCAATATCTCTGAAATCTTAAAAATCCAAGACTTATGCTACTGTAAATATAAAATGTAAAACACGTATATTTGGCATTATATTAAAAAGTTATAATAATATTTAATAAATGTACCGAAACAAATGCCCTCTCCATTTATGAAAGTAAAAATTCTAATAACGTAATCTGGTAAATAATAAATATACAAGATGAAAATAGTATTGATGGAAAAATCAGACAAAAAACCATCACAAATGAAAAGCGGTAATTTAAAAAATAATAAATATAAGTTTAATTATATAACGAATATGTAATATCATTTATAAGTAATGGAAACGAAAGCAAACAAATTATGACGTTATGAGAATAATACATTATGTTTAATGCGTCGATGCTTATACTTAGTATATCTAATACTTAGTTCCCTGGAATCATAATTTCCTATTGCTGGAAGTAAATTATTACGGTGCACACTACAACTGAGAAAAAATTTTTAGGATAGTTTGAGGATATAATCTTTTACATATGGCATCTGCAGAGCACTATGCATATATGAAATTTTAGTGTATACGGGGGCATTGAGGATACATCTAAGACATCGATTTTGGACTAATTGTAGTCTATTAAAACTAGCATTTGAGACTGAAGACCAAACTGGACAAGAATATGTTAAAATAGGCCTAATGATTGACTTGTAGATTATTAATTTATTATTAATATTTAAGTGAGATTTACGTTTGAAAATGGGATAAATTGAACAGATTGCTCTGTTTGTCTTCAATGATGCATGGTCAATATGCTTAGAAAACGTTAGTCTCTTGTCTAAAATGACACCAAGATAGCGTATCTGGTCAGACCATTCTACATCAACGCCACCGACATGAAGTCTGGTCGGTAAAAACGGTCTTCGACGAGTGAAGAAAATTGCTTTCGTTTTGGAAGGATTAAGAGCAATTTGCCATTTAGAAAAATACTTAATTACACGATCAACACCTGGCCTGTAGGAACTGCAGTACAACGTTGTGTTCATCAGCGTATAAGGCAACCTCAATGTTATTTATATGCGGGAAATCATGCTTGAAAAATGTAAATAAGAATGGCCCCAGCACGCTACCCTGAGGCACGCCGGCAGAACAGGATTTGCTACTTGATTTCGCATTATTTATAATGGTATAAAATGATCGATTAGTTAAGTAACTATTAATAAGTTTAATTAGATAATTGGGAAACCTGGTAACAATCATTTTATAGATAATACCGTCGTGCCAGGTTGTGTCGAAAGCTTTTGCCACATCAAATAATACCATCCCAGTATGTTTATTGAAGTTAAAATTATCTGTGATAGAGTCGGCAACTCTTGCTATCTGTTGTGTTGTGGAGTGCTTTGGTTGAAATCCAAATTGACTACTAAGTATTATATTATTAGAGTTAGTGAAGTCACATAATCTTTTCAGAATAATTTTTTCAGCGATTTTGCTAAGATTATTAAGCAAGCTGATTGGACGGATATTGTCTATCTGAGAGCAATCTTTACCGTGTTTTGGTACTGGAATTATTTTAGCCACTTTCCAACTAGAAGGGAAGTACCCAAATTAATCAAATTAGTTAACTGGACGATGGCTTTTTGAGGTAGCATTTTAATGACAGTAGATTGGATACCATCGTGACCTACCGAGTTTTTCTTCTTTGTTGATTTTACATGTGTAAAAACTTCTTTGGGAGAAGTTAATTTAATATTAGTGGTTATCTGAGATGATGCGATAAATCTGCCGACAACTTTATGTACTTTGTTCTTCTGATAGCTTGAAGCTAAATGGATACTTCTGCTGTGAACCTCAAGGTAGCGTGCAGCAAGCAATTCTGCTTTATGGGTATTATTATATGCATATGTGTTAGTATGAGGGTCATGAATTGGGGGAAGTGCTTCATGATGTTGTGCATATTGTTTACATACCTTCCAAAGGCTATTATTTTTAACAGAAAGATTAGAAATTATTTTACTAAATTTTTCATTATTATGTTTATTTAGTAAATATCGAACTAAAATCGAAAGTTGATTCAATAATTTCTTAATATTTTGTGAATCAGTACGTGAACGACTTTTAGTATAGGATCTTCTGACAATATTTTTGATTTTAATTATGGAAGTTATATATAAAGATATAGGGGAAACATTCTGGTTAATAGGAACAGAAAGGGCAATAGCTTCATCAATCAAGTTCGTCAGAGTGGTGAGACAGTGGTCAATGTTGTCAGTATCAGAAATAGGTAGGTTTAAGTTTATATTATCAGAAATATGTCGCTTAAAGAAATTCCAGTTCGCATTTTTGAAATTAAATGTTTTACGTACTGGTTGCTGCAGTATGTTGCCAGTTTTGACGATTATAAATATTGGGTTATGATCGGAGGATAAACAGTTAACTGAAATGGGCAGCGTTGTATTGATATTTTTGACGAGAACTAAATCAATAATACTAGGTCGAGAGCCAGGTGGTGGGAAGTACGTAGGTTCTAGTAGTGGTGCTAATATTTGTATATTATTTGTTAGAGAAGTACTAAGTAAGACGTTGCCGGCCTGATTATTATTAAAATTATTCCAAGACTTATGCTTGGAGTTTAAATCGCCGATTAAAATAATTTTTTTACTTGTCTTCATCAAAGATAAAATGTCTTCCCTATACTTAGTCAATCGATTAATAAACAGCAAAAATAGTAGCAACTTCTACATTGCGATTTAGATTATGAGTATTACCAGCAGTGGTTAAATAAATGTTTATGCCAACAGCCTGAATACTATGTAATGGGGGCGTTGGCACAAGATCATACTTTAGCCGTTGATTAATCAACAATGCTACTCCTCCACTATAACGCGTCCCATCTTTTCTACAAATATCAAAGCCAAGAAATTTAACTGTGAGGTTACTGTTCAGTTTAGTTTCGGATAAAGCAATGATATCAACTTGTAAATTGGGAGAAATACAAATCAAAGAATATTCTTACACAATGTTTTAAGTGCCAATCTTTAAGCCACCTATCTATTAACTGTCATAAGACACCAAAATGTTTAAAATGTAGTCTGTCTTATTTTACCAGTCAATGTACCACAGACAATATCCGATGCGCTAATTGCAAAGGGCCACATACATCTCACTCAAAAGAGTGTCCTCGCTATCTTGAACTTTTCCAGAGCAGAGTAAGACCCAAACCTAGGGGACTATAGGCGCAGCTACATATGCTCAGGTAGTAACCAATGGGCATCATATTAATAATCATAATAAAAGTAGGAGTAATAATAGTAGTACTAATAATGATAATAATAGTAGTAGTAGTAATAATAGTGATAGTAGTAATAATAATAATCTAAATTCAGGAAACCTTTCGTTCACAGATTTACTAATCTTCCTAAGAACATTCAATATTAATAAAATATTATCATGTTTCAAAAGAGTTATAAATAAATTTAAAGAAATCGAAAATCGCGATGCCTTCACTAAGATTGCATCAATTTTAGAAATTATAATAAATGACTTCGCTTAACAGCTAGTAAGCATATAAGTAATAGCGTGGAACTCCAATTCCATTAGATACAAAATTCTTGAGCTTAGCAATCTGGTGCGTGAGAAGCGAATTGACATAATCTGCCTAAGCGAGACAAAGATTAACGGCTAATTTTAGTTTAAATTGTCCAGGATACCAAGTATATAGGCGTGACCGAAATGAGAAATGAGGCGGTGTAGCACTACTTGTAAGCAGCAGACTACTTCATTACTCTCTACCTGCTCTTGCACTAAAGAGCATTGAGGCTGTAGGTGTTGCTCTTGAGGTTGAAAATGATACAATTTACTTCTATTCTGTTTACTCCCCACCAAATAGCGCTCATTTTGAACATGATATAGCAATGCTTATGCACTCGGCAAATAAAGTTATAGTTGCAGGCGATTTTAATGCAAGAAACACCGTTTGGAATTGTTACACTAATAACAAGTCGGGTAAAATCTTATTAGATTTATCATTTAACAAAAATTTCACTGTTCTCTCTCCAAAAGAACCCACCTATATCCCACCTGCCAATCAAATGAGACCCAGTGTAATAGACCATGTATTATGCAAGCAATTTCCATATGTCACAAAACCTATATCTCTTACCTGTCTAAGTTCCAATCATAATCCAATTTATTTTGAAATTAATAAATCTTTGGAACAGGTGCCTGAAAAATATGTATAAAATTTATTTAACAGGTTTTTCGAAAAAAACCTATCACGATAAAATAAAACTATCTCTTTTTTTAAAAAAAAAAAACACATTTTAAAATTTTGAAAATTTTTGGATTGGAACTTAAAAAAAAAAATATTCTAATTACTGTAAATTTAATTATATAAATATGCATAATTATTAATAATAATCGTCCACATTATATATTTATATGTTTTATATAAAATATCGATTTTACGCTTACGATTAAGTTCGTCATTGAAACCGGTTCATTTTTCGTGTTATGTTTACATTTTGTCTACAATTGTCGGTATTAAATTAACGAAGTTTCAATTGTCTATATTTGCTTTAATAAATGATCATCAGGTAAATATGTTTTATTTATTGCGGATAACCTATAAATATAAGCGATTTGTGTAATAATTATGTTGTCTGACACGAAATGTAACTCTAACTTAAAATTAATTTTAAAAAATATTGAACGGATTTTATTCACGAATATTTAAAAAGTACTTCATGCTTTTAATAAAAATCCTAAGAAAAGAAACTTTGTCCAAAATATATCATATGTTTTATGTTTAATTGTGTTTTATTTTTCGTTTAATAATTTATATTTTTTGCCTCGTGAGATGTAAATCGAATTTAAATGTAATTATTTGAACTCTTTTTTTTAAGTAATATTACAAATATATTGTTATCACGAAAATTTTATTTATTTTCTTTTTTGATCAAATTTTTACATATTGCTGTAAGCAGTGTAACTAGCTTGTTTACGTTTAATTGCATTTTCTAATAGCTTTATTTAGTTCGTTCACGAATTTCTCAAATTTGATTTTAATTTCGTAATATCGATGCGTAATAATGTAATTCAAAATATTATACTTCGGTTTGACGTTCATTGCAAATTGTTTTTAAATATTTTTCGATATTATAACTTTAAATAACGTAAATTTCAGAATCCGCGTGCAACCACTTACATTATTTACGTGCATACTAATTTATTAGTCCTTTGTAATGAAGTACTTTATTCGTATTAACATTATAAATGAAACGTAATGAATGTTATATGCGTACTCTTGCATGATTTGTAAGTGTAACTGAACTTATCTATTTATTTTTCAGCGTTCACTCGCATTTAGGATTTAAATAACTAACGTCGTGATAGATTTATTCTACAGACAATTTGATTTTTCGTTTTACACGCATTTATGTAATAATTGAAAACGTATATAAAATATCTTCGTACGTAAATTAACAAGAAACGAGCACAAAATAAAGCTACACCTAAATAAAATGTTAAAAAAAAAAACCAACAGAATCTTTGTACATATAGAATCTATTTCATTGTTTTTTTCTTGTTAAAAGAAAAAATCGCTTTGTTTTATTAAAAGATTACTTGAACAACTTTATTGTTTTATCACTAGTATTAGAAATGTAATAAACACGAAATTGGAACTTATATAACGACGCTTTATCCGTAATACGCATGAAACTTCGGCTATTAAGTAGAATTCACTCACGTTTTTTTACAAACGTACTGATAATTTTTGAATAGAAGAGAAAAAGAAGAAATAGCTATTTCTGTTACACGGTCACGTTGCTATCGGTGATTATGTTGACATTTACTGGTAGACGTGAACAAACCTACTTCGGAGCAGCGATGGCCAAACGTTAACGCGGTATATCTGGCCGTTCTTTAACAAAATTCGAGATAATAATAAAATTTTTCTTAGAGGTTATCGCGCAAAAATGAAAATCTTTTAGCTCTAACGAACGACCGTCGTAAAAATTAATGCACCACCTACGTGAACGTCGAAATAGTTTGGTCTTCGTTTTTCACTATTCTCAATATTTCTCTCGTTTGTTGTGTATGTGTAAATTTACTGAAAATAAAACTTACGCTTCAACATTAGAAAGCTGTGATATTTAAAAATTACGTAAACTTTAGAAATAAATTGCTTCAAATTTCACTGCGAAGGTTTCATTATATTTTATCGCATTTCCATATTCTTATCTGATCGACGAATGAATTTATATATTTTTCTCGATCGGAAAGAATAAACTCATTATTATTATTATTATTATTATTATTATTATACATTTTAATAAATCGGTGCAGGAGTGCAAACTTAGTATGAAAAACGAGTTATGAAGTTCCGTAATTCTATTCCGTCAGAAGTGTAAATATATATTTAAAGAATTATAAGCGCAGAAGAAAACTGCCAATAGGATACGTAATGAGTTAATACAGAAATGAAAATATTTCGCTCAATTCTCTCCATGAAAATTTATTTTTAAAAAAATGAAATTTTTCCCGATGTTAATAAATTTAAGCGTTCAGCGGCGCTTATTTTTAATTAACAGAAAGTAATCTTGTTTCGAATATCGTTGTATACAGAGCTGTTTGTATATTTTAAAAATTAAATCAAAAATACAATATGAAAGTATTTTTAACGAATTTTTAAATTAAAAATCTATATCACCGAGGAAACGCTACAAAAATACTTTCTAATCTTGTATGTATATTTATGAAAAATTTTTGTATTAATGACTTTTTTTTTCTTCTTTTAAACATATACTATGAATAGTTTAAACTTTGAATAATGTCGTGTAATTTTATAAAATGTTTTATTTGCTTTTCTGTTACGCGTAACAATTTTTTCCTTTACTCTTCATTAGCCAAAGATCATTCGTCGAAACAGATTATACGAAAAATGCACATTTACAGTACAATTTTACCGGAAGTATTTTTAATAATATAAATAACTAGATATCTCTATACTATTATGATGTTGGTTATTATTGTTGTAAAAATGTCTATTCAAATTGATTATAATAAAGATGATATGATTCCATTTGGTTATTATTTTTAATTTGTACCAATACGTTTCTCTCTCTCTCTCTTTTTTTTTAAATATAATATGATGACATTTTTAATCGATTAAAATTAAATATCGCGTTCTTGCTGGTATAATGATCGTTATAAACGTCGTTAAATATTCTTAACATAGTCGTAATCCGGAGAAATGTCAGTAGAAATATAGATATATTATAGGGAAAATTAGAGATGAGTTATATGTATCGTCAACTAAAAATGTGGAAGCCAGTTGAAAGTAAATGATAGAATAAACTATGTTACACTATAAGCTGAAAAATTTAAGTCATCTGAAAACGCTCTTTAAAATAAAATGATAAAAAACAGCCAGTTAAAAGATAAATGTTTTGAAATTTTAGAATTTTTATATTTGTGTAATATTTTTCATTTTTCTTCATTAGTATAAGTCATAATCAATATTTATTTATTTGTAGCGTGCAAGCAACGTTTTAAATTTTGTTTCTTTTTGAGATAAAGAACATGATATTATATATATATATATATATCAAATTATCAAGCATAGCTGGTTGGATCAGACGGTCGTGGGTCCAAAATTCCTTATAAACCGAAATATGTAAAAGGTTCGCTCTTAATTTTCGATGGTTTAAATTCAAACACACGAACGAACGTTACCGTTTAAGCCAGCTTTTTAGGGTATTAACATCCAAACATCACACTATTTCATTATTTTCTCCTATAGTATTAATATGAACGCTTCGTAGCGGGTGAAATAATATTACAAAAATGATTGTATCTACTTTTAATCGTCGGATTGAAATATTTGATCCATAAAGTTTGTGTAAAAAAAAATAAGCTGAATAAATAAACAACTTAGATATATATAAGAATTCAACTGTGTCGCGTTAGTAATAATTTGAAAATTATTCGTTGTCAGTTTATAAAAAAAAATGATTAATAGGTTACTAATGATTTTATGTATGTTATATGTTACATAATTTAGGTCGAAACAGCGATTCAACAAATAGGATTTAGACGGGTTAAGAGAGGATACAAACCTCTTCTAGTTGAAAACCTTGTACCTGAAATTAAACCGGCAGACGATCCGACCGATCCTTATTTTCCGTTACAATGGTATTTGAAAAATACCGGCCAAAATGGAGGAAAATCGAAATTAGATTTGAATGTCGAGGCCGCTTGGGCTCAAGGATTTACCGGCAAAAACGTGACCACCGCTATTATGGACGACGGTAAGTTACACATATAAACGGTTACTGCGAAAGTGAAAATTTTACGCAACAAAAAGTATACGAGATAAACTTTAGTTATAAAGTAGATAGTTCTACTACAGCTGAATATATGAATTAGTGATGAGAAAAACCGGATATTTAAAAAAAAAAACGAATAATGGGTACTAGACGATAGAAAAAACCGGATGATTATTCAGATGATTTTCATCTGATATTAATACTATTTGTTCTCTTCTGTTTCTTTGTACAGTGTTGTCTGTTTTATAAAACGTGTATTAACGTTTCATGTTTGCATGTATATTCCCAGTTTGTTTTTTGTTGTATTTTATGATTAAAGTTTTTATAGCAGATATTTTTTATGTCTCTAATAATTATTTTTACGAAGTTTTTAAAATTATATAGGGTAAATACACTAAATATGAAACGGATTCCGAAGTATTTTTGTAAACCTTTTTGTCATATGTTAATAAAAAACAACACTTTTTAAAATTCATTTTCAATATATCGGTTAATGAAATTAATTTGAATGATTATATTTTTAATTCGTAAATCAACTTTGCGACTTTAATTAACCATCCGAATCGAATCATTCAAATACATACATATTTAATAATTGCGGAAAAATTGTGTGCACAATGAACTTCATGAAAATATTGACACAATTCTAAATCTAAATAAAAAAAAGTGGCAATAACAACATACAATAACCTAAAAATTAAAAAAATAAAAAGACGAAGTAGATATAGAAATCGGTAATATGCACGCGCGTTTCAGATGATTTCATTCGATATTCGATAATTATCCATCGTTATTCGTAATTTATTATCTATTTATAAACATCCGATACTGATTACAGTTTTATTACTCGGTATTCGATAGTTATTCGTTATTTATTATCTGTTTATAACCATCGGATACTGGTTACAGATTTTTTTTTTTCAAAAACCGAATAATCGGTTATTTTTCATTCAGATGATCCCATCACTAATATGAATAAACTGTTACTATCTCGTTAGTAGTTTATAGTTGATAATATTAATTAAATAAGTAAAATATATAAATTAAATGAAATGATAATTAATTATACTCGGATATAAATAAAGAAAAGACATTGTTTAGCATATATAATTTTAGAAAATGATGAAGCTAAATGATAGAATATTTAATTCTTATATATGTTTATACCCTTTATATTTTGTCCCAATATATCGGCTAATATTTATCAGAAAATGTTAAGCCCGCTCGCGTATAAGTTGATTTCTATACGCTTGAGTAAGTACGTAAGGTTGGGGGTAATGCTGATCTTTAATTACTGTTTCGAAATATTTGCATGGTTTCTAACTTTTCTGCAGCAAGTCTATTGATTCTCCACGTCGTACATAATAGGAGAATAAAGTAATCGGTAAAATTAATAGTTTAGTAATTATTGCCTTATTCCCACGACTCGATTCAGAACGTTTATTAAGTTTTATTAAAAATAAATTCAGTAGTCCGATGTAAACTCGTGAGTTATATAATTAATATTAATTAAAATCATCTTTATTTTGTCTTATGTATAATTATCGCTAATTATGGCATATATTCGTTATTCTGACTGTTTAAAATCCCGTGATATACACCAAAGAAATTGCCATATTCTTACTAAAGGAATATATATATATCATAGTTTCAGGTGTCCGCCTACTAAAAATTAATTTTGTGGATGTCTGAAAATTTACTAAAAATCTATATAAAAATTTTATACATTAAAAAAAAAAAAATTAATAGAATCCGTTCAATAATAAAATTTGTAATTAAAGAAAAAACGACATTTCAACAATTTCCCTTACCATATACATATATACTAATACAAACGTGTCTAAAAATTTCGTACATTTTCAAGAAGATTTTAATCGATGTCTTTAAATAATAAAATTTGTAATACAAAGGCTATATTTCAACGTTTTCCATTATTTTATTTCTATTCATTACATGTCAATTCCCTGTGCTTACCTGGTATGTAGTATAATTGAATACTCATATGATATTTTTTCATCTATACAATTTTTTTTTAGTTAATTTAGTAAAATATGTTCGCAAAATACGAATATTAATATGAGTAATTTTCCTATATTTTTTTTTTATTCATTACTTAGTTTTTTATGTTAAAATTTTACATATTTTTATGTGCATTAAGAAAAAATGATTGCAACCTTTTTTGGAAAGTTATATTTATTATATATACACACACACACCGGAAAAATAAATAATGAATAGTAGTCATTTTTCACAATTCTTTTATTTTCCGTTTTTCTTTTTTTTATTATACCGACAGTTCCCTGTCATAAACATCATGAAAAGGAAAGATTGAAATGAAGGAAAGTGGAGAGAAGATTGGAGTAGAACAGAAATGAAAATGTATATTAATCAGAAAATTCGAACGAATTGCCTAATTTGGGTCTTCAAGAAGAAATCCACTTATCTTTTTATTTATTTTTTTCCTGGCAGTACATAAGAATTTCCTGAGAATAGCTCAGCCCACTCAAATAATTGGAAATTCTCTTCCTTTTCAGTCGTCTGCTAGATCTGGCTGGAAAATCCATAGTGACACATTTCGTGTACCAGTGGATTTGGATTGAACGAACCTTCGGTATTGTTCCATATAGACATCCTTTACATATGGAAGTTCAAGTCCACATGAAATGTGTTATTTTGCTGTTGTATTCTGCGAAGGTTATTTCGGCTCGTTGTTCCATATAATTGTAACCCATATCTCCATACGGGAGCGATAATCGATAAATAGACATTCCACCTTACGCCAGAATTAGAAATGCTTTTTTTCCTAACAATGGTCATAGCTGTCTAGCCCAAGCTATTATAGATCTCGTATTTTTCACATCATCATACCATGTTAAACGTTTATCCATAAGCATTCCAAGATAGCGAACGGAATCTACTTGTGGAACTTGCGAGTTACCAAGTGTCAAGTTTTGGATTTAGACATTTTACCCGTTTGTTGATAAATAAAATGTGTCGACACTTAGAGGTTGTCACGTCCGCAGTATAAATGGGATACAGTAATGGACCCAGCAAACTGCTTTACGGTACCGACGACCTGGTTGGATGTTTTTCAGAAAACGAGTCATTTATTCTAACAACGAGTAAGCGTTCTTAAAAGTAAAATTTCAAAAGTCGATAAATATATTCGTTGAGAATTTGTCGCAATTTAAACAGCAACCCAGGGTGCCAGTATCAAATGCCTGTGTGCGATCAAGCAATATCGCGGAATAAACCTCTCGAAATTGCATCAACTATTCGGTGACATCGTTGAATCGTAGAGTGCTCTGTGCGAAAACCAAACTGATGGTATGATCTACAACGCTTTCAACCAATCAGCGTAAAACAAACTTTAACACTGTGTTTTCATTAAAAAATTAATAATATTTAATAAGATTACTATCATTATGATTAACTACTTCTAAATCATTCCGCTTATTCTCTTATTTAACGATAAAACACTGATTATCGAAAATTCGAGTATCGGATAGTGGAAACGTCAACATTTAGAATGAACATAATGAACTGTTGCAGGATAACTAAAATGCGATACAGACGTTATCTAATTTTTTTAAATTATGAAATTTATAAAAATGTATTATAATTTGAGATACGTTACTATATAACCAATATTAATTTTTTATTTTTTGATTTGCCATCATTGTTATCTAGTAAATAATTAATAATGCATCAGTGGTCGCAAATGACCGTAACTACCAAGCGTCGTTAAAAAAAATAAATTTTTATTTTTTTAAATATTTTTTTTTCGAATTTTGATTTTTTGTGCGCAGTATATTTTCTGCATAATACTTTAAGTCTCAGAAATGTTTTCGATATAAACACATTTCATTATTTTCATTGTTATACGAAAGTAGATGTTCTAATTATTCTCCTGTTTCGCCTAAAATGTTATATAAAATGTTATTTATTTAATACTGTGTATATATATACATATACATATATATATATATATATATATATATATATATATATATATGTATATATGTATATGTATATCCGGGGTACACAGATATGTGTAACATAAGGAACCCCGAGCCCAGGGGAAGGGGCGTGTTCACAGGTGGTGAATGGTAGAATAATCTTCAGATATGGAGTTTAGTTGCGAATAAGTGATTGACAAATAAGTAACCGCGAAACACGAGCGGTGATGCATGAGGGTGCGGTGAGAAAGACTTGAGAAAGCTTTCCTTAAAAAATGCCGCATAACCCCGTTAAAAGCATCGTAAACGTATGCCTTCCATATTAGGAGTGGCTTTCCTGTCCGCGTCTATTCTCCATGTTAGGAACGGCTGCCATAAATAGTAGAAAAGAGAGAGACCCTACAATAGAAATTATTTCTCATGAAAACCTAATGAATAGTAATACAGATGAAATAACTTTGCCATGTGATCCGACTGGCGATCGATGCCGTGACCCCGGGGTTTACATGTTTGAAATGGATGACCGGCCATTGGGAGCGTAACCAGACTTTCCATGAAAAATATGCTACTGGTGGCAATGTGAACAAAAATAAACGTGTAACAAATAAAACAAGCTTAAAGTGGCTACTTGGAACATTAGAAGCCTAAATAAAACAGGGAAACAGTATATTGGAAGGAATCACGACAGATTTGTCGGTGTTTGGAATAATGGAAACATACTGGAGACAATGTAGGCACTTCGAGTCATCAAATGGAAACCTAATAATAAACTCTGGCAATCGAAATGAGTTTAGAAACGGAGTGGCAATGATAATCAACAAACACTTAAAAGATTCAGTTGAAGCGTACAACCTAATCATAGATCGTATAATCTAACCAATAAACATAAATCTTATACAAGTATATGCTCCGACAACTCAGCATTCAGACGAGGAAGTAGAAGAATCCACCAACAAGCTGGAAGAATCCATACATCGAATTACAAACAGAGAATTACTGGTGATATTGGGTGACTTCAATGCTAAGATAGGAGCAACAGAAAATGATGGCCACTTGCGAGAGGTGGTAGGACGATATGGATTGGGAGAAAGAAACAGAAGAGGAGAAATGCTTATTGAGTTCTGTGCACAAAATAACTTATACGTGGCAAATAGTGGATGTTATGCACGAGATATGTTAAAATGTGTGGGAAACTGACGAATAGCCAATGGATTGGACTGAAACAATATATATTCCTATACGCGAAAAGGTATCTCGGAAAAAATGTGAGAATTATCGCACGATCATGCTACGTATCCTCCAGAATCGACTTCGACATTTCCTTCTTCCCAACATTTTAGAGGAACAAGTTGGTTTCATACAAGTCAAAGGAACACGGGAACAACTGTTGAATATGAGACAAATGATAGAGAAATAAAAATAATTTAATGTTCCAACGCAATTCTGTTTCCTAGACTACAGTAAAGCCTTTGATAACGTCAAATGGTCCAAACTATGGAAGGTTTTGCATCTCATCGGTACACCAAAATACCTGATATTCTTGTTGCAGAAGTTGTATATAAATAACAAGACGTACGTTAAAGTAGAAAATGAATTATCGGACCAATTTCAGGTGCACAAAGGCGTAAGGCACGGATGCTGCCTGTCGACTATACTGTTTAATGTCTATTGTGAGAATACATTGTAAATAATGCAACACAAGGATGGGAAGGTGGAATTTCTATAGGAGGAAAAAAAATATTTAATTTGAGATGTACCGACGACCTAACTCTTATTGCAAATTCGGAGGAAGAAATGAACCAACTACTAAATAAAATCGAAGTTGCTAGTAATGAGTTGGGATTGAAGCTGAATAGATCAAAATGCTCTCTCTTAGTAATCAATAAAATGAGGCAACTACAACATAAACAAGGAAATTAATTATAGATATTCCCATACGTGAAGAAATAATATATTTGGGTGCCTGCAATAAAAAAAATGATAGCTTTGGCAAGCGGAGTGTTAGGGAAATTATCAAAGATTTGGAAGGACCGCAAAATTACGAAATATACAAAAACAAACTTATTAAAAAACCTAGTGTTTTCGATACTTGGTACAGGCAAGGAAACTGGAAGCTTTCGAAATGAAGTGCTATCGAAAAATATTGCGAATACCATGAACCGCACGTAGCACTAACAAGCCTGTTCTAGAAGAACTGCATATGGAGGAATGCGAGCGGCTGCTACCTACAATTCGTCGAAGATGTTTCGGCCATATAATTTGGCCCAATTAGATGGAAAAACAAATTGTTCAAGCGGCCGAAGAAAACAAGGCAGACGGGCAAATCGATATTTAGATCAAATAACAAAACTAACTGGTCTACATGCATCAGTATTGAAGCGAGAAGTAGAGGATCGACAGCGGTGGTACTTAATTGTAAAAACATCAGGTCTCCACATCCGGAATCGGATTACGATGTAGAAGAAGAGATATATATATATGTATACTTTTGTTTAAATTTAAAAAATTATAATTTCCCCGATCTCCATAATTTTTTTTTTACGTTTGTTATTAATTGGCTTGTTCTATAATGTGTCTATATATATTTAACGCTCTTTCTCTTCTCTCTCTCCTTCTCTCTCTCTCTCTCTATATATATATATATATATACTTTTTTTTTTAATTTAAAAAATTATAATTTCCTCCGCATGCAAGTGATCTCCTATAATTTTTCTTATTTTTTCATTTATTAATATGTATTAAATGACGGAATTTAATTGGAAAAATTACATGATTGGTCACGACGTCCGAAAACAGACAACGAAGAAGAATATGTATTGATTGACTTATTCTATATGTATAGGGTGACCCAGAGAAGACGGACTGTTTTGTTTTTTGAATAGTACAATTGTGACACTGTTACAACGCAAACCGCGTGATCCACATTCAGTGATAATTTATTTCATCTTATAATGGGAAGGAGCGCGCGTTTTACGTGGAACGTGTTATTTTCGGCATGAATCGATCACGATAGCGCAAGGAAAGTTTCGAAAAGAATTCAAAGTTACGCGGTGTAAACCTGTACCATGCAACGATAAAAAAACGTCCTCGACAAAAAAAATTCGTACCACCACAAACATCGACTGAGTTCAGGCAGCGATCATTTGGAGTCCGGGATGCTCTGCTCGTCGTCATGTTGCTTGTTTAAAGCTGTCGAGGGAATCTGTTCGCCGTATATTGCTGGAATACTTGAAATTTCATCCTTATAAACTGGTAATAACTCAGGAATTAAAAAGTACCGACCATGGACAACGAAAACTTTTTGCTGAAACGATGCTGAAAAAAATCGAAGACGAATAGATCGATTTAAAAATTTCTTTGATGAGCGATAAAGCTTATTAGATATCCGGATTTGTAAACAAACAGAACTGCCGGTACTGGTCCGATCGAACAGAAGCCGTCACACAGGGAGACAATAACCATCTGAGCTGGATTGGCGAAGTGGGGCCTTATTTTTTTACTGCTACTGTCAACGGAACGCGCTATATCGAGATGATAAACTCGTTTTTGTTTCCCTCACTTTGTAGTTGTCGTCGTCTGGGCCGTATATGGTCTCAACAAGATGGTGCGATATGCCACTGTTCGGCAGAAACGCTCGCAGTACTGAAAGAAGCGTTTGTTAATTGCATATTGTCGCGTCGCATGGATTTCGCTTGTCTGCCACGTTCGTCAGATTTAACCGCTACATATTTTTTTGTTAGGATACCTTAAGAGTCACGTTTGCGAAACACGTCCAAGAGACCTGGAAGACCTGAAAACTCGGATTTCTAAAGAAATTTCAAAAATTCAGCGATCTATGCTCGAAGAAGTCTTCGAAAATGTGAAAAGACCGAATAAATGTATTGTTGCAAATGTCGGTCACCTGAACGATATCGTGTTCCACAAATAATTGTAAACTGATCTCTCGTTTTACTATTTTTAAATAAAATTTAATTCAAAAATTTGGTCGAATAGTTTTTGAGTTATTCAAAAAACAAAACCATCCGTCTTCTCTGAGTCACCCTATATTTGATAAATAATATTTGTCTATATAACTAATTTTGACTTGTTCTATAATATATTTATGTATATTTGTAAAGCTATTTGGCTAAATAATATTATTTTACAATTTTTATTTTTAACGTTCACACAACTTCCGTTATACGTAAGCGAGGTAAATTTATTTATAATGATATAAATATTCTCTATATTTCGTATAATATCTTCTAAAAGTTATATGCACCGTGTATAGGACATTCTGACTGAAAGGGCTAACTTAGCTAATTGTTTTTTTTTTTAGGGTTTCCCAATCTGAATTTAGTCGTTAGGGTCAATGTCTTGATCAAATTGTGTATAAAAGTGCAAGTAACTAGTGTACTTAACGTAGGATGATAAGCGGATGATAAACGTAGCAAACACCAACGCATGTCTTTGTGCATAAAAAAAATATATATATATACATATATATATATATATATATATATATATATATATATATATATATATATATATATATATATAAATAAATAATAAATAGAACAGAACAGAACAGCTTATTGAATAATTTACACTTATGACAAACAGTAAAAAGAAAAATGTGTACCGCTATAAGCTTACCCCACACATCTACGTAAACAGAAAAATAATTTTAATTACTTAAGCATAATGATAATTACATACTAACAGGAAAATACGAAAAACCTGTCAAATAAAAACCAAGCACTTCTTCAAGTATTATTACGGTTAAGGTAATACATTGTGAAATTACACATAATTAATAAGAATTACAAATGATATGGGTTACATTAATAAGTGAACCTAAACATATTTAAAATGGACAAAGTATGAACTAGGTATACAAATATTTATTATAAATCTAGTTATTGCATTAAATTTAAAGCAAATTATGCTTAAGTCGCCTATATCTGGTATACATGAAATCAAGCTGTTTGGAATCGTAATTTCCAATCGACGAAATTAATTCATTAGTGCGTATTAAGCATTTATCACAAAAATAATTTGCTAAATAAAGTACAAAATCTCTAATATAGGGAATTCTAAGATCAGCATGCATGTCGGCAATTTTTCTGTACCTGGGTGCATCTAGAATACATCGTAGACATCTATTTTGCAGAAGCTGCAACTTATTGTAAGTAGCAACAGAAATTGAGCTCCAAACTGGGCAGGAGTACGTAATCACCGGGCGAACAAGTGTTTTGTATAGCATTAATTTGTTATTAATGTTAACATGCGACTTGCGGTTAAACAAGGGATAAATCGTACATATAGTTTAGTTAGCTTTAACTATGACTCGATTTATGTGTTCTGAGAAAGTTAACCTCTTGTCTAAAGTAACACCCCAAATAGCGAACGTAGTTCGATCATCGAACTGATGCAGAATTTACTTCGAGCATCGCAGGAAGTAAAGGCCTTCTACGAGTGAAAAATATGGATTCTGTTTTTTCCGGATTTATATCAGTTTGCCATTTGTGAAAGTAACGTACAGTGCGATTTATTTCTATTTGCAGCTTGTTACGTATTGCAGTAGGCCTGTATGAGCTACAGAAAAGTGCTGTATCGTCGGCATAAAGAGCAACCTGAACATTTGCAAAGGTGGGAAAATCGAAAAGATATAAGATGAATAAAAAGTGCCCCAATACGCTTCCTTGTGGTACTCCTGCTAAACACATCTTCATAGTGTATTTGCCATTATTAACTATTACATAAAATAATCTGCTGCTTAAATAATTCGAAATTAATTTGATTAAGTATGGGGGGAAATTGGAATCGAATCATTTTGTAGATAATTCCTTTATGCCACGTCGTATCAAAACGTCGAATAAAATCATCCCCGTATGTTTGTTACATAATAAATAGTAGTCTATTTGAATTATGCAATATTAAGAATATAGGAAATAAAAGTAAAAGAAAAATAAAATTCTTGTTAACAATCAAAAGTACACTTAAGTTTAGGCACTATTGCTGTACAAGATGTGTTTACGTATGAATAGTAAATAGATTAACAGGTGAGTATATATATATATATATATATATATATATATATATATATATATATATATATATATATATATGCATACGTAAAATAACTAATATTAACCTAGACGTTCAAAGAGTGAATGAGAAAAAAGAATGTTGACTCGTGCAACGCCTCCCAAATTATAAAAGTGTTGGAATCACGATTGGATTCGTCTCAGTTGATGAATGTTAAAGCTCAAATTTTAGGACGCATAGCGTTGTTGGTAAATTGTAGAAGAGCTACATGTTTATTGTTTAAGGGTAATAGTTGATTAGACTGGATGTATTATAAACAATTGATAGTTGTAGAACGTTGAATATCTTAAGGATCAAATTTCGACTTTTCGTAAAGAACGAAACTAGCGAATTTTCCGATAAAACAATTTTCTTCTTTTTATAATGTTACTCTTGTGCTCGTTTTATTCTAAGAATCAGCGAATCCGATGAGTTGTTCAATTTCCACTTCAACGTCATGTTATCGCGCTTTCGTAAACAGTTTATGACGAGAAGACGAAATCGATTTAAAATATAACGTATATTTGTATTGACGCTTATATTTATATGTGTGTGCGCGTGTTCTACGTCTATTCTACGAACTAAAATAACCTTGCAGTAACGGTTAACCTCAAAAGAATTCCCAAGAGATTGCGCAGACAAGCCACACGCAAAACTTGTGATAAGCTATTCAAAGAGCATACACGGTTGACTTTAAATAGAAATTCTGCTCTATGCGCGAGTGTTAGTGAGGTGTATATGTATGTAATATATATATATATATATATGTGAATATGTGCGATAGCAGATTTTGAATTATTTATTTCTATAGTATGACTCTAGGGATTTCATTTATTTTAAGTATATTTGTAATTGTGTATCCGTATATACGAAACAGATGAGAAATTCGTTGCCGTTGTTATTTTGGGAAGTAGATCGATGAGAGGAATCCTTCTTGGCTAAAAGTTCATCTTACATTGTAACTTATTACAAAACAGTTTCTTCGAGAATTTTCATGAACAAATCCTTTTGGGAAAACCGGAAATTTTGCATTTATTTGTTTGACTTGTTCGGATATAGTTTTAAACCCACTTGTTCGTAACACGTAGATGATTAAGTTAACACAACGTTTGTTCCCATCGTGACGTAATTTATTTATTTTTATTAATTTTACACATATGTATAGGTGGCGTAAATGTGAATGGTTATGACATTAACAATTTACGTTACGCCGATAACACAGTCTTAATTGCATACAACATGGACTTCAACGGATGGTGAATAGGGTTAATACGGAATCAGTCAAAATGGACATTAAATTGCAAAAAAAAAAAAAAACTGAAATCATGGTAGTTAGCAAAGAGGCTGAAACCTAGAAAGTATCGATACAAATTAACGATGAAATTATTCATAAAACTATCATCATCGTTGTCGTTCCGTTACCGAACGTTCTGACTAGCTATGTTTACGTACAAAATGAGCTAGCATTCAGTGCGCTATTTTATATGCGAAGCAGATGCTCGCGCATACGATGTTATACGACAGTGGAGCACTCTAGCAACTACGCCATACATTTAAATACTTCGGCTGTAACGTTAATAGAGCATGATGAAATAAGGACCAGAATTGACTAAGCAAGGACCATATTTTTGAAAATAGGAAACGTATCTACAAATAAAATGCTTAAATGAACGACAAAATGGATGCTGATTAAATGTTATGTACGGTACTGCCATGTGGAGTTTACCTGGACAATTAAAAAATCGATCATAAATAAACTGAATAATGCCTTCGAGATGTGGCTTTACCGAAGGATGTACGGACAGGATTTGCGAAGATTTTGTAGCAATTAAATGAAAGACTAGAACTGTTGACCATTATAAAGAGACGGAAAGTAGCCTATCTCGGTCATGTCTTGAAAAATGCAAGATATGACCTACTGGAAATGATCATTGAAGAAAACGGCGAAGAGGTAGAAGAAGGAAAACCGGGTTTGAAAACATGAAGAAATGGAGACCGGTCTCAACACGAAAGCCTTACTGCAAACGCTATCTGACAGATCAGAAGCCAAACGGATAATCACCAACATGTATTGAAGATATGGTATAACAACCCTCATTGTAGATTCGACTCCGATAAATCTTTCTGCTATGTAGGTTTTTCTTCATACGTATTTCCCCCATGTAATACCGGTAATTCAGTTTTTCTTTAACACTTTTTCGATGATATTTTTATTTTCCGTTCATTTTTAACATTCGCAGATATATAAACAACTTGAAAACTTGTATTTTTTCCAATACTGTCGTGATTGTATGAAACCTTCGTACAATAACGCTGTTAATAGATAATGTCCGAAAATAACCTCGTACGCAACTGTAGATTTATATATTTTCTCTTGCAAGCAATTTTTCGTGCAGATAAAGTTAGTTTGGCTTTTACTATTCTAATTCTAATTATCGTATTTTATAGATTTACGTGCCGTGTACTGCACCTAGGCCAGAGGCACGAGGAAGGGCAGAACGTAAGGTTAGTTAGATGGATTGAAAGTTGGAAGAATAAACGAGCAGGGCGGATTGTTAAATTAGATGATATAAATTGGAGGATTGAAGAAAATTTAATAAGGTACTGGAAGCAATGAATGAATGTTTAGGAGGCTGAGCGGTTTGTAGAGGATTGATCGTTCGGAATTTAATTGTACACATTCAAGGAGAACATTACAGGTTAGGCATAAAGGAGGGGGAAGATTTTTTAGCATATGACTGTGTGGAGATATAGCAGACGAGCAAGTACAACATGATCTCTTTTATTTGTTGAACGAGATAGGTCCGGAGGAAAGTTAAATATCTCGAACCGATCCAAGTTTGTTGGCAAGTGGAAGTGCGAACCACTGGAGTACGCACTGAAAAAATTTATATAAGTCTGGAGGTCTTTCATTGTTGTAGTCAGGAGTGGGAATGATTGATGTATTATCTCTGGCGGCACTGTCCGTTTAGTCATTACCTTGTATGTCAACATTCGAGAACTATACGATAATTAGATGTTTTAATCAAATTACCCGTTTCTTTGGCCCGGGATGTAATTTAGGATGATGAAGATCACTAAGGCACTGCAATGCTAGAAGAGAGTCCGTGCATAGTAAGAATGACTGAACAGCGCTAAAGATTGAAATATTCATAATCGCCATTTTGATGGCATATAATTCCGCCGATATAATTGAGTACTATGGTGGCGTGGAGAAACGAACTATAGAAGTCCTGGAAGAAAACGAAAACGCCTTCTACTTCAGTTTTGTTTTTAGAGCCATCGGTGAAGTATAAGCTATGAGATGGGTACCGTGAGGTCATTTCTAGATAAGCTGCTTTTATGAAATGTTTAGGAGTAAAATTCTTTGAAAATTTGGTGAGACTGATGTTTATTGGAATAAGCTCACTCCAACGAGGAATGATGTTGAGGAAGGAAAGAAAAACTGGTGAAAGGTGAATTTAAAGAGGGTATAGGATATTTTGCATTTGTTAAAGTAAAGTAGGGATAGAAGGGGAACAGTTGACATAAAGGATTGATGATTGGGAGGGAAGATTAGGATTTGAGAAAAAGCGAATAAAGGCGTATTTTGATCGTCTCCTTTACAGAAACAAGTTCCCGAGTACTGAACTTTCGTCGTCCTTTCTATTTAATCAAAATCAATAATTGTTCACGCGTGTAATCGTATTTCGTTTACAATGTCTATTTATATTTCTAACACGTAACTTAGATTCATTTTATAAATTCCCGTAAACGTATCTTGCAAATCTTAAACGCTATCTGGCACTGATACCGTATCATCGGCATACACGATAATTTTCCTCCAGGCAAGATTCCGCATAAATATATATGTAACTATTATTCAAAAAGAAATAAATGATTTGAAACTATTATTATTCAAAATATGAAAAAGTAATTAAGTCGCGTACAAATGAAATTCCACCATAAATGACAGAAATTGGTTATGAAGAGTGTTCTCGACACTACCGTATAATCATATTCAAACGCCAACGCGACCTTATGTTAATGATGATAATAGGGGTGACGACGTATTGAAATAAGAAACGGGCGGGTTACATTAACTCTGAGGAGTCAGACAAGATCGTGACAATAATGGTAGAATAGATGATATTTATATTTTCAACGGTGAAACGACGAGTCCATTTATTATGAAACCGTTGATTAAGGAAATAAACTCATTTAATAACGATGGGAAATATGGCGATCATTAATGGAAATAGCAACTCCCCTTCTACGTAAGCAGTAATGTAAAACTTCCATTACGCCAACTCGAACTACACACACACATACACTACACGTCGTCTTCAAAAAAAAAAAGTAAGCTCGGAAACTTGAATTTGTGGGCTGCTCGAAATGTAAAGGGTTCCAGAAATTCTAATTTATTACTAAAACTATTTATATATATATATATATATATATATATATATATATATATATATAAAACTAGAAGTTACCTAGGCTTCACCTCCCTAACTATTTTTTTAAAATACAATATCGCCCTCTCTTTTAACTATATATATATAATGTCCATCCGTTATTTCAGTCACGCCCCTAACGCGGTATACTATACATATAAAAACCTATGTATACGTATATATAATATACGTATACTATATTACGTTAAGGCGTTGTCGAAATAACATATATATATATATATATATATATATATATATATATTCTAGATATATATAGATAGATTTATAGATATAGTTATCAAATGTCGTGTACGACAAGGCTGTAATCACCTATGCTGTTTAATATATACTCAGAAAAGCTACTACAGCGAGCCATATCTAGCTCACAAGAAGGGTTACGAGTCAATGGAGTACTGATAAATAACATTAAGTTCGCTGTCGATACCGTTGTTGTAGCCAGTTCCAGAGAAGCACTGAAGAAACTAATTAGAGATGTACAAAGAAGCGCTACACAGATGGGAATTCAAATAAATGTTGAAAAAACAAAATATGTGGAAATAACTCGATCAGAAGAAAGTAATACAGACAGAATAATGATAGATGGGAAAAACATAGAAAAAGTCTCGTTCTTCAAATACCTCGGAAGATGGATAACGGTGAAAGGGAATTCGGATGCCGAAATCAGATGTAGAATAGAAATAGCACGAAACACATTCCAACAGTACAAAAGTGTACTATGTAGCAATGATATCAAATTAAAACTGAAGCTGCGGATAGTCAGATGTTACATATGGGCAACATTGCTATATGGAGTGGAAACATGGACACTCGCAGCAGCTACACTAAAGAAAATCATGGCGTTCGAAATGTGGGTATATAGGCGTTTGCTGAAGGTAAGCTGGATGGAAAAAATAAGTAACAAAAATATACTACAGCGTTTGCAGAAGGAATGCGAACTACTAGCAATTATAAAAAAACGTAAAGTTCGATATCTAGGACACGTGTTAAGAGGAAACAAATACGGGTTGCTGCAACTAATACTGCAAGGAAAAATAGAAGAGAAACCAAGGTGGGGGTAGACCGAGGTTATCTTGGATGCATAATATAAAAGACTGGACGGGAATCGGAGAAATAAGAAGACTAACGGATATGGCCAGAGATCGATATGCATGGGACAGTTTGGTCGTCAACATCCGCTAAGTGGATATGACAAAAGAAGAAGAAGATATATATATATATATCCGTCCGTTAATAAATTATTGTAATTTCTGTGTCCTATTTGTGATATCAATGTAAAACAAAGCTTAGAACGAATCCGATAATATAGCTGTACGAATTTCACTACTATTGATTTAATAATTTTCGAGTTAAATTGGAACCGACAGACAGATAGACAAAATTTAAAAAAAAAAATGGATTTTCTTTTTACGTGTGATAAAAATAGCCCAATACGGTGATTATAACGAAGATATTCGCAAATCACAGACAGACACTATAGTTTTATATATTCGTATAGATATAGTGTATCGCAGAATTAATAATATACTGCGTTAGAATATAACGAAATTCGTGGCATATTAAAAAAATACTCTGTGCCTCGGAGATTAAGGAAAGAAGTGAAACTTAAATGCGTTTGCCCAAAAAGACACTTATTTAATAAACTCGCGATTTCGTACAAATTTCACAAAGGGAACGCATCGTCCGCAATGCTTAACTTGACGTGGCGATAATTTAAATGTTTTCGTTCTCAAATTTACGTTGCACATACATCCTTTGTACAGAAAAGATTTGAACGAAATAAATCCGAACAAAGCTAAATGCCTCTACGCGTTATTCTTATTATAGATACCAATAAGAAGTCAGGTAATCCTTATAAATCCTTTTAAAACTGATCATTTGTAACCAATTTCAGTTATACTAGTAAGTGCCACGAGACGACTAGTCATCTTTATTTGAAGTGTAATGCTAACCCAATTGTATACATTATTCCTTACCATTATTACGCTGAAATTATTGAAAGCCATTCGTGTATTGTGTTTTTTTTAACCTTATTTCAATACTAAAAAAACTTATTCGTATTTTCAAATAACTCTGTTCACTGATAAATTATTGTTACTTTCTTATTTAAATATATATATATATATATATATATATATATAAGTATATATATATAAATATATATATTTTAGTCGTATTTACGGAATATTCAAACTGGACATGTCGGATGTATCCCTTAACGTTTTAACGTTTGTGCATAGTAATAACGGAAAATGTCGAACTCGCGCTTTGTAATTATTATTCCAAAGAGAAAGCTTACTTAACGTAATGTTTGATAATTATTCTTAATTATTATCGCTGTTGTTTCCTTAACCTCGAAGTAGAACTTTTCGGCTTTGTAACTAAGGGTTGTTTAATTTTGTTATTACATATGTTGTCTTGGTTACGATGTACTACACGTCAATTTACAACAAATATATTACTCCCCGATGATATTCCTCAACTGCGTGTAATATTTGAATCGTTTTTACGTCTATTCTCTCCATGTCATCTTTCCGTCTGCCACACTTAAAAAGTATATATATATATATATATATATATATATATATATATATATATATATATCATCATCATCACCGGTGGCTCGTTTCGATCATCGTGACCCTATGAATCCTCATAAACGAACGTGTTTGGCCGCCATGTAGTTCGATCTGCTGCCCGGTCCATCATTTCTCGTATTGATGCGGTGCCTGCGATTCTTTTAATTCTGTCTATATATCTTGTTGGTGTCGTGCCTCTTTTCCTACGACCTTCTACCATACCGTCATAATCATTTTTTCTAATCCATTCTGTCGTATGATATGTCCTGCGTATGATGTTATTCGTTTCTGTACCACGGTTTGTAATCGCTGATCCACCTTAATTTCTTGAAGTATTGACAAATTAGTTTTTTTCGCAGTCCATGGTATCCTTAGCATTCGCCTCCAGCAGTGCATTTCAAACGTATTAATGCGTTGTGTATCGCTCTTTTTCATTGTCCAGCATTCTGATGCATATAGGAATACAGAGAACACCAGCGAGTTCATAAGACGCATTTTTGTGTGTATTGTTATCTCATGGCTCTTCAATATTTTCGTTAATTGTAATAGCGCCATTTTTGATATCTTTATTCTCCGTTTAATTTCCTCTGTTGAGCTTCCGTCCTTTGTGATTAGCGTTCCTAAGTATACAAATCTATCAACCACTTGTAAGCCGTCTATACTTTGTGGATCCTGTGATTGACTGTTGCCATCTATAATCATTATCTTGGTCTTTTTCCTGTTTATGTATAATCCATGTTCTTTACTTATACTTTCCAATTTTTCAAGGAGGCTGACCATTTTTTGTTCCGATGAGGCGATTATTACAATATCGTCCGCGTATCGCAGGTTATTGATTGCTTTTCCCGCAATTTTTACACCATCTTCCCATTCTTGTAGGACACTTCTCATTATCCATTCACTATAAATGTTGAACAATATCGGGCTTAGTATGCAGCCCTGTCGTACACCTTTTCCTGCTTTGAATTCATCCGACAATTTATCACCTACTTTAACTCTACCTTTGCTAGATGTATATAATGATTTAATGAGACCAACTAGATGACGCGGGACGCCGAGGTTGTTTAATATTTGCCATAGGTGTTCCCATTGGATGTGGTCGATATATATATATATATATATAATGTTCATTAGTGTGAGGATCATGGAATCTGTGTCCCCCAGCTGTCAAATAAATTTTTTAATTTTTAAGAACTCTAATTAAATTGAGTAATCGTATAAATGTAAATAATAGTCACGGGTTTTCTTGATGTGTTCTGCGTTTAAGATTATCTTTACATGTCCAGAATTTGTGATAATAGATTGTCTCGGATTATTTTCGGATTTTATAGAAAACATTTGTTGTAAACTATACATAAGTACTATACGAATAAAGAATTACAATTTGACATAACATTTATATTATTAATTTGATTCTGAGAATTGCTACTTTCCAAAGTACCAAAAACTTAGATAAAAAGGTAATTTATTGTATAGAAGAATAATAAAGTCCTTTCAAGATACCTTGTTTTTAACCATAAATATTAAAATATTTCCCGATGAACATAGCCGGTTATAACTAAGATCTGTTTTGTATCCTATTATCATTCTTATTCCGTCGTGCACGCCGAGTTATAACATGCCGAATGGTAGCTATTTATAATGTAATCGTGCTTAAGATTTGAAAAATGTTTTAGATACGATTCTAATTTAATTTATTTTTTGTTTTATTTCATTTTGATGAGATCTAAAATCACGATTAAAGCGGCCAACTTACTGCAATTAAGATATAAACTTCAATTTACGTTTCTTTTTTCAACTATGTTTTTATTAATTTTTTAAATTCGAATAAAAAATACACAAAACGAGTAAATCACGATATTCATAATACATAAAAAATATAAAACATGTATGATATTTATATAAAATAATTTAAATGAAAATATATGCACACATATTTTATATATATATATATATATATATATATATATATATATATATATATATATATATATATAAAAGAAATAATGATAAAAAAAAATATCGTACGCCTTTGGTATACCGCAGGTAGCACCGATGGTGATGCTGGATGACGAGGGCGTATCTTATATCCGAAATCCACTGTCGTCCTGATTTCCGTACTTCATATTTTAATATTATTATTATTATTATAATTACTATTATTACCAATTGATTCTTTACAGTTTTTATTTCATTTCCGGTTATTAATTTTACGAATCGCGGTTTTGACTCAGTATTTAACTGACTAGATAGTTCTATTGAAAAGATTTAATGCTGATATACACGCACGCATATATATATACACACACACACACACACATATATATATATTATAGTTAACCTCGTCTATCGCGGTACGTCTTACCGACGACTTATCCGATTGACACGCGATTATATCAATTTAACGAAAGAGTACGATTTTATTACGTGACGACGGATCGACTCTATCGAAGACTATCTTACGAGTATAATTAAAGTTAACAAACTACTAGCTTGACTGCGTTACTCGTCTATCTCATATCTTCGGAAATTCCCCCAGCATAACGACGATATAACCTACACATTTGTATTATCTACGAAAACCGC
Organism: Coronaproctus castanopsis; assembly: GCA_032883995.1. Lineage (NCBI taxonomy): Eukaryota > Metazoa > Arthropoda > Insecta > Hemiptera > Monophlebidae > Coronaproctus > Coronaproctus castanopsis. The sequence goes on from CM065053.1 coordinate 113,446,536, forward strand.
TATCTGTTTTCGGATTTTATTCTCGTCATTATGCTGATCATTTGGTTATATCTTACCTATCGGGGAATTTTCGTAATTATTACGATTTGTATAGATAAACCGATTTTCGACTTATTATATCTTACACTACCTTCGACTATAAGAATATTTTATTTGTCAAATTTTATTTTCCTTTTCTATAATTAATATTAAATCCTTAGGTACTCCCCTATCTCTTAACACGCCATAATATATATTATTCTTCTTCTACTACTACTACTCCTCACCACTGGTTTTCGAGTATGAGGTTATCCTCTAATTAAGGTGCGGTTTAGTCTGCTGATGACAGTGCCGGTTATGTGATTAAGTTCTATATTGTGATTACCCTTCTTCTGTGTTGCCGTTTTTGTCTTTGTCTTTACAGCTGGTTTCCTGCTGGTAACCGTTTTCTTAACTAACGCTGTCCATTTGGGACAATTTTACGCCACAATTTCCCATTCGACTGCCGTTGGCGTCTTCTTTGCTATCTTCAGGTCTTGCGCTAAAACATCTTTGAAGCGAAGTTTTGGGCGTATCTTTTTCCGTATAGTAATTCGTCGTATAGCATACTTTTGGGTATTCGCTCATTTCTCATGCGGATAACGTGACCCAGCCATTTATTTATTTATTTACAAAACAATACGGCGTACACAACAGCATAACGCCAATTACAGTGTACGCTCTTACAGAATAATTATAAAGTAAAAGTATGAACAAAAATAAAACTGAACCACACTCACACACAACACGCTAATTAATATAAATAATATTTAGATTGAAAACAAAAAATTACTAATACAAACCGAAAAATGATTCTAATGAAATACAATACCCACATACAAGCACACATCCGAAAAGCACAAAAAAAAAAACAGAAATATACCAGTCATACACCCATACTCTCATGTAAACAAACTCTCCATCAAGGCACTCACATATGACCAAAATAAAATAAACTTACTGAAAAGTAACAGCTGAAATATAGAGTCTAAAAAAATTTATTATATACAAATTTACTATCGAAATGAATATCTAATTGCGGATGAATATTTAGTACGTTATTATATAGACGTAAGGTGGATAAAAGTGGTGAGTTGTAACCTAGATTTGTACGAGCATGCGATTCATAGAAAATACGATGTGACCTACTATTAACACTGGGAACCATAAATGAAATTGTGGATAATAAATAATTGTCATCTATGCGAGCGTTACAAAGATCATGCAGGAACCTCAACTTACTTATCTTTCTTCTAGCACTCGAGGATTTAATATTTAGGAAATCGCATAAAATATTATAACTTAAAAATGTTGGATAGACACCAGTTTGGCGGTAATAAATATACCTCAAAAACTGAGATTGAACTTTTTCCACCATATGAATATATTTAGTGTAGAAAGGATCCCAAACCACAGATGCGTATTCTAATTGCGATCTTACAAGAGTGTTGAATAGTAACAGCGGAGTACTAGGATCACGAAATACGCATGAATTTCTAATGATGAAACCCATAGTTCTGTAAGCATTTTTGGTAACATTACCAATATGAGTTGCAAATTTAAGCTCGTTGTCAATATAAACCCCCAAATCCCGAACACAGGTTACATTACAAACTGGAACGTTACCCATAGAGTAATCAAAGAGACATTTATTTTTTGTACGACAAAATCGAATATAAACACACTTCTTATAATTAAAAGGTAAATAATTATTGTCGCTCCATGTCACCATTCTACACAAATCATCTTGCAACAATTCACAATCACTGACAGTTTTAATTGATCTAAAAATTTTTAAGTCGTCCGCAAATAATAGAAATTTTGAATGTAAGTTAATTCCTATATCATTTATGAAAATATTAAATAATAGTGGACCCAAATTAGACCCTGTGGTAATCCGGAAGTAGGAGTGTATTGTTGGGACTGGTATCCGTTAAATAATACGTAACACACACGCGAAATTAAATATGATCTAAATAACTATGTAATCGTCAGAAAATCCGTAATTATGTAACTTAACCAGAAGTAAACTATGGCTGACTTTGTCAAAAGCCTTACTAAAATCCGTATAAATACAATCAACTTGAAGACGCTGCTCCAAACAGTCAGTAATTAATTTTGTATATGTAACAAGATTAGTTGTAGTAGATCTAGACCTTAAGAAACCATGCTGTTCAGGAACAACTCTAGGCAAAAAAAATTTATACAATCTTTCATATAGAATTGACTCTAATATTTTGCTGGGTACACATAGTAGGGAGATAGGACGATAGTTTTCAGCTGCACAACGATCACCAGACTTGAAAATTGGAAAAACCTTAGCTGTTTTTAACAATACAGGCCATTTACCTGTTCCAATAATAAGATTGAACAAGTATATAAGTGGCTTTTCAAACTCTATCGAACATAGTTTAAACAATATTTCCGGTAATCCATTAGGCCCAACACTCCACTTAGGTTTCAGAATCTTAATAGATTTTTTATAATCATTTATGGTGATTGGAGCAAGTTTTAAGTGTCTTCCATCTTTAATTAAAGAGGTTTTAAGTGTCATGAAGCTGTCAGTCACATGAACAGATGAAAAATACTCTGCAAAAGCATTTGAAATATTCTTACTAGAACAATGATCTATATTTTTGTATTTTACTACGCTAGGGTGTAGCCGATCATTACGTCTATATTTAACAAAAGCCCAAAAATTGCTAGTGTTTTTTTGAATACCAGCCTCGGTCTTAAGAATATAATCATCATAAGAATTCCTTATTAGCTTTTTAACTTCAGCCCGTAGTTTACTAAACTTAAAATAATCAGTTTCCTTGCGGGTTCTACGATAGGATTTTCTAAATTTAGTTTTCAGTTTTAGTTTACGAACAATTTTTGGGGTAAACCAAGGCGGGTATGTTGACTTTCTAGATGATTTCTTGGTAAGATGCTTCTGAAGTTCATTGTATATTAGACTATAAAAATAAGTAGTTGCATCATCCACATTTCTGATATTATAAAGTTGTTCCCAATCAATCAGGGAAATTTTTTGTTTTAATGTTAAAGGGTTTGCTTTCCTAAAGTTGTAAGGTGCCACGCTTGTACTAAAATCCACTTTATATAAAGAACTACAGCGAACAGTGATATCCAGAGCAGGATGATACTTATCCTCAGGAAGAAGCGGATCAAGTGACCTCTGTACATCAACACTCAAAACGGAAGTAGTAATGATCAAATCTAAAGTTTTTCTCTGCGAATTAAGGACATTATTTACTAAACTGAGATTATTAATTTCAATGAAATTTGAAAGCGAATTAATATTTTTATTAAGATAATCAAGGGGAGTACCAGAACCAGAGATGGATAAGTTGAAATCGCCCATAATCATAATATTAATTGTATTTTTCATATTCAATAATAAATTATGACATTCATAAAAAAATCTACTATAACAAGAGCAAGATGTACCAGGAGGAACATAAATACAACCGATAAGTGTTTGTACATGCAGACTAACATTCCTGACCTTAATCCAAACTGAATCTATATTCCCAAAACTTGGAAACGCAATTTCTTCTGCAACATATGTGTCCTTAATCCCTTAATCGCTAACAAGACTCCGCCTCCCCTCCTACCAACTCTATCCCGACGATAAGCAAAATAACCTTGATTTAAAAATTCATTGTTGTAAACACTTCCAGTTAACCAAGTTTCAGTGAATGCTACAATATCAAAGTTACTTCTACACATTCCTAAATGAAGTTCTTTTGTATTTAATCCCCGAACATTTTGGTAATACACTTTAAGTCCCATTATAGTAACTGTTTGAAAATTTGGCGATAAATAATAGAATAAATAAGAACTCCAATAAATAAGAATAGACAAGTTTAAGTAAGAAATTTGACAACTCTAACCTATTACATATAAAAAACGGAAAAGAAGTAAAACAGTTCCTAAAATATATCCACCTTGCATAATCAAAAAACCACCTGAATATGCTAATTCGTAAGGGTAACAAACATTCAAACATATATCGACGAATAAATAAAAATTCACGTAATAATTCTCTTAAGAATAGTTTCAGCATAACTGCGTATAGCATAAAGAGAGATAAAACTAGTATTAGTATTAATGAAGTGACTAAATGAACGGTAGAAAGTACATACTTTAAATACACTGACATACAACACAAAAATACGCTTAAAAATGATGATAATAAAATACATGCGCACTAATACATAATATACCAACCACACTCATAATATATATACATATACATACTACAAATAAACATAAAGTACATTTCATATAAGACGATATAATGCGTAACGCGAGAGTGGGAAATTTTAAATCGTCTTCTCTTCCGAAGAAGAAAAGAAAGAAAAGTATATTTTGATTGATTAAATTTTACAAGAAAATAATAGCGTTCTATCGTTCCGAAATATAAAAAATTCCTTAACCGATAAACTTAATAATAATTTTAAAAAATATACACGAGTGATAGTTATAAACATTCATGGCTTAATGAAATTTACAGGAAAAATTCCGCAAAAAACCTGCAACGTGTAATTCATAAGTAAATTTTAAACACAATGGTTAAAATAATTTATAAAATTAAAGAGAAAAAAAAATACAAAAATATATCAAATAAAATTTATCTATAATATCATTGAATTTTAAACCTAATGCTACCCTAGTAAGATATGTTTAATTCGTCCATGTTTATATTTTTTATACCTGTGTCGTAGAGACTGATAATCGTAGTTTTTCAATTTCATTGACATTTCGGTCAGCAGACATGCGGCATGCATTAAAGAATTTTAAGGTCCTGTTTTTTATTATTTCTTGTATATAGGGATAGTTTAAAATGTCATGCATTGTTTTAATGGGCGTGTATCTGGATTTGTTCAACACTATTCTTAGGCAATGATTTTGTAATCGTTGTAATTTGTTTATATTACTTAGGCAGGTGTTCGACCATACAGGACTAGCATAAAGAATTTTAGGTTGAATTACCTGATTATAAATCAAAAACTTGTTCACCGATGATAGCGTAGATTTCCTGTTAAATATTGGAAACAGTACACTAATTTTTTTATGTCCTCTGTAGATACACTCGTTAATATGTTTAGTAAAAGTTAGCTTACTATCTAGTGTTACACCGAGATAATTTACTTTAGATTTCCAGTCTAGATTCTCATTATGAATTCGAACAAAGTCATTTATAGCCGGTTTACGCTTTGTGAAAATAATAGTCTCTGTTTTACTATCATTAATTTTAATTTTCCACTTATGAAAGTATTTGGACATTTTGTTAATTGCAGCGGTTAATCTGTTGCTAATCGTAAATTAACCCATCGAGTCGTCTCGTGTCGGATGTTCTTACTAACAAGGAAACCAACTCCGTTTTAACATGTATTATCTGATCCGGGTTAATACGATACATTACCTGATTTTAATTTCAAAACTCCACTTCTTGTTTTTATTATCTCGTTCAATCCCAATATATCCCATTTTATTCCTTTTAATTCATGTTCTAATTATACGTAGCGATGTATAATTTTAGCTCCGTATTTTTTCAATAGTGCAATGATTTTTCTCTGGTAATATTTTCGTTATATTTGATAGCCTTTTTGTTATATTCCGGTATGCTTTTCACATTTATATATTTGCTAGACGGGTGGAAATGTAAGGACCCAGTCGGTCCCATAGTGGTCTTGAGAATTACTGTCTTTCTTTCTTCGTACTGTCATATCTGGGTGTAGTTGGCTTAATCTTCCGTGCGAGTTAAGAAAATTGGAAGATGCATTTTATCAAAATCGCATCATTTTGAATTTTGGTTCTAAAATTTTATTATACTTATATATATATATATATATATATATATATATATATATATATATATAAAACAATCACAATTAGCCTATATCAATCTACTGATAGTACTCTTTTCACAATTCCATCCAACTGTTAACATATTGTGCTATAAGATGTTAAGAGTCTGCCTTTTTCTACTTTTGATCTAACGAGCACCACTCTTGTCATTCGCTTCTTTCATCTGTTGTTTGTTCTGCATGCTACATGCTCGTGTCGGTTCCATTTTAACGCTGTGGATTTTCCCACTACATCGTATAACGCATTTCTTCAACATAGCCGCGAAATTTTTTTCCGAATTGGGAAATTTCAGCATCTACCTCTAGTGCGCTATTTAGATTTCCTTATTTTCAACATACTTGTATCGCGACGATCATCGATTGAATGCTATGAATAAATTCCTAGAAGTGATGGGAATATAAACAGTCGGTGTAAAAGTCTTACGTTTTATCCACGAAGAAAACAGAATTGATTTATCCCTGCGTACAAAATTACACTCGTGGTACGTTAAATTATTTAGGTATCTGGCCGTTGCGAAAATTGAACGAATTTTTCCGTGTGCGTGTATTCTTTATTTTGTTTAATATCGCGTAGTGACCTTGAAAAATTTGATAAAATGGAACGTGGGTGTATGTGTTGGTTTGGTTTCCAAGATGTACAATAAAATTGCGCTGCGACCTATTATTGACTACAATTTTAATCACACACACACAAACGCACTGGAACATTCATACACATACACATATATATATATGTAACGTGTATATATATTTCCTCAAAAAATCAAAGAAATTTTATTCACCATCCTACGGTGTTAACAGATTGAGAAAGGAAGCTGCTGATCGTAAATTGTCCAACCGCCCTAAAGAATTTTCGACACAGTTTACAAAGTACCATCAGTCTGTGGACTATAGTTATTACCACTTCTACTACTATTATTGTTTTTACCGTTACCTCGAATGGTAATACTGGTGTTAAACTAGATTAATCTTCTGCTAGATTTTTATGTGTTCTGTTCTCATACCTTCGTGCATTATAAGTAAACAAAATTACAAATAATTCGAATTTAGGCTTATTCTCTATTCTCATACTCTCTTTCACATTGCCGAAATCCATTTTCGTTCACTATCGTTGTTTACTGGTGTCGAGAAAATTCATTGAGTAACGTAACGTCATGAATTTTCCTTGAACGAAGGGATGCGGATAGTCAGCTTTGAGATTCCATTACTTGGGTAGAGACGTATTGTAGATACCATCAATCAAGTTAACTGGCCTATTGTCTGGTTGACGTAACTGCCAGAGCCAATTTCATCTTCCGCGTTGATTATATATATATAATGTTTATACCATACATATATATATATATATAATATTTAATCGCGCCCACCGAAATATCAACTTAGACAATAGTTTGGAAATTTGCCTAGTGGAACTGTACGTATTATCTCGTAAAATATGTAATCAATCATTCCGTTTAGATAAAATATATGACCTTTATAGCAGTAGTAGTATTAGTAGCACTAGGAAAATATAATATAATGGCCGACTGACGAAAATCCACTTTACATATATAGTAATGTACTCGAGAACTTTTTTTATTCACATATTTTTACTTTAAAAACTGCCCACTTATATATATATATATATATATATATATTATATATGTATATACACTTATGCGGATGTACCATGCTATAAAAATTATGCTCACGGGTTTTTTTTTTGTTTCATTTGGACAAAAATTTTGGATGTGTTAAAAACCTAAAAATTGAAACGGATTTTAATTTTTAACGGGAACATTGTTATAGAATCAATGCAATTGCCAAACGTATACATATATTTCGTTTATAATTTAACTTTTGTTTTCCTGTCTAAGTACCGAATAGAGTACAAGAAGAAAGAAGCTTATTAAGAATAGTAAAATAAAACAAGGTAAAGCAAGTAGAAGTCTTAGTAGATAAAATAAATAAAAGAGAATGCAAATACGTTATATCTTCTATTCGTTATTCGATATACATAATAGAAAGAAAAACTACAACAAAATAAAACATTAAAAAAATTTCAAATATTACAATTAAGAAATAAAAATAATTTATTAAACATTTCGACGATTAACTAATTTTAAAGACGATATTATGAATGTCTGTAAGATTTTAGCTTGTTCTAATGGTATCTATTGACAAGTCTTGTTTGGAACTAAACGTGCTTTAAATCAGCTATTACTGTTTAAGTATATTTCTTTATGTTTCTTATACATAATTTTTGTTATTATTAATAATTTATTTTATTATTGTTTATTATTAGTTAATTTATTTATAACGTGAAAATGAAGTAACATCTAACAGCAGCCTATGATACTGTCAATCATAGATTACTTCTACAAAAAGTTTATAAAACAACAAAAGGATATAACGTTCACAATGATTGCAGAAACTATGCTGAAAGATCAATATTTTTATACAACCTTCCAAAGAGAAAAAAGTCAATGGAGAAGACCAAATAATGGACTACTACAGGGAAGCGTCATGGCCCCGATCCTCTTTAAAATCCATAGAAACGATCAGCCAACAGGGAGTGAAACAAAATATTTCCAATATGTAGACGACCTTGCTGTAACAGCTGAAGGCGGTAACTTCATTGAAGTGGAAGAGAAACTAAATACAATATTAAAACAGATAAGTATTACGAACAGAATAACCCAATACCTAATTCTAACAAAAAGCAAGTATGTGCCTTTCACATAAAGAATGCTATGGCCAATTTGAAATTGAAAATCTGTTAGCGATAGATAGACCTCAAGCGTAATGACCACAGAAAATATTTAGGAATGACATTGGATAGAAATCTCACTTACATGGACCACTGCAGGAATTCTAAACAAAAAATTAATACTCTGAATGGAATATCGAAGAAGCTCATAACTTTCAAATGGGGTGCAAACACTATGGTTATGAGAACTACAGCTCTGGCATTATGTTTCTCAGCTGCAGAGTACAGCTGCATATTGCTTTAAACGAATGGTGCCGCTTAATTACAGGCTGCCTAAAACCAACGACAACAAGAAACCTTTATCTCCTGAGCGGAATAGCGCCACCACATATAAGACGTTATAGCCCACAAGGAAAGGACGGCCCAGTGTGTCGATACGAGAGACATCGAATGTATGTCAAACCGAGGTGGCATATAGATTTAAGTCGAGAAATAGCTTCATAAAAAGCACTAACACACTCAGGTCTCAACCTGAAAAGAACGGATAAACCTATGAATTAAAGAAATCCTGCCAAACCCAGTAAGACGACCGGAAGAAAGTCTGGATTCAGGATATAAAGACAAATGGTCGACATGGCGAACAATCGCCCGAATACGGGTGTTCAGTGCTCGAACAGCATCATTGATAATGAAGTGGGATCTAACAGAAGATCCGAAATGTCAGTGCGGAGAACTCCAGATAATGTCGCACATACTGGAGTGTAAGATGAACCAGACGAAGTGTACAATGCATGATGTAATCGAGGCAAACTACAAGGCTAAAATTCTGGCTGAATATTGGTACGATACAATATAATTAAATGTAGCGAAAGGACACGAAAAGAAGGAGAAGATAACACAATTAATATGTCGTCAGGACAACAAAAACCCAATAATATTAGAAATTTAACACAATCTACATAAACTACATAACAAAGGATGCGAACTATATTTTCTGCGGATCCTAAGTCACATTGAAATGCGCGGTAGTGATACTTGAAGCTCAGTCTATGGTATTTTCACTATAGAATACTCACCACCTGCATTAATATTAGCACACATACTCATGAACATCAGTAAACATGAATGGGCTACTGACTGGACTTCACAAAACAATCTAAGGAGCATAAAATCAACCATTGAACCTTGGTGGCCTCCAGATGGCACAATCAGAAAAAGGTACTCTACCCGGGTCATACAGCCATATTACACAATTATCTATATACCAAAAACCCTTCGCCGGTAAACTGCCCTGTGTGCGAACACTTAATAGAATTACATCTACCAAACACTTGCACCATGCAGGATAGCGCACAAAATACAGGGCCCGATACATAAAACCTCACAAACAACCCTCAATCAACAGTTAGAATCTTAGTTTTTTCCTAACATACATATACTACATATGGAGAGTTATATAGTAATAATAATACAATTAGTCAAGTTTTTTATTTTATTGCGATAAAATTCGTTGCACGAAGAGCTGTGTAAAATTTTATGTACTTAAGGTGAATAAATTAAATACCATTATTTAGATAATAATTGTTCTTTCTGGATCAATTCGGACATTTAGGACAAAAAAAAATAAATGTTTAATTACTATATACTCTAATTGATGACTACGTTTGTCTGTTTTAGGTGTGGATTTCATGCATCCGGACTTGAAGTTTAACTACGTAAGTGTATTATTCTTCCGTAACGCTATATCGTTAAATTTGTAAAACTTTAATTTGTTATTCTTTTTCCGAAAACACTCGATGTTCATTTCGAAATCAAAACAGGTGCTACTAGTGGTGAAGAACTCATATCACCACCAACAATAGCAGTTATTCTAAATTTAATTAACGTAAAATGTAAAAGTACATATATTTAACAATGAATTAAAAAGTTATAATAACATGGAACGTATTGGAATAAATATTCCCTCTATTCTCGAAAATTTAAAAGTCTTATGATAATAAATTTAATAAATAATAAACGTATAAGGTATAAATCATAATGGTGGAAAAATTGAAATATTATAAATATGCGTATGTATGTGAAGTGTTTGCCTGAAACAGAAAACAAATACTGAAAAATATACAGTGTGTGTAGTTCTTTGCTATAAGTACTTAATCTCTGAACGGTGACAGGATGAACCACATCGCCCCATCAACTACCAAAATATGTGCGTAATAAGTGAGTTTACAAATGTGTAATTACGAAACAAATGAACTTATAAATAAAAATTTAATATTATTACAAATATAAAATAGTTTAATATATGTAGAACAATTAAGTATTGGACAATGGAGCGTATGATAATAACTTAATAAACTATTAACAAAATTTGAATAAAAAATAATATTTATTAATTTAAAAATATTCATTTTTGTAAATGAGTTTTTAAATATAATATATACTATATATATATATATATATATATATATATATATATATATATATAAATTGCAATCTGGCTAATATAGCCAATAAGCAACTGGGATGTGAGTTATGACAAGATGAGAAATCTCATTCGTCAATGACACTCCGAACTACCTCTCCAATCATTCAAACGGGTGGGGAAGATCTAGGGGTAGTTTAATCTGCGAGGTTCATCGACATGATCTAATAAATCTACCGCCAGCTGGCCAGGATGACCCTCTAACCTGTGCAGGTAACCTTTACTGATATCTCGAACTACTTCGTACACATTTGGTACGTTTAGGTCTTTATGAAAATTTTCGTTTCGGCTTTTTGCAATGTGTGATTAAAATATTCAATCGCTTCATCAAAATCGTCGCCTGTGTTTAATAGGGAAGACACTCGATAGAATTAGGACCGGACAAGATTAGATACGGATATCTAATGCAGAAGTGGGGTATAACGACAACTGCTGCGTGCCAGTGCGGAAATCCAAGACAAACAATGCAGCATATATTGGAAGACTGTAGTCAATTTGCACCTGTAGGTTTAACATTATATTCACAATCTTTTAATAACGGAGCCATAGACTGGCTAACAAATTTAAAGTTAGACTTATGCTGATAATTTTGTGTAATGATATATAACCGATGATTATACGATAAGAAGAATAGAATTTTGAGAACAAGATTCTCTTCAGTCCATCGTGTATAAGAGTACCAGTCTGTTTTATTATTGTAAAATTTAAAGGTAGTTTTCTTAATTATTACTAACTGACTTATTTCTAGTATTATAGGAGAGTGATCCGATGAAGAGTCAAATGACTAATGCCATTATAAATGAAGAAATCAAGTAAATCCGGTATTTTATTTGAGGGTCAGTACGTAGGATGATCACTAGAGAGCACTGGAAACCAGAAGCGAAAGTTAGCGCCTATTATAACAGAATTAAAACTCAGTTTTAGGTGAAGTAAGTGTACAGAGAGAGAGATGATTTACAAACATTTAAAAACTGACAAAACTTATAACAACAAAATTAAAACGGATGCTATAACAACTGATTAATAAAGAGCTAATAAGTATCATTATGAACGATCCAAGATAATTAGAATTCGGAAATTCAGAAATATCTAAAAATTAAATACGAGATTTAAAATATTACTTACGTATATCATCGTGTAGTTATCGGTCCTAAGGTTTGATACTTTTCTCTACAATTGACGACTTGCTGTTTTTCCTCTTCATATCCGTATATCCTTTGCTACAAGAGTCTTCTATTAGCTGTTGCATATATTCATTTCTAGGCCTTCTCTTTCCTCGTTTTCCATCCTTTATTCCTTCTATAATTATCTTTGGTAAACTATCGTGCACTAGAATATGCCCAATTACATTCATCCTTTGTTTTATTATTATTTTTCATAGTGTTCGTTCTTCTCTAATTTTCTTTAGGACTTCTTCGTTAATTAGTTTTTGTGTCCACCGTATTTACAGCATTCTCCTGTAACACCACATTTCGAATGATTCTAGTGATTGTTTTTCTACTGTACTGATCGTCCATGTTTTCTCCTGAGATAATATATTTTTTCGATCGTAAAATACTTGCTTTGCTTGATTAATCCGATTTTTAATATTTTTCCCGCATCTCCCGTCGCTGGTGATTTTGCTACCCACGTAATGAACTTCATTAACTTTTTGTATTTTAATACCGTCCAATATGTATTGTATGTTGATTTTCTTTCGACTACTGTTATTTTTGTCACATAACATAATTTTTGTTTTATTTTCATTACATCTTAAATAGATCTTCCATTACTTGTAATATAGCTTTCAGTTAGTTTTGATTTTCTGCTATGACAGCTATATCATCGGCAAAACGTAATGTGCTTATTATTTCACCTTGTACATTTAGACCATATTTCGTTGTTCTTTAACTTCTTTAATTATTTCTTCTATATATAGATCGAACAGTATCGGTGATAGAGCACGCACCAGTCTCGCACTTTTCGTTATTTTAACTTCTTCGCTTACATTACCAATCTGAGTCCTTGCTTTCTAATTATCATATAATTTATATATTAATTTTACATCTTTTTTGCTTATTTCCATTTTCTGTAATATTCTAAACAGCATGCGCCAATTTACGTTATCAAAAATATCAATAAACGTAATATAAAGTAATTTTCCAGTTCTAAAACTGTTTCAATGCTAAGATTCGCGAGTTCGCACCCCTCTCCTAAAGCCAAACTGATCATTACCCGATATAGTTTCTACTTTATTTACTATTCTTCTATGCAGCATTTTGACTAATATCTTTGATGCATATACATACATAAATGCAAGTGATTTTATTTTCTCGAATATCCTTTGGTGTAGAACATGATATTACCATATTATCATTATAAAAATAGGTGTACGTACGTAAGTCCTTATTTTTTATGAACAAAGTTAAAGGTGATGATAAATGGTGAGTATTTTTTATCGATTTTGAGATTTACCATCGCTTCAACCTACACTACGACACACATTTAGAAACTTTGTATATTGTTTAGATAAACATCACGCCATTACCGATACCATATATATATATATATTGTATTATCGAAAAGGCGGTAGGCCGGAAAAATGTTACATCTATTATAAATGGTTGTAGTTAATCCTGTTTCATTATTTACGGGCAGTTGCTTGTTATTGAATGAACCTTCTGAAAAATATTACAATCTCCTTTCGAGTGATTAATGGGATTACATAGGACTGGTAAATTTTTGTAAAGAGAAAATAAAGGGATTAAACCAAAAATGTAACAAAGGGTCATTCAGAGCGGCGCCTAAAGTTTTTAATTTTTTATTTTTTATTCGGAAAAGCTGGAGAAATAAATTAGAACGACCTAACGAAAGAGAAAAAATTTAATCCATTAAGGAACTGAACAAAAAAAATATGTACTTCTTTAATTATTATTATAATTACTCATTATTCCTTTTATTTTAATTTCATATATACGTAATTAGAGAAGAGATGGGTTCGATATCCTTTGACTGTTGTGTGACTATCATTATTTTGTTATTTACTCGGCGATTATTTACTCATTTTTTATTAATTTATTATTTGATTTGCCATAATTTTTATTCTATATTTCTTCTTTTTATCATCACTTCGTGAAATGTAAAATTGAAATAAATTTGATTTGGTATTATAGTATTTTATTATTATTATTATTTTATTAATACTATTTAAATCTCCATATGCCGTTTGTAACTCTACGAGGGTTATTACAGCATAAGGAGGCATGTGTCTAGTTTATGTGTATGCTAGGTGTCCGCTTTCTCTGGCAAAAGTCAGAATTCTACCTATTTATTGAAGGTTATTTGAGAGGATTTTGTGTATCGGGCCCTGTATTTGGTGTTTAACCTGTGTGGTGAGCGTGTTTGGCAATTGTAGATTAAGTGTATGACTGTTGGCTCTGTTATATGTCCGCATAAAGGGCAGTTTGTTGGTGGAGGGCTTTTGGTATGCAGATAATTGTGTGATACGGCTATATGACCCACACGTAGACGGTTTAGGGTACCATATTCTTTTCTGCTTTACCATCTGGAGGCCACCAAGGTTCTATGGTTGACTTTATACTCCTCAGGAAGGTTGTTTGTGAGGTCCAGTCGGTAGTTGTTATTCATGGGTACGTGTGCTAATATTGGTGAAGGTGGTGAGTATTCTGGTACTGGTGAGAGTACCATAGACTGAGCTTCAAGGTCTACTTTATCATTACCATGCATCCCAATGTGACTTGGGACCCACAGAAAGCGTATTTCACATCCTTCCTTATGTAGTTTGTGTAGATTGTGTTGCATTTTTAATATTATGGTATTCTTGTTGTCTTGAAGGCATATTAGTTGTAGAGAGGAGAGGGAGTCTGTTATAACCAATGTTTTTCGATGTGAAAGTACAGTTGATCTGATGTACTGAATACAGTACATAATTCCATACAGATCTGCATCCAGAGAAGTGCATCCATCGATTAGTCGGATTGAGTGTAGTATATTATCAATTTGGTAAAAGCAAGCTGCTGCTGTAAAATTTTGCTCCGTCTGCGTATGCGTGTGTATTCATTGTATTTTTGAAGGGTAATTAATATCATTTATTTTATATTTATAAGGTGTGTAGATTTATTGTGCTGTGTGAGAGATAGATCTATTTTTGTTTCGGAAGGGATTATATTGTAATTTAATGTTGATTTTGGAATGTAGTATTTTGATAGTATGTTAAGTAATTTTTGTAAAGGTCATTTGGATAATGATGTATATTCTTTAGTGAATGCAAATGTTTTATTGTAGCTTAGCAGACGGCTTAATTAGAGGTAAGTATAATATTTTCTGTAATTTCTGTGAAAAAGATCCTGCACACAAGCTCTTTGATGGTGATGAGTGATGCTACTGCAAGAATGGATCGAAGTGTGACTTAATGAACTGTATATAATGTTCTAACACCCATAGTTGATTCGTGATAGGATTATAGATTTATAGATATTTAAGAGGATTTGAGTATTTATATTATATTTTTGGTTGGAAAATTATTTCAGAATTGGGAGCAGTTTTAAACATCTACTCTTGACTTCATTTATATAGTAACGCCAGGTTAATTTGGGGTCGAACAATAAACCAAGGAATTTTACTCTTGTTTTGGCCTGTTAAGGGAAAGTTATTTATACTTAAAGAAAACCTGTGGAAGATGGTAGACGCCTCTTATGGAAAATAATGTATGATGATTTGGATGTAGAAAAATATAAGATTTTTTGTGCATTACAAGGAATACTGGATGACAAGGATATATTAAGATCGTTAATGTAAAGCCGAGCAGTTACAGGCTACGAGATATAATTGCCATCGATATATAACATGAATAAGGGTGAGCTTAGTGCAGAGCTTTGTGGAACACTGTTTTCGATCTGAAATGGCGTTGATTTTGAAAAACAGATCTTAACTTGAAATGTTCGGTTGTTCAGGAAATTGTGTAAATAGTTTCCTAAATTACCGGATATACCAGTGGACTTATTTTTATAGATGCTCCCCAGAGGGCAGAGTGAGCATTAAAGTCGCCGATCATAATTATCGTGCTTAGAGTTGTGTGAGTATGGATTGAATTCTATGACAGCTATCGAGAGAGTTTGGGGGTAGATAGCAGTTGTAAATGTTGATATTTGAATATGGTTTAGAGGGCAAGTTGAAAGTGACTGCTATTATCTATAATGAGGTGTTTATGTTTACTTGATTACAAGGAATTAAAGTATGAATTAAGGTTGCCACTTTCCCCTTAGCCCTAATTCCATGTATGTTGTCACGCTTGAAAATGTTGTAGTTCTTTATTTGTGGGTTATACGAGGGTTTGAGGTGTGTCTCTTGTAAGCACATGATTGCCGGGGAGTGTGATGATATTAGCTGCTTAAGTTCACAGGTGGTGTTATAGAGATACCAGCAAAAAAACCACCAAAGGTATTTGCAACTTCAGTCTGATTCTGGATTAGACCTGATGAGTTTTGTAATGTAATAACCGGAAAATGTCTTTTAGCTCTATTTAGGATATTGATTTTTCGCCAGATTTCAGATGGATCGGAATCGGTGTTAGTTTCTGATATAAACTTTTCCCAACTATCTCTTTTGCTTTGTCTAATAACTTGTCGAGCTTGAGTACGATAAAAACGGAAGTTAGCTAGATCGCTGTCTAGTTTTAACGCTCTATTCCTATTTTGGATCGCTATTTTATATTACTAAAATTTAGATATATGCATTGGCTTCTAGGACCTAGATCAGAAGTTACCCTAAGTAATCGGGTGCTTTTGTACAAAACCATGCTGAAGCCCATATGGATGTATAGTGCACCTGTGCAAAAAAAAGACAAATACGAATAAAATACACAGATTACAGAACAAAATTTTGCGTCTAATATACCGAGCTCCGTGGTATATGACGAACTATATAATCCACTCAGACCTGGGCGTACGTTCAGTACAAGAAGAAATACGAAGACTTACTAAAAAGCACCTACTACGGCTACGATATCATCCAAATGAGCTAGCGGTTCAATTACTACATACACAGCAAGACCTCAGAAGACTGAAAAGGACGAAGATTACGGACTTAGTCCATTGACAAATAGGAGGACTCACCAAGGGGTGTGTCTTCAACACAGGTGATTGAATAATGGAAACCATTTGTTAGATAGCCACTACTGGCTAGTCACAAATTTGAAAATAGAAAGAAAAAAAAAATTTTATATTATGATTCCACTAAGGTACGTTGCGCATTTTTACCACTGGAGATGACCTTGGCACAGCCTGGTCGGCGGCATGAATAATGTGACTATTGAATGAATCGATCGTTGAGTCAATGTTATCCAGATTTAAATTTATTGGTAACCTGCACAGCTGTCGGAATTTGTTCCAATCTGCTTTGTCCGTTACCCAACGCTGAGGCGTTTTGAAAGTGGCTTGTATAATTTGGTTCAAAGTCCGAATGAAAATAGGAAAGTGGTCACTATGACATAGACTTGAGTGGGTCGGCCATAGGAATTGGAAGCTATATCATTAGATGCAATAGATAGATCAATGGCTGATAGTTTCCCATTAGAAGAATTTAGCCTAGTGGCACTTTAGTATTCAGCAGTGAAATTGATGGCCTTTGAGTTAGTAATTTTCCAAATGTAAATCCTTTCTTATTGGATTTGTACGATCCCCACAACGGGTTATGCGCATTCATATCACCCACTAATATAAATGGTTCTGGCAGTTGCGATAGTAATGAATTTAATTCTGTAAATGATGGTTCCGAATCAGGAGGTATGTAAATGATGCATATGGTAAGTCGGTGGAAGGGAGTTGATTTGCTGAACTGCACACTAACTATGACATTTTGGATTGAAGTAATTATTCTGAGTTCGTTTTTGATGGGTACTTTTTCATGAATAAAAGTTGCCACTCCACCCGATGCGTGTAATCCGCTAATGTGGTCATAATGGAAAATTTGGTATTTGTTTACGGAGGGTGAATGTTTCGGTAGCAGGTGTGTTTCCTGGAGACAAATTATAAATGGATGTGAATAAGAAGAAAGAGGTCAGCTAAGCTGTTATAAAACCCATTAACGTTCCATTGCAATAGGAAATTGTCTGTCATTTTAGTTAATCGGAAAGTTAATTTACTAATTTACTTCAAAAACGTCAATAATGCATTCGATAATTTTTGCTATTATGTGGAAGATATCGAAGCCACTATTTGATTTTAGTTTAGAAATAAAATAATTGGAGAGTTATTATTCTATTTGGACCTGTTTTTTTTTTTTTTATGATAATAATAAAGCTCAATCATTGTTTATGCGGCTAATAAAAACTAGCTGTAATTTATATACAAGACCACCGACTCTCATTCAGCAATCACCAGTCTCAGTAATTATAAGCGCAAAAATCAGCATCCGGTGACCAAGGAAATAATCGGCATCCTATCTACCAGTCTTTTCCCTCAACCATTATAAACAACTTACGCTCATTTAAATCTGACAGTAGTTTATGGCAATCTCTTCCGTCGTTGATACGCCATGAAGAAATAGTCATTCGTCGTATATTACTAGGGCATATGACTCTCACTTATAGTCACTTGATCAGAAGAGAATCACCACCGACTTATTCCTGCATCGGTATTAAATTAACAACAGAACACCTTCTGCTACACTGCCAAAAGTGCAAGGCTGATCGTATTCGATATGGTCTTCCATCAAAATTATAGCAATTTTTGCAGCCAAATTCAGCCAGCCCAACAGTAATGTTCCTACGTGCAACCGGTCTGTTTCAATAACTATATCTTCCATGTCCATGCCTCTGGCCTAGAATGGATCATCATTATTATTATTAATATTAATATTATAATTATTTTTATCATAACTATTGTTACTTCTTTGTCTACACGCCGTCTGTGAGTATGCGCGCGAATAATAATAATAATTATTATTATTGGTAGTAATTAGTATTAATATTCTGACTACCGTTACTATGTAAATTACGATTTATCGGGTCATCCGGCTGAAAACTAAATATATATATATATAGTGTCCAGAGGGAAACATTCTTTGCATGTATTTTGAAATTATAAAATATTACTAAGAAATTGAAAGCTTAGTCCTCTGACATCTCATGTTTCGATAGAATCATAAAGGAGATTATCAAAACAAATATGATTACACACACACAAAAAGTATATACATAGTTCAATAGTTTATCCCTCTGCAACCGTCACAATAGGGTAGAGTTGTCCATCAGACTGACTATTGTCCAGTTTGAATGATCGTTAGTTTAATTCTAACATGTAGGTCTCGATATGAATCTTGTTTGATACAAGCCATGGGGAATTTGCCATCGTTCTGAGTGAGATGCGTTCGTGTTATATTTATTCTGGAACTGCAGCCTCACATTTGATACCCTTATCTCCAAATAAGGTCTAGCATCTGTTTATAGGCGGTGATTTTATTATTCAAATGTAGCGTTAAATATCTACCTATAAGTCAGTACATTTGATGTACTTTGAAATTTATCTTGTTGCATTTAGCCCGAATATGCTTTCCCGGGTTAATTTATTATCCTGATCCATACCGACGTATTGGAAATCTTCGATAACATCATCCTTTGTTTTTATTGTAGTCGTGAAAAAAAATGTATATATTATTTTCGTATTCTAACAAAAAAAAAAATTTATTTTATTTTTCAAATTGTCGATCAAATTCGATTGCCGAATAATTTCTTTTCACGTGCTAATTGTTTGACTTAGAAATTCTTTATTCTATTTTTCGTTTTAATCGGCCTACATGTTGTATTTGCCAATTTCGAAATAACTTCGTAGTTGATAAAATTCGTTTGGAAACCGTAATCGATTTATGACTGTAAGAAGTCTACGTCGGGAGTTTGAGCTCGACTTAGATAAAGTCGATAGATGTTATAACTGAAATTAAATTTGAAGGAATCAAATTTGTTGGTTAAGACGGTTTAGAATGGAATGCGATGAAAACGGAACGTGCGAAGCATGCGTAAAGATTAATTTCGAAAGTAGAACACGCGGTCACGTATATCGTTTAAATATAAAACTTTCAAAATACGTTGCTGAAATTATTGCTATAATATTTATACATATGCAGCACATGTTTTATACTTTAAAATTGATTTACCGGTCGTGTCGAAAGGAATCATTAAACATTTTTAGAATAATCAAAACACCTGGCGACTGGTTCTCCAAAATTAGTTTTAAAATTCTTAGCATCGTCTATCGATCTTTCGTTGTAAAACTTTTACAGAATTTTCGTGGGTGGTAAGCTAGTTTTAGTTTTTCTTAGGTCCTCCGCGTGAAAACTTTTATAAAGCGAAAACAACTTGTAACCGTAAGTATATAAGTAAATAAATATATATATATATCAATATATATATATGTATGTATGTGTGTGTATGGCCCCGATTTAAACGAAAGTTTCTACTGATGCATATTTAATGTTTGCGTTTTACCTGCGTCGCATATTAATGACACTATCTACAGAGTATGTATTAGATAACGTGTTTAATATTTAAAGTGACGTCACGAAAGTTGTCTTTTGTTGTTGTTGGTGTATAAAGTTTCCTGCTCAATATAATTTCGCATCGTATAAAACGTGGGAATTGAATGCGGTAGATCGCTATCATCTCAGAATGTGTGTTACGGCCTTCTTCTTCTACTTCTTTGGGTATGAACATTACGATGATAATACAATGTTTTGTTTCCATCCCGGTAAAAGACTTCACTGCTGGATGTTGTCTAACTTTCACATTAAACACTTAACTTGCATATATACCCACACCATAATGTCCCGCGTGTCAATTTCGTATCTCGTTAAATATGTATTTATCCGATTTTAGTTTTTCACGCGATATATATATATATATATGTACACAATCGTTGTTGTATCGTTTGTTGAGAAACATCGTGACTGGTATATTCCATGAACATTACTTTTATGCACAAAATCGGCTGGCACTCAAGGCATTAATTATATACAATGCATGTGTACATGCATATGATGTTATACCGAGTAGGCTGTCTTTTCCGTAATGATTAGGAGTTAAATGATGACAATAAACTCTTATGTCGTGAACTAGGGTTGAATCTTCAACCGTCGGGTTAACAGTCGACTGCTCTAGCGACTATGCCACCCCGAGATTAAATGTAATTTTATTTTATTTTTTATTTAAGATTTTACGGCCACATGTAACTGATGTTGTTATCTCTTTAAATCATAATCTCCTTTTTTTTGTTATACTAGTAATTATTAGGAAACAATTTTAATCGCTACAAATGAATTTATCGTTTATTTTAATTTAACGAGTATAAAACAAACCGTAAAATAATATAAAACGAATAATTCTTGGACACAAATACACACGCATACACATTAAATGTCTGACTATATCTACTGTAATATAAATATAGAATTTCAGAAAATACTTCCGTTAATTGTCTTCGAATCTGTGGTGCAGACTGCAATTATTTATGTTTTTTTTTTGTTTTTTTTTTTTTGGATTGACGCTTTATATTTATTTTCTTTCATCGTCGTCGATATCATATTTTTGGAATTGATACAACCTGTGTTGGTAATTTTACTAAATTATATAAATATATATTTTTTTAATTTTTAAACATTGCGTGTTGATCGCGTAGTAAATTCGTTTTTAAGTTTTATTTCAACTTAAATAAAATTTTACATATATTCGTCGACTAAAAGTCAGTTCAAACTTTATTGACGTTCTTTTGGCTAGTGTGAACTGACTTTTAAATCAGCCTATATAAATTTTTAAATTTAAAAAATAATTACCCTGTGTAATTATTTTTTTAATACAATATTTTGTGCAATAAATTATTTCTAGTTTCAATTTTTTTTCTTGAGTGTTTCGCAGTACGTTCTAAATGTAAGTGTTCAGTGTAAGGTAACTGCTAGATATTTTTGATTTTCGCAACCGTTCCAGGAGGCATGCACTCTACATCTTGCCTTTCCATTGTTTAGATGGAAGGCACACACGTCTGTTTTTCCTAGGTTGTGGTTTAAAGGGCTTTCTTTATAGCAATCGTCTAAATTCCTCACCACTCGTTATAGATTCTCTTGAACTTCTGCATGGGTCCTGTCTTGAGCTGCAACTTCCATGTCGTCTGAGAATATGCACCTTCTTGTTCCCAATGTCTATGGCTGATCGTTAGTGTAGATATTGAAAAGTGTTGGGGCCAATACGCTACCCTGTAGTAGGCCGTTTTTTTTTAAGTCTCCAGCTGCTTTCTTTGTTCCAAAATTTCACTTTGAATCTACTGTTTGTGAGGAGTTCTCTGAAGACAGTGGTTAATTTGTAATCTTCTGTCGTATAATACATAAACAATAAGCTCTAGTTCACTGCATCATAAGCGGCAGTTATATCGATAAATATTACTCCTATGATTTGTTTATCTTGGAATGTCAGATTCAGTACTTGATCGCTGCTGCTCTTTCCCAATCTGGAACCGGCTTGTTGTCTTATTAATTTACTTTCAACGATAGGTTGTATCCTGCTAACAATGATTCTTTCAAATATTTTCATCACGCGACTTAGTAGAGAAATAGGTGCATAGACAGCAGAACATTCTGGATCTTTAGGTTTCAATATCGCTTATTGCTGGTATTTTTTCTTTTTTAATTATATCGCTAAATCATTTTGCAGTCCATGGACTCACCAATTAACTGTTTTAGTTGCTCTGTCATGATTCCATCAAGTCCAGGGGCTTTTCGCTTCTTAAATGTATTCATGTAGTTTTCGTTGAGTTGCATTGCTTAAACCTGGAATGAACTGTTTCCTGTGCCCTTTGATTAACGCTTTTATTGAGTATTTGTAGATAGCTTCCGTAACATTATTGTAATTTTTTGCTACCGCGTCTAATGTGTTAATCCTTCAACATTCGTAGAGGTGATCGTAAAATCTGACCTTGAAAAAGGTATTTTCAGTGGTATATCTTCTGCTATTGCACGCGTTGTGGTAGTGGTAGGTTTGTCAGCGATAATTTAAAATTATCTCCTATTTTTTTTCAGATTCATATTTCCGTTGCTGTCCAGGGGCCACCACGTCGAGATTCCTACCTTGCCTGTACCTATCATGATAAATCGTCCATATCGTAGTACATGATTTATTCAATTTAACCGCGTTCTCCGTATCCGGTTCAATTAATGCCCGCTTTCAGATGTTCTACTAGGAATATATTCGTTTTTTATCCTGTTCGTCATTTAATTTATATTTCATCCCGAACTCATTTTCTATCCTACTGAGTTATTGTTCATTTTATTAAGAGCATTTCTATATTCATATCTTCGCTATTATTATTTTTAAATGGTACGTTAAATTATATTTTTACAATTTCCTCGGGGTATTATTATCTGGTTTTAATTGGAGGCGATAATATTAAATTTGCCCACACATCGGAAAAAATATAAAAAATAATTATGCTTGTACTTCGAAAAGAATATTAATTATCCAACAACGTTAATAACAGGTTACTTTGGCGTGTGATCTGGATCACGATTTCAAAAATTGTCGATATATATTTTTACAAATTTATATACTATTGTAATATTTGCTATATTTGCTCATGTCGCGATAAATAAATTTTCCCTCCTCAACAATACACACAAAACATATATATATATATATATATATATGTATGTATAGTTTGAATGATTATAAACATGAGGTTCTGTTATCGCACATATATCTATACTATTTTCAATAATATATTGAGTCAGCAATGATTGTCTCATTTTAGAGTGATTAGTATTCAATAGTCCAATGCAGTTTAACTACATATCTGTATTTTTATTTATATCAAAATTAAACTTATTTTCCTCATTATGTTATTTAGAAATCATATTTAGATTCAACTTTTTTATATATTTTTAAATAAATTAGACATGATTTGTCATAATTATTATGATTAATTTTATTGCTAATTTCTGTAATCATATTTATATTACTCAATTCTATTTTGTCTTTATTATCCTTATTATGCCTGTTCACATGTTCCGATAGTTTACACACTTTTCTTTATATTTATCACCAAATTCAACATATCCTTTTTTTTACTTTTGTACTACTTTTTATAATGTCCATATTTGTAACAGTTGGTATATTTTTACTATGGGCATATATTTATTGTAAACAAATCGTTCCCATCCAATATTTAACTTTTTTCCTGCATTTTCATTTAATTTAATGTAACTAACCTTTTCCAATGTAATAATTGTACTCCGTCTTTTCTCCGTAGTCACAAAATGATTAATATTGGATCTTTCTCAGTATAATTTAAAATCGTTTTGATAATCATTTCTTCTGTTACATTATTTGTATTATGTATACGTGGTTTTTTAAATCCTATTTTTGCAACTTCAAAATTATTCTGATTTTTTAAATTTCAGTTTTCATTTTATCTAATTCTGCTTCATTACGAAAGCCCAGTAATACATTATTATTTTGAGTCTTTTTTATAAATTCTACATTTACATTAATATCAGAGGTATTCATATTATTTTGTAATTGTTTAATTGTATTTCGATGTTCACCTTCTTTGTCCTTTACAGTTGGGACATTTAATTTTGGTTTTATATTTTGCTTAGACATTTTGGTAATGGTAGAAATGGTTTACATTTTTCTTGTTCGGAAATTGTATTTTTAACTGTTTCTACCATTTGATCTTTTTTTTACATTATACATGTCTAAAAGATTATCTTTTATAAGAAGTATTTTCTCAACGTATTTATCAACTTCATTCACATTTTTAATTATATTATTATTTTTTTTTTTTTTTGTACAGTTACAATTTTAGACGAAAACGATTCCCGTATAGTTCTAAGTGGTATTAATTATATTATCAGAAAATTCTAAGATCTTAACCTGAATAATAATAATAATAATAATAAATTGAAACATTGATGATAGTTCTGAATTCTGCGTTCGTATTAATCGTGTTGTTTCCTATGCAACTCCATCGTTATAATTGCTGATCATAATTGAAATTTTCGTACACCAGTATGACAAATTTTTTCGAAAAATTTATATCAAAAAATATATTTACAAGAAGGAATCTAATTTGAACAGTGTGGTATGTAATGATTTTTTAAAAGAATAAATTAACTATAAAAATTAATTAA
Organism: Coronaproctus castanopsis; assembly: GCA_032883995.1. Taxonomy (NCBI): domain Eukaryota; kingdom Metazoa; phylum Arthropoda; class Insecta; order Hemiptera; family Monophlebidae; genus Coronaproctus; species Coronaproctus castanopsis. The sequence continues at coordinate 113,471,767 of CM065053.1, forward strand.
AATCATGAAATTTTATATAGAAAGACCACAACATTTTTATTATCAAGTGGACATAAAAAATAAAATATAAAAATATGTGCAATTTATCAAAAATATAACAGGAAAAAAAATAAAATAAAACGTAAGAAAATACTTAATTTAGACGTACAAACAAATATCAAACGGAAAAGAAAGATTTGATTAAAAATAATCTGATACGTATAATTGTATTGATTTGTTGAATGTATTCACTATTGGATTATTTTATCAAATCAAATCAATTTTTTCACTTTTTATTTTTTGTAAAATTTTACATCTAAATTAATTATTTTCTTACTTTCTTTGTTGTTTTCTCCTTTTATATGTTTTATAAATTGTATATATTTTTATACTTTATTTTTTACGTCCACTTGATGGTGGCTTTGTATTGTGTGTCTTTTGTATAAAATTTAGTGATTTTTAACTACTTTTTTGTTGTTTATTTAAAGAAGGTAATGTTAGTTAAACTATATTGTATCTCGATTTAAAATTATCAAAACATAATAGATTGCGAATTGAACATCATACATCGATAATTACATCATCGTACTGGTACGAAAAAATGTCATTAAATTAAGAGGGTTTTTTTTCTCTCTCTCTATTTCCCTCTAATCCAGAACTAATTTAAATTATCTACTGGATTTTATGTTGGTAAGTATCAGGAGATGGTGGTTTTGCCCATTAGCAAATTCAACCGCCTTAGAAAATTAAGAGTGACGCAATAAAATTGATCTTACTAATTTTACATTTTTGTACATGAAGTATGTATGTAACGATTGTGCATTTAACCTCCTCCCCATTTTTTTTATCACAGTATATAACAACCGTAACTTCGGAAGCTCTTAACTAACTTTTTTTTACATATTTTCCATTCATAAACCATACGATGTAAGTAAAGGCGAAAGACATTGGTCAATAGTAAAAAAAAAGATACACCGACAAATTACAAATTCAATATTAAAGATAAGTGATGAAACTAAATATTAAATAAAACCTCATTTAATGGAATATCTCGGGGTATTGTAAACGATGCGAGATTAATAAGTCATATAAACGTAATGGATTCGAGATATAATTGTTACAAAGAATATTACACGATGTATTTGGGAGTGGTGACCTCGTGGAAAATCGATGCACGGAAAAAAGATGTCGAGGACAGGATGAATGAAACGAAAATAGTGACGACAAGGCTAGCGAATCACCACCTCCGCAATATTTCGTAATTTTAAATATTTAATTTTACTAGTGGCGCAATCTAGTAAGGATTATCTAAACTTATCTCACACTTTTATTATTCAATTACATAGTTTGAAATCAATCAAAAGCAGAACAGGTTTGATTTGTTATAAGTTTTCTTATATGTTTTTTTTTTTTTTTTTTTTTTAATATGAACTGCAAGCCGCAGATTTATGAATTAAACAAGGTTGTAAAACGAACCCGTCTTCGTAAATATCCATCGCTAGAAAAGGTTTTGATAAACACATTCAATTGTGTCTCTATCAATGAAATTTACAGTAGCTGCAGCCATTGGTTTTCGATAAATTACGTACAATTACAACGGATACAATTTAGCTCACATTATCCTCGCCGTCTTGTGAAGAACAAATATTGCGGAGAAAATTATATAACCCGTTTTAGATTTTTAGTATATAAACGTGCAAAATATTAACCTTTAAGAACTCAAATTTTTGATGTCGTTATTACAAATAAAATAATTTGTAATTTATTTATTCTGTCAATACGGTGTTTTTGTCAAATAATGAATACGCGTTCTTTTGATTTCGCAGAACGCTAAAGCCAGCTACGATTTCAGCAGCAATGATCAGTTTCCTTATCCCAGATACACGGACGACTGGTTTAATAGGTAAGTATAATTTATTGTTTATATTTCAATAGCAATACGATAAGAATAGACTGCGGAATTGGTTAAGAGTTTAACGTAAAAACAGTCGTTAAAAAAATTATCGACTTGGACATTTTAAAATTAAATAAAGAATTTTTCGCGGACGTAGAAATTTATGTGAGAAAGGTAATTTCTTGGATATATTACACGTAGAAAATAAAATTAGAGAAATTATAAAAAGTTTATGCCTTAATCGAAAAAATTGCAGAAAAGCCAGTAGAAGCTGTTTACTAGTGTTTCTCCTTGGGTTTTTCTTATCCACGCATTTCTGATCTCGTCTGATAGGCTGATGTTCATCATCATTCTTTCGCGTGCAGTTCGGGCCTTTCTTATTTTTACATCTGTTTTTCTATACGCCCGAGCACTGGGAGTATGTACATATATAATTCTCATTTCTGATTAATTTGTATTTGCTTATTTCGAAATATTCCGCGTAACTTTCCAAATTCAACTCGTGATAAATTCATCCTGTTATTTCTGTTTTCGTTGTCATTTTGTTACTGGTCGTAATTTGTTGACCTAAATATATATAATTATCTACTTATTCTATGTCTTCTAAATTTATTTTTGAATTTTTATCGTTTTTTCCGTGTTAGTTATTTTAGTTTTTTGACGATTTATTTTTGATCCTTGATTGTGAGAATTTAAATTTAATTCTGTTATCCCAATTCTTTTCCGCTTGAACTTATGACTGTTATGTCATCTGCAAACCGGAAATTGTTTAGATATTCACCATTTATTCTGATACCTTTTGTATTTCAAGTTTCTAAACACGTTTTATAATGTAGAAATAAAGAATTTCGGTTAAAATCACTCTACTTTGTTTTTTGTTTTTTTCCGTTTTCCGCCATGGATTTACTGCATTGTGACGAAACTATAAATGTTCTTAATAATCTCGATGTATTTGTCATCGATTTCAACATTGTTTAACGAATTTAGTATTGCCCAGACCTGTATTCGAATCGAATGCTTTCTCGTAAATGAATGTCATATATAAACTCTATATCGTACTCATCGTATTTTTGTATTAACGTGTTCATTTGTAATGAATTCTGATCTGAACTGTCGATTGATTAAAGTAAATTTGTCGTGTTATTCCGCTTGAAATTATGCGAGTGAAAGATTGTATATTAGCGACAATGAACTAATCAGAGTTTTACGTTTTGATATATCCTATTATAGCTCTTCGCTTTATATTTATACCGTATAATATTGTTATAGTAGAAACCGGGATTGTATTCCTGATTTCCGTTAGCCTTGGTATAAATGTCTTGCTTTAAGGGCAGCGAGCTTGCTACCGGGAAGGTGTGAGGCTTATTTATACAGGGCGCTTCAATTCGCGAAGGTTAGTAAGTAGTGTTAGGAGATGTATTTGTTATTGGCAACTAATCAGACCAGTCCACCATCCGTCAACAGTGGATGCTCCCCGTTCTGGTTAGTGACCCAGCAGAAATTAAAATATATATTATATATGTATATATGTTACGTAACATTCTTCGTCGAAATGTTTTGCTAGGGTAGAATTGTATTTGTATCATCGACTAGAAAAAGAACCAACATGTCTATTAAATGAGGACAGTATGTACTACTAATAATGGAAGGCACGATTGAATGTACAATAAAACTGGTAAGATTACCAAAACAACGTATGGTTCTAAACGTTGTGTCGTTTCAATAAATAATGCCATACGTTGAGGATAGGATTGCATGGTGATGATAAATATATTTCTTTCTGTATGTATATATAAGTATATGTTCTATATATATGTATATGCATTTTAAATACATGTGCATATATGTATGCTTCCGTAGGCTGTAGGTGTTAAACTTCGTATTTAATTTTGCAAATGCCGAATATTTGATATTACTTTTTACGTTTCCTTTAATGGGAAAGGTTGCTGAGTTCGATATATTGTTTTTAGGTATTTTTCCCCTAGCCTGTGTGTGATGCAGATTGCTTTTACTACACCTTTCTGCGTCCTATATGTATATTCAGGTGCTTTTCGATATATTTAGGTAAACGTTCCCTACTCGTTCTGTAGCTGATTACTTTTCGTTCGCTTAGATAAAACTAGTGCAGACCGGAGTAGGCGCTATGCCAAATTAAACTTTTAAATTACGTTTGTCCGAACCTATTTCGAAATTCCAATTAAAAGTTCTTTATCCGTCGTCGACAGCTTTATTAGCGTTAAGCCGTATTTTTCGTTTTACTCGTCTTCATTTATTTCTGTTAGGCTACTATTTAATTTCGTGCAAAAAACTGGCGAATTTTTTTAGAATGATATTTTTCGCGTTTCATTTAAACGAATCTTCGATTATACTTTTGTAAACGATAAATTTATTCGAGTTTCGTCATTTTATAAAACAGCTAAAATTTAAATTGAAACGATAAAACGTATATTTCGACTAATTTCTTTTTAGTTATAAAAATACAACTGAAATACTCGAATCAAATCAAATTCATTTCAATGTCAATATACACCGGTGCATTTTATGTGATGATGAAAATAAGAAATATGAAGTTAGAAATAATTACAAATCAAAAAATGAATAAATAAGCGAAATAAAATAACAGTTAAATGATATCGAACGATATAACAATAATAATAATAATGACATAACACTCGATTTCGAACAGATTTTTCCTTTGATTACGTATATGAAATTAAAAGAAATAAAACCACCTATGAGCAACGGGGATTATTATAATTTTAACTTATAACAATCCGAATAATCATTCGAACTATACTTAATTATTCGAATAGCCTTTATGTAAAGAAACACGAACATGATGAACAGTTAATGACAATACCTGCACAGAACCGGACAGTGTGAATTTGTACGCTCGGTATTGATGAATGTAAAGTTTCATTTTAATTTTTTTGTTATAAATAATTAGCTAAAACTGCGTCGTCGTTTAATACTTTTCTCGTCTTTGCGGCAGATGGATTTAGTTGATAGTTTTCTTATTGTAATTAATTAGGTCGGTTTTTAATTCTTTAGGCAATCCACCGCTCCGGCATAAATTGCCTATAACCTCGTTCTTGTTTTATTATAATGAGTGACTATCGCCTTGCCTGTACCTTCTGACCGAGTTTTTCCATTATTAGTTAATATGCTAAACTTATTACGATTTTTCAGAAGAAACTGCGGTAAAATTAACGTATATAAATATAGAAGTTTATTTTCTACATTCGAATTCTCATTCATGATTATAATCTTTAGGGGGGTGTTTTTATAAAATTTCAATCGGTTTAAATCTGAACATCATACCCCGATGCAATATTCGATACTTTAAGAGCTTTTAATATAACGCGAGATAAGTACGTCTCAAATGATCAAGTGGAAAATATTGTGTTTTAGATAATAAAAAAGTTAATTCAACTTTCTTAATTTTCTAGAAATATAAAACGAATGACCTAATCTAAACTATTTGAATGCCTACGTATTTAATAATAATAATAATCAAATTTAATCAAATTTATTTAGTAATTTTTCGAATTGCTCGTAAATGATTAACAGAGACTAAATGAAGTAATGAAATAAAATTATGAAATATACGACGAAAGTTCTGAGTCGTGCCGAGATGGAATAATAATCGGCATTATTAATAGATTTTTCGAAAATAATAATAAAGGTCGAAGTGCATATAAGTATAAATAATAAATTAATTAATGAAAATTAAAGTGAAATGTATATCGAAATAAATAACCAATTCATTTCGGATGGAAGCACTTGTATGTTTTAAGCAAATTAACTTAACGAATAATAACAACAAGAAAAAGTAATTTATCGAATTCAATGAAAAATGTTGACAAAAAATTAGTTTTACCATAAATTTAATCGATATTTTTATTTTAGATGGAAAGTTTTTATTAAATTTAATCGATATTTAGTTTTTATTTTTCTGTCTGTTTAGCGTGTGAAACTTTTCATGTATAAATTTTATATCGTGTTGATTTGTTCATTCACCACATTCACTATTAGATTTTATTAGATTATTTTATAGTCAAATCTGTTTTTTCACTTTCCTATTTTTTGTAACATTGTACATATAAACTAAGTATTTTCTTATATATATATATATATATATATATATATTTTGTTATTTTTCCTCTTATATTTTTTATTATTGTATATATTTTATTTTTTACGTTCACTCGATGATAATGGATTAATAACCTTTTATATATAAAAATTTAATGATTTTAACTACTTTTTTCGTTTTTTTTTTATTTATTTATATGAAAATCGCTACATTCCGTTCAAAATGAAAGATATTAACTTGCATCGGATCGCTCTTATTTATTCGCAAAATTCTCATCTGCGACGAATATATATATTAGTTTATGCGAATATTTTATCAGGCTTGTTTTTTTAAATACTTCGTATTCATGGCATTTATTGCGAATTTCGGGCTGGAAATTAAAATTCGATCTAGATTTTTAAACTTGCTGATCGAATAAATTCGGCTTACACGGTTCGTCGAAGTTTAATGCGATCTAAGAAGTGTAGTCTTCTTATCTGACATGTTTTGTATTTGTGTAGTTTTTAGAAACGTTCCACAGATAAGATGATCAAAGATGAATTTCGAACAAAATGTTGTTTTCCAATATATATATTGGTCTGCGCTTACGATACCCGTAATCGATATGGTTAAAATTATCTACAGTTTTATCGCGTATCCATACCAGAACTTAATTTTCTAACATTTTTTTATTTATAACTTTGTACGTCTAATCGGTTTATTGTGCGGCTGAGCACCCGACACATATTTGTTTTGTTAATTCGATAAAGTAATCGGCGCAATCGCATAGATGTTAGTATACACAATTGAGGTCTCTTAATCAAATTTTAAAAAATTTATGTTTAAAATTGTTTGAACAATAAGATAAAATTAATGCGCCGTTACGAAGAATGCAACGCGTTTAAACGAGCAACGGAATTTAAAAATTATCGCTTTCGTTAATAAAAACTCGTTTCGGAAAATTTTATCGTTACTTCTTTCGCGGTTTGGCGAAAATATAAAAATTTTCCTTATCTACGCTCAACCAGGCGACCGATCCCTTAAGTTGGTAACATAAATAATTTCTCACGTAGAATCATGTTCGACCTTGTACGCCATCGATAATGGAAATTTATCGACTAAAAAGGAAACGGTATAATTTTTTTTTTTTTAAATTAAATTCTATTCGAAAAGACATAATTTTTTTCGTTATAATCGACTAATGTACCTTTTCATAACTTGTTTTAATAAAACTTGTTTATAAATTATAAATTTTGAAAATTTCCCTTAGTCCTTTTTAATTTTAAAAATCATATTCTAGAGGAATTTCGTATCTATATAAATATAATTTTGAGAGATTAATCATTTATAGTAATTAAAAAATCTCTACATGTCTGCAGAAATTCCGTCTAAATAGCTAAAGTTGTCATTTGTACTCATGCCGAAGAAGCAATATCCCACAAAGAATCGGATGACTATCGTACGATTATTTTCACGAGTCATCTTTTGAGAAACGTTTTCCGAAGATTTCATAGTATAATTCCGACTAAAATACAATGTAAGTGATACTCAAGTTGATTTCCTTATTGGTTCTAGAACAAAGAAACCTCGCTGACAATTAATGTCCTACATAAAAAACGGCCATGAATAAAGACGTATTTATTCGCTTCGTTAACTATGAGAAATGTTCAACGCAATAAATTAATGAATCTCCTCAAGCTATGATTTAGGAATCAACCAGCGCGGAAAATATATTCTTTCATCCCCATTGTTTAATCGATGTGCCGAGTGAAAATTTTCAAATTAGCTAGCGTCGATTTACCCGTCGAAGTTCGAATCAATGAAAGAATTATTAATAACTTTCATTACGCGCATGATGTTGCTATTATTTCGAATAAATTGAAGAAACCTTCATTCTCGATAAACTCAACACAGCAAAGCATACAGCTTGAAGGTAAACGTGAAAAAAACAAAACAAATGGAAGGTGGTAATCAGCAAAGAAGAAAAAAAACAAACCGACAAAAGTCATGGAACACCGAAAAAGCGCTGATTGGTCATCATCGAGAATGGACGAACGCAAATACAGAAACTAATTACCGGCGATAGCGAGTTCTAACTACCAATATGCGTTTTTCATATCTGAAAAATAAGACGGAAAAGACAATTTCTTTTATATAATAAAAATCCAAGAAGACTAACGATGATGGGCACTTAATTATTTAATTAGTCGATTATTTAATATTACAAATAACTTGTCATACACCTGTAATGTGTACAGAAGCCAACAAAATAATAATAATAATAATAATAAAAATATTCCTAATAAAAATATTCCTCAAAATCAAAGGAGACAAAAAAACGATATATCTTTAATTTTATATATACAAATAAATATAGTATTTACACAATTTATGGTGGTTTTATTTCGTGATTCGTTAATTTACATTTAAAAAAAAAAAAAAAAAAGGGTCTGTCTTATGACTTAATAAAACTGATTGTCCCTTGAAATATTCGTTTTAACTGAATATACTCAAATATCGATTTTCCACCTCCAAAAAAAATGACAGTGAATATTAAAAAATATCAATATTTCGAAACAAAATTATTATATCGCGATCGACTTAAGAGAGATGTATGACGCTAAATCCGAATTTTTGTAATTTACTCGATGTATTCAAAAATTTCATTCGATATCCGGATAAAGAATTATCGATTAATTAATTTTCGTTTATTATAAATTCTTAACTACTACGGCCGAAGAGGCCACAATTAATTTAGCTAATATTTATTTACATAATAAATGGTGCAAGGTGGACTCAATTTTCACGCATTGTTATCGAATAATGGAAGTTTTTCTCGCGTAAACAATCCATCTTTATTTTATGGAAAAAAAATAAAAAACAGAATGGTATGTAAGGAAGGATAAATTTTGAGCCTACGACGATTGATTAAATAAAAAAGAGAACGTGACAATTTAAAAGAAAAAAAACATTGAACGTGTCATCCACGCCAAATCAGACGACGATGGTAAATTTTATAAATTTTAGAAGAATAACGATCTGGTCGATATGAAAATTTTTGCGATTCCATTTTAGAAAATGTAAACAAATGGATGGCAGAGAAAGTGGAGGGTGAAAAATTTTTATTTAAATTTCTTCCGTTTTGTTCGCTCAAGGACGCGCGTTTGTTATGGTACATACAGCGTGACCATCGACTCCACCCTAAATATGAATAGCCTTAATTTATAAACAAATTTTCTTCCTTTCAATTTCAAACAGGAGAACCGTCTGATTATTTTACCCAATTAATGAATAATGAAGAGTAAAATTTACATAAAATATTTCTATACGTTGTTTCGTGTGGCCACCATATATATATATATGTGTGTGTGTGTGTGTATAACGAGCTTCCAATTTATTCAGCATATAATATCGACATTTCATTCGCGTTGATAAATAATAAAAGTTATAACTTCGAACTAGTAGTTAATAATTTTCGTTTGAAAATTATTATAATAGTATATTTCATTAGTGTAATGATATTAATTATTATAATGATATTGTTTATTATTATTATATTATTTATTATTATAACGATGTTGTTGATCATAATAATAATTATAATATTATTTATCATTATAATAATATTGTTCATCATTATAATGGCATTATTTATTATTATTATCATGGTAATAATATTGTTTATTATAATAATAATACTATCGTTTGTTATTATTGCTAAAACGACTAATTATTAAACACCTCTATAATATTCGTACATATGTTAAACAATAAAAATACATTTTAACGCCTTTAATAGACGATTTACATCTACTTTTTATTAATAAGTACTCAATTTGGTTTGTGTTATACTGTTTTCGAAATATTAGTAGTTCGTTTTCACGGAAAAAGTCGAGGAGAAGATCTCTTCCTTTTTCCAAGGCCATACTTACCCACTTCATGACTGATATTCTTCAGTAGTCCTATATCTCCAAATATTATTAATAATTCCATCCTTGACTGCTGTTGATTGTATCTTGTAGCAGGTTGTAGAAATTATTTATCTCTTCTTCAACTGATGCCCATGTTGATGCATATACTTGTATTATATTCTCTAAACGGGAAAGCAAGTATAAGCTCTCGCCGCGCAGATGTAAATCTTCAATCGTAATCCAATTTTCCGAGTATACATTCTTCGAAGATATGTTTTATTGTTTGCTTTTAATGTCCGCAACAGTAACTAGCCGAATTAAAAATACCCCACTTCTGCAGGAGGTGGGCGAATCTACCATGACCAGTTCGAATTCGATTCAAGAGTCGCCACTCTCGTTTCGTCGAAGTTCCATTCCTATAGGTTGCTTCGTATGATTTTCGTCGAAGGCTCCATTTGTGAAGGAATTACCCAACGGATTCCTTGGTCCACTTTTCTTTTCAAATCCAAAGTTGTCCGTGGGGATTTCCTAAGTTTTAATCTAGCTCTAGGTGCTTCTCGTATAAATTTCGTAATTAATAGATTTTCGTTTTCTTTGAATTTTACTGAGGTATATCGATTCTTCAAATGTGTGAGGCGGTTGGATGTTTGTAAGAACTGGAAGCCATGTGGTCGCTGTGCTGCGTATCGTTGCTGAGATAATACGCATTAGTTCATTAAGCGTTCACTTTTCGCTCTTAACAACTATTCATCCACACTGGCGAACAATGTTCCGCGCATGCATAAACTAATGATAAGCCAATATGCGTAAAGTCTTAGCTGTTGATCCCCACGACGTACCAATGATATTTACGCGTGTTCTAATTTTCTGACTTCGGTTAGTAAGATTTGTTTTTTACAACGATCTAACTTTATTCCCAAATATTTTGGATTCTTCGCGTTATTAAGTAACATTCCATCCATTGCCAGGTTTAGTTGTGCAATTATTAGCCTATTATTAAGGTGTAATAGGGCAACTTCAGTTTTGTTCGTATTTGGATATAAGTTACATTTATATATATATATATATATATATATATATATATATATATATATATATACACGCTTATTATGTTTAATTCCGTCTGCAACTTCCTCTAGCATTCGTCAATATGGTTATCTTGCACTGCAACTGCAATATCATCAGCGTATTGAAATACGGTACTATTCAATATGTTCGGAAAATCTTGAAAGTATACATTAAAAAGCAATGGTGCCAAAATGAAACCTTGAGGTGGATCATTGTTTATTCTCTGCGATCTGCTACTTTTATTCCCGAAGAAGACGAGAAAGAAACGATTAGCCGACAATAATCTTAGAGCTTGACAACTTAGTCAGCAAAATATTTCCACAAACTGTATCTTATTCGGCTGTAAGCTGTTTTTAGATTTTTCTGAAAACCATTCTCAATAAATTGAGTTAATGCAGGTACTTGATCAACACAAGATCTGTTAATACGAAAACCAGCTTGATCGACAGGTAGATGTTTTTCGATTTCTCTTTATATTCTGTTGTGTATAATTCGTTCAAAAATTTTATACGGGAAGGTAGTAGGGATATCGGGCGGCATTTAGACGGGTCATTCCCATTTTTTTCTGATTTTTAATAGCAATTACCTTTGTTTTTTCTTAAATCCCTGGGCAATTGGCCGCCATTTAATATTTCATTATAAATATTGATAATGATTTTTTTACTGTTTCTCCTAGATTCTTCATAAATACTGAGTAGATTTCGTCTAGGCCAGCGGCCTTACCACTCTTGGCGGATTTTAATGTCGATTCTAACTCATTAATTTCAATATTTTTTAAGAAGCTATTATGTAGTGTTAGGGTTCTTTTAAAGTTTTGCAGTTGTTTTTTAATTTCTGAGGATACTTTCTTATCCATCTTGAATTTACTTAATTGAAAGAGGCTTGTAGCTATTCTATCGGGTTTTAACGGCGTCTGAATTTGCGAGTGTTTACCGGATCTGTTCCTAACCATCTAAAAAGATTCCATGCCTTCCGACTACGATGTGCGAAGTCGATGTTTTCAACTGTATTGATCCGTTTTTGTCGTCTTTCGCTATTCAGTTTTGTAAGTAGTATTTCTGCCGTCTCGTTTTCTTGTGTACGTCTGAATTATGCAATAACTGTTCGCATTAAGCTGACCAACCTGGAATATATTGTTTTCTAAAACCACGAGGTATGCTGCATCTTTAATTGCACGAACGAATGAGTTGTAATTTTTAAGAGAGGGGTGATATTTTTTAAAGCATCTTCCATACGACCTCTGAAAGTATCCCAGTTAGCCTTGAAATTGTATCCCCTTTTTTGGAAATGAATTTATCACTGGTATGCCAGGTGAGATTATTAACATAACTTGCCGATGTTGACTGCATGGAAATGCACCGAGTCCTTTGAGGTTTATCAATCTGTGTCGTTTGTAGAAACAATGCACAAATCTGCTGTATGTGACTTGTTCCATCGTGTAGATCTGAAAGTTCCATTGTCTCTTTTGCATTATAGATCAGTTCCAGATTGTTTATCCAATTATTAAGCATGTTTCCGTTTTCGTTCGTCTTCATCGGCGTATCCCCGCACACGGAGTGATATCCAAGTATTGCTTTTTTTTTATAACACTATGCTATTTCCGATATTATACCATCTAGAGTTATGTTTGTTCTATCAATCGTTCGACACTAGCACACAATTCATTAAACTTCTCGAAAAACACATAATTCATTATTACGATAAATTAAAAAGAACACCGGTAAAAATAAATTGAACGCGATAACAACGCTCGTATCGCATATATCGTCGAACTCCTCACCAGCTATATTAATTGAATTAAATTATGTTAAAGCTTAATAATTTGGAATGTGTAGAAATATTTGTGTCTTTCTCATTGATGTCGGATTATAAATGTATTCCAAACAGTGAATTTGTTGATCCGTTAGTTAAGCACGCGTCATTTAATGGCGCAGTACTCGCTTTAATTTCTCACAAGGATATCATTCACTCTGTACAGCTGGAGCATCAGGATCATTGGGAAATGATGCACGCTGAGAGCATTAGTCGATCGCCTCTCGCCAATTACTATCAACTTCAACCGTCTTCCCCTAAACTTCCGCCGTTATATTTCTTTCAGGAGATTAATCGCAAAGGAATTCTACTCACTAGTAGATTACGATTTAGGCATTATTTGTTTCCTGAACGTCTTTTTAGAAAAAGTCTCTTCTGTCCCCTTCATTCTGCCATAGTGCAATACCAATCATGGTTTATTTTAATGCTGTATTGTGGCGCCATTACGTTCTGAACTTTATCTTACTACGTTCCCCAAATATCAAACCATATAATTTATCGTCCCTTCTCCATCTGGATAATCTAAAATTATTCCTTCACGTAGCAACATTTCTGGAGAAGTTATCACCATCAATTACAATATGAACAGTCCCCCGGGTGTCTCGTTGGTAAGCCGTAAAAGCGTGTCCATTAAAAAAAAAAAAACGGATTCGATCATGCATCTCTGAAAAGTAAAGAATGTAGCTTATTTTAAAAAAAAGTTTCACTCTGATCGAAATTTTTATTCATATTCCAGTCAAACTAAGTACGATGATAAAATGTTGATCGACTTAATAAAAATTTTACAGAGATCTAAAAATAAAACAAAATAGTTCGTAATGCCCCGATTAAATTCATAAGAAATTGCCGTAATAAAATTTCTAATTTCTCCGACTCGGAGTTGTTTCCTGTTGTATTTTCTTTAGTTGTCTAAAACCGTCTGTGATCGTGTAAAATTTCATTATCGAACTGCTGGGAGGAATTTCAATTCGTATATCATATATCATATATATATGTATATGTATGTATAATAAGCAACAAAAATAAGTAGTTAAAATCACTAAATTTTATATATAAAAGGACCACAACGCTTTTCAGTTATTAAGCTATTATCAAGCGAACGTAATAGGTAAAATATAAAAATATATACAATTTATAAAAAATATAAAAGAAAATAACAAAAATGTAAAGGAAATAATTAATTTAAATGTACAATATTACACAAAATTAGCAAAGTAAACTTATAAAATAATCTGATAATGAATGCGGTAAACAGCACAATCAACGAATCAACAATATAAAATTCGTACGTAAACAATTACATTAAATAGCGTGGAAAATGAAAACTTTCTGTCTAATATGAAAATATTGATCAAATTTAAAATATACTTTTTTAAATTAATTTTTCATTAAAATTTATCATCGAATTTAATAAATTATTTTTATCTCTTTCTTCTATTATTATCACCTTTTCTCTACTAGTTTGCTTTTTTATATAATGTTTTCGGGTATTAACTTTATGTCAATAAACGAAAATCATGATAACGGATAGTAAAAATGAAAAAATGTGTCCCGTACTTCGCTAGACGAATATGAAATCGTCGTGAATTTAAACATTTAGGTGTCCGAATCAACAACACAAATGAAGGTGAAATGAGGAAATATAAATAGACAGTATGTAATCGGTTTTTGAGCGTGGTGGAAATACAAATTCAATTTATTCTTTCCCCAGTGTTCTCCCTCTTTGCTTTTGGTCCCTACACACGGGTAATAAATTCTAAATTCCGCGGGCCGGTAATGTTTTTAAAATGAAATGGTTGACCTATCATGTTGGCAATAAAGTGGTATCATAAACAAACGAACTCGATCATTATGGGAATTCATGTAGATAAAAAACAGCTTCCACATACGAAATGTTGGCTTTCGGTCTATGCGCGTACGAGTTTCGGACAGAACGGTTGTGCTAAGATGTATGAGAGTTATTTTTTTCTATAAGAAACAGTGTAGTGGGTTTTTTAAATTAATTTTCGAAATTTAAAAAAAAAATTAAGGAAGTTTTTCAAATTATTTATATTTTTTTCCTATTTGTTCAGCCTATAATATAATTAATTTAATTAATTTAAATAACGTCCATATTTTAAAGTATATCGTATCTATGCAGGATACCGGGTCAGTTATTTCTTACCAATTTTTACGCATAAATGAATCGTCGTTAAGTATCGATCTGTTGTAAGACATTAGACGAGTACCGTCTTGATGCTATATACGAGACTTTAATATAATATTAGGAACAGCTAAATTTAAAAAACGAAAATTATATATTTCTATTAGCAATAAATCTTCTAGTTCGTAATATAAATAACGCGTTTCTTTGTTAATATTAAATTGTAATGACGTCAAATCCGAATATATATATACTTAACCGTATTAATATTAATAAAATATTTAAATAGTTTAAAAATTATGTTTAACATGTTTTTAAAAATATATACTACAAAAAATTGAGACGATATTTCTTATATATAATGTTTGTTGTAATATTGTTAATAATTTACTTGATTAATCTTTATTATTAACATGAGTTATTCATAACTCGAAAATGGCATGATTGGCAAAACGATATGTTACGATTATTTAATATAATGATTTTTACTAGTAACTTTATTGTTGCTTTTTTAAAAAAAACAAGTCACTACATCCATATATGTTTAGACTATGACGTCAAATCGTTTTATATATATATATATATATATATATATATATATATATATCATACGCAAAGGATGGAGGCCAGTAGGCTCACAGGAAGATTGTTTAAATACATGCGGAAACTAAAAATCGATGGTACATGGTACACAGAGACTAAAAATGACCTTGCGGAACTGAATATTATGCTCGAAGATGTAGAACAGCCGTTAAAATTGAAGAAAAGACTGTTTGACTATAAAGGATTCGCTGAAACGCAGGGAACAAGAACTGATATTTTGTGGATCGAAGAACGAAAAAAAGACACAGTGAAAGGATGAAAGCTGTATGGAAAAAAAAAGGAAGAAAAATTGTGGGACCAGTTGATAACGTAGTCCATCAGTGGCTAATTCGAAATAATAATTATATAAATGTATATATATATATATACGCGTGTGTATGGTATAGCTACGTGCGCGAGCGAGTGTTGTTTTTGTGTATTTATATATATAGTGTATGCATGTGTGTTATGTACGTTTAGAGAGAGGGAGGTAGTAAGAGAAAAAATCAAGGAGAAATAAGAACCTTTGGAAAATAAATAAACGAATTATCCGAGACTTCATCGGTAGGAAATTAAAAAAGTTGATGGAATTTTCGTCTCAAAATAAAAGAGGCAACAAACATCGATGAATGGCTACTAGTATAATAGAGTTAAATCAGGAAATTAAGTTCGTTCGTAACTGGGTCAGAATAATGTATCAAGTTGAAAAATAATTCGTAAATGGACCGGAATATATAAAAAACTTATTTTAACGAAGTTACGAAATGTTTGCTTGCGTTTGTCATTTTGAAAATGAAAGAACTTGCCACTCAATTTTCGTCTTATTTACTTTACACCCAACTTATAGTCCATCAGTGGCTAATTCGAAATAATAATTATATAAATGTATATATATATATATACGCGTGTGTATGGTATAGCTACGTGCGCGAGCGAGTGTTGTTTTTGTGTATTTATATATATAGTGTATGCATGTGTGTTATGTACGTTTAGAGAGAGGGAGGTAGTAAGAGAAAAAATCAAGGAGAAATAAGAACCTTTGGAAAATAAATAAACGAATTATCCGAGACTTCATCGGTAGGAAATTAAAAAAGTTGATGGAATTTTCGTCTCAAAATAAAAGAGGCAACAAACATCGATGAATGGCTACTAGTATAATAGAGTTAAATCAGGAAATTAAGTTCGTTCGTAACTGGGTCAGAATAATGTATCAAGTTGAAAAATAATTCGTAAATGGACCGGAATATATAAAAAACTTATTTTAACGAAGTTACGAAATGTTTGCTTGCGTTTGTCATTTTGAAAATGAAAGAACTTGCCACTCAATTTTCGTCTTATTTACTTTACACCCAACTTATTTTTTAATGCCGTAACTTGCTTATAAAAATTGAATGTCGTTAATTTTGAACTATAGTGTAGTAATTGCGCCAATAAAATTTGTAATTACAAACGTGCACAGTGTATAATATTGTAACACAGAGGTGTGGCATAGTAAATCCATCATCATAATTGAAAGCGAGTTCAACATTATTAACGTATTTACACGAGAATTTTAAAATAAATTCGATAGAAAATTATAGTATTTTCTGTTGTTTGAAAATATATATATACGCAGCGAATGGGTAATTAGAAAAACCTCTGTGAAGACTAAAACGATCGGAGAAAACCGAGTAAATAATCTTAATTGCTGCATCAGAAGATGAAGTGTTAAAATTTCTCGATAAAATAAAACCGCAAGTCGAGGAATCGAGCTTGAAATAAATTAAGGCAAAAATATCGACGAACGAAATGAAAATAACCATATTGCGCATGAGAGATTTAAAAGCACAGGAGGATGCTCTGAAAAGACTAATTGCAATTGCAACGAGATGTCAAGACTAACTAGAATTTGGAAGAGCCGCGTATGGTTGCGAAAATACGTCTGATTAATACATTAATAATTTCAATTTTCCTCTGTGCTTCAGAATGTTGGGCTCTCAAGGAAAAATATGTTTAAAGCATAAATCCGTTTGAAATGCCCGCTGGAAACGAATGGGGAAGGTATTATAAACTGCGAAACGATCTAACATCTCGATACAGTAGGAGCTTGGAATAGAAATACGACTGTAGGATAAGGTACAAAAAAGAAGGATTGCTAGATTATTTACGGTATATTTTAAAGAGTGACGGTCTTGAAAAGCGGACTATACAAGATAAGATAGAACGTGTCAGAAAATATGGAAGAGCTCCGTTAGGATGTATAGACTAAATAAAACAACTGATCTGAATGCCGCCACATCAGTGGATAAGATCGATCGCCGATAGAGCAAAATGACGCAGAATTATCCAGCAGATCGGTTCATAAAGCTCACGACACTGATCGATGACGAAGCAGACGAAGATGCTTGAAAGTAGATTTATAAAAATATTAACGCAATTTTTTCATATTTTTAAATACGCATATATTTTGATGTATGCGTAGAAGAAAAAATGATCAATATATAAAAATGTAGGATGCTATAAATGCTTAGACGGGATATGTTTACGCTTATCAATCGTAACGTGCCTTACGTTTATTGTATACATGGGAATTTTGTAAATAAGACAACAATGAAAGAGCCGTGTTTACGAAATACGTCCACGAGATATGGAAGACCTGAAAAGTCAGATTTCTGAAGAAATTTCAAAAATTCAGCGACCTATACTCAAAAAAGTGTTCGAAAATTTCGTAAAAAGACTGAATAAATGTATTGTTGGAAATGTTATTGTGCTCCACAAATGATTATAGGCTAATCTCTCATTTTCTTGTTTTTAAATAAAATTTCATTCAAAAATTTTGTTACAAAATCGTCCGTCTTCTGTGGGTCACACTATACGAATTTCCTTATCTGATCTAATAACGACATTTCTTTTCAATTTATCGTAGCACATGTTCGTTTTGATTTTTTCTTTTTGTACCCAGCTTATTCGTTTCATATTCCTGCAGCCCACATCTCGTACGCTTATAACTTATTCATAATAACTTCATTTAATATCTATGTTTCATCGCCATAAAGGGGAATTCCAAACGTACATCTTCAATAGTATTTTTCAATACTAAGTATACGGTGATTTAAAAGTCTCTTCAATACGGCACGCGGCAGTGCGGCAAAGAATAGTTAGATAACGTACATGCATATCACACGTATATACACACACAAAGTAACTATAAATAAAATAGTTGAAGTCGACGCTACATATTATAAAAATAACCTATGGTTAATTTTACGATATTTGAATAACGTATGGTGAGACTTAGCGTGTATCAGTCTTCTATAACATTAATAAACTTATATTGATGCGTTTTACGTGCATCCTAAAATTTTTAAAATAATTTATTCTTATACAAAAATGAATATAAAGTGCGCAATGATGAATACATATGAGTAAGTTTTGCATAAATGTGACGATTTAATATAACTCTGTAACGGTGATTTTTAATCAGTTGTAAGATAAGGACATTCGACAATATTAAAATATATCAATTAATGCAACACTTCTAGATTCTTCAGTCCGCGTAGCAGTTGAGGCTGTGTATAATAAGAGTGGTATGCCCCGGGACTCTTTCCTGAAACCGCTGTTCTTTAATCTATGTATACAAAAAAACCACTCCGCAACATATTTTTAACTGTGAATGTTATATCTTGCGTGGATGATGGACAGTTGTGATGATGCTCGTTTATTTACACAACCAATTTAATGAAACTATTTATCCATTATATAAAGATATATTTATTATATGAAGAATGATTTTTTACAAAATATTAATAAAGTTAAAATTACTAACGTTGATAATTAGTAACGAAATTTTTCGGAAGTTACGCAATTTTTAAGTTAAAGTAATAATAAATAAATATATAACGTAAAGAAAAATAATATATGAGAAATATTTATTTAACTCAAAAAAACAAACTAACATGTAGCTTATCTAGTTCAAGACTGATCTGCTTATCAACAGGTACACTACATTGCAACCTATAATTCTCTTCTTCTTCCTTTGAACCCTCGGAAGAGTGTAGCGATATAACCTACAATTATATACATTAAATACCCTTGTGGTCTTTAAAACTAATTCATAATCAAATGTTATTCATGTGTTTAATAAATTATTTTTATTTAAAATATTTCTGATGATTTTGTGTTTTATTTTTTTGCGATGTGTAAAATATTGAAGTTTTGGTTAATATCACTAATTTCATGTTTAAATTCTTTGTCATATTACAAAAAATGTCTATTGTTCAATTTTGTATTAATTTGCGTGCGTACAAATTTCTTTTATTTCAAATGTACTATTCGAAAAAAAGAAACTGATAATTATCTTACTCACTTTCCATGTCCGGAAAAATCACTCATCAGACCAGTATGTGGCCGCGTGAATGGCTTTGTCATTTGCCGACCACAAATCGGCTATATCACAATGTTTGTCCATTAGTGGACAGCATAGCTTATGCGCAAACGGTTGAATATCGCACCAGTCACATCTATCATCTTCGATAATACCCCATTCTTTTAAATTAGCTTTACATCGTCGTGTCATCCCGGTTCTCAATCGGTTAAGAAACCGCCAAATCTTCCTCGGTAAATCATGACCTGATGTCACTCTTGAATACTCTGCGATTTAGTTTCAACTGCGGTCTTCCATAATAGCTCTCTCATAGATCTTGGTTGTTCCAGCGGTGCAGAGGTTTTATTCAGGAAGTGTGACCATAAAGTGGGATGTCTGTGGTCCAGCATTAGGCTCGTTCCTTATTTTCTACTACTCTTCTTATTTCAGGATGTGCTATTCCCATGAGTTTGTATATCTTTATTCTTGTCGGCTTTTAACAGCCTGCTATTATCCTTACTGTGTCATTCAGCGCGGTGTCCACCTGTTTCGTATGACATGAATTTATCCATGCTGGCGCTGCATATTCAGCTACTGAAACACACAGGACCATTGCTAATACCCTCAACTTGTGCAACTGGGCGCCCCAGCCAGATCCTGTTAGTTTCCTGATTATATTATTCCTTGTAGAAACACAGTGCTGTTTAAATGTTAATTAACGATCCAAGAACACGCCTGGGTATTTTGGTGTCTCACAATTCTTCTGCAGCTTACATTCAGTATCTTTTTTGCATTTCTGTTACTTAGATTTTAGCTAGTTATCTTCATAATACTTCCCCTTAACCTTCAGCGCTGTCTGCAATCGTGTTTCTACTTCTAAGCTATTTTCTTGAACTGCGATAGCAGGGATCATCAGCATAAATAAATTCCCTTGTGTGTATGCTGATCGACCGATCATTCGTATACATATATTGCAGAGGATAGATGCCATTACACTTCGTTAAGGCAGACCATTTTTCTGAATCCTCCATCGGCTCTTTTTCCCTTGAAATGTTACAAAAAATCGTCGGTTTTGTAGCATCATTTCCACTCTGCTTGACAGCTGATAAAAGTTAGTTACTTTCTTTACTAATAATCTGTGATTTACCTATGCTGCTGTTAAATCGACGAAAGCAACACCAGTTATTTTTCCTAACTCGAAACCATCTTCGATATACTGTGCCAAATTAAGTGTTTGGCCGCAGCAAGATTTCCCGGTTCTAAAACCCGCCTGTTCTTTAATGAGCTTATCGTCGATATAGGTTCCTATTCGGTTTAGTGTAGCAGCTGCTCAAATATCTTAAACAGATGAAACAAATGATAGGGGGCGGAAATTTTTTGGATCTTTAGGGTCTTTTGTCCGGTTTCAATAACGAGATTACATTAGACTTCCTCCGTATTATCGGTATCTTCAATTTTCTTACACATACATTTTATATAGTCACTAGCCACTTCCTCGCAAATCATTCACTCAGTTTTATATGGTGTATGATCTCCTTTAGTTCATCGACCCCAAATGGTTGATCCAGTAAATTATTTTCAGTTTCTTTTGTAGTTACTGGTTCCCGATCCCATCTTTTAACACGTATCTTAGTCTTTGGTTTACCATTTAATAAAAGTTGAGTAGCAAACTGATTTACTGTAATCGCATTATACCGTTTCTTTTGGATCGTTGCTAAGGTTTTGTAACATTCTCCACGGCTTTCTGCTGTTTTGTTTCATATCCAGGTTTCCGAGCATTTTACACCACTTTTCTTTTCTGGTCTCTGCTATTACTTTCAATAACTTCTTACCTGCAGCGATTGTGTCCTCGACGAACGGATGTGTAGAAAACAATTTTAATCGTCAAATTAATTAATTAGAAAATTAACTAACTATCTACTTAATTGATTCGTAATTTCCACTAAATCGTAATTATCATCGTTACTACGGTGCGAAATGTTTTGTGTCTCGACATTTTCCTTGCTGGACTTCTTTATCAGTAACGGAATTAATAAGAACCATACATTAATCGAATCCTCTCTGGATGCTACCTCCGATCATTCACCAAAATTTTAAACATAAGTACCAGTACAATACAGATAGCAACAAAACCAATACTATCTAACAAGAACACCGATTGGACAGCATTCCAAGAGTTTGTAGAAAGCGGAATAAACTTGAAAGTGCCGTTGAAAACACGAACAGATATAGAAATAGCTGTAGAAAACCTTACTAAGTGTATTCAGAAGTCTGCATACTTAGCCACGCCTGTAAATGAAGATAAAATGATTATAAGAAAACATCCGAAAGTAATAAAGAAGATGATCTCGGAGAAAAGAAAATTGAGAAGAATTTGGCAGATCGATAGAAATCCCGTTAATAAAACTATTCTAAATAGAGCAGCTAGACAATTAAAAAAAAACCTTCTAGAACTAAAAAACGAAACATTTCGAGAGTATATAGAAAATCTAACTCCGACTAAAACAACTGATTACAGCTTGTGGAGGGCTATAAAAAATATAAAAGCAGATCACACCTATCAGTGTCCCCCTATAAGAATGAAAAACAAAGAATGGGCACGAACTGAACAAGAAAAAGCGGATGTCTTTGCCGAATACCTAGCAGGAATTTTTGAACCACACAAAAATGAAAACTCTATTCATGAAAAGAAATTAATGGAATATCTAGAAACACCATTGCAGATGTCACTACCTATTAAATTAACATCGCCTATGGAAATAAATGCACAATTAAAACAACTTGATATAAAGAAAGCTGCCGGACACGATTTGATAACTCCAAAAATTCTAAAAAAATTACCAAGGAAAGCTGTTACTTTAATAACACTCATTTTTAACGCAATCCTTCGTACGGGATATTTTCCGGTGCAGTGGAAATTTGCTTCAATAAAATTGATTCCAAAACCGGGTAAACCTCAAAATGAAGTGTCCTCTTACAGGCCAATTAGCCTGTTACCGGTTCTCTCCAAAGTATTGGAAAAACTACTTCTCTGGAGAATCAAACCAATTCTTGAAGAAAATAAAGTGATACCAGACTATCAGTTCGGATTCAGGAATCACCATAGCACCATTGAGCAAGTACATAGAATAGTCGACATCATAAACAAAAGTTTCGAAGAAAAGAAGTATTGTTCAGCGGTATTTCTCGACATTGAAAAGGCCTTTGATAAAGTCTGGCACGTTGGCCTATTGTACAAATTAAAACTTAAATTACCTCACGAGTACTACCAGCTAATGAAGTCATATCTAACAGAAAGATATTTCCATGTTAATGTTAACGGGAATTACTCACGAATTCATTCGATACAATCGGGAGTACCTCAAGGCAGTGTACTCGGACCAACACTGTACCAGCTCTATACATACGACTTTCCAGTTAACGAAAATACAGACACAGCTATGTTTGCCGATGACACCGCTATTCTCTCGACTCATCGTGATAATAATTTAGCGGCCGAACAACTTCAAAACCATCTACTACACGTAGAAAAGTGGTTTAGACTGTGGAAATTCAATATTAACGAATCAAAATGCAAGCAAGTTTTATTTACCTTAAATGAAAGCAAAAATTTACCGATTAAGTTAAATGGGCAAACAATTTCCGAATCGTGTAACGTAAAATATCTTGGATTACACCTTGATAAACGGCTTACCTGGAAAAATCATGTTATTGCTAAACGTAAACAGCTCAGCATTACATACCGAAATATTTATTGGCTGATGGGCAAATATTCAACACTGTCGTATGAAAATAAAGTATTACTATATAAAACAGTGTTGAAGCCAATCTGGTCATATGGTATCCAGATTTGGGGTACAACGAGCAACTCTAATTTAGACATAGTACAAAAATTTCAATCTCAAGTATTGCGGAATATCGTGTCAGCGCCATGGTATGTCCGCAATGACGACATACACAAGGATCTCCGTATACCGTCTGTTAAAGAGGTAGTCAAAAGCTGCGCTGAAAGATACTTGTATCGACTTCAAACCCACATCAATCCACTAGCAGTCAATGTTCTACGTAACGGCGTGCAATTCCAACGACTGAAGAGACGCAGTCAGATCGAATTGGGAAATCGACCGTAGCGATCAACTAGTTTATATATATTATATTATATTGTAGAATAATACTAAGATAAATTAAGGGATACGACCGTTGGGAAGTGTCCCGTTATAGCTTTTAAACAGATCAGTGTTGCTTATTGTTCAACCGAACAGATTGCACGCATCTTTAAGCGTTAAAAAAAAAAATTTTCCTTCCGAAACACACCAACTCGAATTATCGAAAACTAGTAATTAAATTTGTTTTTTCTATCCTTTCTCGAAAAAATATATATATTCATATTAATATCATCATTATTATTGTTAACTCAGTTTTCGGTTCGGAATCGTATTGTTTACTTCTATCTACAGCGTAATCCAGAAGAATTTTATATATATATATATATATATATATATATATATATATATATATATATATATATATATATGATTTATATAAAAAGCTTTCAATAATCACGAGATATTCAAAAATGAAAAGTAAAATTACGACAGATACATCAAATTTTATCAAAAACTGTATAAAGCAGCATAACGTTAACAGATCAACTTGGAAAACCGTTAACCTACAATATTAGAAAACCGAATTAAAGAAGTTATTAAGCGTTTCGCAAAAAAGAATATAGTTAAATGACGGTACACTCTTTTAAGAAGAAGTGGATAATATTGGGGCAGAACAAATCTACACGTAAAAGAATAGCGTACTTTACTAACCAAGCAAAATTGACATGTCGACATTTGTTAGACCGAATCTTCGTCTAAAGCGTCGCCTCAACGTTATCATAAACGATAATAAATGTGTGTATTTCCGCGTTATCGATGTATGCACATGTTTTTCATTTACCACACTCTGTTATCAACAACAGCACCATCACCGGTTGTTTTTCAGAATTTCATTCGTCATCAGCTTTCTTAGCAGTGGATGCGTTCGATACGTCGAATGTTAAGCTAAGCGTGGTCGACGACAGTGCAGAAGGAAAAGCTGTTTTTGAAACAGACCGAAAAAAAAAAACTAAAAGCTAAAAGGAAAAAAACAATCGTAAACGGGAAATGAAAAACGGGACCGCTTTCTGCTCATTTGTTAACGTCACAGCGACGTTTGGCAAAACTCGAACAATAATGATGATGATGATGATAATAAGAAGAAGAATAAGAACGATAATGATAATGATGAATAAAAAAAAACTCGTAAAGTTCAGTATTTTGAAATGACAGAAGGAAACTCTAGATAAGCGGGGAATCGAAGAGGAAGGACGACTGACTGCTGAAAGACTGAAATTGACTGTCTATTTTAAAGCTTCGTTCTTAACGGATATTAATTTCGAATAATTGGCCTTTTCCATTTTTCGCAGACTTTTTTTCTTTTGATTGACGTTTCGGCTGATTGCTTTCATTCATTTTTGACTCGTCGTCAATATGTACGTCTGAAGAAGAATTTAAAACGGTAATAAATTTTAAGCTTGTCCTGTTGAAAACAATTGTCGTTTTATTGTAACTTGTTTTTCTATCTTCTTTTTAAGCAACTGCGTTTGACTGTCGCATTCTGACTATTCCGATTTTAATTACGTACAAAAGTATCGTTTTTTTGGAAAGCCCGGGTTATATTCAAATTTTCCGTATCAGGTACGGAAAGTATCTTAATAAATGTAATTAAACATGTTAAAAATCAATTTTTATTTTATACATTATATATATATATATATATATATATATATATATATATATATATATATATATATATAAGTCATCAGCGAATTTGAATATCTAGGTGTCCGGATCAACAATAAAGGAGGCTCAAGCAAAAAAATAAGGAGACGATCTGCGATGAGTCTAAATGCTATGAATAAGTTGCAACGGATCTGGCGGGATGGAAATATCAATTATTCTACAAAAATACAATTTGTTCGTTCCCTGGTGTTCTCCATCTTTACCTATGGTTCCGAAACATGGGTAATAAACTCCACGGATCAGCAATATATTGATGCATTTGAAATGAAATGCTGGGTATAAAACGGCACGATAAACAAACGAACGTTAGGTAAACGATTGTCACAAGACATACGCGTTAAAATGCACAAATTTTTCGGTCATATAATGCGTGCACGAGACTTAGACAGGACAGTCACACTAGGATGAATGAACGGACATAGAAGAAAAGGTCGGCCATTGATCCGATGGACGAAACAAATATGCCGACGTGTTAAACTGTCAATACCAGATTTGGTACACTCGGCAGATGATCGACAACTGTGGAGGAATTTGATTGCTACATAATGGTCACGACGGTCAATTATGATCAATATACAACTGTAGATATATATATAATATATATATATATATATGTATATATATATATATATATATATATATATATATATATAGTGTAGGTCAAAACTGGCCTTCTTGGTTATCTTGATTCGATGAGTGTCCTCCACATCTGTGAATCTTCCGCTGAATACACCACATTGAATACTGTGTATATATATATATATAAATTAATAATAAACCGAACAAAATATAACACAATCACTAAAAGTTTTTTAATCGCGAAGCTTTTCGACAGTTACGTCATTTTCAAGCACGCGCCAAAATTATTACATCTTTTTTTATTTTTTATTTATTTATAAAAAAATATGTAATAATTTATATATATATATATATATATATATATATATATATATATATATATATACAAAAAAAGATGTAATAATTTTGGTGCGTGCTTGAAAATGACGTAACTGTCGAAAAGCTTCGCGATTAAAAAACTTTTAGTGATTGTGTTATATTTTGTTCGGTTTATTATTAATTAATAAAATCACTACTCTCCAATATATTCAACATTATATATATATATATTATATATATAGAAAATAACCCAGAGAAGACGGACTTTTTTTTACCGTTGCGCAATAAAAAATTAATAGTGATTAAACTGTTATATTTGTTTGGTTTATAATTTATAAAATCACTACTCTCCAATATATTCAACATTAATGGAACCTGAACCATAAATTTTGATGAAGAATTATTTTTCAAAATTGTTTTATCGATAAAATTTATTGTAAATAAATCTAAAAATGAAATTACGTCTGGCTAGTAAAATATGTATATCAAATTTTAAGTTGTCGTTATATACATATTTTTGGTAATTCATATGTAATGTTTATTGTGTACGCTTGAAAATGACGTAATTGTCGGAAAGCTTTGCGCGATAAAAAAATTAAAAATTAATAGTGATTAAACTGTGCTATATCAATCGATGGGGCTATAAGTGACTAAATTGTAATCACCTATGATAACAACTACTGATAGCCTAGACAGGCTAGGTGTAGATAATAGCAGGGATTAAAAAAAAAAAAAAAAAAAAAATCGTTTGGTTTATAATGGTGAATATATATATACATGTATATAGCACTAATACACGATGAGATAAATGTATTAGTAAAATTGAATACGAGGAAATTATATATAATAAACTGAAAAGAGCCCATCCATTTAAGTTTATAGCTCTCTGATCAGTTTGTTTTATAATAATTGTAATTTATGTTATTAATTTATTTGTATAAAATTATAAATGTATTTTTTTCGATAGTTTATTTCAGCTAAAAGCGTTAAAGTTTATAAATTCCTTATTAACTAATTCGGTAACAAGTCTCATTCAAATCACTAAATATTATAGTTACATCCTAAAAGTATGTGCTTAGTATTATCAGGTAGGTTGCATGTTTTATTTGAATACGATATTTTATACTCGTATAGATATTCTTTAAAGATACCATGTCCGGTAATAAACTGTACGTTCGAATAATTTGGTATACTCGATCGTGTCTATACTAGGAAACATATTGTTTTGTTAAACCCCAATGTATTCGTCCCAAACCATTTGATATTTTACACTATAGTGATTATCCGATACAGTTTTAAATTATTTCTCCGTCGTTTAAATAATAGCGATGTTGGTACTGTGTATTATTATCACGGAGTATCTTTACGTTATTCTTTATTTAAAAAAATATTAATGTATTTTTTTATTTTAAATATTAGCGGTTTAATGCCAGCAATCACAGTACTCGACATATAGCTGTTCTATATGGTTTAATTTAATTGCAACCATTCTCTGAAAAGTTTTTAATTTCTTCTGAAATCGTTTTATGTTAAGCATATCTCAGTACATATTATGTTAGGCAAAATTACACTTTTATATAGAATTAATCCCTTCCTATAATTTATTTTATTATTGTTATTATATAGTTTATCATACTTATAAATTTACTAGTTTTATTTATAACACAGTTGAAATGATTATAAAATTTGTCTATTAATTGAGTATTTAGTTTTGTGAGACATATTGTATATTTAAACAATATTGCGTTAAATTTAATTTCTTGTTTTTTAATCTTTTGTCGAATAACAAGTAACTTGACTTCGTATCATTCATGTTTAGATTAAACAACAGTAACCAAATGTTTATTGTTTGGTATACTTCATTTAGTTTTTGTTCTAAAAAGTCGCTTTTGCGCCAATTATTATAGCTATGTCATCGACGAATGTAACAATTTCTACCGTTGTTCGGTAATGGTATGTTATAAATTTGAGAAAACACTATGTTCCACAAATACGAACTTGTGGTACTCCAATTTCAATTTGTCGTTTTTTCGAGTACGTGCCTATTTCTAAATGGTTGACCGCTTATCAAAATATTGATTTTGTAATATTGAGCATATAATATAAGTATATTTAAATCTAAACTATCAAAAGCCTTTGTTATGTCAAGTGTGAGTAAACAAGTGTTGATGTTTTATTCTTATAGCTTTTAATTGTTTGTAAAATATTAAATACAGCCATTTCTGAAGATTTTCCTGGTAATGCACCAAAATGATTTTTATTACGTTTCTAATCGATTTGCTGGAGTGCCTGTTTTTTTTTTTTTTTACTTTTTCTGCCGGTGTATGTATATATATATATATATATATATATATATATATATATATATATATATATATATATATATATATCCGTCCGTTACTTCGTTGACACATATTATTTCTGTTTAGTCAAAGGGAAATATCTCGTCAGTTATTAAGTTAACTCTGAGTTATTAAATAATTTACTTTTCGATGTATATATATATATATATATATATATATATATATATATATATATATATATATATATATATATATATATGGATTAAGCTTATGCGTAAGCTAGAGCTAAATATTTATAATACGCCCAGCTTCAAATTTCATACGCTTGTCAGAGCAGCAGATTATCAAACTCTCATTTATCCCAAAATGTAGATATCGTTTTAATCCGGGTACTTAATGCGATTAGATCGAATGAATGACGCACGTGTACATGTTTTTGAAAACGGACGTGCCTGTCGATTGCAGATTCCTTCAATTAATAACGACTGCGTAGAATTCACAGTCTGTTAGTTTCCGAAAAATTATTTACACTTCGCTATTCGAACGCTAAATACAAATTTGGAATTTTCCTTGTTAGCGGTTTATTTTCGTCGGAGTGACAGAAGAAAAACATGTCAATCTATCCAGTACACACAGTGCTCTGGACGATGTTTAAAAATAAATAATAAATAAACATTAAATTATTATAGCCAAAATGGTTTTGCTACGAAATAAATTCGCACGCATTAGTAATATTAAGATAGATCAGATGAAAAACCAGAAAGTAACATCGATCAATTACTTAGAACAGATTATAAAATGTGACAATAGAATGGAGGAGGAAATAACGAGAAGAATGACCTACCTAGCATGTGTGAAACTTCAAAATATATCACAAAATAGGAAGATTCCAATTAGTCTGAAAATAATTAACTAATGCGTGCTCCCGGTAAAAACCTGTGGCAGTCAAACGTGGAATATAACAACAGCATTGAATGGCTAAGAGCAGCTCAAAGCAGAATCGAAGGGAAAATGATTCGAATAACGCTGAGAGACGAGAAAAACAATAAATAGAAAAGGTATAATACTAAGCATAAAATAAAGAAAGGCTGGTCATCCGGCATGAAATCTGGAACTACTTACAAATAAAGTGAAAATGCGGATACCCAGATAGAACTCGTAGAATGGGCAGAGACCACTGACACGTTGGTTTGATGATATAAATAAAGTTTGATAAGATTGAAACGCGGTAAGAGGGACTTCGAGAGAGCTACATCCTCCAGCAGTGGATTGAAAATAACGGAAAAGAAAAACAATGAAATTAGTAGTATAATAGGACGTTCGTCGGAACAAAATGTAAGAGCAACGTCAAACTCACAAATAAGGAAATAGGTATTGAGAATTTTTTTTGTACTGTGCTATAGTTTTCTAAACTATTTAGTAATCGACATAATTTAAATTAAAATACCATGAATAAGCTACATCTATCCAGTGAAAGGAACTAATCACCTAATCAATGTATACATTACATTCATATCAACATGTAAACACATAACACCCATAATTGACACATACACATATATTCATATAACGTCTTGAAAACGTTTTCCCTCGTTTTGGCCATTTAGCAATTCCTTCGTCGCATTATTTGGATGTATTTCCAATTTGGCAGCATATCTCTGTGAAACCTGTTTTTACAAATTTTATTCTAATTCGCGAATTGTAATATTGTTTATGTACCACGGAGCATTAGTAATTATGCGTAATATCTTATTTTGCATTCTTTGTAAGTATTGCTTTTTTTTGTCGCAGCCTCATAATTGACAGCCATCAAACCGGCTTTAACACTTGTTTATATAGTAGCAACTTGTTTTCAAGAGAACCCGTTGGCCTGCTACCTAGCAGCCAATATAGTTGTTTTAACTTAATATTTAATTGGTTTCTTTTTGTTATTATATGCTTCGTCCGAGTTAAGCGTTTGTCGAGATGTATACACAGATATTTTACATCTTCATTCTGAGGGATCTGAATACCATTCATGTGAGTATGTTCTGGGTCGAAATAATTCTACGGTTAATAAAAATCACTAGAGATGTCTTATCCTCGTTGATTTTTATCTTCCATGATTTACATCATGATGATATTTCGTTAACTGCAGTCTGCAAGTTTTTACTCGCATTTTTGGTACATTTGTCTGAGCACAATAGCAAAGGTCGCTACATCGACACGTTACGGTGTAGGGATATCCGCTATATAGATAAGATAGATCGCTGGCCTGTGGAACGCCTGCTTGTATCGGATGTAAAATGGTCATCACTGTATTTAACATAAAAATATCTTTCATTTAAATATGATCGTAATAACTCCGTTAATTAATATGGAAAATGCCATTTAAGTTTTTCCAGTAGTCCATCGTACCGAACTCGGTCGAAAGCCTGGCTTACGTCTAAAAATACGATATCGTAAAGTGATATTTATGTTTTCGAGGTATTCTCGAAATTTTTCCCAATTTATAGATTTGTTGTATTAATTTAGGTTTTGATATTTTCGTTGCTATGCGGTCAGTTACAACAAGTATCTGGCGAATGATCTGACGGTAATTCTTCATATGTTCTGACATTAGTGAAGATAGATGAAATACCTTTAAGGATAATCCGATAAGTCTGGAACTTTATTAGAGTCTGTGGGCCAGTAAGTTGATGTCCCAGGAGAACAGACATCACTATGCATTGCATCAATAGCTATCAAGAGTTCTTTACCTCTTGGGACTGTAAGTCTTGAGTCAAAGTAAATGTTCTTCGCATTGTAATCTGTTCCAATTATATAACAATCGTCGAGGGTTTTAAAAAAAAAGTTTATAAACTTCTCTTTCTTTATGTTATGTCTAGGTAGTAGACTGCTGAGAGAGTAATGTTTTTGTTTGATTTCCCATTTATTACAATGCTGGTTGCTTTTAGGTAATCAAATTCGTATGTTCCCAACATACAGTGTTTTATACTGTTCTTTATTATTACACCAGTACCTCCATGCGCTGTGCCATCAGGATGATTTGTAAAATATAAGGTGTAACCAGAGAAAGTAACGTACCTTGTATTTGCTGAGTCTCAGAAATTAAGAGTATTATTAATGTTAATTTGTAGTATATACACATTGGTATCTCAGCAATATGGTTCAGAATACCATTTGCATTCCAGGTTACTAATATGTTTCATTTTTTATTTATTAAAGTAGTCATATTTGTTTATATAACGCTATTGAGCAGCTGATTTTGTTGTTCCATCATATTTGTGAAAAGAGTTTTAATGTCATCTAGAAATGTATGCAGTATGCGTTAAACTCGGCATTTAGTGCAGGTACGCGTTCTTTTCTCGATAACTATATTTCAATTCATTTATATTACGTGAGATGCATTTCACGAACGACTCGTGGATAATTACGTTTATTAGTAGACCGCTATTTTATTTTAGTTCGATCGATAAATAATGGTAATACAATAATAATACAATTGGTGAACAAATAATGCCGGTTAAGGAAAACACGTGTTTATGCTCCTTCATTATTACCTTTAAATCATTCGCAAGAAGACACAATGCAAATTGAGCCCGTTAAAAATGTAACGAACCATGACTGGGAAGTAAACAGACGAAAACGACAAAGAGAGTATATAAGAAGTGTTTCTTCTGAAACAATAGGAAATACAAAACAAGCACCAACAGATTTTCCGTCTTAACGACAGATAATGAGGATAGAGACGATAATATTAGTAAGGAAGTTAAGCCTCCTGCTATTACAATTTACAGCGTGAAAGATTATAATAGAATCTTGACTGCTATTTCAAAAATTATCCCAACAAATGATATGCGATGAAGCTCTGGACATTCGACATCGCTTTTGAAAAACTTGTATTTAGGCATTCGATTTATATGAGACACGTATATGTTAAAAATTTCGTGGACTTAAAAGGTTACCAGCGAAGAAGCTCTTAAATGAATGTACCACAACTATTACATTTAATCAAAGAACGAAAATATAACTCTGAGTCGTATCGCGAGAGGATTAAATTACGAAATTCTGCGTATAATCCTGCAAGAAAAGATACCGGATAAAAAGATTAAAAGACCGCCCTCGACATCTGTGGACAAATGATTTTTGGAGGAAATGGTTTCATCACTCCATGAAGTGTTTCAAATTTTCAATGAGATAACACATCCACGTTGATGGTCAACCTTCAAGAAGCAGACGGCGAATGAAGAAGTTATCGTTTCTATTTAAAATATTTCCCGTAAAATATTCTTCTACATCGAGGATAACGGAAGAAATGTAAATGATATATAAAATTTTAACTTGAAGTACACTTTCTTTAAAATTTTCAATCCAAACTTTCTCAGCATTTTCACATGAGCATTTTTCTTTTTGCTTGGATGAATGTTCATTAAATATTCCTTAAAATACAGTCCATTGTGTAAAAAAGGGCTCGAAATACTCGGTATAATAATTTTCTTAGCTATATATATATTTTTTAATTTTTTATAATGTGGAATGTAGTGATTTTTTTTATAAAAAATCAATTGAAAATTAGTTAAATCACTAATATTTATTTTCTTAAAGAAAGAACAGAAGCAGACAGCATTTTTGGAGCATATTTTCACAATCACCATCACATATTTTTAATTTAATTTATATTTTTAAAATTATGATGTTTTAAAATGTTTCACTTGATAATGGCGTAAATGCCGAAAAGCTTTGTGTTTTCTTTAAGAAAATAAATATTAGTGATTTAACTAATTTTCAATTGATTTTATATATATATATATATATATATATATATATATATATATATATATATATATATATATACGTTTTCCATCAAGGCAAATACGAAAAAGGTGTATCGAGCAATCCTCATTTATCGATTTTAGAAAAGTGTTAATAAAATCTTATATAGGTAATAATTAGAACAATTCGAACGTCCAACTAAATTGGTGAATATATAATATCTTTATACCTACCGAATACCGGCCGCACATGAAAGTGTACGGAAGACTTCAAAATTCAAACAGTTGTATGTCACAACTGCTGTTTAGCGCTGACATTGAGAATGGCATCCGGATATGGTATCGATTTAATAGAAGTCTTTCGAGATTACAACGGCCTAAAATTTAAATATATACGTCATTCATAGTTTATGTATCAGATTTACACTACGTTGATGATTGTTGCTCTCCTTACCTGTTTTAACTATTTTAATATTGGAAAGACTAACTTATTAGCGAGAAATATCAGAAAAACATAATTTGTCTAATATCTATTCAAATAGAAGAAACGATATTGAAGCAGTTAATATAGTTTTCCATATGTTCAAAGTATGATAAGACACGAATACGATATTTTTTGGTTTTTTTTTCAAAAATAAGATTTTATCTTCGACCTGTACAGCTTACGGTATGTCTAGTCATGATAATTCCTATCGGTCTAAAACTTGGACACAGAGAAGATACGTAAGGATACTACTAGAATAATTTAATCGACGTTTATTACGGTGTATATTCACACCGGACGAATTGAATATCAGCTCCGAAACGTACAAATTGTATACTTATCTATAAAATTAACGATCTTAAGACGGTGAAGAGAGAATACTCGTGGGAAATTAAAGAAGGTCCAAAATGATGGCATTATTATACGGAGAACTTGCAACCGAATAAAAGGAAGAAAACCAGCCCTTGAAGACGTTTTAAAGATCAAATATTTTTAATTATAAAGCAAATTAAATGTGAGGTGTTCATCTCCGTAATTATTAACAAACGAGTAAAAAGGTCGTCCCCGATCATTTATAAAGAGAAGGCGATGAATATAAAGCGAGAATGTAATTTTAGGATTTGCTGTTATTCTCAATCTCGTTTGACGACGTTAATTAATTAATCGGTTAACTAGCGTATCGGTCTCAGTGAGGATATCTTCTTTCTAGACGGTGATATATAAGCTGAGAATTTGTTTGCTAGCTGACTAATTACTATATCGGTCTCGATAACGGCTTGTAACTTTACCGAACACCATTGTTTTTAATTCAGTTGTCGGCGTTAGTTAATAAAATCCTTTCAGTCAGACGCGTTATAAAATTTGACGCAAAATTATAAATTTTATACCGGATGTTTATTATAAAATACCGTTACTTAGGTGAACTGTAGATAATTTTCAAATTTGGGACATTTCACGTCAATCGAAAATAAAAAATTTCGTTAACGTCAAAATTTCATGTACCATATATATATATATATATATATATATAGTGGACGCTGACTAAACGGGGGGTTAATTAGTATACCTGTTTCGGTAATAGCGCGTTTTATTAATTTACTTTTCAAAATTGGAACATTTCACGTCAATCAGAAGGTAAAAAAATTTTGTCACCGTCAACATTTCACGTACTTTATAGTGGGGGCATTGTGGTGACTGAAAGAGAGTATACCTGTTTTGGTAACGAAATTTTCCGGGATAGAGATCAGAATAGGAATGTCAAAAAAGTTACGACGATGTTGAATAATTTTAAATATTACGAAATAATCGTAAATTTGAAGCTTAAAATTCGAACAATGTTAGCGGGTATAACTTAAACAATTACGTTTAATAAGTATTTTCGGTAATTAAACAAAAAAATACAAGTGTATCTTAAATTATAGAACAATGATACTTTTTCTTCTAACAAGTAAATTTAAAGAAGAAAACAATGAAGCCGGTTATTACGATATTTCAAACGTACGGATTAATTTTAAATAATCAGGACAATATTAAGAGTTAAAATCTGTTGAAAATTCTGCTCGAACGAACACACTTCAATAAAAAGGAAAAATGAAAAAATTTAAGAAAGTTGGAAAGCCTAATCCTTTCAATCGTAATACGTGAATTTTTAACGTTAACAAAATTGTTTATTTTCATAAGAAACATTTGATTGAGATAGAATGTTTCAAATCTAAAAATTATGAAATAATTTTTTCTTCAATAATATAACTTTTTTATAATATTAATTTTAGTTCACCATCAAAATATGTGTATATATATATATATATATATTATGTATAGTTGTCACCCTAAATAGGGTATCGTGATTAACAATCGGTCCCTTGTTTTATAATTTTCCGCCA
This sequence comes from Coronaproctus castanopsis, assembly GCA_032883995.1. Lineage (NCBI taxonomy): Eukaryota > Metazoa > Arthropoda > Insecta > Hemiptera > Monophlebidae > Coronaproctus > Coronaproctus castanopsis. Next base: position 113,507,725 of record CM065053.1, read on the forward strand.
CTCATCTCTATCCACTGCTTGGTATACGCATTCGACGAAAAACAGGCCTGTCGTTTTCAGTATAATATCCGCCCATCTCATGGGTGTACGTCCGGGTGGTCACTTTCCCTTAACGTTTCCCATAATCATGGTGCTTCCCATACCTTCTTGTTTACGTATTAAATAACCGAAGAATTTCAGCACTCTATTTACGACAATCGCTGACAGCCTTACCGGAACGCCAATTTCTTTTAACACCGATTCGTTTGTACGCCTTGTCGTCCAACGAATTCGAAGGAGTCTTCGCCAGCACCATGTTTCAAAGCTGTCAATTCTTCTTCTGTCCATTTTCTTTATTGTCCATCTCTGCCGCACATAACATGATAGAAAATATAAGCGTTTGGACAAGCTGTATTTTCACGCTTTTCGTTTCAGTTTCATCATGGCACTTTTAGCAGTTTCGATCGGCCGCTTTATTTCGACTTGACAGCCACCTTTATTCTCTATAAGTGATCCTAGATATACAAAGCTTCCAACAGTTTCATAGCCGGTTAATGTCCTTTTATCGTATGTTATTACGTTTGCTCGGTCAATTATCATAATTTTTGTTTTATTTTTATCTATACATAATCCGTATTCTGAGCTGGTATCTTTCAGTTTATTCAGGAGTTTTTCCATATATATATATATATATATATATATATATATATATATATATATATATATATATATGTGTGTGTATATATTCATATAAAGATTATTTCTAATTATATAATTAAAAATTGTTATAAAAGCAACAAAAAAGTTAAATCACTAAACTTTCGTTATTTTCGGCTGTTAATTAAATTAATATTTTATGTTTTTATATAATTAATTTTAATTGTATATAGCTTGACAATGGCGTAAATGCCGAAAAGCTTCGCATAATTAAATAAATTTAGTGATTTCAACCATTTTTAGTAATCAAGTATAATTATCGAGTGAACGCAAAATTAAAATATTTACAATTTATAAATAATATAAAATGTAAAAAATAATAATTCAGATATACAATTTACAAAAATTATCAAACTGAAAAAACATTTTTTATCAAATTGTTTATTTACTTATTTATTTATCGTAACGGAGCCCACGGCAACTGCTTAAAAGCCAATTATAGTATAGGCTTATAATCATTAAATAGTACAATGAATTTAAAAATTAAACGAAAAACAGATAAAACAACACGTATTAACAAATTTGACACACATTATTTATGTCCTATTTATTACATAATCCTACTCCAAATATACGCACGCCTATTCCTAGACAGATTAATAAATACAATATAAACGTTTACTTACATACCGGGTATACACACTCCAAACACCCTAATACAAAATCTTGGAAATTTAATGTATATGACCAACATCACGTACACATCGAACATATAACGAATATTGTATTAAAAATTAAATTAAACTTGAGAAATTAGGATTACAGAGTACAGAACATGTCAGTATTTTAAACCAGAACAAAACTCATGTCCTTAACATAAAATTAGTTCAGGAAGTAGAAAGAAATATCTGTTATATGTAACGGTAAAAAAGTATAATCTTGAAGATAACACAAGAAATAACTGTTATATGTAACGGTGAAAAAGTATAATCTCGAAGATAACACAAGAAATAACTGTTATATGTAACGGTGAAAAAGTATAATCTCGAAGATAACACAATGTTCTCTATAAGGTATGTGAATTTTTAATGCTAACAATATTGTTTACTAAGAAACATTTGGTTGAGATAGAATGTTTCAATTCTAAAAATATGAATAACAACACGTTAATAACTATCGAGAGCCTTCTAAAAATAACTACACCAAATACTATTTACATACACATTTATGTTAAATTTTACGAAATAATTGATCCTTGTAATAATATCAGCTACTTCGTAATATTAATTTTATTTCCTAAGTACGCCTATGTACTTCGAATCCATATATATATATATATATATATATATATATGACTTTAAAATGGGGATGCATTTACCAACACGCTACTGTGGGACACTGTTTAAATTTCAAAGATGATAACTTCTCTGAAAATGTTGCAGTGTGAGGGAATAATAGTAACATTATCTAGACGAAGAAGGTATGATACATTGTTATGGAGAACGATAAATTAAAGCTCAGAACGTAACAGCGACACAGCAGAGAATTAAAAAAATAAATATGGTCTGGTTTGCAGATTGCCTGTTCAGAATGGAGGGATTAGAAGGGACTTTCTCCAAATTGCATATGGTAAAGGCGATTGGATAACAAATGATATCCAAATCGTAATATACCGATGAGTACAATTCCTTCGCGATTAATCTTCTTAAAAAAATAGAACCACGAAAGTTTGCGGAGAGACGGTTGAAGCTGATAGTAATAGGTGGGAGGTGATTTACTAATGCTCTCACTGTACATCAGTTACCGACGATTCTTGTGATCCAGCTGAACAAAGTGAATGATAACTTTTATATGATATATACATATAAAAGGTATCATTCACTTTGTTTAACTGGATCACAAGTGTATATATATATATATATATATATAATTTTATTATTATTATAATCGTTCGAACAATAACTGCTCATCGTGACCGCTTGTGTATTGCATACTGTACCAACTGCCTCCAGCGACTTCTATTTTGAATGGTTTTCATTATTGCGTTTCTGGTTTGACCGTTCAGCGTTGTTTCATAACATGTCCGTAGTATTTTAAGATATTTTCTTGGCAAACATCGGAGAGCCGTTGCTTAATTCTTAATTGATCTATAATCGAATTATTAGCTGGCTTACCATTTAATAACAATTGATGTGCTACTTGGTTAGCAGTAACTTTAGCTGAGTCTTTGCTTATCGAGGGGTCTCCACTCAGCTTATCCATGCTTTCTTGATGTTGTGTTTCATGTCCAGTGATTCAATAGGTTTGATTCATCGATTTTTGCGGACGTTGCTGATACTAGTAGCAACTTGCTCACCAAGCTCCAAGATTTCCAGTGAAAATGGATCAATTTTGAAGTTCCTTTCATACTCGTTGTATAGTTCCAGTGTGTTCTTGTCCAGGCCCGGTATGTATCTAGTTCGACATCCTCTTGGGATACATTTCCTTGATGTTTCTTTTATCATTCCTACGAAGGCTTCATATGAACTGGCGTTTGGTTCTCTACTCTTTATTTTGTTATCCAAGTCTCCGGCAAATTCATTTCACTTTGCTTTCCGGAAACTGAAGCGACGTTTGAAAGGTACATGTATTGGTCTAACCGTATTGTATGACCACGGGACGTTGGCGATGTTCTTGGTAGCTAGCGATTTTAGATAGCTACTTCTAAGTTGTATCCACGTTTACATCAAGCGCAGTTAAATGATGACGGTAGTTTCGGATCATGTATAAGTTAAAAAATTCTCTGCTTCAGCTCATCGTTCTACCATATCACCATTGATATTTGGGTGACTATATTCTCATGCTATCGAATGGCTATTATAATCACCAATTACTATTTTATTTCTGTTATTGCCATAGTTTGAAGTTGTGGGTCGGTGGAAAAGCACATGATGCGGTTTATATATATATAAGTTATGGTACAGCTTGACAGTTCTATCGTAATTTCTTCCATATCGTGATGTTTACTGTCTAAGGAGGTTAGTTCCTGGTTTAACAAAAACAGCGAATCCGTACTTATCGTGTGGTATTTCTGCTTCTATCTGCATACCATGGATTTCCGGTCGATTTCCTTTTATTCTTTTATGCGTTTCTTGTATGCATAATACATCGCATCTAGTGGTTGAGCAAAGTTATGATAAAAACATTTCCTTTATACTGGTTAGACCTTCGATATTAATCGAAATCACCGTTATAGGTGGCCTTGATAAGGGCCGTTTCGGAGTACAGTTATCGTTCATAATCTTCGGTTCCTTTTCCTGTGTTGTAAGAATTAGCCGACGAAATGTGTAAACATAAATCGTCGTTACCAGAGGCACTACGTAGAGGTTTTTTACCTGCCTCCTTTCTCTCATATTGATATGTCTGGTTCCAATTCTATTTTGCTTTCATCTCGATTTATTTTCCAGCTATCCTGGTTAGGTTAGGTTAGGTTCCCCGTCTTTGTCATTGATAATCCAATTCCGTGCTTTGAATTCCCTGGCTAGAATTTTAACCCTCCCAAATATATATATATATATATATATATATATATATATATATATATATATATATATAAAACAGTGAAAAAGTATAATATCGTCGGAAAACACTGTCTGGACAAAGAAAATTAACGTTTACAATATATAGGAGGGAAAAATTTTACGATACGTTTCTCATATTTCACTACCCTCGTACTTGTCTCTCGTATTGGAAATCTAATTATGAAAATAAAAATTTATCCCACTCAATTTTTTCTTTATTTTTACCAACTAATCATCTTGTAAATTTTTTTCATTTCCTATAGTGGTTGACGGGTTTTTTCCTATCAAAGTTGATAAATATGTATGCCCTTTTTCCGGCGTATTAGTCGAACAAGTTCAGACCGTGTGTGACGTCGAATATTTACCGAAACTGAATTCGCAGCGGATGTTTGATGTTAATTTCAACTTTTTTACGGTAAATTTATAAAATAAAAAACCTTGAATGGACGACAGGATGCTCCAAGTGTTCTTTATTTTAAACAACCGGGAAACCCGATGAATTTTATAAATTCCAATTCCAATTTACTTTTCCGCGCGTAATCTATTTGTCGTCTGCTGCATGTTGGAACGCAAAAATGTCGAAGAATTTCGTAATCGATAAAAACTTGCTTAGTTAACTGTTATTTCGCCCGAAAAATCTCGCATCGAAGTATTTTAATTAATTAACTTGATAAATGATTAAATAAACGATATTTTTGTGAAAAATATTAGTAAGTATCGATATAAATAAATGGCTAGAATTAACGTCAAAAATTATATTCTATCCGCTCGATGTAAAAACGTCTTATTTTTCTTTAAATCTTCTGACGCCAATATTTGGCGAAGGCCTCTCCTACAATTCTTCCAACGTTGTCTGTTCTGAGGCTCACGCATCCATGTATGACCTGCTTGTTCTATTCGGTCATCTCTCCATCTTCTTGGGGTATTCCTCGTTAACGCTTCCCAGCGTAGGGTCGCCAGTTTATTAGTATTTCCTTCGTCCATCTTCCGTCTGTCAGTCGTGCTACATGCTCTGCTTAGTCTATCCTGGATACAATGTTCTCGAACCCTGTGTTCTTTCATATAGCGGAGTTTCTGATTTTGTTTTTTAATCTTATTTCTATACGTGCGCTATGTTTGTATTTTTATACCTGCGTCGTAGCGAATCATCGATTTTCTCGACATTTTTTTTATCGGTACAGAAAAATGTTTATTCTTAATTCTTTTTCGTGCATAAAATTTAATCGCTCGTAGTTTTAATGTGCGTGGTTTTATTTAATACGATTAGGCGGTATTTTGTGATAACCCCAATTTATATTACTCGCAGCTGGTGTTCGATTAAACCGGGTAATAACATTTTAGGAGGGATTACTAGTGATGATCTCCTGTTAAATATTGAGCACGCTCAATTTTGCGCGTGTGTGCTCTAAATACACATTCATTTATACGATTTGTGAAAATCGGTTTATCGTCCGATGTAATATAGAGATATCTAACGGTTTTTAATATATCTGTTTAAAGCGGGTTTTAGCGAATATTACACGGCTTTACCATCGTTAATTTTGATTTTCCATTTATAACTGAATCTAGATAGCTCGTCGATTGCGTCTGTTACTCTGTTAACTACTATTAGTATCTAAATCAACTATTGTAACGTTCAATATCGTTCGCAGTTTCGAATGTAGAAATATAATAAACACGACCGTTACGCGTCGATATTTAAAGTTTACTCTTATAAATTAATATTTTAATTTATTTCGTTTTGCAGTCACGGGACAAGATGCGCCGGAGAAGTTGCAGCGGCTAGAGACAACGGTATATGCGGGGTTGGAGTAGCTTACGATTCTAAAGTAGCCGGTAAGTGTGTCTCGATAAAATGATGAATACATATACATATAAATATATATATAATTATTATTCTATCTCCCTTGTTGCCGACTATGAATTACTCCATTTATGTTTATACATATATATGTAAAAATCGAAATTGACTACATATTGCCCTCAAATATTAACATTATCGAAAACTTTGAGGTATTAAATCAAATAATGATAGTAAGTGATCATCGTTTAATAAGATGTAAGATAGCCCACAACAAAAAACTAGGTAGATTTAAACGATTTTCAAAAATGAGAAAAAAGGTGGACACCGAACAGCTTCATAATAACAAGGATGAATATAACAGAAGATTAAACATAAAATTAGAAGGATTAAAGAACTCGACAAAAAGAGTAACACTAGACGAATGGACACAAGAACTCTAACAAAAATAATAAGAGAAGAAAGTGACAATATAACTTCGCATAAAACAGAATGGAAAGGAAAACTCACTGAATCTACTGTACAACTAATAGAAAAGCGCAAAGATATTATAAATTAAGGAGGTAGGCATTCTATAGTACATGCCGAAATTAATAAAATAATAATAAGAAAATTAAAGAAGATATACTACAATATGAAAATTAAAGAAAAAACAACAAAAAAACATAAATAATAGAATAAAATAAAAGGTTGAAAATGCTAAGAAGAAATCTAAAAGAAACGAAGCGCCAGATAACAGCGGTATACAACGAAACTCAGAGAGAAATCAGAGATAAGTCGGAGATACTTCGTACGGCACACGATTATTACGAATCACTATATAGATCGAAAAGTAAGAGCGCCAGTTTAGACACAGATGTTGACGAAGAAAGACCAACTATATTGAAATCAGAAGTAAGACATGCTACAAAACAAATTAAATTAAAGAGAGTCCCCGGTATAGATGAAATTCTCCCTGAAATGTTAAAAGAGGGTGAAGAAACTATAATATCAGAACTACAACAATTATACAACAGATATCTGGAAGAAAAAACCGTGCCAAAAAATTAGAAGAATCCAATTACAATTTTCATATATATATATATATATTATATCCAGCGTTAAATTTTTTTTTAGGTATTCGAATGTTAGATCAACCGTATATGACGGATTTGATAGAGGCGAATTCGATGGGTCACGAACCTAATTTGATCGATATCTACAGCGCTTCGTGGGGCCCGACAGATGATGGCAAAACAGTGGATGGTCCGCGTAACGCTACAATGAGAGCTATTGTGAAAGGTGTCAACGAAGTACGTTTCATCGGCTGAAATTCGTTAACGTTAATTTATACGTAAAACTACGTAACGTATTTAACCGTTTCATCCACGATGTCCGCTATATGGTACACGAAATTTTAATGCTAACAAAATTTTTTATTATCTGCTTGACCTGAAATGTACTCAATGTTACAAGTATTTATATAAATACATTGAAAATTATCTACTGTTCGCCGAAGAAGCAGTTGGGTATAAAATTTATAATTTTGTGTCATAATTTTATAACGTGTACGATTGAAAGGGTTAATACGTACCTAATCGAGAAAACGTTTAATATAATTACGTGGTTTTTTTTATTCGATAATTTTGTTATTTACGCGTAGGTAAATTTCGAAAATTAAGTATTCTTTTTTCTTTAATATACGACAGAATGCCGGATATTTTATGTAAAAGAAATTGAAAAAAATTAAATATTTCGCTCATAAAACACGAGAATAAGGCTTTTTCCATGTAGCATTACGGACAGTAAAATTCGTTGAAAGGCACACGGTGCAAGAATGAAAATGGAATCACATTATTCAGAATTGATTAAGGAATCGAATCAGCCAGATGCCGGTATATATATATATATATATCGAGCGTTCGCGATGCGCAACCTCCCGAAGATTAGTGGGTACCACAGGGTTCAGCCCCCACGCTGTATGCACTGTATATCACAGATTTTTCACTAATCGAATACATATTGCTACTTTTACTGACGATGTAGCAAATCCTAATACCACCAGTAATAACCTACACAAAACGCCAAATAAAGTGGTTAACTGGTTCAAAATGTGGAAAATAATTGTAAAAGAGAAATAAATCCGTCAACGCGCAGTTTACTAATATGAAAGTTGTAGATAAGATCAACCAATTGTAGTAATGTCAATTCAATCTAGTATTAGTAATGTGGGTATGCGCTTGAACGGTAATTAATTTAAAATGACTCATAGACAAAAACAGCGCTCTGGCACATTAATATATATATACAGCTGCTGTGTTCGACCAATACAAATTAAGGTTGCCGGAAAAATAAATTTAATAGTAAATTACCTCCGGCTAGTTAAATGTATATCAAATATATAAGTTTTAAGTTTTTATAATGTGGAACGTAGTGATTTTTTATTAAATATATAAGTCGTTGTTAGTTTATACGTTATGTTTATTGTGCACGCTTGATAATGACGTAACTACCGAAAAGGTTTGCACTAATAAAAAAAAAATTACTAATTAACTGTGTTTTTACTTTACTTTTTTTTAGTTTTATAATAGAAAGTAAAATAAAAACGCGGTTAATTACTATTTTTTTTTTTTTTTTTATTATTTTCGACAGTTACGTCATTATCATGCGTGCACAATAAACGTAACATATAAACTAACAACGACTTATATATTTGATATACATTTAACTAGCCAGATGTAAGTTGCTATTAAATTTATTTTTACGGTAACCTTAATTTATAAAATCGATTTTAAAATTAATTCTTACAAAAATTTGGATCTGGAGTATATACAGTAAGCTGCATAAAATATAATAAGTTTTATATAGATGAACCTAGGCGCAAATAAATAATAGACTAATTAATACATTTAACTGTTAATAAAACAATCTGACAGTGATTCTTATAACATTTTTAAAACTATTTTCGCGATCGATATTCATAATTATATACAATAATTTCGGAATAACCGCGTACAAAAAAGGGGAAAAAACTAATTTACTAATAAAAGTAAAACGATATATTAACAAACCCTGTGGCGGAACATCAAACGGTTGCATGTAATAAGGTTTGAAGAAACAATAGTTCTTGCCAAAGTAGATAGGTTAGGTGAAAGAATTGTTAGGGAAGCCTTTGAAAAATTCAAGAACTTCAACAGAGAGAATGATCCGACATGGAGAACGGTGATATTGAGAACCAATCAGATGTAGTGTAGTTTTCTCTTTATAGTTAAGGTAGTATATATCAGGGTTAGTTCAGTTTAGGTGATTCTTAATTTATATGTTACGCTCATTGTGCACGCTTGATAATGACGTAACTGTCGAAAAGGTTTGTACTAATAAAAAATAAAAAAAAATTTAATTAACTGTATTTTTATTTTACTTGCTATTGCGTTATGTAAAGTAATATTTATGCTTAATAATGACGTGATTGTCGAAAAAATTTTGCGTTAATAAAAATGTTTTATAGTGATTAATTATGTTTTTACTTTGTTTTATTAATTCATAAAATCACTACTCTCCGATACATTAACATCGATATTTTTTCATTTTTTAATATATATATATATGTAAATTGTATATGTTTTTATATTTTAGTTTTTTATATTTATTTCATAATGGCTTAACATTTGAAAAGTTTTGTGATTTTTCAAAAGAAAACATTTCAGCGGTACTCCTTTTTCGTCGTTTATTTTTTTAAAAATCACTACATACCATATTTTTAAAATAATGTTTATTTATTTCGTCTACATTTGTCTTTGAACGTTTTTTTCCGGTATTTTTAATTCGTACTATGTAATAATAGATTCGTTTTTCGGTAAAATTTTCGATTAAGGTACTACAAGTTTTTCTAAATAATATATCGTGAAATAATTTCGCGTCAGGGTCGTAACGGTCTGGGAAATATTTACGTATGGGCTAGCGGCGATGGTGGGGAAGATGACGATTGCAATTGCGACGGTTACGCGGCCAGCATGTGGACTATATCCATCAACAGCGCTATTAATGACGGTCAAAATGCCCATTACGACGAAAGCTGTTCGTCTACTTTAGCCAGTACGTTTAGTAACGGCGCCAAAGATCCGAACACCGGTGTTGTAAGCATCGAATTATCATTATTATTACTGTTATTATCGATACTGAACGTGATTCGTTTGTTGGTTTTTAATTAATCGGTTATCCATTTTTTAAACTTCGTTCCTTTAACTTTCTAGAATATTAATTTATATTCGGTTTTCGCCTTGGACCATAATTTTCCGTGCGCTAGTCAAAAACAAATACCGTCTTGGACGTATTTTACAAACGACATCTGCGCTACAGCGTAATTATCGCGTCTGTTCGTCAAGTTGGCGCTGTGTCTTTTGGTCGTACACCAATTTGCTTTCCTCGTAACTATCGCGTTTGGATCGAAAAATTTCATAGCACACGTTCGAACTTCTGTTGATAATCTGTGAGTTGCCTCAATTTTTTTTTCTACTCACGAAACTCTGAGCGGTGGCCGTCGTCATCACATTTTGAAACTATGCGTTCTGCATCGTTTGATTTTTTTCTCTTGCGACGGAGAATTTTTTTATATTCCGGCTAGTTTAAGACGTAAACTGAATTCGTCTCCTGATTTTACTTTCAAACCTTCCATTATTCCATTAATTTCCATCTTGTAAATAAAAAATGTTGTAACGAATATTCGTAGCATTTAATCGAACCATACGTTGATTTCGTAATTAAATCTAAGTCTCTAAGAATCTTATTTAATTATAAACGTGTCCACGACTTATTAAATATTCGTATTAAATATTAGACATATCGAATAGAGTTAGCCGTAATAGAATTTGCCCACACTATTACTGGTAAAATAGATCGGTTTTTTGCGATGAAGAATATTTTCATATTCCAGTTAAACTAGCTCTCTTGATTTTACCTTCAGACCTTCCATTACTTTCCACTAAAAGACGACCGATTAACACGCGATACCTATTAAATATTATAGCGAATATTTAACTGTAGTAGAACTTGTCCGCTATATTACTGCTAAAATAGAAACGTTTTTAATTATATTTAACAAATTGCCTAATAATAACAGAAATAAATAATGTCGTATATACGTTAAAACTCGGAGAATTACCGCGATAAAATCGATTAAATATTATGGAATCATCTTTGCACGTATTAAACAATTAAAAACGTATTGACACTTATTTGTATTAATTAATATAAATATTTTTTTTTTAAATCGATAAACTACTGTATCAACAACTTTATTTTGTTATACAGAAACAAAAATCTTTAACGCTTAATTAGTTTGCAACTTGTATTATATATTAGTTTTACAATAATAGTAACAATAAATTCAACCAGTCACGGGGGAATAAATATCGCTGTAAAAATGTATTTTTTAAAAAAAAAACAGGGGGTATACATATCGTTTACGTTTAATTTTTTTAATAACTCACAAGTTTCACTGCAGCCTATTTAAAGACTATTCATATAAATATCAAATTGCACACTTCGACAATTTCGTAATGCGTCATACCTAATACTTCGGTCATATTATTCATTCGACGATCTATTGCTACTGATACAGGAAAAACAAGCCCAAAGACAAATTACAGGAACCCAGTGGTTGGTATAACAGGCCTGAAATCCAAGCTTTCTACATTGCTAGAAACGATTGGACGAACATCCACAAAAATCGTACGCACATGAATGAACTGAAAAAGCTGGAAACGGAAATAGGCTGATACTAAATCCAGCGAATTCGTTAAGTCGGCGAAACTTCAAATCGACTTCGCTCTGGTTTGCACTAGAATTACAGTAAACTTACTGAAGTTGTTTCAATCTAGTCTGGGATCTTTAGACATTATACAAAAACCGACACTTATGGTGTACGAATGTATCTGACGAAGTTATAAAGGTGATTGATGCGTGGACCGATAGCGTATAAATCTATTTTATGACGATTTTTCAAAGTCCAAATTCCCACCTCGTACATTATAAGTATTCTCCATATAGTTGTTGGCAATAGCTTCGTATATTATGCATTAAAATTCGGAGTTTTCAGAATGCGCTTTTTGCCGTTTCAATTCTAGAGAACTGTAGTCAGGGTGGTCTCATTTGTCATTAATCCAATATCGTGAATTCTACTCGTTGCATCGGCTGTAGGTATTTACTTTTGTGTTCATTAAAATCATTTCTTTATTGCTTATAATATACATTATAATAATTTTTGAAGTGTTCATTCTGAAACCATATTCACCGCATTTAACATTTAGGTTATCTACTAAATATTATATATTATATTTGTTTGTTGCTAATACCACCTCCGCACATGCCTTATGTTACCTATTGTCGTCCTAATGCTTCTTTCAGTATATCTCTTCTGAGTAAAAATTAAACTCGGGCTCATTTTCTAATTTCTATTTCTTGCGTGAAATATTTATTAACGTTCACTTAAGACGACCGATTGCAGTGTATATTCGTAATTATTCTCACATCGTTTATTTACAACGTTTCCTTTGTTCTACAGTTGTTTCTAAGTCCAAATTGTTTATTCTCAATTTGTTATCAGTCTCGATTATTTCTCCAAACCATTTCCCTCGCGGTATGTTTATTATTTAACGCCGAAGTTAATTTTCCGTAATTATTAATACAATATCTTTCTTCAAATCGACGTTATTTTACGATTTTTTGTAGGCCACGACGGATTTATACGGCAAATGTACCACAACTCATTCGGGAACATCGGCTGCTGCTCCGGAAGCGGCTGGAGTATTTGCGTTAGCTTTAGAAGCCAAGTAAGTGAACTCAAATTTTTCTCGTTCGAAGCTAACGACACGAGTGTTTATTTATTTTTTGAGTTGCGTGAGTTCAAAATTTTACATTATATTTAGCAGTTTCATTATCATTGTATGAAATATTGAATTTATCAAATTTGACTGTCGTACGTTGTATATATATCACGATAAATATTTCGAAAACTGGTACATGAAAAAATTCACAAATATACTATGTAAGCAAATATTATTGATAAAGTTTCGTATGAAAAAAATCTCTCTCTTGCTCCTACGAAATATTCTCCTCTATATTGAAGTATGAAACAAGGAAAACGGAAATGACGTGTCCCAGGCCAATAGCCGTGCTTTGTTATTACCTTTCAAACTTCTTTACTTTGTACTTATTTACCGACTGGATAATTTAACTAGAGGTCTTTTTACTATTAACATTTCTCGTCCTCGAATTCACGAGTAGAACGTTTGATCACTATTCTAGAAGGTCTTTTAAAAAATTATCACGTTATAAAATTTTAAAACATTAAGGAACTAAAAATTATTTTTAAAACATTTTTAAACAATTGTAATTTAAATTTAACTTTATTGAATTATTTCATATTTTAATAAAATTTATTTGTCGAATTTATAAAGTTAAAATTTTGGTCACTTATCCTAATACAAATTTTGTTTTCTGTGTACTATAGTGTAATATTATATTTCAGTCTTCGCTAAATATTTTCCAAATTAAACATACAAAATTTTTCTATTAAAAAAAAAATACTTTTTACTTTATGATTATTAAAAAAAAAATATTCAGAGTTCTTTTGATTCATTTTTTTCTATTGCCGTCATTTTTTTTTTTATTTGTCCCCTATTCTGGACATTTCGCCGGTGGGAGATGTTTATTGCTTAATAACTAGATGTAATATTGTAGAGCGGCAGAGGAGTAGAGTGCTAAAATGAAAAATTATAATAATATAGAAAAGTGCAGGCGTATCTGAAAAGAAAAGAAAAACATGGTGTGTGTAGTAATCCTCTGCCAGTGTACTTAATATCTAGGGTGGTGACGGGATGAACTACATAGTCCCGTCATCCACCATGTGTGTATGTGTGTGCAAAGATGAATTTGTGAGAATGCGTGATAGAAATTAGAATAATGAACTTAAAAAATATACTTAGTGCTAACAAATTTATACGTCTTATATTATTCAAGTGCAAATAAAATTATAAAGAAAACTTCTTCGTAAACAAAACAAAATAAATCTTATACAATAAATACATACAATTTTTTACAAAGAAAAACAACACGATGATAAAACAAAATAAGTATATGGAATTACAATTATTTTATTTATTTTTTAATAATATTGATATTTATAAAAATAAAAGAGCAAAATCATTATTAATAATAAAGAAGGAATTACATTAATAGTTATAAAAAAAATAAAACTTAAGTTATATAACAAAACTAGTGTAGGCGTGTAGTGTATATTGTGTGAGGAGTGCACGTGTAGGAAGTCATTGAGAAGCATAGACCACACTATTGTTGCAGTTTCACGTTTGAATCAAGTGTTAAAAAAAAAATAATTTACTATTGTCCGGATTTAAACTTCTTACACATAGCAGACTCCATATACAACGGGAGATTTTTGGAATTAGATTTGTTAATGGTCATTGGTTCTGTGGAATTAATTCTGAATTGAGATTGAAGTTCGGAGAAATAAGGGCAGTGATATAATAAATGTTCAATGTCATCGACGACACCAGAGGTACACAAAGTGCAACAAGGGTCACTTATAAGATGGAACCTATGTAAATAGGAACCAAATTTTCCATGCCCTGAGAGCACCTGCGCATTATAAAAATTAATGTTTAAATTTTTCAATTTCATTCGATCGGAAATTTTCGGAAAAAACACATAGGTCTTCCTTCCAGTTTTACATCTATCCCGCCTCTCTTGCCATGCTGCAATAAGTGAGTTTTTAATGAATTTTTTTCGAATTTTAATATTAGGATTGTTCCCTAAGCTAGTGGTTTCAACATTTAACAACTGGAAACTTCCAACACAGGAAATATCCCCAACCATCCTATATTCAGAAATGATTGAGGAACCCGTGACAAGCAGATCCAGTGGAAGAATGTTAGAGATAACATCGGCAGCAGACGTGGGGCAGGTTCGATATAGAGATAAAACATTTAAAAGACATTTCCTCTGGTGCCGGTTAACAAGATTAATGGTTCTTTTATTGATATATATGAGAGAGTCATACCTATACAGAGACTCAATAAGCCCCTTATAAAGGATGACCCTTTCCCTATATCGCAGACCGAAAGTGTTAGGTTGAAGGCGTCTAAGTTTATTATAAACGCCATCACATTTACGATGGATATACTCTACATGTGATAGGAAAGTAAGTCTATAATCCAAGATGAGACCTAGATATTTCAACTGTTTAGTATGAGAAATTTGTTGGCCAGATATTATCCTAAGTTCTTCTACTTTCTTTACTATTCTCTGGTCGCTAAACACAATAAATTGACATTTGGGAGCAGAGAAAGCAAGACCTAATTTGTTAATAATGAATTCCAGTTGTAGACATACAACTTCAATTAATTTGAAATCATAATGCCTATCAATACTGAAGAAGATGCATAAGTCGTCTGCGTAGGAGACAAGCTGAATACATTTGTTCGTATAAGAAATGAATTTATCTATTTGAGAACGAACACGAGAATAGAGAAGATTCCAGAGTGTGGGTCCTAGGACAAATCCCTGAGGAACATCACACTGTAATCTCCTGTCGGCGGCAGAGTCATTAATGTTAAGAATCGCATATCTGTTTTGGAAATAATTAATAATTACGTTAATGATGAAAGGGTTAACATTAAATTGTTTTAAAATAGCAATTATTGCTGACCACCTACAACTATCAAAAGCTGCCTTGATATCAAAGGAGATGACAACTGTAGAATGGCCAGCAGTCAGTTGTGTTTTGATTCCAGACACGAGCTTGTAGAGGGCATTCTCAGTAGAGAATCCCCTCCGGAAGCCAAACTGGTTCTGGTAGAAAATATTAAGGCTATCAGCTTCTTTTAAGAGGATTTCATTGATAACCTTTTCATACACTTTACCAATGGAATTCAGTAAAGAGATTGGCCTATATGCAGAAAGGGAGCTGGGATCTTTTCCAGGTTTGGAAAGTAGCTTAATATTAGCCACTTTCCAGCATGTTGTAAAGATCTGGTGTGCAAAGCACTTATTAATGATCGAACTAAATAAATTAGGGAACTTAGAATTTAAATACTTGACGATTTTGTTATTTATTTTATCTGAAGAAGGAGCTTTTTTATTATTAAGCCTCTTCACCAGGATAGTTATGTCATTAGAAGTAGTTGAGGGAACAACTGTTCCAGCAATGGAACTAGTGGAAATCCAACCGCCATCTACCCGAGGGAAGAAATGGCCTAGAAAGGCGTTGCATTTTTCAAAATTCTCTATCAAGATAGAATTACCTACGGTAATATCTGTAATTATGGTTAATTTGTTCTTATTGAAGATATATTTATAAGGGCGACCTCAGGCAGTGCAATTTTGAATGAGTTGTCGCCAAGCTAAAAGTTTACTTTTTTGTAATGGCATTTTTATATTCTTTATTTAATGTCACTAAGGTGGCATTCAAAACAAAGGACTTGGAGATGTTTCTACATTTGTTCTTAGTTTTCCTAATTTTATCAATTTGAGTTTTCAGCCTTTGAAGAGTAGGATTTCACCAGTCAACTGCTGGAGCAGTAACCTCAACATGTGACATATGAGAAATTTTAGATAAATAACTATTAAATTTTGGTAATGTTATCATTAAGATTTGTGATATTATTAGAATTTTCAATACGTTGTTGAAGGTTGATAATATATTTTTCATTAATGTTTTTAGAAAAAAGAGTTAAATCTAATTTTTCAAATGTCTTTGATTGAGTTTTACAAATCTGAAAAGAAAGGATAGAGAGAATATTTCGGTGAAATGTTAGGTCAAAATGATTTAGTGAAAGGGTAACCAATTGTTGGATTCTGGCATGAACAATTAAATAATCAATAATGCTCTCCCCCGTTGTAGTTACTAAACGTAGGTGTTTTATAATTTTTAATGACTAGATCATTACCGAACAAAACTTCGGTAAAAGTTGTTGAGGTGTCATTGAATGGAACTCTACTCTCCATGACTGGCAACCTTATATTGAAGTCACCAACCAGAATAGGTAAATATTTACACTTGGACTTAATGGTTCTATCCATAAGGTCCAGGTGATTATATTTGGGTTTATTAGGAGATAAATAGCATGCAAGGAACAAGTATTTATTTATAATTATGGATATAACGTTATTTTGGTTGAGCAGCAACCTATGGGGGACATCGCGCTTGATTATAAATGCTATTCTATTATTATAATACGAAATAAGATCATAGGGAACGGAGAGAGCATCATTATATAGATAAAGTTCATCAATAACCGCCAGGTCATTGCTAGAATCCACTACACTCTTTAAGAAAAGGAGCTGACAAGCATATGAGTTACCTACATTAAGATATGTAAGTTTAAGATCCAAAGTTGGTCTTAGATCTTAAATTTTGAACCGCTTTTAACATGGACAATTTTTGTTTGAGGTAGTGTGGTCTATGCTTGCCATAGACTTGGTGATGATGTCTGTATTACCAAGGGCGCAATCAGTATTTTTATAATTTAGCTATTGGGTTATATAGGCAGTGGTTAACTTCTTGTGTTTCGTAATAAAATGTAAATAACTATCATGGACGCGGCAAAACTTTTCGGAGTGTCCAAATCGGTTGCATTTCTTGCAGAATCGACATCGAATCTTCGAATACTAGCGATTCCCATTTTATTCGGATACGTTTCTCTTCAGGTAGTTGCTTATATTGATCCGGTGTGCATCTTACGTACACACGACTCGCTTTTGGTCCTTGGACTTTTGTAAGAGAGACTGGTGGCGAGCCAAATGTGTCAATAAAATAATTATTGAAATATTCTTCTACAAAGTTATTTGTTCGGAAGACTACGATTGTGGGGTCTAGCAGCTTTTCTCGCTGCACACGGCAGTCTGTTATACGTTCGTTAATAATTACTTTCAATTTTTCTGAATCTTGTTTCGTCGCTGTATTAATTATTGCGGTGTTGCTATTTAGTTTTTTATAAAAGGTAACTTGCACCTTTTCTTTACTCGGGCAGACTTTTACCTTTAATTGCTTATCAAACTCTTCCACGTTATCCATTTAAATTATAAGTTTGTTCTTATTTACTTGTTTCTTATTAGCAGTAACACTGCTATAAGATGGTCGTTGAGTTGAAGAAACATTAGTGTGAAGAACGGACTTAGCCACATTCTGTGTATTAGTCTGTTTTTCAATTATAATTTCTTTAAGTGCATCGATAAGGGCTAATGACGGTACCATTGTGAGTGTCGATTTTAGAATATTCTCCTTCTTGATTTGAGTTACGCTGTTGCTATTAAATTGAACTCTTACTTCATTTGTTAAATTAGAGACCCCCCCTAAGAAGGTCACCCAATTTTTTAAGTTTATCCATTGTTCATGAGTGAACTCACGAACAAGGATGAGCACCCAAACTCCAACGGAGTGGGTGAGTAAATAAAAATATTAATAAGAAAGGAAAAAAAAATATAATATAATAATAATAATAAATCGAACAAGATGTAAGTTAATTATGACGATAATTTTAACCGTTAAAGTGGTTGCACTGATAATTTAAAATTAAACGGTCGGTCGTTCTTATCTTATCTCGATATACTGATAATATACAACTAAATAGCGATGCGAGTAAAAGAACAAGCTTACCGATTTTTGCTGCCAACTTAAAAATTACATAACTTATGACCAGTAAATTTTTCCGTAATAACAATCGCTCAATCGTAATACTCGAAACAAACTGATTCGAATAAGTTATATGTACTTAAATTTTCTTTTACACTTCAAAAAAAAAGAAGGCGTTAATATAGAGCAAAAATAATAACGTATTCCCACTATCGCAATCAAAACGAAACTGATATTACCGTTATTTTACAATTTTCAGATTTTACTTTTCAATCTAGATTAATTAATCATCTACCGACCAATCCCCTTAAAATTTAATTGTAAAATATAAATGAATGAAAACTGCATACATCATTTTTGTTTCAGTAAAAATCCGTCCGTATATAGATAAATGTGAATTATGTCATAATTTTTTTTTAAATTTTCTTTCTGATATTCAGCCCATCGTTAACATGGAGAGATGTACAACATCTGACCGTTTTAACATCCAAACGTAATTCTTTATTCGATGCAAAAAATCGTTTTCATTGGACTATGAATGGAGTTGGTTTGGAATTCAATCACCTCTTTGGTTTCGGAGTATTAGATGCCGGAGCAATGGTCGCCTTAGCCAACCAATGGAAATCGGTACCACTCCGATATCATTGCGAAGCTGGGACAGTGAGAGAAATACAGTAAGCAATTATACAGTATTTAATTTATTATAAATTTTATCTAATGCTGTTTTATATATGTGGAAGCCATACCGCGTTAATTGCGCTGGTTCTCGTGTAACCATCAAAGATGATCAACAGTGTTCTGAGTTAGTGTGAATTGATCGCCTTAATAAAAAAGTTCAATGCTGTGACCAATGCCATTTTAAATTTTAAAAAAATAAAAAATTAATAATATCGCCTTTCAGATGCAACACTTATTTCTAGCTACAATTAATGAAACAAATAAACAACTTTATTAAAGATTATTAATTTTTAAACTTGAAAATATAAATAAAAATCCCACGAACTGTAATATGTAAAATTTATATGTTGCGTTTTAGTAAAAAATAATAATCATAATGAAAATATTAGATTATAAATCAATGTGACGAGATTACAGAATAAAGTATGTGTTATAATTAAAGATCTGTTTAAAATTAAGTTTATTTTTTCATAAATGCATATTGTATTTTACTTTCTTCATTAAAAATATTAAAAATTTACAGCTTAACTCTTCTTTCTAAAAAATATATGCTGTGATTATATATATATATATATATATATATATATATATATATATATATATAATAATATGCGATTGTGTATGTGTGACTGCTTAATGTTTATTTCTTATACTAGTAATAATTTGATAGAAAATAAAATTCAAACAATTAACATTTTCAGAAAATTTGATTGCGATAACACGTTACTTTTAAAAATTGATACAAACGCTTGTAAGGGTACAGAAATGGAAGTGAATTATTTAGAACATGTACAAGCAGTCATTACCTTAAATGCGACCAGGCGTGGCGATATTGAACTATTCCTAACATCGCCTATGAAAACTAGGTAACATTCATTGTTCCACTTCATTTATATATGTTTGTGTATGTGTGTGGATGCGAGTGTGTATATGTGTATGAGCAAAATCATGGCAATATTTATTTTTATTATATCACGTACGCTACCTCTAAAAGACATAATTTAAAGTAAGAACAAAAAATTTGTTGAAAACAGAATGTCATAATTTCATCTTCCCTCTTAACCGCTTACTTTTATATATATATATATATATATATATATATATATATATATATATATATATATATATATATATATCATCATAATCGGTAACTCAATGATTGAGTATTGTGACCTCTTTTTTAACGCATTTGATATAATACTATAGCTTGAATCACTGTTAATCAAGTACGATTCGTGACAGTATCTATCCACCGAGTCGGTGGTCTTCCTTTCCTTCTTTTCCCTTCTATCTGTCCAATTAATACGGCTTTTACTAAGCTGATCTCATTTCTTCGCATGATATGTCCATAATATTTTAGGATTTTCTGTTGGCATAAAGAAGCAGCAATGAGCGTAGTATCATCGGCGTATCGTAGATTCGTTACTCGATATCCGGCTATTTTCATTCCTTCTTTATAGCCTTCCAAGGCATGTCTCATTATATACTTGTTATATGTGTTAAAAAGCATGGAGAACAATATTCAGCCTTGCCTTACGCTTTTCTGCGGACAATATTTTCCTGATATTTTCCTGAAATGGCGCCATCAAACCTTACTCTGGCTTCTGTTTCGACATAGAAATTATTTATTAAGTAGGATAGGTGGCTTGGTACGCACAATATATTTTTAAAGCTTCTGATGAAGTTCGATTTTCCCGAATAGGTTTATGCCTTTTCAGTTTTGTAATATTTGTTATACATTAGTTAAGTAAACATATTTCCATGTTCATCTTTTATAATTGTGTTTCAGTTTTAAATTCTTTTGTTACGTACTTCATTATTCTAACAAAAAAAACTTATTCGTAAATATTAACATGTTCTTCAATTTTACTACACAGATTTGAAATATGCAAATTTTTATTTCGTCTACAAGAATACTTTATTTGTTCATTCAATTGCGCTGTCTTTTTATTTGCTCGATCTGTATTTTATTGTATCTTTTCCAGTATTCGCCTTTCTTCGTCCACATTAAAAGTTTCATCGGTTATCACAGGATTTTTCTCCTTACTTATACTTCTATATGTTGACTTTTATGTAACTCCGTTCATGGGTTATTCGTAACAAACTTAAAAGTAAGGTTGAATACAAATAATATTAATAAAATAGAAAGACGAGCTAAAATTGTCCCAGAAAATTTGAGGTGGCACCTGGAAATAATAGAGTTGCCACAAATAACAAAACGTGGGATAATACTGTGCTATAAATAAGTAAAATCTAACTACAGATCTGCGATTCCATACACTCTTTTCTTTAAACCTAATTTTAACCACGTGTGTTGTTTCCGTGCAAAAAAAATATATTTTTTTTCACTAGGTCTATGATATTGAGTACAAGAGCTAATGACGATGATCATCGGGATGGCTTCGTCAGGTGGCCGTTTATGACTACCCATACTTGGAGCGAATATCCGCATGGAATTTGGCTATTAGAAGTAAGTGCGCGTAACAGATTAATTATTACTGTTCATTAATTTTTGTATTTCACTCGTGGTATCGAGTGTTAACGAATCGCGATAAATTAATAATACGTCTGTGGAAAAAATAAAATAAATTAAATATTCTTTGTATTAATCGATATTTACTTTATTCTTTTTAGTGCTATAACATTGCAAAATAAGTCAGATTTTATTTTAAAATGTGTCCTGTATCCTGTATGCTGCGATGTGCGGGAAAACTTATTAATACATTTTAAGAAATATTTATTAGACGTATCGCGTGATCAAAATTTTTATCTATAAAATAATAATAAAAACAAATAGACATTTCATGATGAAAGCTTTCACGACTATATACGGGCGTTTAGCATTGAAATCGTAGATGCGGACGTACAGGTAGTAATTTATAGTCCTATGACCTCAGCCCAACTATCGTTCATAAAGAAACTACTGTAGTACAAGTCTGAACAGGAATGTCAGTCATATTGGACTTATTAACAAATTTTTTTTTAAGATCCAGAAAGAACATAAAATAAACCTTGGTGACTACCATAGGTATGTTTCGACAATGGACAGTATTTAAGAATTGGACATTTTTTTTTGTCCCATGATTACGCCATCCACAGGTCTTCTACTTTCCCAACCTACCCTTTCTTTTTTCAATAGTATTAGTTCACCATATACTTTTAATTGTACCAAATTTTACAATTTGTTTCTCAAAACAAATCTCCCTCTATAAATGATTTTCTCTAATAACACCTTTTTAACAGTCGCCCGAATTACGGTCGACATTATATCAAATGAAATCATCCGGATATCAGCAATTGCTTTATGTAACAAATAATTATATACTTTATAAACTCGGTATTGAGACACGTCTACCACAGAGAATTGGAGCTCGATATGTTAGTTTATTTTTTTTTTTTTACATATAGTTCGGGTGAAATCCTGAAAAATAAAATAATATTAAGAAAAGTTAAAGGAAGAAGACAAAAAAGCAAACCGCGCACACGCTGATCGACCAGTCAAGAACACATGACTGAACTGAGTCTACACGAGGCGATATCGACTGTCCAAAATGGAATGCCCTGGAGGACTATAGTTAAAATGTTACATAATATCACGACGTCCTCTAGAGAGCAGAAGGTAGATGAAGAATTGCTGCATTGAAATACAGCACATAGTAATTTAAAAGAAAAATAATAATAAAGAAATTAATTAAATTCTATAATAATTTAATATACGAAGTGCGAAATTGTACTCAAAAATATATGTATACTAAAAAAAAATGTCCAGTGTTAAATTATAAATTATTATTGTAAGTCAATGTACATTTGGCATTTGTACAAATTTTAGTTTTTAATTTTTTTTTTTTAAAGTTATATTATTCGCTATTAGTCCTACGTGAAATTGAAAAAGTCAATATTAAACACAAAATGATATAGCCGCAGATACAAAAATGTAACGAAATATGA
Organism: Coronaproctus castanopsis; assembly: GCA_032883995.1. Taxonomy (NCBI): domain Eukaryota; kingdom Metazoa; phylum Arthropoda; class Insecta; order Hemiptera; family Monophlebidae; genus Coronaproctus; species Coronaproctus castanopsis. The sequence goes on from CM065053.1 coordinate 113,530,976, forward strand.
TGTGAATCTTAGACTATAATTTACGGATGAAAAAATAAATTGATCCGAAATATCAACTTATTTTAAAATTTTGAAAACAGCTCATTCTGGCTAATCTGATTAGTTAACATTTTACTCCTTACAATTACATGTAGGTTGAAAAAGTTTTATATATACGTATATTTTTTCAATAGGTAAAATTCAATAGCAAATCGCCACCTCAAACCGGGTTTTTCAAAGAATGGACCTTATTATTACATGGCACTAAAGAAGCACCTTATAAAGATCTTCCAGTAACGGATCCACACTCCAAACTAGCCATAGTCAAGAAAGCGCACAATGACCGCATTAACTGATGTTAACTATAAATATATATATATATATATTTCTCTATCCGTAATATAATTTTGTGATCATCCAATTTCAAACTATTCATACGACATTAAATAATTCAAATGAAAAATTAAAAAAACAACAGCAAACAAAAAGCCATTAATTGTTTATTTCATTTTTTTCCAACACATATCAGTTACGTTGTTTATAATACATTTATTTGAATATTAGCGGGGACCACTCTTATAAATTTAAGTTTAAATATCGTAATCATCATCACAACGAAATGTTGGTATAAAAATCAAAAGTATACTCCAAAATTATAAAATTACAGTCGCAATGAAAGCAATAATTAATCATAAAATTAAACGTTTGCGAGAACGTTTTTAATCTCATAAATTACAAACAGGTTTTATAATTTTCTAAGTTATACATAATTGATTTTTTAAGCATATATAATCAAAATAATACTAATAAATAAATCGAATTTTATAATCCCCACCTCTATAAGATTTTTAAAAGTTCACATATCCGAAACCGAGCTTTATATAGTAGAAAATTAATAAAGTATAAAATGCTCATATATATATATATTATATATATATATATATATATATATATATATATATATATATATATATATATATATATATATATATACTCCACTAAAATAGAATTATAATCGCATATGCATAAAATTCTTTCCAAAAGTAAATTAAACCTGAAAATTCTTTTCGATTAACGAAAAATTTAAAATTTCTAATAATTCGATAAAAAACGAATATTAAATATATTTATTAATTTTATCGTTATTACGTCAACAAATTCAATTTTTATGATATGTATGTTTAAACGTTTCTATTCACTACAAATATGAAATTCAAAAATTCATGATGAACATATAACGGATAATTTTTGAAATTTAAACACCGGAAATCTACTATGTTACTATTGTAAATTACTATTAATCTCCATAGTATGAAATGTTAGTAAACGTATCTATCCTGATTATATAAAATGGCGCGAGGATATGAAATAAGTTATAATAATTATAATGATTGTATAATATATGTGAAGTATTATGTTTACATCGTAGAGATCAATGAAATTTTTAAAAATATTTTCAATTTATTACACAGGATTGATTATTATCGGCTATATTGAAATTATTTAATTATGTTTAAATTGCAATTAACTTCCAGATTATTACGATGATGTGTCTGATTGGCTTATACTCTGATGCTCCTGTCTGTGCACAAAATTTCAAAAATTTTCAAAACTCGTCTTGTAAATCTGGTTGTGTGGAATAGGTCGGATAATTTCAGGTATTTATTGACATTACACCTTAGGTTTTACATTTGTAGGATTTAATTTTCTAGATACTATTTCTTATACTTATTGTTTTCTTTTGTTTTTTTGTTATTTCGGTCATATTAAATTCCATAATTGCTTTCGATTAACCTTCGTCCTGTTTAATATTATTTTCTTTTCTCAAAAAAAAAATACCTGTTAATGTGTTTTAAAATGTTTGTTACATAACTGAACCTGAAAGTTTTATTTGTATATATATATATATATGTATGATTATGATTTCTGATATTTGTACCTAATTGAAGCATTATTTCCATTGACTTCGTTATTTTTCGAAAAATTCGCTACAGTGCATACAGAAGAATTATGTTTCTGGAATATTGTTTTTAACACGACTAACGTACTTCATATTTTAATTTAATAAGGAGAACGGTTTTTGAAAGTCCGTCAACAAGTTTAAAGTGCACCAATCTACAAATAGAAACTAAAACCAAAGGTACAGAAAGAAATAGTCTCTGCTTTAGATGTAAAAATTGTAAATGGGCGGGAGAAATAATCTTTTATATTGAATTAAAAAATGTCAATCTGCCATTACTCTTTTAGATGAAGCGTCGATGATGAAAAATAAATAGTAAGTAGAAAATGAAAATTGCGAACACTGCTGCAATTCGGCTTACTTCTCGCCATATGCATGAGCTGCACTGACTTCAAGCAAGGGGTATCGAAGATTTATTAATGTTTTAAAAAAAATATGGCAAAAATTTGACGAAAATTTGATAATTCCGCTACCGTTATGTGTAACTACAATACATATTACTTGGACAGTGTCTTAAGAAATATTTACCTGACATTTTTGCAACCTATTAGATAATTTTTGCAACCTATTAGATAATTTTTGCAACCTATTAGATAATTTTTGCAATGTATTATATAATTTTTGTAATATATTATATAATTTTGTGATAGATCATCTAGCTGATGGTAGATATTTGGCAATTTTAATATTTTATGCAGATGGCATGATTAGCAGCCTACCCATCAGTAACTAGTCTATGAGCATAATTTTTTGCGTCGATGGATATTACTTCCACAATAAACTTCATTCTAAGGTCTTCGTGGAGTACTAAATTGGTGATGTACCACGGCGCATTGACAACCATCCGGCGGATTTTATTCTGGAAATAATCGATATGTTGCTGTGAACAGCCCCATAATGGGCAGCCATAACACCAAACTGGTTTCAAAATTTGATTGTTAATCAATAATTTATTTTCAGCGGACACTTCCGATTTCTTATTTAATAACCAGTACATCTGTCTCAGTTTTAGATTTAGCTCAGTGCGCTTTGCTATTATGTGTTTCATGCACGTTAGACGCTGATCAAGGTGCATACCGAGATATTTTACATCTGATTTCTGCAACATTGCAGCACAACTGTCTTCTGATGGATCAATTTTTCTGTTAGTAAATATTACTCGTGATGATTTACTTTCATTGGCCTTGATCCTCTATAGGTTAAGCCACGACGAAACTTCGTTGATTGCTGCCTGGATAGTATTGCGCGCTCTGACGAGGTATTCGTCAGAATACAAAATCGCAGTGTCATCAGCAAAATTCGTTAATTCTACATCAGAAGGTGTAGTAATATGTGATACGTAAATGAGGTATAGTAGTGGTCCCAGTACACTACCATGTGACACACCTGCTTTCACCGGATATATATCTGATGAATCGTCTTCAAATTTCACATAAAAATACCTTTCACTTAGGTAAAACCGAAGCAACTGGTATAATTCATATGGAAAATATTGCTTAATTTTGTGTAATAGGCGATCATGCCAGACTTTGTCGAAAGTCTGACTTATGTCCAAAAACACGGCATCGCAATATTTTCGTTTCCTCGAGGGTCATTTCAATTGTTACGATGTACTTACTCTATTGTACCGTGCTTGGATCTAAATCCAAATTGATTGTTCAGGTATTAAACCTCTATCATCGACGATTGGCATTAGTATTTTTAGCAGCGGTTTCACATAAATCTTAGATAATACAGACAGTAGCGAGATGGGCCGATACGAACTCGATTCTTTTGGTGATTTCTGTGTTTTTTTTTATAACGATAATCTGTGACAATTTTAGTTGAATAGGAAAATACCGCAGCCGAATCATTACATTGAAAATGTACGTCAGTAGTATAAAGCGGTTGGAATAAATTTGCGAAATATTTCCCAAATGTTTCTGCTTTTTGTAGGTTCGTTCGTGCCCAAGTTCGGTCCAATTTTCTTATCAGATGTACCGCTTGTACGGGTCTTTTAAAACTTTTTGTTGCTTTCCACAACGAGTAGTCATGGGACGACAGATTTCTCAAACTTTCTTTCAATGATTTGTTTTTAAAATCTCGCAATAATTTTTTTAAAACTTCATCTGTTTGTTTAGTGCTGTTTTATGAATGAGATTTCTTGATGTCTATCATTGTTTTCTTAATTTTCTTTTTAATTGGATCGCTTTTTTAACTTCATTCGGATAATAAGTAACAGGTTGATAGTTGCTTTCTTTTGGGGTAGATTCCCATGAAGCCTGTTGTATAATTCTAATAAAATACTCTATGAATTGTTTTTCAGTTTTTAACTGTATTTTTAGATTTATCGTGCGCTCAAGTTGATTTCGAAATACATCCCAGTTTGTGTATTTATTATGCAATTTTTTTTTATAATGAGGATGCCTTTACAGCTTACCCAACGTGATACCGTAATAATTACTAACTCATATTTTTATAAACTCGGACAACTTCTCCAGAAAAATCGCTGTGTCCGAGAACAGATGTAGATTCTCAACGTTATAAGGAGGACCATTACGGGAAGCGTGCAGTAATTTAAGATACAGTTCAGAGCGTAATGCTGTTAAAGAAGGGCATTCAAAGAACACGTGATCAGGGTTGCAGACTGCACGGCCAGCATGTAGAGGGCAATACGGATTTTCTCTAAGCTGCATAAGGAACAGGCGGTCCGGCAACAAGCAATGCCCAAACCGCAATCTGCTGATAAGTACAATTACTCTCCGCTTAATGTTTTTAAAAAAGTAGAACCATGAGAACCTGCGGAGAGACGGCTGCAGCTGATAGTACGCAGTAAGAGGCGACCGTTGTATACACTCCATATACGTCTGTTCCCAGAGTTTTTTATGTCCGTCTGTATAAAATGTATGACATCACGCGTTGAACATGATGCGAATATTACACCATTAAAAGACCCCCCCCCCTTAGCTAATGCATCTAAAATTTCATTGCCGGGGATTCCTCGATGTCCCGGTACCCACAAGAAAGACACAAATATACTCAAGTTTTCCAGCTGATTAAGTTTCAATATGATGCATGAAATCAATGAATCTGACACCTTCACTTTGCTTTCAATAGCCTTTAAAAAACTTTGTGAGTCAGTGACAACGAGATAATTACCTGAAAGGTTCGCATCAATTAAGGACGACAAGGAAAGAAATACTGCCACACACTCAGCTGTAAATGCGGAACAGAGATCAGATAATTTGTATGCCCTGCTAGTATTAAGAGATGGGATGTAAACTGCTGCCCAGTTCCCTGAGCCGACTTCGATCGATCTGTATAAACAAGCATGTGCGCAGGGAAATTTTCAGCGATAATATTATTAAATGTAGTCCGAATCAGTGGCGGAGGCCAAAGAACGTAGTTCTCGGGAAAGAAAGATGTTATTTTATTGGCAAAATTGTGTGAATACGGTAACATAAATTGGATGGGTATATGAATTCGCATAGTCCGCGCCTGAAATTCTTCCAATCTAGGTATAACTGAAGCCAGCAGGGGCATCTTGTTATTTGAAAACCGCCAGTTGGAATAAACTTGGTAGAACAAACTATATAACGGAAAGCGATCTATGTTCATTTTACTGGAATCCGAGCTATCTTGTGATAAATTGCAAAGAATAGGAAAGGACGTAATGTGGTCCCGCACTAAAATTGCCACGCCACCATATCCATCATGTCTATCGTTTCTATGAGTAGTAAAATTTTTATACTCGAATTGTTCGCTGGGTTCAAGCCATGTCTCCGATAATAACACTACATCAGCTTCGTATTCATCAATTAATCTATCAAGGCTGTCACAGTTATTTTTCACACTGCGACAGTTCCACTGTAAAATATTAAGTTTCATTTTATGCTCGACCGTCCCTGGTTGGGAGCGATACGTCTTTTCGCATATGAAAGTTATTATGCTGATTATGAGATAACGGAGCAAAACAAGGCTAGCGAAAGAAAGATTATATACATTCGCAATCACCACAAACCTACATATACACACACATACATACTTTTACACATATTTACACTATGAAGAACGAAGCATTTGAATTATGGATTCTAGCTTATTCTCCAAATGAGGTATCTGAAATTGTTGCAGTGTGGACAAAAGTGCGGGCACCAAAAGATCGGAAGGAAGATGGGTTTGAACGAAAGATAACTTATTTTGGTTTTCAATAGTTTGAGGTACTTTAGGATTTGAAGACGAGGATATATTATTAATGATAGGATTGGATAATGAGATAACAGTGTCATCCCCTTCTGGTGGGTACACTGATCTTGACTTAACGTTTAAAGCTAAATTAGAGTAGTACTGATTACCCCAAATTTGACTTCTATTGACAATATTTCTATTATTTTTCCTATTTCTATTATTATTACTATTACTATTATCATTATTGTTGTTATTATTATTACTACTGGTACTATTATTGTAGTGGCGACTGGAAGAACCTGAGCCGCTGCTATTTCTTCTACGTTTAAAGGAACTAGCCCTTGTACGCAATTCTGGGAAATTTTTGTTACTTGTCACTTTAGCAGATGAAAATACAGGAGTGAGCCCCCCTACAAATCAATTTAGTCTCTGAGAATGAAACATTCTCTACCGCCATAACTTTCTGTAGCTTGAGTTGTTCCTGATAAACTGGACAGCCGCGATCGAAAGCTGAGTGGTTACCCTTACATCTAGAACAAAACAGAGCTGATGGTTCACGATTAATTTGGCAATCCGATGATTTATGACTATCTGAGCAAAAGCCACAAATAGTTTTGCTACGGCAAAGTTTGCTAATATGGCCGAATCTAAGGCAATTATTACACAGTTTTGGTCTCCTAATGCTAGGTTCGACTTTACATGAATAATAATCAAAGAAACGAACACAATCGGGTAATAAATTACCGCAGAACTTTATTTCAATAAGTGGAATTGGAGAGAAGGAACCATCCTGATTTCGTTTATTAAGTCTACGTATGCTAGCTATTTTAGCGCTTGCAGTACAGCATGCGGTAAGTTCCTCGATTGTAAGGTCGATCGGAACGTCCATTACAATTCCAAAACGAAAGAGTAACGTTTGAGGGACAAAACAATGTATGTTAAGCTCTTTGTGAATACCTTCTGCCAGGAGAAACATATTCGCTTGAACTACGGAATTGAAGATTAGTCTGACTTGGTTACGACCACTCCTAGTCATACATTTAAGACCCGTAACTTTATTATGAAGTAACTTGGCCAACGACATAGGGTGAAGATTGCTTATATTATTATTTTTTCCTTCTATCAAAACTATTATTGGTCCATGAAAATTGTTCGGAAAAATAAAAGCTGATGGGGGGATATCGTAATACTTGAGTATTCTTAATGTTTGTATTAATATTACATAAGGTATCTTTAACAATTTCAGAATTCGGTTCTAGGCGAATATTATTTATCGAATTAATTTCGTTCGTACCGATAGCTGTTAGCCTCGTTAGAAATAATAAGCTTCGATTCCTTATCTCTAATATTACACCGATTATTATTCTTATTACAATTAATATATCACTACTACTATTACCGACACTATTACTACGATCAATTTTATTATAACTATTATTATCATTGTTATTATTATTATTATTATCATTATCATTATTACTATTATTATTGAACATATTCCCATTATTAATATGGATACCATTATTACCATTACTTCCACCGCTTTTAATATTACGGTGTATACGACCGACGGTGCTTAACTGGGGGGCATTTTAATTTATGCATTTTCTTGACTACATGTTGACTAACTTCTAGCATAAGTGATGAGTAATCCGATGACAAAGTTTCATCGGCCCTAACGTCAACAAATGCCGGCTAAATTCCTTTTATTATGAAAAAATCCAGTAAGTCTGGTATTTTATTGGGATCAGTCGGCCAGTAAGTAGGTGTTACCGATGAGCAAATAACGTTGTGTGTTTCATCAATAATAGATTTTAGTTCTTTACCTCTAGGTACTGTTAGTCTAGACCCGAAGTAAATATTTTTCGCATTGTAATCACCTCCTATTGTGTATATACATCCTAAAGTTTTAAAAAAATGGGCAAAGTTTTTATTTTGTGCTTCTGAGGGGACAGTGAACTGCTGAGACGTTAATATTTTTATTTGGACCTTCATTGAATACTACACTGGTTGCTTGTAGACAAATTTATATTTTTTTAGTTCATAGTGTTTTATTTCACTTTTTATTATGCGCCGTACCATCCGGATGATTAGTAAAATATGATATACCATGAAATTGGCGAATCCGGTATTTGTAAAATGCGTCTCCGATAAGAGAAGAATGTCGACATCATTTTCTGTGATGTACCTCAGATAAATGGTTTAAAATACCATTTGCATTCCATGATACGATTTTTAAATTTCTCGTTTTTTATTTAACATAGCTATGATACTGCTCAGTAGCTGGCTTTGCTGTTCCATCATACTGAGAAAGAGCGTTTTAATCTAATGTTATTAACGCTTTCATTGTCAGTGGTATCCAAGTTTTGAGGTTTTTCTTTCTTTTTTTTTTTCAAAGTTAACATTCGTGCATACCTATTTACTGTGGATTTGTACTCTGGTTTACTTCCGTTTTATTGTTGTCATTTAAAAGAGGCCAGAAAATTGATGGTTTGATATATATGAATCGTTTTATTTGTGTTTTTAAGATACCGTATTTTAATATCGAAAATTACGTTCGAATGGGATAGCGAAACGTGTAAGAAATATATTTATACTGTGTATATAACCAATCATTTTATAATGTTACTCTTTTGGTGAATTTTGTCATAATAAAATTGTTATTTTAGTAAATGAATGACTATTTGAAGTACCAAAACATACGAATAATATTTCGAAATTTGATTATTTATGGTAAACATTCTTTTCTCCATTACCCGGTTTTTATGTAGGGTTTCTTTTTGTCGGAGGGCATAAATATATGCACGTGTGCACTTTGCTTACAACCAGGCTTTTTATCTATATATATATATTTCTTCCTCTCATCTACCCGATGGTTGGTGGGTATTAATGTGGCTATATTAAATTCGTATTTTGTAACAGGCACGTGTTTTTATAGCGATATAACTTTCAACGTTTTTTTGTTTGTTCCACACATATCTGTGGTCTCTCTTTATATCGTCTTGCGTCCATTCCATTAAAGTTATCATCCATTCCAAATGTGTGATCAGATGTCCAACCGTTTTATTTCTTGTCAAGTTAATCGTATTCCGGATTTCGTGTTATTAATTTATCATCCTCATATGTTGTTTAATACGTCCATTTAATGTCATGTTTTAAACACGTGGAGCTTATTTTCATTGTCCACATTTTCATCTATGTAACTTCATGCTCTAGATAAAGTTTTTTTATAAATAGTATCTTTAGGTTTTTCTCGGGAACTATTCTTCTCCTCGTATCCTTCGTACTTTGTCTGTCTGATTACATTATACGTACTAAAACTAATTTATTTGATTTATTCTCTGATGATTGAAAAGAATATTTGTTCTTTGATTATACATTTCGTCCATGTCATAACTTCGTTTGCACTTATGTTCATTTTACATCTAGTCTTTGTGACGATTTACTTGACGCATTTAAAAATTATTTCAATGGTTTTTGATTTCCACTATTGTTACTATTACGATATATATATACGTATACAGTTTGTGTGTTTAAATGAAACTAACTCCGAATATAATTTGCAATAATTACTTTTTATCATGTTCGTCGTTACTGAAATAAATAGAACTTTTCGATAGATTACTTTTTTTCTAATCCTACTTTAATTACTTAGATTAATCTCTAGATGCATTTTTTAGCTAATTGAATCGTGTACATTTTATTTCGATAACATCAGATACGCCGGTGATGCAGTTATTTTTGACGCTAATGTGTGATCTAAACTTGTTGAAAAAAGTAGACCAAACAAGCAAACAACGAGGACTTGCGATAAATATATAAAAAAATTAATTTATGGTCATTAGCAAAGCACATGCACAGGATGTACATCTAAGTACTGCAGGTAAAGAAATTCAGAAAATAACGAAATTTAAATATTTAGGACATTGGCTAATAGAAGACTTTAAAACTAGAATAGAAATAGCTCGAAGTACATTTCAAAAGTGTAATAAGGAAAATGACAGTAGGAACAAGATGGCGAACTATAAAATGTTGTGTGCTGTCGGCAATACGGAATGTTGTACACTCAACAACGAAAAAAATACAGACCTTGAATCATTGATAAAAATACAGCCTACTTTAGATATATAATTCAAAACAGTAATACACTGCAGACTATAATACAAAGACGAATAGAGGAGATGTCAAGTACATTAACGAACGTTGTGGGCGGCCAAAAATCTTCAAGACTGGTTCGAGATGTATACAACGGCCACTCAATAGAAATTTTGTCAGATGATCATCAACTACAAAAAGAAGGAGAATTAGTTTGCCGTAAATTATACTCGTGTACTCGAAATTTATTTAATTTTTTTTAAATATTCGATTGTATCAATTTTGAGACGCAATTCGTACTAATTAATTTTTCACATGGGCAGATACAAATAAGTTAATTAAATTTCGAATTAAGGAAGATATTTTCTCAACAATAGAATTAAATATAATGATAAATAATGTTAAAGAATGTTTAGCACTGAACCTCGTGGCGTTGTTTCATCTATAGCGAATTTGAGCGTGATAGTATTCATTGCCTTTTGTTGCTTATACTTTTAATCGCACTATATAGTTCATCCTAGATTGTTTATTTTTTATTGAGTTCATAAGAGTTCTCGCTGATTAATGCAAAAAGTGATTGTGCGGAGTAATGACCGGAATATTAACTACATAATTTTTTCTATTATTTCATATTCCGCTCGTTTCTCATTTTCCATTGTAGGTTGCCATATAAGTTGTATATTGTTAAATATTTTTCTAACAAAATTCATTTAGTTATAGACGATTTTAACTTACGCGTCTTAAAAAAAAAACTACCATTTATTTCGAAATCGTTATATGGGTATATATAAATTTATAGATCTCGTAGGCACTTTTAAATAAAAAAAGATTAGGTGACCAGATGCGCAATAACATTTTTAGCAAGAATATGATTGAAAATAGTGTCTTGTTCATTCATCAGGTATGCAACATTTTGGATAGGTTTTAGTTTTTCATATTTCATTATTTGTATAGTGAATCGAGTTTTATTAGACTAGTCGATCTTTTACGGAATAATAAACGTTTTTTTTTTTTGCTTCCATACAGTTTACCCATATCTGCATATTATAGAATGAATAAGAAAGGGCTACTAAATTAGGCAGATTAAGAAGTAATTGGGGATGAGTAATAATGATACCAGAATCTAAAATATAGTAGTATAGGGCCGTATATATTTCAGCATTTTGAAGAGCCAAGAGAAATGTAATATTTATAGGAAACGGAACTTTAAGGCTGTGAAAAGCTTGATAAAATGCAACACGAAAATTACTATGATGGGAACACTCGAGGATAACATGGTCCGCATCGGCCACTAAATGGGTATCCATTGGATGAGAGCAATTAGGAGAACTAATAAGTTTCAACTTGTGTAACGAAGCAGGAAGACGACTATGCCGAGTCTCAGTCGACAAATGGTAGTAATAAAAACCCGCAATTTGATCGTTTAAACTTTAATACTATTAATCGATTGTATTGTTGATTGTGTACTTGTGGATGCCGGCTGAATGAGATTTATGTAATTAAAACTTACGAAGTTAGATAAACGTGTACGCCTCATACGCTTTATGTAAATTATGTTAAAATTTATATTGATAACAACAGTAGCATAATTAAATGTTGAATATATTGGAGAGTAGTGATTTTATTAATTAATAATAAACCGGACAAAATGTAACACAATCACTAAAAGTTTTTTAATCGCGAAGCTTTTCGACAGTTACGTCATTTTCAAGCACGCGCCAAAATTATTACATATTTTTTTTTAGATATAAAAAAAAAATATGTAATATTTATTGTGCGTGCTTGAAAATGACGTAACTGTCGAAAAGTTTCGCGATTAAAAAACTTTTAGTGATTGTGTTACATTTTGTCCGGTTTATTATTAACAGTAGTATAATTTATGTTTTAAAGAACTAACAAAGTGTAAATGGTGTATACGATTAATCCACTTAGATATAGTGAAGACCCGAATTGAAATAGATTTTATTTTATATAGATAAGGATAATCGTTAATAATGTAAATATAACTTGAATCAGCGAATAATCAATATGACACACACACACACATATATATATATATATAAAAGGTATGATTATGTAAATTAAAAATATCAAGTTGTTAGTACTAGATGAAATATTCATGTCTACTGTAGATCCTTCACACTGATTGGAAAATTTGAAAATTCAATAAATGAAATAAATATTTAAATCAGAGTATTGCGTGTTGATATTTAATACCACCGTCTAGCAGCGTGTGTTGCTAAAATTTTACTTTTCCAGTACTTGCTGTTTTTTTCCGATAACGTACACTATTGTGAATGCGGCCTATACGAGATTAATATGAAACGTTTAAAAGATAATAATACATGTTATATAAAATATATTAGTCGAAATACAGACACACTAAGCTTGTTTTAATCAGAAAAAGATAGATATTGATGGTTAAGGTTTACTACTTACAAATCCTTATTTTAATGAACAATAAAACGGAACTTAATCAAACCGTCATAACAAGAGCTGAAAAGTAGCGACTAGCGAGGTACTAATCAGTACTGCTTTTAGTAACTAGTTACGAAGTTTGAGAATGTAATATCACAAACAAGTTGTTAATAAATTCTATGTTACTGTTTTAAACGTGCAATTAATTCTGTACAAAAAAAAATCGCCATCTCAGAAGTTGTAGATTTATATATATATGTATATATATATATATATATATATATATATATATATATATATATATATAACTGATTGTTAACGTAATAAAAATTGATTAGGAAAAATTTTTTTTTTAAATTATAGATAAAGTTACAATCTTAACCTATCAGGTTAAATAAGCATCAATTTAAAGGAGTGTAGCCTGATCTAACATATGTTAATGTATTAATCAAGCCAATGGGTTTAAAGTCAATGGCCCAGTGGCCATGACTTTTGCCATTCTGTTATTGTATCTGTACTTTGTAATTATATAACTAGATCGACCGGGTGATGCCTCTTCAGCCGCCTGACGTCTAGTTCGGTATCGAGCAATTGACTGGCTTCCACGTTGACGTGTTGCTGTAACCGCTTCCTGTGGGCACTTGCGTGTCTTCCAATTTCTTCGTTAACGAACGGAATTTGTAGATCTCGATGCACATCGTCATTTCTAGAATAACGATACGCGTCGACAATCGCTCTTAATATCACATTTTGTCTGGCCTGGATCTTCGCTCTGTTAGACCTACTGGCACAGCCCCATAATTGCAGGCCATAGGTCCATATTGGCTTTATAATCTGCCGGTACAGTAAGCATTTGTGTTCTACATCCAGCTGCGACTTCCGTCCGATAAGCCAATAGAGTTGTTGTGTTGTTTTCTTTATCTGCTTACTTTTCATTCGGACATGTACTTCCCATGTCAGTCGCTTGTCTAGGTGCATACCAAGATACCTAAAAACTAAAAATTCATAGTTGAGACTTCAAATTAACATTTTTAAAACTCAAAAAACCTGTTTATAACCGAATGAATGAGTTTGTAAATTACAACTTTTCGATACTATTTGTTATTAAATTGAGATATAATCAATTTTATTAAGACGTTGTTTATAAGTAAGACTAAGAATGAATAAATTAAATTGTGCAAATGTATAATCGTTGCGTATTATTAAATATAGTGTAACGTAAATAGCAAAGCTTAGTTATTCTATTGTGACTACTGAAACATTAGTGAATTTTTATAATTTTGTTTCCTTCATTTCATTTATGTAATGTTCATCTCTATATGAACTTATACGATGAAGCTTCAATAAAAGTTTTATCGAATGCTTGTTGTGCGCGTTTCTCTATAAGTTAGAAGTTAGAACGTTTATTGTTTAATCGTATGTTATTTTATACGGTAAAATCGTCGCGCAATCAGGTGGGAGGTGAAACATGTGGAAACGAGGTCTCGTCCCCTAGATCGAAATCCCTTCATCATCAAAACAGTCAAAAAAGCAACCAACGTAGCGTGAAACATGTGCACCTATTACTTATAATATCATAGAATACCGCAAGAACAAGCAGTAAAATATCTTGGACTAACCCTTGACAGGCGCCTTACATGAAATCTTCACGTAATTAACACCAGAAAAAAAAAATTGAGATCCTTACTGAAGCAGTTATACCCACTGATAGGAAAGCAGTCGAAACTAAGTCTTGAAAATAAAGTTTTACTTTACAACACTATTATAGCTCCTGTCTGGAAATATGGTTTAGAAGTGTACGGAACAGCTGCTAAGACGCACCTAAACAAAATACAGTCATATCAATCGAAAATATTGAGGATAATCGCTAATACGCCATATTATATTCGAAACAATATAATTCAGAACGATCTAAATATTCCCTCGGTTATGGAGGTATATAAACAGCAGTACAACAGAATGCATAACACATTTGCTCAAAATTTAAATCCGTTAATATCACGCATGAAGACGATCGAACTTCCGAATAATACAGTTAAAAGTTTAAAGAAGAAGCAATGTAAAGATGCGCTGTCTAACCAATAATAAGTAGAAGTAGATAAATAACATCCAAAAAATATATATTTACGTATTCAAAAAACGGTTTTATCTATTGGGATACACCGTTATTTAAGATACTCTGAATTAATCAATTGCGTTGATGACCTAAGAGTGGCATGAAAAAAAAAATTAGCTCAACTTGATTTCCACTTTTTGGATATTTTGAAACTTAACACCTTCACACCTAAAATAACATAGTACAGGAATAGATTTAGTTTTCATAAACTGGAAAAGCTTTTAACTTTCAAATTTTAAAATAACCCGTTTTTAAAACTATCAGCATTTATTCTTTTTTCATTTTTAATTTTTAAACACATATTGCATAAAATCATTTATCACGGAATGTATGAAATATATAAAAAAGATTTTCAGATGTAGCTGATTATAAATTAAAGTAGTGAATAAACTGTAACCAATTTTTACTTTAAAGAATCGATCTCTTTAAAAACATATACATATTTTAATCGTAGTTTCGTGGTCACACTGATGATGTTATTTACTAATACTGCTTCATTAATTGACTAAAAAATTTTGCGTTAATACGCTAATTATTTTCTTTCCATTTTTGTTTAATATTTTTTATTCAGTAAAATTATATATACACGCAATATTGTAATGTCTTTAAGTGAAAGTATGGATTCTGATCTAAAAACAGACTCTGGTCGTAGGAGGTAATTTATATATTTATATTTCGTATAATGCGTTTTTATTTTCAAATTTGAAGCTGAAGATGTGAAGATGTTGTATTTACGGTTTCGTAAATTGTATCATTTAATAAACTAAATTTGCAAGACGTTATTAAGATTAAACTGTAATTAACAAACTTCATCATGAATAAATATAAGAGATAATCGTATTAATTTATAAACGTTAAAGCAAAAGTAGAGTAAAAAAATAATTTCAAAAAATCACCATCTATATCCTACAGATACATTAAGAAACAAAAATGTAGCATGTATAAATCTAAATTTTTAAAGTAACTTGCGAATTTATTTTAAGGCGCTGTTTTATATTTCACTCGTACAATTAGGCCAATAAATATAAAAGCTTTGATGTTTTCATTTTTGTTTAATTTTTTATTTCACGTAATAAATATATCTAGATGATGCTTGATGATTAAGTGTGATTCATTTTAGTAGTTCGAGGTCGATTAAGCGTAAAAAATTTGACGACGAATTAGTAGAATCTAGCTTAAATATGCCAGTTATCTCAACAACCGTTAAACCCCGAGTTAGAACTACATCTACAGCAGCATATTCAGGTATTTTTAATTTACTTAATTTTTATAAATTTTTATTAGTTTCAGTGTTTCTAATATTTATTGCATGAATTTAATCTAAAATAAAAATATCTATATCTAATATAAGGCTGATAAATTTCATATTTTTGAACTTATACAACCGCATTCCAAATTTAATTCTTAAGTGTCTAAACATCATAATAGAATCGTATCGACATAGCAATATCAATTTCTACAACATAATTAACTTGCGTAATACGAGGAAATTACTGTTTTTTCTGAATTGAATTTTTTTATAATTGATCTCTACGAAAATGAAATAGTTTTGTAATTTAAATTCTTTCATTGAACTAATCCATCCAATAAAACATGTCATCAAGATTATTTAAAAAATCTGTATTTTAAACAGCTGTTAAGATCAGCTCGCAAATTGTTTTATTAAAATTTCTGATAATTAAATATTATTTTATAGTTTATTCGTGGATAATAATTATTATAAAAGAAAAAATACAATAATTAGAACATATATGTCATTTATGCGTTTTTATTAAATTTTCTTTGTACTTATATAAATGTATTATTGCGCTATTGTAATCAAACGTTTCATCTTTTTTCTGTAATACTAACCGTTACGAAAATTAATATCCCAACAGTGGTAGAGAATGTAATTTCAAACTGATTCGTCGCTAACAGTTGCCATTTTTTTATACTTTCCCTAATTTCAAGGTTATTTGCATATTAATGTGTTCGCGAAGATAAATTCGTCATTTTTATATGTGTATATTAGACGGAGTCTCTTCTATAAGCAGTACCAATGATAATCAAGCATCAACTTCTAACGAATCGTTTGCTCTTCCTGCATCCGTTGATAATGGAACGGTACGTCATAAAAAACCTGTAAAATCATTCACGCAGTTTTATTCCGCGTCCAGTGCTGGTGGCAATAAAAGTCGACATAAGAAAGTTAATAAATCTAATACATTAACCGGAGTTAAAGATCTTGGTCGATGGAAACCAGTAGATGATTTAGCATTAATTCAAGCAGTGTTACAAGTGAGTATAATTTGTTTTTTCTCTATTTCTTTGGTGTTGTTTTTTTAATTTAATTTAATAGTGAAAACCCTAAAAATCCTTTTCTTCTACGTTTTATATAATTATAGTGATTAATCAAAAGTATAGTATTGAACGTATTCTATTTGTCGTAATTTCACATCAAGCTGTTTCGTGGGCTGTTAACAGTTATATTTTATAATTATAAAAAGGAAATAAATTTTAAGTAGTAGTTAATGTAATGTCGGGCACATGCCCATACTTTTTCCTATTGTACATATGCTGTCTGTATATATACACGTTTGATGAGTTAGTAATTATATTACGACCTGGTCGATTACGAAATCATATTTAGATACTACACGAATACATTAAAATAATATATATTTATTTACAAGCTGTATAATAGTCAACAAGCCGTAGTTAGAACCGTACATGATGAAACAGTACCGGTCAAAATCAAAAGAGGAGTGCGACAAAGTTGTTCATCGTCGCCGGATTTACTTAACATTGTAGCTAAGCAAATTTTACTAAAATCCTTTGAAGATATATGATATGGTATAAAAGTAGAAGTATCAAAAAAATATACGGATGATTTGGTCTTACTAGCAGAAAGCCTGCATGAAATGGCACATAAAATGAATGAATCGACAAGAAAAGTATGTAATGCAGATTAATACTAAAAAAGACAAAAATAATGACAATAGGAATGAAACCACAACAAATGAATATTGTAATCGATGCAACAAACCTAGAGCAGGTTTCATCGTTCAAGTACCTGAGGAGCATGATTACTGAAGATGGCCGTAGCTCCCGAGACATACGAGAAACGAAACAGACTATGATGAAAAAGATAAAAATAATAACCAACAGAACGATGCCCACTGCGAAAATGCATTTAAAAACACTCGTGTTTCCAGTAGCATTATATGGATCGCTAACGTGGACGTGTACGAAACGAGGAGACAGGATAGAAGCATTTGAAATGTGGTGCTGGAGACGGATAGAGAAAATAAGCTGGACGGGGAAAAACGATAAAGCAAGAAGTTTTGAAACGGGTCAATAAAAGACGACAAGTACCGGATTAAAATGAGTTATGACATGGAGGATTGCTGCGAGATGCAATTGAAGGATATATATACTAGGAAAACGAATAAGAGGTAGACCGCGATTAAACTGGATAGATAACCTGGAAAGAAATTCCGCCTGCACCAGTTACTCGGAAATGAAAAGAATGGCCGATAACTGATATGAATGGACTGTTGCACCAGATGATGATGATGATGATATTTTTTTTACGTAACATACTTTTTTTTTTTTTTTTTTTTAATTTTAGACTTGTGATATACGAACAGTTTATCAAGGCGTCAAATTTACGTGCAAGTTTACATTTAACGAAATAGCTCAACGTTGGTACGCTTTACTATACGATCGTACCGTGTCTAGAATAGCATTATCCGCTATACGAAATCTACATCCAGAAACTATAGCCGCCGTGCAATCTAAATCGTTATTTTCAGAAGCGGAAGAAAAAATTTTAGCATCCGTGAAGTCGGTGAGTATAATGTCTTTAATAATAATAATTATTATTAAAGACGAATGTTTATCCCAAATGTTGACTAACAAGTTGAAATTTTCGTTGAAAATTTATTTTCACCGAATTTACGTTTATATATGCGCGCATTTTTTACATTAACTTTCAAAAGTTATAGTCTGAAAGAGTTATATCTATTGTTGGAATTCTTCTAACTGCGTGAAACATTTCGACATCTTATTATTTATTACAATTTAATGTTAACGCACACGCCGAATAGTATGTATATATTATATTCTTGTGTTATTATAATTATTGATAATGTATACAAAATAAAAACGAACATATTTGATGACGTGACGTCAATAGTAAACATTTGTGAATATATATATATATATATATATATATATGTATATCTTAAATATTTATCACGTATCCGGAATTTGACTGTCTTCTATCTGATTGCTCGCCGGAATGTACACCTGAAATATGAATTTGCGTTTGGAAAATGAACTAGGATTAGCTACGATAGTATCTTTGTATTTTTCGACGAACGCGTTAGTACCGTCCGCCACTATTATTAAATCCGGCGGAGGATACAGCGATAGACTGTTATCGGCGGTGCAGTAAACCGGGCATACGGATAGCGGTAACGGAATTAGAAACGATTGCGATAAAATGGTTCTGGCGAAATTAGCGTATACGCCGGTTATATTATTATTATTATTATTATTATTATTATTATTGTTACTGTTAGTATTAGTAACGTTAAATGTAGCGGGCGTATTTATACAATTACGACACATTTTAGTGACGATATCCTCTCGAAGTACGACAATTTCTTTAGTACAATATTGTATTCGGCAAGGATTCGTCGTTACAACCGATTTCGGTACTTTACGTTTAAACGATTCCGTAATGCAAGTCGGTAACGGCGGTCTCGGTAGTATATTGGCGGATGGCGAATCGGCCGAACCGGCTACGATGACGAAAAGCGTATCTTTCGCTAAATTCTCGTATCGATTAATCGTGTCGGCTAATTCGTCGAATTTCGCCGCTAATTTAGTCGCGTATTCGTCGTCCGGCGGTATCGATAGAAAATTTCCCATTAAAACTATAGCGATCGGAGTACCGCCATCTTCGAACCCGGCGAATAAAGTACGTAGTTTACGAGTAACCGATACGCGATCTAGAAATACGTCCGCTACGAAAACGATCATCGCTTCCGGATTATCTCGTTCCAGTTGAAGCGTACGATCGGAAAATTTCGACGACGTTTCCGGCGGACCGCCGAACGTATTAACGTTACCGTAATAAGTTCGACTGATTTTAGACGATTCCGGCGGCGGATGAGCTAATCCGCTTACGCGTAATAGTCCGTCTTCGGTGTACGTTCCTTCGGCTAATACGAAACAATTTTCGGTAAACAGGCCCGGATGATAAACGACCGTACTTAAATCGATCGGTAATACGCCGGTCGGATCTTCTAGGAAATATTTACCTTCTTTCAATTGCGTTAGTAATCCTAAAACTAGAATGTCGCTTCGTTCGTGAGACGTACACGATAAACGATCTATCGTATATAATTTAGGCGAACGACGATCTATACCGCTGGTATTCGTATAATGATTATCGTTCGTTAGTAATTCGTGACGATCTAATTTCTGTTTTAAAATAACGTATCGATTACGAAACATAGCTGTTTTAGAAGAAGCCCAATTACACAGTTTGCTGGTCGTAGTAGAATCACGCGCGTCGTTGGAACGTTTGACGAATTTTTTCGAATCGACATTATAATCGAATCGCGGTACGTCGAACGCCGATATAACTCGAATTACGTCGTCGGTGTCGTTAAGTTCCGATTTGCAACAATCTTGTAAAGCCGCCTGTACGTGACTTAATTCGACGATCGGTTCGCGTATCGTTTGTTTCCGTTGCAGATAGTCGACAATTTTCGATATCCAAACGTCTCGGTCCGGTTCCGGTACCGGTAATAATTGTTCACATAGATAAGCGCAACCGTCGCCTTTAACGATCAGACCGTTCAATTTAAAATTGTTGACGATAGTTTTTCGGATAGTTTTCTGCTCCTCGTTCATAATTCTGAATACAAAAAATTTATATGATATATATATAAATTAATCGATTTATGGATCAATACTACAATTCGCGGTAATTACAGTATGAGCCCAAAAATTAAAACTAATTAAATGTTGAATATATTGGAGAATAGTGATTTTATAAATTATAAAACAAACAAAACATAACATAGTTTAATCACTACAAGTTTTTTGTTGCAAAGCTTTTCAACAGTTACGTCATTTTCAAGCATACACAATAAATATTACGTTATATTTTGTTTGGTTTATAATACGGTATTGTTCGATGTAAAGAAAAATAAACTATAAAAAAAATTCCAAATAGAAAGAACAAAAACTAAAAAATTAAAATAAATTAATAATTAAATTTCGTTAAATCGGTAATAACGCGTATTTCCGAAAAAAGAATATGAATATATTTATAAAGATAATCGGTAAAACGATGTATCTTTACGTTCGAATGATATATCCAAGTAAAGGTATGTACATTTAAAAGGAAACTGTGCAAATTGAATTTATCGCAGAATTAAGCAGAAGATAAAGAAATGTCGCATTTAATTTTACGTAATGGTTCTCTTTAAATAGCCTGAAGGAGTAAATGCGTTTTCTCGATTTTTATATATATATATATATATATATATATATATATATTTGCATATATTTAATTCGAGTGATATTATTATATTTTCAGAATTCGAAGCCAGATTTAAGTGTATTCGATAATTTTATTCAAGAGAATCCTCAAGTATTTCACAGAGCCCGGACGCCTAAGTCGTTGCACGTTCATTGGACGTTAATGAAACAGCACAATTTACTCAACGATCAAACTAGTCAGTTTAATCAGTTTTGTATTATTATTATTATTATATATCGCTATCGTGTTAACCACTCCGATTATGCGAAATCTACCTTCAATTTTCTAAAACTATCGGGGTGTCGGATTTTTAGTTATTACTTAAGATTGTTGTTTTTGAATCAGCATGTAATTCGACAGCTAGTTATTTGCATACAATGTTGTAATACCGTTTTGACATATAGTAAATTGTTATTCTCCATTTATTTATTTATTTTTTTTTTTTTTTTTTTTTAAGACAACAGCCAACCAATTTCGATGCCACCGTTATCATCAACAGAGGAACGTAATAATGCAATATTGAATTCAACTGGTTCCCTTCAAGGTAAACTAATTCACTATTTTTACTTCGTATATAAATTGTTCGGTAATTTAATTCGTAATTATATTGATTAAACAAAAAATGTTTTTGAAAAATCATATTATTATTTTTTAAACAGCCATAATCTAATATTGTTCTCTTGTTAAGTACTAATTTTTAAAATAAATGATTTGTTCGAATATATATATATATATATATATATATATATATATATATATATATATATATATATATATATATATATATCGTATGTGTATTTAAAAAATTTAAACTTAATTATTTTGAGTTTAAAATTCGGATTTAAACTAGGACAAAAATTATGCACAATGTAAAATTCTTATATATGTATTATATATTTATATGTTTAAATTCGGACGAAGTCACTTTTATTTTTGTTCATATTTTCCGTAGTTTAGGAAATTTATTTTGAGCAAAACTATTAATAAGTTCGTTCGAATAAGTTATTTCCTTTTTATAATTTTTTCGGTTGAAAATAACGTTGATATGTGATTTCTATGGAAAACCCTTTACGAGTAAAAGTAAGCGCGTAATTATCTAATTATTGCTTATTATACACCACACATGTACAAATGTAATGAATGAAAATACGTTATCGGCATTTTCATACAGGAGCACAATAGCTCACTGCAGGTTATATCGTCTGTGCCGTTTTAACTCATTGGCAAGATGATATAGCCAAAGTAATGGAGAAGAATGGGATCAGCAATTCTGAAGAGACTGAGGAAAGTCTACGTCCAGCTACAGACTGATATAGGCTAATTTATTCATAGTGATAATTATTTCGCATTTATTTAATTTATGATTTTAAAACAGATTTTCACATCATATATCCAACATTTATGAACGAGTTTGCTGGCATTATTTTGTTTGTCTTTTGTTTCTCCGAATGTTTCGCCTATAAAATGAAGAGCATATCGTAATTGATTATTAAAAAATATTTTCATAAAATCTGTTTACATTTTTTATAGACACGTCGATTGTAAGATGCGAAAATATTGCTAGTTTTCAAGAATATGAAGAATTATTAAGCAATGCAGATTTAATGAAAGATAATAAAGATCCCGCGATAGAGAGGCAATTAGCCCTTTCAGACAGGTTAGTTATATATATATATATATAGTTATTTCGTACGAAAAATAAGAGGTTGCGTATGATCGGTCAAAAAAATATCCGTTTACAATTACTTTGTCATATCTTATAATTTACGATCCGATTGAATCATCCTTTTAAACAATATTTTCACATTTTTCTTCGTTCCACTTTTTATTTTATTACTTAATTATTTAATTAAAATATTTAAATTGTTCATGATTTGTTATTTACACGATTAATAACTCATATATATATATATATATATATAAAACAAAACAAAATAAAAAAATGTTAATCACTATAAAATTTATTTTATTTTCGCAAAGCTATTCGATTTTTACATCATTTTCAAGCGATACCAAAATTTTACAAATAAATTAACAGATTTTAATAAGAACTTTTATATATATATATATATATATATATATATATATATATATATATATATATATATCGATTCATATTGATTAGTCAGATCTAATTTAATTTAATAAAAAAAATTTATATTTACAATAACTTTTAATTATAAAACCGATTTTAAAATTAATTCTTCGTCGAAATTGATCATATTATTTAATAAACTGTTACTATTTCTATGTTTTATAATTTGTAGTTTTTCTAATAATTTTCTTTTTTAAAATTTATATTCTATGTTTAAAATGTTTATATTATCTGTAATTTTTTCTATAATATGGTTTTCTTCTCTACAATGTTTTCCAACTTATCATCATTTTCATTTTTAGATGAATTAAAGTGTTTTCTTAGTCTACTATTTATTTGTCGTCCTGTTTCACCTATTTGAAACGTGTTACATTTTGTGCAGTTTATTCAGAATTAAACAACATTAATAAAAACATTCAATTTACAGTAGAAATAGGTAATAAAAATATACATTTCTTAGATTTAAATATTCTTAATAAAGAAAAGAATATCATTAGCAAATTAAATAAATACAATCCGAATATAGTAGATCAATTATGGAACAAACCAAAAAATAACAGTCCTCTACAAAACGAAAAAGAAAAAAATAATTATTTCGGATCAATTAAATATATAGAAAAATACGCGTATTAATTTTTAAAAATCTTTAAAAAGTACCGTATCATGATAGCAATAAATAATAATAAAACATTATTTAAATCTATTTGCAACAATAAAATAGAAGAGAATAGGGTATTACAAAAATCTGGAGTATACAGAACAAACTGTACAAAATGTAATAAGTTTTATATAGGCGAAACAGGACGACAAACAAATAGTAGACTAAGAGAACACTTTAATTCATATAAAAATGAAAATGATGATAAGTCACTTTATGGAAAACACTGTAGAGAAGAAAAACATTTTATAGAAACCATTACAGATAATATAAACATTTTACACATAGAATATAAATTTAAAATAAGAAAATTATTTAAAAAACTACAAATTATAAAACAAAGAAATAGTAATAAATTTCGATGAAGAATTAATTTTAAAATCGGTTTTATAATTAAAAGTTATTGTAAATATAAAAATTTTTTAGTAAATTAAATTAGATCTGGCTAATCAATATGAATCGATATATATGTTCCTATTAATATCTCTGTTAATTTATTTGTAAAGTTTTTGTATCGCTTGAAAATTATGTAAAAATCGAAAAACTTTGCGAAAATAAAATAAATTTTATAGTGATGAATATTATTTTTATTTTGTTTTGTCAATTCATAAAATCACTACTCTACAATACATCAATATTATATATATATATATATATATATATATGTATGTGTATATGTGTGTGTGATGTGATACATTCAATTCTCTATCATTATTTTCAATAATTATTTTTAATGATTTATTTGTCTTTGACATTACTCTCCTATAGAATTTTTCCCATATAAAAATAATCATTAAAAAGTACTACATGATAAATTTTACAAATACTAAGTTATAAAACCATTGTCGATTCAACGTTATTTATCATTTATTTCTGTAAAAAGTAAATTTTACAAATAATTATTAATAAGGCCGTTACTTATTCTATGATGTTTATCCATTACTCTGGTTTTTAAATAGGTGAGAACTTTTAAAACATATTGTTACTGTGTTAACCTTCGTGATTACTCGCTTCTAATGTTATAAACGGCGTTTTCGTCGATTATATTATATATATATTTATAAAATTTAACTAGTCGGATATTTTCAATATCGATGTTAAGGAAAGGTATCGTGTTTATCGACTTTGAATCGAATCGATATATTTATACTACTCGTATTTTATTAGAACGGCCAAGAAAGAAATGAGAGTATTAGAAGAGGAATTGAATAATCTACAAAAAGCTACAGCATCTGTAACCGGTATAAATTCTATCGTATTTGATAATCACACACTGGCTGCTTTAAGAGGACGTTTTGTTCGATTCCTCATGAGATCTAAAGAGGTATTTTTTATTATTTTTATTTCCTATTAATAAATTGCGGAATAAAAAAAAAAATGAAAATAAAACAATTTTTGTAAATTTTGTAAACGCGTCGTTAACACCGTTAAAACATTAATAAAAATGTTATTCGGATTAGTGTGTACTTGCATACACGCTATGCGTTACAAAAGTAATAAATGTGTAAAATTATATTTTACCAAATGCAACATTATAAATAGTTTTAGATGTATTAAAACAAAAAAAAAGACTTTCATATATAAGTTGTACCTGAATTTAGTTATAAAACATTATATAACTAAGTGTAGATAACATAAAACTGATGTATATCGGAAGATTAAATTATGTTTTAGTCTAGAAAGTGTATACATATGTACTTTAATTACTCTGAATCGTAATTCTATATTTTGTTGATATATACCGTGGAAATGACAGTCATAAAGGAAGAATTTCTATATATTCTAAGATGAATAGTACATTGAATTGATTGCGAATATAAGGTACTTTAGCATAGCGAGACATATTTAGTAGGACACGTCTTAAACGCCTATTTTGAAGTAATGTCGCATTATCGCGGAAAATAGAGTATATGGAAAGGATATATTTTTTTAATTAGTATATAATTCTCGTGCTCGCCGAATGTTTTTTTTTTAATCGAAAACCGCGTCTAAGTATTTGTAACATACCCATTTCGATTTCAATATCTCTGACTGGCAGAAGGGACATTATTGGTCGTGTCGATTAAAAAATATTGCTTCAACGTTTAAGAAAAGTTAATATGGACGACTCTCCATTTACGGAAGTATACAGTGTCAAGTAGCTGGCCGTAATTTAATTTGGTCTAAATTAGTTCATGCAAAATAAGACGGTATTATACATCATAGCCACTTGAACGTCTTGTTGTTCGATCATTACGAGAGGAATGAATGATTTTATTATATGCTTATCCTCTATTGACGAGCTTATAGTTTTCCTTTTACGAAGTTACATTATTTTCGTGAAAATATTAAATTTTGATGTATAATTAAATTGTGTCTATTTTTAAAATATTCATTAATTTATTTTTTACATATTGATCGTGAATACTTGTCGTAGATAACATTGGGAAGAAAAACAGCCGATAACGATGTCGACATCGACTTATCTTTAGAAGGACCAGCGTGGAAAATATCTCGTCATCAAGCTACTATCCGATTGAAAAACAACGGTGAATTTTATATCGCTAGCGAAGGTAAAAGACCGATATACGTAGATGGAAATCCTATTTTACGCAATAACAAATGTAAATTGTTAAATAATTCGGTACTAGAGGTAAGATGTCGTTATACAGGTTTTTTTTAGTTTTATTTTTTTTAAATCAATAATTACTAATATAATATTATAAATAAGATAACTGAATTTTGACAATTGTATTAACACCGTATAACCCATTTCGAAAACTGCATAGTGTTTATCTAAAAAAAAAAAATAAAAACGCCGATTGACGTACATTTACGTGTAAAAAATATGTTACATCAACGACTTCTTAAACAAACTATATATTCATATGTAATTTAACAATTATTATTATTATCTAAAGTGTTGAAACTGCGAGAATTATATTGGTTAATTAGAAGAAAGTCTAAACTTAGCCGCCATAAAAAATTGCTAGTACAGTATTAAAGGCTGTGTAGTACGGTATTCAACTCGGGGTGTATGCGAAACCTAGCAACATAGATACAATGATTTCAGAATCGAGCTCTAAGACAAACAACATCAGCACCCTGGTATGTATCAAATGTCTCGATATACAGTTACACGAAAGTACTTTTCTCGAGGAGGCGAAGAAAAGTGTTCAACGCTATTTAATAAGAGAGCACAAAAGTCCATTGGCCAAAAATTTGCTTGATAATTCGGAGGAGTTGCTGAGATTAAATTACGTTAAACCAACTGATTTTCTAACTGTTTAGGGGAAAATAAAGGGTGAAACTACTAAAATTTTTCCCTTCGCACCTTTATCTATCATAAGTTGCTTTATGGCCTCCAAGTTGATCAGTTGTAGTGTAAAATATGTTTAAACAAATATAAGGTAAACATATTTAGTGAATCGATTTAAAAAGATGAACTCGTTTTTATAGGAATAAATTTACTAGTTTGGTATTTTTTTAATCGATATTTTCGTTTGTTGTTTTATTTTTTACAGGTTTCTGGTCTGAAATTTATTTTCCTCATTAATTGTGGATTTATAGAAATTATTCGCCAAGAAGCTGTTAAAATGAATTTGATAACGTAATACATCACGAGCTCTATTTTACGATGCACGTAATATCAATTAGAATATTCATTAAGTTATTATTAGGAAATAGTAGATTTCTCCACGTTTAATCTGAAACGATGATAAAGATAGATGACGAAACAGTAATATGTATATAAACTGGACTCTCATTAACCTACACGACCCCGAATAATATGTTGTACCGTTAGTGTTCGACATTAGGATAGTTGCAAACCCTAAGGTATGTGCGCATCCATTGGATAAGTAACATGCGGTAATAAGTCGACTGAAGTCAAGGAAAAGTTTTCTTAAAACAACAAACTCTTTGAAACAAACGCTTGAAATTACTAGGATGGAATTATGGAAGGGAAGGCTGAAAGAAAATCGCCTAAATTATGGAAACAATCGAACGGTAATAATTTTCCGTGGTCGACATGGAAAACCCTAAATAGAATAAGAACCATGACAGGAAGAACGACAAAGAACATGGAACGATGGAAAATTAAAGATGACGACAGATGTGAATGTAGCATGGTGCAAGATTCAGAGCATTGCTCATTGTTGCCAATACAATGCAGGATGGAAGATATGACCAGAATAAATGGAATCTCAGACGAGGCAGTCATGATTGTGAAATATTGGGGAGAAAAAGGCATATAACATGACCGATACGATAAGAAGAACGGATGTGCATTCTACGTTGTCCACTTTTCGAAATTACGTAGACCTCTGTATCTTAATCGTTAATATAAAGAGCATAATCTTAGTTGGTTTTTTTTTTTTTTTGTAATTTTCGCCAGAATTTCCTCGACGCTCTTTGATAAAATAAAAATTATAATAAAAAACAGTTATAGTATTATTAAATTGAATAAAATTCAGATGTTCCTATTATTGTACACCGCTTCTTAAAATATGCAGGTTGTTCCGCAACCTGTTTGAATCCAGATCTCTAAACTTGGTTGCCTATATTAACTTTGAGGTAATTAAAGTTGTATGTGCAGTTGAATTTTCCATAATTACATTTTGAGCATTATTTGTTGATGAGAGTTGTGCGAAACGTCCGTTTTATTTGCACATTTATTGTAACCAAGTACTTTTTAAAAAATAAACTAATATTATATCTAAAATTTATAGTACACGGTACAATAGCACACAGTTATCGCAACATATGGGAAATAAAAAAAAATTTATACGACTATAAACTTTGTTCGTGGTTTGAACATTTAAGTATTGGAGAACATAATTTATTATATATATATATATATATATATATGCGCTTTTTTCAAATTTGAGCACTTTAGGTAAGATTATAAACAGTACAACTGTTATTATTTTTTAATGAAATAAATATACATGAATTAATATGTTTTTATTGATTTTGTAAAGTGGACAAACCAAATTTTTGTGGACAGTTTTACTTATACACATTATTAACAAAGGTGTACAATGTTTTATTCATATCTGTGAAAACAATATCGCATCCGCAGCTTTTTTATTCTACCCTGGCGAAATCGGATTTTTATTTTAAAGTGAATACTTTTACACGCGAATAATACGATTTTAAATCTTTCCATATTAAATAATTTGAAGATATAGAAAGTGACTGAAATTATGGAATCTATTACAGTTTTATTAATAAATATCTACAAAATAGTAATGTTTTTCGCGATAAAGAAGAAACTAGTTCAATTTTGTTATTAATTAAAATAAGAAACAAATGTTTACTCAGTGAAGTAGATAAGAAAAAAACAAGCCTTTATTCGATCAAATTCAGTAACACAGTTCAACGCATCCACTCGATATAAAAAATTCTGGGAACACAGAGTTAACTTAATTGAAAAATAATCATATATGATTATGTCAAAACTGTTAAATGTTATCAAGACTAGATAATTTAATTTTTGTGGACCGCCGATTGCAACGATATACATGTATTTTATAACTACAATTTATAAACGATTCAGAAGTATAAAATATCTAGATCCACATTTGGGTCATTTACATCCTTACCAATGTGCGGAATCATGAATAACTAGTTGATTGTATAATTACTTTTTTTCCATGTAAAATTTAAATCTACTTCCATTTAAACGATCGAATTAACAGTTTATATGCGGAATAATATCTGCATAATGAATCTTTTTTAGTCTACGATATCAAATAACTTGTCCTTCGGAAATATATATTTCTATTTTTACGTTAGATTTCACTGTGAAAATTATAACTGATATTTTCAGAAAAATTGCATTAAGTTGTTACTAAAATGTGTTCACTACCTTGGAATAACGTGTTAATTTGGAAGCACGTCCATAAAAATATATTAAAAACATAATTTTATACGATTTTCAAGTTTCAAGTGCCAGCTCATTTAAAATTAGGAACATTTCATAATATTGAATTTTCCATATTCGACTATTAACTACTATAGAAGTAACATCAAATTTAACACAAGCTTTCTATATAAAATTATATAACTGAAAATATGATACGTAGTTTTTCATTTCATACAAAAAAAAATTTTTGTTACATCATTTTGAAAAATATGTTCTTTACAAATTGCAAAATGTATTTTAATTTTTCTACCATGATTTGTTTAGTAGTTTAAGGAGTATCAATATAGATGAAGCTATTAAAACATACACGGACACTTTTAAAATTTAATGTAACTAATACATGTTTATATAGCAATTTGTTGAAAATTTTTAATAGAGTAATCTCGATAAAATGAAATCGACTTTAAAAAATTATCGTACGTTATGTTGGTAAAGTGGCCACACATATAGAAATCACTAAATAAGAATAAATCTCAAAATGTAATCTGTTGCATGAACTGTTAATGTGAAAAAGATTTTTTTGGATGGAAAATGTAAAGTAAACAAATAGGTTATGCAAAATTCTGATGGTAGTATGAAATTTAGGAAAAATCTAAACCGTTGCTAAATGCAATATGGCGTATATATACGTCAATTTTTGCTTCGCTACAATTTTTATTAAATAATATGAAAGGTTAATATGGCTGAGAAATTATCGCTCGATCGACAGATAAATACTTCAGAAATTAAAACAAAAAGTATCGAACAAACATTATTACCTTTAGTTAAACAGGTACGTGTGCTACTGTAATCCTATTTTGGCACGTTGTCTTCAATTTTACATTCACCCTGCAAAATAATCATAATTAATAAATAGTATAAATAGTATAAATATAATATTAGCTTGAATGTTTTGTTTTTTTTTTCGGATTTTTCTAAAATTATAAATTATAACTGTTACGCAAAACTTGTATATTTTTTCGCTTTTATACACTATACATGTATGGTTTCGTCTTTATAAGTTCTTAAGAAATAAATTACGCTTCGAATATAATCTAATAAGTGTATGTACCTTAATCCACTTTGTTGTAGAAAGGACGTTGTGTAACATTTCACGGTCTACTTATTTTAGAAAGGTTTCTCGTCTGCATCCGCCGCTGGTTAGTTAATTTTGATATTCACCAGTAGGTGTCGTTGAATTTAATACAGTGTTGCCTTTTATAGTGCTACTACGCGTTTCGTTTATAATATCGAATGAATTTATTAATTTCAATTTAGGGTAGGAAAATTAATGGTAAAAATGCGAAAAATAGTTTTCTTCAAAATGCAGTCAGATACACCCTGTTAAAGTTGTTTAAGCCTCGTGGATGAATAAATAGGTTGAACTAAGATTGCGGCAAGTGGGCTAACCTTGCTCGTGGGCTAGTGTACATTGATTAAAATTTCGAATTATCTGCTGCCGCAGAAGGTAACGGTACTAGTACTTAGGAGTGAATAAGCAATACCTTTTTTTTTCGTACGCCTTATCTTGATTTTCTCCCTCCCAATTTTAGCGGCGTATAGATTGAAAGGGTTTGTTCTGCACACGCCAAGCGTCACCTTAGTTTCTCCTGCTACTGTTACCGCCATTCAGATTTAAAAGTCCTATAGGCGATAAAGGACTACTTAGAGTAGCGTGTATATATTTATTATTATTATCGTTATAAATAAAAACAAATTTATTTTACTGACTGATAAGTATAGGATTATATTTAAAATGGTCACTGTGTCTTCTCAGGTAATACCGGTAAAATAGACCAATTTTTTTTTTTTAATTTCATTAGTTTTTAGAGGTAGTGTTAGAAAAGTAGTTAATTTTATTATTAATTGACTAAAATTCGGTTATGTACACTATTTTTAATAGTTAATTTAAATTTGAATGTAGATAAAAAATAATAAATAGAAAATAGAAGTTTTTACGTTTTCTTACAATTGTAACAGTTCCCTTAACGATGTAAATTACTTAATCCTATCGGTAAGACAATTTATCATGCACTATACGACTGTTTACAGATCTCAACATTAGTTTCTCATAGAGAAAGACCTTTTTGTCCCGAGAGGTCAACCAGGGTATTAGCGAGAGTGGGGCAAGCTGTAAGCTTAGCGATCGAACGATTTGTTACGGTAGGTGAAACAATTGCGGATGACAATCCAGAAATTAAAAATGACATGTATCAAGCATGTAAGGATGCTCGATCAGCAGGTAATTTTGAATTTGCATAAATGTTTTTTATAAACAAATGATTGTTTTTTAAATTTAAAATTCGTTTCCTCTTGCGATTGGTAAAAAACATTTTAAAATAAATATATAAGTATTTTACTGTTTTCATAATTATTTATCTCATAAGTTACAACACACATACATACATACATATATATATAAAGCGAAAGAATAACAAAATGAGAATCGGCTTGAAAGTAAATACAAAAATACAGTTTGTAACTGTGAGCGCGTAGTTTAATTATTCAAAGTGCGATTTAAATTTAATAAAATTTATTATTCGGTTCATTGTTTGTCAATTTACTTCGATTGTACATTTAGTATATATAATGTTTCACTTATTTAATCGGAATTAATTATACTTGTATTATAGCAGAGCATTTGTATATTAATACTTAATGTTAGGAAATGCTATAGAAAAATTGTGTGAACATGCTTTCGAAAATTCCTTAAATGATCGAACGGCTGTTATAAGAGCTGCCCGTTGTTTACTGGGTTCAGTTACGAAGGTATTATTATTAGCCGATACGGTGGTGGTTAAACAATTACTGACGGCGAAAGAAAAGGTATGGCATTAAAAATACATATTAAAATATGTTATTTACTGTTACCGTAATAACGCAGTATTTTGAAAAAAATTATACTTAAACAGTGTTGCAGTTATTAGAATTTGTAATAAAAGTAGACTTAATTATAAATCTAAACAAATATATATCTAAAAGATTCTTAGAATACGAAAAGTACACATTATGTTAGGATAGGATTTTATTAAATCCAGTCTAATATACCGAATTATTAATAGGTAAAATAAGAATAAATTGAGTACTTTAATAGACATCGCTGTTCCAGATAATGGAATATTCATAAAAATAAATAAATATGAAAAACTAAACGAACAGATGAAACTTACGATAGTATTCATTTTATCTTTTTCGTTTTTTGACTGATGCCAATTTCGTTGTGGTCCTTTCTATTTTTAATATATATATATGTTTAATAATTATTATAGGCAGATTGACGATATATTGTACGTCACTATATACTCTTCGTTTTAGATAATATAAATGTTATTTGTATGTATTTTGCGAGATTACCTGTCTTCATTTATTTAGTCATAGTTGTCCAGCTATTTAAAATATTAAATTTTTGTTATGATTTACCTATTCATTAAACGATAAGTTTCTATTACTTTTATTGTTAAAACCAAAATTTGTGTTATTTCTGAATCACGGATTTAACATTTAATTTTGTAATTTATTTTTGTGGAAACCTTTTATTTAATATATTAGTCGGATTTAGTTTAAAGTTCATCAGTTTGTTATATTAAAACGGCTACTTACGTTTTTCGACCAGTGTTTGAATTTCATAATTTAAACTCGAACGTATTTAATTGAAAATAAGTTTTGCAAATTGATTTACTATACATTTTATTCCGTTGATAATATTTGAAGTATTCAAACTCAGAATTATAAATGTAATAGATAACAACGATTCATTAATTTAGCATGTAATAAGATAATTTTTATTTATAAATATTAAAGCAGTTTTACAGTAGACGATTTTTTTCAGGTTTCTCGAAGTTTGGGAAGACTGGAGAACGTTACAAATTTTACCGAGTTTGTAAAAGCTTTTAGTCAATTTGGTTCCGAAATGGTAGAATTGGCTCATTTAACGGGTGATCGACAAAATGATTTGAAAGACGAACGTCGGAAATCTCAAATGTCGGCTGCTAGACAAGTGTTGGAAAGATCGACTATGTTGTTATTGATTTCATCCAAAGTAAATCTTATTTTGTTATAAAAATAGATTATAAGTTGCAAAACAAACAAAACTTAATTAATACTTCCGGGTACTACGATTGTATTTATAGAGGCAATTGTTTTCTCATTATATTTAATCTGATGTTTCATCCGTATAATTTTGATGTGCCTTATTACCAGAAATAATTACGTTTAACCAATTCTTAGCGAATTATCATTATTAAATTCACCGGTTACTTATCAGTGCATGTTAACTATTTTTCCTCCATTCAAGGCGTAACGAAATACGAATTTATCATATCTTATAATATTTGATTATTTGGGCATAAACTATAGCATTATTTGTTCTAATAAGGTAATCTTGTTTCGTTAAGTTAATTACGTGTTCTGGTATTTTAAATATCTTCCCGCATCGACAATGAAGTTTGTCAATAAACATTCACTTGTTTAAATGAACTAGTTTCTAAACATATAATTACAATTCTCCTTTTATATATATACATATATATATATATATATATATATATATATATACATATATATATGTGTGTGTGTTATGTATGTATGTATAAAAATTTACTTTTAATTACAACTGATTAGCTAGCATTTGGTAGTTGTTTTGGACGCTAAATAATTTGTTGTATTTTTTTTGATTATTTTACGGTCCTAATGTTTTGTTTTATTATCAAGTTAAACGATTGCGCGCATTCGTTTTGAAAACTTAAAACTTACAAAAATTTTAAAGCATTTAAAATGTAAAATTATAAAAAAAAAATATGGTTAAGATATCCTGGAACCATTTCACGTACGAAAACAGAGTAATTCGAAAATTTTAAATTAGCGCAAAGAAAAAGGTAAGATGGTAAAATCAAATGAATATCAGTGATTTTTCGGCCACACAGCAAAAAAAACGTAATTACAATTTTATGTTTTTATTCGACGCTTTTCCTGAAATATTTATATATATATATATATATATAATATGTGTATTTGAATTATAATTAGTCAACTGCAAGACAAAAACGTGAAAAAAGTAACATTTTTCGCTTGTCTGTATGACGTATAAGAATGTAATAGTTTAATATACTAATGATAAATATAGTAGGTAATCACTACATTCGTCCTATAAATTTACTGTACATGTATATCTAATGACTAAATTCGTTAAATCCGTGTAACTATTTATAATGATGTTTTAAAAGTAATTTTCCTTGAAATGTTACGAGATATCGAATAAAGTAGTCTTGCTTCTTAATTTTATTATTTCAAATTTAACGGTTTACCATTTTTTAATGAACTGCAATTATTATTGATAATTTGAAACGATAAGGTTCACAATGTAGTTGCAGATATAAACGAATTTACAATATTCGAACAATGAGTTCAATTTTAACTAAAACAATTTCGAGAAATACTAACGTTAATTATTCGTTAGCCGGTTATTATTAAAATTTCTAAGCGGAAGAAAAATTTTTGGAGGTCGTATAAGATTAGTTACACGAATAATGAATTTATTAATTTATTTCCTATTGTCTGGTTTATTTGTAAGACACACATATATGCACTACTGTCGTTCATTTCGGATACATTGTCTCCGTGAAAATATTCGCATACTTCTGCGTTTTTTTTGTTTTTTAAAGAGTGTTTTGTGTAATTGTAAAATTACCGTTATTACGATTAATGAAAATTTCGGAATATTTCGACCGATAAATTTATTAATCGTTTCAAATATCATATTAAAACTAATATATATATATATATATATATATATATATATATATATATATATATATATATATATATATAAAATAGAAGTAGTGTATAATATTTTCATTGATCTAGGAAATATGTTTCGTATTATTTATACTTTTAAATAGTCTGCACTTAAAAGTTTTAGTAACGATTTTAATTATACGTCGATATTTCGTTTTAGACTTGTTTACGACATCCGGATAGTACCACAGCCAGAGAAAATCGAACGACGGTATTCATTCAGATGCGTAGAGCGATAGATTTAATTCATTACGTCGTCAACGACGGAATCTGGGAAGGTAGCGGAAATATTTTTAAAGACGACGGTCCGACGTTGAACGACGTATTAAGGCATTTAGATTCTTTGATAGAAATGACCAGACTGACATTAAGTCTTAGCGACAAAGATAGTCTTAGTAAAACGGTCGATTTGATTGTGGAACGATTGCAAGATTTTACCGATAGCGCTTATACATCTCACGAACATCGAGAACATATCCTTGCGTGTTGCGATCGTGTTAGAACGCAATTAGATCAACTTATTAGAATTGCTTCCAGTTTAGTAAGTAATATATATTGTTATACCGATAATCGAATTTTCCGCTTTATTATCATTTTGTCTTTGTTTTAATTAAAACGTTCAATTTCGCGTTATTTTTCAATTCGAGTTAGCTTAAATCTGAAATGGTGGGACGTTCGATTATACCGAGTTATGTTAGGAGTGGAGCTTTCGAATATATAAAGTAGACGTATTCCTAATCGTCTTCATTTTATCCGAGTTAAATAGTTTCTTGTGTTGTTTTCATTATTATTATTTGTGCATCTCGGTAGAAAAACTAACATGGCTAAACATGTTGATATGGAAGAAAAAATTAACTAGGCACGAAATTGGAGGCGGTTGCATTAGGCGCTCGGCAAAACCACTCGGGCTCGTCATTTAAAAGTAAGCTACTAATCTATCAATTAGCCTATACGGACATATGACCTCGTGTTGTGGGGCTGTGTTAAAGATAGTCGTATAAACTAGATATAACGCTTTCAGAACTAAGTCATCGGCGTAATTTTATCTCTACCCCGGTATGTATCCAATTATTCCTTACACAGAGACTTTCAATTACTCCGCGTTAGGATGAAATCAAACGCTATTCAATACGGTATGTAGGTAGATTGGAAAATCGTATAAACATCTTGGTCCAAAGTCTGGATAACAATCGGCAAGTATGGAACGAAAACAAAGTAAACATCCTGGGTAAATGTAATTGGGGAACACCGCTGAGGTATTGATCTCTACCATATCATCTATCGTTTTATACAAATTGGTAGATATTCTTTTTGTGGCTAGGTGCAATTTATATATTATATATATATATATATATATATATATATATATATATATATAAAAAATTGTTATTATTAAGAGTTTGATCATTACATCATTACACCTGCTTCCTTGTATTGATACGTGAATGGGGTATTTAATTTATCTAGGACGTGGAATGGAAATAGTGATATCGTTGACGAAATATTAAAATTATTAATTATAAAACGATATATGTAGCATTTTTTTAGATATACGTATATACTATATGTTAATATTTCTTTCCGGAGGGGAAACGAACTGCACCGATGTTTTCAGAACTCTCTAGCAAGCAACATGCAATTTTGTCCGTGCGAATAAAACAATTGTTTATTCCAAATAGTTCTCTAATGTTTGACATTGTTACATATTGATAATCGTGGCGAAAGTTGGACCGGGAACTATACACGCTTAATTCCAGAAGAAAGAATTTTGCGGTATTCTCGGAATCAACATATCTTCTCGTTTAAACATTGTGGTGATTATATTTGTTTCAGTCGGTTTATCAACTTTTTAACAAGGGGAGTCCTTCGTTAATTGCATAGTTTCGATCGATTCAGATTGCGTACCATGATTATCAGCTTTAATTATTTAGCGGTAATCCTGACAAATCCAATGAATTGAGAAATTCAGTTGGATAATTGACGATTTTAATTAATGGAATCGATCGATATAAATTAATGTAATGTATGCGGCCATCAATTTGATTGTGAATTTTTACGTTCTAATCGTCTACATTTTTGTTTTTTGCTGCTAAAAGTTCGTTTAATCAAGCGTGGTTTTTTTTTTGTTTTTTTTTTTTTTAAATTTTCATCCATATATACTTTCCATATCAATTCTTTCTTCGACGTTGTGAATTAATAACAATTTGGTGGAAACGAAAAATCAAAGTGTCATCGGTAATTTTCCCGTTGACAATGTCAGTACGTTTGAAAACACCTTCGCTAAATATGTCAAGATGTTTCCTATTTAAATCTAATTTAGTGTTACCGCTTTCTTAAGCCAGCAATTGTTGCCGGATTTATTTCTATTATTTCTAATTAGTTATATTTCATTTATACTTTATTTATTGCGGGTTTTTTTCACTTGACAGAGATACAAGTAGAACAAAAAAAAAAAAATAGGTGTAGCCGTATCGATGCACGAATAAACATTTGTGGCAAGTGATTTTTTTATATAATTTGTTTCAGAAAATAATGTATTTCATGTTTGTCTCTTTAAGTGTTACGATGGAACATTGAAAATTATGTAAAACGACCTATTCGTACGTGCGACCAATTAAAACGGTTAAAAGTGTAAACAGAACGAAATCGCTAGAATAACAAGTGTAATAAATAAAGTCGTGGGAATGTAACACAGCTGACGGAATAACAGCATGAATGGAAATTATATAAGTAAATATATCGCTGATGTTTGAGAAGGAAGAGGTTGAAAAATGAAAAAAGGCACGCGAATAATGAAATTAGCTCGAAAGGTGGGCGGGCGGTCGTCACTCCTGTATGACAGCTAGTAGTAACATTTTTCTTTGTTCATCTTGCCCCTTATAAAGAGTAACCGTTTGAAATTGTGTAACGAGTATTAATTTCTTTTTGCATTAATCAAAAATTGAACTTTTCCCACGGTATACCGTATCGAATTGAAATTGATTTCGCCGTTGTCCATTTTAAAAATAACAGTTTTATTATTATTATTATTATTTAATAATTTTTTCGTCCGGATTTTCTCTTTTTTATCATACTTATCAACATTGTGACTGGTGTAAAGTTACGTTGAAAAAAAGTTTCTTTTAATCGTCTTCATCGATGTTTAATTTTATTGGTTTTGTTGGGAATCTCAAATTTGACTTAATTATAAGGCTAGGAATATAACTCTGGAAAACTGTAATTCGATAAAATGAAATTTTTAAGGGGAACACATATTTGACTACACGATTTTGGAAAGTCGCGATTAAAATTACGGGAGAAAATTTTTAATTACTTATCAAGCTATATATAAAAATAAAATTAAATATATAAAAACATAAAATATTAATTTTTAAATATTGTATCGATATCATTATCATCGGATAAATATTTTATTCTTAAGATATTATATAATTCCATACCTGAATCAGGTTTCAATTCGACAATCTAAATTTTATATTAAGTAAATAATATACTATTACAGCAGCCTATTAGTTTATATAAACTTCAATGACATATGGTATATTTAATACATTACGGATGATTAAGTTAGGATACATCATTTGGTGCAGATGTGATGATACGAAGTATTTTTGATTATTGTATTCTCAATAAATTCGATTCCATATTTCCAGATTGAAACTGTCGTAGTTAAACAAATTTTTCTTTTTAAAGCTAAGTTTAACGCAGATATCCTTCCTAGAAGATGATACAGTGGTTCACGAAAGCAGCTCGTTTCAACGACATGAAACCGCCGTGTCAATCGTTGATAGATATTTTACATAGTTTGTTTACAGAATTTCATTCTCGTAGAGGGCAAGTTACTTATCTGTTAGTAAAGGTGGTATATTGGAATTTACTCACTTTACGATTCGATCCACCCGATTTTGAACAGCCGTGCATATTCTAAACTCAGTTAGCGGCTAGCATAGCTATATCAGCAGAAAATGTTGCTAATATTGTTTAATTTTAGATAGCTACATCCGCAGTATAAATAATATATAATATTAGACCACGCAAACTGCCTCGTGGCACTGAAGTCTAATCCTTTACGTTCTTGAGAAAAGACATAGTTTATTATAATTGTTCTGCCAGTTACGTATGACACGAAGAATTTACAAAAAGGTCTCGAGTTAAAAACTGTTTTAGTTTAAACAACAATCCCGGGTGCCAGACTCGATCAAAAGCCTGCATTGCATTCAGAAAAATAAGCATACGTCACCTTTTTCCAACATTGACGATATCGCATCAACTAATCTACGACATTGTTGTATATTGTTGAGTGTTCCATTCGAAAACAAAACTGATGATTTGGGATTGTACTTAGCGTTTTTATAATCAAATCTAAAAAAATTAGCTTTTCCACGAGTTTTGATAATGAACAGAGTAAACTGATTGGACGAAATCTGGTATTGCGAATGTTTTTAATAAGCATAAAATATATTCCGGCACTTTTTTTTTTTGCGTAGTTTGCAAATGTTGTATACTAGAATACTGAACCAGGGTTCTCATCGTAAAAGTTAGTTAAAATTAATGGTTTGTAAATTATCGGCTTACTTTCGGAACTGAGTTCGGAACGTTTATTAAATATTGTAAATAATTTACATAGTCAACGATAATACTCATTGTTTATGTATAGTATGTACTAGAAAGACTCGTGTGTAAACTACTCGAGTAGAATTTTGAAAGCTGAATAAGAACGAACCAATTTGATTTTAAAGCTTCTGTCAGATAAATTTTATTTAATAATCGTTTCGAAAGAAGCCGTAATGTATCTGTTTTTGTTTTTTTTTTTTTGGAGGGGGGATTTATTTTATTATATGTCGACTAGCTCGTATCGAAAGATGTTTTTTCGATATCCTCTGGTTGTAATAATCCAATCTATTCAATCAGTTATGTGATCAGTAAATTGGACGGATGGTGTTACAGTTGTGTTTCAGTATTTTTTTTGTCCAAATAATTTACGACAGTTTTTCAGATAATTATTAGACTGAAATTTATAAGACGACCTTAAATTCTAGTTAATAAACGATAAACGATTGATTTTAAAATTTCAGAAATTTTATTATCTTCGAGAAATACATCTGAATTAAAAATCTTCGATTCGATTTCCGAAGATTACTTTCACAACAAAGTGTTAAGTTCCATCGAACGAAAATCTAACTTAATTTCATACGAAAAGCCATCATTGTAGACGATCTTTTTCAATTATTTTATCGCAGGGGAATTTTATCTTATTATTGATCGATCGATGTAGGGAGTGCAATGTTATCGCAGATAGAGAGATAAATTAATAAATTAAAGGACTGAAATTTATTCATAGAATGAAAAGCTAGTTGAATTTAGTACCATCGAACACTATTGTAAATTATATTTTAAACAATTCAAATTATTTTATCGTGCGGGAATCTTAGAAAATATCAATTGAGATTGAACAGGGAGGAACACATTTTCAAAAAATTAATAAAGTTCCGACAAACCGAAATTTGAAGAAAGATCTGCGGATATGCCTACTACGATTTGTTAATTCAGATTGAAAATAAGGAAACTTGGACAGTTTGGGCACATAATGCGGAATAATAATAAGTACGAGTTGCTTCAACTGATTATACAGGTAAAATAAAATAGTAATCGTAAAATCTAAAGTCAAACAGATGATTCTTCGAGAAAACGGCACATAGAAGAAGAAGAAGGGGGGATCTTATATTTACTATTATTATTATTGTTGTAAATCATTCATAGGATTGTTTATCGGCCGATCGATATAGGAAGCGTTGTATGATATTGTTGAAAGAGATAAAACTATGTCGATTGTTAACCTCACGAGCCTAGTTCAAAAAAATATAGCGCTTTCCACTTTCCTTTTTTGTTGCTTTTACCGTTCTTTCGTTTGAGTAACGGATTATTATTATTATTATTATTATTATCATTATTATCAACGTCAGACAGATGGGAGACACGGAAGAAAATATATCGATATCGGTGTATGCACGTGTATTTTCGTAGTTATTAATGACGACGGAATCATTTATTACGGGAAGTAAGTTTATATTTTGACGTCCGGTTACTATACACCGCGACCCAATTCACTAACTTATCGATGCAGTAGGTACTCAACGAGCCAATAACATTATTTTCGAAAATTCTAAATTTGATTCAGCTTTTATAT
Source organism: Coronaproctus castanopsis (assembly GCA_032883995.1). Lineage (NCBI taxonomy): Eukaryota > Metazoa > Arthropoda > Insecta > Hemiptera > Monophlebidae > Coronaproctus > Coronaproctus castanopsis. The sequence continues at coordinate 113,572,872 of CM065053.1, forward strand.
TCAGACGCGCAAAACGGGATACTTTGTTGTTGATTTTTTTCTTGTTGTTTGTTCCTCGAATTATACGCGGTAATTTGAAATTTACCGGGTTAATAATTCCGCCGTTTAACCGTCATAAAAATTTGAATTATTCTAATTCCTGTAAACGAACGTTAATGTTGAATTACAACAGGAGTAATATTTAATTATAAGACTTCCTAGAGGAAAACGGACTGTTTTTAAACCAAATTTGAAAATATTCCTTTTAAACTGTTGTTATTTTTCTTTTTATGTATGTATGTATTTGTGTCTGTCAGGCCTGAAAAAAATCGGAGAAACAATTAAGTTAATAACAGCAGTTTTTAATAGAACGCGACATTTCTTCGGTCATTTAGTACGAGAAAATGGATTGGAAGCGGCATTCATCGAAGAGAAAATTGGAGGAAATCGAACACATGTCCGTGTACCTCTGAGATGATCGGAGGGGATTTCAGAATTCACCGGGAAAAGCTTCAGTGAAGGCATGCATAAGCATATAATAGGGACGCGTGGTGAAAAATCATTAATAAAACCAACATTTCAGCGTCACGATCTTCCTACTAAGGAGGATACGATTCGGTGAGAGAGTGATAAGCAAGGAAATAATATATACTTTATTAGGAATTGAAAATATAAAAATCGACGAATCTCGATGAATGAAAAAATCATCGCCAGAGTTCAGACAGGTACTCTACCTCTCACCATTATTTATTTATGATGACGAAGAAATTCGAAAAATAAATGCCGCAAGATATAAGACGATTAGATACGCGAATGACAGGGTTGTAAATAATACCAAATTATTAAGTTGGGGGATAAAAAAATAGCGGTCGAATGAAGTAGTAGATGGGTAATATTGGGAAAGTAAATGAATTTATAACAGGACGATGATAGATGGAAAACGAAATAAGGAGAAGACTAGTTCAATCAAAAATACATTCATAAAAAAACTAGGCCTCCTCGGGTCTGAGAATATATGTTTGGGTATTAAGTTATTATTATTAAATATGCGTACAATCTAACCGAGGTGGATAATAAGTAGCGTTGATGTTCATAGAATACTGTCCAATGACCGCTATTCTTCATTTGATGAACTTAAAAATCGCAGATGGACCTAATTAAAACCGGTTAAACACTTGTGCTCTTAAGTCGCTGAATATATTTGTGACTCTGAATTCCGAGTGTTTCTTTTACAGTCTGGATATGTAAATCTTTGTGTAGGTTATCATTGCGAATATACCGCGGCGATGCTCTAACAATACTTCGTAGGATGTTCGGCGGGAAACGTTGGATAATTTTCATTCGCTAGTCGCTGGCTATGTCTTTTTACGAAAAGTTTTATTTGTAACGTTGCCAATTATAGATGCGAAACGTGAGCACTGCTAAAGAAAGGCAAATGTAAATTCCCGGAGGCATTATACGGAGTTAAAAATAGACGGAATAAAATATCGAACTGCGAACTATTATCCGGTTGTAATGAAAAAGGAAAAATATTAAGGACGAGAGAAAAAAAAGCCATAACAGAAAGGAAAACAATAGGAATATTCCAAAGAGAAAGATCTCGCACGAGTTTCATAGATGACATTCGAGGAAGGAGACCGTGTGTGGAAATTAAATCATTAGCCAGGCAACGCGAAGTTCTTACACGTTGGCATATTATCGAAAAACCTTCCGGTTGAGGACAAGAAGTAGAAGTTGTATATAAAATAACGCTTTGACATTTTCTTATTACGACCTTCAAAGTTTAATTACACGTTTAAACTTTGCGAGTTAAATTTTGAACTATAATATTACTTTCTTTTTTCTTAAGTAATTCTTTCTCTCCGTTAATGTTACTTTCCTAAATTGTCGGCGATGAACTATTATTACAGAAAAAATAACATAATAAATTTTTATCGAATAAACAACGAAAATTGTTATTCGTGTAATTTTTTAAAAATCGGGTTCGTTTTTTTTTTAAAAAAAAAAAAGTAGTTTTAATGTTTGACACTTCGAAAATGAAAATCGCAAGTTAGCGGTATACATTGTTATTATATATTAATTAGGCGAAAAATAAATAAATAAAAAAAGAATCAATAATAAATATAATGATTATTTGTTTATTTAATTACCTAGAGGAAGTTAAAAAAAAATATACACGAGGAATTATGACACAAAACTGTATATTAAATGTTGAAATCGACGACTTCGAGTAAAAAAAAAAAATGGATTTTAAATGAATCGTGTCAAGTAACGAGTTAATATTAATTGAAAGTGAACTCGTAGACTAATTTCGTGAGGATCGAAACAGCCGGAGTATTTCGAGGAATATGTGGTGATTATCATTAGCATCAATCGGATAGGAACGAAATAAGGAATTACGTAAGTTAAATCGGTACGATCGAGCTGGATTTTCGTTAAAATCTACAAATCGCATTAGTGAAACTTCGAATCGTCTGAGATATAAATTAATATAGAACCAAAGAAAGTCAATGACCGGTATATATTAATTGAGGATTTTATTATTCTCAGATAATGCTGAAGCCACGAGATAATTACCTAAATTAGTTAAATATTCATTAATCTAAGTAAATTATACGTTAATACCAGAATCATATATATATATATATATATATATAATGGTTTTTCATTTTAAACAGGACGATTGTGAAGGTAGTTCGCCTACTCACGAAATGGAAACAGCTATAACGAATTGTTTGGATTCGACCAGGGATCTTCGGTCGGAGTTAATATCTACGGCAAAAGATCAGACAAATGAATTACCGTCAATAATTAGGACCGGTAATGAATTAGTGGCTTCGCTCGTAAATAACGCTTTCATTTCAGATACGGAACGAATACAAGAGAACGCTATGAGATTTCGAGAAACGGTAGACCACATTTCAGAGGTGAGATATACCCCTTTTTTATATTACACGTAGAAATAACCTACTTAAGGGTTGTTTACTACAGAGCTATTTCTTCTCCAGAAATCGCCGAAAGTTTCTTCTAAAATTAATTTTATAACATAAAGGATCGTAATCAACTTGCTATGTTAAATATAAATTTGTAAATTAATATAATTTTAAAAATCCTCCAAAACTTAATTTCATTTTGTAATATTTTATTTGCTTAATCCCCCCAAATTTTTCTTGTAAGTATAGTGTTTTTTTTTTTTTAAACAAAAAATTTTTTTTGCGCGTATTACCAATATAATGTTAAAATCGTTTAATTTTATACATATATATATATTCCTTTTGAGAAAAATTATTTATTTATACATACATATATAAATAAATAAATATATATATATATATATATATTTAATTTACAACGTAAACAAGTAAGTACTTACTCGTGTTACCAATATTAAAATCATCTTCTAAATCCTAGTCTCTAACAAAAGAAAAATCTTGAGTGCATCTTTATATATATATATATATATATGTATGTATGTATGTGTATGTATATAGCAAATACTTTTGACGAATTCCAGATAACGAAATTACTCCGACATTTAGCCGGTTCGGATAGTTTACAGATCACTGCTAAGCATGCTGAAACTAATTTGAAAGTATACGCGCCGCAAGTTACATTAGCTGCTGAGACATTATCTCAGAATCCCACATCGAAAATTGCTAAGGAAAATTTCGAAGGTAGTTGTATTAATCGTTCGCATGAGAAAATATCGTAATTTTTATCGAAATTATATTATTCGATTTTACGAACGAGCATTTACCGATAATGACGACAGTTGGAGTCTAACGTATTTTTTCGTCTGCTAACGTATAGAAATTCGTTCGCTACGAGACGACGTAGATTTATCGTTGTTTAACGAGGGAAAGTCGACAATTTCGATTTTTAGTTCGCGTATCGTTTAGTAATATTCCAAAAGGTAAATAAACCCTATCGAAAATAATCGATGACGAATTTATTACGTGACGTACCGTCTTAATTTCTACGCTGTAACGTAAATTCGCTTACCGTAGGTAATGTATAGGATGCGTGTATCGAAATCGCGCGATATTTATTTATAGATGTTTGTATATTTATGTATAATTTTCATATGTTCGTATGTATATATATATATATATATATATATATATATATATATATATATATATATATATATACGAACACGCACATATATATTTGTAATCTTGATCAACCAACAAGTTATATTGTTTGTTCCGTCTTGCGTGACTAGTAACAAAGGTTTGCATTTAAATTTACGAGGTAATTTTGAATAATTTGTTTATATACCTAATAGCAAGTGTGTTTTTGTGTATATGTGTGTGTGTGTGTAGCCTAGAAAATACTCTTAAATTTATTTACGCGAACACTATAATTTTTGTTATTTTCTTTAAATAAGAATATTAAAAATTAAGTAAAACGCGTAATTTTTCTCTCGTAATAAGAGAACTGTTATAGTGAAATTAAGTATAAAATGAAATACTAATAGGAGACATTTTTGTGTAACGTAAAGTGTACCGAAAAATTATTCATATATATATATATAAATTGAATATATATATATATATATATATATATATATATATATATATATATATATATATATAAATATATATATATATATATAAAAAAAAAGATGTAATAATTTTAGTTCGCGCTTGAAAATGATGTAACTGTCGAAAAGCTTCGTGATTAAAAACTTTTAGTGATTGTGTTTTATTTTGTTTGTTTATAATTTTTATATATATATAATAATAAATAAATAAATAAAGTCTTTATTCCATTTGAATACACCAAATATACATACACAAAATAGTTGTTTTTTTTTTTTTTTAACTTTGAGAAATATGTATCCAGCACCCATTTGCTTTAAAATTGTTCTATCTCTTGCTTTCCGCAGCTCGTCTCCACATACTTGACGATATCATCTTTCCATCGTCTTTTAGTCTTTTGATTTTATTTTTTTCTATCCAAAGGATTCCATTCTATACATTTTCTAGCCCAGCTGTCTGCTTGTTTCCGTGCATGACATGACCACACCGTATCCATTTTAGCTTTCTCGCTATCTCCATTAGGTCATCTATTCTTGACTGTGCTCTTAATACATTTTGTAACCCCGTAACATTTTTCTTTCCATCGCCCGATGTGTAATTTGTAACTTTTTTATTTGCTTTAACATAACCATGTTTGTGAATCTATGATCCATAGATTAAATATTTGCGCTTTTAATGATGGACTGATTTCCTTATTAAAAATTTTCTTCAAAGCCCAATATTTTTCCCTCCCTATTTCTATCCTTCTATTTACTTCCTTGTCTGTTTTGCCTTTGAATTAAATTAATTGTCCAAGTATATATTACTTATTCAATCCATTTTAATTTTTTCGAGTTAATGGTCACATCTTACCATGTGCTAATAATTCGTTTGTTTTTGTCATTTATGCCCGGTCTCTTTTCCTTGCACTTTCTTTTAATTCGTTAAGCATCATCTGTAATTTATAAACCGAACAAAATAATAACACCATTTAATCACTAAAATTTTTTTATTACGAAGCTTTTCGACAGTTACGTCATTTTCATATTTATTGTGTGTGCTTGAAAATGAACTGTCGAAAAGCTTCATAATAAAAAACTTTTAGTGATTAAATGGTGTTATTATTTTGTTCGGTTTATAATTTATAAAATCACTACTCTCCGTTATATTCAACATCATCTGTAATTGTTCAGCCGTGGAAGCTATAAGTGTTTCATCATCTGCTAAACGTAAATTTGTTAAATGTGTGCCATTGATGTTTATTCCATATTGTTCCCATGATACATTCCTGAATAGTTGTTCCAATACCGCGTTGAATAAAATTGGCGACACGGTCCCCTTGCATAGTTAATTCCTTTTTTCAGTGGAAAGCTTTCTTCATCCTGATCCAATATTATCTTTCTATATTTTATTAATCTTATATATTTCTTATGTATCCCACGCTTTTCCAAACAAGCATAGAGGAAATCACGATCTACTGAATCAAAGGTGTTCTGAAAGTCGACAAATGCAAAAAATATTTCTATTTCGTACTCCTCTTTTTCGTGGTGTATTATATGTATATTATCTATAGTGGAGTAATTCGCGCGGAAACCTGCTTATTCTGGAGGCTGTTGATCATCTAATTAATTTACTAGACGTGCGTACGATAGTTTAGCATCCTCTTTACTTCTTTTTTTATGTAATAATATTATTTTTGTCTCATTCCATTGTTGAGGTATTTTTAACATAATATTACATCCTTCGCTTATAATTCATTTGTAATTCCGTTACTTCCTGGGGTTTTATCATTTTTCAATTTTGATTTGTCGCGTTTTCTATTTCAATATTTAAAAATGGCGGGACTCTTATTCGTCTTATTATAATCTTCCCAAGCTCATATATTCTTATTTATTATTTATTTATTCATTCATTTATTTATTTATTTTCAGTGTTCACCGATATGTGGCAATCGTTAACACTGGACATATCAGACATTTGTAAAGAAGTAATGGAAAAACAACGAATTCCAGAGAAGCAAACATACATGTCCCTTCCAAGACCAGGGGTATGCTTGTTACGTGATTATAAATTAAAATTTACCTCCAATTCTAATCGATGTTGTCTGTACGTCGGCTTAATATTCTATAATTTAATACTTCCAAGATATTAAATTTCCTCTATCCTATTGATACGGTTGCGAATGTTGCACACTAAATTCGACATTGAAAAAGATATATCGTTACCGATAGTTCGTGAAAAGCAATTCCGTTTCTAGGTCGCCAGTCTTTGAGATGGATTAAAAAGAATTTATGTGATATCATATTGTCTCTGTTTCACGACGTTCGACTTCTAGTCGTCATACAATCGTTACTTTCTTTTTTTTTTTATTATTATTTCGATTTGAATTGTTTTCGATATTTATAACTTGTCCGCGGTATTCGTATGTTATACATTGGAAATCTTGTAATTTCTGTTTTTTGAATAATAAACTAACCATCATATTACAGGAGATGGGAACCCCAGAACATCTCATATATTTAATAAAACAATTGCACAAAAATAATTCGGCAGTCGTGCGTGTAAACAACATAAGAACTAATAACTTCAAGTTGGGAAAGGGTGATGTCTGTTGTCACCTTTATTGTTTAACATCTACACGCAATATAACAATTGGGATGATGGTATTTCAGTGGGCGTCAAAAAAATTAATAATTTGCGTTACGCTGACGATGTTGTCATTATAAGTAGCTCGGAGGATAATATGTCAAAGTTTATACAGAATCTCGAAGATCGATGCAGAGAATATGAATTACTAATAAACAGGAACAAAACAAAATTCATGACAGTAGATAAAAATGGTAAACGGAAGACAGTATGTTGATTGGATATTGTGGAAAATTTCACATTGGCTCAATACTGACAAATAACGGTAGCTGCTTACCGGATATAAAAAGGAGATTAATATTAGCGCGTAGTGCGACAAAAAAGATTATCTCCGATTTAGAAAGCTTAAACTGTTGGACTGTCTGATGTTTTCAATTGCTACTTATGCGTGCGAGACTTGGTCCCTCACTATAGACGGCGCTAATAGAATAAACGGGTTCGAAAGTTTGGCCTACAGGAGGTTACTAAGAATATCGTGGATGAACCGGAAAACTAACGAATATGTCTTCCAAAAACTAAAAATATGCGGCTGTCATGTGGAATAAAGAAGAGATTCTTGAAGTTTTTCGGAAACATAAGGAGAGATACGGACTCTCTGCAAAATCTGATAATTACCGGGAAAGCGGAGGACGAAAAGTGAAAGACCGCGGATGCGCTGGGTAGACCAGATAAAATCATTAACTGGATTAAATCCACATGAATCATTGTTGGCTGCTCACGACAGGTCGGATTGGAGAAGAATAGCATATGCGGCGATCTCATAATATTACTGCAGAGTCCGAAGAAAGCGGTTATATTTTTATTATTAATCTTAACGTTTTACGTGAAAGAATCGCTATTCGTAAAAAAATCATTTGTCGGTCGGAATAAATTATATATAGATTTAATCATCTATTCCTCCCTTATATCGATATCGATTATTCGTTCATTTCTAATATTATAATGCGAAGAATGTGGATTGCAGTGATTTTTATTAAAATAAACAACAAAAAAGAAGTTAAAATCACTAAAAAAAAATCTTCTTTATTGAAAAATCACACAGTTTTTCGGGCCATTATCGAGTGAATATTTAAAAAGATAAAAATATAAAATGAAAAAAAAATTAAATGATTATAATTCACAAAAAAAAAAGCAAAATGAAGAACAGTATTAATAAAACAATCTGTAATGTTTTATTAATACCGTTCTTTATTTTGCTGATTTTTTATGAATTCTAATCTTAAATTAATATTTTTTCATTTTATATTTTTAAACGATATAACAGCCGAAAAGCTTATAATTTTTCATAAAGAAAATTTTTTTTATGATTTTAACTCCTGTTTTGTTGTTTATTTTAATATTATATTTTAAATAAAAAATCGAAATACCAAACAGTTTATTGTAATTAACGTTATTCGTTTGTTAGCCGTTAATTCGTCGTAAAAAGTAACTTAATAATTTTATATTTCATTTTTCAGAAACACGGAACTACAAATAAACCGCTGAAATCTGTGAGACTAGACGTGGAAGTAAGTTTTTGATTTTGACGATTAAATCGTCTAATGTCGGAATATATCATTACGAATTTTCTCGAAGTATTAAATTATGAATCGTAAACGGGTATTGTTTAATCACTTTTAACTGACTCCACTATTTAACGAAATGAATCTAGACTTTTGGAAAATTGTCCTACTACTTCTGATCTTTGTCTTAATATTTTGAAGCCGAGAAATCCTTCTTTTTCCTTGTTCTCTCTTCGTTTCTAAGGTTCTCGTCATTTTATTTATAGAAAGTGATATACTGGTCCTATTTTCCATCAACTACTTCCCATCTTTCCTTTATTATTATTTTTTTTTGTCACGGGGGTATCTTCCGCATGCCGCTTTTCGTATTATGAAATACGTTTTTTCGTATATATTTTTATCATTCGTGTCTCGCGCTCACAGACTATACGAACCGTACATAATATATTAACGTCTTCTTTTGGCATCTGTTTAAAAATCTACTTTCTGCGTTGTACGTGTACCGTAGTAAAATGAACGATTTGATTTATTTGAAATAAAGTGCAAATCTATTTTAAATAAAATATTGTTGATTATTTTCTAATAATAAATTGTTTTTTTTTTTTATTATTTATTTCATTTTCCACGAATGCGCAACTAGTTAGTTATATTTTTGTGAAAACTCCTAATTAGGCTTCATTTGGTATTCGCATTAACGTATAAATATATTCTTATAGCGAGTCGGTTGGGTACTTCAAACGATCGATTTTGTTTAAGTTATCCTCCTGCAATAATAGACGACCAGGCTATAAAAGGCGGTTTTATAGTTTTCGACCCAACTACTAATCCTCAGCTCTTTTAACTATTCGCCGATTTATTGTACATAACGTGCGAGCGCTGTAATGAGGCGTTCGTCATTTCTATCGGGATTTTATTTCGAAAATGTATCTATTACTGGGTTTAGCACATCTTCCGTATGTCCGAATTGCGGTTTCAGCGTTTGTTTATATAATTTTGTTTTCAAGAGAAAACGGATTTTCTTCTGAACAATAAATTTCTATATTTTAATCATGTATAAAATTAAACTACCAAAAAACGTTAAAATCGTTACATTCAACGACGATATAGAACGAAATAAACATGAAAAAGAACATACGCGTGTGTATGTACAAGGAAGTCGTTTAACTTAAATATTAAAATATGTCGAAATTATATTATTTAATAAAAAATTGGAAAACAAAAAATCAAATTTAATAAGTTAAAATATTAATTTTCGACGCACGACAATTATAAAATAGGTGTAACAATTGAAAATAATTTACAATTTTACGATCGTTTTCGTAACGTAAAGAATAAAATATTATACAATTTTTGTCCATATTTAATAAACTATATAACAATAGTAATATGTTAAATTATAAAAAAGTATTAATTCCGAATTTAATTTATAATAAATAATAATCGACAGATTTCTTTAAATTATCGTATTCTTATAATTTTCCTTAATAAAGAAACACCATTCTTTCCTGAGAACTGTATACTTGATCCTCCACCGATCAGTGGTATATTCAATAATATCTTGGAGAATTTTCGTACGCACACCCTTATTTGTACAGATGGATTAAAGTCGAACGAACTAGTTCATCCGATCTCTTAGTAACTCCTGCAAATTATCCGATTTTTGTTCCGCCGCTACAAGCCGTATCATTCTTAATTGATACGACGCTTCCGAGTAGGTACCTTATTATACACAGAAACGATTTTGAAGAGACTATGGGGAATAAGTGGAATGCGTCACATTGATTTCATTCATCATGTTAAAACTTAATCATCTGGAATTGTCTACGTTTATAGAAATATAAGTTCATACATACAGTATCACGTTGGGTAAACTGTTATTCATTAAAAAAAAAAACATTAATAGGATATGTTCGGAGAATAGTAGCAATTAAAATAAAACATATAAAACTACTAGCTACTGCGCATCGATATTAAATGCTTTTTTCTATTTTTCGTCTTTTAATATCTGTTATACTTCTATTGCTTGTTCCAATTGAATATTACCTATTTTTACGTTTATCTTTTTATTCAGTGTGTTTTTTAGTCTTTCACAATGAATTTGATAAATTAAGGGTTTTATAAAAAAAAAAAAAGTATTTTTATTTTTAATTTAAATATCGGTATAAAGGAGTATTTTTATTTAATTTTGTTCAGTTTAAATATTTATCATCGAGGAAATACTACAGAAATACTTTTCGATATATCTATTATTATGATGATTATTATTAAATAATAATAAAGGAACAAGAAAAAATAGCGAAAGCCGGCTTAGAAATGAAATTAGCTACTAGCGAAATGGAAGCCGAAACGGAGCGATGGAAAGAAAACGGTGGAGGCGCGGTGTTGGAGGAGAATAACGATATCGTGAAACGAGCTAAAAATATGTCCAGTATGGCGTTCAGCATGTATCAGTTTACTAAAGGAGAAGGAGCTTTACGTACCACTCAGGATCTGTTTACGCAAGCGGAATATTTCGCCGAAGAAGCCAACAGACTATATAAAGTAGTTCGAACGTTTTCCTATCAGGTATGTGTGTTTTTCTTTTTAAATTAATATTTTGCAATTTATGTTACATGTAAAAGAATGTTACGTGTAAAAACTACGAAGTTCTGTGCTTCTCAACATGAACTATAATATATAAAAAGTACTAAACCGAGAACAGTAACAGCCCGCGTGTCTTAAAACTCATCGATGATTCCTGCACGCCATCAATCTATAGTAAGCCGTCATAGTTGACGTTACGAATTTTCACTCTACAGCCGATATAACTACCAGATGGAAAAAACCCATTTGTCTAGTGCAGAGCGGTACAGCTATTTGATCTGAATAGAAAAAACACGGCTATAATTATTTAATATACAAACGCAATTTTTTAGACTCGAAACTGTGTTCTTACGACAGGTTTCAAACGATGTAACATGCGATATTTTATATCAGCGAAAGTTTAGTCGGGCTACATCGTCTCCGAGACATGCGGATTGATTAAATAACGTTAACTACGAATCGATATATTTTTTTAAATATTTTTGGATATTTACACGGTGGATTGTTTCGGTTGGGTTTTTGTTTTAGTATAATCGTTCGGTTTATAGGTTAAAATAACCATGTCCGGCTTAAAAGAGGTTATAGTGTGCTGCAGCCCCGGGCCTCATACAAACGGTGGCCCCATCCGGTTGAGAAACTTTTTTTTTTGCACAGTCGCGAAATTTAAAACCAAAAAATCCAAAAGCTATATATCCCACAAACGGGAACTAGCGATTCATCCGGACGATTTGGCCGCAAATGTTACCAAGTGAATTCCCGATTACAACGAGAGAAGAAGTCTAGGCAGACAACCGTAAAGGTGGGCTTCAGACAGGGGGTGACTCGGTTGCGATTAAGTTCGGATAGAATGGAATGGAATAAAACGTGCCAATTATATGATGTTCGTAACGATGTCTAATTATTATTATTTATAGATTACGCGTGTGCTTTTACGTTATATAGTATTGTTAGCATATTGGATATTTGTGCGAAATAAAGGCTTTATTTATTTATTTATTCATTTACGTGTCTACATAAAGGACGACGATTTTAAGTCGACGTAATTGTTTTTTTTTTTTTTTATTTTATATAATATATAAATATACATGAATCGACAAAGCGAATTTGAAGTTTCGACATTTTATATTATTCGCGATCGTAGGTTCCGGTCGGTACGCAAAAAAAAGAACTTTTGGAACAATTAGATCAAGTACCGACCTACGTTCAACAGTTACAATTCACGGTGAAAAATCCGACCGTAGGTAAAGCTGCTACCTTTACAAAAGTCGACAGTGTTATTAACGAAACGAAATCATTGATGAGCGTTATATCTAAAGTTGTCACTACTTGTTTCATTTGCGCTACTCAGGTAACCTCTCGAATTAAATAATTTTTATATCAATCGAATAATAAGCGCAAATTTTTCTTTTACGCATTTTTAAAGTTTGTTCTTTTTTACTATTTTTTATTATTACGCAATTTCACGAATCAAAAAACGCTTTACCTACTTTCAAATGTTGCATACCGCCGAGAAAAAGGACGATTAAAATAATTATTTTAAATTATCGTTTTAAAATGCTTATTTATTCATACGAATAGTTTTAATAATTTAATGTAAAAGTTTAAAAAAAAAAAAAAAAAAAGTTTAATGTACATTAATATTTAGAAGAGAAAAGAAAACACGTATTAATAAAAACGTATTTTCAAAAAATGGTTTAAAATAAAAACGTATTTTCAAAAAATGGTTTAAAATAAAACGGTTTACGACGATGCGGAGAGAAGAGAGACGTGAAATAACGCGATTCGTCTGAAATAATTTGTAACTTGTAATAGAACGATTAAAATAAAGAGCTCGCGAGTGACTAGTGCGGAATAGGCTTATACGTATCAGTTATACACGAACATTTTTTTTACTTATTAGATGAACACGAACGTTTGAATTTCGAATATGAGAGAGAGAGAGAGAAAAACAAACTTGTGAATGAATCTTTTGTAATTTTAGTTTTAACTTTTTTTTAAATAAAATAAACGAAGAATTTCCGCCCACAGGTGGTTTTAACACGGAAGATAGTTTTTCATTACATGATTCACTTCCGCAAGTGGGAATACTTAAAGGCAACCGCTGTAATTTAGAAATAATTAGGAAGCTTTAAGATGTTTATAAATGTCTAATTTTGAAAAGACGAGTTTTTTTTTTTTTTTTGGTCCCATCGATTATAGATATTTTTCTGATAGAGAGGTAGTCGTTTGATAGAGATCTGATTATAGATGTTGAACGTAGATATCTGATTAAGATAGATTTTGGATATAGATGTTTTTGATTTACATTTTACTTCCAAACCCACCGACCGTTACGTGTACTCTATTAAACATTTTCTAAGCAATCTTAAATAATTCCGATTGTTCACTTAACTTATAACATAACCTATTTCGAAGAAAAATTCAGGCACCTCGAATTATTGACAAAACTGCAAAAGTGTATTTTACGTCTAATATCATAATTAGCTGATACAAAGAGTCGAAAAATTATAATAATTTTACATTTTTCGATCTCGTTTTGTTTATTTTAAAGTAAAAATAAAACAATTTCTATGTATACAATTTTTAAAACATTTTCAGACTTAAAAATAATATGAATTTCTATTTGAAAATCCAACAATGTCGATTAATTTATGTATTTTTATTATTTCTCTTCGCCTCATTTGCTCGCCTTTTGAAAAAACTTTTTAATCATCGTCATTATTATTATTATTATTATTATTATTATTATCGTCATTGAAGTTTTTATTTGCACATTATTACGAAATATCTGTTTTAATGCCTCGGATAGCGCTGGTAATTGTAATTGTCGGCTTTTTATACCGTTTTTATAAATTAATTTTGTAAATTACCTAATAATAAACAAAAAAAAAATGGGGGTCAGTTAAGATCAAGCTGAATCGCGAATTTTGTACATGTAACGCAATATTAATGCGAAACGTTAATCGCTGTTTTAAATTTTTTTTCGTTAATCAATTTTGTTCAAATTAAAGAAAAAAATAATATTCACACGTCATGCAGATTACAATCAATACGTGGATTTAGAAGCATGTAATGTGGTAAAATACCATATACTACAAACGCAGATCTCTTTCATTCATCTAAAATGTTGCGTCATATAGCAAAATTAAATCATGTAATCGCCGAAATTATTGCGCAAATCAATGGGACACTTTTCGCGAAGGAAGTTTAGTCACAAAAACATATCTATGTCAAAATTGCGCATTTTTAAAGATAAAATATTTGTTATTTCGAAAAAAATTATTTAAAAATTGTGCAAAAATCAAATTTCCAAACATCGTTATTATCGAAATCGTCATCGTTGTCCAAATTTTGTTTATACTAAATATTTTAAATTAAAAAAACAAATTCGTTATTTGAATAGAATTTATGAAAATAAAAAGTAGTTATGATAATTTTTAATTATTTTCCGTTTTCGGTCTTATTTAAATTTATATGTCATTATTTTATGGATAGTTAACTCGAAATTTACTTTAGATATATTAGTTACATATAAAGAATTTAAAGTAGTAGCCGCATGAGTCGAATAGTTCACGTTGTTAGTAATAAAATAATTTCGTGTTAAAGTCTAAAAAAAAAAAAAAAGCGAGCGAAATAATTTTCTCATTTTTTTAGTTTTTATAGGTTCGATTTTCTATATCGACCGGTATTTTAAATCGAACGGAAAATTAATGTTTATTTTGTAAATTACTGCCAAATCGAAACAATATTTAATAAATATTAGGAAATCAAAATTTATTTTAAAATTATATACATATACACGAAGATAATTTACGATCGCGACTTCCTATTTTATTGAAGTAAGAGATTTCTTATTATACCTCTTGAAGTGTCGATGTTGACATTTCGTACCATTTTCTCATGTCTGTTTCGCTGAAAAATTTTATGTCAGGTTCTTTTGTGCCCAATAATTTCTTCGTATAACACAAGATAGAAATATGATACTTTTCGAGATTGTCTTTTTATATGTCTGAAATATTTCACTTTTGTTTTCCGGGTTATATCCTCCGCTTACTTCGACGTTACGTCCTGTTCAGCACATCCTTATTAGTTACTCATGATAAGATATATTCGGCATGCTGCGGTAAAAGTTTCGAAGAATTCAATTTTCTTCTACTAATGTAAGAATCCAGCTTTCCACGCCATACAGCAGTATTGACCAAATAAAACATCTCGTAATTAATTGTAAATTCAAATCGTTCCGAGTCGTCAAATTTTTCATTTTGAGAAAGGTTTTCTCATATTGCACGCCGTCAAAGACTTTCCGATAGTCAATAAAACAACGGTAGAGTTCATGTTTAACATCACGACATCACGGAACCAGTATGTTCAGGGTGCATACTGCCTCCTTGTACAATATTCGCTTTTGAATCTAAATTGTCATCTCCGGTATTCTTGTCGCATTTGTTGTAAATTCTTCGATAATTTCAACATATAACGCGTGAAACTTATTATGCTGCAGTTTCCGCAATGCGTGAGAGTTAAGTTTCTTCGGTAATATTATGAAATTCGTTTTCAATTAATACACAGACAGATATTCGTAAATAATTTAAAAACTGGACTTGAAACGCGAGTGTTAAACGATTAGATTGGAGTAATTTCATCAATTCGTACTAGGCTAATAAAAACAACTTTGTCTGTTTTCATGTTCCTATTAATAGTTAGACATTTTAAAAAAAATTATTTAAATAAAAAAAAATTAGTCGAAATAACTTTCCGAAACTCCGCCAAATAGAAATAACTTATTAGATGCCATTTAGCTGATCTGATCGTCCATCTGTTATCGTTATCTACGTGTCCTGCCCATCTTCATTTGAGTTTTAACATTTCTCGGGCAGTGTTTTTTACTTCGGTTCTCGTCTGTTTATTTCAGATATTTTTTATCTTATCGTGCAAAATTATAGCCAACATTTTTCACTCAATGTTTTGTTAATTTGTTCTAAGTTGCTTTTAATTTTTCTCCACGTTTCTGCGGCGTATATCATTACTAACAGGACACAGATAAGAACTGGCATAAAATAGAAACATGTGAAAATATAAGAAAGAGGCCTACATCCTGCAGTGGATTCACAATGGCTAATAAATAAGAAGAATGTATATATATAAAGATAATGCTATACTGAAGTGGCATTAGTAAAGTGTTCGACTGTCAATCCGACGGTCATTCGATCGCAGTTCGCGGTATAAAGTTTACGAAGTTTCTGATCATCGTGTAACTCTTTTAGCAAACACCTCGAATGCTGACCCGTTTTGTACTTAAAAATAATGTTTAACCGGTTGATCACGTCGGTAACAAACAATGCGACTACGATAATCTATAAGATGATTTACGATCGTAGCGAAGAGTTAAAAATATTGCGACACGGTAAAATCGTAAACGGTTTTAATTTTTAATTTAATTTTTATTTTTTTTAATCAATACGTTCGGGTTAAATAATTATTTCTTACAATTCTTATTGCGCACGTTTTACCCGTTCTTCCGCTCACACTTTTGGTCACATGCTATTTTTTACTCTCCCTGTAGCACGATTTAAATATGCCGGAACGCATTGTAACGGCGTCAATGATATGCAAACAGTTATATTCGAATACTGTCGAAGTGTCTGAAAGCAGAACACTGCCACGTTAGCAAATTCTTCTATTATACTAGGTATTTATTTGTGTGGTATTTGTGCACACTGATGCAGCGTGTACATATATAATATATATATATATATAGTCACATTTTCAAAATTCGAATTTTAAAATACAACCCGCGCTTACTTTTTTTTTGTTGTTTTTTTTTTTATTTTTATTTACATTTTTAGACATTTTTGCTATTTGGCTTTATTCGACCATTAGGCGGCATTTTTTAAAACACGTATTCATCTTTGTTGATAACGCTTTTTTGTTTCTTGTGTGACGCTTATTTCATTTTTATTTTGTTAAATGGCTCAAATTAACAAATCCGCTTAATTTACGATTGACATAATGTCGAATGTTGTAAAAAATGGTTTTCTTTCGTTTGTAGTAATATCGTAATCGATGTTTCTTTTATAAAAGAAAATATCTACGTCTATAATTTTTTGGCATTTATTTAACTATTCTCGATATTTTTACCGTACGCCTTAATCGAGTTATCCTCGTATATTAGTCGTTCGTATATTTCTGCGAAGTATCGAAAATGTGAACTAATTCGACGGTCAGAAAATTATTATCGATAAAATTAAATACGAAACGACCGAAGTGTCGTTTGAAATTTTGGACGAAACGTAAAATTTTTGTTTTCAATTTGAAATGGTCCTAATTTTTTCCCTCTTAAAGATAAAATTTGAAACGTCGTGAGAATAAATCGAAAATAAAAATCCGGCTTGTCTATATTAATGACAAACGTATTTTCGTCGGTAAAAAGTAATAAATTCTAAATAAAATTCGGTAAAGGTTCAAAAATTACTTCGAATCAGCGGCGTAGTTGTGTGTCCGCATGACCAGCCCCACGGCCTGGGGCGACCGCTAGGATGATCAGGTTTCTGATAATCGAGTCTGTGCGTACAAGAAAAATAAACAAAGTTTTAAAATTGAAAAAAAAAAACACCATAAATTTCTTAGATGAAACTAAATTTTAGATGCATGCGGCCCAACTTAATATAACATGGAAATCAATTACTGAATAACTCGAAACAACTTCGTAAGATTTACTACGCCCGATTTTATAATTAATGAATTTATAATTATTCGACCCCGCAATGCTTTGCTCGGGTTTTTTAATAGTAAATAAATAATTAGAACTGGAGGTCGGGGTTTTTATGAGACTTTAAAATATATTCTCTGGTATTTAAATATAAAAAAGCTGCGTTTAATATTAGAGTATGGCGTACTATATTGTTATTTGCGCGCATGTGGTATTGTGCGTGGTGGTTTGCCATTGCCTTCCACGCGATATAAATAATCGTTTGCCATTGCCTTCCACGCGATATAAATAATAGTTTGCCATTGCCTTCCACGCGATATAATATTAGGATTATTTATATCGCGTGGAAGGCAATGGCAAACCACCACGCACAACACCACGTGCGCGCAAGTAACAATGTAGTACACTACAAAAACACGCGAGGCTGCATTATGAAAGCGATTACAATCAGTTCTCCCGGGTGTGTGTGCGTCTTTCTACGCTAACGCCATATTATGATTGTCATGTATGCTGCATACACTGTACAACAATATATATATATATGTAAGTAGTCGCCTACCTCCGATACGGAGACTGCACTTAATGATGATGATTAGTGTGTGTGTAACGCACTATAATTTTAAAGATTTTTTACATTTTTTTAATTAATTTTTTTTAATAAAGAAAAGTACCTATACGATTAAATGTCGCATTACAATTTTTTTGTTATCGGTGTGGTTGCTCTGTCTCTCTTACTGCTTACCCACGGGAGCCGTTTGAGTGCCGGGTCGCAGGGGTGAACAAGATAACTTGCTTTGAATGGCGTAACATTCATTCGCGGTTATACATAGTTTGACGAGTTCCTCGCTTGCATTCACCGAATTCAACGTGTAAACCGTTATGATATCGCTGTTTCTTGTCTTGTTCAAGAGAAGAGTCGGTAACGGGTTCTCAGCTACGCTGCTGCTAATGTGTAATAATAACAATAATAATAAGAATGAGTTTTAATATTTCTCGAGAAGAAATAAATTTAAAAAAAAATGTTATATAAGAAAGAAATATTAAATTAGAAATAAAACCGATAAATTATAAAAAGTAGTTATTTCGTGAAAAAAATAAAAACCCATCGGGTGTGTAAAATACATCAACCTTGTACGGAAGACCAGATATGATCGAGTTACTTCTTAGATATTATCATCCGATATCGAAGATAAATTTTTTTTTCCCGTTTTAATAAAACAAAGATGAATCTCTCGTATAACATTAAACGATCGTTCAGATTTGTGTACATTAAAATTATCGATTTTTTTTTCTTTAGTATTACTGTTTTGTGTGTGGTTTTTTTTATTAATTTTTCATTTCTACTTCATCGTATAAAATTCTACGCGCCCATTTTCGCTCAAAGGGCTCTTATTATAAAATAGTACCGAGCTTAAACTACATTACTTCCTTTCACACTAATACTACTACTACTACTACTACTACTACTACTACTATCGTAAAAGTAAATTTAAAGACACTTCGTAAACTTGCCAAAATTTGCCCTCTTCAGCTGGCTTTTTCTTTTTTGTTTCTCTTTATATAAGAATACTAGTATTTTTGAAGTAACACTTGTAAAATTAACGTTACTAAAATATACCGGACTCTGCAGCTAACGCGAGACTTAAAAAAAATTGCAGGCCGCCGGAAATATTGAAGAAATATCGTTGTTAAAAACCGGATGAAAGACTTCTATACGAAATGTTCAAACACGGGAGAAGGAGTTGTGAATGCAGTCATAAAGCGTTTGTAATGGAAATTTTCTCTCAAACTAAAGAAACGAATTGTTATAGTAAAATGACTACACCCGATGAAGCCTCTCTGAATTACTTAAACGAAAAATTAATATAAAATTAAAATCGGACGTAACGTGTAAAAATCAAACATTGAAAGAACTATAGCGGAAATTTCAAGATATTATTAAACATAATGCGAATAAGCTGGCGCATAAAAAAAAAACTTAGCTAACATCTGACATAGTGTAAATACGACTATGAAACGAAAAGATGTTAACACAAGTGGGAAAATTATAGAATATAATCATCGACCAATTAATCAAACATCACCTACAGATGATGAATATATATATATATATATATATATATATATATATATATATATCACGATATGCCTATATCAACCCACTATTGGGTGTAGGCAGTCCCCAAAACTGACTCATATCTTGCGCGGCTCGGATCCAATTGATTCCTGTCCATTTAACAATATCATCTCGCCACCTAGCCATAGGTCTTCCTTGCGGACGCCGGCTGCCAATGGACCACCACTGTAATATCCGTTTAGTCCATCTTTCATCCTTTTGTCTTACTAAATGTCCGGCCCATTTCCATTTTAGCCTGGTAAGCCGCCTAATAAAATATATATATATATATATATATATATATAATTATCATTAGTACAGCCCTAAGACTGGTCCATTGCCGTAATAGTAAGTTTCCATGTTTATACATTCCAATTTAATCACGTTTTCCTTATCAGATTTAATAACGACCTTTTCTCTTCAATTATTTGTCGTTGTACCAGTTCATTTTTGATTTTTTCCATCCAGCTTATCCGTTCTATTTTCGTCCAAGCCCAAATCTCGAATGCTTGTAACTTATTCATATTTACTTAAATTTCAGCACCATAAAAGGCTATAGGATCTTCAATATTCTTTTTCGAAGTTTCAACGGTATCGACTTTTGTCTTAATAGGGCTGGTTTTTCTCGAAACGCACTTTTTGTTTGTCCAAGTCTATAATTAACTTCTGTATCGTAACAGAGATATTCTGTTATAATCTGGCCAAGGTATTTAAACGTCTGGACTTGTTCAGCTATTTCTCAATCAATTTTCATGTAAAATGGGCGTGATTCCCTCAGTCATTATTGCTTTCTCTCAGCTTCATTCGGTGATTTTCCATCGTTCGCCGAATTTTCCATCATCGCCTATTTAATCCTAACCTCCCGCATCGAATTATTTTACTACATAATTACTAAAATTTATTAGTTTCATTTTTTAAAATAATAATAATAATAATAACCTGCGAAATTATATGGCGAGCGCGTTAATTTCTCTTGTAGAATCTATAGCGACGTGAAAATATCTTATATTCGTTAATAATTTATTTTTTTATCGGCTTTAGTTTAATTTAGATTTTAGCGTGCTATCATCGAGAAATTGTAACCAATTCGGCGACGGAGCAGACGGAAGCGGAGCCGGTGGAGCTGGAAACGATGGAAAAATGAGTTCGGGTTCCGGCTCTGACGGGTCTATGTGACAGTTCGGGATGGCTCGAAGAGGTAAAGGAGACGGTCGTAGGACCCGAGTCTCTTTTTTACTCTTCTGAGTCATCCGTTAAAATAAACGTGCGAAAACAATTATCCGATTATACGGTTATCCGATTTTCCGGTGTCGTATGTATTCTAATAATCATCAGTATTATGCTCATTCGTTTTATCTTTACAGCGTTTTTTTTTTTGTCTTCGTTCCCCGATCCTGGCATTATTAATATAAGTACGTCTAGTTTAGTTTATACCCCCCCTGTGTTTTTTTTTTTATTTCTTTATTTTTTTCCTTTTAATGCAAAGAGAAATGTAACCGATGCTTCCAATTTATATAGGATAAGTTTTTTTTATTTATAATGTTTTGTTTCGTTTTTTTTTTTGTCTTATAATAATCAGTTTTTATTTTTAAATAAGATTGCATACCCTTCGTGAACCGCTAATTGTTTTAATACTATTATTATTATCGATCTCGGTGTATGAGAGACGATTTTTAATTTTTGAAATTCACATCGAATACAATTTTTATTTTAAACGATTTTGTTTAAAGTTATTTGAAAAACATCGGATTTATTAAGTTAACGTAATATGTAATTCAATATCGCGGTAGCGGTTTGGCAAAAACACATTACAGTAAGTAGGTAAAAATGTTTTCGAATTTTGTTTTACATATGACGTAAATATTTTAAAGTATAATCGAGTACACGTTCGAACATTTCAAATAATAAAAGTAGCTTAAGAAAAAAATAAAAATAAAACAAACTGTAGCAAGAGCAGGAAAAAAATAAAATTAAAAACGAACTAATAGTATGAACTATTAAATACTAGTTATTATTAGATCATCGTCATCATAAAAGTAGCATCTCTCCCATTCGGCCATTCGGGAGGTTGCACATCACGAATGCTATATGTACATCGGTATCTGGCTGATTCAATTATTCCTTGTGTTTTATTATAGCTTATTCTTGTGTTTAAGATAGCCTAGAAGTGTAACCGACGGTTAATTAACGGAGGAACTATATGAATAAATATACCTACTGTATATATTCTTCGAATGTCTCTACATTTCATACAATTAGCTCAGATCCTTATCGATTCCTTTTCGGTATATATTTATATCTTTGTAGACAGGGGTCAGGTTTCTGAGAGTTCAAACCCTTAGTGCCAGTGCTATGAATCTGCATCGTAGTACAGTACAATTTTGCAACACGCTTTTCTGTGATGTAGTAAGTCTAAAGCGGAGTGTACTGCATGGCAAACGATTTGGTCAAAAATAAATGCCGATCAATACCTTACTAGACAACCAATACTAAACAATTGTAACGCGCTAACATTTACCATGATTTACAAACTTCCAAGCACATATGAGCGTTCTTCATGAGGAAAATTTTGAAAACATTCTTGAAAAACAATATGGATGTGCACGACTGGCTTAATTGGACTGTGGTGTCAGGGTCACACACTTTAATTCTGATGATCGTACGCGTCGATTTTCTTTTAATTAAATTTCTATCTAAGTAAATTTACAATATATCCTTATTTTAAAATAAAATTGTTATTATTGTGTCCCCCTTCAGAGTACATTCCGAAGTGAGTAATTCCTGCTTGAAGGCTATGCATATATATATATATATATATATATATATATATATATATACATTTATTTATTTATTTATTGTGATGGAGCCCACGTACAACTAAAAACTAGTCGCTATACACCATGTGCGTGCTAATAATAATATAGTACACTACAAAAAGTGGCGGATCTGCATTGTGTAGTGACAACAAAGCGATTACAATCAATTCTCTGGGGTGTGTGTATGTGTCTATCTACGCTGACGCCATATTGTGATTGCCTTGTACGCTATTTACATTGTACAACAAAATACGTATAGGTAAGTAGTCGCCTACCTCCGATAGGGAGACGGCATTTAATATATATGTATATGTATATGTGTATGTGTGTATGTATATGTCTAAATAAAACTGTTCAGAGTGAAACATTTATCAATACTTTAAAGGAACTAAATAAAGGTGTATAATTAATAATTTATAAAGATAAAGAAAAGTTATAAACATAATTTATAGTTGTTATAATGAATTTTATAATTTCAGGCGAAATTTTTCAGAGTTATAATTTTATTTTTAGAAATTTTAAGTTTTTTTTTTTTTTTTATTATTATTAAAGTATTATTAACTCGTACGAAATAAAATCCAGGTTATCGTATTGAAAACTAAAAGTAATTAACTGACGCTTAAAAAGTCGATCTTTATTTTAAACTTCGTCATCAGCGAGTTCGAAGGGCATGCATTATTGCGTGCGCGTAAGTATAACGTTTTACCATTAGCGATAATAATCTCGATACGAAAAATACCGATAATTGTATATAATTTTTTACTTTTTTTAAAATTAATTAATTTATTTATTTATTTTTTTCATTTAAGAATACCAACATTTTTTTTTCGATTTTTCCTCCCATTTTTCGTATATAAATATTTTACATTTTCGCCTCGTGAATTACCATTTATTTTCCTTCCTTACTATTATTTGTTTCTTCTTTTGTTATATTTATATTTCTTAATTATTTCTGCATTTCTACCTACTAATGGTTTATTAAGTATATTTAAATGTAAGTGCGCATCGACGGTTGTCGTCTGTCATTGTTCGATATAATACGGTATAACACAACTGTTTTCTTCCTTTTTTAATGGATGTTATAAAATTATTATTATACATCGGTAAAATAATAAAAACTAATCAATTACTTCGAACAAACACGATGTTTTAAATATCAATTTCGTCTCGAGTTTTATATATATATATTTTTTTTTTAATATACATATATATATATATAATACTAAGAGTAATCGAACGTATTCGTGTCTCTATTATGTTACGTATGCTGGTTCTATTGAAAGTAAATTAACGTAAACTAAAATAATAGTAATAAATTTTATTTATAACGATTTAATCGAACATTGAGATAATTTAATAAAAATTAAAAAATATATCCGTCGATGCAGCATCAAAATGAGTAAATATGTGTAGATTTACGGGTTTTACTGATGCGTGTGTATACACACATATATATATATATATATATATATATATATATATATATATATATATATATATATGTAAACAGCTGGAAATTAAATTCTATATGCGAACAAAGACGCAGCTTTACGTTTCTAATTTTCAGAAATGCGTGTTATAAAACTTACACCTAGGAAAGAAGTAGGTGCATATATATGTATATATACACAGAAATATACATATATATATGTATGTAATTATTGTTAGCTAGATAAGTAAAATAACAATTGACATATCCTTTAGTTGTAAAACAATTAAACTGCCCTAAAATATATCGCGGTTATTAACGTTATCGCAGTCGCTCTGGTAACTGTTATTTTTTAGTAATGCGAATGAGGTGTTCAATGAATATGTTAACTTTTTTAAATATTATTTTCACTTTTAAATTTAAAAAAAAAATATATATATTATATATAGTTTTTGTTTCAATATCGAATTTATATGTAGAATCAATACCTAACGGAGACTTTCGTGAAAAAATATTCGTTTTTTTTTTTTTTTTTTGTACTGTCATATTCCGCCATAACAAATCGGCCGTATGTTTGATGAAATATTTTTATTATTCAGTATTGCGAATTTAGTACTATTCGCGAAGAATTCTTTAAATATTTGTCGTATTTTGCCCCGTTTAAGTCAATTACGTCTCGACTTTCGTTCGGAAGTATTTTAATTTATACGGATAAAGTAAGAATTTTAAAAAATGCCGGAAGGACTACATAGTTGTATCGTGGTGGCGGCTTGTGGTGTTAAAAAATCCAGCGGTTGCAATTACACTTTACCCCCTTACCCAACATACACGGACATGTTTTCTTATTTTATTTCATACATAGAAAAGTAACATTAATAGTATCAAAGTCAACAGAGTGTAATACAAATACAAGAACCTTTTAAAGCTATAATCAGACAAAACTAAAAAAAAATGATCAAAAATTAGATTGTCAATCCCGAGATAAAAAATTATAATATTAAACCGAAATATATTAATAATTTATTTCCGCGCGAATAAATACAAAATTTATAACCATTAGAAAAGTATAAAAAAATTTAAAACACTAAAACGAAACAATTCGATAAACTGTGCGTATAATAAAGTATTCTTATTCTTTTACAAAAAACCATATAATAAGGCTTCGGTAAGAAAAATAAATTTACCTATATTAACATCGGTCAGTAATAATATGAACATACACCGGTGAGAGAGAGAGAGAGAGGCAATCGAACCATTCGCACGTGGAAATGTACACAGTAATAGAAACACCAATAGAAATTCGAAGAAGAAAAATTAATCTCGGAAAAATAAATCCGCATCCGTGTGTTACGAACAACACAATAAGAAAAACCTATTCTGCCGCGTCAAGTGTGCGTACTTCAAGGATTCTGGTTGCATAAATAAATATATTGCGCAACCAGCCGTTGCTAATACAGTCCTATGTAAACTCTGCACACATAGTATAGAATTCGGCGCAAAATCACCGTATAACGCTGTATATATGACTTTCCATTGTCTTCTTTAGGTTTTTGCATCGAACATGCACAACCTTCAATGAACTTTTTAAATGATTTTTTACATTTTTATAATACATTTTACCAAAAAATATAATTAAAATTCGCTTATTTTGTTTTTAATCTCTATAAAATAATTGCTACTTTTAACTATTTTATTACATCGTCAATTTTTACGCTGTTCCGGATATTTCTGATGGTTGTGCAACTGCGAGCCGCCACTGTCACGATGAATGAAAAAAAAAAATGTTAAAATTTATTCGCGCGCTAATATCGACGACTTTTTTTATTGATACATACTATACGATATATGTATTTTACAATTGAAATAATTTCATACAGTACGTAAAAGCTTTATCAGGTCGTATTATCAACTTGTGATCGCGTAGTAATGTTAAATCATCTTCGTCTTCCTTTATTATTTATTTATTTATTTATTAATTTATTTATTTATTGATAATTTTTAATCGCTAAACTACTTCGAATATTATCTTAATTAATTACGTTTTTTTTTTAGACGTGCGCTAAATTTTTATTTTTTAAACTCGTTATACGTTCGAGTTTTACATCTTCTTCTTGTTGTTGTTCCCCTTTTATAATATGTTCGTTTTGAAATACTAGTTAAGTATAAGAAATAAATTCCAATTTTTTTTTTTTAATGAAACGTAATATTTATTCGAAATATTATCGTCGATTTTATTACATTAAAAACTAGTCCGAATTTTTTCTCTCCGGATATATCGGATAAAAACGCGATAGAGTTGTCGAATGAAAAACTGATGAAAATAATTCGGAATCGAATGAAAAATTATCTAAAATGGCTGAAACAACCCCGTGGAGACAATGACGAACAATGAAATATATATCCGAATTTGGTCTAGTGAAAGAAATGGTAGAAAATTGATACATAATTGGGGGAGTTTTGTTGTTGATTGTTGATTTTATAAATAAATGATGAGAATGTCGACAGTTTATGAATTCGGATATATAAAAGAATTAATCGCGCAGAGTGGATCAAGAAAAAAAATCTTAACCAAAAATATTTATCGAGAAATGTCAAAATTTGGACACTATACGAGTGTGATCGGATCGGGTATGGATACAGCAGAGGGTCTAATAATGAACAAAATAGGGGAAAAATGGTATCGATATCGGTTATAAATCGCAGAAAGAAAGGTCGTAAGAATACTCAGATTAAGAAAAGGATCTCCGGATGATTGTTTAATTAGATGCGAAAATTAAAAATTAACGACGCCCGGTACACAAAGCCCAAAAAAATGGCACGGAGTAATTGAAGATTGCCTGACAATATCGAACCGCGATTAACGTTAAAGAATCAATCGACTACGAAGGATGATAACGTAGTGACAGAGTGAAGGCCAGTTTGAAAAGATAGGAAGAATAATGGCAACGCCATTTGACGACATAATCCATCGGTGGCTTATTCGAAATTATACACACGCGATGCACGTATTTACGTTTTTTTTATCGTTATTTTAGGTTATCGTGCGTTCTACAATCAACATGAAGTTACTACCGTACATCATCCATTTGCAATGTGGACTATTAGGTACGTAAAACCAAAAGGTGATTGAGCACTAAAAATTCTGATCTCTGAGCATTATAAGTGGGTTTTTTTCTCATTTTGTACAATGTTCACGTAACAATAGGGAAATAGTTGCAGACGAATGTGTTCTAATTTTAGTGATGTACAGCGATTCAGTCCGATTATCAAATTAA
This sequence comes from Coronaproctus castanopsis, assembly GCA_032883995.1. Lineage (NCBI taxonomy): Eukaryota > Metazoa > Arthropoda > Insecta > Hemiptera > Monophlebidae > Coronaproctus > Coronaproctus castanopsis. The sequence goes on from CM065053.1 coordinate 113,600,450, forward strand.
GCCCCAGCTGATTTGAGTGGCTTTCTAATCTGTCCACGTAACATTCCTCGATATTAACTGTTCGCACATCTCTCATTATTTTTGTCTGACATTACTTTACCACATTGATATTTGATATTGAAACTGTATAAAAAAAAAAAAAAAAAAATAATTATACGTCCGTATCGATAACTGCATTACGCGGCAACAATTTTGATCTTAAATTTAACTCGAACGTTTCATCCCAAGTACTTCTTACTTATTTAATCTTGATCTTAATTTGTTCTCTCCAAATTAAACGAAGATATCGTTCTTTATTTTGCTACGGAATAGAACCATCAAGATCAACCGATAAACCTGCTATCTGATTGTGACGTGCTCTGACTTGCGTGAGCTAATCTTAATTCTTCATCGTCGTACCTATTATAGCGTTCCCGTCGTTGTTTATGCTGTTCCTTGCAAACTATGCTGTATTATCAGAAAATGATCGCGCTTCAATTTGGAAATACGGTACCGAAGAAAGAGAACTTAAAACAGAACTAACACCAGCTCGAACAGAATAAAAGCGACTTAATACCTAATTCAAATGTATAAATAAATATTGACTAGATATGTAACATTCGAACGTGAACTGTTTTAGAACTGTATAAGTAAATCTTCTGTAGTTTACAATAAGGAACTATTTTTTTTTTTTTTTGACTGTTTAGTTCCGGATTGGACAAAGGAGTAACTTTTAAAAAGTAAATAAATAATCCGAATTCTTTTCATTGATAGACTAATACGTAGAATTATAATAACAACTAATCATAATTTTATTTCCAGGTCGAAAATTAGTATAGTTTTCCCGTTAGAGTTCGCATTGTCGATTTCGTTAAAAATAGTTTTTTTTTCCAACAAATCATCCGGTATGAAAATCTAAATTCGCATTCGTGGTAAAGGTGTTATTCGCCAAAGTTGAGATATCTAGAATGGTCTGTAAAAATACAAATTTGCTTGCAAACGTATAGTACGGTAAAAAATTCATTCGACGTTCGAAGCCGCTTCTTCAAATGCCCGTATCGCGCACGAACAGAAATATGGTGTATTCGTCCTTCCCGCATACACGATAGAATTACGAGTAGTGACGTAATTCAGTTTAATTATCGTAGTTTTACTCGTAATAATGAATAAATTATAAAAAAGGAAAAGGTTGTCTGTTATATATAGAAACGTTCTAGCAACGAAGACAAAAGTGGGTGATGTCCATCGAGGAGGATTTAACTGTGGACGATAAACGACCAGCGAAGAAACCAAAATTAACCAGCGATCTAAATATGTCGAACGGGATTTGCAAAAGACATCCAATACTAGTCAGACACGCTAAAATATTATGGAATAACAGGTACGTGTATACATATATTGTAGCATACCTATATGCGTGTGCGATAAGCTATTTATAGTGTCAATAAAAATTGCCGTATAAATGTGTATGATTAACATGTTTACTTAGTGTATATATATGTATATTTCAACGGTTCGTTTGTCCATTGGAATTTGTATACAATGCACAAAACAAAGCCGAATACGGAAAGCTATATTTTTATATTAACGTAATAACATAACTGAAGTTGCGCGTAAGCTAGACATGGATAACTACCTCTCTTGCTGCACATATAAGTATCAATTACGGCATGCGATATCGATGGCAAGGCAAAAGCCGAGACGAAGTAGTAATTACAACAAGAAGGAAGCAGGTGGAACGGAAGCAACCGTGACTTATATCGTAACAAAAAGTAGCATTATTGAAACTAATGTTATCAACTATCTAACGAACAATTCAGCTAATCGAAAATATATATATATATATATATATTTTATTTTATTACATTTTTTTTTATTCGCGGCAGTATGAAACCAACCCAATCATTAAATATAGTTTTGTAAATAGTAATATTAATAGAAATAGTTTATGATCAGGATAAACCCCTTTGAATATTTAAATAACACGTTATATGTGTAAATTTTTTTGCACAATTATATACATATTTTCATTTTGATATCCATCTGGTGGGTATTATTACCACACATGTAAATAAATCATTCCTTATCTCTTCCGAGTTATAAAACAAATCTATAGTCAAAGAGGATTTTTACAACCCCGTTAAATAATGTTGCACAATTTTATTCGTCGACTCGAAAACAGCGTCTATACGTAAGCTACCGTGTATTGACACTTTTTACTCGCGTTACCACGCTGCATTATATATTTGACAGTTTCTTATGGCGGCTAAGTCTAGATTTTCCGCTAGTTAGCTAATATAGTTTTCTCAATCGCGAATGAATGTTGTTTCATTTTGTTATTAAGTGTTTCCGTTATGTTAGTCATTTATCTAAGTAATCAATTGAAAATTGGTTAAATCACTAATATTTATTTTCTTATAGAAAACACAAAGCTTTTCGGCATTTACGCCATTATCAAATGAAACATTTTAAAAAATCATAATTTTAAAAATATCAATTACATATAATTACTTAAAAATATTTGATGGTGATTGTGAAAATATACTCCAAAAATGCTTTTCTGCTTCTGTTCTGTCTATTTTTTGATTTGTTGAAATTTAACATCAATATATTTGTTTATTAATTTTTTTTTTTTTTTATTTATCTAAATACATACTATCCAGCGGATGTTATTAAGGAGCGGTACGATATAAATAAAAATCGTATGAATATTTCTTATTTACTTTTATGCGCGATTTAAAGCATCATTTTTCGACAATATTCAGTGCATGGGACACAGTCTTTCGATAACGTAATTTTATCGCGGTGAAATGTCAAACATAATATTGTCATCCGATGAGAATTACTATCACGACATAAATCGTTTTATTTTGTTGTGGAAAAAATATCATATGTACAATATGTGCGTCGTGTAAAATGTATGATGAATACACAGCGCGCGTTTTCAGTTAATATTTCGTCGAACATAATTTACTAAATTCGATAAACGAACGTAATCCGCAGCTAATTAAAACTGTTTCGACATCGGCCATATTGTTGAAAATCCTGATGTATTTACACCCGGTTGTCGGTAATTTTTAAGGCATAACGAATAATTACGAGAAGTGTTGTAACCTATGGCGATCTCCCGAAATGTCAGCAGTAACTGAAAAGTTACAATCGACGATCAGTTAGAAAACCGCAGTGAGGAACACCATCAAAATTGACTTACTATTAGGACGAAATTAATTAATGAAGTGCATTCGATGTCAACGAGACAGCGTAAAGCAATTAACAGGTATATATTATATATATTATATATATAAATGCGTCTATTTATTTAGTCAGATATTATGCGGAGTATGGTGATTTTTTTAATTTAAACGAAATAAAAATACGAAATTAAATGACTAAAAGTGACATGCATGAATGAAATAAGTGTATTTAAATTGTTAACAAAGCATTATATATATATATATATATATATATATATATATATATATATATATATATATATATAACATATATAACATATATAATAAAATGCGTATACCCAGCAGTGGTACGCTCTCACTACGCGATTTAGATTTAGTAAACTAGTCTTAAAGTTAGCTTACAATTATTAAATAGACGATTGTATAGGGGGGAAAAATACAACAAAACCCTGCGTAGCGATGGATAGGTTATATTAAATATTGATAAAAATTTATCCCGTTAAATAATATGCATATATACATACACATATAGAACGAAGGAAGTGAGGGAAAGTAATGAGTATGTTTGTAAGTATAGAAGTACAAGTGTATAGTTGTGTAGTACTTATATGAATAAAATAAATATGGTAAGCCTTATAAATAGTAATAGCGTATGATAAACCTTGGTTAGCGTTAATATGCGATTACAAATATTTTATTTGAAAGTCTAGAGCGTGAAAAGCAAATCTTTAATTCTTTTACGTTTATATTTTTTGTATCGTAATTGAAGAGTGTAATTACCAATTTGTTGCACAAGTAAACATTGACTTGCGGGTCACTTACGATAAAATTTAGCAGCATGCTTGTTGAGAAGTTGAAATTCAGTGTGGAGTACATGGTGAATAAATTTTCGTATGAGAAGGAGCATTATGGATGATTCGGAGGTATTTATTCTGAAGAATTTGTAATTTATTGATCGCGGAGTTGCTTATACTACATCAGATAGGACGAGCATGAAGAATGATTGGTAAGATGAGAGATGTATAATTTATTTCGATTTTGATGGTTTGTTGAATATTATAGGAATGACTGATGTGACGAACATGAACTATATCAATACTCCGGTTAATGTGATTATGTGATTACTGAATGTTAACCGTCTGTCTAGGGTGAGGCCAAGGTATTTCACAGAAGATTTACACTCGAATTGGGTGTTGTCTATTGTAATATAATGCCGGACCTGGTATATATTTCAACAATTACGAACGTCTTAACTAACTTTTATGCGCTTGATAATTTAATGGTCTGAAAGCTATACAATTAAATATATAATTGTTAATAATTTAATTTTAACGTTTTTATTTTGTATATATATGTATATATATATAAGCGTGTATATATTATTTTGCACAATATGTAATGTTATTATGCAACCGTCAAAAACTGGTACGACGCTTTGTTGTTAAAAATCACAATATAACATTGTATTAATACCCCGCTGTATTTTTTTGGTGTGTGTGTGTGTGTGTGTTTCATTTTTTATATTGCGTGCGTTCTTAGACGTTGCATTTTTTTCGTTTTCGTTCTAATTTCAGTTAGGCTGTTCGAAATATTTATGAGTATTTCGTGCAGGTTGTGATATCGAGAAATAGATTTACATCTACCACATACCGGATAATAGTAGCGTGATCGATGCAACAGCGGTTGAACAGCACGCCAACTTAGCCTTCAACGATAATCGTTGGAATTGTTTAGAAAAGTTACCCAACTTTGTAAGTACAGCCAAACATTTAAATCGACCTATAAAGTAATGCACATTCACGCATGTTACTGACTGACCTAATTATATGTGTATATATGTATGATTGTATCTGCATACCGTATTGTAGAATCGTGATTTCACGGAAGAAATCAAATATTGAATTACGTATGTGTATCGAAAAATTAAAGCGTACTCTCTTATCAAGTTTTGGGAAACACTTCACCCCCCGAGTTAGTTGGTTAATTTATAGACTCTTTTAGAATTCGAGAATTAAACTGTGTGTGTGTGTGTACGGGCGTATATGTAATAAAGCATTTCAGACGTGAATAGAGTTAATCTATTTGCACTAAATTATAACTCGGATAATCGATATAATATATATAGGAGCTATGATTTACCGAAATGTTTAAATTCGATGCTTATTGAAAAGAAGATGGTAAAACGTTTTTTTGATATACTTACTTCGTTCGAATTGCTTCTTATTCTCAAACCTTCGTATTATCAATTTTACACGAAAAATATATATTTTGAGATATATGAAATAATTTAAAAGAAATTGACTAGAAAAGATGAAAACGCAAAGCTTTTTCTTTTAGATAATTTTTAATATATATTTAACAGATATTTTTTAAAATTGAAACGTTATATGGATCGACTAAATTCCTTCCTCGTTATTCAAATGGACCAATTTAAAAACTTACGTATTCTATAGAGGATATTGTGAATGAAAAATAGGTTGAAGATATCATTTTCGAGGTACATTTACGAAAAATCTCCCAATAAAATTGTCGTAATCTTTAGCCGGCATAGTCGTCTTTGGTACGGACGTTTTTTCAACTAATACAGGTTTCTCGGTTACTTTCGATTTTAAATTCCCTCTTAAACAGAGTAACAAACGTAAAAAATCTATCTCGTCAAAAATAAATGGTTCTTAAAAACCCAATAATATTTTCAATATCGTCGCTCAGTCTTACTGGTGAAATCTAGTTCCTGAAATAAATTTAATTGGGTTTTTTTTTTATTATTCGTTCAAGCGTTGAAACACGTATTGTGTGCCTTGATTTCTCTATGCTGCTTTTTATTTCTTGAAACTGTTCTCATGTATCGTACATTATAGTTTATACAAATTTATGTGATCAACTTTTTATATATATATATACTTTTTATATGTGTTAAATTTACTTTGTGGTATATGCTTGCTAATTACCGTATATTTGGTTTAGTTAAAATTCAGATCCAGAATTAATTTATTACTACCCACTATTTTGTTAATTATCATTTTAAGATCTAAATTATCTTTGAAAATTACTGTATTTGTCTAGGTGCACTCCCTTAACTAATAATTCTTCATTTCAATCCTAGAGAGCTCGGTTAAAGATTTGTTCTAAATAGATGTTAAATAAAATCGGTGATGAAACGCAATTTTGTCTCACACCTCTCTCGATTGCGTTTGTTGCAAATCTTTCTCCTTCAACCTTCCATGAGAGATTTTTAATAATCTGTATATATATTTATTATCCAAAACAATTTTTTGTTCAATCTGTTTACTATGTTGTGTCTGGTCATATGTTTTTTAACAATCGATGAAACATGCATAAATGTAAATTAATTTACACCTTTGAAATATAGCACCTGTAACGAAAATAATGCTTCTCTTGTTCCAAAAACATCTCTGAATCCACACTGAGTTTTGGATATCCGTTCCTCATATATTTTATAATTTTTGGAAAACAATTTTAGGAGGTAATTCGTGAGATTGACTGTTCTATATTTATTGCGCGTTTTCGCTCCAGATCTTTTTGGTACATAAACTCCGATTTTAGTCAGTCACCCAGAAATTCACATTCGTCATACATTCTATTTTGGTAATGATGAAGTGATTTTCTATGATAAAGGTCAAATTACACATCTCCGTGTTCGTTTTTTTTCACCGAACCCATGTTCTCACCAACTCTTCCTTTCCTAATCTTCTCATTAAAGTCACAAATAATAATTGCAAGATCGTTTTTTTAAATCTGTTTTATAGTTTGTTATAATTCTTCCTAGAAATATTCTATATCAATTTTGCTACTGGCAGTTGTTAGCCCATATAATATAATAATTGTTAAGAAATAGCTGATATGGATGTTGGTTTGGCAGTACCACTATAATGATCTGTTTCTTTGTATATTAAAAGAAAAAAACAGAATAGAAAAATGTGTATGAGGCGTCACATTTCAAAAATTAGTAAAGTATCCAAAATTTTTTTCTTGTAAAATTACTTTACAAGATAGACTGTGGATTTTATATTGTAATATCCTAATTTCTAACAATAAATTAAAAAATGTAAACAGATAGGAAAAAACTAAGGATAAAAATGCAGGATAACACGAACCACTTTTGGGGTTTCCAAATTAAATAAATAGTAGAGAAAAGATGTAATGGACAACGTGTATGTAGACACAGTATAAACCATAAAAGAAAATATATTAGGAGATTAAAAGATTTATTGATCTAGTTCTGTATGGGGAAAACTACCTTCATTACAAATCGGTGAAGGGGGTGAAAGTAAAGTAAATGTTTATAGTTTGTAAATGCAAAGTTGTGGAGAGAACGAGGTTTGAGTCTGCATTGCTTGGGAGCTAGTCAAGGTTTATATAGTGGAGTTAGTTGCTTAGTAAAGTCAAGTTTTATTTTTGTCTGTGTCTCCATCAGGTTTTCAACCTGCTTCCTTAACAATTCGATCATCTGAAAATAAAATTTTGAACGATTAATAATTTCATATTTTCATATGTATGTGTGTATAAAAGATTTTAATAAATATATGTTATTAAAATATTACTTTTTGTCTTTTTCATCGCACGATGATTGCAATTTTTCATTTTTTATTGTTAATTGCTGTAAGAAAATATTATTAAAAAACATTCAGTTAATAGTAGATAAATACTGAGATTTATATCACGTGTAATTATTTTTTTATTAAAATATTACTGTTTCTTTTTTTTATTCGAATTCACTGTTTCTTTCTTTTATTCAAAAAAATCCAGAAAATAATTACGTCGTCCGTTATAAACTACCAAACATGGCTATTCATTAATGATTCCAGTATTATAAGGTATAAGTTCTGCGAATTTCAGGAATATTGCTTTAATAGTTTTTCACTTATAGAAACAGACAGAGAAAAATTTAAAAAAATTGATTTTCTGGGCGCGTGTAATAAAAACAGCCTAATTATATATATTAGTATAGATATAGATGTGTTTTTTTTCTAAAATTTTAATTTGATCATTTTATCCTAAAAATAAAGACAAAATATAATTATATATATATATATATAAAATACATAATTGAATAATGTGAATTGTAGTTGATTAATCATTGCATGTCGCTGATATTATTTGCTTTCGATTGGACATAGAAATATTAATTAAGTAGCTGATTCAATCGGATTTAGACGTTCGTCGGAATGATTGTAAAATACAGAGTAGAGTTTTAATGACCATTATCGGATGTGATTTTTAGTACGTTAAATATATTTCAATTATTAAACTACATATAAAAGCTGTATATGTAAATAATAATAAAATACGTTATAAAACATAAATAATAATCTTTTAAAAAATTACTTTTTTCAAAATATTTATTTCCTTATATAGATCATTTATTTTCTGATCTGTACGCTTCTTTTCCTGCAAAAAAATATGTTATAATAGAAAAAATTGTTATGTTTTAATATATATGATGTATATGTTTTGTATATATTATTAAAACATTTTGCAAAATGCGACCATTTTTGATTAATTTATAACTCCATTTGTTAATCTACGAAAATGCATTAAAATAAAATCGGATCGTAGAATGATTCGTAGGAAAAGAATAATTTAAAAAAAAAAATCAAAATCTAACAAACCGGTTCGTTTATATAAATTTTTCGATTGTTGTTAATATTCAAAAATAAATAAATGTATGGGAACGACTATAAACTTTAAAACAGTATGTTAGTGTAATAATGTATGTTATATTGTTAATAATTTTTGTAAAACAAAGTTACCACATTACGAAATATAGTAGATAGACATAAATTGTCCCTGTTTGAAAATATTCGCAAATCGCAGACAGGCACTACAGTTATATATATATATATATATATATATATATATATATATATATATATATATATATATATATATATATACACATATAATTCTTTATAGTACCTAAAAAAAAAAGGAAGAGCTGAATTGTGTCGTGAGAACAAAGCTATCAGTTCTAACGGCTGTGAGTATGCGTGTTTAACTGCGCTATTGCTTTGTGCGCTATTTAGATTATACAACAAAATATGTATAGTAATATAAAAAGTTATCAACAACCCAGCGGTTAAGGATAAATGATTATGGTTAATATAGATATATAATAAATAATTCAATAAACTTACATAAAGATTTGTATTGTTTCCTCTAAAATTTTTTAGGAAATTAGTTTTATTTTTATTAAATTGGTTCTTGCCGGCCGTTATATTTTTTGGACGTATCTATTGCATTATGAAAAAAAAAAGTGTTAGTTTCAAAATGTTTTAAAATAAATAGTTGGAATTTATACATTTTCAATGAATAAATATTTAAATATTTATATATGTAAGAAATGTATACTTGCAATGTAAGTTATAATAATTATGTGTGGCACAAAAAACGAAAAAAGTGTGATATTATTTGTGTTTTATATATATATATATATATATATATATATATATATATATATATATATATATATATATATGTATGTATATATGAAAAACATAAGTTGATACTGCATAATGAATTTTTCAAAGAATGTGGTTTTCATTTAACAATTATTAAAATATTGGATTTTAATTTATTTTCGTTTTTATAGATCAGAAAGTTTGAAATTGTTGATGAATAAGTTAAAAAATTTCTATACGTAAAATTTATAAATGACGATTGTTCGAAAAATGAAACGAAACAGTTTTCTTGATAATTTTTGATTAAAGATTCAATATGTAACATTTCGAAAATATATATTTTTTTTATATATATAATGAACAGTTATTTTCTTTGATTTACCTTTATAGATTGCGATATTGAACACATTAGAAGACATGTGTACAATGTTTGAAATAAGCAGATAGAGTTGATAGATTTTTAAAAGTAACCGTTTAGTAAAAATTTTATTATGTTACACAGTTATGGATGGAACTTTTGTTCCGTTCAATTTACGATATTTTAAAAATGGAAAGTATATATATGTATGTTTTTGTGCGTGTGTGATGTAGTTATTATTGTATTATGTAAGTTTTAGGAATTATGTGTTACAGTTACATTTTGACTGTCCATATTTTCCATCTAATTAAAAAATGAAAAAAGTTATGTTAATTGTGTTAAAAAATTAAAGAAAAATTATAAAAACTAATAAGCAACCGTCAATTGATCCTTCATAATGATTTTTTTTTAATTGATATTTTCATTTGACGTGTATTAAAATATTTGTTTTTCATTAATTTTCATCTCATTGCTTATTTTTATAGACTGCAATGTTTATATTAATGGTTCGAGATGTAACTTTGACACGTTTCGAATGAGTAGACAACGTGGAACATAATTACAAGATGCGGTTGGTGTATTATTAACTAGAAATAGCGTGTGTAGCACGTGCGGTTTTTTGTCATTCTATTACCTCTGATTTTTCACTAGCACATCAAAAAGTGCTAATTCCAGTTACTTCATTTTCAAATGTTCTCAGGGTAGATACTATATCTATCTCTGCATTTATATATGTTTGTATGTATGTATGTATATATGTATAACAGTTATGCGTTTAGGAATGTTGTTATAATGGCATTTCTAATATGAAAAACAAATTTCCGATAGAGAAAATTATGCACCCCGCTGATAAATTATCTATTGATATTAAGATTTGGTCACACTGAAGAATAAATTGAAGATTTAAAAATGAAAACAAAAATAATTATTTAATGTAACATATTCCGAATAATTTAAAAATAAAATATACATTTTTAAATTACTAATAAAAATATAATAGCTGAAATGTTATATTTGTAATTTGTGTACGTTTAATTACGCTATATGTACGTACATAGAATTTAGTATTGAAATAATTTATGTTTAATGAAAATTCGTTTATTTTACTAAAAATATGTATTCAAATTGTTTTTGTAGTAAAAAATTTTTCTCTCCCATTGATTAGATAAATTAGATTCTAATCGGTACGACAATACATGATTTGGGGGTAAAACAGGTAAAAACGTGAATTGTTTTATGTTAGTCTAATTAAAGTTGTTAAAAAGTTACTGTTTGTAAATTGTTATTTGTATTTTAATATTTAGTATTTCAATTGTTAAATTTAGTGATTTTATGTATTATAGTTTTGAAATGTGAAACGTTGTCGTATTTAAATTATAAGTATGTGGAAGTAAATTTCGAAAACCTGAATTTGGAACATATAGTTTGGAAGGATGTTGTTTTAGGAAACGTTATTTGAAGACAATTGAGGTAAATGTTAAACTGTTGTATTCAACATGTACATTGTAAATAATAAACATGTTAATTTAATATAGGGATTATAGTATTTTCGATGTAATATTTAAATAGGAACATGAACTATTGTGAATATAAATAATTTCTATTTCATTATGTGCGTTTACATATTATATCGAAAGAAAGGTTTTGTTGTAAGTTTTAAGAAACGTTTTCCAATTGAAATGTAAGTATTGAACGGTATTTAGTTTTTAGTAATCTATCTGGAAAAAACAAGAATAGACAAAAATAATATTAATGCCGATTTAAATATGATGTTCAAATTGAATGTCTTGTACATTAGCGTTTTATTATGGTTGTCTACATATAAATTGTAGTTTATACTTAACAAAGTAACGGGAGAAAAATTTTTGTTTAAGTTTTAAGAAATGTTTCCAAATTGAAATATATGTATTCTTATTTTCGTATTCGGTTCGCTTGGGATTCATATTTTGTCGCACCAATATTCAGCCAGGATCTTGGCTTTTTCATTTGCTAGGGTAACATCATGCATTGTACACATCGTCGGGTCCTTTTTACACTCCGTTCTCTGCATTGGCATTTTGGGTCTTCCACCAGGCCCCATTTCATCATTTCTAATGCTTTACGAGCATAGCCTGTTCGTATTCGGTTTATTGTGCGCCATATTGGCCATCTTTCTTTATGTCCTGGTGCGCTGTCGTTCTTATGACCGTATCATTTGCACCCATTTTGAAGTTACGAGCTTGTTTAGTATTCCATTCCGTGTACTGTTTTTTTGTTTAGTATTTTTGCAGTGTTGTTTATACATGAGGGATCTATCTAACGTTACTCCTAAATATTTTACGCTATTATTATGTTCGAGTTTCAGTTTTGATTTCGCCATTAAATTTTTTAAATGAAAGCACATACTTGCGTTTTACTTGGATTCGGTACAAGATTATTCTGTTCGTAATATTTATACAGTTGTTCTAAAAGTACATTTAATTTTCTTTCTACTTCCCTGAAATTATCGCCTTGAGCTGTTCAGCTAAATCATCTGCATATAAGAAATATTTCGTTTCATTTCCAATTGTCTGATCATTTGTATAGATGTTAAACGTGATTGGAGCCATCACGCTGCCTTGCGATAGACGATTATTTTGTCTTCTCCACCGACTTTTTCCACCTTGGAAGGTTACATAAAAATAACGGTCTTTTAACATAAATTCTACAATCTTTGTGAAAACAATATCATTCGTTGTTTTGTAGACTTTTTGTAGTAGTCTATGGTAGACAGTATCATAAGCTGCTGTTAAGTCCACGAACACTGCTACCATGATCTTTTTATTGTCATATCCATTTTCTATGTACTGTGTGAGATTAATGACTTACCATGTCTAAAACCCGTTTGTTCAGGGATCAGTTGCTGTTCTATTGTTTGCTGGACACGATTTAGCACAGCACGTTCAAAAAGCTTGGAGGTACAGCATAGTAATGAGATCGTTCAGTAATTTTTGGTTTCTGCAGGGTCTTTCTGTGTTTTCGGTAGCGCAACAACATGTGCTTTTTTCCATACCTTTGGTAGTTTATTTATGTAGATTATGTTATTAAACAATTCAGTTAGCCATTTTAACGTTCTTTCTCCAAAGTGTTTAATTCGCTCTGGAAATATATCATCGATTCCTGCAGCTTTCTTTGTATTTATAGTTTTAAGCGCATTTTTGATCCCATCTACTGTGAAAGTAGCATCATAGTGATTTATTTCAGAGTTTGAATTTATGACCAGCGGTTTTGACAGGCGTTTCCCTGCTTTTCCATTTAACATTAGGTGGGCTGCGATCTGGTTTGGTGTTACATTTGCATGCGTGTTGTTTTGTTGATCGTCATTTAATCTCCATAGCAATCTTCATGCTTTGTTGCTATCTTTTTTCATATTAAGACTCTAAATAGTTTCTAACAATTTTGTTCGTCTTGTTTCTCCTATCATATGTAAAACTTTATCTCCTAATTTCATTGTGTTTATCGAGAAAGGGTTTATTTCGTATTCCTAGTATATGGTAGCCGTTTCTCTGTTTATTCCTGCTATGTATGAAGTATGACAGTCTCTGGGTATGTTAAGTCTAGAAATTTTAGAAACAAGTTCTTTAAAGTGTTCATATTCGTCCGGTATCGGCTTAATAGTTACTATTTGTTCATCTAATTGCTTTGTAAAGTTTGTCCAATCAGCTTTTTGGAAATTGAACCTTCTTTCCTTGGAACAGATCGTAGTTTTAGAACTGTGCTAATTGTTTTAGAACTGTGCTAATTGTTAATTTTATTGGTCGGTGTTGTGTTTTTGGAATAGGCTTCAGAATTTCTTTATTACATTGATTTGCTATTGAATCTGTTGCAAAACTTTAATCAGGGTTATATCCTTTTTTCCACATTCCACTTGCGAAAGAACAGTTTTGGATCAGGAATCAGAACAAGTTTCTTTGCTACTGCTCACTTCTAAATTTTTTCGCTATTATCGTCGATGTTACTATATCCCCAATTTTAACTGCGGCTATTAAAATCGGCGATCACTATTTTGATACTTTTATTCTTGAAATTTTCCGGGGCATCGAAGGCAAACGTTGTAGTAAATGGTTTATACACAGATTGTATAATTATTCATTTCAACAGTTATAATCTTGATATTATTGTCTTCGGCGCTTTATATATTTTTTCCTTGTTTAAGTAAAGATTAAATAAAATGACGTGATTTTAGAGTTAGTTTTACGTCGTACATTTTTCCAAAATTTTTATATATATATATATTTTTTGTTGTTGTTTAGCTTACCCGTTATATAAAACATACGTTCGGGATTATTACGTTGGGTGAGCTGTGTTAGGAAAGCAGTAGCCGCAGAAGTGAATGCTATGTTTAATCCTTATATATTTCTAATGAAAAAAATTTGTTATATAGATACTTCCCACTTGCGGAGACCAAAAGGGCACCACCCCTTGAGTAACAACTCCAATGTATTAGCCGTGGGTAGTACTCCTAGTTATATATTTATATATATTACTATTCATCAATTTTACCTAATCTCTAACAAGCTTAATAACTTTTCGAGTATATGTCCGATTGAAAAACTGTTCAAACAAAAAACATGCGTTATATTTTAGCCCATAAAAACTTAAAAAACCTATCGACCCTTATAGCTGTAAATGGGTTCTTAAATGGATAACGCGCAGTGTTTTGACACTTTGCGGAAAAGTGCGGCTTTTACTAAGTCAGAGTACAGAATTTTAATGGTGAAAACTATTTTCGCCCATATCGAAGTTGGGCTCAAAGTTGGGCTACAAAAATCACTTTTTTTTATATAAACGCCTCTAAAAAATCGGCTATTATAGCTGATGCGGCCGGACCGTCATCTATCGAAACTAGACTAATATATCTATAACGTTCGTAGAAGGTTAATTTTACAATAGGTCCGACCGTTTGGCTTTAGCGGAAGTGGGAAGTCAAAATTTGGATTTTGGAAATTGGACTGAAAAATTTGCTGTTTCGGCCTTTGAATTTTTTTCTCCATTCAAATTCGTATCGTCGGATAGGTCGTTCGATGGTGCATCTATTATATATATAAGGCTTTTACTTAGAAACGTCGTCTAACTGCCTTTACGCCCGGTCGAAGTGGAGTCGTTTTTCTAAGGGCCGATGACATTTTTTTACGATAAAAAAAAATTGAGGGCCTAAATGAAAAATCTGTCCCGAGCGATTTTTCTAAATCGTCTAAGCTACATTTTACGTTATTTGCAAGATAGTCGTCCCGTCGACCGTTGAACCTGTAAAATCCTGGAATTTGAGATTTTTCACCTATCTAAATAGGACTGAAAACTTCCAAGCTTTAAAGCCGCTATTCATATTTCAGCCTCGACCTGTCTAACCTTTTTTACTGGACTATATATTATCTTTAATATGAACTTTACCTTAAAACCGTCGGACGTATCGTACCGGTGGTAGCAAAGTTCAAAGTTTTTAGTTTTTTCTAAGCTCCGATGACATTTTTTTTACTAAAATCGAGATAAAAAAAATGAGGGCCTAAATTAAAAATCTGGCCCGAACGATTTTTGTAAATCGTCTAAACTACATTTTAAGTTATTTACTCGTTCCATCCAACAGTTGACCATAGAAAATCTTTTTGGGAATCCTGTTTTCACCCATTCTTATAACGTGTCCGGCCCATCGTAGACAATTCTTGTAAAGCAACAGTTGGATAGATTGGCAATTTTCCAGTTGTAAAATGTCACGGTTTGACACACGATCTTGCCATCGGACACGCAGTATTCTGCGCAATGAACGCTGGTGGAATGCTTCAAGTGAGCGTATGTTTTTTTTTTGTATGGAGCCCAGGTTTCTGTTCCGTAGAGTAACGTTGGTAATATTACAGCTTTGTAAATTATCAGCTTGTTTGGTAAGATAATGTGTTTGTTATTGAAGACTCTTTTATTTAGCCTATTTACAGCGGCTGAAGCAGCTTGTATTCTGCGTTTATCTCGTTATCTAGACTGATATTATTACTTAATATGCTTCCAAGATATTTAAAGCTATCCACTTGTTCGATTGCAGTGTTGTTTACTTTAAGCACATGTTCGCTTTCTCTTTTATTTGAAGGTGATAGTTGCACTAGCAGTTTAGTTTACTTTTCGTTTATGGTTAAACCAAATTTATTATAGACCATCTCTAACGACTGCAATATATTCTGCAATTCCTGCAAGTTGTGGGCTACCACAGCGCAATCATCCGCGTACTGGAAATCTACAATTCCTATTTGCGAGCATTTGAAAATAGCACAGAACCGCTGTAAGTTGAAGAAACCACCATCGAATCTACTGTTTATTATTATGTTCGTGGAGCCTAGTTTCTTGAGTGCAAGTGTATGTATAAATGTCATATACACTGTGAAAAGTGCCGGAGCTAACATACAACCTTGTTTGACTCTTGTGTTTATTCGGGATGGCTCTGATTCGCGATTTTGTATAAATACAGTGCCTGTGTTATTTTCATGTAGTAAGGAAAGCATTCGAACAAATTTTGACGGGCATAGTTTCTTCATGCATTTCATTAACCATTTCCTATGAACTGCAATGAACGCGATGTACAGATCCTTATTTTGCTCGTAACACGTTTCTTGCAGCTGTCTCAACGAGAATAATGAATCGATTGTGCCACGGCCCGAGCGAAACCCATTTTGAGTTTCAGGAAGAAAGCGTTCTATATATATATATATATATATATATATATCGAAATTATCGTGTGGTAGCCAATTAGAATTGTCGATCTTTTTTAACATTATATATATATATATATTGTGGATAACTCCATCAAAAATTGTCCTATTTTGGCAAACCTATGTGTATTAAATATGGGTTTATCGTGTTGGATAGCCCATCAATGTGTGATCGATCTTATATACATACATATATATATATATATATATATATATATATATATATGTATGTATATGTATATATATATATATATATATATATATATATATATATATAAATAAATAATATGCAAGTATATGATTTAACAAAACTGTTAAAAAAAGAAACATAATTAAACCCCAACAGCTTCCCACTTGCGTAGACCAAAAAGGGCATTACCCCTTGGGTAGCAACCACAATTGGTGCCTGCAAAGTTTTAAGTATCCGTATTCGCGGATAACTCCGTCAATAATGATCGCAATTTGATACTTTTTTTTGTTTTACTCGTCTTACATATCCGAGGTACTCAATTAAATGCGTTTGCCGCGCGTTTTCGTGGATAAAGCACAAATGGATGGATATTAATGGAGAACTCTTCAAATATTGGTTTGATTTTGCAAACCTTTTTTTGTTTTACTCTTATTGAGCCCCCATTAACTACCTTCTTATCGGTAGCTCCTAGTTATATATACTATCAACAATTTACCCCTTCCTCTAGCAAGCTTAATAACATTAAGAATATACGTCGGATCCGAGAAAGTTCGTAATAAAAAATCTTCATCTGAATTGTCACTACAAATCTAGCTTAAAACTACCCTTAAAATCCATAATCCCTTATACCACAAATTGGGGGATGAAACCGGTGCGATTTTCCGAGTAAAGTGTTATGACACCTGTCGCAGATTCGCGCTTTTGACTAAGTCGTTAACAAAGACTTTAACGCGTATATATACATACACCTTTGTTCAACCCCCGCGAAATATTTAAGTGCTGAAAATCGAACTTTTTTTACCTAGATCGATATAAAAAAAACCTAGGCCTAAATCGAAAATCTGTTCCGAGAGAATTTTCTAAATGTCCTAACGAATATTTTCCGTTATAAATATCATCCCGGTCTCGGAAAAAGTCGAGTTTTAAAGGGGTTGAAATTTTCGTAAATCTCTTTTTTTCAACTTTTTTAATAGCCGTCTAATTATTCGCCTGACCGTCTAAAGGTATTCGACTTTTTTCCACCTTATCCTATAGTGGAAAATTTTAATTATATATACCGTTTCTCTATATAGAATAGTAGTGGAGTTTCATCGGCCGGAAGAAGACCTATTTTTGTGGTGCGGGGAAAGTGCAAAATTTTCGCAAATTTTCAACGTCCGGTTCGCTACTTTAGATTTGATTTAGCGAAAAATCGCCTTCTTTGAGGAAATCAAGTCAGACTATTTCCTTTTAAACGACGTAACAGTCAATCGTACGGTATTGGCTGTAGCCGTAACGAAAATTTTCAACTTGCGATGTCTTTAAAACGCTTAAACTCGTCTGTGCCTTAAAGCTGTCTCCTTATCGTCATTATCGCGATCGACGTTATTAGCTTTTTTTTACTACCGATCATTGACATTCGCCCGAACTTTACCCTTACCCTGTCCGATGTATCGGACCGACTGTAGGGAAGTCCGAAGCTCGATAGATGTCGGATTTTTTATATTCTTCGTTCTTCTGCTACTTATAGCTCCGTTCATATTAATGCTACAATCTTATCATACATAACCTTTTTTAAAATGTGAATCATAATCTTTCTAACGACGTTCAGACCTTCCAGTTTCGATCAAAAGGTGCGAAGAAATCAAAGTTTGAAGACTTGCAATTTGTCAAATTCAATTATTTTCAAGCGTCGACCGACATAACCTTTTTTACTTTACTATATATTAGCTTCTGTATGAACTTTATCCTCAACCGTCCGACGTACCGTACCGGTGGTAGAAAAGTTCAAAGTTCGATAGATTTTGCTTTTCCTAAAGCTTCAACTTTTCCATCGCTTATAGCTCCGTTCCTATTAAAGCTATAAATTTAAAGTACATAACCTTTTTTAAAGTACTCTTTAAAAGCTTTCTATCGATATATAAAACTTTCGCGTCGCACAAAAACTGGCCGAGAAAATTGAGGTCAAAGACCTTGAAAAATTGGAAATTCGCGTTTAGTACGTTTCGAACCTTTTTAAATTTTTTTTTCGTAACTTTCGTCCTTTTAATCTGTACGTATATATTATAGATACTATATAATGTATGGGAGATATTCGGGCATGGTGTCATTGGGCCAGGAAA
Organism: Coronaproctus castanopsis; assembly: GCA_032883995.1. Classification (NCBI taxonomy): domain Eukaryota; kingdom Metazoa; phylum Arthropoda; class Insecta; order Hemiptera; family Monophlebidae; genus Coronaproctus; species Coronaproctus castanopsis. The sequence goes on from CM065053.1 coordinate 113,619,402, forward strand.
TGGAGGTCAAAATGGAAAAGTATCGATATTTCTATAGGTATTGGTCCGACATTTTTTCCCTTTTATAGTTAAGCTATTTAGATGGTCCGGAAATGTTGGAAATCATCGAAAATCGCGTTTTTTCAAAATGGCCGAATAATCGGTCGTAATGAATTTCGTTATTTTACCTTTAAAATATTTATAAATTATTATACAAATCCGGGATTCTATAGTCGAAATTCAGCGGTTTAGCAGGCGGCAGCAGGGTGGTGGGAAAAGTGAAATTTCGACTTTTTCGATAATTTCGATAAATCAACCTATAGAAATTAAACTATATACTATGACTTATCTAAAGTGTATTTCAACCTTTCTCGATCCGACAAATACCGGTTGAATAGAGGTGGATAGTTGGGAAATCGGCTACTTTGAGCGCCTATTACAGAGGGTGTATAAACTTTTAAAAGGTTCGTGCTTCTAATATACGTGTGACTATATAAAATATATCGTATAAAGTGGAAAAAAAATTAAAACCGAACCCGAAAATTTCGAAAGGGGACAAATTTTAAATTTTTTTCAAATTTCGATTTTTTCGCAATAATTCGCGAACGACTTAAACTTTGTAAGAATTGTTCAAACGAAAGTTACGTGGTATTAAAATACGCGTCATGGTATCCTCGTATTTTTTTAACAAATACTAAAGACCGACCGAAGGTTCGGTTTCGGTTTCGGCTAGTTTCGGCCACAGTTTCGGTTTCCGGCCAAATATTAGCCGAAACTTCGGCCGCGCCGAAACTTAGTGTAATTATGACTCATTAATTGTCGCGCGTCGTTCGGCTAACTTCCGGTTATAACTTGTGTTTAATTACCAATATACTTATGGTAAAATTGATACTCTTTTATGTAATGAATGGAATGTTTTAACGAACCTCACAGCCTGTTTGAAAGTTTTCTATGAGGCCACACTTGATTTATCATTTGATGGCGCATGCATATTAATAGTAATACCTTTGATATCATTATTAAAGCGCAAGCTACAAGTTCGATCCGAAAAGGAAGATGAGCTGCTGACAAATATGAAAAACTCATTGTACGAGTCATTGAATACCAAATTTTCTTTTATAAAAAGGCACCCTTCATTGATGGCTGCGACAATGCTGGACCCAAGATTTAAATCGAAATATCTCAATTCCAATGAAGTGGATGCTGCAATGAGAGAAATAATATATTTTTTGACGGAGGATAACGACGACGTAGAGGATCCTATACTTTCTGGTGGTGGAGAAAATGTTCCCTCAGCTTCTACAGAATTGGTATTGCCAGCCTCCAACCTACAGCAAGAAATAGAGAGCCTTTGGGATATACACGATAATATTCCTAAACAGATGCAGGCAACCATATCTAAAGATGAAAAATCTGTTTTGAAAAAAATAATTCAATCTTATCTGTCGGAGCCATTATTGCAATGCAATGCTGACATATATTGTTATTGGAACAGTAGTCCATATCCTACCCTGAGAAAAACCGTTTTAAAGTATTTTCTGCTCCACCTACTAGTGTTCCCAGCGAGCAGTTGTTTAGTGCCGCTGGACAATTATACGCAGATCGTCGGAGTAACCTGCTTGGCGAAAACGTAGAAAAATTACTTTTATAAGACTTTTTAATTACGAATATTAAATCTAATTTCAATTTATTATTTAATGTCAAATTATGAATATAATATAAATAATAACTATCTTTGTTAAATATTGCAACTATTACTTTTTGTTGTATTTTACATGAGTTAATTGTCTGTATTTGTGTATAAAATACACCAGATTTTAATATACAATAGAAAGTTTAATATGTTTAAATAAGTTTCGGTTTCGGCCGAAACTAACACCGAGGCCGAAGATTCGGTTTCAGTTTCGGTTTCGGCTGAAAATCTTGTTTCGGTCGGACACTAACAAATACTCATCCGGAAATTTGGTGTTAAAGGGTTTAGATTTTTTGGGCCGTTTTTGAGGCCCCTATGATAGATAGAGGGTTCGGGTTGACGTTAGACAAAAATAGACGTGAAGATCTATCAGTTATGTAATAACGTAAATTTTCCGAAATTAACCGGTAACGAAAATTTAATTTTCGATACTGAAAAATTTTTCATGCGATTTTCGGTCGGCCGATTCTACAATGATTTTAGGTTAATTATGTGTCTATATATCGTTATATACGTGTATATATACGACTATATCAAAATTGGGTTTCGAACTATAAATCGCTTACGTTTAAAGATACGAAAAAGATCGTTATTATCTAATTAGGTGTACATAGAAAAACCTATTAAATAAAGTCGTCGTCGAAATTCGAAAAAAATGGGGAGGTTTGGGTGACCTTTTTGAATTACGATTTTTGAAAAATTTCTATAGAACCGATTTGATCGATATTAAAATGATGAGTGCGAAATAGAAAACCGTTTTTCATTACGATCGATTGAAAACTGACGTGGAGATCTATCATTTTGCTTGTAATATTTATCCTATAAGAGTTAATCAAGGAGATATTGCCGGTTAGAAGTTGAATTTGGATTTTCAATACGTCCCTCGATTGGTTTTTGGACTGTCCGCGATGCTTTCTAATGATATTATTTATACTTTGGTACCCTATTTCTTTAATGCGGATATTATATATGTACATACTTTTGCTCACGCACAGTAACCGCGCGTGTAACATGTATATATTCTCGCAAAATTTATTACCTCACAGATTGTATTGTACGTGAGAAAAGGTGACAAAATGTACATGTCAAGAAATTTCGCCTAATGTGAAGGAATTGAAAAGAATATAAAAATGCCATTACAAAAAGTAAACTTTTAGCTTGGCGACAACTTATTCAAAATTGCACTGTCTGGGGGTAGCCCTTATAAATATATCTTCAATAAGAATAAATTAACCATAATTCCAGATATTACTGTATGTAATTCATCTTGACAAAGAATTTTGAAAAATTCAATGGCTTTGTAAACAATTTTTTCCCTCGAGTCAATGTTGATTGGATTCCCACCAGTTTCATTGCTAAAGCAGTTGTTCCCTCAACTATTTCTATTGTAAAGTATTTAAATTTGAAGTTCCCTAATTTATTTAGTTTGATCATTAATAAGTGCTTTGCACACCAGATCTTTCCAACGTTTTGGAAAGTGGCTAATATTAAATTACTTTCCAAACCTGGAAAAGATCCCAACTCCCTCTCTGCATATAGGCCCATCTCTTTACTGAATTCCATTGGTAAAGTGTATGAAAAGAGATATGCGATTCTTAACATTAATGACTCTGCCGCCAACAGGAGATTACAGTGTGATGTTCCTCAGGGATTTGTCCTAGGACCCACACTCTGGAATCTTCTCTATTCTCGTGTTCATTCTCAAATAGATAAATTCATTTCTTATACGAACAAATGTATTCAGCTTGTCTCCTACGCAGACGACTTATGTATCTCCTTCAGTATTGATAGGCATTATGATTTCAAATTAATTGAAGTTGTATGTCTACAACTGGAATCCATTATTAACAAATTAGGTCTTGCTTTCTCTGCTCCCAAATGTCAATTTATTGTGTTTGGCGACCAGAGAATAGTAAAGAAAGTAGAATAACTTAGGACAATATCTGACCAACCAATTTCTCATACTAAACAGTTGAAATATATAGGTCTCATCCTGGTTTATAGACTTACCTTCCTACCACATGTAGAGTATATCCATCGTAAATTTGGTGACGTCTATAACAAACTTAGACGCCTTCAACCTAACACTTTCAGTGTGGGATATAGGGAGAAGGGACTTATTGAGTGTCTGTACAGGTATGACTCATATATATATATATATATATATATATATATATATATATATATATATATATATATATATATATTAATAAAAGAACCATTAATCTTGTTAACCGGCACCAGAGGCTGCTCAATAGCCGGCTTTGTTGCTCCATCATACTGAGAAAGAGCGTTTTAATTTCAGTTATGAATATCTGTGTAGTAATGCTTCAATGTTATTAGCGCTTTCATTGTCAGTGGTATCCAAGTTTTGAGGTTTTTCTTTATTTTTTTGTACAGTGAACATTCGTGCATAGCCAGTCCTTGACTGTGGATTTGTACTCTGGTTTACTTCCGTGGTCAGAAATTGGACGATAATTGATGGCTTATGTTATTTATATTATTTTTCGTTTCACGTTGTTTATGTCTAATGACTTGTAATTTTCTGTAGATTTCACAACCCTTATAATTTGAAGGATGACTTTCTTCACAATTAGCGCATTTTGGCGCTTCGTTCTGTTGTTTATTGCAATTGCTCGATGCATGGTCCCCGCCATATTTAACACAAGCATATGCTCTGTTATAATAAGTTTTAGTATGACCGTGTGTTTGACAACGATAGCATTGGGGTATAGTATTTTTTTTATGGGGAATTTCTATTTTTACTTTCATGTTTAGTAACGATTGTATTTTAAATATCTCAGAATTATTTTCCTGAGGTTCTATGTCCACAAAAAGAGCGGCAATGATTGTTTGGTTATTCTATGTGTAAATACTAAAATTACACGTACGAACGATTATGAACGATAAAAAGCAAAAACGAAATATTTTAACACGTAATATCGACGAAAAAGTGGACTGTATAAATACGAAATGAAAGCGTACGACAATACTCGCGACCGGTATCAGTACGACTGAGTCTAATATACGATAACAACAACGATCATAAGTTTAAGCACACACGCATACCAAACATAAACGCACATAACCTGGGTTTCCCCCCCCCACACACACACACACACATACAGTAAATTACATTCGACATCAACCGTTCTTATCTGCGTCAAGTGCAGGAACACTATGCTTAGCATTTGTTATATGCCTGGCTTTATGGCCACATTGTCTCAAGGTTGATACTATATCATTAGTTTCTATAGAGTGATGTAGATTTCTTATTACCACTTGGAAGTATCGTTCCGATTTAATGTGTGGTGTTCTATTTTCTCTTCTCGTAGGTAGTGAATTAATTTACCATAATTGTCATTGGTATTTGCTTTTATTTCAATTCTTTTATCGGTCAGGGACCTCCAGCGAATTTCGTTTTTAGGAATCACAGACGCGATATTCGTCAAAATTTTCGTATAATTTTTTACTCCATAGACGGTGATAGGAGAAGGTTTTGAACGTTCTTCCGTAACGTCATCTGTTATATCAAAAATAAATCCTTAAAGAACGAAAATCTACTGCTGCAAGAAAGAGTAGCAAATTTGGAACAATATACTAGAAGTAATAGTGTCATTATTAGTAATGCTCCGTTAACTGAGGGTGAAAATATCCTGGAATAGGATAAGAAACTGGACAATGTACTGGTACAGTAATTACGGACACCGATATCGACTGTTGCCACCAATTAAAGAAAACGGGTAGACAACAGCATGCTAATATCCTAGTTTTTGTCGGCGTACGGTACGATATCAGCTAGTTAGGAACGCGAGAAAACATCGGATAAATCATCGTCGTTTAAATTTTCTGGAACCAACTCGATTGTGTACGTTAACGAGCATTTGACTACGCAGAACGCGAGATTACTGGTTGCGGCGAAGACATTAAATATGTGTGGTCTGGAAATGGAAGAATTTTTGTCCGGAAAAACGATACATCCGCCGTACTGATGATAGAGTACCGACCAAGTAGCCAATCTACCATTGGCTATTGAATCCGGTGGAGAGGAGCACAGAAATTTGTGACTTTATTATTTAAGTTACAATTTAAAAACGTTCTATGTGAGAGATATGTGTGTATGTCCGGTGGATTGTTCGATGCGCATGGCAATTGTATAAGTTCGTTAAAGTGTTTTACTACTATGTCAATCATGTCGATGCATGCACTGTTTGGTCGCTTAGGAGTATTTGTTTTGGGTATTTCTTGGTGTGTACAGTCATTGCCATATATATAGGATATTGGGGAAATTTGTTAGAATGAAAGATAACTTTTTTCGGATTTTAACATTAAACGTCACTACCTTACGTAAGCATTATGATGATCTAATAATTTTCCTGGATGAACACCGTGTGCAGTACGATATTATTATTATTACGGAATCTTCGTTGTATGAAGAAGAAATTGATCGATATCGCATTCCAAGATTCACGCCAGCAGCGCATTGCAAAGAGAATAAAAGGTCTGGCGGTGTGATGGTCTATGTAAGAGAAAATATTCGTTTCAATAGGGTTCATTTTAAAATACATACTGCGAATTTAATACATTTACAAGTTCATCTTGAAGATGATATAATTTGTCGTTTTCTGGCATCTACCGTTTTTGTGATTCGAATTATTCAAAATTATTAAATGAATTATTATTATCTTAAATTAACGTGCCGTGTACAGCAGCTAAGGTTAGAGGCACGAAGGAGTAGAGGAATTAGATTAAGGAATAAAGTCCTGATTTATGGAGAAATATGGTCAAATTAGAGAGGAGCTTTCATCTTTGAAAAGCAGAGGGGTGTAGAAGGAAGGTTAAGCGATAATCTGTGAGAATGGTATAAAGGACAGTCAGTATGCGTGAGTGAGCCGAGTATGTCCCAACCGCAATCTGCTGATGATGACATCTTCTTTGCGATTTGGAAGAGATGTTTTCCAAGGCTGAGTTGAGCTCTTGATCTGACGAAGCTTGTTCGATTGAGGAGTCAGTTGACACTTTTTCTGCCACAGCTTTTGAAGTACATTTTTTATTTGTTTCTTCAGGTCGGATGCTGGAACGTTTAATAGCTTAGTGAATGAACCAACATTTATTCAATCGGGTGTGAATTACGAATAGTGTGTTTAGACCATATTTTTGTCCGAGGTTCAGAAAATTGCACGTCGAAGATCGAATTTACGTATGGATGTAGATTTCACTAAACATTGTGGTCTCTCGGCTGAATTTATCTTTACTGATTATAGTATCGAATGAGATAAACTATTTCCGAATTAATAGACATTTTTTAAAACGACCTTGTTCAATGCTAACTTCTCTGGGATCCATACCAGCAAAGCGACGATAAATGAGACATTCAAGTGGTATATAAACAAAATCACCGAGATTGTTGATAGTTGTAAAGAGTGACTTAGGAGAGGTAAATCCTACCAGCAGTAGACACGAGTGGATTTCATCGGAAGTAGTGGAGCTAACGTGAGCAAAAAATATTTTATATAAACTTGCAAAATTGTTCCCAACTGATAAATCTATTAACATTAAATATAAATCTATATCCAAAACTGTGCAGCGAGCTTCAAGGAAAGCTAAAAAAGAATATTACACTAACTTGCTAAATAAACAAGGATCCGCTCAAAAGTACTATTGATCTATTGTAAATCGGGTAATTGGTAACAAAAATTTGTCTATCAAAGAACTTGTTATTAATAACACTAAGACTATTATCGATGGCAACGAACAATTAGCAGCACATAGTTTCAATTACTACTCAAAGAATGCGTAAATAATTTACTGAGCGATAATGTAGTAGCAGAGCAAGTTACTCAGGTACAGCAATTACATAATCATAATTATCTTAATTCGTTCGCTTTTTCCAATTTCACGCATAATGAGATTAGGAGCGGTATACTTTCTTACAAAATAAAGCCTTTGATGGAATTCCAATTGCTTTAATAAAAGAAAACATCAATTTCTTCGTAGTAACATTAACATACTTATTCAACGAATCCCTGAAACATGGACAATTCCCGGAAGATTTAAAGTTAACAATTACGCCAATTTATGAAAGTGGTGACAAAACAATTATGGCTAATTACAGATCAGTGAGTATTCTATCCAATATTTCTAAAATACTAGAGAAGTGTGTTAAAGATATTATGTTAAAGTATCTATTGAAGATAAATTATTTCATCGAAAACCAATTTTGTTTTTTACCGGGTAAAAATACTAACAGCCCCCTTTATCACCATGTTTCATACATCGCGATCAATTTGGAAGAGGAGCGTTCCGTTGTAATATTTCGATTTATGTAGAACATTTGATACAGCTGATCATGGTGTTTTGTTTAGTAAATTGTATGCTTGTGGATTCAGAGGAATCATACATAACTGGTTTAGATCATATATCGATAATAGACGATACGTTACAAAAATAAAAGATACGATAAGTGAGTGGGTAATACAGGAATCTGGGATACCGCAAGGAAGTGTGCTTGGCCCCTTTTTATTTTTGATATATATTAATGACTTATGTTAAATGTTACGTGTAAAATAGTCAGTTACGCTGATGACACAGTTCTCTTAGTAAATTCGCGTTTTCCAGATATAATGCAGACATTGATTCATAATAATGTGGATAAAAATGGTTAACTCGTAATCGATTAATCTTGAATGAAACGGAAACGAAGTATATTGTTTACAGTAATCAAGAGCAATGTCTGTGTCAGAATCTAATTGTAAGACTAAGTTACAACTTCGTGATAGCTGATGACACCAAATATCTCGGTATTTAATTAGTAAATTAAACTGGTACACACATGCTAAGTATGTCGCTAAAAAACTGAGTAAGTTGACTTATTTTACTATTTAACGCAGTATTTTTCATCAAGTCACCTGCGCCGATTGTACTTAGCCTTTTATAAACCCGTTTTGTCATATGGTATAATACACGGGGGGGGGGGGCAAGTGTCACACTGCACCATTACAAGTTCTACAAAATGCGGTATTCAAAATAATTCATATCAATTCATTACTGACCATTCAACAGTTGTACGAAATTCACCTTCCAAATTTTGTCTGTATAAATCCGGAACGTTTTAATATATGAATCTTAGGGGGAAATCGAGATTTGCAAATGAAGAAAGAGCGTTTGTAACCTTGTTTAAAAAATACCACACGAGGATGCAGGCTATATATGCATACGGTATATAGAATAGACGGTAGGTATCACGAACTAGGTGCGCAGTAGTCAAACGAGATTGTGACGTAGTTGGTACCCATCGGAAATCCAGTTTTGTTGTAGAACGGCTCATTTCGTTATTTCTAAAGCGTTGTTTCATATTATTTCGTCCGGTTTTTTATTTGTGTTTATGGCATTTTCTTATTTTTTAGTGCAGAATTCTTAATTTTATTATTTAAAGTATTTTATTTCTAATTACTATCAGGGTAAGACTGCATAATATTTTTATTTCACTAATTCTTTGATATAGACCTTTCGCACATAAATTGGTTAAATTTTTTATTATCTTATTAACATTTGTATTATGCCTTGTTGTGCTATTTTCGGGTGTTGTAATCATAGCCGAGATGCTCATAAATTAGGTATTAGCTTTCGTCGGTTTCCTAAAGATAAAGTTCTTCGAAAACAGTGGTTACATATGAGCAGAAGGAATGACAACTTCAATATTAAAAGTGTTCGCGTATGCTCTTTTCATTTTAATGAAAATGATTTCGAACGTGATCTGCAATCAGAATTACTTGAGAACAAGACAAAAAATATATTAAAAAAAGGATTCCATTCCTCATTTAATGATACCAACTTTGACTGAGTTTAAGTCACATAATGATAATGAACACAGTGAAAAACAAATTAAACGGGGAAGTTGTTTTGACTATTCTATCAATGTTTTCATTCCCAGCTATTCCCGAATGGGCTGGTGTCCATAAAAGAATAAGTTCATTGTTATTTGAGATGAGGTTGTTAATAATGTGTTTTAGGTTGAAAGTATCTGAGTTTGTATTTTTAATATATTTTTGAATAGGTTTAAGTGCGCTGTAAGAATCTGTGCAGATTACATATTTATTCGGTTGTACTTGTTTAGATATGTATTTTAAAGCTTTATAAATTGCAAGAAGTTCTGCTGTAAAAAGTGAGGCTGATTCTGGTAGATAGTATACTTGGGATTGGTTGGGTGTAAGATAGGCCGATGAGGTTTGGTTTGTGGACTTTGATGCATCAGTGTATATTTGTGTATAATCGCTTATTTTACTAAGATTATTAATAGTATGTTCAGGTTATCTCATTTTCCCACAAAATGGAAAATTGCTAAAATTATAGTGTTGCCAAAACCAGGTAAAGATAACAGTAATATCAATAACGTACGGCCAATTAGTTTGTTAATAAACTTAAGCAAAATAGCGGAAAAAGTGATTTTGCGCAGGCTACGAGTTTATTCTGATTCAAATAATATTCTAAGAGATGAGCAGTTTGGTTTTAAACCTAAGCATTCGACGGTTCACCAGCTAGCTCGAATAGCGGACACTATTACTGATAATTTTAAACTCAAGAAACACACGGGAATGCTGTTAATCGATGTTGAAAAAGCTTTTGATACAGCTTGGCACGATGGAATATTATATAAAATGATTAAATTTAAATTTCCAATATTACTTATTAAATTGATTAAATCATACTTAAGTCAGAGAACATATTACGTTACGAATTATTTCGAAAAATCGTCAATTAAAACACTAAATGCTGGGGTTCCTCAGGAAAGTATACTCGGGCCTTACTTATTCCTAATGTTAATGTATGATCTTCCAGAACTGCCTTTCGTTAGTGCCGCGTTGTATGCTGATGATCTTGCTTTATATACATCCTCTTATAGGACAGATACAATATATAACCGGTTGCAAAAGGCTGCAATTAAAATATTTAAATATTACAACAGATGGAACTTAAAATTAAATGAAGAAAAATCAGAAGCAATTCTATTTACTCGGAGACGACCCCTACCTCTAACTGAAATTACAATAAATTCTAAAAGAATTTCTTAGGTCAAACAGGTTCGGTATCTAGGAGTTATCTTAGATAGCAGATTAACTTTCAATAACCATATTACTTTCGCTATAGATAAAGCGCATAAATCTATGCATACACTTTTTCCATTATTTAACAGAAAATCGGGTCTTAGTTACGTAAATAAAAAATTAATCTATACGGCTGTTATACGGCCTAGATTAACCTATGCTTGCCCTGTATGGTCATCAGTGTCTGATAGTACATACAGTGAACTACAAGTAGTTCAAAATCATTGCTGCAGAATTTCGTTGAATGCAACGCGATATACTAAAATTTCTAATCTACACGATCATTTAAATATCCCTTACATACATTCGTTTATTAGTAAAATCTCAAAAAAATTTTACGAAAACTGTAAAACTCATCAAAATAAACTAATACGTGTAATAGGAAATTACAATATGGAACATCTACGCATACGTTATACTAAGTATAAGCATCGTAGATTAAAACATAGATTTTTGTAATTATTAACCTATTGTTAAGTACAGATATTTTAAGCTAAATTATGTCTAAAAACACTGCTTTTCGTTTTGTTGATTTATTGACTTTTTAATTTTTGTTACCTTCAGGGTGTGTCTTTTTTGTAGGTTTTTTCATTTTTTCCTGCACTATTTCTAAAGTAATTTCAAAGTGTACTATAAGTTTTGTAATTATACATATTTAGAATTGCTAAGGTTTAGCTTTAAGTTATGAAAGAAAATTGTTTTCGGTTTATGTGTAAAAATATAATAAAGATTTTTTCATTTCATTTCATTATAATCGCCGTACTGTTTTTCCAAAATGTTGTAAAATTTTGATTTGAGTATATTTGAAGGTGTTAAATTTTTCTTATATTTTTCCAGTTCTGTGTTTATTGCTATTGAAAGCTTTGTCCAAGGTGGTATTTTTGGAGCTTGGTTTGTTTTAATTTGCGGTAATCGATATTGAAGTTTTGCTAATGTATTGTTAATGCGTTCTGAAAGTATGATGAGATTTATTCGTTTGTAAGGACCGGGATGTTGGATTGGATGGTGTGCAAATTGATTGTGTGTAATATTTTAGTGCTAATATTTGTCTTCTGTATCGGAGTGATAATATGTTTGCTTCCACGTGTAAAGCTGTGTTTGAGGTAGTGTGAAAGGCTCTCAAGGCAATTCTAATAGCTAGATTTTGAATAGAGTTGAGTTTTTTTAGTGTAGAATAGGCTGCGCTACCATATATTATACTTGTCGGAGTACATTCTGAATAAGTAAATGTGTAAACTTGATTTTGAATATATGTGTGCATGAGTTGGGAATGTTGTTACGGGTACCTGTGTAGGTGTATGTATGTTAGCAAGCGTATTGTTTCAATGTGGGTACACATGTATGCACAAAGCGAAAGAGTTTATTTCTCAGTGTACGGGAGCATGCGAGTTGGAGTGAATCTATACGTGTATCTGCGATTAAATTGTAGATAAGTATTTAGGTATAATATAGCAGTAGGCATGTGTATACATGCTTGTGTATATAAGTTTACATTTGCAACTATTTACTGAGCGGGTATCGATATCAATATTGGGGGGGTGGGAAGATTTTAATTTATTTCGTTTGTTGTAAGCACATTAAGATCATTTGTATATAGATTAGTATAGACCGCTGTTCGCACAACCTATGCGTATTAGCGGAAGTTAAGCATAGTAAGATTTTTTGTTTTATTTCATGCAAATATATTTGATTAGATTTGATATGTTGATTACGATTATTAGTTTTATTAGTGTTGTTAGTATTAGGAATAAATATCACACTTGGCATGGACGTTGTACTTAACGTAGTAGTAGTAGTAGCAACAGCAGCCGCATGTGCAGTTGGCTGTTCGATTAAAAACGACTTACGGCCGAATGCGTTATCCCGCAGCGGATGAATATAATATGTTCAAAGATAAGACCGGTTTGTACGATCACCATTATACGATAGGTGTAAAATACGAGATAAACACTTGTTAAATACAATAGTTCAAAATGTAGTAATCGTGCACTTTGATTACTTGAAGACGTATTTCACGAGAAATATAACGCAAAGAAATACGTGGAGAACCTTTATTGCTATTACTACTATTATAATTATTATCATCAACAATATATGAGAATATAGTGTATATATGTACATATTTTTTTTTTTTTGCATACAATCTATCCTAGGTGGATAATAAGTAGCACTATTATCAGATGAATTGAATATTAATAGAACGCTGTCCAACAACAGTCATTCTTTATTTGATGAGCATTAGTTAAGATCGCCTACATAGCTCTACTTGCGTAAGTCTTTTCAGACGCTGAAAATGAGCGCTGTTATCATTGAGATCAGCTGCCAGTGGATTTACATGGTGCTGTAATCGCTGGATATATCTCTCAATGTGGATTTTGAGAGTTTCCATTACAGTTGGCATGTGAAGGTCCTCATGAAGATCGTCACTACGAACATACCATGGAGCACCCACAATGCTGCGTAAGACCTTTGCCTGAAAATGCTGAAGTATTTTTATTCGCGAATCGCTGGATGTTCCCCAGATTTCTATTCCGTACTGGTTTTAGAATGACTTTATACAGTAGAAGTTTATTTTCTACAGAGAGTGAACAGTATTTATTCATCAACCAGCTCATACTTCTCAGTTTCAGATCCAGTTGTTTCCGTTTGGTCAGAATATGATCTTTCCAAGTCAAACGTTGATCTAAATGCAGTCCTAAATATTTTACTTTATTTACTGTTGGAATGGTTCTTCCATTTAACTGAATCATCACATTTGCAAATTTTTTATTTAATGTAAAAAGGAGGTGATTAGATTTAGACTCATTAACTGTAATCTTTCACAGTTTAAACCACTTCTCCAACTGCAGAAGATGATTCTGGAGATGCATAGTAGCAACTGTTAGATTGCAGTCAGTGGATAATATCGCCGTATCGTCCGCAAACATGGCTGTAGTAGTGTATCTATTTTCCGGAAAATCATATGTATATATATATATGGTACAACAGCGGACCGAGTACACTGCCTTGAGGCACACCGGAGCGTATACCATATATTTGTGATCGAGCACCGTTTATATAACTTGAAAGTATCTATCCGTTAAGTATGATTGTAATAGTGTATAGTACTGGTGTGGCAAGTTAAGTTTTAGCTTGTATAATAGACCCGTATGCCAAACTCTGTCAAAAGCTTTCTCAATATCGAGCAACAATGCAGGACAAAATTTTTTGTTTTCGAAACTACTGTTGATTAAGTCAACTATTCGATGAGTCTGCTCTACTGTGCTGTGTTTGTTTCTGAAACCAAATTGCCAATCGGGTATTATGTTTTTACCATCAAGAATTGATTTTATTCTTTTCAAAATTAGTTTTTCAAGCAATTTTGACATAGTCGGTAGTAGGCTGATGGGTCTGTATGATGTGACCAGTTCTTGCGGTTTTCCTGGCTTCTGCAGCATAATTATAGATGCGAATTTCCACTGGATAGGGTAGTGACCAGTATGGAGAATCGTGTTAAAAATATATGTTAGGAGGACTATTGCTTTCCGTGGCAAGTTTTTAAGCATTACTGAGGTTATCAAATCATAACCGGGTGATTTTTTTGGTTGAAGCTGTTTTTGTATACATGCTTTCACTTCCATTGGTGATACAGATGTAATAGGTGGGCACATCTGAAATGGTGTTTCCAAATAGTTGTAAATATTTTCTTCTTCGGAGGTTAATATGTTGTAATTATCGTGATGAAAAATTTTGCAGAGGTATTTACCGAATGCCACCGCTTTTTCTTGATCTGCTCTTGCCAATTGGCGGTTTTCCACTATAATTGGTGAACACTGAGATACATGATTCCTCTATATTCTTAATAGCCTTCCATAAACAATAATCTGTATCTGCCGTTGGTGTAAGATTTGTTAGATATTCATGAAAAACTTCATTTTTCATGCCCGAGAGTATTTTCTTCAGTTTTTTTTGTTTACTGGGTCCTATCATATTGCCAAACTCTTCTTAGTCGCCGTTTTTCTGCAATCATGTCTTTTATCATTTTCGGATGACTTGTTTTTCTATCTGACTTATTTATAGGAGTAGCTAAATATGCCGATTTGTGAATACATTTAATAAAGTGTTCGACACCCATTTCGATATCTTCTCCAGTTTTTAACCGAATATTGAGATCGATTTCACTTTCAGCCATCTGCTGAAAAACATGCCAATTAGTTTTCTTGTTTGTTAATTTTGGTGTAATGGGGATCTGTATCACTGTGCTGCTGAGGCTTAGTATTTTTGGCGAGTGATCAGAAGTTCCGTCCATGGACGTTTCAACTAGTGTCTGGCTCAGATTAATTGCTTTGCTGACGAAGAAATCCAACAAATCAGGAAGTTTATTTATATCACTTGGCCAGTATGACGGTTTTCCGTCTGACAAGCACTGATATTTATTTTTCAATAGACATGAATATAACTGTCTTCCTCTTGGTGTTGTTAATCGAGAGCCAAATGATGTATGTTTGGCATTGAAATCTCCGCCAACTATGAATTTGTTTTCAAGACTTTTAAAGTTCTCATCAAAATGTTCTTCCTTAATATTGAACCGATGACACTGCAATATAGCCTAAAGTTGTTTCAATGGTTACAGTGGTTGCCTATAAATATGCTTCAGTAAAGTTGGTTATTGCATAGGGCTTCATTGATGTTTTTATTATAACAGCCGTGCTTCCGTGTGCTTTACCACCTGGATGTTGAGTATGGTAGACTGTATAACGCGGTATTTTAATAAAACTCTTGTTTGTAAAGTGTGATTCAGATATCAACAGAATATCAATTTTGTTACTTATAATAAATGCGTCAACTTCATGACAATACTGTGCCAATCCGTTTATGTTCCACGTAGCTATTCTTAATAGGCGATTCATTTAGAAACAAATTTATTTATGACTGATGATAACAAATTCATTATCATGCTGCTTTGTTGTATTAATTGGTTAAACATGCTTTTAAATTCCAGCAGTATTTCCTGGAGTTGATTGTTAATACTATTATTCTGATCGTTATTATTTGACGTTGCTTGAAGCGTGGTTTGTTTCATATGTATTATAATATTAATCGTGTATCGTATTTTGTTGCATTATTTTTTATTAAAATTTATAGAATTCCTTGAACTTGCGCCGTCTTTATATAATAAGCATTATTCATAGTAGAACGGATGAAAACAAAGTAACGGGTTCATATAATTTCGGAAATAAGACCATAAGAGGCGAAAAATTGGTTAACTTTTGTTTAGAAAAGAATTTCAAGATTATGAATAATATCTTTAAAAAACGTAAAGGTAGATTATGGACGTGGACCGCTCCAAATGGGAAATATAATAACCAACTGGACTACATTATAGCTGGGTATTGTAAAAATATAAGAAACTGTTACGTAATGTATAACATCTTGTATTACTCGGATCATAAACTAATAAGGTGTAAAATCGACTTAAAACCAACTAGGCGAATAATAAATAATAAGTTAAAACCGAATATTTCAAAAATGAATAGGGGATAGACTATTAGCGATTTAGTAAAAGAAGAAAATAGCATAATTAATGTAATAGACATAGATGAATTGGATGCAAAAATTGTTAAATTAATTAATAATTACTAGTAAATAGATTAACATAATAGGATGGATTATAAATATTGCTCCTGCGGAACACCTGCTAATATAGGATGAAATCTTGATGTAGCCTCTTTGTGTGATATGCAAAACCAACGATCGGATAAGTACGATTGTACTATGTGACACCAATTCATTGGTAAACTGTAACTAAGTCTTTGTGCCATACGCGATCAAACGCATGCGCAATGTCGAGGAACACAGTTGAGCAGTAGCTCTTTTCTTCAAAGGCTTTTTCTATTATTGCCGTTACGCGATGTATTTGATCAATCGTTGAATGCTTTCTTCGAAAGCCAAACTGATAGTCAGGTAGAAAGGTGGCTTGCGACAGGTTAGAATAGGCTCGGTTGAGGGAGGTCTTTTTAATAAATATAGATTATAGATTAAATGTTTTGTGGATAATAAATAAATAAATAATTTGAAATATCTCGTATTTGTTATTGCGCATTAAATGTCCAAGGTATTCTAATTTTCTTATTTTAACCGACTTGACAATTTCAATGTTCATGTTTAAACATTTTAAAACTTACGAATTTGTTTCTGTAGATGACGCCGTATAGTAAGACACTAAAAACAACACTTAAGGAGACACGTATTCACAGATCTACTTTCAAATCTAGGTTCGTTAAAATTTTGTTCATTTTGTGGAAATGTGATTTCGCCTGCTAAATTTAATCTAGATATCTTCCATCTGTCATTGATATGATATTCCAGATATTTGATTGGTTCATTTTCGAGTCGAAGTATTCTGTTATCCGTGGTATTTGCATTGCCAATAACCATCCATTTTACTACTGTTTTCATTAAGTGCATTCATTTGTTTTTAGTAAATTATCAGTGGCGTCCGAATATCGGATGTTATTAACAACAATTCCGTTAACCCCTATGTTTTCTCCGGTAACTGATTCCTCAGAAAATTTTTCGTTATAAATATATTTCAGGCATAACTGAAAAATATTGTAGCTCGTTAGTGATTCAGAAGTACTACCACTTAACAAAGTAAAATTATATGTTCGCCTTCCACGCAAAAAACAGAGAAAACTTAATAAAGAATGTAATATGACTTAGCTGTTATAGGTGGGGTTATTCCGTTCCACTGCGTGCTATCTGTTATGTCCAAAACACAAGTAACTATAGAAAAGAACTATATGTTAGGATGATTAACGATACGAGGTAGCTATATACTATGATAATGATTAACGATATGATTAAATAAAGAACAAACATGTATACAACCGGATAAGATTCGTTGGATATATATTAGCATGTAATTTTACGTAAAAGTCTTTAACTGTAATTGCATTTTTTGACGTTTCTTATTTCTAAAAAATGGTGTTCGGGTGTAGAACTCCTCAAAGCAGGTAACCGATGAATAGCAGTACTACGGTAATTTCATAGCGCTGGTATCCTAGAAAAGTCTCATAAGTCTCACGATAACATTTTGACGTAATACGAAGACGATTTATTTCGTCAATATCCAATTAAATATTAATTTTACACGATATGCTTTAAAATTTGACCGACCATTTTATTACGCCATGTATTTTATAAGCTTCATGTAATAAGATTAATAGATTTAATTTTCTATATTTTATAGATAGGCGTATTTTGTTACGGCATCCAATATTTACTTTTTTGTGTGTGTGTGCGTCAATATTGTAACTAAAAAAACATGAAAGGTAGGTCAGCTAATTTACTCTACCGTCCTAATTCCGATTAATATCTTTTTACTTTTTAAAATCATATCGGCAGTATTTGTCATGAATAATTGCGATCATGATAAAAGATGAAGAAGAAAGAAAGGTATATTTTCTCAGTTTTAAAATAACAATAAAAAAAATAAAGCAAATCATCTGTGACGGAAAAATATGATTTCCTTATCGGCTTAATATATATATAGATTAACTAGTAAAGTAATAAGAATATAAAACTCTTATAATTACTAACAGGAGAAGTTTAAAAAAAAGAAAAAAAAACTAATACAAGCATTATTACCGACTTAAATTATAATAAACTTATCATAAATACAGGTAAATGCACAATACAATAAAATTATATTTTCAATGTTCTGGTTCATTCATGGAAGTTACCAATTCGGAGAGAACAAGAAATGCAGAATATGAAGTACTGAAAATGGTATATGTTTAATTCGTCCGTGTTTGTACTTGTTATATTTATGTTTTAAGGACTGATAATCATACCTACCTGCATTATTTATAATCATAATGTCAGACATAGCGCAACAATGAAATAATTTAGTTACACGTTCTTTGATGATACGATTAATAAATGGGAAATGAAGGTAATCATGCATTGTTTTAATGCGAGTGTAATACGGCTTATTTAAGATGATTCTAAATCAATGGTTTTGTAGTCGCTGGAGTTTCTTTAAATTAGTACGGCTGGTCGAACATTAGAGCAGCATATTAAATAACGTTGATGTATTGGAGAGTAGTGATTTTATGAATTTAACAAAACAAAATAAAATCGAAGTTAATCACTAAAAAATTTTTTATTCCATTTATTAAAGTATTTCACTAATTTATTTACATCAACGGCAAGTTATCGGCAAATCGTATCGATTCGGTACGAAGATCTTTCCAGTTAATCATGTTGTTTTTGATTTCAACGTAATGGTTGATAATTAAATTACCTCAGATTTATTCTCGTTTATGTTAATTCTCCATTTATTAAAGTATTTCACTAATTTATTTACATCAACGGTTAAGTTATCGGCAAATCGTATCGATTCGGTACGAAGTGGCGACGAGTGCGGTATCATCAGCATAATGATTTAGTTTCACATGCTGTGAAACGGTACGTCATTTATATATAAAATAAAAAGGTAGTGGCCCATGATGCTTCCTTGATTGATTGATTGATAAAAAGTGTAATTACAAAAAAAAATAAATATATGTTACAAAAAACAAATAAATAATGTAACGCATGCACAGTTCTTACTACGTATACTAGTTTAAAAAGTATGCTCAGTTGCTCATTTAACTAAAGTAAAAATACAGGAAAAACCACTAACAAAACCCGCATACTGATCATAAAACTACACCTATATATAAATTTATAGATATTTATTTTAGTAGGATAAACAATAATTTTTATATGTATTATATACAAAAATAAATTTTGAATAAAAGATAATCCCGGCTGTACGTCATAATAGCGTGTGTTTAATTCTTTTGTGTTTGTAGCGCTTATATTTTAGTTGCAAACTTGTACGTGTGTAATGCCCTATATCGTTTATAAATGTGATGCTTCCTTGAGGGTTTCCAGCGGTACTATATCTTTCAGTAGATTTAACATTTTTTAACTGTACATAAAACTGCCTGCTTGTTAAGTAGGTTTCGACGAGCAATATTAAGTAATAAAGAAATAATATTATTACGTGTACTTTGAATATTATTGTTGTTATTTAAGCGTAAGATTTCAAAATGTTATTTGCAGTACATAGTTTTTACCGAATGAGACCTACTACACTTTAAGCATTTCTCCATTTTAAAACAGGAGTGTGTGTGATAGATGACCATACCATAAACATCTGAAACATTGAATAATGGAATTTTTTTATCTATACCTTTCCCGCCTTATCAAATAATAACAGACTACCTTCATATTTAATGATTTCTTCAATGGCCTAAGCCGGAAAAATTACATAGGTAAATAAACCATTTGGTCGTTTTCTAAATCCTTTTTTAACAAATTGTTTTATATATTAAATTTTAAGTTTTTGTTCGATATCATGTTTAATTTCATTTAGATTTACGTTCGTAGGTAGACCTTTTAATATCATTCTAATTAGTTTACGTGTTTTGGGTGTGTGAGTGTAATGCTCGATTTCTTTATTTTTTAAAATTTTTAATACTATATCATAATCATTAATACAGCTAATGTAGAGTGTATATGTGTCTTACTTTAGCATTATATTTTAGTTGTTTATTAATTTCGTATATAAAATATCTAAAAAAGGCATAGTTATGCTAACTTACCTTTTCAATGCATGCATGCGACTAGAGTTCATACCACTTTGCTTCAAAACAGCTCAAATTATCATGATAAAGAAACACAATAAACCGGAATCCGATGTAAGGTCGTATAGGCCGATTTCGTTACTGCCATCCATATCAAAGCTATTTGAGAAACTATTACTAAAACGACTTTCACCAATGGTCGAAGAATTCACACCACTGCATCAGTTTGGATTCAGGCGAAAGCACTCTACAATTGACCAAGTACATAGGATTGTATCCATAATCAATAGAGCTTTCGAGGAGAAGAAATACTGTCCGGTCGTTTTCCTGGACGTAGCTCAGGCCTTCGACAAGGTATGGCATAAAGGCCTAGTATACAAATTAAGCCGACTACTGCCGGGCAACATTTGTCGACTGCTTACATCATTCCTAACGGAACGTAAATTTACAGTAGTACAAGGAGATACAACATCCGTGTCTTATGATATAGAAGCTGGAGTTCCTCAAGGAAGTGTCCTTGGTCCGATCTTGTATCTACTGTATACTCAAGACCTACCGACGGACGCGCGAACGATAACGGCTACATTCGCTGACGATACAGCTATCCTAGCTGTTGCCAGTAGCCAGTCTGACGCAACAAACAAATTGCAGAACTCACTAAATAAAGTGTATGAATGGGCGTCAAAGTGGAAAATAAGGATCAATGAAGAAAAATCTAAACACGTAATGTTCACATACCGTCGAACAGAGGCGCACTACCAAGTATACTTGGGAGGCGAACCTATTCCACAGGCTAGCTCAGTCAGGTATCTTGGTATGCACCTAGACAAGCGACTGACATGGGAAGTACATGTCCGAATGAAAAGTAAGCAGATAAAGAAAACAACACAACAACTCTATTGGCTTATCGGACGGAAGTCGCAGCTGGATGTAGAACACAAATGCTTACTGTACCGGCAGATTATAAAGCCAATATGGACCTATGGCCTGCAATTATGGGGCTGTGCCAGTAGGTCTAACAGAGCGAAGATCCAGGCCAGACAAAATGTGATATTAAGAGCGATTGTCGACGCGTATCGTTATTCTAGAAATGACGATGTGCATCGAGATCTACAAATTCCGTTCGTTAACGAAGAAATTGGAAGACACGCAACTGCCCACAGGAAGCGGTTACAGCAACACGTCAACGTGGAAGCCAGTCAATTGCTCGATACCGAACTAGACGTCAGGCGGCTGAAGAGGCATCACCCGGTCGATGTAGTTATATAATTACAAAGTACAGATACAATAACAGAATGGCAAAAGTCATGGCCACTGAGCCATTGACTTTAAACCCATTGGCTTGATTAATACATTAACATATGTTAGATCAGGCTACACTCCTTTAAATTGATGCTTATTTAACCTGATAGGTTAAGATTGTATCTTTATCTATAATTTAAAAAAAAAAAAAAAAATATATAAAAGTATTATTGATTGTCGTGTAGTGGGACTGGAAATATAATCGGTAGTATTCTATTACTTTTATTGTTAGTGTCTGTAAGGATTATGAAATGGTTTACCTTTCCCGGGAAATAATTTATAATAATATTTATCAAATTAGGATTAATTTGTTTAGCTTTAATAATTTACTTACCATTATCAAAAGCACCTTTTATATCATACGATATTACAACAATAGATTGTCCATCATTAAGTGATTGTTTTATATTATGCTTGAAACTAATTTATATAGAGCTCTCTCTCTGACGAGAATCTCTTCCTAAAACCATGCTGATTCTTATGGATCATATCTTTATTTTTAATTTCTTCAAGAAGTAAGTTGTTAATTATTTTTTCATACACTTTACCAATACAGTTTAACAGAAATATTGGTCTGTAAGAAGTGATGTCACATTGTTTACTGGGCTTGGGTATAAGTTTAATATTTGTAACCTTCCAACATGTAGGGAAAATTTCTAGTTTCAATGATCGATTGAAAATAGTCAACAAATGCCTGTCATATTTTAAGTTGGTTTATTTTACTACTTTATTACTAATTCTATCATAACCGGTAGCTTTATGAGATTTAACAATGACCCTAAGCTCCTCTAAACTGACATTTGATTTATTAAAACCAGTTACAGTCATATGTCTTAATAAAATAAAATATTTTTCGGGAAAAAACGATTGAAACATTTTTCCAACATCATAGCTATAGATGTTGTTTTAATGTTTAATATTTTGTATCACATTTGTTCTTAATTACTTTATATGGTTTTCCTCATGTTGTGTTGTTACAGAATAGTTGATTCCTATAATCTAACTTGGACTTGTCTATTAAATTTTTTTATATACGATTTAGTGTTTTAAGAATAGCATTAATAAATAAGTCCATACTTGCATTTTGACCTTTTGCGCCTAACAATATTAATTTTATCTTTAAGAAATTGCAATCTGCAACGGAGATTTTCTTCGGCACCTGACCATATACAATATTCGTTGCAAGGGATTTGTTCAAATTATACATCTTTTTATTGAGAGAGAAGCTTTGAGTACAAGCCTTAATACCATTTTGTAAGGAGTATAAATAATTGGTGACCAAGTTTATTCATAAATCTATTAACATCAAGTCGTGAAAAATTATTTAAACTTGCTTGGATTTAAATATATCTGTAACTCGATTGTTATGTGTTTATGTGATGTTAACTCAAAATAATTCAAATTGAAGTAGACAGAATTAGGTATACTAGAGGAAACTATTATAATCTACAACACTGCCCATTACGATTTGAAAATGTAGGTTTATTATTATTTTCGAACTTTCAATCATTAGAGAACCTTCTTTAGAGTCCTTTATGTGTTTATCAAAGCATCAAACGTGAGTGTCAAAGTTTCCTATTAGAATAGCGCTATGTTGTGGATTGCTTGTTAAAATATTATCTATTACATTAATATATCTTGTTCTACGTTTATTTGGTGATAAATAGGAGGCTATAAGAACATACCTATCAAAGCAAACTCATCAGAAATGATTGGGTTATGTAGTTAATTTTTCCTTATAATTAGAGCAATTCCGTCATTAATGTAAGATATTATGCTCATTGTGAACAGAAAAAACGTTATGGTAACAATATGGTTCAGATATAATACAGAAATCATATTTTTAACGATAAAAATCATGAATAGAAAGTAGTTGACCGCAAAGTTATTATCAACATTTAAATAAGTTAAACCAACAGCTATAATCTGTATTTCATTTAATGTTTTCTACTGCTTTTAAGTATACAGGACATTCCCTACTCTGTGTGACATGATCCACCTCCCCCATACACTTGGTTAATATATCTTTATTAATTAAGTTTATGAAGAAATTTGTGTTATCTGACAATACTCTAACTTTGGTAAACAAACAGTTCGAACAACATTCAGAATCCTTAACCAATGCGAGGAACTCTGCATATTCCGAATCTGTCTTACAATATTATTTCAGATGTTCATCTTTTTCACATATCGTATACAACGACGAGCATTAACCGCGTCCACAAATCTAAGACGTTCCCATTTTATACGGATTTTATGCTCCGAAGACAAAGTGGCATATTGACATGCGTGTAATCGAATATATATTCTAATTGGCTCTTCGCCAGTTGTTAATTTAAGAAACTCAACTATATTCTGCTCCGTAATATTATTTGTTCGGAACAACAATATAGTGGGGTCCCTTAGTTTTTGTTTAACTACTTTGCATTCGTGAGTGCTTTTTTTCATTTCATTATACTATTGAGCCGAATCGTGTCTAGAAGTAGTATTACAGATTACGGTATTATTATTAACTTTTTAATAAAAAGTAACATTTATCTTCCACTTAAGAGGGCATATTTTAGTTTTTAGCTGTTTATCAAAATCAGCCATGTAATCAGTTTTAACAATTACCGTATTTTTAAAGAGCGGTTTTTGTTTAAAATTTTGGAACAGATGTATGTTGAAAATATCGAACCCTTTCAAATCTTACTTTACTCCTTGATTAATAGAAACTATCTTAACGCTCTTCTAATTTTCACTGATGGCTCAAAGTGCTCTTTTTCAGTCGGAGCTGCATTCGTAATCCCTGCTCTCAACATTTCAAAAAAAATTTACCCTTAATAGAATGTGCTCCATTTTTACTGCAGAAGCTACAGCTAATCTTCAATCTCTCCGATATGTATCTGTAAATCGCCCATCTACTAATATTCTGATCCTCTCCGATTCTAAAAGTTGTTTGCTGACATAACAGCACTCACAGCTGAACTCTCGTTTACCATCAATTATTTGCAACATTTCTAATATACCGATTAAACTTTCCCGGTGTAAGAGTTAAATTTGTTTGGATCCACGGGCATATCGGTATCCATGGCAATAATATAGCTGATCATTTAGTTACTTCAACGATTACATTAGGGACTTTTTTGTTTTATACTCCTCCTATAGATCTCCTAGCGTACATTAAATATGCGCATAAGGAATACTGGAAAAATCTGTGGTCCTATCTATTTACTGCAAAGCATTATAAATCCATTCAACCCGACATACCTTCTAATCCATGATTCTACAATATTAAAGTTGAAACGATCAAATTGCGTGGTTTTATTACTACCATTTGTCGCCTGAGACTCGGCAGTAGTCGCCTTCCTGCTTCGTTACACAAGTTGAAACTTATTAGTTCTCCTAATTGCTCTCATCCTATGGATACCCATTTAGTGGCCGATGCAGACCATGTTATCCTCGAGTGTTCCCGTCATAGTAATTTTCGTGTTGCATTTTATCAAGCTCTTCACCCTATAAATATTGCATTTCTCTTAGCTCTTCAAAATGCTGAAGTATATACGGCCCTATACTCCTATATTTTAGATTCTGGTATCATTATTTAATTTTATACATCCCTACATGCTCTGCCTAATTTATAAGTAGCCCTTTCTTATTCATTCCATAATATACAAACATGGGTAAACTGTATGGAAGCCAAAAAAAAAATCTTACTCAGTACTTTCAATTACAACCATCTCTTCTAAAATGCCACGGTTTTACTTCTTTAAAAAGATTAATCGTAAAGGAATTGTATTGATCAGTTGAACACCATATGCAATCTAAAATCTCAACTTCTTGCTCTGCCTAATTTATAAGTAGCCCTTTCTTATTCATTCCATAATATACAAACGTGGGTAAACTGTATGGAAGCCCAAAAAAAAAATTTTACTCAGTACTTTCAATTACAACCATCTCTTCTAAAATGCCATGGTTTTACTTCTTTAAAAAGATTAATCGTAAAGGAATTGTATTGATCAGTTGAACACCATATGCAATCTAAAATCTCATTACTGCGTAATCCGTAACCCACATCATGCTCGTCCTTTGACAGTGTTTCGTTCTAATCTTTAACAGGAGTAATTACGTTCGCTACGCATTTGCTCGTACCTTCTTCACCTGAATAAATTACAATTTTTCTCCTAATTTGAACCGGTTCTCCTTTACGGAATCACATTTGGTAAGCTGCAAAAGCATTCCTAATATATATATAATAAAATATATGATTTTGCGACTTACATACAACTAAAAATATACTATTTTTGTAGATACAAAATTGTTTATTAAATATAAATTTTAAAAAATAAAAATACAGATACCACAATATATTAATAATAACGATAATGTTATATAATAAAATCGGTTTCATTATATTATATAAATTAATTTCTAATACTGTGAAATTTTTTAGTACACGTAGCCAATTTCTGACGCATGATTATAAATTATAAATTTTAGTATATGAACTACTTTAAGTGAAATATTCGACAAGTATTTACGTTTTTAAAATACAGGATGTTTCATACACGATAGAATATGCTTAAAGTTTGCGAACACATTAAACAATATTTTGTGCATAATATAGGATTTTACATGATCGAAAATTATTTATAACGCGTCTAGAATTTATGTCAACCCAATCTCTCTTATTATGCAAATAGTACAATTTTCTTACCGTTAAAACTTAACGTAACGCGTACAGGGACATTGTAACTGAAAAGTAAATTAACTGTAATTTAGATATTTGGCGATTTTTGAATATTTAATTTTGTTCCACTTCGCTATTTTTTGTTATATTTGTTTATAATTGCGTCGAAAAAAATTATATCGATTTAAAAATCATGACGTAAGATAAAACGACCACCGTAGTCTTCTCTGCGTCGATAACCGCCATCGTTGCCACCGAAATTTCGATCGTAATATCCGTTGGCTTCTACTCTAGTTCTACCGTCGTTACTTTTCCAAAGATCGCGGTTAGCTTCCACGCGTACGTGAGTACCTTGTTCCGGCGCACGATTTACTTCTACGTTCACGTTACCGCGATGATTTTCGTTTTGCGGTGATCTGGCAATTCGTTCAAGTTGTCGCGAATCGTCGAAATTTTCATATCCGTTGTCTACAATTTCGCCGACAATATCGCGATAAGGTTTATTTTCATGTCTCTTAAAACGATGACTGAACGTTACGTGACCGCCATAATCTTTTCTAGGTTGGCCGTGAGGTGCTCCGCTTATAGTTCGATCGTAATGTCCACCTGCTTCTACCTTAGTCCTACCGTCGTTGCTTTTCCAAACGTCGCGATTAGCTTCAACGCGTACGTGAGTACCTTGTTCCGGCGTACGATTTACTTCTACGTTCACGTTACCGCGATGATTTTCGTTTTGCGGTGATCTTCGTACTCGCAACTTTGTGCTATCGTCTATATCGTCGAATTTAACGTCCGCGTCGTCGTTTTCTGTTTGTTTACCGAATCCTTGTTGTGTACCTATATCAAAGTGACCATGATGAGGCGGTTGCGGTTGCGGTTGCGGTTGCGGTTTGTATTGAGGCGATCTTTTAAACCGATGACCGAATGTAACGTGACCGCCATAATGTTCTTTCGGTTGTCCTTTAGGCCCCCCGATAGTACGATCGTAATGTCCACCGGCTTCTACTCTGGTATTTCCGTTTTGACTTTTATAGACTTCACGATTACCATCTACGTGAATATGAGTACCTTCGCCGCGTGTACGACTAATATCCGCATTCACGTTACCACTACTACTACTACTACCAGCGTTGCCGCCCGTACTTTGAGGTAGCGATACGCTCGGTGGGAGCGGTTGTAATGATGGTTCAGGCTCGGGCGATCTTTTAAATCGATGCGTAAACATAAGCTGTCCGCCGTAATTATCTCTCGGCATACCCGGTAGTCTGTGACCTAGATTTCTATCATAAAAAGCTCCGCCTTCGAAAGTCGTCATGCCGTTTCTACTTCTCCAAAAGTCGTGATTTGCTTGGACGTGTAACATCGGCTGGCCATTATGTCCTGCTCCATTACCGAACCCTTGTTGTATACCGATATCGAAGTGACCGCGATGAGGCGGTTGCGCTTGTGGTTGCGGCTGCGGCTGCGGCTGATGTTGGGCCGATCTTCTAAATCGATGACTGAACGTAACGTGACCGCCATAATCTTGTTTAGGTTGCCCCTGATGTCCGCCGATTGTCCGATCGTAATGACCGCCAGCCTCTACTCTAGTTCTGCCATCGTTGCTCTTCCATACGTCGCGATTTCCTTCTACGCGTACATGAGTTCCTTGCCCGGGTGTACGATTCACGTCTACATTTACGTTACCGTGATTATCTTGGCGCGGCGATCTTACTAACCTTACGTTATCGTACGACTCCGAATCTGGTGAGCGTTCATCGTAAAAATCGGGTATCGCCTGTACAAATATTCGATCAGACATGAACATCGTTGACGAGCGATTTAATTTGGTTTTAATATGATTACTAATTCGAAATTTATAATTTTCATTTATATTTTAAAATTTTTGTAATTTTACTCGTTTCCCAGTGCTCACACCGTATATATGTAAAATTTATTAATGGAATTTTCAAATAAATTGAATTAAAATTGTTATTATTATTTTGGAAATTATAATAACAATAATGATAAACAATAGTATTACTATGTATTAATAAATAATGAGCTTAATTTTTTTTTTATTTTACTGAAATATAAGCCGGGCATCATGGAAATCATTAATTTTAACAAATAAAATAATCCATCGTTTATTTTACCAATCAGTATGACAAAAATCACACATATATATATGTATATATATATATCAGAAAGTATTTATGTAGTGCTTCCTTCGTGATACATATTTTTAATTTGATAATTTAAGAATTAAATAAAATAATTTGTACACAACATAAACTAAACATACATCTACTTTAATAAAAACGAATAATATAGGCCAAAATAGAAATATATAATAATTATAATAAGCATTGCTTACGAAATGAATTTTTGATTTCTGTAGCGGGGCTGAAAAAAATTGTATTTCATGGATTCTACAAGTAACGAAAGATCTATAGGGCGCATAAAAATTTCCTGCGTAGAGGAAATAAATTGGAGGAATAAATTTAAGCATATGTCCGATTAATTTGAAGGATTCGATAAAGCGAAAACTGGAAAAATATGTATAGATGAAAAATCGCAAAAATATTTCGAAAATATGAAAACATAATTAGTCGATGAAGGAAAAGATGGGAATATATATAAATTTGAAATTACACGCGTACGCGCTTCGGTGGTAAAAATAGCTCAAGAATAAACGGTAATGAGTAACATTGCTTTTTTTCAACTCAACGGTGTTTAAAATAAAAAATAAGTTTGTAGAAAATTTCGAGAATTACGGTCTCCTTATTTTAAAAGAAGGATACCGACGATAAACGACTTACATCCAATTCCGGTATGTCTTCCAAATTTCGATCAATTGCCACGCCATACTGGATAACTTGTAATATCGTTAGATTGAACGCTAAAAGCGCCGGTATATTGCGCTTGAAGAACATCACGCTGAAATGGAAACGTTATTTAAATAGAACGATTTGCTATTTGAACACTATCTTCACTGAAACGAATAATATATTTTATACATTTGAAAAAGTATTCTAATTACCGGGTACAAGAGGACCCGTGTTTGACAGACTGAACCAGAAATCAAGCTAGTTGTCGAGCTAATAATTATAATTACTCTGAAACTAGTTATTGATTTTTAATATAATTCGACTGAACATTAAAAATTTATTTTATCGTTAACGATAATCGAAAGAACTGCGTACATTTTTAATTCACGAACATTACTAATAATTCGTTTTCTATGTCCGTTAAAAAAATCATTAAAATATAAATCGTATATATATATATATATATAATAATCTTATATATTTAAATTAAATTATCAATTATCTCGAAAACGGCTCTAATAATTTAGATGAAATTTTTTACATACTTGGTAATGTATTAAGTAATTGAAATAGGCCTGTATGGAAATTACGAATTTTGATATTTCAGACCCCAAACCCCGGGTATATTACATAAAATTTCGCTAATTTTGATTTTTGTTATAATTTCGGGTAATTTATAAGCGAAATTCTACATGATTTAAATAATTATATTTGTCTATGTAATGATTTTTTAACAGTATGTGATTCGTATGTAAATGTATAATTTTTCATAAAATAGGATTTCACAAAATCGAACGCTATATATTTGATTGTTAATTACTCGTTGAAAGCTAAATTAAAAATACTAGTATGGTGAATTATAACGCAGTAATGTATAATGCGTCTACGATATGTATATATGTAGTGTAATAAAACAAAATATGTTCGATTAATATTCGTTTTTGTTTTATTAAGAATATTTAATCGTATTTATTCATTATATGAATTCGAAATTTAAAAATTAATCTTTCGAATTATACGTAATCGGTATCCGTAAGTAAGCTTTAAGATATAAACATCAAAAACAGAGTTAAAATCACTAAAAATGTTTCTTTATGAAAAATCACAAAGCTTTTTCGACTGTTAAGCCGTTTTCGAGTAAATGTAAAAAATATATACGACGAATGTTATAAAAATATAAAATGTAAAAAAGATATTACTTAGAGATACACGATTTATTATCAAAGTGTTCGTTTTTATTTATTTTTATTTTACTAGCTATGGTATTATTGTTTATGTATACATGTTATAATGCTGATTATTTAAAAATACTGTTTCGTTACTGTGACAATTGTTGTAAATTGTGTATGTAAGTAATATTTTTTACATTTCATATTTTTATAAATTCGTATATTTTATAATTTATATTTTTTATATTCACCTGATAATGCCATAACTGCCGAAATGCTTTGTGATTTTTCAAAAAGGAACATTTTTGGTGATTTTAACTAATTTATTGTTGTTTATTTTATTTTTTAAATCGCTACATTCCAAACTTTTCAAGTAAGCTTTAGTTTAAATTATGTTAAAAATTTTTATATATATATATATATATATATATATATATATATATATATATATATTGATATGTCGGAGAGTAGTGATTTTATGAATTATAAATAAAATAAAAGAAACACACAGTTTAATCACTATAAAAAAATTTTATTTACACGAAACTTTTCAACAATTACGCCATTATCAAGCGTACACAAAAAACGTTACAAATAAACTTGTGATCGGTGAAAAGCTTTGCGAAAATAAAATTTTTGGATAGTGATTAAACTGTGTTATTAATTTGCTTTATTTATTATATATATATATATATATATATATATATATATATTTATATATTTATTGATTTATTTATTCATTCATTTATATAATAAAATAATAAATATAGAGTAGCCTGCGAAAGTAGACTACGGTAGTGACTATTAATATCCATGTTTAATCTTGAATAGTTCCGAGATAAATATAGGAAATTGTTCTAGTAGAATAATTCCACTAGGATTAAGTCAGGAAACGAGATTATACAATTTTTTCAGATGGTTATATTTATTACATTTACTACATGTGTATATTATATGCTGGACATCCTCTATTTCGTGATTTGTAATCTATTCAAATAATATCCGATCGAACCATGATCAGTAAGTTGTGTCATGTAAAAATTTACTTTAAACTGTTTGTTTTTAAAACGTTTAATTACATCCGGAAAAAATTTATTAATTAATTTACTATTAGTTTGAGCATCGTATCTTGATTTAAATTCATTTAAAATCTGTAAATCAAGTTGTTTAAGATGTCCTTTATTTATAATACCATTATGTTGTCTTTTAATTTCAAAAATAATTGTTTTTTTTTTATATATAGATCAATAGATAATACTCGTACAATAGTTTGAATAGTAATATTTGAAGCAGTTATATATGGGAATGTTAAATCAACCAAAAATTTTCGTCTATTAGAATTTACTTTATGAGTTAGCTGTTCAATATGTGTGTGTGTGTGTGTGCGTGGCTATATGAATATATATTATTTTGCACCTATCTCATAATACCCTCGCTGTATCCCTACCACATCCTAAAGTTTTCCGTTAATCTTGCTAAAAAAAGGCTGGAAAAGGCCGAATAGCGAAAGAAATAAAGCGCAATCTGAGCGCTTTATCAATTTATACAACACCAAATTCTGATTTATCGAATACTACTTTTTCCTGCTTGTTTTACATTTTTTTTACAAGTTTACCATTAATACTCTGGATAGAATTAATTACGAATGATGAACCATATCGTCATTATTAGATCGAATGTACTTTATGGAATATTATATTTTATGATCTTTTAATTTTCTAATTTGAAATAATCTTCGAAGACTAGGAATAAGTCGATGGATTAGAAGCAAACACAGTAATAACATATATTTAAAAAAAAAAAAAAAACACGAATTCATTGTTCATAAGATCAAAACAGATGAAAAGTGAGATATAATAACGAACCGATTAGTCGAGCTAAAATACTAGAAATGATAATCGATAAAGTAATACAGGGTGTAATGTGTAGCGCGCTGAACTCTAAACGGTATATGTGACCGAGATAATATATAGTCACGGAGAACAAAAGAAAGTGACTGTGAAGATAACAAAGGATTGAAGTATAATATTGTAAAAATAGTACGAGTTAACTGGCTTCGAGACGCGAAGAACAGAAATCGAGGGTAAAGATTTTGTGTAGCCTTCAACCAGCAGTAGATTAAAATACGCTTATCGTGATATATATATATATATATATATATATATATATATATATATATGTATATATAATAATAATAATATTTATTTAGCGTAACTAAATTAATAATTTATAAATATATCTTACAGCTAAAATTTATTTCTAAAATTAATTTCGAATGCAATCATACTAGGTCCTTTCGAACGAAGATCTCTCCCAATTTTTCCAGATATATAATGCATTTATTTATGTTATATAGATTATATATATAGATGTGTGTATGTATGCATGCATGAATACATAAAAGTAAATATCGAGAAAACGTATTTTATTTTTTATAAAATAAAGAAATAATAAATTTCGATAAAAAAACGTACTTACCTACAACGAATGTTGGTTATTCAAGTAATGAATACTATAAGTGAAAAAAAAAGCACAATTAAAGGTAAAAATGACACGATGATTTAAACACTGTTGTCAGAAAATTATTGTAAACGATGTTGTATAGAGTTAGATTGGCGCGTTACCGTATTTATACTTCGGGCGCTGAGTTTCGTAGCAGGAAAAATTTTAATTCAAATTCAAATTAACGTACCTGATAACGACGGTTTTTCCAAACGGAGTAACAATTCCTGGTGAACTATGATTCGTTCAAAAATTTTAAAAGGCACGTTGGCGCAGTTCGCCATTCGCGGGAATCCGTATAATTAATCTCGTTTTACGATTGGACAATCCTAGGGATTTTCCTTTTGTCGTATCGGAACTGTCTGTTTAAAGTAACAATAATAGTATCAATATTAATAATAATATTGACAATAATAATAACCAAGTAATAGTAATAACGAAGTATATGCAAATAATTATAATCATTAATTAATAATAATAAATAATAATTTGTAATAATAACAATAATCAACAATTATAAAATAATATTATTAATAAATAATAATTAGTAATGATCAAAATCAGCAATAATAATGATGCTAATAATATAGGTAATAATAATAATGTTATCATTAATGATTATGATTATAATAGTCGTGATAAATTTCGTTTTGTAGCTACTCTTAAGGAATAATTTATGCACATTCTATTTTTTTTTTTACTACCTTCATAAACAATTCGTGGCTATTACTCTTTTTGCTAAATGCTAATGAAATCCATTTTATCTACGTAGTGCACTCATTGTCAATTTATCTATAAGATAATACCTCATCAAATGTATGTTAACGAGGCGAAAACGAAATAATTACACTTTTTTTGTAGTTATAACAAATTTAATTTGATTTTAAAATCCTGAAAAGTCACGATTTTATTGCTTAAACTATGTAGCCTATTCAATCATGATTCAGTCAATTGGGATTATTTTGAATTAAAATTAGAAAGTAGTACTAAACTAGATACGATTAGCGAGATTAGGCAGTAGAACTTGGTACGAACATGATGCGCTTTATCTATTTTAAAAACTCAGAATATTAAACTACCAGTTCTAGTATAGATATTTATTGGTTATCTATGTTGCGGTAGCGTAGTTGCTAGAGTGCTCGACTGCCAACTCGACAGTCGGACACGCGACAAAGAAAGTTTTCATCATACTTTAATTCTTAACTATCACTGAGAAGGCAGTGCCACCCAACTCCGTATAACATTATATGCACGCGCATCTGCTTCGCGTATAAATAGTCCTTGAATGCTAGCTAATTTTGTACGTAAAAATTAACGTACGATAGCTAGTCACGACGTTCGGCACTGAACAATACGATGATGATAATGTCTCTAACAATTTTGTTTTTGATTTATTCAATCTTTTCGGTACCTTCGCGTTACTAATGTACTCTCTTCG
Source organism: Coronaproctus castanopsis (assembly GCA_032883995.1). Lineage (NCBI taxonomy): Eukaryota > Metazoa > Arthropoda > Insecta > Hemiptera > Monophlebidae > Coronaproctus > Coronaproctus castanopsis. The sequence goes on from CM065053.1 coordinate 113,653,685, forward strand.
CGATATATTCAAAAGTCTGCGATGTAAAATACGTTAATATGTTTGTGTATTTCATAACTGAACGGTGTAATATCTGCAATAACGATGTTTATTAGATTTCATTGCAATAGTGCTGTGATAATGCATCCATCTAACTATCTTGTCAAGGTGTCTCTGAAGTACATCTATTGCCTCTATTTAGGTGTCTCTGAAGTATATCTATTGCCTCTATTTAGGTGTCTCTGAAGTACATCTATTGCCTCTATTTAGGTGTCTCTGAAGTACATCTATTGCCTCTATTTAGGTGTCTCTGAAGTACATCTATTGCCTCTATTTAGGCGTCTCTGGTTACCATGATGACAGTATCATCCGCCTAAGTAGCAGTAAAAATCCCATCTGAGCTTGGAATGTCAGCTGTATATAGTGCGTAGAACACAGGACTAAGAACACTTCCTTGTGGTACACCAGCACGTACAAGTTGAAAATTCGAATTCGCTTCTTCGTATATTACTCTGAAACGCCTATTTTCTAAGTATGACTAGAATTTTTTGGCAGCATTGTGCTTAATTTGTGCAACAAACCTTTATGTCATACTCGGTCGAATGTCTGTGTCACATACAGCGGCACAGTACTTTTTTCTTCGACTGCTTTTAAGATGTACTTAACAACTGGATGCACTTGGTGGATTGTTGAATGATAGCTACGAAAACCAAACTGATGGTCAGGTAACTTTAAAATAAATATTAGTAATAATATATATATATATATATATATATATATATATATATATATATATATATATATATATAAATCGATTTTATATATTAATGGATATAGATAAGAACCTAGTTAAAACAATTCCCGGTAGAATAGAAATAATAATCATAAGATATACACGTAATATCATCTAGTGATTAATGCCGGAACCAAAAACATACTTTGTATCCATAACGGATTTTTGTGGTTATATACGAAAATAGGCGGATAACGTATGCGACAGTAGCCAGACTACGTATTAATATGGTCTAATTTTCACGCATCGAAATTTTCGTTTAAGTCGCTAGATGTTTTAGAATATATATATATATATCATCATCATCATCATTGTCTATTATCCTACGTAAGGACGTGGTGACACCCTGTAGTATTATGCCAGTTGAAGTATTGTTTTTCTCTATAAATCTCTATTATTGTCAGTTCGAAACGCCACATAGTGTATCCTGTTTATGCCTTTACCAGCTGGTATGTCATCCTGTGGAGGTTTGCCGTTTACGATACCTTGTATTATTCTTCGTCTCATCAAATCGATGTTTTTCGCCATTTGTCCGAATTATCATGTTTCTCTTGATTTTTGCTAAAAGCCAGGTATCTACTTTGAATTCGTCGATAATGGACTTGTTACTTCGGAGCGTCGTCCAAGATATACGGAGAAGTTTTCGATATATTGCCATCTCGAATGCATTTATACGCTTTTCGTCAGCTTTTTTAATAGGTCGTTTTTTTTGGACGCGTACGTCGCAATAGGTAAAATGACTGCATTGACAGTTTTAATTTTGTTGATTTTTTTATGCATGTATCTTTCCATATTCTATTCAGTCTGATCTGCTACTCTCGCTACAGCGAGATCCATAATCCACCTGTATTCGTTATTATTGTACTAAGGTAGTTAAATTGTCGTACTACTTCATAACCTCCATTATCTGTAGTTTCTGATCTATTATTTTTTTCCTCTATCAACAATCATCACTTTTGTTTTCAATTTATTCCCTTTAATGTTGTAATTTTCACTCACAACTTTCAGCTTTTTTATAATATCTCGAAGCTCGTTTTTTGAGGCGACTAGTAATACTATATCATCGGCATAGCGTAGATTATTGATATTGTTACCTCCTATTGTTAAATTATAAAATAAAAAAGGAGATGTGGAAACTTTCCTTTTAAAGAATACGATTTTAATCGGAACGTGTTTTTTTTTATTATTTTAAATAATCTAGTCGTGGTATTCTATTAAACGAATAAAATAATTTTATTATATAAAATTATGTGTATACGTCTTATGCGAATTATACGGGAGAAGAACTGAAGTTAATAATAATAACAATTATACTAAAATCGATAGATCTTGGACGATTTTTAATTAACAAATAGTGTCGAAACGGTCCAGATAATGAAGCAGCCCTCTGAATAGTATCATGCGCATCCATTTGTGGGCATCGTATCAGTTCTTTCTGGCGGTACACAGACAGGTTTATGTTTCATTATTTTATAATTTTTTGTATATTCTGTATGTTATTTTATGATATATATATATATATATATATATATATATATAATATAGATAGATAGATAGATTCAATTTGCGAATATATATAAATGTTAAGTGTATTAAAAAAGAAAATAATAATTAAGAAACTTAAAGTTTTTAACATATATACTTGCTACTTGATTGTACCGTAAATTGGCTACTACATTAGCTAGTTTAGGTATCCATATTATGTTTATGATAGTAGGTTATTGAGAAGTATAATCGATTTAAATATATAAATTCCTTGCAAAGTGGCGTTTATGATGAAAGTTAAAATTTGTATATATTATAATTTATTTTATATATATATATATTTTTTTTTTTTTTTAATCGTAACAAACATACTGGTATGGTTCTTCTAGATGTAGCGAAGGCTTTCGATTAAAATATCAGTTTCTTCATTGTGTAATCAACGTTATTCACAGTTATTTAGCAAACAGGCTATTTTACGTTACCGTCAATGATTCAAGGTCTACTATGAAAAATTGCTCAGCGGAGGTTCCTTAAGGTAGTATTCTGGGTCCCTTTCTGTTTACTCTATTCTTATCTGATTTACCAAATCTACCTGATGTTTGTTTTTTTTTTCGAACAACGTTAGTCATACTACCTTGAAAGCTGGCAGGAGTATTATATCTGTCATATATATCCACTAATCAACAGAAAATCATTTCTTAATGTTAATAATAAATTAATTCTGTATAAAACACTTATACGTCCCGTAAAGACGTACTGTTGTCCAGCTGGGAGTTTTATTTCAAATACAAATTTGAACAAATTACAAGTATTTCAAAACAGGTGTCTAAGGTATGTACTAAATGTCCGTTAGATACTACAAAATCGTGGACATGCATACTAAAATATGCCTCATATTAAGGACCATATCTCAAATTTCACGCGTAAGTTCCGCGATGACTAGTCCACGATATAATCACTTAATTTCTACCATAGGTAATTACGATTGCAATTTATGTATAGTATAAACATAGGAGGCTCAAATATAACCTGTTGTAACGTTGCCATTATTTTAGAAATTATTATTTCTTCTATATTTACTTAATGTCTAACGTGTTTTTCTTTTGTTTTATTATTACTATTGTAACTTTTTATTTTTCGCCCTCATTATAAGTATAAATGCTTCTTTTATTTGTTACGGGTGTTTGTATTATTTCTGTTGTACGGTAAGCCATGCTGGGCGTTACGTAATTATTTAAAATTTTTGTTTTTGACTATTCTCTATAAATTATGTAAGAACAGATCGCATGCATCGTATATTAGACTTGCCGGTTGTGGGTGATATCATTAGGCAGCATACAAAAAAATTTTTTGACGATTGTAGACGCAGCCAATACTCAATAATAAACAATATAGGAGACTATACGCGTACTAGTCTTCAGTTAAAATATAAAAGATATAAACATAAAAGAATAAAACACACGCTATTATAATGTATCACCTGCTTTTTAATCGTATGTAATTTATATATTTAATTTTATGAACTTTATTAATATGTAATATATATAAATAGCTGAGCAGTCATATTATTTTGTTTATATTTATTATTACTGCCTTAAAATTCTTCATAGAGTTGTCCTGAAATTGTATACAGGTTTTGGTGGTGGTTTTCCTGTAATCTAGTTCCGCGCTATTATTACTGTATTTATTATTTCTTTTTGTTTTCATTTTGTATACGTAGTAAGAATTTGTTCGGTATACGTAATAATATTGTTTTGACATTGATTTTTGTAATTTATATTGTGTGCTAAATACACTTTTTATTTATTTATTATATTTATACGTTGTTGTTGTTGTTGTTATATATATATATGTATGTATGTGTATGTATAGTATATTGTGCATGTATTTAATTCAAAGAATAAGAAATAAATCGATTAACTGCACGTTATGCCTGGAAATTTTTTAAGGAAAAACATGTATGAAATTTAAACGTTTGTTAACAGCGAATGAAAATTTATCAGAGTAACCGCAATGATCTGTATAAAAATACCCGTACATATCAGAACTGATATCTAAAAGAAAATATCTATTTCTTATCGTATGTTTACATAATTTTCTTAACGGCGTCTGATAATTAATTAGTAATTAATAACATTTACGACTTTCTCGTTTACACACTTCTGTTCGTGAAATTATAAAACTCCTAAAAGGGAAATTGCTTATTTAAATCCCGGTCGTTTAATCGGATTAGCTGATGCAATTATTTCATTGAGATTTGCAATCGAAAATCGAAGGATTTCCCCGTTAGTAATCCGTTAATAGGGGAATTTCATTGCTGACATTTAAAATATTTCGTAATTACGAATGATCGGCGATAAAAATTTATTTAAGAAGTAAAAATTATCGATAATTTTAATAATTTAGATTAACTTTTAATTTGTACGGGATTCAATTAGAATTTTAAAATTATCGGGCTTAACGTTTTTTTTTATAAATAAATAAATAAAATAGTCAATAAAGATAATTTATAAATGTAGTTCCAGAGCTCGCCTTATGACGATAGCTTATAGATTAATTAATTAAGGTAAGTAACAAACAATAAAAAAAATGCACAACTATTACAACGCAGGAGAAAAAACAGTGCGAGCATAATATTAGATAGCGTTGAAACTAACGATTAAATATGAAAATAACATATCTGATAAATCGCCGCCAATCCTAATTATCGCTGTTTGGCGTTCATGTAAGTTATGTATAAGTTTCAATATACGTGGCGGACATCTAATTTGTAGTAGTAACGGAAAGAGTTTATTCCAGCGTACTTTATCGAATGCTTTACAATAATGAATAAAGCACGCGGAAACATCTCGATTCACACACATCATTCGTTCTCTTGTATCATATGTCGCCTTGTGTTTATAGAATCCAAATGGGGGACTTATTTACATATGGTTCTATATATACTTCAAGTCATTTTTTAATTATTCGCAATATTTTTTTCGGAGTCGGTACTATTACTATTGTGCACTGATGTTCTGGCCTATTTACTATTCCGATATATTTATGAACTTAATTTATAAAGTTCATCAGGCATCTATTTTCCGCAATTTTTTTTAATAATTCTGCAGGTATTTCGTCGCTGCCGATGCTTTAATATTTCTCAGAATTTTGAAAGCTACGTGTCAAATTCGTGTCTCGTTATATCATCATCTAGTTAACTGCATATGCTTTTTTGAATTCATTTCAGCGATGATTCTTCATATTGTTTTTCAACGTACATCTACTAGGTTTTCTTTTGTCCTTTTTTTCATTGCCGTGTTTATTTTTTATTGCTGTTTTGTTAATGCTTGTATACTGTTTTGTCATTTTCTATGCCCTTCTGTATATAAAATTCGATTTTCCTTGTTTTTCTGATTTCTCGACATTTTCACCGTACTGTTTTAGTTTTCCCGCATTCTCTTACAATCCGGTTTTTAAGATACGTATATTTTAGTTTACTTAATTCAATTGTATTTTCGTTTTTCATCCGTTAGTTGTAATATTTAGCTGGTGTAGATATACCAATTATCCTTTGGGATAATACACTAATAGCCGAATTAATGCTTGTCCACATTTTTCCTATATAATTTATTTCATTGTCATTAATTTGTTTTTTTTTCAATTTTTTATCTGTTTCTATCTTATACTTTAATTTTATTGTGTCATTTTTAAATGTATTAATATTCAATCATCTTGTTCTTATTTCCTTTTTGATAATAATTTCCTTCAGTCTAAGATTTGAATTCATTATCAGTAAATTATGATCCGAATCTGCGTCTGTTCCCGGATACGTTATGGATTTCTTAATTTGAATCACGTATCTCTTACGAGGATATATGTGTTTATCGCCTGGACATTTCCAGTAGCGTCTTCTCTTTGGCAATTTCTACTATGTATTTGTAATAACAAACTGATTTTGTCTGCAAAATTGAATCAGGCCTTCACCACGACTATTCCTCTTTCCTAGTCCATATTTATCAATGACTCCTATTTCCAGGATAACAACGTCGTTCAAATCGCCCCTTATTGTGACGTTATCTTTAGATCTTGTATTTTCCGATAGTTCTTCCAGCCTTTCATTTTTTTTCAACTTCTTCTTCGGCATAACTAGATGTTGGCATGCAGACAAGAATTATCATTATCTACTGGACACGCTGAAAAACGTGAAAACACAAACCTATTTCCAGCGGTCTTTATATCTAATAATGTTTGTATTGATGTATTGTTCAGTATTAAAGCTACACCACCTTGTCCATTATTGCTATCCAGATTAATTCTCCTTCTTTTTTCCACCATGTTTCATTTACTCCCATTACGTTTCATGCGTACTTTTCCATTTATCGTTTGTTAGTTTCTTTTTTTCCAACTTGAATACGTACGTTCTATGTTCTTATTCTTAATCATGGGTTTCGTTTGTTGATACCGAGAGAGCCGTCTCACTACCGAGCATAGTATCAAGATGTACATCGTTGCTACTGTATTTGCCGGTACTGTTTACTGCATTTGAACTTACCACGATTAAACTAAAGAATTAATAATACGATGGTTTCTCCTTGCCTTCTGCATGGGTTATAGTTTTTCTTTTTCCGGCCTCTTCTTGGATGGAGAACAGACGCCGGCAAATGAGCCGCTCTTTTAGGATCAGGCGCTCTTGAATACACTATTAGTTGACTCCGCCACTTAATATTTCGCTTGGGTAGCCCTTCTAGTAATTACATTACCGCCAGCATGGTTACAAGCATCGAAGTACTCAGCCCCTCCTCCACGTCATGGTGGCTCCTCACAGAAGGGGAATTTTAAATATGAGGTATAAATTTATAATATGAAGTACATCGTTTGCAATAAATAAAATGTAACCTAATCGAAAGTAATATCTAGAAAAAATTGCTATGTGAAAACATCGCATTCCAATTTTTAGTTACATGTGTACGGTTAAATTAATCTTGGGCAGGAACCAATATTCAAATTGTACTATATTGAGTTAATGAGCTACATGACCTCAATTCCAATTAAATGATGTTTACCATTATATATTATCATGTGCCATCTGTGAATAATTATCCCGTCTTTTTTATAACAGAATACTCTTACGATATTACCATTCATCTCCGGAAAAATAATAATTTTGATACCACTTATATCTAGCACTAGAATCCAATAAATTAAAATTATGTAATTTATATAGCCTGTTATTTCTATTTTGCATAATTTTATTGCGTTACATCGTTATAGTTATAATTTTTTATATCTAAACAATTTTTATTTTAAATTTTGTTTTCAGTTGTTTATTTAATCGTTTTTGATAAATAATGAAAATTCGGGTTTTCTTTGCGCAGGATAAGGTTCAGATAACGATGAAAATATTTTCAATTTCGCCTTTTCGGTAAAGTTCTATTTTGAAAAAAGGAAATTAATATTTTTCGATGAGTTACCTTCTGGATTTCGAAAAGGAAAAGTGATTCGGTAAATATAAATGTCCATTTTATACCGCATTATTAATTTTGCAATATTTTATTCCATAGTTTTTATTGAGTTCAACATTTTCTAACATTTTCATGTTATTCCTTCTCCATTACGTATGACGGAATAATATGATTTTAATTTATATTCAGATTTATATTATAGTACTGTGTAATTTATCACATGTACACGATAACTTGTGATTACAAATTTCCGGTCACTTGTTTTATATAAATTTTGAGCTTAAATATTTCGTTATCATATTGTTGTATGTTTCCACTCGACGACCGAAGCCTCGAACCATCAGGATTTGATCTACCGAGAAATTTGTAAGGAGAAATGTTGCACAGATGGGGGATGAAGAACGACGCAACATAGACCAAACAGTCAATTATATACTAATGGAATGTCAAATGCGAGCATTAAATAACGGTTGGAGAAAGATCGCGGAGCTAACCGATCAAGCAAAAGAATGGATCGAGAAACTAGATATTAATCTGTAGAATTAATTAAGTAGCAAATGACTTTTATTTGTACCCGGAAACATACGAATAAATAAATATATATATAAAGAGAAAAACTATCTGTATGTGTTCTGTGCGTAATTTGTTGATGATAATATGATAGGATTGTGATGCACACTGTATAGAAACTTAAAGGTTACTTGAAAGAAATATGAGAAGTTTGCAATTGATTTTGATTAGTCTGTAGAACTGCAGAAACTAATGCATGTTAATAAATATTTCTAGAAAAGATTATGTTGTAATATGATTAATATCTATGTATGTATGTTTATTCAAACGCGGGCTTGTAAATTAAATTTACGTGAAATGTATTAAATGGTTTGCTTAATAACTAAATACGAAAAATATGCTATTTTTTCTTTTGTAAGAAAAATTATAAATGTTAAAATGTAGACGAACAAAAGGTTTTTTATTTAGTGGGAATATTAATTTTAACCTTGAACCGGTTAATTATATTTATTTAGTTGAAATGTTAAGTTAAATCCAGTACTCATATGCTAAATTGCTATCCTTTTATTTCACTGAAACTGTATTGTTCATTTTATCGATGAGTTTGCAAAAATTTCTGAATTATTATTTTAATTCTATTCGCTAACGTTTATACGCAAAACAGTTTTAATTTATTAATTGTTTGTATAAGTTATCTTGTGTCGCGTTACAAAGTAATCATAACCAGCGTTTTTTTCTGGCAACACATTTTGTAGAATATCTTTATTCGCCGTTAACTAAATGCGTTTTCCTATTTGTTAGTTTTTATTTTAATACTTTAAATAAATAATCACAGCTGTTAATGAAAGATAAATATTTTTTAATAATTTTTAAACGTAGTTTCGTTTAACTGGCGGTCAATAAGAAATAAAAACATGATGTTGTATACTTTTGTCTTATATGGTAAAGTTGAACAAAAGTTGTATATTTCAAAAGGTGATACGGAAATTATTGGACGACGTGCGTCATGCGTAGGTCAGATTTGGTCACACTGTTTTTAGTAGGTATTAATAAAATAATTACTTTCGTTTTTTTTTTATTTTTCTTAATAATTTAACTGTTTATATATTATGTTTTTATATTAAAATTGATATTTTATCCGTTTAAAATTAAGGAAAACAATCTTTTTAAACAAATATATATATTTTTAAAATTATATTTCCGTTCAACCCATAACCTATAACTTTTGAGTTATGAGTCACAGTACGTACTACGTAGTTGTCAAGTCACAAGTCACAAGCTGATTTTGAGTGTGGGTAAAAATTTTAATGTGCTTATTTATTTGAAATGTTTGAAATTTTCTTATTTTGTAATGAATTTGTTTATAAATTTTAATACTTGTGTAATAGTTTTGCTATTAAGTTGATCCGTTTTTAATTCCAAAAATTGTATAGTTTTTACTTCTGTCTAAAATTTTAAGTATCTTTTGCGAAGCTTTTTATTTGCAAAGTATTCCAGACGTTTGTCGGTAATGTAAATTAATATTAATGTTGATGTATTAGAGAGTAGTGATTTTATGAATTAACAAAACAAATTTAATCACTATAAAAGTTACTTTATTCATTCAAAGTTTTGGGACATTAACGTAATTTTCAAACATATACAAAAACGTTATATTTAAAGTGATTAACTTTGTTTTTATTTTGTTAAATTAATATTTATCTATAAAGTACTTAATTGTGATTACAAATAATATATTACCTTACCTACATCAGAGAAGTTTTAAAATTTTTAGCAACAAAAAATACATTAATGTATTTTATTTGATTTTTTTTAATTATACCAGGTAGTGTGGTTTTTGTAAAATTTAACGAGTAAATACGTTTTTTCGTGTTCTCTTTTCATTTTCACTACAAGAAATTTTCATTTAGACATTTTTCCTCAATTGGAATGTGTAATTAATTATTTATTGTTAACGAAGATAAGGTTATTTGTTCTTAATTTAATTATTAAGTCGGAGTAAATTATTTTGATTACGAATAAGACGATAAATTCTAACTGTACTTGGCAGAGTCCATTAAATAAGTTCCTTTATCGTAGCCCTGTAATTTTTAAGAAACTGAAAGACTTTGGGTTTGTGTGTTTTAACGAAAGTCATTCAATTTCATAATTCCCAGTTGGTTTTATAAAGTTAAAAACGTAATTTCGAAATCATATAGATAAAATATATATTCATGTTGATGGAAATTTTTAATTTTTTTTTTAAAGATCTACGATAAATTCCATTATCTAATTAAATATATTTAAGTTAAATCTAATAATGTTCATTCTTTTGAATAATATTAATACAATTAAAACAAGAAGAGCATTTAAAAGAGTTTGTTAAATGGTAATGGACGCATGTGAAAACACTGATAATATTATAATTTCCGGTCAGGAAGCAATGCCAGTATTCTATTTTTGTTCACATTTTGGGGTAACTGCACAGCATGGATTTGTTCGACATTGAAGGTGTTTAAGTTCACACTATAGCGTGTACCACCTGTTGTTTTATCTGTCATTTGTGATTCTTATGTCTTTCATTCACGGATTATGCCATTAGTATATAGTCACTCCTTTCTTAAAAAGAATAATTTTTAATATTTATTATGGATGACACTGATAAATTATAATCGTCTAACTTATGTAGGATTTTATTTTTATTTTGTATATTTTATTGTATTAAATAGTGACAGTTATTAATATCTAAACATATTATTTTAAATTTCGTATTTATTTAAAGTTCTGTAAGAAATAATGAAAATTTGAATTTTCTTTGTACAGGATAAAGCGTTACGGACAGTTTATATTGCAATTTTGATTATCTTTAGAACAGCCGAAACATCTCCGAATTTTACTTTTGTTCTGAAAAATGGAAATTGAGTTAACTCGTCAAATTGAATATTTGAAGATATCGACGTTAATAACGTCTTCGAAATTTCAAAAATTGAAAGCGACTTTGTAAGTATTAATTTTAATTTTTCACGTCATTAGGTTATTAGTTTTTAAGAATTTGTTAAATGATCGAAAGGGCTAACATTACAATTTTCGACTCATCCCTATTCGCTACTGCTAGTTCTGAATTCTGATAGGGAATGTACACCCGATAATAACAATGCTACTGTACTGTGAAAACAGATATATAACGATAATTCGTTACCTATTAATACTAATTATCATGCTGCGACTACTCCTAATAATAATGATAATCATGAACAATAATATACGTTATATTCATAATGAAATAAAATAAAATTTATCTATTATGAATATAACGTATAAGGTGGCAATTTTAACAGTGTATTTCAATTTTCTTTTTTTCCACATTTTGAAAATATTCCTCTTTATCCATTTTCGATCCGCCGATTTTATCTGTCGCCAGATATATTGCTGGTTTCAGTTATATTTATTTTTTCTTCTACGTACTTTATATGTGCATCTGCTTGTGGTATGAAGTTGTATGAATTACATATATGTCTGCGATTATTAGTATGCGTTTTATTAATTAAATGATTCCAAACGTGTTCAGTTCGATGTATGTAATCAACGGGTTAAATTATTAATCTCTTGTTGTAATTTGTTAAACGCATCGGTATGATGAATTCAAATTTCTTTATAATAACTTATTAGTTTTTCGTTTCTATAGTTTTTCCTGTGTCTCGTATTATAATATTTTTCCATTTCCTTTTCTAAATGTGTATCGCGTTTCTTAAATAGTAATGATAATAACAAAAAATTAGTCGCGTAACTCAATTTCTCTCATTGTATCTTTCATTCCTCTTAGCATTAATGTCTAACTTCAGACATGTTTTTGTAAGTGACTTTTTAATTTGATCCCATACTGGAATTCCGTATTTTAAATGCGACTGCTATAGTGCATTATAAATTATTTTTAACATAGTTCCGGTTACATATCCTTTTAATTTATTCGTAGCTGGTATAGCACAAAACTTTTTTTTTTTTTTTTAAATATGATAATCTCATCTGAAAAGTGTTTTTATTCATATTCCTAAATATTTGTATATTATTAGTACTCTTCTATTGGTGGACATTTACGTACTTCTATTTCGTGTGTACAATGTTCGTTGTGTATTTTAATTACTGGTTCTTTTCTATGTGTTGTCTATTTGTAAAAACTTGATCGCTTATTCTAAACACAGTGCTATAGCACTAATGCTAAGTCATCTGCGTATCCAAAAGATTCATCGTATTTTAATATTTCATACATTTTATTCGTGTACATTACTATCCTGCGGTATTCCCGCCTTTAACTTAGGTTTATCAGTTTTGACTACGTTATGTTTACTTGCTAAAAAACTTTGAAACGACTGTAAATACTTATTTTTTGTTCCTATATTTTTCAACAATAACTGATATTTAATTGTATCGAAAACTGGAGAAAAATCTACGAAGAGTACAGAGTTATCTTCTTCCTATGTAAACGCTTATCAAGTTCAAGAAGCTTATTAGAAGTGTCGTTATTGATTTATTATTTTGATACACATATTGACTGCCACTAATAATATTGTTCTCAAGTAAAATTTTGCTACGTATTTATCACGAATTTTCCCTAATGCTGTTTCTGTTGTTGGTCTAGAGTTTACCAACATTTTATGATCTCCATTTTTAAAAATTCGTATTAATATTTTGGTTTCAATTTTCTTGGTTATTTGTCCTTCCAATAATTGATTTATTAGTTTAGATAGCACCGTGTAAAATTCCTGCTTGCATTTTTTCAAATTTCTTATTCTAATTCCGTCATACCTAACTGATTTCATTTTATTTATTTGTTCTATCATTGATTTTACTTCCCTTCTTATTACTTTTGGAACTACATTTTTAATTTATTTCCTTCTCGTTATCATTCTCATTTGTTCTTAAATCACTGTAAGGACTTACACTTAACGGTTTTCATAAAATCATAATTTCATTCATTGTTTAAATATCATTGCCTATGTATTGTTTAATTACTTCATCTACCTTACTTCTTTCTTTTCCTCCTATTATTAATTTCGTTATTTCCTCTTGTTTCTCGTTTTTTTTTACTACTTAAATTTATTTTCGAGATTTTATTATATTTTAATTTTCTTTCTTTAGTAATGTTTCTAATTTTAGTTCACGATTCCTTATACAAGTTCTCTAAATTTTTCTTTGTCCCGATTTTACGCTATTTTGAAAAAACATTCATGTTTTTTATAATTGTTACAATTTCTTTCGTCATCCACTGCTTTTTACTGCATCCGTTTTCGTGCTACTTTTTTTCACTTTTTAAATATCTGTGCTTGCTTCATATATTTGCTGCAATTTTCTTATTATTGTTTCAAATTTTAGATTTATGTCTGTGTGGGTTCCATTTTTGCTTACCTACAAGGCTTTGAGTTTTATTTCATTTATTTGAGATATAGCCGCTTAGTCTTTGCTGACATTTGTAAGAATATTATATGACATCTTATTATGTAGTGGTTGCTAATTTTTGTTTTCATTATTATCCAACTATTTCACAATCTTGTTTTGGTGTAAATCAATGTGATCCCTGATTTCATTTCTTCCTAATATATTCCATTTTGAAGTGGACTAATCTGCTTCCAGCAATTATATTTTTGTACTTATTTTATGTGTAATTTTTTCGTTTTTGTCTATGTCTATATCAATTACTTGATCCTAACATATTTTTAAGCGATTTTAGGTATTACCTAATGTAATGTGCGATTATTAAGCTCTTGCATTTCTCTAACCATAATTCTCTCATTGTTATTTATTGAAACATTCTACTTCTACTTTACTCACTTCATACTGCAATTTTCCTTTAACCCTTTCGATCCCATAGGGATAATATGTCCCAAAAATAATTTAAAGAGTCCCATACATTGTAAAACTCGCTTTAAATTGGCCGAACAAAATCCGACTGGTAGTTTATAGTTTTTGATAGTATTTAGTTCATTAATTTACCAAGAGATGGTGCCAAGGGCTTGTACAACCGCATTAACCTGCGGCATACATTACTTATGTGACCAAGTCTTAACTTTTATCAGTTAGAATGTCTAGGAAACCGTTTTCGAAAACTTGGTGAAGACAGTCCATTCCAAAGCACAGACAAAGCCATAACTAAATTTAAAGGTCGATTAAGCATGAAACAGCACCTTCCGATGAAACCGATAAAAAGATAAATAAAATCTTTTGGTGAGAAGTGATTCATCTACTGATTATACCGATGATATTTCTTTTTATAGTGGAAAAGAAGATGGACCAGAAGTAGGTACATTGGGTGAAACAATGAATGACTCGTATTATCCAGAGCACTGATGTAACAGTCGCATTTGATCGTTTTTTCACTAGTGTAAATTTATTGAGAACAATAAATTATCCTTGTGTAGGAGCAGTTATTTCTAATCATAAGAATGTGCCAAAATTCATACGAAATTTAAATAGGGGTGAATATGAATTCATGACTACTACTGATCGGTATCAAAAGTTACCATGTCCCGCCGAGAGTACCTACGCGTTAAAAAAGGTGATATTCAGATTTTTCATTTTAAGTTTATTAGTTATATTGGAATGAAAATATAGGTTTTCCGACCATTGATATTCTCATCCCAGCGTGACTGCCAAACACTGTTAATATGATTACGAACATTATTTTTGAATAATTTTATAGCCGGTGCGGTTCCTAATGTTTGTTTAATAGCATTATTTGAAAAGTATTTAAGAGAAGTGACCATTTCTAAGCTTTTGACTATTCTATATTCTCAAATTATTGTTCGACCAATAAGGAATAGATCTAAAGGAATGATATTGGCAATCACACAAGGAGCTGAAGAACAGGTGGTTCTATATAATGAGATGTTTAGTATAAATTTTCCCTGCTGTTTATTGATTTTTGAGAGAATCTTTTTGTTTAAATAAATGCAGGACCCATATCCATTACAAGAAACCTCGTATATTATATATTATTAATTTAAAAGATAAAAAAAATATAGTGTTTACAAAAAAATAGTTTATTAAATATTATCAATTACATGTACGTTATTAATTTAAAATGTGCTACAACATTTATATATATTTTATCGGTAAATTAACTTTTTATTTAAATAAAATGTAAAACAAACTAGATTTGTAAAGACTTACCAAACATTTTTCTTGATTAATTATGCTCTGATAACTAACAACTGAACTCATAAACAGAAATAACTAGAACTCTTCTCTTTAACTGAAAAAACTAAACTCACTTGAAAATAAACAACCGTCCCTTTTTATACATTTTTCTTAAGCCTTGTTAAACAAAAAATTACTCGATTCTCTTCATTATTTACTGGTTATAATTTATTTTTAACTAAAATTATTTGGTCAAACTAATTTACTGGTTTTCCCCATTGACTAAAATTAATTTTAATTATTGTATAACAATAGTTTGTTTACTACAAATCCAGTTTGGTTTTAATATAATAATAATAATATATTTTATTTTAATTAAATAAATAATTATATATATAAATTTTGTTTTATTATATTGATTAAATTAAATATTAGTTTTTCACCTCCAATTTCATCAATTTAAATTTATTATGGCGTAAACATACGACGATCGTTGTATAACCCCGCCGCCAACTAATAAGTAAACTGCAAATTTATTTGAAGTTTACTTATTTATACATAAATTTGAAAAAATATAAGAATCTTGATAAACATAAATTAATGTTAAAATAAATCGGTCTTAAACGAAATGAGTGATATTTACGAAACATCTTAAGATTTCGTAACGCATGGATTGGCTTGGCTGAATGTTCCCGCGCTGATTTAGTCATCTCCTGGTTTTCTTTTCGTTCTTTTTACTGCGTGGAAATAGCGATCTTCAACCTGCGTTGTCGTTGATATTTCATGAATGGTAACATTTTTACGAACACTTTTTTTTTATAAAGTTCAATGACGTATGTGCTTTCAAACATTTGATATAGTAGCTGCTTTCGACGATATTATTGATAGTTGAACGACATTTTGTATCAAACGTGATTCACCTTTTTACTTTTTTAACATGTTCATTTACCATTTTCGAACATCGTTACGTTCAGAGACGGTTCGTAACGATTTGGTTAGCGGTTCGAATTATTTAATTCAACGACGATTTCTGTGATTAATATTTATAAACAGCAGATCAATATTTTCGGAAACGAAAGGATTTTTCACGGAGATGATCTTCTCACCAGGCAGTTATTTTTTTTTTATAGCCGATCCCTTTTCACGATTGCATTATCTGGCTGGATTGCCCTTCCATGTGTCACGCTTTATTGATTCTATAACTGTTACGGAACGTTTTTCATTTACAAATATTTCAGCTTTTCCGCAAGCTTCATCTTATCTTAATTTAACAGATAGATTAATTTCATTTAGTACTTATATATATATATATATATATATATATATATATATATATATATATATATATATATATATATATTTATGCATTCTTTTATATAATTTACACATATACACATTCTAACTTTCGCTTACATATTCTATCCGTAATTTTCAAACATAACATACACACGCACATTTTCTTTCTGACTATAGGTAGGTACATTATATATAATAATAGATACAATCAACACTTAAAGCATTTCTTGATTCTGGTTTTTATTTATTATTCTTGTGTCGAACCTGAGAAGTATACATCTTTCATTTTCCAATCTGATTGAATGACTTAGAAACATCAATGATTCAGGTATGCTAGCTCTACTAAACAAATATCTATACACTTTGCATTAATAATTAGTATATACATATTACATTTATTTATTATTATGTATTCAAATCTTTTTAAATTTCTTTGGTTTAAATAAAATTTAAATTTATTTATAAGACTACAATAATTTTAAACTATAATAAAACGTTTACTAATATTACTTTCATAAAATAATTTTTGAATCGTAATATTATGTTGTAGCTTTTCATACTCAATTTTCTGCTGCTTTGTTTGTTCATTTAGTTTTTTAATTCTTCGTTCTGAATTTTTGATACAAACTTCATCGTTGTTCAGTCTATTCTGTAAATGTAAGATCTGTATTTTTAAACGTTTGACCTCATTATTTTTATATTCATCCAGTCTAGATTCGAGTTCAGAAATTTTATGCTGATATTCATTCTTAATATCTTGATGTACTTGTATAAATTTTTCTTCATTAAATTTCATGTATCTTTTGCTATAATGCTTAATTGCTACCTTTTTTCTTCTTGAATTGTCTTTTCTTTTTCTAACAATTCTTGCTTTAATTTCTTATTATCTTCCTTCAACAAAAACTCATTGTGTTCTAATTCATATCTTTGCTTACAATTAAATTCCTCCATTTTTCGGCAATTCAAATCTTCTAAAAAGTCATATTTTAATTTATTCCGTTCGTCTCTCGATGCTTTTATTTCATCTTCTAAAATTTTTATCTGTATTTTATACTTAGACTCATTGCTACGTAATTCTTGAATTATTGCGTCAGCATAAAATAGTTTATTCTGCAATTTTTTGATTTTATTTCTTTTAGGTTTGTCACTAATCATTGCTTTGTGTACTTCATCCTTCAATTTAATCAAATCTTCCTTTTTTTCAGGCCTGATTTAAACAATTTTATCCTTGTCAGAATTTTCTTCTGTAAAGTTTTCGCTTAGTTTAGAATTTTTTTTATACTGTTTTAAATTAGATCGCAATTTCTTGCATTCAGCTGTTTGCGATTGTAATTTTACTTTCAACTGTTCATTCTCTTTATGTAAATTATCGAGAGAAATTCTTAATTTCAAACTTTCTTTATCACAATTTAATATGATTAAATTTTGATAATTATATTGTTTCCTTAATTTAAAATCTTCTTTATCGCGATTTAATTTAGATCGCTTTTCTTCTAATTTTTTGATTGATCTGTTAAGGGTATTTGATTTTTCAATTAACACCGATTTGTGTACTCTTTGCAGTTCCATAAATTCTCGTTTCAATCTTTTATATTCTGTAGTTTATCGGACAAATCATCTCGTTGTTTTTTCATATTCACAATTTCCTTTTTATGTTTCGTATTTATTCTATTTAAAACATCATCGAATTGCTTTTTCTTATTTTTACCCTTATCAAACATTTTAAAACCTTTAAATCTGTTCTTTAACTCTGTAATCGTCTTTGTCACTATTTCTAATTTTCCAGTAATATTAATATTTTGATTTCTGATTTCAAATGAATTCTTTTTTAAAACCAATATATCTTTTCCAAATGCAAATGGGCGCTCCTTCTCTTCGTTTAGATATTTTTTTAATTTCTTCTGAGTTTTTTCAGTATTGTCCTTTTCTACTTCTATGTATGTCACCTTTTCTTCTATATCCTTTGTCCATTTATTAATCAGTTCCTTTTTTCCTTTTTCAGTTTTCGAGTCCATATAGGTAATTATACTTTTTATGCCGTCTTTATTTTTTCTTAAAAGTTCATGAATATTTTCTATGTTTTGTATATCTTTGTTATTTTCGTCTTTAATATTATTTTTTAAATCTGCTATATTCTTTTTGTGGTCATTCTCTATTTTTGATACATTTGTTTTTGTATTATCGATTTCAGGTTTTAATTCTACGGTTTCTGTTTTAAACAATTTTCCTAAGTTCCTTATGTCATTTAATATTTCTGTTTTAATATTAGATATAGCTGCTAGATCGTCTAAAGTAGCCAATTTTTAAATGAATATTCTTATTATTAATTATTTTGTAAGAAGCTTGTAATTTTTAATTCAAAAATTAAACGAGAGTTCAATTTTAATCTATTGTTGTGATCGTTAATAATTTATACGAGAATGCAAGTTCTAATTTAAAAAATTAAACGAGTTTAATTTTAATCTATTGTCATGGTCGCCAAATTATACAAGAAACCTCGTATATTATTAATTTAAAAGATACAAAAAAATATGTAGTGTTTACAAAAAAATAGTTTATTAAATATTATCAATTACATGTACGTTATTAATTTAAAATATGCTACAACATTTATATATATATATTATCGGTAAATTAACAACATAACTTTTTATTTAAATAAAATGTAAAACAAACTAGATTTGTAAAGACTTACCAAACATTTTTCTTGATTAATTATGCTCTGATAACTAACAACTGAACTCATAAACAGAAATAACTAGAACTCTTCTCTTTAACTGAAAAAACTAAACTCACTTGAAAATAAACAACCATCCCTTTTTATACCTTTTTCTTAAGCCTTGTTAAACAAAAAATTACTCGATTCTCTTCATTATTTACTGGCTAGAATTTATTTTTACTGGCTGTATTAACTAAAAGTAATTTTAATTATTGTATAACAATAGTTTGTCTACTACAAATCCAGTTTGGTTTTAATATAATAATAATATATTTTATTTTAATTAAATAAATAATTACGTATATAAATTTTGTTTTATTATATTGATTAAATTAAATATTAGTTTTTCACCTCCAATTTCATCAATTTAAATTTATTATGGCGTGAACATACGACGATCGTTGTACCATAAACAAATTGAATTAATCCTTTATAGAGTATAGTTCTTTTTTTATATCGTAAGCCATAATTATTATGAAGTAACCTACGAAGTTTATCGTATAGCCTAGTGCATTTAATGTTCATTGAGTCTATATGGGCTGTAAAAGTAAGTTTTTTATCTATTAATATACCAAGATACTTAATTTTGTCAACAAGATAGATCGATTTACCAGAGATTATCTTTATTTTGTTAACATATGTTTTTTTTTTACCAAACAAAATTGATTCACATTTTTCAACAGAAAACGCTCATCCCATTTCGGTAATAATAGTTTCTAATTTTTGATTAACTATTTCTATTTTACTTAAATTTGTGTAGCGATTAATATTAAATAAAACACACAGATCGTCTGCTTTAGAAATTAACGTAGTATTAAGATTTATTATTTCATTACTTAAATTTGTGTAGCGATTAATATTAAATAAAACACACAGATCGTCTGCTTTAGAAATTAACGTAGTATTAAGATTTATTATTTCACAAATGTTAGAAAGATCGTTATGAACTTTAGAATATAAAATGTTTCATAGGGTTGGGCCCAGAATTGATCCCTGAGGTACTCCACAAGAAACTTGTTTTGTAGCAGTGGTATTGTTAATTTGAAGTCGTGTGTGTCTATTATGAAAATAATTAATGATAATATTAATTATACAAGGATTCATTCGATAATTTTTTAATATCTGAATAATAGCGGACCATTTGCATTATCGAAAGCTCCTTTGTTTTTAACTTATAAACTACACCTTCAGCAGAATGGTCTTTTCTAAAACCAAACTGATTTTCATGCAGGATTTGTTTTTAATCAATTTCATGTAGTAAGTATGCATTAATTATTTTTTCATAAATTTTTCCAAAGAAGTTTAAGAACGAAATAGGTCTATATCCTGAAACTTCCATCTTATTTTTGTTTGGTTTTTGTAACAACTTTACATCTGCAATTTTCCAAGCAGACGGGAAGAGTTAGCTTTAAGACATTTATTAAAAATAGAGACAAGTAAATTGGGGAAATGTATATTTATGAGTTTAACAATTTTATTTGAAATCTTATTGGCCGATGCTTTCCTATTATTAAGAGATTTAATAATATTCGTAACTACTTCTCTATTGGTCTTGAGACTTCGAGAAAATTTTCCAGTATTCGTTAATTTTAAATCAATATCTTTTTTATCGGGGAAGAAGTAGTCCAAGAAAATTTTACACTTTTCATGATCGTCAGAAACGGTGTTATTTTGGTATTTAATTTCAGAAATACTGAATCTTTTAAATTTTTCCATAATATATTTATAAGGTTTACCCCAAGCACTAGACTCCCTGATAAATCGTTTCCAACTGTTAAGTTCGGTTTTAACAATTAGTTTTTTATATTTTTGTTTCAGTACCTTAATCACTATATTAAATATCAGACGTTTAGAATGATTCTTTATTTTCGATTTTTTTTTTTTTTTATTATATGATCTTTGATTTTTTGTAACTCTTTTTACCACTAGTCGTTTAATGGCGGATTTGATAAAAAGGCACAGCAATTAATATTCTCTGAGAGATAGGTAAGGCTAGATATTTTTTCATCAATCACTTTGAAGTTATTAATTAATGTAATATCATCTATGTCTTTATTAATAATGTCGTCACTAGTAATAGCTATTAATTTATTTAAATTGATTTTATTATATTTGTCCTTGCTATCTCTTTGGTAAATGAATCGCGTAAAGTAATACTAAGGAGTTTATGAGAGGTGAGTTCCGCCCGAACAATTTCAAGTGTAAATCTTGAATGAACTTTATTATGAGGTAATCTATAATGCCGGTTCCATTATGATTTTCAAAGGTAGGTGTATTATTATTTTAAATTATAAGGTTATTGCTTTAGATTAAATCACAAAACATCCCAGAATTCTTATTAGTCGTGAATTTTCTTTCAAGGCTAGGTAAGCGTATATTAAAATCTCCTATTATAATTGGATCTAAGTTTAAGTTATTTTTTATTATGAAGTCAATATTATGCAAATGTGGTTCTCTCTCTTTATTGGGTGACAAATAGCCTATTAATAAATAATTATCTATTTTAATTGATATTATGCTATCAACTATCTGGATAAGTTTATGTACGATTACAATTCTATTGTTTAAATAATAATCATAAAGAGAAGTATTTACGAATATTTTATTATTTACCACGTAAGGTTCACATATAATACCAACTTCAGTCATTGATTTATGCAAATACCTAATAAATAAATGTTTGGCAGAAGCACAATTATCGACATTAAGGTATCTAATTTGAATAGCCTTAATTTATATGCGCAGTAATATAGTTTATGTTTTTTGTTTTTTTTTGACAAATTGGACAGTTTCGATCATACACAGAGTGATCAACTTCCTTAACTGCATTACCAATCAAACTTACAACCGATAAATTAACGTTATTATTAGTTGATTTCTTAATACACGCATAAACACAATTGCTACAAGTTTTTTCTTTCATCACTTTCTCGACAAAAGACACGATCTCTTGTGAAGAACGACAGAACATATCAAGGTGCCCGTAACGAAAACATTTCTTGCATATTTTAACTGGATACGAGCCAACAAATGGAAAACTTTCCCAATTTATACGTATTTTCTTATCAGAAGAAAGTAGCGAATACTGCATTGGTTTAAGACGTACATAAATTCGACTACCTTTGCCTTTTATTACTTTTTTAATATTGACCAGTTCCTGGCTAGTTTGGAAGATAAAAAATTGCTTAACATCTTCACTAATATTATTAGTCCTAAAAATTACTATCGACAGATCAAATAATTTTAGACTAATGGCCTTAATATTACTAATATTATTTTCAATTTCTTTGTTTAATTTTTAGTCGATCCTCTTCAGTATTTGTAGTGATGAAAGCGGTATTATCATCGATCTTCTTATAAAAAGATACGTCCACATTTAATTTATTTAGACATATCCTTTTTTTAAGTTCTTATTCATTAATATCATTGGATTTAATTATTAATTTGTTAATTGATTTTATAGGTTGTTTATTTTTAAGTTTATCAACGTAAGTAATTGTTGAATTAGTTTTATTAAAATGATTATTTAAAACATCTTTAATTACAGATTCAATTTCCGAAGATTTCTTTTTTAAGGTTTCTTCATTTTGGATTATTAAGTCAGTCAACTCAGTAATAAGTAAATCAATTTTTTCAGAATACTCTAGAATTGAAGCTTTTTGTTCTCTCGTGACATTTTTTGTTTCTTTAGATGTTATATATATATATGAGGTGCATGTGCGATTACCGCGCATATTATTATATATACAATATTTCTCTTTATTTTTAAATATTTATTATTACAATATTTTTATTCAAATGCACAATCAATTTCCCTTTATAGGAACTGTTAAAGGATTAACTAAAACTTTAAAAACATAAGTTATTTTTATTTATAACTGAACAGCTTTGTTTAAACTTGAACTTCGATTTTCATTTTAAAAAGTCATCATCATTTGTAAACTTGATTATATTTTATTTCTACAATAAGATAAAATACAAAACAATTGTAGGAGACAAACAAACAGTAAGTTTAAAAACTAATATTCATTTAGGCAACAATTTATTTATAAAACTATATAAACGAAACATACTAGTTATTTTTCATTTTTCTCTTTCCAGAAAATCGCAGGAAGAAAAAGGATTTATAAGAAAAATGTGAAGGATGTTTTTCGAAAATATGTAACTTAAAATACTATAAAAAACGAGAATTCAAAAGATGAGGAGGTAAGTTATTTTTTAACGTGTAGCTAATTTATTATTAATGTTACAAAAATAACTCATTATTAACTAAATTGTTTAAAATTAAATATAGTATATATATATATATATATATATGTACATTTCATTCAAACATTACTTTGCTGAGCTTTTAACATATTTTGTACGATTTATTAGTTCTACAGAAACATGATAATGGCAAATATTATTTGTCATTGTATTTACGCTAGCATCAAAATATGTATGTATACATTCAAATTCAATTCAAACATTTATTTTAATCGTATTATTGTTTTTTTTTTTTTTTTTTTTTACTTTTACTTAAACATAAATTGATTGCCGACTAAACATGAAGCACGTTACTTTTAAACATTATTTAAAACACGTCATGTCGTACAATCATGCCGGCACATAATATCTACATACTACATATTAAAATTTTATAACCTGATAATCATCTCAACTATAGTCCATGTATAAGCATATTATCTATCATGAGATTGTTTGCATCAGACACATTAAATTTTGTTTTCCAAGTATTTGCTACCAAACAACGGCGGTAATATGTTACATTCCATTTAGTAACATCTTCTTATCAGAAGATGAAATACATCAACGACATCAACGTGTTTTATATTTATCGTTCCCTGGCTGATTTTATTATTTCGTTTATTTTCTCGTTTTTAAAGATGTTGGTAATCGTTTTGAGTCTTTTCCTCCCTCCCGTTTTCTTCACCAGTATTTTTACTTGAATGCTAAACATTCCTTCTCCTATGAAATTTTTTCTTTCTTCTCTCAATGTCTTCAAGGGCGTTCATTTTTAATACCTCTGAATTCATTACTTTTGCGGTCCATAGTATCCGCCATATTCTTCTAAGTGTCCACGTTTCAGTAACGTATTTCAGGATGAACACGGCATAACACTGGTTGACTTTCATATGTATATTCATTTTTAGTTTTCCGTCTTTCAACACGATTTTTGAATGCTTGTGTGGCTATTCCGATGCGGTTTCTAATCTCTTTTATATCTCGACATCACTTGTTGGTAATACGCCTAAATATCGAAATTCTTGCATAGTTTCCGTCATTCTTTTCCAGTTTCTAACTTGAGATCTATGTTGTCAATCGTCTTCTTGAATTTTATAGCGTTTGTTTTCCTAACGTTTATTTCTATTACATATTTCTCCTCTGCTTTGTTTAGCCTATTTAGCATCGTCTGCATTTCTTTAGTTGATCCTGCCAGCAATATTGAACTTCGGTTTATTTTGAGTCCATTATAAATTTTTGCTTTTTTAATGATCTCTTCTGAATTAATATTCTAGTGTCTTACGCCTTTTTTTTTTTAATTTGACACTTATTATTATCAAATTCTTCGGCAATAAGTGTAAACCTAGCTATATAATAATAATATCGCAATGCTACCTCCCTGAAAAGTCAACCCGACAGACTGGATCTGTATTTACAGTTTAAGAAGAAAATGATTGCTTATCGAAGAAATTATAAAGTTAAATATAGCCACGGGTCTTATCGACGCATCTCTGTTTAATATATTTGTTCGGTTGATGCTTCCCCAGGCGGTCATTTCAGCTAAATTTACGCGCCATTTAACTTACTGTGAATTCCTTAAACCAGATTTGCCTGTTTTTTTTTTTAAATTGATAAATTCTCTATTGTTAAGGTCTAAATAAAACACACTAATAAAAATTTTGTATTGTTAAAAAACTACATTCTTCCAAAAGGACGTTAGGTGTACACGTCAACATTTTTGAACAATTTTGTCATACATTTCTTTCGCTTATTCCTATTTTTATATCTATGCGTGTTTTTCATAAAATTATAGAATTAATACAACTGGAAAAAGTTTGAGTTCAATGAATATCAAGTTATGTTGTTTTCATTATTCAAATGTTTAATGAATAGTAATATATAAGATACCAAAAGGACTTGTTTGTCTTCTTATTTTATAATTTTGAGCAGAATACAAAATGCGGAATGCCACATTCAGAGATACGCGGCTTTTTATGGCATTGCTGACAACGAAGTCGTTTCTGCGGATTCCAACTCGCATTGGGTTCATTGGAACGAATTGATTGATAAGAAATTCATTTTAAAACTATAAATCATAATGGAAACTGATTATCGAATTCTCGGTATGTTAGAATATTTTAATATTATAAAAATATACATTTAATACAAGCATTTGCAATTAATGTTTTACATACGTAAACTCTATTAATTTATTACGCAGTTGCATTATAAAAAATTCTGGCGGTGATGATGAGTATCTTAATCGCAACGCGCTTTGCACATAATTTCTCGGGTATCGTGAAAGGATGTGTGATTTTTGAAACACACATTGGTGTCAATAATATCTATTTCATGCATTATTCAAACTGGCGCGATGAATCCATGATAATATAAGTATATTGGCAATATTGCAGCTTCGTAAGCATTTGCACAGTTGTATGTAAATACCTGAATTTTATATTAATATTGTAATTTCTAGGAAATATTCCATTGAAGTTAACATTTATTAATTCTTTTAATACTAACACTCAATAATTAAGTGTCCTCTTTAAAACTTATAATTGTAAACTGTTTTTTTTTTTAATTCGTTTTTCACCTCTTAGTATCTTAAATAGTTTTTCATGAGTTTAAATTTATTGAAATTATATTATCAGTATCGATCCAACAATAAAGTCGCAATAAATCACATTTAGTCTAAAAATTTTTATAAAAACAATCACTGACAAAATCATAAGATCAGCAACTTCAAAGTAACAATATTTCATAGGAAGGTACTATTTCAGATGTTTCATTACAAAATAAACGAGCCAATTTATCTATTTATTTTTGTAAATAAACGGGTCATTTATTTACCTTTTTAAATTTTGCACATACAACATATTATTTTAAATCCGAAATATATAAATGTATAGTTTCTGCATCAAGTTTTGTTTTTCATTCTCCAGCCAGCTTTTTATTTCTATTTGTTTTACTGTAATTGTATTCTGCACGATATCGGTCATTTAATTATGTACTACCTTGCTGTATAAAACTATTTGTAAAATTACGTATATAATACTGTTTAAATTTCAATGTGACATCAGTATTTCTACTTTTAAAAAATTGTAATAGTTTTCTAATATTGGCTTACTAGATACTTCTGCACTTTTCTAATTTAACAGTGATGGTACAGAAAAATTACCATCTCATCAATGTTATTTTATATAGTTACATATTTAAATACGTACTTTTTTAAAAATTAAGTACATCAAAACAGGAGCAATTTATTTTGAAGAATATGAACTCGACAGTAAATACAGCGTTTGAATGATTTATTTTTTTTTGTTTAATTGAAAGTAAAACTTGTGACCAGATAATATACATTTCTGATTAATTTTAATGACGTTCTTAAATAAAAAATATGAATAGGTGTTTTTCATATTACAGTTTTAATATGTTTAACCATGTTAAACTTTTACGACGACTAATGTAAATACTGAAAATATTTCTTTCACTATAATAGAACACCTTATAAATATCGCGACTTCCAAGCAAGTACACGATACTTGCCGTTATATGTTTTACATTAAAATTTTTAGAAATTACTGATATCTTAAATAAGTAAACCTTTAGTTAAGATTATTTTAGTTATTTTATATTAAAAACTCAAATATAAATTCTATCGATATTTCATTCTATTATCCAGTTCCGAGTAATACAATTAAAATTTAATTAATAAAATATTTATTACTTTCATATTTCTTTAAAAAATTCCAATTCTGAATGACCTTGTTTATCATGTTTAAAATTTTCTATGTACTTAACGTATTTTCTTTCATAGACCTCATTCAAAATATGAAATACTTTACAATTCTCTCACCTGTGTATCTTTATGAGATTTCATCCCTCGTACGAGACAGAACTCGTCAACTGAAAATTATGTACAATTCCAGAAGGATCAACTAACTATGTGATTTACGTACAGAAATCTTGCTTGGAATATACAACTACCCGCACTGTTATATAAATAAAGGTATAAATTTAATGTTAGATATATCATTATGAAAGTATCCATTTTATCAGTTTCCAAATTACCTACGCTTACGTCGAGATAATAATAATCTTCTTAATAAAGTTGTAATTTTTTATTACCTGTTCAAATGCGTTTAATTAAAGTTATATTTGAATAATCCAAAAAAAAAAAAAAAAGTATACTTAAATTATAAAAACATTTGAAGATGTTCGAAGATTAAAAATCCGAATAATTCAATTTGCAGTTTATTATTTTATAGTTTACGTGTGTAAAGAGATTTTCGGATCTCTTCTATTATACACAATTAAACGAATAATATCTTATTCAGGTTTTTTGATTTCAGTTTATCATTTTTCTCAGTTCACTGTGTAAGACACTAAAAATATTGATCATTATTGTAATTTGTCAATTTATTTAGATTTCTTGAATGTCGCTTATTCGGTACTTTTCTGTCGTTCCAAAGCTTGGTTCCTTCGCTTACAATCATATATCCGCATCATTCCTGATTATTTCTAATGGTAGTTTTGCATCTGCAACCTTTGATTCGCGATTTTTTTTTTTTATTCATTATTATTGAATATACAGTTCCATTTTTAGTTGATTGGTGTTTATTTTTTGTTCATGGCTATGTTTCCTGACAGAACTTTTTAAGACTTAAGGCAAGTATGTTCCTCAGATTTAAAAACGTTTAAATTGTTATTTAATAACCAAATGAATTTATTCCTGTTTTTAAGTATTATTTGTATAATTTCCTGTAAACTAGAATATTTGCATGTTTAGTATAGACTTGCGTTTCTCAAAGTATAGCTGAAAAAAATTACACGCCTTGTTTCATTACTTTTTTTTGTAATTGAATGTTTTTCCAAAGTCGAATGAGATTAATATCCTTTCCCATACTGCTAGTATTACATAAAATTCCTGCCTAATATGCTATATCTGATTAACGTTAGATTATACACATTTATTCTGGCTTTCGAATTATTCAAATGTAATTTAACAAGCTTTATTATACATACACTGTCCTTGTGAATTATTTACTGATACAATTAAAATTTTAAAAAAATTCGGTCGATAATGCGTTATTATGTTTTAAACATGTTGACACAGTCCATTATCGAGGCAGAACATCAACTGACTGAGCTATCGAAGGAACGTCTATGCACCTTTGAGCGACCGTGCTGTTTCTCAGGCGATATCTGTAACTATTATTACGACTACTAAATGACATGGTATCGATGAAAAGTTTTTTTAAATTTTAATATTAATAATCATTCCGCGAAAAACACAGACTCGCTTCGATCGTATATAATGTAATGAATTTAGTTTACTCATTCTGGCTGCAGCATCATTTGGACTGAATGAAACTAATAGTTACAAACTTATTTCTTATTTGTCGGCGCTTAATGAAAAAATAATGTATCAATCTGATTACAAATATAATAGATAATGATGTGTTCTAATAAATTTTAGGGAGAAATCGAGATGCAAGACTATATTATTTCTCAGTTCAATAAGAAGCCCCGCTTAAATAATGGAGCATGTTTGCAGCTTTTAAAGATCAACACGATATGTAAGTTTACTTTTGAAATATTTTTAATAAAATTAATTTTTTTTTTTTTTTGTCGTAATATTTAGTTACATAACTATACAAATGTGTACGAATTATTTATTAATACGAATTTATAATTATAGAATAAAATCTTATAATTTTAGTTTCTTCACTAGGATTGTATAATAACAATCTCTATTTCCGAATTATATAATAAACTTGATTAGCCAGATTGCAGTTTAGACGACCATAGGAAAGATCTTATTTTTTGAAAACTATTGCAAAGTTATTTTTAAATAGATAAATATACTTATTGAGATGACATTTAGTCGATAGCGACTTTAAAATAAATTACACTTATAATTATGTTTACAAATATGAAGTAGATCGAAATTTCTCCGTTGTAGCGGTAGTGTAGATTAGAATTTGCAACGTGGATGTTTATATTCCCAATCGCCTTTGTTATAGCGGTAGTGTCGATTAGGTTATTATATATAATGTTTTATTTAAAAAATTATTTTAGTGTAATAATAAATAAAATCGTGTTATTTTAAAAAATATTTTAATTTTGTTTTCGTTTCTTCGATGGGCGAGGTTAAAATTTGCCATTGTTGTCTTCGTGGTTGTTTTTTTTTTCCGGTTTTACTTTTTTCATTGTTAATTTATTTTAGTTGTTTTAAAATTTTTATTTATTAATTTCGTTGTTTAACATATGTGTCTTATTAATAATAAGTCGTTTTTAATTACTTTATTGTGTGGATAAAAGCCTAGCTTCCTGGTTTGATTGGATTCGGTTAGGTTAGTTAGAAGTATGATTAATGAAAAAACGAGAATAGCGCACCACCCGACCGTGTTAAAAATCATATTTTGATAAAAATGACTAGTAGTGAAAATCTGCTCAAGTTAGATTGAACCAATAAATTTTTCTCGATTCAATGCAATTTTGTCTAAGATTAAGGCCTTCACGTATGTTATATTATAATTAAATAATTTATTCAATCAGTTATTTTTCAAAAATTATATAAATTTCCAGTTAAGATCTAATTTTTCAAAATTTTGATTCTCTCTAAAAATTGCAGTTTTCGCAAAAATATCACTATTGGTTATTTTTATCAAAATGTAAGATTTTTAACATGGTCGTTTAAAAACTGCAATTCACACAAATTTCATATCTGAATTATAATCTCCTTCTATATAAATATTTTTGCATATCTTATTCCTAGTCTGCTTGGCTATCAATAAATGATTTCAAGTTTGGGGTAAATTCTTGAATACATTCAGCTATCCAGTGATAGGCAGAATTATGGTTTCATGCTGAATCATATGTTTGTCTTCTTTAGTCTGATGCTGGAATAGTCAGCCAGATCAAATAGTTTTGTCCTCTTTAGTCTCCTAATCTCCTCAATGAATTATCTTGGAGATTTAACGCAGTGGTACTGACTGTAGAGCGTATCAATATGTCGTTTTGCTGTTTCTTTAATGACGTCTTCTACATATCGAGTTTATCTTGGTGAAGGGTATCATTGCTCACGAACCAAGGTGCATTTGTCATTGTTATCAAAATTTTGTTTTGAAATCTCTGTATTATGCAGATATTGCTTTTAGCACTGCAGTCCCATAGTTGGCTCCGTAGATCCAAACGGGTGCGAGAATTTGTTTATATATTAATAATTTATTTTCAAGCGATAGCTTTGACTGCTTGCCTATTAACCAGTAAACTTTCTTTAACTTTAGGTTTAGCTCCGCTCGTTTGCATTGAATATGCTTGCGCCATGTTAATCTTCTGTCTAAGTGTAGACCTAAATACCTTTCCTCCTCTATAGTAGGTACTTTTTTGTTATTTATATATATATATATATATATATATATATATATATATATATGCTTACAGGTGTTATGGATTTATTTGTGAAAGTAACATGAGTACACGTTGCTTTACTAATTTTAATCCTCCATTTTTGGCACCAGCTTTTAATCTGGTCTACTGCCGTTTGCAAGATGCGATTTGCAGTATGAAAATAATGATTTGAGCACAATATTGCTGTATCGTCTGCAAAAGTTGCCACAAAGCAGTTATCTGTTATTGGTAAGTCAGCTGTATAAATAAGGTACAAAAGCGGTCCTAATACACTTCACTGAGGAACAGCACTGATAGTGTATATTTCTGAATTTGCAATTTCATCTGGAAATGTCTCGTTTAAATAGGACGCGAAAAGTTTGTAGTAATAATAAAGGAAATTTAACTTTATGAAGCATTCCCGTGTGCCAGACTCTGTCAAAAGCCTGGCTCACATCCAGAAATACAGTCACAAACCTTTTTTCTTCCCGGTTAGCTTCTATTTTTTTGACAACTCGGTGAACCTGCTGAGTTGTTGAGTGCTTTGCTCTGAATCCATATTGAAAATCTGGAATAATTTCCGTATCCTTTTTAGCAGCAGTTTTTCGAAAAGTTTCGATATAACTGGTAATAATGATATTGGTCCGTAAGAAGTCTTGTCAACAGGTGTTTTCCCTGGCTTCTGTATCATTTTAATTTACGAAAATTTAAGCTGGGAAGTAGGCCAGTTTAATCATTAAATAAATAAGTTAGTGCTACCAATCCCTTGTGTGGTAGCTGCTTTAGTAATTTGGCGGTGATAACGTCGTATCCAGGAGCCTTTGTAGGGTTCATAGCTTTAATAATTACTTTGATTTTGCCAGGACTAGTTTGTTTAATTGCTCGATATACATCTGTACTGCAATTAATTGAGTCTAGGTTTCCATTTCCTGGGTGAGGCTGAAATATATTAGCAAGATATGACCCCAAACTCGTCTGCTTTTTCCTTTTCACTATGTGCTCAGTTGCTATCATTTTTCCGGATTGGTAAATATGTTTTTTTTTGGTCTTTTTAACTTGCGCGTTGCTTTCCAGAGAAAATAATCTGGAGACAAGGAAGAAAGTGAAGAAATATACTCATTGAAACTTTCGTTTTTTAAATTCTCTAATAGTTATTGAATTTTTTTAGTTTGTCTATCCATTAGTTTTTTGTCTAATTGGTGCCTATATGTTTGGCATTTCTTCCTTAGCACCTTTTTTTTTTTTTTTGCTATTTCACTAAGTATAGCTGAAGGATAATGTATACCTGAAGCAGGGTTTGGTCTTTTAGGTGTACTAGACCCGGCTGATTCTTGTAGTATTGTTATGAAAAATTCTAATGAATTTTCTACGTTTGTTTCAGTCTTTAATGGTAATGTAAGGTTTATATTCTTATCAACTTTTTCTCTGAAATCATCCCAGTTGGTGTCTCTATTGTGTAACCTCGGTTTAGCCTGTTTTGTTAATATTCTGTCGCTTATTTTAATAAGAACGGGTGAATGATCTGAAGACAAGTCATAAATCGGATCAACTTCTATGTAGTAAGAAGCTCTGTTAACTATGAAAAAATCGAGCAAATCGGGAATTTTACTATATAAATTTGAATACACAAAAATAGTTGTACACATGTTATTAAATATCACAAATTTGTTATAATCTTCATTATCATTGTTAAATTAATTAATACAATTGTTATTTATATAAAGAGTACACACATTAAATCGTAATACACCTGCGCGTAAAGTTCTAAAAACCAAAAACAACGGCTTATCTACCCCCTACTTTTTCATTTTCACGGCTCAAGAGCCCTGGTGTATTTTAAACTAACAGCATTATATCCAGTTACATCCAGTATCTCATATGATATCTGGACCTAAAGATTTCGGATATAGGATGAAAAGCCGAAATGTATCATAGTTAAGATGCGCATACCCCATCGTTGTGGGATGGCCTGGAAACCTTCTTTTGAGGTGGCTTTCACAACCTCTCTTTTGCGCTAAAGAGGCTACGTCGAAAAAAATATACACGCTCATCTTTGATATGTTTCATATAAACATTCGACAGTTCATGACTTCTTTCTTTTATTAAAACGAATATATCAGTTTGTAGT
Organism: Coronaproctus castanopsis; assembly: GCA_032883995.1. Lineage (NCBI taxonomy): Eukaryota > Metazoa > Arthropoda > Insecta > Hemiptera > Monophlebidae > Coronaproctus > Coronaproctus castanopsis. The sequence goes on from CM065053.1 coordinate 113,686,774, forward strand.
TTAACCAAGTCATTGTAATTTTCAGTGAAATTTCAATTTAGTCATTTTAAAATGTTTCATATAAACATTCGACAGTTCATGACTTCTTTCTTTTATTAAAACGAATATATCAGTTTGTAGTTTAACCAAGTCATTGTAATTTTCAGTGAAATTTCAATTTAGTCATTTTAAAAAATGTTAACGAGCTTAAATCTCGAATACCACGTTGAAATCTGTTCAGAGATATCGTATGCTAATTTTGGAATATATAATTAAACCATTGCGTTAATATAACCAACATTTATGTCAAATGTACGCGAAACATTCAAAACGAACGTGTGAATAAAATCGTGTGTTAAAATAAACTTACATACTATACTATACTATACTATACTATGCGCGTCATCTTCCTGTGTCAATCTGAGCTGGAACAAAGCTCGACTCAATGGTATTTGAAATTCTCAATGAAATCTAATGTAGTTTGAATCAATGAAATTTGAAGTTATCCATTGTGAATCCATATAAGATCTGAAATAAGGAGGTTTTACATAAGTTTTCAAAATTTAGGAATTTTATTAATATTTATTTTAACTATTGACAATGTAATTAAATTGATATGCAAGAAAATAATACTAAAATCAATTTACTGTTAATTCGTGTGTCCAAATAACTTTAAATATCTTATTTTAACCAGATACACTTTCTCCTTTTCCATCTATTATAGATATATTTTATTAATTTTACTTTGTGCCTGTTAGTATTGTTATAATTACCAAATTCTGCGGATTTTCTTAACTTACTTTTACTTCGTTTTACATTAACTTTTTTAAATCAAAATTTTTAAATATTAATATTATAAGTATATCTTCTTACTTTTATCATATGTCTATCATTATTATTACGTTGTATTACATTGTGATTTATTATTTTAAACTTTACTAGGATTCAATGAAAAATTATGTTTTACCTTTTTTATAACTGCTTTTTTGTCAACTCCGAGTAATTTATCTCATAGCTATTATAGATTTGATATATTTTACGTTCTAAGTTTATCAGTTTATTATCCTGTTCTACCATACTTTTATCGATTTTGGATTTTATTGTTTTTAAGTTTTCATATAGATTGTATGTATCTAGACTTTTATCTATATTTTCGATTTTTTTTTTTTTAAAGTTCATTTATTTGTTCTTCCTAATAATCTAATCTTATTTTTTATTTTCGCAATATTTTTTTCTTGTTTTTCAAATTTTTTATTGTAATTATTTTTAATGTTATTATTAACTTCTTCTTCTTCTTTTTCGTTGATAACCGTGCCGTGTACTGCTACTAAGGCCAGAGGCACAGGAGGAATTTATATTAACGGGTAGATTCTGGATAAATGAAGGAAGGCAAGGAGTCTAGATTCGGATGTAGGAGAATGCTGTAAAATATTTGGGAGGGAGTTTGGAAGGTTTGCGATTGTACGTTTGGAGGAATATAACGGACAGGTAATAAGCAAGTGAGGAATAGTTAAAGGAGTATTGCATGCGGTACATTTCGGTTGGTCACTATTAGTAAATAAGTGCTTGTGAGTAAGCAGTGTGTGACCTGAGCGTACACGGCACAGGACTACTTCGTTTCTCCTGTTTGAGTTTTGACATGTACTTGAATTTATCCAGTTGACGTTGTATTGCTGCAGGTTTGAAAATCCTTCATTTGCTCTCTATCGTATAATTTAGATCATATGGTGTGAAGGAGGTCCTTCGTTGGAATTGGTATTCTTTTGCGGCTGCATCTGCACTGTCGTTTGATCCCACACCGTTATGCCCTGGAATCCAGAGGAGAATAATTTTTCCGGTAAACTCTGATGCGTTGGCTAAGATGGATTTTGCCAAAGGATGTTGGTGGTGTGATCTGTTTTGGAGACTTTTAATGGAGCTCAAGGAATCGGTGCAGATAACAGTATTGTTTTTTAGTTCTTCAATAACCACATCGATGACAATTGAAATTGCGTACAGCTCTCTAGAAAGAATGCTGAAGTTTTGTGGAAGCGGAAATCGAATGACATTGTTTGAATATACAACTGCGCAACTGCAGTGGTTGTCTCTTTTGGCACCGTCCGTGTATAGGATGTTGTAATGATTGAAATCCTTTATTAAATTTTCAAAGGAGGAATGTAGACGACTTTGAGAATTAGGACAACATAGTTACAGGAGAGAGGTATCGAAGGATAAAGGATGTGACGAGACCGGCGGTATTGGGAAAAGGATGTTGCTATAGAAGTTAGGTAATGAGGTGCATATTTTATTGTGTAGGATGGATTTGACTTTATACTGGAGCGTGGATTTTAAGTATGGTCGAGTAAGAACAGAAGGTAGAGAAGTTATGGGCATGGGGAGGTTAGGAGTTGTATGAATATGAGTGTGGAATTTTAGGAGTAAATAGGCTTGGTGTAGGTCTGGAGGATATTCTTGTGCTTCATAAAACAGATTGTTTATGGGTGTCGACCAAAGAGCGCCTAAAACTAACCTTAGAGCTGAGTGGTGAATTGGATTCAATAATGTTGATACTGATTGCTTAGCTGATGAATAAGCCGGGAAACCATAATCGCATTTAGATTTTATTAGGGAGCAATATATTCTTAAAAGTGATGTTTTATCTGCGCCGTATGTTGTGTGAGATAGCTTCCTGAGAATGTTTAATCGTCGTGAACATTCGGTTTTCAAGTGGTTGATGTGCATTCTCCAATTTAATTTTTCGTCAAATATCGGACCTAAATATTTGGTGGATGATGTAGAATTTAGTATTGTGTTATCCAAAATAATATTAAATTGATGAGCGCAATGGCGAATACGGCAGAAGTGCATTACTTTGGTTTTTGCAGGTGAAAAGGATAATCCATTTTCTTTTGACTAGTTATTGAGCTTATTAGTGACTTCTTGAAAAACTGTTTCGCCTGTTCTGAGGTCGTTACATCGGACAAATATTGTCAAGTCGTCAGCAAATAGGGACTTGAATACTAAATGAGGTATTTCTTCAACAATAGAGTTTATTGCGATGTTAAACAGTGTTGGGCTTAGAACCGAGCCTTGAGGCACACTGTTGATAATGTCATGATGGCTAGATACGGTGTTTCCTACACTAATAAATAACCTGCGATGTTCTAGGAAATTTTTTATAAAAACTGTCATACATCCATGTCAAAATCTTCGAGGACTTTTTATACTACATGTGTACTGACCACCCCACAAAGGGCTATGAGAGTTGCAATCTCCTACTATGATTAAAGGTGAGGGTAGATTATGAACGATTTGATTTAACTCCGACGAGTTTATACTTTCATTTGGCGGAAGGTATATGCAACAGATAGTGATTTCTGGATCCAACTCGACACATATTGCAAGGATCTGAAGAGTGGTTTGAAGAGGGATTTGTCTGAAGCTGATAGAGTTCTTGATGGCGATTGCTATTCCTGCATGAGCAACATTATTTAGGTATGGAACTTTTTTAATAGTTGAATAATGGGAAAGAGTAATGGTTTGTTGGGTTTGTAGGCGTACTTCCTGGAGACATATTACTGAGGGTTCGTAATTTGAAATTAGGATTTTGAAGTCTTCGTTAGAAACCATTGCAGTTTCAGGAAAGAATATCTGGTTTACTATTCATCTTGAGGGATTTTATTCTCATTTTCAAGATGGGTTGCGAGGGCATTGATTAATTTAGTAAATCTTATTTTATTTCCCCTGTGTGCTATTAAAGGGTGACAATCTTTGATTAGATTTATTAAGTCACGAATATCTGCATTATATTCTTTGGCGATTGCTATGGGATTGCTATGTTTTATTTTGACACATGTCATAAAACAGAGAGAAATTTGAGAAGGAAATAGTAGTATTTTGATTTTCCTTAAAATAGAGTTCTAAAGGGCAAAAGAGTTGTTTTAAGATAGGCTTGGAATTTTGGTCTGATGGGGGTCCCTCTTCTGATGCATCAGTTTGAGAAGTGTCCTCTGGATTTGGTGTTGAGGAGAAACTGTTTTTCTTTTTCCTTTTCCTTAGTTTTGGTTTATGTTCAACTTTTGCAGGGTTATTATCCCCAGTGAGCACATCAGTTGTATTTGAGGAAGACTTTGACAAGGGTAGTTTATTTTGTTCCATTTGATGCATTATTGTTTTGATGTTAGTTGCAATGTTTACTCCATTCAGATTATTTGGCTCCATTTTTCTGTTGGTGGAGAAGGTTGATTTGGTTGTGATGGCAATGGAGTCTGTATTCTTAGTGGATTCCTTAAATAATTCATACCATTTTCATTTATATTCTCGGAGTCTGGATTTATTTTACAATCATCAGCATTGTGGCCCCTTGTTTACACTTAAAGCAAACAAAGTCATCGGCCGAGATAAATACACGATGGCTTCTATCATTTAGATTTAGTGTGAAAGAATCTGGCAAGCTTAAGTCCTCATGATTTGATATATATATACCTGACATCTCCAACTGACAATGTGTCCAAATTCTTCATCCAGAGGCCTTACTCTAAGTAGAGATATGTACGATTCCAGTTTCATATTTAGAGCTGATGTTAGGTGTTTCTCTAGAATTTCATTTGGAATTATTGGAGAAACGTTTGATAAAATGATTTTTGTTGAGGGGGATTTTAATTTGCGAGCTTTAAGAAAATGGCCGTTTATTTCGAAGCCACCATATAATGAAATAAATTTATGGACAAGATGCACGCTTGACAAAAATACAATTATTCTGTCACCACTGACTCGTGATGCTGCTATAATGTTTTTTGCCCCATCGACTACATCTTTTAGAGCAAATAGATAGTCTATAATTTTAAAGTCCAAAATATGGTTAAAAATAGTACCCTGTTTTTCTGTGGGGTAGGCAAAATTTTGAATTGGTTTGATTTTATTTTGTTTTACTTTATCAGCGAATGATAAATTGTTGGACGATTTGATTTTATGTAAGACGGAATAAGAGGAAACCTTGTTTAAGCTGTTAATTGTGTATCTTCAGGTGATTATGTAGTGCTGCCGGCGGTAGTATGGAAGAATAGATCGGATTGTTGGTCGGCCATATCGAGCCAACTGTAGAGTTAGCCGATAATGATTTATCGGTTAATAATAGTAGATAGCGATTTAAAACCGGTTCGCGATAAAAAGAATAGAACGATGACCTTATCGAAATTAAACTACAACCCGAAGTTGATACTTGAAAAAATTAATATGGAAACACATAGACGATAAATCACAAAACAACATTAATACAACTTCTTCTTTGAAATTATTAAAATTATTTTAATTTGTTATTAATGTTATTATTAATAGTGTTATTTGCTTCCTTAGCTTCTTTTTTAAGATCATGTAGCACATAATAATTTTAGTAAGTTGATCATCATTATGAGGTTCAGTTTCAATTTTTGTCTTATCGGAGTAGTTGCAATCGACACATTCTCTGCCATTATTTCCTAATCCCGAATCATCCTTCGAAGCTCTATGGCTGTCACTCCACAGTACTATCTTTTCTATCAGCGTTTTTTTTTTTTTTTTTGGTACTTTATATCCCGTGTTCCAACAATTATAGTATCCTATGATTGCGTGATACTTTGATCCACGTCGCGGTCGCCAAGTTATAATGTACTCAATCCGAAGATTGAGCAGTATTTAATCTATCGTCGTGGTTTCCAAGTTATAAACGTTCTACTGAATGAGTGAACTGTATTATAATAATTATTCCATTGTGCACGCCAAGTGATATCGTGCCGAGGGGTAGCTATTTATAATGTAATCGTGCTTAAGATTTGAAATGTTTTAGATAGATCCTAATTTAATTTAATTTATTTTTGTTTTATTTTATTTTGATGGGATCTAAAATCACGATTAAAGCGGCCAACTACTGCAATTAGGATTGTCTCGGTCGGTTGCATGTTGTACGTTCGTTCGTTTCTAAATTATTCAAGTAATATAGGCAATATCGTCCCAGCTTATCGGGTAAAGACGATTTACACGTGTTCCGCTGTTCCACTGATCTTATCTCATTGTTAAGTGAGAATTCAGAAAATAACGCACATCGGTAAGTTTTAAATAATTTATTAGTACCAAATTGTAATCGATTATTATTATATCTCGTTCAAAACAAACAGCTCGGCCGTTGGGGAAACCCAATGGCTTATCTATTTTATTAATGATGATGCAAGACGCGCGTTCTTCATCATCACCATCTATCAGTACTGACAACAGACTAATAAATCATCAATCTAAAAAATTCGAAACCAACGATATTCAGACTAAACTATCGGCAATGCAGCTATATTCGACCATCACAAAAATGCGACCGAAAAAAGAACAGGCCTTAATGTTCAACGCACTGGAAAATTCAAAAATTCAGGAATACATTATCGCAGTATGAAATAAAATAGGCCAGAAAAAAATCTTATCCGCCTCTCGGATATCAAAAAATCGTATATGTATCTACCTGGACTCGACGGAAACTTTAAATAATTTCATCAACGCTCACAAAGCTATTACAATAAAAGATCAATTTATCCAGCCTGAAAAATATGTGAAAACGTCAAAAAAGTTAATTCTTTCAAACATACATTCGTGTATACCAGATACAGTAATTATTAACGCTTTAACTGCTAATAACATCCGACCGACTTCCTCGTTAACAACCCTGAGACTGCGAGTTAATGAAGATGAAGAATACTCGCACATGATGAGTTTCAGAAGACTAATTTATATCCACGATGACAAGAATATCCACATACCAGACTCATTACTAATAAATTATGACAACGAAAGCTTCCATATATTTATTACAAACGTCGAAATCAAATGCTACATTTGCAAAAAGCAAAGGACACATCTCTTCAGAATGTGAACTAGCACAGGAAATGGAAACCATGTATGAGGATGAGTGGAACACAAACAAAAAAGGGGAACAAGCTATTTCTACAACCCTCTTATCACAAGTAAAAGATGTTGAGAATGTGTCAAATATGGTTGCAAAAAATACGGTCCTGGAGGAATTAGTAACGGGTAACAACTCGACTAATAAAAAAGAGGGCCATCCTCTTCAGAGTCTAACTCCATTATACAAAATAATAATAGTTCATACAAAGTGCCCCAACCGCCTAAAAAGAAAGCAAAAAATGGAAATCAACAGAATATATCAACACACCTAAAATCGGCCGAAGAAAATATTACAAACAAATTTTTCAACAAAGAATATCCACTAGCATTCAAAAATTTTGTCTTAATGTTAGATATGGTAAACGGAGTGTCAGATCCATATAGCAGGGTGACTGAATTTACGAGCAACATAGAAGGTGTCATTCAAATGATAGATGAAAATCGTAAATTAGTAACAACAACCGCTCAATAAAAATTTGACTGACCAAATTGAAGAAACGCTTACTTAAAAACTCACTGGAACCCACTGTAACTAATGACACCATATCAGAAACAGAAGATTCTGATTCGGTTATTTCCAAATCCTAATTTAAGAATATTATAACAAAATGGTGGAAGACAAATTTCTCTCATGGAATTGTAATGGTATTTATACACATTATGAAGAGTTAAAATATATTTTATCAGAATATAATCCATTGGTTACTTGCATACAAGAAACGCATTTGAAATCTACTCAAAATTTTAGTATCCCAAACTATGATACAATTTATAAGAATGCTGTAGATTATGCTCACGATGGCGTGTTATTAGCGATTAAATCAGAATTTCATTGGGAACCAATCGCGTTAAATACTGATCTATCAGTACTAGCAGTGAAAATTTATTTTAAGCAATCAGTCACTATATGTACGGCATATTTTTCAAAAAAGATAACCGAGGAACAGTTTTTTCCTCTGATACAAGAAATACCCAGACTTTTTATCATCTTAGGCGATCTGAATGCACACAGCCCTATGTGGTCGAGTAATAAATACAATGCCAGTGATCCGATAAATAGGTTTAATATCTCATTATTAAACTGTGCAGAGCAAACACAATTTTTCATACTATACATGGTCTAATATTGACCTAGTTTTATGCTCACCTCAGTTAACAACCAAATTGCAATTTTTCTTACATCGTGATATGGGAGCAAGCGATCACTTTCCAATAATCATTAAAAACAAACTAAATTCTGTAGGAAAAGAAACATTACATCCGAATACTCTAATACTTAAATATAAAAAAAATGGACTGGATAAAATACAACTCCACATGCGTCGTCACTTTAAATATAAATACATTTGGCAATATAGACAATGAGGTTAAATCTTTCACAGACATGTTAATAACATATGCCAAAGCATGTTCTCCTCCCACTAGAATGAAAGTACAAATAAATACTATAAAAGTACCATGGTGGTCAAAAGAATGTTTAGAGACAATCAGAAGTAGTTGGAAGACCTAAAAGAAGTTAAAAGTGGAATCAACTATAGAAAATTATTTAATATTTAGAAAACTATGTGCAAAAGCAAGATATATTCTGAAGCAAGCTAAATGAAAATCCTGGGAAAACTTGATCTCGGATTTAACACCGAGCACTTCAATAAAAGTGATATGGAACAAGATCAAAAGAATTGAAAAATCAGCACCGTTCTACATCCCAACATGCATCAGAAACAATGGCATCATACACAACAAAAAACAAGAAATAGTTGCACAATTCAAAAGTTTTTTTGCTGCATCTGTAAACGCTAATAATGTAGCTTCAAGTTCCAAGTTACAGACGATTGGAAACATCAATTATTTCAACCTCATTGATGATAATAAGGAACAGTACAACCAACCAATAACCATGTAGGAACTTCATGCAGCAATAAAGTATACAAAACCGAAAGTTGTCTGTCCAGACTATTTTCATATACACCTTCTAAAATATGTGCCTGAGAGTGTTATATATACTTTACTTAATATCTACAATAAAATATGGTTCACAGGTATTTTCCCATCGTCATGAAAAACTGCAATCATAATACCGTTATTCAAACCAATTAAAAATTCAACATTAGTTATAGACCAGTCTCACTTACATCAGTAATGTGTGAAATACTGGAAAAAATTGTAAATTGAAGATTGTTATGACTCGAGAAACGGAAATTACTTACAGATAAATAATATGGATTCCATTCAGGATTATGTACCATTGCCCCGATACTATATGTACAACAACACATCCTTAAAGCCTTTTCAAAGAAGCACCATCCATTGGCAGTCTTTTTTGACTGAAACAGCTTTTAATACTATATGGAAAAACAAAATCATGATAACACTATATTCATGGAACATCAAAGGACGAATTTGCACTTTTATTTCAAGTTTTTTAGCAGATTGAAGTTTTCAAGTAAGAGTAGGATCTGTTCTATCCAAACCTCACATGCTGTTAAATGGAGTCCCACAAGGATCAGTGCTTAGCCCTACGCTATTTATCATTGCGATAAATGATATTGTAGATAAGGTCCAAAAACCAATAAGATCATTTTTGTTTGCAGATAATTTTTGCATGTTGCTCCCTTTCACAAATATTGAAATAGGAGAATGAATTACAAGATACAATTAACAAATTGCAAGATTGGTCACAGAATAACGGGTTACAATTCTCAACATCAAAAACAACAGCTATTACATTTTTGTTGTCTTAGGAACTGTGAGCAAAAAATATGCCTGAATCTGAATAATAATCAATTAATGACAGCAAAAGAAGTTTGGTACTTAGGTATGGAATTTGATAGTAAACTTACATGTAAATCACATGTAAATTCATTGATAAAAAGTTGTCAAAAGAAATTAAATCTAATGAGAAAACTTTCTCACACAACATATGGTGCAAGTAGACATAGCTTATTGATGATATATCGCACCATAATAAGATCGAAATTAGATTATGGAGCCCAGTCCTATGCTTCTGCAAATCCTACACTATTGAGATCTCTGAATATCATACAAAATTTAGCAATTAGATTGACAACTGGAGCTTTTAAAACATCACCGACACAAAGCATTTTATGTGAGGCTTCTGAACTGCCATTACAACTAAGAAGAAAATACTTGCAAATACCGTCTCTTGCTACACTAAAAGATACTGATTTTAGCATTCTGCATAATCTTATTCAAGAGTATAATGTGCAACTCCCAACAATTTCCAATAAACACCTCCACACTACACCACCATGAGCACAGTTGCAATTGGAAATAAATTCAACACTCTTAAGTGTTAAGAGGGAAAATTATGACGTCAGAAAAGCATTTAAGGAGATCAAGGAAAATCACACAGACTACAAATTCATATACAATGATGTATCTAAATCATTAACAAGAACAGGTTGTTCAGTAGTTGTTAATGGAGTATCAGTCCTACAAAAAGCATTACCATCTATGTTATCAGTACTGTCAACAGAACTTTTTGCAATCAGGTCTGCAGTGGAATATACTGAAATCAACAAAAAAACAAATTACATGATATGCACTGACTTGCTGCCAGCATTAATGTCGCTGTCAAACACTAATAGTTAGCACCCAATTGTCAATGAAAACCACAACTAAGAACATAAAATTTTTGTGGATACCAGCTCACAGTTGAATAGATGGTAACACAAAAGCTCATGAATCTGCAAAAATGACGGTTGATAATACAGTTTCCAGTATACCAGTACCATCAGTCGATTATAAAGAATATCTTAAGCAACACTTCCAACAAATATGGGATAGTCAATGACAGATTATCTAGTGAAAATAAGCTGAGGGCAATAAAACCATCTACAGACTGCTCTGATCTTCAGTATTTCAGGAAAACAGAACGGAGGAGGTAATGCTATGCCGGCTATGAATAGGCCACACAAAATTAACACATGCTTATTTACTGCACAGTAAAGCACCACCTATGTGTGATCGATGTAGCTGTCAGCTAACTGACCGCACCATCTGATTTAAGATGCTTACTTAAGGATAATGTAGACACTATCAACCAGGTCTTTAGTTTTTTAAAACAAACTGAATTATTAGCCAGCTTATAACAATCTAAACCCTGTGTAGCTTTAATGCTGTACATGGCACATTAAAAAAAAAAAAGATATAAACTTCAATTTATGTTTCTTTTTTAACTATGTTTTTATGAATTTATTAAATTCGTATAATAAATACATATAACGAGCAAATCATGATATTCTTAATACATAAAAATATAATTTTTTTTAATGAGTTAGAAATTTTTCTTAAACAAAATACCATTGATGTAGCGCTAATAACTGAAACACACCTTATACATGAAAAAAGCTTCAAAATGCATGGATATTATGTATACACAGTCCACCATCCAGATGGCACTAGTCATGGTGGCACAATGGTTATGGTTAAAAATACATTCAAGCAATATAAAAATTTTGGATGGAGTATTCTTGCATACCAGACGGTAGCAGTTAATATCAAAACCTTTATAAGTGATCTTACAATCGCTGCAATTTATCGACACATGGAATTTCAGGTACCAGAGACTGAGTACAACTCCATTTTTAGAGCATTGGGAAATAAATTTGTATGCGGCGCTGATTATAATACCAAAAGTAGCTCATGGGGATCGAGAATAACGAACCAATCTGGAAGAAAACTTGATAAAGTTATTCGAGACAACTCACTCATTATTCTATCACCGAGGACTCTTACATATTGGCCACACGGAAATAGACTCCCAGATGTACTAGACTTTTATATAATATGAGGACTACAAACATCTAATATTAAATGTAAAATGGCTATTGATTTATCATCAGACCATGTTCCAGTCATTGTGGTCTTAGAAGTGCATAGTAAATGAACAGACATTCCACAAGGACTTGTAAATAGAACTACAGATTGGAATATGTTCTCTACTATGATCGAACATAACATAAATCTTAAAATAAAATTAAAAAATGAAGACAACATCGAATCTAGTAATCTTATAGAATATTTTTGTGCTCACACAACAAACTATGATTCGAACAATTTGCAGGAAACTGCATATCTTCCACTCGATATACGAAAATTAATTAAAAAATCTTGGGTAGCCAGAAAAAACTGGCAGCGTCTTTGATATCCGTCCTTAAAAATAATTTATACAAAGCTGCAAACTGAATTAAAAAATAAAATAAACGAATATAAAAACAATTATTTCAAATCTCATTTACAGTCATTGAATGGAATAACAGATCACTGTGGTATACAACAAAAAAAATTACTGAGACAGTCGAATGGAAATTGAATAATACATGGGCTAAACCGGACAAACAGAAAAGCAAATGCCTTTGCAGAACACCTTAGTACAGTCTTTACTCCACATCCTGCTCATGATGAAGAACATTCCACCTATATACAGAATATGTTGAAGGAGCCATACCAGTCTCAACATGCTATAAAATTCTTCTCACCAAAAGAAGTATCTCAGTGTCTCAAAAAAATACCACTATGAAAGGCTCTTGAACTTGAAAGCTTACTGGTAAAATCATCTCACATTTACACCAGAAAGTGGCTATTCTACACTGTTATATTTTCAATGCAATACATATCGGTAGTATGGAAAAAAATCAGTTGTAATCATGCTACCTAAACCAGGCAAATCAAAAACATCCATTTCGTCCTATCGACCGATCAATTTACTTTCTTCACTTTCTAAAGTACTCGAAAAATTAATTTTAAATTGTGTATATGCTGCAATAATGATCAATACCAGTGGCAAAATAATACCAGACCATCAGTTTGGCTTCTGCGCTGATCATTCCACTATACAACAGTATCACCGATTGGTGGACACAATCTTGTCAACTTTGGAGAAAGAAGAGGTGTGCTCGACTGTCTTCCCTGACGTCATGCAGGCGTTTGACAAAGTTTGGCATCCAGGATTGCTCTACAAACTTAAAAAATGCATGCATCCAGATTTATACACATTCTTTAAATCATACTTAGTCGAAAGGACAGTTGTCGGAATTAATGATTCCTTCTTGGAAGATCGAAAATTTTATCTTCAGTACTGCAGGGTAGCTTACTTGGACATCTACACTAGTTACTTAACCACTTCAAACTTAACAATTGTGGCCACATTTGCCAACGATATTGCCATCCTCGAATCTAATCCAAATCCTTTAAAACCACATAAACTGACTAAGTGGGCACAACATTGGGGCATATTGTTTAACTCAGTAAAATCCCAACACATCACATTTACCAAACGGGAAGTAATGTGTCCAAAGTTAAAAATCGATGACACTGAAATTCCACAGACAGACTCACTTGGTTTTGTTCATAAATAGGAGGCTGACATGGCATTACCACATGGCGCAGACAAGGAAATCTGTAATTACTTGTGCCAGAATGTTGCACCCATTGCTGGGGAAAAAAAAATCAGGTCTTAACTTTAATGTCAAGAGATGCATATACTTAACAATCATTGTGCTGATCTGGAAATATGGAATTGAGCTATATGATACCATATGTAAAAAGCAATCTATTATGGACACAACAACAACAGCCGAAAATACTATGCACAATCACATCCGCACTGAGAATGTTTCAAATTTAATGCTTCATAATGAACTTTTCATACCATCAATTCAAGAAACTTACACTCAACAGTACATGAGATTTTTTGATAAATTACAAAATAGCGCAAATCCAAACATAAGCAGAATGTATATGATCACATTGCTGGACAATCCCCAGAGATGATTGAAAAGAAGAAAATGGTGCCACAATGCCCTTCCTATTATCTAAATATAACAAATCTGATTCAATGTGATTTAATCTTATCCTCAATTCTCCTAGGCTAGTCGACTCATTGGAGTCATTGGTCTAATACTTAATTCTGCCTTTATTGTTTCCTATCCTCCATCTACTTCCTTTCCTTGTCTTAATTTTTAGCACCATTGGTTGTGGTATTTTATATGGGTACAATGGAAAAAAAATGATATTTGTATAAAACAATTTTAAATGAAAATATAAAAAAAAATTGTACAACCTGAGGTATATGGCAGGTAGGACCCATGGTGATGCTGGATGACCAAGGCCTATCCTATATTCGAAATCACACTGTTGTCATTAATACTATTATTATGCCCTGCAGGGCTCAGGTTGTTGTAACTAGTTACCTTTCCTAGTAAGTAGTCACTCAACCGGCCATATGGTGCCAGATCCATGGGCAGAGAAACGAAACAACAACCAGGTAAGTTCCATACATCCACATCGTGCATGGTGGTAATTTCCTATTCAGAGGTTTCTGTACATACACTTGTAGTGTGTCAGGTAATGGGCGGTCACCAGTAGCAATAGGAGTTAACTCGAGTTCCCTCCACCCTCGCTAGTATGGAACTCTACAGGAGGGAACAAACGTGCGCCAAAATCAAGATTGAGAGATACTCTTAAACAAGGCGGTACTAAAGAAAGTTACACTGCAGTGGAAAAGCGGAGAAGACAAAGGGAAAATAAAAAGAAGTATGAAGAAGAAATCAAAATCGCTACGTGGAATGTAAAAAAACACTATAAACTCAAAAATGTAATACTGGAAGCAGACGGATTAAACATTGATATATTAGGGATATCAAAAATCAGATGGACAGGAACAGAAAAATCATTAGCGGAAAATATGAATTTATATACAGTGGAAAAAACAGACATGAAAAAGGTGTAGGTATACTGATTAGCAAAAGTCTTGCAAAATTAATAAAAAATGTCATACCAATATGTGATAGAATACTACTAATTAGAATAACTGATAAAATAACAATTACAATATATCAAGTATATGCACCTATGAGTCAATGTGGAGAAAGAAATTGAAGAATTCTATGAAGAACTGGAAGAAGGATTGAAACAAACCAAATATGGCGATATCACATATATACTAGGGGATTTTAATGCAAAAATCGGGAAAGGAACTGAAGGAGCAGTCATCAGTCCTTTCAGATTAGGAAAAAGGAACGAAAGAGGGGAAAGATTAGCGAAATTTGCAAAAAGCATAAAATGGTGATATGCAACACATGGTTCGAAAATCATGAAAGAATGTATAGTTGGAAGGGATATGACGGTAAAGTACGAAACTAAATTGATTATATGATTATATTCTAATTAGTACAAAACATACAGGCCGCGTTAAAAACTGCAACACATTACCCATTGGCAGACTAAAACAGTGATCATATCCTATTAGCAAGCAGAAGTAGAATAAATATGGGGAAAGAAGGAAAAACATAAACAAGAAAAACAGAAATAGATGGAACATAAATAAGCTAAAAAACGAAAACATAGTAATAGATTATAACCAGCAAATGGGAACAAAGTAGAAGATGTAAATAAAATATGGAACAACTTTAAAGAAGAACTGACACAAAATTCACAAAGCATGAAAACAAAGTAAAAAGAATAAACGCTGGATGAAAGAGGAAACAATAAAAAATATAAGCAAAAGAATAAGAATAAAAAATCGAAACACTGAGGAATATAAAAAATTAAACAAAACTATTCAAAATCAGTATATTAAAGCAAAACAGGAATGGTATGAACAAAAATGCAAGAGTAGAAGCTATTGCAAAATTATATGGAAATTAAAGAATTAATGAAGGAATGGAAAAAGAAGAGAAATAAGGTAAAGATAATAAAAGATATAGAAGGAAGAATACAGAGAGAGGAAAATGAAATGAAAAAAGAATGGATAAAATATATAAAACAATTATATGGAGACAACCCAAAACCGCAATGCAAATTACCAAATACGGTGCAGAAGGTCTTGATATACTGTTACATGAGCTGACACACAGGCGTTGAAAACAGGAAGAGGAAACAAAGCTCCAGGGGAAGACAAAATAACGATGGAATTGATAAAAGCATTAGACAAAAGTAACAGGATAGCACTTCTAGAAATTATGAACAAAATATATCACCAGGCAATAATACCAAAAGAATAATTAAAGTCAATTATTATACCGATACAAAAAAAGACGAATGCAATAAAATTTATCCCAGAATAGTAAGTTTAATAAATCATGTATTAAAACTGTTATTATCGATAATAAATAAGAGAATAGGTAATAAAATAGAAAAATATTTAAACAAAACGCAGTATAGATTCATTGCAAAGCAAGGAACAAGAGATGCGATTTCCTCCTCGGGCTAAACATGAGCTCTTTCCAGAAACTTAATAACGGATTTTTTTTTGCTGTACATACCACAATTCGCATAAATACAACTACTGATGAAAAACTTTCTGGGCGCTGGTCAAAAATTTTCGAAAAAATTCAACGTTTCCAACTGTGTTTCGAAATTTACAAGATCGTAACAAAAAACCGGTATTAACGCGGTTATTTATCGCATATTATATTTAAAATGATTAGATAAATTTATTAAAAACAATGGACATAATTAAAATACGAAAAAAAAATTTTGTAAGATAATTTAACTCTTTGCAAACAAATTATACTTCTTTTAAACTTAGTTTAATGTTTATAATAGATAAGCCTTGATGCTAATCTATGATTTGCCTGAATAATCGATTGGTCGATTGGAGCTCTCGACTATCGATTATAAATTAAATATTTATTATTTTTAAAATTAATTTTATATATAAATATATATATATTTATATATACAAAGTTAGGTAATGTAACGGAGTATATTACATATTAAGGTGATGAAAACAGGTAACATAACACACTTTGATCGGTTGCCCAACAGGCCGAGAAGCGATATTAAATTAACATTCATAAATTTTATAATTATTTGCATATAATATTTAAATAATTTGTTGAATAAAATAATAATATAATTTAAAAAAGTAATAATATTATTTATATATAGTGTTTTAATTAATTCAAGTTAATGGTATCTACGGTGGTTTTCATTGGATGATGCAATATGATGCAATGTTACGGAATACAACAGTTATTCTATTGTTTTATGGTTAGTTTAGCGCCATTTATTAGGAGTGGGTGTCTGTTAATTGTTTATTCATATATTCGTAAGTTATTGTTAAATTTTTATTAAGTTTTTATTATTAAATATTATTTTTTAATTTATTAATTAAGTGTAATATGGAGAACGCGTTCGATTTCTGCTTATTAAGTCAAGATAAGCATCGTTTAATGGACCAGTTAAGGGTTTGGGAGTTTATTCCGCGTGAAGGAGAATATAAATGTCCGAAATGCTCCCAACCCCTGAAATTATATAACGACTCTAGGTATAGTACACATTTTGCTGTTCAAGTTTTTAGATTTTGCTAACTTTTTTTACTTTCATTTTTGTAATACTGTTTATGGATTTATTACATATTTATTTAGATCTCTTGATGGTTGGTTGTGGCACTGTTACAATTACATTACTCGTAACAAGAAGAAACGGCAGCTTTGCGGAACCCAAGTTTCGTTCAGAACCGGTACTTTCTTCGAAAGATCGCAATTATCGAATTGTCATTTGTTGATTTGTGGGTGAACGATGCTTCTTTAAAACTTATTTCACGAATGTTGCGGATTAATAATCGGACTAGTGTCGATTGGGCATCCTTCAGTCGTGAAGTTTTAGTTGAGGCCTTCCTAGTGGATGAATTTCATCTACCTCTAGGATGGCCTGGGAAGATCGTTGAAATCGACGAATCTCAGTTTGGAAAACGGAAGTATCATCGTGGAAAGCCGGTGAATGGTGCTTGGGTTTTCGGGGCCTATGAACGTGAAAGTGGACGTGTTTTTATGTCCATTGTAAAGGATAGGTCTGCTGCTACTCTCATTCCTCTTATACAAAAGTGGGTGCTGCCGGGTACTGAGGTTATTTCAGATTGCTGGAAGGCTTATGATGGTCTCCGTGACATCTACAGCCACTTGAAAGTGAATCACTCACTCACTTTCAAGGACCCAGTAACTGGCGCGCATACAAATGGAATTGGGAGTACATGGAGGGCAGCAAAAGCTGTTATTTCTTCTAGCGGTCGACGAGTATCACACCTACCTGGGAATTTAGCGCGTTATATGTTCAATAAACGGTGTGCGCTCAATAAGCTGGATCGAACGGCGGAGTTCTTCAAACTCGCTTCCTTTACGACCATTCGTCGGTCCATCATCGGACGATATTGATATTTACGAGGAGGACAGTTCCGATGAATGATAATGATTGTATTCTTGCAAGTATGTTATTTTATATTTTATTATCTTGTTTTTTATAATTTAGTTATTTAATTTCGTAAGAGATAAGGGGTAGTTAAGGAATTAATATAAATTATATAAAAATAAAATAAAATTTAAAAATGAAATATTATTGTTGTGTAGGGTATGTAAAGCTACATTATGTCGAAAACCGATATATTTCAGATTGTAATATTTACGAAAATTACCCGAGATGTGAATATAATAATGATCGGTACAATGACGGGAATAAAATCTGAAACCACATATAGCGGTTTTCGTATATAAATACCGTCATTGTACTGGGGGAATTTCCGAAGATGTGAGATATGTGTAATGCCGTCAACCTGGCAGTTTATTCGTTATTATAAGATATCCGGAGATAATCGTTAGAGTCGATCCGACGTAACGTAGTATAATCGTTATATATATGTATATTCATATATATATATATATATATATATATATATATATATATATATATATATATATATATATATATATATATAATGTTCGTTTTAAGCTAGTCTAGTCGATCCATAACAACGAAATAGGTTCGTAGTACCTAAAAATTTATCGCGTTTTTCGGATAAGACGTCACGTAGAAGTTACGCGATATATGAGTTCAAGATTAAGGTATTTATGTAGAACTATTAAAATTAATACGTAAAAAAAATTCTCTAGTCAGTTAATTACGGAGTTATACTGGCAGTACATAAAATAAATAACGGCGAATAAAATAAGACTGTTAGGAATCCGAACGATGATAAATAATAATAATAAATTATTATTATAGTAATAAAATATGAAGTCGGAGACCAGGACAACAGTGAAATTCGGAAATAGCCTACACCTTCATCATCCGGCATCACCATCGGTCCTACCTACGGTATACCTCAGGTCGTACAAATTTTATTATAATTTATTTTTATGTGATATATGTATGAATTTCTTTTTATATTTTATATGTATATTATTCATGTTGATTTTTATGTGTATAAAAGTAACAATTTGTCGTTATCTGTATTTATTCGAAGTTAAATGTTAATAGAAGCTCAATTAAAAGTAAACATAAGCTGATTTTAATATCTCCATTCCTGTAATTGGCAGCTTTACATGTATATTTTTTTTAGTTCTCTTTGGAGTTAATAAAATTATAAGACTAGAGATAAGAGTTTCATATATATATATATATATATTATAGTAAATTTTATCTACTTTATAATTGGTAACCCTTTTAGAACGTAAACACACGACGACCACGAGATTAGTACAGTATCACGCGATTCCGTTTATCAACATAACGTTTCAAATTATGGATCACGAGAAGGGGTGTTAAAGTACCATAAAAAAATCTTCCTCCATCCCTAAGTCAAGGACATTATAACTTGGACGACCACAACGCGAGATCAAAGTACCAGTACTCCGATAAGACAAAAGAAAATTGAAACTTAACCTCATAATGATGATCAACTTACTAAAATTATGTACTACACGATCTTTAAAAATATATTAAAAAAGAAGTTAAGGAAGCAAATAACACTATTAATAATAATTTTAATAAATTTAGAGAAGTTAAAGTAGCAAACAACACTATTAATAATAATGTTAACAAATTTAAAGAAACAAATAACACTAGAAGTTAATAATAACATTAAAAATAATTTCAATAAAAATTTGAAAAACAAGAAAAAAATATTGCGGAAATAAAAAATAGACAAATAAATAAAAAAATCGAAAATATAGATAAAAGTCTAGATACAGTAACTACGTCACTAGGTCAAATAAAACAAGATAATGAATTGCAAAATAATACCATTACAGAATTACGTAATCAAATAAAAAAAAAAAAAATCAAAATGATCAGAGTACAGAACACGATGAAAAATTTAAAGAAGTAGAAGTTAAGATGAATAAATACAAAAGTGAAACACAAGAGTTGATAACTAGTAAATTAAATTTATATAGTCAGGAAATAAAGGAAGAAATATATAATATAAATAATATAAACAATTACAATCTTGATGCAAGTTTAAAAACAATAAAACTCGATATAGGCAAAGATATGGATGAGAATGACAAAAAGCTGTTGAGTTTGAAACAAGAAATAGCAGTAATTAAAAAGAGTCCTTCCTTAATAAGATTATGCTAGTTATGGATAAAAAAATACGGGGATTTGGTGGAAAGCATTCCAAGATACATATCGTTGAATTTTTAACGGAAATAAAATTGTCATTTAACAACTGTGGTTTGAGTGATAAGGAGAAAATAGATTTCGCAATAAAACATATGGATGGATCGCAGCAAGCATGGGGAAAATAATACCCTAAATAAATGTATTACCTGGAAAGAAGCCGAGACAAAATTGAGAAATCGATTTAGGAGTCAGGATTCTCAACAACTAATACGATCAAAATTCTATTCGCATGATAATCTCTGCCAAACATATGACGAGGATTATATTATTAACTGGATGAATGAATTGGAATATTTAGACAATAAAATCAGTGAGGAAGAATTAGCGGGTTTGTGTATATCAGGAATCACTGTCCAAGGATTAAAAAATTGTGTTTGGCAAAGACAGAGAATTGTTTTGAAAAAGGTAATTTTACTCGTGGGTTGCAATGATGTGGACAAACCCTATAACATTGAAAGCGTTATGGAAGAATATAAACTGTTAATATCTGAAATTAAGAACAAGGGTGCTAATGAGATAATATTAATGACGATACCCCCAAGGCTTAAATACGAAACAAGAAATGAAATGAGCAACTGCATAAGGCTGAATAATTTCATAAAAAGCCAAGAGAATAGGCAAGAAGGAATAAAGGTAATAGATTTATATAAGCTCACTAGGGTAATTGGAACCGATGTGGATATCGATGGTGAAAGAACGACCGAATGTAATGATGCTCCATTTGAAAAATATTACGGTAAAGATGAGATGTTTGACGGTATTCACTTAGATAAAGAAGGTTTAAAATTAATGGCAGAGAACGTAGATAAAAATTTTTGATCGGCCGACGTAAAATTAGTAACAATTCACGGGAGACAGAAAAAAAAAGAAAGATTTTTTGTAACATGGGACCGAATTGTTAGAGGAACGGGAATGTGATAATTACGAGGAGCAAGAAGCTTATTACCACAGATTGAAGTTAAGATACTTGATCAGAAATATTTAGCATTGATAGATACGGGCTCGCAAATAACAACGATGTCTCAAAAATTATGGAAAAAATTAAACAAACAAAATAATTTAAAAACTATTCCAAAACCACCTGTGGATAATTTAACGATAATGGGTGCATGTGGTAAAAAACCACAAAAGGGTTGTTTACAAGTAAAACTATTTATACAAATATGTAATACAGATATAAGCATACATTTCTATATTGTACCTGGATTAAATCTTGATGTAGTGATAGGGTGTGACATTTAGAATAAATTATTGGGAAAAATTAATTTCAAAAAATAATTAGTAAAACTGGAAATAAACAAAAATGCAAATGAGAAAACTTTGATATTAGATGAGGATGATTATTTGAATCGAAATATTAAAATATTATAAGAGAGTCGAAGAAAAGGGTACATAGTAGCGAAATTTTGTGATAAGAATAATAGTTTAAAATTAAAAGCAGTATAGAATATGGTCGTAGTTAAAATTAGGGAGATATATTCATAAATGAAGAAAATAAAATAAACATGATAAATAAATCTTTAAAGAATTGTATATTGAATGAAAATAGTAAGATCCGATTAAAGCCTGCATTATTTAAATATAAAAACATACTAAGCAATAGGCCAGGTCGTTGTAAAATATTTCAATATAAAATTAATACGATACCACATAAAGTTTTTAAAAACTGCAGAACCTATCCCAACCCAATGTGTAAAAGAACAGATTAAAACAATGATAAGCGAAGGAATAATCGGATTCTCCTTATAATAGTCCACTGGTTCCCGTAATTAAAAAATCCCGAGAAGTAAGGTTATGCCTTGATTCGAGAGAAATAAATAATTTTAGTTGACAATGAAAACCCGAGATCGATAGAAGAATTATTATATAAACATAGCGAAGTACATCAGCTCCATAAACTTAGTCGCCAGTTTTTTACAGGTTCCTCTAGAAGAAGGATCGAGAAAATATACCGCATTTACATTTGAAGGAAAACATTATGAATTTACTGTTGTACCGTTCGGTCTATCAATTAATACAGCGGCCTTCGTAAAAACGTTATCCATAGTGCTTGGTGAGGAGTGTGAGCTATGTTGACGATGTATGTATTATATAAAAAAACAGAGGAAGAACATATACAACATATAAGAATCGGCAGAAATGACTGTTAATATAAGAAAATCTGAATTTGGTGTTCCAAAAATCAACTTTTTAGGATACGTATTAAGCGAGAATGGAAAATATCGATGCAGGTTGAAAAAATTTATTTAATAAAAAACGTTAAACCTCCAAAGACTAAGAAATACAGAGCTTTTTTTAGGACTATGTAATTTTTATCGAAAATTTATCAAAGACTATGCAAATTTAATTGAACAAGTGTCAAGATTACAAAACAAAGAACAACTTGAGGCATTCGAACAATTCAAACGAAAGTTTAGAGAAAATATCTATTTACAAATTCCGGATTATTTTATACGTACGGATACTTCCGACATTGGGATAGGGGAAGAATTATATAAATATGATGAATTAGATCCTCGACCGATAATATTAACATCACGTTCGTTAAAGAAATATGAAAGTGATTATTTTTGTACGGAGAAAGAACTATTGGCAATAGTGTATGCGACACATCAGTATTTTCAAAGAGGGACATAGAACCATACTTCAAACTGATCATCATTGTCTCAAGTTCCTACGGGCTAGTAAATGGAAGTCACAACGGCTTATAAAATGGATGCTGTATCTACAAGGGTTTAACTTTGAGTTGGATTATATAGAAGGCTCTGAAAATGTTGTAGCGGATAGTTTATCTAGATATTTGTGCAGTGAAAAATCAAGCGGTTAACAATC
This sequence comes from Coronaproctus castanopsis, assembly GCA_032883995.1. Taxonomy (NCBI): domain Eukaryota; kingdom Metazoa; phylum Arthropoda; class Insecta; order Hemiptera; family Monophlebidae; genus Coronaproctus; species Coronaproctus castanopsis. The sequence goes on from CM065053.1 coordinate 113,709,913, forward strand.
AAGTACTGATGGGAAGTATTAGTAAAGTAAAAAACAGATTAGAAAGTATTAAATAGAATAAAAAAGGAACGATTAAAGGATGAAGTCATGGAAGATAGTTATTAGCTACATAACGATAGGAAATTAAGACACTATATTACCAGTATACCGATGGAATACTTTTTACTAATCAGAGCGGGCAAAAGGTTTATTGGAAAATGTGCATACAGTAATGTATGATTACAGAAATAATCTGGCTGTATTATATTGAATTTGCGCATTAAGATATCAATAAAACTGTACAGCTTTTAAAAGAAGAATGCCATTTTAACAATATGAGATCGATAGTAAAAAAGCAAGTTAATGAATTCCAACTGTGTAAAAAGGTGAAGTATGATAATCAAGGGTATAAACCGATATATAAACCTCACACTGTTACACATCCTCTAGATATGGTCTCTATTGATATATTTGGACCATTACCGATGTCCAGATGGGAAAATGACAACGTTACTATCCGATAATGCGACTATTTTTACTAGTAATGCATGGACAGAATATTTTGATACGATAAATGTAGAATTAAAACACGTACCTCCGTATTTCCCACAAGAGAACCCAGTGGAACGATACAATTTAGAAATTGCTAAATATTTCAGATTTTTCTGTTAATATAAAGCGCTTGGCATTTCATATGGAACGGATAGAGAGAATCATAAATAATCTTCCTCACACTATAACTAAGGTTTCGCCTATAACGGTACTCCCAGGAAAGAGAAGTGAAGGATTATTGACCAATATAGTTCAATTCTCGGATGAAATACCATTGAACCACGATAATATAATAACCGATGTGAAGAGAAGATTAGAACATGCAGCGAATATAAAAAAAGAAAAGTGCATCAGAAAACAAAGGTATACAAAGAAGGAGATATAGTATATGTAAGAAATTATCTATTATGTAATAAAAAAAAAAAACCTATGCAGCGAATATAAAAAAAGAAAAGTGCATCAGAAAACAAAGGTATACAAAGGAGATATAGTATATGTAAGAAATTATCTATTATGTAATAAAAAAAAAAAAAAAAAAAAATATATGGTTGTATTGGTGAAATATCCAGATAATAAATATACTCGGAAATCAAAATACTAATACTAATATAGAGATCGTAAATAATAGTTATAGTAGTAGTAATAAATTTATAAATGTAAATACGTAATTCGAACTTATTTAATAGTAGTAGAGTATGACATTCATTATGAAATGGTACTTAATAAAGATGTTATTTATAAACAAAAGAACCAAATTCCCCCCCAAAACGTAAAATTAAAATTAATAAAATTTATAATAAAATGAACTAACATATAACACATCGAATAAAATCGGAAAAAAAAAAAACCGAAATAATCCATATAGATGTTAGGTACGTATTAGGAGAATCTTTAACGATAGTCAGACGATGATGCGAGTATATGGGAATTCAATACACACACACAGTAAATGACATATAAATACAAATCGATTTAGTTAGTAGTGGTAATAAAGATTGAATTCCGAAGGCAGCATTACTGATAGAATAGATAAAACCATGGTGATGATATTTTCTGGATTTCGGTTGTTTATTAGATAATATTCAAAAGATAAGGAATTTCTTCGTCAGAAATAATAATAATGATGATAAGTATCGTCTCAACAACACGAGACATTTAATCAGCGGACAAAGGTCGCTTATAGCACTCGCACAATGACAAGTACACAATAAATTTACCCGGTATACTTTCTCGTCTAACGAATATCGACACGAGGTAAATTGATAGTGTGAGTAACGGAATTTAAGCATGTGTGTAGGTAACATTCGTAGCGTCCGAGAACGCGTATGTGACGTAATGTACTCGTAACACCTGTCTCAACGAAATTTAATCCTTTCACGTAAATATTTCAATGAATTGATTTTGCAAATTTACCACCCAAAATCAATTCACAAAAAGTGGAAGATTTATGGCGTGTTAAGAGATAAGGGGTAGTTAAGGAATTAATGTAAATTATATAAGAAGAAAATAAAATTTAAAAATGAAATATTATTATTGTGTAGGGTATGTAATGTTACATTATGTCGAAAATCGATATATTTAATAACGTACAGATTGTAATATTTACGAAAATTCCACGAGATGTGAATATAATAATAATCGGTACAATGACGAGAAAAAAAATCCGAAACCATGACATTGCCAACATCGACAGATGAAGTATTAATAATTAAAAGTAGAGCTATCACAGAAACGATGAAAAAATCACAGATAAAATGAATCCACAGAAAAATATACGCCTGAGAAAGAAGCAAATAAACAAAAATCAAGTAAAATTATTATCATGTATTTTAGAACGTAAGGAGGTGCAGAAAGGATGAAAAAAGAAATATATGACTTAAAATTACAAGACACAGAAAGGAAAAAGGCATCAAAACTATTACCGACAAACAAAGTGTACCTATGAACAACTAAGGAAGACTTGGAAGAAAGTATTGCACTTATCACAACCTGCTCTTATTTCTATTAATACTAAAGTAGATGACAAGTTTAAAAAAAAAAACAACGCTTTTATTAGATTTAGTAAAGAGGATTATCATAAACTAATAAATGAAGCTCCAAACAAAACATGTCCCTCAAGTGTGAGAAACACATATCAGCTCTGAGCATTTAAATTATGTAATAATTTGGGACACTCGGAAGACTATTGTAAATACGAAAATAATTAGAAAAAATTAGGCATAGATAGTAAGAAAGATAAAAAATGTTTGACACGTGCTATATCAGAATATAACAAAATCATAAATAAGGGTATCCCAGAGGCAAAAATAAAAAAAAAAGAAAGCTCTAGGCAATATCAAACATTCTAATTTCAGTGAAAAGTGCGAAGTATATACAAAACCTAACAATTTATTGGAAAAAAGATATGATTTTTAAAGAGTAAAAATTTTCTAATCAACGTAGGATAGCAGTAAAGCGCAAGTTGTAATTTTAAACAAAAATGAATATGACATCATAACAATAACAAGTTCATATATTTAACAACCGACTTTAATGCTATTCTTTCAAAAAATATTGCAATAGTCACGAAAAAAAGCTTTACTATAGTAATTAAACGAATAACCGAGCATGCGTTAATTGTTGGTATTAACTGTAATAGCGGCATACTTTTCGCCTAACAAAAACTAAAAACTAAAATGAATTTAGTGCAAGAGTAAGTCAAAACAGTAATAAGGGAAAAATAATTTTGGGCGATTACAATACAAAAGATCGATACTTTACAAAAAGCTAAATAATAAACAGTTAAATAACGAAAAAATAACACAGCGTTTCTAAGAGTTTATGATCAGCAATGAAAGAATAAGTACGATATTAAAACTTTTGAAAACATAAATGTAGCGCCATTGACCTAGTCATTGGAAATAAAAAATAAATATCAGTGATTTAAAAGTAAAAGAAAGTACTTTGTGTCAACATAAAATAGATAAATTCGAAATTTTTACAATTATTAAAAAAATAACAAACAGGAAATAAAAACAAACTACAACACTTTGGAAAAGGAAATAAAAAATATTAATAGAAATAATATTAATAAGGGGGATCACGTGGTCTAGAGAAAACAAATTACAACATATCAGTATTGAACAAAATTAAAAAATTAAATTCCAAAAACACATGGTGGAATTGAACACTGAAAAATTGCACAAAAATTATCAAGCCTAAAAGTATAAAAGTAAAAGAAAAATATTAGAAGAAAATAGCTAAATACAAAACTGAAGCTTGGAGAAAAATAGTACAAAATTCGACTGTTTGGAGTAAACGATACAATATAATTATGAATAGATGTGCAACAAATTATTCCCAAACATAGTCGATCCTATCAAGAGTTACACAGATGTGAGCACGAAAGTTGTAATAGAAAACTATGAGTTGAACGCTATAATTAAATATATCCGGATTTATTATAATAAATACTTGGAAATGAAAAGATTTCCACACTTCTGGAAAATTAGAAAAATCAAATTATTAAACAACCAGATGAACTTGCAGAATCCGAATTCTTATAGATCGATCTCCATTACCGAACTTAGGTAAAGTGTACGAAAAAATCATCAGAAACAAAAACGAGACTACACAACAACCAATTTGAATATTGATAGAAAAAATTCTACAAAACAGTCTATAAAGACTTGTACGAAGATAATTGAGACCTATAGAAGCAATATTAGATTACAAAATAATTATACTAATAAGTTTTGACATTAGGTGAACTTTTGATATGATAAAGTGGTCTTAATTGATAATTGATCAACAAGAACAATTAAAGACGTGGAAAGAATATGTACAAAAACTGTGTGCAGATAGAATTAAGAACAAATGCAGAAAGTCCAGCGATTATGAAAGAAGAACTTCAAAACGTCATTAAGGAGGCAAATATCGGAAAGGTAACTGGACCAGATGAAATTAACGTAGAATTTTTAAAATCGTTAAATTATGAAAACTTGAAGATTATGCTACAGCTATATAACAAGATCTACAGTACAAGGTAGCCTTCCAAAAGATTGGTTGAAATCCACCTTTATTCCACTCCTAAAAAGACCAAGAGTATCGAGTTAATAAGCCTGATGAGTCACGCAGTGAAAATTCTTTTAAAAATTATATACAACAGAATATATATGAAAATAAATCAGGAAATTGGGATTTAGAAATAGTTGTGGGACAAGAGAGGCACATTTTGCGATACAAGTATTAATTTAAAAATGTATAGATCGCGACAGCAACCAGTGTATGCGTGTTTCATTGATTTTGAAAAGGCTTTAGATAATGTTAAACATAATAAACTATTAGACTTACAAGAATAGATTTAGATGATAACGATATAAAAATAATTAAGAATATGTATCGGAACCAATCGGTGTGAGTGAAAGTTAATCAACACCTTACAGAAGATCTAGAAATTAGGAAAGGAGTCCGACACGGATGTATACTTTCATCGTTATTATTTAATTTTTATTCGAAGTAGATCTTCAAAGAAGCATTACATCAGTTTAAAAAAGGAATAAAGATAAATGGTATGATAATAAATAATATAAGATATGCCGATTATGCCGTATTATTAGTAAGAAGTATAGAAGACCTGCAATACTTGGTAGATAAAATAAATGATAGATGCCGAGAATATGGCATCAGAATAAACAAGAAGAAAACTGAAACAATGACTATAAGCAATAAGGAGATAACTCCAAAGCATGTATTAGTAAATACACAACCAATATAATGGGTTAATAGAATGAAGTACTCGGGAACCTGGATAAATGAGACCCGGGGACTTCACTATTAAAACTCGAATCGAAGCAGCAAGAAGTGCGTTTCAAATAGTACGAAATTTAGTGTGTAATAGGGAGCTGCCGCTACCAACAAGATGGAGAACATGCTAAGTGCTTCCGGTACTAATGTATGGGGTGGAAACTTGGACATTAAATGTAGCATCGCTAAACAGATTACAAGTTTTTGAAATGTGGTTGTACAAAATACTATTAAAAATACCATGGGTAGATAAAATTACCAATAAAGAAGTAATGTGCAGGATCAAAAAGGAAATAGAATTGATGACTATAGTAAAACGAAGAAAAACGGCGTAACCTAGGTCATATAATAAGAAGTAATAAATACGAGCTATTAGAAATTGTTCCCCAAGGAAACATAAATTATAAAAATAGCCAGCAATAGCGATCAGTTTCGTCATATGATCGCTAACCTCCTTCTAGAAGAAGGCACTTGAAGAAGAAGAAAGTGGTCTTCAATTTTAGAATGGTTAACGAGAGTAAAATTCGATCAGCTTTAATCACCGTAGTCAAAAATTGTTTAAAAGATAAATAAATAAGAATTTACAGCGATAAACAAATTATATACAAACGGATATTTATAGCCGGAGTGGCTCAAGGTTCAGCTCTCTTTCCTTTACTTTTCAATATTGCTATGGCGCAAATTCATGAAGTAGTAGGGCTAAAAAAGTAATATACAATTGATAAGTTATGCGAATTATCTACTTCTGATAGCTGGACTTATTGATGACGAGATCAGGATTTTAATGCAAGAACTGGGGGAAATTAGGACTAAGTTAAAAAAACGAATATGCTTCTGTTAACGAAGAAAAAACAAAGTGAAAATTAAGAATGAATTAGACGAAATAATAAAAATAAAATGATAAAGTACTCTGCAAAAATGAAATGAAGTATTTTCGATGAAAATTTAAATTTCATTAATTATATTAGATACATTTCAAAGTGAGTGTAAAATGATTGCCTTGTATAGAAATAATTTTGGACTCCAGTTTCATGAGAGAAGAATTTTATACTCTGCCCTATTTTGATCAATTATAGAATATGCTAGTGTCACTTATTGTCCAAACTTAAAACAAACAAAAAATATATATATATAATATAAATAGAATAACATCAGAACAAAGAAAAACATTAATAAATGTAATATGTGCATATAGGACAATTTCCCACTGTAACAAATGTTATTGCTGATGTGCTGCTCGTTGAATTACAATCGGAGGAAAGAAATAAGATAAAAATGCCAAAAATCTCGATAGAAATGGACTAAAAGAAGGAATTTATAAAATAAGTATAAAATATATTTCCAAGTGGCAGAAGCAATATGATAATGACCAAATAGGCCGCTAAACACAAAATAATTCTTGAGATAGAAAAAAGTTTATCTAAGAAGTACCTGATTATTTTACAACTCAGTTTAAGACGAGCCTCGGAAATTTCCAGACGGATTTGAAAAGATTGAAAATAACAAGCAATAATTGCTTGCAGAATGTGTGAAGATGAAACAGATTCACCTGAACATACACCTTTTTATAATGTTCAGCGCTTGATCAAGTACGAATTACTTAACAAGATTAACGAGGATTATAGGTTCAAGGACAGGAGCATTACATAAAAAACAATTTCTTGAATACAATACTAAAACAGAAGGCACTACCCTATCTAAATAAATATAATTACAGGTTACAGTAGGAAGTGGAGAAAAGTGCAGAAGAACTGTTTGGTGAAATGATATCTTTCTGATTTTTTTCCCGTTAAATTACAATAAGGTTATATATATATATTTAATTTTTTCTTTTTTAAATTAGAAAAATCAACGAACGAGAAAGAATTGTATTTAATTCAAATAAACAAATGGTCCTTTTTTCAAATAAGCTAGTTTAAACAAATAGACCAAATTTGAAGCAACGTTTTAATAAACTTCGAAATATGACTTTAACTTATATTTTCTCTCGCTTTTTTTTTTTTTAAACTAGATTATATGTTTGAACGATGATGTTGCATTATGTTTATTCTTTCGACTGTTTTAACTTGTAATTTTGAAAATTCGATGTAATGTACACTCATTTTTTTATACATGGAACGTGCTTTAATTTACATACTCGTGATTTGTAGTTTTGTTTATAAAACAAATTTAAATGTAATTAATATTTTAAAAAATAATTACAAACTAAAACAATTTATGCGAAATTTTTTCAATTTTGAACTAACTGTAATGTAGAGTGCAACTTAGTCATCGACCAATTCTTCATCGGAGAGACCTTCAATGTAACTTTGGTATCCTTACTTTTTTTTTTTTCATATAGTATACAGATATTATAAAATAATCTTACAAAATACCATAAAGATGCATATCAACTCGTACCTTTTTATTTTAACAAGTTGCATTTTCTCCTTATTAATGTATTATTAAGACCGTTTTATCACATTAATCAACGAGTGATTCATTGTAAACAGAAAAGTAATGAAATTAAATTAGAAATGAAACACTTTAATTGACATTAAAAAAAGGACTACTTGCGTAAACTTCAGACGAGCTGTCATACATCATAATTTTTTAAACATAACAGAAATTAATCGATGTAGTAAACATTCGTACTGAACAACTGTAGAAAAATTGATTTTTCGAATTAACGCAACGATAAATCCCAAAACGACAAAAACAGATAATGTACGAAATTTATCAGTTCTGAATGTTACAAAATATAATAAACCAATTTGTCTACAACGGTAACGTTTTTCACCGTGAATGATATATGATTTATAACCTGATATACCTAATCAACCTTAATTATACTTAAAAAAAAAAAAAAAAAAAAATAGGAAAACATAATATCCGATTAAGAATATAATTAGACAGCTAATAAGAACTTTTCCTATTTAAACTGATATAGCAACTTACCACTTAATCGGAAGTTTATTATGAAACAATAATCCTAATACTACACAAAACTGAAAATAATCAAATATATATTACTTACCTCTTTATGTCCGGTTCATTAACCGTAACTAATTGAATATAGCCATACAGCTAATATTCCGACATGTTTGGGCAGAAATTACGTATGTTCGCCAAAAATTTCCATATGTAACAAACTGCTGATGATCTGCGAATAAAATAACGTCATTGCAACTACTAGTTATGACAATTTCAAAATTTAACGAGGTCGTTAGTATAATAAAATTGCGATAGTAAACTTTTTTTTTTTACACGCTCGAGGATAACAAGAAAAACGACTTTTCTTTTAAAAGTTGGTTTTTTCTCTACGTTATATATGAAACAACGGTGATGAATAGTAGAAGAAAGAAATGTATACGACAATATCTCTAGTGAGATAAATTAGTTCGAGGATGAGGTTAAGGGTAAAAAAAGTACGATAGATCTATTGAATTTAAATTAAATGGATACATAAGTAGTGCTGTTTGGCAAAAAAAAAAAAAAAACTATTTCTTCAAGTGATCGGCAAGGCATCACGACACCATTTCCGTTTCTCTTGAATCGCTTGAGAGGGTTGTCCGGTGGACTAAGCGTATATATTCGATTGATATTTAGATTTGAGCTTAACTGTAGTTTATAGAAAAATTTTTAATACTGCCATCATGGACATACGGTATTTGTAAATCGGAATGAAGCGTCATAGATGTTATAATCATATTTTTTTTTTATTTCAAATTTCGAATAATGCTCCGATAACTAGCCACGTTTCCTGGTTTAATAGTAACGCCCGATAAGGTTGTTTTTAAAATGAATTGAGTGTCAAGAATTGCCGATAAAAATTTTCTGAAAATGTAATTATGAATATTTTGAACCATGATTGGAGAGGGCTTATTGATTTAATTAGACTTGTCATTAATATTTTAACGGGTATATTATTTAGGTTATTTTACGTTTCCATCTCCTCATGAACATGTGTGTTATCATCTTGGTGTTTTAGAAATTCAAAGATGTTGCGTTTGGTGTAAGTATTACGAGAAGTTGGTTTCTTCAACTGTTTACTCGTATGTTTAGGCACTTGTGAAGTACATTCATCAGTCTCACTAGGAGAGGATGTATAACATAACTGACGTTTTCATTTATAATGATATCATTATTTTTAAGTACTTTTAATAGTTTTATTTTATTTTTGTCACTGTTAGTGACGTGAGAAGTTTGGGTATCGGTATCGATTGGAAGAAGGATAACAGAGGTGGTTGGGGCGAGAGATTGTATCATAGTTGAAACCGAGTGGTTACATGTGGGAACTGATAATGAGTGTACGTATGCCGAGTACGGATAGATTTAATTAGTATAATGTCCCAATCGGAGTTCGGCGACAAGTCGTATGCGATATGAGGTTATCGCGTTCGATTTATTTTTACTGGTGTTCTTTGCACTTTATCGCCATAATGAATGATGTGTTTTTCGAGAAGTTTAATGAATTGTGTGCTAGTGTCGAAACGATTAAATCGACGTGCGATAGAACAAACAGAACATTGGATGGTATAATATTGGAAACAGCCTGGTTGAAGAAGGAAAATGAGTCGACTAATGAAAAGGTAAAACGGTTGGAAGAAGAAAATAAATATCTTAAGACAGAGATAAATAAAATTAATGAATATAAATTCACGATATATACCATTCGAAGTAGGGGAAAATTTAAAATTGAAGATATCAAAAATAACTCAGAAATTAGAACTTAAACTAGAAGATTACGATATTAAAGCTATACACAGATTACGTATAAGAAACAATGTTGCAGCGGTTATAATGAAACTAAATAATAGAGATAAGGCAATTAATTGTAAACGCAAGAAGGAAGAAAATATCGATAAATGATATTGGGCTAAAAGCAGCAACAAAAATTTTCGTAAATTCACGTCACACACGCGTCTTGTTAGCTGTTGTAGCGAAACAAGCACGTAAAGCGGGTAAATTAATACACGCGTGGGAACAAAGAAGAGAATATATTCGTAAAGGTATCGGAGAACGACAAAGAGATCATCGTAACCAGTAGGAAACGACCAAATAATTTGAAGAAACTGAGGTACGAGATGATTGTAACGTTAGCGAGAACAAACACGGTGTATTACCCGAAGATCAACAGCAACAATCGCAATGAAAACATATAAGACAATTGTCGGTTAATAATTATACTTGATGCGAATATCTCGTCCGTAAAAACACGTTCATTTAAAAACAAATGAAATGTAAGGCCGAACTCAATCGATCGCCCAGTAATAAAGTAAAATTAAGTAAGTGTAATAATTTTAATAATATTACGGTTAGGAAATATCTAGATATAGGCAGCCTACACGTAAGAACTTTAATAAATAATGATAATTTATTAGAACTTGAAAAGGCATTTGATAAAAGCGGATTAGATTTGTTGGTTATATAGTGGAGATTAAATTTGTTGGTTATAGCGGCGATTAGAAGACCGGGAGAGAATATTCTTCGGTTACGGGAAATTGAACTGCTGGAAAGAAAATGAAAAAGGAAAGAAATGTGTTGGTTTTTTTTTTTAATAAGTAACAAATGGAGGTTTAATTTACTGCAATTTGTAAGTCACACAGATATACTAGCAAACTGTTAAGATTATAATTAATAATACGCAAATATTAACAATAATGCAATCTACTTCCCAACGGCGGTTTCTGAGGAATCGGAGTGCGATGAAATTTATAGGTATATTAATGAAATTCGAACGGAACAAAAATGTAATATTAATCACGAAATTATAATAATAGGAGATTTTAATAGTCAAATAGAGGAAAGGATGAAAACAAAGTAACGGGTCCATATAATTACTGAAATAGGAACTTAAGATTTTTTTGATATTTTTTAAAAAATAATTATTTTCTGGCTACTGCTTTGTAAATTTTATATCACTGATATTTGATTGTGCTATTTACCACAGTCACAGTCAAATTGTTTTAAGTATCTATTCTTCATTTTATATTTATAAATTTATGAACTTATATTTAAATTTATATTTTGTTTTTATTTGTTAAATATTTATTTTTATCTAAATTTAAATATCGCTTGATAATGGCGTAATTGCAGAAATGCTTTGTGAATTTCAAGAAAATAAAGTTTGTGATTTTAACTGATTTTTGTAATTAAAGGAATTTAAGAGACGAAAAATTGGTTAACTTTTGTTTAGAAAAGAATTTCAATATTATGAATAGTGTTTCTTTAAAAAACGTAAAGGTAGATTATGGACCGCTCCAAATGGGAAATATAATAACCAACTGGACTACATTATAGCTGGCTATTGTAAAAACATAAGAAACTGTTACGTAATGTATAACTTCTTGTATTACTCGGATCATAAACTAATAAGATGTAAAATCGACTTAAAACCAACTAGACGAATAATAAATAATAAGTTAAAACCGAATATTTCAAAAATGAATAGGAGAGAGACTATTAGCGATTTAGTAAAAGAAGAAAATAGCATAATTAATGTAATAGACATAGATGAATTGGATGCAAAAATTGTTAAATTAATTAATAACTACTAGTAAATAGATTAAAGGACGATAAAGTTAGGATTAGCAGGATTCCGACTCAGTTAAGAGATAAAATTAAGATTAGACAGAAACTATTGAATAAAAAGTATAAATCGGGTTTGGAAAAAATAGAACTAAATATATTATGCATAGTAATAAAATACGAATTAAGAGAATATAACAAACGAAAGGAAGAAAAGCTGATTAATGAAATAATCGAATCAACGAAGAACATGGAAGTATTAAAAAAGAATCTATATTTATGCCAAAGTTGGCATACTTTCCCCACTGATAAAAACGAAATAAAAAAACACAATAGGATGGACATTATAAATATTGCGACGGAATATTTCTCGCCGGTATATAAAAATAAATGGCTACATAATGATACGGATTACAAAAAACAGGGTTTATTAGAGGAACCTGAATTTTTAGGTGTAGAAATAGAGGAAGTGATTAAGTGATTAAGAGATTAAAAGTCGGGAAAGCACCTGGACCGGATGGAATAACAAATGAACATATTAAATTCGCAGATGAAAGAATGGTATAGGTTTCCTCAAAGCTAATATATAATTTGATTAAAAAAATAGGAAAATCCCTAATCCATTGAAAAAAACGGACATATCGTGTTAATTTATAAGAAGGGAAGTAAAGATTTGCCCAATAAGCCTAGGATCCACGGTATCTAAATTATTTTCAAATGTATATTGACTAACAGACTAAAGCAATCATTAAATTTTGAGCAAGCTCAGGAACAAGCTGGTTTCCGAAATGGATTTTCTATAAGTGATCACCTACATGTGTTAAATCTGATTATAGAGAAATGTAAAGAATTTCAGTTAGAAATAAATTTCGCATTTATAGATTATAAGAAAGCGTTTGACTCTAGATCATAAATTTCTAGACCGCACATTGAGGAATCAGGGAGTGTTGGATAATTATAGAAAACTTATAAGAGATATGTGTACTAATATGAAGGCGAGAATAGTTACGGAAATAAAAGGAGAATATTTTACTATAGGAAAAGGCGTAAGGCAAGGAGATCCATTATCTCCATTATTATTTAACGCAGCTTTAGAAGAAATATTTCGAGAGTTGGATTGGAATGATAAAGGTTTAAACATAAACGGAGCAAGGTTAAACAATCTTAGATTTGCTGATGATGTTGCAATTATATCGGAATATTAACGAGTTGAAAGTCATGTTAAACGAAACGAGATGGGAGAAAAAGCTGGTTTAAATATAAACCTAGATAAAAAAAAATGTCAGTAGATAAAAGTATAACAGGACTCTTAATAGTTAATAAG